>CAJVRI010000506.1:0-2540000 GCA_911649635.1 Poeciliopsis gracilis
TGAAACTCAGGAGGAGGAGAAACGACAGCAGGAGCTGGCTGCCAAAAAGAAAGCAGAGGAGGAGGAGCAGCAAGCTCGCAAAGCTCTGGAGCGCCAGAGGGAGCAAGAACTGGAGCGGGAACGGCAAGCTGCTGCTGAAAGGTCTGTTAGAAATGAGAGCGACTGCAATTATTGGTGTTGGTTCAGGAAAAAAAATACTAAAGCAGCATGTAATTGGTAAAATAAAAGATAGGAAATTTCAACTTCCCTCTGGGATAGGCGTGTCACGATACATTTTGCTGCATGATGAATTGCGATAAACGATAATGTTGTTTAGAGGCCATTTTAAAGTGATACTCAGGTCGACATAATGCAGGTTTACCTTCTCAAAAGTCCAATAAACTTTAATTATGTAATGAACTTTTAACAGTGGAACTAGAAGATGTTCTAAATATCCGGTAAACAAAATTGTTCTTCAAAAAAATATTAATCATCAGAATAGAAATTAGAGCTCATTGTCACTTATTATGCAGTTAATTGATTAATGTGACAATTATCACAGTATGTAAGACGGCACATCACAGAGTCAGGCAGGGATGGTGCTGTATATTTATTTTTCCCCCATTCTTTTCTTTCCAACATATTTTAATTGTACTCGCCAAAGAGCAAGCAGGTGAAGATGTACTTGATGTAACTGCTTTTTTTATGTGTGTGTGCAGAGAACGGGTAGAAAAAGAAAAGGCTCTTGCTTTACAGCGCGAGGTAGAGAGAGCAGCCAGAGAAAAAGAAAAGAGAGAGCTGGAGGAGCGAAGGAAGGCTTTGGAAGACAAAAGGAAACTGGTGAGAAATGTTTTAGTCTGTGCTGTGATGCTTTCAGCCCAAATCAAAATTATTTTATTGTGAAGACTGAACTATCAGCATTCAAATTTCTACACTAGGAAAAATGCTTTCTTTTTTGTGCACTGGAAATATTTGACAATCATGGAAATTATTTCAGGAGGAGCAGCAGAGACTGGCTGCAAAAGAGAAAGCTCTAAAAGAGAGGGAAGAAGCGAAACTGAGAGAAGCTGTTGCTGCTGAGTCACAAGTAAGCTGACAGGCAAAAATCTGGTGGAAAATCCTTCTAAATTATGTTTTTGTGATGCAAAATTAATTAGATGTTTTTTGTGCATTTATGTATTTTGATCTTATAAACTCAACACTTTTCTCTCTCCTCTCAATTCTATTAAAGAAGTTGCTGAATAAAACAGTTGACCTTGAGGTAAGCATCACTCAAATTTAGAGCTTGCATTCACTCATTCAGTGATACAAGCTAAGAACTTGTATACAAAGTTATGTTTTGTTTTTCTTTTAACCCAGTTCATGCTGTCAGATTTCATGCAACTTGCCTGTATGTTTTTTCCCTGACCTACTGTTGTCTTTATTTTGTGGTTTGTTTTCTTTCTTCCCAGTACTCTGTAATGAAAACGCCGACAGGAAAAGGTGGTCTAAATGTTACTGTGGACATACAGGTATTTCATCAAACATTTTTGACAGGTTTTCTAAAAGCATAACTTCTACTTTTCGTCTCAGGCCTCATTGTGTGCTTTCCACTTTCTCCCTGCAGGAAATGTCACCACAGTCGTACACCATCACTCCTAACGGTGGGAGTAAGACGCTGACTATTTCAAAGAATCCAGAGGATTACGGAATGGACCAGAACAGCGACGATTCAACAGATGATGAATCTGCCCCGAGAAAACCCATTCCCTCCTGGGCCGAAGGTGTGTATTTATTTTGCAGGACTAAAATTTGAAAACAAGAACCCCATTTTTGCCTGGGGTTCTTTGTAACCCCTCGAATGTAGGGGTTTCTAAATATTAGTTTGTGCATGTTCGTCTGTAAATTGCTTGATTGCCATTTCAAAACTGTCAAACTTTTTTTTTTTTTTTTTTTTTCGCTTTTCCAGGTTCCAATCTGAAGCAGCTAATTATGAAGCAGTACTTCAACCCTATTGATGTGGACTCCATCTTTGGGCCAATTGAGCCACCCAGACTGGAGAACATATTTTACAAAAGCAAACCACGTTACTTTAAACGCACCAGCTCTGCAGTGTGGCACTCGCCTCCAGCTGGAGGGAAGTGAGACCTTTTAACTGAAAGCGGTGTGGCGTTTGCTGCTGTATTAAATCTTTTTTTTTTGTATGTTTCAAATAAAGTTTTTCCAGTGTAATTTGTTTTTCTTTGAGGTTTTCTAATAAAACATGATTCAGTGACAATTTGAGATAGTAATGTAAAAAAGAAAAAAACGCTGCTAAGATGGTTTTGTAGAAAGATACAGACTTCTTTCCTGCACCACTGTTTGATGAAATAAGTGTCTTCTAAAAACTAGCAGCAGGTTTGGGAGTTGATCTCATCTGTAATAACATCAAACCACACCAGAACTCTGCCAAGCATTTGATCGCATTTATTTTTTTATTTTTGGGCCCATTTTGCCTGGGGAAAATGGGAAAATGTGCCTCATAACTATGCACATCTTTATGTAGGGTGTTGATCCTACTGATCTCACATTAAAAATCTGGAGATTCTAGTGCCTGGTGTGTTTTTCTTTTTAATATTTTCTTATAGCAAACTTTATGCTGAAATAATTTGTTGAATTTTCTTGTTTTGTTTGTAAAACTTCAAAAGACTATTCAGTATAGTATTATAAATGTGGAAATTATTTTTGTCTGGTTTTGGTGGCGTCTTCACCTCAAATAAAATAAAAAAAACGATTGATGTTGCCTTTGATATTAGAATCTGATCTGCAACATTTTAGGGTGTGTAAACATTTTACATTATTCTGCAAAGTTTTCACAACTGCGCATTAAGGGGAAAAAACACTGAATTAATTTAGTGCTGTTTTCCTGGCACCTCGGAAGACGCATACGTGACCCTGTTTGATCAGTTTGTTTTGAAACAATATTGTGCTACATGTCGCTGACGGGCTCTGCCGACTAAAATGCATATAATTCGTTAATGTCTAATAAAGAGAGATAATAATGGAGGTGAACGATGATAAGGGATTGCGAATGAGTGTCGCTTATTTCCTACTGTCAGTGAATGCAACACTAGACGGTGGTCGCCTCTGCTAAACGCTGCGGTGACTTTGAGTAACATTCAGGTGGCGTGTATCTCTCAAACCTTTAATATTAAACATATTGCACTGGAGTACAGCCAGTAATTATTACTAAAGTGAAACGGAGAGTTGAAAGTATTTAAAACAGGTATGTTTCTGCTCCTATTAACAGCTAATAGCGGGTTAGCTTCGCGTTGTTTAGCTAGCATACGTTAATGCTGGGCGTTTCTGTGAGATTCATGAACATGATTCGAAATAATTTACCAGCTCCGAGTTTAAGATAGAAACCATCCCATAAAGGTTTATTTATAGTTGATACGCGGTTTATTAACAGATGCATCCCTTAATAATACGGATGCAGCTAAATGTGCAATAAAATATGTGAAGTGACTGTTAAAACCAGAAGTGTTATTGGATTATATTGGGATTTTAAAAGACGGGGTAATAAAAAATAGAGCTTTAAGGCGATGCTTGCAATCAGGTGCTTAAATGTTGGATGACATCTCAAAGGGAAACTGCTCAATTTTTTGTTATTGTATCCTGGTGTATTTTGTATTGGATTTGACCTGCAGACACGTTGACGGTTATTTTCTCATTCATAGTTGTAACGTTGATAGAAATGACTTCCCAAGTCCGACAAAACTTCCATCAGGACTGCGAGGCTGCAATCAACAGACAGATCAACTTGGAGCTGTATGCCTCCTATGTTTACCTCTCAATGGTGAGAAACACTTAAAAGCCACTTTGGTTGTGTATTATTTTATAATTAAGTGGAAAATGTCTTGCTACTTTATTGCCCTGTTTTCTCTTTTCTTTAAGGCATACTATTTTGACAGGGATGATAAATCCCTAGAAAATTTTGCAAAGTTCTTTAATGCCCAGTCAAAAGAGGAGCGTGAGCATGCAGAGAAGCTGATGAGTCTGCAGAACAAGCGTGGAGGCAGAATTTTTCTGCAGGATATTAAGGTACGCAAAGAGACTTTATACTAATTAATGGAAATAAATTGTTCTCGTCAGCAGTTGGGTCAGTTTTAGAATGTAAAACCTAATTTCACAACCAGTGGTGCACTTTTGTGGGTTGAAAACGGTCCTCTTGGAATATGTACTGAATTTTGAGTCATCATGAATTATTTGTGTGTTAGAAACCCGATAGAGACGAGTGGGGGAGCGGCCTGGAGGCCTTGGAGTGTGCTTTGCAGCTAGAGAAAAGTGTAAACCAATCCCTGCTGGACCTGCAGAAAATGGCAGCCGAACACAATGATCCTCATGTGAGAAACAACCAAGAAGAACAAGCTGTTTCAGATCTCTCCTTGTGATCTGACATTTTTCCAATACAATGTCTTTTGTCTTCCTGTACAGATGTGCGACTTTGTAGAAACACATTTCCTGGACGAGCAGGTTCAATCCATCAAGCAGCTGGCAGACTGGATCTCAAACCTGCGTCGCATGGGCGCTCCTCAGAATGGGATGGCCGAGTACCTCTTTGACAAACACACCATGGGAGAAGAAGCCAATTAAACTGAGTATCAAATCATAATCCATCTTCACCTCTGGGGAAGCATTCTGTGTTAAAGTTGATGCAAAATTTCTCAAAATGTCATTTGATGTGGCATTATAGCTATTTATGAATCAACCTTCTGTGGCAATATTTAGATAAATATGTGTTTGGAGTTTAGACCATGCCAAAGTAACATTTATCAGTGGTTGTATGATGGGAAAGAAAGTTCACCTTCACAGCTGGATTAAGACCACCCTATGTTGTCAAGAATTTACAAAACCATTCAAATCATAGAAAACCTCACTGTAGCGAGGAGGCAAGCAATGCCTTACTGCCTTGTTAGTGTTAGTCACATATATGACTCCAGAAAAAAATAAGAGACAACTTTAAATGATCAGTTTCTCTAATTTTACTCTTTATAGGTTTGAGTAAAGTGAACATTGTTGTTTTATTCTATGAACTACTGACTACATTTCTCTGAAATTCCAACCAAAGATTTTGTATTTATTTGCAGAAAATGAGAAATGGTCAAAATCATGAAAAAGATGCAGTGCTTTCAGACCTCAAATAATGCAAAAAAAGAAAGGAAAAAAAAGTTCATATTGATTTAGAAACAACAATACCAATGTTTTAACTCAGGAAGAGTTTAGAAATCAGTATTTGGTGGAATAACCAGGAGGTTTTCAGTGGGGCTCAGTGCAGAGGGCTCTTCGTTTTTTTCAGAGCTGTATTTGTTCTTACTCCATTATTGGCTATCCTACTGCAATGGAGTTGCCACAGGAAATACCGCCACTCTAGGGTTTGCCCTCACAATCTGCAGAATTTACCTATAATTGTTGGCGGTTTCTGGTCCTAAATCATCAGTTTCAGCGTGACAGGAACGAACTTTATCTTCGTCAGCTTTCTGACAGCACAAGAGGAGTCATTTGAAGGGTTCTCTGTGATGTGTAATTATATTTATCTGAGCTACTTTGCAAGTGCAGGATCCACACAGAACGTCCTCAAGATGGGTTTTTTATAATCACTGTTTCAGTTTATTTTTAGAGTTGTGCTGTCTTTATTGTAAAATTATTTCAGAAAGCCTTCTCATCCTACTCACCGCCCTCCAGATCTAAAGACAATACCACGACTAGTGCATTAGACATCAATGCACAATGAACTTTCAACAACCTACTTATCTATATTTGCAGTTTATTTGCTGCTAATGCCAGGGTTCATACTCCACAAGGAGCAAAACACATAAAGAATTTTCTGGGCAAAATGTACAAGCGTAATGCAAATTTCTTTTTTTTGGGAGCAGCAATGCTGCTTCCAGGCTCTTTCCTGTAGAATTAGTAAATAATGTCCAACCACCAGGATGTCTGAAGAAACATTGCTGAGCTGCATTGTGCATTATAGGGACTGCTGACTCTTGAGGATGTGGTGCAGTCTCAGACCAGTGTGAAGGAGAACTTGCTGAAAGATGCGCTTATTTTCCAACTGTAAAATTGTTTTACTGATAACCGATGATGGTGTCTTTCACTAGCATTATAGCCATAACCTGCACTTAGAACTACAAACAAAGCCATAAACTTGTACTCAGTATAGATAGTGAAAATAGTAAGGATTACATATTTTTTTTCTAAATTGATCTTTTCATTATTTAAAGTGATGGACACCCATTACATCATATATTCTCCAATCTTTGTTCATTATTGAAAAGCTGTTTTATTGTTATAATTTCCTCATTTTTGGTCAGTTTCTTCACAACTTTTAAAGTTTGAGTTCGGTATTCTGTAGTTACTTTACAACATTGAATATGCTTATATGTTCAAAAAGCTTATGAAAATAAAGCAATAATATTCAAATTATTTGTGGGGTTTATTTTTATTTAAATAAACAATGATAAAAGTATCACAGCATGTTATTTAATATATAATTTAATAGCATACAGATGGGCACAAAGCTCAGAACTGGGATACAAACAGTTAAGCTTGGTTTTCCGGAGACGTGTGCAAGTTTCTGAAATTTCTTTCTGGCTCCATGTCAGTTCATTTAAGGGGATTTTTGCATAAGAAGTAGGTCAATTTTGAGCTAATTCAGGAAATAGGCTTTAACACAAAGTCCAACCAAAGTCCTTAATTTGTCGATGTGTTTGACATAATGCAGCAAAGTGTCATATATTGATTTCATATTAGATACGTAATAAGGTACTTTTATGGCCAGCACTCAATCATGCTGAACATTTAACATCTCTTGTCATCAACAAACTAATTCAACAAGAGTCACAAAGAGCTAATTCCTTTTTTACCATGATGTTTCTTGTTATTTCATTGATTAAACATAGTTCCAGAATCAAATATATAAAAGGCTTCAAATCAGTTAGTTTTTTCCTCAGTCCTGCTCCCTTTCTCTTCCTTATTCATCCCACCGTCCACCAGAACTCCCAGCAGATCCCCCTCAGTCAATGAGATTCCCGAATCATTGGCTGAGTTTTGCTGACTCGCTTCTTGTGAAGGTGTAGATGTAGAAACCGTGTTCATGTTGGAACTCGACCCAGCGCTTCCGCTCCCATTACTCATCCTCGGATTTGAGGTGAAGTTTCCATGGTTGCTTAAACCACCGTGGCTTGTTCCATTGCAAAGACTTCCTGTTGTGGCAG
This sequence comes from Poeciliopsis gracilis, assembly GCA_911649635.1. NCBI lineage: Eukaryota > Metazoa > Chordata > Actinopteri > Cyprinodontiformes > Poeciliidae > Poeciliopsis > Poeciliopsis gracilis. The sequence goes on from CAJVRI010000506.1 coordinate 7,215, forward strand.
CGCTGTTGGTGCTTGTTGCATTAATGCTGCTGGAGCTACTGTTGGGATTACAGGGATTTGGTGGCGCTGTGTGAGAGGGGGGAGTGAATGAGAACACTCTTTCACCTCCACCTCCCGTTGCCCGAGCACTCAGCGGTCCTAGCTGGCTGTCAGCAGCTGGGAGGGTTTCTAAAGTGAGGAGAGGGGGAGGTGGGCGTCGGGACAGTAGGCCATGTCCTGGTCTGAGTTTAGATATTGGGCAGAGTTCCAGTGCAGGGTCAGGGAAGGAGAACGCTGGTCCACTCTGTGAATCTCCCTCCCCACTCAACCATGGAAATGCAGAGGATGGAGGTGGTGGGAGATGGTTGGGTGTGTCAGGAGCCAGTAACTGGGAGCCCACTGTCGGAGGGGCCATTGAGCTGCAGCTGCGATCCCAATCGTTTTGGGTCCGCCGGGGATGCCGAGAGCGAGGCACTGCGGGGGGCACACAGTGAATTGGTGTCTGGGGGCAGCTGTAAAATCCTGGCCTTTCATACATGGGAACAGTGGAGAAGGCGTAGTCCGGATCCCGGTCCTGGTTCAAAGGGTAGCGGGTTTGAGTAGGAGTCAATGGTGCTTCTGGGTGCAAGTAAAGAGGGAAGCGGTTCAGTGGAGCTCCAGGGCGACGGCGCAGCAGAGGAACCCGGGACGAGCGAGGAAAGTTTGGGGACTGGACGCCCAAAAGACGGCCCAACCCTCCAAGTAATGGCGTGGTGTAGTTGGCTTCTTCATGTTCTTTGATTTGTTCCAAGTTGGACTGGAACTCCATCTCCTCCTTAGGAACACTAGAGGGCATCAAGTGGATAATTACCCAGCTGTAAAGTGTTTTTTGATTGTATTCCAGGTAATAAACAGATTAGTTTACCTAATATCTAGAGCAGAACCCATGAAAGAGGGTTTACGGTGTTCAGCACTGGCGGGAGTGTAAGGAGGCTGGGGCTCTGACTCATTCCAGTACATGTCCCTCTCAACCAGTGGCAGGCTGTCATACATCTCATCCACGGACAAAAGAGACACCTGAGACACGATGGAAACCTCCACAAGTCAAACACAACAGCTGCTGTCTGTTAAATTTAAAATACAGCTGGGAAATAGTTTGCACCTGCAGGTTTCGATCAACGAGCCAGTTTGTTTCAAAGTCATCATCATCTTCACCGAAAGGGTTTATGAGTTGCTCCGCCACCTGAGACCATCAAAACAACAGATCATCTTATTGAAAGCTAAAAGTCAGAAGTGATAATAATCTTTTAACTTTGTCTCACCTTCAGCCAACCAACATAGAAAAAAAACTGCAGCAGGGTAAAAACCGGCAGGTAGAAATCCACATCATGTCCCAGATATCCCTGCGCAGGATCCAGGAACTGTCGGCCGATCAGACAAGCCAGAAAGAAGCTGTAGACCGCAACTGTCGCCACCTAATTCAAAGGCATCAGTCATTTGTTTAACTGCTACACCTGGTATTGAGATCCCCATTGTAGAAAATAAATCCCCCCAACCTGAGTGTAGACGAGAGGCAGGCTAATCCAATCATAACCATACAACTTCATACACTTTGCCCTCAGGCTGTTCAGCTCCTGAATGGAAAAAAACAAAAATGGCCCAAATGAAATGAAGGATTTTTATGAGTTAATTCATGTCTAGCCAACAGGCTGATGTAAAACAAAGACCTACAGTGAGAATGGCTGTGAGGGCCACATCATTGTTGATGCGACCCTCCGTCCGTGCTCTCAAAGCCAAGTTGACAAACCATGTGCAGGGCACCCAGAACTTGTTATGGGGGGAAGGTAGAGCCTCCAGGTGCCTCAATTCCTCTGAGGTCATTAAACCTGGAAGAAAGAAATATATTATAAAGGTAAAGGTGTGTGACTGTGTTTTTTTTATACCACAGGGTTGTTGGTATAAAAGTATACACCAAGATTCTTTCAAGTCGCGTTGGATGTTTTTCATTTGTAAGCCTACTGGACTGCATTGCCGTACCTGCCTGCACCAAATGCTCAGTGGTTGGAAACCTCTTGTAGACGGCAGTACTGACAGAGCGGTAGATCAGAACTCCTGAGAGGTTGACGTAGCGCATTAGTGTTCTTCGGGTCAGCCTTGCAGTGTCATCGGTCCCACGGACATGGCCTACTACTAGTGCTGCCAAACGATCTGGCCAGGGTATGTTCTCAAACTGACCCCACCAACGGGACACAACCAGAGTCACATAGAAACCTGTTATTTAAAATCAAAAACAATTTAATATCAGGGATGAATCACAGTTTTAAGAATTTGTGCTTGACTTAAAGGGGCTGTATTATGCAAAATTAACATTTTGCATGTTTTTGCACTTCCATTGAATCTCTATTACTTCTAAAAACAGACCTAGCATGTAAAAAAACACTCAGCCACTTTTTGGCAATAAGTTAATGTTTTTTGGTGTCTGGAACATGAGCCATTTTAAAAACCTTCCAAATGTAATGTTACTGCCCTTCACCTACAATAGCAACAGCAGCGAAGCCCAGTATAAATACCTACAAGAGGGGCTATTTGCATATTTGGTCAGATGGTTTTACTGCTTTATGAACTGTACAATGGCTGCTGGAAAAGTCAAGTGCTTTGTTATTGACTTACCTTCCAGAATCAAATTGCTTCATTCTTGTTGGTTGTGCAGGAAGCTCTATTTCTACATTTGAAAGATGTACAGTTGTATAACTGCCCATCTGTTTGCAGCCATTTATGTGGGAGTGTAAACATTGAGTTGCAAGACGTGGTAAACATTAGCTTATTTGGATTTGAAGTGGCAAGAGGTTCTAGAACTGAGCAGACTAAAATCTAATTTAATCTGTTCAATCGTTTGCATAAAGATTTTTAGTAAAAAAAAAAAAACATGTGATGTTCAAGAAAGCACCTGTTCAAGAAAACACAACAGTTCACCTTTAAAACCACCAAAACCAACTCACCCAACACAAACGACACAGGAATGAGTTCTGCATAGCGATCACAATATATTGACAGCTTCTCAAACAGCCTCTTCTGCTCACTGCTCAGTAGAAACCTGGTGGGAAAAAAAACAAAGTTCATTCATAAGCAGTGAGGGTGTGACCAGTTACCCCAACATGTGTGTTTTTGGTCTGTGAACAGTCCTGCAAAATATCTCTTCAAATGTAATTTCAGTTTCTTGTCAGAGGTTCTCAGTTTGTGTGCTGAAACTCTCATAAGGGGCTTACTGCTTCTGTCAAACATAATTTTCCTTTGAAGAGATTTGCACAAGTAGCAACATAGCAAGTGGTCACAAACAAGCTTTTTTCTCTATATAATCCTCCTACTTTGTGTCAGGAATGTTTTTAGAAATGTTCGCCAAAACATCTCTTACATCTGAAACTTAACCTAATATTAACTGTTGTCTCAGCTTTATGGTTAATAATGAAACTATTAACTGCCCCAGTTGTTCAGAACAATGTTTTAACCGGCTTATTAAATGACTGACTATTGAGGCTCAGGAAAGATATTCACTCGATTTACGTTCAGGTCGGTTCAAGGCCTCTTAATCCTTAAACTCGCAGGGACTGTTCACCCAGAGGGCCTTCAAAATATCCTTGACTGATGTTTGTGCCGTAACCCTGAAGTGTTTTGGAAAAAGACTGAGTGCCTGTAAATATGTGTCAAAGTACAATACTGTGGATCTGCATTTACCCCTTTACAGACTTGTTTTTTTTTCCTCATATGTACATTTCTACATTTCAAACTAGTTTTTAAATCAAAGATAAGGTGAGTAAAAGCAACAAAAAAGAAGTTAATTCTAAATATTGCATTTTTATTTGATGATTACATATTGAAATAACACTAGAATAGATATTTCTTTGTTGTGTTTGTAATTTTATTTTTATTATGGCTGATCAGCACAACATTACTTTTTATTTAGAAAATCCTCCATTTACTGTGCAGATGTAAATGATAGAATTTGTGTTTGCTTTCTGTTCCTTTAATTAAATAAATAATTGAAGTGATTAATAACCAATATAATCACTGATTATGCTGCTATATATACTATGTATTGTTTTTGTATTTCAGTAATTAAGAGAAATATTCTAAATCTGCTTTTCTTTTTCCACAAACTTATGTAATCACTAAGTGGGCTAGGTAACAAATTCATCCTTCAGAGGGATTTTTTTCATAGCTCATGTAATCCAAATAGTTGACTGATTATATTGCGGTTAATTCATACACAGTAATATGTTTTAAGGTAGCACATCTACATTAAAAATTTTTAAAAAACTCCTTCTGTCAATGTGAGAGGAAATGCCTGATTTTCTTAGATACTAAATAATAATTATTTTGCAGAATCCATCCGATTTATTTGTTCCTTGTCTTTCTCATACATATTCAATAACCAAGCATCATACATGATTATTAGCGCTTTTATCTGCACTTATGCAGAATCGTACTACATTCTTTTTTAAATGATGGTTTTAAATGATTAACCGACTCCTATGATTACCTGTAAACAACGCTGAAGAAGTAATAGAGTACAGTGAAGATGATGAGCTCCCTGTACAGCAGTTTGTAGATGCTGCCTTTCCATCGCAGGAGCAGGTGAAAAAAGGTCCCCAAACCTGCATCAGCAACTCTTCGAGAGTATGTCACTGTCATTGCTTCTTCCAGACCAATCTGTAGGCAGAATGTGGTCTAACATGAGAGAACCCGATGGAGCGTCTTTGTTTTTTGGGCTTCGCTTGAGTTCAGCTTCAGTGTTTGAACTGGAACTCATAAGCCCGACCTGGAAACAAATCTACAAAAACGAACAGAGGGATTAGTTTTATGATTTATATGACACTTTTATTATTCTAAAGACTTACTTGCATCATGAGCTGACATTTAGCACATTGCTCTAATGCAAAACACATTTTATTTAGTCTACCTATCATTAAATAAGTGATTTTATTCACAGTAATTTTTAAAAAATTAATCTGAAAGTTGCCTTTTAAAGTTCACCTGTCAGAGTCTTTATATTAACGCTCAGAACTGACTGATGCACTCACCAACAGGAAAAAAAAAACACCTGGCCATCCTACTTGTTGTTGCTCGAGATGTGGGAAGGCAGAGCCCAGGGACAATGTTGGAAACGAGGAAAGAAGGAAAGGAAAAAGTAAGCAAGGCTCTCCCACACCTCCGGTCACTTGATGTGTTAATCTGTCTGTGCAACAAAGCTGCATTGTGAGGCCAGATCCTGCTAATCTGAGCAAATCTGAGCACCACACTGCTGCCACAAATAGACATGAATGCTGAGTGCTGTATCTGACACTGAGGAGCATATCGTACAAGTTGTTATTTGATGCACACACATTAATTGTACTATTCTAAAAAAAGCCTGTCAGAACATATTATCTCTGAAAGAACACTTGATTTGTTTGACTGAAGTGGCTTTGAGCCTTCAGGTGAAAACTATGTTGGACCCCCTCAGCTGGAAGAAATGTGTACAGCTGAGTTGCTACTGGTCAGCAGAGGTTAGTGATTAACCCTTCATGCCAAGCCAGGAGACTCAGATCAGGGCGAAGTGCGGAGAGTTTAGTGAGCTAAACTCACAGGATTAACTAAGCAGAAAAGTGCTGTTTTGCAGATTTTTGTGCTCTGGCAACAAGAAATCATGTTGGTGAGTATTTACTTTGTATTTTTTAGTTGTAAAGATATTTCAAACATGTAGATTTAGAATACTTTACAAGTGTGGTACTTAACTTACGTCTGATTATCTGAAAGAAAATGTATTTCTTTAGCACAGCTTGTGAAGAAAAAAGTCTTTCACCCTGTTGTGTGGATTTTAAGGTATTGTTTTTGACTTTCTTCTCTGTCAAGTGCTAAAAAACACACACATCAGGTATATCCAGCTCAATTTCAACAATTTGCCAAAGTAATTCTTCACCAAGGACAATTTGCTGCTTCTCACTTGGACTGCTTGAGAAAGAGAGAGAACCACATGGATGCTTTGGAGGGAATTCACAGCGTCCAAATTTCCTCATCTCCACCGACTTCAGCCTCATCCACCCCATGGTATGAAGTCCTGAAGGCAGGTCGGTCCGGAATATCAGTCTACTCCTCTCCAGTTTTCTTCGGGACATCGAAAGTGCCTGCAGTCAAACACCAGTCCAGCAGGATCACTGCAGAGGAACGCTGTGTTGTTGGACAGTAAGTGTCACTTTGTGAGCAAACAGTGGCAAAAAAATGTGCAGAAGGGAACATTTTTCATTTGCTTAAATACCAAAATTGAAAGTCTGTTCTAACATGGCAGTGACAGTGTTTGATATAGGCAGTGTGGCTTTCTGCCCTGGGCGGCACCTCACATGGTGGCAAAAAATACAAAGATTATTCAAGTTTCTGTTGGTTATTCGGATGTTCAGTGAGTGGAAATAAAAAAAAGCCACTAGGTCAGGCAAAATGTAGCACTGTAAAGACATCCTGCTGTACAGCAAGAGAGGTATGCTTTCACATAGCAGGTGGTGGGCGGTGCACACTGCTAAAGCATCTGTTATTGTGTTGTTGTTCCACAACAGAGCGAGATTTCCACACGTCAAAGTGAGTGACGTGTGGAGAGCTTTGCATTGTTGAACACTCTGGCCTACATTTTAAACCAAAATGACATCACGCCTCAAAATCAGAAACAATTTTGCTCAGGGAAGAATCAGCCTCAGTACTTCTTGCTTTTTTTGCACAATGGAAAAACATGGAAAAACGTTTGATTTTAAAGTAGGACAGAAAGTGAGTGTCGTATGTCCTTCTGGTTAAATGTTAACATTGCTGATAAATTTTATAGATTTAAATTTATTTCTACTGAATGCTGTTGTGTTGGGCCCCAGAAGGAGATGCTTGCCCTGGGTGCCAACTATAGGATTCCCTCCATTTAGTAGCTCAAGCCAACACAAATAGAGTTAGGATTGATCAAGTGTCTTTGAGCCAGTTCATGGCTCTGTAATCCTCATGTTTGTGGTTTTCCCTTTGGTATTAAGGTTTAGCATTAAACAAAACATATCCTGGACTTGAAAGGTGCTTTAAAACTGCGCCTGTCGTCCAGTTGTTTTGTGTTGTGACGGTATCGCGTCTGCTGGGATGAGTCTGACGGGAAACTGGGAGTGGAGGTGCTGTCATGTGACCAGGGAGGAGGGCAGAAGAAGAGGAGAAAGTTGTTTTCTGTCTAAGGAAATGATTATTTTATAGGACCTGCTGAGCGGCACGCTGGGAACGCATTATAAAACCAAGCCGCTACACTGTTTTTCTGTCCCCTTTTTTTGGTTTTTGTTTTTGAGTCCTGCTCCTTCACTGCTGCTGCTGCTGCTCTTCTTCTTCTTCTTGTCGACGTCAGCGTCCGCATTCCTCCGCTGTGATTTAAAACGGCTGGGATTAGTTTCAGCGAAACTAGCTGCCCTTAGCTCACTTTGTCCCGTCGTTTATTTGTGTGACAACAAGAAGAGTGGAGGAAAAAAAGGAGGACAGGGGAGGCTGACACGCGTGAGGACACCAGTGGGGGTATTTGTCTGCTGTCCTGGACTGTGACAGGGTAAGACTGGGCATTAAGCATTAAACTATTGGGATTGACAGCTAATAGCTCAGACTGCTTACTAACCTCATTGATCCATTCTTTGACTCAAACTTCAACTTGAATATTAGCAAAACGTCCAAAGGCTGCGAATGCAAAAATCAAAGTTTTCCAAACTATGGTTCGTGGTTCCTCTTTGGTCCGAGGCTGGGGGAAAGGAGGCCAGATGTTAAAGCTAAAACATGTCAGCAAATTCAAAGGGTTTTTATATCGATTCAAGCTGTTTCACCTAAAGAATATTTTTAAAAAATGCTCAAAGGAAATCCAAATACTCAACTGATACATGCATGATGAAATCATGTGTTCGGGTTAAAAATTAAGATGGTTACAGTGCTGTAAAGTTGCTCCAGGTCACTTCACATTGCCACCAACTGAGATTCACTTTCTTGCTCTTCCTACTTACACAAATTACAATTTTCATTCTGTATTAAAAAAAAAAATATCCCCAAATCTCACACTTAATTTAATTCAGTTATTTTTACACAACTCGCTAATCTTCCACAAAATTCCCATGATCTCCTTTCATTCACACCTACGTCTAAATGAGGTGGTTTTTTTTTTTTAAATAAATCAGCATGGAAAGGTAGAAATTTCTTACAATTTTTGAATAAAGCATGTTGAAATGTCTCAATTCAGTTGTGTTTATGGTAGACAGGTGCTCAAAATCATCATGCTACTTTGTCTTTTGTGGATTTTAAAATTCTGCTCCTCTTCATACAAATTAAAAAGAGTTAAACTGGATCAAAACGCCAGCAATCAGCCAATGTCATTGACAGGAATGGGAAAAAACAAAGAAATAAATGGTATTTTGTGTATATTCTCAGTGTGACTATTCGAACCTGCAGCCCTTGATTCCACATCACCTTTTTTCTTTTCTATTTTTGCACTTGGGGGGACAACAGCAGTAGCATAATCACTGGCTGAAAATTACCTTTAGGTTTTTGATTGTCAACGTTGGAACAAAGAGTTGCTATTGTTCCATCTGCGAGTTTGAAGATGCAAACTCACAGATGGTATGAAATGTGCTCTGAGTGAGTTTTATTGACTGTCACAAGAAGCTGATATTATATAATCACAATGAAAAACAACTCTCTCATTTTGTGTCAGATATGCACAAATGTCCTAAAATATATAACTTTTAATGGAGACTAAAGATTTTCTGTAATCTTTCTTACCGTTTTCATCATTACTCTTGAACCAGATTTCTCATGTAGTCTTATTCGCCACACTTCCAGTTTCTTTAAACTTTTTAATTAACACTTTAATGGTTGAATCTACAGACGTTTCTTTTCCCGTCCCAATTCTCTGATGATTAGACATCTGTTCAAACTGTTCAATTTCAAAAACTGTAAAGCACTGGAACAAGTCAAACGTTTTGAGCTTGATAAAGGCTGGATTTGTCACACTGCAATGGAAGATATCAGACCGTGCAAACTGTTACTGGAGCAGAATCGCATCATAAAAGACCCATTAGTCCAACAATGAAAGGAAGACAAGTTATGGGTGTTAACGATATTATTATAATTAGCGTTGACTCTGAGAAGAGTGAGAGGAGGACAAGGAGCAGACATCTGTTACCAGAGCACCAAAACTCCAAGATTGTACTGTAGATTGTTTATGATCAGGAGAATACTATCACACTGAATGGTGACATATCAAAGCAAAACCTTGACATTTTCTGAAAAGATTTCCTTCAATCAGAGCCTTGAAGAAGGTTGTGTTTTTGTGTTTCTCCTATTTTAAAAACTGAGAGAACTGCGCCTCTGAATCATGCCATTGTTATTTCTCGGGGAAACAGGAAGTCATGGCTTTCTAATTAATTACAACGAGCAGTTTAAAGTTTACGTCCAAAAACTTCAGCCCTGTTTATTTTTTATGAACTCCGAGGAGCAATTGTGGCAATAATTTTGTTTAAATAATCCCCCTCTAAATAAATGTGCTCAAAGTTCATTGTGCGAATATACTACTGCAATAAAAATTTAATTATGTTACAGCTTTTTACACGTCTTTTTACCAGATATCCCAGTAAATGTTGTATATCATCTGTTGACGTAAGTAGTTTAGTAAGGGAAAATGTGTTCCTCTTTTTGAGCAGTAAAGGTTTCTACAAATTATTGAACTCCAGGGCTGTAAATATAAGAATACCAGGGTTAGTTTTCTGTATTTCAAATAATGAAATGATGCCAAATGTTTGGAGGTGTTGAGGTGGTAAATAAAAATCTTTCTGAAACAGCATAACACAATTTCTTTCTGCACAAGTTTATGACATGAACTCAACACAACAGCATATGTTTTCATTTTCCTCTTTTACGTTAGTATTTTTGTGACGAGTTTATGATGTTGTGTTTTTCGCAGGTTGGTAGATCTGGATCCAGAGCCGGTGACCACAGTGGAGGGAGGAAGCCGGGATGGGCCCATCTCAGGCAGACCGCACGGCAACCTCTGCCGGCTCCGCAGCTCCTCACTGGAAATTAAAGAAAAAGAAATCAGAGAGAAGGGGTCAGAGATCCTCCGGGAACAGCTGGACGCAGCAAAGAGGGTATCGTAACCTACTCAGTGTCTGCACGCGTGGCATGCTGAATGTAGTTCAAAACGGGTGGGAAGAAAAAGCTGACCATGCGGATGTTCTTCGCAGTAAAATGTGCTTCTGTCATTTGCTTCTTCGCGTCTCAGGAACTGAAACTAAAAGACAAGGAGTGCGAACGTCTGTCGCAAGTCAGGAATCAGCTGGAACAGGAGCTGGAGGAGCTGACTGCCAGTCTGTTTGAGGTCAGCAGCGTTCGCCGCTTTCTGCTGAGTGGACTTTAACTCTGCTAGCTGCGGACAGGGAGCCGCACTGTTAGAGTTACGGAATGAGCTCAGATGCTTGCGGTTCAGTCTGAATAAATTTATTTCCTTAGTACTTCTTAGTACTTCTTATTCATGTGGTGGCTTTATTTCGACAGGAAGCCCATAAGATGGTGCGTGAAGCTAATGTGAAACAAGCAGGGGCAGAGAAACAACTGAAGGAGGCTCAAGGAAAGGTGTGCCACGTTATTGTTTATTTCCACATCATGAAATATAACCTCTTTTGTCCACTTCACTCTTCTATTTCACACGGTTAGTGAACATTCATGTCTGGATTTTGTTTCCCAGATTGATGTTTTGCAAGCCGAGGTGACTGCGCTCAAAACTCTGGTGCTGACGTCCACGCCTTCCTCACCGAACCGGCAGCTGCATCCCCAGCTGCAGTCGTCGGGCTCCAGGGGTTCCCACAGGCGCGGTGCGGGCCACATCCGCACCAACAGCGTCGGCACGGCCTTCCAGACCTCATCTGGAAAACTGGAACCTTCTACTGTTTCCATTCAGTCTGTGGCTACAGAGGAGCGAGAGGTAAGTGGGAGAAACCTTTTTTTTTTGTTCCCAGCTTTGCGCATTCCTTTTTTCCTCCAGCTTCATCTGCTTTTCAGTGAACTCCCATCGCATAGAGCTGAGTTCTCTTCTCGGATTTCCTTCTGTAGCCACTAACCTCTCCCTGACCCGTTCTTCCTGTCTGCCGCTGTTTTTCTCTTCCTTTCTCAGCCTGCTGTTCCTGCTCTCCTCTCTCTGATTCTCTGTCTGCTGCCAGGCCAGACAATTAGTGTAAATGCTGGCCAGGACCAGGGAGAGGGCATAGGAACTGATAACAAACAGGTAACCTGCTCGGAAGACGTTCATTCGCTGCACTGTGTCAAACTCGAGGCCTTTAGATTTTAAACACCAAGCATGCTTAAAAGTTATGTTTTTAATCAAATCAATGCAGTTTTTATCCATCTACTGCCAAATTAGATCAATCAGTCCCTCCAGTTTCTTAAGAGCTACAGTGGAAATTCACACAAAATAAATGAATCCCTGCACATGCATAATTGGGAGTTTATTGCAGATTTTTCTCAAAAATTGTCAAAAATGTTCTTGCTTGTACTAAACAGCTGCCTCCACCTTAACTGATGTCAGATTGTAGTCCAAGATCTATACAAGTAATAAAGTAAAAAGTCACATTTACTGTCATAAATAAGTGCAAATATTTCCAAATTAATACCACAAACTCTTTGATTTTTTTATTGCAAAAAATTACAATTAAGTATCACAAAATCCTGGAGGGACTGAAAAGATGTTCAATAATATTATTTACTTTTAAGATATTTTAACAGCTTGTGAACAGGTTTATCAATACATTCTGGCACAACCGGCCCTTTAAGATCATGATTTGGCCCAAAACAAAATGAGTTTGACACCGCTGCTATAGTGTGTCATGGGTTGCAAGTGTAATTTTTCTAGTTTCAGGTTTTTAAATGCATCATTAAAAGTTTAAAAGCTTGACGTCATAGAGATCTGTGACATCAACGACTAAAAACAAGACGCAAATATTAGAAAGAAGGAGCAGATGTAATGTTAGTCGTGTGGAAAGCAATTTGGAAAAATACCTTCTAAGGCTGAGTGCTATTGAGCAGAGATGAAGGTCATATGATTCTAGTGAAGGATCTCATGATTAAAGAGGAGACACGCTTATGGACTGATGTAAAAAAAAAAAAAAATAATAAAGAAAATTCCTCCACGCGGTTTCACCCTTTCAGGAGCTTCTGGTGCAGAAACGCCTGCGAGAACGTCCTCCTGATTCTTATTTTAATGGAGAATCTTTGTTCGATTTTTAGTTTTTGAAACAATATCAATTCTGCTCCATAAATAATTTTCCTTACAAAGTTATTCTAAGTTAAAGTTAAAAGGCATTTTATTGTGAATTAATGTATTATGGACGGTCAAAAGGGACTAAAATAAATAAATACATCATTAAAACATTAATTAAATACACCATGGAACAAGCAAATGTTTTAATTAAATGTTTAAATTATGTATTTAATAAACAATTTATAAAGTATAATTAAATCATTAAATTCAAACACATAATTGGTGGTGCAGATAATTAATTAGATGTGTATTGTAACATAATATTTAAAAATATTAGGCTAAGTTGAGTTCAGCAGCGATTGACAAAATACAACTTCACTTGATCAAAAAAGTGAAGTTGTTCATTAATATGCATTTTCTGAAATTTATATATATATAAATAAATAAAAGGCAACTGTATCAGTCTGTGGTTTTAACAAGTTAATTATTGTTTCTGTGATGTAGCTTCCAAGACTTTGCCATTATTTTGTGATCTTTTTTATTTTTTATTTTCAGTTCACTGACTGTGTTGGTGATTGTTTGGTCTCTCTCTGCAGATGGACTCGGTTCTGTTTGCAGAGTTTTTGTTGTGGAGGGAACAGCCGAGCCTGGACCGATCCTCCGCCTTCCTGAGTCGAGTTTACCGCGAAGACATCGGGCCGTGTCTCTCCTTCACAAGATCAGAGGTCAGAGCCTCACTGCCTCCTTTACAGAAGCCAAACCTTCTCCTCTCATGAATATGTGCATGTGTGTGGATGTTTAACTGCCTGTTTTCCACAGCTGTCCCAGCTGGTCCAGAGAGCTGTGGAAAACAACTCCCTGACCATCGAACCTGTGGCCATGTCGGCTTTACCTCTGGTGAAAGCGTCAGCTTTAGAGTGTGGAGGTCCAAAGTGAGTTTGCTTGTTTGCAGCGATTGCCGTTCTGTCCTCTGTTTCACTACATGGTGGTCAAATCATTTTCACTGTTTTTGTTTTGGGCTCATTCACTGATGATTTCTGATCCGATAGCTGTAGGTTTTCCACTCTGTCCTCAGTGAGCGGTTGAATCCATGGGCACACTAATAGTCACTGTCTCATCTATAATCTTTGTCTTTTCCAGTGGATTTAGGGCTTCAGTAGAGACGTAAGTCCTCTCAGGAATCAGTCAAACTATATAATTTGCACTAACTTGTGTTTTTGTCGTCTCGTCCAGATTTAAGTGTTAAAAATCCAATCTTTAAACTCCGCATATCTTTGCAATCTATAACCATTTCCTTATCCTTCTGTGACTAACTCCTTAGTGTTTATTGTTTTCATGAATGTCTTTTAAAATAACTCATCTCTGTTCAGAAGTATTTGTGCTGTTTTAACTTTTTCACATTTTGTCATTTTACAATCAAACTTTATTGTATTAAACTGGGATTGCATGCGACACACCAGCACAAAGCAAAAGTGAAGAAAAAAAGCAACGTTTTTTGATTTCTTTTTTTTTTTCTAAATCTGAAAAGTGTGGCTTGTGTTTGTATTCAGTCTTTTTACGCTCACACCCTTAAATACAATTTAATTATATTAAATACAGCTGTTCAGTTAGGAAGAAAGAGGTTCATTCTCTAGTTGAAAAAACGACAAAATAAGTTTAATTTAATGTTTGCCTCTAGCCATGTTCCATTAGCAACCCCAGAAATTGTGAAAACTTTTTTTTTTTTTTTCTACCACCTTATAATTATGCTCCACTTTGTTTTGACTGTCTCGTAAAATCCCACTAATTCTTCAATTTGTGGCTTCAAAGTGACAAAATGGTCAAAAAGTGCAGAGTTTGACGCTCTATTAAAAACTGTCAACACTGTTGGAGCAGAAATGTCTTAGCTGATTTTTCTGTTTGTAGAAAATGTGCTTTGAGCGGCTTGTCACGAGTCTGCCAACATCGCATCAAGCTGGGAGACAAGGGGAGCTACTATTACATCTCTCCATCAAGCCGAGCTCGGGTAACCGCTGCGAGTCATTTTCAAAACTAAATTAGAAATCGTTCTGTTGCTGCCGTGGAGAGCTTGAGTTTAAATACTTCTTATCTTTCCAGATCACGGCTGTGTGTAATTTTTTCACGTATATCCGGTACATCCTGCAGGGCTTAGTGAGACAAAATGGTAAGTTAACATAAAGATCTGTTTGTTTTGCTAACTTTGATCTTGTCTGATGGCATGTTTTCCCGTCACCTTTCAGCGGAGCAGATATTCTGGGAGGTGATGCGACTTCGCAGAGAGATGGCTGTCGCTAAGCTGGGCTTCTACCTTACGGATCAGGGCTAAATGACTTCCCAGGCAGACTGAGTCCTGATTAGTCACAGGTCTGGGAGTTCAGTTCATGACCAGATTGTACATCATTAGTGAAGGGAAGCAGGAAATGTGCTACATTTTGGGAATGCGATGAGAAAATCAAACCACCTGCTGGATTACGACCTGAGAATAATCATGGAGATATTGCTGTGGGATTCGCCCTGTTATCACCACTTATGAGCTCCATTAGGAAATGGGAAGGATATTATCTTCTAAATAAATATTCTGAAGAACTTCTTATTGGCGCTCAATAGATGTATTCTTATAGAGTGACTCAACAGACCAGAACCACTCCAGGGAGTTTGTCTCTTACTTGAAAAATTCAGCAACATTTGTTTCTCACAGAAATATAAAGCTCAACTCCTGCCTGCATGCAGGTGACATACAATTCAACACGTCTTCCTGCGTCTTCTCAGTCTCTCATGTGTGCATGCACTTCCTGCTCTGCATGTTAATAACATCATAAATTGTCACCTTCAGCCTCTTGCAGCTCCATGTGACGCCTTCATTTAATCAGATGTATTCTCATTAATCACACCTTTACTCTCAGCAGTCTCAGCTTTACATTGTACAGAAGATAAGAGCTTTATTACAGTTAATTACAATGCTTCAAATGTACATTTGCACTCTTCGATGAACAGTACAATAAACACGCCATAAATTACACAGCCATATTAGACAATGATTTACCTCAAGTGTAAATTTCAAAACATGAAGGATTTAGTGTGCAATATTTGCTTTTTAGCCAAATTATTGTTTGTTTTTTTTTAAAGTCAATGTAATGATGATGGAAACACTCCAATAAACATAAAACACTGTTGCTTACATGTGTGTTTGTTTCACTCTAATACTCAGAAATGGGCCCCCGGTTTCCTTTCAGGTTCATTTGTAAGAACTGGCTGTCAGAGCGATAAAGTGTGGGAAAATATGGAATTATTAATGTAACTTTATTCCAGGTCTTTTCCTTCTGCCTTTTGTTGGATCCTTGTTCCTTTCCTCCTTTTTTTATTTGTCTTTATGTCTGACCATCCTGCACCTTTATATCCTTTTCTTTTTTTTGTTCTAGTTCTGTTTCTTATTTTCTACCTCCACTTCTTTCTTGCGTCCTCCTTCCATGTTCCCTTCTTATATAAATATTTAAATTAGGTGCTACCATAAATTTACAGGAAACCTGTGGTATTTTATATTTTGAGATAAGTGAAAATGACTTGCCTCAAGCTCTGGAAATCTTTAGAAAAGTCTAGAATTTTTGCCCTGAAAATTTGTTAAAACTATAAACTTTAAAATTTGATTTTAAATTTTTTTCTCACTATGTACTGTGAACGTACAAAGGAAAAATGTCTCTGCTCTGGGTCACACTTGATTCATAGTGTAACTGTTTACATGGAAATCAGTAACTAATTCCCATTCACCTCTTTTAAGCACAACAACTTCATTTTCACCCCACCTGATCTACTCCACCTATGAGGAGCGTTTAAATATCACAACATCAAAACATTAAGGTGTAGTTTCACCTCAACAGCTTGAAAAGGAGGGTAAAAAGTAAAAAATAGCCTCCAAGAATATCACTTGTATTTAGTAAAAAGGCTGCTCAAGTTCTGAGTAACAAATCTAATGTAAAGTTTTGTGCAAATTCTGGTATTTAGACATAAAAATTTGATGCAAATGATTTCAAAATTAATTTTAAGCAGGATAAACACTTTTCCAAGTAGTTTCTCTATATAACATTAATACTTACAGAAGGTAAAAAAAAAAAAAAAAGTAGTTCTGGTGACAATATAAGGTGCTTACTGTATATTTGCTTGAGCTTGAAAAGTGACAACCTGCTCAGTGGATAATAAATATCAGAATAGCAAGGCTTGTGTAGAAACAACAGCTCTCACTTTAACAAATACCTGTTACTCAGATAGATACATGTAGAATGGTAAAGTATCTAGAAATTTTACTCAAGAGTCAAATTTACTCTTACCTTTCAAATTAAGTAGTGATAATTCATGATATTACTCAAGAGTCAGAGTACTGTCAAAAGGTCAAACAGCAGCAACTTCACTCAGGTGTGATACCGCCGTCTAAAGTTCTATTGGTTTAATAAATAATGCAAAGTGAAAGTGGTGAATTGGTTGGCTCATTAGTCAACTATGAGTAAATCTTACAGGAATAATTGCTCCAAAATCTGGACAGCATGCAGGCCATCAAGCATGGACAACGTGGCAGACGTGTTTGTGGTGCCTCAGGCTGCTTCTTCTCTCCAGTCACCCTGACAGGAACAAGTTCTGGCCCTCGGTTACCCAACAGGTTTGTAAGCGGTAAGCAGGCTCAGTCACACTAAGATTAGGAAATCTGTTTTTGGAGAAATCATTCCTGTAAGATTTGCAGTTTCCGGATTAAAACGGCTTCTGTTTTCACGACTTGTTTACACAAACCTTCGGAGACGAGTACGAATAGTTTGGCCCGGGGTTTTCTGAACGGACGCTGTCGCAACGTGGGGACAAAACATGACGTCACATGTGGGGAGGGCCTTACAGTTGAACGATAACTTATTCAGACATTTAGTGAAGACATTATTTTTAAAAGGGAGAACATTTTCCATCTGAGAAGTCAGATTAATATCAAAACAGATTAAAAGAGGTCAGCTCTTCTCCTGCCTACATTCAGCAGAGATCAACTCTTCGGACTTTGGAAAATATCTGCAAGAAACAAATTGATTAACATTAAATCAGAAGTGTTCACAATATTTGAAATTGTATTTTATTAACTCATATTTTATTGCGCTTTGATGCCACAGACCAAAGTAGCGCGCACTTGTGAAGCGGAAGGAAATGAGTTTCATCATATTTTTATATGCAGTTACATTTTACTTCATTCACAGCTGTAAGTGTTGTGGGGAGTTAAGCCTGCTTTGCACATTCAGACAGTCATTTTTGTCTATTCTGTTTTGCAAATTAAAAAATGTCCAGCCAAACTCGAGATTTCATATGTTTAAATCTACTGGTTATATCTTCTAGAATAAGGCGTAGGATCAGAATAACCTAAAAATGGTTATTTTTTAGGTATTCCTATTTTAATAACGCCATCCATTTCTATTTGGCTCTAATATGGTTCCCTGATGGAAAAAAACAGCCTCTCAGCATATTATGTACTACAAGACTAAAGTGTGTTCAGGTTGATGCAGAGATGTAGCCATACAGGTGGATTGTATTTTTTATAAGGTGATTTCTGAGGGAAGTTGATTTTGCAATAAATCCTGCATATGTAATGAAGTAAAGCCCAACACTTCCCTCAACTTTCAAATTAAAACCACGCATCCTTGCATGTGTTCTCTATCTTGTGTTGATCTAGTAATTTGCTGTAAAAATATTTGAAAACCCTTGCGAGAAAAACTATACGAGATCTTTTTGGATTTTTGCGAGCTCACCTTCGATAACAGATGAGGAGCAGCGCCAGGCCGGCTGCACCAACCATCACCACGATCACTGCAGCCACGATGGAGACGGCGGACAGCGGGGAGGGCTCTGCATCACAGCAGTTTGGGATTAGAACAGACACATGTTCCTCATGTGTGCAGTACCATGTCCATGTTTTCATTGTTCTGAACTGACCTGAGCAAACGAAGGAACCTGCTGTGTTCAGGCATTCCAGATGTTGTGGACAAGAAGAAATCAGATCCTCACACTCATTAATATCTACACGAAAAAAATATAACCGTGAAATAAATGAACACTTTTACTTTTTATATTTTACGACAAATATATCGCATTGTATCAAAACAAAATTTGCATCATACAAACTGTCAGTCATTCCTTCCAGTACATTCAAATCTAAATGAAGCAATACATGTAGTCCAGTTTTTATCTTAGTAGTTAAAATACTGAATAAATAAAAAAATCTACTGAAAAGAACTTTTGCACTGAGCTATGAATTAAACCTGCCTACAGAGTGTATTGTAACAGATAGAAATTATTGTCACGTTTTCTCTGTAAAACAATCAATAACATTCAATTAATTTTGCTCTTTAACACTATAATTATTTTATATTTTATTCCATGTAACCATTTCAAAAATGGACTTTGTATACATAAAATTCTGCTTCTTAAAGTAAAATTGGCCCTTGCTGCCTGTAGTACTTCAACCCTCCATCAGAGGACGTAATCGAATGACAGGATTAGACACAGCAGGGTTTTGAGGAACGTATCAACTTTGTTAAAGAGGCCTCACAAATATTCTTATTGGTTTATATGAACCATTTGCAGAAATGTCTCTTCTACCTTGACACGTTGGAGGCGGGGAGCTCCACTTCTGGCTCTCTGCATCACAGCTGATGGATGCAGAACCCAGCAGCCTGAATCCAACCTGACACTGATAAAGGATCGTGACGTTGCAGAGCAGAGAGTAGCCAGAGTGAATCCTGGGTATCGGGCCACAGACGGGATCTGGAGGAGACAGAGTTTTTATAAAGATAAACATAAAAATGCAGATTTTCTTTTTCCCGCTTCCTCACCTGTGTGAGGCTCTTTCCAGGGGCCGAGGTCAAGATGGGGGATGAGTGGGTGGGAACAGGCCAGCATCTCTTCAGGGCTCTCGGTGCGTGAAAACGGGTCCACTGGGACTCGACTGATGTGGCTGTTGTCACAAATGATGCGGGACAGGGAGACGTTGCGCAGGTGTCTCCTCTGGGTTCTGGTGAAAACGCCATTTCTCTCCCACCAGAATCTGGATGGACAAGAACAGATTAAACTCTCCACTTTTCTGTATAATCACTCTAAGCCGTTTTGACTCCTACCTGTCCCCGTCTCTCAGTGCTCTGAACTGGCGGGTCAGGAGGCAGGACAGGAGCGGTCCCACTCGTCCTCCGGGCAGAGCCGGCTCGGATATGGCGCCGACCCACACGTCGATGTTGTGCGGGGTTCCGTATAAAAGCTCAAACTTACGAGCCAAAGTGAAGTTCCCCAAAATTTGGGCCAGATCTGACATCGTGTTGGGAACAGAAAGATTACAGAACTGGCGCCATGAGCTGTAACCTGATGGAGGAGAAGAGCATAAGATGAGAAAAACAAATTTTAAACACAAAATAGAGACACATGACTTGTGGATACCTAATGAACTTTTCCCACAAAATTAAAATTAGGGATGCATGATATTAGATTTTTTTGTTGATATCCGATTTGCTGATATACTAAAACTCATTCAACCGATAACATAAAATACTGATTTTTAAAATATTTTTATTGAAAATATATGGCTTTCTCTAATGTGGTATTAAAATATTACATTATCTTTGCCAATTTAGCCTGCTACCAAATGCAAATGCTAAAAAGAAGGCTGAAAACGATGCAACACTATCAACTAGCATTATGTTTAATGCAACATAATGCATTTATGCATAACGCTCAAATAGTGTAAATTTGATGCTGTGCTGTAGGCATCATTTTTACTGGTTTGTCATATAAAAACCATCCCTTTTTTATCAGTGAGTTATTTTTGACAGAATGGCCAACGTCTGATATTACATTTTACAGCTTACATCAATACAGATACCATGCTCATAATATTATGCATCTTTCCATCTTTCCAAGTGAGGAAATAGTTATCCTCCTTACTTAGCAGTTTAAATGTTGACTAAACTTTTGCCTGCTTAATTTTGGTCTCAAAGTAATGCGATGAAGAAGCCATGCTCTGTGGTTGTGAGGTGAGGAAGCTGGTTACCAGGCAGGCCGTGGTCCCGGCCCCTCTGCAGGTTCAGGGCCCCGAGGTCCAGAGGCATCCCCCCCTGTGCCTGAAACAGCCTTTCTGTAAGCTCCTCCACCATCATCTGACCTGCAGTCTGCAGCTTGGCGGGAGACAGCAGCATTCCTCGCAGCACTGGGTCGATACCACCTAAACAACAACAACAAGAGAGAATGAAATACAAACACTGAAACCTAACGAAAACGGTTTCAGTTCGGACCTTGGTTACCTTCCTGTATGACCCTCCATGAAGCAAACAGTGAGTGATGCAGAGGCAGAGGGGGATACTCGGGGTTAAAGGTGTAATCTGGACCCAGACGGTTCACTACTGGCTGAACAGTGACGTGAGCAAAACGGAACGCCGCCGTAGCAAACGTGTTGGCGATGCTTGGGTCAACGTCTGGGTCATACCTCTGGTAGGGGGGCATCAGCCGGGACATGGCGCTCTCACCAAGCACCCGTGGCAGGTAATGCTCCCAGGTTAGGATCTGGAAAAAGGAAATGGGAAACTGGCTTGGAGCGATTCGGATGTGGATGAACCAGGTTTTAAAGGGGAGTATTATATATTTTTCCTGGCCCTTGGCACCATTTTATAGCACAATCTAACTATGTTGCCTTCAATTGTTGAAGAAAATACTGTATATGTTATATATTAAACATAACTTAAAAAGAAAATGTGACTTTGTAATTTGACACTTTGAAATTGGTATCTTAAATATGATCGGCATTATCATTTATTTGTGACTCAATGAACAATATTATGTGCCTTGTTTATTTTTTTTTAAAATCTTTTCTCTTTAAATATTTTTATTATTTTGTTTGTTTTGTCTTTTTACTTTGGACCTTGTTATGTGTCTGGATCAATGATCCTAACACTTTTTAAAGGTAACATTTGTGACTTTAAGTGAGTTCTGTTTAGCTGAACTGAATGTTTGGATGTAAAGCGTGCAGACGCCCAGTCCAGGTGGACCTGCTGCAGACACCTGGTGGATGGCTCCGATGATCTTCCTCGCTTCCTGATAGAGGGTCTCTGGACTCCAGTGAGGGTTGAGCTGGTGCAGCTCCTTCACCAGCCGGTTGTGCTCCCTCAGAAAGAGTGTGTGCAGCACAATCAGTCCCAGATGTTCATTGACTCTTGAATCCCCTGGAAAATAATTTAAAAAAAAAGTTTTACCTGAATGCAAGTCTGCAGAATAATTCACGACATTCACTTGCTTACCGGCATGAAAGCATGAAGTGGTGTTCTGCCTGAGTGCCGATCTGCTCGACGCCGTGGAGGAGTTACGGGGACCGCAGGGGTCCAGGTGAGCCTGCACCCGGGACAGGAATGGCATGTACGGCAGCTCCTCATCCCAGTACTGGGAGTTGAGGCCCATGGAGCCCAGAGGAGACGAGTGGTTCCTGAGGGCAGAGGCCAAACCAGGGGAGCTGCCGTACACCATGCTGGCGTCTACAAAGGAGGTGATGGCATTGAGCTGCTCGCGCTGGCGAGGAGGCAGGACTCCGTTATCGCAGCTGGGAGCAGAACGGAAGAAAGGCATACAGCTCTGGATGCCGCTGCGAGGATCCGACGGCGGGATCTGAGAGGGAAATCATAACTTTTAATGCTGCAGAGGAATCTGCTCCATACTAATTCACTTCTAATCATAATAAATATGGCAGCCATCTAAACTGTAGAGCAGCAGTATGACAGAAGTCTAATGAACAAAAGTGATGACTCCATTTATTCTTTGACTACTTTTAGTATTAGATTATTTTACTTGCTATGCACAACAAATTGTCTTTGCCTCATGTGAAATAAATAGCCTTGAAAGAGTATGCAGTATTTCTCACAATTTATCGCAGAAAAATTTTAATATATTTCATTGGGATTTTGTGACAGACACATCCAGATACTCAAATTCACTCCTATTCTTTGGGGTTTTTTTCCACAGTTGTGGATGTAGCTGCAGTTCCCTGACCAATCCGCTTTGCTTCTGGGTCTCCACCAAACCTCTGAGGCGTTTGCACAACAGCAGGATTACACACAAAACGACTTCAGGTGACTTCTGGTGGCACTGGATTTTATTTAGGGGTATCAGAGTAAAAGGAGACTGAATGAAAATTTACATCATTCGTTTCAGATATTTTACAGCTTGGTAATCAAGCATCGCATCCTACAGTAGTCATTCATTAAAACGTTTTAACTTCTCTTTTCACAAAAGATTATGTGACATTTGCAACTTTGAGGGAGTTTTATTTAGTTGGACTGAATGCAAAAACAGCTCTTTGATTTGTGCAGATGCCTTCTCTAGAACATAAAACCCCAGTAAAATAATACATAGCAAAAAAGTTTAAGGGATGTGAACACATCCTTTTTTAAGGATTATTGTACAGAAAAAGAGTTCAATGTTTTATGGATAACTTTACTGCTTGAAAAGACGAACAGATTTTCCTTTCCTAACCCAGTTCTCTCAGGAGATACTTCACACTGAGCGATAAATAGTTCATGTTGCACAAAAGCAGAGCATAATTCAAAACGTTTAGTGATCATCCTCTAAAACTTCACATAATGTATCATATCAGAATGTATGAAACAAATGAGAAAAGTGAGTGAAGTGTACCTGAATGGGGAAGCAGGGCGAGTCCCGGCTGCAGCTGCGGGTGCAGTCAGCACCTGTCTTGAAGACGGATGTGCTGGGACTCTGAGGGGTCAGCACCATGTCGTGGTCTATCCACTGACCCCAGTCCACCAGCAGGTGGGACAGAGTGGAGTCCACTGAGATTTTATCGTTGTGAGTAAACAGCACTTCCTGCGACACAAGCCTCACCTGGATGATTAAAAAAGATGGAGATTGGAGGCAAACAGAGGGAGAGGAGCGTGAGCTGCAGTGGGGGGCCTTACAGGAGGCAGGCTGATGTTATGGTAGGTGTGCTCAGGGTCCCAGCCTTTGGGCGTCCCCCACACATCCTCATATTCTGGAGGCAACCAGCGGGAATATGGGATGTTTGCGGCGCCCCATCTTGGATGTTGTCTCAATGGGAAACACAACAAATATAATTTTTAGCATTCTAAAATGTAAATAGAAGGTTAAAGGTGCATGAGTGATTTTGCATATCAGTGACTGCACTCTCACCTGTTGTTGCATTCGCCTGTGATGGACCTGTAGCGCTCAGACATGCAGTCTGTCTGACAGCTGAGCGTGTGCAGCTCAGCAGAGCAACCGGTCATCTGCAGCAGATTCTCCACGTCCCCTTCACTGAAAAGCTCTAAGAAATAAATACAAACAGCATTTTATGAAAACTAAAATTTCCCTGAACCTCCATTTAGATCTGAGTTACAATAAAATGTGCAACTGTTAAACTGTAGATGCTACACGGAGTCATTTACGATATAATCTTGAACAATCTGAGCTGCGGTTCTGACGCTTTGATTTGAAATGGGTTCGGTACCATACGGCTTGGCCTGCGTCATCGTGTTGGTGTAGACCATCTCTCGGATCAGCTCCACTGTGTTGTCCAGCAGCTCAGCAGCTCGAATGTGAGTCCGGGTTCTGGTTTCAATCTGTTTAAACTGGGCCAGCAGGTCACTGGGTTTGAGGGCACCTTCAGTATAAGACTTCTTCACCCTGAAAATGTGATTTTCCAATGAGACTTTCTTCAGATTTATCTCAACCCACGATCAAGAGGTTTTACCTCTCAGATGTGTGGGCATAAGCAGCATCGGTCAGCTCAATGGCTCTCTGAAGAGCCTGATGGATGTACGCTGAACCCAAATAGGCAGTTTCTGAGAAGAAATGTGCAGTCAGCGCAGCTCTTTCTAGAAATAATCTATTAAAACTCCTACCTGAGCTGTTGCCAAATGGTGTACTCATCACAGCGTGCTCCGGAAAGGCGAGCAGGACAAGAGCAAGTCCGATTAGAGATGCTGACATCTGAAATGAGACATGTGGTTGACTCAAGCAAACTGCATGAGGCTGTTGGATAAAAAACAGTAAAGAGAGAAACTCACTATGGCCGTTCTGTAAGTCGTCGAATCTCAGCAGGGCTTGGAAAATGAGTTGTTATCTTTGCAGTCCTCACTCTTATTCGTCCCTGGAGGCAGCGGGTGTTATAGTGTCGCGGATAAACAGGCAGCGGAGATCACAGGTATGTGCAGAATCCCCTTATCACTGCTTCTGGTGACAGCGAAGCAACATCAAACACCCGACTCCCAACCTCCACCCAAAAACCTTTCAAATCTGTCTTCTGGCCCATGATCAAAACCTTCTGTCAAACTAACATTTCCAATAAATCCCTGAACTGTACATTTCACTCATAACAACACAGAGAGCAACACTGAGGCAGCCAGAGGTTTTATGGTTTGATTAGATTTAGAGTAAAACGGTGTTTACAAAAGCCTGATTACCCTGGAGCTTTTCCAAATTACTTCACATTCAAAGGCATTCAATGTATTTTGATGGAATTGTGTATTTTAGACAACAAGTCTAAAACATTTAGAGTTAAAGGAACCATTTTCACCCAGTGAAATAAAACTAATTTAGAGCCACAAACATTATATGGTCTTTTGGAAAAAGACAATGGTAAAAATATGTATACATGTTGTTGAAGGTCAATAATCAGTTTAAATATTTTGTGGTTGGGTAAAGTAAAGGGTTGGTGACCGAGTTGTTGTAATTTTGGTTTTTGTAGCCTGCAGCTTCTGGCGTTTGATTGTCAGAGACCTCAGTTAACTTCTCCTCCTGGAGGTTGTCTGGTTCATACAATTAGACATTGTATTGTTTTGTTCTTGTTCTAGCTCATCCGCTGTCTCCTGTGTTTTTAGAGATGGATTCATTTTCAGTGAACAGTTGAGGATTAGAGATAACGTTCTCCTTTTCCAAGGAGTCTTCCTAATCATCTTGTTTTTCCAGCACAGAACTATCATGTTTTTCATCCACATTTTCAATGGATTATTCTGCAGTCATGTAAATTCATGTTGCGGGAAAATTTTCTTCTGGGATCTTGTCCTTACACTGAATTGGTTGTTTCTCTTCTGGTTGAAGCACTGTCCCCTGTGTTTTAAAGGGTGGATTCTTATACAGTGACCAGTGATGCATCTTGCATATCAATATTGATGATGACATGTATAAAGCTTGAGTTATTTTATCACCTGCTTTAAACTTCTCCACAACTTTCTTTCTCCATCTGCTGTTTCTTCCAAGATGTTTGTTCACTAATAAATTCTAACAAACTTTTCAAGTCACCATAACTTCACATGAGGGTCAGAGGAAACAAATGCACACGGCATATTTGAGAACTTTTCTTTCCTCCTCACATTTATCTCAAAAAGTCCCAATAAATACAGGGAGAAATTAGATGTACTATTGCAAAATATCAGAGCTTATCTTTGAAGGTCTCTGTATATTTAGTACAATCGTGTTTTTGTCATTCCCAGTAATTAATCTCATCATCCCTGTGCCAGTGACTCAGACAGGTGGACGGGCGGGAAGATGAGGGAGGCAGGGATTCTGGGAAATAATGAGGAAGTTGAACATGACATTAAAAAAATAGGAGGGAAAATCCGTAACGATATCAGTTAATTACAGTGGGAGTCTTCACTCAGCAACTTTGCCCATTTGGAGCCTTTAAAAGTCAAACTGAAGTGGTGAAAAAATCACCTCTTTGATCCTGCAGGTGTGTGATAGCATCAAATGGGTCACTGACCTCATTTCATTACTCCGTTATTAATTTGATCACATTTGACCCAGATTACTTATCCTCTAATGTTGGGAGTAGAGAAACAAGCTGCCTTAAAATTAATAAAGTATAGCCAGAGAAGTAATATTTGATATTCTGGTCACTTTGTTCATGTTCCCTTTTCTCAACAACAAATTTTTTTTTATGGTAGATTAATTTAAATGGGGGAGAGAATATTTTCTGCAGCTGTAGCTTTAACACATGCAAGCAAAACACTTTCACGGGGTTTGCGCACAATCATTTTCACAAAAAGTGTTCATTCTCTAAAACAAACAAAACTGTTTTCACAATTTCATTCAAATAATAAAAACTGCTTTTCACATGATCATTTAATTAATTCAAGTATAGTTTTTTCAAAGGAGGAAGACAATTTCTTTGGCCTTTAATACATAGATATATAATAGATAAATGTGCAAGCATGCAAAAACAGTCTGAAATATTAGACAGGAAACAATGATGCAAAGTAATGCATGAATACTGATAGTCAATGGTATGGCGTTAAAAAGACAACACTTGTAACTGAAGCTTTAGTATCTTTTTGTGTAGACAGAAATCACAGAGGTGTTAAACTGGGGATTGATGCACCAATCAGGTTTTAGGCATGCTGAGACCAGAGGAACCGATCACAGCGCTCCAGCATGTTCTGAATCATCGCCCTGAAAATCAAAAACAAGAAAGAAAACATATTTGACTCTTAAAAGATCCTTTTAAGGCACCAACCTTTTACCATAGACACTTCAAATGTGTTTTAGCTTCTAATCACAACACAAAACCTGCATGTCATATCTTAAAATGATAAAATATCTTTAAAAGAGCCTTAAAATTCACACTTGGGGGACTAGTAAAGAATTATCTTAAATTAGTGGGGAAAAGTTGATAAATTAAATCTACTCTTAGCCTCAACCAAATAAGGAAAAACCAGGTGGATCAAAGTAGGATATATACATGTTGGTTTACTAGACTATTTCTATAGAGATAAAATTTGTTTCCAAAAGTGTTTTTTTCTTTTTCTACATAATTTTATCAATAGTCTGACCCACCTTTGCCTCCTCTCTGCGACTCTCAGCAGGTCACACACCAGCTTGGACTGGGCTGAAAGTACCACCTGCACTCCACATTCTTGCAGCAGCTCCAGGGCTCGGTCAGGCCCCAGCGTCCGAGCCAGCAGGAGGGTCAGACTCTCTGGGTTGATCCGTCCTTCGCAGTTTGTGGAGCCGTTGGACCAGCTGCTCCCATTCACATCTGTGGCTGGCTGTGGGTCTGCAACACGGCAATACTGCTGAGAGAGCTGGATCAGCAGCTTCCACTCGTCCAGGTTCTGAGGTTCAACACCTGGAAACATGTGGAATGATCAGAGGCTCAAACTCAAGGCCTGAGGGCCAAATCTGGCCCTCAGCAGCTTTTTAAGTGGCCCTCTTCCTTCTAGAGGGACACGTAAAAAATTATTTTATCAATGAAATCAAAGCAGTTTTTATCTGTAAACTGCCAAATTACATAAATATAAAAATCAAGATGTACTCATCAAGTGCAGAGATAGCTATTTATTAGTATGCTACCAGTTTACTAATGATTCTGCCACAAACAGTTCTTTGAGAACATTCATGTTCTTGTTATGGCCCAAAATAAAAATAAGTTACTGCTACACAAAAACAAACATTTGAGATTAGTTGACAACTGCGCCTAATTTGACCAATTATTTGAATTAAGGCAGAAAAAAACTAAAGTGGTTAACAATATTGTTTTGTTATCCCTGAACTTAAATAAAAGGCAACAGGAGATTTTCTCTGGATTCTTGAGGCCGTTTCACCTCTCATCAAAAAAGCATTTGAGTCCACTTATAGACCCGATGAGTTCACAAATAGGGTTACATTCACCAGTGTGGTGACAAGGGTCACGTGATTCACTGGCTCCAGGCCTCTCTGAGTTTAGTATTTGAGTTCTTGTCACTTGACAACATGCAAGTTGTTTTGGTCCAGGGAGATATAGCTGCACTGCAGGTGTTAGACAAATGAAACCTGAGGCCTCCGCCTCACTTTAGAGCTGGTTTCTAATGCTTAACTTAGACGTTTGTCATGTGACAACAACCCAAAAGTTGATTATTTTTGTAATTGTTAACAGTTTTACCATCAGGATCCTCCAGGAGGCTGAGGTCATCCAGCTGACAGATGGTGGAAAATGCTTCAGTGCGACGCTGCAGCTCTTTGCAGAGGTAGAGGTAACCCGTCCAGTACCTGCACAAGCATGGACATGTTATGTTGCAGTATACTGCCAAGATCATGAAGACTAGACAGTTTTCCTTTGATGAAAAATAATCAGAAATACCCATGACTGCGGCACATTTCATTCATCTTCTCTTTAGATGAAATGTCTGCAGGAAGACGAATGAGCAAAGACAAAAGACGTCCGTAGCCCCAGGTGAAACAGTGCGAACGCCACCTGCAGCAGCAAACACACTTTTACCCTCTCATTTTCTTTTCTTATACTGGACAAGGTTGTAGTTTAAGTATAATACAGTTTTCAAAATCTGTTCACTTTGCATCATTTTCACACATACAAAATTGTTTATTACTAGATATATTCATTAGTTTGTGGCCAATCTCCAATCTTTCTACGCTATGATCTGCTCATACAGATCTGAACTGAATCCAATTTCTGCTTAAGAAAAAAAAGCTGGACATTTCATTAGCTTTCCTGCTGTGAGCGATTAATTTTGAACAGCTGTAGTTTTATGCCAACTGTGCAGGGAAAATAGGGTTTAATTTATAACAAAGAAAAGGGTTCACATTTCTAAGTGTCTTTCAAGTATTTGCGATTAGAGCAGCTTGCTTTGCTAAAACATCAATCTCTGAGTGTATTATTCTGAAAAATGTAGATTTTTACCTGAACGCCAAGATTCCCAAAGGGCTAACAATATTTCAAAATCAAGGATGAGGCAGAAAACTTAAAACAAAATATCAAACAACTATTCTGTACCATAAAGGTTTTTTTGTCTTACTAATTAATGAACTGCATCTGTGTGTCATGAAAATATTTTTTTTAATACTTGAAATGTTTCCATGAGCTTTGAAGATTTGTTTTGTATTCAACAAACTAAACACTAACATCTTCTCACATTCCTGTGCTTCTGTCTTTACTCTAAACATGACTGGAACTGAAAATTGCTAACATTAGATGTTCTTCACTCAATCACACAGTTCAGAACCAAAGAGTGTTACTGTCTCCCACCAAGGTCAATCAAACTGAACATCATCTAATTTTGGACACCAGTTGATTTCTGTCAGCATCTCTAAAAATTCTGTTTCCCGGGGAGCTGTGGTGGCGCAGGGGCAAAGCACAACCCACGTGGTCGCAGGTTCGATTCCCGGCCTGGTGACATTTGCCGCATGTCATTCCCCTCTCTCCCCCTCTCTACCCTCTTTCCTGTTGAATTACTTTCAAATAAAGGCCTCGAGAGCCAATAAAACCTTAAAAAAAAAAAAAAAATTCTGTTTCCAATGATTGAATACATAAAAGCGGAATACCTGGGCCTTCCATCAGAGGTCAGGGTATCGGCGTGTTGAGGGGCATCGTGAGTCAGGACCAGCTCCAGCCAATCCTGTCTCAATGATTCAGGTTCAAGGAGCGACTGAAGAAATGACAACCTAACAGAAACAACTTGCTGAATTATAGATTCACTCAGCAAAGTATCTGTTAATCTACAAAAAACACAAACATATAAGACACACCTGTGCTCCTCAGCTCTTGAATGTACAAGATTATCCAGGTATGCCAGGAAGTGGCTTCGCTGAGCCACTGTCTCCACGTCAGCAGGAGTTATGATGGGATAGAACTGGGAAAACGAGCGTACAGCTGCCTCGCCATGCTTCTCATATAGCCTGGAATATAAGAGAAAACTTCATGTGTAAAAGTTTTACATTTTATGTAGCGTATAAAGAAGCTTCATGTACTTTATGTATGTTTTGTAGGTGGGATAAACCACCTTTTTCAACAATGCCTAAAACACATTGTCTTGTTTTTAAAAATCAACATCAGCAAGTCAGTAAATATATCAGGGCATTTGAAAGTTTCAGCAGTAAGTCAAATTTAAGACTTTTTTAAGATCCTTTTAATGGAACCTTTAAGACTAATAAAACTATAAATATGGGGATGACTGGATGGTCCAACTCTGTTACAATCAGGCAAACAGTGAAGCTAAAAATGTCTGGGGTTTGTGGCTCTTGGCAGCCTCGCATGGGCAACAGAACATCATCTAATCAACTGCTGATAAAACTGAACTTACTCATTACAGACACCAAAAAGGTAGCTAAATAGCTAGCAAGTGTATATTAGCAGCTAACTAGCAGTAGCAACAACCACCTCGAGTTGCAGAACATAATGATGTCTGTGCGCCACTTAAGACATTTGTCTGACAGGAAAGTTTGAGTGACAAAATCCCCCAATATAAAGTATATGATATTAGTCATGTGAAAATAACATTTAAGATATCTGATTAACATATTAAAGGCAAATGAATACCTACATTTTTAACAATGAATGGACACCTTGTATATTAGATGCGTTAATACCTTAAAATCACACATTGGTACCTGTGGAAGTGAGCAAGGAGATGCGGTGCACCCCAAGGCTGCAGCTCTCTGAGGCTTCGTAGAGATTTCAGCAAATCTCCTCTCTGAATAATTTCAACCACCTTGCTGGACTGAGTGAGCGCTAGGTGAAAAAAAACAAAAAAACAATTTTGCATAACATTAGTTGTTTTTTTTTTAAATAATGAATTAAACTGAAGAGTTTTTTTTTTTTTTTTGGTGCAGTCCCTTTTAAAGACAAGTTTCTAACCTAGCATGGCCTCAGAGAACGAGCTCATCATCTCGGGTCGCTGCTGATAACAAAGAAGGCACATTCTTCTCACTCGCTCCTGGTCCAGAAGGAAGAAGTAGCGACGCAGGAAAGTTGCGCTTTCCGGCACCTCCTGCTGGTTCCTGAAGCAGCTGAGCTCTGTGTAAAGAGTGGCCAGCTCGCTGAGATTAGCTTCCAGATCTGATGGTAAAGGCATGGGAGGCGACACTCGGATGGGCTCCGGATGATTCTCCAGAGAAGCGACATTTTCAGTCGTGTCGACCATTGGCTGTTTCTCACAAAGGACTTCTTTTTCTCCAAGTTCTGCCTCCTCTGAAACACTTTCTGATGATTCTCTTTCTTGCTCTGTGCATGGGCTCAGATATTCCCTGTCCCATTTCTCTTCTCCTGATCCATCCAGGTTGGAATTGGTTACAGACGCTGTCATGAGAACAGCAGGGCCCAGAATTCGCTCCAACACAGGGAGCCACTCCATCAGCGCTTCTCTAAGGCAGACTGGATCCAGGAGCACCAAAGGATCTTGTATCTGTGAGCTGATGGTTGAAAAACATAATAATTAGTCAAAGAACAGGAGCCATTAGTAATAATAACATAAAACTCCCAATAATATGGTAAATGTGTTGTAGCACTTACACAGCTTGCTCTGTTGCTGAACGAAGTTCATCCATAACAGCCTCTGCGTTTGATATTTCGTTATAAACTCTGGAAACAAACATTAGGAATTTAAAGATGGTAAATACAAAATATATACTGTAAACTTTAGAGGAAAGAAGTACAAGCTAAAGAAACAATATGTACATATGTTGTCATGGTTTTTTTTTTTTTTTGGCATATGGGCAAGTTGACATAGTGCAAATAAGCTCATTTATTTTCAAAGCAGACTAGATGACTATTCTCCATATAGATCAAAAATTTAACTTGGCCTCATCAGCTGTATTTGTTTATTATAAAAAACCCCCAATGAAATACATTGAAGTTTGCCTAATGCAACATTAAAAAGATTAAGGTGTTTGAAAAGGTTAGAAAAACTGTAGTAAACACAGAGAAATGCTGATATTTTAAAGATCTCGACTCACTCATTCTCCATTTTGTCTGAGTAGGATGTCACGCCGGCTATCGTGTCGGGCTGTGCGCTCTCTTTGAATTCAGGCCGATGTCGGAGTTCAGAGTTCATCTGGAGGGTGTTGATCTTTTCCGTTGTCTTCTTGACAAAACTAGAAACACTAAAGAAAAGAAATAAGAGAAAAAAAATAAAATCACGTTGTTCACCAGTTAAACAAACAAGAAGCAGAACTGTCATCCAACTGTTTCGTATGAAGAATGAAAGTGGGATGCTCAGACTGAAATTTTGACAAATGTGTCAATAAATGTACATCCGTGGAGGCAAAAAACAAATGATTTTTTTTTTCAGTGGAATGAGGAAGTAGACCGCCCAAAGAACAGCTGCAATTTAGTTTCATTTCTCATTATGATAAAAATGATTTATGGCAGTATCATAAACCAGAAAATGTATAACTCAACCATTCTTTTGGTTTTCATTCACCTGTCTTTAACGGCCTGCAAAGCTATGCGGGGGGGTTTGGTGCAGAATGAAAGTGGGAGGTGGAATTGCAGGCCTTGGTCAGGTCGATCGGCCTCCAGCCGCTCACTGCTCTGTGGATCTGTGTAAAGATGGGGGCAGGAGTGGGAGGAAAAACACAGATGGATGGAGTGCTGGAGGGGAATGATGAGAGGCAGTGGACAACAATGCAAGCAGAGGAAGATTGTAGACAGATTGCAATCAAATACAGCAGAAAACAAAAAAAAAAGGAACAAAAAAGGCGACAAATGTGAGATGCAATGGAACAGATGAGATATTTTACGTCAACAACTCAGCAGAAATGAGGCCTTTTTGTGATTATTCAGCTTTGTTTACAACACACTCAGGAGGTGCCACAGTAAAGGAAAAAAGATTTGCAAAAAGTAAGAGCCAAGTTATGATCAGCCACTTTACAGTCATTCATTCAAATTCCAAATTCTGATTTAGCAAAAAGTTTTTGGTGTTATTTTGTGTAACAGTGTTAAACTGAAAATAGCTTCACTCTTTTTTAACGCTGTAATTAGAGGCAGAACAGAAGTTTCCTCCTGCTTCAGGCATTCATCCAAATCACAATTATAAATACAGAGGCGACATAAAAAGAGAAAAGTAACGAGTAAATAAAGAAATGAGACAAAGTATAACAGGATATCATTTTTAGTATTTATACATGACCTTAACTCTTTTATTTTTTAGAGAAAATTATCTTTAAGACACATTGAAAGCTTCCTGATATCACTAGTAGTATTAATTTTGTCTATGTTTAGGTGAAGAGATTTTTCTGTGATTTCAGTCAGTGCATAAGAATGTTCTAATTAAGACAAAATTAAGATAAAAAATATGCAACAAGAACCAGATTCTATGTCAAAATGTTAAATTTGAACTATCTAAAGCAGATGAGAATGGAAATACCTAGCAACACTGATTACTACCAGATTTAACAGCTGAAATTCTTACCATTATCCACCTGGTCTTCCTCCTGGACAAAGCTGAACTCTTTCAGTCGCTCCTCCTCTGAAACGGACTGATTCATGAGGGAGCTGGTCTCCTCATCTGACTGGCTTCCTCTGCGGCTGATCACACGGTAGATCCCACAGTCCAGGACATTAAAACTCTCCTAGATTATGACAGATTAGACAATTGGTTTCTAGTAGCAAAAATGTGATGCAATCAAACTTTCAAGTATAATTTTGGTATTTGATGCAAAATGGTTTAGAACAAAAGACTTTTTCACTTGCTAGCTAAAGAGAACCAACTGCAAATAAGCCAAGAAAAATCATAATCATAAAATTAAAAAGAGGTGTGTTGCTGTCATAAACAGGACTCTTGAACCAGATTGGTTCTTACATGTGAAGAGATGCTGCTTCTGCGGCTGCTGGATGCAGAATCCAGTGGTTCCAGCTTCAGGATCACTTCCTCTAGCTGGTTAATCAGTTCTGTCTGCGCAGTGGAACTGAGCTGAGACTTCAGGTATTCCAGGCGATCGATGGGAATGGACTTCCTGGCCTGAATTGAATAAGACAGATTCTTTAAATTACACCTCGAATGGCGCCTGGTTAATTAAACTTATTTGGACATTGTAGTTTTCCCACAGATGCACCTCGATTTCATTTTGTTGTGATTTAGAACCAAAAAATGTAATTTAATTGAATAGAATTATTGTCTATTGTTTCTGTTTGGCTTAATAGTTAGATAGACTTTGTATTTGGCTGCACAGAATAGCAAGAATATAAATATTTAAAAGCAGGAAAGCCTGGACAGTGATCTATTCTTACACTTCACACGGAGATTAAGTTGTTCATCGTACGTCTTACCCGGCTTGTCGTGATCATGTGCTGGAACATGCAGCAGACGGTAGCAGCGAGAGTCCAGGACTCTCTACGCAGCAGACGTTCCACACAGCGCTCCGCAGACAGCAAAGACAGGTGGGACAGACGGCCGCTGCCGTGGAGGCAGAACAGCTCGTTGCGGTGGACTGCAATGTCAGCCAAGTCTACAAGAAAAGTTAAATTCAAACATATTCAAAGTTTGCATGACGTTCTTGCAAAAGGACTTAAGAGATTATTCTGAATTTTGTTTCCTGATTATGATATCAAATGGAACTATAATACTGGATAATAAGGATGTCAAAATGACACATTTAATTCCATCGCTGAATAAAAAGTTTGAAGTGAAAGAATAATTTCACAGCTGAGTTACTCCTAACAGGTACTACAGTGATTTAGGGGGGAACACAAACCTTTAACTTC
Source organism: Poeciliopsis gracilis (assembly GCA_911649635.1). NCBI lineage: Eukaryota > Metazoa > Chordata > Actinopteri > Cyprinodontiformes > Poeciliidae > Poeciliopsis > Poeciliopsis gracilis. Next base: position 41,915 of record CAJVRI010000506.1, read on the forward strand.
AGTCCACAGCAGGACCTGTCCATTCTGAGGTGTGAAGATATAAATGGCCGAATCGGTCCAAGTAAGCAGATTTTGATCTCTGTAAAGATACATGAAGACCCAATGACAGGTTTCCAGGAAGTAATACAACTCAGATAAAAACCAACACTCTAAAAAGTTTTTGGATCTTACCCAAAATAAAGCAGTTTAGGGAAGCCGAGAGACTGCGGACTACTCTGTGCTGGATTATAATTTGGCTCATTTCTGCAGAAAGAGGTAGATAATGCACATTGTAAGTCCTTCCTTAATTGTAACACATTAAGTTAAAATAAAATGTACCTGTAAGTGATTAAAGGGAGTGGTGGGCAGGCAAGCAGCTTTTTGAATTGATGAGTACTCAGAACCTCGCCGTTAAAATTAGCCTCCCATATTCGGGACCCCGGCCGGGCACAGTACAGCAGCGGGGGCTGTCCCACTAATAATCCCCTACTCTGGGGCAAGAAGCAGGCTCCGTATTCCCCGTCACGCTCTTTATTTCCAACACGCCAGAATTTCTCCCTACAGGCAGAAAACACAGCAAAACAAAACACAAAAAACCTCTAAAGTTACTAATTTATACTGAACAAAAAGACAAAAATGAACAAATGCTACTTAAAGTCTTAAATCAGTCTTTCTCTGATTTTTCCTGAGGATAAATCAGAGAAAGACTTTATATTTGATACTTTACAAGTAGAAAAAAAGATCACCAAAGTTTCCAATTAATTTAAAAAAGGGAAATGTCAAAACAACAAATGGAAAATTCTTTGTGAAACCAAGCGCTACAATGCTCTATACAGGAAAAAAATGCAGTTTGTGTTTTGTCTGATTTTCAGACACTGAGTCAATATCTTTGTAAAATTACAGTTTTTGCATTTGGGAAAGATTCCCAAGACAGAGAAAAGCTCAAAGATACTCACTTCTCTGTGTCACAGAGGTAGCAGCGACTGAGAGAAGACACTAGGAGGCGCCCATCTTGATATCCAAGCTGAACCACTCTGGAGTCAACAGTAGTAACAGTTTGGACGGGAAAGATAACAAATGTTGACCCCTTGAGGAAAGAGAGAATATGAAATAATTAGATTAGCCATACAATTGATCAAATGGAAATGTCAAAAATAACAGAAAGTAGGAGCAACACTAATTCAGTTTCCTAGGCTCAAGAAAATCACCACAGTCAAACAAGTTTAGAAAGATAATAAATGCATCTGTCAAGTTAAAGAAGTTAAAGAAGGTTTGTAATTGTATGAATAAGAGCATTTTATTTGGTTTCTTTTGTAGAAGAAAAAGATCATTCTTGTCAGTACCTTGCCCAGTTTAGATGACCCTGCCCGCAGGCACGACACCTTGCCTGCAGAGTCCCCAACAAAAACCCTAAGTGTGCTTGTATCCCAGCAGAGGGCGGTGATGTTCTGTCCTCTGTGCTCCGATGACACGCTGACGCGCTCTGGACGACCTCGCCGCTCCAGCTGCAGCTCCCACACCACCACCAGACCCTGACTGGACGACAGCCATCAGAATACAGAGAGCAGGCAATGTAAGAATAAAAAAATAATTTCACTCAATGACAAATATGTCATTAGTTTCATGAAAATGGACTGACCTTGTTGCAACTGCAATAAAATCTTCATCTTGAGGACAACATGCCACTTGTATGATCGATCCCTCCTGAGATAGAGGAAGGTTATTCCAGGTTAAATTAGATACAATGTTCCTATGTCCAGTGGCTTAATGTTAGGCTTGACCTTTATGAATTTGAATATGTTTTATTTGTACAAACACAAAGGAGTGTATAATTGCAAACTGGAAGGAGGATGATGCATGGTTTTCATAATTTTTTTTAGCATAATATAAATACGACGACATCGATAGTATTTTAGCTCTGGTTATGATTTGAGCTATTGTCCGATGTAAAGCTGTAACTTCCCCCCAGTTGTAATTTTTTTTTACAGATGCCAACAGGTTTTCCTTCAGAATTTCCCCATATTTCTCTTCATCCATCTGCTCATCAACCATAATCAGCTTTTCTATCGCCACTGTACATAAAGTATCCCCCATAACATGATGCCGCCCCCACCATGTCTCACTGTGGAAATGGTGTACTCTCTGTGAAGTGTTAGTTCAACGCTTAACCTAGTATTTTGAATTTAAGTAAAAAAGTTAATAATCGCTTTCAAGATCACCTTCTACCACTTGTTTACCGTGTTCCTGTGGAAATATGGACTCTGGACGGTTTGGGGTGGGGCTGAACGATAACAGAGAAAGATGCAGTGATAATGTCTTGTGATAAATAGACAAACAAGAAATTAAACAGGGTTATGTCTTTCTGCACTGGGTTGACAGCAAACATAAACTCCTGATAAATAGCAACTGGAGAAAATGTTTTTAAAATTCTGTTTCTTCTCAGTAACAAGGTTGTACTTAAAAAGTTGTTTCTTGTTGACATTTGCTATTTTGGCAATGAAACAACTTCTTGCTTGTAGTTAATAACTTTACCACCTCTTTACCTCATAAAACATACTTATGGTGCCTTAAACAACTAGTGTCGTCAAATATACTTTTGGATTGGACTTTTAGTGAGACTGAGTAAAGCAAAAGAAAAATGATTGTATTTTTTCTCTCTACATCAGAATTATTCCCTAATATATGTTGGTCCATCACATAAAATATAGTTTATGGTAGTAATTTTAGAAAATATGAAAAAAGACTCATCTTTTTTTCATATTTTGCTGATAGCCATAATCTGTGTACAAACAGAACATCAGTTCAGAGTTAACTTAATGTGGAGTTGAAATGGCAAAGAACTCAAACATCTACCTTGTGAGTCAGGATGAGTCTTTGTTTCCAGCCCTCCTTCTGGATGAGGTGCAGCCCTCCTGCTGACGTTCCCAATGCGAGCCACTTCCTGGACACTGCCAGACAGGTACACTGAAATACAACACAGTCACATCGAAACGAGTCAACCGAGACATTCAGTGTCCAAAACAACCAAACATTATAATTGCAATATATTCTTTCATAACCTGCACTGGAATAATCTAAACTTTTAAGTATTGTCCAGTAAGTGTCTCTATTAACATATTTGGTGAAAATAAGTGTTTATTGCAGCATAGGTTTTTTTTTTTTTTGTCTTTTTGTGCTCCAGACACAAGCAAGTGGTCAAGTTATTATGAAACTCAAACAACTTCTTCCAATTGATAGCAGCAACAAAAACCATAAGAAACGCTTTCAATAGAACCTTGATGATGAGATGGAAATATTGACTTTTTTCTATTTCAGTAGTTGAATAGACTTTTAATAATTTAGGTATCGTAACATATATTGTTATGACAACAATCACCAATATATTGCATGTTTTTCCGATTATGAATGACTTGAATTCATAATAGGAATAAATCACTGATGCCTGGACATTTATTCAACTGTAGAGGTAGATTTGGAAAAAAAAATCAGTTATATTCAGTAAATTAGAATATGCACTCTGATGATGCTTGTCAGATTAAAAGCACCTTTAGAAAATTACCATTAAGCAGATATTAAACATACTTTTTTATTAAGCTCACATTTCCTGTTCTTAAAAGGCTTTTTATCTGTTTCATGTAAATATTTTAATGTTCTAAGAACATTTATGTTTTTTAAACTAGCTGTAAGCAGAAAATCATTATAATTAACCATTTGAAAACATCAGTGTGTATGCAATTAATCTGTGTTTCAGTAATCATAATGTAAATTGAGATACTGACATAAATGAACCTTTCAATAATACTTCGATTTATTGAGCGTCACTGCATTACTGAAAAATATTGTAGAATGGCAAATCATTACTATAAAGTCTTCGACTGGATTTGTTACATGTGATTGATGGCTGATTCTACCTTGAGCCTGCCTGAGTCAAAACGTAGAGCAGAGAGGAGCGGTTCGAGGCAGTCAAACTCTGCCAGGAGGTGACTGTGGTTCTCAGGCACAACCGGTATCACAGGCATCCTCGCTGCAGAGCCAGCAACAATAGAGTCAATGTCTGAGAGAGAAGATAGTGACAACATCAACAATAACATGGTATGTCAGAGTGTGTCTTTGCTGCCATGGAGACATGTGACGTTGTCACATGACTTTCACCAGAGGGCCTGCCCTGGTAAATTGACCAGCCGTGACTTTGGTTTACTCTGCAGTCTGAGGAAAAGCAGCTTGTGTTAAACAGTGAGCTGGTTTAGAAACCAATCAAAATCAAAGAGATTTTCTTTGAAATCCAGGAACGTTTTTACTTTTACTCATTAAAGCCACAAAGGAGAACCTGAAAACAACAAAAACCTAACACCATTGTGACAGCAAACCAGCCACACGCCGATACAGTGTGTCCTGGATTGAGTCCTTTTGATTTTGCATGAATTCATGAGGAAGCAGAAGTGAAACTAAAACTGTGACCATGTATTGTAACCTGTACTGTAGGGACACAGTTGATAATGAGCAACTGAGAAATGCTTCAAAAACAAACATTACACTAATCAGGTGTTTCTTAAACTCACAGTGGTTGAAAAAGCAATTGAGGAGAGACTAAAGAAGTCCCTGCCTACAACTCTCTTGGTGTTTGCTAGCACTCAACTGTTAAGATTGCATTTTGTTGTAAGGAGGTCCACAAAATTCCTCAAACATACTTATAATTCTTGAAATTGTAAGTATGTTACAATTCTGTCTTCATCATTACTATTAAGTAATGATTCTGGCTTCTTTTGAAGCCAGAATGGAAAGTATTGCATGAAAAGTTGAAAAATGTTTTTTTTTTTTTTTTTTTACATCTTGTTTTCCATGTCACAGCTCTCTGTGTTTGCAGATAAGGTGTCCTGAATGTTCCTTTAAGATAAAACAAATGTGATCTAACCACATTGCAAGTCAACACCAATCTCACACGTTCAAGGGTTTTGGCTAAATTTCACCTTGGTGTTCTAAGTATGAACTTCAGATCCTGTCTATAAGAACGTATTATGCAACCTTAAAAACAGGACAAACAAACAAGTTTTGCTTGGTCTAAACCGAAGCAAATACAAAAGGTCTAAATTAGAACCATCTATAGAATTAAGAATGACTGTTGTTTAAATGAAGTCTTGGTTTCGTCCACTGTCTTCAGTGGAAAGGCAGCTGAACTTTGCTGTGAACTGAGAATGGAGCCATTGATTCAGGGCAGTTTGGATCACGAGACCCATTCGAAACCTCTCGTGCTGGCACTGCTACCAAACAACAACAAAAACGCGCCTTTTGATTTTTCAAACATTTTCTACTTGCTGTCATTTTATTTCCACGAAGAAAGCGTGAACATCTGCTCAGTGTCAGCTCCCCGGAGTCTCATTTTAAACCGTGATACCAACGGGTTAGCAAGCATGCTACTAGCACAAACACAGCCGTTGGAACCAACTGTCAGACGTTTTTACACCCGAACTCACCGGATGGATGGACGGGGCGACTCTGTGTAGCGTTAGCGCTTCTCGTTACATCCCCGGAGATAGTTAGTGGTCAGCCCCACTGACTTCTGACCGGGGGTCAGCCAGGACGCCCGTGACAGCTCCGTCCACAGAAATCAGCTGATGTGTTGACACTTCCTGAAAGCGGCGCTGCAGCTTCCTTACAGGCGCGCAGAAACCAACAGTCTACACTCAGAACCAAAATGTAACGTCCTAAAGTCGAAAATAAAAGAATGAATCAAAATGTTATGAATTACTGTACATTCAGTGGTCTTCATGCGTCTAAACCAAATAAGGTTTTTTCTTAGAACCACCAGTAAGAGAGTCTTTTTCATGCAGGGAAAATTAAATCTAATTCCCAAAACTAGACCCATTTCACACAATAAAGTGCAAAATTATTCCTGACATAAAATGTGAAAAAGTTTGTTTCAGATATCCATCAACAGATAAAACAACATAGAGTACAAAAGGTTTTTATTTATATTTCATTTAAAACGGCATGACATTTTTTATTGTCATCATTTTCAATAACCAATTGAAAAATATGTCCAGCAATCAAACCTTACCACGTGTAGCATATTTCCATTAATGGTTTCATCATTTATCTTTGGAGCTCGGAGCTTCACATCTTTGAGATTGGAAAGTTTCTTTGCCATCACCTAAATCTTCAGCACTATCCACCACACATTTACTATTTAAGTCAATTTGGGGAAAAAATGTTGCTAAGAGACAATAGATTGGGTGTGATCAACATTGACATCCAAATCCATTAGCTTTCATAGAGCTTACTGATAGTGGTAGTAAAAAATATAAATGTTCACTACTGACGACTTGTATCTCAAATCATTCACACTATTTTGTTGCTGCAGTGCTTAATAGCATAATAATGCAGTTAAGTTTTTTGCCAATAGTAATTAGGTTTATTTCTTAGCAAATCAGTTGGGCAGTCACAGGAGTTTTCCTACTTGGAACTGTAAACAGAGTTAAGTTTGCTTCGATTTTATTCCCACTTCAAACTTCTACGTTTCTGGTTAAATGACCTACACATGGCCTTCAACAACTGCTTGTAGTTCACTGGGTTTTGTTTTTTTTTGCTTTACTTTGTCCTGGGAATTCTCAAAGGTTTTTGTGACTTTTTTCTAATGAAGCAACAGCAGTGTACTAAAACATTGTTTTCCTAGTGCTTTTAATATGGGGAATATGGCTTTCTGACCAGACCAGGAAAACCACATGGGGGCGCTATGACGGTATAAACAAAATGTTTCAATATTATTTTTCTTTAAATCCAAACAGGAAATGTCTTAATCGTTTTTGACAAGTTAAATTAAATTTTTATTTATTTTTTTCTTTGTGAAATGCACTTTGTAGTTGGAATGTGTTTGGTTGAGTGTGGGGTTGACAGGAGGACAAACTTGTCCTGGAAGCCATTCATGTAAAAACCACATCATGGTTAATTCATTACCGTATAAATGACGGGTGCTGACATTTCTTTTCAGAATCATTAAAGAAAATTCAACCACAACCATTATACCACAGTTCAGAACTATGGCTGTAGACAAACTCCTCTCCCAGACAGATAAATTACTACTCTTTACATTTATAATACAGAAACTGTAAGCTGCAGCTGAAGAAACAGAATGAAGCACTCAATTTGGAGAAGACACTGGCATGAACAAATACCTCACTTTAATTCTCTTATTTTTTGTCCTCAGTGCAGACATTAGAAACCAGTGACAATCTCCACTGAGTCATACACACTAATGCACTCAAGTGTGAATTGTCTTAACAGTATTGCTTTGTTTACGCACCTTCTTGCTCCAGATTTTCTTTAATACTTTCAATTCACCCCAATTTTATGGGGTTTCTTTGTGTGCCAAAATATTTTTTCTTTGCCGTGTGCACGACAACGATCCTCCGCATCTCGTCTCAGTGTGTTGTCCTGGGAGCCTTCTGTCCGACTTCCAGCTGAAGTTTGGTCATGTTACACCACTTTCAAAGACCTGCTGCTAACCCGTTACAAGCAGAGTTCTCTCAACAATTAAGGAAACACAAAGAAAACAATTCAACTAATAGTTATCTGTGACTGAGATGCAGTTACACTCTGTTAAACACTTTTTGCTGCAGCAGCTTCCCTCTATATCCTCAATGACCCCTTGTGAACTATGTTCCACTGAGTCTTCTCACGGCATAGAGGATCTTCCCAAGTCTTTCTTCTAAACATTAAAAGTCTTTCTCGTCTTCTCTTTGACAAAGAAATTCCTAGGTCAGGTTTTCCTCATCATCCTGCGGGTTTGCCAAATATGAAACTTGCTATAGGCCATCTGAAACATGTCCTCCAGGTGCCCTGTAAGCTGTTGGAACATCAGAGTTTTAATTACATTTTTTTGTTTTGTTTTGCTTTACTTGATCTTTATATGTACAGGCTGTCTCAGATAGCCAAGATTTCTTTCACAGTATAGCCACATTTTGAATTTAATTATTACTGAGTAGAAAAGCCCCTGTGTTGCAATAAATATGTCTGTGACTCACATTTGTACTCAAGTACTGACGTTGGATTTTCTCCTGAAAAGGACGAAGCTTGGTCAATTGAAATCTTTCCAAGTTTGTCTTCATTTTTGTCACCTGTATGGTATAAATATACAAATAGAAAGTGAAAAAAATTTCAAATTAGACAGAAATCACAAGCATATAGAATTTAAACAAATCAATATCAGTCACCTTTTCCTCCAAAAATGGTGTGTTTACGGGAAAACAGGACCAAAAGTGTCTCAATAACTCCCCTGAAGCAATGTAAAGGTGCTTCAGCTCTCCTTGGATGTCATTGGGCACCATTTCTGGCAAAAAACCCCCCAAAAAACCATACCATAAATAAAGCAGTAGAGTAACTTCATTTCCTTGCCACAAGAAATAACCTTTTAAATCAATTTTTTTATTGCATACTTACGATTTATGGATTGCTGTCCAATAGGTTGCATAAGAACGCCTCCTGGAGAGAGCGCTGCGATGGCAGAGGTTGCTGTGCTGCTGGACAACACCTAAATATTTGTACAGTAACACAGATTGTGTTTTAAAACTCAGAAACTTCATGTTCTGTAATTTCTAAGATGCTTTTAAACATCCTAAATATACAGGCAATTGCAAATTATCTCGAATGGTAGTTCTAAGCTCAATTATATTATTGTCTTTCGGTATTGTGTTAAAACGCCTTGTAAAGATGTGGGAAGTGTGATTTTCATTTAGCAACAAAATGTGACAAATACCCAGAAATATAAAACATAATCTGACCCGAGTTAGGTTGGGTTTGTAATTGGCCATCTCCTGCTGGATGTAGCTAACAGAGTTGATGATGTCTTGGCTGGTTGTATACTGCTGGGACTGAAGAGGAACAGGACCATGAGCATACCTGAGAAAGAAGCAAGAGCAATGAATATTCATTCCCAGGACTCACCAATAAACATATTAATCAGTATTTGTAAGACATATAGATAGTCTATATCAATTAATTGTTTGCAGTATTAAGTTTTTATTCAGCAAATTTTGAAAATTATGAAAAGCACAGAGACCACAGCTGTTACAAAATTCTAAAATGTAAACAGACGTAAACATCTAAATGTTAAGTTTTGTACTAAAATTTCTCCATTTTAGTATGTAACATTTGCCTTATAAAGTTTTTTATTTTTGATATGTTCCACAAATTTCAGCTCAGTAATGTGGGAATGGGCACCATTTGAATTTAATTTAGATCATGTCTGTTTTTGAAACTAGTGGCACAAGCTCATTGTACATTTAATACCGATCCTTTAAAGTTCCATTTGGAATTTCTGGCAGCTTAATTTTGTTTATAAAAATTCAAAATAATAAAATTTTTACTGCCCTGTTTGGAATCTAAATAGGCCTTGTTTAAAACCATGATCTAAGAGGGATGGCCTTATGATTTGTTTTTGTGCATTAATCTGTTGTTTTTTTGTTGTTGTTGTGTTGACTTTGAGTCAAGTTGTAATCTTGAACTTCAAAGGTAAAAGAAGTAATGTAAAGAAAAATAAAAAATGTAAGAGTATCATCTGTAAATGATACTTTTACAATATTTTTATTTACTGAGGGAAAAAGAAAAAGGATCTTGTTTCTATCCCATGCTGCGACACTGATGATGTAGTAGACGTAATTTCCAAGGCATCCATGTTCTTACATCTTTCAATTTCAAGTTATAATCCAACCTGTTTAAAATGGAATAAAACAGACAACGCAAACAGACTTTACCTGTCAGACTTCTTCAGATTTAACGCCACTGTCTTAGGAGTATTTTCCCTTTGAAGATCCTCATATTCTATGGCTTCTTGTAGTTTAACCTAAGAAACATCCAAGAAAATAAATCATTTCATAGTGGCAATCATTGTGGGAGGAAAAATAGGTAAGAAGTTTATAGAGGCATCATACCTTCTTCAGTGGAGGCTGAAAAAAATCAGAATCTTTGGAGTTGCCGTCTGTGCTGCTAGTCTCACTGGCTTGGTCGGTGGGAACATCTCTTCAAAAACCAAAATAAAGTTAGCAGAAAGGAAATGGCAAGAGAGCAAACGTATTTAATTTGTTTGAAATGTTGATGCTTACCCCTTGCGTGAGCCTGCAGCCAGCACCATAGCGCTGTGGTGGTTGAATCGCTTTATAATGGCAGAGTTACTGCTCTCTTTCACTGACTTGTTTGCATTTGAGGTTGAAGGTAGGGCTTTGCTTATTCCATAACCCTGTTTCACAATAAAAAGTTGTTTTCAAGGTGGACATAGAATAAAGTTACTAGTTAATACAAAGGACATTTTTCTCATTACTGCACCTGACTTTTCTCACCTCGTCTAATGTTTTATCCTCCAATGACAAAAGGTCAACCAACGGATTCTTCACTCCTTGGGTCACCAGAGATTTTAACCCTGCATGTTAGGAAAACAGTACAAAAATTATTAATAAATATGGTTCACTTTGCACAGGAAAATATATGCCTGCACTTTCAGTGTGAGTGGTCAACAGCTACCTTTCTCATCCTGCTTGGCACATTCTGAGAAAATGTCCTGTGAACCTGTGTTGATGCGGTCTCTGTGGAAATAATGAGACTGGAAAAAGCGTGTCCAAAACTCCTTCTCCGTCAGGTTATGAGGCACATTTTCACTATACTTCTGCTTCACTGCAAGACAAGTTTACAAAGAAGTAGCTACTTTTAGATGGAAAGGGTTTTTTTTTTGTTAATATTTTGTACAAATTAAAGTCTGAAAAGTGTGTGATGGATTTATATTCAGGGCTGAAGGGCCTTTTACCCTAAGTAAAATCTAGAGTAACTAACTGAGTTGAGAAGTTATGTCATTTGTAAACAGAGTCAACTTGTTTGTAATCTAACCTCAGTATTAATCCTAACCATGAACACTCTGTCCCTCCCATGAAATATGATGATGGCAGCAACATGCAGTGGTTATGCTATAGAAGAAAACCTGCTAACAGGTTGCAAAACACATTAGACTAAGGTGGAGGTTCACCTTCCAGGAGGATAACAACTTTAACTTTAAATATAAAGCCAGAGCTATACATCTGTTTGCACAAGTGTATTATTTTGTTAGAATAACCCGGTCATAATTCAGTCCATAACACAACTAAGGATCTGGACCAAGACTTGAAAATTGTGAACACTTCAATCAATCTGGGTCTGAGTTATTTTACAGAAAAAACCCCTGTCTCTACATGTCTGAACCTGTTTGATCTTCACCAGGAAAGAACTGCAGCTTTAACAGTAATGAAAGTTAATTATGCAAAGCACCAAATCACAGGAGCTGATGATAAATGAATGCTACACCTTTCAGGTTTTTATTTTTCAAGAATATTGATAATCCTTTCCTTCCACATCGTTGTTTTTATGATTGTAAAAAAGACGAAATAAGAAAAGTTCAAGTGGTGTGGACACTTTTACAAGACATTGTTTTTGTTTACCTGCAGGATATGTCCGAAATATGGACTCGATAATGTCCGCAGTCAGATTATATCTCAAGCCATTGCAGCCATCAGTCTGTGGTCTGATGTCCGCCTGTAGAGCAAAAACATAAAGCCCTTTCAAGTGCAGCAATTTTTTTTTTTTAACATACTCAAAACAGTCATAAGGAAGCATAAAGTGATTCTGGATCATATTTGATGTACTCACCAGAAATGCTCCAGATATTCCAACTTCCTGTTTGTTGTTGTAAGGCGCAGGTTCGCCATTATTCATGCCTCCTAACCGGTTGGCCCAAAATTCCTCAGCACTGATCACTTGGCTCACCACAAGATCTTTGTACAGTTGGAAAAGCACCGGATCTTCCTGAAGCATCCTGCCGGAGCAGCAGCAAACACCAGAGGTAAGCAGTGAGTTCCCACACAAAGCTGCAGAGCAAATCTGACCTGAATTCACTCTCAAATTAATATTACATAAGATTAATGACTGCAAATATATCATAAAATCAACCCTCTATTCTATTTTGATCACACAAAAATGTTTCAGATTTAAACTTTGCCCATGTTAACACTAATTAGTTATAGTTGTTAAATTCCTGGGACGAAAATAAATGTCTCGTGGACAATTTTGTCTTCTGCAACATGCTCAAAAGCTACTTAATGCTTCTGATCTTCATCAACCAAAATTCACTTAAAACATGAAACAATTTCTGTTTTGCAAATATAAAAATTATTCTTCCAAATATTCCCACATCCTACTCACATTTCACTTTAAATTAGTCAACACAGTGTCTTGCTAATACAGTTATTATCCTTTGTAAGTGTGGCGAGTGTTCAGCAATACCTGGTCAACATTACACAAACATTTAGCTCCACATTTATCTGGCAGATATTTTAGAAAGAGAAGAGACAGCTCTAGATATCTAATTAGTAATCTTGTTTAGTCCTGCTGACAACTCATACTTTTTGCCAAGTATTTCATTTGTCACCCTGTCAATGTTTAACAACAGAAAACATTCTCTTGGACAGAGTAAACCAAAAAACAAAAAAAGGGAAAAAGACTGACATAAGGTAGGATTTAACAAACCGTTTAACTTAAATACAATGACTTTTCCTCCTTTCCTGAAGAGTCATTGTATTTCATAAAATAAAATGTGTTCATAAAGAATTAAGCGTTCTTAAGTGTGTAATCGTTATCAAACAACAGAGTGGTTCTATTAAAGCATTTACTTTAGAGCAGCAGAAGACATCAAACTGTAATCTTAATTGCAATATCAATAAGTGCAGCAGTGCAGTAGCAATTGAGAATCTGAATACAATATCCAATTTATATACATCCAGATTCCCTATGTAATTCTGACAATTATTGCCTTTCATGCCCAAAGCTGACATACATTTTAGTAATTGAGCTGTTCAAGATCGCTGAAAATCGTGACACCATGATGTTGGAGCCAATACTATTATTGCAATCTTAAACAACAATGTAATAATGTTTCCCCAATAGAGTGCAATTATGATTTAACAAAAGATTTAGCACGGGGTCTACAATTGATAAATGTTTAAGAGTTATTCTTCTTGAATGCTAGACAATGAAACATTAAAAGAATCCAGTTAGATGAACGTGATCAGTCCGAAACCACAGAAGGATCTTACCTGTTTTTCTCCTCCAGCTCCTTGTTGGCCTTCTTCTTGAACTTTGGCAGTAGCTGCTGCAGCAGCTCCTTGGCAGCGTCTCGGTCTTTAAGTGCGGTGCTCTCATTGGCAAAGTGGAATGTGGTACTATCTCCAGTGTGAAGGACCAGTTGGAGCTGAATCTTGGCTTTACCATCAGGACTGATCTTCTGACCTGCACACATAGAACAGTAAAGTGCATTTCGAAATCAACACAAACACACAGAGTTTTTGTGTTTAGTTCTGCAGAGACTCACAGCGGATGTCTGAATACAGATGGCTGACAGTGAAGCGGTCTTTGCCTTCTGGACCCCAGGCTATTCTTTCAGCCATCAGGTAGAGTGTGCCATCCTGCTTCCTCTGACGGACTTTCTTCACCACCAGCAGAACCTCCTCTGACAGCGATGCCATGGCCCAAACAGGTAACTGGTAGAACAGAAAGCCAACGTTTAAGAGGTCATATGCAAAAGTGTGAAAGAAAGCTTAGAAAGAACAATTTATTACAAAGACCCAAAGCTGTAAGCATATCGGAAGCCTGGTGATTTCACTACAGCACTTAACTTTCTGCTTAAGATATAAGCAAAACATTTATGCCAAACAAATGATAAAAGCCTAAATACATACGTTCTTCCCCTTACAGTTAATATATTCTCTGTAAAGTGTACAGTTTCATCTCCTTAGAGGAGCTAACCAGACTGACGGTAGCTAACAGAGAGGAAGAAAAAGCTTCAGGATGAAGTCGGCAGCAAACTTACTTTATCTTAAAATAGATCAATACTGCAACGATTACGTCCTTCTAACGGAACACATAATGTCGGAAAGATGTATTTCAGGCTAACCAAACTGCAGACTGAACAATTTTAAGATTTATTTAAACTACTCTAACAGGGAACGATCTGACTCCTGCGCCGGCGGGCGACATAACTGCGAGACGACATGTTACACTGAAAAGATTCCGTGTCGGATGAACAACAGGCAACAAACAGTTCCACACAGGAAAGTTCCCCCACAGAAGACTCCAACGTCACAGCGCCACGCAGAGGTAGAACCAAAGAACAACATATTATTTAGCCGTTATGTTTTGTTGCAACTTCAAACAACGTAGCAACATGTTCGAATAAAAATATTTTATGTTGCTATCTTCAGAGATAAATAATTAGGAAAGCAGTCATCTTTCTAGTTAATTTCAGCCATTTCGGGTTTTGAGAAAAATCAATTTTTCCAATTGAGAATGCGTGACGCAGAGGTGAGTAGGAGCAACTTACTTATACTGTTGTATTTACGTTTATGGGGGGAAAAATGTAAAAATGTACTACATCGTGCGTTTCGCTTTTAATTAGTATGAGTATTGCTATTCTTACTTTAGTTATATTCCTGGATAATTATACCCACTTCGAGTAACTTCAATGGTGGCGAAGCTTGTTTAAACCAAGACTAATCTGATTTACGTAAAAATTAGACTTCCTGTTTGTACACAAGCTTTGTTATTTTCTTTCTTCTGGACCATTTGGAGAGCAAGAAGACGCAATAAACAAGTGGCCAAAAGCTTAAAACTACTTCTTAGGCAAGTCAGTGGGTAAGTTAATAGTCGGCACTTTTTGTTCACAACCGCTTTTTTATTTACTGGAAGGAAGAAAAAAAAAATCTGGATGCATTTTGTCTCTTTATTTAGTGAAAAACCCCACTCTACATTCTGAAAATATGGTGCAAGTTATAAAAGGGATCTATCAGAAACATGAAAGAGACCTTGTTATCTTGACATAGTAAACAGTTACCAAACAGAATAACTGTAAATAATTATGGTAATTTTAGTTTGTTCCATTTAAATATTTAAGTTAATTTTAGAAGTACCCCAAGGAGAAAATACTTTTAGGAATATATAAAGTAAAAGTATTTAATTCTTCCTCCACATGTTAAGATCATGCAGTTTTAACAAATTATAACAAACTGAATAGTAATAATGGCCAACTGAAAACAGACAACTAAAATGCTCTTATTGCAATAGAATTAAAAAACTATTGCATTGTACTAAAGGTTAAACATTTGGCGTAGTAAAAAAAAAAAACCACTCAGATCTTTGATGAATTAGAAATTTATTGAACCAAAGACAGAAGTTTGAAACAGCAGATACAGCAATTTACTATTACTCAAAAGATGAATATACACCCAAAGCTATTTCACCCTAAATACAATTTCCAGATAATCACTTGCTTTTAAAAATATTTTGGATCAGTTTGATTCACAGAGCTGCATATTTCAAAGCATGAAAACACCCATAGTAAACAAGTACTAATTTGCTTCCCCTAAAGAGTTAAAATTTCCATTGTTTGCCTTAATTGTGTGTCCGGTCAACGTTTGTCCCACTCTTTACATTCAGCAGCGTGGCAGCCACACTTTTCAATTGAAATGTAGGTCTGTCTAATTTTGCTGCCATCTGAACACTTCATCTCCACAGATTTCTTGCTGGTAACCATCTCTCGGCAGCAGGTACAAGAATGCATGAGACTGTTGGTCTCCATTGAGTACCTGTAAATAAAGATAGAGACATCCATGTCAACATATATATTTTTTAGTAGATTCTGCTACATAGTCTTTAGTTAAATGTTTTACTAATCTTACATAGTTGAGGATGATTCACAGGATCCCCCACAGGATGTGATCTCCACTGGCTTAACTGACTCGCAGTCCTTTATGTACAATTTGGTAGTGTTCTTGTGAAGCTCACAGTTGTAGCGAGGTGTGCCTGTGAACCACAAATAATTTGTTTTAGAAACACACACTTGGAGGAAAACATAATGGACTACCTAAAGAATCCATCTTGAGCTTAAGGCCATTAGATGAATAAAAAAAATAAAAATAAATAAAAGTTTAACGTTTTTGTTTCTTGTCTAAAAATGTTCTACTTTTCTAGGCTTCTACTCTGTTTGACAAAATTCTAAGCATTTACATCCTCATTATCCTCAATTGACACGTTCTATATTGCAGAAAGCTAAGGGAATAAATAAATTATCGCCTAAAAGTAGTTCAAAATTAAAACCAAATTGTATTTATAGTTGTGAAAGATGTAAATGGAGGCTGACATTTTTGTAAACTAACATCTTTTGAAACATTATGTAGTATTTTGCAAGTCCATAACCTGATACTTACAGGTTCTGCAGCATCCATTCATGTCACTTGTTTCTGTTCCCTGAAATACATTAAAAAATTACACATGTGACTGTGATCATGATGTCACACTTCTGTGTTGGAAGTGTGCAGTGCCTATTGTTTGCTAAAGTATAATGATGAGACGCCTCACATTTTATTGCTATTACTGTTTTACACATTAAAGTGGTCATATTTTAAGCATCTATTAAGCCAACTAATCATAAAGCAAAAATTAGATTTAGAAAAATGTTATATACTATATTATCATATTAGACCAAAACAATGACATCATCTTTCTTTAAGCCACTTAATACTCACTGGAACACAGTTTTCTGGGTCAAATGCAGGACATGTAGTTTGGTTTCTCAAAACTATGAATTCATCCTTCACCGTCTGGCAATCATATTGGGTGCAGTTGTCGTTTGGTGGTTTAAACGATTGTGAAGGCTGTGAACATGCGTAGAAGAGTAGGGTTAGTGTAGTCACAACTGACTTACAACTGAGATGAAGGTTGCAAGCTGTTAAGCATTTTTTTGTATGCGTTTGTATTGTACTTTAATCACCTCAAGAATCACTGGCGAGTTCAAACCAGGGACATCAAAAATACAGTGCGTCTGTTTACATGTTCCGCAGCATTCTCCAGGCTGATCCACATACATGTAACCCTATAAAAATGTACAGTTTAATAAGTTTCTAATTGGAAATAATTTAGTCTATGTCATTTTAACAACTTCTAGCTCCAGTAAAGGAATGATATCTGGCAATAAGATATAAAATAACATCCATTCTATTGCAACACTAACATGCATCAAAATTTATTGAACAGGATAGTTGTATATTTTGTCAGAAATTGTATCAGGAAAAATCATCTAAATTAAAGAGTATGATTTGAAATAACTAAGAAATGTTGAGCCATTATAAAGCTGTTGCCATTAGTACCAAAACCAAACTGACACACATAGTCATATTTAGAGCATCACCTTTTAATATTTAGAAAATAAATTTGTAAGTTACTTCTCTGATCTTATGAGTAACATTTTCTATAATGTAAAATATTTCTGTCCAATATACTGTACAACTTATCTGGCATTAATACCATCTAATTACCTCTTTACAAATGTTGTTACACTGTATTTGCTGACACTCTATGGTGTTCAGCTTAGTCTTTGGGTCTTTTTTGTTGGTGCAGTGGCAGTCTTCACATGGGTTCTTGGAAAGGTTTGTACCTGGCTGTGGGAAACACAATGAAAAGTATTTATACATGCAAGGTATTACATATTAAAACAGCAAAAAACTGTTCTTACCTTGTACTCTGTATCATTGTAGACGCATACATCTTTTGGTTCTACACAAGACAGTAAACGGGATTATGTTGATATTAAGATTAGTTTTTGCATTTGAAAAACTGCTGGGTTGTTTCACGAGAGAAAGTTAACATGGGAAAAAGGTAATGATGGAAAGCTGAGTGTGGGGTATTTACAATAATTGACGAGTTGAAATCAATATAAAGATGATTTTTCATACTTTTTTGGGAAATAATTGTTACTATTATCAGTAATAAATAATGATGAGTAGTGACAGTAAGAAACGTACCACAGGTGAAGACCGGGCAGCAGCTTTCTTCGGAAACTTTGACATTTAACTCAAAGCCAAGTTCACACTTTTGTGTCTGTGATGAACATTGTTTAATATCACACTCTGTTGGTGAACATGGGGTATGTCAGTTAGTTGATTTAGATTCTTTTTGCTAACACATTATATGTCATCAATGCAGTTTTACTAATTAAAGTTGCTTACCACACTTTAGTTCCTGGCAGCAGTTAACTGTTCGGTTCACCAACACCTCACCATCCTCTGTGCACTTTATTGGTTCTTGTTTCGGGCAAACTAGAGGCTCACACTTAACACTCAGAGAATCTTTGTCACAACTGCATTGCTTGCAGCCACTTTTCCATGTGTCACCAATCTGTTAATATTAGGAAAAAATATGTTACAGCAATAGACAAACTGATAAAAAAAGACAGTGTATGAGAATATATACCTGTTTAGGTTCACCAGCAGGTCCAGTGCAACCTTAATAAACAATAGAATGGTTTAATTGGATATTAAACCAAAATACATTGTTCATTATTATGGAAAAGAACAAAAACTATTCTTACAGGATGAGACACAGGTATCAGAGCCTGCTTCAAACAGCATCATCCCCTTAGGGCAGAAACATCCCTCCACCAATCCATTGCAAATAGCTTCTTCTCCTGGACACTGCTGTTTGAGCTTGTTATTGTATCTGAATGTAAAACAAATCACAATGCAGCTCAGTGCATTCAAGTAAACATTAGGAAATATCCCAAACGAAAGATAAATATTTTTCCAAGGATTCTTACTTAAATGTTACCACTGATTCACCTTAAACCATGTTGCTTTAGTTAAACATTTTGCCAAACATTATAAATACACTAGGAACAATAGCAATCGCAGATATGACACTTTATCTGTGATAACTTTCAGAAAACTGTTCTGCTTTACAGTATAACTGCTAACTATAAACTATGTATGGGACCACAGTTATGTTTCAATTTAATATCGCTTGGGGATATTATAAACTGGTTGGCATAACAATAGATAAAATTACTTTGAAAATGTATTATTTCAACATAGTTTGTTTTATTCCTTTCAAGGGTATATGTCTGGTTTCAGATATGAAGGAAGTCAGATGTAGCTCTATCACAGGATGGTAGTTCTGTTTAAATCACCTAGAAGACATCATCTGTGTTGAGCTGTTCTCTGGTTTTGACTAATTACAGGACAGAAACCAAATTACACGACTCCAGGTGCCACCTAATACATTATGGGGGCAATTCTGGACTTGGAAACTGCAAAGCGAATGATTATCAATTGATCAGATAGTTCCTTCAATGTTCTTGACTTTTTTTCTTACTGACAATTTGAAAATATTTAGCCTGTATGTGATACTTTATTGTCAAATATTTTTTTGTAGGTGTTGATAAAAACTGTTGGCAGCCATGATGGATAGAAAGTTCCTTGTCAATGTGAATTTGAGAATGGTTTGAAGCAAAAGTGTATTTCAGAATTAACTAGTCAGTATTTGTACATTCTGATTATAAAAGACAAGTAAATTTGTTAGTAGGTTTATTTGCTGGCATAGTCAATGTTAGGCAGATAGACATTCTAAAATGCAAAAAATATCCTTTCATTGTTGCTTGTCAGTTTTCAATTATAAACTGCAAAAGCAGTGTCCTTACCCTGCATTGCACGTTTCAACGATACTTGGCCCACAGGCATTGTATACTTTATGTGCTGGACATTTGTAGTCTGCAATAAAAAGAAGTATATTCCATTAACAATAACATGCCTGGAAAATTGCATTTGAAAGGAAATTAATTTCTACAGAAGCAAAATCGTCTTACCGCATTCTCCTTTAGTCAGGTTCCTCCAGTCTAGACAGACAGATGCCTCAGCACACATCCTGGCATATGTCGCCAGACTGCTGCAGCCCACTGTGGTATTTGGCATGTGGCACACGTCAAATTTACAAGCCTCATAATATGAATCGGGCGCAATTTTTTTGTGGCAGTTCTTAAACATCCTTATTGTGAAAATGAACATAAAACAAGTTAAATTGGGTTTACAGAAAAATGTTTTCACATGTTCAACTTATTTTGTAAATTCTCACTCGTGTTTTATGATTTCACAGAGGGCAGGTTTGCATGGTGATGTCGTTGGCACTGATGGTGGAGGAGGTGGTGGAGGCTTGTACTCACAGTATGGTTTATTCGTAACGTTTACATGCCAGTCATATGCCATCTTAGAGCATAATGGATGAATTTTACCATTTGGCAACCTGCAGTCATTTGTCTTGTTATTGTCACAGTAGCCTTGTTAAAAAGAAGAAACATCCATAGGAAATAGATTACAAACTCAAAAATAGAAAAGGTTTCTAACATTCCTAATACGATTTAACATGCTATTTATTTGAAGTGTAATCTTGGTATTCAAGACTGTATCCTTTCTTTCATTTTTACATTTTTAGCTCGGGCAGATTAGTTTGTTCTTCAGTTGAATAGTACAGGATGTGTGTCACATAAAAAGTGTTGAAATGGTTCAGTATGGACTATTGTTTTTAAAACATGAAAACTGATAGGGGTGAGGAGACTTTTGAACTGGCTTTTTTCCTCATTGTGGTATTGTGCAGCAAGAGATTTCCCTCTAGTTAATTCTTGCATAAAGCTAGAAATTAAAGTTTCCTTTGGGAGGTATAGTGAGTTCAACTAAAAGCATTTAATCATTGATAACAAAATGCTATTATAATTTTTTTACTGAACTACCTACCTACGAAGACGATAAGAATCACCATTTAGTTTTAGTTTGTCACAAGTTATAGGGTTGCTTACCACACTGTCCTTCTGTGTTGTCGTGGAAAAATGAAAATGGCACATCAACACTGAACTGAAGCCCAGAGAACGAAACAATGGCTTCTATCGTTGGGATTTTAAGAACCATCGTAATTCCTGAGCTTGTAATAATGAAGTCTTTATTTGAGTAGGTTGGAGTCACTTTCTTTCCATCAACATATATCTAAACATGAATGACAGGTGAAAAAAAGCATGATTACATTTATGTAGTACAAACATATTTGGAGAAGGTTAGAGATAGCCATACGTACCAAATTCTGAAATTTTGGCTCTCTCTCCTGTGTAAGTTTTACTACATAGTTTTTGTAATATACAATCAAAGCTTTGGGGCATGTCACAGTTCCAGAAGGATTACAGTTTTCATTGTCAATAAGAATTGTTAAGTTGTATTTGGGAATTATCTCTTTGACCAGGACGTATGTGCAGTTTTCCTGGAAACTGTAATATTGGCCATCAAATGTTTTGTAATGGGGATCTCCCCAGCCTGTACAAATACCTGAAAACATTACATTAACATTAAATTGTGTTTAATCACAAAAAAATGTAGCTATCTGGAGCTCTGTGAAATGTTTTCATCAAACTCACATTTGCACTCGTAGTGAAAACAGCAGCCTCCTTCATCAAAAACCTTAACAGGTTCAAAACCATTGTCACAAACTGGTTTGGGTTCTGATTTACATGGCACATGTTCTGTGACCACTTTTCCTTTCTCACAGGTGCTTTTGGTGCATTTGTCTGGATTCCAGGATTCTCCATTCTGTGAAAGAAATACTTTCAGCAATATACAACCACTGTTTTTATATTCAAACTCTCTCCAGAAATACATCCAAGTTGTAGAATACAAATAACCAAAATTGTATTGACGTTAATTTGAACGCTTGTTTACACTTTTTTAAACAGTGGGTCATGGTGGTCAAACCATTAAAGGTAATGTAATCTAATTAGAAGAAGAGATTGTAAACAGGGAAATATATTTTTTGCTTGCTGCAGTATATGTAGCAAGCTTTTTGCCAACATTTGCCAACAAGCTCAAGCAAATTAATTAATAATAAATTTTACAGATCTTCTCAGCTGCTTCACATTAAACTGCCTTCATTGATAACTATTTTTTTAAATCAACACTATTTTTAGTACGGACAGTATATAAGGCTGGTTACCTTTCTTGGTGGTGTAAGAAATTGGCAGTCTGTCACAGTCGGTGTTGGTGTGACGATGTGTGTTGTAATTTTAGCCCTCGTGGAAGTTGGAGGACTTGGCGGAGTTGTATGACACGGGCTGACATCCTTTTTAACACTACAGTTCAAATTGCAGTATGCAGTGAAACAATAGCCATCTCCATTAGTCTTGTTGTACATGAAGCTTCCTAATGTACAGTTTAAAGAAAAGTTTGAGATAAAATTAATAAATTATGTCAGAAAAAAATGGAAATTGTTGATACGTTATTTTCTTAATAGATCATAATAGAATATTTCATAAACAGTTCAACATTGTCCTCATCAAGTAAGAATATGATGGCAAAATGAGCATCATTTGCCATCTGTATTTATTCTGCTAATAAATACAAGAGTGAAACCAGGATAAACTTTCTGTACAGTGGCTATTTTCCATATAGGCGAAATTGGCATTTTATGGGGGGAGGCATGAACCTGACCCGGTTCCCATCCTTTAATACCTACACCCCTTTACAATTATTCCCCTTCCCCTCTGCTCTCAGAACCATAGAATCTGAGTGTCACCAGGGCCTTATTAAAATATGAGTATCTGTTAATTAAACTTAAATAGTTATCAAGTATAGCAACAAAGAATTATGAAAAAAGGACAAAGCTTACCAGGTGAGAAAGCCTGATTCATGTATGTGCAAGAGCACAAAGTCGTCTCTGTTATTTTCGCAGTAGTCGACTGACTTGCAGTGATTTCTGATGTGGTTTTTCCAGTGCTAGATTTTTCGACATAAGGTGTTGTAGATTTTTCAATGACAATTGTAGATGTGGGTCTTCCAGTCTCTTTTGTTGGAGTGGGTGTTCCTATGTAAGCTGTTGTGGAGACTGTTTCTGTAATTATGGTTGTAGTTTCAGGTTTTGTAGCGCCAGTAGTTGTAGTTTCTGTATGAGGTGTTGTAGGTTTTGGTGTAATTACAGGTGCTGTCTTTGGTTTTTCAGTGGTGAGGGTCAGAGGTTTGTAAACATTGTTGTGTATTTTTCAGTCGTCATTGTTGGGGTGGATGGTTCTGAAGGAATTGTTGTTGTGGTACGATGACATTTCGGTGCTAAAATATTGTAAGTGCAACATCTTACTCGAATTTCATAATCGTAACATATTGGAGGCGTTTGATCCTCATTACGACAGATTAGTCCATCAGTAGGGCTGCAGATTACATTTTGATTTAAATCTTTTAAAGGTACATCTTTATAAAATTTGGCTCGACATTGAATTTCTAGTGGTTTTCTACAAACACTCAAATCTGGATCAGAAATATTTGCTAATGTTTCATAATCTCCATCTCTATCGTGTCCTGGGTAGTCATTGTTAATCCAATTTGACCATTTGCAAATATAGCAGTCACTGGGTCCTGTGGTATATGTTTCGGGAGTAGTGGTAGTACTTTCAGTTTGAGTTGTTGTTTCTATTATTTGGGTGGGTGTCCCTATGTAAGGTGTTGTGGAGACTGTTTCTGTAATTATGGTTGTAGTTTCAGGTTTTGTATGCCGTGTAAATTGGTGTAATTATTGGTGTGGATTTTTCAGTCGTCATTGTTGGGGTGGATGGTTCTGAAGGAATTGTTGTTGTGGTACGATGACATTTCGGTGCTAAAATATTGTAAGTGCAACATCTTACTCGAATTTCATAATCGTAACATATTGGAGGTGTTTGATCCTCATTACGACAGATTAGTCCATCAGTAGGGCTGCAGATTACATTTTGATTTAAATCTTTTAAAGGTACATCTTTATAAAAATTTGGCTCGACATTGAATTTCTAGTGGTTTTCTACAAACACTCAAATCTGGATCAGAAATATTTGCTAATGTTTCATAATCTCCATCTCTATCGTGTCCTGGGTAGTCATTGTTAATCCAATTTGACCATTTGCAAATATAGCAGTCACTGGGTCCTGTGGTATATGTTTCGGGAGTAGTGGTAGTACTTTCAGTTTGAGTTGTTGTTTCTATTATTTGGGTGGGTGTCCCTATGTAAGGTGTTGTAGAGACTGTTTCTGTAATTATGGTTGTAGTTTCAGGTTTTATAATGCCAGTAGTTGTAGTTTCTGTATGAGGTGTTGTAGGTTTTGGTGTAATTACAGGTGCTGTCTTTGGTTTTTCAGTGGTGAGGGTCACTATGACTATAGGAGGTGTTGTAGATTTTTCTGTAAACATTGTTGTGTTTCTCTCAGTCTCTTTTGTTGGGGTGGGTGTCTCTATGTAAGGTGTTGTGGGACTTTTTTAGGTTTATATAATGCCAGTAGTTGTAGTTTCTGCATGAGGTGTTGTAAGATTTGGTGTAATTATTGGTGTGGATTTTTCAGTCGTCATTGTTGGGGTGGATGGTTCTGAAGGAATTGTTGTTGTGGTACGATGACATTTCGGTGCTAAAATATTGTAAGTGCAACATCTTACTCGAATTTCATAATCGTAACATATTGGAGGCGTTTGATCCTCATTACGACAGATTAGTCCATCAGTAGGGCTGCAGATTACATTTTGATTTAAATCTTTTAAAGGTACATCTTTATAAAAATTTGGCTCGACATTGAATTTCTAGTGGTTTTCTACAAACACTCAAATCTGGATCAGAAATATTTGCTAATGTTTCATAATCTCCATCTCTATCGTGTCCTGGGTAGTCATTGTTAATCCAATTTGACCATTTGCAAATATAGCAGTCACTGGGTCCTGTGGTATATGTTTCGGGAGTAGTGGTAGTACTTTCAGTTTGAGTTGTTGTTTCTATTATTTGGGTGGGTGTCCCTATGTAAGGTGTTGTGGAGACTGTTTCTGTAATTATGGATGTAGTTTCAGGTTTTGTAGTGCCAGTAGTTGTAGTTTCTGTATGAGGTGTTGTAGGTTTTGGTGTAATTGTTGGTGTGGATTTTTCAGTCGTCATTGTTGGGGTGGATGGTTCTGAAGGACTTGTTGTTGTGGTACGATGACATTTCGGTGCTAAAATATTGTAAGTGCAACATCTTACTCGAATTTCATAATCGTAACATATTGGAGGTGTTTGATCCTCATTACGACAGATTAGTCCATCAGTAGGGCTGCAGATTACATTTTGATTTAAATCTTTTAAAGGTACATCTTTATAAAATTTGGCTCGACATTGAATTTCTAGTGGTTTTCTACAAACACTCAAATCTGGATCAGAAATATTTGCTAATGTTTCATAATCTCCATCTCTATCGTGTCCTGGGTAGTCATTGTTAATCCAATTTGACCATTTGCAAATATAGCAGTCACTGGGTCCTGTGGTATATGTTTCGGGAGTAGTGGTAGTACTTTCAGTTTGAGTTGTTGTTTCTATTATTTGGGTGGGTGTCCCTATGTAAGGTGTTGTAGAGACTGTTTCTGTAATTATGGTTGTAGTTTCAGGTTTTATAATGCCAGTAGTTGTAGTTTCTGTATGAGGTGTTGTAGGTTTTGGTGTAATTACAGGTGCTGTCTTTGGTTTTTTCAGTGGTGAGGGTCACTATGACTATAGGAGGTGTTGTAGATTTTTCTGTAAACTAAGATGTTGTGGAGACTTTTTTTGGGGGGGTGTCTCTATGTTTAAGATGTTGTGGAGACTGTTTCTATAATTATGGTTGTAGTTTCAGGTTTTATAATGCCAGTAGTTGTAGTTTCTGCATGAGGTGTTGTAAGATTTGGTGTAATTATTGGTGTGGATTTTTCAGTCGTCATTGTTGGGGTGGATGGTTCTGAAGGAATTGTCGTTGTGGTACGATGACATTTCGGTGCTAAAATATTGTAAGTGCAACATCTTACTCGAATTTCATAATCGTAACATATTGGAGGTGTTTGATCCTCATTACGACAGATTAGTCCATCAGTAGGGCTGCAGATTACATTTTGATTTAAATCTTTTAAAGGTACATCTTTATAAAATTTGGCTCGACATTGAATTTCTAGTGGTTTTCTACAAACACTCAAATCTGGATCAGAAATATTTGCTAATGTTTCATAATCTCCATCTCTATCGTGTCCTGGGTAGTCATTGTTAATCCAATTTGACCATTTGCAAATATAGCAGTCACTGGGTCCTGTGGTATATGTTTCGGGAGTAGTGGTAGTACTTTCAGTTTGAGTTGTTGTTTCTATTATTTGGGTGGGTGTCCCTATGTAAGGTGTTGTGGAGACTGTTTCTGTAATTATGGATGTAGTTTCAGGTTTTGTAGTGCCAGTAGTTGTAGTTTCTGTATGAGGTGTTGTAGGTTTTGGTGTAATTGTTGGTGTGGATTTTTCAGTCGTCATTGTTGGGGTGGATGGTTCTGAAGGACTTGTTGTTGTGGTACGATGACATTTCGGTGCATGAATATTGTAAGTGCAACATCTTACTCGAATTTCATAATCGTAACATATTGGAGGTGTTTGATCCTCATTACGACAGATTAGTCCATCAGTAGGGCTGCAGATTACATTTTGATTTAAATCTTTTAAAGGTACATCTTTATAAAATTTGGCTCGACATTGAATTTCTAGTGGTTTTCTACAAACACTCAAATCTGGATCAGAAATATTTGCTAATGTTTCATAATCTCCATCTCTATCATGTCCTGGGTAGTCATTGTTAATCCAATTTGACCATTTGCAAATATAGCAGTCACTGGGTCCTGTGGTATATGTTTCGGGAGTAGTGGTAGTACTTTCAGTTTGAGTTGTTGTTTCTATTATTTGGGTGGGTGTCCCTATGTAAGGTGTTGTGGAGACTGTTTCTGTAATTATGGTTGTAGTTTCAGGTTTTGTAGTGCCAGTAATTGTAGTTTCTGTATGAGGTGTTGTAGGTTTTGGTGTAATTATTGGTGCTGTCTTTGGTTTTTCAGTGGTGAGGGTCACTATGACTATAGGAGGTGTTGTAGATTTTTCTGTAAACATTGTTGTGTTTCTCTGTCTCTTTGTAAGGTGTTGTGGAGACTGTTTCTGTAATTATGGTTGTAGTTTCAGGTTTTATAATGCCAGTAGTTGTAGTTTCTGCATGAGGTGTTGTAAGATTTGGTGTAATTATTGGTGTGGATTTTTCAGTCGTCATTGTTGGGGTGGATGGTTCTGAAGGAATTGTTGTTGTGGTACGATGACATTTCGGTGCTAAAATATTGTAAGTGCAACATCTTACTCGAATTTCATAATCGTAACATATTGGAGGCGTTTGATCCTCATTACGACAGATTAGTCCATCAGTAGGGCTGCAGATTACATTTTGATTTAAATCTTTTAAAGGTACATCTTTATAAAATTTGGCTCGACATTGAATTTCTAGTGGTTTTCTACAAACACTCAAATCTGGATCAGAAATATTTGCTAATGTTTCATAATCTCCATCTCTATCGTGTCCTGGGTAGTCATTGTTAATCCAATTTGACCATTTGCAAATATAGCAGTCACTGGGTCCTGTGGTATATGTTTCGGGAGTAGTGGTAGTACTTTCAGTTTGAGTTGTTGTTTCTATTATTTGGGTGGGTGTCCCTATGTAAGGTGTTGTGGAGACTGTTTCTGTAATTATGGATGTAGTTTCAGGTTTTGTAGTGCCAGTAGTTGTAGTTTCTGTATGAGGTGTTGTAGGTTTTGGGTAATTATTGGTGTGGATTTTTCAGTCGTCATTGTTGGGGTGGATGGTTCTGAAGGACTTGTTGTTGTGGTACGATGACATTTCGGTGCTAAAATATTGTAAGTGCAACATCTTACTCGAATTTCATAATCGTAACATATTGGAGGTGTTTGATCCTCATTACGACAGATTAGTCCATCAGTAGGGCTGCAGATTACATTTTGATTTAAATCTTTTAAAGGTACATCTTTATAAAATTTGGCTCGACATTGAATTTCTAGTGGTTTTCTACAAACACTCAAATCTGGATCAGAAATATTTGCTAATGTTTCATAATCTCCATCTCTATCATGTCCTGGGTAGTCATTGTTAATCCAATTTGACCATTTGCAAATATAGCAGTCACTGGGTCCTGTGGTATATGTTTCGGGAGTAGTGGTGTATTGTGGTTGTTGTTCAATTATGTGTCCCGTTGTAGTCAGTAATTGTAGTTTCTGTATGAGGTGTTGTAGGTTTTGGTGTAATTATTGGTGTGGATTTTTCAGTCGTCATTGTTGGGGTGGGTGTCTCTATGTAAGGTGTTGTAGAGTTTGTTTTAATTATGGTTGTAGTTTCAGGTTTTATAATGCCAGTAGTTGTAGTTTCTGTATGAGGTGTTGTAGGTTTTGGTGTAATTACAGGTGCTGTCTTTGGTTTTTCAGTGGTGAGGGTCACTATGACTATAGGAGGTGTTGTAGATTTTTCTGTAAACATTGTTGTGTTTCTCTTTTTTGTTGGGGTGGGTGTCTCTATGTAAGATGTTGTGGAGACTGTTTCTGTAATTATGGTTGTAGTTTCAGGTTTTATAATGCCAGTAGTTGTAGTTTCTGCATGAGGTGTTGTAAGATTTGGTGTAATTATTGGTGTGGATTTTTCAGTCGTCATTGTTGGGGGTGGATGGTTCTGAAGGAATTGTTGTTGTGGTACGATGACATTTCGGTGCTAAAATATTGTAAGTGCAACATCTTACTCGAATTTCATAATCGTAACATATTGGAGGCGTTTGATCCTCATTACGACAGATTAGTCCATCAGTAGGGCTGCAGATTACATTTTGATTTAAATCTTTTAAAGGTACATCTTTATAAAATTTGGCTCGACATTGAATTTCTAGTGGTTTTCTACAAACACTCAAATCTGGATCAGAAATATTTGCTAATGTTTCATAATCTCCATCTCTATCGTGTCCTGGGTAGTCATTGTTAATCCAATTTGACCATTTGCAAATATAGCAGTCACTGGGTCCTGTGGTATATGTTTCGGGAGTAGTGGTAGTACTTTCAGTTTGAGTTGTTGTTTCTATTATTTGGGTGGGTGTCCCTATGTAAGGTGTTGTGGAGACTGTTTCTGTAATTATGGTTGTAGTTTCAGGTTTTATAATGCCAGTAGTTGTAGTTTCTGCATGAGGTGTTGTAAGATTTGGTGTAATTATTGGTGTGGATTTTTCAGTCGTCATTGTTGGGGTGGATGGTTCTGAAGGAATTGTTGTTGTGGTACGATGACATTTCGGTGCTAAAATATTGTAAGTGCAACATCTTACTCGAATTTCATAATCGTAACATATTGGAGGTGTTTGATCCTCATTACGACAGATTAGTCCATCAGTAGGGCTGCAGATTACATTTTGATTTAAATCTTTTAAAGGTACATCTTTATAAAATTTGGCTCGACATTGAATTTCTAGTGGTTTTCTACAAACACTCAAATCTGGATCAGAAATATTTGCTAATGTTTCATAATCTCCATCTCTATCGTGTCCTGGGTAGTCATTGTTAATCCAATTTGACCATTTGCAAATATAGCAGTCACTGGGTCCTGTGGTATATGTTTCGGGAGTAGTGGTAGTACTTTCAGTTTGAGTTGTTGTTTCTATTATTTGGGTGGGTGTCCCTATGTAAGGTGTTGTGGAGACTTAAATCTGTAAATTTGGTTGTGGTCTCCGGTCGTTTTGTACCTGTTGTTGGAGTTCCTAAATAAGTTGTAGTAGATCTTTGTGTAATTATCTTAGTAGTTGTTTGTTTTTCAGTACTCGTTGCCAGAGTAGTTGTTTCTATATAAGGTATTGTGGTTGATACTACTTCAGTTGTGGGGCTTTCAGTGATTGTAGAGGTTGATGAAGATGGATATAAGGAGGACAAAGGCACCGTTGTAGTTTTAGAGCTTGTGGAAACTCTTGGAGTTGAAAGAGTCAGAATTGATGTTACTGCCTCAGTTGTGGCTGTAGGATTAGGTCCAGTTGTAGTTACAGGCTGCTCTGTAGTACTTGCTGTGAAGAAACATGATAACAAAGACAAATTAAAGACAGGTCATTCAAAACACTCTGAAATTAATCCTTACACAGCATTTAAGTGTGTCTTATCTTACCAGTTGTGGTAAATGTAAAAGGTGTTGTTGTATATGGAATGCATTCGTCCATTTTTCTTATAATGGTTCCATTTGGTCCACAAACACCATAGATGCAGGTTCCATCTCCATCATGTGTTTCAAAAACCTTAGTGTCATATTTGTAGGTTTTATTCAGGTAGACACAGGTGCAAGCTGCAAAATAATGACATGGCTTGTCCTCAGTAAGTTTGCAGACATTGACAAAAATCTAGCTCCTGGATTGCAAAACATATGGACACATTTTTGCCTTACCATTCACGTCGTAAGTACATGTTGGCTGTGTTGAAGAGCAAGAACTGTGAGAAAAGGAAATAATAGTTTATTTTGAAACTTTAGGTAGATGTTTTTGAAACTTGTTCATTTACTAAACATAGCAAAATTTGTATATTTGAAAGGATCCTACCACTTTGACAATTTTCACTGGATCCCCTTGTAACGGTTTCCATCTTCATCATAGCAGCCACACTCTTTCTCAGACACACACTTCATGCTCAACTCATCAAAATAAGGCTGCTCCAATGGGCATGATGGATAACACCCTTAAAAAGTAAATTAATTTAGAAAAGCACACAGAAGGTTTAGTAATTTCTTTTGCCTTTTTTCAGATTTCAGATAATCTTCATGTGTTCTGCATGGCTAGGTGATCTGCTAAAGCACTGACATGGCGTGGGGATATAGATGAAGAAATAAAGATTTGTTTCTGTTTGCAGCACTTACTACATTTTGACAGGGAGCAAAATAGGGCTACGGCATTATTGAGTACAAAAGGGGACCACAGTCTTGGATTATGGGATTTGACATTTATTGTGCAAATAAAGTAAGTCACAAAGAGACTTACTTATTTTGAGTCTGTGTTTTTATTGGACTTGTATGATTTGAAAGGGGCTCTGGTGCAGTAGAAGTTTGCAAAAGGTTCTATTGATTTCAGTAAGTGTCCCCAATTTTAACTGTGATAATTTAATGGGATTAACCTGAAGAGTATTTAAAAATCTGAAATAAAATATCTTTGTTACCAATGTAATAAAAATAAATATTTAAAATGCTTTTCTCTCTTATCATTCTTACCTTCCAGTGGTGGAAGTTTATTGTAGCATTTGCCTGAAGGATTCCTGCATGTCTTCATGCATGATTTTCCACATGGAGCGTAGTGCCACTCACACTCTCCGTCAGGATTGTAATAGTCACAGAACAGAGCTGATAAAACAGAATCAAAGTTAATTGAATATTTTGTTTGAATATGTAATACAGGTATTTATAAGTTCCATGACTCATAATCCTCATTAATTGAGGATTATGAGTCATGGAACTCATGAACTCATATCTCCAGTTACTTCTGAAGTAACTGGAGATATGAGTTCATGATCTCCAGTTACTTCTGAAGTAACTGGAGATATGAATGGTCCAACAGAACACTTCCTGTTAAAAAAATATTCTGTGGTGAAGTAAATTTATCATAACTGAATCTGTGAAATCAACAATATAAATTCAAGTTAGTATTTTTACTCAAATAACGTAGATGTAATAAAATATTTGTTCAAGATACAAGACATTGTAATTTATCTTTAGAAAATAAATTAAGTAGCAAGAGCCTGTATTTTTAAGTCTATACACACAAGAAAAAGCAATCTTGTTATCTTTACTACGTTTTTCAGACATGAATTGCTACCCATAAGTCATCAGAGTTCTCAAGCACCAACAGGGATCATTTATTTTCTGCCTTTTCAGAAACCCAATCCAAACTTACGGCAGATGGTGGGGGTTCTCCACTTCACGCAGGCCCCAGCCTCATTACATTGTTCTGCATATGCTCCTACAGCTGAGCAGAAACACTCACAATCTCCTCCAGTGTTGCAGGCACATGAATCTGCCACACAAGCCTCGTAGTACTGTTCTGGCTCCACCTTTTTTGAAAAACGTAATTATAAATGCAGGTAACAAATGAAAAGTATTCTTCTCTAGTTGGTTACGCAAGAACATCTCTTTATTTACACTATCATTAGTATTTAATATTTTTCTCACCTTGTCATGGCAGGCAGAAAACACTTTACTTTTGATAATGCTGCAGTGTTTTTCTGCCCATGCACGTCTGTTAGAGTACAGAGCACACGGGTTCAGTGTGGCGTTTACATCTGAGCAGGAGGGTGACAGTTTCCAGCTGTTTCCAAATTCTGTTGGATTAACTACAATTTCGTTGCTTCTGGTAGTGAAATCATTCTTGACAGCTCCATCATAATTTCCACACAGTCCACAGACTTTGCCCTGCCATAAAATAAAAGCATGCTCATTTCTGAATTGAAAGTTCTTAAGTATTTATTCAAGAAACTCTAGATGTCCTTCTCACTCACCTTGAATGTGGAGCTGAGTTTGATCATGATTGTTGTTTTCTTATTCCAGATGAGAAGAAGGCCATTATCTGCCTCAATGACAACATATATACCCATGGTGTGGACTTTAATAGGTATGTCGATCCCTTTGCTTTGACTGATAACTTTGACGCTTTCGTCTGACAGAACAATTTCTTTCCTCTAAAATGATAAATAAAGCACATAAACACCAAATGAAACATTCACACTTAATTAGACGCTTAAAGCTTTAGGTGGACAGCTGGAGACAACTACAGTTATATCTGACAATTTAAAGGAAAGTTATTTTCTTTCTAAATTATAATTTGTCAAAAGAAAAACAGCATGATAACCTCTTCAGGCTGTCATACTGAGGGGAAAAATTTTACAAGAAAAATTAACTGCAAATTAACTGTTTGCTTTACTGAAGCTCAGGCTTCACCAAGCTTGTGCCAGAGTCCAAATTATGGAGAACAGATACTACTAGATTTCCTACACTTTGAAAACTCTTGGTTTAAACCATTACTTTTTACAACTTAAAAAAATAATAGTTTTTATTGTTTAGTATCGTCAAAACTTATTCTTGCATGTAAGCACTGATCACCAGGCAAAAAATGCAATGTGAAAGCAATGCAGTGTTTCTCCAAAGTTACATACCCCCAAGTAGAGTTTAATACTGGTGGAGCAAATGCTTTCACTTTCAACACATGGGATGTTTTCAGTCCGGACCCTGAAGGTACCATTCACATCGTCTCCACAATAATCCTGCAACAATTCGAAGGCAGTTCAACAAAACTTACTTTGACACAAGAAAAACTTAACTCTGCCCCCCCCTCAAAAAAAAATCACATCAAACTATACCTGAGAGAAGATGTAGCCACAATCCCCCTTAAAGACAAATGTCTTTTTATCAAAAGTAATATAATGCCCCTCTCCATATATGGTGCAGGTCGCACCACAGTCATTTTCTGTGCAGATCCATTTCCTGTTTTTGCATGTGCTAGGATTTTAATCAGTATATAAAGTTAATAGCCAAAAAAGACAGAATGGTGTGAAATGTGTAGAAATCTGGTACTTGTTAAATCTGCGAATGAAATCTCACCATGTATTACAGTCCACTTGGATTTTTTCTCCTGCTTCATAGTATTTTCCATCATGGGGGCAAGGACAGTCTATCTCCTTTACACAGCCTCCGTTCCCATTTGACAGCAAGCCATCAGGACACACACACCCTGGGACACAATGTGAACTCACCTGTGCAAAATGGTTCATTTATTTACAGTTTATTTAGTTGCGTAAACATATAAGTACTCTTTATTTAGAAGTATTAAACTGCGAGCATCTGAGTCTTACACATTCAGAGTCCACTGTGTTGCAGCTCTTCTGGCACTCTGACCCCTTTTCCTTTGCATGTGCTTTGGAGCAGTCGAAGAAAACCATGGGACTCTTGCATGCTGATGACAATGATTCAGCGTTAAAAGAAACTGCAATCTAAAGCATTCTGTTGTCTAAACTTGTTTTCACTGAAGCACTTTATACTTACACTTATCTACTGGCTTTCCTTCACAACTTAACTTTCCAGAGTGGCAGGTGCTGAATTGGAAGAGAGAAAAAAAAACATGTTAAACAAAATTAAAATAGTGTCATTACAAAGTCTTTAAATTGATATTGATTCAAAATAAAAAAAAACCAAAAACGTTTTGTCCTTAAAATATATTTTTATACCTTTTTTCCCCACAAAAAGTTTTTATTTATACTTCAAAGCAGATACATAACAAATAATATTTCAAAATACAGGAGTAACATTCCACACCAATTATACATTCCTGAAAACAATATGTGATTTCAAAACCTTTACTTAATTTGTGAAGCAGTAAAAATAAGCAGTCTTACATTTCTACAAAATATTAACTACATTTTATCTTGTCTTTTGAGTATGACATATCAGTATGGTGTTTGCTGACACCTAGATCTCCTTACCATGTTTGCCCTTGGACATTGGCCTTGTCCCCAGGTTGTATCACTTGATTTCCTGCATGACAGGAGCACTCTGAAGCTAATACACAAACTCCTTTCTCATTTAGAAAAGATCCTTTAGCACAACCACAGCCATCAACTGGGGTAACCTTAGCATTGCAAGTCACGTCCGACTGACTCAGAGAGCGGCAAGTTCGACCGCAGTGTGTCATTTTGTAACTGTACACAAATGTCGCAGGGCATGTTTGGTATTTGTCTGTTGAAAAAGGAAAGAATTATTTGGCGCGTTTTTGCTTTATTTACACTGTGCATTTCTATCTATTTTCTTTATCTTAGACATACCGCAAACATCTTTTCTCCACCCTTTGAGGAATACACCTTCAGCAGCACATGCATGGACATATGAGGACAAGGCGGCACACATGCACTCCTCGCTGTTTTCACAGGCACAAGTGTCATAAAGGCAAGTCTGTGAAGATAAATGATATAAGATTAGATTAAACATAATAAGGTATGGGAAATGAAGAGCAAAACAAAAAGGAAATATAAATTAGAAGTGCACTTTAAATCCACCCCCATTTTGATCTTGTTAAACCAAAGTATGAACAACTTAAGACTTACAGCAAAGTACTCTTTTGGGTCTATTTTAGAATGGCAATGTGAAAAAATCCCTTTTGTGTCTGACAGGAGGGAGCACCAGGTTTCTGCATATTTGCCTACAAAAGAAAAAAAATAATAAATTGGTAGAGCACTATGGGTGATACATGGATAACTATGTCAATGACTTACTCTTGTCAATGTTTAAACCGCAGGGGTCTACAAGGTCATTTTTCACATCTGGACAATTTGATTTGGTCCGCCATGTGTTGGCAAATGCCTCTGGTGTTCTTTCAAGAAGTCCACTTGTAGTTTTGAAGTCATCTTCTGAGTTGTCATTGAAATCTCCACAAAGACCTACATAATTGGGCATCAACACTTAAACTTGATGCCCAATTAAAAACTCAAACACACAATCTTGAAACTTCTAAAGAATAAACATACCGATAAATTTACTCTTCAGTGAGACATTGGCTCTGATGTAGAGCTGCATAATTGGTACGATCTGAATCTCGAGATCAAGCCCAAAGTTTGTGTGGATTATGGTAAAGAATGTAGAAGGACGGAAGATTTCAATGTCATCTGCAAATGGAAAGAAGCTTATAAAATCTCAAACATTTTATTAAACTTCAAGCAAAACCAATTTATGTTGCATTTTCACTGAAAAAGGCACACTAATAAAAAACAGCTACTCACCCAGGAAAAAGGGAAGCTTAAAGACCTGTTGGTTATATAAGACTTCATCTTTGTCTTTAACTTCAATTATCTTTGGGAAAACAGAAGTTACCAACACAAGTCAGTAAATTTTTTATGTATATACATACACACAGATCTCCAAATATATAGTCTCATGCATGTGTGACAAATATTTTACCGTGTGATTTTGATACAGCAGAGTGATGGCAGACAGACAAGTTGATTTATCAGACCTTTCACATTTGTCGAAATCACCAATCACAGTAAAAGCATTGTCTTCAATCTAAAGCCACAAGGTGAAGAATACATTCAGATATCAAATAATTGTCTGTTTGGAAGTCAATATAATTCAGCTTAAAAGAAACTAACATTTATTTTCTATTTAGTTCTATGCATTTTTATCAATATCTCTTTACCTTGGACACAACATAGGAACATTTTCCATGGAAATTGTATGTTTTATCATCATATGTGGAGAAGTGAGAGCCTCCTCTGATGGAACAGATGGCAGGACAGTTTGCATCTATGCAGCTCCACTCACCCTTTGAACAGGTGCTATAAAAACACACATTATGTTGTCAATTCACTGGATTTCCCATTTCAGAAACAGATATTGAATTATACTGTAATATTTATTTATTTATTTATTTATTTATTTATTTATTTATTTATTTATTTATTTATTTTTACCAGTTTCTACACGCCATCATGGTTGATTCCCCACTATTGTACGTCTTGCCATTGTGGAAACATGGGCACTGCTCAGCAGGAACACATCCACTTTCTGAGATATCATCAAGGATTGTACCTAAGAGGAGACAAGCATTAGTTGGTAATTATTGTTGTCAATATTATAATACAAATATAATCCAGGTTAAATTCTGTAATTGTTATATATGTGGGAGTGTTGGGTTTTAACACTATGAGCCTGTAACAGATGTACAATTCTTTTAAATGGTTTTAACTTTGAAATTTTAAAGGGATAGTTAAGATTTATTGAAGTGGCTGCTACATTGGTTTTTTTGATTCTCTTTGAATCAAAAGGGTCATCCAACTATCCTCTATAGTATTACTGTAAGTGACAGTGTTAATGTTAGAGATGTTATGAATAGTTTTTTGTAATAGATTGTATAATGAATCATTGTAATAACTTGTAC
The DNA here is from genome assembly GCA_911649635.1 of Poeciliopsis gracilis. Classification (NCBI taxonomy): domain Eukaryota; kingdom Metazoa; phylum Chordata; class Actinopteri; order Cyprinodontiformes; family Poeciliidae; genus Poeciliopsis; species Poeciliopsis gracilis. The sequence goes on from CAJVRI010000506.1 coordinate 78,543, forward strand.
AAGCACGGAGCTGCTTCTAGCAAAGGCTGTGACCTATTTTATATTTCAACACTCAAAATAGTTTTACTACTCTCTCTGTGCTTTTACTTATCTTTCTAATCTGAAAGTTTGCCAACTACTGTTTGAATAAGGTAGCATGCTAGAAATGAGAACATGTAAGAGCTCTGTTAAAGAACATTTTGCAAACAGAGTACTATTGTGTACTTAACAAAATAAATACATCTGTTAAGGCTTAGATATTGCTAAGAAAGCACTTTTAACAAAGACTTAACTTGACAATCTAACTATGGAACATAAATAACAAGACAAATGTTTATGTATCACACTATATAATGTTAAACAGTTAAATTACAAATCAGTATTAACTGTGAAACTAACCAGAAGGACAGAAGCATCCGTCAATGCATTGCTCATCACACAGATGACTTTTCTGCCGGTATTTGCAGGTATCAATGCAGGGACTGCCACACTCCTTGAACTCCATGTTGAAAGGGCATGTTTTTTCTACCCAGAACATAAAAAAATATGTCTCACAATGTATTAAATGACTCTAATGTAGCTGTAGTACAAAATATACAAGTCAAAACTTTTTTTTTAATCTCTTACCACACAATTGTTTTGTCTTCCACTTTTTTGGGTGTCCACCTGCATGAGTGCACTGTCGGGCATACTCAGACACAGTTGAGCATAAGCATGCACTGCTGCTGTTGCTGTTGCAGTAACAGAAGTCTTCTGCACAGGCTTTTATGAAGGACTCAGAGTCAATTAGATTGCGACAGCTTTTAAATTCAGGTCCTGACAGCAAATTGTTGCAGAGTTTCATCTGTAAGTTTAAGTTTGTCATACGCATTAATTGAAAGAAATTATCAAGCTAAAACAGCTTCAAAATGTAAAATTTTTAAAATTACCCCATCTGAACAATTCTTTTTAGCCTGGGAAGAAATCACTTTACAAATTTCAGTGGGACTATCAACTTTCCAGTTTATCGCATATTCTTCAGGACTTATGGAAGCCTCTGTGTTGAGAAGAAAAACAGGATTGTCAACTTTAATACATACATGCCCATTTGTGTGTGAAGCGCATGCATTAAGTACATACTTGACTGGACAAGCTCATCATTGATTTCATTGTAGTCACCACACAGGCCGCAAGTTTGATTCTTGAATTTGGCATTCAGCTCCACCTTAAATGCACATGAAATTGAGATTTAAGTCAAATTCAGACCTTCAGATAGAATCTTGTCCCGTCTGTTTACACCTGGCTTGACTTTTCTATTAGTGCTCAGCGCACACAGTTGGATAAAAATTCAAAGAGCAAACATTTACAAAACAGCAGTACAAACATTCTCTGACACCTGTTCAATATGCTGTCATTCAAAAGTAGTTTGCTCAACTATCAAATAACTTTTCCTTTTCAAACCCGTTTCATTTTCATTAAAAATGCTTCTAAATGTTTCTTGATGACCACTGATGAGATGTTTTTATAATCTTACAAACATATAAACTTTATAACAAAGGAATTCGAACTGCTAAGGAATTTGTTAATGATTGATTGCGAATATTTCAGCAAAACATATATTTTACGCAAAGCGACAGAAATGTATTTTAAAGTGCTTTAGTTTTATTCGAAGATGTGATTTAACGTTATTTTATAGACTTCTGATTGATCTTGATGAGGGCCATACATTTGCTATTTTGTCAGTCAATGAGTAATCCTGAGTTTTGCCTTATGTTTGGATAATGTAGGATTATTTGCACGTCACTAATGAAGGCGCTAAAGTGTCACAGCTACCTTTGACTCTAGACGTGCCAAAAACCTTTTTCAGATAGAACTTTCAAATCTCTCTAATATTTGACCATTCTGTACTTTACAATCAACTAATTTTAGATCTAATGAAATGTAATTACAGTGGAATGTAGCTGTATAATTGTTTTGTATTAAAATGCACTGAGTCAGTTTGAAAATAATTTGGATTATACATAACTGAGTATAAATTCAACCAACCAGTCTTGCAAAATATCTTGCAAAATAATTTCTTGTAAGCAGTACATAAGGTGAACTGAATAATAAAAAAAAGTTAATTTACCTCAATTTTAAAAAATGTTTAACAAAGCAAATTAAACTTACCCAGACTGCATCCTTTTGATTCCACATCAATGTCAGACCCAATGTAGCCTCAACTTTAATATAGGACATGGTTTCCTTAATTGAAATGCCACCCTCACTGAATGGTATGGAGACACTGGAAAAGAAGAATAAGCAATTATAGTGTGATGATAAAACATAAATCATAAGCATAAACCTTTAGATTAACTAGTATCCGGAAAGAGAAACGCATAAAAACACCCAATGAACTTACGGTTCATCCATGACCATAACTGAACTGTTGGCAAACTCCACCACGATCCCATTCAGTTTCATCAGAATTCTGGTGATGGAGATTTCCCCGTCCACTTCCTGTCGCTGGAGCTGAACATTGAAACTCTCATAGCTGCTCTTACACTGGGACGTAAAGATGTAGTTACAGGTGGATGGAAGGTGGAAGAAAGCCCCATCAAAAGTATTGTAAAGGAAGTTCCCCCATGTGCTGCAGAACTGGTTGTTGTGGGAGCCTCTCTCTTCTGGTTCTTTAAGGTCATTATCTTCATTATAGAGAAATTCAAAGTACACAAATATTTTTATCTTTAGAAGGAATCAAATATATTATTTTAATCACTGCTATTTTCACCACTTTTTTAACTTTTACTTTAAAAAGAAGAAATAATTTTTTCAGTTAGACAAAAATTATAAATTAATATGAGAATAAGGTTTTATGTAGCCTGGCAGGGACAGAGCTCTCATCAGTTCTTATTAATTTACATACCAGAGGAGACTGCAGATAGTCCAAAGCTTAGAATGAGCCAAGGTAGCGCCCATTCTAAAAGGAGCCTGACTCCTCTCATGGTTCCTCAGTGGTCCCTGTCCTGTGTTGGATACTTGAGCCAACTAGTGCACTATGTTATATACTCTTGTGGTGTTTACAGTTTAGGAGGGGTTAACAATATTCTGGGTGTCAACGTTTGTGACTTTGGTTTTCCATGACTATCACTTCCATGAAAAGGAGTGATATTCATGGAATTAAATTAAATGGTATTAGTTACTAATATCATTTATTCTTTATTTGTGAAATGGGGCATGCACATTTTGGTTTAACAATTGATGTCATTTGTTTTGCTTAACAAATGATAGGAATCTCAAAAATTTGGTTTATAGTAATTTTATAAAAAATAGTATCTCATAGCAAGTGCAGACCTTTAGTTACGAACCAAAGTATTTCCAGTTGTGGTTTTTGCTTTTCTAGTGAATAAAAACTTGGGCAAATCTGTTGTTCTAAGTTATAGTATAGGACACTGATCAAACATTTGCCAAGGTCTTAGGATACTGACTTCGCCCTTCAATCTTCTCAGTCTTAAAATGACACAGTAAAGTAAATGTCCACCAGCCTTCAATGTTTAGGTTAAATAAAATAGCAAGAGAAATCTAAAACTATACCAACATGATCCCTGACCCCTTTTATTAATCATGAATAGATTATTCTTGGGGTCTAAAGAGTTTATTTTGTGAAAAACAACTTAAACATTTAAATTTCTAGTTGTTATGAAAAAACTACTTGATTATTATACCCTTATAATGAAATATATCTTGCTGCCATCAGTTGAATAAACAAATTGATGTCAAATTGTGCAAACATTGTGTTGTGGGACTAGTGCAAAGATAGAGATAATCCTTAAGTTGTGATTGTAGTCCATCCATCCATCCATCTTCTGCCGCTTATCCGGGTCGGGTCGCGGGGGTAGCAGCTTAAGACGCTGTAGTGTTTTCCTTAAATAAGTAAATACTATTACTCTTACACTTTCAGTCATGTAAAACAGTTTGATGACACATTGACAATAAAAATCAGTGAACAGTTCGTTATTTCATTACTTTGGCTGAATCATAATAAACTGCCATCTTATGCCTTGTAAATCAAAACTAGCAAAACTGACTACATCGCTTCCATAGACTTAGCTCCTTTTTCTGACGAAGGTAGCCAGTATTTTAATTATATTTAGATCTCTAACTCTTACTTTAATAAGAAGAGTTTGAAAAGGGATGGAGTGGCAGAGCGTCATCACTAACCGACAGCTCTGTATGGGAGCCAAGAGCAGAGGGGCTATTGCAGCTGGCAGATAAACAAAATAAAGTATGCTTTTATTTCTTACCATCTTCAGTGTGGAGGCTTTAAAACCACAAAATAGAATCAATATTTTTCTAGAAAACTTTGGTGTTGACCTTTAAGTTTGAGTTATGATACTTCCCAGATATTCAATTTCTACATATTGATAGGTTCTCAGCCATCCAGAACAAGAATCCCCTCTACCTCCAAAATAAATAATAAAAAACGTTTAAAACAACTTAAGTTATCATTTAATAACACATGACTTGTATTGAGAGCCACTGCAATAAATCAATATTTCTGAGGAATTTTATTGAGTGGAGTTACTCATAAAACTTTATTTTATTTAGAGCCTTAAGTTTTTGTAAAGGTATAGCAGAGGTTAGATCTGTGACACTGAACCAAACTCATATCTAAGCAACTTTTAAATCATAGTTTGACTTTTATGGGTCCCTGTGTCATATGCTGGTGAGGTTGGAGGCTGTGAGGCAAACGCTGGAGGCCCAGGTAGGTGAATGATGAGTAGTTTATTAACAAAAAGCAGTCCCAAAAACACAGTCCAACAGAACAGAAAACAGCTCGCGGCCAGGCAGCACAGCTGAGCGGAAGCCAGGGCTCAATACCAGTAGCAACTGGTCATACAGGCGGCTTGACAAACATATAAACGTGTGACAAAGACAACTTACGACAAGGACCCGACAAGGAACAAAGACAGAGGAGGAACTAAATACACTGAGGGCAATCAAGGGAACACGACACACCTGGGAGCAATCAAGGGGAAGACAGGACAACAAGGAGACTTGGGACACAGAAAACTCAAATAAACACAACAGAAAAACACGGAACATGACTGTTCATATTTGAAATGCATCTGTACTTCTGTACAAACAGATAAAACACAATCATTGTCATTTTGATCAAAGTTTTATTACTGGAGAGTTTTATTTTATGAAACTAATATGCACTATTTTGTTACAGTGCATATTACCTACCTATCTAGGTACCTACTATAGAAATAATATTTTAAAAAATCAGTTTGAATTCAGAATTTTACATGAGAATATGAAGAAATTAAGAAGTAATTCCTTAAAAATGGTGTAAACAGAATCTAAGTAGTTATTTTGGAAATTGATCAAAAATAATGCTTCTGTTAACAGATTGGCTGCTTTATGGATAACACAAATGTTTCAGACTTTAATAAATCAACAGCTGCAGGCTGTTGGGTTGGTGACCAATAACCCTTTCTTTACCATAAATGTGACCACTCGGTTGGAGTGTTCAGCATGACACTCCTGGGCTACAACTGAATGCCACTGTGAGAAAAACCTAAGTGAGCTGGTACCTTGGGATTAAGAGCTTCATACTTTTCTTTTTCTCTGTCTTCTTAGAAATAAATGCACTGTGATATAATGTTTCTTTGAGCCAAAACATTACCTACTGAACAGTTTTAATCTGACTTTTGCTTCTGATCTAGTGTGGTGAGCATTTAAGAGCAGCTTTTTCTGTTACAGTACGTAATCTTTTCACACATACACCTTGATCTCTTGAAATCTTATTTTGGAAGAAAAATCTTGAAATGGTTTGTTCTTTGTGGACAATTAGTATATATGAATGGTTGAAGAGGTCAGGCCCTTAAGAAGTGACTAATTAAATTTGATGACAGAATGAGTGATCAGATTGGGCCAAAGTGGATCTCTTATATATGTTTTATATCCATTCATCCATTGTCAAGCACGCTTATACTTGCAGGGCTGTAAAAGGTCAATATTTTACATACATAAAGATATATTCATTTTTCATAGAACAACTGACGTTATTCATCCATCCATCCATTTTCCGTCACCCTTCTCCCTATCGGGGTCGGGAGTTGCTGGTGCCTATCTCCAGCTGCGTTCCGGGCGAGAGGCAGGGTACACCCTGGACAGGTCGCCAGTCTGTCGCAGTGACGTTATTATTATTCTGAAATTTTAAATACTCAAACATTTCACTATCATTAATATGTGCAAGCAAGAAAAGAATACATAAAGATTGCTACAAAATAAAGACCGGAGACTGAAACTTGGATGCATGCTTTTATTCAATCAACTGATTAATAAACTCCACAATATCAGTTATTTTGTGAGAGATTTAATGATTATTTAAATGATTCTTGGAGATACATCTGTATCCCACATGTGAGGACAGAGGATTGTGTCACTGCAGTGTGAAGCGTCGCTTTCTGCGAACATGCAGTGCAGCAGGTGTGGTGCACTCTGTGTGACCACAGCCGCACTCCTCCACATGCACATAAGTGAACTGGACGTGCGCACCACTGTCACACGCCAGGGTGACGGTGCGGTTGCTGGCACGTCTCTCCTTACAACAGGAGCAGGAATGCTCCATAGCACCTGCTGCTTCAGAGTACCTGAAAGGATCAAGGACAGAAACAATCAGCACATTCAGTGCTTCACAACTGCTTAACAAATGGGTTGGTGACTTTCCAAAACTAAACGTAATGTCATACTTACTTGGTGAAAGTGTCGCATGATCCTTCACATGACGGCATATTCAACTCAGACTGACAGCCATTGTGGTTGATACGAGTTGTCTGGTTAACCAGTCTGCAGGCCTTCTCTTTTTCCACACCTTTTAAAATGTGAGAGGAAAGAAAAATATCAGTTTTTTGTGCTTGTTTCAGTATCTTTAACTCAAAAGAAAAGAAAATAATCATACTCACAGATTTTGCAGCAGCCGTTTGCTGCAGTCTGTATTGTGTCCTGAACAGAAAACAAAACAACAACAAAAAGTTTGAATTTTTCTTAAATGATCCAGTGTTGGTTTATGCATTAAAATAGGCACTTACATTCTTGCAGTTGCTCTCTTGGAATGGTGGGCAAATGATTTGTTTGTTGGAGACAGTAAAAATCTCACCATTCTTAACACAAGTCTTACTTTCACATTTATTTTCAGGTGATGACCAGGTTTCTCCTTCCTGGAAATTACCACACGGATAACCACATACTTAGGTTTTTTATACTTAGAGAAATTAATACAAACGAACAGTGATGTTTCAGTTTACCTTTAAGAGTGTCTCAGTGCCATTAACACTGAACACACAGTGTGTCTGTACGCACGTCCCACAGCAATCATCTGAATTGGTTTTTACATATTTGAATCCCTGAAAGAAGAAGTTAATTTAACTAAATCAAATGTCAGATTAAAATACAGTTGCTTGTAAATTTATTCACACCTCTTGTCTCTTTTAACATTTTGTCAAGTAATTACCCCCATTTACAAAGTTTTTTTATTTGGATCTTCTCTACTACACAATTGATCAGAAATGTTACAAAATTTTCTAAACCTTTACAAACAAAATCCAATTAGTCTGAAGTCAGAGTCATTATTTTGTGTAAAACCTTCAGTGGAAAATGATTTTTTTTTTAAGTTTTCTGGGATATTGCTTTGCATATGTGGAGATTGCAATTTTTGCCCAATCTTCCTCAGTATTTGAATCTTGCCACAGATTTTTAATCTGCTTTATGTTTTGGCTTTCTCTGGGAAATTGCAACAGCTAAACATACTTAGAAATAAACCAGGAATGGCAATTATGCTTCCACACTACAACTGCAGTCAAGGGTCGGACCGCTGGCAAAACACAATTTTCTAAACTCTAATTAAGGAACTGTTAAATATACATTTTATCTTCTTCTGGCAACACCAAACATTGCAACTGAACAATAAAATTTGGCCCAACATACCGAACATTGAGACATTATTAAAAAAAATACTGAAGACTGTTCAATATATTGTATTTTACTGCTTGTCTGATTTCCACAAAAAGACGGTGAGTTTTAACTTTTTTAAATAAGCACTAAAGTCCATGTATTATATATTCTGAATCATTTTTTTCTTTATAATTAGCCTGCATTTATTTATTAATGTTCCTATGTTTACTAGTGCAGAGAATATTACTGGACATCCATATGTAGATATCTCAGATTATGCCTGAATATCATTTATATTCGTAATACCTCAACTTGATGTCAACACTTTTTCCCACCAGAGTGACCATTTTCCCGTACACATGACATTGGCTTCCTCACCTTTCTGCATGTTTCTTCACACTGCTGTTTCTCACACTTTATTTCCATCAGAGCACCAGATGAAGAATTTGAGGAACAGAAGCAGTTCTCACATTTTCGGCCAGGAACAGGAGAACCAGGCTGAGAAATCCACATAAATTCATTGTTAGACCATAAAATTAAAACATATATTAAAAGAACTCCTCAATATATATATTTCTTACCTGGTATTCAACATCATTTTGCACACAGACTCTTTTAGGTTCTGGGAAAGAAAGTAAACAATCATGTAGAAAAAAATAAAGGTCTCTTAAAAGTGATTCTTTATCCATTTGGCAGGTTCAAACTGATTTTATAGACTCACCACATCTAAGTTCTGGACAGCATTTTCCCTCTGGTATACTAATGTTTGGCTTAAATCCAACATCACAGTTCATGTTGACGTCCGGACAAGCATGGACCTGACATTCTGTTCACACAAAGAAGGAAAACTCAGTTTATTACAAATTTAAAGACTTAGAAACAGCAAACAGTAATCAGCGTTATTACTGTGTCTTACGGCAAACATGGACATTGCAGCAGGGATTTGATGGATCAGTTTGATTGACAAGAACATAATCTGGACCCATGCATCTTGGTAAAGCAGTGGGTGGGCACGTCTTGGGCTTGCAGTTCACAGTTTTGGTGGACTCATCACAGACACAGGTCTGACATTTGTATTCAAATGTCTCATTGAACTAAAACAAAGAAGAAAATAAACCAAAGTGTTGAGTTTAACATCTTAGGGAAGAAGTAGAGGACTTTACATGAAAATCATGTTTGACTCACCTCACGGGGCGTCCCATTAGGATCAAGACAGCCTGTTAAAACATAGTGTAAACATAATTATGCGAGTCTCTTTTCTCTTGAATTGCTAATGCTGAAATTAGTCACTTTTATTTGTGATTTGGATTAAGATACTTTTCAATTCCCCAAGTACTACACACCTAATAAAAAATATGAAAAGTTTTTTGTGAATTTTTCTAACTTGTAAGATTTTACAACTTATTTTGAGCTGCTTTTATTATTAAGGCTTCTTTATTAATAAAATTAATTGATTGATTGACTGATGTGTCACACAAAGACAAAATTCCCAAAATGTACCCTTTTGGATAAATAAATAAAAATATGCTGCAAGCAAACTGTATAATAGATATTTTTAGACCGAGTGTGAAAACCCAAATAATAGAATAGGTTAAGCTCATCTACTGTATGTTAGCAAAATGTTTGGGTGTGTTGGTTATATTCTAGAGACAAAACACTTAGATGTTCATTCAAGGATAAACTTGGCTCAGTTACATTTTGCAGCCTTGGAACTACGCTTATTTTTTGTCACAAAACGTGCAGTTCTCATTTTTTGATATGTTGTGGACATAATTTTTCTCTAACTAAAAGATAAATTTGGTATTTCAATGTTTATGGAAACAGTAGTTGTAAAAACTTCAAATTATGTTGGATAGCACACTGATAAACGTCACCAGAATGTTTAAGACCCCAATTATACTCAGGCAGCTCAAAAAGCAAACAGAAGGAACCTACGATTCAATCTTGAATCTTATTCATAAAACACAACCTCAGAATTGTGATTAAATACTTACCACAATTTTTAACACATATTTTTGATTCTCTGCTGAATAGTTTCATTCCTTCAGGACAAAAGCAGCCCTCTGTAGTGAAGTCCATACCTGGATCATTAGGACTGCAACAACAACAAAATCATTATACCTTATTGCATCTTAATTGCTCCTTTAGTGGTTAGTTTTTTGCTATTAATATTGCTATCATTGGGTTTATTAGTTATATTGCTACTTATGCTGTATTGTTTGCTTTTTTCTATAAAAGCAAACAAATTTGGTGGAATTGAGCAAAACTGATGAATTGACAGCTTGAAAGAGGTAATTAAACACAAGAGAAAACTCTCAGAAAAAATTCTTGAGGACTATTAAAACATATTCAGATATTTACTTATTTATGTTATAAAGCGTCTAGCTTTTTAATCAGCGTCACCTGATAAACTAAGTTAGATTCAAAAAGAAGGTGTTGACATTAAGGGTTGCTTTCACATTTTTTTTTTTTTTTTACAATTTTCTTTTGTTTTCATTAAAAACAACTAGTTCCTCATAATAGTATGAGGAAATACCTTTATATGTTAAATTATTTTTTATGACTCACCTGTCCTCGCAAGTTGGTTGATCTGCAGGTCCACAAGGTTTATAAATTTTGTCTGATGGGCAGTCACTGGCTGTGGGGAAAGAACAACAATTTAGTTTGTTTTATTTAATCAAATTGTGAGCACAAATCACAATTTAGATTTGAAAAACTTCTTTTTGGCTTCAAGATTTCCACTTGGACAAAAAGAAATATTGTACCACATCGATCAGTGTGCTTCCTCCAGTGAATACAAACTCCAACATCAGAGCACGCAGCAGCATAACTCGCTAAACTTGAGCACTCCACTGCATTCGCTCCATTGTGAACAGGGCAGCTATCAGAAACGCATCCTTTGTAGTAATTATCTGGAGATATCAGGGAATGGCATTCAGCAAAGACTCTGGTGGAAAATGAAAAAGAAAAAAAAAAATCATAAGAGAAAATAATGATTTAAAAAGTTTCCAAACTAATTTACAATAAAAATTAATACAGAACAAAGTCGTAAAGTACCTGCTCTTGAGGAGTTCACATACAGAACTTGCATTGCATGGAGGTTTCAAAGGCGGTTCTTCCCCAGGCTTGCATTCTTTATCTTTCTCTACAAGCCAGCCATGAGCAATTTCAGTGCAACCTTCTTTTAATGTTCCTCCAGTCTGCCAGCAGTCATCATCTTGACTGTTGGTGCAAGTTCCTATCACAAATTTTCAAGTGTCACTATCATTCAAACCGGAAGATAAACACAGATGGTCTCTTGAGAGGGAGTTCTTACCACAATGACCCTGTGTGTTTCCCCCAAAGTACTTGTATGGAAGGTTGATACTAAATCCAGTTCTTCCAAATTTAACAACCACATTTAGACGAAGGATCTCTAAAACTAAATTAGTGCCAGTGCTCATCACTTTAACACCTTGTTTCCAATAAGGGAGCTTTACACTCGCTTCATTCGTAAATGCCTGCAAATTAATCACAACAATTCAAATATCAAAAAAGGCTAAAACAGACATTTTGTCCCACATGCAAATACATGTCTGTTTGTCTTTTGTATTCGGTATAAAAGCTGATATATTCAGAATGGGATCATCTTGTATTACCTTCAAATCTGGTTGTCCATTAAGATTAAAATAGACCAGTTTGACATGTTCTGCTCCATAGTTTACATTTAAAGATTGAGGACATGAAGGATCTTCAAAAGGATCACAATGGCTGTTATCAATGTAAATTTCCAAGTCATCCCTTGGTGCAATTTCTTTCATCAAATAATAGGAACAGTTTCCATGGTATTTGTAGGACAGTCCATCAAATGTGCTGTAAAGCTTATCTCCCCACCCTTTGCACTCGCCTGGAGTGAAAAAAAAAACAACAAATAAAATCTTTATTCTGTTTAAAACAGAAGCCTTTGACTGAATGTATTGATCAGCCAATATATTATGTAATATAAATTACTTGCATAAAATTAAATAGGCTGTATGCTGCAAATATAGCTCTCACCAAGTGTAAAAAGAAAGATTACAATGCACAGATATCCTAAAGAGTCTAGAAATGACACATTAGCAAAAAGCTATTTGAAATTTTTGGGAGAATCCCTTTGCGAAAAGGAGCTGGGAAGTTATGCTTGAATAGGCTAATGGCTACTCTCAACCAATTAGCAATACTATTTGTGCAGATCACTGTTATGATTTGTACAATTAATCATTATAATATTCTGTTGTATGGTTTCTTGTTTGAGTGGTCAAAATATTTAGTTTTTGGTATATTTCCTAAAGATTTTAACCAAATAACTTACAGTCACATTGATAATGTTGGCAGCATTGATATTCATCATATACCAGAACAGGAGTTTTTCCATTGGAACAAGTTATGTTTTTGATGGGTGGACATTCATAGGGTACTATTTGAAGAGTATCGCTTCCAATACATTGGTTCCAGTTGGTATGGTTGTGGACTCAGTAGATGTGGTGCTAGTTGTGGTTGTTGGTTCCAGTTGGTGTGGATTCTGTTGATCCAGTGGTTGTAGTTGTGGTTTGGTGTTGTAGTAGTTGGTGTTTCAGTTCTAGTTGTAGATTGTGTTGGTGATTCCGTGGGGGTAGGTGAAGTTGTTGATCTACTATGCTCACATACTTGTATACATTGGTTCAATTTATCATCAAAAACGTTTCCGTCGTCTTGGCAATGAGGGTAACAACCTGCAAAATTGTACCAAACTTTGTAAGCATTTTTTATTATTATATAGTAATGTTAAACATTGCTTTCACAAGAAATACAAATGCTTTTATTTTTTTGTTTTGTTAAATCATTTTGCTCACAATAATTTTTTATTTTCGTTATAGAGTCACCAAAATGGGTAACTTGAATTAATTCATTTTTAATCATTGTTATTTGTGATTTCAGAAAGTCTTAAATCACAACTTACCTTCAAGCTTTGGAACATGTAGGAAATAATTTGAACAAGTCTGGTATGACTCTGGAGTCCCAGGATGGTAGTGCCATAAGCAGTCATGTTTATTGTAGTAATCACAAAACACAGCTAAAAATAAAGTGTAGAAACAATGCTTAAAAACCTGTCAACGTAAAACGTGATTTTTTTTTAAATACAGTATCATCTCATAAATTATTGACATTTGTTAGAGTATTTTGTGTTTCTCCTTTCCTTTTTCAATATTTTTACAGACCATAGATATGTTTGTTTTTAGAGTTTCTTCCCACTTCATTATTGACTCAATTGCTAATAAAAATTAAAGCAACCATATTTTTCTGCAGTAATATTTATTGTTTCTTTAATATAACTATGCTTAAGTTATCTGTCCAGTAACCGTTTATTTCTTTATTAAGTATCAAACAAACTTTAAAAAAAAGTGCAAGAAGATATTGTTTACTTACGACAGATTTCTGGAGTTCTCCATGAAATCAAAACATTAGCTTCATTGCAAGCTTGAGCATAAGCTGCAACAGCTGAACAGAAACACTCACAGTCCCCTCCAGTGTCACAGGCACATGTGTCTTTCACACAGTTTTCATAGAACAGACGAGGCTCTACCTGTTTAAGCATGCAAAATTATGGATTGTTTTGGTACTTTTAGCGCAAAATCTTCACTGCACTCACAACCGCTGTACTACCTTGGAGTGGCATTCTTTGAATGTGTCTCCATTTAAGATATTGCACTTCATTTTTGCCCAATGGTCTCGATGAGGTGCTTTTTCACAAGCGTCAACAAGCTTATCCACATCCGAGCAAGTGCTGTCCCCTTTCCAACTGTTTGCAAACTCTAATGGGCTGCTCACTACCAACCCACTCCGGGTGGTGAAGTCGTTCTCTCCATTGCCATCAAAATTTCCACACAGGCCACACACTTCACCCTGCACAAATACAAACAAGTCAGTCATTGCCAAATCTTATATGAGCCTCAACAATGCCAAGTTCGTAGTTTGTTCTCATAATTAATTGCTGAGACTCACCATGAATTGTGATTCCAGCTGGATAACAAAATATGTTTTGCGATCCCAAATTACAGTCAGACCGATTTTAGAAGCTAGCACAATGTAAAAGCCCAGCTTTGTTATTCGATAATCTATTTTTGTGCCATTTTCCAAAACCTCTTCTTTATACGTTCCATCTGAGAAGATGATCACAGCTCTCTGAAATATAAAGAATGTTTAACTTTTGTAAAAAATAAAACAAAAAAAAGAAAAAAAGTTTTTCAATATTTTTAGTATTATTTGATTTTGTATCATCTGTTTTGATACCTAAATCTACTTGAAGGGGTTGGACAGTTTGGAGAAAACGTTTTGTGTCTTTGCATTTTGCCTTACCCCAAGCTGAATTCTGACAGTTTTGGAACATGTTGTGCCTGTGGATCCACATGGTTCATCTTCTGTGATGACTTCAATGTCACTCTCTGCTGTTTTATTTAAACAATTATTCTGAACAAAAATAGGTCATGTAAGTTGTTTTCAAGAGAACAGATAATGAACAAGTAATAAATTAATTAATTAAACCACACAAACTAAGAATACTACACACATAAACTGCTCCTCAAAAGAACATATTTATGTGGCTGCCTATGCAAATGCATTATCTTCAGGAGAAATTGATATTTAGTTTTAAGCTTATACCTAAATTATCATTTCGAACACAAATATCTGCTTGATTCTTAGACTACCTTTTCTTAAACTAATCTGTTGATGTGCACAAAGTAGTAAGTCATCTTTTACGAACAAAGATCCAGGGTCTGATAGCCAGTGTCTGTATTTTACCAAGTAATCTCCTTCAGTTGCTGTGTCGTAATATTTTCATAATTCATTCATTAAATAATCTCACATAATTCCTAATAATCAAAGCCCAGCTGCAGACAAATGTTTTTTAAAAGTGTTTTTGCATTAACTTACCTTGATAGCAACATAAGAACAATGTCCTTGAAACTCATATTGTCGCATGTCAAATGTTCTGTGATGTCCACTTCCATAAATAATGCAGCTCTGCGAACAATTGTTCATTGTGCATATCCACTTTCCACCTCTGCAAGTACTAAATATATAATAAATGTATAGAATTAAGCAGAATTATTAAATGGATCAAATTCAAACTTTAAATGTTCAACAGAAAATTGTTTTTAGTCCAAAACAAAATGCTGCACAAGTAGTATATTTATTTACCAGAGGTTACAATCTTGATGAACTGTCCCTTCAGGCTTATAGAATTTGCCATTGTGCTGGCATGGACATTCACTTTCATTTTTCACACAGGAGCCTTCGCCATCATCAAGCTGATCAGGAGGACACATGCAGCCGGATACACATTCTGGTGCATCCTGGGAAGAGAAGATATATACAGTTATTCAAAAGTACTGAGAAATAGTTGACATCTTTCACTGTAAACATTCACCCTTTCAAGCATGAATGATGACCCTTTGTGTCAGGATTTTCTCAAGGCATAAAATAAGTAGATTTTTTTTTTTCTTTAGGTTATCAATTGTAATTTTCTCCAAATACAAAGTTGCTATTTGAAAAATACATCACTAGTATTGTTCTTTAGGGGTTATCTAATGTCACAATATTTCTTTTTCCTGCAACAGTCGTCTACAGTAGAAGGAAGGACAGGGTCGGTTGACATGCTTTTTTGTCTGTCAGCCATATTGAATTTAACAAAAATAATTTCTTGCATTTGCAGCTGATGCAAATGCAACATTGATCTAATGCATCAATGTTTTATGATGCATTAGAGTCCACTTCAGTGGTCTGTGGTTATTTATAACATAAAAATCTACAAGAAGCACAATAAAATGGCTTTTAAATAGCTGTCCACTGTAGAGATCACTATGCATGAAAAAGTTTATTTGTTGGGTGATATCAGGAGTTCTGATCCTCATCAAACATTAACAAGACAAAAACTCACACAAATATTGTCAATCAGATTCATGCAACTTCTAGCACATTGTGGTCCAAGGGTTTTGTCGCTTGTAGAAGAGCAGTTGAAGTACACTTTTGAAGCAGGACATGCTGTGCAAAAAGAATGCACTTGTTCACATTTCACAAGATTACACCAGTACCAGTGCTATGGGAAAGCAAGGAAATGAATGGCTCAGTGACTTACCCAAGGACTGGTTTTTCCGGGGATGGCAGTGAAGCATTCCATTGTCGCACACACTTGGGAAAAGCATTGAAAGATTCACAATGAAACATATATGTGACATCAATGCTAGTTACTGGGAGAAAAAACCAGGTCAGTAACCGCATTATTTGAGGTTTCTTCTAACTCACCAGTGCTCAGTATCGATGGTAAGAGACGTTCCTGCTTCTATGGATTGTCCTTTATGGGAACAGGAACATTCTTCTTTGGGTACACAAATGTCATTTTCATTCAGGTAGAGACCATCAGGGCAGAAACAGCCAACCACAGGCAGGAAATTTGAAGTGCAGCTCTGCTGATCTGAGCTCAGTGAACTACAGGTCAGCTGGCATCTGCGGTGGTTGTAAGTGAAGATCTGAGTTGATGGACAGCTCTTTGTGTGTTTCTCTGTTTTGTAGATATATAGGAAAATTACCTAGCGGTTACAAGACTTATATATGACAATTAATGTGTTGTCATGAAACTTAAAGACACATTACCACATTCGTTTCCAAAATCGGTCACAAACTTTCCCTTTGCTGCACAAGCTCGACCATAAGAGGTGAAGACGGCACATAAGCAGTCCTCACTCTTTTCACAGTTGCAAGTGGAATAAAGACAGCGCTGCAGAAAAATGGACAGTTTAAGAAAATTATAGTATAGTCCAATAAAACAGAATTAAACTCTGAAAGAAGAGGTTGTTGTTGTACCTTGTAGTAATAGTCAGGATTCACCGCTGAATGGCAATTTGCAAATGAACCATTGGAATTTCTGAGCATGTCGCACCAGTAGCTGGCATAATTCTCTACAATTAAATGGAAAATAATTTTTACACTTCCAAATTAAATATATACACTCACAAAGCAACAAAAGTAAAGCTTCACTGTTAAACAGAATACTACAATGGCTTTTATTTGATTGGAAAAAAAAAAAACAAAAAAAAAAAACGTTAAAACTTTTTTTTTTTTTTTACCAGTTTTCATACTGTCGGAACATGGGTCTTCAAGTTCTTTGCCTGCGTCTGGGCATGTTGGGTCGGCCTTCCAAGAATTACCAAAAGTTACAGCAGTTCCTTCTATGCTCCCTTGAGGAGTCGTCATATCATCATTCAAAGCCATGTTGTAGTTTCCACATAAACCTGAGAAAAATGTCCAGAAGAACAACTGCTTAGTCTCTGAAATATCCAAACTGGAGGAAAATGTCTTTATTTTTTGTCTTGAACATATGATTTTTGAAGCTTTTACTATTTAATTAGTCTATATTTTTGACAGATTGACGAACAGATAAAGTATATTCTATTTCACATGTATTAATGTCAAGGCCCGGGGCATCACATCCAGCCCACCAACACTTTTGAAGTGGGACACAAAAACAGAACCCTCAACATAACAGCAGTTTGGAAAAATATAATTTTTATCAATCAAATCTGTTTTTATCTGCACTGCCAAATTACATCACTGTGAAAAGATGCCTGAAAAGAAGGATAGTGGTGCATCAAAAAGGATGGAAACAAAGGAAGGAATGACAAAAGCAAGGAAAGAAGAAAAAAGGATAGAAGGACAGAAGATAAGGTTAGAAAGGAAATGAGACAAGGGAAGGAAGGATAGACCCAAGAAGGTAAGAAGCATGGAAAGTAAACAAGGAAAGACAAAGATAGGACAGAGGCAGAAAAGGAAGAAGGGGCACAAGAGAAAAAATTATAAAATGTGAGAGAAAGAATACAGTCTGCAAATGCAAATATTTTCCATACTTTCCCATAATCTTTAAATACTGAAATAAAAGTTGACTAAATTAAAGGAAAACATCAAACTCACCACGTGTCTTTTCTTTGTAGCTGCTTTCCAGACTGATGTAGGCTTGCATAACAGGAATGCGCTGGATCTGAATTTGGAGGCCGAACTTGGCGTTGAGCAAGATATGAAAGGATGAAGCATGAAATATTCTGATGTCGCCTGTAAATAATGTCAGAAAAAATCACCTGGTGTTACACAAATAGAAACTCCATTACTGGAAAAAATGAGCTCAATTAAAGCTTGCTTCTTGTCAGACTCACCTGAGTAATATGGCAAACTGATGTCCTCCATATTCTGTTGAACTTTTCCCTCAGATGTAAACATTAGTACCTGTAGAAAGACAAAACCAATTATGAGTGATTTCTAGATATTAGTGTGAACTGAGAACGTAAATACTAATATCTGTAATTTACTCACATTATCTGTGCCCAGATGGATTTTAAGAGCCTTTAGACAAATATCAGATTTTTTTTCTCCACATTGTCCCAATTGGGCCCGAATAGTAAAGTTTGGACTTATTCCATCCTGAAATATATAACACATTTCAGCACAGGGAAATCTTCACTTTTATGTCTGCTTTGTATCAGCAATTAGAAAATGACTCATTATTTACCTTGCTCTCCACCTTGGCCAGGGTATAAAGACAATTTCCATGAAAGGTATAGGTTTTACCATCAAATGTTGTGAAATGTAAACCTTCCTCTACTGCACATGTCGCCGGGGTCTCGAAAGAATCGCACTCCCACTTCCCCTCTGAACAAGTACTGAAAAATACATATCTGTATTACACTTTCTAAGTATCTTATGTGATAGACCTGCACAAATCAGGACATTATTGTGAAATGGAAGAAAAATCACAGTTTAAAAATTTTGTACAAGTAATAAAGCTACATAGTTTTCATATAGAAAACTCTTTACGTCATACTGAATGCACCATTTCCACTTGATGGATATATACATGTAAAATGTTCCAACTTTACTTTTGAATAATGTGATAAATTCTGTAAGTTTTCATATATTTCAAAATTATGTAATTTTGCCTTGGTTTATTGTTTGAAATATCAAGAAAATACATTAAGACATATTATCTTGAATTTTTTGTAATTTTACCAGTATTGTAACAAAAAGGATAAATTTACCAACATGAAGACTTTCTGTAAACATCTTGAAACATACCAGTTTGTATTTTCTTGACGGTAAACCTCTCCAGAGTTGTAGATTTTGTCATGCTCGCACTGACACTCAGACAGAGGGATGCAGCCCCTCTCAGAAATATCATCAAACACCGTTCCTGAGAGAAAAACAGTTTCATTGTGTGAAGGTGAATTAACAGTGGCAGAAAATACATTTTAAATGTAAAGAAAACTAACCAGAAGGACAAAAGCAGCCATCTGTTTTATGGTCCTCACACACTAATCTTGTGTCCTGATGTGTGCAAGTATCCATGCAAGGAAAAGCACTTTCTTCATACTCCATGTTGTAGGGACACTGTTTACCTGTGAAGATAAATGGTGCCATAAATAATGAGCAGAAATAACTCATAGAAACATTTAGGCAAAATATCAAGTAAGAACAATATGTTAACATTTTATGGCTCCAAGAACCTCCTAAGCATTAAACTACAGTCATAAAACAAAAAATAAAGATTCAAACAAGAATCATACCACAGAAATCAGGTCTCCTCCAGTTGGGTGGCTGTCCTCCTGCGTGCGAACACTGACGAGAAAACTCAGACATTGTGCTGCAGACACATAAGTCACTGCTGCTGTCTTTACAGGCACACATGTCTACCACACATGCCTTGATGAAAGCTTCAGCATCAATCAGGCTGGCGCATGAACTCCAGGAATCCCCTTCAAATATTTGTTCACAGATGGTTTGCTGTAGTGAGGAAACATGATGGAAACTGAAAAGTCGCCATGTTATTATTTAACTTTTTTAGTGGAAAACCGAGTGAGTTAAACTTACAAAAGCATTGCATGAAAGTGACACGTTTGTCTTTGATTCATCATCTTCCACATGAGGGTCTTTGCATCCATCATTTGGCAGATGGACTCTGTGTTTGATTCCAAACTCAATGGGAGTCATTTTAAAACCTGATTATGAAGATGAAGTAGAGAACATTAAATACATGACTGATTTTAATTTATTTTCCAATACATTTTACACACTTCAATGAACTCCATACCATTATTCATGAACTCATCATAGACAGGAACGCCATTGAAATCTCCACAAAGGCCACAGGTTTGGTTCTTGTATCCATTTAAAACTTCCACCTGAAGCACAAAACAGAGAGGATCATGTTTCAAACTTTTTTAATCTATACCAGAGAAAAGAGGTCAGTCTCTGTTCTTTTTTAGTGGCTATAATGTTCAAAAGTGCTAAAAGTCCTATGTTTCCAACAATCATAACTGTTTTTATCATCTCATAATTTCCTCTCACCAGAGATTTATTGTATCTCCAATTGTGTCATCCAACATAGAGAGAGCTAATGTATTTATTTTAAGCCTGACCTCTAGATGTAATCAGTCAGTCGATGCGATTTATTGATTTGGAAAAAAACAAAAAATTTACTCAAAGGATGGCAGAAACAAAAAAGATGTATACCATGACTGCATCTTCACGGTTCCACATGACAGTAATGCCGACTTTGGTAGCTCGAAGCCTGATGTAAAATGTATTTTCTTCCACCTTTACTCCCCCACTGTAGTGTGGCAGAGTGACTCTGATAAAAGAGAACAAAAGTTTGAAGATTTAAATGGCAATAACTCAATGTAAAAATATCTTAATTAGTGTATATTTGTTGCATATGTGTGTTTTACTTACAGATTCTCATTTTCAGTGACCTCAGTCTTGGTTAGGTTGAATGTATTTTCAGAAATGGTGACCACAACATAACTCACGGTGATATTCCCATCATTTTCTTCTCGTCTAATGTTTACAGAAAACTTCTTCTGGGATTCGCGGCAGTCTTTGACCAGATTGTACTCACACAGGCCAGGAAACTGGAACACATCACCATCAAAGGTCTTAAAGTGCTGCGTGCCCCAAGTGCTGCAGATGTTGTTGACATGGTTGTCAGCTAGAACAGCAAAAGACAAAAAAAAAAAGAAGAAAAGACAGTTATTTCTTTATGTCTACACATTAAGTTTGAAACAATAATTATCGTTTGGAAAGAGAGATTTAAAATGCTAGCACTTACTGGACATGATTCACAAGCAACATATAATGAATTTCAGAGACAACCATGCAGTCAGATTTTAAAAGATGTCAGTCTTACCCAGAGTGGCCTGGATTTCAACAGCAAAACTGAAGAAACACAACCAAACCACAGTCCACTTCATGCTTGCCACTGCGAGCTTGTTGTCTCAAAGCAGAAAATAGTGAGGCTGAAGCAGAGGCCCTTTTATATTAATAATGCTTATTGTTTTGATAACACCTTTTGATGACTGCTGGTGAGATGCCAAGATGATAAATATTGTCAGAATGGTCATCTGATCTTATCACAAAGGCTGCATTGTCTTAATCAAACATGCAGCTCCTTGTCACTCCTCTAGTCCAAAATGATGTTGACACAATCTCCAGCAGAGCGAATAAGCCAAAAGTCTTTGATGATTTTTAAAATATTTTTTCATTCAAGTAGTCAAAGGTTTTTGTGATCTTTAAGCACCAAATTAAATTAAAGATAAACTTTGATTTATGTTTCTTCTAAGATCATTATTTTGGGTTTAGGTTACCTAAGTCTCACCTATGACACAGTCATAATATATTCATGGGTGAGACTTGGAAACGATTCCTTAACAACAAAGAATTGGTTCCTGACAAAAAAAAAAAAAATCTAGTAAAGACTGCAGTCAAGTCTTTACTAAATCTTTGTGGAAAAATAAATCTGTTAAGTTCAAAACAAACTTCAAAATCCTTGAAAAAATGTGAGCAAGTGCCTTCTTGGATGGACGGTATAAAGAAAGTAGAGCTGTTTGAACATGTCTTCTACAAGATACATAACCTTAGATGATTAGTGTTGGTCAACAAAAGTATTAGTTGTAGTTTATAGAAACCACAAAATAATGTTCATTCTGATGCCCAAGCAGCACAAACAAAGGTACAGCTAATGTTCCTCTATACTAAACATGACCTTTGCATTTTCTTCTTTTTTTTTAATAAAAAATTGGAAATTTCTACTAATTTGAAATCAACTGCAATTTTTTTTAAATCAAATTGAAACCACAACTCATGAGATTGTTTGAGTAAGTAACAAAACATCCTTTGTGTCGTGTTGCTCAAGTGAAATTCATTTGGTGCAGGATGTAGATCTAAATGTGGATTTAGTGTGAACTGCTGTTCTCTACATGAAGTGAATCACATCATATGTACAACGGTACATAAGAGGTGCATTAATTGTTTGTTTAGAGGGAAAGGCCTGACAGGAAAAGGACACTGCAGTGAGCTAGCAGACAAGATGCAGGTCGGAAACGCGTTAAGATGCAGCCACGTAATGCAGTATTTACACCACCGACTATATTTTTGAAAACTAATATGTTGAAGTACTAATAAAGCTGTATTAGTACAGCTTTAACAGCTTTATTCTAACCTTTATTATATTTGATAAAGGTTAGAAATCTTTCTTACAGTTTGAACTGTGAAGTAAGACAACATTTGCATAAGCTGTAATATGAGTAAATTATGAAATCACACAAAAAAAGTTGTAAAAAAGTAATTCTGGTACTTTCAACTAATAAATTATGTTTTTAAGACATTAAAAATAACATAAAAAAACAAATTAAAATCAGTGCATAAGAAACATGGATTTTCAAATCAACCATCAAAAAGTTTTTAAGGTCAATATTACAGTAGATAATGCATGGTTGTTTAAATGTACTGCAGTACAGCGGGTACTACTGCCACTTAATGCCACTCAATGCAAATAAGTACATTTAAGTCATTACAAATGATCTCGTTAAGATTAATCATAGATAATATATGTTGGATCATCACTTTAAATATCTGTAAATGTACTTTTGTTTTCATCATACCTCAGTGGAGATACATCAGTCTCTCTTCATTAAAGACCAATTAATAGAGTAATTACTCTCCTATGAAAATTATACCCATTCACTCTTTCCTGTGCAAAAATCTCCTCCAAATCTACTCAGATTTTAATACTTGAAACTCAGAACTCAAATGTGCAACCTGCTCTGTTTCGCCAAGGTTGAGATACACAGAGGGCATTGAATAAGAGAACAGTTCAGTCTGGCTGATTTTAATTGTGTCCCATCACCAAGAGAAAACACAACGAGACAAAAGTGAAAGTTTTTTGAAGATGTAGGTGCGCTTACATCAAGATAAAGGGGATTTAAAGATGGCCACTCTGAATGGCTCAAAGCCCCACACAAAGTGAAGATTTTGTAGATCTGGTCAAAGAGTGGACATGACCTTGAATAAATCTGTTTAATGTCAAAACCCCACAGGATGAGTGGGGAAAAAGAAAAGGTGAGTTCAGGTTTTTCCCACATGACTGCAATTTAAAAGTTCAATGGCTTCTTTGAGGATAATTACTTCTTTACACATTGGTTGGCTACTTTCCTATCTCAAATTTATTTAAGATATTTACTCAGGTTATGATTTAAATTTGATTAAGGATTTGAGACACCGACGCGTTGCAAGGAAAAGCTAATGGAATAAATCTGTAACAGTGCAAATACTGTTTCCCACTCCTGTAACTCTTTGGAGATTAAGCTGTCTAATTTTTATGTTTGATGAGTTTTGAAAATGTTGGGTTCTGTCCAGCGATATCTTTATTTACATCAGCATGTAAGACGCTTACCGTCAGGTGAAAGAGGTCATATCTGGGCGTTTGAGGGCGTGGCAGTGGGGTTATACACACACATCACTGCCATCCAGGTCACTTGAGCTCATCTTTTTTTTGAACCAATCTCCTTTGCACTTATTTTTCTGCAAGTTTTTCTGAATTTTTGCATCAAAAATATAACATCTTTCCTTAGATGTTTCATTTTGATCTTTAAATATTTACTCTTATTTGTAGTTATATTCAACAGTGCAAAAACTGATGACATAAGTAAGTTTTCCTATGCTTGGTCGAAGGTAATAAAATTAATTCACTCACCTGGAGAGAAACTTTTTCTTGACTCAGGGTTTGTCTGATTTGGAGGTTTCCTTGTAAATTACACGCCTTTTTCTGTTGTCTTTTTACATAAAGTTAGTATGTTTAGGTTTCAATCTACTTCTTCATTCAAACATCATTGCCTACCATAGAATAAATGTTTCGACTACCCATATATTTATATTTTTTTGCATAGTAAGTGACAGTTTCCTCTTCAATTTTCTTTCACACTGGATTTCAAATCTAGGATTGTATATATATATATATATATATATATATATATATATATATATATATATATATATATATATATATATATATATATATATATATATATATATATGTGAGGGTTCTTCACAAACCTTCCCAATTTGGCTGATTTTAGAATTATGATAGGATTGATTTTAAATTTGTTGTGATCATAAGGATGTTAAGATTTACCTCCAGAGTTGCGTCTCTGTTTTGATATTTAACTACGTTTTCTTCAGGGGGGAAATCTCAGACATGATATGTGCATGTAATGAAGAGATCTCCATCATTGGGCCAATTTTTGTAACTTGTATAGCACTGCACTTGAAGCCCAGAATAACCATTTGCACACAAGAAGTTTTATCTTTTTATTGAACTTTTGAGCATGTAGCTTTTTGTCCTGGCTCTGCACAGCTGCTCCTCTTTGAGAAGTGAGGTGGTTGCCTGTGAGGGCAGGATAATTGCTACACAGAGCAAAGACAGGCTGCTGGCTGGTGAAACATAAGCAAATGTTTGTGTAGAATCTGCTAAGTGTGGATGCAAAAGTGATGTGGAGCTGCTAAGATAAAACGACTCACCTGTTTATTTCTGCATCTACCTCTGGGGTTCAAACCCAATTTTTATGTCTTCTTCTTCTTTTTGATTTTTAATGGCAGGTGACACCTAACGTCATCTACTGTACTGGAGTGTTTACCAGAGTGTTTGTCCCTTCTTTCCATTATCTCTAATCCTAACCTAAATTCTTATATGCATTACTTTTTCTTTCAAAAGTACTATAACTGCTTTGTTTATCTTACTATGTTTACTTAAATCTTATTCGTTCTTAATGTCTCCACATCATATTTTCTAATTTTTTGTTTCAACTTTTCTCTATTTATCTTATACTTTTCACAATCAATTATTACATGTTCTACTGCCTCCATGTCTATACCACACTCACAACTACCTGTTGGATGTTTACCCATCAAATATAAAGTTTAGTTTGATCCTTTATGTCTGAGCTGTAATCTTGTCATTACTACTTGTTCCTTTCCTCCAATTATTTCCATATTCCCAACTTTCTTTTTCATAAACAGAAGAAAGTTTTTAGGTTCTGGGACAGGCTGTGGAAAAGTGTGTGTGTGGGGAGGAGTTTCATAATGGTGCTTATAGTGTAAGGATAAAACATGTTTATATTAAAAGTAAATATTTGGTAAAAATACATTTTATTTATATAGGTGTGTAAAACTTGTTAGTACTTTATTTTACATAATTGTGCTAATATGTTTCTTAAGTTGACAATTAATGAAAGGATTATTCATATTTAATTAATATTCAACTTGTCTGTATAGAGCAAGCAGATATACTTTGTAATCACACAGAAATGTAATATTAAAAAAAGAATAGACAGAAATAAATAAAAATGAGCCTTTTAATACCTTTATAACTTCTGTTTAATTTTTATTTCTGAGTCTGATCTTTTGTGTGAGCCTTTATTTCCTTACTTAATATTTCCCCCATCAGCTGTTTGCAAATTAAACAGGATGTCATTTTTGGACGCAAAACTTTCCCAGGAAAACACGTCAAACCCCGCACTGTTTGGTTTTTGGTTACTGTCACTCTGTCAGTGCATGTGTTTTATTTGCATAAACAAACGCAAACAGAAACCTACGGAGTGACGCATAGCAAACACTAAGCCTCGTTGGCACAGAAATGTGAAGTTGATGTGTATTTCTCTGTGTGTGTTTGTGTGAGAAGAGGGAGGAAAATTTAAACAGTACAGGGGAGAGAAGAAGTGAATACTCCTTTCTTATTAAAGATGGAAAGAAAAACAATAACTGTTTCAAAGCTATCATGACAGAGACTGATCCTGGTCACAGTGATACTTTTCCATGGCTGATATTTTAGCATTGTTCTGTGTTTCAAACTAGATTTTTTTTTTTTTACTTTTTTCTTATAGATTTGTTCAGGTTTAACATCTAAAAAGTATGGAAGAAGGCGTATAAATATGGAGGTTATTTTAATTTTTCTTCTTTTGTGCTTATATTTTCTGTCTTTTTTAAATATTTTATCAAGGATTTTTGATTGTTCTTTGGATCTTTATTTTGTTCTCCCCCTCATCCCCTTTTTTAATACTATGTATACCTGAATGTGTTTGTTTTTATTGTGACTTTTATTGTGTTACAATAAAATAGAATATAATATATAGAATATTATAAAGTATTTTTAAAAGATACATATATATGTGTGCACAGACAACATTTCTTACCATCTCACCTCTCTCCTCCCTGTGATGTGAAAATTACACATTTTGATTAGAAACAATTATTGGGACACCCCGGTTATCTCATAAACCATAAATAAGAGTTTTAATTAATTTTTATTTTTTTTTATATTTCAGTGAAGCTTCTGTTGCTAAGTCAGCCTGTGTAACTTAGTTTTTTTTGTCAGAGGAGGCGGAAGTTAAATAGCTTGTATCAACACAGTGCTGCTTTCAGTCTCATCTGTTTAAATTTAACAACAAACTCCTGTGTCTCCTCCTTGATTAAACACAGAATGTGTTCTCACTGAGGAAAGGACCATTCTTCTCTGTCATCCACCTGGGAGCGATCCAAAGATAAATTTACCTTTGGAGGTGCTCTGGAACATGTAAGAAACTTGTAGTTTTACTTTTGCTGCCAAAGATAAAATTTCAAGCTTTTATCATCTGAGGTTATGGGGATGAGGTAACTCCATGATGTAATAAAATGCCTGCCACACTGTTTAAATTAATTAGTAGCTCTGTTCACAAAGCCAGCTTGTGCGCTAAAGTTATTTTGTGGCAGGTATTTTGAGTGATAAATAGCAAAAATATTGAAACTTTTTGATCCAGCAAGATATCTTCTAGGATTCAGTGCAATACTGTGATAATCAGTTTTGCGTGTGTGTATGTAGAAAATTATCTTCTAGACATTCAGTGAAACTTACAGTAAGACAACGTTGTAACATTCACATCTTTACAAATTGTTTCTTTCACCTCAACTCTATCTATAATGCACATCTTAAAAATGATTTATATTTTGATATCGAACAGCAGCTGAGTGAGGAGGCCATGAATGAGACCATCAGTGGATTAAAGCCCCATTTTTGGATACATGGATCCAAAAATATGAGTCTTATATGAATTATTTAAATCAAAACTAAAGATGCATATCTTTACATAGATGCATATATTTACATAAACTCCAATTTACCTCAAAGACTGAAAAAACTGCTATAAGAGCTCACATAATGGTCTGGTGTTACACAATCTTTGATTCTTACAAGGAAGTGAAAGCTGATACTAAATCTAAAAGCAAACCAGACGGAGT
This sequence comes from Poeciliopsis gracilis, assembly GCA_911649635.1. Lineage (NCBI taxonomy): Eukaryota > Metazoa > Chordata > Actinopteri > Cyprinodontiformes > Poeciliidae > Poeciliopsis > Poeciliopsis gracilis. The sequence goes on from CAJVRI010000506.1 coordinate 106,086, forward strand.
AGAAGCTTGAGCTGGTTGGTTCCGGTTTGTAATCCTGCTCTTTGATTATTGCTTAACAATAATCTGCTGGTATTTGTCAGCGGGACTAAAAAGCGTTTAGATACACAGATGATAAATACTCAGGCTTAATTGTGAACACAACAATAATCTTTTACTGCCAGCTCAGAAAAAGATGGTGTTACGAAAGGGAAGAATTTGTCACATTATTTGCTGAATTATTTAAAAAGTCACTTCTGCAACATATGTGGTAAATTGTGCATCTGCTGGACAGTATTTTCAAGTTTGAGTAACAATTTTGTGGAATTATTGAGATTCTTTGTTTGCTGACTATTATTTTTTTATTTTACTTAGAGCTTCTTAGAAAACTTGAACAGGAAAACGAGTGTTTGTCCACGTGTTAGTTTAATTTCTCAGACGGCAGCCTTACCAGCTACCACGTGATCTTAAAGCAAACACACGGTGGTATTGTCTGGAAATGATGTACGTGAACAAGGGGTAAGGATGCTGTTCCTGTCAGTAATGCTTTAATGCTCCTATGGCATCCCGTCACTGCAGACATGATTTGGTGGCTTTTGTTTAAAAAACATACAAAGACTTTACATAACAATCTATAATGAAAGTTTAGCCTATCCTGGAAAAGAAGCAAGAGGATTTTCTTTGTTTACATTGTTTTTTTTTTTTGTTGTTGTTATTTTGACAATAAAAATTCAGGTGTCATTTTATGAGTGCTAAAATTCTTGTCAAATCAGCTCTGTCATCTGACCGTAATTTAATTTTCACAAATATCTAACAGTGTCAAAATCCTGAGGTTCAAATATCAAAGAAAAGTTAATAAATAATCTAATTTCTGTAGAGCCAGAGATACTTTATTCCACACTGCATGCAGCTTTTTACCACCTGCATCTTGAAATATCGCTACACGCTGTAAGGTCATGTTTGACTTTGCTGTCTCAGACAAATCGTCACAATCATAAAATACAATCACTTATTTTTGGCTATTCTGTCATTTTGTTTTCAGTTAAAACAACTGACAACATATTGTATATACTAATTCACTCAATATCTGGCTAAATATCTTACTTGTTCACAGCCACCACTGCCTAAAGTACTTATATAAACAAATGACTAAAACTGAGTGACGTGCAAAAAATACTTTCCAGCTTTCCTAGTCAAAGTTTTTTTATGTCTTCGTCCATCTTTTATCTGAGCCTGCTTGCAGGTGTCGTCATATTTTCAGGTTTTATGGGAAGATACCAGAGTACTTGTTGAGAATCCACACTTGCACAGGCAGAACAAGAAAACTCCACGCAGAAAAATCCCAGGGAAGGATTTGAACCCAGGACCTTCTTTCTGTAAAGCAATCTGTGCTACCAACTGCACAGCCTCCTCTATTTATCTGCATAATCAAATGAAATCGTCACTAATAATAATAGCTGAACTACGTCATACAAACTCAAAATATCAAACTAGTTAGTGAAATAGTGTTGGCAGATGGGATTCTATCTAATTTCACATGGTTTAGAGATTTATGTCAAAGGTTTTCTTTAAGTTTTCAGCTAGACAATGTAAACGCTGTCATGAACACATTTTAGTCTGCTGATTGCAACACATAAATGTCTGTGTATACTTGTTTTTGATCTGTCTTTTACAATAGAAAATAAATATATAAATAAAAAATATGGTCAAAAATTATATTTTATTCTATTTTGCCCAAAATATTCATTGTCATACAAAACTAGTTCCTACAAAGAATTTTAGAAATACACTCTGGATAAAGTGAAAAGAAAGTTAGTTGTTTATCTAACCACACACCACTAGATGGCAGCACTAGGCATCACTTTAGGTCAGACAACTGCACACGTCATCCAGAGGTCATGCAGCTCATATTTTTTTTTTGGTCACTCAAAAACCACCCAGTTAACAGTATTTTACATGAAAATAACTCAGATTTATAAATGTTCTAGTCAGGTAATTAAACATTTATTTACAAAAAGTGTTGATGAACTCGTCTAGCCTTCCTTTCTACTGTGTATTTAAATTATTTCCCAAAAATTATGTTTCCCAATAGATAGTTTTAAATTTAGACAAAAAGGGTTGGACTTGATAAGATGTAAAATAATGGCAGCTCCACCTGGGTTCAGGCAGCCTCTTCTAGCAAAATCATTTTACACAATTTTATCCATTGTGTTCCTATAATAATCCTTTGATCATTTTAGCTTACATGTCAAATTTCAACGTTGACTGTCCTCAGTTCTTAAATTGACCTTGCATGTCTTAAATTCTTCACCATAAATACCGCCAATGTGCTCATTTCAAATCTTCATATAATTTCTACCATGATTTTATTTGATGCTAAGTGAATTTAGACTAAAAAGATAACAAAGACATGAACTCAGTTGCATATTTTTATTTGATTAGTTGATAAATATTCCACATCAGTGGTAAATTACTTTCATTGCTAGAGTGGTACAAGAAAAAACACGTCTAACATTCAGTATAGTTATGAAAGACGACTGTGTCACAGCAGCGTGGATCTTCGTTTTCTGCGAGCAGACAGCCCTGCAGTTGCAGTGCACTCCGTCTGGCCGCAGCCGCACTCCTCCACATAAATGTAGGTGTGTGTGAGCTTTTCTCCATTCAAGCACAGCAAATCAACGGTGCGATTGCTGGAGCGCGTTTCCTTGCAACAGGAGCAAGAATGTTCCATAGCAGCTGCCGCGTCAGAGTACCTGAAATGAGACAATAAGAAATCTAGCTCTATATCTGCTTTCTACATTGTTTAAGCAAATAAAAGAAATCTGTATCATTCTTACTTTGTGAATGTGTTGCAAGATCCTTCACAGTACGGTATTTCCACCTCGTGTTCAGACTGACAGCCGTGGTGCGAAACTCGAGTTTTCGTGCTCACCAGTTTGCAGGCTTTGTCTATCTCCACACCTTTTTAAAAAATAAAAACGCTCCTGGTCAGTTGGTTTTAATTTTGTGCTGTTTGTACAATTAATAATTAAAATTTTTTGGCAGCTGTTTGAATTGTGTCCTGGGGATTAAGATGTACATTAACAAACACTTCAACTTCTACATGCTGTGAAAACAATTATTCCAGATTTTAGAGTTAGTAATAATACTTACAGGCTGGCAGTTACTCTGCTGGAAAACCGGGCAAACGACGTGTGAACTCAGGGCAGTTAGTGTGTCCCCACTCCTCAGACAGGTGTAGTACTCACACATGTTTTCAGACGGTGACCAGGTTTGTCCTTCCTGCAGATCAGCAGACACAGACATTAAAACAATGCGCTGCTTTGTGCTAATTAGGAGCCAATAGAAATGATCCAACTCACATTCAAGAGCTGCTGGGTACCATTTAAATTCAGGACACATTGTTTCTGTACACACTTTCCACAGCAGTCATCAGAGTCAGTTTCCACATATTCATATCCCTAAAATCAAAGGGAAAGTTAAGCTCAGCCTTGAAGTAAACGCATTGCACTGTGCAGACTGCATGTGTATTATTTATTTATTTTTCTTACCGGCTCACAGGTTTCTTTACATTGTTGAAAGACACACACTATTTTAAACAGACCGGATTTTGGGTCGACCTCATTGCTGCAGGTACAGTCCTGGCATTCATTCGCAGGGACTGAGGAACCAGGCTGACCAAGAGGATTATTGTGGTTTAATACAACAGATATTTATTCAAGCTGGGTTATAAAAGACATTTAAATGACGGGTCTGTTTCTTATTTACCTGGTATTCAACATCCTTGTGGACACAAACTCGCTTAGGCTCTAAAAAGAGATTGGCAAAAATAAAGGTAAATTATGAGAAGTTGAAATTATGAGAATAATGCACACGCTTTTAGTCAGCACTCAGCACTATCAAAAATCCTAATTCTTCAGTAGTTTCAGCTTTTCAATTTAGTTTTAAAATATTTCTGCCTTTTTCTCGATATTACTTTAACAAAACAGTTTGAAGTTTTTTCTTAAGATTTAACTTTTTGTACAATTTCTATATTTCTTAAGAATTTAATTTCATTCTTGTTATCAAATGTCAACATTATACAACATGTTTTAACTTTATTTTGCAACAGAAACACAATAAGATGTTAAATCTTGACAACTGTACAGATCCACAGCCCTCTATGTTTTCTTAAATTTCATATTTGGTGTGAATCTGTTTGCTTTATTTAATTTAATCCCAAATTCTTGTAGTCTATTTGTTGTCTTTTTTTATGGTTTGATTGAATAAAAATTCAAACTGAACTCACCACATGTATGTTCTGGACAGCATTTTCCCTCTGGAACACCGATGACTGGTTTGTATCCAACCGGACAGTTCATGCTGCTTACTGGGCATTTGTTGATGTTGCATTCTATGAAAAAAAAGTTCAGCATTCTGTGAGAAATAATAGTTCAACAAATGAAACAAAAATGGATTGATGATAGGTGTCTTACGACAAAGGTAGGCATAGCAACAGGGATCTGCAGGATTGGTTTGGTTCACAACAACAAATCCTGGATCAGTGCAGTTAGCAATTGGTGGTGCTGTGCAAGTCTTTGGTTTGCAAACCACAGTTTTGGTAGTCTCGTCACAAATGCAGTCCTGGCATTTGTACTCAAACCTCTCATTGAACTGAAAGAGTAAACCAAAATTGCTTCGTAAGGAGGCGGAAGCATTTAAGATTTTACTGACAGTAAGCATAAGTAGTAATTTTGTCTCACCTCTCGAGGAATGCCTTCAGGATCGAGACAACCTGTTGACAAATATAGAGCAATCCAGTATTTATTTGTATTTGACTGACTGAGCAAATTCAATTCAGTTGCAGAATTCAGGGGGATAACTGCTACTTACCACACTTTTCAACACATATTCCTGACTCTTTGTTGAAGAGTTTCATTCCATCAGGACAGAAGCAGCCCTCAGTAACAAACTTTACGGTTGGTTCATTGGTACTGCAAAAGGAAATTACAATGTTCAGATAAGAATATTATTTTACTGGCTAAACAAACGTTAATGCTACCTTTTGTTATCAGGAAGTGTTTGGAAACATGCAAACTTCACAATCAATGCAAATGTAAATCTGTGTGACAACATACCTGTCCTGACAAGTGGGCTGTTCTGCAGGGCCACAAGGTTTATAAACTTTGTCTGATGGACAGTCACTAGCTGTTGGAATCAAAACAAGCCCCAAACTTTTAGAGAAAATGGTAACATGGTGTACAATATGTTTTGTTGTCCTGTATGTTGGGTGCTAGGAAATACAAATATAAAATACTCTCCCAATTCAATCTGGATTCTCAATAGAAATAATCTGAGAAAGGCAATCTTACCACATATTTTGGTGTGGTTTCTCCAGTGGATGCAAATTCCAGCCTGAGCACAGGCAGCAGCATAAGTTTGCAAACTTGTGCACTCTACTGCAGGATTCGAAACATGGCAACTATCAAAAACACAACCTTTGTGGAAATTGTCTGGGGAAACCAATGGATGACATTCTGCAAAAACACTGAAAAATAAAAATAAAAGCAAAATTAAGTCCTTTAATCTCATTTCGGAGATAATTTCCTGAAGGGCCATGAAATAATCAATGCATCATGGCAAGCCTACCTGCTCTTCAGCAGATCACAAATGGAATCTGGCTTGCATGGAGTTGGTCCTAGCGGTGGTTCAGGAACTTGAGTGGGTACGACAGGTGGAGTTGGGCAGTTAGGCTGATAAATGTCATTTGCTGGCCAATAGTCTGCCATCACTGAACAATCTTCCAACAGTTCGCCAGTCGGCAACCTGCAGTCATCTGCCTGATTGTTGGTGCATGTCCCTAACAAAGATTTTTAACAGTTAGTTGATGTCAAGCCTAAAGATTGACCAAAGTACAGATTTGAGAGAGATTTCTTACCACAATGACCCTGTGTGTTGCCCCCAAAGTACTGATATGGAAGGTTGACACTAAAGCCAGTCATTCCAAATGTAATAACTACTTTTAGGCGAGGGATCTCATAAACCAAGTTAATACCAGAACTCATGATCTTAATACCTTGTTGTGCATAGGGTAGTTTCAATTTTTCACCACTTTTTAATGCCTGAAAGGATACAATAAGGAAAGACAAATAAACTATAATGTATTCAGGCGAAAATTATATATATTGGCAATATTCTGTTGACATTTGTCAAAGATATCATGTCAAGCAAGTGGAAGACAACTGAGTGTTGTCTTCTATAAGCGTTACCTCTAATTGTGGAGCTCCGACAAGGTTAAGATTGATGAGTGTGACAACTTGAAATCCATGTGCTATCGTTAATGATCTTGGACAAGAAACGTCTTCAGTGGGATCACAAAACACATTGTCAACATAGATCTTCAAATGCTGTTTTGCTGTGATCTCCTCCATCAAAATGTAAGTACAATTTCCTTGATAATTGTAGTATAACCCATCAAATGTGATGTAATGAGGATCTCCCCAGCCTTCGCATACACCTAGAAAGCAAAAGCATACAACATCAAATTCCAAAACACTTTATTGCTCCCAACGGGAACTTAAATGTATTTGTAACTCATTTAATTAAAGAATTATTGTAGATGGTGAAGGCTGTGGACAAGGACAATCTCTGTAGTGGTTTTTATTACAATTAATCTGAATATATTGGATTAAAAGAAAAGCTTAAATCCAACATTGCATGCAGAATAACTTACAGTCACAAACATATTGTTGGCAGCAGTGGTGCTCATCATATGCAAGAACTGGTTTCTTTCCATTGGCACAAGTGATGTTCTGGAGGGGTGGACACTCATATGGAATTATTTCAATTGTGTTGTTCTCAATGCATCTGGCCATAATGCAATCGCACACGAAGAAAGTCTCATTTTGCTGTAAACGAAAAAAAGTGTTAAAAACAACTAGTTATACTAATTTGGGTATTCAGAAAACAAAAATAAAAAGGTCAGTGCAAATAGCTAGAGTAAAATTATAATTCAGAAAAATATGAAATCAAATACTACTTTGAACACGAATAAGATGTAAAACGTCTTACAACAGCATCCCATTCAGGACAAGTAGGAATGTGGGGTGTGGGAGAGGGTGCCGGTGCCGAGGTTGAGGTATGCACACACATTTCAGTGTTGTTATGAATCTCACAAACATCAGAGCAAATCATTGTGAGACAAATTCCTGATCCAATGGGGTGCTTTAAAAATATGTAATCCCCTGAAACGGTGGTTTAAAAAAAGAAAGTTAAGATTATGATATAAAAAATAAACAAAAGAAAAAGGTAAAATTATTCATTACCTGGCAGATAAACTGTGCCATTAAAAACACAGAAGCACTCTGTCGTGGAACTTGATGAAGTTTGTGTTGATGGTGGTGCTTCAGATGTTATGGTTGTTTCCACAACTTGTGGTAAAGTAGGAAATGTCACTGTTGACAATGGCGGGCCAGTAACAATTGATTCTGACGTAGTGCTTGACATTGGGGATGTAATCATTGTAAGTGGAGGTGTTGTGTTGTCTCTGTTGTGGTTGTAGGACGCTCTGTAGTTGTGGTAGAGGGAGGCTGAAGTGTAGTTGTTTTTGGTGTGGTTGTCTCTGGAGTTGTCGTAGTGGGACGTGCAGTTGTAGTTTCTGTGGTTGTCGTTGGCTCTGGAGTTGGCGTAGATGGTGTTGAAGTTGTGGTTGTAGGACTTTCTGTAGTTGTGGTGGAAGGGAGGGTGAAGTGTGTAGTTGTTTTTTGTCGTTGTCTCTGGAGTTGTCGTAGTTGGAGGTGCGCGTGTAGTTGTAGTAGAATGTGTTGCGGGTGAAGCAGTAGCTGCTGTGCTTGTAGATGGTTCTGGAGTTTTTGTAGGAATCGTTGTGAGTGTTGTCGTTTTTATTTCACATACTGGACAGCATAATCTGAATTTGTAATCAAAACACTTTCCAGGGCGCAGTGGCTGATCTTCTTTTTTACAGATTAAGCCATAGTCTTTATTACAACTTACAACCTGATTATTTTCTTTTAAAAACTCCTCAAAGTCCCTGTCTGGTAAAATTGCTGACCTACAATCAATTTCCATTGGATTTTTGCATATTTTTTTATTACTGTTTGTTACGTTTTCATAGGTTTCCCAGTCATTTTTGTCTGTTATTGGATCATGCACATTATACCAGTCAGACCACTCACAAGCAGGAATGCATGGAGTTGTGACAGGAGTTACACTTGTTGTGGTCGATAGAGGAGTAGTTTTTGAGCTTGTGAATGTTTCTGGTGTTGTTTTAGCGGTTGTTGTAGATGGATTCGTAACTAATGTTGTGGGTTGCTCTGTTGTTGTAGGAGTTTTTGTAGATGAATGGGTAATTATTGTGGTTGTTGAGGGTTCTGAGGTTGTTGTAGGTTGTGGTGTAGGTGAGGAAGTAGCTCCTGTGCTTGTAGATTGTTCTTGAGTTGTTGTCGGTGGCTCTTTAGTTGCTGAAGAGGTTGGTGTCGGGGGACTAGTAACTTTTGTTGTTTGCGGTGGCTCTAAAGTTGTAGGTTCAGTTGGGGAAATTGGTGGTGGGCTTGTTGCACAGGGTTCACTTGTATATATCACAGTTGTATTAATGCAGATAGCATAGTAGCACATTCCCATTTTGTCAGTGAGATCGTATATGACTTCATTATCTTCATATATTGTCCCATTGTACAAGCAATAGGCACACTCTTCCACACAAGTCTGATTCTTTTCATCATAAATTGGCTTATCTTCTGGGCATACTGGATAACAACCTGTAAAAAACACATTGAATATGTTCTACACTACAAAGATACAATGCTGAAATAAAAATATGATCTTGAATGGTATTTTTACCCTCCAGATTAGGTATCGGGTTGTTACAAATTCCTTGAGGGTTCAAACAGCTCTTGTAACAAGGTGTGTGGCAAGGGCTATAGTGCCATGTACAATCATCTGGGCTGTTGTAGTAATCACAAAAAACAGCTAAAAATGAAAGCACAGCAGAAGTCAGTAACATTCAGAAATGTTAAACAAAATGTGATACATTTCTTAAAATTACATGGATAAAGACAATATAATTTTATTGTGGAAGAGAAAATTCACAAATCACTGAAGAATATTTGATCATGACTGATTTGAATAAGATTTTTTACTAGACCAATTTTGAACTGAAATATTTTTAAGAAAAGCATTTACAACTTTTATAGAAACTTGAATTTTTGTTTTCCATATTATCTGATGGAATTATTGCGTTTTAGTCAGGTGTTAAGAATTGATTTCATATTCCTGACAGACTGAGATTAATCATCCAGCATGTGTCTCAGAAGCAGAAGCAGTAGAACGTAGTACCAAGAGTGAGGCAGGTATCACAGTTGGACAATAGAGAAGAAATGGGGATTGTAAAAGCATAGCGTGATCCCTATGGGACAGCACATTGGGTAAAAATCTGAAGAAAATGTAAATTTTTTTTATAGTCATCATTGTGCTTTTGGCATGATTCAAATGCTATATTTTTGTTAAAAGAACTGTAGTCGTCTAGACTATTGATAGCTACAAGTAGAGTGGCGTGTCTCTGCAACCTGACAGAGAAAGTTCAAAAAAGTATTAACAGAGTCCAACTGGACCTTCCATTTTGAAGCACAGCACCGGAAAGCCAGTGATGCTGACATTTTCCATCGCTGTGTGGATTGTGCCCAGTGGGAAATCCTGTAGGGTTGATAACACACCTTGGTGTATTTCCTGAAGGTAAAATTGAATTTTGTTTGTTCTTTCACAAAAAAATTGTATAAAGCTGTGTTCAATGTTATTATTTATTGTTTCATCATTATTTCATCCTACAACGTTGAAATAATTGAAATCAAGACCCATAATTGTCAAAATTAGGTACTTAGGCACAAGTACAAGATAAATCTACAATTTACAATTTAGTAAATTTAGTAATTTACAATTTAGTAAATTGTACATTTACTAGTTACATTTACAAGACAAAATTTACTGGAGCAAAATTTATATGTATACAAACCTTTCACTGTATATGAAATGAAATGATTTACATCTTAAAAAATCTAAAGGTTTTAAAAAAACTCCAAATTTCCACTTTTGAATACACTTTGTAAGGGAACACAATTTATGTTACACGTAAGTATAACACTCTTTTGTTAAAATTCAAGGAATTCTTCAAAATTCAACAGTCTGGTGATAGATATATTTTTTAGAGATCAAGTTTTGAGTAAGACCATAAGGAAATTAAAGCTGAAATTATTTCATTTTCAAAAATAAGGTTAAGAATCCAAGAAGCTAGCATTTCAAAAGTAAGCTGCTAAGAAAGAAACGCTTTGTTTATGGTGATGACAAGCAATTTGAAAGCCATTTCTACAAAGTCTCTGCAGAGATTAACATGGTGCCACAAAGACAAAAGTATAATTTTAATCAAAGAGTATTATAGTTTACTCACGGCAGATATCTGGGGTTCTCCATGCAACACAAACTCCAGCCTCATTGCAAGCCTGAGCGTAGGCTGCGACCGCTGAGCAGAAACACTCACAATCTCCTCCAGTGTCGCAGGCACAAGAGTCTTTCACACAGTTATCATAGAAGGGATGGGGATCCACCTGTTTGTTTACAAAATAAAACAAACCAATTTAAGAAAATGGAGCATGTTTAATATTTTAGTGCAAAAAACAGAAGTAAATCATTAGGACCTTATGGTGACAGTCTTTGAATGTATTCCCTGTTATGATGCTGCACATCATTTTTGACCATTGATGTCTTATCGGTGCAGCTACACAAGAATCCACAATGTCTTCCTTGTCTGGGCAAGTGCTCTGAACTTTCCAGCTGTTTGCAAACTCTAGAGGGTTGCTCACTACCAGCTGACCTTGGGTGGTGAAGTCGTTCAGTCCATTTCCATCAAAATTTCCACACAAGCCACAGACCAAACCCTGTGCAAACAGTCACACCAGGCAAGTCATTTGTCACAAAATACATTTTTAAAGAAAATTTGATATCCATTTGTAAAAGATTCCTGTCATTCTTAATAAACATTGACTGCAACTCACGCTGTGCTCGGGCTCCAGAAGGATGCGAACAGCTGTTTTTCGATCCCATATCACCGCCAGACCAATTTTTGATTCTACCACCAGGTATGATCCAACCCTCCTTATTCTGTACTGAATCAGGGGACCATGTCCCAGATCTTCCTCTATGTATTTACCCTTCATTAGTTTGATTTCCGTTCGCTGGAACACAAAAGAGATTTTTGTTTCAGCAGCTATTGTTAACATCACATAAATTCTTTCTTGAAAATACCTCTGTAATGTAATATTCAACTACTTTAGGCTGAGAAATATTTTGTCTGGACTTACTCCAAGTTGAATTCTGACAGTTTTGGAGCAGGTGGTTCCTGAAGAGCCACAGGGTACATTTTCTGTAATAACTCCAAAGTTTTTCTCAGCTGTTTTGTTGCCACATTTATTCTTAAAAAGAAAAACTCACATTAAGCATTCAGTGTGTGTGAGAGTAACAATCTCCAACAGTCATGAATGTTATTTACCTTGACAGCGACATAACCACATTCACCCTGAAATCCATAAGTCCTTTGATCAAATGTGTTGTAGTGTCCACTTCCATATATAATGCAAGATGCTGGGCATTTTTTCTCTGTGCACTGCCATTTTCCACTTTTACAATTGCTAGATTTCAAAGAAATTGTGATAAATTGTTGAATAAATTGTTGAATAGGTAACATCGTAACAACGTGACATTGAAACAAGGTATAAATTATATAAGTTATAATTGTTTTTCAAATACGAGCTTACCAGGTATTGCACAGGTTAGGAATCACTGCTCCAGGAGCAAAAATACGTCCGTTATGCTTACATGGACAATCGGCCTCCTTCACACAGTACCCTTTGCCGTCTTCAAGAAGGCCATCCGGACACCGACAGCCAGACTCACACTCTGTAAAAACCTAGGAGGGGAGAAAGATTGTAAGAATTCGAAACAAAAAACTATTGCTATTTTGTTAAAAACACTTGGAATTTACAATCCACATAGACAATCCACATATAACTCAGAAATAATTATTGGACAAACTCACTGAGGCTCAGTGGCTTTAATAACATCTACTCACACATTCATCACTTTCCAGATTCGAACAAGTTTTAGCACACTGTAGTCCAAGTACTCCTGCGGTTGCAGAGGAACAGTTGAAGTAGACTTTTGGATAAGGACACACTATAACAAAAAAAAATAATGATTTTACTTTATAGTCAATTAACCAAACAAGGGAGCTATGAAAGGGAGAGGAGCGTAGAGACAAACTAACATGACATGCGGCTTCTCCAAGAATGACAGTGAAGTATTCCATCATTGCACACACTAGAAGAAGACATTAAAAATCCTGTTAGGTACATGAAGGATATTATGATAACAACTGACAGATACTACAAATTTAGTTTTCATTTAATCACCAGTGCTCTTCTCTGATGTTGATGGATGTCCCTGGCTGAATGTAATCGCCGTTATAGAAGCAGGAACATTTTTCCACTGGAACACAAAGGCCATTTTCATTCAAGTAGAGACCCTCAGCACAGGAGCAGCCGTCCACAGGCAGGAAGTCTGAGGTGCAGCTCTGCTGCTCCGCGCTCAAAGACCTGCATGTCAGCTGGCATCTCTGATGTGTGTAAGAGAAGCTCTGAGATTCTGGGCAGCTCTTTGTGTATGTATCTGTTTTGTGGATTATAAGAAAATGATTGATTAGAATTTTCATGTCTTACAAATGAGGGCGATAACACTTTAATGATCATAATTCACAACATAAAAAAATGATGCTCTTACCACACACGTTCTCTCTCCAGTTCGTCAGGAAAACTCCCTTTTCTGCACAAGCTCGAGCATAAGAAGAGAAGACGGCACACAAACACGCCTCGCTCTTCTCACAACTACAGGTGGAGTAGATGCATCGCTGCAGGAGACAGAAAACACTCAGAAAAAGGATTGTTCCACCAAATATAACAAGTGGTGATTACTGAACATCAGCATTATGGCTCTTTGTCCAGGGTTGCACAGCCTTTGGGGCACCTCAATCAAGTTTTCTATCAATTATTTTTATGTCAAATCAATCATTTAATGTGCATTCTCAATCAAAAACTTAAACAGGATAAGTGTCTTAAGAAAATGAGTGTACACTGTGGCTGGTTGAAGTCACTATATGCTCCTTCTGATAGAGCACTTCAGTGAAGGGTTAGTGAGGAATCAGGACTGTGTTTGATTCTTTTTTTAATCAAAATCTAAAATCCTCAGGCAGGTCAAATCTGAACTGGATAATTCTAAAATGTACAGATCATCCTTAAAACACAAGTAGACATGAAAAAACATTTATCTGTTAAAAAAAATAGCAGTTTTCATGTTTATTTTGGCAATAAAACTATCTTAGCTTGTTTTGGGGGTGCAGAAGATCAAGAGCAGCTGCTGAACATGATAGAATTTTAAAACTATTTTTTTCATACCTTGTGAAACATCTCGGGATCCACCACCGATCGGCACTGGGCAAAAGCACTGTCTGGACTCAAAAGTAAGGCGCACCAGTGTTTGGCATACATATCTAAGAGGGAGAGGGGCAGACCAATAGTTTTCATTTCAATCTCTGCAGCTGAAGTGTTACTTAAAACATAAGACTTAGCAACTAAGAGCCGACCATAACTTTCAAAAGAATAAAAAAAAAAATCCACAATTGTTACTTACCGTTTTCCAAACTGAGGGAACACGGATCATCAAGTCTTTCCTCAATGTCTGAGCACATGAGGTTAGCCTTCCAAGAGTTACTGAAGGTCGCTGCAGTTCCCTCCACGATCCCCTGAGGAGTCTTCATTTCATCACTCAAGATCATGTTGAAGTTCCCACATAAACCTGAAGACATCAATTATTTTAACAGTTTGAAAAGAAAACTGATGAAAAGATGTTGGGCCATAATAAATGAACAAAGTATATTTTGTGTTTCTCAGGGAGGAGAAGATAATGTTGACACAATCAAAAATATCAGTGTCTTCTATTAGAGTCTAATTTCTGTTTAGCAGATGGACAGTTGTAATCTTTTTGTCAGCTCCAAGCTGTTATTTTAGATACTGACTATTGATGGAAGTTGCAAACAATGTTTTACAACCAGCTTAGAAACTTTTGTTGTTGAGACAAATGCAAAACTCACCACGTGTCTTTGATCTGTAGCTTTGCTCCAGGCTGATATAGACTTGCATGAGAGGGACATGTTGGATCTGAATCTGCAACCCAAATCTGGTCTGCAGCAAGATGTGAAAGGATGAGGCGTGGAAAATGTTGATGTCTCCTAAAATAAACAGATTAATATAATCTCAGATTTATATTTATATGGAACCTGGAAGAATACTGTTTAATTCAGACTTTTTGATGGTCTGACCAACCTGAGTAGAACGGCAAAGTGACAGTCTGCATGTTCTGTTGAACTTCACCATCAGAGGTGAATGAAAGCACCTAAAGAAACAAAAATGAGTCAGATAAGGTTTTACAGTTTAATTTTGTTAAATGGTTGTTATTTTACTCACATTATTTCTGTCATTGTTTAGCAGGATTTTAAGGGACTTCAGGCATGTGTCAAACTGTTGGTGAGCACAAGGCACCAGCTGGGCCAGGAGGGTGAAGTTTGGGCTTGCTCCATCCTAAAATGTACATTGAAATCACAATTAAATAATTGAAAAAAAAAAAGAAATATCTTATCTCACTGCATTAAGCATGTTATTGAATTGCTCTTTTACCTTGCTTTCCACCTTTGCCAGAGTGTAGTAACAATCCCCATGGAAAGTGTACGTTCTCCCATCAAAAGTAGTGAAAAATGAACCTTGTTCAACTGCACATGTAGCCGGTGTTTCAAGAGTGATGCAATCCCACCGTCCCTCAAAGCATGTGCTGAAATAAAATATATATTCATAGTTGACCTAAAAGACTTTAATTTGCACATTCTGTACACGTGACTAAGCATCTGACATACCATTCCTCTTGACCTTGTCGGTGAACTTCTCCAGGGTTGTAGATTTTGTCATGCTTGCACTGACATTCAGAGTGTGGAACACAGCCTCTCTCAGAAATATCATCAAACACCGTTCCTGAGGAAAGGCATTTTTTATTTCAGTGGAATTTTATTTTAAAAAAATCTAGACTGATCAATTAATCTAAAATGTTATATGAACTAACCAGAAGGACAGAAGCAGCCGTCCATTTTGTGGTCCTCACAGTGTGAACTTGTGTCCTGATGTGTGCAAGTATCCATGCAAGGAGAACCGCTTTCTTCATACACCATGTTGTAAGGGCATTCCTTGGCTGTGACAATGAGTTGTGAGAATTAAGATAATTAATTTATGTGTTTTTACAGAAGAAGTGCATTTAAAGCTATTCTTATTTTGTGGCATAAGGTAATATAAATGAATTAATGGCAACATAATGCCAAAAATTCAGTATATGCAGTTGTAACAGTTATAACATACATCCTGGGTTGAACATAAGATGTTCTGAATTTGATAACCAGGCTGTATCTTCTCTGCAACATTGTGATTCATACAGATTCTCGCCACATCATATCCAAAAGCTACAGAAAGAATAAAACTCTTACCACAGAACTGAGCTGTCCTCCAGTTGGGAGGCTGTCCTCCTGCATGGGAACACTGTCGAGAAAACTCAGACAGCGTGCTGCAGACACAGATGTCATTGGTATTGTTACTGCAGCCACACATGTCCTTTACACAGGCCTGGATGTAAACTTCAGGGTTGATCAGTTCAGTGCATGAGCTCCAGGACTCTGACAAGAACATGTTTTCACAGAAATTTAACTGTAGAGAAAAGAAAAAGAAAAACAGGAGTGAAGTTAGCTTGTGGGTTCTTATTAAAGTGTTGTAAAGGTGCATATATTAATTGAATAATAAACTCACAAATTTCTTGCAGGAATCTGAGACAGTCACATCCTCCAGCAATTCCTCCTCATAAGGGTCCTCACAGTCATCGTTTGGGTGGTGGACTTTGTGTTGGTTGCCAAACTCAATGGGGTTGATTCTACGACCTGTGAGCGATCAGATCAGATCAGATCAGATCAAATCAGACTGTCATATTACAGAATTTAAAAGAGTCAACTCAGACTAAATTACCCTATACATACCATACTGAATGAACTCATTGTATACTGGGACACCATTGAAGTCTCCACAAAGTCCACAGGTTCGGTTTGCAAAGTCAGTATCAATTTCCACCTAAAATATGTACAAAAGAGTTCTAAAACTAAATCTTTTAGTTTTCATCATTAAAACTAAAACTAAAAAACTAAACCACTGCACTTTATTAACACCAGAAATACCATTGCAAAGAAGAAAAAAAAACAATAGCTCATCAATGTGCTAAAAATGACCAATACAATGTAAAATATTCAGAACTGAACCTAATGAGTTGCCTTTCAAAGAAAACAGCAAATCGTTGGAAAGTAGTACATTTGGTTATAAATCTTCATTTGTTTGAAAGGTAGGTTTTTACCATCACAGCATCTTCTCCGTTCCACATGACAGTGAACCCAACTTTGCTCTGAAACTTGATGTAAGCAGCATTATTTTCCATTTGCACCCCTCCCTTGTAATAAGGTAGAGGGACTCTGGTAAAAAGAAAAGCATTTAATGAACATTTGTTTTTGCTTTTTACTGTGAGGCCAACACATCTGTGGCTTTTTCAGCTTTAGCTCTTCATTTTACTCACTTCTCATAGTTGACAGTGACCCAGCTTTTGCTGATGTGAAACAAAATTTCATTGACGGTGACTGCCAAGTAGCTGATGGTCGGGTTTCCGTCCTTCTCTGCTCTCTTTATTTGCACTGAGAAGAGCTGATAGGAGTCGTGGCAGTTGGAGATCAGGTTGTATTCACACATGCCGGGAAACTGGTACACATCACCGTCGAAGGTCTTGAAGTGATCTCTGCCCCATGTGCTGCAGATGCTGCTGACATGGTTGTAAGCTAAAAGAGGATTTCTAATTAAATCTTGAAATTCTACACTCAGTTGAAAGTAGAAATCAATAAAGACATCCATGAAAATCTTCACAATCTCATTCCTTTGAGTGTAAAGTTGGAATCTTACCCACGGTGGTTTGGACCTCAGAGAAAGTGATGACAGATAAAGCAAGGAAGCTCCACAACACAGATCTCCACCTCATGGTTGCCACTGTGGCCTCGCTGTCACCAGCACTAGAAATGATCAATCGTACCTGGCGGCCATTTATATAAAGGCAGCAAAATTTCTTTGCTCACACCCTCTGTCCAAATGGGATGTGAAGATTTACTGCCAAGTCATGGCAAACATTTGCATGCTTGTCTGACCTTTCAAGAGTCCAATATAAATTATTCTTATATCCTCCTCGTCTCTTTATTGAACAAATATAATTGCCCTTTATGTAGGAATCTTTTTGAAACGAAGATGGAGTCTGATAAATCTCTTTGATGGTTTCTGTTTCTTTTCTAAATGTATCTCTCATTACAAGATTAATAATATCAGAGGGAAATAACAACAGAAATAATTTAGAAAAAATACTAAATTGGGTACATTCAAAGGTTATTAACACTAAGGTTAATTAGTTAATTAACTTTTTGTATAAAAAACTTTGAGGCCAGAACAGAAATTTAACCTGTTGACTTGTAAAAAAGGATAGACCATGACCCCTGATGAAAAAAGATACCTATAAATGACCTCATGATGATAGATGTTGTTGTCATGTTCAATTATGTAGCCCCATTTTTATATGATAAACAATGCGTAGGTTATAGAAAGTATGTATATACTCAAATGTGCATACTTTCATAGAGATTTATCAGACTCCATGCCTGTTTAGAAGTAAGATTCAGTGAAACAGTGACGGAGGAAACTGAGCAAAAGCCATCATATTTCATTAGACACTAAAATTATGGAGAACATAATTCAAAGTTCTCAGAAGATAATAATTGTTTATCATTATTTCCTACATTTTTGAAAGCTTTACGCAATTCAAAACAGTGTATATTAACGTTTTAGGCCCATGGTTATAAAATATGTAGTTTGTTTACTTGGACAGACAGGAAGTGAAAAGGGATGGAATGAAAAATTGTGATGCAAAACCTGATCCTGAACCAATTCTGTTCAGTCTCACACTCTTCTTTTTTGTGGAACCCCCAAAATCGTGTTTTATTTTCTTTTTGACAAAAGTCACAAAAATCTGTCTCAGTGCATTCAATGAAAGAATGAATGGTTGAATAACACAGAAGTACGTCACCAAAAGTTAATATTTGCTCCCTTCTAGTTATAGTACCCATTTCATTATCTTAGTAGTGTTGAACTATGAGTGGCCCAGGATGCACTTCTGAAATGACAGAGCTGCATCCTTGTTTGTCATAATTCCTTTTCTGCAGTCACGTTTACATGAATGAGAAATGCATTGATCTTCTTCCAATGTAATCACTGCGCTTTACTAACCTTGTATTTCCTTGTTCACCTCCTCATGATCTTTCTTTGGAAAGAAGCTTTCCAAAGTTTTCTTTCATCTTACTGCATATTTCTGTGTGTTGCATTGGAATGAATAAATGTAATTTATTTTCATAATTTTTAACCTTTCCATTCTTTCAAGTGAAAAACACACAATGCTAAAAAAAAAAAAAATCCCCAAAAGAAAATAATGCGAACTACAGAAAACAACACAAAAACAAAACTAACAAAGTATATTATAAACAATATTTATTTAAATTCCTGTCAAAAGTAAGATCACAAAATGACAAAAAAAATGGAAGTGGAAGCATAAACCTTTTATATCTACACATTTTCATTTGTAAAGCATCATCAAAATAAATCAAAATAGTAGAATATTGGGTCATAGAGTGACAGCCTTGAGCTATAATAGGAGTAACTCAGAAGTTCTCTTTAAAATTGTCCTATTTTTCAATTTAAACTTAAGTTATTTTCACATTGGAAGGTTATATGTTTAAACAAATACAAAGCTAGCTGGTATGTTCTCAAATATCCTCAGGTTTAAGCTCCTCCAAGTGCAAACAGGGCTTTGAACCACTCCCATAGCGGGACAGCTGTGAAATGAGAAAGCTCTGTAGTTATTACTCTGCTGTTGATTGAAGGAGGATTTTGTCCACTCTGAATTATCTCAAGACAACGTGGATTACAGGCAGTACTTCAACATTTGTGTAATGATTGTTGACAATACTGTTTAACCTCCAGGACTTGTCATCGTTTCCCATAAAACAACATGCGTCAAAATGCAGCATGGCCTGAGATGACCGGAAAACTCAACACAGTGGACATCTTCTGCAGTTGTTTAATTTCAGCTGGTGGAAAATATTTTATCATATTAGTATCTTTCAAGATGAGCAATGATATATAAAAGAACAAAAGCTAAACTGTGAACTTGAGAAAGCTTATGACGCTACACTCAGTTAATGTCTAATGTCTAAATCAACTAAATACAGGTACTGCAGCAAAAAACATTGACTGAAATACAGTGTGGCTTATTTTCTTCAATAATTGCATAAAGTAGGTAAAAATTTGACACATTCTAATGGAGTTAACTGCAAGCGCTGAATGTAAGGTTGTGTTATCCAAGCATAACCAAAGTGTTTCATCTCAATAATCCCTAAAACAACTCAGGTAATACCTCCCTAATGCCAAACCTTAAAGTTTTGCTGCTGCAAAGCTCAAACAGTTTGCTTAACCCTTATTCAACATGTGGACTTCCACTTTGCGTCCAGAAGTGAACACAGGCTGCAACTCACAATGTTTAATTTAAAGATCAATTTCACATTGGGTCAACTAAACATGTTCAACAAAAACACAAAGAGTCACACAGAAGGATGAGGTGAGAACATCTTGCATTATCAAATTTATTCTGAACATCTTATAAAATTTCTACTACCATGTAAATGCTGTTTTTGTTGTTAATCGCTAAACAGAGTGAGTTAGCAAAAAGAGATATTCTCATCCACAGACTGAATGGACAACACATTTCTATTAAAAGAGGTTGGAAACATAAAATATGTCTGAACTCCTATAGTTGCTTTCAAACAGGCTGAACAGTTTGTGTCATGATACTTATGTTTGGACTTTTAACTTCAGTTATGATAGTTTCTTACATTTTGCCATTTTATGTAATTCCTTGCATTATTCAGGGTCAGCAGTCCTTTTTAAACAATGAGAAAGAAGACTTGAGTAAGACCTGAGGAGGACCCTACACTTTCGCTTACTACCTTCAGGGGGCGATATCTGTTTTGCAAGCAAGTTCTCAACCACAACAAGATCAGTCGCGCATGCGCAGCCAATGTGACCATCATACATGGAGGCTGTTTGAAATTGAGCGGTGCTGCAATTTAAAATCTTCTAAAACTTTAATGTAACGTTAAATAACCAGACCTCTTTGCTCAGAACGGTCCCCATGGGTAAGTTTAAGCATATCATGTTTATATTTGACACTTAATGTTAAACTAATGCCTGTAGGAGCGACTTACGACGGGCAACTAGCTTAAATATGCATTTACCAAATGCGAATAGTTTTTGAGGTTTAAGTAGCTAAAACCACGTGGTTTATTGGGTTATTCTAATGGACGACATATTTATGGGTTTAACAAAATACTTTTCTAACAAAACTAACAGGAAAAGAGCTCTGAAACTGATACAGTAACGTTCATTGAGGTAATACTTATTGCAGGGATCTGTTTTACTTTTTAACACGTCAACATTTTAGAAACTGATCTATTTGTACGCTAGCATTAAAATAATAGCTTAATACTGAAGGAAAGTCTACATAATATTCCTTACAAGAGTCATTCATATTGAACAGCTCTGTGATTTCTGTTTATTCCTGAAGACAGTGGTGTTGATGGTCCTGAGCCGGAAGAAAATGAGAGGTCGCCACCTGCAGCCGGACTCCAGTCTCCTCGTATGGATCGAAACCCGTCGCCACCCCCGGACCAAGCTGATGGAGACCCGGGAGAAGACCTGGATGCCATCGGAGACACCGCTTACAGCAAGCACTGGGTTTTCAGCACGCTGACCCGACTCATTCAGGTAGGTGGGCTGCCGAGCTAAATCCTGTTTCTTAACCACTAAATCTTAAGTTTAGGACTCGCAGGTAGAAGGCCAACATAATCTAAACTATAGTTGCATTTGGAACATACAAAATAGGATTTTTTCTTTTTCAGCAACAAAACTTCACCCCAAGGCAAACATCTCTTGAGTTCCTCTTTTTTGCACCCAGTTTGAAGTTATTTGGATAATCCTTTCTTTTTATGCACTGCCCCTAATTTGTAAATCTCTGCAAACTGTTTTACAGATGGTTACAGAGCATTCAGAAGAAAACTCAGAAGATCAGATGCAGCTCTCTGACGATGAGGAAGAAGATCTTTGCAGAGTTTGGGATATGGCCATGGATAAGGTGCCGTTTTTACCTTACTTAAATAACCATATTCTGCTGCACTGTAAACTTAAAAAAAAAAATGCATTTATGAAGTTAATTGTAAACATCTCAATTCATTTGTGCCTAAAATGTAGATCTGTTGTAAAGATTGTGGGTATTAAAATTAAAGAATGTTTACATTAGGAAATGTGGAATTAAGCTGGAGTTTGCAGATCTGCTCTCACAGCACAGTTAGCTGTTGAATTTATAGGCATGATGTAACAGTAATCCAGCTTTAAAATGAGCTGTTTATGACCCTAATGCATGCAGGACGTGGCAGGTTTCCTACAAGAATTCAAAGCTGCTGATATCCTCCTTGGAGTTATAGCCAAATCTCGCTGCCCACGTCTTACAGTGAGTGAAACACTTTTCATTCATGCCAGATTTCAATTGTAAATGATCAATAAATGTTCCCGTAATAATAGTGCTATGAATAGTGTTTTTATTTCAACTTTCTTACATAATTAGAACAATTATGCCTATGATTTTTTTCTTTCTCTAGGAAATTTGTGTAGGAATCCTTGGGAATATTGCCTGTTTTCCTGAAACATGTGCGACTCTCAGCCAAAACGAGGACTTGGGGTGAGTAGTAACTAAGATCTCCAATAGCTGAATAAACACATTGCTCCTGCTAGGTTTCTGATATCTAATGCAGCTTCTTGGTGTGACCACAGTGCTGTGCTGTTGCTTCTTCTGGGAGATACTGATCCCCCAACCCTTCTAGAAACCAGCAGGTATCATTTTGAGCTTCCCTAAATAATGAAAATCAGTGATTAAGAGAGTGACATTAAATGCTCTCGTTGTGTTTGCAGACTTCTACTGACCTGTTTGTCTCAAAAAGACTTCTGTTCCCTGTGGCTTCAGCGAATACGACAGCAGACATCTGTGTGCTCAAGCCTCTGTTTCATCATGAGCAGTTCTACTAACAGTACTCTACTTTCATGTTATACTTTCTATTTATTTGCTGATTACTTGTATTTGTTTTTTTTAAAAAAACATTTTCTTGCAGCACTTTGATTTTAGAATTTTTTCTTTTTGACTTTCCATATTTGCTGCCTGCTTTCTAAATGATCCTCATATGTGTTATTCAGCTGATCTGCTTGAGAAGGTGGGAGAGCTGATCGACAAACTGTTTGACCTTGATGAAGAATTAATGAAGTGCTGGATCACATCTCAGCCGAGGGAGGAGAAGGAGCGAGATGGGGATATCAATCTGGATTTGAGCTTGTGTCTCCTTGAGGCAGCAAAGCAGCTCAGGTAGGAAAGGAGAGGTATCCAAGGTTTGCAACCGTTCCTGACCGATCCGATGCCTTTCATTGTGTTGCTAACTTTTCCATTTTTGTATTTGGACATGGAATGGTTCCACAGAAAAATATCGACTTTACCTATTAAATATATAGAAAAAATAAAGAGGAGAGAAGCAGTGGCTGAGAAAATGCTGGCATATAATTCCTTTAGGGCAGGAAAAGACTTAAAGGTTTGGCTCGAGCAACAGCTGGACGTGCTCCCACCCAACTCACCAGCTGTTGGGAAGAGCTGTAAAAATGACAAACAGGATCAGGTTGCTACCTGACTCCAGTGGAACCTTGTAGTATTTGGACCACAGTGATTGATACACACCCAGTCCTGTTCACATTTGCATGCTCTGGTCCTGGTTATGGATAAACTAATAATTTCACTCTTTTAAAGACATTGAATTGGGTTTTAACTCTAGCTGAATATTTCACCTCTTATAACATTAACAGGGTTCATTTAAAAGTTTTCTTTTACTCAGCTGCACTTTTCCTCATTCTCCAGGGTTAACAAATATTTACAGCATATTTACAGAAATGTTAATTGTTGTGCATTGTCCTTATCAAATAAATATTTGATAAAGACAACAACTTCTTTATTTGAAGTTGTGGTTCAAATGCATATTAAAATTCATTAATTTGACAATTTGAGCTTCACTGCATGTCTTCCCCTTCTCTTTTTATTCTTCTTCACAGCCAACTCCTAATAAATAAATGCCACTAGTGTTACAAAAACTATATAATATCTAAAAAAAAAAAAAGCAGATTTTTATTTGTAGCATGTTATGATTCTTTCACTGCGCAGTAACAGACCTGTGTTTTAGCAGCTTCAAAAAGCCACGTTCATGTGAAATTCCATTATGTTGATCTTTATATTTCCGCAGGTCTGAGAGTCCCAATGGTCTGGAGGTTTATCTTCACATCTTCCAACTTCTCACCACTGTAGAGGAGGGCATTCAGGTTTTTGGTAATGTTTCTTTCATCAGATTTCAGTCTCAAGAAGTTCAAGGTTTAAATGTTAAGTTAAAAAAAGACATTACGTCATTGTTTTCCCCAGCGGCGCCTGATGGACCTGGCAAACCACTGTGGGAGTTTGTTAGTGACGTTGTGTGCGAGGACCTCTGTCAGCCGAATGATCTTCCGGTTGTCCTGCATGAGCAGAAAAGCATTTTAATTCAGGCGCTGTCTGTGCTGCAGGCTCTTTATAGATGCCAGGATCTGTGGTGCAGCAGAAACGACACAAGTAAGTTTCCAAACATCTCCACTGTTCCACCTGCTTCACCACTTTTAAGTCTTTTTGGACTGATGTCCTAGATTGACTTTTACTCTTCATATAACTTTACCTTGTTTTTTTCCTCCCCAGGTCCGTCTCTGATTGGGTCAGTTTTTCGGGTGTGCCAGCATCAAAGCGAGTCCAAAAGGGAAGATTCCAACAAAGACAAAGCAAATGATGACCAGCTGCAGACTCTTGCAGAGATTACCTCGGAGTTTCTAGCTGACATTTGCCTTAATATTACAAAGGTAATCTCACAGACCAATTAAATTAATTTTTCTATTATCAGACGTATAGCCGTATAATTGTAAGTGATCTTGTGTTTCTGTACTGTTTCACTGTAGGACACAGTTGCAGATTTAATAAAGAATGACGACCTGACACAGAAAACTTGTCAAGCAGCTGGTGCCTGTTTGCTTCCCAATTTTAAGACTTCTGTAAGTTCTCACTTCAGACATATTACTATTGGAACTCTTCTTTTTAGTATTACTTGGTCTTTGTTTCTTTGCTTTATTGTCTGCAGTCAGATACTGTCACAAGCATATATTGATATATCATTCTCAATGTGCAACAATATTATCAAACTGTGTTTAAAGTTTGATGTTTATAAAAAGCCAGATGTAACGTAAACGAGTATCAGATGACACTGAAAGTCACTTCAATGTATTTGAGTGGAAACATTACAGGTAAGTGTAAAATTAAAATGTCAGTTTAGGCTTATTTCTAACAAGAGATGTCACATAGGCTTCTCACGTTTCTCACATTAAGCATTTCTTGGAATAAACTTTTGTCACGAAAATCCAAATTCAAATGAATGGAAAATTGTCTAAAAATAGGTTTTAAATTCTCTTGCATAAATAACATTACTATGATCTAAGTGAAAGCCTTTCCTGTTTTTGCTATTTATATTGAAAGGTTTTATTTTAGACCTGCTGTCTAATTAACTGTCCCACCAAACCACCTCCTGTGGAAAATAAACATGTTATTTCCACCCTTCCTCTTTTCTTTTCTTGTACAGTTTCAGCACCTGCAGGCTGCGTTGTCAGAGGCTGATCCACAGCTGGCAGACATGATGAGGACACAGTTTCCTGTCTGAGGCTCCTGCTGATCAGTGTTTAGCTCTCATTCAGTCTCCTGCTGCTTTTTATAGCAGCTGGTATTTCCTCTCCAAATATTTGTATTTCCATGTGATAGACATTATCATTAATGGTAAACTTTATCATTTCTTTTGATAACTTGATCTATGATTTGCTTATCTTGGCAAAATTAAAGATCCGTTCATGTTTTACAGTTTTTAATGATTTTTTTTTTATTGAGTTTATGTGTGTCGTTTATTGAATCATTGATGTAATGATGTGATGGAAAAAATTTTTTTAAAGTAAACAGTAGGCCGATATGATTTCAATCAAAAGTATAGGACACCAACACACATCCTTGTTTTGTGTTTTTTTGGAGGGCAGGGGCCGTAATTGAGGATTTATGATGGTGATGGAGACTTTTATTGACACCCTGGATAAATTTGTTTAAAATGGTTTAAAATGTTTTTGCTGGAGCATAAACTTGCAGTGAAAATGTTGAAAAAAAAACAAACTTTTTTTGGAGCATAACTACTGAGAAGTGGGGATAAATAAATCCAAGATGTAATAATTCTTCTTTTATCTCAATCGATGTGCAACGCCTGGTGACTTCTCTAACAATTCCTAAAAATATACATTTATACCATTAACTGTTTTTATTCTTTTTCAAATTGATCTTAAAAGACTAACCTTTTTCAAGGTTACTTTCTTTTTACCTATCTTTTCACAGAAACATGTCTCCAAGCAGCAATCATAACAGAAATTATATTGTTGCTTTTATTGCTGTAAAATATTTATTTTACCTGACCAAACAAAGATCATCTAAGATGACATTAATAATCGATAGAACTGTTCTTCTCCACTTTTCAATTTGTGTGTCACAAAACTTAAAAATAAACGTTATTTTATGGCCTGGTGCTCATTATTTACATTCATGTTTCAAACAATAGATGTTTGCCAGGTGCGTTTTATAAGTATACATTTCCACATAAGACAAAACTGCATTGAGTCACCTTTTTTAAGCATATGAGTAATGATGCTGATGACAAGATCAAGTGTTTACCAAAGGGTGACAGTCACTTGGTAAGGATAAAAACAAAAACAACAGATGAAAGGCTTTGAGCCTGCAAACAATAAACTCATCTGGTTTCCAAATGAAGCGTTTCACCCACTCATGGAGAAGAGCCCAGCAGCCTGCGTACTTCCAGCATGCACACCAAGGCCCCTTGAATATAGCAGCTCTTTAATTAAAGCTGGGATTGATATGTAGAACACTCTTTCTAATGGAAATCCCTGGGTGGTAATGTTGGATGTGAGAACAGGGTTTTTTTTAAGGGATTGGGGGGGTGCAACATCTCTCTGAACACCACTGCTCTGACCTGTGCTGCATTCAGGTTACAACTGCTGTCATAAAGAAGAAATGCCAAGTTAGCTAATCATGCTTGGTCTTTCACGACGGCTTGTGCCCAGTGACGGATACTCTCCTCTGTCTGCAGGCCTCGCTGCCAGGCTACTCATGTCACAGAAAATCACAGTTGAAGCCCAGATGTTTCCTGCTGCCCTGCCAAACTTCGTTGTCTGCCTGCCTGTCTTCTCAGCAGCATGATGTAATCTGACTTCATGAACAAAGCACAGCTGGGTGGTAGCTGTGCATACAGCTTACACATCACTAGCACTGATGACTTGGATGTATTTGATGCTAACGTGAAGTGTCATGAGAGAAGTTTTTTACGTCACACCCAAAGGATTCACTGTTTTGTTTAACAAGAATTGTCCGTTGAATTTGATGAAAATTTAAATCGTTAGAATACAAAGTGTCGCGAAGCTATTCATACCTGTGAACTTCACAGCTATAAACTTAATTGTGTTTTAGGGGCTGAGAATTGTTTTTTCTTTGATCTTCCGTGCAAAAGAAAAAAAAAAGTTTTTGTTCTTTAATATTTTAGACCAAACATCTGAAACCTTCGCACTACATCTGGATTTATACAGAGATAAATTACACAGGGGCAGACTCTGTGAATTATTAAATATATAAAAGCAATTAGCGTCAGGTAATTTTATTTCAGTATTACCAAAGAGGGATGAATATGCCATGATTTAAGGTTTTTATTTATGCAATTTTATTATTTTTAAAATTTGTTAAAGTTCAGGTCTCCTTTGTTTTTATAAAATAAATATAATAAAAGTAAATCTTATTTGCGTATAGCACCTTTCTCAGACAGGAGTCACAAAACACTTCACAGTAAAAATAAAATGAAAGAAACATTTAAGAAATGCATCATAACACATAAGTGTCATAACAAACCAAGGACCAGTGAGGCTAAAATGTTTAAAATGGTTAAGCTGCTAGGCACAGTAACATTGCACTGCATGTCACATACTTTGTACATATTTAGATAATTAAAATTAAACTTTCTGGCCTTTGAACATATTGAACAAAATCAAATAAAACAAAAAAAAGAACTAAATAAATCTGTTTCAAAACATTTTCCCATAAGATCCAGCCTGTCTTCAATGGAGAGAAGTTTTTACAAATGTCCTTTTCTTTGCACGTCCTGCCCTGATACTGTGGTGTCAATTGTCACATGTCTCACTAGGAGGACAGGGAATACGTGTGGACTTTCACGTAGCCTCGCCTTTGATTCAGAGGACTCTCCCATTCACAAGCACCTGCATGGAGAAGGCGTGTTAACAAAGACACATGATGCTCGCGGGTGCAACCAAAGCCCAGTTCAGCTCATTTCCTGAGTTCCCCGCCCTCCGTCTCTTGTCAACAGGCTCACAATGAAACATTCGTTTTACGTAATCTTCCAAACATCACACGCTCTGACCCTTACCACATGTAAAGACAATGCTAATATTTGAATTTGTCTCAACAGCGTGCTCTACTTTTTTCTGCTGGCTTATCGGTTAGAAAATTATAATGATATCGTGCACACCAATTAATTTGTACAAATTATGATCTATGACTCAGCAGTAATTAGTTTACAGTTATCACCATGTAAAAAAATGGTTGATTTTGAAAGAGTCAGCATCCTTTTTAAGATGAACATCATTTAAAGTCTTTGAAAGAGACACTTATAAAATTATTATTAAAGGTCCTGCTTAAAAAAAAGAAATGACTAAGAGTTACCTCCAGAACAGTTCTCACCATACCTATAAGTATCCTTTTAGATGTGATGTTTTTTGGGTGATGTAAACCATCATTTATCTTTCAAACATGGTGTCTGACCGTGACATCTGCTGCACTCCTCCTGAGCGTCGCACTTAGACGTTAGCAAGGTTGACCAATCTCCAACATGCTTTTCTTGACTGTGATTGGTTCGTAGTAAAATTATGCTCTTTCTGCTTCTGGATATTGGCTACAGGGCCACTCACTGGAATATTCAGAATTTAGAAACCGATTTGTGCAGAACAATCTAAATCTAAATACTGGCAGTTTTTAGCTGATTTCTTGTCTTTCTAAGCCATTCTGTATTTCCTGTTCTTTGTGTATTAAATGCCTGTACCATGTTCCACTTCCTTACATAAAGCTAAGCAATAATTTGCTTTGATGTGTTTGAGTGTGTGTATTACTTTAGTTGCCATATCTTGAATTTTGCTAAGAGAAAATCTAGACATATTTTATATTTACAATAAAAAAACATTTACATTGTAAATGTTTGTGTTACCAGCTAATAACACAAAAGAAAAAGTACTGCTTTGTAAAAATATTTTCTTTTCATTACATTTGTAATTTTTTGAACTGAAGTATATGCAATAAATGTGATAACAATACACACTAAAACAATACTGGTATAGACAAAGATTTCTCATTTTAATAGCTCATTAAAATATGTTTCAGGGAGCATTAGGTAGCATTTAGTGGAGTTTTTTTTAAGTATCTGGATTTTTTAAATCTAGGTACATCTTTTTATACTATCTAAGAATTATTTTGAACGTTACTGGTGTTTATAAGGCGCGGTTCACCCCCTGTCCTTGTGTTCACTGATGCCTTTCACCAATAGCCAGTAGCAGATGCTGCTGTTTGCTCTGCATTGACAGAGTAGGGGCTAATTACAGAGGAGCATTCCAGCC
This sequence comes from Poeciliopsis gracilis, assembly GCA_911649635.1. Classification (NCBI taxonomy): domain Eukaryota; kingdom Metazoa; phylum Chordata; class Actinopteri; order Cyprinodontiformes; family Poeciliidae; genus Poeciliopsis; species Poeciliopsis gracilis. The sequence goes on from CAJVRI010000506.1 coordinate 135,245, forward strand.
ACAGGAAGTGTGCACAAGCTGACTATTCACTGTTCTGATTAGTTAGTTGTGTAAGCAAGGCCTGGGATCAGGTGAAGGACTGGAAAACTATTGATGTGGAAGAAACCTTAGATATTTGGAAACTTAAATACTTATGATGGGAAAACAAGATCAGATGCCCTGAAGAAGAAGAACCTGGGCATACTGCTTTTGAAACATCCAGTTACTAAATGCTTAAATTATTTCAAAGACAAATGCATGAATAAGTATTACCCTATAACTAAAACTTTAAAATGCTCTTTTTTAACAAAGCAACATGATAAAGCTGGACATTTCCATTAGGTTAGAATTTTTCTAACTGTTAACATAGAGAAGCTTTTTCTATTGTGTCCTCATAAATTGACATTTGTTTAATTACAGTTGTGTTAATGCCACCAGTAAGTTTCAATTAAATATCTTTAGTCATAAGTTGTAAATTCTGACTCATTGTAGTGTGTATGAAAAGAGGAAGCTTTTTTTTAAATGATCATCTTTTATTAGACATCTTCCAAATGCTCAGTGAGAAGCAGCTCACTTTTTGGCTTTATTAACTCTAATGCTTACTACCGTAGCAGAGATTATCCAGGGAGTTGTCGAGCGGTCTGATGATCAGACACTGTGAGTAAATCTGTCTGATTGGAGTGAACAGAACTGGGACAGATCGGCCAGACTGAAGCTTTAACACACACAGACACACACATGTGAGGTTTGGTCTGTTCCAAACCTCACACATGAGCCTTGGTTTTAATGAAACTGAATTTTAAAGTGTCTTTATTTCTTCGATTGAGATTTTTAAAATCAATGTTTGGCTTGAGGGCTAAGTTGTGTTGCAGCAGTGACATGAAGGAAAGATTACTGATATGGTTTGATGCCATAGTCTCAGCAGCAGCTGAATGAAGTGAGTATTAAATCTGTATTTAATTTCAGTAATAATCCCTGTTACAATCTTCATTACAGTATCACTGTCCACAAAATTACAATTTCAAAAATCTGCTTGGAGTCAATATTTGGTCAGATTTTGATTCCATGAGGGTTTATTGTGGAAAACAAGAGTCGTGAGGAAAATGTCATATTGCATTATTGCTAACTTCATGCTTCAGAATCCTAATTGCAGCGTGGAGAACAATAACAGTGACTGTGTATTTATTTGGTATTTTTTCAATGCACTCTACAAGTCAATTAATACATTTATTTTGTAAAATATTTTGTACCATGGAGTGGACACGTGTTCTTTGAATAAATTTACACTGTTAAATAATCACTAATGGCTATATCCTTATCTCAAGTGGCACCATTGCCTTTCATCTTTTCAATTATCGTCAGCCTCCCCACATCCTGATGCTGCCACCACTATGTTTCAGGGTTGGGATACCATTTATGGTTTTCTTCTTGGCACGCTTCCCTAAAGCCCAGAATTGTAGTTATCATGTCAGCAGATTCTCATCGTCTCGATATTCCATCCATCTATTGTTTTCTCCCACTTGCAATCCAAATCACATCATCGAGGTTACAGGTCCAGGGTGGAAACCTGACATCCTGAGATCTGATCCAGACGCTTGAACAACCAGAGAAGATCAAAGACATGAGCAGAGCGTCTGCATCAGAGAAGTCACATCTGTGAAAATGTAGCAATAAGTGAGTTTGATGGAGCTTTACCCTGTGACTGAAGTTAATGAAAACCACGGCACATTAGTGCATCCTGAACCCAATCAGCTCTCCCTGGGCTTTGTCCTCCCAAGATTTCTAATAACTACTATTACAAAGATATAGTCCATCATTTAGTTTTGTATTTGTATAACTGGACTTATGAAGTGTACAATATTTGCATGTTTCTGTTATATGCTAGTTTGATCCTCAACATCTCTTGATAAAAGTCAAATGGAGATAATTAAGTTTGAACATGTTTCTTATTAAAAGCCAGCAGTCTAAATTCATTCAAAATTTACAAAAGATCAACGTTATTATTGCTACTAAAGCCATAAACATCTCACAGAACATTGTTCAGTCTATTCAAATACAGCACAAAGTCTCTGGAATCAAATAAAACCAAAGTCGAGCTTTTTGGCCTACATGTAAAGATTAAGTGTGGATAAATAAATGTTGGAATAAATGTATATAAGTTATCCCATGTTTATCTAGACAGTATATCTCTTAAAGCTTGTTGTGTAGTTCAGTGGGTACGTGACCTTTAGATCTCTTACGAAAACAGAGTGCGGTTGAGACTTGCGTACAGAAAAGGAAAGAAGAATCGAACCGGAAGGAACTGTTCCAACTGAACTCAGATAAAAGTAGAAGAAACTGTAGCTGAGACATGTGGGCAGATTAGGAGAAGTCATTATTTTGTGATCAAATAATCAAAGTCTGTGTGATTCCCCTCCCCTTAGAGACTGTGGCGCAATGTAATCAGGGCAACCTAAGGAAATAAAGAGCGTTGAGAGCCAGGGCGTAACTCAGAGTGTGTCGGAGATTGTAACTGAGTACGTCTCTGGGGCACTCTCCTCGCAAGTAAAACTCATCTGATGTGTTGTGTCTTTCTTTCTCCATAGGTATAATAATAAATGTTTGGGGTTTAAACCTAACAATAAATAATGATGAGTATTATCCTGAATAAAAAGAAACATAATGCTATGCTTTTCTTTAGCAGGGACACGGAAGTTGATCAGATCTGATTCAGAGACGGATGGAAATAAATTCAGAGCAATACTGGAAGAAAGAAAGACTGACACGGGGTGCAGAGGACATTGAACTGAGGAAGAGGTTAATCTTCCAGCACAACAACATACAGCCTGAGCTTCAGTGGACTGATTCAGGTCCGATCATATTATTGTGTTGTAATGGCCCAGTCAAGTAATCGGTTTACTCACATTTCTATATGGTCAAAAACATTATATCAATGTCACAACAAGTTATGTAATAGGTGTTGATATGCTTATGAGAAAAACAAAATTAATTTCTCTTGCGGGTTCAGTTCTAGGGGAAGGGGGGGAAGTACACTTGAATGCCTCCTGGGTTGTGTAAAGCATCAGCTCATATCACGGGTGACACAGAGCAGACCCACCTGATACAAAACAGTATGTAAATCATCCACATGTATCAGTGCATGAGAGCTGTGACCCAACAAGAAACTAAAAGTGCCTTTGTCCTGTGTGGAAGGTGACTAAAGCTTACAGAACAAGAATTGTTATCTGTTTAAAGTAATTAGATCTTATACGCTCATTGATCCGCCATCTCGGTCCTGCCGGCCAAAGCCACTGAGACCCTTTTCACTAATTGTGTTGACCTCATTATAAAAGAGTGTTAAAGAGAAGAAAACAGGCAGATTATGTTTACGTGCACCAGAGGCCAGGAGAGCTTACAGAGCAGTGGGGGAGATTTTCTAAAGAAGGGGCTGTTTGCATCACTTGAAGAAAGTCAGGCGGGCTACACTTGAATCCTCTTACAACCTGAAGTTTTCTAAGGGATCAGCAAACGACAATTTAAATCCTTTTTGTGAAAATGAAGCAGTTTGAGCACAAAAATAAATTACAGATGCAATTTGTCGTGTTTCATTTTCAGTATTAAAGTAAGCCACACACCATTGAATTCAGAAAAAAATCAATAAATAAAAATTGCTTCCTTATCTCACAGTAACGCTGTACTTTCATGTCCACTGCAGGACAATTGAAACACAAAATTTAACTTGTATCTTTTCATTTCATCCTTGAGGTAAAATTTATATTCATGACTGATCTTTCAGAAGTCGTTTCAGACCTTTGGATGGAAGAAAAGACATTTTTTCCCCCCAATGACGTGGGAGGCGCTGCTCTTTTTCCATTTGCTGCCGTGGGGCAGATTATTGCCCCCACCTGCGTCTCTGTGTGGTTAAATAGCAAAGTCCGCTGCTTCCCGGGGTTAAAGAACCCCCCCTTAAAAAAGAAGGCGTAGGCTAATTTAGGTAATTTACTTGCGTAAAATCTAGATAAAAGCCCTTAATAAACCGGAGCGCTTTAACATGTACTCGAATAAGGTGGAAGGGCCACGCAGAGGACGATCGTTTGACTCTATGAACATTGGCTTTGAGGAAAAACTGCTCAACAATGAGGTAAGAAAGAAGACGTGTTATGCAATTAAATGATGCAATTTTAAAATGAAGCAGTGTTGATTCTTTGACATGTTTTCCGGTGAGACATTGATGCACGCACTGAAACCATAAGACATTTTTAAAATAACTTTTACTTTAAGGAATAAACCTTTGGACAGCTGTAAAGCGATTTGTTTTAATCTTTTACTTTCCCCACAGCGCAGATCAGTTTAAGCCGTTTTTGTATTGAAATTTAGGCCAAGGTTTAAGCGGGTTTAATGCATTTAAGAAATCACGGCAGGTTGATAGAAAAGCAGAGAAATGTGCAGCTATTTACCTTGAATATTCAATGTCCGCCCGTGGAAAAGACACGTTTCACATTAAGAACTGTATTGTGACGCGCAGGTGCGCATGTGTAGCAGCAGTGTCTTATAAATCCAAGCAAACAAAGTTTTTATTTTTCAGTTTCTTTACAGAAATGTATTCCAAGACTTTTCTTTCTGAATGGTGTCAAAAAACGTGATGAAAACACATTTGAAGCAGAACTAATGTAATTAATCTTTATTTTCGTTTCAGCAACTTTATATATATATATATATATATATAGTCGGTGCAGTTTCATCTCACTTCCCAGTTTTCAGACGGGATGATTAAAAAAGCGTTTGATGAGCTTTCAACATGTAGGGTGCTAATAATAGGCTTCCCCGCTCTCTAAATGAGATTGCTGTAAGGCGATTCTTTGAGACAGAGACAAGTTCATCCTCGTTAAACCGAGACGCAAAGAGTTGACCCCTGTCCAGCGTCCTGATCCAGTCTCCCATGCACTAATGCTTTGTGGGACGATAAGGACCAGGGTGCACGGAAAACTGCTCTGCCGCGCCTTTCACACCATGAACGAGGGAAGAAACATGGTAGGAAGAGATCAAGTGAGGTCGTTTTTACTTTTTTCTTGCAGCTGATCTCCACTTACTGCAAAATATCCGCATGAGAAACATAACATTTTTTTTGCAAGTAATTTTAGTTCCGAATCGCATCGTAACTGCCTTTGAATGCCAATTGAAGAACGCTCCAGTCGATTAAATTAGATTAGTTTTGCGGTGCCGTCTCGGAACAATCTGACAGGATTATGTGAATTTTCCCCTGGCGTGTGCAGCCACGCGTCAACGTGAGAGCGCTGTCCAACGTGCTGAAACGGACAGCGGCGCCGCTCAGCGCAAACTCAACCCTGTCCACATTTGCGGCTCATTTCGGTGTGGATCTCTAACAAGAACATATTCTTGCTTCAAAGTATTTACCTTTCAATGCGTCCAGCTTTGACTCTGACTTCTTCTGGTGCGAGTGACTCACGCACATGAGACAAGATGTTCGAAGGATTTTTCGGATCGCTCGATGCTCTTAAGTGATTAGAAGTTGTGCATTCGCGTCATTACGCGCGCGCTAAGCTTTGGTTCGAGCGTAACACGCGTTTTTCGTGAACACAGATTCAAGAGCTTACCAATTTTTTGGTTTCGATCCACAGATAAACAAGTCAAGCTTCACAAAAATCGAAGAAAACACAGAGAAGAAGAATTCATCCGAGAAAGGGAGAGCAACGATCATCTTCTCCCTGAAAAATGAAGTGGGAGGACTTGTGAAGGCTCTCAAACTCTTCCAAGTATGAGCGAATTTATTTTAAATATTTCCATTTTTTTCAATTTAGATTACCTTTTGAATAGTGAGTGTTTATGCGTCAGTTGGTTTTGAGACGATGCAAAAATGAATCAACATGACATGCTTTTGTTTTTTTTTTTTGTTTGTTTTTTTACTGTTTCTTGCAGGAAAACCATGTCAACCTCATACACATTGAGTCCAGAAAATCCAAAAGGCGCAACTCTGAGTTTGAAATTTTTGTGGACTGCGACAGCAACCACGAACAACTGAACGAAATCATCCATCTGCTTCGGAAGCATGTGAATGTGGTGGACATGGACCCTCCAGATAACTCCTGTCTGCTTGAAGAAGGTAAAGACAGGAGCAAAGATCTAAATTGTTTGTTTTTTTTTTAAAATCAGTTTCAAGTGCATTAGAAATGAATTCTACAACATCCTCCCAAATTCTTTTCAGATATGTACGATGTACCTTGGTTTCCAAAGAAAATATCTGACTTGGACAAGTGTGCTAATCGTGTCCTGATGTATGGATCTGAGCTGGATGCCGACCATCCGGTACAGTACCAGACCACTGAATGGTTTTCAGGAGGTAAACCCCCCCAACTAAGGCACATTCTTATAAAGCAATTCTTCTCATTTCCAGGGTTTTAAGGACAATGTCTACCGCAAAAGACGGAAGTATTTTGCTGATCTTGCCATGACCTACAGACAGTGAGTTTCTATGTTTTCAAACAGCTATTTTAAATATATATTCCTTTCCCAGAACTTTGAGGGTAGTTACGGTTTACCTAACAGGTACTTTCATTAAACTTTCCAACTACTTTCACAGAACTAAGAGGTTGGTTTCCCAAACTTACAAAGTACTTTCATTAGATTTTCAGGGAAGATGTTGGCTATTTTATATGACTTTATCAGGTTCTTTCAAATAACTGAGACAAGGTACTTCCATGGAACTCTCATGGAATTTATTGTTTAATTTTCTGGAATTTAATGGACAATTTCAAGGAATTTTGAGCTTATTTACAATTTTCATTAAATTACACTTCTTATGAAATTAAAGCTTGCACTTTCACAAAGCTTTGTATTTACTTTGCAGAACATGCCAGGGACCTTCCCAGATGTTAGCATGTACTTTGATGAAACCTAAAGGTTTCTTTACAACATTTCTGGAAAGCATTTGGTGGGTTGAGCAAAGCAAACAGTAAAAATGAACTTTAAATTCCCTAAAAGCATCAACAAAGCTCATGGTACAGACTGGTGGGTGGGTGGGAAGTTTTTGGAAAGCCACATCAAAGATCAGAGAAATCATGTGCAACATTAGGCAGCATTTTGTTCTTCTTCCTTTAATACCTACATAATTTTGTGTCTTTCTCCAGTGGGGATCCCATTCCTCATATTGAGTTCACAGAGGAGGAAGTGAAGACTTGGGGTGTTGTGTACAGGGAGCTGAATAAGTTGTACCCCACCCACGCCTGCCGGGAATACTTGAAGAATCTGCCACTGCTGTCCAAATACTGTGAATGTCGGGAGGACAACATCCCTCAGCTGGAGGATGTCTCCCGCTTCCTCAAAGGTAATTTTCATCAAACCATCTTCAATCAAACCTTAATGCTTCATTATTTACATATGTAGTCACAAGCATTTAATTAAACCATCTTTTTCAGAACGAACTGGATTCACCATCAGACCTGTGGCAGGTTACCTGTCCCCACGGGACTTCCTCGCTGGTTTGGCCTTCCGGGTTTTCCACTGTACCCAGTATGTGCGGCACAGCTCTGACCCCTTGTACACGCCAGAACCGTGAGTAGTCTTACCTGTTAAGTTTGAAAATAAATAGTTATTGCAATAGGGATATTTATTCTCTTATTTTTCATCATACAGGGACACATGCCATGAACTGCTGGGACACGTTCCGCTGCTAGCAGAACCCAGCTTCGCCCAGTTCTCTCAGGAGATTGGTCTTGCTTCACTCGGGGCCTCAGATGATTCTGTTCAGAAACTGGCCACAGTGAGTTTCTCGTTTTCAGCCGAACCTTATTTAATGTTCTTTGATCAATTTTGCCAACTCTTATATATGTTTGTCTATGTTTCAGTGCTACTTCTTCACAGTGGAATTTGGCCTATGCAAACAAGAAGGGCAGCTGCGAGCATATGGAGCGGGCCTGCTGTCATCAATCAGTGAGCTTAAGGTAGGAAACATTACGTCAAGATCATAAACAGTGCAACCTAATTCAAAAACTTATTTCTGACCTCATTTGTTTGGAAAAAATTTTATATTTAACATAATTACAACATACATTATTGTCCATTTGACAGTCTATGTTTGATAAACACAATGAAAAGACATTTTTATTGAACACAATGGTCCAAATGCAAGCATTAACATAGTTTCAAGCATTTTCATCACATTCTTCTTTTTCTTACAGCATGCGCTCTCTGGAAATGCAAGGATAATGCCTTTTGACCCCAAAGTAACGAGCAAGCAGGAATGCATCATCACAACATTTCAGGATGTTTACTTTGTGTCAGACAGTTTTGAGGAAGCCAAAGTCAAGATGAGGTTCGTTCATTTGATCTTTTTTTAAAAAATAATATTGCATCATACTGAGGATAAAAATGATCTTGGCATCTTTGCATATATCTAAGCATGCAATTTCTTTTTTCAGGGAGTTTGCCAAGACCATTAAGCGTCCCTTCACAGTTCGATATAACCCCTATACTCAGAGCGTAGACGTGCTGAAAGACACTCCCAGCATCAACAGTGTGGTCGAGGAGCTCCGGCACGAGCTTGATATCGTGGGTGACGCTCTCAGCAGGCTCAACAAGCAGCTGGGCGTCTGAGTGAATGCTGCTCAACTGAAGTTAGCCGTCTCTGGCTCATCCACACTCACCATGTGACACCCAGCGCTGCTGTAGCAATGTCTGCTTGTGTTTTTGTGACTAAAATGAATGTGCATCACTTTATGGATAGATTTTCGGTTGTTCTCACTGCATGGTGTATTGCTAAAATTATTTACAAGCAAATTAGATACTCGTGTTTAACTTTTAAAGTCAGTAAGTTCTACAAACCCAAAGAGCTGCTTTATCTGACGCACCAGTTTTGCTTCCATTGTGTTGAAATCTGTATCGCAAACACTCAATGTACTTTAATTTTTTTTTTCAACATTTCCTGTTGTTAAAAAACACTTAAATGGATTCTTCCTTTTCAGATTACTCTAGTGTTGTGTGATTGTTGATTTTTTGTAATTTCTTTTTTTCTGGAGAGATAATCTGTATCTTGTTTTTGTTATTTTGCTCTCTTTGTCCTCCTCTGTTCTGTGTGCTGTTTGAAGGAAATTATGAAAGATAAAACTTTAACTCACCAGTGTTATAAGAATGCTTTCATGATTGATTATAACAGATTGATCTGTGTACACAGCTTGTTTCACAGTAATGATTTTGAATACTTCTTCCAAATGTGACTACAGTTGTCATAGTCGGGAAATCCAAACATTATTTTTCTACTGTAAAGAATTATAGTGAATAGGTGTAGGCTGTGTAAAAAACTGAAAAAAACTCTCAATAAAAAGTTGGATTGTGTCTTAAAATGTTTTTTTTTTTATTATTGAAATCCAATGCTGCAGACATATTTATTCTTTAAACAGCATTAAAGTTAATAAAAGCAAAACCTAATCAAATCTATTGTTTCCTCACTCATCCTCATGATCAATTTTCAGGAGATCCCCAAGGAATAAAATCAAATAATTATGGGACAGTTTTGTTTCTCAGATTTTTGTAAGATTTTCTCTCCAATCCATGGTGTCCAATAAAATCCTTCCTAAATCCTATCATATTATTTAACTGATAAAATTATTATAATCTACAACCACAAGCAATAATAGGTCCCCATGTTTAGTATTGTTGAATTAACAATGTAACTTCAACAGATTTACAGCTCACATTTCAATAATAAGTGTATCTAAATATAAATACAGAAAAAGATAAACTCTTAATCATAGATGAAGGGAACATTTGAACGCCTTATTTGTATATTCCCCGGCTGCAGTTCACAATTTACTGACTTGTTCAGAGCGTGCCTGGAAATTGCGACAGTGCCGTAAACCATGTCCGGTTTCCAGCTGGGTGTTCCATGGAAACACATTCACGTCTTACGTTTTGTTTACATGCCTGGGTAAGTTTGTTCTCCTTAGGAATAAACGGTGTAACTTGTGTTTGTCAGATCGTGTGCTTATGTTAAATAAAGTCCTCACTTCCGGAGCGTGACGTGGCACCTTAATGATTATATATTTAAAACTTTTGCTAAGGTTAGCCTAACTAGCTCGCAGTTTACCTGCAACAACCGCCCAAACAACCACCCGTGTATGGATAATTGGAGAATATTCGATGATAGGAATTGTTTGTCTGCTCTGTTTAATGTGTTTTATATGTGCGTTTATATGTGCGTTGTTGGCTTCAGGGAGCCAACAGCTACGGTCAGCTGGGTCAGAGCCATGTGGAGGACCAGTGCGTACCGCGGCTCTCTGACAGCTCGGCTCTGCAGGACAGGACGGTCCGTGTTGTGGACGGAGGAGGGGGTCATTCTGTGGTTCTCACCGGTGAGATGCTGTTTGTTTTCACAGAACTCATTTAAACCACTGATAGTACCGAGTTGTGTGAGGAAAACTCTTCAGGAGGTTAAAGGGACCCCTCTGCTGGATGGATGATTGAACTGCAGGTTTTTGTTAAGCTGATAAAACAAATAATGCCACAATAAAGGGAAGGAAAAAGTTGCTTACTCTTTATGATGCCTTTATACTACACTCTCCAAAACTGCTATGCTCTTATGTAGCAGTTCAATTAAAGCATAATATGTCTCACATGTTCCTGTTTACAAGCCTTGAATGTTTTACACTGTTTCTGTATGATTAAATCACATCATAACTTAAAATTATGTCCATTTAATTACTTTTTTTATTGGACTTAATCCAACCACAAAAGACACGGAAATTATGTCAGACTTGTAACCAGCAACTTAAAATTTTGTTTGACTTGAGAAGGTTTGAGATTGTGAATCAAATAAAAAATACGCTTTTAAGACGTGACTTTTACACACCCTCTGAATTTTGGAAATTATTTACTGTTGCTCTGATGGTGACTTACGTATTCAATGTATTCAAAGCTCCTCTGCCTTTACTTCAGATTTCATGTGAGATGAAGGACTTAAGACTTAATACTAACCTGATTCCACCTCAGTGATAACTTTAAACAAGGATTCACATTTTGAACAACAAATTAAACAATGTGTGGGTTTTTCTCCTTAAGAGTTTTGTTGCTTTGTTCTTTTTTTGTCGAGCAGAGAGTGGAGAGGTGTTTGTTTGTGGACAGAATCACAGAGGCCAGCTGGGACTTGGTCACAGTACTAACGTCCTAACTCTTCAGCTCTGCCCCGTCTTGAATCACAGAGTCACAAATGTAGCCTGCGGCTGGGATTTTACACTTCTTCTCACCGGTGAGCAGAAAACGCTTCTTAGAAGCCGCATCTTAACAGCAAATGGTTCTTTTAACATTTGATGATAGTTCTGTTTACTCATGTAGCTGCATGAATATTTGTGCCCAATTCAAATTCACAGAGAATCGGTTGTTTTATTCATACGTAGTGTGAATAAATAAATATATATATATATATATATATATATATATATATATATATATATATATATATATATATATATATATATATATATATATATATATATACCTTCAACAGAAACAAAGATTTTCTGTTTTTTGAAGAAAAAAGGCTACATAGCAGTGGTTAAAATAAACTTATTTTAGTAACACTAGTTCTTCATTTTTGTTTTAATATTTGACTCTTCTTCGTAATATTTTGTCTGCTAAATAGAAATTATTGATGTTTTTTGTCCTTGCACTGGTTTTAGATTAGACTTGTCATGACTTTTCTTCCTTCAAGTTAAGCAAAATTCTGCAGGCAGACCACTTACATAATCTAATAAGCCAGCTCATGACGGTCATATTTTAAACTGGATATTTTGGCTTTGAGTATATTTTAAGATATGTTTAAAGAAATTTCCATCGTAATTGCGACTCTTTAGAATCTTTAAGCAACCAGATAAAACCTTTTTTGCTTATTCAGAGTGTCTATATTTTATTGATTGGACTTTCATTTGATCCCTGCAGAGATTTGTGACTGTATGTCATTCAAAACATACACCTGTTTTACTTGCCTGCCTACTTTTTTTTTTTAATTTTTACATTATTTTTCTTTTCTCCAGATTCTGGTCAATTACTTGCATGTGGTTCTAATGCATTTGGACAGTTGGGTGTTAGACAGACAGTCACACACTCTTCTGAGTTTCTAGCTGTTGAGGTGAGTACATGTTATCAGCATGTTTTAGTTAGAAGATAAGTAAAAATAACATGTATTTCTGTGTGTAATAAAGGTATAAAAATATGACATGCTATGTAAACGTCACCTGAGATGTACATATACATAATTTCTGCCTGTTTTAGAGTTTTATAAACGTCTCTTCCTCTTTTCATGATCTAATTATTATTGTGATGTTTGTTGTCAGGCTCTGAAAGAGCCAGTAGTGACAGCAGCAGCAGGACTGAGACACTCACTCGCCGTTAGTGGTGAGCATCCCCACATGCTGTCTGTCTTGTTTTTCTGTGTTGTAATTTAACAACATTGTGTTTTTCTGCCAATCTGGAGTTCAGCCTCGGGCTCCATGTATCAGTGGGGAACTGGTCTTTTTAGTCATGCTAAGAGAGCGCTCAGTCCCCACCCTGTTCCGTCACATCTGAACTCCAAACTTCCCTGTCCGGTACCAGGTAACATGCACTCAAACTTCCCTGTCCGGTACCAGGTAACATGTACTGAGCTGAAAAAACAACAGTGGTGGAATGAATCATTTTTTGTGTGACATGTGTTTGCACCCAATGCTGCAGGTCTCGGCCAGAGGAAAGCACAGCTTGTAACAGCAGGTTCAGCACACTGTGTGTGTTTAACAGGTAGGGAACAAGAAATCTGTGCTAAATTGCTTAAAGTAACAAGCAGAAACTAAAAAAATATTAATGTTTTGTATTGTTAAGTACTCTAGTATTTGTTTGAACATGGAAATATGGTTTCTAGCGCTTAAAACACAAAATCTCTGCCGCTCTCAGATCCCCAGGAAAGTCACATGACACATCAAAATTTATTGTTTGTGCTTAAAATTAATAAAATACATAGATCTGCCAATCTGGAGTTCTGGAAGTCAAAAAGTAGTTATAAAAAACATGAGCGACTTTTTGTAACGCAGTAAACGATTTTTAAAATCAATCCAAAAAATCACTGGAAGTCAGTTTGAAATGGAATGAGAGTTTTGTATAAATTGCAGTGATGCACCATGTGTTATTTTCCTTTTAAAGACTAGAAGAAAGAGTTTTACTATATTTTTTCTTGGAGGTCATAAGAATCACTGCATTGGATTGGGAGAGAAAGACATTTTATTAATGTTCACTACGTAAAAGAATTCTGTCTTAGCTTCAGTTCTTGAGGTTTGCATCATACATGGCACCATAGTTTATCAAAACTCTCAGTGAGTCTAATGCCAGTTCACTTAATTTGGTATAAAGTTTATCTCTGTTTGTCCCCGTCTGATAATCAATCATTCATGATGGGATGTGTCTGACTTTGTTCTCATATGCTGAGTCTGACCTCACATCTGTCTTGGAGTTAGTTGACAAATGACTCAGTTGCTGCTCTGCCTTTGTTTTTTGGGGGTTTTTGCAGAAGAAGGTGAATTATTCCTGTGGGGAAGCAATAAACATGGCCAGCTGGCGACAGCGGAGCCCTTCCTGCCCTCTCCCACTCTGCTGCATCGATCTCTGCTGAAGGGAGAGAAGGTTACGTGTGTGTGCAGCGGCTGGACGCACGTTGTTGCTCAAACAGGTACAAAAGGTGTAGAAGCTCAGCTTGTGACTGAGATACTCGCCAGGAGCACAATAACTTGGAGACCTGCTATGTTTTAGCTACAGTCATGTGGGAAAAAAATAGGACACTCCATTAAATATTCACTTCATATATTAAAGTCTTATCTCATTTCTCTCTGGGAAAGAAAGGGATTTAATTATAAATAAATGCCAAAAATCAACCTTGTTTTAACCAGTAGTCAAAAGATATGAACAATAAAATGTTTTTGAGCCGAGGAAATTATTAGGACTAATGCTTGAAGTTTGATTCATTTTGTTCATTTTCATGTTTGCAGGGTTTCTTGTATGTTCAGAATATTTCAAGTCACCCCTCAGCATCTAAAAAGGATACAAATCTGTGCTTTTCATTGCATTTCAGATAATAGATACATAAAATATTTATTTATTTCACAGACAGAGGCAGAGTATTCACATGGGGGAGAGGAGATTATGGACAGCTTGGTCGATCAGCCTCAGTCAGTGAGGACGCAGAGATGTTGATGGGAATCCAGAAGGATTGCATCCCTGTTGAAGTTACATCCCTCTACGGAGCAACTCAGGTGAGACACAGTCTGCAGCATCTGATTGTCTTTGTATCTGTCTAAAGGTCCAAAATTTAAGGCTTCTCTGTTGGGAGTCTCAGTTTTATATTGTATTCGACAAATTAGATTTGAAATGCCAACAGCAGTCCAGCAGAGGGCGCCAGACAACCAAAGAGAAAACACTTGCTGTTGTTAATGTCAAGGGAAAATTCATAGTGATTTCGTGCATAGAAAAGATGGAGGTCATTATTTATGCATCGGAGGACAACTGCTTAATGAAGGTAAACATCTCCTCTCCCATAAGAGTAATTGATGGTGAGGATCAGGGCTGCAGCAGTTAACCTGCGGTCTGAATGGCTGCTGGAAGGCTTTGTCAATAAAGTTGATGTCAGGGACGGGCAAGGGTAAGTGTTTGATCCTTCCTCCACTGAGTACAGATCATTGCAGCTGCACTGACCCGTGCCAAACAGGGATTACCTTTTGTGTGTCTCTATTTATACGCATAATGAAAAGCGAGATGAAATAGCGGAGTGACCCATAAATCTTTTAGCTTCCTCTCCCCATTTCAAGCCCTTTAAATACTGACAAACTGAATTATGAGACATAAAAACATACAAGACGGAGCAAATTGCTCAGGAATTAATATTTGTTTGTATGTGTTGCCTAAGGTGTAGATTTTATCCAAAACTGAGCCTGTCAGTGCAGTTCAGCCTCTACTACAAACACAGGACTGTATCAGCAGAGCAGCATTAGGTAATTATCATAAAAATATAAATATCTTTAACACATTTCTTCAACAGTCAGTGCTGTGAACAGGGAGGAGAGAAAAAGGGTGTTAGATCTGCAAAGGTTTGTATTCAGCAGTAAATCTCTGAAATGACAGCATTAACTCCTTATTTCACTTGTGTGATGAAGGTTATTAGGGTAATCATTCCATTAAGGTTCTTTTACAATATGAAGCGCAAAACTGTTTATAAATTCAACATATCTAAAAAAACAAAACAAAAAAAAAAACTCAAAAAACAACAAAACAATTAACTTTATCAGATTTTGTTGCATATATTTCCATGCATCCATAGAAACAGAACATCCAGAAATATCAATTTGAACAATTTATGAAATTTGGGCTTTTGAAGATTTAATTTATGAAAAATCTATTTTTTCCCCACCAATGATCCGACTATGTTTTAAATGATTTTCTTTTATTGTGGATTTCAAAATAGTTGATCTGAGGCAGCCAGATGCCAAAAAGCAGTGAAATGGCCGTATTGATCACTCTAATAATAGAAAGCCAGTTTCTGCATTGTGTTTTGTGATTTGGGGGAATCTACAGATAATGTTACAATACAAGCAAAATGTTTCCCACTCACTAATAGCTGGCATGAAGAAGGGATAGTCGGTAATATTATCTGCACCTGGTTTTAAAGTTAATCCTGACCTGTGTATATTTTAACTGTATTTATTTTTTTCTTTACAGATTGTATGCGGATCTGAACACAACCTTGCCATTGTAGGTGAGCATGTTCTTCTCATTCATACAGTTCAGATTTTTTCTGACATTTCTGTTCTATAAGACATTTTTTGTTTTACAAATGTGGTGGAAACTTTAAAGGAAAGGTTTAACTATAGCAGACTGAGAACATTTATGATGATTATGACCATATAAATTACCATTAATGTGGTCATTTATCAAAAGAGGAAGTGAGGGTGGATATTTCAGTAAGACAATGATCAGCACAAAACTATATATATCTTATATCTAATAATTTTGGAAAATTTCTTGTATTCCAATATTTACAATAGTACTTTTTCATCAATATTAAAATAAGCTCATATTTCTTGCTGTAAAGTTACTTGTAAGTTAGTTTGTCCTGTTTCAAATGTACTAAAATGTTTTCACAATAAACTTTGACCAAACTTACATTGTAAGATTTTGTGTTTTTGCAGAGTAGAATGGTCTAAGCTCTTGACTTGAATACAATTTTTATTATTATTATTATTATTATTATTATTATTATTATTATTACCAACAAAGGCTTTCCTACAATGTAATACATTCCATTCCCTGTCCCATTCCACAGTATTACACAGAACTTAATTGATGGATTTATTGGTGATTATTTTTATATATATGGATTCCTTCAGATGTTGGCAACATCTGGTGTGAACGTAGTTAGAAAGAAAAATATTGACATGTTCAGTTCTCATTTTTCACATTGTAAATCATTAGGTTACAGACACGGAGCCTCATTCTGTCAAGGATTTGAACAATGGCGTGTAGCGCCGCTGTAAATATCATTTTGTGTCTAAATGACTGAAAGCCGGCACTTTAACAGATTCACGAAGCCATTAAAGTTGCGTATCTCATGTCAGAAAAGAGCTTTATTGGTTTCTGTGGCTGAAACGCGAGACGTCTCTGCTGAACCGACATGACTGCATAAAGGATAATGTAGACACAAAGGTGAGCAGAACCTTTTCCAACCCGTTCTTTCTACGGTATTAAAGAATTAGCATGAGACCTACCTAATATATTAGAGTAAAATAGCAGTGTAAAAAAAATTCATCTTGGTTAAGCAGCAGAGATTTTTTGGGGTCAGTACTTTCCTTCGTGGCCTTTCATCAAGAAGTAATTACAGCATAGATAGATGGATATCATTGACAGAGGCAATTACCCAAACAGGCCTAACAGGAATGATATTAACCACACTCACACACTCACACACACACGCGCACACACACGCGCACACACACCAAAACACATTTACAGGCAAATGTTATGAGAGCAATTTCCTTCAGTCCACATAAATGAATGTAAACAAAAACAGCCTCTTGTAACCACTAATTAAAAAAAGACACCTTGACGTCCAAATGAATTTTAAAATTTACTTTCATTTGAAATGGGGGCTTTTGGAACAGCAATCAGCAGTCTAGTCCTTTTTCTTCAGGTAAGATGCTTCTGATGCTATTTTTGGTTCAGGAGTGTCTTAAAAGAAGGAATGTAACATTTGTAGTTGGAGTCCTTACGTCTGTGTGTTGCTGTGGCTCCTGAAGCTGTGACGCCAGCTGCAGTCCACGCCTTGTAAATCTCTCTTGAATGGGCTGTGCTGCACAATCCACTCAGGGCTGCGGTTTTCTCTGTCGCTTGTTCTCATTTCTCTACCACAATCTTTCCTTCCACCAAACCTTTAACAGGAGCTTCTTTAGGAATGACCTTTTGTGGCTTACCCTACTTTTTAATGGAAATAACTTTAATTCCCATGACAAAAATCCACTTTTTATTTTTTCTCATAAACTGAATCTTGGGTTTAACATTAAACTGGAAGCTGCAATCATCAACATTAGCAAACAAAAAAAAAAACAATCTGTGTAATGAATCTTCACATTTTTAATTGAATCACTTGCATAAATGAACTTTTTAAAGACACTTTGATGCCTCTGTATTGTACATGCTTCACAAACCTCCCCTACTTTGCCATAGTTTCAGCAAGCAATAAGAAACATTTTGGCTGTAAAATCCTTCACATTAAATTTTGAACACTGACCCAGTTTTTTACATCAGCATGAATAAAAATACCACAGAACAACTCAGAAGTGGAGCTACAAGATTCCATAAGAAAGGAGACTTGAATGTTGCTGGTGTTGCTGCAAACATCCACGGAACCAGCCGTCCGTTTTCTCACCAAATGTAAAAATAACAAGCATGGGCGAGCTTTAGCACGTTGTTACGGATGTCCATAGTAATCATTGATGTGTGAAAGTTCTGCTCTGTACTTTGTGAAGTTCTTTCAGCGGGATGAGAAAGCATAACACGTAGAAGAAGAGCTTGTGTGAACCTCCGACTCTTCGTGATCTCTGTTTTTCCTTCTTCTTCTTCTTCTTCTTCTTCTTCTTCTTCTTCTTCTTCCTCCTGTCTTGAGCGTGGTGGCAGGAGAAATGAAATAGCAAAACAGGATTGGAAGCCCAGACCTGAGTGCTGCTATTTCTGGTGCTGAAGTAGGTCAGGCGGAAGAGAATAGAGAGCATTGCACGCTGTTTGTATCTGTTGCCTGCTCAAGCCCATGCCCATTTGCACCTGAGCGAGAGGTCGCCACGTATGAATTTTGTCATCGTTGGTCAGAGGTTGGCGATAGGCCAAAGACTCTGTGGGCACAGCTCATCCAATCTGAGGAAAAATTTCAATGATTACCTAAGTTTATCATGACCACTTAAGGACAAGCATCTTATATTAGATATAGTATATCTTTACCGCTATGGACTCATGCAGCTTTGGCTAGAAAAGGTGCAGCTGTGGTGCGGTGTCACTGTTAAATTTCTAAACTGCCAAAAATGAAAACCAGTGGCCAGATTTGTTCACTTGGAAGTGGCTCACGGTTTGAGTTTTGTATATTTTTTTTATTCTTATGTTGCACAGAATACTGTGCAGACACTTCGTTGCCATGGAAACACTGATGTGCTGTCCTCTCGTCAGTGAGTCCATGAATTAAGCAGCGATGAGGTTTTTTTTTTCCTCACTGTGACACTTCAACACATGACGTCCGCTAATACATCGCCTTCAGCACCTATAAACTCTAAAACATGCTAAATGCGCTCTACTTATGCATCCATGCACCGTCTTAAAGGCACGACTACAAGTGCTTCTGCAGCCATATTTGGCAGAGTCTCACACTGACATAAGCTGCTGGCGAGTTATCCTGCCCTGTTAACTGGTCAAAGCACAATGCGCCTGTTAGGAAAAGCCAAATCGGATTCTTCAGAGACAGGACACAGAAAGACGAAGAGACCAGTCGACGGAACAAATGGAAAACACGGCGTGAAAGACACACACACACACAGCGGCAGCGAACGGCAAGCGCTCCAAGACGTGCTACCCTTGAGAAAGCAAGCTCGCTTCTGTTGCCACGACAACGGAACCTATTAGGTAACTGTGTTGCCATGACACGTGTCTCCTCGGTGATGCAGACCTGACCACACCCACTGATGAGCTCTCCAGCTGTGAAGAGCAAGGGAGGCTTTTATTGCAGACCAAGTGTCAGTGTTTGGAGATCAGAGGAGCTCTGTGTGTGCGTTTCTCTTTGTATAGCCAGCCTGTTTTCTTTTTTGTTTTGTTTTTTTAATTCCCTGTAGGTGTCTAATTTTAGCCTTTCCCCCCTGTGTCCTCCTGTCACTGACCAAAGGCGGCTCTCTCTCTGTTTTCAGGGGGGTGCCTCCTGTCGTGGGGCTGGAACGAGCACGGGATGTGTGGGGACGGTTCGCAGGCTGACGTCTTTCATCCTCGGCTCGTTTCTGATCTCAGGCCTGTTCTCATTGGTTGTGGTGCTGGACACTCGATGGCAGTGTGTGGTGTGACGACGAGTTCAACACAGAATTCTGTCCACACTTGGGAAGAACTGGAGCACAAGCAAAGTTCCCCTTTCTCTGAGTAATAGGTTTTGCATTTTAAAAAACTACCTCGGCTACTAGATAAAGTTTTCATGATTGGTCTAGTTAAACACGGTTTTATATGGTTTGGAAGACGCTGTAATTTTCTACGTTGATGAGCAAATGGCAGTGTCTATGTTCATTCGTCATGTAAAAGCTGCTCTAGATCATGCAGGAAGTTGACTATTCTGGTGGTTCTATCTTATCGTGTTGCAGTGTTTTAAAGATTACTGACTGTTACAGATTTCAGTTTTTCTCTGAATTCTGACCTGCTAATTCAGATTTTCACCCTTTATTTATTTTTTTTTTAAACCAAATGATTGTAACCAGGGTTTCTACAGTCTTAAAAATACATGAGCAGTCTTTAATGTCAACTGTCAATGTCAATTTAAGTCATAAAATGAGTTGCACACTAATTATTAAATGCATAAACAAACATGTGATGTGATAGTGCATTGCTTTGCATCCAGCAGAAATGGAAGAAATTTCCAGATAATCACTATTTATGCATCAAACCATAAGACCATAATCTATTTTTTTAATTCCAAAAAATGTGTATTAAGAGTCTATGCTGGTGGGTTGTATTTACAGATCAAAAAGGATGAAGAGTGTGTTTCAATTTGGATACAGTTAATAATTAGGCATATATAATCTGCCAATCAAGGAGAGATTACCCAGTTCCAGTCTCTGAATTATTGATTGATTGATTGATTGATTGATTGATTGATTGATGAATGGATCTCTGCAATTTATGCCTCCAAAAATCTATTTGTTACGTTTCAGATTTATCATACCAATTTTCCTGTTTATCATAGGCTTGATTTATGTTGAATCTTTTTTTTTAGTCATCTGTTTGTTGATTTGCATTAATGTATTAGTGGAAATTTGTATGTTATTTATGTTTTGTTTCTTTTTACTTCAGATGGCTAAAAAAAAATAAAAATAAATCAACACTCACTGAATACTGATTATTTCTGTGTTTGTTTTTTTCTTTATTTATCACTATTTCTGTACAAGTCTGAACTGTATTGGTCAAAAAACACACAAAACAAAAATCCCTAAACAACAAACCAATAAAAACGATCACCGAACACCTCACTGCGAGAAGTAGCCACAAAATGCATGGTGTTCAAAAACACACACTCGAAGGTCTCACTAAGCAGCACACATTAGTTGCCATGTTTGTCATGTTGTTTCTCTTTATACAATAACCATTGCTTTCTTTGCTTTCCTTTTTTCTCAGTTGTTAAGCGTTGACCAACATACTGTCCCCCTATTTGTGCTCAGCCTGTTGTTTGGCAGATTCAACTGAATGCACGCAGGTCTCAAGAGGTTGTTGGCAGTGTGTTTGCAGTTGTTTGGTAATAAGTTGGTCCCTTTTCACAAACTTTTCCACATAAACATTGAATCAACCCTTTGTGCTCAATTTGTGGTCCGTTGAGGTTTTTTTTTAAGAGGTATGCTCATTGCTTTACTGTAGAGGTTGATCCACACAGGGCTCCTTATTGCATCTGTAATTTTGAGCATTAATTTCAATGGCTGGTGACCGGTAAATTAAAATGTGCATTAAATAGTCATGCACTGTAATTCCCCTAAATGAGAAGAATAATTTGCATATTAGAGGCACTTGTCCAAGTTGATAACAGTTTGGCCTTTGTTGGTATTACATATTACTATCTGTGTGCACATATGTGTACATGAAACAAAAAATATCCTACATGATTGTCAATTAAATCACAGCTGCACTACATAACATTAACACGATGTCTGAAGTATGTAATGGTATATCCTACAGCGCCTTAAAAAAGTGTTTGCCCTCCTTAAACATTTTCATGTCATGTTACAACCACAAACATAAAGGGGTTTTTTTATGTAATAATGCAAAATTATCACCTAATTTTGAAGGGAAGGCAACATATTTTTAATGTACTTTAGATATAAAAATGTGAAAAGTTTGATATGAAAATGTACATTACCTTACTCTGGTGTCCCTAAATGAAATTAACTGCATCCAATTGCCTTCAGAAGTATTAAATTATTCATACATAATTTTATTTTGCAGTATAAATAGAGCTTTGAAGGCCCCAAAGGGTTTTTTAGATCGCATCAGCATACAAACATTAATATAAAGGCCAAGGAACAAACGAGAAAGTTCAGGGATAAAGTCATAAAGAAACTTAAAGCAGAGTTAGGTTATAAAAGGCAGAGAGCAAAGTCTCGTCTGCCATCTAAAAGGGGAAAAAGTACAGACCAACTCCAAACTGAACAGCACACGGCTGCCCAGCTAAGCTGACAGCCAAAAGAGAAAGCATTCATCAAAAAAGCAAGAGGCCTGTGGCATCTCTGGAGGAGCTGCAGAGATCCACATCTCAGCTAAGGAATGTCTCTATAGAACAACTATTAAGTTGGTCTTTATTGTAGATTACCATGAAGAAAGGCACTGTTGAAATAAATTGAGAAGTTCTGTTTGCAGCTTGCCATAAACCATCCTGGGGAGTAGATAAGACTCAAAAAATAAAAACATTATTGTTTTAAAACTACTTTAATTTTCTTACAGTCAAGAGACTTTGTTGTGTCAAAGAAATTACCTGGGACCAGATTTTTCTTTTACCATGTGGGACATGAAACGGTGGCCCCACTTGTTGCATTAAGGTTGCACTGTTTTAAAACTTCCTTCTGTCAGCAGGATGCATTAATGCTGTTGAATCACTTTTGCAATTTTGAAATCATTTGTTTTTTGTGTCAAATACTAGGCATTTCAATAATAATGTGCATTTTTGTGTGATACTGTAAAAGTGTTATATTTTTACTCAACATTGTGATATTGTGAGAATGTTTTTATGAGCAAATATGCAGAAAAAGGTTCTTTGGTAAGAAGAGACCAAAACTGAAGTTCCTACTTACATTTAAAAAGCTGTTGCTGAAAATTAATACTGGATAAAGCCATTCACACCCACCTTACCTACCATGAAAGACAGTGGTGGCAGCATTATATGTGGGGGTACTTTAGTTTTTAGCAGGGGCAAAGGCGGCCAGAGTTAGTTTGGTAGTGTGGTGAAGATTCACTTTCCAACAGAACGACGACTTCAAAAATAAAAAATGCAATGGAATGGTTTCAATCACAGCACCTTGAGTTAGAATGGCCTAGTTAAAGTCTGGACTGACTCTATGTCTTTCAAAATTCCAATTACTCACACTGTCGTTTCTGGTTGCAACAAGACAAAATGTGACGTTTAAAGGGTATGCATACTTTTTTAAGGCACTGCAAATAGGCTGACTTTGTCCTTTTAAACTAGTACAACTATAATACTTATAGTCTTAAGTACTTTCAATTATAGTGATGGTTTTAGAAAAGAAACAACAGTGGTTTCTTGTGAATATTATTTTTTTGATGCCTGAAAATATGTCAGAAATGTTAAAAATTCACTGGTGCAAAACAGTGCAAAACCCTACAAAGATATGACCATGACAGTGCAAAGTTCATTATTTCTTTTCAACTGTTAAGTCTGGCTGACATGACAATTGATCCGTTTTTTTTTTTGTTTGTTCTTTTTTTCTGTTTGTTTTTTTTTTCTGACACGGGTGTGACTTAAATCTGGAGCAACATTTTTTTTTTCCTTTCAACAGAAGCAGCACACAAATATTTGATGGTCGCTCAAAAACATTGGAACGCACAAATTCAGCACACACAAAGCATATTTACAGCACTGGCACACAGCGAAAAATAGGCACACAAATTACAACACAGTAACCAGTCACAGATACTGAGCTACATAAGGCTTGACAACAAAACTTCCTCAGTGCTACATCTATGCTGAGTTTGTGATGTACAGGTTGTCACTGTCACACCCATTTAAAAATACTAAGTTATACACACATAAAAAAATGCTACAGCACTATCAAGTGGGTGATGGGTCATTATGGGTCATACACATAGTGGTTGGTACACCATGGTTCATAACACAAACTGACTCTGTTGGTTGTCTGCTCCGGTGCTGTCGTTGGTTCTCTATAAACATATAAAAAAAAAACAAACAATAATAAAAATAAATTATTACACGAATCTACGTAAAATGGTGGAAATGATGGCGTTGATGGAGGGTAAAGAAAATGTGCTCCGTTAGTTCCTCATGGTAAACGATTGGTTTACCATGCGTTCCCATGCTTCAGCCAAGGCGTCAGACACCAAAACGGACCGTCTGAGTGCATCGGTTGGACTCTGGAGTCGGTTAATAATGAACATGCCCAATCATGCCACGTTCTACAACTCGATGTAGAGTAGTTCGGTCATTGTCATGCGTTTGGGTATTTTCCATCATGCTCTCACAGTCACCCCATTTTTTTTTTTTGTCTTTATTTATTCATTTTTAGCTCTCTTTACACATAGTCAGAACATCAATCTGCAGTTGAAAACCTTAGCGGTAAAGCCAGTGGAAAAGGAAAGATATGCATGTGCTGCTGAAAAAAAAAAAAAAACAAAGTCTGAATGCTTGTGTATAAAATTTATTTCATGCAACGACTTGTATTTACATGTTTTATTTGAATGCTTTTCTTTTGCATAAATGTAAAATACATGCATTTTACCTTTCCCCAAATAGACCCACATCATGTTTGCCCCTCCCCTGCATTTGAATTGCATGACCATAAAATTCACCTGCATCTCTTCACACCAAATCTACACAAATATATATATTTTTAAGCATAGAACGTTCACCAGTTACCACAAGAGACATGACTCAAAATGTGAAACAATGCTCAATTCAGAATAGAAACAAAAGTTGGATGACTTCTTATAATTACCATATCTTCTTTTTTCTTACAGAAATAAACATTACTGATTGCTCTACATAGAATTTAATAAAGTGCCCTGAAAAGACTTGTGCATAAATGTTGGGACGGTATCAATACATGTATTTGTATTGATCAGTAGACAAACACACAGCAGGATTCCTTGTGATATCTGATTGTAACTTGAGACATTTTGGCTCTGTAGAGCTGCTTGGTCCCCTTTTATTTTTGTGCTTTAATATACAACAAAATATGAGAAGTATAAAATAATTTTTTTCCTTCATCTTTTTTTTCCCAGCTTATCTTTTTTTGCTTGGTGCTGAATGTTACATTGTAATATCACTGGTGTGTAACAACAATAACCAAAGAGGACGTTAATTTGATTAAGAGTATCAGGGTGGAGCTAAAAGTACCTACTTAGTAAATAAAGTGGCATAATGATGCTACACTGGGAACATTTGTTTAATAAGGTGTCAATTTCTTACTGACTTTCTCTCTGCTTTACTTGATATGAAGGCACCATTGTTTTACAGGCACATCTTAATAAATACTTTTCAGTAATTGAATTCAAAAGTGAAATATATGTATATATTAATTACACACAGAACTATATCTTTAAAAGCATTTATTTCATTTTCTTTTAATGAAATACAATGTATGTGTATTAAAAAACTAAAATTACGTTTCTTAGAAAATCTGAATGTCAAAAAAGACCCATAAAAATTCTCATGTAACACTTGGGTTCCTTTTGCAGGAATGTCTGCATCGATGCAATGGGGCATGGAGGAGACCCCCTGCTGAGGTAATAAGGAAACCCAGATGGCTTTAGCAGCATATTGGTCCACCAATACTCTGTAGGTTCTTTTTGGTACCATTTACCACCATAACTAATCCCAACAAGGTTTATTCAAAAACCGACTTGGGTCCATATATTTAACCAAATACAACAATTGGTGACCCACATTTTGCTCTTATTGCTAAGAATAAGCAATAAATCTTTTATCACACCACGAATTGGGACATTGAATGACTTTGTTTTGTGGGAAAAATGAGTAAGATTCTTATGTTTTAGGATTGCAATGCTTAACAGATCATTTTCTATGAAATTCAAACTAATTTGTTCATTCAATTAGGATATTGAATGTTTAATTTATTGCTGAGCAGGTAAATGTAACCCAATGTTTAATTTAGGCCGGTATTGCAAAAGGTTTGCTCTGTGAGATTTAGCTCTAGTGAATTTTCCGACAGATCCAGCATCACAGGTGCCACATCCTGCCGGAAATTAAATCTGCTTTTGCTTAAAGCTTGTCAGCTGAAGGTAGCATGAGGTGCTCTGAAGGTAGCATGAGGTGCTCTGAAGGTAGCATGAGGTGTGCTAAGTTCCTGGTAGAAAAATACTCTCACTTTGGACTCAATAAAACCCAGCAGATGACATGGCTCCCAAATCATCCCTGTCTGTTCAAACTTTATGTTTCCTATCTGTTGTAAATATCCCTTTTAAACGGGTATTGAAGAAAACAAATTTTCTTTTCTTTCAGCTTTTCTAATACACGACCTTCTGTGAAGATCCAACCTTTTTGTTAGACCTCTATCGGCTTATTTGCCCGACATGTCTGACTTCTGGACAACTGTCTTGTAAGCAGCCCTTATAATTATGAAGGACAAAACATGGCTCATTCTTCAAATTTTCTTTTTTTATTGGTCTTATTTCCAGAAATAAATGCTTGAAATATATAAATCTGGATGTAATTAGCCTATATAATATGAGTTTCACTTTTTGGTTAATAAAATAAGAAAGTACTGTATTTAATTTATTGAGGTGCGCCCGTATATTTCATGAGTCCTGCATCAGGTCAAGCAGCACAGCAGTAACAGAAGTTGCTAAAGAGTATTTACAGAGTTTAAAAACCCTAAACTACCAGTAAACACTGTCATATAAAATGGCATTTGTTGGCTTTGTGTCAAATTTGTTCAAGTTAGACCACTCTGTGTTTGCTAGAGACCGCAGTCAAATGACAAGGAAAATAAATGTATAAAGTTGGGGAAAGGCAAAGAATGGTGGCTACATAAAAATCTCTGCTATGACTGAGTCTCTTGTAAAGCTGTCTTGAAATGCATAAGAATGAAAAAGTTTAGGAAGCTTTTAAATTCTTCTTTTTTTCTTACAGTTACTGCATTACAATAAGCTTCTGGTTGAACATGATTTATCATGCAGTTCATGCAAATTAACAGTTTTAGTTCTGTTGACATTAAATGTATCCATCACTGGCATCAAAGGAATTGTCATAATCTCCATATTGCATTGGACATCATGAACATTGCGTTCAAATATGTATATTTTTAATGGCCACTCAGTTAACATGGAGTCTTGTCTGGATTGCACTTCTGCATGAAAACGTCTCTACTTTGCAACACATAAAGCACTTGATAGTTGCCTTAACAGCTTTTGGATATGTTTCAAAGCAATGAGTTAATTTCCAGCAAACTATCAACAGGAGTTACATCTCATGGAAAAAAAAAATATATTTTTACAAAATTCAAAAAAACACAAAAAAAACAAAAAAGCAAATGAGATCAAACTTATTAGCAGAAGAGTATGAGAGATCAAAAGCAACAGAGCAACAGGCAATGATGTCAACACAGGAAAACAAAAAAGGAGTTAGCCTGCAGTAGAACAGCGCTTCGTCTGCAGCTCAGGTGTCCCATGCAGAGTGGCATGTGCCAATGTTGACTACTATAGAATATGATGACACACCCAAGTGTATCACTTGGGAAGCTTAAGTTTAAGCACAGTTAAGATACATTGTTCCAGGGAAAAAGAAAAACCAAAACAAACCAAAATGAGAAGAAAACAAAATCAGGAGCGAAGGCAAGAAGTGTCAAAGCAAAGTCTGACAGGAGAGATAAGAAGGAGGATTGTGGACTGGCCTTCCAATGGCATTGTGTCTGCTACTCAACCATGCTACATAATGGATGGGATGGGAGAATGTGAGTGCTGCATTAGACAGGGTGGGCTGCAGGGCAGGGCGGACACTGAGGACACTCCAGAGGCATCCCCGCTCATGCCAGACATGCTGTTAAGGCTCCAAGGCTTTTCATAACCTTCAGTTGGAAAACAGAGAACGTTCTGAGTACACTGCAGCACTGGATCCATGACAGAAGGTTTTCTTTTTTTACTTTTTTTTTTTTTTTGGTATTCCTCACTTCTTACACTACACCTGTTGCTTTCTTGTTTTTGTCTCCAAAGAAACAGGTCAACACAGACTTGAGACAGATTATTATTCTCCATGCATTGAGTGCATCAGGAGTACAACAGCATGCACCGGGTGGTACTGGAATGGTTTGGAGTAGAACACTGTAACAAGACAGAACAATAGGCACCGTGGGCAGGAGGTCCACACTTGGCTACAAGCAGAATTTCATTCTGTGTGCCAGTTACTGCACACAAACTTACATCACCTTCAAGAGGAATGTTTTGAACTTTTTATCATTTAAATAGAATTTTAACTTGTCTTAAGCTGTAATAATAATAATAATAATAATAATAATAATAATAATAATTCACTTTTCGTGTTGTGCTCCTTCACCATGCTGATAGCACCCATCAGCAAGACACTTCATGCATCGATATGGTCAAGAGGAATGTTCTTGTAAGTCAGAATCCCACACATTACTTTATCATTAAAACACATAAACGTACATGATACACATGTAGCACGAAAAATACTCTCCTAGCCATATAAGACGACACATTCTAGATCATATAAATCTCAAAAATAGCTTTCTTACTAGTAAATAAATAGGGGTGTTACATTATGCATGGTATAAAAAAATATATCTTATGTAGATGTGGCTTATCCTTGATGTTTGTGGGGATTGTGCCTGTGTGTGGGTTGGAATTGTGTACCATCTCCACCAGGATGATTGAGGAAAAGTGAGTGGTGAGGTTTGCTGTGTGTGTGTGTGCGCGTGTGTGTGTGTGCGTGTGCGTGTGTGTGTTTTGGATGTGCGTGGAAAAAGCTGATGCAACAGAGGAGCATGTCATGTCTATCGCCTACAGGGTGTCAGTGTTTCGGGGGGGCCTGTGATTGGCTGTTACTGTACGTACCCCTCCTCACTCTGCCCCCCGTGTGGTTGGGGTGTTCAGCCGTGGTGACCAAGAAGCAGGGCCTCTCTCGCTCGCTGGGGCTGAAGATCTCCTCCGGAGAAATGGCCTGGTCTATGTGCGGACAGTCTTCGTTGGCCAGTGCTGCGTTAGCCGCTTCGCCGTTCAGCTTGGAATCTTAAAATAATGAACAACAAAATTTAAAAAAATGGGAAGATGATGTTGTAAAGGGCAACATTGTTTTAACTATGACTATTTTGCAGGAATGAGCCTGCAAAATAATGGTGTTAGTGTACAGTGCTTTCCTTTGAACATTTTGTCATTTTGACTAATTGAAAACTTTTGCAATGTTTAGAAGTATTTTTGATCATAACCCAACACAAAGTACCACATCATTTTGATTAATTAAAATCTTTTTTTTTTTTTTTTTCCAAATTTATATTAAGATTTTAAATATAGAAAGTGTAACATGCACTGGATTACTGTAGGACATGAAGATATCTTAACCTCAAACATGTAATTGAAACGTGTCTTTGACTTGTCCATTGGAGACAAATTAAGTTTTATTAAATTGAATTGAATTGAATCATCCTGATCGAAGGTGAAACTCTGCCCCAGTCTCAAGCGTTTTGCAGCTGTTAATAGACTTTCTTCTAGGATTGCCATGTCTTTAACGCACCGTTCTGCTTATCAATTTTGACCAACTTCCCAGTCCCTGAAAAAAAAGCATTGTGGAAACATGATGCTTCTATCACCACATTTCAACATGTGAACATTGTTCATAGATTGATAGTTTTCCCCTCAAAATAGAAAAAAAGAAATTTTGGCCAATTCAAAAATCTATCTTGGTCTTATTTGAGGAGAACTCATTCAGTCACACATTTGCTGTGTCCCTTTTACAAACTACAAATAGGATTTCTTACAGCTTTCTTTCAACAAACACTTCTTTTTGCTCCTCCATTATATCACATCCTGGTAGGTTTGTCGTTGTTCCATACTCTTGGATACTTTTTAGAAGGAAAAAATGTCCCACCGTTTTGGTTACTTCTTGTCTGCTGTGCTGCTTGGTGTTTGGGACAATAATTGCTCCCAAATAGTTGTATTTATATTGAGATGATTGGTTTATTTTGCAGTTTCAGAGAAAAGGGGACTGAATATGTTTTCACAAGAAACTTTTCCTCTTTTTATTTGTAAATATTATTAGAAATCGTAACTTTCTTCCACTTTGCAGTCAATTTGTGTTTTTCTATCACATAAGAAACAAACAAAAATACCTTAAAGCTTGTTGTGGTGACTCAAAGCATCTTAAAACTTTTGTAAACAACAGCTGCTGTCTGGTGTTTACCTTGAGCTGCTGATGTAACCCACCTCTGGCAAAGAGCAATTTATCTCAGCGCTGACATCACCAGAGGGGCATTAAGTTGTTCCAGCATCTACTAATGGTTGTACTTAACATTGCAACTACATCCTCTCAGTGTTAAGAGACATAGAGTATGAGTCACTGCATTAGGAAGTGCAAAATCAATAGCAAGAATACTCAGGGTCTCCTTTTTTCTTTTATCAGAAGTCAAATGGGCTTTTTCTTTCATACTGCATTCCATTGATTGTTTTCAGAATTGTATTTTTTGTTTAGTCTCATGTCTGAGTCAGCAGCTGACTGAAGTACAGGATCAGACGGCAAAACTGCTAACTAGTGAAATGGCTATTTCTGTAGGAGCAATCAGCTTCAACAATATTATGTGAGAGTTTGTGTTTTCCTCCTTGCTTACCTTGAAATTTGATCTCAAACACATCGTCGTGGGCTATAGGGCTTGGATGCTGGGAGCTGATGCTGGACTTACAGTAGTTAGGGGAGCCTGGTTGGGGCGCTCTGGGGATATGCCTGTTTTTTTTCTTTGGTAGTTTCTGTTTAGCCATTGCCAGGGAGTAGTACATTCCAAAGTTGTTGACAATTACAGGTACGGGCATGGCGATGGTCAGCACACCTGCCAGGGCGCACAGGGCTCCAACCAGCATGCCAAAGGTCGTCTGAGGGTACATGTCTCCGTAGCCGAGGGTCGTCATCGTCACCACCGCCCACCAGAATCCGATTGGGATGTTCTTGAACTGTGTATGCTCACTGGCTCTCGGGTCGTTGGGGTCGGCTCCAATGCGTTCTGCGTAGTAGATCATTGTGGCAAAGATGAGGACGCCAAGAGCGAGGAAAATAATGAGGAGGAGGAACTCGTTGGTGCTGGCTCTCAGAGTGTGACCCAGAACTCGCAGCCCCACGAAGTGACGGGTTAGCTTGAAGATACGCAGGATCCGCACAAAGCGGACAACTCTCAGGAATCCCAGCACGTCTTTCGCTGCCTTGGAGGACAGCCCGCTGAGGCTCACCTCCAGGTAGAAGGGCAGGATGGCCACAAAGTCGATGATGTTGAGCGCGTTCCGGATGAAATCAAATTTGTTTGGACAGAAAGTTATTCGCATCAGAAACTCAAAAGTGAACCACACAACGCAGACGCCCTCGATGTA
This sequence comes from Poeciliopsis gracilis, assembly GCA_911649635.1. Taxonomy (NCBI): domain Eukaryota; kingdom Metazoa; phylum Chordata; class Actinopteri; order Cyprinodontiformes; family Poeciliidae; genus Poeciliopsis; species Poeciliopsis gracilis. Next base: position 166,295 of record CAJVRI010000506.1, read on the forward strand.
GGTGAGGTAGGCCGCCGTCTCGGTCTCCTGGTATGTGCTCACCACCGTTTCGTTGTCCAGCACTTCCGTCTCGGTGCGGTTCACAATCGGGTTGAAGGCTTCGTGGGTCTCCAGACAGAAGGTGGTGATGGACACCAAAATGAAGAAAAGCGAGGCCAGAGCGATCCACTGAGAGGGGAAAAGATGAAAGGGATTTGAGGACAGAGAGGACAGTGAGCACAGTATCACAGGCTATGTAAGCAACCTTGATGGTTTAGCAACTAGTTTCAGCAGGACACAATGCAGTTCAATCTGTCATCTATGAAGAAACATCTGTTTTGACGAGATGTCAGTTGGTGTTATCTGTGTTTTTCCTCTTTTAGGGGATGATCTGGATAAACTTCCTGTTCCTCCTCTTGCTTATGCTGAGGCTCAAGGTCATGGCATTTTTATGAGTGACCTATATTCTGAATTATAAAGGCCTGCAGCATCTGGAACAGTAGTAACAAACGGGCTATTTTTGTTAACCCTGAACCTTTAGCCTGGGCTTTTCCCTTCATCACAACCACTGCTGGAGGTTTTCCCTGCACAAGGTCACACTGTCCTGAGGACCAGCTCCTGGGAATCACTGAGAGCTGGGAGAAACCCATAATTCACCTAATGGGTAAAGAGTACTTCAACCTTCATTATGTATTGATTAGATTCTCAGATTTCATCACATTTGGGTCGCCAGAGACCTGGTGCATTCAACATGAGTGTAACAGCCACTCTCTCTGGGGAATGTAGTGGAGGCCTTTCACCACGGTGTCTTTCTCATGTTATCTCCATTCTGTCATGCTGTGCTGGTTTACAGCAGGTGTTGGTCAATTCACCTCTTTATCAATTTATACTTTTTAAGTTTTAGTTGTTTTGTACCCAACTGTCTGAGCAAAGCATTCTTGAGGAAAGCAGCCAGAATCTGCTGTCTATCCATAAATTGTTTGTTTAGAGCAGGTCATAGTAATAAAAAAAGTGCTTCACAAAGTACTAATTCGCTATTTTTACTTGATTTGTTTACTGCAAAGGTCTCCTAGGTTGTGCAGTTTAATAATCCTAAATTGGAGTGGGGTTGAATAATCTTAGATGGAGTTTTAGACTACAGCACAAAATCTTCAGGAAATATCAAAAACAAATTGAATTACTTTATCCTCATGTAATTTATCAAGTATATATAACTACCACTGGAAATAAATAGATGCATAATGGTTTACATACAGGAAATAGGAAGAAGCTAAGTGGTGAAACAAGGGTTTGTCCTGCTCCACATGGATGTACTGTTGTGTTCCAGCAGGATTAAGCATCCTCGACTTAAGTGAGGTGAGTGGACAGGAAGGTAAACAGGAAGAGAGGAATTACTATTCCATGAGTTGCAAAAGTGGGATCAATAGTTGCTTGTTTGTTTGTAAAAATGCATCAAAGACAAGCTTTGCAGTACCTCTCAAATGAATGCATGGGATTGTTAAGTAGTGTGAAGAAATAATGAATGACTTTAGGGAAGGAGTAACTTGAATAAAAAAGGAGCAGGTCTAGGCATGCATTCTGCTGAGCAAAACAAACTCCCTGGCAGTAGCATCCATTCACAGAGAGGCCGACGCGCAGCACAAGATGGAAAACAGGCACTCATTATAACATCCTCATCACCAACGAATCACCGCACTGAGCTGAGGAAATCACTGCTGCTTATGAAAGTCTGCTTCCCTTCCAAATATTAGGATAGTGGCTCGGGGGGACACGAGAAAAGGCAACTTTGAAAATATTGTCGAATATTGCATAATTTGTTCAGTTGAGTTCAAGTCGTCTTTTTGTAGCGTCAATTCAGAACAGATGTCATTTCAACGAACTTTGCGAGACAAATGCTTCAGTCCATATCCATGTAAATATAAATAGAAACATATGGAGAGATTCAAGTTCACTCAATAAAATTCAGTAAAATTCAGTGTATGGTGCGAGATGGTGAGAAAAAATATGTAAAGCTCAGTCTATTCATGGACTTCACAGTTTTTCTTGATGTGATTAAAAGTGAATTTTGTGTCAGAGCGCTGAAACAATAAAAAGTGTTAGTGTTTTCTCTGATTGCATAATGCTGTTTTGTCCACCCCCTCGACGCTGTCTCCCATAATAAGTCAGATTTAACATCCCTGTCTTCTCCTTTCAAGTAGCCTGTTTATTTTTTCTTTTGAATCTCTTCAGATGCCAAAATGTTTCATAATAGTAACATTTTTTGCACCTCAAATTGGGTAGACAATATCAGTCAACAAGCTTTAGTGTGATGAAGCCTTTTTTTCCCGATAAGCTTCTTTTATTTCATTCGCGAATGCCTCCAAACATTCAGCTTGCTGAATATCCCACCCTCCAAACAAAGAAACAAGCGCTGCATCTTTTTGGGCCGCCCCCTGAATTATGCGTCTCTGACAGTAAGGAAGGAGCGCAGTCAGTGAAAAGACAAAAGACTTTTTCTTTATTGATAACGCTCCCTGTCTCGGAAAAACCACAGGCCTACTATGCAGAGACAAGGGCTTAGATCCACTGTGAATAGAGTCTGTAATTAACTCTGAAGCTCACATCTAATTAATCTTATTGCCAGTTTTGGTGGCGCTCTGTCAATCTTTGATCTGCTTTTGGCAGAGTTATTGTTGAATGTAGGACATGTTATAGTTTTAGGATTTTTTGAAATTCAGGAATTGTTTTTCCCTTTCACTAAATTATTATGTTGTCAATGGCACACTAGGTTACACTGCTGTGCCCAAAGCCTAAAGGGTTAGAATTTGTCAATATAGACTTCCTTTAAAGCAGCTTGACTGTTTACACCAATCAGGCTGGTACAGCTGTTCAAACAGCATGCAGCACAGCGGTCCTTTGTAGGGGCTCTGTGGCCTTTCTGAAGCATCTGAAAAGCTGGTTGTTATTTCATTTTCACCAACGTGGGGCATTATGCCCAGATGGAAAAGTGCCCGTAACAAAGACTAATAACGACACCTGAAAGAGCAACCTCATTTTTGTTTGGAGGTCTGCCACAAACAATTGGTTGTTGCCAAAGAGCTGGTGTCCTTATGTGGAGCTGACCTACATAACTGGGGATCCTTCTGTCCTGGAAATAACAATCTAAAGACCTGTTGGAGGTTCAGCGAGGTTCTGCATCTCTCTGCTGGAGGAGAATGAAAGCTATGATTTGCATCCAAATCGTTTTTCTGCAGAAGATATTTTTGTTTTCTCTCTCTGCTCTGTCTCGGTGCTCTCATCGACCTGCTCTGGAAACCCCAGGGATCACAAAGCAAGGTCATAAAAAGCCTCCTGAACTCATCAATTTCTGTTTTGCCATCACAACAGCGAAGGCAAATTAACAAGTGTTGTCTGTACAGTTCTGACTGGTTCTGTCAAGAACAGAGGCACTTCCACAGAGTTACGTGACAAGAAGATTGATCATCTTTCAATAAATCACTTTTATAAATTTTATTATTCTGTTGTCACATACAGTGAAATGTGGAATGAGTAATTGATTGAGAAATGATATGCTTTTTAATAGAAGTGGAATATTATCGAGGTAAAAATAAAATAAGCTTGAAAAAAATAAATGAACTAATGATGTAATTTAGTTGATTGATTGATTTCTCTCTGTTTTTAAGTCCGTAATTTAAAAATAAGAGCTTTTCAGACACATTAAAAGTGCACAGCAAATATTGATTAACAATTAAGTAATTCATAAAGTGCCATTGAATATATAAAAGGTTATAAATTAACCGTATAAAAGCAATAATTAAATGATAAAAAAAAAAATTCTAATAATTGTTTGATAAATTAATAAACAAAAAAACATGCATCAAAGTTTTGTTTTTTTGATGCATGTTTTCATCACTGTTTGTTTTCACAGAGGCACTAGTAATCTTGTGGTGGACACATTTAAACTTCACATTTTAATTTTATTAAGCTGTCAGCATAATAAAATGCTGGCAGCATTTTATATGTATTTTTAAGAAATGTAAACAACCCTTTCTGTCCTGGGGGCCTGGATGCCCTTTAATACTCTTACCCTCCTACATCTTTGTGATGCCACTGATAAGTCAGATTCCTGCCTGTAGAGAATGAGGCTTTATTCACCCAGGGCCGCTTCAATAAGGGGGCCACTGATGATCTTGGGATGGCACAACAAAGCCAAAAGCCAGAACAGAATTTCCGGGGTTTTGTTTTCCTGATAGAATATGTAATGGGTGAGAAGCCGGTCCATGAATAAATAATAGATATTTAAAAGAGCCTCTTGGAGTCACAGTAATCATTTAAGCTTAAATAAACAAATAAATTTAGCAGCTCATTGAAACATGAATGGTCCTATCTGAAAGTCATTAATTATGCATACAGACTGTTTGGCTTATTGCGCTGCAACCCAATTCAGATGAAACTGGAACAACAATAACATGGTAAAAAGAAGGAGAAGAAAAAAAAAAACACACTCACTCACCCTGGCATATTTTGAAGAGTAGGGATCCTCGAACAGAGCCCAGACCCGTTTCTGCCAGCGGCTCCACAGGCTGCCGCTCCTCACGTCAGGTGAATCCCCCTGCGCCAGCCTCCTTGTCATCTCATCATCATCCTCATGCTCCGGCTCTGGCTCCGGATCCTCGCTCCCCAGGTCCAACAGACCCCCTCCGCCGAAACTATCAAGGGCCTCCTCTGCCTCCCGGTGCTGTCGATAGGTCATCCAGCAGCATGGCTCCACGTCTGTCTCATCGATGCCCCAGAAGGCCAGCTCCTCCTCATACAGCGGCCCGCAGACGTCGGCCGGGCAGTGCAGTTTACCCGTCCTGTAGTAATTAAGGATATGTGCAAAGACGCCCGGGTGGCGGTCGAAGAAGAACTCCTCGATCTTGGCGTCATAGTCGAAGTGGTTGGGCGCATCAGGCTCGGCCAGCCAGGACAAGCGGGTTCCAGGTAGGGTGCGCAGGGTACTGCGGTATGTCTGATGTCTGATCCCTCCCACGTTTATCACAATGCGATCCTTGTCGTCGCTCAAGCCCATCGCGTCCCTTAGGCATTTCTCCACTAAGTTCCCCTCATTGCAAAGGTCAGTCTAGATCGCACAGCAATTACGCACAAAGCAACCAGTCGCCAGTTGGGAGGAAATCAGGGTTGTTTGTCATGCATTCCCTCTATTACCCTGTATTCTTGACCAACACCCGACAAGCACCTGGCTGATTTTAAACTGTTAACATTGCCAGGCTCTGCTGAAGGTATAGAATCGGCATCCAAAATGAGTGCAGCCAATGGAGTCACATTAGGAATGGACGTCACATTGCTCCCAGATCAGAGATGTGCACATATTTAGAAAAAAAACACACACACAGATGGCAACAGTTTCCAGATCGGGTCATTGAATCCAGCAGGTCGCCTGTTGTTCGTGACTTTCACAGCAAGGTGACTGCGGTGGTGCTGAGCGGACAGCGTCTGATGGAGACGCGGCGCTGCCTCCAGACTCACCTCCTTCACGCTCAGCTCAGCCCGCTCCCTCTCCGCGCTCTCTGGGCGACGCCACCGCCACACACAGCCGCTCTTTGTCTCAGCAGATAAGATCAGAGCGCAGATCTTCACCGCTGTCATTCATGCATGATCAGGATGAAAAATATCCCAGTCGGATCAAAGGCAGAACGGTCCTCTTCTCAGATCTGTGCACCAGACCAAATAAGGAGAATCGAGGATGAAGAGGGCGATGAGCCTCCTCAAAAAACGCCCAAACTGCCTGTTATTCACACCGAGGCTCTCTGCTCCTGTTTCAAACCAGATTGAGCATGCCCAGTGGAGGAGCTTGCACTTACAGCCTATGAAATCTGTCAAGTCTCCTCTCAGTTAAAGGTATTGAAATCGTCTTATAGCTGCTCACTTTTTCTAATTTGTCTCACTTATCCTTGTGGTCGGGGAGCAGCTCCCACTGCCTGTGGGGAAGCGCCGTCCAACATCCTGCGCAGCTGTCTGCTGAAGGTGTGACCCTGGAGCCACAAACGCGCAGATGCGCCTCTAACACCACAGACCACAGATCACTTACCTTGTGTGGGATTTAAATATAAATATATATTAGGCTTCAGACTGCAGATCTACATAAACATCACAAACCTCACTAAGAGCACAGACAGTCCATGCGAAGACAGAAAATAATTATGTATCATATTTGAATATAAAAATATGCCTTGCATTTCTTCTGAATAATTACAAACCTTCTGCTTGAGATTTATTTAACAGCAGAGGGCGCTATCAACCACTCTAAGAACATTTGCTAAGCATCTTCATTCTATCGACAGACTTCTTTCTTTCTACCTTTCTTTCGTTCTTTCTTGCACTTACAGCCTTTCTTTCTATTTCTATTGTTGTGTATTTGTGCATATATGTTAATTGGTTTTATCTTGTAACCAGGTTGCTGTGTATTGCAGACTTCTGCCCAGTTCCCTCTTGAAAATGAGATCTAGATCTCAACGGGGTTATCATGGTTCAATAAAGGAAATTGTAAAAAAAACAAAAAAACAACTAGTACAATGAATGGATCAGGTCCAAGTAATTCCATGTGTTCGAACGGCCAAGTTTCAAACTGAAATACAATGGATAATTGGTAAATTGATTGACCATCCAGTCTGACTTGAGTTGAATCAAGTCAAGTCAGACTGGGCTTGTCTTGAATAAGAATGAATAAATATTTCAGTCTTTACGTGTAGTTTAGTTTTCTCCTTCTGCCCATCATTGTGCTCTGCTTTGTGCTGATCCATGTAAAACCCTAATAAAATTCAAATTTATGCTCGCATTGAGGCGAAATGTAAAAACATTCAAGACATTTTTGCAAGCCACCCTGTATGTGTCACTATTTACTGGATAAATCTGGTTAAATCTAACTTGCGTCTGGAATCCTAACCCCACTGAAAGGAAATGGGGCTCCCTCCCTCCACACTCTGTTTTCCTCTCTGCCTTGTCCTGTCTGCAGCACTTGGTGGGCAGATCCCCGTCTCGGTTTTCACTCTTCGTTGTGAAGGAGGAGTTTTCTGTTTTAGCTGGCTCGAATAAAATCTGAGTGATCCCTGAAAGTAGACTTTGATTTGAGCAGAAGGACGAGCTGAAAAGAAGCTGCAACAATGGCTGTGGCGGGCTGTACGAAATGCATAAAATATATGTTATTCTTCTTTAATTTTATTTTCTGGGTGAGTCAATCTTACTTTACTTTTTTTTTTTAAACATCTCTGATGTTTGAGTTATTTAATTTCTCTTGGTTTTTTTTAAACAGAATGTTTTCTTTCGATAACGTTTTAATTCCTTGATATTTGCATTGAAACAGATCAGATCTGTAAACTTTGAGAACAACATCCTGTGCTCTTTGTGACTCCTGTGTCGATGACTCAAAGACAAGACCACCAAAAGCTGGGAGGGGATCATTCAGGACTTCTGAGTGGGATGAGATTCTTATCATCTCTTTCTTATAAACTCTCCTTAAAATCCATCATTGTTGTTGCTTTAGGTCAATATCAGGAAGAACACAATAGATTCAGCTCTTCATTTTGAAAATTAAATAAGAGATTTACCCATAGCATGATACAATAGTGCTCAAAACACTTAAAACTGACCAGTTGACCAGAGAGTTTTGCTTCAAACTTCAAAAATGTCCAAGATCTCACCATTTCTGGTGATTTCAATTAATTTTTCTTTGGGAACTTACTCTTAAAATATGTTCAGATACACATGGGTTACGTAAGAAAGCATAGCTTTATTATTTATCTGCCAAGTAATCCTACACTGATAGTCACCTAGGCCCTATATTTAAGTTTCCATTGGCGCATACAGCATTGTTTAGATGAGCAAGGAGTCGCCACATCCTGGACAGGCCGCACTTGATCGACTGCTTCCTCTGTTGGTTTTGCCGCTGTGCCCGTCTATGTGAAAGCTCTTGAGCCCCTTCTTCCTCATTTGGGTATTTTTCACATTGTGATTTGAGTTTCCTGTTTCTTTGGGAACAATGGTGACCAGTCAGGTGGGAAAAAAAGAGCGAGAATAAGAATGGGGGATAGATTTCTTGATGTAGCTTGAATATTGGCACAGACATGCAAACAACCCCAGTTGGCTTTTAGGATAAAATATTGATAGATTTTTTGGGGGGGTTACAGAATAGCAAACAAGGCAAGTTTAAAAAGATAAAAAATACTTATTTCCCGATTTGGCTGCAAACAATGCTGTGAGGTCACATTCTGTGCCACAGGTCACTGAGGTGTCAGGATGTCCTTTCTTCTTTCAGACCTCAGCTCCACAGTGGAGTTCAGCACAAAGGGAGAAAGAAGTTAGAAGACAATTTTGAACATTTGTTAAATTTAAGCAAATTATTAACCTCGGTTTCATGTCACTGTTTGATTTTCTCTGTATGTTCCTACATGGCTCTGATCCTCCCTCAGGGTGTCATTAGAGTAGCCAGATAAAATGTGAGAATGAATAATTAAAGCCTGTTTCCCTTTCCGACAGCTGGCCGGAGGTGTGATCTTAGGAGTGGCCCTGTGGTTACGCCATGACAGTCAAACCAGCAACCTCCTCATACTTCAGTTTGAAGGCCAGCAGGCGCCGAGCACCTTTTACATCAGTGAGTATCCACCTCAGTAAAACTGCAGCTAATTTCAACGCCATTCATAGGGATTTTATGTTCTAGATCAACACAAACTGGCACAGATTTGTGCACTTGAAAGAAAGTGGCACGTTTTCTTTTTAAATAAAAATCTTAAAAGTCCAGCAAGCCTTCACAGTTAGACCCATTTACTAAAAAATCCCTAAAGGAAATCTGTTGACAGCACTTAGATCAGACATGTAAAGTAAAATAAATGGTCACTTTGAGTATGTCTTATTCATACGTTCTTCACCAAGACCTTGTATTGATGAAGGGAAAGCTCAGTGCAAAGCCTTCTCTAGAACATCACAAAGATCCCCAATGGGGTTAGGGTGTGAACTCTGTGGTGGCCGATCCGTGTGTAAAGATGTCATCTTCTCACTGAACCACACGTTGATAATTTTAGCACAATGAAGCTTGAAATTATCATCTTAAAATATCCTCATATCAACAGGAAAGAAACAATCCCCAAATGGGATTAGTCAGTCAGCTGAACTTGTAATGTTGCTGAACTTTGACCCGACTAACCCCATATGACAGCATTTGCCCCCACAGGCTGCAACAGTAAAAAAGGCATGATGATTGCATCACTTAATCTGCCTCTTTTCTTATCCTGATGATGAGCCCATCTCTCTGGAAGAGGGTAAATCTGGACTCATCTGGTCACATGACCCGCTTGCTTCGCTCCAGAGTCCAGTCTCTGTGCTCCCCAGCAGATTTCCTCCAGTTAGCCTCAATGCTTAGGGAAGGGTTAGTTTTTCATGCAGCAACTATTTGCTCATTTAAATTCATTTGGAGACTTTTTTTGTTGTTGTTTTGGCCAGTCAGTGTATTTCCTGCATAATCGGTGAAGTTATCAGCTCAACAGGAAAACGTTTCATAAATTATATGAAAAGTTTTCTATTCATTTTCACACCAATGTTGTCCTTATTTTTCGTGTCTGAAAACCTTTCTATGAAGCTGAATTTGTCTTAGTTGAAAGCTAAGAGATGAGATGATCAGCAGGGGCAGAAATATGTGGGGGAGGGACCAAGGCATTTTTCTTATGAGAAAGACTTTATGTGCTTAGATGGCAGCAGAAACTATTCCAATACATTATGTTGAATATGATTTCTAATTATTTCTAAAACATAAAACAAATGAAGTAAAATATTCATTAATTAAAATGTAACATCACATCAACAATTTTTACGTGTAGCTCTCAGATTGGCATCACATTGGAATAGAGGGAAGGAGAAACGTGTGTAAGCCTTGGAATCATTACTATAAAATCACTTATGCTGTGGTTACATAAAAAAGTTTATTGCTGTTCATTTTCCAATGTTTTGCTCGAGGCTTAAACATCCCTCATCATTTAGTTGATCTAAAAAAGTTAACATCTACTAATTTCGTCTTTATTTTCAATTGTTAACACAGAGAAAGAGCTATCTTAGAACAGCCACCTAAAATATATAATTAGAAACGTGCGGGCTGACTCGACCTCTCACAATAGGAAACAGGACCTGCGTAGTTCCGCGTCTCGCCTTAAGAGTGATTACAACCAGCTTTAACGCTATCCCACGACCTCACCGTAGGTCATCATTTCTGAATTAAAAACTTTTCATATTCATGTTTAACTTCTGAGTCTCCCTCAGTCTCTTTGGGAAACCATTTGATAGCAGCCAGATGCTTCAGACAGATGTTGCAACAGATGTGGAGCCCAGAAACGCTGCCTTTGAGAGTAGTGCAGAAATATAAACATGAACTGTACCTTCTGTTGCTCACTTTTTCTTCTAATCTTATATTTCATCTTGTGGCAAATGCTCCTTAGTGTTTTTTAGATCATGCAGTGTGTATCTTGTCTCCATCGTTCACCGCTCTCAGCTCCCTAAACAGTAAAACATGACATGATGTAAGCATTTCAAAGCCCCATGATCTTGGTTTTGCTGCGGCGGTGAACTCCAGTAAAACTATTAATTTACATCTGGGCTCCTGCTGTTCTGCCATACTTACCCCCTCCGTAAGTATATGGGACAAAGTCAAACTGGAGCTTTTTATAGTGGAGAGGAGGAACTCTCATGATTTTAAAGCAGTAGCGGCAAGGAAGGCCCACCCAGTCAAGATCAAGGGAATATTTCGTTTTTTTGGGCCTCCCTTCCACATACGCCCAAGCATAATTCAAATAATCTCATACATGTGCACATTATCCCTCAAATTAAAGTTTGAAGTGGGTGTTTTTTTAGCTTACTGGCACACCAAAGTGGTATTTATGTAAGACTGGAAATACACACGCTCCCACCTCTGCTGCAGCACTTGAGAAGCTTACTGTGGCAGTTGTCTGGTCTGGTTTGTGCCACAGCCTCTGACTCCTTCAGAGTTGAACTTTTGCTTGCTGTGAGGAAAATGAGAAAAATCTCCATAGTGCTCATGTTTGTATTATACACATGAACTCAGAGCCAAGAAATGAGAAGCTCTGCATAGACACTCAGAATAAGAGAGTAAACAGCTTTTTTCATTATTAAACTGCCCTTCTGAATATCAGAGATCCACTTGTAAGCAATAAAACCACAAATCAATGCAACAGACCTCTTGTGAAACTGTGGTTTATTCAGTCAAGCAGTCAAATATTGTATTTATTGAAAACATTTAGGTTAACGTTGATTAAAATCAGATAAACCAGCTAAAAAAAACAAACATCCAACAATAAAAAAAACTAAGAAAAGTGAAACTACTGCAAAAATGCACTGATGTTCATTGTGTTGTTGTGTGGACACATTAAATTTGATTCAAAATCAGTCTGAAAATACTTTATAATCCCAAAATGAAAATAATTCTTGGTGCAATTCATACCATATAAAGTTTTCTCAAAGAGTTCTGCTGGGTTTGGCCAGGAAGGATCTCCTGTAGCAGTCTGTCTCACAGCATGAATGGAGAAGTGTCTGACTGAAAACACTTGTTTACTGCATGACAGCCTTACAAAGCGGATCCTCAGGATTGGCTATAATTGTGATTCCCCTGCATCCTGCAGAAGAGGCTCAATTAGTCAACAAACTCCACCAGTGTGTAACTTCTCTGACAGGAGAGTTTAGAGCCTACAGTTCAGTGAACACAGTGTTGGCTGCATAATGCTTTGGGGATGCTGTTTCTCACCACGAACTGGAAAGCAGGTCAGAGTTCATGGGAAGATGAACAGAGCAATGGAAGACCTGGATGAAACTTTTCAGATTTTCATTTATTAAAAACATTTTGCTGCTTTTTGCTTTCATTTCACAGTTGTGTTGTGTTACACTCATTGCTAATCAGTCATGTGAATATTGCATGGTTGAATAATATTTTGGTTAAGTTTCTAGTTGTAATGTGACAAAATGTAAAAAAAAAAAAAAGTTTGAGGGTTAAGATGTTCTCTGGTTCTTGGCCAAAAACAAAAATAAGTATAAAAGTAGAGCATCCCCTTTAAACTGCTGGCACGTCTTCAAGGATAGTAAATCATTTTTGCACTGCCCTGGATTACATAACGAGGGAGTCAAAGACACACTGCATATTTTCTCCGTCTGCTTTCGACTTTGTAAAATAATTGTTTTTAAATTACAGGCAAAATTTATAACCGTATCTTTTTATCCTGAGTTTATTTCAGTTTATTGGTATCCTTCTCAGATGGTGTGAAAATCACTTCTTTCTTTTTTGTTCTATTCAAGTACTGAAGGAGACAGACAAGTGAAGCTTCTGGTGATTGTACTGAGAGACAACAAATAAATGGACTTCTCCGGGGGTCTAAAAGCGCATGTCTCCTTTAAAGACTCAATAGATGCCGAACCTCAAAGGGTGTTGTCATAGTAATGGAGGGCAGTGGAAATAATGGCTCCTTTGCTGCATTGCAGATTTACTGGCCCTGGTAACCTTGCCTTGGTACCACAAAAAAGTCCTGAAAGCAAAGAGAAGGGGGTGAGGGGGTTGGGTTAGGTGTGATAAATGAGATACAGTGCTAGATGGCCTGTGTCACCGTTGGTTCATTTCGGTGAGTCCTGTCAGGCTTCGTTAGCGGGTCAGTGAGTTGGTTTCTCTGCAAATCAGAATAGAGGACTCTGAAAAGGCTGAACCACTTTTATAAAAGACATATTCCATGTTTTACACCCATCTGTTCTTTTTTTATTGTGTCAAAACAAGTTCTTGTCTGACAATTCATGAAAGTGGAAGTGAGTCATCTCAATACACAGAATCCCGACAACAGACTGTGTCTTTTCTTAGGTATTTCATTTAATCACTTGAACAATTTATGTTCATCATTTCCTGTTTAAACAGATGTAATCAGTATCTAATCTGTGCAGAACAAATGCTTCCTGTGAATCTGCTTATGGAAACAAAAATGACTCCCAGAATTAAAGTGGTACTGAAGAAAAAAGTTTTCCCACCCAAACCTGAAACATGGCTATTTCATGGTTAAGACAATTTAATCTGATCCTCAAGCAGCAAAGCAGCCCCAAAATGTCTTCAGAGCATTTCTAACAACATGATGTTATTTTTCTGAAATCAAAGCAATGTGTGACAGGACAGGCGTCTTGCAACAATCTTCACGTTTGTCTCATCAGTCAAAAGATCAAACTCTAGAGTCTCAAGAAGGGAATTTTTCTCTTTTTTTGTTGGGACTCATGTTGGCCTTGCAGCTTGAAAATGTGTTTTTTTCTCTAGTCTTTTCTTTGCTAAAGTGTAAAAATATTGGCCTTCTTTATGGAGTTTTGTGACTTTGTGAATGAGCGGTTGATTAGCTCTTTCCTTAATAAATGAAATCATGAATTGAATTTTTTTTTCTATTTTTATTTATGCAGAAAAATCTCATCGAGACGCAGGGACTTAATTTTCAAGAGCGACCTTTTTTAAAAATACATACTAAACTAAAATCAAAAACCGTCTGATATTAAATATGTTTTTATGAGCTGAGACTTCAAAGTGTGAAAACAAAATGAAAACAAAATGAGTCTGAAATTTATATATTTTTAGATGATTGTAAATTCTTATTAGCTGAAGCTAATGGCTTGTGAGAGAAGGCCAAAGACTGAATCTGTCTTGTTCCGGTTTTTCAAAAAAGCTCCAATATCAGAAACATCAAAGAAGTTTATGTGACTGCTGTTTTAAAATCTGTTAAACTGCCTTTATGTTTGACGTTTATTTACACAAAGAGCTGATAAATGTTTAGACAGGAAATGGAGGATGAAGGCATTTCAGCACCAATTCTGTTTTTGCCTGGATCACATACCGCGAAACTAATGGACTGATATGAAAATAAAAGCAGTGTAAAGTTCAAAAACATTACAGTCATTTACAAAGAAACTATTTCATTGATTTTCCTTCATATGTTCCGTTCTCCTTTTTCACAGGAAACTTATTGTTGCACATTTCCGCACGACCCCATGATCCCAATTACTGTGTAAATAATTATTGTCTTCTGAGTAAATGACCCCCAAATTCACCATGAAGACAGTTTAAAAGATCAGAAAATTCCAATGAGATTGTTTATTTATTTATTTTAGTTAGAAGTTTTGGTCTTGACCTTTGTAGGACTAGCTTGTAGCTTCGGCTTCTATGACGGAATGGTGAGGATTTATACTTTAGAAAGACACCAAGAGAGTAAGGACAGCAAAGAACATTTTGCTAAAATAGTGGACTTAATAGCATCCATTACTAATATGTTATTATTTTAGTTATATGTGCTGCAGTGTGTACTAAAAATATAAATAATCTCAGTTGAACCCAGTTTCACTTTTCAGTTTAGATGGCAACACAATAACCTGTACTCTTTTATTTAAACATGTCTAATTGCTCGAACGTGTGTTTGTGCATCCATGTGTGCTTACATGGTCGCTATGTTTCCCAAGAAATGCTGTGAGTCCGGGATCAGTGCAGACAGGGTTTTGTGTGGAAGTCCAGGGTGTCATGGAGGGATTTCCTTGTCAGGGTGGCTGCTTTTAAGCACTTCCATCGCTCTCTCTCAGGAAGTGGGAGATATTTGTCTTTCAAATGCAAATAATAGTATGTCACCCTACAGAGAAAACAGAAAAAACATCCAGGAAGCCCCAAACCAAACAACATTTGGCTCACTTTCATGTGCATGGGGGTTTTTCTCCCTCTTTGCATTGACACTTCTGCCCCCTAGTGGTGGCTAAGACGCTGTGACATCGTGATAATTGACTTTTTGTTTACAGGCGTCTACATACTGATCGCTGTCGGAGCTGTCATGATGCTTGTGGGATTCTTGGGATGTTACGGTGCCATTCAGGAATCTCAGTGTCTGCTAGGAACGGTTAGCATTCCAGCTCCACCAATCACACCTCTTGTTTATGCAAAGAGCAACATTAAATAAAATAAATGAGAAAAGTCTGACTAAACATATGTTCCCACATCTTCTTTGCAGTTTTTCTTCTTTTTGGTGATCCTGTTTGCCTGTGAAGTGGCTGCAGCTATCTGGGGCTTCATGAACAGGGACACTGTATGTACAATAAAATAGAAATGTCTTAAAATCATCTTCAATTGTCATCCAGCTTCATGGTTTCTGATTGTCCACAGATGTCCAAAGAGCTGATTAATTTCTATGACGCTGCGTACATCAAGGCTGTGGATGTCACTGGGTCCCCAAGTAAAGACGCTGCCATCGGTGTGCTGGGTGCGTTCCACACTACGGTATGTTTTGTTTTGAGTCCAATTTTTTTATGTTTGTGGAAAAACAAAAAGTATGCCTTGTAATTACAAGTGCTTTTGCTCTGGCTTTCATCTTCAGCTAAACTGCTGTGGGAAAGGCGACGACACTCTTCTGTTCATGCAAGTCCGCGCCACCTTATGTCCCCCGGGAATACTTTCTGCGCCAAAACCCAAGGTACATACAAAGTTTACTACCAAACCCTTCCTACAGACCGTGTTTTATCATTTTAACAACTTTTCCTTGTCAGTTGCATGCCCAGTAGATGCTTAGTTCACAAGTAGAAACGATGTTAAAAACAAAAAATGAGGGAAGGCTCCAGCTAAAAGATGCAGAAGAACGCTACCATTACGTTTGAAACACTGAAGAATGACGTGGAAGAAGAGTTTCCAACTCAAATGTGCAATTAAAGAGGCAAAGACATGGAAATGTATTCAATAAGAAGGGGGTAATCGGTAATGAGTGCAGCACTTTGGCGGCGCCGATAAAGTTATTTAAAAGCATTCTTTGTAAAACCCAGTCTACATGTAATTAACTACAGTACTGAGTGACCTCTCCTGACTGTAACTCTGGCTCAGAAAATAAAACTCTGTCAGCGATCAGGTAAATTTTGTAATTTGTGCTTTAGGTATGACCAGCATTGCTGGAAGAGCATAATTTCCATTTCTCCCAACAACAGCTCTATCAGGAAACTTCAACAAACATGCTGTGCAGTGGAAGCAGCTAAAAAAAATCTGTTTTCAGAAACCAATTTCACATAATCACTGTTTTTTTTACTGGTAAGCATTTAATTGCACCACAGCAGGGCTGTCAAACTCCAGTCCTCGAGGGCCACTGTCTTGCAGTTTTTAGATGTGCCACAGGTACAAAACACCGAAATCAAATGGCTTAATTACCTCCTCCTTATGTAGATAAGTTCTCCAGAGTCTTGCTAACGACCTAATTATTCTATCCATCCATCAAACACTGGTTTAATTACAAAATGTCGACTTGGTTCAGTTACATGTGAATTATGACAGACGTGGTGCACTGAGAGCAGAACAAAGCTTTTAATTGATCGCGGCATCCTGATCCAGCATTTCTTCGTCTCTTCTCAGAGCTGCCACAGTGAACTCGTCGCTCTGTTCTCCGAGAAGCTCCACCTCATCGGCCTGGCCGCCTTGGTGGTTGCCGTCATTATGGTGAGCGACGAGTTGAAAATGCAAAGATCTCGATTCAGTTATTAAGAAATACTGCCTGTTGTCAGCTCTGATAGCATCGCAGACTCTAAGAGACAGACATATTGAATTAAGTCACATCATTTTCTGCATTTAGATCTTTGAGATGATCTTCACCATGGTGCTCTGCTGTGGGATTCGCAACAGCCCAGGAGTTTACTAAGCGTTTAAAGGCCAGCAGAAAACTACAGCAGCTGATACCAGAGGGATCTGTTTCTGTGCTACTGAAAGCACAACATGTATATTATCCTATTTACTATAGATTAGATCATTTATATATTACTCCTCTGTCATTACTTTCATTTTGACAGTAACTGACCTGTTATTGTTTTCTTTTATCCCTTCAGTTTGTTGGAAAATGTTTCTCTAGCAGGATTTCTGGGTGTGTAATATGTATATAAACTTATTGTTTATTAGAAAGGAGAATGCATGTGTATATGTGCGCGCGTGTGTGTGTGCGTGTGTGTGTGTGTGCGTGTGCGTGTGTGTGTGTGTGTGTGTGTGTGTGTGTGTGTGTGTGTGTGTGTGTGTGTGTGTGTGTGTGTGTGTGTGTGTGTGTGCGCTCACTGGGTAGTTGTTTGTGTTGTATCTAGCTGCAGGGTGACTGTTATTTATTCTGCAGTGTTTCTGGGATCAGCAAGGAGGTTTTTACTGCACCGTTTGTGTCTTCTAACCTAAAGGAAAAAATCATGCTCTCACGTTTGATAACTTGTGAATCTTCCCATAATAAATAGAGGCAAAACTTTTCAATTTTCTGCTAATTTTAAGAATCCTAATAAATTAAACCAACTGTCATATATAACTGTTTAACAGTGATTTTTCTTTTTTTTTTATTTTCAGAAGGAGCTTAACTTTATTTGGGAATTTTTGTCTGTCTTATTATCCAGCCAACATGTACTAATATGAGTTGTAAAAAAAGATTATATGTAGAGGTTTGATGCAGAACAATGCTCCATTTGAACTGGTTTTCTCTAAGACTCTACACAGCAGGCCGTGTCACTGATTTTGGCAAGATGGATCATATTTAATCAGGCCAAAAGGTTAAATAAAGCATTTTCTGAGACTCAAGCCTCTTTCAGGAACTTAGCAGAAACTTTATGGTTCTAACCCTCAGTAATGCTGTATTTGCTGCGTTTCGCCACGAGGGGGTGCAATCAAATGAACGCATGTTCACTCTGCAGCTTCTTTCCCTTTTGCAGCAACTTATTTGCATAAAAAAAACTAACCTGACTCGAACTTCTGGCACAGAAACAGCCGCCACACCCAAAGCACAAGCTGCCAACAGGTTCACTTTCTCACCAAAGAAGCAGCTTTGATCTCAGCTGTGGCAAAGATAGGCCCCAAGCTCTTTTACTCTCAGGAAGAATCTCTTGAATATGGCTTCTTTTTACTGAACACACTTTGTTTCTAGTTTAATAATCTTCTCACATCTCTACTGTTGTCAACTTGAACTTTGTGTGTTGGCTCCAGATTAAAGATGTCTCAAAGCGAAGGTAGACGGTCATATTTAGACAACAGGGTGTTATGATCGTCGACACGACACAAGTGTTTGCCAAAGCCGCCTTTCCTGTTTCTGGAGGACAATGATGCCATGTGATTTTAAAACAAGCCTCATCCAGTCAGCACTTATGAATCATGAAACGAACTTTCCAGTGTCTGAATAAGAGCAGCGATCGGCAGGTTCCACTTTTTTTAGTGCGCAAAGTTGTGAAATCCTCTGTTTTGGGTGGATTGATTCCACCCAAATGATGAGATGGGCGTTATCAAAAGCATTAATTACTCACCTGGGTTTATACTGTGACACTAGCAAGTGACAAAGGGAACAGGATTGAACCAGAAATGTGATTTTTATATTCTAAGAAAAAATGTTTAACATTAATTTACTAGATCAACACAGATTGTTTTATTTTTTTAAACTGGACCTCTATTTCAGAAGTTCAAAGTTCAAGTAGTTCAGATTTTTAGCATGGGAGTTGTACAGAGGATTTTAAAACCTTTTCACCTTTTGTGAATGTAGACAAACTCTTTTTTTATTATTTGTAAGTCTAGATTTTCACTGACAAATGAAAATCTTCTTTAAATATTACACCACAAAGTATCAGTTCTTACTTCTTATGTTTATCTTAAGGAGCAGAAACTTCCAGCAACTTCTACTCGAAAGCAGGTTGTTTATTCAACCTGTCTAAATAAACCCATAACCTATTTTTAGTGCTCAGAATAAATTTAGAATATCTTCTGTGTGAAGAAAATAGAAAACAACACTAAATATTGTGAAATCTTTTTTAAAAATCTGTCTACTTTACTAAATATTATGTGTTTAGTTTATTGCAGAGCAGGTGAAAACAAACAGAATCACTATAAATAATTATTATTTTTCAAAAGTAATTTTGTATCCGTTGAGTAGTCTTTGGTCTGAAACAACACAAAATAGAGAAAAGTCTGAAGTGATAGGAAAGTGAAATATGGTTTAAAAATGTTTTGTGGAAAAAAAAATCTTTGTATTTGTAAACACACCCATTTACTCTGATATCCTGAAATAAAGTCCAGTAGTAATTGCATCAAGTAGTTACATCATGACTAACCAGAGTCCACCTGTATGTTATTTAGTCTCATTATAAACACAAATATTTTGTGAAAGCTTCTGAAATCAAAAAGGGCAACAATCAAACGCCTGGCTGATCTCATTGTTACTGCTCGCTCTGTACGCTGAATACAGAGCAATGCTAGAAGAAAACCTGTTAGTGGCTGTAAAAGTTTTAAAAATTAAACATTCAGTCAGATCTACGCTGAAATGGTTCAGACAGTGAAAGTCCAGAGCTGCAGTCCTCTCCAGACTAGTCTGCGTGAGCTTGAGCTATTTTGCAAAGAAGAATGCATAGATTTCTAACTGACTCAGAGGGAACATGCCACACTTTTCAGCTGTTGATTTGTAAAATATGTTTAAAAACAACATTTCTTTTTTTCCCAGCAAAAAAATAATCTTGATGTCTGTGTTTGAAACATGACAAACTATGAAAAGCTCCAGCAACATGAATGCGTTTGTCAGACATTATACACCGTCTATTCATTTAATGACAGTCTCATGTATTACAAAGCAAAGGTTTGTCACGTTTTTTTAACTTAGGATTTTTAAAAAAAAACACGAGGGAGGAAAAAAAAAACCTTAGTGCAAATTAAAAAAAGGCTTCTTTGTTATTCTCAGATTAAGTTCCAATTAGTCAAAAAGTAGTTGATAGGTTCACAATAGACAGCTTACTCTTACTTCTGTGTTCTGCACTTATTGTATTAGGTGTGTAATCTTGCCATCTGCTGACGAACCATTCATGTCGGTTCTTGAATTACAGAATGTCTGATCAGACCAGGTGCTCTGAATAAGGACTCCTGGCTGCAGCGCTGCAGTTTGATCTTGGGCCCTGCAGTAAAATTACAAGTACTTGCACAAAAACTGATTGTGATTGTGTGCAAAGCTGAGTGTGGAACTGCCTAAATGGTCTCTAAAGTCTACAACTGAATGTGATACATTTTGGGAATTTTGGGAATCTTCATATCAAGGTTGGGTCGTCATCTGTAAGCCTTTATAACTGATACCCTCAGATAAATGATCCTTTAAGGGTAATTGCTTCTTAGTTTCCGTCTGGTTTTGCAGCTCTCTGAAAACTTCAGCTTAGTTTTATGTGAAAGGAAAGCTGCTGATACTTCACATAGCAAGCAGAAGATGATTTTCTCATGGCGTTACTCTCCTGATTCTGACAAATGCAACTGGTCTGAGTCACATTTCTGCTCTATTCACAAATCGTCACGGTTTGATATTCAGTAGAACTTCTGCTCTGAGTATTTACCGCCCTGACTGAGTCACCACCATAGTGGGAATAAGAAATCATGAAAAATCTGCTTCACTACCAAACAAAACAAAACAACTGATAAGTCCTGTTCAGAGACGGTTTCATATTCCTGCCTGATAGAGATTTATGTTATGAGATCAAGCGAAGCAGCCTAAGTGAACGAAAGTTATCTCTTTCCGTGTTTCTCTGCTCAACATCATCGTTGCTCAGACGGCGTGGCTCGCTCCTCTTCTTTTTCAACACACCCCAGGGTGTCTTACCTGTCTGTGACTCATCTATTTGTGCTTCTACATAGGATAGTTAATTAGAATGAGGGCGTTAACTTACTTTCTGAAACTTTTAATACTCTGACAACCACAAAATCAGATCAGTCCAGGTGAAAGTCAGAGGAGAACGTCTCATTCACGGGTCATGGTAAGTCTAAACTTTTACAGAAGCCTCTGAAGCTAACAATTTTTTCCCTCCTTGCAGTTTTGGATGCGAGGCCTCGGATTGACTTTTTTGCATTTGGTTGTTATTGTTGAGCCTTAAGCTGCGTTTTGCAAATTGTTTGTGCATATATAGTTTTGTTCAACAAATTAGAATATTAATTTATTTCAGTATTTTATTGGGTGAACTACATTTTGTGAATTTATTGTGCATTGATTGATGAGGACATGTGAGCATTTTGATAATAATTTTCCATTTACTAGTAAAGGAAACAGCATTTAAAGTGAGAATATTACATCAGACTAATGAATAAATTTCACATAAATATCAGGAAATTGATATGATGTTGACTGAGAAGGACTGAGAGAAAATTTGCTCTCTCAGATCAGACATAGATCTGCTTTGAAAAAACAACTGAAAGCAGAACATCTTGATAATACCTCCTGTTGCTATGTTCAAATTAAAGAAAACAAATAAATCCCAGGTGCGGCTTGGGCTTAATGACAGAGTGCTGCAGAGCCACACCTTGTAACAGCCTTTCAGCAAAACCTGAGGATTGACAAGAGGGGGAGGAAAAGAAAAAAGAAAATGAAAAGAAAAAAATTGTTTCTACTAAACTTTGCTTTCAGGTTAAATTTTATTACTGCAGCACAAAACAAACTTGTAATATGTTCATGGAACATTGAAAATCTATAAATCGGGGGGAAAAAGCGAATAAAAAATGTGGAGCAGATCAGCTTATCTCCCGTCGCTGTTAACACGGCGTCTGTTCTTCACAGTTTTATTTGATTTCCTCCTGATTTAGTGTTTTTTTTTTAAATCCTTTCATGTGGCAGAGTTATTGTGAAACAAGGCTGTGAGAATATCCACATACGTACAAACATTGCAACATAGAAGGAAGTCATTTTGCTGCATTCACAAAGTTCTCCCATACAATTAGCACCAGTTTGGATTTAACTCTTGAATGGATAGTTCTCCTAATGTGGTGAAGTGTAAACCTTGACCCTAGTGGAAGTGAATCAGACCTGTTTATCTTGCAAAGTGGTTGAGAGGACCATTGTGCTGAGCTGATGCAATGTAAATAAACTACATACAATTGAACTGAATGGATGAAATACGACAGACCGAAACTTTCACTGAGAACACATATTGTTTAATTTTGCTGCTTTTAGGATGAGAGAATATTCATTTTTAAATTGTTAAAATGAAATCACTGTGGAGATAAAAGAAAAAAAAAAGAAAAGAAAAAAGAAATTTGGAAAACAAATTTGAATCAAAATCTATAAAATTATCCAGACAAAAAAAAAAACATCGTAAGATCAAATCATACAGACAGATTTAAATTTAATACTGATCCAAGTTTTAATATGCTGTAAAATTTAGTTTATAATACCCATTGGTGAATCAGTTTCTCTCTTTATTGTGTGTATTTGCAATAGAAAATATAATAAAGTTTTGTTAACTTTGAATTAAATCCCCAATTACATTTTACAATTACTAAATCTATAATACAAAATCTTTAATAGCTGCAGTAGATGCAAACTCTCCTTTTTTACTCTCCTATGAGAGCAAGAAATGCTTTCTGACAAAATGTCTTACCTGCCATTATGTCGAGTAGCTTGTTATATTACTCATCTTTAATCAAAAGCATTGACTCCTTTGACTCTCCTTTGTCTTTGTTTACCTGTGTAAGGTTTTTAGTGAAAGCTCTTCTAGCTCACATCACTCAATGTAAACTTGTCTTTAATTGTTCTCAATGTTATGAAGTAGCTTGATTTCTGCCTTGTTACAAGTCAGTTTTCTGCAGTAGGATGTGAACCACGACGTTAATCTACACTTTGAAGTTTTTAGCCAGGAGGAAGAATCTCACAAAAAACATCAAACAGTTTTAAAGTAAAACCTGTTGTTCTTATTCTTAGCCTTATTGTTAGCATAAATTAGCAGAACTAAAAACAAATAACTAAAACACATTAAAGTGCTGTGAGGTAGATAATTTGATGCTCTCTTAAACAAAATGTCAAAGATGGGAAGGTTTCCTTAAAGCTAGAAATAAATATCAGACATGATATTATTCTTTATATGCTGCTTAATAATGAAAATCCATAAATCCTTGTCAGTATCTAACTTTTTTATTCTGGTTTATTGGAATAAAGTCACTCATTTCGTACCGTAATTACAAAATTAAGGTTTGTTTTTTATAGACTCTTGCTTATGAGATTCAAACATGTCACATTGTAAAAACAAAAAATTACACAAGTAGTAACTTATTAGTAAACAAACTTGTCTTAATCAGTTTAAACTGTTTTAAGCAAACTATTTTTATTACATGAATTAATAGAATAATAAAGCTGCTGACATTCTGCTGTGGCTTATTATGATACTTATATTTGCCTTTTGTTAGTTTCCTTCGATCACAATAACTGGAACCTGTTACTGTGTAACATATGTTTGAAATGGTTATTGCTTGTTAAGTAATTGGTTACTGTTTTCTTTTTTTTACAAGCACTTTGAACTGCGTTGCTGCTGAAATGTGCAAATAAACTGCATTTAACACGACCATCGTTTTACAACTTTCAGAGACCTTATGCAGGTTTTCCTGTCAGAACTTTCTCAAATGTTGAGTAACAATTTTAATAAAACTAAAACAGTAATATTCCTGGCAGATTTAAATTTAAAGTTATTTTCAAGAAGCTAGTTTCTTGAGACAGACATATTTTAAAAAATATTAGAAACAATATAATATAAACTGTACTCAAGAAAGAGTAGGATTACGTCAAAATACTGTTACTTAATTAAAAGTAACAGGTAGCAATGGAAGAAGTTGCTAAAGTACTCGATGAAAATCCAACTGTAGCAGAGAAATTGATCATAACTTCTGATTTATTTCAAAATTATGCAATCAGACAAAAAGATAAAGATATGTGCTAATTCTGGTATTTTAAGCACCAAAATGCAAATGCAAATTAAGAAAGAATCAAAACTTTTGAAACATATTTTCATTAGAATACCAATAAAACTAAAACTTACAGTAGATAATGTATGTGTTACATTATACTGTTGCAGTGACAATATGGTGTCTTCACTTATGGTTTAAATAACATTAAAATGTTTCTCTCATGTCTTTTTCATTAAAATAGTTACTCGCAGTGAGTGGAGTGTCCAGAAAGTTCACTGAAGTGAGAATAGCGATACGTCATAATGTTTTATTTCGGTGAAAGTAAAAATCACGTTGTGGAAAAACGAAAAGAAAATGAAAAAAAAAAAAAAAAAGGTTAAGCATTTTTGTCTGAGGAGTGTTTTGTCAGGGGGTTTGAGTCAGCTGCTTATCTAGACGCGTCCAGAGCTCACCTGTGAGTCAGGTGTCTGGTTTCAGCCTGGCTCCGCCCCCCGCAACTAAGCGGGACTTTAGTAGTCCGTCTGCCTCCATAAGCGCAGTTGGACCGAGCGGACAGAGTTTGTCCGTCAGGGGCGCGCCTTTTCGTTCAGGACTCTCTCTCTGTCTCTCTCGACTCTGCCGCCATGAGTATGATGACAACGGACAACGCTTTTCTTTCTTCGTTACAGCCACACACCTTGTCCACCACCTATGCTCTCCCGTCGGACAACCAGCTCGGGAATGGGAGCGCCATGTCGGACGACGCTGTGCGCGCGCGGCGGGTCCAGGAGCAGATCAAGCTGAAACTGGCCGAGAAGGGGACACTTCCGCGTCAGAATGGAAAGGCCTCGCAATACGCAATGTCAGGTAAAAACATCAATAAGCTCAAGAGGAAGTACCACTTACAGAGAAATGAGCAAAACTGAGCTGGATGTTATGTTTTCAGAGCTGGCAGGTGTTGGAATCGTTATCTGACCACAGATGTGAATTTATGACCAATACTTATCTGTCTGTGTCGTTGAACTTTGAGCATCCATAAGACAAGAACAAATAGAAGACAAGTAATATATCTATATTTAAGTCGTAAAGGTTGTTATTGCAAGAGTTGGACAATGGTTTGCTTTGTTTAGGTAAAACATCTCTGCCTCCCATCACACTGACAGAGTTTATTCATTAGCTCACATCAAATGTAAAATGTTCACAGCTGATAGGATCCACATTGCAATGAATTTTAATAAATAGCCAAAAGTTTCTATGGAAGATCAAAACTGCCAAAAATAAATACAAGTTGATTCGATGGGATTGTAAGGAGTTAAGTATCCAGAAGTTCAGCACTATGTCATTCAATAATTGAACCCACAACTTTCTAGTTACTCCACCCACTGTTGTGCAGTCAATCCTAGAGAAATGCAGCTTTTTAGTACAAAAACTCAGGTCTTAACTCTGGGAATGATGTCAGACCTGAGTTGAGTGTTTTCTAGGTATGAGTTAGGAACAGATTGGATAACTGTTGTGGTCACTAGCTACTATCAGAAAGACAAGCCACTAATGTACTTTTCACACAAACAAACACTAAAGGAAATGGAGATTGTACATGATGTTTGGTGTCACTGGTTTTAATGAGGTATATACATCGTTGGGCATTAAATGCAGCTTTCACTGAAGCTTTGTGTGTCAGACACATTGGGTTTTAAAGAAAGACCTTGTTCAACTTTCACATGTTGATGTATTTCAATTCAAAATAATTGTATTTATCCTGAAGGGAAATTAAAATTTGTTGTAACTCATATTGCTGCTGCATTATGCAGGCAGGAAAGGTCTCCCATAGCAGATGAATCTGAAAATGCTGGATGTTTGACACCCTCTTGACTGTTATGACATTCTAATAGTTACATTTTTTCACAGCATGACCTGAACGACACCATCAGGTTTTGGCAAACACTGCTATTCCACCTCATTTGCCTTTGCTCCTCCTCTTTGAAGCTCTGTCTGGCCGTCTGGTTAGAAAGCAGGGCAGAGAGACATTGCAGCTGGGGATACAATCCTCTAAGCTTCCTATTCAACTATAATTTCCCAAACATGTTTCGCCTCAGACCTCAAAGAAGTTAATTAGATACTTAAATTAGAACTATTTTCAATTAATAATAACTGGAAGATCATTAAGTGAAACTCGTTCTTCTCTTTTTCGTTGCTCTTGTCATGTTTTTCTTAGGGACGCACCCATCCACAATTTTCACTTCTGATACCGATGCTGAAAAAAATGACTGAATTGAGTTTTTGAACACAGACATAAATGTGTTGAATTTCAAATTTATTTGATAACTCTGCACCAGTGCAGCACACTTAAATACACAAACAGCTTACCAAGATTGGTCAAACATAAAATAAATAAAAAAAATAGCACAACTTTAATTTGCTCAGTCAGTGTAACTTGGAGTAGAAGAGTGAGTGTAAAGTAAATCATAAAGAAACAGACAAAACAATAGGTTGACTCCTTTGGTATGCAAAGAAAATTGCCTTATTCACATTCTTAATTATTAAATGTGTTCAGTATCTTCAGTGAGATTTACCTCTATAACTACAAATTTCGTGCTGATGTACAAGGCACGAAAGCATGACAATCAACATGGTCACCATAGCTAAATGAATTTATGTTATTGATGCGTGTACTCTGATATCCTCTAATTATCGTAAAACATCCCTTTGTATAGATCTGTAAGGTACAGTTTTGTGTATAAAATCTAACAGCCAAAAGTACCAGTCAGCCGACTGAGTGGGGATCAAAATTCCTACCACAAATGAAAAAGCACCTTTTGCTAATGATACGTCTGACACTCTCCAAAAGTATGTTGTCCTCAGTTGCATGATATGTCTGGCATGTACAAGCAAATGTTTGTACATTACACAAACAACTGACGCAACTTCACCGACTCCCGAAATGCAAGGATGGTGAAAAATGAGGCGAGGGAAAGACTTCAGTAAGACCTGTAGTGTTAAGAATCAACTTTATGAGGGTCTTCCAATGACCCTGAGGTCAAGACAAAATGCATTGGTCTACTAATTTGACCCTCTCAACATTTATTTAAATGTTAATTTAAAAAAAAAAACAACATGTAGTGAATCATTTTCAAATGATACTGAGTCATGGGATTAGATGTAGAGAAAGTCACCATTGAGAGACTTTATTTAAATGTTTTTAGATGTATTTTGTTATTTTGGCTATTTATGTCAGCCTGGTAATTTTCTGCAAACCCAAATTATTCTTTGATTGTTACAAAGGAATTTAACACATTAAAGAAGCAGCTGTGTGTTTGTTTTTAATTTGTGGATTTGACTTTAAACCTTTCAACATGCAGTTGTTGAAATAGCAATAATTTTTTGGTTGTCATGATAAATCACTAGTGATTTATAAGTACACTTAAAAATGATTTAAGTCAGTAAATATTGCCAAAGAGTGAGTGAGAGACTGTCTGCTGCACCAGGAAAGGTCTGTTTGTTTTTCCAGTTGTCGGTGTTGCATTACAGATGACTTATGTGATTTTTTTCTGATTTTTGGCAGTTTTAATCCTCTGCATATTTTATGTTTAAGAAGATATTCTCCTCTTGACAATAATAAAACCCAAATTAAACTGTTTAGGAGGCTGCAGGGACTTTTTCATATCTGGTTACTCACAGATTTAGAATTTAAAACTTATTTCTTTCCCTTTTGATTCAGGGAAGCTCATTGTATGATTCAGTACATTCTGCAAAGACAGCTTGAAAATGGATGCCTGCTTTGTGTGGGAGGAGTTTTTGATTGTTTCATTTGTTCTTCAGCATAACTGTTTCTGTTTGATTCAAGTTTGTTTTGCATCAGTCCTTTGGGGGAATTTCTTAATTTGTCTTGAAGCAGCAGCAGTTTTACAGTGTGTCCTGTTTCTGCTCTTGTACAAGTGGTTAATGTGTAACAGGGCTCAACAAGAACTGCTTTCATTAACTTTCCTGATAGCAGTGTGAATGTGAGAAAGGCCATCAGCTTTCAGTTGACTTCCAGAGATGAGGGTTGTTGTTAGAAACGTACGTTGTCAAAATATACGACTGGGTTAAAAGATGTCTGTCTAAGTGTTATTGCGAAATGTTCTATGCCAGTGTGGGATTGGTTTCCAAGTATTTTCTTTCCTGAATGCTACTGTAGTTGGTGGTTGCTCCATATTTGTTAATGTGACGCATTTATTGAACTGAAAGTGTGTCAGGAAGTCGGATTGTCTGCCATCTGGACCTGGATACCTGCCTGCCTGTTCCTGCCTCTTGTTTCAAGACATTCCTTCGTGTCTTGTGCGTCACCGTTCTCAGCCAACAAGCAGAAAACAAACAGAGCACCTTGACATTAGGTTTGCGTCAATGTGACCTCCAAACTCCAGGCTATTCGGATCCAGAAACAGAGGCTTTTACTCATTCTACTGGTTTAAGCTTTTCCCAGCGGCGTCAGCTGTACCTGCCTCAACAGGCGAATGTGCTGCTTCTACTGTTTCTTAACAACTGAGCTGAAACACAGATATGACATGTCTCCCTAAATATTGTGGTACTCTCTTTTTCTTAGCTAAAATATACCTCTTAACGATAGTCAATGTAAATCATCCCTGACTTTTGCCTGGAGGCAAATATGCAGTTGCACAATATAACATTTTATCAGCTGCCGGCTGAAACCTCACAGTGCAGAATAGTGTCATTTCAGTGGTTTGTGGCTTTAGAGAACTTGATAATGAATGCATAAGTGTTTGCAGATGGGAAAAACAAAAACACACGGAGCAATCTGGAAGGAATAGCTCCCTTTCTGTGCCTTAAAGCAGTCGCAGCTGATGTCTCAACACTTGAATCAGAATCCTAGCAAGCGACATAAAGAAAAAGAGTAGACACTGAAGAGTCGACACTAAATCACGGAAGGTGATTTAGGGTGTGTTTTAGTGGGCCTGTGAAATGCTGACGCTATCAGGTGTGCTGGGCGTTGTTAGGGTTGGGCTCGGGTCACGTCAGAGAACATGTCAGTCATCTCTCCACAGCAACTGGTTTCTTGAAGCAATGGGCCTGGGGCAATGTTGGAGACTCTCATGAAGGCACATGAGAAGTGGAAAAACAACAGCTTCTCAGACATAAACTGAGCATGCAGGCCCGGTACAGTAACAACACAAGTGTTGTTTTATTTCGGATAGGTGCAACTTAATGAACAAACTGGTTTAAAAGTTAAAAGTTATTGTTGCACCAATCTGAATTTTGTTTGACTTTCTGTTTGCCTTTAAGCCAATTTTGGTTAAATCAATTCACATTTTTCACAGGAACAGTATTATGTTAAATCGACTTTTTTTGAGCTTTGCGTCATGTTAAAATGTTAAGAGAGACAGAGCGCTACCATTGAGGCAGTTTCCAAATGTCCAAGCTTCCAACACCGCAACTCCCATACTCGGTTCCTATAGACTAGCCAGCAGTAATTAGCAAACTTGTGGTGGAACTGTGCATCTGCTGATCTCATTGTGCGAGCCACTTCTCAGTGCAATGCTGGTAAAAAGGTTGTTAAACGGTTAATAGAGGCTAGCTTATTAAGGCTAGCTTTGATAAAACCGTGGTCTCTGCATATGTGCCTTCTAGAAAAAGTAGATTTTTATCTGAACTCTGAGATTTCCAAAATGCTGCCAACATTTCCAAATAAATCATGTTCTGTGACAAGCAGAGACTGAGAGCTACAAGGAAGTAAAACAAAGCAAATGTAATGAACTCTCTGCTCTAAGTCATGCTCTCTCAATTTCTTACCATGTAGTCTTACATTTTACGAAAATACAGTTAACTTTTTTAAAACATTTCAGTTTATTCTGACGCCTTTTTAAACACCTCACTGAACTTTAAATGTTGTTCCTTTAGTAACAACTTCCACAATCAAAAGCCATTGTTGTGAGTGCAGTAATTGCATTTAGCACATTGCATTTCAGAAAAAGAGTATTGTAACTCCGAAGTGACATCACTGGCTTGACTTCCTTTATGCAG
Source organism: Poeciliopsis gracilis (assembly GCA_911649635.1). NCBI lineage: Eukaryota > Metazoa > Chordata > Actinopteri > Cyprinodontiformes > Poeciliidae > Poeciliopsis > Poeciliopsis gracilis. Next base: position 195,969 of record CAJVRI010000506.1, read on the forward strand.
TGAAAACTATGAAAATGAAACACAAAGCTTTAGATATAGATCTATTTCCAGAATGATAGGTAACATGCGATTTAATAAAAATTACCTGCCACTTCGGAGGTCTTGGACAGATTAATTCTTGGTGGTACAAATTAAAACACCATAACTGATAAATTTACAAAGTATTACAAACATAATCACAAATACCTTGACGACAGCTACAGGAGACACGAGGCTGCTACACGTAGCTCGCTTCCAGGCTTCAGTTCGTTCTGTTTATTCAAGCCTTTCACATGCATGCAAAACTTGTGATAACAAGAAATAGAGACAAACTGAAATCCATTCATTTCATACAAAACTCAAAACGTGAAACTTAGATTACCTTATCCTAATTGTTAGAAATAAACATACCATTTTTCAAGAAATAAATTATTTTAGGGACACAAGAATTTTCAATTTTCCTGACAACTTTCACTCTGAGAGACTCTTTAGAGCTAACTCCCCCGAAAGAATGTATACCTTTCATCTGCAACAAAACTAAATTTTGCTCTTAAAGTAACATGGTTAAAACAATGACAGAGTTTTTTTTTAGAGGTGTTTCAGTCAGGGAAGAAACAATACAAATAACCAAAAAAAAAGACATTATGTGTAATTCTAACAAAAGATAAATACAACCAGATGACATGTGCATATTCTGAGGTCTTAGTGAAGCAAATAAGCGGCATTACAATCATTCAATGCATCATTTCACCTGAAAACAGAGATTTTCTTGGAGGGCTAGACGGAAATATTTTGAAAACTACCAACCATCTCAAATGTCTGTGTTAATATTTGTGTTCCCCTAAATCTCATGGACACCGATTACTATTCCTCTCTAAAAGCCTTTAGGTTTCTTTATGTCTTTGTGATAGACCTGAGAACCTGTGTGAAAGAGGTCCAGTGAACATGATACAGACATTTAATATCCCTTCTGGGAGAAATTACACATTTGTGTCCTGAATTGTCCTCCCTTCACTCTTAGTTTAGCATTATTCTCATCAAAATAAATAAAAAGCTGCAAAATTGACTCTGGTGTTTGACCAAAACCTTTTCATTTTATCTATTTATTTATTTTAGCCAGAGTAAACAAAAGATAAAAACAGGCTTCTGAAAGTGACACAATGTTTTCAGATCATCAGATATTTCTTTAGCTACACTAACTTTTCTGTTAGCCTCTTTCTGTTGGGAATATTTAGTAACATACCTACTATTTTTTACAGTCTAATGTTGAAACAGCAGTTAAACATTCAATCACAGTTTGTGCACTCAAACATGCTGTGGTATTTGTGCATCAGATGGAGGATTGTTCCCAAAGTGAGGAGTAATTGGAGATGTTAAACTTGGCCAGGTCCTGCAAAGCCTGTGTGCAATCAGACATCCGTGCAACACGATACATGCCATTTAAACTGTAATATCTTCATGCAGATTACTGCTTGTTAATGTTGTATTATGATTTTATATGTTTGCAGAAGTAGAACATGTATTTTATTTTTAAAAATATGTCCACTTCAATCCCTTGAGCACAAAAAGTGCTGTTTTGGATATCTTAAAAGATGGAATCATAAGGTATTTGTTGACATCATTCCTAAAATCTTTTTCTTAATTTTTTTTTAGACTACGGCGGTTCTTCAACAATGAAATACAGCCACTATAGCCCAAGTTACAGTCCTAAGACTTCCTACATGTCAAAAACCCTGGTGAGTACAGCAGCATTTTCACAAAATGATCAACACACATTGCATTGAAATGTTTGGAGGATCGTCAAATGGACCATCAAACTGGACGTATGAGAGAAATAAACTTGTCGGTAAGCTGGGTCAGGATTCAGCATGTGTGATATTTCACAGTGAACTGTGATCAGATTACCTCTGAGTTTTCAAGTCTGCCCTCTAAATTCTTCTGTTTTGGTGCTCCTATAGTGAAACACTGATGATACTGTGAGTGTGACAGACCTGATGTGGCATTTTAAACATCTGAATGAGATCTGGAATTGAAAACAACAAGCTCAGAGGGCAGGAATGTTGTTTCCAGTTGCAGCACATTTCTGCAGTCAAGTTTAGAAACCATTTTATTCAAAGCATTTACTCAGAACAAATTAACTCATGCACACAAACCACCAGAAACTGTAGATTAACTCTGTAAGCGTATCAAACTCTGGTAACATTCTCTCTTTTCCTTATGCTCAGGGTCCTCGTATGAGCACCAGGGCAGAATTCAGCAGCCGATCTGCAGCCCCAGACTTTTCCCAGTTTCAGCGGATGAGTGTGGGTGGAGGTGGAGGTGGAGGTTTTTACCGGGAAGAAATGCACAGGGGTGGTTTCCAAGGGACCATCAGACAGAACCAAATGGATCGAGATGACATGTCTGTGCATTCACTGCGAAACATACCGGCAGGGAATCAGTGGCTGGTAGACAACAGCGATGCTGGAAGCATGATCTCCGAGCGAGATGGCACCTTTGACCATCAGTATTCCCAGAGTGCAATGAACGGCTACAGCAACCAAATAAGACAAGGAGGAGGCATCATTACTCATCAAACTGGGTTTCAGACCCAGGAGCCAGCAATGTCCATCGGGCGTCAAAGTATAAGTGGCACTCTGACCCGTGGGGGAGCGGTAGGAGGAGGGTCGGAAATTATCCAACAGCAGTCCTTTAAAGGCCCAGCCCACCGCACTATCAGCAGGATTGCAAACCGTAACCGGATGAGTGTGGGCTCCCTGTCTGGTTCCCGGATGACCGCAAGTGCCGGCAACATTGGAGCAGGAGGAGACAGAGTGGATAGTGGGTTTTTAATGTCCGTGAAATCTGGTTCCCAACGGAACCTTTTTCAGCAACGCCAAGGTGGCATGAGCCGATCCATGTCTTTGAGAAGTATTCACAGTGTGGGCGGGGGCATGGATGTCCTTGGCCAGGTAGATTTGGAAGAGATGCCCCACCTGCAAAGGTAAGAATCCTTGGAAAGTATTCATTATTGTATTATCAAAACCTCTGTGCATATCAATTGTTTCTATCATGCTTTGAAATTGTACTGAAAATACTAGTTCATGTCTGCAATGATCCAACCAGTCTGACCACAGTTGTTTAGGAAAACTCACAGAAATCATGTTAAAAAAACAAAACAAAAAAGTATTCCAATTAAAAAAAAACAACAAAAAAACAAGAAGTAACTCAGTCTTTACATTCACCAGACAAAAACAAACAAAATATACTTTTGGTAATTATCTTGCAATAAATTCTTAGCAATTGACTAAGTCATAAATGTAACCAGTTCAATGTGGAGATTTTCAAGAATGAAAATTTTCCCAGGAACTTTTTAGAAGCCAAGACACTGGCGGAAACCCAAAGGCAGGGTGGGGTCTTTCATTCATTCAGATGACTCTTATTTGATGATCACTTCTGTATTACTGATCGTGATGTACAAATATGGTGTTGTAACATGCAGCACATTAACAGGAGTGTGTGTTTCCTAAGAGCTGCGGATAGGGAGGCGGCTCCATAGTGGCAAGACGGGTTTGGGTTTAGGGTGTGGCTGCTTGGTTAAGATTCAGGCTTCGCATTTCACACATCCCCGTAATGAGTGGTTGGGCGAGTGCATTTGCAGAACATTGAATGATTTATTTATTTTTTTTTTTTTAAGGAATTTTTCCAACTGAAATTTTTGTCCAAATCACCTTTCCAAAAATCTCTGTTTTGTTCTAGCAAGACAGAACATTTTCTCTGTTTCAGTTCATTTGTTTGTACATTTTGCAGGATCGACGCATTGGATATGCCCACTGCAATTTTATACCTGAAGGACGAAGACAATGCGTTGCAGGTCTTGGGTTCAGCATACATTCAGCATATTTGCTACAATGACAAGACTGCAAAAGAACTGGTATTTTGCAAATGTGGCACTTGTGTTTAGAATGCGCTTTCTTCTCTGTATTCCTCCGACTGAGAAAGTTGGTCATGAAAATTGTTTTTCTCGCAGCGATGACAACCCTTAATGGATAGTTTCGCTATTTGAGGTTGCTGTAAAGATCCACATTACTGCTCTAGAGTGTCCCTCTAATTCTTTGTGTTGCATAGTTGATCAGCATTTAAAAAGCCTGAATATAAAACAAATAATTTAACCTGTACCATAAAGCGATTGCTTCTAAATTTTCTGAACTGGCTGAAATACCTGATTAGTGGCAATATATCCCTCACTGCTCTACCTTATCATACCATACCAGCTACTTTGCAGTCAATTTTGATTACATCTTTTGAAGCCAAACAGAGACATGAGCTAACCAAGAGCATCCAGGCAGAAAGTGACAAAGAGTGTAAGCATAAAAAATATTATCAAGGAATTTTAGGAATTAAATGCTTTCTTCAAATTTTAAACAAACTTCAAACAAAGCCTGCAGATACTCTTGCTTTGGAGAAACGTTATTGTTTTCATAACTCTTACCTGCTAATTGTTAAAATGACTATAGCAAAAAAAGTAAGTACAGAAACCATAACATTTGGAATTTATCTGCATGTCAGCTTTAGATGTTTGTCTGTAACTTTAAACCAACCTGTCCAAATGTGACAACAGCAAATTAGGATTAAAATTACGTTAGTTTTCATGCACAATCCCAAGATTTTAAATCCCTGGAGCTGGTGACATTTAGAAGTTTAATTTGACCTTAATAAATTCATGTGTTTGTTTGTCAACTTGTTACAGACCTCCTATGAGTTGCTTTTGTGTGAATAGAATAGGGTCGTTTTCTGGACATTCTTATTGTGGTTTTGCATTGGAAAAGATTCATGACTGGAAAACTTACCAACACGGGGAGATTTTTTTCTATGCTTTGTAAAAAATTAATCTTACTGCTTGAATTGTGCAACTCAGTGAACAGAGATGAAAAAGGACTTAATTTGAAATCATCTAGTAATAGAAACAAAATGATCTATAGAGCTATTTGAATTGCTGAAACATTCTCTGTGTTCGTTCCAGGGGAACAAATTGGGTGCCATGGAGCATCTGGTGCGCATACTCAACAGTGAAGATCCTGAAGTTCGTCGTTTTTCCTCTGGTGCCGTGCGCAATATGATCTTTGAACATGTTGACAATAAGGAAAACTTTATCCGTCACAATGGCATCAGTGAGCTTGATAAATCCCTTGGCATAGATGACGACGAGCTTTGCAAAAACGTCACAGGTAAGATAATAAAGTCTATGATCATCATCAGGACAAAAAAATTTGTGGATCGTGGAAGTGCTTAACTGAAGCAGAGAAGCAATGGAGGCAGTGCATGGTGTCTAAAGTGTAGAGAAATCAATGTATAAAATATACATTTATACTGAATAACAATATTCCCCAAGGGCTGCTCAGTGGTGCAGTTGGTAGAACTGTTGCCTCGCAGCAGTAAGGTCCTGGGTTCGATTCAATAATTGGTCTCTCTAAATTCTCCCCAGGTGTGAGTGTGTGTGTGCATTGTTGTTTGTCCTGTCTCTCTCTGTGTTGCCCTGCGACAGACTGGCGACCTGTCCAGGGTGTACTCTGCCTTACGCCCGAAATGTTCGTTGGAGATAGGCACCAGCATCCCTCCCGACCCCACTAGAGACAAGGGTGTTAGAAAATGGATGCATGGATGGATGAATATTGCCCCACATTTCCGTGTCGGTGTACCCTAATAATTATTCTTCTGCAGCTTCAAAAATTAACCTGAATCAAAAGTCATCCTGGACAAACATCCGACAAATGTGAAATTATACTCGATTTGATCATTAAAATAAGAAGCAGTCATCACATAAAGACATAAAAGTGTATATGCTAAGCTTTTTTTCCCCTTTTTATACTTTCTGTGTCCATCTTTGGGACTGTTTTTAACACACAAAACTTAGGCCAGCTGAGTGCATGGTTCAGACACCCTAATTAAGTGCCTGCATGGTTAAGTAGCCATCCTGCCTTCAGATGTCTATCGTACTGGCCAAACAAAGTACAGTAGAAGTGTGAATGACCATTCAAAGCCCGGTGTGTTAATCAGCTGTGAGCTCCTTGTTTAGAGAGCTGTGAAAACAAGAGTAATTTAAACTTGTGAAATTGCTAATTAAAGCATTAGATGGTTTCCACATGACTTCAGCTAGTAAATCCTCATCCTTCCACCCCCAAAAAGTGAAAATCACAATTTTGTCAGAAATTTGTGGTTTTTATCTTTTTTTTTTTTCTCCATTTCTCCTCTGCTGACTTGTCCCTACATTTGTTGTGACACGTCACTTGCTTGGTCGTTAAATTGAACTAACTGCAATCAGACTGATTGCAGTTTTTAATAAAAAAAAAAAAAACAACTATCTCACATCTGAGTCTCAAAACAGATTGTCTGCAAATTAGTTTTCAGGATGCAGCCCAGGATGTGTATCCTTTGCTTGAGCCTTTGAAACCAATACTATGGAGAGGAAAAACAGAGGAAAGAGAAGGTGTAGGGCATTTGGCAGGTCTAATGCATGGAGAGGTGGAGGTGAAGGTGGAAGTGGTGTCATATCTATGGGCTTTGTGCATTTGAGAACAGGGGAGTACGTGTGTGAGCCGCCCAGGCCTGTTGGTTCCTCACCAACAGGCCTGGGCGGCTCCCTTTCTATGAATGACGGCTTTGTTACTTTTTTCTTTTATCAGTTACACCCAAGTCCACAATTCACTTTGAAACTTTGGGAAAGTGATACGTGCTCACCTTATATTTGACTAGTTTACCAGAACTGTGAAACTATAACCAAAAGCAAGCTTTTCAACATTTTTAATCAGAAAGCATGATGCTAGTTCAGAATACCTGGCATTTGTGAGGAATGCTTTCACTGCAGAATATGAAGCATTTAAATGTTAGCAGCCGTGAAGGACAGGGATGAACTAAAATGTACCATTTGAGGCAAGACAAAGCTCATTGAAACTAATAATATGGTAATATTATGCATAAACTTACTACCGTGTATGAAAAGGTGATTAAGTATTGCTATTTTTTTCCTGCAGGTATTCTGTGGAATCTTTCAGCCAGAAATGAGATGAAGGAGAAGCTGAAGGACCTGATTCCTAAAGTCACCTACCAAATCCTTATTCCTCTCAGTGAACAAGAGAAAGAAAAAGCACTAAGGATTAAAGAAGGCTCAGAAATCCCCACAGATTGTCCCTCGAAGAAGGAAATATTAAACAACACGTTGGGACTCTTTAGGTGAGAAAAGTTGATCAGATCCTGAAAATGGGTTGTGAATTAGTTCATGAAATGTTACTTTGTCACCTTATTGAAGTCTTTTGTCAGTTATTTTTACTTGCATTCAAAGGAGCATTTGAATGTTTTCCGTAAGTACAGCCTGGGTTTAGTCGTAAGGCTTACTTGGCTTAAAAAGATTAGTTTTTAAATTGTACCTTGATATTAAAAACATGGCTATGCGTTTTCAGATCTTCTTTTGTGTGTTTTTTTTTTTTTTTGTCCGCTAAAGAAAGAAAAGTATTGTTGTGCTTGGCAGGTTGGCTTAACCATGACATTATAATTTACACAGGGCCTGGCTGCCTGCCTGTCTGACTGAAATGTTTGCACCTTTCATCTATTATTATTTTCCTGTCTGATATCTTTAAGAAGTCTTTAAAAAAAGAATTGAATTTAGTGAAGTGATGCTCATAAATAAATTGATTCTTTTGAACAGCTCTTTGCCCTGAACTATTGGACGGCAGTCTCTGTTAGTGCTCTGTTTTCCTGTAATGACTTGCACTATGCTATAGCTACTTATTTAACACAAAATTATATTTATTACATGGGTAAATACATGCAATAGAAGAAAGGAATAGGCGTATAAGCACATGATTGTTGCTCATTGTTTGCTTTCATTAGGCATCAGTTTTTTTCCTCTCTATCTTCATGCAGTCATCTCTGTGTCGGTTGTTGGATATAGAGATGACTATATCGGTTTGTATAACCGACTCGTATATCCATCCAGTCTCTAGTTATCTGTCTGAATTTTGAAAAGTTGAACTGCACTTTTTAAAGTGATGTCATAGGTGATTTTAAAATGATACATCTGTTGACGTTAAGCGCTTTGTGCTTTCAGGAATCTGAGCTCTGGCACAGTTAAGGTCCGTTCAGATATGCGAGCAGCAAAAGGGCTGGTGGAGTCTTTAGTGAATGTTCTTCAAACCACCATTGACACTGGAAAAGTACAAAACAAGGTGGGAGTGGAAGCAATTTTTCCTGTACAAGCAAAATCCATCTTTGTGCCGATATTCACTTGTTTGTGTTTGGGCTGAAGGATGCTGAGAACACAGTGTGCATCTTAAGGAACCTCTCATACCAAGTGTATGAAGAAATACCTCCATCTCTGATCACAAATTGGACTTGTGGTCGAACTACCTCATCGCAGACTGTCGGCTGCTTTTCACCAAATAGCAGTAAACTCAAACAGGTAAGCAGTCATCAGCTTTGATGACTGTGTATTGTGGACAAGACATTTTGTTGTACGCCTGACTTCTTGTGTCCTTTGTTTTGATTACCAGAAACAGGATGCTGAGAAATCCTTTTCATCTGCTGAATTATCAAAAATTCCAGGCGGCATGGCGTGGCTGTGGAACCCTAAAATAGTGCATTTGTACAGTAGCGTGATAAAATCATGCGAAATTAATGCCACCTCACGAGAGGCGGGCCTTGGAGCTCTGCAGAATATCACCGCTGGACAGGAGCCGGTGGGCGACAAATTTAGCAGAACTCTTTATGAAGTAAAACCGTTTTTCGTGTGTCATAGTAAAACTTGGTGTCTGTAACCTGCAGTTGGCTGAAAAGATTTCCAACTACATCGTGAAAGACTGCAAGATGCTGCCAAACCTGTTGGATCTCCTGTCGTCAGAAAGAATATCTGAGCTACGTGCTCTCAGTGGCTTGTTGAGGAACATCTCCAATCATGCTGACAGTGAGTCCAACTTTTATTTATCTTCTTCTTGTTGTTGTTGTAAAAACATTTAAATGCCAAGAGTTACAGGTAACCAATTCTTATTTAGTTAATGTTTTTACAAGGTCTGGATATTTTAACCCAGACTTTATTCTTCTTGAGACTGTAAGCAACAAACAAATTCTCTTGTACAAATTAATCAAAATATTTCAATGGAATTTTAAGTTTATGTTTTAAAAACGATTTCTTAGTTAATACAACATTGGTTGTGAAAAACAACATTTTCCACCAATAACTGAATTTTTGATCTACATCTCTGTTGTAATTCAGCTACACAAGCAGTCGATTATGTGGTGAAGAAGTTACCAGACCCACAAGAGTCTAACAGATTTCCTCCTGATGTGATGGTCAACCTCTGTGGTGTCCTCAACAATACGGTGGCGCGCAATTTCCACGCTGCCAAGAGAATCACTGAAATTAATGGCTTGCATAAACTGATGCGCATGAAGGCATTTGCGGCGATGGCGTACGTGACACGTTATCTTATCCTTCAAATACAATTTAAATTCATTCCATCAGTATTAGATGTTTACGCAGAATATTGCATCTGCGTAAACATCTTTCATTCATGTAATATGTTAACACTTTATGAAATGTTTTCCAGCCCAGAAATGGCTGATGTGGGCAAATGTGCATCCATAGTGCTTCGCAATATTTACCATTACAAAAAACTCCACAAGGCTTTCAAAGAGGTAAGAGACTTCAAAAATAACAAAAAATGTTCACGCTCTGCACGACTGATGATTTCTTTGTGATCACTTGTGGCTGCCATGAGCTTGTTTGAAAGCCTTCACAGCACAGTGTTTCAGTTGTTAAAAATTTGAAGGTGTTTAAGGTAAAAATTTATTACAGTTTTTTTTTTTTAATTGTTGCAATAGACTAGCATTACCAAAAAAAAAAGGCAACTAATGCGTAAATCACTTCTGAGCTGCTTCTGGTCAGATTTTATAAAGAATCAAGTACACTTTTTATTTTATTTATTTATTTTTTTAATTATGTTCACTCTTAACTTACCTTTTAACTTCATATTTAACAAGTCCAAGCAGATGTTTCCTGCAATAATCTCAAGCTTCTATGAATGACTTCATCGTGTTATTTGGTAAACATATTTTAGCAGCTCTTTGCCAAACATCTCCTGTCCTTGAGCAAAGGGAAGGAACAAAACGTCAAAGTGCCACCCCTCATTCTTCCATCTGTGTGGCTCCATTTCTGCTGCTTCCACATTAGTTGGATTGCACATGCTCAAATGTTATATAACTTGAGGCAGCTCTCACATTCACATGCTTATGCAAACACCCAGTCGAGCAGAACCTTGCGCTGGGCTGTACCCTGTGAGTTTACTGCCCTTTGCAGGTCGCAGATTGACGCTCCCAAAGGGTGTGGCCTTCAGCCTCTTACTTAATGAACAAGTCCAAACAAAAGAAAAATGTCTTCATATTTGTTACCTTTTCTTTTATGTCCAGCACTGTGATCTGTGTTTAAAACACATGAACAAAAGCAAACCATTTTAAAGAATGCCAAGTGTCCGGGACAAAATTAAGAAGTCTGTCTATTTTTGGAATGAATTACTGTTCTGTCCCTAATGTTATTTCTGTCTTTGTGTTACAGAAAAATTATAAGAAATCAGACATCATGTCTTGATTCTGAGATGCAGGATCTTACCCATGGGACAAACTGCTGTGCATTTTTACAAACCGGTCCATGAGAACAGCACGAGAACCGCGGATGCAGCAGGATTATGATTGAACAGATCTTGCCTGCACTCTAAATTTGTGAAAACTCTGTACACACCGATGGATTTCATTCCAGTCATAGCAACATACATTTAAGCAAAATGGTTTAAAAGTTGATGGGAGAACTTTTTTCTATAACAAGTTAGCTTTGTAAATAGTGCTTTTAATTTTAAAAAGATATTAGATTGAATATTTTTGTTTATACAAGTCAGCGTCGAATCTTGTTTTATTTGAATGGAAATTAGAGACAAAAAAAATGGATGTAAATATCTCTCATCTTTGGGGATCATACGTATGTATTTACATGTTTTATATACTAAAAATGAAAAACTGTAAAATAAAAATTAAAAAAATGTAATCAGCTGGTGGAGTAAAAAATTGTATGCAAAGTTTCTGTATATTTTCAGTTGAAGACTTTAAGTTTATAAATGAGATGAATGTTGCATATGCGCACCTTTGAGACTTGTTTCTTAGTAGACACAAAAACTTTAATTTTACAGATATTATATTTTGGGGTAATAAACATTAAGATGTGATTTTTAAAGATCAATGTCCAGCGTAAGTGGTGTCAAATATGTGGGTTTTGTACTTTTGTGTGCTTTATACCATCACATGTATCATCCAATTTTAACAACTAATAAAAAGACACATTGGGAGAAAAATTTAAGTGGGAATTTCTTATTCGTATTTGCAGTTTGTTGAAACAAGCACTGAAGTGCTTAAGCTCTGGCCACACCCTGTTTACATATTTGCTCCTGCTCAGACAGGAACACAATGAAATGTTTGCTGCACCCATATTTAGTCTGTTTTTTCCCTGCAGGTAATTTTCTTTCCATGAGGACAGAAAGGCACTTTAATTCTGTTGCAGATGATCTGTCCGGTGTTTTGTTTCACATATCTTTGATTTGAAATGATGACAGTATTTCAATAACAAAGTTTTTGTCTCTTTAATTTCTCCTTTAGGCACTAAATGAAAATAAATATTTACAAATAACCAAAATTTTCTTTTAGTGTTTCTGATCTTTACAATGTCACAAAACTGAAGAACATAAAAAGCTCAATCTGTGATAATTAACATAATTTGGCATTTTGATTCATGTACAGCAAAAGGAGAAAAAAAAAAAACGGCTGCAAGAAGCATAAATACACAGTAATGAATTTTACATCTAAGAAGGAATTAAATGTCCTCAGTGACCAGGCAGTAGAAGTCGGAACGTGCTTCATAGCTGCGAGATCCCAGGTCAGAGACGTCGATATCAGAGGCTTTTGCTTGAGCTTCCTCGACCGGAGCAGCAGGAAGGACAGGAGCTTTACAGGCCAGAGCCCTGTGCATCGGGAGACGAAGTCCTACAGCAAATCACAAATTACAATGTGAAAACCATTTAAAAACACTTCCACATGCCTCGCCTGGTTTCAAATAAAACAGGATCTTGTTAGCAAGCAGTAGACTTTTTAAACTATGCTTCATACTTAGCTACTTCTAACATCTGTCATATTTCTCCCCATATTTCTTTAAATGTTGTTCTTTTGCCACTATGAGTTTACATAATTTAGTGTTTCTGCTGCACTTATGCATATCAGATAAATACACTCATCATATTCACTGTGCATTCCTATTGGCGATATTTTTTTTTTTCTTGCGATGTGCATTTTTTTATATGTTTTCTGTCAGGACAATTTGACATTTCTCTTTCACAAGCTTTCCACTGATGGCTCTCTTGTTGGGACCACATTGGCTGTCAATAATGCGCTACAATTTCTTAAAGTTGCAGGACTACCTGAAAAAGCAGAGTTAACGGTTTAAAAATAATAATAATAACTGTGAAATTATTTGTTTTTTAAATTAAATATTCTACTTTTTAAAACATGTGGAATCACCTACTTCTTCAGCCTATATGGTCTGAAAAAAAAGTGCTGAAAATGACATTACATTCATTTTAGGCATGTCTCACAAAGCTACAAATGGTGCTATGTAATTTAAAATTTTAGCTACAAAGCTGAGAGGGTGTGTGCTGCACCTCCAGCACTGGAACGTCAAAGTTATAATTACAGTGCTTAGCTTGCACCAGAATGACCTCACTGATCGTTTTATCATCAGGTTAGATAATAATTTCCTTTGCTTGGGTTTGCTTCATCAAGCTAAGCTAGCTAATCCTATAACATACTTGAAATCACTTTGAGATTTGTGCACAAGTTGAAATTATTCATTAGTCTCTTGTTATTCTTTGAGAATAAAACGCCAAAAACCTAGCATAGTTTGAACAGACTAAGATCAGCATCAGAGTTTATATGAAAGCTTCAGGATTTTCTCTTTCTGGCACCAATATGTACCATTGCAAAGTGCAGACCTGCATCCTGCATTAAAAAGATTTTTGGGTTTAATTTCAGAGGAATATTTAATATATAGCAGTCAAAATAACCAAATATTTTGTTGCACAAAAACTTATTTTGTGTTAGAGTTGAAAAAAAATAACACAAAAACGTCCATGGGAAGTTTGTTTTATATTTCTGAGTTACTTACTCAGATGGAAAAGCGTGTGAATCAATCAAATATACAAGTGCCACTTAAACAATGAGTACTGGTTTTACCCAAATCTCCAGCAGGGTCGGTGTCCAAGCGACAGTCCAAGTAGTCGGGGTCAAGGGTCAGCATGGGGTCCTTATCATCCTGCAGTACAGTCTGGGGGTCGCCTGCAGAATCCTTGTGGAAAATGACTCTGCGAGGCATTGCTAATGCTAGCTCCTTCCAGAATGCTGATGAAGGAGTCTGACAAAAAAAATATCCACAAATAAGCAAATACAAGAAATTACAATGAGAATAGAATAGAAATAGAAAAGTAATTTTTTGCCCCACAACGGAGAAATTTCTGAGCTTGTAACATCAAAGTTAGTAAGCTATTTGCAATATTAAAAAAAAAAGATTTTGGAAGAAAATACTTTTTTTTTTTTATTGGTGTTGTGGGTTTGCATCTGAGCAGGAAGGTGGACCGGCTTATATCAAAACATATTCATATTTTAGAATGTCCCAGTCAATTTACAGTCCAAAGGAAATTCTGTAGCAAGACATAAAATGTTTAGTTCACAGGTACTCAACTTCATGTTGCAAAGAAGAATGAGCAAAATTTTACATTTCTGGATGTGCACCCCCAAAAGGCCTGCAGCTGTGACTGCAGAGAGGACTTCTCCTAAAAAAAACTTTCACTCTACAATTGTCTGTCCATCCCATAAATTCCTCCCCCCGCAAAAACAAATAAATAAATTGAGATTAGAATTTATAAAGTAGGAAACAGGAAGAAAATCATTTTAAAATCCTGATTTCTGCTGTCTTCGTGTTGCTGCTTTTAAATAAATAAAGCTGCCAACACTGGGCTCAACTACCCAGAAAACAAAGTTAGATCAAACTGACTCCTTTAATTTCCTTCAGCATATGTTTCCACTTTGTCGAAATTATGTTTTCTTTTACATCTAGGCTCTAATTAAATTGGAAGATTTAGCCCCCAAAATAAGCCACACAAAGGGAAGCATTTGGAACTGGTTTGATCATTTCTCCAACAGTCTGCGTCGTTTCGCCTCAAGTCCTGTCACTGCTTTTTAAAAGCGCGAGTCATACTTAAAGAAACCAATCACAATCAAGCAACATTTAAACCTAAAGTTCAACAGTTAAAACCACTTTTATGCAGTCTGGCTAAACAGAAACTAATTTAAAGTGCCTCAATGCAAAGCAAAGACTTAGCTAATCTCTAAAACTGCGAGTGTTACCAAAGACAATCTAATCACTTCTTTGTAGCTTGTTTTGTTACAACAATGTTTATGTTTCTGAATCAGTTATGACTTAATAATAAGGTAGTTTTCATGAGTTGTTGTCTTTAGAAACAACTATATCTTTATGGACATTGCAGCTCCAGTGGAGGTTTAAAATCCCAACCCAGAAGCCTTCTCTTAAATCTTACCACAGAGTTGTGCCTCCAGGTGAGTAAGGTGAGGCGGTGCTCGTTCTCACTGAGCAGCTGCTTTATCTCAGGACTCATGCGTTTGAACTGACCCTCCAACGTGATCAGGATGGGCTGCTGACATAACTCCAGCAAGTGCAGGAGGCCCTGTCTGAAAAAACACAGACTCAACCCCTCAGACTCAAAGCACAGACTCAACACTGACCTCTAGTGGGGCATTTACATAATTGCTAAACACTTTCACTACCTTTTATTGTTCCTTTATGACAAAATAGATTTGTGTTGTTTGATACTGACCTGATATTATTTGTGCACCAGTCCTGCTCAAGATAAGCGTTAGACAGAAGCACTATGAGGCGGCGCGAGCGGCTTATGCTCATTAGGAACTCTGCTGAAGGCTCTGTTTAATAAAGAAGACCGATTCCTAATTATTACACTACATTTATGTGTTTATGAAAGCCAGTATGTTTACATAAAACAAGCATTAGTAACATATTGCTCGTATTTGTCCGAATTAATCTTTTGTTACCAGTGTTGGGCAGGATATCGTTGTCACTGAGATGCACCTTGTACCCATTTTTATTCTCCAGATGAGGTTTGAGGATAAAGTTGATGAACTTCCTGTCATAATCATTGTTGACATAAGAGATATAGGCGTCATATAATTTCCCATCTGCGGATGCAAACACACAGAAGTGCAGAAAAGCAGAAGTTAAGACTGATACTTCTACACGGGAACAACCTCACATCGCTTCGACAAGTCGCACCATTCAGTTCATAATCTCCATAGGAGTTCCTGTACCAGAGCTTGAAATTCAGGTGGCACCTGGAGTAAACCACAGCCGCTATTCCCAGCAGGAGAAGGAGGATGATGGCTGCAATCACTGCAGCTGTGTGGCTGGGACTGTCTGAGAACACACACACATTATAATGAGACGACACAATCTATTTATTTATATCGAGGTGACAGCTGGGCATTGCGCAAAGCTATATTATCAGGTTGCGTATTTATTAAGACTAGTAAATGACAAATTACACCAAATAAACAAAAAAGAGAGATAAATTTCACGTAGAGTGATTTAAATTCAACTGTTTATTTTAGCTTACAGCTAATGGCAATTATATTGAAGTTTCTGAGATAATTTGAATATTTCAGAATAATTAATTTTACATATAGATGAACCCTATCAAGAACAGGGATAACATGGTCTGTGCTTTTTTAATTTTTGGTGGTCTGAGCAGAAGTCAGATCTTGCTGCAAAATGAAATCAGCATCTCCATAATGTTTTTCAGCAGACGGAAACATGGAGCGCTCTAAAACGTCCTGGTGGACAGCTTGGATTCTGCTTATCTGCACAGTTCCTCCCGACTCCAAGACCTTCCTTTTGAAATGAGTAGAAAATTTACTTTGACCTGAAAATGGGAGTTTGGATCCCTTAGCAACAGTCCAGCCCATTTTCTCAATAAGCCAGGCGTGGCGTAACAAGGAATGTGTCGGTTGTAGTTCACGTTGTAAACACACCTGATGGCTGTGCCTTCTGAAGTGTCGACTCCCACTGCAGTCAATACCTCGAGAATCTGCCCAAAAACTCCTTTATGGACTTTGTTTCATAATAATCTTGACTCCATCTAGGGTGCGGCCCTTTTTCTGCCATACCTTTTCTTTCCTTTCAGCTTTCCATTAACATGTTTGGATACAGCAAAACCTGCTTATTTAGCTGCATTCTTTAGTGGCTTACCCCTCCGGTGAGAGGGAAAGTCTCCACCAGAGGCGAGTTTCTGCAGGACAAGACTGTGTGGGCTGCACATACGCAATACTAAAGGGGCAGTGTTATGCATTTTCAAGGCACATTGTGCTGCAAAAATACCATCAATGACGTAAAACAAATTCAACACCTTGAAATTGGGTCTCTGTCTCTTTAAAAACTCCTGCTCTGTTTGAAACTCCACCTTCAGGAAGTCGTCACAACAGCGCTTCCCTGTAACCGCTAACACTTTTTCCAGCATTTCAGTGAGAAGTAGCTTATGTAATGAGCTCAGCTGATGCACAGTTCCACCTGGTGTTTGCTACTTTCTGCTGGATAGTCTGAAGGAGCTGAACGGGGGAGTCTCAGGGGAGGGACGCTCTGCGAGGAGCACCTCTCATTTTTCTGGAGTCATTTCTAAGATAATAAGGTATATCAATTATGCAGGAAAAAAAATCTAATGAGGAAAGGCCTGTATGCTTAAATAAAAAGTTTAATTCTCTAAAAATCCCTTAGAGCAGAAAAGCCCAAAATGTTTCGCAACTTGTCTTACTTGAAGTTTGCACGCTGAAGTCAGCAGAAATGTTCCTCACGGTGCAGCTGTAAAGTCCAAAATCCTCTGCCTCTCTCAGGGTGAACTCCAAGAGACTGCTGACAACCAGCTGGCCTGCGTCAGGGGACCTGATAAATAAGAGAGAAAAGATATTCTTCCCTCCCTCTGCAAATATCAGGTACAAAGTGAACTGAAATTAACCAAACAGTTTAAAAAAAGATGCTTGAAAAGACCATGATGTTGTATTGTGCAGGTAGAGAGTGTGGTTGGCGAGTGGCTGGCCATCTTTGCTCCACTTTGGTGTGGTTTCACACTGCTCCTCTGATGGGTCCCAGTAGAGCAGAGCAGTGCAGTTCAGTTTCACAACAGAGCCCACACTCCTCCAGAGTTTGGTTGGGTCGCCGTTTGGTTTAAAATCTGGAGCTTTAACACACTGAGACTCTGCAAATACAAACCACAGGTATCAGTGTTCAGTGTGAGATCTGCCCACAGTAAATGCTTGATGTAAAGGCAGCCACTGGATGGTAAATATAAACTTTATGCTCACCCTTTACTACGAGGCGCACAGTGAATGACGGGGTGCTGTTTCCTTGCTGAGAGCAAGTGTAGTTTCCTTGGTCCTCCAAACAGATGCTGGAGAACTTCAGGAAGGCATTCCCTTCCTGATTCTGGAGCGGCTGACAGTCCTTCTGCCAGGTCCACAGGGATCGGGGGAGACTCTGAGGCTGAAGTGTCTGCAGAGGACACTGCAGTACATACGAAGGCCCTAAATAAGCCACCTGCTCCTTAAACCTGCTCTCATCCACACAGGTCTGACCTACAAAAAGAAACAGAGTTACACACTTCTAAAAATGATCAAGTCTCTAGAGATTATAAACACTTTATTATTTTGACCATGACTGCTGAACAATTAAACAGATATTTTTGAACTTTTAGATCAAAGTAAACAATCTATTTATTGTTCAACATAAAAAATAAAAACTAAAAACGTTTTGATAAAATGCAAGTTAATGGATTTGGATACATGATGAAATAACGCTCTTGAAAGTTAATGGTCAAGTGTCTCTGTTTGTTTCAATAGACCTTTGAGTGAGTGATATTCATTTTCCCAACTCTCACTCTGGAAAATGAAAACAAAAACTGTTTTGAGAGATTAACAACTCTCATTTTGGCCTTCATGTGACAGTCAATGGCTAACACATCCACCACCAGGTGGAGGAGTAGCAACAACCTTCATGTACTGTACCAAATGTCTAGCATGTTAGTGGCATTATCATGCTGAGGGTCTATCTTATTTTCTGTAGCATTGGTGCATTCAGTTCTTCACCTTTGTCTGAAACCAGCTGCTAAACCTCCTGTTGCAACTCACTGTTTTCCTGTAGGGACCGTCATCCCAAACAAGGCAAGCATTAAACTAAAGGGATGTTCTTCCCAAAGCTTGAACACCTAAGAAAATATGTGAACTGTGCTTAATTTGAGCTTGGTATGTATATTTTATTGACTTTGTGTGAATCTGAGTAAATTACCCTTGAAACTCAAACTATAGTGTAACCAAATCTGGTTTTCTGATTACTTTAAAAGCATCAAATTAATTGGGGAATTTAGGGTTATGGTGAATGTGTAATGTTTGGCCACATATGGGCTTATTGTGACTTTAAAATAAATAACTGACCTTCCCTGAAGAAAATCCCCTGTCTGGTTCTTTCACTATGTCCAAATGTCACTAGATCATACGGGTTCAAAGTCCAGATTTAACCCTGTTGCCAGGCAACAACATGTGACTCCGAGACAAATATGACCACATATTTGACCACATGTACACTGACACCACGGAGTACATGTAAATCTAAATACATAGGTTACTATTAATAATCAATTGAAGAAAGATGATTCAAGGTTTACTAAAGTAAACACTTTGGTCCATCCTTACCGATGACGATGGCCTTGTTCGATATCCCGCAGACTATTAATAAAGCAGCTAAAAGCAGAGCCATGAGCCAAACTTTGCCCCTCTCCTCCCTCAGGCCGGACGATAGGCCTCCTCCGGGGCTTTCTTTGCGAACGTCGCTCCCAATAACAGTCAAAAATGTTACTTTATTACCATTTAGTTTGCCAGAGGTTTGCAAGTGGCTGCGCAGACCTGAGCTTGTTGTTTCATCAGTACCTGGAAGAACCTGAAACGCTACTCGTGATTGGCTAACTCCGGGCCACGTGACGCGCGCGCCGCTTACCTGTGGCCACAATGCAAATAACCTGCAGAACAGCAGAAACTCGCGGAACTGCCCTTCTTCTGCTTCCAGTGGGTAAAACTGTGATGACCGAGCATTCAGATAGACATTTGAACGGCGCGCAGGTGTATTTCCGGTTTCACCTCAGCACACCTGCTGGTTGGACTGTCCGCAAAACTATCACCACTGTCAGCAACGTTAATGACATTTTTATTTGATCCTTTCAGAAAGTTAAACAGGATTCACCTGATTTCTTTGGGGAATCCGGTAATTTAGGGCAGGATAAGAAAAAAAGTATTTCATTTTTTAAATTATTTACCAAAGCTAGGATGGCAAAAGGTTGTAATCGTTCCTTAGTTAATGTGAACCTTTTATTTGCAGATATTTATATACAGCTCAAGACCTCTAATACTTTACCCTG
This sequence comes from Poeciliopsis gracilis, assembly GCA_911649635.1. Classification (NCBI taxonomy): domain Eukaryota; kingdom Metazoa; phylum Chordata; class Actinopteri; order Cyprinodontiformes; family Poeciliidae; genus Poeciliopsis; species Poeciliopsis gracilis. The sequence goes on from CAJVRI010000506.1 coordinate 215,552, forward strand.
GAGAGAGTCACAGGATATTAAAAATACATCACACATGAGGGGGGATTTAAGCCTCCATGGACAAGAGGCAGGCAACCTGTCTAAGACGTACAACATGGCAACACATAGAAAAGAAATTACCACACACCAACATTCAGACCTAAGGGAAATCTGCAGGGACCTTTAGAGTGGCCAATAACCCTGATTGTCATGTTATTATCTGAGAAAGCCTGATTAGATATTACAAAACTGTTGTGGTTTAATAAAAAAGTACAGTGTTTATTAAATCACAATATGTGCAAATATTGAACTCATATTCACAGTTTTGACTCTGTGTGGATCAAAAAATCTAAGCAATAGATTAATTCTCGGTTTTAAATCATTGACCTTGTCACACAAAAACAGTTCGAGGAGTCTGAATTAATGAGACATATGTTTCTTTTGAAAAAGAAATCCATTAAAGATGAAGAAATTGTAGATATTTTTACGTGTCAAGTGCAACCCTGCTTGGTTGTGATTTTTAAAACCGTCATATTTATTAAATTCCCCCACTTTTTCTTTTTTTTTTTAATCCTTTGAGATCTTTCTCCACATGCAGGGAAGCTGCTGGCACAAGCCAGGCTGCACTGGATTTTCACCAGACAAGAACAAGGTGCAAGGAAGGTTCATAATATTAAGAATTATATTTTTTATCTTTTACAAGCTGCATCACATTTTTATTTTTAAAGCATGACATTCAACCTGGACACCAAAGCCTATGTAGGATTTGTCTTTCAGAGGTTTGCAGCCAAGAGGAGCTTGCTCTGTGATGTAATTTCTCCTCTGCATCAGAAAAACTGGCAGCTAAAATACTCCTGAGGCAGGTAAATAAAATATCCAAATGTGGAATCAATGCTGAGCAGCCAAAACATTTTTGGTCAAATTCAACAATATTTGTTATTTGATTTTAAGTTAACAAATGTAGCTGATTTTAATCATGTGTGACATAAATATTATCATTTTTTGCATCCTGACAAACCTGAGCATTTTTGTGTTTTTGAGTTTGGATTTTGTTCCCTTACATCAGTGTTGTTCTTCCCCCGGACTTGTTATTCCTTTGAGTATTAGTTAAGTTTTAGCCTACTAGTTCTGCTTCCTTGTGCAGTTATCTTCAATTACCTGATTTCTCACCTGGATCACATGACTTTCTCCACGCCTTGATTTGTTTATATAGCTCACTGGTTTCATTGTTCATTTTCATTTGTGTTCCTATCATCCTGCATGTTCATGTTCTCCTCCTGCAGTACCTGACTATACCAAACTCCCATCTGCATTTTGGTCTTACTTTAAACTTAAACATGACAAAAACTTACATTTTTGATCACTGTATATCTTCATTAAAGTAAATGTTTACAGGCAGAGTAGATTTAAACATCATGGTTTTAGTGCCTCATGTACCTTACCATAGTTATTTATCAAGACAATCATCAGTTTATGACCACATGCTATTTAGAAATATTAGTTAAGAAGCTTTATTATTGCTCAAAACAAAAATACAGACATAAACGATGTCTCATTTACATTCAAATCTCTTATTTCATTCAATTATATAAAATATAATAATGGAAAACATTATTCCTTACATAAACAAACTATCTGAAAAAAGCAACAAGCATTTTTTTGTTTTGTTTTACAGCTTAAGGCATCATGATAACACAATCAGCAGTCTATGTGCAGTTTAGTACTTTCAGTAGAACACTCATATACTGTATGGCTCAAAATCACAGATCCAACACTTAAGCTCTCAGCCAAAACTCAGTATATAATACCAACAATGTTATAAAAGCCAAGGTCAGTTACAGTATACACACACTTCTGTTCAGGGGTTTACATCCATTCAACGTGGGCATAATTGTTAGTATTTTGGTACTTTTAGTGATTAAAAAAAAAAAAACATGCTTTTTATTTAATAAAATAAAATATGAAATGATTACACAACATACAACTGCAAAGATGACACATTAAAGTACTAAGCCCATATCTATATGTTAACCCAATGTCAATCCTTGGTTTTAACTGACCCTGAAGCTGTATGTTATCATCATTCAAAATGGATAAATCAAATAATCAAAACTCCAAAATTAGTATGAGAACCATGCAAGTATCATGTACAAATTTCTGACCTTATCGATATGAATCCAATAATAAGAAAGCTGTGTTTCTGTAAAGCTTTTCCACACATGGACAAAAACGATGTGTGCAAACCAGGGAGCACTGACAGTGTCCATTCAATTCACTGTTGATCTCTTCAGGGTAATTCAGGGTAATTATAAAATGTTTCAAACTGCTCCAGTTTTACACGGAGATGCACAAGGCCACACTGAGGTTGAGTTTTCACAGTAAAATATGTCCTGTCAAGGCGTGCAAACAGTGTCAGACTTGAAATACCTGCAGGAAATAATATTTGAGGTAATTAGATTTCAATTGCACACTCTGAGCCAGAATAATATGTTTCACATTTTAATCTGCTTAAACATCTTCATCACAGACAATAAGGAAAAATGCAATAAAACAGAAAAAACGTGTCACTGCTAAAAGAAATGAACTCCCTCTGCTGCTGAATAACAATATGAGTGACAAAACATATTTTGAAAGGCAAATTAATAAAATGTGACAAATATTGACATTAGTTCTCACAACTAAACATCAAACATTGTGTTCTCCAATTAAAATTTCCACAGAATGTATTGATCTCACTGTTTAAATTGAATTTGCACCTGACATACACTACAAGAGAGCATAAATCAGAGAATAACTCTGGAGGAGCTTCAGACATGCGGTACTCAGGTGGGAGGTTCTGCTGACTGGCTGACTTTTAGTCGTTCACTAAAAAAATAAAAGAAATCAATCTACACTCTGCTTCAAGCCATATTGGGTATGAAATAGAGACATGAACAAGCTGCTCTGCTCTGCACCACACTTTTCAGATTCTATTTGTAAAAAAATGTTAAAAGCAGGTATTAACCTGCTTGCCATGTATTTGGGTGTGTTTTGCTTTTATTAATATTACCCTGAAGTAATGAGACTGAGTTTAGCTCGCATGGCTTACTGGACTGAACTCTTAGCAAACCAACAGGAATCCAAAGAAACCTGATAGTTTATATGGACTATTTAAGGATAAGAACCAATATGCAGTTTTATACGTTTACCTTTTAGTCTTTCTTATGGTGTTGTTTTGTTTGTATTTCTTTCTAATTAATGTAAAGCACTTGTTGCTGTTGCTGAAAATGTGCTATATAAATAAAATGACCTTACTTCAGAAAACATGATAATGTCACACTTTTGTTTTGAGGTTGACAAGATTTTTCATAAGGAGTGTAACTGTTGCGGAAAAATAACTTTTAAACACTTAGCAGTAATTCTGTTTGGTAAAGTACAGACAGAAGTCTGAGTCTGTGAAATGTCATATTTTTATGTTGCTTGGTTTTAGTGAGATCTCAATAATGAATTACTGTACATGTATGTAGTCGATTATTATACTGAGATTAGGTCTTCCGAAGTGAAACTAAACAGAAACTCACTTTAGTTCCTCCTGAAGTCTTTTGAATTTGTCAATGAGTCCGTCATTTTTCACATTCATCGGCGAAGGCGGAATGAACCAAGATGCAATGAACTTGCATATGACAAGAACATGCTGCAAGGAGAGTAGATAAAGTTAGGAATGCAATAATCTGCAATATCTGTAATCATGCAGAATGTGCTTTGTTCCCCAGCTTGTCATTCAGCTTTAAAAAAATTTAAACCATGACTGGTTTCACTATTGCTTTCAAAGAACATTTCTAAGCTCAGCCACGATGTAAATGAAAGGCTTTTGTAGTTGACAAGACTTACCTCAAAGAGGATAACAAAAGCAAAGCGCACAGCTAAAATCAGCCAAAACTGATGGGTAATATTAAAGTCAGTGTCTCTGTAATCTTTGTAGCTGTGAAAAGAAGCACAATGGAAAATATACGTGCTGACAGAATGATTTTTATTTATTTAAAAAAAACCTTTAAAAACAATTTCAAAGAATAACAAACCTGCATGAAGTAGCATTGATTCCATCTGTTTTCATTTGCTGTGGGTTAAACTTTACTCTGCTATCAGCCATTGACGCAACGGAGAGGGTGTTGTTGATGTAACCAGACATGCAGCTGAGGCACAAGAATGAAGATGAAGGAAATGTTTGATGGTGACATAAAACCATTTTAAAGAAGAGGAAAAAATCTCACTCTGTCACCCCTGCTGTGCCGTTGACACATGGGCCATAGACGTAACGATACACAAGTCGAGGGATAAAATCAGATGAAACTCCAATTACCAGCCCATTTACAATGACAGCTAAAACGCCGATAGCCTCCAGTATTTCTATCCAGACGCCTGAGGAAAAAGGAAAGAACCGTCAACATGCATGAATCCAAAATAAACTAATATCCACAGATCATAATTACCAATAGTATTGGTCTTCTTGGGGACCATTCTGCGCTCCAGTGTGACCATCTTAATGGCGTCCAAGCGGATCTCAATCACGTTATTGAGGAGAGCAAACAGAGGAGCAAGTGGAAATGCCGCCACAAATATGGTGGTAAAGCTGAACTGGATCACTGCAGTGAGAGTAAGGAAAAACAAAGTGAACCAAAATGAACCAAGACAAGTTCAGTGTTTGTGTTTACTAATCACGCAGTTCATACCCATCTCTAAGAACTCATTGAAGACGCTGAAAGAGTCCACATCGGTGAGTTCATAGTTTGTGTGCCACTCCCTGAGTTTGCAGTTGTCACACAGTTCTTGTCCCTCTTTGAGCGGATAATCGTCTTTCAGGTAGCAGGTGGCGCATTTCCTCTGCAGCTTATGTCGCCTTTTCCTCTTCTCCAAGAACTTCTTGAACAGGCTAATGCAAACAGACAGCTTTAATTAGTCTAAACCAATTTTTTACACATGATATGATACATGTAGAAAGTATGTAATAGAACATGAGATAAAACAATATGATCTTCAGGATTCAGAGAAGAGAATAACAGAAATAGGGTGATCCACTTTCAACAGTGATCAGATAAAACTATCCAGTGCCATATGATATGAGTTGATGTGATATAATATGCTATATTGCAATATGATGCTAAATGTAACTACACAATATAATATAATGTGCTATGATATGGTATTACATAATGAAACTGAGTGAAATTCCTTTCTGTGGGTAGAGCATCCAAAGATCTAATTCAATTAAGAGTTACACCAAAATTTCAGTTTATTTATTTTTTCACACACTTACTCAAGTAAATGTAACTAAATAAATGTAAATAGTTACTACCAACCTCTGTCTGGTCAGCAATATAAAGTAAAATATGGCACAACATAAGAAAGCATGACATAAAAAAAGAACTACATGATGGAGAGTAATTAAATATTACTTACGGACCAAAGTACTCAAACATATTACTGATGATTTGCTTCAGCACCATTATAATTGCCATTTGAATGAACAAGTCTGTGAGACATCCACTCGGGTGACACTAAAAGGAACACAGTGAAACTTGTAGGAACAATGCAGTCACTTTATTCACATAAAAAGTACAACAGCATTCCTTTAGCTGTTTCGTGATAAATGAGATATGAAACTGTAATCGCTCACTTCTTCCAGTCTCCATTGCCCTGCAAGCCGTACATATTCACCTGGATGGCCATTAATCCTGTTATCAAGGCAAGAAAAACATTCAGTGACTTGTCCTGTAAGCCGAAACCAATTAGTAAAGAACAGTAGGCTTCAGATATCAGAGCATAAGTCCAGAGTTTTACCTGCCAAGAAAAAATGCAACATAGAAGAGGGAGGAGAAGTAGGTGAAGAACTGGAAGGTGAACATCTTGACTGTGAAACTTTTCTCCGTGTCAGCAAATGTCCTGGTCTTTTCTGTTAAACACAGCGATGTTTAACATGTTTGAAAGCTCTGCTGGGTTTACACAAGCCCAAAATATGAACAATGTTCAGAGGATTTGAGATGCATTAATGCAGTATAACAATATTTTCTTGTTTTTTGTCTTTGTTTCCCTCCTGTGAGTAGAGCTCATAAAAATATTTGAGTTGCTTGGAAACTTTCTTTAATTTTGCTTTGATTTTTTATGTCATTGAGTCCTAACCAATAAAAACCGTGTGTAGCTTTTACACTAAGAATATGTGCTTATTAAGCAGGTTTTAGTTTTGCAGTTCTAAGTTCTGCCCTAAAGTTTCTTTTTAGTGATTAATCACAACAGACAATTTTTCGTGTGTATGCTTATTTTTAATATTCCGAACTTCCTGCTTTAGTTTAAAGTAGATATTTGTGACAAGTAGAGCAAAATTACCTATCTTACAGAGCTTCAAAGCAACAATCCTGTTAACCTACAAAAAAAAAGAATCACAAGATATCAGGATCGCAGAGAGAACTGCAACAATACCAATGAAATATGGTATTGGTACATGATAAATATGGTCTTAGTACCTTAGTCATGATGGTGATGATGAGGAAATGGAGCACAGCGCCTGCCAACATAGAGCCGAGGTTGCTTGTGAAATCTTTAGCCAGATGCCCTGCTACAAGCACCCTGAATACCACCAAGAAATGTGTCAAGCCAATAATCACCAGTATCTGAGAAAACAGAAAAAAAAATCTGTTACCTGCCAATAAATACATGGGTCTCCATAACTTATTGAAAACCACAATATATTCACACATTTCTAACAGATTCGGCCCGCTTATTTTGACCAAATAATGCATTTTGATGAGGTCAGAAAAATGACATATCTCACCATAACTATGACACAGATCAAAACCAGAGCGGTGCGCAAGTAAGAGTGCTTGTACATCTTCGGGCGACAGTTGGCATCGTTCACGAGTTCCAGGATCAGTTCCTCCTGCAATTAAATCAAAGCTATAAATTAGACCAAAAGGCAATTCGATGAGCTCTATTGCTGCCTGAAAGAAATACAATATTCCAAACCTCCGATTCAGACCAGTCAATCACTCTCCATTGGCATACATAACTGGCCAGATGTCTCTTCCAGAACTCCATAAACAGTGTTGCTGTGGAAGAGAATCTTCTCTGTAAATACCTGATTATTACACATAATTACTTTCTATGTGTTTTCGACATTTATGTCAATGAAATTTCCTTGTATTTGCAGTTTATTGTCCAACAAACAAACAGAAAATTTCAACCAAATTGAAACTGGACTAAAGAAAATTGTTTCATTCCAAGTTTAAATCTTATTTTTAAGTCCAAAATTTGTGGGAGTTTCAAACAAAATTGAAAATAAATTCAAGCATTCAAAAATTTGCAATATCTTTCAGCTCATACATTATATGTGACTCATATTCATGTTGATAAAAATGTGTCCCAGACGTTCTCATAATCACAAATTTATTCCTAAGTTTGCGCTTTTAAAAATGCAGTTGAACTGTTGTTTTTTCATAACATATCAAAGATGCTACACACATCTATAATGATGTGTTTGAATAAAAATTGATTCCACAAGATTTTAGTTATTGAGGATTTTCTCCAATCTACAGCAAAATGACCAAAAACACGCATGCGGACAAAACAGGTTACAGGTTTTAAAATTGCCCTGTGCTCAACTACACACAAAAACGTTCAATTTCTTTTAAAGCATTGTGTTTGGAGACTGGGTCTGTGTCAGAAATCCAGCAATTTCAACTTAAATCTACAAATTCTGCCAAAAATAATTCTCAAATATGAAGTGAGAAGCTAAAAAAAGAGCATACAGTTTAGGCACCAAATTCTTAATACTTATTGACTCTCAAACGTGTGCACATCATTCATTTCCCATCTTGACAAAATGACAGGCTTGCTTCTGTAGGTGTGGTGTACTTTCAGTGAGGCTGTTGTTTTTATAACAAACTTGTTTTTGGAAGCGTTAAAGTTCCAGTTTTGTTTCACCAGACTGAAACACGTGATCCCACAATGCCAGGGGAGACTTTAGCAAGAGCAGGGTGTTTCCTTTGAAAGAAGATGGTTTTATCTTTTAGCTCTGCACGTCTCGCTTCCCAAACACGAAGAATACAAGGGATTGTTGCCGCATGTAGAAAACAACCAATACTTAAATGCTTCTGTGTTGTCCCTGTCGTCCAATAATTTCTCTAGTCAACTGGTTACTTCCTTCAATCTGAAAAACGTGTGTGGTAAAATGTATTTGTTCACGTCTCCTGACTGATCCGTTTGTAAAATCTCAATAACTCTAAGGATGCAAATGAGCAAAAGTCAAGGATCTGCTACTGGGACTGTAGCTGAATTTCATCACATTCTCTAGGACTGATGGCAGGTGTGAAATTAAACTGAACACCAAAGCTGATTCAAAAGAAGCTCCAGCAAAGCCTCAGTTCAAGAGTGCATCACTGATGCAACCAAGTTACTCTATGTTTACTATTTCTTATATTTATTTACTTGTACTAAATATACCTCATTTTATATGTGAAAGAAGTTTGGAAAATATGTATTAAAGTTCCATTTGTACATTGTAATAACTCGAGCACGGTGTATATTTGAACCCGTATGTATAATTTTGACCATGTCATAATAAAATCAACCTTGTGCATTCAATTCTTATACTTAAAGTTCGTTGGATTTCATATTTTGTATGAAACCAGGGTTAAAACATTTTTAGGAGCCCTAAATCAGCTTGCATTCATGCCCATGATGAATGTGTGCAAACATCCAACCTGCAGTAAAGTTATGGTCTTGTCTCACTGTCAAGTCATTTCTTAGCTTTTTTAGAAGCTGGGTTATATATTTCTTCAGATTATATAAATTGCTGCATGCTTAACCACTCCCACAGACAGATGGCGCCTGTTTCAGAGGTAAGTAGCCAAGAGGAGTAGGTTTGATATATTCTTGGCAGTGAACTTCTCGTTATCATAAAAAACTGGCAGCTAAATGAAATAATTCTGAGACAGAAGAACATGCAATCGTGCAAGGTACAGCCAAAATGTTTCAGCGAATACACAATAGCATTATAACAGAAATCTACAGCTGAATTTCAGTTAATCAATGTGTCTCACTGTGAGGTATGGGTTCTATTATTTTGAATGTGCATGCTTTCATGTGCTCACAAACTCACTCCATATTGCCATGAACATGGCGAAGAACACCGTGCCGTTATTGTCGAACAGCAGGCTCAGCTGTGAACAGAGACCAGCAGTGAGAAGCAGCCAGCAGTTATTAACCACAGAGCTACTTAGTAGTAAAGCAGACAAACCTTGGCATATGAGCATGTGTCTGAAAGCTTCCACGCTTTGCAACCGTTGTCACAAAGTGGACACATGATTGTGTTAGACTCACAAACCTCTTGTCTACAAGACAGTAAGGTCAGTCATTATGGAGGGGTAATTACAGAGGAAAATGTTCTGTCATATCACTTAAGAGACAGAAAACGTTGGAAAGCTTACACGAGGGGTGAAGAGTTGAAGTAGCTGAGGCCGTAGAGAAAGACTAAGACGCCTATAATAGCTGGTAGGATGAGGAGAAATGTGTACCATCCCAACCACAGGAAGTACAAGGCCACCTTCTCTCCAAAGTAGTTCCTGAAAAACACACAAACAGTGCAGACAAAGAGAAAAACCCAAGTCAGGGAAGAAACAAACTGCATGCAAATACAATGCTATGAAAAAGCATCTGCCTCATTTGATTATTTTTAACACTTTAATGTCTGGAATCAAACAAAATTTTAATATCAAAGACGTTCAAAGTCAGTATGAAAAGTTTTCCAATCAGGGTTTCATCAGGTTTATCTAAATTTAACTCTGTCAAATCATGGATTCATTTTGAACAACTATTTTCAAAAGTTTTGGAAAGAAACTCAAATTTTCTGCTGAAGCTTCATTAGTAATTTATTCAATCAAGAAGTAAAAGTAGGCCAAAGCATTGGCCCTCAACACTAGTTCGTAATTCAAGTAAAGCCAATTCAAATTTATTTGAGTAGCACAAAAAACATATGAACATCATCCAGACATGTTTCAATTACTTGTTTCAATTACATTTTGTAAGATATCATCATCAAAATCATCAAGTAAAAAGAGGCACACAGCCTGCATACTTTAATCATTTCTCTAATCTTAAAGAAATAAAAAGGATTCCCCATTAACTAAATTAAATGTACTTAATCACATTTCATTGGAAAGTTGTGCAAAATTTTACTAACCAATGGCACATGCAGACTGCTAAACCTGTAGAGTTAAGAGATTTAAACAAAACCTTTCTGATAACAATAAGTGGCCTAAAATATCTAAAAAAAGAATCATCCCAGATTGCATTAAAGACATTCAAATGCAGAATGTTTGAATGTCTTTAAGGCATTCAAACAAAGTTGCTTTCTCAAATCAGCAACTTTGAGGAAGAAAGTTGCTGATTTGACTGGAAACAATTACAAAGCCAATTCTAGGGTTTTGTAATGGAACAAAGACCCTTTATATAAGTTACATACTGCAGCTTTATTCAGTAAAATCATTTGAAAGTTGGTTCTCAGTGTAAGATATTTAGTTTAAATAAATTAATTTGAGGATCTGATACATTTAAGGGGTTTTCTTAAGGCTGATAGATTGGGTCTTATAACAGTCAGCTTGATGTAAATCTACCAAAAAGCAAAAGTAGCATGAATAATCTCTTTTGTACAGCATTTTTATGTTTTTATGGTGTAAAGCACTTTGAACTGCCCTGTTGCTGAAAAGTGCTGTAAAAATAGACTATATTGTTTGGCTGATAATAAACATTGCATGTCGATGAAATAATAATTTGCCTAGAAAGTTCAGGAAAACACAGAAGACTAAAAATATTCATATATGAAGTCAGATGTGATCCAATGTTTGTTCTCAACATAAGTAAAAACTAAGTGTTGATTTCCAGTGGCGGCACACGATCCATGTGGGCTGTAAAGTGACTCTTGGGTTGTTGTTCATGACTGACGGCAGGGTGGAGTGAGATAGAGGGATTAGGGCTCAGGTAATCTGTCACCTCTCACCTGTGGACATGAAATACTGATCTTAACAGAAAGAATGAGATCTTGGTTACAAGCGTCTTTTGCAATGTGGCTCAGATCGAAAGCGGATCTTCTCTTTTGTATGAGGAGAGTTTATGATACACTTCCAGTGTTTAACAGTAACACATTTTTTGTTGTTTTTCTACTTTTGAATGTGTTTGTTTGTTGTTTTTTTTAGAACTCAAGAGTTGATTACAATGTTACAGCTTCTGTTTGCTTGTCTACTTCTTTTAAAGTTAAAATTCTCACTAAGATTAAACTGTTGGGGTTTCTGACAAAAAAAAAATCCAAAATTTGAATCTTGTTTTGTTATCAAGAGTCATTATCACTTTTGCTTCTTGTTTCTTGTTGCAAGATATTTATTTCCCACTCCTATTAATGGCAATTCCTTTGGAGGACTAGTATGCACGATAACTCCCTTTAATTAGAAGAAACCCTGCATCTTCTGGTTGCCTCAACCAGTGAAGATCCGCTTTTCTTCTCACACTAAAGGGGGCAACGCCACACATTTTAGATTTATATTTGCACAGAAAATATAAATTAATGTCTTAATATCTTTGTACTTCAAGAATATATGCTACCTCATGTTGGTCCTTCAAACAAAGTCCAGACAGAAAGACAAAGAAAGGAAATTTGTGGTTGTAAAATGCAAAAACAATTTTTAGTTGCCTTTGCCTTTGCATGGCACTGTAGCCATGAGAGGGATTAATAATGTCTGTTTTGTCAAAGTTAATATGCTCAGAGAATTATCTACTGCATGTAAAATAATGACTGTTTATAACCACTCAGTAAAATCCGATTTCAGAAATTCTGTAATATATTACTGCAAAAATCTTGCAGAAGCTTCAAAATTTACAGAAGCTGCATAAGCTGAAATATACAAAAATCACAGTGTTTAAAAACATGATAAATGAATAAAGGCAGAAATAAAATAGACAACAAATTGTAAAGGTTTTGTGTTGCAAGTCAAACAGAATAGTGTCAGTACTGTTAAAATACTGCAGAGGGATGAATCAGTTAGTGCAGTTTCTTTTAAACAAATGTCTATAATTATGTTGAAGAAAAATCCTTGCCAGTCATTCCTTTTTCTTCTGGCAGTTTGACTGATATCAAAAATTTTTTCTGCTTGCATGTGAAATTCCACAGGCAGACCTCTGTGATGTTGGAGGGATCTCGGCTGTTTTCTTGTTTCTATAACAACCCTGCAGCCATTTAATCAACTGCATAAAAAGCAGAATAATGAAGAGGCTGTTGTGTTGCAGTCCAAACCTGACTTTAGTTATGGGTTGCCCTTTGAGGCAGGCCGTCCATCGTGCCCATTCCTCCTTCAGCTCTTTCTGTTTCTTTTTCTGAAAGCGGGGGCGCAAAATCAAAGGAAATCATCAATATGAAAAAGAGCTTCGAACAAACTGCTTCCACACTGCATACAGTTGCACTAAAAGATGAATCCTGCTGTGTGAAAATATGATGTGGTGCCATTTTCAGAACATTTTAAGTTAACATTATTGTTGCTGCACATCTGAATAATCATGCTAAGCACACAGGAAATGAATTTATCTTATCCTGCCTGTGTTTGTGCAGAAAACAGAAGGGCAAACATGCTAATGTTTTCCCAGTCGCATAACAACACTGTATGCTCACACACAAGCCTGCGTACTCCCAGTGCTGGATGACTCATTGCACTAACATGAATTGCATTGCATTTCTGTGAGCAAATATCTTTTGGCAACAATGTTTTGTTAAGAAAGCCACAATGAAGTTTCATCCTCATTATCTTAAAGCATCTAAAAAAACAAAAACATTTAACCAAGCACAAAACCTGTTTAGTGTAATTAATCATAGCTGATCAAATGTCCCTGACTTTTTCGAGCTTTGGTGTTAAATGTTATTACTGTTTTGCAATTACATTTTACACAATGTAATTTGGAGTTGAACAATAACGTAAAGTTGGAATTTTACCTCATGTAAACAGAACCTCGTCTCAAAAACCTTAGCCTTCATGAGATCCCGCAAGTTCTCTGAAAAGTTTCCAGCAAAGGAGAACGATGAGAAAAATGAGGAGTTGATTAAAATCAATTTTTAAAAGCCCAGATTATCAACTGCTCTGACTCACCTTTAGTGCCGATTTGTGTGTGATTTATTATGAAGTGGACGATCCTTATCCTGTAATAGTGGGACAAGTATCACTTGTAAAATCAGTGATGCAGCAAATGAGGAGAATGATGTCATTTATTCAGCTGACCCATAAATAAATGTACTTTTAAATAATAATTGAAATGATCTAGTTCACACAAGAGAATAAAGTGTGATCTCAAAATGAAATGTTGATAAACATCTTGACATAAATTACTTTTGTGGGAACATTCATGGTTTTTCAGCAAGGAAAGGGGAGTCAAGTTTTTTTTCTTTTTTTCTCAAAACAAGAATTGAGGTTTTCTTTTAGTTTATTTCTCAAATAAATTAATGGTCAAAATACTACAAACAAGCTCAAACGTAAGAAACATCCCCACTAATATTTGAATAAACATCCCTTAGCAATTTATAGAGACACCAATGCTTTTTGCAGCTTTCAGGAAGCTTCCCATGGTGAAATGAAATAAAGCTTAAACTATGACAGAATATATGTTTGAAGGAGTCAAAATATAATAATAAAAAAACATTAAGAATGGCAGTGGCAGCATCATGCTGAGAGCTTATATTTGCTTCAAGTGGTACAAGTGCAGTTCATGAATAAAGAAGCAGAAATGCTGGCAAAATCTTTGTTCAAATTTGGTGCTCAAACCAGATTACGATCAAAACCTGTTTTAGGAGAGATAAAGCAGGATAAACTTGAGCTTCAAGACTTAAACTGACTTAAACTATTTAAAGTTCAAGTATGATGCTTTCGAGTCTGTGACAGGAAAAAAAAAAAATAGATCAAAATGAACTCACTCCAGCAAGAATTATTCCAGTTGTTTAGTATCTACAAATTGCTAAGTATTGTTCAGGGTGTGTCCATGTTCACATTCAGACTTGTGAACCCACGTCTTGTTTTAAATGCACTGAATTTGAGCGTTATATATGAAAATAGATTTTTATTACAACCAATTTAAATGAGTTTCTTCAAAAAAAAAAAAAAAAAGAACAGCTCATAAAATCATTTAAACTGGGAATTAATAATACATTCACACCGATGAGGAAGGTGTTTAAACCTTAGATGTGAATTGCAACACGTCGCATCTTTGGAGATAATTTGTATGAAAACACTCTACTATATGATAATAATAGAAAAGGAACGTTTAAAATAGCATCAGGGGTTGTTTTGAATGCCAGACATAGCTGGAGTTGCTGATCTTACCTTGTGCTAAGAGCGATATTGCTGTCTGTTGAGCTCCCACTGCAGGCATCGGATATTTTGAGCAGATATCTGTATTTCTGAAATATTTCTTTTGGTGCCTGGATCCCATAGAAGATGAGATTATCATTGACAATTCTCTAATAAGAAAAAATTGCGACAAATTAATAAGGAACTTTACCACAAAGAGAGTGCATATGTTTTTGTTTATTATGCAAGACCCACTGTCACTTTGAAGTTCTTGTTCTGCAGCTGCTCTATGTAATCCCTTTGTTTCTTGGCGTGTTTCTCCCGGTCATCCAACAATTTGCCGACCAGGACGTAGTCATATGACAGTGGAGTGAACTGTGTACGCAAAAATGATCCAGGTCAGATTTATCAGTGAATGATCAAAATAGTTCTGGGTTTTCTTAGAATTGGTCCATCAGTTCAACTCACCACAGGTGGAGGTTCATTGCCATTCTCTTTCACCACTCCCATAAATTCCAGTAATTCGATACTGGGCTTTATCAAAAACAACAACAACAACAACAAAAAACTGAACTTAAGTTGCACAGTTATAAAGCATATACAAGTAGGAACTGCATAAAACCATCATGAAAATGTTAGAAATGATAAATATAAATTAGCAAACAACAAGTTCCCTGAGTCTGAATTTGCTAGATTCAAATCTTGCACAAACCACTTGAGAGTTCATCACCTGCTGCAGAAATCCAGTCTAACTATAACCCGAGGCGTGCCCGGGAATGCCAGTTTAGGGAGAAACCATGAACCTGACTCACCAGACAACTGCCGCTGCACAATCTAACTCTAACCCGAATGAATGGTAGGTCATTGGACTATATCTCAATCAGCAGAGCAATCATATCCGTACAGCAAAGCCTGAATGTAGTTCCAATCAGAAAGGGAGCGGCTAATCTAGTGGCACAATTTGAGTTCAATCACTTAGCCTACTGACTGCGCAAATGCAAACAGGCTTTAGATGAGCATTGTAAAGAGGTAATCAGGTGTTTTTATGGGTTTGTGTCATTTAAAGGGGCTTCGCAGCGCCTGTCTGGACTCTGTGTTAAAGAACAGATTAAGAATTGCTTTCCAGGAGCGAGCTTTCGGTAATACAACTAATATCTGTCCCTTGAGCCGCTGCATTGTGGATCAATATGATTATTAAAGCAGCCACCTACCTGCCTCCTGTGCCCCGGCATGATGAGGAAAACCAGCGGCGACCTGCCGGACAACAACAACCTTCCTCTCCCCTGAGTCCTCCAATCTCACTCAGCTCTTTGTTATATCTCACTGGGGAAAAAACAACAACAACAACAAAAAAAAACATTCAGTCTTCAACAAATAGCCATTAACGTCCGGATTACACCTGGAGGAAATGCGCCTTTCTCTCACAAGCAAAGGTATGTCAGAAGCGACTCTACCTGTTGCTGCCGTCACGGCATTTATCTTGACTGACGCCACCTTTTCTGTTCGCGTCTGCTCAGTCCGTACGAACAAAAGCGAGTCAAAAATACAAGGAAACCACCGTCCACACTGTTGCACTACTGGCAAAGCCGAAATGGGACTCTGGATGTGATCTGTCAGGTGAGAGAATAGATTGGCATCTATTTCTTCGTTGCCTCCTCCTCCTCTGTACTGTGACGTTCCGCTTATCCGCCGCTAGATGGCGGCAAACGTGATGACGTTGAACCGGCTGCCAGGCCTCTGACAGGGTTGTGATTCAATCATCAGCGGCTCCGACATTTTTCAGTTCATTAGATAGATAGATAGATAGATAGATAGATAGATAGATAGATAGATAGATAGATAGATAGATAGATAGATAGATAGATAGATAGATAGATAGATAGATAGATAGATAGATAGATAGATAGATAGATAGATAGATAGATAGATAGATAGATAGATAGATAGATAGATAGATAGATAGATAGATAGATAGATAGATAGATAGATAGATAGATAGATAGATAGATAGATAGATAGATAGATAGATAGATAGAGGCAATCATACCAATATCTCCAGAGTACAGATGAGTATTTTACAGGACTATATTTAACATTCGTCGACAAATAAATTTATACATGACAAAATCCTTCCTTTTATTAGCTGCATCAATCCTAAATTCAATCCAAAGATACTTTTATCTCAAAAGAAAATTAAATATTCTGTCATCCAACTATTTTCAAAGAGTCGTTGTGAACTAATCATTAGTGAATGTAAATCTATAAAGTTGAAACTGAACCTTTTTTTTACCCTTCCTACCTAACTAAGATTTTCTTGTTTTAGATCAACCAGGACTACAAAAGTGATTCATTTTTGCTAAATACCAGAATAATTATTTCTTCCATCTTTAAACTTTATGTAAATTTCCTTGGCATTGGGAAGACTCACCCTTTCAAACAGTGTAGCTCAACTTCAACATCTTTGAAAAGGAAATACACAAGTTTGATTTGCTGAAACTGCGGTGCATTGCCTCTACAGGCCTGTTGGCACTGAGTCAGTTTTGTGGGTCTAATTCACACATTTTGTTTGCTCTTCCAAAAAGCTTTCTTTGTGAAGAACACCTAGAACTATAACTAATTTGGCTTTATGATTAGGGTCGTTGTGAATTTTGTACACCAATATATGTCAACATTTTAACTGCCTGTTTGATATCTTGAGATGTTGCATCAATATTTCTATATAATGTCCTTTACTCGATTTACTCTCTACTATATAAAGAGCACCAGTCTCTCCAGTAATCAAACAGTGAGGAAAAGAATTAATATCTCTCTCCATAGATACTCTATATTGATATCTTGTTTAGAATTGTAATAAAAAAAGTTATTAACACTTAGCAAAGACACCAAAATTACCTTAGTTTTGGAAGTTGCCATCCAAACATTTCTTGAGTCCTACAATGTATAGTCTGAGGTTAAAAATGCAGCCAATCAGGAGAGATTGAACAAATTGGATATGCCAATATGGCAGTAAAACTTATAGATAGATGAATAAAAGAAGAAAATTAACTCACCGTTTGAAACTCATCTTCCTTACAGCCTTCAAAACAGTCTGTGTCAAACTGCTTTCAGCAAAAAGTCTTGAAAACAGTCTGCCACAGCAGTTTTCCTTCCTTTTCTTCTCTTGTCCACATTTATGGGAAATGCCACAAGAATCCGTCATTCAAGTAGTGCAATTCCAACTAAGAAATAAGAGAAACAAATGAAAGGTCAAGCTGCTCAAGAAGTTTTTTCTTCACACTTCATATTTTCACATTGCAGTCATAACCTTCAAAGCAATTTTGGGGGGATTTTATGTGATTATACCAACACAAACTATGATTTAAAGTAGAAAAAACTGATGATATCATCATCAAACTGAAACTTTGTCTGAAAGTGTGAGTTGACAAATAAACCAAAAGTAATTAGGGTGTGTAAGTTTAGCTGGTTTTGTTGTTGTTTCAGCTTTAGGCAAGCTTCCTGTTTTATTTTGTTAAGCCATTTCCTTTTTATGTTTTCATGTTTATCCCTCTGGTTGCCATGGAGTTGTGTTTGTCAGTATTCAAAATGTCTGTGTATGATCCTTGTTAACTGGTTTTCTGCATCTTGATCATTGGCTAGTGTAAATTATTGCTTTGACACACATTTTCATTTCATGCTAGTGTTTATTTTCAAGATTCTCTGCTCAGCTCTGATTTTAATCTGTATGGTGGGTCTGCTCGGATCCATCACCCCAATGAAAGGATGATACGACAAACTGTTTGAGAACAGAAATTAAATGATGGTATTGCATCATTTAAAAAGTTCAAGTATGAAGACAAGCATTACATCTAGCTAAAACATTTTGAAATTTGTAACATTGTCTCTCAGTTCCTCCATTTTCACACACTGTGCTTGCGTCAGCTTCCCAACCATCTCATTTGGGTGTGAAAAAAAAAGCGTAGCAGCATGAACGGGTGGTCCTCTGTGCCTTGTCATTAAAGATGATTTTACCATTAGCTTCTGAAACCTCAGAGGGCAGTGGTCACCCAAGCAGACCCACATCCCACAGAGGAGAAGCAACATGAGACTGGTGAAAAAACGCAAGGCGGTGGAATAAATAAGCGGTTATATTTCTGCAGCCAGCCACACCCAACACACGAGGATCACATAATTACACCCGCACAGGACTGTGCAAACCACTTGAAGGTTGGCAGAGAGGGGCCACTGCTGCTAAATTTGACCAGAATGGAAGTTCAGAGTGGGGAGGAGTCCTGGAGGTGCAACGATGAACTCTGAGTGGGCATTTCCTCATCTTCATGTCAGAGAGGAACAAACACTCAATAGCGCGGTTTCTTAAAAAGGGACACCACGCATTGTCCTGCTCTAAACAAACCACTAAACTAAGCATCCTTCCTCCTCTATGACGCGTGTGTCTAAATAAAGGCTTACTCGTATTTCTTTTTACACAGCTTACACACATGCACACACTTCTTCTTGACTGTTATAGAGCAGATGTTGCATGCTCCCAATGGTAGGTAACATTTGTGTGAATGTTGATATGAAAATGTTTGGCTCAGCATAAGTTAATTTTGTTCCTGTTTAGTTCTAGGAAATTTCCCCTGTGGACATATTTGTTAAACAAATTAAACAAATGAAGCATCTCTTGCAAACCAAAAGGAGTAGCAGAAAAACTCTTCACATTTGTGTCCAAACATAAGGTGCATGTGGACACATGTTGTTTAACATTGGTAAATAATTACACTGGCTGAACATATTAACTAATCTGAATTTCATAGAAAAGTGATGCTTATATCATTATAGATCAAAAACATGAAAAGCCTCTTAAATATTTGTCTGACTGAAAAGAAAGGTGCTTAATTTCCTAACATTAACTCACTCACTGACTGCATCCAAATCCATCTCAAAAAATCAATTATGTTCGTTTGGGTTGGTTCCCCTCTCACATTACAGACTCCAGTCTTCATCTGGACTGGCTGAGAACAACTAGTTACCTGACAGCGAGTAAAATCAAGCAAAAGAAAAAAAAAGAAATATATAATATGTCCACTGTAAGATCTTTATGAATAAAACATGTTGCTTGTTGGTGTCCTATTTACAATTAAATCAAAATGAAGGCAAAACAATGTTAAACGTAAATATTTTGTGCTGCTGTACCAAATATTTTCCAGTTTAAGAAGATTTTTTTAAACCTTATTTGTGCATCACTGAAAAGTAATTTCTAAAATATTTAACAGAATCCATCCATCAACCAATTTGTGCCATTTTCTCCAAAATAATACGCAAAATGGCCCTTGCACCACAGATTGGACAGCCTTGTGGTATATCCTTGTACTACAGTGTCTTTTCCAAGACGCTGTAGTTTGCTTATGCCTAAGGCCGGCCTGGATTTTGTAAATCAGAAGCTTTCTTAAGTAACTGTCCAAACACTGAAGTAAACAACTTCTTGGGAGGTCAAACTCCACGCATGTTAAATTTGCTACTTTCAAAGATGCAGATGTTTTAATGAACTCGAAAGTGATATTAATCCAACATTTCCTCCTTTTTAAAATCCAATTGGTGAAGTTCAATTTCACAGTTCGCGTCCACGCGCCGCCAGCGTGTTTTCGGAGCGTCTGACTGTCCGTGGGGTGGAGACCCGGGTGGAGACCCTCCCCCTCCCGGAGCTGCCGGCGGGCCGGGCGGGGAGATGCAGCAGTGAGCGGTCAGCGGGTGAGGGAGGGACGGAGGGCAGCTGCACCCTGTCGAGTCAGCGACTCGGGTAGCTTGGGGAAGGGACGGCCAGCAACTCGGACCGAAGCAGGGAAACAACCCGGAGCGGGACACTTTCACGCCGACACAAGCTCAAAATGCGCCGAATAACGGGCAAAGGAGGAGGGGACAGTTTAATTGAGATGAGCCCGACCGAATCTATCAGCGGTGAGTACAAAAGAACCAGAACCAGACTCACTTTTAAACAGCGGATCCTTAAAGTGATGTTCAAAATGGAACGACTGAACGTCTTGAACTGCGTCAGTTCTTTAGATCTGAACTCCTTTTAGACAAAGAAAGAGATGTAAAATTATCATTAATAAGAGATATTTATCATTATTGTACTTTAAAGAAATATTGCACACAGAATTTACAATATTTATTTATTTTTGAGTACAAAATAAATCCTATTCTACAGGATTCTTTGTCATTTCAGTGTTTATTGATAAATTTGGAAGTAAGATTGTCACAAGTAAAATCAAAAACTTTCCCCAGCCTGGTTCTCTAGCTTTAAACGCCTCGGCCAGCTCTTGTTTTGCTTTCCTCTCTTGGTGAGTGATTTACATGGAGCCAGGCTGCAGCAGCTGGCCTGTCTGGTGGAAACACACAGTCACCTCCAGACAGGCTCTTTATACACCAGGAGCCAAAGCCCAAATCCCTTTCTGTTCCCAACTTGAATGTAGTTTTTTTAAACAAGCTGGTGGAGTTGGGTTTTCTTTTTTCACCATTTATGGCTAAAAACAATGTGTTGTGCTGAATGAAAGATGAGTCACTCGATGAACTCTCTGGCAAGGAATCTGGTGCTCATGATACCTTGCAAAAGTATGCAGATCCAATGGAACTTTTATTGTGTTTTTATGTGCTTTTCTGGGGGATAGATGACCACAAAGTAGTGCATAATGCTGAAATAGAGAAGCACAGCAACAAATCTGTGTAACAGTAGGAAACTAACAGTGCACAGATCACCTTGAATACACAATCTGAGCAAGAAAAGTTAATATTTACAACTTTTTTCTGTTTCAGTTTAAGCTGTGTTGCAAAGAACTGGCATATATTTCAGTGTCTAGAATCTAGATGTACAAAGCTGGTTTAAAAAATAAACCAAAAGGCTTTGCAGCTGTCACTGCGTTGACTTAGTAAACTAATTAGCGTTTAATCTAGAGTGTGGGGATCTTCACAGCATTTTATTATGGTGAAAAATGTTAAAAATGTGTGGTTTCTTCACAGTTGGGAGATAAACCTCTCCTCTCACCTTGTGGTGTGTTCATGGGTCGATGTTAAGAAAACGGTGAAAACTATTTTCCAAACACTAACCATCCAGCTCCAGGAAATTAAATCAGAATTATACTCACGATGTAATTAATATAATCCATCTGTTCTCTGATTGTGGAGACTCTGTGCATGTTTTGGACAAAGATGACCGTCCTGTGGTTAGTAATTCAGAATACTGAGCCGCTGTGCTTGTCTTGATGCCATTCAGAAAAGTGCCTGTTGTCCTCATGAAGCGGACACACAAGGCATCTGAAACTTTCAGTTCATGACAGATGAACTCATCTTTCATGCTTCGTAAAATCTGTCCAGTCCAAACGCAGCTAATGCTGAAACTACAGGATTAGTTCTTGCAAAGAAAATGCAGAAATTACCTTTGGTAACTTCGAATACTTCTGTCTTTTTTTGTGTGTTTTTTTTGCCTGTGTTGTTTGCTGTAGGCAGCCGAATTTGTTTTTGTTACATCTGCATTGCAGACTGGCTCGTAAGTGGTTTGATTCACTCCATTATGGCTCTCCTTCTGATTTTCCCTGGCTAAAAACAGAGAGACAGCAGCAGTGTTGAAGTATTTCCTCAGCGATCAGCTGCTTCCTTCTGAACAAAGCTTTAACTGTGGAGGCTTCCTTGTGGGGAGGAGGACTGCTGGCATGGCTGACTGACCGAGATCGCATCACATTCAGCATCCAACTGTGAAAAAATATGCTCGGCTCTTTGAGGGTTGTTCTCCTGCGCTGTGAATGAAATGCTGTCCAGTCTGTTTAAGATAAAATCAGGAAGAAATGGCATTTATCTTAAACTGTGTTTAGGATTATGAAGGGCTGCTTAAATCCTCATGCTGGGTAGATTAGGTCTCTGTGAGATTCCCTGGTATGCAAATAAACAACTATGTGGACTTTACTAACACCACACCTTCTTTTTGCACAACAAGGATTTAAAAGCTTCAATTTTATGTTGTTTTTCATTAAAAGAGTAGCATAAACATTGAGCATGAATGCTACAAAAACAGATGCTATATTTGTACTTTTGCTGCCACTTTTGGCTTTTGACTGTTTGTTTAAGTTTGTAAAATCTTTCCAAGTTGCTTTTTCCTGACTGCAGACGTAGGCTGGTACGAGAGTCTGCTGAAATCATAACCTACGTAACTGAAACCAAATCCCTCCTTCACACTGTTAGATTCAGAAGCAAAGAAGAATTAAATTGGTTTTATTTAAACAAAAATAAAATCTTCTTAATTAAATAACATTTTGATCAATAAAGATATTCTGAAATGTTTTATGAAAGTATTCTAAGATACAGATAAAATGCTTTTTAATCTTATTAGTACTTTTAAAGTGTATAGATAACTTGATTAAAATATCATTTTCATACAATTATTTAGTTTCTAGGAAAAGTGTGAAAAAGTAATCACTTCCTAGACCTAATAACTGGTTTTTCCACATTTGACGGCAACAAATATCTGCATAATGTTTTCCGTATCAGGATGTATAATGTTCATGTTGCAAAGGAGTGTGTGGAGCATAATAATGCCAGGTTATTGAAACGTTGAAAACGTTATGAACAGCAGCCTTTTTCTTGCTGGTGTAAAATCTACCCAGTTGGACCAAGTCCCACAGCAGCAGATGCTCACAGGCGCAACTGGATCTGGCCAAAATGCTAAAGGTCACAGAGTGATTATTGTTTCTATTCCTTGTTCGGTGACCTTCAGTGCTTTGAAAGGCCCCTTCAAAGTTCAGTTTCTTAAAAATGTCCTTTCCAAGCTGATTGACTTTGTTTCCAATCTGTTTTTCAGTTTGTTTAAATCGAGGCGTGATGTGTTGCTTTTTGAAATCTTTTTGTCTATTTAATCTTGTCAGACGGTTTGTATTTAGGCCATTTACAGATTCTGAACTTGATTGTGATCAAATCTGGGTGTGGTTAATGAAATTAAGCTTTCTAAACAATTGTCATCAACTGCAGTTAATTCATTTGAGGAAGGGAATTCATTTTATTTCACAGGGACGAGTTGGATTGAGTCCTTTAATGATTTGAATCGTGATTTCAATTTTTTTGGCTTGTTTTTACTCACGTTATCTTTGTCTGTGATTAAAATGTGTTATTGATTCTTAGATAAATGTAGTGTAGTAGTGAACTCTGGACTATAACTAACCTGCTAATGCAGGGATCGATCAGGTTAGCTGCTGTCCGCAGCTTCTAAATATTTCCTCTAGTTTTCGCTAGAAGAGACGTATTTTGAGACTTTAAATGGGTCCAAAGACACTATGCATGTTGGAGCCAGCTGACTGGCAGTGCTCAGCTTTACTCCCACTTTTAAGGATCTTAACCCCAATATTGTGTCAGTTTCTACATTTTTCAATCTGTAATTTATTAATCTTGATCAACTTAAAAAGTAAAACATAAACTGTTTTTATTTTTCTCTTAGTGCAATGCTACATAATTTTATACAGAATATCCCTTTACAATCCTGTTTTAACTTGTATTGCATTCATGCAAGGTAGAAAATGTTGCATGCGTTTGTCTTAGTCCCATGCAGTGGGTTAAGACTTAAACAACAAGTCATTTGAGGCTTTATAATAAAAGCAGTTTGATTTTGCATTAACTAGGCCATGTGCTGCTAACCATAATTTTCTACATGACAAAGACAAAAGCTCTGCATCCACTGTAATTTGATACTTTTATATGTTGAGTCAAGGCTGAATATAACATCAGAAACCAATAATTAGGATTTTTGTTTCTGCAGAACAGAGGCTCAAACCTTTCTGCTTTATTTTTACTAGCTTCTGTCTTTGTCATTCTTCTGTCTGGCCCCTCATTTGTTTATGTAAATCTGTTCACAGAATCTGCCCTGCATAGTCGGACTGTCATTTGGAGGAGAGACTAAAAGGGGATCACAGTTGGAGTAATTACCCAGTTTCATCACATGAGCTGTTGCTATTTTTAACTGCGTTCAGGGGGATTTACCAGTCGTCTCATTCTTGTTTCCTGAAGTCACTCCTGCAGGCGCTGAATCACACCGGCATGCCTGAGTTTCTTCTCTCAGGGTGATCTCCCTGACAGAGCGCTGCCACAGCATGCTATACAAATACAGACCACAATGCTGACTGCTTGTCAGCTGTCCTCTTCACCTCTTGAAACCCTGCCGTCATGGGCTGACTGTGGTAACCCATCCTCATATTGTTTTGGTTTTGATTTTGTCTTGCAGATGATGGGAACGGCTATGACCAACACGCGTCGTCCAGCACAGGATCCCTCCAGCAGGGGCAGCCAGAGGTAAACACCAACTCTCTGCTAAGCTGAATGACTCAGTCATTTCTGCTCACAGCCTTTAGGGGAATTTTTTGTTTCACTATCAGCTTATAATATTAAACTTAGTGGGTTTGAGTTGATGTAGTTTTATGTAAGTGTACAAAAACTTCTCAAAGATTTTCACAGTCATTTAAACCCGAGGGCTCGGCGATTTATGGCTTATTTTATAAAATCTCACATTTATTTTTTTGATTTTTCTAACTTTCTTTTCCAAAACAAAATTACAAATGACTGAAAATATTTTTAAAAAGTGGCTTTCATTTCAATCATCCCTTTTGCCAAGTGTACAACGAAGCAATTACAAGAATATTGTCATAATATTATGCATAATAACATCATCATTTTTTTGTTATTTTTTTGTGTTGGACTTCTCATAAAATTACTCCTAATATTGTTTTCTTTATTCTCTTGATATCAAGACTTTTTTTTCTCTCTTTATTTACAGTCATATGAATGTAGTCTTGCTTTACTACAACTGTATTCTTGTAACATTATGACCTTATTTCTGTCTAAAAAATAAAAGACTGAGCCCAACCCTTATATTTTGCGGTAGAATAGACCTGAATTCAAAGTCCAAATAAATAGAAGTTTTAAAAAAAATAAACAAAAAAAACAAAAACTTATCAGACAAGATGGCAGCTTTAAGTGTGCTGACTTCACTTTGACCTATGAAAACCTAAAGAGTGCATTGGTGAAAAAAACGGATTATTGATGAAAATCTACTAACATTTGTGGTTGTAATGTCAAACAAGTGTAAGTTCAAAGGATGCTAATTCTTTTGCTTGATGGATTTAAAGTTGGTGCCTTTGAAATCTCTTTGGTTTCCTCGCCTGCTGCTTTCCTCCTGTGAGATAGCTGTACGAATTCATGATATACATTTTCAGCGTTCCTTCCTTTCTTTTCAGTACATTGTGTGCTCACCGCCTACCAAAAGCTCTAATGCTCCTGTTTTTTCCCTCTTTTGCGTGATACATTAGTTTCCTTTAACGCCTGATGTGTGTGTAGAGACGTGCGAGTCTCTCAACACCAGCCTGGCCTCCTTGGCTCCGTCCGACTGCAGTGATAGTGCACGGGTCTGGAGTTCCACTTTAGAGCAAATCAGTTCTTTCACTGGGGTAAGACACCAGTCAGGCATGCAAATTTGAGTTTTTAGTGAGTTTTTGTGCATCTTCTTACATCAACCCTGAGCTTTTTGCCTAATCTCTAGGATAGTTGAATGCTTCGCAGCTCTGGTGTGTTGGATTTATGGAGCATTTAATCGCGTCTCTGAAAGTTGTTGCTACAGCTGTCGTGGTTTGAGGATGATTTTTTTTTTTCCCCCTTCATGTTGCAAGGCGCCGTCTCACTGTATGCTCGGTTCCTCCACAGATTCGGAGAAAACAGGCGCTATTCCTGAAGTATCGTTCCAGGGTATGGCATGGTAAAACAGGCTCTGTGTCTGCCTGAGTGTTCGCTGGTCTGTCTTTTGCAACAGGCATTAGCTGCATGAAAAATACTCCTAGGTGGAAGGATGCTTTATTGATCCAGAGAGGGAAATTATATTGCCCTGACATCAAGGGAAATCAATAATTTTTTTCTTGGTAGAGAGCAGAGTCTGGCTTGTAGCAAGCATTTTGTTTCTGAGAGCAATGAAAACATGCACTGATGGTACCATCAGCTCAGTGAGAATGGAAAATTGCTTTTGGATATTTTTTTTTCTCACCTGTAATAGTTTTTGCTTCACTGCGGAGAAAGCAACACCCTGATAGTGCTGAAGCTTAATTAAAAGGCACAGTATTGCAGATAAACATGTAGATCATTACATGTGTGTGCATGTTGGCGTGTGCGTGTGTGTGTGAGTACATTGTACAGTACAAGGTATAATCTCGGCCCTACCCTGTGCTCATGACAGGAGGAAAATGTAACTAAACATATACTGCTCCGCTGGCTTATTTTAAGTCGCTTAAATGTGGTTTTGTTTAAGAAGCATGTTCGTATCTTAATGAACGGTGTCTTTTTTTAACTTTAAGGCTTTTCTAGACTCCTGTCAAGTAAAGACAACTATTTATCTAAGCTTTTAATCTATGCTGGTTTTAAATAAGCTTCTGTATCTTGTCATCTTTTCTCTACTAATTTTGATCTAGTCTGTCATATTTTATGGATGTTTTCTATGTTTAGACCACATTTTAGGACTGAATATAGTAAAACACCTTAGAAAGCCATGTTCAAAAACCTAAAGTAATTGACAAATATATACATTATTATGTTATTATGGACTATAAATTAGCATCATTTTAATTGTAATATGACATATTTAAGAGTATAAAAGTGCATTTTATGGCATCCTGTCATTTAGGAGTGGTGAGTGAATGTATAGCAATCTGGTTAAGTTTCACTGAGCAGAGGTGGCCCAGCAGATGTCCTGATTCCATATGGCTGATGTGTAATTATAATAAATTAGAGAGTGTCTGCCGTACATTTCCAGTTAAAGAAAGCCCCCACCCTGCTGCCATGGTCAGCCTGGTCCAAGATGCTCCTGCAGGAAATGACATGTGGTTGTAATGTATATGTAATTTGGAACTGGAAAGCTCTGCAAAGCTTGAGGCCTTGGGTGTTCGCTAGCTGGACATGGGCTGGTTGCTGACATGTAGCATCTGACCCAGTTTTCCCAGGGAATTATGGGAATAGACCATAATTCCAGTAAACTATTGTGAGAAGAATGCATGTAACCTTCTAAATTTAAAGGAAATTATAATAAAAATAAAACATATTAAGCCAAGTAACTAACATCAAACTGGAAAGTTTTGGTTTGAAGATGAATAACAAAGTTATATGTTTTTTGGCTGTATGTTATGAAGTGAGGCCACTGCACAGGCCTGAGAAAACATGAACAACAATATAATAGTTAATGTCTGGATTAGCATGTGACTGAAAATGAATGGAAAAGGCATGGATCCCATTCATAGTCCAGTGCTACGTACCCCCACCCTCCACTTTCCCTGTGCAGAGCTCTCATTTGATTAGCTAGCTGGCAGCTGCACTTCCACATCTCGCCCTACCCCACCTCCTGCTCTCCTCGCTCAGCCTTTTCTGGATGACCGTGGCAGTGAGGGGTTGTCCCGGGAAGACGGCTGGTGGGCTGGTCGGCTCTGATCAGGACGGAGATCAGTGCAGCCACACAGAGACAGGCAGTGCTTTCAGGGCCGGGCTCTTTACCCCTGGGGAGGAGAGGCAGTTTCTCTCTGTGAGGCAGGCATCCTGTTACGGTTTTCTTTTCTCACTGATGCTTTACAAGCAGAAAGCAAGAAGGCCATGGAGGTAAAGTGCACTTCCTTTTCCTCCCTTCTTTCCTTCAGCATCAGCCCAGTAGATTGAACAAACTCACATCAGGATTAGAGCAGAGAAAGCCAGGACTGAGAGGGTTGTGGTAGCTGTGGTTGTGCCAGATGGGTTCTGTGTACTGCATGCACTCGTGTAGGTAGCTGCAGCAGTGGGGATGAGGAAGAAACGATGTGTGCAGCTATTTTTAGCTTTCTGGACAGCTGAAAAAGCACAAACAGTAAGACCTGTCCTCCCTTACAGTGTTAAGGTTCGGTCAATATTTTTTGTTCCCCAGCCTGTTAGCCTCTGCAGGGCTAGCACTGGCTTATGCTCACTGTTTAAAATTACCAATATGAGTCGATATCAAAGCTAGTATTCAAAAACAAATCGTAAACTGATGGGGTTTTGTGGTTCATCAGATATTAACTCTGAAACAAAGCTTTTACATTTTCCCCCCTGACTTTCCTCATTTCCTCCAAAGCATTTTCTTATCCATTTCTGCAAAAGCATTTTAATTAAAGCAAGCAAAGCAGGAAGTATCCATCTTATGAGCCCTCCGTCAGCATGGTGTTTGTGTTTGCTGTGAAATTGAATTTATCATTTATCTTCCTTGGTGCATTCAACCAAAGGCCTGAAACTGCAACTCTGCCTATGTTCTGTTGTTAAGTGTCTGCATTTCTGTGTTATCTTGTTGTAGATTGGAAAACAGAAGCTCAGCAAAGACTCTGTGTTCTTCCGAGACGGGATAAGAAGAATAGATTTCGTCCTCTCGTACGTTGACGATAAAGACTGTGAAAAAAAACAGGTAAGAGCAGAGTTGAAGTTTAGTTGTTTTTTTTTTATAATTGTTTTCCTTCACAGCACAGAACAAAGGATAAGCGTTTCACAAAAAATAAAAGATGCTGTTATTTCCTGCTTTTGGAAACAATCACTTCATGCAGGATATCCTTGAGGTTGTGCACCAGCCTAAGGGCTGTCAGCTGTTTTTGTCATCTTGCTTTGACACATCGTTCTGGAGCGTTTTTACGGCCATTTTGGACACACGGCCCCCAGACTGTGCAGTAGTTTTATCACTATCACTCCGGAGCGCTGAAAGAGTCTGTCTGTTTCCTAGGGAGCCGTTAGCCTTCGCAGCACTGTGTCACCAGCTCACACTTTGCCCACACTCTCAGTCAGTGAGTCAACAGTGTGACTGCTCGCCGTGACAGGAACTGGATCGTTTTTTCCACAGAGTGAGGAAGGGCCAACAGGAGGCCACTTCCTGTGGATTAGCCAGAGTTGTTGTATAATATGGCACTAAATCTCCTCCCTAACAAGAAGGTTTTATTTCCTTTTTAGGCCGATGTATTCTCGAAACAGAAGGTTTTATGTGGCAGCTTTCACTTACTTTTAAATCCCGTTTCTGCTGCCGTGACTTTTAACTCTACTGGAGGAGCAGGTTTTGTTCATAAAACACTCGTTTTGTTTTTTCTATGTATCCTCGGACTCCATGGTCATCTTGTTCTTTCACACGATGAACAGTGAGCTGCCAGATATGCATATTTCACATTAATTAAATAAATAATCTTGCATTGTTGAGTTTTTGAGCAGATTTTGAATTGAAATGATCTATTTTCAAATTGGCCTTTTTGTCATGATTATTTAAGATTTTTGCTCATTTTTGCCTGTGCTTTTCATAACATTCAGATTCCTATTTGTGTTTTGTGTTTCGCTGCTCAAGGAGAGAAGGAGAATTTATGAAGCCAACCTCAGAGCAGCCGGCCTGGAGTTGGAAACAGAAGATAAGTCGGTAAGATGCCCTTCATATGTACAATATAGGGCAGAACTAGCCGTAACTGGGGCACTGTCGATGTTTCTTTTCCATGTTATTGCTTAAATGCATGATTTCTTACAGAATAAAACTTACAATTTTGCTTCAAGCATGTACTTCATATTGCCAAACAAGTAGAGGAGCATCCTATCCAGTAAATTAGAAATGTGCTCAGATTAATAATATGTTTTGACAATAACCTCCTAACATTTTTTTGCTAAAATGTTAATTGGTTTGACGTAATACTCTAATCTTAAGTTGTCAGGTTTATATAAGCTGTAAACAGGAAATCATCATAATTAACAGAACCTCTTAAGACTGTGTGTGATTAAAAGAAGTGAACTTTTCAATAATCTAATTTGGTGAACGTTTTTTGTTTTGTTTTTAGGTTTTCTTTTATGTATCACAAAAAACTTTTTTTTTCAGGGACAAAAAGTCCAGCCTAAATGCCGTTTCTCCATAATGTTTTTAGAAAAGAAAACAAACTGCAGATAGATTCATTTAAAGTTGTTTTATACGTTTAACAGGATTGCCGATAAGTGTGCGCTTGTTAACTGTATTTTGGTATTTTCCGTATCAGGAGTCTGAGGATGGTAAGACGTACTTTGTGAAGATCCACGCACCGTGGGAGGTCCTGGCCACCTATGCAGATGTGCTGAAGATCAAGGCTCCATTCAGACTTAGCGACATACCGGAAGATCAGGACATGCCCATGAACTGGCTCTCCACTCCTTTCCGACTGCCGAAGAACATCATGAATCCCGAGCCAGACTATTTCACCACTCCTTTTAGCAAGAGCAAGTCTGACCTTTTCCTCATCGACAACCCAGACACGTTCTTCCCTCCCTCCACTCGCAACAGGATAGTAAGCAAGGCCAGCCTTATCTTGTTTGTGACCGTCAGTCTTTTAGGTGTCACTTAAAACTTTTATCAGCAACATTTTGACGGTTGTTGCGCTTTGTTTGCTGAAAAACAAGTTTTTATTTTGCCTATTACAGCGGTCATATTTTTCCCATCCCTCCAGGTTTACTATATCCTGTCCCGCTGTTTGTATGTCAGTGAAGAATGTGGAGACAAAAAGGGAATCAAGAGGCTGTTGAACAACAGCACCTACACTTCTGCCTTCCCCCTTCATGACGTGAGTTTATTAACCTGCATAAAATAAAAACAACAAAAAAAGACGTATTTGGATTTCGAAACGAACTCTTTCTGCAATCACTTTAATAAAAAAACTAAACGATGAACTGTTTTCGTTATGCCTGCAGTCCAGATACTGGATAAGATCCAAAGATGCCAACTGTGAAAGTGAAAGATACGACCTCTACAAACACTGGGCGAGATTCTTCTGCTTTTTCAAGGAGCAGCCCATCAACCGCATCAGGTAAAACCCCTAAAGTGAGGTCAGCTGCCAAACAGGTCTCAGAAATGAAAGCATAACTGATACTCCTTTTATATTCTGTCAAAGAAAATATTATGGCGAGAAGATTGGCATTTATTTTGCTTGGCTTGGTTTCTACACTGAGATGCTGCTGTTTGCTGCAGTCGTTGGAACGATTTGTTTCACTTACGGGTTTTGCACCTACAAAGACAACGAGTGGAGGTGAGCTCCACAGAGAACATCGTCCCGGTTCCCGCTGGTTCAGGTGCTCCTGTATTCATTTGGATGTTTTCTCATGTTTCCCTTAATAGTAAAGAAATCTGCAGCAATGAAATTGGAGGGAAAATTGTCATGTGTCCCCTTTGTGACAAGAAGTGCAGTTACTGGAAACTCAACACGACATGCAACTCCTCGTTTGTGAGAAATGTTGACTCATCTGCTACCCGCAATATGTGGGATTGAAAGAATAATTATGGCTAATCACAAAACAAATCAGTTTGTTGCTTATTAATTATATTATAAACCTGTTTTTCTTGCAGCAATCACACCTGTTTGACAATGTGGCGACGGTGTTTTTTGCCATTTTCATGGGAATTTGGGGTATGTGAACAAATCTGTGCTCAACGTACTCTAATTTTAAACATAGTGCGCCACCTAGTGGATTGTCTAGCTACTTTCTAGTATAAATATATTCCTTTAAAAAAAAGCTAAGCTATTGTTAGCTTCTTGTTTTACTTTCAGTCTCTTTTAGAGAATAAGACATTCTGTAGCAAGTCTCACCAAGCTGAAACTTTACACTCAGTGATCAGAGAGTAAAGTTTGATTTCCATGGTTGTGATGCACCGTTCGCCTCTGCAGTGACGCTGTTCCTGGAGTTCTGGAAAAGGCGCCAGGCCCGTCTGGAGTATGAGTGGGACCTGGTGGACTTTGAGGAGGAGCAGCAGCAGCTGCAGCTCCGGCCAGAATATGAAACCAGATGTACAAAGAGCAAGGAGAACCCCATCACTAAGGTGTTTGAGCATTAATCTCCTGCGCCTACCAGTAGCAAAGTCATCATTTTGTCAAAGTCAAGATTAACTGACTGGTTTGATGTGGTCACATTACCTGCTGTTCTTCCTGGTGTTTTGAGCATTCACAAGAACAAAAAGTCTGAAATTTGATTTAAATATTGGAGTTAAAATGTAAAAAAAAATGCCCTGTCTATTACTCTATTCACACATCATACTATTTATTCATATCATTCATTTACAGTTTAAGAAAAGAGCATGTCACATGTTGATATAAACAACATTTTTAAGGAAAAGGAGTAAGAAAAGAGGAAGAAAATAGCCTTATATAATCTATCCCTTCTTTCAAAAGTTATACCATTGGAAACAAAGCATTACTCAATCATCCATATACAAAACAGTCAGTGTGTTTAGATATATAAAAAATAATAAAGAAAAAATTCATTAATCTGTCCATCATTTCCTTTCTTTATTCATCAAAACTTAAAGAGGCCAAAAGTTTGAGTCTGGCAGTATTTTTGGTCAAGTTTCTAGTGCAAATATCTTGAAATAAGATGCAACTAACTTACAGCAAGAGCTAGAAACTTTTCTTAAAGCCCTGGTTGCACAGGGCAGATTATTTCACTTATAACAAAACATTTTTCCTAGACCAGAAAAAGTGTTTTTGCAGTTTTAAATGTTCACAAAACTGTGCATAGACCCTGAATGTATGAACACTACAGCACAAAATGAATGAAAGAGATGAGATTGCCGTCTTTCATTCCTGCGTCTTCAGGAACAAGAGGGGGTTCTTGACAAAACTGCTACGTATGTAGCAGGGAAGTTTTGTCTGTGCTGGGCTGCTGTGATCCTTTGGGTAAGGTTGTCACATCGCTTTGGACTTCCTGTTTGGTGAGGAGGAGGTGGTGCGGTGTAGCGTTAAGAAATGACAACTATTCCTGGAAAGACTCCAAGGCCTGCGTTTCCTTATTCCATTTTCAGTGTCTAGCTCAAAGAGTTTCTTGAACACAAATGCTCAAAAAGAAACTTCAAAAGATAAATACACAAAAACCAGTTCTGACTGAGGAACACGTTTCTGCCTCAGATGTGAACCTGTACCAGCTCAAGGAGCTTGGCCTTTCAGTTTTCTTTTCAGGATTTAACCAACATGCCTGACCCCAATGCTTTGCTTGCTTCTGATTTAGGAACTGGAGCCTTACTTACCCATAACAAGCAAGTGTGCACGCTCATGTCTGTCTGGAGCTACCGTCCTGTTGTGGGTGAGCATTCCATCTTCTGATCAGATTTAAAACACCGTTTCCATCTGCCGTCCTCCTCCTCTTATCTATCTCAGCTGCTTTTCACTTCTTGCTCCCTGTTTTCCCAGGGTGGCTGTGTTCAAAACAAAAAGGAAACTTTGATATAAACTTTGTCAAACGTCTGGTAATGCTTTTCTAAAAGAAAGTGAACAACATTTTTGGTATTTTTATGGTTGTGACAGTTTCAACTAAATAGTTTCAAGCATGCTGATGCAAAATTTCTAACTCTTATTTCCTCATGTTTCTAAACTGGTATGACTAAACAAATAGAGTCAGTTGGATCTGTTAAGCCAAGGGAGGCACTCCAGCTTTCATACCTTTACTTTAGTGCCCGACATAGCTTTTCTAATGAAATAACTTTAAAGAGGCAACAAGGGAAATATCCCAGAAGCTCCTTTTTGCAAAGCATAGCTGCCCTGACAAAACAAAGTGATGAGATTCTTTACAGTTTATGCCTGTTAGAAACATTATTTTGGATACCTGGATAAGGTCATTTAGAAAATAAGACTCAAAATTGATCATTTTGGGCACCTGTGAGGTGTTTAAAACTCAAAAGAAAAACAGATGTCAGGCATTTCTAGAAAGGGAAGTATTGTTGATGCAACATCATGTCTGTGGTTCATTCAGGCTGCAATAAGAGCAAGATTTTCAGGAATGCTCAATGCAGAACAGCAAACATCTTGCGATTTCTGCCTCCGTTCTGAAACGAGTTCTGGAGCAGTCGGCAACCTTTTGGGAATCTAATGGGTGAAAAAATAACACACAGGAGCATTACCTAAACCGATTCGGTTTAGGTAATGCTAGCCATGTATTTGTCTTTAACATAGGATGATCAAGACAAGAAATGTCAACGACATAATTGTTTTTTTAATTACTATTTTAAAATAGTAAATCTTTGCTCACACATGCAGTTCAATGTTGACTTTGCTCCTAAAATAAGTAATAATTTATTTCATGTGGTGGAAAGGCAATTAAATATATGATGCTGGTATTTTATCTTCTAATATATTGGAGAAAAACTGAATTGGTTAAAACATAAATCAGCAGGTCAGGAAATCTGAATGTGTGTGTGCGTGTGTGTGTGTGTGTGTGTGTTCTTCTCCTTCCTAACATCTGTGTTGTTGGTTAAACCTAACACTCCTCCTTGCATAAGTTTGTGTTTGCACTTTAGTGTCACATTGTGACGTTTCCTGTTTCTGTTCAGTTTGGTCTTTCATTTTGTCGCTGTGTTTTCTGTCCTGAAGATCTCATTGATCATTGCCTGCATCATTGGGGTCATAGCGTACCGCCTGGCGGTGTACGCGGCCTTCGCTAGCATCATGAAGGACAGCCCCACCAATCAGCTGGAGGTGGTCGGCCCCTACATTACGCCCCAGCTGGCCACCTCTGTCACAGCCTCTTGCATCAACTTTGTCATCATCATGATCCTCAATCTCATGTATGAGAAAGTGGCTATTTGGATTACTGACATGGGTGAGGGCCAGAGATCCATAACTTACTCAGCTGTCATGGCATGAAAATCTCTGTAAATCCTCTGTTTTGGTTCCCATGCAGAAATCCCAAAGACCCACCTGGAGTATGAGAACAAGTTGACGGTGAAGATGTTCCTCTTCCAGTTCGTCAACTACTACTCCTCATGTTTCTACGTGGCGTTTTTTAAGGGGAAGTTTGTGGGCTACCCTGGAAAATACGCTTACATGTTTGGGAGCCATCTGAGAAACGAAGAGGTAATGTTTACACTCCTTCTGTCTGTATCTTTATGAAAGCCTGTTCACCGCCCATATGTTCTCTTTGTCAACCTGCGTGTGTTTGCAGTGCGACCCTGGCGGCTGTCTGATTGAGTTAACAACGCAGCTGGTAATAGTGATGACTGGGAAACAGGTGTGGGGCAACATTCAGGAAGCTCTACTGCCGTAAGTACAGAAACATTACGCTGCAGCTGCTCATATGGAGTAAATACAATGTGATTTAACAGTCTTTAAAAGACAAAATTGATTAATCGATTAAAAACCTTGGCATATTCTGCAGGTTTTTCATTTAACCACTTTAGTCTTTGTTTACATTAGAAACACATTAAAAGATGCAGGTAAACAAATAATATCAGCTTTACTTTAATGTACAAATGATCAACATGTGAAAAGCTCAACTTACAGCAACACAGAGTAGGTCTGATCTGTTGATTACATTTCCAATTAACCGTTTAATGATTAGACAGCAAAAAGTGCATCATAGGAGATTTTTATTTTTTACAGAACTTAAACCAAGTAAAGTTAAAACTTCACCGCTTGAGGAGTTCTGGGTAGAAAATATTTTCTGACAGTTTTTTCTAACTTAAATGCAAAATGTATATAAATTTTTTTGGATTTTGGTTTAGTTATTGCTCTGTGGGGGGTCATTCTTTCATCAAATAGCCTTATTTTGAGTCTGTATACTCCAGTTAACAATTGATTAACTACTAAATTAGTGAAGCATTATTTCAATAACTGATTATCACCCCTAATTCTGATTGTTTCAGTCCTAATGTGTGTTGTTGTTTCTCAGTGTAAGTGTGTCTCCCTTAATCTTGTCAGAGGTTTTCTGAAGGCTCTCTGCCGCCCTCTTGTGTTCGTTTTTAGCTGGGTGATGAACTGGTGGGGCAGCAGGAAGGCGCGGAGCCATCCAGAGAGCCTGTACAGTCGCTGGGAGCAAGATCATGACCTGCAGAGCTTTGGTCAGCTGGGGCTCTTCTATGAGTACCTGGAAATGGGTAGGATTTTCAAAATAAAAGATCCTCCAGACTCAAATAATACATAAAACGAAAATATTTAATTATTTCTTGCGATGCCCGGTACCAATTGGGGTTGGACACCACTACCTCTAGATGGTGCTGTTTCATTGCTCCATGTCTCCTCTCCCTGACAGTGATCCAGTTCGGTTTCATCACGCTCTTCGTGGCTTCCTTCCCCTTGGCGCCGCTCTTGGCTCTTTTCAACAACATAATTGAAATCCGAGTGGACGCCTGGAAGCTCACCACTCAGTTCAGACGTCCTGTGGCAGCCAAAGCCCACAGCATCGGGGCCTGGGAGGAAATTCTCAACGGGATGGCCGTCCTGTCTGTCGTTACAAATGTGAGCGCTTTGCAGAATCTGCTGTCAAACCCTTTGGGTTGATTTTTCACAAAACCAACTAATGCTACATGTTTTCCTGTTTCCAGGCATTCATCGTGGCCTTCACCTCTGACATGATGCCTCGGCTGGTGTACATGTACGCCTACCAGCCAGAGGGACAGTTGAATATGAAAGGTTACATAAACAACAGCCTGTCCGTGTTTAACGTCTCCGCGTTTCAAGACTCCAGCAGGCCGGAGGAGGCCGAGAACCCGATGTGGCTCAACATCACAACCTGCAGGTAAGAAGCAACAGAAACTCCAGAGAGAACCGAGCATGTTCTGTCCTTCAGTGTTAACCAGGCAGGATCAAGCAATATTACTTCTTTAGTTATCCTTTAAGTTCAACGTTTGCAGCCTGGGAGCCATTTGTGGCTCCTGGACTAATTTGTTTTTTGGTTTTTTTTGTGGCCTCCAACTGCAGTTCAACAATGACGCAAAATTCAGAGTGAAACTGTTAGTGATGTAATTTTCTTATAATGGAAAATGTAAATTAAAACACGTAATATTCATCTAGTTACAACCAAACTTTTAAAATTAGTCTATCCTGACACTTTTACTGAAAAGCCGACTTTGTTGCAGCCGAATCAACTTTTATTCCATTTTATTAAGTGTTTGGAAAGAATAAATTTGTTCTACTGACCCTGAAGTAATTTTAAACTAGATGCTTTTGTTTTAGCAAATACAGCAAATGTGGATTTTTAAGTTTTAGATCTACGGTGAATAAGAACCCTTTCCTGAGCCAAAATGGCTACTTACTTTGCTTTATTTTAGTTTTTTTTAGTTCTATCATACAAGTACTGATGAACAGTGTACATTTTTGTAAGCAGGACTTTATTACATCTTTAATTAATCCTAACATGTTTTAATTTAACAATAAAAATTGGTATTTTCAGTCAGTGTCATATTGGGTGCTAACATTTCTACTAAACAGCACAGTTTCCATGTTATTTTTGAATTTCAGTCAAAGCATTAAAGTTCTAATGTCTGATTTTCATGTTTTTCTTTGCAGGTATCGTGATTATCGCTACCCCCCCGGGCACGAGAAGCAGTACTTCCACACGATGCAGTTTTGGCATATTTTAGCTGCCAAGCTAGCTTTCATCATTATAATGGAGGTAAAGAAAACAAGCCTCACTTTCTCCACCGTTCAGTTTGAGACAGTTTAATTTAGCGACCATCTTTCCAGCTACAGTAAATATCCATCCATAGATGAATAAACTGAACATTAGTCAAGAAATCTGAACACTTAGAATCTAAAAAACTTTGTAATCCTTCCTTTTTCATATATCCATTTTCTTCCTTTTCCTCGTTTCCTTTCTCCTGCCTGTCTTTCCTCTAATCTGTCCTTTTTTCATTTCTGCGTTGTTTCCTTGTGTCCTTTCTTTGCTTGTTTTCAAATTATTTTTTTCTCTGCAATAAATTTGTAGTTAATGTTTCCATCTTTTTTTTTAAAATGTCAGTAAACGACTGACAACTTTGCAAAAATTTGGGATTTTTACTTGAAATTGACTTAAGAATACAAGTATATGTTTCTTTGTTCAAGGACAGCAAATCAAAGTCTGCAAACTATGCAATAATTTTTTTTTTTTCTTCAGAAATGCTCCTGTGAATAGTTCTGTGCACGTGCATAAAGTCCCGTAGTTTTAATAAGTTTCTTGTTCTTCTTCCGTCACAGCATGTTGTTTTCCTGGTTAAATATTTTGTGGCCTGGCTGATTCCGGACGTTCCCTCTGACGTGAGGGCTCGGGTGAAGAGGGAGCGCTTCCTCGTCCAGGAGTATCTTCACAAATATGAAGTTGATAAGCTGAAACTACAGCTCAGCCGGCAGGGCGAGAAGGAGTGCACCTGTACGCCGATGATCTACCCGACCTTACCCAAACACGAGGTTCTGTCCGAGGTCCTCTAGCACAGGGAGCGGCTGGTCAGTCTGTCTACTCACCTGCTGACTGTGGATCCACCGGCTTTGGAGACCAAAACTCTGTGCATGCTGACGATTTGACACGCTTGAATTTAGACATCGCTCTCGTTTATGTCTTCTCGTGAAGTTAAGATTTCCAAACTTAACTGTATTCAAACAATAAGCCGCACTGTGTCTTTAAGAGACAGCTCACTGTTGTTTTAATGTAAGGCTATTTAAAGCGCCACCAAAGAGTCGCCTTGATATCAATGTTTCATTTTTTTTTATTATTATTTTGATAAGGATTTCTGAAGTTCTCTGTGTTCATATCGGCTTATTTTTAACCAGATTTGCTTTGATCAGTTCATCGTCGTTCAGGTCACTGCGCTGATAATTTTAGCAAATTGTAAAAAAATCCATCATATGTAACGTTCTTAATCTCACCTCATTATGTTCCCCAGGCCAAAACCTGAGATGTGAAGCAGCTTTTTGTCCTGAAGGGAAATCAGTGCTGCTGTTTTGACTGTGACTGAGGACAGATTTGATCCTGCAGAGGCCAGTTTTCGAGCTGTGGCAGCAGCAGCTGTTTAGCGCTGAATGTGTACACAGCGATGAAAGGATAAGAGTGCTCTCTTTTTAAATTTTAAAAAATGTTTTTTGTTTTTTTTTTCTGTTTACCACACACCAGTGAATGGAAACCTGTGTTTGCTTCGTTACACAAAGCCCGTCAGCCAGCGCCTGCATCCATCCTTGTGTTTCAGCTTTTCTCCAAATAAAAGATACATTTTCCTTTCATTTTGCACAAAGCACTTAAAGTAATGCAACTACCAATACATGAACATGTATAACTTATCATTATCACGACACCGCGACTTTGTGATCAGTGTTTTAGAAAGCAGTTATCTACCTATCAGAACTTTGATATTTATATATATATATATATGTTTGTTTTTTTTTATTTAAGGATGCAGATTTGGTTTAGAAACTCTATGAAGGACATTTCACATCATTTGTTGTTGCCTAAATGCAAACGTGCAGAACATTTTTGTTTATTGAAGGGCTTGAATCAGATGTAAAGTTATTGAATCTGTAGGCCTGTTTGAGATGTAATTGTGTGTAAGTTTGCCTGTCTTCCAGTTTGCCTTATCTCTGCTGACCACTATGCCTTAAAACATCTCATCCGTTTTTCCTATGATTTTACTTTTCTACCTATTTTTTTTTTCCCAAGTTTGCTGCCATTATATTTCAGTCAGGATATGTTTCTGCTCATTCTTTGGGCAAAAATAAACTTGTTTACTGTATTTTTAATGGTAAATGTTCTTTTTTTTTTTTTTATGAGTGTCCTGTATCCAATTATATGAGACAACAAAAATAAATCTCAGAACTCAGACAGTGTTGTTGTTTATTGTTCGAACAAGTTCTTGACTTTTTTGGACTTGATATTATGACAAAACAAGCAGAACTATTACATTACCTGTTTAGGTAAAAGGTTTTCTCTCCTGTTGCAGTGAAAACATAATATGATTTCTGCAATTATTGTACAGATTTTTCAACTGATTGATGGAGAACTTCAAACTCTCCAATGGGGAGGAACCCACTCTGTGTTTGGAAACCATAGCTACAGTACAGACCTCCAGAACAGATGGCCAGATTGGGAAAAAAAAAAAATTATTCAGTGTTTGTTCACACTTTGAGGAGGTTTGGGGGGTTTACACCTCAAAATGCTGGCAGGGCTGGTTGGGTTGGCATCAGAGGTCAACAGGATAAAGACGAGGGGAAAACTCCAGCCCAGGCAAAATGTGAGGAATGACCTACTTATAGATTTATGGATAACAGTGCAATAGATCATAATAATCAATTAGCTTGATCTATATTATAAACCATGTCTAATATCAGTTAAATTACATGAATCGTTAATTGCAGTAAATAATTTTGATCTGGTTTCAACCCTTTTCCCCCCCTGACAACACATGTAATGTTCTCCATGTGGTTCTTTGAGACATCCTCATTTTCCTGAGGGTGCTTCACAGGCAGAGCCAGCCTGAGGCATAAGCGAACTTAGCCACTTCAACCTGCAGAGGGCCACCAAGAGTCTTTGGATTCTCAGGCAGCATTGATTTATTAAGAGCAAGATAACTTCTAAAATCAATCCTTCATTTCCAAAATGGTGCAATTCAGCAGAAAATTAAACTTTGTCAACTTGTGAATGGATTTAATATGTAAATAAACCGACGAGCGTACCGTGTGAAGAATCTAAAATTAAGTTGTTTTTTTACCCAACAGAGAATACATCTGATTTGTTGTTGGCAGAAATGGTGGATCTTTTCCTTCACGTATGAAACATGTCCTCAGTGCATCAGTGGCTCTCTGTTGTTTTATATTTTTCTTTTCACAAACAGAATAAAGGTTTCATAAATCTTAAACTGTATTTAACAGTCAGGGAAGGAAAAAATGGGGCTAAACAGATCGCAGGAAACGCCCCGATAAAACTGCTTTCATTTTATTTCACATTATTTCCAATTGTCTTGGGGGGAAAAAAGAGAAAAAAAACATTCTGCCTACAAAAATGTCCTTATTTTTCTTAAATCTTCTTCATGAAATGGATCGTCTAAATATTTAAGGATCAGATTATTTCCCAGGAGAACGGCTCCCTTCCACCAGCAGCTGGGGACGGTTTTAATAATTAATGAAACAGAACATGTAATACTGTAATACCAACAGAGCCGACCGGAATAATTCAGATTGATGAACTTCATATCAGTTGATTGACAAGCACAGAGGTAAACACTCTCCTCTGGCGCTTGTAGCTGGTCAGCTTGTTAAAGTCTCTTTGCTGAATTACTACTGTTATTTAATTACAATGACAATTTATTGTTTATGTTCTTTAATAATGGTAGTTTGTATTTATTATTTCATATTTTACTGCTTTAAATTAGTTAAAAATGTTCCTGGATTACTTTACATTTTAGTTTATTCACAATGTTCACTCAGAGGTAATAAAACGTGTTTTTGTTTTTGCAGTTTTGCTTTTGTAAGCAAGTCAAGGAGAACATGGCTGCCATTTTTCTTTTTCTCTAAGTAAGGGAACAGGTACAGAGAGCCTATAATCAGCAGGAAGCTGCAGAATTTGGACCTTTATTTGTTGCTTCCCGAAACAGAGGAATAAACTGTTAGTTGCTGAGAAGCAGAATCAAGAGTTTCACTCAAGAGAAGTTGCCAAATCTTTTGTTGGATCGGTTGGTTTAAGTCTGAAGGAACATAAACATTCAGCCTGATCCCTCTTTCATCCTCTTTGATCATCTGCTTGGTCACACACTGATGTGGGATGACGGCCCCTTTGTCAGCTGGCATTTGTTCAGAGTCAGACAGTTTAGTTGTGTCAGTCACTCTGTCAAGAATTATTTATCAAGAGCGAATTTGGCAAAGAATTCGCTCCGAACAATTATTGGTGTTGGTTTGCCCAGGGCCCCAAACCGCTAGGACCGCCCAAGTTCATATATATATATATATATATATATATATA
This sequence comes from Poeciliopsis gracilis, assembly GCA_911649635.1. NCBI lineage: Eukaryota > Metazoa > Chordata > Actinopteri > Cyprinodontiformes > Poeciliidae > Poeciliopsis > Poeciliopsis gracilis. The sequence continues at coordinate 257,578 of CAJVRI010000506.1, forward strand.
TATATATATATATATATATGCTCCAAGAAAAAAATGGCAAGAAGTTACTTTAAATAAATAACAAATCAACCAAACTCATATTTATTTCTGTTCTAAAGTTTACCGGATGTGAATTATCGCCACATGCAGGTCAAATGTTTGACTTGCAGCAAGTGAACTGATGTAGATTCCATCTTTTATTAAAAAACAAAACAACAAAAAAACAAAATCACTGCCAGCTCAGTCAGATACGAGAAAAGGACGGCGGTCGATCAGCTTGTTCCCGCTGACAGGTTTTGAATTTGTATAATTGAATTAGAGCCGCGGATGGAGGGATGGAGGGAGGGATGGATGGAGGGATGCAGGGAGGGATGGAGGGAGGGATGGAGGGATGGAGGGATGCAGGGAGGGATGGAGGGAGGAGGAGGAGCTGCTGACAGGTAGACGCGCTTCGTGCTCCTTCGTGATGCCGAGATCCTCGTCCGGCTGCTGCCACACCGGAGATCCTCACCTCAGACAGGACCGGAAATCCTCCCCTCATCACATCTCAGATCATAATCTTGCTTTTTTTTTTTCTCCCCCCCTCATCCCTTCTGCTTTCGAGAAGCTCTTTAAAAATGGCACCTCACGGATTAAAACCGCGCAAATCTCCATCGGACTCATCTTTGCCCGTGAATCTCTCTCTTTCTGGCTGAGCGTTCCTCCTCGCTTCTCCATTTTTTCCTCCTCCTCTCTCAGCTCCTCTTCTCAGGACAATCGAGGCGTTTTCTAACGCGAAGCAAGACGCGCAATATTTGGAATAACATCGCAACAATATGCTTCTCTATGCCGCGCTCCCTTTTATCATAGTGTCTTAGGGTTTGATTTTTGAACAGACAACTTGGAAATGGAGCCAGGGAAGGAGAAGGCTTTCCCCATCAAAGAGGGGGTCAAACAGATCGCAGGAAAGGCCCTGGGGAAGCTGTACAGGTAAGAGAAAGCAGGGATCGAATTTAATTTTATTATTTCTTTTCTTTCTTTCTTTTTTTTTTAAAGAGAAAATCTTCCACAAACTCCCTCCCCTTCTTAAATCTTCTCACTCTTACAGTGACAGCAGAGTCGTGCGGCCCGAATATTTAAGGGTCAGGTTATTTCCCAGGAGCCCCTCCACCGCCCTCCGCCAGCAGCTGGGGGGGGTTTTAATAATTAATGAAAGATCGAGTCGTGACACAAAGTCCTGGAGAGATCTGTGAAAACCCACGAATAATTTCCCATCGATTCATTTCATCCAGTCATGACGGAAAGCGAGAAAGCGGGGGAAACAGTTTGTTGCACATTCTTGCATATTCACAAAGCTTCACTTTTTCTTTTTTTCCTTTAAAAAACGGGGCGAAATTTTAAAGTGTTTTAAAACAGAACCAAAAAAAAAAGAGAAGATGAATAAGCAGCAGCAGAGTCGCTGAGTGAATCTGATTTATTTCGCAGTTTTATTGTAATCTTTTGTCTCGATCTTCTGCGTTTCGCGTCGAAATTGTTGAATTTGAAGCTGCAGCGCGGAAACGTGACTCGTCGCCCAGAAAAAGGCCCGTTTCTAACCAATGAGGCCTTCACGGCCAACCGGGTCGCAGGAAATCAGACCTCAGCTTTTCTGTGGAGAAATTCATCGCGAGTAAAAGCAAAGGCTAATTAAGAAAAAAAATAAAATAAATAAATAAATACAAGATGGAAAATGAAAACGGTTGAATTGATCTTCAAACGAAGGATATTGATGATGATGCTGCTGCATTGCGGTATGAAGGTCGGGTTTTTTTTTCTTTTCCTCTTTCCAGCGAGAAAACGAAAATAATGTTCTGATTTTATGAAATGCATATTTTCTTTTGAGAGAAAAACGACAGTTTGTCCCCTTTTGACGCCTTAAGGATGCATAGAGAAAAGGTTTTATTTTCATTTTCTCAATAAGTCAGCAAGAAAAAAAAAGCTTTTTAAATACCAAATTAAATAAAATAATAATAATAATAATAATAAATTCCAATATTAGTGCTGTTCTTGATATCCTGTATTCATAACAACAAAAAAAGGGCATATGTAACCTAAAAAAAAAAAAAAAACTAAACGGCTCATGCTGTTATATAATCGGCTTGTGGTGCAGGAGGCTGGAGAAGCGGCAGCAGACAGGTGAGGCCATCGAGCTGACGGAGGATGGGAGACCCAGGGAGGACCAGGAGCGCAAGGCTCCGCTGTGCGACTGCACCTGCTTCGGGCTTCCGCGCAGATACATCATCGCCATGCTGAGCGGGCTCGGCTTCTGCATCTCCTTCGGGATCCGCTGTAACCTGGGCGTGGCCATCGTCAGCATGGTGAACAACAGCACGATCCATCAGAACGGCAAGATCATCGTCACAGAGGTGCAAACCCCGCCCTCCTCCACAGCAGGGGGCCCCTTCCTGTCCGATAGGTGATGGTGGGGCCAGAGCCTGCAGACCGTTCATTCTATTCTATTTTATTTATCTAGCTGTCTTTTTTTTTTTTTCTTCTTACTTACAGTTCATGCTGAAAATAGAGAAATGTTTGTGCTGTCTTTGGTTTTTCTCATAAATAAAGCAAATGAAGGATTTCTCCTCTTTTTTAAATACTTACATAAAATGTAGAAAACGAACGGTATTATTTTTACTATTATTTTTTTTGCCTTTATTTTTTAAGAAAGCACAATTCAACTGGGACCCGGAGACCGTGGGAATGATCCATGGCTCTTTCTTCTGGGGCTACATAATAACTCAGATTCCAGGAGGCTATATTTCCTCCAGACTGGCTGCAAACAGGTAAAAACATGAACAATTTCAGGCTTCAGTTTCTTACCAGCTGCAGCCTTAATTTTAAAATGTTTGCATGTCATCAGTAACATTTGTTTTATCAAGTTGCATCAATTCTTGTTTGGGAATTTGGTGTTTTTACTTAATGATTATGAGTAAAATAAATGCAAATTTATTACAGAAATCTGAGAAGCTCTTCATTTTTACTAATTTGACATTCAGTTATAAAAATCATAGGCTTACTGTTCCAACACCACACAACAAGCAAAAATAAAGGTTGGTTAAAGCAACAACTTCAGTTAATTTTTTTTCTTAAATGCATAAGAATTGTTACCAAATTATGCAGTTAGAGTTTAACCATTGAAAAACGTTACCATTAAAAAACAAAAATGTGAAGATTGTAATGGACAATAATTCATAAATCCATTTTACGGTGTAGTAAAAACAAAGACAGACATGAATGTTGGGTTTGGAGCAAACCAGCAGAGGAACTGGGGATTTGGTTCATGGCCGCCAGGCGTGCCTCCTCATGTTAATGAGCTCCCATGGGACGGCCGTGTCTAATCCTTTATGTTGGGACGCATGGCAACCGTACCAGTCAAAGCTTTGTGTGAAATCTGTTTCTAGGTAATGATCGTAGTACAATCTCAGTGGCTGCGGAGCCAACATTATTATTTCACTGACCGTCCGGTTAGCCAGCTGTCAGCTGAAGGAATCGAACAAATCTGCAACAGGGACACATGACGAAAAAGATGAGGAAATAAAAAAATTATATATAACAATTAAATGCATTTTTAGGAGAGTATGGCGTCTTTATTTGCTTATTTGATTTTGAATGGCTTGTTGAAATAAAATAAAGATTTTTAATGATCCTATGATGCCATCTGAGCTCTCTGATGTCTTTTGTTGTGGCGGCAACAGAGAACAATATCATTATTTCTGTTGTTTTTCAGCTGACACATGTTCAGACGGTGTGATGGTTTTATTTTTGCTTTTTAACCAGCTGCATTGTTTTTGTCCAGGGTTTTCGGTGCTGCCATTGTCCTGACATCCATCCTGAACATGTTCATTCCCTCTGCCGCCCGTACGCACTACGGATGCGTAATTTGCTTAAGGATACTGCAAGGCTTGGTGGAGGTATTGACGCACAGTTTGCACATCTCTTTCTGACCTTTAAAGCTCTTTGAATTGTTGCCTCATTATCAGGATGGGAGCTTTATCTGAACCTCGTAGTAAACCACGGAAACCTTCTGCTTTCTGTTTGAATTTGACTGTGGCATGAGTCCCATTGTGATGGAGCCCCATTCATGCTACTGTACACAGATTGATCAACAAACAGCATTGAAGCTATGAATAGCAGGGCTCGTGTCTAATGGTTTTCCATGCTGAAACAGCTGGAAACATGCTGAACAAAAGAGATAACATAAAAACCACTTGATGCAGCTGCCTCCCTCGGCTCGAGAAGAGGCTTCATTTCAGGAGAGTGAGATGTGCTATTATCAGATTGAAGGTCAGCCTCTTTTGTCATGTCGAGCTGCACACTGTCATTTCAATAGCTGCTCATGAGCATTGAGGGAGAGCGAACTGCCTGTGTTCAACGCCACAACTTATTACCACAGATTAAGCATTAGCATTTCAGGCTGTCTCCCACTGCAAGCTCCAGCAATTTGTATCTATCAATAGTTGATTGTATGCCACTTAGTGTTTAATGAAGATTTAATGGGAACAATTCAGTTTATTTATTTATTTTATTCGTGAAATGGAGAGTCGACTTGAATTTGCACTGGATTATTAGTCCTGATTAGAAAGGTCGGCTCAAATGCATGTCAGTGTGTTTGTTATTAGCTTCAGTTTGCTCTTGAAGGCTTTCGCCAACGAGAAAGAGACAGAGTCTCACAGGGAATAACTGAGTGAAGGTGTAAAAACGGTGTAGTTACAGTGCCTTGCTAAAATATTTTAACCTATCGTCACCTTCCAACTACAAGGCTTAATGTGCTTCGTTTGGATTTTTGTGATAGTGAAAAGCAAAGGAGCGCATAAAGTTGAAATAGGAGGAATATTAGGCTTTTATTCACAAATAAAATCATTTTCCTTCATAATGCTCTGCATCACGTTGGTCTATCAAATCCTGATAAAATCCACTGAAGTTGTGGTGAAAACTTAAACTGTGGAAACGGCTCAAGAGGTGTGAATACTTTTGCTATGTGCTGTAATAAAAAAAAAAACATGACAGAAGTAATCCGATTCTGTTTTATCACCTTGCAGGGAGTGACTTACCCAGCCTGCCACGGCATATGGAGTAAATGGGCCCCACCGCTGGAAAGAAGTCGTCTGGCAACTCTCTCCTTTTGCGGTACAAAGCATTAACACTTACTGTTTGTAACTAAATCTGGATCGTTGGCTTCACACTGATTTCATCAGCACATCAACTCTGAGATGCAAATATGGGTTTAGAATTACACGACATTGTTCCAGAAGACGTTTAGCTTGTTGTGTGTAGAACCAACACCGGCAGGATCAAATTCTGCTTATTCATGACGTTGTGCCTCGTTCAGGATCGTACGCTGGTGCAGTGGTGGCCATGCCTTTGGCTGGGGTCCTGGTGCAGTACACAGGATGGTCTTCAGTCTTCTACGTGTACGGTGAGCGTCACTCTCACTGCAAACCTTTACCTGAATCATTACACCACTCATTGTTGAGTTCTGATGCAATAATTGGTGACAATTTATGGGTTTAATATTTCTTGACTTGTGAAAACATTGAGTGCCGTTACGTTTTGTTATTCATAACCCCTGTCAGTTCTCCTGGTTTTCCAGTAATCTTCTTGTGTTCCGGTCAGGATCCTTCGGCATATTCTGGTACATGTTCTGGATTCTGGTGTCGTACGAGAGCCCGGCGGAGCACCCGACCATCACCGAAGAGGAGCGCCGCTACATTGAGGAGAGCATCGGCGAAAGTGCCCAGCTCATGGGCGCTACAGAAGTAAGTTCTGATCCATTTGGAGTCACCGTTTCTGTGCGGGCCATTTCCAACTGAACGTGTGTTTGTTCTGATTCTGCAGAAATATAAGACCCCCTGGAGGAAGTTCTTCTCCTCCATGCCTGTCTATGCAATCATTGTGGCCAATTTCTGCAGGAGCTGGACTTTTTACCTGCTGCTCATCAGCCAGCCTGCATACTTTGAAGAAGTTTTTGGTTTTGAGATCAGCAAGGTAAACAACAACTCCCTTTTATATCAAAAGCTCCGAAAAATCATAAAAACACATTTATTCTGTCAAACATACCTCAAACTAAGATAAGTGTAAAGTCAAATTAGGAATTCACTCTTGATGACTGCCCTCCTATCTTTACCAGCTATTATTGTAATTTAAAAAATATCTAACATATATAAACATTTATTGGTAATAAATAAAAACTCAGATTTTTATTAGGGCAATAAAAATAGCTTACATACAGCTTATATTCTGTGAATGAGCTATTTCAATCTACCTACTAATGTGCAGATATTTTGTCAATTTACACCAAATTCCATCCTGAGACAAAAAAAGTTTATCATGTCCAGCTAAAATGATTTAATTCATATGAAATGCTGGTTTATGATATATGCTAGTTGAAAAGCTAAAACTGCAGCCTCATTCTGGTTCTGCATTCAGTTCTTAACATAATTCAGATGGAGGATTAGAGTAGAAAAGAAAATCTGCTGTAAAAAATGAACCATTGGAACCAGACTGAGGGAGCCGAGCCCATCTGCCTCGACCGGCTGGACCGTGAGAGGACAGAACAGACTCCATCTCATGGCAGAATGTGTAACCATTCCTTTCAAGTGCAAACCAGTGCAGAACCTCAACAAAGAATCAAAAACCTGGACAGCGACTACATTCATTACTAATGTTCATACTGAACTCTAGTCGAACGTTTAGATTGCAAAATAACCTGAGGCTGTGGATCTAAAAGCAGACTGATGGTGTGCTTGACGTTGCCAACAACATTGCCAGAATGTTGAGACGCATACTTAAATACTACATTCCCCATAATCCTTTGTCATCTGACTTTCTTCCCACTCAGTAAATCATACTATAATATCCTATGACTTTCACAAACTGTTTAGTGAGAAATAGATTTTTAGGTATTTTGCCTTGCAGGCCTGATTCTCAGTATTCTCCTTTAATTTATCCTCTTGAATCAAATTGTGCTTTTTCATGCTGTTTCAGATTGTGTTTTATTGAGCAGGTACTTATTCAAATCAACATTAAATGTGCAAAAGGTCAATATGATCAATGTTTGGTGAATATAAAACATAAACATTACTGTTAAAATGTCTCATATAAGGCATTATATAAAAAATAAAAAAAAAATAAAAACAAGCTGATGCCATCTTAATGTAAGATCATTTTGATCCATATAAAAGCTGTGGGTTTAGCCAAAGGGAGCAAATTTATAGTTTTGCACATTTATGTCACCTGGATTGTTGTTGTTTCTTTTATTTTTGTCTTTCCTTCTAACTGATCTGTTTGTTTTTCAGTTGTGTTGTATGTCACACGAAAGGTGGAAAAGATAGTAATATATAAAGAAAAGGAGCACTTTGACTTGAACGTCTTCTGTATATGTATATATATGTATTAAAAATTTGTATATATATTTTATTTCTGCATGGAGTTGGCATGTTCTCCCTGTGCATGCTGGGTTCTCTCCAGGTACTCCGGCTTCCTCCCACAGTCCAAAAACATGACTGTGAGGTTAATTGGTCTCTCTAAATTCTCCCTAGGTGTGAGTGTGTGTGTGTGTGTGTGTGTGTGTGTGTGTGTGTGTGTGTGTGTGTGTGTGTGTGTGTGTGTGTGTGTGTGTGTGTGTGTGCGTGTGTGTGTGTGTGTGTGTGGCTGTTTAGCTTGAGAGGCATCAGCATCTCCCGACCCCACTGGGGTCAAGGGTGTGACACAATGGATGGATTTTATTCGTTGTCTCATTTTGTAAATGAACACTAAAATGTTTGCCTGAAGGTATTTGTGAAAGCAAGCAGCAAAAAGTTATTTAAATTGGCTGTTTTATAATGACTTCCTCTAAAATACGGTTACAGTTTGTGATTTGTTTCATTCCTTGATGAAAAACAAAAACAATCCAGATGGCAGAATCCAAGTAATCGCAAACCATCCTGACCTCTGCCCTGCATTGGGGATGTAAGCCATAACTCACATTACTATGTCAGGTGTAATTCAGGATCACAATGAGAATCCACCATTACTCCGGTGAGTTATAGCGTCAGAGATTGAAATGCAGAAACATGTTTGTTCTGACATGGCTGTGATGTTTCATCCTGGCTGCACCGGCTGCCTCAAAGAATCGTCTGATGTGTTTCCAGGTTGGAGCGGTGTCGGCTCTCCCTCACCTGGTCATGACCATCATTGTGCCTTTAGGAGGCCAGTTAGCAGACTACCTACGAACCCACAACATCATGTCCACCACTAACGTCCGTAAAATCATGAACTGTGGCGGTGAGGCTTCACTCCGACTCGTCTTCCTCCATTTTAATGTCTGAGTCTTTCTACTGAGTTGTCCTGCGTCTTTCAGGGTTTGGTATGGAAGCAACGCTCCTATTAGTGGTCGGATACTCACACAGTAAAGGTGTGGCCATCTCCTTCCTGGTGCTGGCAGTGGGCTTTAGTGGATTTGCAATATCAGGTAAGTTTCTTAAAGAACAGATTATTTTCCATGTTGTTTCTCAGAGCGCTCAACACGGTTTCTGTCTCTGCTGCAGGGTTTAATGTGAACCATCTAGACATCGCTCCCCGCTATGCCAGCATCCTCATGGGCATTTCTAATGGTGTGGGAACTCTGTCAGGCATGGTCTGCCCACTCATTGTGGGAGCAATGACAAAGCACAAGGTGAGTCTTTTTCATGGAAATGGCGACGTAACAAACTGATGTTTCTCACCTCTGAAGGAACAAAATAGTGATTTATTTTTAGCTCTAAAGATATTGTTCATATCTTACCTCTTTCTGGTTCTAGACCCGCGAGGAGTGGCAGTATGTCTTCCTCATCGCCTCCCTTGTGCATTACGGAGGTGTGGTGTTCTATGGGATCTTTGCCTCTGGGGAGAAGCAGCCGTGGGCCGACCCTGAGGAAACCAGTGAGGAGAAATGCGGCTTCATAGACGAGGACGAGCTGGCCGAGGAGACGGGTGACATTACGCAGAGCTACGGCGCCATGGCCGGCCCGGCCAAAAGCTACGGGGCGACGGCGCAGCTCAACGGAGGCTGGGTGCAGGACTGGGACAAGACGGAGGAATACGTTCAGGAGCCGGCGGGAAAGATGTACACTCAGCGTGGCTACTCTTAAACCATACAGCTATGGTGAGCCTGCCTAAAAAAGAAAAACAGGCGCGCCATCGGCGATTGCACAAACGAGCATTGTATCAGATATCTAAACCCATTCTGTGTGTTCAAGTAGTTTCACATGAATTGTAAGGAAATAGTTTGCTCCAAACGAGAAATATCTTCATTAGATTATTGTTTTTCATATGTGCATATCGTAGGGCTTCACAGAACATACGGCGAGCAGTTGCAAAGCAAACTGCAGGCGTATGCTAGGCACCCAAACCTCATTGATCTACTTGAACAACATGAGCCAGATGACACTGCAGACGACCATCGCGTAGGGTCTTTCTCTTAGATACTACTCTGATTGCACTGAAACTATAAGTGTTCTAAAAAGAAAACTCTACTACGTTTCAAATGTGTTTTATGTACTGTATAGATATTTACCTGTATACTGTTTCTGTGAGACTATCGTGGATTTTGGGTCATTGATCTGTGTAGACATTAAGTATATAAAAAGGCCATATTTTTCATGGACAGTACCTCCTCAGGGAGACGTCTGCTTGCAAAAAAGGTCTTCATCTTCTCCAGTGAGGCCTACAATACATTTACAAGACAAAAATAAGCGTGAGTGAAGCTGAATCGTAGCGTTTTAGTGTGTTTGTTGCATGAATTTGCTCAGATCAAAGTTTCAGATGCTTCACAGTCACAAATAGTTCTCATTTAGCCAACTGCTTAGCTCTTAGGTGGATGTCTGCTGCCGTTATGGATAATATGACGAGTTCTCATGATCAGGTTGTGGTGAGAGACAAATCAAAAGGCAACTGCTCAGAAAAAAAAAAATGTTTCTTGATGTTTGGTGTGCACTGCAATAAATTCTCTGTACCAGCCATCCCATTCTGTTCTGTAACGTAACACAGGCTTGCCGTATGTAACTGTACTTCTTTTGAGTCACGTGAAGATCAACATGAAGGTGTGTGTTTTAACAATTCTTCACTGTCTGGAGAAGCCAGCTTTATTGCTCTTTATGCAGATGACGTTGTTGCGTTTTGACGGCGGGGAATGCAGTGCTATGTGCGAACAGCGGAGTTGTTTGTGATCGCTTGATGTTCCTTGGTTGTTGTCATGGCCACCACGTGTACTTCTTGTGACACATTGATATCGTGACATTTGGGTGGACTACATGAACTATTAGATGGCTCTTCCACTTGACGTCATTCGCTGTTTAGACACCTTTCTTTGTTTTGCTTTATAAAACCTGCAAGGATGTGTAAAAATATATGAATATTTAAGAATGTTTAAGATGACCAAAAGATGCTATTATGGCTTTGTGCCTGGAGTTTATGTAAACAGATAAATGTGATTTTATGGCTTCTATTATTGTGTTTAATGAAGATGTATGTTGGAGTCTAAAAGTGTTATACAAATATTCATATTTTCTAAAAAAAAAAAAAAAAAAAAAAGAAAAAAAAAAACATAACGTAAGTCATATTTGGTTGTGTGTTTTGGTGATTTACTGTATCCTGCACAAACTGAAGACAATCTGTTTCACTAGTTAACCTTGTGCAAGCATCTCCTGCTCTTTCTATGTTTCTCATTAGTAAATCGATATAAGACGTCTCTGGAGAGTAGGACAGATTACTGGACTCAGGGCCTTGCAGGAGGAGTCATTTTTGAAGTAAGCAGGCTTACCATCTGTAGAGCAAGGAGCATCGTCTCTGCACTGCATTCTGGTTTGGATGTCCAGAGAAAAGCAGCTCCAGAGGCGTCATGTTGGCGCGCTGAACTGTGATCCTCAGCCACACCACAAATTCTCCTGTGTTGGAAAAAGATCAAACTTTGGAATAAAATTCTTAAAAATAGAAAGAGAATAATATATTGCTCTGGTTTTCCTACCAGCACATAAACTCAACATTAACTGTTAAGTTTAATACAACTATTGATTTACTTTAATCAATAGATGATCAATACTCTTTAAGGTAGAATCTGTTAGCATTGTGTTCATAAAACTAATGCTTCATCTGCAAATTAGAAATTGAAGACAACTTGTAGAGAAAAAATACAGCTCTGGAAATATTAAGAGTCTCTTTATTGGCATATGTTTGAGTAAAATGAACCTTGTTCTTTTATTCTGACATGTCACTGAAAATCCAAGCACAAATTCAGTATTTATTTGGAGAAAATGAGAAATGGTCAAACTAACGAAAAAGATGCAGTGGTTTCAGGCCTCAAATAATGCAAAGAAAACAAGTTCATGTTCATTTAGAAACAATACTTTTGTTCTAACTCAGGAATCAATATTTGGTGGAATAACCAGGAGGTGTTTCAGTGCAGTGGGCTCTGCATTTTTTAATTAGCTGTGTGGATAGATGCTGTATAAAAAAATCATGGACATTCAATCTTTTTTTGAAAAATCTCCTCTCCTTTTTTTTTTAAAAAAATCCCATAATGCTTTTTGATAATATATTTTGTTAAAAGTCTGATGCATTTTTAGCAAAGTCAGAAGAAAGCAAAGGAACTTCATCCCGTGTCTAAAGTGCGGCGGGATGATGCAGAGGGCGTTGGTACATGTCGAGTTTGATGGCATCATGAGGAAAGAACAACCAGGTTGTTTTGAGTAATTTTCATCATTTATGAGTGAAATGATAACTTAAATATTTACGCAAGACATAGATTTTTGTTATTATTTAACATTAAAGTGTAACAAAAAGGATAAACAGAATAAATCTGCAAGTGAGTGAATAGCTTCTCTTATGCAACTCTGTCACCAACATCAACTGGATTCACTTCATAAAAATGAGAATTTGAAATGAAAAGCAGAAGACATAACATGCAGATTTTCTAACATCAGTCTAGTAAATTAATCTGGTAACTGACTTGATGAGAGAGGAAATCATGTTGAATAATTCAGGCTGATTTACAGATTTCTCTTTAATCTCTATTTGAAGCATATGACGATGTTTAAATCTAGATGTATGAAAACATGTGGATCTTGCTGTGCATTTTCTCCCTGTGGGCGGCAATGAGTCATGTGAATCTGATTCTAGATAAAAGACTTATTTTTGATTCCAGGTCTTTATGAAATGTGCTATCATTGCAACTCACTGGCTTTTCGTTGTCTGTTGTTTGCAGTGCATAAGCAAACTGACAACAACTGCAGCCTCTTGCATAAATATTCAGCATAAAACAGACAGCTCTCTTATGTTGTGTGGATGGGAGCTTCAGCAGTCGACTGGTTTTCTGCACATGACGGACAGTCTGAGCGTGGAAACCTGACTGATAGCCCGATCACAGGAATAAGCTCCACGTCTGAATCTCCCCCCAGCTGACGCCCAGCAGCAATTACAACAAATCCCAGTTTCTATTCTGATGATCCGCCGGGGTGAGGGGGGAGGCCATTAATGCTTGCCGTTGCACTATGCGCCTTTCAGTGCACGCTAATTTGACGGAAAACACAATTGTGTCGCCACTCGTGTGGAACATGTTTTCTCATGCCTAACCAGGCTGCGAGGTCATGGCTGTTACACCTGTGACGGGCCTGTTGTGGGCGCGCATAGAGACCTGTCAGCATTTAAAGTGAAACTCTCTCAGCAGCTCTCCTGCCTGCATCTTTGATGCTTTATTTTTGCTGCATCCCAAAGCTTAGTCACTCTCATCCCTGCCTGGTTGTGTAATCTGTGGGTGCGTGCAGGAGAGCCGAGGAGCTGTGGAGCTGTGGAGCTGTGGGGTCGGTGGGGCAGGTGCGGCGTCGCTCCTTGGGGACTGTAATGGGATGAGGCCTTGGCCAGAATGAGTGTTTGATGACAGAGGTTGCACCCTTCCCCTGAGAGTCTGTCTGCATGCAATTATCCTTCCGATCCCTCCTCCAAATGTCCTCGACATTCCCTCCTCGTAGCTTCAATAGCCCTTAATTTCCCATGGAAAATTCAGCTCCATGGTGCGCTGAAAGATCAAGTAATTACAGCTTCACATTTCAACGCAGCATTGGAGTAATTACTGTTTTATGACAACCCTCCCTGCTGCACAGTCCCTCACCTAAGGGCAAATAAATTCACATAAATAAATTTCCTTGTTAATTGCTTTATTAGTGGAGAGTCAGACAGCCGAGACTTGCTTTACAGAAAAAAAGAACATGTTATAAATGAGTGTTTTCCATCCACCATCACATAATTATAGTTTATAAAGACATTTGCTCTTGCATTTGCTCTTGGTTATTCTCCTTCAGCATGAGATGCAGCCAGCATGGTCAAACAAAAAAAATCCTCCCTTCTGTTATGTGCAAATATTACCAATTGTAGGATTTCTTTCTTCCTGTTCAGTTCCCAGTACCACCAATGCTAAAAACAATAACCTGAGGTAATTTCAGTCCTTCTTCAAACATTCCTTAAAGATATTATTACGTGTTTTCCGTCCACATAGTGCCATTTATTCCACAATTATGTAACTATTTTACCCCCAGTTGTTATAAAAATGTTGCATTTGTCAAATATGACTTAAAAGAAAACTGACTTCAAAACTTAAGGCCTCTGTATCTTTAAGAAACTCCAACTCTTACTAAAACTCCACCTTCAGGAAGTCATCACAACATTGCTCCTCTATTAACCCTCTAACAGCATTTTTACCACATTTCACTGAGAAGTATCTCCTATAATGAACTCAGCTGATGAGTGGTTCCAACAGGTGTTTGCTAATTGCTGCTAGCTAGTCTGAAGGAGCTGCGTGGGGGAAGCACAGGTAAATTACACACACTGCCCCTGATTTTCTGTTATTTTTGTTTGTAAGAAAATGTATTTCTACTCACTTCACAATTATGCACGGCTCTGTATCGGTCCAATAAAATACAATAAAGTCTGTGGTTGTTTTTTAGGTTTGCTGAATATAAACGAATGTGATCCAGCTGTTGTCCATCTAGTTTCACCTCCCACATATCAGATTATACTGACACCTCCATAGAGACTTGTAATGCTTCACACACAGAGGTTCGACATGAACCTGATGGGATAATGATCGAAACAGCAGAAAATTACATATTTTGAGTTATGTTTGAAATCTGGTGTCTCCTAAAACAGTATGAATATTTTTTCCTTTCTTGAAAAACAAACATTTGATTTCAATTCACAATCAGGTTTCTTGAGTTATTATTATGTTTTTTTTTCAGGACCAACACTGAAAGGCAAAGGAGATTTTTCACATTTTAAGCCTCTTAAGTCAGATATGTCAGTTAATTCTCTAATATTGGGTATATAATGAGATGACTTTTGCCTAACTAGCTATAAAAACCTACTTAATTGTGTTTTGCACTTCTGTTTCTTCATATTTTCAGCAATTACTGGCCAAAAAACCCCCCAAAAAAACAACCTTCCCTTTCTTTAAAATGCAAATTAGTTACTGTAACAACAGCTCCTCTGGCAGCATTATTTAACTTAAACTAATGCAGAACAGTCCACATCTTCCTCAGAATAATTTTTCTCGTGGTGTCCATCATGTTCTGAGTGGGACACAGGTGTGACCAGGGGTCCCCCCCTCTCAATCAGAGCGGCTTAGGCGCGTGCCGAGGGAGGGCTCTACCCTTTCAGCAACCCACCCCCTCCGAGAAATCCCTATTCACTCCACCAGATGGTGGCTGGGTCTGAGTTTTAATGAATGTTATCCTCCGTGACCCTGTGGACGCCGCAGAACAGCAGTGCCCCCCTCTCAGCACGTCTCACTGCAGTTTGCCACCCCACGCTGACAGAGAACAATATCAGAAAGCAAACTGAAGGAGGGATGCTGGAGGAAATGCAAAAAAATACCCTGCTTCCCTGCAAGAGTAGACTGATTTCTTCTCTAAAATGACATATTGAAGGTCTTTTCTTTCATACAAACTGATATTTTATTTCAATAAAACAAAAGGGAAATCAGGTTCCAGCTTTGACATTTATAGGCAGAGCATTTTCAAACCTTGTCATCTTGCAGTAAGTCAGTCAGTAACACATGTGAGTCATCGCCATGACTGCTCACACCTCCTGCCAGTTATGCGCGAGGCTGAGAATAAAAGTGAGAACCACAATCTTCTTAGTTGCAAGACTATATTAAAAACTCATTGGTTTGTTAAACTAAATTTTTCTTCTTTGTGTTTGTTCCCAGTAGATCAGTCAGATTCCTCAGTCGTTGTTGGATTTCCTCCAGCCTGACCCATATGTTTTCATTGCCTGGAAATAAATTGGTTGTGTAGGAGCTGCCCTTGCCCACTGACCCTTGTCTGTCTCTACGTGAATTGCCTTTGCGGCGTGTTAAACGAGCCGTGGCTGTGTTGGTGTTTCCTCCTCTGCTCTAATCCGCCGTCTGACAGAGACCTGTCACACACCGGCTGACTGAGGGAGAGGCCAGAGTCTCACTAATTGATCCCTCGTCCACAGAGGTGCTTCGACATGAAGGTGAAGTCTGAGATGTGCAAATTACCAGTCCAGTCACAGCACTGGCTTGAAGCCAATCAAAATGTATTGGTTTGGAGTGAGCAGCGCTGGAGGGGATGTTGACACATAGTGTGAGAGAAACGGAAAATTCATTTCTGGAGAACGTAGTTCAGAAACAGTTGAATAAATTCTGTGAATTATTAAACAAATCTATATCTGAATATTTTAACTTAGAAAAAATCTATTGAAAAACAATATATTGTCTTAGATTTAGGTCAAGGCTATTCTAAGATAAAAATGAGTTGATCTAAATTCTAAAAAACTCAAGTCAGCTTTTTTTATTTAACGTGTCTCAACACCTGCCAAAAAAAAACTTTGCTCATATTTCTTTAAGCAAATAGAAACAAGCAATATTCCATAATGTAGCATATACTGTGGATCATTCTGCAATACTACAGATAAAGTGATGAGTTTTGAAAGGCTATTAAACCTGTTTTACAGTTTTTCTTGACTCCTTTGACCTGCTTAAAGAAACTGGATTAATTCAGTCATCGTCAGCAGAGCAGAGCCCGTCTCTTGTAAATGTATGAACTATTTTTTATTGGTTTGACACGTTTTCCCGATTCTTTCGCAGAACAATTAACACAAGTCCAAACTCCATTGTTGTAGCTATGGTAACCAAACAGAAATCCCTTGTTCCTAACTATCTGATTCTACCTACATCAGGATGAATCTACTGAAACTTTGCTTCACAAAGAATATCGCTAGTGAAAATGTATTTTACTCTAACAGGTGCACTGCATCCTTCAGATGATCAAATGTCTTTTTATTTGTCTTATTTTTTGGAAAGCAGTACAGTTCATTTTAATTAGTGTTAACAGACATCAGGCAGACAGATTATCATGTAAACATGATGGTATCTTCTAGTTCTAAAGAAACCAGAGGTCACTTTCTCAATGCCAACAAAATGTCCCCCCACACACTCAGACCTCTGACATCAAAGTCTCCATCAGCAATCCTCTGTGCATTTAGCTCATCCTCTATTTCTGTCCTCAGAGAGGGACGGGCCTCAAACAGGGTCAAATAATGCTCCGTCATTTTCTGGAAGGACACCGCAGAGTTTGTAGCAGCGTGAACCCATTCGCCTTCAGTCACCCTGTACTCCATCTCCGAGGCCCACTTCTTCAGCAACTTGCAGAACGCATCTCGAAATTTCTGGTGTCTTTCTGCCAAGTCTGCAAGAACCTTGGAAGGCAGCGTAGTGCACATGTGCTGCAGTATGCCGCGCCGACTCTGCAGCCAGTCCAGGAGAAAATCCTGAGAGGCGGTTTGTGCAGCCGAGTCTGTCGTCAGCAGAGCTGCGGCGATGACTGGACACAAATGCTCCGCTGCAACCTCAAATTCCTGAAGGACGGAGCTCAGAAAGTCCTCCACCCGGCGGGGATCGCTGCTCTGGCTCAGCATGGATCCCAACCTTTCCATCAACATCTCTCCCTGAACCTCAGCATCAGCACCAACAGAGGGGACGCCCAGGAGGGGACGCAGCACCCTACAGGCAGATTTGCACTGAATGATCTGGTTGCAGAGGCCTCTGACGTCTTCATAGCCGCTGATTGAAGAGTCAGCAGAGGCCTTGGTTTCAAAAAGCATCTTCATGATGGAGATCGGCAATGCAGAGTTCTTCAACAGCCAGAGCAGCAGCAGGTCCTGGCAGCGGCCCAGATCCAAAAACGACACTGCGTTGTATTCAGGAAGAACTTCCTTCAAACTGTGATTGGTGAGCTGCAGCTGCTTCTCCAGGACTCCTCTGATGACGGGGTTAGCGTGGAACCTGCTGTAAACATGCTCACAGTACCTGGCCCAGTGAAAAGCCCTGGTCACGGTCTGCTCATCCCACTCATTCACCACGCCGCTGTGGGCGGCCACGGCCAGCAGCTTCACGGTACTGCCCACGTTTTTCAGCACATCCTCCATGTGGCGCTGTCCGCATTCACAGCCCAGCCAGTGGGCTCCCGGTGTTTGGCACTGATGGGGGCAAAACACGGCTTAAGCATTGAACCCCAAGAGCCCCTTAACTCCCAGACACTCGTTTCAGTTCAAGAAAGTTAGCAAGCTAGCTAAAAGTCCCCCAAGAAAGTTAGCAAGCTAGCTAAAAGTTCCCCAGAAGCAGCATTAGAAACGTTTTTTTCCGAGAACAAAAATAAACCATGTTTTAAGTCAAGTTGCTCTACCGGCTAAAACCCAACTCTAAAAGAAGAATAAGACAATAAACATCATTGTTTTGCTGTTATCAACTTACTCGTCTTTACTTCCCAGTACCCGGGTTCCGTTTGTATTTGTGTCGCCTTTACTTGTGCGCATGCGTGCTGGACTCCTAACTTTTAGCCCTTCAAAATAAAAGACGACAAAATAAGATTCGTTTCAGGAGTGATAGTGCTGTCTTTGAACTCAGAGTCACTCATTATCAAAATAATAATAATAATAATAATAATAATAATAATAATAATAATAATAATAATAAAAAATATGAAGAACTGAAAAAAAAGACTGTTTTATTTCTCCCTTAGTTTCTTTCTTCATGTCTTTCCTTTTTCTTTCTTGTTTTGTAAATTTAAGCACAAATAGAACATCTATCTATCTATCTATCTATCTATCTATCTATCTATCTATCTATCTATCTATCTATCTATCTATCTATCTATCTATCTATCTATCTAGAGAACAAACAAAGCTTTGATGTTTGATGTCCGTTTTACCCAGACGACTCAGACGACATTACTTTAGTCTCACTCTTCAGCATGAAGGCAACAGGAGGAGGGAGGCTCGACCAGCTGGATTAAACTTCCCTCCCATCATCATCATCATCATCAGCAGCAGCAGCAGCAGCAGGAGCAGCAGCAGCAGCAGCAAGAGCAGCGTGCTGTGAGTATTTGTGTTTGTCTGTCAGATCTCCGTGCAGTGCGCTGCGAGGCAGACCTCCCTGCTTCACATTGCGTCAGTGTTTTGGAGAGTAACCTGTCCGTGGGAGAAGCATGAAAACTGGGATTCAGCAGCTCACAGGACGGGCGAGCTGAAGGGTGAGCCTTTGACTATTCAAGTCTCATGTCAGATCGATTCTTCTTTTTTGAATTTGTTTTTAATTATTACCAAACTTGTTGTGAACTACAGGAATGTTCTAGCCGAAAGCTGGATGCTGGTTAATATTTCCTGAAGGGAAGATTTCTTTTATTTTGCTTCATTTCTCTAATGCAATGAGAGGCATCTTGAATTACTCAGATAATGACATTGTGTTACTTCAGCGGCAGGCTTTTAATTAAAGCGTTCTGCTGAATTTCAGACATAACTCATTAGGCGTTCACCCTTGATCTTATTTCCAGACTGGCAAACTGATTGTTGTGGCTCTTTTTATTTGTCACGGTTGTAAAGACGGAGACAACTTAAAAAAAAAAAAAAAAAAAAAAGTTATTGCAATTTAGTCTTTAGAATAATTTTCAGAGTGCCAAGACACCAGAAGCAACATCAAAGATTTCACTTGCAATTGAACATGTGGTTGCATGTTTAATGCATTTTGCTCATTGGATGGTTTAGAAAACATATAATGAAGAATAAACTGATTAGTAAACTGAGGTTGGAAAAGCTAATTGGCAGCAAAGTTGTTCAATGTGCAAGAAATCATTGCATCTTAAAGAACTCTGTATAAAATAGGAACCGTGTTTATTTTGTGCATGTTCATATAATTCGCTGTTTTTGTTCATATTTTATGCAGAAGAGTTTGTCCTGCAATGAGTTGCTGCAACAGCTGCTATAATTGTGCAAGCAAAGCTTATCTCCCATGGAAACTTTGCAGAATCCCCTAGTTAAGTTGAATGATTCCACCTCTGGATGCGTTGGCTGTTGTAGAGGATGAAGAAGTGGAGGCCAGCAATGCGAGCGGACAGCACAGAGACACTTTTGTGTTTTATAATTGATGCAATACGCAGTCAGGATTCCTATCCATATGCCTTTCCTGGAGCAATCTGCAACAACCGTGACGCTTTTTAATGGCTTTGCGGAAGTGCAGACATCCGTCCAGAATGACAAAATGTATCTGTTCATTTAAATATCTTCTGAGATGTAAAATGCAAAATTGGCCTGAATTTTGCAAATTCAGCAGATGAAACATGTCTTATAGCAGAGTGGTGTTTTTTGGGGTCGGAGGTCAAACAAGTCAACTAACAGTGTGGTTAGAAGTATGTCCAACAGTGTTGCATTGAGAATCATGTGTTCTCATATTCTGGTCATAAATATCACAGTGCTTTACAAAACATGGAGTCTTTGCTCTAAAAATGTACATTTTTTATTCTGCCTTTCCAGTGAAATTTGTATATTTCAACCACAAACGTCAATGCACTTTATCTGGGTTTTACGTGAGTGACCAACACAAAGTAGGTATTAAAGGACTAATGTCCCAGAAAGATGTTTGTATTGATTGCTGCAATAGTATCTTCATGGGTCTGCCTAAAAAGTCAATCAGAGCTGCAGCTGATCCAGAATGATGATGTATCACATGTAGAAGCAGCATTCAGCTTCTGTGCATCTTAAATCTGGCACAGACATCGCGAAAACTAGAGAACATCCCAAACTCTGCCTTCCTTTAAATCAAAGCCCACTAGTTTAGAGATGCCTTTCATTATTTGTAGCTAGATCATTGATCAATATATTTGATGTTTGTTTGGTGATTTTGATGATGTCATTTGAGAAAATGTAATGTTTTTCAATGTATGATGTTTTAATGATGCAAAACATTTTGAACTTCCTTGTTGCTGAAATGTGTTGTACAAATAAATTTAATTTTGTCTTGACAAAGTAAAGCGTAACTATCAAGTGGAGGGAAAATGATGCATGGTTACCAAAATTATTCACAAATACAAACCTGAAGAAGGTTTGTTACAGAACATTATAGAACAAGGAGGATCGGAGCAGACAGATCAGGAATGAAGCTGTGGAGAATGTTCAAGCAGGGTTTGATGCATCCAGAGACTTAAAATCACACAGAGAAGTATTAAATCCAACAATTGAAACTGAAAAGTTCTCCACATCCTACCGTCCTCTTAACTGATTACAAGGAGAGTATTAATTATGTGTGTAAATCTAAGAAACGTTTTTTAGCATGAATACTTCTCATACGAGAACATTATAGTTAAAAATGTGACTAAAATAATGCATATTTACATGAAGCTCCCATGCAGGAACTTGCATTAAATTGAAATTGCTGCGTCAGCCGTCTATGCATGTCACATGGGAATGTCGCACGTGCGTGTAAGTGCTGAGCCCCAGCGCTCAGTTTGTGTACGCTGCTAGAATCTGTCATCCTTGTTGAGATGAGATGACCTTGCTCAGACTCCAAGGTTTTTGATGTCTGTTTTTGTCACAGCAGTGTGATTTTGCTGCAGCGCGCTGACAAGGAACCTTGAGATGTTTCACAGCTTTTTGTCGTGTTTCTCTCTCTCTCTCTGCAGTGAGCAGGAATCCTCTGCTGTCCTGAACTATATGTTTATGGCATTTAAGTTTCCCTGTATGAAAGACGTGTTTTTTGTAATTTGCATCATGTGCTTCTGCTTTTTCGTGCCATGCAGTCATGTGAGATATTCCAGTGTGCATGGAAACCTTTGAAATTCACCCGCTTGTATTCATGATAAAAATAAGGCCTTTATTCTGGCTCTCTTTAACTAGATCAGCAAAATGACAGCTGAAAACCTTGTGGTGCAGGTATTAATAGAGTGTGAGGTTGTCTCCTGTCTGTCTGCATCACAATGTTGTTGAGTTTACTTCACAGAGACAATCGCAGCCTGAACTTTGTGGTTTCTTCCTCTGCTTACATCTGGAGGCTATTTGCTTCCTTAAAGGAGACAGCTGACAGAAAACTGAATGATTTTCCCGCAATAGCTCACACAGTGAACTGGGTACCAGAAACAGATGGAAGAAATGTCTTGTTTATCAATGACATCACCGTTAAATGGAATGAAGTCTTGTTTTAAATATCAGCTTGTCTAAAGCTATTGATCCATGCAAACTCTGCTGCGGCGTTGACTATTGGATTGAGACAGACGGTGTAATAGACTCCATGACTGGTGGCAGGGAATACTCAAAGAGCTCTTTGTTAAATAAAACTGCTATTGTATGAGTCGAGCCCGTATGAAAGTGTCCGTTGTCCGATAAAGGAGGGAGGAGGAATGTTGCTGTCTAACGCATTCAGGTCGGTGTAATCCATACTGGGATTCAACCTTGAGGATAAAAGCAGTCAGAATGGATTTGTTCCTTCTTTCCCTTCAGGAAAGTTGGCCTCATTAGCAGCTGTATTTCTCAAATCACTTAACACCATCAATTAATAACTGTGGTTGTAAAAATAAAAACAAGGAAACGGTTTGATGTAAAAAGCTGTGCAAACAGCCAATATTTGATGTTTCATGCAGAACGAATGTAGCCAAAAAAATCAACTTTCCTCATCATTTCTCAAAATTGGAAAGACAAAAGAACATGCCTTTCTAGTAAAGTGGACGTGCCCTAATTTTTTCAAGACTAAGAGACCTGTTACTCCCTGAAACTTGTTCTTATCTTCTGAGAGTGAAACTTAAAACGTTTAAAATGACTGAAACTGTGGCAAACGGGGCCATGAGAGAACCAAGGTTTACAAAGTCTTACAAAGACTGAGGAGGATGTCAGAAAAGGAAAACGTTAGAGAAAAATCTTTGTGTTTCTTTAACAAAATATTTGACTGCATGCTCTATACAGTAATGATTTGGAACCTTTTCAGCTTCAAACCTGTAAAACAGACCAAACTAAATCCTCAACAGGAAAATAATTGTTTTTATCCGTTTCTATCATTTTTGGCTCTTTTAAAATGGCAAAAAATCTAGTATATTGTTATTTTGCTTGCTGTCTGAACAGGCTCTGAAGGCCTCACATTTATCCATCTGTGGATCACTTTAAAAAGCAAACGGTTACAAACGGTCCAGTCACCACAAGACTGTGAATGCCTCAGCTGGGATTGTTGCAGTTTTCTATTCTTTTGGATTATACTACTGCAATAGATGATGTAATTATTGTATGTGCCTTTGCACACCTTACCAGAGGTTCCCATAAGGCTGGACGATGCTGCACAGATTCTGTAAAAATCACAAAAAAGTTTAATAAGCCAAGTTAGAACTCAAATTTCATTAAATTAACACTTCAAAATAATGTCTCTTTCAGCTATTTCTGCTTCAGTTTTAACTTATTGTCTTGATTTAACTTTTGATTGAATCATCTGTGCTCCTCACTGTATGCTCCAGGCCATCAGCAGGCGACCATGTGCAGCTCGCTGAGCCCAAAGCAGCTCTGCGGTCCGGGGCTGACAGACATGCAGCAGTACCACCAGTGGCTCTCCAGTCGACATGAAGCCAGCCTGCTGCCCATGAAGGAAGACCTCGCCCTGTGGCTCAGCAACATTCTTGGTAGAACATTATTGATACTCGTATTAGTCTAGAATAGGCTGGTGAAAATCCTATCTGAGTATATCTTCACACTTTAACATTTTGCACTATTATAAGTTTATTATGCAAAACTTTTATTCTCTCTCCACATATTTTGCTAATTCATTTGAAACACTGAGCTCTGAATGCAACCATGCTGCAAAAAAAACAAAAAACAAAACAAAAAAAGGCTCCCTGTCTTGTCTTTAACATAATTTAAGTGGTAGTGTTGATGTAAACACTTCTGCAGGTAGCTGGAATCAATCTAATTCTCATTACAAACCCATTTTCAAGTCAACAAACTCAGACCCGGAGTCAGCGTTCGATACGTTACCTTAAAAGAATAATGAGCATCATTAGCTTTTCTTAAATAATGCAGAGCCACTGGTAAAGAATGAGCAGTATGGAGGTTTTTTGTGCTGCTCTTTAGTTTTTAATCATTGCAATGAGATTAAATTAGGGAGCATAACCCAATGCAGATTTGTATTGTATGTCTCTGAGTTTTAGAGACAGACATTAAAATGATAATTTAGTAAGCTTTTTGGCTTTGTTTACTTCATATGTGTGTACTTCCAGTTTATAACAAACACTTAAAAGTACTTTATAAAACAAGCAGGTCTGATGCTGCTTTCCAGTTCAAATTAACAGAAATAAAGTTGAGATTCCAGCATTGATCATGGGACTTCTTAGAAACATTGTTTTAAGATTTACTTTCCACATACAAACACTTTTAATTTGCCCAGTTTAGAGTTGCAGTGACCACATGTAGCACTGATTTTAGTGTCTTGTAAAATAAACATTTTCAATTCACTGTTGTTGATGAACGGAGCGGCCATTATGGATCTAAAATCCAACTTCGAGGCGTGTTACAGTGGATTTTTCAGTTGAGTTTCAATTACAAATCCAACGTATCTAAGTCACAATTCAAACCTGATAAAAAAAATTTAAAAAACCAGTGGTGTATGTATAGTTTTCTGACTGAACTTTAAATGTGTGAAGGGAATTCAAATGAATGCAGGCTGAAAGGGATGTGTAAATCACCGTATTCTGTTTTTATCTATATTTTTATTTATTACAGCTTCATTGGAATTGGGTTGTAAAAAAAGTCTCAACTTAACTTTGGATCAGCAGCTTGTCAGCTGAAACTTGGACACTATTGGGCTTAAGCAGGACATTTATAACTAAAAACACATCAGAACTGATTTCAATCTCCACCCTAAAGAAGTCATGTGCTTAAAGGTTGAATGCATGCCAGGAAACCAATAAATTGATGTCTATCAATCAATTCTGATTAAAACAGAGGTGTCAAATATTCAGCCAGGGTTGTAACAGGTGCTCAATAAGGGCTAGAGAATATTGGCTTGAGTTATAAATTATTGAGGGATTTTTAAATGAATATTAGTGGAGGTGTGTGCAAATATTTTAGCCTGTGTTTATCATCAGATATGACAATTTACTGTAAAGTTGTTTGGTGTTTAATCATCTCATCCTGCATAAAGAAGAGTTTAAACGCATCATTGAAATCCTCTATAGTAATATGACATTTGTTCCCATAATGAGTGGAAATCAACTTCTAACCGGATCTGTAGATAATATTCAGAGATACTGAATCGATGTTTGTGTAGCTCTGTTTACTAACTGGGTGTTTCTCCACAGGAAGTTATTTCTTACTTTCACTGCAAGCAGGATGAGTTCCTGTAACAGACTCCGGATTATGGGAAGCTATGTATGAATAATCTTTCCTGTTATCTCTGGCTGTCTGTTTGCTCTAGAACCAGCAGAACCAGAGACCTGGAGGCGGAAAACCCAACAGACATCTTGGTTTTTAAAGCAAATGTGCTTTCGCAGAATGCATTGAGCTACCTTTTTCTTTTAATTGTTTGCAGTTTCAGGTTGAGAGAGTTTTGGACAAACCTAAGGGATGATTCATTTACTTGAGTTGACATGTTTGTCTCAGGGCTCTGTTGCTCACACAGTGAAGGGTTGAGGGTCAAGCACAAGACAGCGACTTGCAGAAAATGTCTCAAGATTTCAATAGCCCTTTTTTTGTGCTCAGCTGCAACATTTGGAACTCATTAAACATGGAACCCCAAACCCCTCCTCTTATAAGAAACAGAAATGGGATTAAAAAAGAAATCTCTCCAGTTTCTTTCCACAGACAAATCCCCCACCCCCTGCCACTACCTCCTATTTCCCGATGACCTAACCGCAAAAGTATGGTCCTCTGGAAGTCAGTCAAGTGGACGCCACATGTTGATCACCAATATGTATGTGCAACTCTGCAGCATAGTAAGGCTTTATTTTGGGTAAACGTCGTCTTCCACTGTGCCATTGGACTACCAGGAAATCCCCCAAATTCTTCCTAATCTATATTTTACACTCTGGCCTCTTGAGAGGTTTTACAAACCCAGCAGAAACAGCGAGGCTTGATCATTAAAGCAGTTCTGGAGAGTTGAAAGCATTACATCAGGCTTAGGAAAGAACAGGAGATTGAATTTTATTTCTTTTACTCACATATATTTTAAATGAGCACACTTTTGATGGATTTATGGCATTGGACTGTCTGCCTGTCTTTATGTGTCCCCTGCTCAGGTCTGGAAATCACCGCTGAGAGCTTCATGGATCGGTTAGACAATGGCTTCCTGTTGTGCCAGCTGGCTGAGACGCTGCAGGAGAAGTTCAGGCAGAGTAATGGAGACCTGCATGAGCCTGGCAACAGCAAGGTAGAGAGAAATCGGAGGATCGCAGTGCGATGGCGTGAGACAGATTACGGTGAAAATACTCATTTGGAAGTTAAATTGCGGCTGAAAGTGTTCCCGGACTTGCTTTCGCTCTGAATGATTTTGCAGATCAGCGCTCCAGAGTGAAAAAAAATTAATAAGTGTCCACTGATTTGATCAGATGGAACAAAGGTCACTTTGGTCTTGAGTCTTTTAGCAGCTCCTCTGAAACTGTTGATTAATATTTTGTAAGAGTTATGCTGCGCCAGTTGGTTCTCAAAGGTCACATTCTGCTATTTGAAAAACAACGAAATTCATTACAGGCGGCATCTCTGAACTCTTTCTCTGACTGTGAAACTGAAATAAGCATTACAGAGAATGAAGACTGAAAATCTTCAGGCAATCAAAGACTAACTTCTCCTGCAGATCTGTTCTGTAGTTTTTCACAGTTGATCCCGTTGTAGCCACAAGTATGTGCTTTATTGTAATTTTATTTTAACTGCCACAAATTAGAGCATAAATGTGAAATGGAAAGAAAATATCACGGGTTTAACTTTTTTTCTTTTTATAAATAAATGTCTTAGAAGTGTGCTATACGTACATATTCCTACCCCTTTACTCTGTTACCTCCCAGAAAAAAATTTTACGCAACCAAAAACCTTCTAAATTTTCCCAGTGACGAAAACATTCACTTGAGTTAAAATTGACATCTTAAAATAATCCTTTTTTCTCTCTTTCTTTTCATCAGCAGCACTTTGGTGCAGATTGAACCTGTTTTTAAAAATGCTATTTAAATAAATTTGGCATTGACTTTGACTCTGAGGGAAGATGCAGAGAAACACAACTCAGGTAGAAGAAATTGACCACCTGGTAGCGATCAGATATTTACAAAACACATCTAACCTTTTTAGAAGAATAGCAACAAACTGGCAACATCATGCTATGGGGATGCATTGCTGGGTCATGGGTTCAAACACGAACAAGGAATCAACCGTAAATATATAGCCAGATGTCTAAGGGAATTATTTATATCAATGTAGAGTGTTGGAATGGTCCAGTCAAAGCCCGGTCCGTTGAGATTCTGTGGCAAGACTTAGAAACTCATATCCTCTGTATCTAAGTGGGCTTGCGCTATTTTGCAAAGACAAATGAGCAGAAATCTCAGTTTTTTACATGTGGAAGGCTAGAAGTTACCTACCCCAAAATACTCAGAGCTGTAATTTGTAGCAAAAGCTGGCTTGACTGAATACAAATTTCTTTCTTTCAGGCTTAGGGAAAAAAAAAAAAAAAAAAAAAGAAAATCATATGTCCAATTTAGGCACTATTTTGTGTTGATGTGTAATTAAATACATTCAGATTTATGATTGTATGACGGTGAAATGTAAAAAAGAAGAAGTTCAAGAGCTGGAAAAGTTTGGCTAGGTGCTGTAATTCAGTGACATCAACATGACCGATGAATTCAAACTTTGCCAAGAGCTCCACAATTTAAAAAAATATACAGAAAGTAAAGGTGGGGGATGGGATTTTGCTGTTTCCAACAGGGTGAAATGAAGGGGAAAAAAAATAAGCAGTCGGGGCTTGTTAACTCGCGGGGCCCCACAGACCCGGGGAGAATTGAAAGAACTGCGCTGAACGTTTTTTGAGCCTTCAGTGAGGGTTTCATGAACCTTGGAAGTAGATATCCGTAAATTAGCCCAACTATTTTCTGCTGATGTCAATGTGATCAGAGTAATTTCAGTTTCTCTTATAATAGCATATGTTTTTATGACGTAAATAAATGGGGGGTTTTTTTACTCAAAAATATAAAAAGGACAGACATAACATCCTGATTTTAATATAATTACAATAGCTTTACTTAATTCTATCAGTTCAGAGGGAAATGAAGGCAAAGGATCTTTCGTGGCTTCTTCTGTGAGAGATGTTGATGTTTGCACCGGGGCTTTGCCGCTCTGATGACGAAGGGTCTCCTGATCTCAGTGTGAGCGCAGCAGCAGCACAGATGTGAGGAAACACTTGAGGTCAACGACCGTGGGACAGCAGAGACGCTACTGAACATAAAGGAGCACATTGATTGTTGAGAGCAGAAGAAAAACAGCAGAGCTGTGTCAGGTTTTCAGATCGTTTGCGATGAACATGTGTTGCTCTTTATCCACAATTAAAAGATATGTCAGAGCAAATGTCAGAATCTAACCACAGAACAACATGCTTTGCACATTTCTTGCTCCATAAAGTTTTGTTTAATGCTAACTAACACTTGAAGCTTTCCAAATCACCTAAAGAGCTAAAAGTTTTTAGCCTTAGGTGTGTATAAGTGAACTCCAGTAGAAGTCAAGGCTTATCGGCTCATGTGACTGAGCAGCAGGAACAAATAAATTAGATATTGTAGACACAACAAAAAAACTAAGATTTCTTACTCTTCATGCTGAATTCCAATTCAGAAACATAATACAGACATTATCAGTTCAGATTAGTGCTGTGTGTGACTGAAAGAAGGACGCCACATAAAGCTTTGAAAACTCTGAAATCTGTATACGCCAAGAAGTTTGAAGCTTCACTTTTGAGATAGTTCAGAAAAGGCCAATGAAAACTGCTTTAACTCGGTAATACTAAACAGCTGGTGAGACCTTTCACTGCTAATTAGCCTAATTGCCAACAGATTAGTTACTTGATGAGCCAAAAACAAAAACAACACAAAGTGGTTGAGGCTTCTACAAATGGAAAAATGAGGGAAGAATGTTTCAGCAGCTCAGTTTTTAGCTTTCTTTGCTGTGTGTTCATCATCAAACTGAATTCATTCAAACTTAAAGTCCACTGAAGGTTTTAAACTACGTTCTAACTCAAAATGTGAACCATTTGCCTGGACTTTCTTTTTGTAAGATTTTAGTTTTTGATATTTTAAGTCAATAGTTTAATTTTAAAACCAACAGCTTCCTCTCTGCATTCGGTTCTTGCTCCACCGTAACATTAGCTGAAGTCCTCCCAACATATCTTGCCCCTGACAGCTCAATCTTTTTCTTGTCTGTTCATAAAACGTTCCTCTAAAACAAAGTCGACTTGTTCATCTTGGCAGATTCAGTTTTCTGTGAGCATTGAGCTTGTTGGTTTTAGAGCAGTACTTTTTCTTGGTTCTCATCGTTGCAAGTGTAAAACTTGTCTCAGTTTGGTCAATTTGAAGATGTTTTGCATTTCCTACGAAGCTTGCAACCTGGATTATTCCTGAACGTCACAGAATGTAAAGCAGGCGGCTGAATCGTGAACTCAGCTGAGCGCTGCAACAGGACAATGATCCCAAATGTAAATCAAAACTGCTGTTCGAATGGAACAACCCTGGGAAAAAAAGCTTTAACTTCAGAGAATGTGGACTTTGTTTGAAAATGTTATCAGGAACCTAACCGGTTTCCATGAACGTGTGGCCAGTAGATGATCACAAAATATGTGTTTGAGAACATTTTTAAAAATATCGATAAACATGCTTGCTTTTATTTGTATTGATTCTTCAGTAGTGCAGCTAGTTCTTGTTTTTATCTCTGTTTTTTATTGGATTCATTAACCGTCGGGATGGCTCGTTAAAAACTGAAAATAATATTCTTCTTACCACAACTTTACATCCCTGTGGTTTCGAAGCATGATGCTGGTGATAAAATAGACCCGTTATCGCTGATCCAGTTATTATTGTGGTAGGGAGAACATAAAATAGACTTTAAATTTATTAAATCTGTTATAGACAACACTATATTTGGTAAATAGAAAACACAGCATTTTGAAGATAACATGCATACAGTGGAGCATTTATCCATTTAGGAAAGAAAATGGAAAGAAAAGGTGAGAAAACTTCAGATAGTTCTGCAAATGTTTTGATTAGGCCGCATTTTAATCACTCAGTAACTGGCCACTGCATGTTGAGCAGACAGATAAGATATATAATAACACAAGCATGAGTCAACACATGCACTAAATGTAGACAGATGTATAAAAGTTTGCCTTAAATCTCCCGTGCTCTATTCAAGTATATTTTTATTCTTTATGTTCCCATTTATTCAGAAATAATGTTTTCATGAAGCTCTTTACCTTATGTGCAATCAAACACACAAAGGTGCCAATAATAACATAACAAGCCACAGCAGAAATACATTTCATTTTGATTGGCATATTAAATGCCACTGGCAAGTGTTTTTTCCACAGCTATGTTCAGTAATAGAGGAACATAAATGAGTGAAAAAAAAGGTTTAAAAGAGAGCCTGGAATGAAATGAAAAATACCCACAAAAGCTTGCATATTTCCTGCATGAGCTCACTGCACCTTTCTCGAAGCGCAGACACACATATCCTTCATAAAACCGCAGCAAGGCGCATAAATCTCTGTGAACGGACCGCATGGGGGCTGAAACCCATAAGTATGTCATTTGATCCTAAATCACGGAGAGTCTGGTAAAGTAGCTCCAGTTTTCGGAGCCTTCATCTCCCATATTGATCCGTAAAGAAAAGGCTCTCAGATACCAGGATGAAACCAGAGCAGATGAAGTAGACACTGCTGTCTACTTCATCTCAATCAAAACACTGGACTGGGCCACACATGGGCAAAACACACCTCAATCACTTTTTGAGCCTCAATCAAAATAGATCAGTGAAAATAATGTTTAAATGGAATATCTTGGACTTTTGGGTTTGCAGGGAGAAGGTCCTGGGCTCAGGTCCCAGTCCGGGGCTCAGGTCCCGGTCTGGGGCTCAGGTCCCGGTCTGGGGCTCAGAACCCGGTCTGGGGCTCAGAACTCGGTCTGGGGCTCAGAACCCGGTCTGGGGCTCAGAACCCGGTCTGGGGCTCGGGTCCCGGTCCGGGGCTCAGACCGGGACCTGATAGTAGGAATGGCAAGGATGTGCAACTAAAAAAGTCATTTTTTTATGACACTTTGAAAGCATTTCCATAAAATCAACAGAATATACAGGGGTTATGATGGGGAAGGACAGCAAGACAAAAACTTCTGGTGACATCGATATCATAGGAAGTGCAAGAAAAAAAAATCTCATCTTAAATCATTTAGAGAATTGCTATTTTAATTCTTTATCTGTGTGTTTTCTCTTCTTTATGCTTTCAGAAAAAAATCCCTAATCGGAGGATACCGTGCCGGCAGAGCGCTCCCTCCGGTTCGTTCTTTGCTCGGGACAACACAGCCAACTTCCTGGCCTGGTGCCGTGAGGTCGGAGTGGGTGAAACATGTCTCTTTGAGTCTGAGGGCTTAGGTGAGTCGAACTGGGTTTTTCCCATTCATATCAGACCGCCACCAAATCCAAATGTAGGACAATCTTGCTGCGCTAACAAAGAACCCAACTCTGGCACTGCCAGGACACCGGACTCGGGTTTCTGGCTCCTTTCAGAGCATTAATTGTGCAGGTACAATAGTGAGCAGAATGGACTGTTTACCTCTGAGTTTCACAATCCTCACTTCCACTATGGAGGGAGTAACTCTGCATGACAAGAAGAATATCTGAATTAAATCACAGAAACGCAACAAATGGACATAAATGTGTAAGTGAAAAACGAGGCCAACGCTGTCTGAGTTTTTCTCCCTCTATAAATATTTTTCTCTTCATTGTCTCAAGCCTTTTTCCCTTGCATGTTATTTTACTCCAAATAAATGTCCTCGAGATAAGGTGCAGAATGTTACAGGGTCATTTGCCACTTTTGTGTTTTTTCATTTTGATCCTGAAGGCTTATCATTGTCAAGTATGCAGATAATTTAATTTCTAGAGGTCAGGCAGCATACCGAGTAAGAGGTTAACACTGAATTGCAATCCCCTTCTAGCCTTGCAGAGATGCAACTGTGATTAAAATCTGTGGAAATATTTCCAGAAACAGTAGCTGATGGATTTCTTTCTCTTTCTGTCCTTCTGTCTTTGGATAAACTTATGAGTTCAGCAGTAGAGGTGTCGACACCCAGGTTTGCTCTCATACAGTGGATCTCCTTTCTGCATCGCATGGTTGGATGTGTGACATCTATCGTGTCTTTTTGTCTGCGCACTTCCTGCTTGGTTTGCCATTGGTGGAGGTTAAAGCGAACGTCTCAAACTTCGGCAGATTCACTCACTTTCATGTAATTTGTAGGGAAGAGAATGAAGGAGTTGAGAGACTTTTGAATGCATGGAGTTCATCAGCTTGTTTTTATGTGTTATTCACCATCACCAAGCCACTCATCTTCACTCATTGCCTTGTTTTTTTTTATTGTATCTCATTATAAAACCGAGCGCTAAGCTTTGGTCTCTTCCTGTAGTTCTGCATAAGCAGCCGCGAGAGGTGTGCCTCTGTCTACTAGAGTTGGGTCGGATAGCGTCACGGTTTGTTCCAGTTTTGCTGTTTTCATTTTTTGTTGTTTTTGTTGTCGATATGATTCATCTGATTGTGTCTTTTTCACATTTAGCTACAATGTGGAACCTCCAGGCCTTATAAAACTGGAGAAAGAGATCGAACAGGAAGAAAGGGCACCTCTACCTCCCCCGTCACCCATATCCCCGGCTCCGCCTGTCCCCTCGTCCCCTTCTTCATCCCCCTCCCCGTCTTCTTCACCGACACCGACTTCGACTCCGACTACGACCAAAGTCACTTCGTCCAAGAAGAGCGCGGGCAAGCTCCTGGACGATGCTGTGAGTCACACACGGGTCACTTTTGCATTTCAAATCACATCAGAAAAATGTGCAAAAGTGTTTTATGTGTTACAGGTGAGACATATCGCTAACGATCCACCCTGCAGGTGTGCAAATAAGTTCTGTGTGGAAAGACATTCGCAGGGTCGATACCGTGTTGGGGAGAAGATGCTCTTTATACGGGTGAGTTTAGCAAATGCCTGAATGAAACAAACAGGGTTTAAATGTCACCAGAATAAAAACAGTATTAAATAAATCGGCGGTCTTTGAATCCAGGCCTCTAGGACCAAGGGTCCTGTAACATCAGTACATTTGAATCAAACAGCAAGGTGATTAGCAGGACTCTGAGCAGTGAGGAGGTAATTTATCCATTTGATTTAGGTGTGTTAGAACCTGGGATACATTTAAAAGTCGCAGGAAATCAGCCTTCAAGGCCTGGACTTGAAGACCTTTGCCATAAATAATACACTGTAAGCTGTAAAATTTCAGAAAATGAATATTTATTGAAATTGTGTATTTTTCTTCATTTTCTTTTGATTACTCGCTTAACAAAATTGACAATAGATCTTCTCTCTCCAGGAACATCTCCAGTGTTTATTTTTCACTGGACCTTATTGCCATCAAGCTGAAGATTAATATATTTAAAGTTTAATGATAGAAGTATAAAATCACTCACATGAACAAGAAATGCAAAAGACACATTTTTGTACATTAATCTTAAAATGCTTGAAAATGTTAGAAATTAGGAAAATGTAATGTATTTGGAGTTAGTCATCCAAATGTAGACTAACCACATATCACTATGGTTGCCAGCTTGTGCTATAAATTAGGGAAATTTGGGGATTTTTTTTTTTGTTTGAAATTTTGATTTTGAAAATTTGCTTAAATTTTGCTGAATAAAGCAGAGGTTGGCTTTGCAAGCCTGTGCTACGGATAAATGGTATTTTTTAAAGCATACTTTATAAAATGCCATTTGTTTTGGCGGTCGCTAGCTTGTAGTTTCTACCAGTGTTGAACAACAGCAGGCCATTCGTGTCACCTTCCCTGCTTCCCCTGGAACAGCACAAAGCCGGGCAAAGTTTTCGACAGTATTTGTCTGATTTACTGGGAAAGGTGATGCAGTACTGTGATGACAGCTAAAAATATGTTTCAGATTGCTAAACTAAAAAAAAACAACAACAACAACACACACATCTGGTATTTCAGATGGTTGAAAGTGGGACAGAGTTGTTCCAATTGGTTAACGAACAAACCCATAAAAACTGGTGGATTAAGCTTAAAAGCAAAGAAATCAAATATTTAAATTGACCTCTTTTATACTCAGAGAGTACAACAGAACAGATACAACATTAGGAATCCAAAATAAAGGAGAAATTATTTACTTGGCTCTACATTTGCAAGTTATGTGCCTATGACGTAGGCAATAATCCAGTTTACGTGTTTTTTCTCGACTCTTTCCAATCAAGTTGAAACTTATCTACCACAGGATAAATATCTTCTGCCTTTCGCTGCAGAAACAGAATATTTCTTTCCTGTCGGCCTGATAAATTGCTGGTGTAATACCAGCTCAGCAGCATTTCTGAATGTACTGCTCAAAAGTGGTCCTCTAATGTGCTCCAGGTGGTTGTGCTTATTCCAACAGCACAATGGTTTCTCATGCAGCGCAGCCTGAGGCCCGACCATCAGGTGCGTCCAACACTGATTTCTGGCTCGGCTCTTCAGATGTTGGGATTTTCCTGGAGTTCCAAAATCTTTTCTCAATATCGTGGGCTGAAAACGCTTTTGATTCGTTTTTCACATATATATATATATATATAAAGTGTGTGTGTGTTACAAATGGTCCAAACATGAGCAAACACTTATCTGGATAAAAATCTGAGTCAACCATCGTTATAAGCTCTTAATCAGAAATAATGCCACACTCTTGCTGTGTGGAAAAATAAACATCCACCTATAACCACATATTCTAATTGCCAGGGTGTTACTTTAATCATTAAAAACCAAAAAACCCTCTATTTGATCTGAGGAACACAATTAGCTGTGAGCACAGTAAATGTTTCTCAGCTGTCCATGAGCAGAGGGATGCCTGGTATTTGAGGAGGATAAATTGAGGCTAACCGAGAATCTGTCCTCCTGGGATTCTGGTTACTTGGCAACCCACATCCAGGATTCACACATCCAACTATGTGATTCATGCCAGTGGTATGTTTGAGATCCGCAGGCATGCAAACGAGAGTTTACTCTTGGATGTCCTCTGCTGCCGGCCCAATAAACTGCACCACAATCAAAAATCTAAATATGCCACCACCCAATCATCTCTAATTCTCTGCAAGGTTTCGGTGAAATAATCTGCAGTTAGGACAATCGGAGAGTAACTGCTGAGATGAAAGAATTCCTGCCACAAATAACATGGTGTGAATGTAAATCATTAATGCCTCTAAACCCCATTGGTTCAGGCTCCAATGTGTTGCTAAGCAACCAAGGACAAATAACAAGGATCAAAAATTGTTGGTACAGATCAATCTGGTACACAGCATACACCTTCCAAAGTCAGGTCTACTTTTTATCTCCGCGACTGGCAGCATAAATGAACGGAAAAGGCTTGAAATCATCTGTTTTTCCAAACAAAATCCCGAACAATAACTAGAGATCTCGTAACAGAGAGAACAGGCGCTTTTATAATGCCAAGTAAAACGAGCATTAAACGACTGTCGCTCTGTCTCTCGGCCAGCTCTCTTTATGGTGATAACGCTTTAATTAACATTCCTCACATGGTCTCCCTGCGAGCAGCTGCTACAGTAAGGCCAGTCGGCGTCTGCAAGCAGCTGGGGTATGGCAAGCTGTTTGTGTAAATATTCCATCCTTGATTGCAGCCATCATTTGTGGCCATCAGCTGCAAAAAAAATCTTTATAAAGTCAGTTTTTATGTCAACTTTGAGTCAGTTCAGTCCACCTCAGTAACGTTGGCACCCAATCGCCTTCAAATTAAACAAATCCGATGTTAAGCATTTGTGCACCAATTTTTTTTTTTTTTTTTTGCAGCAAACGACCCCTGAAAATTAGCAAAATTAGCAAATATTTCCATAGTTCATCAAAGGTCAACAAGACAAGTCAAATGAAAAATGGTGTCAATCAGCTGCGCTACGTTCAAGCAGTAAAATGCCACTATCATTTTAAAGATACTAATAAATGTTTCCAGAGGTCATCAGAGGTCAGCAAAGCAGTCCACATTTACAAAATCAAATGAAATTGGTGCCAGTCAACTGTCTTACATTTGTGCTGGTTTGTGCAGCAAAAATTTTCGTTTGTGCCGTCATAAGATTGTATGAAGGTTTTGGGGGAGGTCACTTCACTCAGGCCTTTTGTCAATCTAGTAGAATCAGAAGTCCTAAGAAAAATGCACATTAGTCAACTACAGGCAGTCAACATGTTCACGAGACGCCTGACCTTCCCCTCTGCAGGAATAAACGAGCTGCTTGTCGTTTCAGCGTGAGACGGTGGAGAAACCTCAGAGTGTTTCTGGACGGTGGCGTCCCCGCTTGGCCCCCAGGCCTCCGCTGTCCTCTGGGTTCCTGATGAAGGACTCGTCTCAGGCAGGAGTCATGTCCCAGAGCAGCATGATTGAAACCTCGCTGCTTCACACAGATCCATTAAGTGCACTGTAACAAAGCCCCGGGCCCAGTGCAGCTGATTGGAAGTGCTGCCCCACTGCTGCCCCCTAGATTGATTCTTGTAAGAGACTTATAAATGTTGTATGTTCTGCTGCTGGAGGGCAAGAAGCCTCATATCTGACCACACTGAAGTGACAAGGTCCTGGGTCGTTTATCCTTTTTATCAACTGTCATTTTTGTCATCTCTAAAGACTAATAAGGCATTATGATTTTTTTATGCACCCTGCTTCAGTAAACAAGCTTGTTTCCGCTGAGGTATAATGAAGTGCTAATGAGGAAAAGTGGCGGTAAGCCTTCGCTCTGAGGCAGACGTGTTTTATGAGCACAACCTGTTAGGAATGCGACCGTTTGATCATCGAATACAGCAGCGTGTTTTATTTCTTCTTTTTACTATAATGGGTGATGTTGCCATGGTAGCCAACCTCGTGAATGAGCCCTGATGTGACAGGTTTCATCATGCTAAGGAAAGATTGCTGCAAAAAATAAAAGAAATCACTTTATCGAATTGTGAGGCAAACAGCACAGATTTAGACAGTTTGAGTGAAGAAACCGGCTTGGTATTTTATAGCCGTACTGACTGTGGCGGTAGCTGCTGTTTCACTAAGATCCAAACTGAAACAGGCTGTTTAACATCCTAAAAGATCTTTAATCATCAAATAAAGTCCTAATAAAATACTTTCAAATCTGTGGCTGCAATGTGACAAAATGTAAAAGTTCTATGGCTATTAATTAATTTCCCAGTTACTGTAGACTTTCTCCTACAAAGCCTTCAGCATTTTTCAAGTTTATTACAGAGATTTTCATCAAGATTGCAAGTGAACCTGTTACATAAATGTTTGTTTCTGAATGACGTCTTAAACCAGCTTCGCCCTGATTCAATTCCGTTGCAGATGCTGCACAACAAGCATGTGATGGTGCGGGTCGGCGGAGGCTGGGAGACGTTCGAGAGCTACCTGCTGAAACACGACCCCTGCCGCATGCTGCAGATTTCCAGAGTGGAGGGAAAGATCTCCCCCATCAGCACCAACTCCCCCAATATCAAAGACCTGGCCCCGGACAGCTACCTGGTGGTGGCGGCCCACTACCGCAGCAAGAAGTGAAACCCCACAGCAGAGTGGTTCTGGTCACAAATGGACAGGGTGTGTGTGACTGTAAGTCCACACATATAATGGGGCTTTGCTATGCAAACATAGAGAGAACCGACTTGTTAAATAATGATTTATGGGGGGGGGGGGGCAAAACAAATAGAAATCATGGTTTGTATAGTTTTCAGTTTAATTTTGAGCTTCATCTTATTTTCTTAGCTTAGAAAATCTTCATACTTTATTTTGTTGACAATTACAGTGTAGGGGGTCTAACGGGAGTTTAGCAGGGAAGATGTAGATGTTTGTGACATTTGGTTTTAATCGTTAGTTGTACTTGAAGCAAGAGTGAGTATTCAGGCATCCTATGTAAATCTAACAGTCTACATGCAAAAGTAAACATCTTTTCATGTAAACCAGAGCTGGATTCATCAGCACCTTTGTGAAACTAACATCTTGTCATGTAATACCGTTTTAACACAGCAGGCAGGAGATATTCCACAAGTATCAATATTTTGATGTTTCCAACTAATTTTAACAAACATATTAGAATAACAAAACTTTGTACTATCCAAAGCTTTAGATCGTGTCTTTGCATAATAGAAAACATTTCTCTAAAATCCAGCATTTAAAAGCTCGAGTGTTTTTTTTCAATGGATTTCTGATGTGGTTAAATGTAAGCAGTGTTTGCACTACATGCAACATTCCCACTTTAAGCTGACTTAATGTCTAAAGTGTGCCATAATCTTCCTTTCAACAATAGTCTCATGCAGAACTGAACCAGAGAGTTTTCTGACTTATAAAGCTTCTTATGTTTTTCTTTTTGCATAGAGTTACTGACCTCTAGAGGAAGAACAGAGATCAACATGAAAATAATATGACTTTTGGTTTGGAGTCTCACAATAACAGACAATACCTGTATCAAAGCTGAGCTCATTGATAGATGTGACTTTTTATGGAATATTATGTTGGTTTTGTACTAAGAATAATGATTAAAAACCACCAAGTTTCTTAGAAGTGAAAATCAAATTTTTTTTAAGTGAACTGTAAATAAAGTCTCATTCTTTGTGACAACCTTCTCTTATGTTTAAATATCAAAATCCTTGAACGAGCTTCGCAATTAAAACAACTGTAAATGTTCATCTGATGCCCTTCAGACACAAAGTCAGAAGTTGTCATTATGTGTTATGAAGTAAAACCAAAAATCAGCCTCTGGAGTCCAAACACACATAACAGAAATGTGCTTTATTAACTGTAGCAACACCATTGGCTATTCTTTCTCCTACAAAATGCCAAGAGCACCAGAAGCTTTTGAGGATCATGCAGCTTTAAGAAAAGATCTCAGTTAAGTTAAGCACTTTGAAGAATATTCACTACATTGTCATCCAGCACCATATGTGAGAGTACAAAGGCAAAGCTGCAGTCTCCAAAAAACTGTGAAAGAAGAAAATAAATTACTAAAGAATTATGAGTTGTGGCATATTCACTCAACAAATAGTAATACTAGTTTTTAAATCAAACCAAATCATATTAGTGCTTTACAGTGAAATTCAAATGAAGAAATTCAGCCAGTGCAATAGAGCAGGATTATGACTGATTTATAAAGTGCAATAGGTCACATGCACAAGGGTGATGAGGGTGAGCCTGGTCTGGAAAATATTCCGGCCTGTTTATCATTGATGCATATCATCAGATCGTGGCTGAATGTGATCAGCAGAACAACCGAAGTGGCAACTAAATCATGTCATCATCAGAGTTGAAAACATGTTTGTCCCCACAATCCAGTACAAAAAATGAATTTAAAAAGTCAAACACATCGTTAATTGTGTTCCTTAACGGAAAGGTGATGTTTGTCAGTGGCCTATCCGCTGTGAACGTCACCAACATGCCCAAGTCACCAAATACACACAGCTCAGCTTTTAAATAGTCACGTTTGCATAAGTTATTATGTTAGCAAGAAGCTCTAACCTAAACCTGCTTCAGGACAGAGGGGAAAAAAACATCTTACAGAAGGAAATTCCAAAAAATAAACGACTACGATCTCTAAAACTGATGACTCATTTTCTTTAAATGATGAGCCCCGTTTAATCGCATGTATTGTTGTTACTAATATTGCCATGTTTAATCAGAAGATTGAACAGTAATGTGTCATCCTCAACATGTTTAAATGTCCTAACCTGTCCTTATAACTTGGCAAATATGGTTTATGACAATCCAGCAAAAAAAAAAAAAAAAGTTCAACTGGGCAGCAGTTCCAACTTTTTCAAGTAATCCAGCAGACAGACTTCATGGGGATTTGGACATTTTAAGTCCAACTTCTCCATCAGGAACTTCATCCAACCTGCCACTGAAGACAAAAAGAAACAACAGAGCTGGTTACATATCCAACATGAAACCTGTACATATGTAATACTGCTGTAAATGTTATCAAGATCAAAGTTCATTTAGATATACATGTCAGAGATGACAATAATTATAGCCCTTTTTATGGCAAGGATCAGTGTAGTGCAATGTATAAGCATTCTACAGTTTTACCAAAAGATACAAATGAAGTTTAAAATTAAAATGCACAGAAAGAAGCATGAAGCCAAAGCTAAACGTACCTTCAGTCCACCACCACCACCACCACCAGACACAGACGTGGTCATCGTCTGTTTCTCAATTTCTTCCTGTTTCTTTCTTTTCCTTTCAACTGCTTCTGGATTTTTGACACCCCTGTACGCTGTCTGGAGGTCAGAGAGGAAGTGGAGAAGAAAACTTAAAACCTAGAA
This sequence comes from Poeciliopsis gracilis, assembly GCA_911649635.1. Classification (NCBI taxonomy): domain Eukaryota; kingdom Metazoa; phylum Chordata; class Actinopteri; order Cyprinodontiformes; family Poeciliidae; genus Poeciliopsis; species Poeciliopsis gracilis. The sequence continues at coordinate 297,421 of CAJVRI010000506.1, forward strand.
GGAAATGGCAATGCTCATTTCTGATTTCATTGGATGTTAGGGTAAATACTGTGTAAATGGGCATGCATCTGTGTTTTTAACAAGATATTCCATTTCAGCTCCAACCTTTCAGAATAAAAGGCATGATCTAGTGTGCACACATTCAACCGCCAAATAAGGCATTGCAGTAAAAAGACGCAGCAGCTTCTTTCACTCTTGCTGTGCTGCCTACTCTATCGGTGGGTTAGAGCTTTGTGTTTTTGCTTGCAGCAGCCTGAACTGTAACGGTTAACACATAACAGTGACTGAGAGCAGAGAAATGTGGCAGTAAAAATATTGGCCAACTTCAGAGGTTGGCTTTCGTTTCGATCTGAATTGACTTACCTTGATTTAACTTTAGCATGGCTCTTGCTGGTTTGCAAGTGTCTTTTCTGCACAATAGAAAAATGCTTACCACACTGCGCAGCAGTTCTTAAATACAAGTTACCAAATGTTCAGATGTTTATCATTTTGAGTGCATGAATAGCATGGCTGAAAAATGATATAGAAAGGAGGCATTTCATTTTTTTTCTTTATGACACACTGTTGTTGTACCGTGACCTTTTTTCTATGAAGGTGAATGTGTTTACCATCAATATATTTTAGAAAAGGAGACCTTTGGAAATGGTAAAAACTGTGAACCAATGGCAGCCAGAGCAGTTAGCGAAAGGTTGCCCAATCCCAGCTCACTGCTGCCTCATCAGCTTCGCTTCCGAGCATTAGAATGGAAAAATGCAAAAATTCTGTGATTCTGAAGAAAAAAATAATCAGAATTGGTTAAGCTAAATGAAAAATAGGTACTTTACAGTACAAACCACAAGGTGAAAATAGCAAAACAAGTCATTTTATCATTATATTTTCATGATTTTATATTTCCTCCCCTGACTGCACGTCACTGATTTTTATTCAACCTTCCTTGATCCAACGATCATAAATAAAATACTTCAAAAGTCATTTATTTAACTGTGTGTCTTTGTGTAGTTTAATCTTGGTATTGTTCAGCTGTCATGTGCAGGCCACACAGAAACATCCAGAGGAAGGAACACCACTGACTGCAAGTTTAAAGGTCGAGTTGGTTCTGAAAACAATATATCTACAGTAATCCACTTTTCAATCCATAAACAAAAAAAATTTACATTTTTGGCCCACAAGCAAAATGTTGCCTGAACATATAATCCCACTGTGAGATGGTGGTGGCAGCATAATGCGGTATAGACAAGAGGCTTTGGATCAACAGGGATGAGATCCCTGTTGATCTCATCAACAGGGATTGATGAGACTCTTTAAAAGAGTTTTGTGACTCTTTTAAAGTCACAAAACTCTTTTGTGACTTTTAAAGAGTCACAAAACGACTCTTTAAAAGAGTCGTTTTGTGAGGTTTATTGAGGCTGGAGTTTACTATTGAGAAATTAAATGCACAGTCAGGGCTGAATGACCTAGTCAAAACCCACAGAACCTAAAACTACAGGAAAATGTTGATGTATAAACAACAACTGTTCAAAAAAAGCAAACCAACACGTACCTTACTATGCACCACTTTGTGTTGGTCTAACAAGACTTGTTGATGTGCGTGACCCTGGGCCGCTAAGTTAATAAAACCACCTTACCTGACTCAAAATCTGCAACGGGAACCACTACTGACCTCTTTTTGTCTCTTCTCAGCGGCTTCAGCCAATTGTTGTCTCCTCGTCTCCTGTTTGGGACAGAAAACTTTATGAAATGTCACTGATAGCATGTCGCTGTTTACTGTAAACCCGTTAATGGGGACCTTTTCAGTACAAAGAGTAATGAAAATACATTCCTCTGGCTTATTTAGCGACATATCTAACAGAAAATGTAAATAATCACATTAACTTACAGGATCCGGGGTGACAACAACGTCGTCCGCGGCTCCACCAAGGCACGGTAAGCACATTCCCATTCTGGAATAATGTTATTATTCCACGCAGTAAAAGAACGGCGTAGAAAATGAGTTTTCACTGTTTCCAATAAATTAAACCAGAAACCTAATGGGACATTTGGCCAGTCACAACTTGCATGCGCAGTAAATAAGGCGAAAGAAGCGGCAGCTTCTACTCCAGCTGGCAGCCGCTGGGTCAGCGGACATACCGTTTCCGTTAGCTAACAGCGGCTCCTGCTATTAGCCCGGGGTGGACATTAGCATTCTAGCTACCGCCTAGTTTTAAGCTACCGCTACAAGCCAAGCTGCTGCTCTGAGTCACATAATAAATCGTTTCCCTCCGCACCTTTTATTAAACCGGCGCCGCATTTGGAAAGTAAATCGCCCCCGGAGTCAGATACTTAGAGTTCAACGCGCCTCTTTGCCCGTTTGTTTGTGTAGCTTTACTGATAAAGCCAATGTGTTACGTCGGTTACGTTCAATAACGGTACGTTAATAAGCGCCGATGACGTCACGTGCATTTAGTTTTAACGTGGTCAAAATATGACATGTAATACAAAACAAAGACAAAAGTCGTCTGTTTTTTTTTTTGTTTTTTTTACAGTTGACAAAATCTGAAATATTGTTTTTATTTTATTTATTTTATTTTCTCTCTGAAATGAGCCTCGTTCCAGTGTATTTCCAGTAAACAGTTGTGACTGTAAATAAATACCCTGTGATGATTTACCTTTATTGGAAGAAAAAAAAAAACATGTTTCTTGAGCCTAGATTTAGTTCTAAATTATGTTGGCATAATTTAGTCTTTAAAATACCAAAATTTGCACATAACTTTAATTTCTTGGATGATGTGGTTATCTTTTCCTTATGTAATAATATGAAGTAGTGCTGGTCTACTACAGATGAATGCAAATAATTAAAAAAAAAAAAAAAACCCAAGAACACAGGGACATAAAATTTTGATAAGTAGAAAAAAAAATAGTTTAAATTTGATAGCAATTAATTTCTTTGAGGGAATTCATTGTTAGTCAAGTTTTATGCATATCATTGTGTTTATGTACATCTATAAGAAACCATTCTTTATATGTTTTGATGAAAACATGGAATGTCCTAAATATATAAAAAATTTTAAATAAAGTTAGTTTATATATATTTAATCACTCCTTTGACTACACCAAATAATTGTTTGGGAATGGCATTAAGCTCTAACAATTTTTGTCATTGTGAAGCATAACAAAAAGGTATATATTTTTTCAAATTCTTGTCAAAACATTAAGAATGTTGCATGCACATCATTGCAGATATGCATGCAAGAGTGAGCCCCTTAAATCCGCTCCTACAGTACCACCTTGTGGTCAAAATTAATATGTCAATGATTTTGTTCATCAGCTGGGACACATTTATACCTCTATTTATTTTATTTGCTTGTGGATTGACAAGAATAATTTGTCCGCGCTTAATAAAATGTTCTCTGTGAAGAGTGATGCCGGTTAAAAATAATGCTCACATTTAACTTAATTTCAAACCACAGGCTTAATCATATGTTAACAGATACATTTCATACACAGATTGCTTTAATTTTTGAGACAAGTTTTGAATGTTTCTGTCCATGTGACCTGGCTCTCCCTTGAATGAGTGGAGGATATCCTCTGTTGTTACCCTTGTTGTCAGCAACATCTATAAAACCTTGTGTGAAGTGAGTGATGTTCTGTAGGGTAGGAGCTCCGTCCAATCAATGCTCCCCGATCAATAGTCTGAGAGTTTAATGTCGTACTCCTCTTTACTGTCAACAACTCCACCTATTCATCTTCACTGCAGAGCCTGCCTGCTGTTTCACAGCTCCCTGTGCTGCGCTGTGGGAGTGACAGGTTCATGAGACTGGACAGCCTTTGGAAGTGCAGAATTTATTGTTTTAAAGCATTTCAGAAAGGAAATATACAGGGAAGTTGTGGAATACAATGGAATACATGGAGTCAGATGCTGCTGGTACTTCTTCAGGTAGGTTGACCTCACCACTGAGTTTAGAGATGGAGTAAAGCTGCAGCAGATTAAATAAGTAATTATTACAACTTGGTTTGTTTTTTGATCATTTGCTCTGTTTAATTCTGTTCACCTACTTGCACAGAAAACATGAACAAAGTATTTAAACTCACAATTTTGTGGAAGAATATGTTCCATTTATAAGTTCTGTCTTTGTTTTACTCTTCAGCATGTTGCTGGTTGTTTTGAATCTCCATATGTTGGGATTTCATTTGCAGAACTTTTGAAATCCATTTTTAAGTTTTCAGAGTAATGTAGCAGATAATCACAGTGCATGAGAAACCTACCATTAATGAGGATGAAAACTGATCCTCGGCTTAACTTATTCATGAAGTTTGCAGTTGGATAAATGGATGAATGGATATACATAAAGAGTGTCAGTTTCAAAGAATGGAACACAGTAGGGGTCCTTGCACATTTTCTTTACAAACAGACAAACCAAAATGGTTTCGACTTCAAACTGTAGAAAACACGAGTCTCTCAGGTATATTTGATGATTAAAATATTACACTAGAACAATAATCTGCAGTAACAAATGTAAGGGTATAGTCAAACAGAAATCCTACAATCATGTTCGGTATAATTGGTTTCACTTTAACTTCACTACGTGCAACCAAAACCAATTTGTTACAGTCTGGTTGCCTTTTAAGCAAATCCCTTGATTTCTCTTTTTTCATCCAACAATTTTAGTGTTTCTAAATGAAAATAAATTCAAATCAAAGCTGCAACTATTCTCGTGAATACTTATGCAGCTAATGAGTGAATTCTGTGAACATTTAGCTGCATGAAAGGCAGGAGGCTCAGTCAGCACAGACTCACTCTGCTGCTCACAAATCAATACAAGCATGTAGTTAGAATAGGTCTATTATTTTATTTAGGATTAATAATATTATTCATTTTTTTTAGCATGTAGAAGATTGATCTTATTTATGCTTTTTACCCCCTGAACTGAATTAGTTACATTTTCAGCATACCCTTTGAAAGGGGTGAGTGAAACATCTATGCAGCCGTAAGTGATCACTACTTACTAATGTAAGCTGTTTAAGTGCTGTTAGAAACACACACCGGCTTTGAGTAGTTAGGATGGATGCTGCAGGATGAATCCCAAACACCAACTTCAGCTTACATGTATTGTTGCTGTTAAATCGCCACCTGGTTGCATTCACATTAACATATTTTACGATTTTGGACTGGAGATATTTATGATTTGAAAGCAGAAACTGAATTTGAAATTTCTTCTGCTTGTTTAAAAAATGCACTGTGTGGTTGCAAAGTAACAAAATTTTCAAAAGTTTGGTAATTTTAAAAATTTACATACTTTATTCCTGTTATGAGATTCACACTTTGCTTGTCATTCATCACAGTTTTTTTTTTTTTTTTTACTTCCTGATGAAGAAATTCAGTAACTTGGGGATTTTAAATGCATGTCCAAACAAATAATCAATGCCTTAGGAAGTGCAGGAAGTACCTGCTCATCAATCGATCTTTGTAATGTTTCTCTGCTTTTGATATGATAAGGACAGTTTATCATTGCACTTAGGCTGCTGAGCTGTAATGGACAGAAGTGGATTTAAGTGATGTGTTTTTTTCTTTCAGAGAAGCCTTAGCTTTGGCAACCTGGATATAGATTTATTTTTATAAAAATCAAGATATCTCTCAAAATATTTATGCTTATGTTGTTATGTTTCAAACACATTTTATATAGTTTATGTGGTGTTAAACCTGAAGTGTTTTCAAATCAAGATACTTGTCACAATAGAAATCCATTTTTCAATTAGAGTATAACCGATGACGACTGTTGTCTACTTTATTGAACGATGTTTCAAAATGTTATTATTTTAATCTTGGTAAAATAAGATTACCAAGATTAAATTTTAGCTTATAAATTTTTATTTCTAAGTATACTAAAGAGGGACTGACTACTTCATATTAAGCGACACACCCAGGTTATAACATCGGGTTTTTGATCGTGTATAAAATTAAGACTCCAAATAAATAAATAATTTCCAATTTTCCACCTTCAGTTGGAGAAGTAGAATATGACAGAAAATCGAACTAATATTCTAGAGTGAAACATCAAAAATATACAAAAAAAAGCCACAGCAATCTGGTTACACACATATGCACACCCAAAGCTAAATCTTGGGTCAATAAGTCGTTTATTAAACGACTCATTGATAATAAACGATCAATAAGTCGTTTATTAAATGACTTATTGATCCAGTTTCAGCATTAAGTCTTCTTTAACAAAGCTCTATCAGATTGGCACATTCTAATTTAATAAATCAGATAGTAAGAACATCTTTCACCATTTCATTTGTCATAAACTTTTTATCATATTCAGCTCTGAATTCTGTTTTTTTATTTGTTGATTTTGATGTTTTTTACTGATCCTAAAAAGTAAAATCAATCTTCATCTTCAGATTAACAAATATATAGAACGGTTCACTATTTCATCCATCCAGACAAAACAAATCTTTTTTTAGAAGAAAAGCAACTCCAGAGCAACATTGTGCCACCACCGTGTTTCATTGTGAACTCGGTGACCTTCTGGTAATGGACAGTTGTTTTTTTTGTTAGTTTTTGTTCCAAACTTAGACTTTCAGAATTGTGGCCACAAGTTTATCTTTAGTTTCACCAGGCAACCACACGTCCTTCCAGATCACATCCTAAATTTAATCACAAATAGAAGTGAGCCTTCAGTGTTTCGTACTAAATCCTTCAGATCATTGATTTTTGCCCTCTGCAGTTTTATAGTGAGTCATTTGATTTCTGTCCTGTAAGGATCGGGACTGAATCAGAAACTTCCATTCTCTGCGAAGCAATTAACCTTGAAAAGTTTTAAGCGCATTCTGAAACAAATTTAAGAAAGCTGGAGTGTGTAACCTTCATTAAAAAAATAAAAATAAAAGTTTTTTATGTATTTGTTAAAACGCTCACTATGCTCTGACAGCATAAGATGAGACAGATAGTCTGTGAAAAGATTGAGCTCCTTCACCTCCTCCCATTGCTACTATTGCCTGAAGAAATGCAGCTCTCCCAGTCAGAAAGAACCAATCAGTGCCAGGCTGTCAATCAATGTCGGGCACATGCTGCTCAATGTGCTAATGACCATCATCGGTGACCTTGCTAACAAGTATTAACAAAAGACTATGACGGCAGGGAGAAATTGTAGGTAGCAAAGAGCAAGGGGGATGGTGTGAGTGGCGTGAACGTGAGCATGATTGACAGCGTTTAGACACTCCTCCTGGCTCTGATTGGTTGTTTCTGAATGAAATGTGTGTTTCTGTAGTTAGCACTGGGAGAACTGGGAGAAGGCAGTTTCATACTACACTGTTACAACATAGTGACATTTTTAACAAACATAAAAGTTGATAAAAGTAACATACCCCAGTTTAGAGGATAGTCAGACTTTTTTAGGCCATTTAATTTTTTTCAATATTCTGTAAGGACACATTTAAACTCAGCTTTTTATTTTGTAGTGGATGATAAATCTCCACCTGAAGTTTTGATAAGCTTAGCCAGAAGGTACTTAAACAAACCACATGGCGTCGCTGAATGAAATGCCTGCTGGCACCATCAGTCAGTAGCTAAACTGCACTACTGGGAACAGATTTTGTTAAATGTGAATGTTAAAGATCAGAGCAAACCTTGTAAGGAAAGAAATGTGTCACACAGTGTGTTGACACTGGTGTTAACGGCTGCTAACTAGGTTTTGGAAAGCCACAGGCTTCATTGTGCCCCATTAGTGTCAAGTATCACAGAAGAAAAAGGGGTTTTTATAGATGTGTTAAAAATGTATGAGTGGAGTAATATGAGAGGCAGCTGAGAGCTGCTGCTGTGATCAGCTTCATAATGTTCTGATCTAAATATGTAGATTTCCCACAGAAAACTTCCACAGGTAGACTGTAGCTTTATGACAGAAGGAATGGGTTAACAGCGTTTTTCATAGCTGTTTATGTTAATTATTTTGCAGGATCATGTCATCGAGACAACTATATGTTCCGCCCCCTGCTGGAGCATCAGTACTCCAGGTCCTCAGACAGTCAGGCTCCTTACAACCCAGCCATCAGCCGTTCAGCTTCCTGGAGCTCCTCGCTTGGCGACGGTCCCGCCTCTGGAGATTCGGAGACAGAAACAGAGCAACAGTCCAGTGAGTTTGCTGGCAGTTTTTCCTTCTCAGTAACCAGTTCTGGCACTCTTTATGGGCACACGTCCACCTACTTATCTGTTTTCCACACACTATTGATCAGGGTTGCAGGACAGTCAGGGGGTGAGGGGCAGAGGACACACAGGGCAGGTCAAGAGTCCAATCCAAGACCAATACAGACACACATGAGCCGGACACCAGACACAGGCAATTTAGTCTATCTTATCACATAAATTCAATAATGGTTATTGAACTCTTTTGGAAATAATATGTTTATGTGTGGTTCAAATTAACAGACAACAGGTAAGCATTAATATATACTTATGAAAAGGAAGAAAATGTTAAATTGTTTTAATTTTAGAAAAAAAAACTTGAAAATGTGGCATGCAATTTTTTTATTTTATACATCTTTGGTTCTTCAAGGGAAGGTAGGACAGAGTTCATGAGAGAATGGATGGAGCTAAATGCAAAAAAAACACTAATTCAATCTAATGAGTTTGAGCTATTTTTTTTGTTGTTGTTGTTGTTGTTGTTGTTGTATTTTAAAGCATAAATATGAAAAACTGTTAGGTAAATACTCCAAAAGACAGCACATTTGCTACAGTAAATGTGGTACACCTTTCAGATTGTTATCAGTACAAAACATGGAAATCATGTCTTTCCCTTCACAGTTATGCACTATATATTGGCCTGTCATAAACAAATCAATAACATATAAAGCAATTTTCAAGGCACTGTACATTAACGTTAATGTAGTTCAGCTGTTCGCTCTATCCAGCAGCTTGGTTAGCCATTTTCTTCCACAGGGTGGCAGCATTTTACTTCTTTAAAACCTCCCTATCTTTGACCTACATCCCCAACTAAAAGCCATGAAGGGAAATGTACCATTTAAACAGTACCGGCTCTGCTGTGGAAAGGCTGCTGATTTATTTATTGAGCACCCCAGTGGAGCTCCAAATGCATTTAGCTGGTTGTTTGACTGATATTTGACTGCGGGTTGCATTCACAGCCATCATACCGGCCCCTTATAAACATCAGAACAGTAGGAGGTGTAGAGGCATGCTGGGCTGCAAGAAACCAGATGGCATTTGGATCCATGACAGATGCCAGACTTAGTCCTGTGAATCCCCCCACAGAAAGACATTGAGAAACAAAAGTTATTCCACGGATTGGACTGTAAACAGCCACTGTGGAAAAGACTGGACTGATTATTCAGAAACAATGTGAAGAGTGCAACCCTTATGGGTCTCAGATCAGGAGCTGCAACTTCCTCTGCAGTTGATTCTGAAATAAAACCTTGTGGCTTTGCAGTTTGGATGAGATGGGCTGAATTATTTCTCCTATATTGTCTGTTGGTTGATAAATAAATGGAATGCAGCGAATCTCATATTCTTTAGTGTCCAGCATGAAAGATATAAAGTGTCAAAAAGGGATGTAAATTGTCAAATAGATGACATATGCAATCCTGACAAATAAATAACACCACAAAATAAACCAGTGAAATAAACCATCAATTTATCTGTGAAATACAATCACAAAGCTGAGCGATAAATCACTACAACTTAATCAAATAAACGATGCTCAGTGTGTTTTCTCTGCATTTAACTGGCTCACATCAAGTCTGACAATCAGCAGCCATCCAGGTTTTAATGTGGGATAGTGAAACTTTATTTCAACCATATAAACCAAAAGCTGTTGTGGTCAGCTTCTGTTTTCAGCACTTATACACTATTTATCATCAAACAAGGGAACCCCTGCCTGTGCAGCAGTGTGCAGCGGGCATCAGCAGCTGAGCTGTGTGAATCCTGCAGCTGAAGCAGTGATTTTTATTATTGATTGCTCTGAGTTTTCCTTACAGCCCCACATTAAAGGCCTGCCAAGGTGAATATAAATCCTCTTTGGGGGAAAAAAGTCCACTATTTGGCTTCTTTTCTTTAATTTTTGCGATCACTAACTGCATTACCATTGTCCTAAAAATTTCACAACTTGGAAAAATGAAAATAAATTTGAAAAAAACTCATGGTATATTATTTTTTCTCTTTTTTTGCGTGATGTAAGGTGTTATTTTTTTAGCTGTATCAAAATTAGAATATTTTTTCAAAACTGTAATAGCACTTTTTCTGCATCACACAAGTCATGTGATCAACAACTGGATGTTACTACTGCCGGAAAAGATGAAGAAGAGGACAGGAAGTGGTGGGAGGATGATGCCTTGACTTATTTTTCAATTACTTATGAAATACTGCATACAAGATTTTAATGATATATTTTTCATTTTATAGAAAACCACAATCGTGTTTATAATGAAAATGCAGCTGCTGTGGCTGCAGGTAATAAAGAACTTTTTCAGATTGAAGTTGTTAGATTATTCTGTAATCAGTCAAATTTGCTGTAGATGTAGTTTGTCACCTATAAAGCAATGTGTCATGGTCAGTTTTTCTATTTGTTAGCAGTTTTGTAAATTATCATACATTAAGATACGATCTACGCTTCCAGAATAAAGCTTCTTGTGAACTCAACTGATCAGGGTTTGTTTGAGTTCATCCATTTGTATTTTTCTTCTGGTTTATATCCTTTTTAGTCAAAATCATCCATTAAAGGTTTTCACTGATGCTTCGCATGGCTGCAGTAAAACGTTTGGAACTGTATTTGCAATCACTGCATAAATTTCAGGAAAATCTGTTAGCAATAAACACATGGATGCAGTTTGGTGAGAGGTACCAGACTAAAATAGTCAGATTTCTATTTATAAAGCTCCTTGGTGATCATTTTCATCCAAGTCATAATATAAACCGTATTATTTGCTTGATGCATTCCAGTATGATATTTATTTTCCAAGTTCTGACAACGTTTCCTTCTGAAAATAATCACCAGGAAGAAAGATTTGTAATAATAAGTCCAGTCCTACCAGATTTTCTCTCTCCTTTAGCAGTACAGACCTGGAGCTTAGCCTGTAATGCGGGTTCACAACCTGCGGCTCTGGAGCTACTTGTGGATTTGCAGGCCAGCTAACGTAGACCTGAACTCTGTTTTTATATATAAAGGTGCTTTCTTGCAATATTTCTAGAGTTTCACAACCCACTCACAATAATAGCACATGGAATCGTCAATTTTTGCTTTGCCATATTTTGTGTTTTGCTTCCTCATGTTTTATAAGTAAAGTTCTATTCAACAAAATGTCTGATTTCTTTCTCTACAAGTTCATTGTTGTTCCAAACCATTAAACCTCGAGCCAAACCCATTTGATATGCTCGGTGTTTATTTTTAAAGAGTCAGATTTTATAGCAGGGCACAAATTGATTTAGCAGGATCAATTGCAAAAGCATCTCTTTGGATTGAAAAGGTTTCTGCCCAGACAATAAACATAAATCCAGTCTCTGCACTGGGGAGAAGTACGAAAATAATCCCCTCACTTGGCAGCCTCAAAAAGAGTTGTTTGGGTGATCTAAAGCAGTATAAATTCAAACTGCATTCCAGCTCTCTGAACAAGCTTGTAAATGTTTAAGGTGATTCGAGTAGAGAAAATGTTGTTTCCTGATTTAAGATTTGCATCAATTCAAACTCAAGCAGCAATCGTTAGTCATTGTGATGCTATCCAACATCAACATAACATAAATCACAGCGTTAGTCACTGGAGTCAACCTGCCTTCAACATGTCAGACTCCAATGCTTCAGAATATGTCAAAATCTGACAGAAACTGTTTGGCGGCCATGCTTTTTTTTTTACTCATCCTCAGCTCAAATGTGCCGTCTTGTGAAATTACCATCTCAATTAGAAAGTAGAATATCTGATTCTTTCTTCAGCGACCTTTTTGAATAGCTTTTGTACTTTGAGGAGTCCTGCACTATAAATACTTTGTTTAGCCTATACAAAGCTTATCAGAAACTGCTTGTGCTGTAATCAACTACCTTCCACTGCAAATTGAAAAATGCAAACCTGAATATCTTTATTCAATATTTGGAAGAGAGGCCAATACCAACTGGCTTCATGCACTTCCTCTGTTGCCATTGCTAAGAGGCAAACAAGGCTATAAATCAAGACCATTAAATTCAGATGATAGTACTTTCCATCATAAAAACATAGAATCTTCGAATAAGCATCATACAGTCACCAATTGTGAAACCAGTTACTAAATTTCACAACTCCTCCTACTTTTAGCTGATTGGCCCAGTTAAAATTCAACCAGAGAAATTGAGCCCAATGGGAGAAATCCACAACTGAGCACCAAAGAGATGAGAATCCAATGGAAAGTCTATACTTTATTATGCACAGCATTGTTTTTATTGTCAGTTTTTATCTTTTTAGTGAAAAAATAAACTAGTGGATGATCACACTGTGCACAAAATCTAAGGAAACATAAAATCTTCTATGACTTATTTCTAGATGGCTTGAGCTTTCTACTGCAATTAATAGAAACGCAGCAGATGCTTAAAAAGTAGACCAAATTATTATTATTATTATTATTATTATTATTATTATTATTATTATTATTATTATTATTATTATTATTATTCATGTAACCTTGTGGATGTCTGACATCCAGTAGGACACAGACGTTGACTGACGAGTCAATCAATGAACATATCCTTGTTTTTATGCGTAAGACGCGCTGTCCCGGTAATTTCCCGCAGCTTAGCGTCTGGAGTCAGTAAATCAGGACGCAGGAGGACGCGTCCATCTCAGGACCTCCCCTGCCGGCCGTCGCCATGACAACAGCCGTGAATGGTGGCGGTCGGAGGAGAGGAGGACGAGGTGGGCAGGGAGGGAGGAGGGAGCAGCAGCGTGCGGAGCGGAGACAGGTGTTGCTGGTGTTTGCGCATCGTTCGTGGGATCGTTTCAGCAGGATGGGAGACGACCTGACACCTCCACGGGTTCCCTCCGCAGTTTCCCATGCGTTCTGCAGTTTAGCTCTTCCAAACGAGGAATTTGATTAAATACGCTGGAGACCAACCGAGAGCCGCCATGGTGCACCACTCGGGCTCAATCCAGTCCTTCAAACAGCAGAAAGGTTGGTCGCTTCAGTCATTGTTTAATTTTTGGGGGGAGTGGGGGTATGTTGTTCTTCTGTTTAAAACTGGGGGCTGACTTTTCTCTCCGTGATGAACAGTTTTCAAGCTGATGGTGTCTGTACTTGGTGAGTGTGACGCAGAGTTGGACGCTTTGCAAGGTCCTTCTCCTGGGATGAAGCCTGTTTCTGTGCGCTCTGAATTATCCACCACTTAGTGCCACACTGATCAGATTTTAATGAAGTCAATATTATTAGAATTAAAGTGATCTTTGTGCCACTTTCTACATTCTACATAATGCATTAGCTGAGAATATGTTATATGATAGAACATTGCACGGTCTATACGATGCACTTTTATTAAGTAACGCCAAAGATTTAGAAATATTTAATCAAGTGCAGAGTTTGAGCATCGCTGAGTTTTGTTTCAACCCTCTGAGTTGCATGAGTAGTTTGTGTTTAATATAAAGAAGTTTTCTTTGCACCCTGCAAAGCAAAAGATTTCAGTTCTGACTGAAATTTCACTGATTTCATTATAAATTCATTGTTTTCATTTTTCATGCAAAATGAAACTTGCATTGAAATTGTTTTTGCATTGGTTTCAAACTTGCATTGTGTGATTTTGAATGGTGGAAAAACTACAAAACACCAAGTCTGGATTCAGAGGATTTTTCCATTTATTCAACCCAACAACAAGGAGATATTAGCATTAGCACATAGCTTCAGATCTCCAGCCAGATCTATAAAAAAAATTAGCATTAGCACGCTGGTCATAACACCGAGCATCAAATGTTATGCAAGTGTAAAAACTTTATATTAAAACATCCATCATCAAGATAGGTTTGGGTGAATATAGTGAGGTACTGTTCATACCCGACTATTGGCAGTTCCTGACAGTTATACTGTTTTATTAATGACTGTCAATTATACAATATATTATTAATATAGATCCAGTTACATCAGCCTGGAAGGGGCAAATTAGGCTTGGTGGCCCAACAGGCTGATTAAACACTTGGGGGAAGTCTGACCTTTGTAGTCGGTCTCTGGGCTGCTCTTGGTCTGATCTCTCATTAGGAGCTGTTAGTCCCGACAGAGCCGACCCAACCAGAGGCATGAAGCCTCTCTGGGACACTCAAACCCCTCCACCATGATAAGGCAGCAGCCACGGAGCAGAAACAGTTGAACCGAGCTGGAGCGAGGCCTGAAGGTGGCACTCTGGTGTCAGAACATGGTAGAGGAAGACCTGACAGTATAACTGGTGTAAAATGGCTGCCATCAATCAGCTTGGTTCCACTGGTTTATTTCCATTCTTTTTCTTACAGACTGACATTGTACAAAATTAAAAAGTTTTATTACATTTAGGGACAAATTAGACAGAGAGTAAGAAAACATTTGAATGAGAATTGGCTCATATTTTTGTACTCCATTTTTTTTTTTTTTTCCATATTAGCTCCACCTGGTCTGCCTTTCTGATTGGCTGTGGTTCCTTCCTGCTGGAGGGCATTGGCTGGCATGATGCTGCCATCGCTTCACCGTTCTCAGTCTCCTGTTAATTTTTCACTTCTGTTAATGTAGAAAGTTCTCCTGACCAGCTGACCTGTTGTTGTCTCTGCTCTGTCTTCTCTCAGCTCCAGTCTGTCGTGGCAGATGACTGCTGGTACTGAGCCCGGTTCTGATTCTGCTGGAGGTTTCTTCCTGTTAGTAGAGTTCTTGGAATGACTCCATGCAGTCTGCTGAGTTTCCTTTGGTACAAACTGTTTAAATTATTTTAACCCTCTTTGATCCATAGTTTAAATGATCGTTTTTGACAAAAAGGTTTTTTTTGCCTTTATATTTCTTAATAGAAACCATTAATATTATATTAATGGTTTTTCTTTTCAGGACAACCTGAACTTTGTCAATTTACTCTTATTTTTGTCATTTGAGTCACTGATTCATTTTGGCCTTAAATCACATAAAAAGATCAAATTTGAGTCGAAAACAATTTTTTTTTTCACTGTGAAACCCACAAACATGTATAAGAAATGTTTTTTATGGTTTATCCTTTGTACTGTTTACTTTATAGCATAAAGTATACACTAAATTTCAAAATTAATATGTACAAATACAGAAAACAAAACATTGTTCTGCTTCCAATAGTTGTGAAGACTGGGCAGTGAAACCAAAGACATATCGATAAGGAGGCCAAAAATTTGTTTAGATCTTCTACTTCAATATTATTCCATTTGTACTTTTTTCCTAATAATTTATTTTTGCTGCATTTTTGTTTGTGTTGTGGCAAATTGTTTTCACTTGTCAGTAGCAAAATAGAATAAAAAAAGCTCTTTTGAACTATGGGAAGATAGGCTGTTTAAGCGGCTCCAGTCATGTTCGCCGTGGCTGTAACCTTCTTACTCTTGGCACACCGTCAGGATCCTCCTCCGTCTTCCAGGGATCACAGCGGGGGAGTGTCTCAGCTTCGAGCCACTGAGAACTAGGCCGTGTAGTTATGCAGCGCCGCCTAGTTCTCAGTGGCTCAGCAGAGCAGGTTTTACAATTTCGCTGATTGAAAAATGATGGTTTAAATATTTTAGCGTAACTTTGGTTTTACTTCGTCTATTTACATAATTTGAAAACTGGTTTATAATGTGCACTTCAAACTCAAGTTGAAAGTGAGACTCGGCAGAGTCTTGCTGATACATCACCTCAAATCAGACATGTAAAAAAGACACGTATATGCGTCCATAAACCAAACTTGACCCTTTGATAATTAGGATCAATTGGAATCTAAGAACTAAAATCCCTTGACATAGCAGTGACTGCCTATTTGTATTTATAGGCAGTCATCTGCCTATAAATAGGCAGTCATCTGCCTATAAATACAAATTAATAAATGTTATTTTGCTCTTTAATTTCTGTTTTTGGTTTTGTATTGGGTTTTGTATTGGTTTTGGGGATTTTGTATTGGTTTTGCATTGGTTTTTGTATTGGTTTTTTGAGTTTTTGTTTTGGTTTAATTGTTTTTGGAATTGGTGTATTGATTGTTTTACTGGTTGTTGGGGCACATTTGTTTGTTTAAGTGTTTAATTTTATATAGTGCCAACTCACAGCAAAAGTCGTCTCAATGCACTTTGAAATAATTTGAGTTCAATAATATCTATTCCAATTGCAATTGGTTAACAATAAGCTCAGTTAATCATTAGTTTAAACAGTTTGTACCAAAGGAAACCCAGCAGGCTGCATGGAGTCACTGGAGTCGCTCCTCCTGACCAGCAGGGGGCAACAGCAAGTCCCTTATATTGTGTCGTTGATTTTAAAGTAATCCCTCAGATTGTACCGACAGTTGAGGGAAAGAACTCTCCTCTGACAGGAAGAAACCTCCATCAGAATCAGAACTGGGCTCAGTACCAGCAGTCATCTGCAACGACCGACTGGCGCTGAGAGAAGACAGAGCAGAGACAACAGGTCAGCTGGTCAGGAGAACTTTCTACATTCATGGAAGTGAAAAGTTAACAGGAGACGGAGAACGGTGAAGCAATGGCAGCATCATGCCAGCCAATGCCTACCTGCAGGAAGGAACCACAGCCAATCAGAAAGCCAGACCAGGTGGAGCGAATATGGAGGAAAAAACAGAAAACTAAAAGTTTTCTGCTTCATGTCTTCTGTAACCAGGTGCGAACCGCGTCTTCATTGAACGCTCACGTCATGTCAACAGCTATCAAGCTTGGCGCATGCGCCTTACGCTCATAAAACGCAAACATGGCGAAGTTCGGCGGGGTTGCCCGTTAACCTACCCAATTGCCCCCAAAACAGTCCAAATCTCAACGTTTAGTGAAAGTCATGTTAATAGCACTATGTTTTTTAGTGCTTCCCTAATATAATTTTAAAATAAATTAGAGAAAAGTAACATTTTATATAATCCAAGACAGCTGAAAATCAATATCAGCCAGAAAAAAAGAAGATATTATTACTGTATATTTAAAAATCTTAACATGACAAAACATGTTAAATTTTTCTTCATGTTAAGATTCGGTGTAAACTGATCCAATCCGCAAGTCAGATTGGAACCGTCTCCATCGCAGCTCGATTACACGAAGGACCAGTATTGATTTTTAAACCAGAAATGCAATTCCTCGGAGAGAATTGGTATTACTCGAGTTCTTTCTGTTCCTGGCTGTCTAAAATTAGAGGATAGTTGAGAAAAGGTCTGTGTTTTTAATGATGACTCAAGCTGATAAACAGGGAGTGTTTATGCATGCGGTCGAGGTGTTGGAAAGATTTCTGGCTTCCCATGAGAAGAAGCTGATCTGCTCGTGACTGAGCCTGCTGAGGGTGTTAGCGCTTCTCCTTTTGCTTGCTTTTCTCACTGCTTTCTTTGTTTTTTTTCCATCAAACTCTAGGTGACCCACCTGCACATAGAACCAACAAGAAGTGATTTCATTTGGTCTGAATCAACAATCTGATGCTTCTCTTTGTTCAGATTTTAAATTCAGTTTTGTCTTGCACTGTTTTTTCTATCTTGTTAACATTCCAGAGGATAGCCCAATTTATTAATTTTATAGCTCAGACTAAGTCCCTTCCTGTCATCAGTCCAGCCCACAGGAAACAAGCTGCAGCAGATGAGATCAGATTAATGTAAAGTCTTGCGAAGCGGCAGAAGGGATGCTCAATAATTTCATAATTGCTGAATGCCCTGTTAAAGGGAAAGAGAAAAGAATGAGCTTTTGGCAGCAAAAATCCTCTTAAAGCAAAATTCTAAGTTGATTCTGCACTTCCTTAAGGTCGATCAGGGATAATGTATAAAAGGGGCTATATGTGAAAATGTGTTGATGTGAAAAACTTCCAGAAATAAAAAAAAAATCTGTAAATTGATCAGTATAAAGTGAGAGGGAAGTCTTTAAAAATAGGTCTCTGTAAACTCAAATACGTCAATTTATTGCAGTATCATCTTTTTGGGTTGTTCAGGAATATATTGAGTTATAAAATGTTTTTGTTAACAGAAGGCTCTAGATACTCTGGATATACACAGACTGTTGTTAATTAACACCAAATGTGAACTATAATAATTATTCCTTTGTTTGGGAATAAAATTAAAAACAATTTTAGCATCTGGTCTCTGGTCTCACTCCTTGTGTCTGAGACACAAGGAGTGATTTTCTTTGCTTCTCATATAAACTAATACAGTCTAAGAGTAGGAAGGTTATAAATAAATACTTTGAAAGATGCTAATTATAGTTCCTAAAGAAGAATCTGAATAAAATCAGACAGAGCTTTTGAAAACATTTCTATTCGATTTAGGTCTGGACTCTTCATCACAGAACCTAAACTGACTGTAGAAAAGGATTGCAAATAATTGCTCATGGCTTCCTGTGTGTCTCTGTTAATTGTCTGCATCCTCACAGGGTAATGCAGTGCTGCCATCCCCATGAGCTACCAAATAGATGGTTGCGATTCCTGTGTTCAACACCTTTTGTGAAGAGGACTCTGAGACTTTGTTTCATGTGACAGAAGGCTGCTCTAAGTCAGAAGTCGTTTTATCTGTGCTATTTTTGCAGTGCTGCAATGATAACTGTCATTTTCAAGCCTCCGTTTGATCCTTGATTACTCAGTTTGACCAGGCAGCTGGAGGAAGTGTGCTCTAGATTGCCAGTTTCATCCCCGTCATTCAAGATGGGTTGCTATACAGTACAGTTTGTTGGAACAGAAAGTTTTCTTTGCTTTTTCATCTGATGGACTGACTCACAGAGACTGAAAAATCTATCTGCAGTGAAAATGTATCATATCCAGCCTAAGCTTTGTTCATTCTTCCACACAGATTTTTCTGCTGTTAAAAGAGATTACACATTATAGTTTGTTAAAAAATAGATTTGTTGTTTTGTAAAACTTTGCATAGTCCAGTTCAGACCACCTGACGTCTTATGCAATCAGATAGTTGGTTTTATGGATATAAACATTACGTTCATGATACGATTAATATTAGCTGGTCACCAGTTTGAACAGAATATGATGTTCATCCAAAAACAAAAGTATTGAAAAAGAACAAACAATGGAGCTTCTTTTTCCCAGTGTGTGTGCAGCTACCAGTTTTCACACTTTTAAGAGCTGCTAGCAGTCACAGACTCTCAAAAAGTCTGTGGTTGTTTTGTTGCTAGGATATAAGAAAACGACAGACTCAGCAAATATATTTTCCTGCTTGGTTGCATCACTGGACCAAAACAATCCCTTTTGAAATTTGTGTTTTATATAGTTTATGAAGAGCTCAGTATATGGACATCATATGGGGTTTGTTAACCATCTGTAGCCAAGAGGGGCGCTGGGAGGTGGTATTGTGGTAATAGCGGCAGGGACTTGCAGAAGGGAAAGGGAAATTAAGATGTTTAATCTCCTCAAATGATGCAACCCAGTGGTTGTGCCAGGATTGCATAATCTGATCCTAAATCATGGGTAAAACGTGCCATCTGCTCTGAGGTGTGTTTACGGCCAGGCTGTCTGGTGACAGTGAGCCAAGAACAGCGCTGCGTTTGGGATTATGAGCTATTTTTAACTTTATGAAGTCACTCTGCTGTTGATTGAAGTACTTGATTGTAACTACGGTGACTGAATATGGCAGAGTTTTAAAAAATGTTGCTTTTCATGCGATGAAGCTTTGTTGCTCTCATTAAATGATTTATGCTAAAGTCTCAAGTGAAACAAATCTGGTTTCTCATCCAATCATTCCATTCAGTGCACCAAGAAATATACAGGTTTCTAAGTTAAAGCCAATGAAAATAAAAAAGCTGAATATTAAGTAGGACTAAATATCAATCACAAAATTATTGGCATACTAAAAAGTAGATGTACTATAAATTACATCTACTTAGTAATTGGTAGGGGCTTCTTTTTCACAAATGCTGTGTGTGGTTCCAGCTGTAGTGGGAATATCCTCCAAGCTGTTAAGTCAGCTTTGATTTACAATACTCCCCAGTATTGTAAATAAATCATGGATATCAGATGTCACTGATATCCAGGTGACTTCTGCACCTTTTGTCCTTCTACTCAACTTTCTATACACATGGTTTGGCATCTTTGTTGTTAGCAATTACCTTTTGTCGTTTATCCTGGTGGAAAATTGTAAATTTTGTTCTCTTTGTAGGATGTGATGAAACATTTCTGAAATAAAAAAAAAGATTTTGAACTTCAGTTTACTTCAGGCAGCTTAAAATAATCCAAACATGAGACAGTTTGTGAAAGGTGGTGGCTGCAGGTGGTTTTCTCTGGATTTATTTTCAAATTTCCTTGAACAATTTAAATGTTGTAAATGCTTTGAAAAAGTTCATGTCGCTGTTGTTTGTAGTCTCTCTCTGTGGGTCAGCTCTGGTCACTCTGGGTTTGTTTTTCTTGGTTATAAATGGAAAATCTAATAATCCCTTCTTCTCCACAGAAAATCCGACTTTCGGTGAATTATAAGCCAACCCGCGATCATAATTTCTGCAAAATGTTTTGGAGGCCTTTTGCACAAATAATTTATTTTTCCAATCGTTTGTTCCAATCCAGATTGCTTGAATGGACAAGATGAGCACAGTTAGGACAGGATTTTAAATAACTAATCTTCCATTTTTCCACCAAGCATCAATATTCATTTGTTTGCGGTTCAATTTGAGGATTAATTGTGTAGGAAAAAGCAGCAGTTGAATTTTCAGCGGATGACAAACGCTACTCTTAGCACTTGATGTGAACCGAGCTCTTTGGTCTTTGATGTGCTGCCAGGTGGAGGATAAAAAACCCTCCAACTGCTCGCACAATGCGTCTGCAGGCGAGGCAGCTGGCCTAATAATGGAACTGGAAGAGAGCAGAGCAGAATGACAGTCAAGATTTTCATCACTCTGCAACTGTAAATCAGGATTGTCTGGCCTAAAGCTGAAGCTTTTTGTTAATGAGCCTGATAACGCATGCTTGGCTTGATTCTTTGTAAGCAGGAGTGATGGAGATGGGTTGAAACCCCAGTTGTTCTCAAAACGGCACATCTGTTCAAAGCAACAAAGTCAATTAGATCCCCTTCTTTGTCTTTTCTGATGCACAGTTTGAACTCTAGCAAGTCATTATCATCGTCATCATCATCATCATCATCAACTTTATTTATGGAGCGCTTTAACATCAGGCATTTCTGAAGCAAAATGCGAGATAAAGTGACGAAGCTAATAGTAATAACAATGAAACAAAATCTCAATTCAAAACTCATTGAAAACCACTGAAAGTTAAATAAAGTAAAATGTAATTTTTTTAAGACCATTGAGTAAAAATAAGTTTTCAAACAGGTTTTAAAAATCTTGTCAGGACGTCTTTATGAATTAAGCTGCTGCAACTGGCTGATTGGCTATTGAACACGTTGACCTAATAAAAGGCCTTTTCATAAATGTACAGCTCTGGAAAAAAATAAGAGACAACTTCAAATGATCAGTTTCTCTGATTTTACATTTTATAGCTACATGTTTGAGTAAAATGAACATTGTTCTTTTATTCTATGAACTGCTGATAACTTGTCTCAGAAATCCCCAGCAACAATTTATTATTTGTTCACAGAAAATGAGAAATGGTCAAAATAAGAAAGAAGATACAGTTATATCAGACCTCAAGTAATGGAAAGAAAACAAGTTTACATTCATTTAGAAACAACAATACTAATGTTTTCACTCAAAAATCAATATTTGGTGGAATAATCATGAGGTTTACTGCAGTGGCCTCTTCATTTTTTCCAGAGCGGTATTTATTTTGTAGCGTCCGGCATCATAAGAGTGAAGCATTCATTTGTTCGCTGCATTACCCCATCAGGGTCGAAGGCGGACTGGAGCCGTCCCAGCTGTCGCAGACGGGGAGCCAGCGAACAATCTGGACACGTCGCCATCCATCACTGGACTCTTTTCACTTAATGCAACACATGAGAGATAGTCGAGTGTTCTGCATCTCTCTGTTCAGGTCAAATGGTAGAGTTTGGAGGCCTTGAGTACAATAAACTTGTGGAGAAAATGGGTCAGCTGTAAACAAAATATCTCCTGTCACTTCTAAGAAATCAGAAGCTAAATTTATAGTATAAAGTGTCCGGATTCCTTTAAAAATGGAGACATTTGGATTAATTGTGCTATATAACATTTAATTTCCATTTAGAGTTACTAAAATACCTTTGAATTGAATTGAAAAATATAAATTTGCTTTTACCTTTTTCTCTTGATACATCTGGAAGCTGATACTTTGCTTTTATGTTGAGTTTCTATCAACAGGAGCAAATAAAAAGAAATTAGTATCACACTGGAGCCATCTTTTAGTATTTGCTTCTTTTGGGAGGAACAGTTTCTTATTTTCCTTCTAAACAAGAAACCATTCAAAGAGATGAGGACAGAAATAGATATATTTTTAAAAAACAAAGTGCATATGGTGATTGCTTTTTAGTTTGAAACTGTGTCTCTTGAAGTCCTGCAAGCTGAACAAAGATGAATAATTGAAGATTTTGGGTGAGAAAACATACAAGGCATGATGGGAAACGACCCAGTGACCTGAATTCGTTGTGTGCGACTTCTTCGCCTAAGTTCTCACATTGATTGAGATTTTTGAATCTTTTCAGGATTGTTTTTCCGATTCTGGCAGTATTTTAAAAGCTATTGAAAAAAATTAAAGTTCTCTGTATATTAAGTGAATGTGTGTTCTTCCACCAGGTCGGTGGTAGGAACCAGGCAGATAAGAGCAAAGGAATCATCAGGGATAAACCAAAAGCATCAAATTGAAACAGAAATGCTCAAGAGAAGCAGAATAAACAGACTCTGTTGCTATTTTTACATTTGTCATGACAGCTAAATCAAGCCAGGAGTTTCACATATGCTAGAGAAAGTATGAGAAATACAACATCATTTGTAAGAAACAACAGAATATATTTGATCTTATTATCACAGGAGAATAACTGGGAAATCAATCACAACCTTCCCATAACCAACTCCTCGTATCAGGAGGGTTATGAACTCCAGTCAACCTATTGCTGCTGCAGCATTAATTAAAATAAGACACTTATGTGGTACTTTTATGTGGTCAGGAAAGAGTAGGTTACTTTTGCTGTGGCTCATTCTATTTTGTTACTAAATATTTATTAACCACCTAAAATGTCGTAGCTCTATATACAGCTACTAAGTGTCTCCAAGTGGTAAAATAAATATTTTCAGAACAATTCAAGCATTCAGCATGCTGAGGTGACCAAATAAAAACCTTTTTGAATTTAAAATCTGTCTAAACAACATCTACATCGTCATATATGCGTACACTACAATTTGGATTATGTATAACATAGTGCTCTTGTTAGATTTCCAAATTGAGTTTTGGACATTTATAAACTTAGCAATTGTTTTATTCTCATTGTTGTTCATGTGACAGATTTAACTGATGAAAATATTTTCTCTGTTTCTGTTTCTTGTGGGTCAGAGAAATCCCATGAACCCTGCAGCATCTGCAGATATAAAACACATTTAGAGTTTCTTGTGTGAATGTACTTTATGAATTATTTTTAACCTCATCTTCAACACTTTTGACAGTCATTGAATCCCATATGAAGTCCTAGTAATCACCCAGACGATTACTATTCCCTGCATGAACTTGTTTTAGTCACAGCACTGACAGCTTAAACACAGAACTAATGAACCCTTTAATGCACCGTTCTCAGAGTGTTGCTGCTCTGGTAGAAGAGTTCAGGGAGCCCAAATGCAGAAATGAGGCTACGGAGACAGAGCTCTGATTATCAGATGGCTATTATCATATAACAGCCACTGATCCTGTGAGCTGCAACAAGACCGACACCATCCTGTTTCCACTGGGACCAACAAACTGCATCACAGTCCTCATGTGTCACTGAGCTTTGCCTACGTCTGCTGGGATTATCTTACAGGTGGGTGTTTTATAACACCTATGCTGTTCCCACTTAAGAGCATAGTGAAGATAAACATGACTTCCAGAAACAAATCTTTTAGAAAGTAATCCACAGAGCTCTCTGTTATTTACTGCTTAGTGAGAGAGTGAAACAGTTTTCTGTGGACACGGAGAGTCGCAAACATGACCCTGAAGCTTTGACTTTCCATAATGTCACTGCTTATGCTCAGTAATTAGCATGTTGCTTTTATAAGTTCTTACTTAAGAGGCAACTGCTCAGTATTGATTCGAAAATATTAGACTGTGAAATAATGTAACTGAATGTACTTAAAGCCCAAATGTTTGTAATGCAGTCAGCATGGGGGGCGTTCTTTGATTGGCTGTTTTCTGAGCTATTTAATTATCTATTTAAACTTCTGTTCTCACACATACACAACAAACTCAACTATATCTCATGAATGTTAAAAAAAATGGTGAAACACAGTTAGCCACACCTGCCGCACTTTCTGCTGCGTATCAGTGTTTTGACATGGTCTCTTTTCGCCTGACCCATTTTCTATGTGCATAGTACTGTACTATGCAGTACTGCATTACAGTCCAGTACTGCATCGTTGTAGCAGTTCTGCTGATGAAAGTTGTGTTTACTGCAGTGGCGATTCTTTTTGTACACTATGTGAATGCACCAGAAAATTGCAGCTGCCTTGTATGTAGCTCTCTGAAAATAAAGCTAATCTTTAGAATTATTTGAGGCAACAGTTTTAGGTAACACTTTGTTTAAAGTTGTGTGCGTAAGACTGACATAATACTGTCATAAACATGACATAAAACCTGTTATGAATG
This sequence comes from Poeciliopsis gracilis, assembly GCA_911649635.1. Classification (NCBI taxonomy): domain Eukaryota; kingdom Metazoa; phylum Chordata; class Actinopteri; order Cyprinodontiformes; family Poeciliidae; genus Poeciliopsis; species Poeciliopsis gracilis. Next base: position 322,232 of record CAJVRI010000506.1, read on the forward strand.
TGAAGGAGTCTTTATGAATGGTTATGAATGTTGTCATGAAGTGTCATTCGGTAAATAATGACATTTTTAATGCAAAGCTGACACTTTTAGTGGATTTTTAATGCAAATTTTAGTACAGCTTTGCATTGAGTGTCATTATTTACCGAATAACTCTTCATGACAACAGTCACAACCATTCATAAAGACTCCTTTGTGTTTATAACAGATGTTATGTCACATTTATGACAGTGTCATGCCAGTCTTATGCGCACCCCTTCAAATAAAGTGTCATTATTTACCGAATTGTGGTTTATTACAGAAATCTTATGAATATTATAAATGTAGAAAGTGAGTTTTCAATTTGACAATCTACATGTTAAAGAAAATTTTCGTATTTTGTTTGACTTCTAAACTTTTGCCATCTACAAAGGCGGTTTAGCCCTTTAGTACTTGCCAAACAATTTTACAAAAATAACTGCTCCGGTTGGTTGATGCTAATTTGCTAGTTTCGCAGCTAACTCCTATGATCTTATTAGCTTAGAGGAGTCCTAACTGGTGGAATATTTCACTATTTTCCTATAAAGTAGCAAACCAGCGCATCTCTCACTAAGTAGGGCTCAGAAATCAGTGACTGTGACGCTTTCCAGCTCTCTCCAGAACATCCTCTCGTTGTCTCTTATCAGTCCACCATGCTGATGATGGAGGCTAAGACACGTTTTCAGCCGGGTTGCAACTAATTCTTGCATTGGATAGCATGTTTCAAGCAAAACTGGCATAATCTAATGGGAGCCAAAGGTAATCAGTTATTATTTCTTCACGCCTGTTGTTTCTGTTATGCTAAATAAGATTTTTGAATTTCATTTACTCATCAGAATTTTAAATTTATACAAGTGGATTGTAGCTCTAAAGCTTACATTAATGGTCCACCTCATTTCTTTTGACTTTCTCAGTGTGAGCTATATCTCAGAGCTTTCATTAGTTTAATATCTGTGGGGCCACTCAGGAAATAAATCTCTGGCTCCGCTGGGTCTTCAGGCTCATCTTTAACCAGCTCCTGTGTCCTCCAGCAGTTTGGGGAAACCCCATGTAGACGACTGTCATGAAAATGAGTTATTGTACAGCTAGCAGCACCGGCACCTTGGAGCATTAGGAGTGAATTATAAATGCATGTTTCAGTGGACTGTTTCTAAGAAGCTGTGGAGGGAATTGGGATGAAAATAAGTCAAGTTCCCTTTAGAAAGGGGAGGAAGGCTTCATTTTATGAATGTGTATTCTGAACTTCAGCTCTGAAGCTGCAGCTTTACTTGAAGGTCAAGATCAATGAAACGGAAGATGCTTATCATAGTAATTAGCCTATGGATTATTCCAATATCCACTTGACCCAATATTATTCTGTTGCTTGTCACTGCTAACAACCTTTAAAATAACCTTAAACTGCATTAATAAAACAGGGACCGTGTAATTCAATAGCTTAAATATAAATGCATCTCTGTATGTGAAGACACGATGAGTTGAAATACCAAATAAATTTTAAATTGTAGTCAGACCATATTTGCTAGTTTTCTCAGTATGCAAAGATGTCCTATCAAATAATACATTATCTGTCAAAGGTCAAACTGATATAGGACCCAAAAGCAGGCAGGAGGGAAGCAGATTTTGGTAAATAGTGTAATTTGAATAAACCAACCTTGTGCAGAACTTAAAGACAGAACCCAAACCTTCTAGATTATGACTTAACAGGCAAAATTGGCCTGTATACATTATGGTTTAATGTATCTGATGCTACATTTCGTCATGCTTCAATGCAATGAATTAGTAAGTATATGTAGTGATGCCTGCGTCAGACTGGCGACCTGTCCAGGGTGACCCTGCCTCTCGCCCGGAACGTTAGCTGGAGATAAGCACCAGCACTTCCCGACCCCATTATGTACAAGGGTGCAAGAAAATGGATGGATGTAGTGATGCATCTTTATGTTGCTTATCTGAAGGATGCGGCTTGATGGAGCGGATGTGCTGATGGCGTTAATGCATTGTTCTAAGAAGGACGGACATTAATGCCACTGAGCTCATAAAAAGTGTGGACTGCTTGGCGTCTGAAGGTTTTCATGCTTTTCTTTTTTACTCACTTTCTTATATTTATTTTTTATTGATTTGTTTATGCTTGTTTTGGAAAACGTGATTACATGTAATTGTTATATTGGCAGTAAGCAGCAAAACTGTCACAATAAAATAAAACTGAATTTTTTATGGATTTATTCTAGCAGCTTTAGCAAACCTGAACAGAGAAACTGATTACTGCGGTGAGGCAGTGCTGTGTGTGGAGTTGTTACTTCAGTGGTTTTAATTCATTGCAAAAATATGCAATGCTAAACACATTATCAAAACTGCAAAGTGAATACATAAACATGGTATGTTTCATCAAATTGCTGAATTTGCGTTTGCATTTGCGTAGCAGCAGCAGCAGCTAGATTCAAGGAACAATCGAGTTATAAAGTTTTACTTTTTCATAAAACTGGCTGATATTAAACACTCAAACACTCAGCTTCAGCACTGAGCTGAGTGGATTAGAGGCTGAAGAGGTTTCAAGTGTTTTTCAAACATTTTTCTGACTACAGATGTGTTCAGAATAATTCTGATGATTCATCTGATTGGCTTCCCATTAGTCAGTGTAGCTGTTTTTTTGCAATTAGTTTTGTTTTGTTTTTTTTAGTATTTTTAGTGACCTTTACTACTTTACTGTGGGTGCAGTTTTTTCCAATTGTACACACACTCATAAAGTAGAAGACAAACAGGTGGAGACTTGAGAGAGAAAATTTAATATATTAAGACAAAAAATAAACCATTGCTGCAAAAATAATCTGGACATGTTTCAGTTACGTAAAATAAGAAACTGATAAAAACATGAATGCAGGAATTGATGTTATATTAGGAGACAACTTGTTTTGTCTCATATATATATATATATGTTCATCAAAGTTGGTATTTTCTTTTACTGTATTTCTTCTTGATGCAAAGATTCCTCTATCATAGCCTACAGTTAAACTAATCAGGTTGGTGGTCTCTGTTCGTACCATCACTGCCGTTTTATAATCCCTCAAGTGTCTGACCAAACATGTCCTACTTATTAGAGCATCCAGTTAGAAAATCTGGAGCACGGCGTCTAACACTTACAGCTTGGTATCTAACAAGTCATAGCCATTGAGAACATTTTATTACTATTTACTTTAATTTACATGTTGCTTTTAATATTTATGTTTATCTATTTTTGGTTTTTAACACACTGTTTTGCTATGAAGTCACAGAGAAATATCAATTCTGTGTCAGATTGACTGGATTTCTTTTTCTTTAATGTATATATTACAGGTGTGGTTTATCTGCTGCATGTAGCTTTTTTTAGGCCTGGTATTTATTTTGTCCTCTTTTTTCTTTGCTCAAATAGAAGGACTGAGAAACAACGAGCACAGATGCAAAGAAAGACTTATTTTAACTTCCTTTCTGCATCTCTGACTCTCCCTCCTCAGGCATGCACACCAGCATCAGCGAGATCCTGAAGGAGAAGAGCCTGAAGCCGTCTCGCCGCAGCCTGCCCTGCCTGGCTCAGAGTCAGACACATCCCAACAACCTCAACCACTTCCTGTCTGTGCCTCTGAGCCCAGATCCCAAACCAGACCTCGACGATCTGAGTCAGAGCATCAGCACGTCCTGCAGCCTTCTGCCACCACAGACAGGCAGGTCTACAGTTTGGATAGAGATGCGGCTTGCATTGATTGCGCTTCGCATTAAAGTTTACCAATGTTGTCGTTTCCAGCGATGAATCACAATTACTTATGTCTGGACTTTAACTCGCCTGGTTTTACTGTTTGAATCCCTCCTGTCTTGCAAGGCCTGCTGTAAATACTACATTTTATGGTGTGTAAATGCTAAAGAACATCTGTTGCACCTTGTTTTACACACTGATAAATTCAAACACAGTTTTAGTGCTCTCATCTATCTTTGTTCTTGATACTGCACTGAACTGGAACAAAGCTGGCAGCTGCACAGATTTTCATGATTGTCGCAACATTCAAAGCACACGCGCTGATTGTTGTAATCCTGCAGGGCATCTGTGAAACATTCTGTAAAGTCACAGCTGTCTGATGGAATAATGGAGCAAAATCAGTTCAAAAGATTGAGAAAATTATACATTCTCACATGGATGAGTTGCATGTCCAAGGAGAATTATTCACATGTCTGGTGTCTTGGGGAATATTCAGAAATAAGTGAGAGTGAGAGGTCTATTTTAAGCAGAGGCACAATTTTATTTTAGTGAGATCTAAAAATACCTTCTGTGCAAGCGTTTGATGTGAAACTGGAAATACCTTCAGGAAAAATCAAGCAGTTGTCATTTCTCTTAAAATTTTGACAAGCTGTGACATTGAGGAGAGACAAGATGTCAGAGAAAAGCATCAGATTTTTTTTTCTACCTCAATCTGAACAGAAAATAGACAGATGGGTTAAAACATGGTGCATCCAGCAGCACCTGGCAGGACAAGGACATGATTTGACTGCTGGACCTGGTATAATATTACATCCTCTTAAGTTTTATTCACATTACTGTAAGTATAGCTGACAGTTTTATCTTAATGCTCACCAGCTGCACATTATAGGTTTATTTAATCTCAACATGACCCATCTGCCAGTGGCTCCGATAACAGATGGATGGTATCTGCAGTTAAGATGTTTCATTAATCAAAAATATATCCGTCTGTAAAGTTGTCACAATAAGATAACTCGATTTTTCTGTACTTTTTTTTTGTTTGTTTGTTTTTTATCTATTTTTTTTATTGAAACCTAAGCTTATACGAGTTTGGATGTTTTTCCTCGGGTTTTCCGCTCATTGCTTCCCATTTTTCCATCACATTTTATCCAAACTCAGCATGTGGTGCAACCGCATTAACCATCCCCCGTGAACCGTTAGGTCGCATGGGAGAAAAACAAGCAGCAGAACTGTGTGAAGTTTTATAAAATGAAGGAAGAATCAAGACAAGAGATTTCGCCCCTGGGACTTTTTAAACCTGAGATAGACAATCCAGTCGAGGAATATTTCCGGCCCTCCAGGTAGTAAATGTTTTGGAGGCTGTTGGTGGAAAAGCATTTAAGAAGTTTTTATGGGCTCACTCTAAAGCTTATCGTTTATTTCCAGACATTTTTATTTTGTAGATCTACAAAGCATATTGTCTTTTTGCAAATAAAGCCTCTCCTTCATTTAATCAAATAACTGATGTCAGTTCTTTCACTGGCCTTTTTGATATCACTATAGAACTTCATTTTTAAGACGAGAAGAAATTTGTTGCTCATATTTTTTCAAGTGATGTTCTCTGAAGGTATCGGCTCTCTTTCCTGTAGCTGAAAGATGTTGTTACATTGAATTTGTGGAAAAACAAAGACTTTTTCCAGCTGGTCATATAGGTTCTCCTCATCTACCTGATTTTTGTAATTTAAAACAATCTAAACTCAGTTCAATCTGTTCCATTAGCTGCAAACTACCAGCGTGCTCCAAGTCAAACCAGTCAATAAAATCTTTTGATTTAGTAATTGAGTATTATTTGTACAAAAACAATAAGAAAAGGCTTTTTCTTGTGCTCGTCTTGTAGTTTTTTGGACACATTCCCTGTTCCAATCAGAACTTAGATATACTAAGTAACTTTAGCACAGTAATAGGGAGGTTATTGTTATTTACAGAAGTTATACTGTTGCTAACTAAGTACAAGTCTGCTCCTCGATGAAAGGAAAGAAATTACTTTATTTAGGAGCAAGAGGCAAGAATAATTACTAAATGAATGAGATAATATTGGGGCATGTGTTTGTAGAAATACTGGAAAAAATACTGTAATTGGGTATTTACTGGTCTCCATTCACTTTGATCCATCCCAAACATACACAGTATTAATTTAGTTGCAAAAACACAGTGTTTTTTTTTTTTTGGTGGGGGTTTTGGGGGATGTTCTCATGCAGTAAGTTTCTCTTTCAAGAATCCAGCATGCTGATGTGAGTAAAGCATCTTCTCATCAAAAGTTTAAGTAAAGTTTCAGCATATTAGAGCCTTGCAGATATTTTTTATAGGTCCCTGTAACATCTGTGGCAATCATTGTATTGATCAATCTTTAATAAGGGGATGAATGAGTGTTATTTTCTATGTCAGATCTGTAAATGCGTGGCGCAGGTTTAGCAGTGGTTTCTTCTCAAAATGTTGTTGCTTAATGATAAATTGTTGATGAACTTGACATGAAAGAGACATGAAGAGTGTTGGGTGTGATAAAATGTGAGGATCTTGGAGGGCTTCACTCATTTTTCTTAAGAAAAAAAAGAAAATGTTTGACTTTAGAGCGTTTCAAAAAATCCCTTTGATACCTAAAAGAGTGCAGTGTTAATCAGCTTTGCTTTGAGGAGCGGATCCGTGTCATAGCGTTTGTCGCTAACTGGATGAAACGGTTTAATACTCCATGTCTTGGTTTTTACTCTGGAGGCGTAATAGATATTCCCTCACAAACTGAGATTACTCTGTCTGTGAAAGGTGGGAAACAGCAGGTTAAATTTTTTTACAGGTCCAAGATCAACTCAGTCGTTACAAAGTGCAGGGAGGTTGAAAATAAAAAATAAAAAAACATCTTGAAGCTCACATAGCATCATTTCTTCCCATTTCCACAGATAGTTTAACCACCGCAGCATTGTGAGTCGCAGTCAGATGAGCTGATAGCTGCAAATACATATTTGATTGAATCAATTAGGAGGCTGTCAAACATGAAATGAAGCAGAGATCATTTGTAATAAACTGCATCTCCCGTGTTAAAGCCATCAGGCCGTCTCATGTCTTGTTTGAGCCTGACAGACTGTTTATTACCGGTCCAGACTAGTTCTGTTTAACATTGTTTTGGCCCGATGATCGCAGCCTTTTGAATGCGACAGGTAGCCAATCAGAAAGCGCGGTGACGCAAGAACGGAGTGGAATCCCAAACAGTTGTCATGGCAACTAAGAGTCCGGAGGACGGCGGAGGTGATATGTGGAAATGTTTATTACTATATGTAAAGGACAATATGTTTACCATATGCGGTTATGTTTATTCAGTTATAAATGTTAACTACGAGAAGAGATACGTAAGTAGAGCGGCGGCTCCCGCCGTCATTTATCCAACGCCTTTTCTTATTGTTTCGTCTTTTATCGCTTAAAATGATCCACAAACTGTCATCACTGCGTCTGCATCATCGTGTTTGATTATTCTAAATTCACGTTGGGTATGTTGGGGGGGTTACTGGATTTTCTTCAGGAATCGGGATGTTCGTGACTGGATTCGGTTCTTGTGGCGTGTTGCTCCTGCCGTGTGGCTGGACGCACGAACCGACCGAACCTGTTGGACCTTCATCAGTTCTCTCTGGTCAGAGAGGTTTGGAAAATCGGCCGACAATCCTTAAACCAGACCTAAAACTCTCCAGCTCCTCTCATCTCCTCTCACTGCCCTAACGCGCTCTGACTCTGGTCGCTATGGTAACGCTTACATATCCCGTCAAAATAAGATACAGATGCGCCACGAAAACTTTTACTTTCGTAAAAATTTAATGTCCGTGACTTCCGGGTGCAGTGCCGCAAACAAATGATCTTCCGGCGCGGATAAAGGAGTTTTTTTTTTTTGTTTTGTTTTTTTCTGTCGGCTGAACTGATTTTATGTCAGATACAAAATATTTTAAAAGTGAGCCGTGAGGCTGTTTCTCCCATCTGGGAGTGATGAGAGACGGTGACACCAGAAGTGTTGTCAATGCACAGGGTGTTTGGTCTCACCATATTATGCAGAGCAGCTTGGACTGCTGTCTCTTCTTTGGGTCGTTTCCTTCGCAAAGAAACTTTCCAAACTGTCCAGACTCGAATAATACATAAATATTTACTTATTTCTTGCGCGGCCCAGTACCAATTGGTCCACGGACCGGTAAAGGGCCTCGACCCGGGAGTTGGGAACCAACATTAGCACATTCAGTTTTACTTTTGCAGTCATAGATTTACATTTTTGGCTGCAGCTCCTGTCGGTCTTTCTTGGCAATGTTTACTTCAATTTTTTTTATTTTTTGTGATCATGGGAGGACAAGAGATGAAAGGAAACTTTTATGCGTTTTCTCGCCAGTTGACAACCTTCTGGGATCCTAATGAAATATGCATGGTGTTCTGAGATCTAAACAGTGCAGTAATACAGTACAACTGCTGCATTTCTAAAATTGTCTTCACAGATCTTTTTTCCTGCAGCAGAATTTAGGTGCAGCAAGTCACTCAAATTAACTACTCCGATTTTTTTTCTGCAGTGCTTGCATATTGTGAGATTTTAAACACACATTTTGCATTTAAATAACCTTTAATGCAGCTGTGGGTGTCTGTCTGTTCGCACTTTTCAGAGTGCAATTAATTAGCTTAAATAAATGTACATTTTAAGACAGATACTTGATATACCTTTTATTCTGTAATGTTTAATTTAAGGTAGTTTTTGCTTGATGTGTATTTATTGAAACTCGGAAATATATTCATTCTTGCTGATCATTTTTGACATTATTTTGTTTTGGCCTCAAACTTCAACACATTTTATGGATATTTAATGTGGCAGACCAACAAAAGCCTGCTTAAAAATAATGTGGAAGAGAAACATGAATTACTTTCCAAATAAATACGGGAAATGTTTGTCTTGCATCAGCATTCAGACATCTTTACGTTTTCAGAAGAGAAAAAAAAAGACTTGTAAAAGACTGTCATGTTTTAGGGTTTTATCCAGTGACGAATGACTGAGAATAGGAGGCTTAAATACTAAAAAAAATGTTGTGTTTTCCTTCCATTTCACAGCTACACACTACTTTTTGTTGGTCTGTCGCATAAAATGTGGACAATTGTGGTTGTAATGTGACTGAATGCAAAGAAGTCTAAACTGTACCAATACTTTTAAGCAGCACTGTGGTTCAATATAAATGGAAGCTCCTCTCTTTGAGTTTTTTAGTCAGAGGTGACTTCAGTGACCAAAATATAAAGTGTTACATACAGATCAAGACTGTTTTACAGAACAGTTCACCTTTAAGGTCCAGAAAGGCAGAAAAGGAGATGAACAATTTAATTTGGATCAAGAAAACAATGTTTTCTTTCACACAGATTTAATTTCAGTGTTTGTGGGGAGATTAACCAAAGCAGTAGACAAATGCTTACAACTGAAAGGATTATTTGAGTGCTTTTGCTTTGGTTCAATAAGAGTCTCTGATTGATTTCGTTGTGTCTTTGTGCAGCAGAGGATGTTAAAGACAGCTACATCGAGGAGGCCGAAGTGAGCACATGTGAAACAAGCGCGAACCCAACATTTCTCCTGCAAAAGCCTGTCAGCCGGGCTAAGTTAGGGTCCCGCGCAGACTCTCTTCAGGTAGCACATTTACTGCACATCTAAATGCATTGATGTAAAATCTACTGCTCCTTCATCCATTCCTCCAGCAGTTCTTATGTGATGCATTGTTTTCATAGGGAAAAAAACACTCAGATGCATCTGGACTGCTTTTTCGAGATGGAAAAAAGAGGATCGATTACATCTTGGTTTACAAGAAGTCCAGCCCGCAGGTGGAGAAAAGATGCACGTTTGAGAAGAATTTACGAGCCGAGGGCCTCATGCTGGAGAAAGAGGTAAACGTTTCTGGTTTGGTCTTCATGGACTTTAATTTTCTAACTTCTAAGTTGTCAAACTTTGATGTTCTTTTATTAATTTTTCAAAGCCCTCTTTGACGAACAACGACATCATGTTTGTGAAAATCCACGCGACCTGGGATACCCTCTGCAAATATGCAGAGCAGATGAACATCCGCATGCCTTTCAGGTACAGGGAAATAATCTGTGCAGACTTTCAGGTTTCAAAGCAGCTGGTAACGTTCTATTATAATTGATTATTTCAGGAAAAAATGCTACTTCACTGACTGGAGGTACAAAACCCTTGGCAGGTGAGGAAATTTAACATATTTGGGATTTTTTGGTTTGGATTTAAAATGTTTTTTTTTTTTACAGAAAGTGTTGAAAAATCTGGAAAAGTCTGAATAAGTGTTCAGACATGAAAACTGATCATGGACTAAAGTTTGAGTTTCCAAACTTTATCTCATTTCACGATTGAAAATATTAAAGTCTGAGGTTTGGGGAAATTTTAGAAGTTTTAGAAATTTTAAACTGGATGCAACGTTTTTGAACTGGGTTTGTTTAGCTTCTAAATTATGGAAACCTATAGTTTAAATCATTAAAATCAGTTCAGATTTTTTCACATTAAAGATTCTGCTGAACCAAACTTGTCCAGATATCCAAAAATAACTAAGTAGTCCTTTAAAATATTGACTAATCAGACGCCTTGTGTGTCCACGGCTTTTGAAATGACAGAGATACAAATACGAATCCTCAACTAGGTGAATATTTCATAATAATATGAGTAATCTGGTAGAAATCTTGGAATAGAAACGTCCTAAATGTCTCTGTTGCAATAAGATTCAGAGGTTCACAAAAGCTCTTTGTGTCCCAATGAACTCACTCAGTGGAGCTTTTACAAAGCATTTCTGTGCTCATAGAGTCATTTTGGAATATTGATATCTTTTGAAATGTTTGGTGAATAGAACACCAGTTTCCACAGATGACGAGAAACATCGGAGATTATTTAAAAAAAACACATTTGAATGAAATCCAACAAATCAGCAGCTGTGCTGTTTTATTTTGTAATTGTTTTCAAACGACATGCGCCCTTGAGTTGACAAAGCAAACCTGGTAGATTTAAATAAAAGCACATAAATCTCCACGGTAACGGTTGAATAGAGTGGCTCACCTACTTTTGGCTGCTCCTTTCAATAACATACTTTCCAGTGAATATAGATGGAGCTCATTTGCATACTATTTTTAGATAGATGCACTTCGCTTTGATGTGATATTCAAACTGGGAGTAGAAATTAAAATTTCCATTGTTTCTTCTCACTGAGATGCAAGTAAAACAAAAAACAAAAACAGTATTTCTACCATTTAAATTCTTGAAAATTTTGCTTAAATGTTCCTCATGCTGTATATATTATCAAAATAATGCAATATGTCTCCTTATAACACTTTCAAAGTACAAAGTATTCATTGTTTTGTTTTGGTTTTTTTCTGAAGAAAAACATAATTTCATTATGTTGCATGAATCTAATACCCTGGATTTGAGGAAAACTTGGCTGCGCTGTGCGGACCAGAATGAGATTTATCATCAAATACAGAATCCGGCCAACTGTGATTAAATTGGGCTCTGATTTGGTTACCTGCTGGCGCTGAGCAGAGGGAAATGTCATCTATGATTGGATGTTACTGGAATCAGAACTGGCATTGTTTCATCTGCGCCATCTTTGACAGTTCATCACTCAGGTAGTTTTATGCCAGTTCATCAAGTTAAACACACAAATTAATCAGTTTTTGTTTGATTCTCCTACCTACCTGTGGTTTGTTGAGAAAAGTCGCAAACAAATTACTGAGTCTGTTACTTTTGTAGTTACGGTTTATTTAAATCTTATTTTGTAAAATACATTTTATGATTATGAAACTTCTTTTTCATAAAAAATAAAGCTGTTAAAATGCAGAAAGGACAGAAAACACCAAAAAAAAAGGACAGTAAGGAAATTATCTTTCTTCACAATTCATAAAGCAGAATGTTATTGAAAAGTTAATTTATTTCAGGAGTTTAATTCACTCAGTGAAACACATTTTGTCTATTGTTGATGTTTTTAAGCCTTTTTATCAGTTAATTAGCATGATTTAGAAATATTCCATCAGACCAATAATAAGTCTGAAATATTGTAATTTTTATTCCGATAGAGTAGCTTTAGTATTTATAAAATGACAAAGATACTGAAATGGTTTCTGAATCAATTTTCTGTCTCTGTGATCAAACATTTGTTCACCCTGAAAAACTAAACAGCATGTTCAGTTATTTATGATTCCCTCGACACGAATCCTCCTGACACTGGAGTTCAAATCAAGTTAAGGATTTTCTTCACCCACAGTGTTATAAATGAACCTCTGGGAGTTTAAAGCACAAAACGTTTTCTTTGCTTTTTGTTTTTGCTCTTTACCCTGAACTTCTTACAGCTGGTACACAAATTATTTATTTGTTCTCGCATTTATGGTCCTCAGGAGACGAATATTAAGAAGGATAGTGATTCATCAATATGGCACAGTAGCAGCTAAAACATGATGAAAGGTAGTGCAGATAATAAAAACCATTGTACACAATTTTGTAGGAGGAGGAGAAGAAAAATGGGAGATTGCTTTTGGATTTTGCTTGCCAATAAAACCTGAAAAGTGTGGATTCAAACTGCGGAGGAGTTTGAATCCACACTTTGAGCAAGGGTTCGGTTATAGAACAATTCCCCAAACCGGAAACTCTCACAGATCACCAGTCAACCCATGATTTTAAAATGGAGAGAGTATGAAGTCCCCAAGAACTTGGCCTTTAACTGAAAGGCTAAATGAAGAGAGCAGTAACCATAAAGGAGGTTTATGGGAACGCTGGAGGAGCGGCTGTTGACAGAGCTGGTAGTTTTGCGCTCTAAAGATATGACCTTTCTGAAAGAGCAGAAAGAACAAAGATATTAGAAAGTACAGTTTGCATTGTGCCACAAAGTACAGTAGGAAATACAGCAAATGTCTGGAAGAAGGTGATCTGGTCAGGTGAGATGAAAATTAATTTATGATAGAAAATAACAGTCATTGAGGATTTTTCCAATTATTAATAACCAGAACAAGAAAATGAAACAAATGCATTCAAAGTTGAAAAGATTTGTGCAACAGTAGAGTTAGTAAGCAGAATACAACTGTCACTTAGAGACATTTTTATAATATAGTTTGTTATTTTTAGTTAGGTTTACTTAAGTATAGCAATTAAGAGTTTATGTTTTCCTAAATTTCACTCACTCTTTCTCTTAGGAGATACAACATATGGACGTTTTGCCAGTTTGTTCTGTTTATCCACCTGCATTTCACCAGTTTTCACCCATCTTAATTCAGCTGGCTGGGTAAAGGTCAGCTCCTCTTATAAAGGCCAAACCTGCTCCACTAAAACTGAAATATAATAGTAAAAACACCCCACCAGTTTCAGCTGTTACTGCATAAATACACAAAAGCCAAGATGTTGAATAGTGACAAACTATGTACATAAATAAGAACCGGCTTTCAGAGTCTGGATCAAGTTTGTGATGCTGAAAAGAAAAACTACAGTTAATCCTCCAAACTGTATTTAGCCCAACTTATGTAGAACCTGTAGAAAAGTATAAATAGTAAGTAAATAATAAATAAGCAGCATGGATGAAGCCACATGTGCTTTAAAACGTGTTTTCTGGTGGGGTGGGGCGACCAAGGTTGTGTGGCGAACAAGGTTAGCCGCCATTATCTCATAGTGAAGTAAACAATCTGCTCTATAATCTGCCCCATTAATCCTGTTTTTGTCGGTGCGCCGGAGCAGCAGGTTTCATCAGAGGTATCAGCAGATAAAAAGATGGCTTCCCAAAAATCCCATGAAGCTGGACAAAGAGGGGGTGCCCGACCTGGAGGACGCCGACTGCTACACGGCGCCCTTCAGCAGAGCGCGCATGCATCAGTAAGAGCGCTCCTGATTGAAAACTCACAAGCATGATCGCCATGGATACTGTAGTGTTGGATTTTTTGCTATGGTTTACTTGTATTTTGTTGTGACTTTTTAATTTAGTTTGTTTTAATTAGTTATTGGCTTGTGGTTGGTAGTTTTTATTAGTCAATTATTGTTTGGTTTTTATTAGATTTTCTTATTTAGTTTTAGTTAACTATAATAACCTTGGTGATCTCAGTGTCAAATTAAAGCAGTGTGTTAGAGATATAAAACATTCCCAGTGACCCATCAGATCCTCATTTGCTTCTTTATGAATTTTGAGATAAAAATCTGTGCTTGTATTTTTTAGAAGTGTCACAGAAATCAGAGCAAAACTAGTTCATCCTAAATAAAACATCAAAATCAGTTGTACATTCAGTTATTTCTTCCTTATTTGTTTAATATTTTATGCTGAAAGCTTCTTTCCAAAGAAAGCCATCATGGCATCATCTGATCTCATTTCTCAGAGAAAGCATTTCCAACTTTCCATTCTTCCTATGTCTGTGTTGCTGAGTGGAATATTGATGCAGTCATGAGCACAAACTTGACAACATGAATTGTGTCTAATCGAACTAATCGTCCTTATTGACTCATCTCACATTACGGGCTTTGACGGGACGATGCATGATGGGAAACTAAAGGAGTGCGATGTTGTTTCTTTTCAGTTTCGCTATCAACAACAGAGAGGCGTTCTTCTCAAATTCCACCAGGAGCAGAATCGTCCATCACGTCCTGCAGCGCACCAAGTATGAAGACGGAAAACCAAAGATGGGTAAAAAGATACTCCACTCTCATTTGCTTCCACACAAACCAAACAATAATCCCAACTTTATGCGCAGCCATCTACATGCATATGAAACATACCAAACTTTAGATTTTAAAGTGTCAGATCTTTCTTTGAATTTGACTTTAGGGTTATTTGTAGAGTAATCCTACTTTTTTTACTTTCACATTACAACCACAATCACTGATGTATTTTTGAGGAATGTATGAAACCAACACAAAATATTACGTAGTTGTGAAGTGGTTTTTAAAATTTTATAAGAACAGAAATCTGGATTTATATTCAGCTGAATCAACTAGTAGAATTACCTTTAGCTGCACACGATTACCGTCTGAAATTGAAACTTTAGCTCTGCTAAATCAGGTGGAGAACTGTGTTTGTAGAGTTTGAATGTGTTTCTGCAAGCTGTTGGCATCATCCAGCCTTATCACAAATCTGTACCCAGTTTTGTTTCCGAATTGTTTCTTTACTCCCACTTGTCTGGCTTCTGCCAACATGATTTGCTGATTAAATTTTGGCCTTGAAGCACTGGAACGGATTTAGAGTTAATATTTTAAATCGAGTGATGATTTTATTCCCCCACAAAAACATGACATCAGCTCGGCTTCAAGAGTGGAAAATCCTTTTTATCTTTCCTCCTATGGTTCTCGCTATCAGCTTTTCGTGTGCGAAAGAAAAGCAGCAAAAATAAGAATAACTGCACTCCAGTCTTGAGTTGGAAACTTTTTGTTTTACCGAGAACAGAAACTGCAGGCAGAGTTGGGAATTTATTGAAACAAAACTTTGAAAAACTTTGCATCTGCTGCAGTAAACGTAGGCATATAGTGAGAACTCATCACTTTAAACGAGCTCTAATTTAGAAAGACTGTGGTGAATTATTGTGACTATGAAAACATTTGCTTTCAGTGAGCCTAAAGCTGGTCTGTTTGTATCAATGACTGCTGCTGAATTTTTAATGTGCTGTTATTCTGGGTGTGCTTGAGATCATTTGCTTTACTTTACTGCAGGCATCAACCGCTTACTGGGCAACAGCACGTACGAGGCGGCGTTTCCTCCACATGAGGTGGGCCGATTCTAACTTGAAATGTTATGCATTCAAGAATCAGAAGAATAATTGAAGGCTGTTCACATAAAGAAATGTACAATTTTTAAAGAAATGAACATATAAAAGCTGAGCAGGAGATAAAAGATAATTATTACCTGTGAAATGGCCTGTTTGTCTCCTCAGGGTGGCTACAAGAATGGACAGCCGATTAAAACGCACGGATTCCAGAACCAAAGGCATCTTCTGTACGAGCGCTGGGCTCGCTGGGGGAACTGGTACAAATACCAGCCTCTGGACATCATCAGGTAATTAGCTTTGAAGCACAGCACTAGGAGATATTTTTGGATTCACCCCCTTTTTTGCTTTTGCTTTGTTTTTTGTTTTTTTTTGTTTTTTTTTGGTCCTGGGCTTTTTTGAGCTTCAAGTGAACAAGCTGAGTTGTTTAAACGCAACACTAAGTAATCCAAGCAATTTATTCATTTTATTTTTCTGAAGACGTAATATCACAGCTGGCCTCTTGTGTTACGTAACGTCACATTTCTGAACTTCTAAGCTATTAGATTGTAACAGCTGAGGCTTCCGCTTTGTTTTGACTTTTTATTTTACTCCCTTAAACTAACAGTTTAATATTTGTTAGAAGAATGGAGAAGTGGCAGAGTAGACCCTGGACAGGTCACCAGTCCATCACAGCTTTAATTGTCTAATTAAAAACAATGTGTGTCTTCAAAGGGATCCAAGATTAGTTGAACATGTTGGCCTAAATATGTCGTAATTTTCCTGTTAACCAAAAATTGCTGCGTGTGCGATATGTCAAAACTCATAATTTCTTCAAAAAATTCACATCTTTCGTCATGTTTTTCGCCCATGGAGGTCGCCATTTTTTCACCTGATGGGATGATGACGCATTTTTGGTCCATTCTGTACTGGAATCTACAGAGTAAACAAAGGAAGGCTAACTTTACCCGGGTAGTTGTTTATCACATTGCGTTTAACTGGTGTAATTTTAGGTAAAGCCACATTGTGTCACTATTGGTCGTAATTAAAAAATAAACACAGTGAGGTGAATCTGGATGCTTCCCACATAAAAAAAAAAGAAGAGCGCAGTGGAGGAGAGCCGGAGCAGAATGCAACTTCCGAAGGACTTAATCTGTGCTCTCAACATTTTTCTCCAGAAGATTGAGTCATTTATACGAGCAAAACTGACAATGTTTTATTAAAATATATAAAAACTGAACAGCCCACAGAATTATTACTGTATTGTTTTTACATCTAAATACATATTTTTCAAATTAAGCTACTGTACAATTTGTGCTTTATTCTTTTCATCTATTGTCCCAAAACACGAGAAATCAAAAATTTGATAACCAGTCACTATTAACACTGTCGTGTTTTCTCTTTGCTCTTACTTTGAATGGCCCCCAAGATTTATTCAGCACCTTTTCATTCATTTCGCTCCATGTTTTCTCCTAATCCTGCTGTCCTAATCGCTGACAACATATTCAGTTTCAGCTTGCCTGCAGGCAGAAATTGTTTTGAAAATGCATCAGACTTGTTAAATATTAACTTTGACATTTTTGTCAAGGTTAATATTATATTTTAAATGTTGGCCTCATCAAAACACGTCTGAATTAAATGTTACCTTTGGTGGTTTCTTTTGCTTGTAAAATATGGATAAATATACTGTCTTTGTGTGTCATAAACATACTGGAATTTTATCTTGCTATAGATTGCTTCAGTTTTGTGGGATTCAGTCCACAACCCCAAAACTGCAGCAATCCCTCTCAAGTTCTTTACTGGCTGAATTTTGTTCATTAGTTATTTTTTTTCTGGGCCAACTTGAAACTTTCTCAATCCATCATCAGTCGGCTTGACCTCCTTCCAGTTGCAGCAGTTTTTCCACAGTACCGGCAACATTTTCCTATGTTTTTGCAACCAATTGTTCATCATTATGTAGAATCAGTCAAATGCTTACAGCAATTTTCCTCATTTTTCCACTTCTGACCTTAAAATACCAAATACCAGTGGAATAAACTTCTGAAGTTTATTTCAGATGAGTTGGAAGCATCGCCAGTGAGAGAGCTACTAAATTTAAACTATTTCAACTACTTTTAAATTTGCAATAGTAAAATTTCTTACTTGTGTTAATGGAATAAGATTTTCACAAAATGGTTTATTTTCTCTTTTGGGACGTGTCGTGGAAAAAAAGCAATTTCCAAGCACTGTTCAGGTAGAATCACTCAATCAGGTTTATTCATAAATTGTGCACAACTCAGAGCTCATGAAACAATCAATAGTCAATCCAGTCTGGATGCAAAGCTTGCAAAGCTCTCCCAGGCACAGACAACATGCAAGTTTTATACAATGATAAGGAATGAAAAACAAGGATGAAAAACAAGGGGTGAGACTGTCTGGTCCTGACGCAGCTGTGGAAAACGACCTTCCAACCTCGTACATGAAACCCAAACAGTTCTTTTGGTGAGAGTTCACAAACATTTCATGTGACATGACGAGCAGATGTGACCTTATTGTAATCTTTTCCATCACAAGATGTCAGATTGAAGCAGTTTTAATATATATACTCTATACATTTTTAAGAATTTGTTTGAAAAAAATTCAAAGTTTAATCTTTTCACTTTACAATTATTCACAATCATAACGTGGAAAGGCTAATCCATATGATTACTGCTGTCAGATATTATGTAGGGACTT
Organism: Poeciliopsis gracilis; assembly: GCA_911649635.1. Lineage (NCBI taxonomy): Eukaryota > Metazoa > Chordata > Actinopteri > Cyprinodontiformes > Poeciliidae > Poeciliopsis > Poeciliopsis gracilis. The sequence continues at coordinate 340,410 of CAJVRI010000506.1, forward strand.
ATTTCTGTCAATAAATTAGAATATTATTGAAAAAAATCATTTATTTCAGGAATAAAATTTTACACAGAATAATGACACAGAGATGCATTTATTTCTGTTAATTATAATATTCTGCCTACACCTAACTAAAACATGAATTTTACATTAGACCAAAAAAAAAATCTGTTTTTGAAAACATAAATGTGGAATTAATGAAATGTACGTTTAATACCTGCTAAAAGGTTGTTAATTTTATATTTAAACATGACAAATGAGACTCATTGAGACATATATTCTATTTATTGAATATGACTTTTTATTAGATATTTCTATTTTTATTATTTTCATTTATTAGCACTTATTCAGGTTGACAGAGAAAATCAATATTGTTTGGATGTTTGTGTAGGATTACTGAGACAAAAGAGTCGACATTTCTTCTGACCCCACAGTGATGTGTGAGCGCTGTCCTCTAACTGCTAATTGCTCCTGAGATTATTTGATTTTTTTTTTCTGAGAGACACGTGTCGTCCTAACTGAGACTGTGACCGCTGCGGTTTGGGGATCAGTCACGGTTATCGATTTGTTTCGCATCGCAGTGACCTTTCAGTCCGACAGCTCCTTTTATTCATTAAGCTGCCACCTCAGCGCTGACCAGATGCTCCCTCTAGGCTGCTCTGGAAGCACGCTGCCAAGTTCAATTAAAGCTCAGTGGTGACTATTAGTTCATTTTAATCAATGTCTGCCTTTTTTGTTGCTCCCAGGCGGTATTTTGGGGAGAAGATTGGCCTGTACTTTGCGTGGTTGGGCTGGTATACAGGCATGTTGATCCCTGCAGCCCTAGTTGGTGTTTTTGTCTTCCTGTATGGACTCTTTACCATGCACTCAAGTCAAGTGAGGTCAGTTCACACGCTCAGCTGATCATACTCAGTACAATCCAGACATATCTGGTGATAATTGTTGGCTAACTTTCCAAACTCATTGTCCCATCAGTAAGGAGATTTGTGAAGACAACATAACCATCATGTGTCCTATGTGTGAGGAAAGCTGCAAGCCGTGGAGGCTGAGTGACAGCTGCGTCTTTGCAAAGGTGAGCACATTTACTTCAGCTTCTATTGGCCCTTTGCAAGTGACGTCAGTCTGTCCAGAACTCCGCCCACTCTGCCATGATGGATATCAACGCAGCCATTCCTCCTTTACAGCTAGTCTAAATACAGACAACTGTAGTCTAATATCGCTTTCTTTTAGTTGATTTCACGTTAAAAAAAAATAGTCATTGCACAAAGAAATAAGGATAAGAACCAAACGTGTCATTTTATTGTGGAACTTTTAATGAGGAAAGATAGAAGCTGTCAATCATAACTGACATATAAATTAGTTTGACTCAAAGAAGCCACAAATAAACGGGCAAAAACAACTTGGGAAAACAATTTCAGCTGCTCTGCTCAATACTCCCCGCCCTCATTTCGGTCGTCCATTTCGGCGCCTCAAATATTAAATGACTTCGTTGCAAACGGTCAATCGGACATACGTGTTTAAGTTTCTCCTGTTACAAGTCTAAATAAGCAGCTAATATTTCGGAATTTACATCAGTTTTATAGAATCTTGCAAACTATACCATACATAAATGTTAAAATACATTTCAGTTTTATACTTTAATATTTTTGTAACAAATACACAATTAGAAAATTAATACCCAATGATTTTCATCTATAACTTTCAATGAGGGAGAAAAACATTTCAACAAATTTTGCCGATAAAGTTATTTGGGCCATCAGGTAAAATTTCTGCTTCTTGTTTGCTTCATTAAGTTTTTTTTTTGTTCTCATTAGAAACACATTAGATATGAAATATTAACATATTATTACAGCATCTTTGTCTCACCTAACCTTTAATTTAAGGACCATTGCACGGTTAACTCAAAAGAAATGTATGTAGAATAAACTTCTTTTAAACCACAGGTAACATAGTTAACAATTCCTTTCAAGTAAATGAATCTGAGGCTGTTTCTTTAATTAGCAGGATGGTAAAAAAGGTTAAAAGTTAAACTGCATCTATTAAATGCTACCTACATGTCAACCAGTTTGGAAATCGTGCCAGAAATCAGGAATCAAAACATAAAAAATGTTTGAAATTTAAAACTTGGACCAGAGCAGCAAGGTTTGGTCTGATAAAACTAAGACCGAGCAGTATATTGGTATAGAATAAAAATCTTATTGTTTATACCTGTAGTGGTGTGACTACATCATGGACTGGTTTCTAGTTGATCACAGGGCAAACAAGAAAAACTAACCATGCACCCCCCCCACACACACACACACACACACACACACACACACACACACACACGCACACTCAGACCTGAGAACAATTAAAGAGAGCAATTATTCCCAGAGAAACATTCAAACTCCATGGGAAAAAAAATATGACCTTCTCGCTGCTATGCGTCGGTGCAAAACAACTGCTTCCACCTGAAGCCTGTAAAAAAAACAATGTGGAAAATGTTTGTGTCTCCAAACTTTGCTTCTTACTTCATTGTTTAAAAGCTGCATAAGTGCAAGCAACCGGTTTGTTTATCCATCCCTCCCTAAAGTCTCCAGTTTTCCAGTTTCCATTTTAAGGCCTCACCTCTGTGAAACAACCTGCCATATATGAATAACTGTTAATAAAATCAACTAACAAAGACTAAGAGCTAGAAATTTTAACATGAAAAAAACCTAAAAATGTGCAGAGACCCTGATCCCATGTAGGTTAAATATGGTGTGGGATCTGTTATGGGAGTTTTACATCTAAATCTTTATTGTTTTTACTTATACTGTCTTGTTGACTCTGACCTAATGATGGGTCACCAGTGGGTTTTCCGGCGGACAGACAAACAGAAACATTTCCCCAGACGCTCCAGGTCTGCACAGACTGAGCAAACATAAATGCTCCAACATCCCCCTCTCTGTGCTCCAAACTGGTGAAATATTAAAGCAGTGGGCTAAGTGCTATCCTCTTGGGAAGGGAGGGGTTGCACAAACCAGTGATAGCAGCTCTAAGAATAACTGTGCTACAAGTGAGAAACGATCATTTTTATAAATATGGGTTTTTTTCTTCCGCCTTGTAAAATAACTTACTGGTAATTAATCTGCTTATCTGACTCCGGGTGAGCAGATCATTATTTTTACCAAAAGGTTAGCTGGACACCAGAATGGCAAAGGTTTTGGTGAATTGCAGATAAAGCTGAAGCTGCTCAATTTACATTGTCCAAAAGTCACAGTTCTCTCTTGCATGATTTGTATTTTCAGGTAACTCGTCTGTTTGACAACGGCGGCACTGTGTTCTTTGCTATCTTCATGGCTATTTGGGGTAAGTTTGTTTTTCCACAACAGCTTCTGGAATTTACGCAGCACTCATGTTTCAAATTTCCTCTCAAACACATTAAGTTCTTCAGCTGGGAATTTCAGCACAGTAAACACTCTTCGGTGGAAATACAGACGAGCTTCTGTCTGTAATGTGTTTGCATGAGGATAACTCACAGTCATCCCTCTCTGACTGGCTGCCTGCTCTGCCCTGATGTAATTAGTTGGATAATTAGCCGTATCCTCAGAGGGAGGTTATCGTTTGCCTCTGCAGGGCTGCAGGACTGCATGGTGATACCGGGTCTGCTGCAGCTGCTTTCCCACAGCTGTATCATCCTTACAGCACAGTGTGTAAGCATCAGTGTGCAGAATCTCATCTCTCCACCAACATTGTAAATAGTCACCTGTGCCAGAGGGAACAACCTGACATACTTCGTTCTGTTTTTGGACTAAATGGAAGAGAGGAAGGCTCCTCTATGATTCCTACTCAAACCCTCTTTGCCATGTGGAGCAACGTAGCAGAGCTAAATGAATGCACTTCAGATCTATGTGCATTTCTCAGATCAACATGAAAAATTTGGTTAGCCTTGGGGACTGAGTGCAGGCTTCTAAAAATGGCTGCTTCCCTGTCTTTATAAACAAAACTAGGTCAAGCTGTATTAAACTTCAGCATCTTTAGTCTAACAGCAAAGTATTTTTGACAAAGGACTGAAATTCAGCTGCTTTTTAAGGCCATGGCAGTGGCGCCTCCAAGCGGTGGCCTTGCGGTGCCATGGCACCCTGAAAAAAATCCCGGCAACCCCGCTGGGACCCCTAGAGAAGTCCTCTGCCCCATTTAATGAATCACATTCAGTTCATTCAGTTCATGCAATAACATACAGACATCTTGCCACTCTAAAAATATTATTAGCCCCACCTGGCCTAATGATAGGCCTCTGAACTTTTTCTGAGGTCACCGCTGGGTCACGTTTCAGTATTTTTCGATTACATGCACCAAATGAACGACTTTATAGATGACACTTATTTTCTTTTAGTAATGCTGATTGTCACTAAACATTGTTTTCTTCTCTTTGTTGTTCATTTAGTTCAAATAGAAACAGAAAATACACAAATATATTTTTTTATACTTACACATGTAAGATCTTAAAATATTAATTTGTCTTTACAAAGTATAGCAAAAAATAAAACTAAGATTGCATTGAAGTAGTGCAAATGTTCATCTTAATTTATTGTGCGATTAACTGATTAACTGATTAATTGATTAATTGCTTATTGCCACAGGCTCAGCCAGCATCATGCTGTGGATTTTACTCTTCTTCAGCAGGGAGATGGAAGCTAATAATTTACAAACAAATATATACATCGTAGGCTGTCTGCAGTGTGTGCCACCAAGCTTTTAAGAAAACCTTTTTCCTGTCTGTGATAAACCAGCAGACATAAATCAGCCTGACAGTCAGAGTTTTGTTTCTGTTATGTGCAGCTCCAGGGACAGCAGGGACCAACACAAAGAAACAGAAAGCCTCCTATATGAAGGTTTCACTTTCAAAGTTTTACACCAGAAAATAAGCGAATGCTGCTGTTGACCACTGAGCAAGAACAGTTTTTATACTGCTGCTATGTTTCTTAACTTCTTCCTCACAGGGTCAATGCAGCGTTATGGCTGTAATCTGTTTCCATAATGGACATTGCACATCTCTGCAGTCTGTTTCACTCAGGATGTCTGACCATAATATGCTGCTTGCCTCTTCATGTATTCCCTTATGCACATTCTGCAGTTGCCCGATTCATAACAGAGTAGATCAATAGCTTGATAAATTCCTGATTGCCTCTGCAGCAACCGTATTCCTGGAGTTTTGGAAAAGAAGGAGAGCAGAACTGACGTACGACTGGGATCTCATCGACTGGGAGGAGGAGGAGGTACCTCAGAAAGAGATCTAGTTTTGTTAGGATCACCTCAAACATTTCTTTTCCGCCAAGGTTATCATGTAAATCGAGTTCATTATGTGATGTTTTGTTAATCAGGAGGAACTGAGGCCTCAGTTTGAAGCCAAGTACTCCATAGTGGAGAGACTTAACCCCATTTCTGGAAAGCCTGAGCCCTTCCAGCCCTTCTCAGAAAAACTCAGCCGCCTGATAGTGTCTGTGTGTGGAATATTCTTCATGGTAAGCCTTTTGATCTGAGTGGAATCGGCCTGTTTGGGATCTGGGTTCACATTTTGATCAGCGTGACCTCAGGAGAAGTGTTATGTCTCCCCCTGCTGGCTAAAGAATATGAACTAACATCTGGACTTTATCTCATATGTTTTATTACCAAAACATTAAAAATAATATAGTTATTTTTCATTTCTATTTTACGTTTTCCCTCCTGCTGTAGTATTTTCTTTTTCAGTTTGTTGCCCAGTATTTCTTTGTCTGTAATCTCGCCATCTCGTCGCCTCAGATTTCCCTCGTTCTGACGGCCGTGTTCGCCGTCGTGGTTTTCCGTCTCATTGCGATGGAGAAGTTCGCCTCCTTCAACTGGGACTTTGTCCAGAAAAACTGGCAGTTCGCCACGTCTGGCACTGGCGTCTGCATCAACTTTATGATGATCATGTCACTCAATGTGGTGGGTGTCTGGACTGTTTTTACATTCTGTCCAACAAAATGATTCATTACAGGAAAAAAATATTTTTTTTTAGTCGTTCCTCATGAGTTGTTTCCATTTGATCAGGTTTATGAAAAGGTGGCCTACCTGTTGACTAACTTAGGTTAGTTTTTTTTTATTCTCATATCTTCATTATGCATTTATTTTCATATTTGGCTGCAGAGCTTTTGTTTTTTTTCCCCCATTTCATCCTAACCCCACACTCTTGCTCCTGTTGTCTAGAGCACCCACGCACAGAGTCTGAGTGGGAGAACAGCTTTGCTCTGAAGATGTTTCTCTTCCAGTTTGTGAATTTGAACAGCTCCACGTTTTACATCGCTTTCTTTCTCGGAAGGTAACAGCCGTGAACTTTTGTCCGTGTCCTGACATTTTCCTACTCGTTGTATGGTTCAGACTCTGTGTTTTAGCTGTGCTTCAGCTCCTTCCAGTCTGAGAAAGTGAATAAAATATTGTTTTTTCTGAGATAATTATCAGCTTTTCTCGTTGTTTTATTTCCACCATGAGTTCATTCGTATTTCAGTGATTTAATTCAACAGCCTAATTATGCGCTCCTCAATATCTCCAGGTTTGCTGGCAGGCCTGGAAGCTACAATAAGCTCTTTAATCGATGGAGGCTGGAGGAGGTGAGAGCATTTGTGATCATTTCAGAGAAGACGGAGTTGATTATCACTCTCTACGTTTGGATATATTTAGAACTCCCAAACGATTCATCTTTCTAATGATCCGCCCACTTCTTTCTGTGGAGAACCATTCATCCTGCCCCACAATTACTCGGATTTTCAACTCTGATGCTAAAAAAAATTCCACAATGGAAGCCGCCGTGTCAACAGATTCGCTCATAACTCTGAATTACAAGGCGTGAAATGTGGATGCAGCAGCTGTTTATCATTTCAATGTTGTTTCTTTCTCAAGTGTCACCCCAGCGGCTGTTTGATTGATCTGTGTCTGCAAATGGGAGTCATCATGTTCTTCAAACAAATCTGGAACAACTTCATGGAGCTTGGATATCCGTAAGTAATACATCATCACCACTTCACACTTTGTTTGAAATAAAAACACATTGATGCTTAATGATTTCAACGGCCTGCTCCTTTTATTTGTGAACTCCTTTTGTCTTTTTGCCCTTTAGCATGTGAAAAAAAAGTAAACATCATTTCTGTTCTTTAAAGCCTCCGTTGCACTGTCAGAAATGATTGCTTTGAGATGATGCACTGCTTCCTGCATCCCTAGCTTGCTGCAGAACTGGTGGTCTCGCAGGAAGATAAAGAAAGGAGGTGGTGGTGGTGGAGGCCAGAATGTGGAGAACAAAACCCAGCTGCCACAGTGGGACAAGGACTGGAACCTGCAGCCGATGAACGCACACGGACTGGTGGATGAATACCTGGAAATGGGTAAAATGTTGCACTCTTGTACTTTCTGTGAAAGAAATGATCTAATAATCGTTGAGTTTGTTGGTGTTTCTAATTGCATTTGCAAAAGGATCAAATTAAATTGTTGTTTTTTGGTTGGTTTAGCAGAATACTTTAATAAGAAATTAATAGGGGTGATTTATTTATTTCAAACGTTTATTGTTTTTCTTCTTTTTCCAGACACAACTTGGGTTTGACATTTTAACCATCCTCATCTTTGGTTGACTCATGTCCTGCAGAAAAAGGCACATTTGTTCAATAATCAAAAAAAAAGTTGTAATTTTTCTTCTACAGCTCTGGAAGAAATTAAGAGACCACTTAAAATGATCAATTTCTTAGATTTTACATTGTTACATTGTTCTTGTATTCTATGAACTACTGACTGCATCTTTCTTAAATTTATTTATTTGCGGAAAATGAAAAATGGCCAAACTAACGAAGAAGATGCAGTGCTTTTCAGACATCAAATAATGCAAAGAAAACAGGTTGAGATTCATTTAGAAACAACAATACTAATGTTTTAACACAGGAAGAGTTCAGGAATCAATATTTGATGGAGTAACCAGGAGGTTTTCTATGGGTTCAGTGCAGTGGCCTCTTCATTTTTCCACCGCTGTATGTTTGGGTTTTCATCTTTTCTAAAAATGAAATAAATCGTATGAAAAGTCACAAACTCTGCTGTAAATATTCTTTTGTAACTTAAGAAGGCAGAGAATTATGAATTTTTGAGTCAAACACCCTTTGATTGTGTTTTTTTATATATATTATATGGAAAACAAAAATTACTTCTGTAGAAGAATGTTAAGGGAAATGTTTCTTGCTCAAATCTTCTGGATGTTTTAAAACTGAAAAGCCAAAAATCTTAAACCTGTTCTTCATATTAAAGTGCAGACTTCTCTCTTTTTTTTTTTACAATAGTTCTCCAGTTTGGCTTCACCACCATTTTCGTAGCAGCTTTCCCTCTGGCTCCTCTCCTGGCTCTGCTCAACAACATCATCGAAATCCGTCTGGATGCCTACAAGTTTGTCACTCAGTGGAGGAGGCCCATGCCGGCGCGGGCAACAGATATAGGTTGTTGTCTCGCTCTGTTACTCTCAGACTCTGAGCTATTTTGGGCTCAGACACAACCCCCATTTTTCTCATCTCCTATTATCTATATTCTATCTAAATTCCTTTCCTCTTTTCCTCAGTTTCTTCCTCATGTGATGCAACTGAACAACATGGGAAAGAATGTTATTTTCCCTTGTAAATAATGTGCTGGAAAAAGTTTTCACCCCCCCTTAAAACCTGCACAGCTGCTTTTTACACTGTGCATGGAAAGTATTCATACCCAGTATTTCCCTTTATGTTTTTTTGCATATGTAAATTACAACTACAGATTTTTTTTAATTGTTTCTGTTTGTAATAAAACACAAACACATAATTGTAATGTACATAATACATGGTTTTTAAGTTTTTTTAGAAAAACATGAAAGTGACTTGTTTAAATGTATTGCGCCCCTATTTGTTACCTTTAACACATTTGAAACCCTTTAATAAAATCAGTTTTCACTATTTAGTGATGAAATCATCAATTTTACCAGCGTTGACCTCAGAAATAGCTCATAAAATGACCTCAGTAGATGCACAATTCCACCAGGTGTTTGCTAATTGCTGCTGGCTAGTCTGAAGGAGCTGAGAGAGGGAGTCTTGGCGGAGGATTGCTCTATGAGGCGCAAGCGCATTTGCCTAGAAAATGCAGCTCAGAGGAGGAGCTTCGTCTGAAGACGGAGCAAGGTCCAACCAGGCGTTTTCCACAGCTGAATGGTTGCCATGGAGATTAAGGGATTACTTAAACGTGCAGGAAAGAATCAAAGCAACACTCCAGATATGTTTTTGGGGATAATATACACATGATACTGCCCCTTTAATAAGTTTTCTGTCTCAGGAAGCCTGCAAGTCGAGTCTCTGACTTGCAGAAATGGAGAAATTTCAGACAAAAGGACAGAGTGTAACCAGAAACGGTCCATCCTATGGAGACGGACACATCTACATCCTGGCCCACTGTGCAGCCATATGCTACGCCTTCCGCTCCATCAGCTCACTCCCCCATAAGATAAACAAACTCCACCCTTTCTGTGCTCCACTGAGCCCTTCGTGTGTCACATTCCCCTGTTAATAAAAAGCAAACCCTGAAAACTTTACAAATATAACCTGTTTTATATTTACCCCGACATTTACTGGTAGTTCAAGCCCTAATTCAATACAAACATGCGTGTTTTCTCTGTTCAGTATTTTCAGTAAATAATTTATGTGCAGAAAAAAAATGAAGTGCGTGCTTACAGCACATTAGCTCAAAAGCAGACAAAGCAGCACAGTCAAAGATCAGCCAGGTCATGTTTGTGTTTTTCTACCCACTCGCTAAAACTAATTACTGTTGCACTAATAAAAATGTCACAGACATTGAAAGCGTATGATTTACTCCCCCTCATTAAGGCTTGAGGGTTTTTCTTAACCTTTGCTGCCCCTCATTATGATTAATAAAGCATTGAACGGTGTTTATCTGCCGCAGGTATCTGGCATGGGATTTTGGAAGGTATCGGCGTTCTGGCAGTCATCACCAATGCCTTCGTCATCGCTATAACCTCGGACTACATTCCCCGCTTTGTTTACGCCTTCAAATACGGCCCCTGTGTGAACAAGGGGCCCCGTCATACAGATGAGTAAGTGTGTTTTTTTTTTTGTTTCTTTTAAAGCTGTTTGCAGAACAAATATATCTGGAGGTGCAGAACTTGTTGTGTGATAGTTTCTTTTCTGTTCAATCGGCTCAGGTGCCTGCTTGGTTATATGAACAGCAGCTTGTCAGTGTTTGACATGCAGGAGCTGAAGAACGGCAGTGAGTTTACACACTGCAGGTACAGAGACTACAGAGCGCCGCCCTGGAGCACGACGCCCTACGAGTTCACCCTGCAGTTCTGGCATGTGTTGGCTGCCAGGCTGGCATTCATCATCGTCTTTGAGGTCTGTCACTGCGCTCTTGTATGCATGAGTCTGTATAACTGAGACAGAAGGCTAAAGCTAAATCCCTTCCAATGTCTGACTTTAGTATTTTTAGCAGCTTTAGATGTATTTTTATACACTGTTACTGAAAGAAAGACCTGCTTTAAGTTATTTTCTGAGGTTTAATTAAGTTATACTCCAAAGTAAAGCAACCAATCACATTTTATTACATTGCACATAGTTTTTCTTCATTTACAAAGGAAAACATGAGGCTCTACATTTGTGAAGTTTGAGGTTCTTATTTGTCGTAGTGTGAAAAGGTTCAGTTGTGTGATTTCTGTTTATTTAGAGTCCAAACTGTGAGTCAAAACTTCCCGCTGTGTGTCAACCAGCTACGTTTCTACTTTCAGCACCTGGTGTTCGGCATCAAGTCCTTCATTGCGTACCTCATTCCGGACATACCGAAGGATCTGTGCGACCGCATGAGGAGGGAGAAGTACCTGATGCAGGAGATGATGTACGAGGCGGAACTGGAGCATCTGCAGAAAGAGCGAAAGAAAAACGGGAGGCGTTATCACCATGAGTGGCCTTAGCCTCAGCTCCCCCTGACATGTCCACAGCTCATCACTCGGCCCTCAGCTCACCAACACAACCAACCCTCCTCTGCTTATTTATGTATGTTAGCTTTGAGAGTCTAGCTTTGCGCTGCTGGTAGAGTCTACACCAAAGACATCCTGTTGAGATCTTCTCCCCGAACTCCTCGTTGTGTTTTCTGCTCCCCTCCATCCAGCAGGTTGCCCTGGGATCTGTGCCCTGTCATGGCTTCACTTGGAAAACCTTTGCAATTGTAATGTTTACTATGCAGATCAAGGGCTGCAGTCGACCCTTGCTCACTCTCAGCCCTGAGCCCTGCAGCCTCTCTCTGTGTGGCAGCTAGCACTTTGCTTCGACTCTGCATGGCAGCTCGTTTCCTTCTCTATATCGTCGCCTTCAGCAGAGATATGTGTGCGTGGCACTAAACGTTTCCTTGTTGCCAAGTGATTCTGGTGATTGTGGCTACCAAATAAAACGGACACTGCTCTTACAAAGTAACTGTATATCACTGTTAAAGCATGTTCACTGACATTTTGCAGATATTTCACGAACTGCAAAGAGAAAAAAAACAGAATTCAGATCACTTGTTGTGAAGGGTGTTGACATCCGTTCTGTGCATTTGATGAAGAAACCTATAAAGTGCATGGTAACACTGTTTTGTACCTTTTGATAGACAAACTCCTTGTCCTGATGCCTGGTGGTTCATGTGAGTGCAAGTTGTGAAGTTATCTCTGTGTTTCTGTTGATCTTGACTGTCTTGAGCTGAGGAAATGTAAACTTGGTGAAGTTTGATTGTGCCTGCAGTGTAAGAGCATCATCGCCCTCCACAGCTTGGTCAGCGCAGGCCCTTTTTTTTTTTTCCTTTCTTTTCTTTTTTAATCAGAGATGTTTGGCTTGGATGTCGGCTACACCTCTGTACCTTCTCGGGTCTCGGCGTCGGGACGACGGTGTCCATGTGTCGTAACTGGACTCCCGTCGTGAATAATGCGCATGTTTGCTTTCCAGGACCCAGAAATCTGCTCTTCCGTTCGTCTCCCCGCAGTCTGTTTTTCATTTGCCACTGGAAGTCATGAAATGTGGTTGAAACGCGGATATCTTGGAAATACCTGTGGCTTGGATGTTCGGTTTGCAGACAACGTCCGTATGCTGTTCCTGACTCGCAGAGCACGAAAAGCACACTTCTGTTCCAGTGTTTCAGAAAGCTTCACAGACAAACTGAGGAAGCTGAACTTCTTTCGTCGTGGCGTTTAGATGTGTTCAGTTAAGACGCCGTTGATTTTAACTGCGTGTTCCTTTCTAATGAACTTGAGGCGTAAAACAGTTCTGCTTTTTTTCTGCTAGATTTAGTCTGGATCCGGATCATTCCAGTCAAACACCCTAAAATTAAGAGTTTATTAGGCCTTGGAAAGCTATTTACACCTCATAAATCTGTAAGTGTATTTTATTGGGATTTACATGATAGACCAACACAACGTAATAATCGTGACGTGGAGGAAAATTTTCTTCCTTTTTTTTTTTTTTCAAATATCTGAAAAGTGTGGAATGCATTTGTGTTCCGTAACCTTGAATATAATTCTAATTTAAAAAGAAAGTCTTCAAAGTCGTGTTTGTTTTCTGCCTCATAGGGACACAGAAAACATTTGGGGGAGTTTGTTCTGATCTCTTGAGGTCACAGTTAAACTTTCCTTGCTCAAAGTTGGAAGAGGTGAACCGCAAAACACTTGCAGATGCATTTGGATTCCACAAAGTGTTGACTTGGGGACAGCTGTTATAAATGCATGCCACTCTTTTTAGACTTTTTTTTTCTTGTAAAAACAAATGTTGGAAAAAATTTAGTGCTTTTCTTTCACTTTGCTATTTTGTGTGTGTTGGTCTAACAAATAATTCCCAAATAAATTACACTTAAGTTGTAATAAGGGGAAAAATGACAAAGTTTAAATACACTGACTACTTTAGCAAGGCGGTGTAATAATGTGAGGGGGTGAGTGGCTCATACTTTTCTTATTCAGTTATAAATCATAAGAAGTTATTTATCATGTGAAGGGATTACCCAGTGTGCATTGCAGTCTTAATTCATGCATTTTATGCTTTTATACCTTTTCTTTTGCACTGTCAACCCAAGTTTCCACTTTCTCACACTCTGACAGACAGTGTAACATCCACATTTCTCAGGTGTCCGCTGAATGTTTGCAGATGATCTGATTTCTATCCTGTTTTATAAGATGCAAGCTTTCTTTTCTTGTTTTTTTTAGAAATATATTGTTACGCTTCAGTGCTCTTTGCATGACTTATATGCACACTTGGTAGAAAGCTGTTTTTATTTTTTATTTTAACTCTTTTTTTTTTTTTTTCACTGCTGCCCTTAGCTTTGTGAAGTAGGTCAGAAATGTCCTCTTTCTGTGGAGACCCTGCTGTACGAAGAAGGCCGTTGGTCAAAAAACTAATGACGCTTCCAGGTCACGCTTAATCCAATATTTCACTGTCTTACTGACATCATTTTAAAGAGTCTCTTCCCTGCGATGTGAACACTAAAAATCTATGCATGTCGTTATCCTCGAGTGCTACTTTTCTTTTCGGCAGAAGCAGATGTAGATGCACTGGTACGTTCGTACTGTAGAGTATGCATGTCTTTAGCGGCTGCTTTTTTGCAGAGCCAGCGTCTGTAGAGTTATTACACATATCACCTCTATTTTTTCAGTGTTGTTTTTTTTTTGGAGTCACGTCAAGGTTTTATATTGAAGGAGTATTTTCTAAGTCACAGCTTTGGACTCTGCACTGTTCAACACCATCTGTCTGGGAATGTCAAGGAGATTTAAATCCTCAGAGTTCCTCTGCTTGGACTCTCGTTTGGGAATCACAAAGATGTTTACCCAGGAAAGGCCCGAGAATTTAACCTAAAGGCAAACGAGGGGGGAGGGGGGTAATAGGAATGACCTTGGATGACCCTTTCACTTATCATTTCTGAATGGCTCTTCATCAATTCACCTTTTCGCAGGTATAAATGCTGCACAGCGGTGGAAAGGTGCTTCTCCAGCCTTTACCGGTGGCAATAGCACAACAATAGTGTTGTACGATAAGTAATAATGGCGTGACTTTGCACATGTTTGAAAACATAGCAGTCCAGAGGGGCGTTAAGCTTCAAGTGGTACGCTCTGCCTCCGGATAGGATCATGCTTGAGCAACGATGTAGTTGATGTGGAAGCACAGTGACGTCAACTCATACATTTAACTCCAGTAGGATAATTTGTCTGTATCAATAGCATTGTTTACTTCATTCCTGTTTACATGTAAAAACATTGAAATGTATAAAAATAGTGTAAAATACTTTGGATATCACTCTTTTCTGTAATAAATCATGGATTGTAACTTTTAAATTAAATCTCGTCTCCTAGATTTTTTTTTTTTTCTTTCTGTTTTAGGGCATGACGTAGGACTGGACGACTAATCAATAACCATATATTCCCAGATAGACACCTGATTGAGATCAATCGATATCAATAAATATTACATGAGATTGAATTTTCAATAGTTTCACTGAACTCTGATCCAGAACCGCACGGCATTCTGGGAGATGTAGGCAGAGAAATAACTTTAGCCACAACCAGTTAAGGAAGTTTGACGGCATCAACTAACTCTCCCACTCTTTGGTTACCTAGCAACTCTCCCACTCTTTGGTTACCTAGCAACTCTCCCACTCTTTGGTTACCTAGCAACAACACTACTTAAAAAAAAAAACATCTTGGAGTTAAAACTGTCACTATTTGTCACAAGTTTGGCATTATTTCAAATATTTAAACCAACCAGTAATTATCAACATCAGCTGATATTAAACTCTTATATCTTGGGTACATTTTTCAGTCAGATCCAGCGTGACCAGAAGAAACGGCTGTGGGCATTTATTATCCTGAACATTGTTCAAGCTGAACTAAATCTGCTTATGGAGCAAACTGAGGCCCGCCACAACGCAGACATTATTTTCTTCTTCTCCCCTCACTGTTATTACAGACCGCAACGCCTCCAGGCCAGAGACCGTTCACATAACATACGGTTAAAGAAGATTGTGTTTCTACAACAAAATCTCTCTTCCAGTATTATTCGACCACATCATTGGGGCTCACGCCGTTGCTGCTCGGCCCTGGATGATGACTGCTTTTCCATCTTGCACAGATTTTTTTTTTTTTTACAGTGAGATCTAAATGCAGCAAAAGAAACATCAGAGCTCTGATGACAGATGGTTCATGCTTTAATCATTTCCTCTGTCATGTTGCCCACGCCATGATATTTCCTTTCACCTTCGCTGACTAACAGACTTTACATAATGGTCCGAGCTGATTTCACATTCTCAAGGCTGGATCCTACAGAAGAAAACAAAGAGAATATTTCTTTAAAGTGCAGCAGCGTTGCTTCATGTAAATCCATGCTGATGCTGAACGCCTCGGGCAGAAATCCAGACAAGTTATGGGTTAAATCACTAAACTTAAGGGAAAGAAGAAAAAACAACAACAACCGTATAATGTGGTTAACTGTGCAACAAATGATGTCATCTGTAGATTAATGTCATTTTGCTGCAGGGTTTGAATGAAAATATATACTTACAGCAGTGAACATAACCCAAATAGAGATGTAAAGATTAGACATTTTATGGCTTTTGAGTTTAAATTTCAATTGATTTGATTTTCTTCTTGACATGTAAAGAGGCTATTCTTCTATCTGGTTCTTTGTTATATTTTTAATATCATGTGAAGAAAGTGTAAGCACATTCAAAATTCAGTTTTCAAAGTATGATTTCCATCTTTTATTGAAGGAAAAGGCTTCCCAAACCAAGCTGGTCACCTGGAAAAAAATAATCAGGCCCTCATCAGCTAAACGTTTCGGCCGTTCTTTTCTTATCGTTGAATCATAAACACTGTTTTTATCAAAGGTGAATAAGAAATGAGGCACTTTAAATGCTTTTCCAGAATTTTTGGTGTCTCCTGGATTAATCATTAATGTATTTGTGGAGCAATTTGGTTCTCCTGCAAAGATTCGACGCTATTTTTGTTTTCTAAAACTTTACAATTGGCTTTTTGTCCCTTTTCAGACTGATCACTTTGAATTAGTTTGATCTGGGTGCGATTTGTTTCTCTTTTCTTGGCCTACTTCATGTTGTCAGACAGGTCCTAGATTAGTGATTTGTTAGTAATTTCAATATTCAGTGTGACAGTAATCAATCAGGCTTTGGTGTGATTAGGGAAACAGTGTCTCTTTACAATTTATTTATGATTTCACAAAGATAGAGGGGTTGAATGAGATATTATTTTTCTCTAAATGAATGAAATCATTATTTGAAAAACCAAATCGTGGCCTTATATTAATTTAAATGATAGCACAGTTGCATCAGAAAGGTAAAAGTAGAGGATTGTCTATTCGATTTAAGCATTAAAGTACATAATGTTGACTAATGTGGATATATATATATATGTTTAACAAGTTGGAAAAAATATAAAAGTTTTGACCTTTTGGTCAGAGCAGGGGAAATTCCTGTCTCTACCAGTAGATCTCTAATCCAAACCATTTGGCCTTATGCAAACAGCATGGGCCCCACTATGTTGATTTATAACCAATAATAATGCAGGGGAGAAAATCCTTGTGGTAAAAAAGCAATAAAATTGTATTTTTCTAACTTCTGCACCTGACATGGAAAATGAGCCTGGTTCTTCATAAAATATGTTTTGTCAGTGTATCGGCCTATGGTGGCTTTTTTTTACAGGGCCCTAAAGTGGGAGCCGTTGGGCCAGTCCACCACTAAAACAACAGTCGTTGTTTCTCACATTTCGTTTCCGTTTTCCAGATCAGACAGGAATCCAAACACAGACTCGACGATCCAGTGACTTCGACCAGCTTCAGGCCTCAGACGCGAGTTCCTCCTCTCCACACACACCTCTGAGTGAGCGGCGTCATGAAGCAGAACGGACTGTGAAGATAATCCGTGGGGGTGCTGCTGCAGCTGTCGTAAATCCAACTGGTCTGTAATCAGGACCTGGCTGCAGGGGACAAAAGGGTCAAAGCAGGAAGGTCTACAAATCACAGCAGGATGCAGCTAGATAAGCAAACAGAGAAAGGTTTCTAGATTTCTAGATAATAGGATGTTATTTCTACTTATTTCTTACTTCTTACTGCATCATTTGCTTTCTGTTAGTTTACTTTAGATGCTCTAATCTGACCCCCAGGGTTTGAAATTGTCCAGTTTTCCTGGTTTTAGGTGAGAATCGTCGGGTCAGTTCTGAAAAAAAGTGTTAAATCGTTGTAAAATGCTTCACACCCAAGAACTTCAGTTTTCAAACATATCAGCTTGTTTTTTGTGTGTGTTTGTTTTCAGTTTTTCAGTTAAATATTTTTTTCTTTTTCTGTTGATTCCAAAAGAACCTGCAGCATTTTGAGTTTTGCTTTTGTTCTTAACATATTTAATTGTATTTATTATTAAGTTACAAGGATACTTCTGAATAGCCATTTTTATTTGAATTATTGCCATAGATTATTTATTTCAGTCTTATTTTGTCGTGATGTTGTGATAACATTTTTTTATTCTTTTTTTATTTTTTACTGAGCTGTTCAGCTGTTCAAACAATTATGTTTGAAAACACAACTGAAACATGACTTAAGTTTAAGTTATTTTAACATATAATCATGTTTTTCTAATAAATAAACTGATGATTGTGCAGTGTAGGATTGTATAAAAAATAACTCAAGACTTAATGTCACTGATTAATTTTTTAATTAAGTGTATTTTAAATTTTGTGTTCTTGTTTTACTCACTTTGCTCGATACATCTGTATTTTGTAATATTGTAAAACACCCCAGTATTTTTCATAATCCACAATTTAACGGCGTAAACCTGCCTGTCTTGTAAAGTTACTCTAAAGCTCATTTGTTGTGCGTTGATGCAATACAGCCAAACCAAAGTGAACTGGGTTCCTGTTCAGCCATCAACACTCATCAACGTCTGAAGGGAGCAAATTTATTTGAGAAAAACTGAATAATGTAATATTTCTTACAGTCACCAACAATAAATTATAAACCTCAGGCTTAAAACTTACATATTTCTGGATGATCTTTTTCTCTGCAAGCAAAATTAAACTCAGAAACAAACAATAACTTCTTAGAGGTTTTGACCACGCCTCTTTCTCTTCTGTACTTCCGATGCTACTCCACCAGACAAAATAACATCTCCTGTTTTTTCAGACTTTAGGGATTCAACCAGCTCATCTGCACAACCTGCTCTTGGCAAGGCAGATCATCGCTCTGTCTTTTTCTGCTACAGATGAAAACCCGTCTGAGCAGAAGAAGAGTGAGAAGGTGATGGAGGGAAGATGAAGAAACTGCAGAAATATCCGGAGGTTGCACTCAGATGCTCAAATTTTAAACATTACGTTTAATGAATTAAGTGTAGCCTACATGTTGTGGAAGTTTAAATATACAAGTTGTACTGTACTCATAAACTATTCACTGCACTATTTTAAATAAAGATATTAACTAGCCTAAAACAAATCTCAATAGTAAGCACTTTCCCCAGCAGGGACGTTGGAAACTCTAATATTTATCTTTCTGTGCACATGAATAATGAAGTGAAAGCAGCAGCTCAGTAAAGGCAGCAGCCTGCAGGCCCAGGTTTAAACTTTTGGCTCGGCAACACGGGGATTCAAATGTGAAGCAAGTGGAAAAATAGGTGAATAAGAGCACTGATGCTAAAGGTAATGAATGAAAATCAGCCTGAAATACTGACGCTCCTTTCCCCAGAGGTTTTATTCTCTCTTTGCGACGCTGTTTGTTTTGTTTGTCATCTGTTAATATATAAACAACTCACTTCCTTTGTAATGTCAGAGTGAATCTTCACATCAAACTAATAAATTGTGTTGCGTTAACAAACTTGTTTAAATTGCAGAAACAGTCCAGGAAGGAATGCGAACCTCCGTTCTCCATTTGCAAAAGTCCCAACCGCCGAACAACCATGCAGCCCATTTTTCAAACACAAATATTCTTCATTCTGACTTGTATTTGGATGAGAGTCTCCCTTCCAACGAGCGTCATATGTCTCCCCTCCTCTTTCTCATGACTGCGCTCACAACATATCCGGTTTTAGATGTTAACCAGAATGGCAACGAATCCTTGTTTACATACTTTGACTAAAACCCCGGACTAAAGTGGGAAAAGGAGATCAGACGCAGAAATTCCTAAGTTAATACACTGGACAGCATCAGCTCCACCCATCCCCTCCAGCCAATAGCTTTTCTTTCACTCTGCTGATTACTTTTGCTCCACTTGCGTGATTTTCTTTATCTTCATTTCACCAGAATAAAAACCCACCGAGATTGAAAACCTCTTTTTCAAAGGAGTTCTGAACGAGATTCAGCAACAAATTCAACACAAACGTTACGCAGTTAATATGTGGAGGTACAGAAAACAGATACACGACATCAAATCAGCTTCAGCAACATTTAGTTTGGATGTGAAGGCACAAAATGAGATTAACTGAATCTCAAAATGTTGATACTTTTGTTCTTTTCTAGTTTATTTTTACTGTTACTATAAACCATGTGCCTGACTTGTCCCATCTTATCTTATCTTATCTTATCTTATCTTATCTTATCTTATCTTATCTTATCTTATCTTATCTTATCTTATCTTATCTTATCTTATCTTATCTTCACTCCACCTCCAACACAACCGTCCTTCTAAGAGAATAAAAAAAACGAATTATTTTTTGTGTTTTAATTTATTTCCTGACTTATGTCTTGTTTTGTACGGCCCTGCTCCTCTTCATGGGAGGGTTTATTATGAGTGGCCTCATTTTTTATCTATTTTGACATTCTTTCACTTTGAGTTTCACCATCTGGCTTCCTGCTCAGGCACAAAATAACTCTGAAATGAAGGATTACGTGGAAACTACTGCTGCACTGAGTTGAAATGACTTCAGTGTAAAGCTGTGAGTTTGCTGCTCCTCTCTGCAGCCTCCCCCGCGGCCTGCAGCACCTCAAACTCCTGCACTCAGATCAGCCAGAGAGAAACACACACAGATGACATGAAACAGCAGAGGACCAACAACAACATCCCTTCCAACTCCACTAAAACTGTATTTGTTGTTACATGTGTTGCTGCCTCTGCTTGCAGGCAGTTTCACCCCTGGCGAGCTGATCGGCCGGCTGGGTTTATCTGTGTGCAGCCTGTGAAACTGCGTGTTTGTTCAGGTGTGTAACTCATAGAAGGAGAGAGAAACCTTTGCAGACTGAAGCTCTTACCCAGTGCTGCAGTCAGATGAGAAACAATATGTTAAACAAAATAAAACAATTCACCGCTCTGATGATTTGTGCTGATTCGACTGAAGAACAGTTGCAACATTTTTGGATCATTTCCTCCTGTTTTTTTGGACTAAACAGTATTTTTACGGACATCATACTGACCCAATTTGTGAGCGAATGTAGAACATGCCTCATAAATCTTTGCGGTAAAGAAGATAAACGTGTCAAACAAAGTCATGAAGGTTTACACGAAGTGAGCGATCCAGCAGAGAGAGCGGCACTCACACTGAAAGTAACGCCTCTGAGGAAATAATAGCAGAGATATGAAAAATGTTGAGTGAACTTTTCACCCAGCAGCAGTTTTCTCTCAGCTCTCTGTACCTCTTAAAAACAGTTTTTGCTACCCAAGGAAAATTACTGTTAACTCCACGTCGGAAGAACGGGGCTACTTTATCAATTTATAAATCTGAACCAAAGCAAAACATCAGGGGTTCCTCAAGGTTCCAGTCTCGGGCAACTCCTTTTATTTTGAACATTTACATGATAGTTTTGTCCAACATATTCATGAGAGGAATGGGGCAGATTGTCCACCATCTTAAGACAGAAATCACTGTTTTTGATACAAGGTTCTTGCCTTATATGCTTTTATTTGTTTTGTTTCATCTTAGCATTAAGAATGTTTCTGTATTGTTGAATTACTCTGATTCTTTTCTCAGAAGGCCTCACTTGAAGAAAAGCAGTGAAAGCAGCTTTCTGCAGGGTTATCTCTCAGCGTAAAGCTCTTGACCTGCTAGAAAGCTATAAACCCATCGCCGTGAAGATGTACAACTTGCTCTGTTTAACCCGGTGTCTGGAACCGGATAATCTAGTGCGAGATAGCTTGTGTTTTTAGTTAGTGATTGTCATTGGCGCTGCAGCTATGTGATGAAGTGTTTTCCCCTCCCTTTAGTGTTGCAGCGTCCTTTGTGATAGGGATCCTGAAAGCAGTAAAAAGAGAGGAGCAGGCAAGTGTGGTTTCAGAGCGGAAGGAGATTTGTAGCTGAAAACACATCTCTGTCTGTTCTTCTTGTGAGTTAACAAAAAAAAATCTAACTCTGTTGTCTTTCCTGCGTTTGTTTAATCTGTGTTTAATAGGTGTTAAACCTGATATTTACTTGGTCCTTACAGGAAGGATTCCTGCAGGTGTGCTGGACCCCAGTGCAGACCGTGAGCACCACAAGTTTGCTAGTGGAAACCTATCAGAACCTGTTCGAGGGCTGATTCTGGGCCTGACTGCTGGGAACTGAAGGTTGACGACACGCCAAGGAAAGACGACAGCGGGTGAGTGACTCTTGTTTAAAAGTGGCGAGTGACTGAGGATCAGAAAACCCTGTAAATTCTGGACTCTAACATGTACAAAATAGTGCACAAAATCTGTGAAGTCCTGGCGCAAAAATTCATGTAAAGGTGTAAAGCCTGGAGCTGCAAGGGTGGAGATCTTGTCCTGTTGTGGGCAACGGGGTCCAACTAATACCCGTGGTAAAAGTACGTCTAAAATCCATGACAAAAAGTGTGATTGTGAGAGTGATTGGAGGTATGAATACCATCTGGTATTTTATCTCATATGAAACAGTAGGGTTGTAAGCAGCAAACCTCTTGTGGATGCACAGGTAAGAACTCCCCACTCGAAAGAGTTGAAGCGGGAGTTACCACAACAGGTTGTTTTAATTGCTGGCCTACTGAACAGATCTCCAGTTTCTAGGACTCCCTAGGCGTCGACAAACTGGACCAAATTTCATTAAAAAAAATAAATAAAAAATGGGGAAAGTAAAAATAAGCCAACAGACAGTTTAAAATCAAATGACTGGAAATATGTCGAAGATCAGGAAGCGCGCAAAGTAAAACGTTTAAACAAAAGGATAACAAACTATAACTTTGACGGCTGTCTAAATTCACAAAAACTAACTTTACTGCAGGATAACATGAAACAAAAAACAAAGTCAAATACAAAGAAAATGCATGAAGAAGGGTATGACGATGTAAAATTTTGGTTAGAATTAGCGCTAAAGAGAGAAGAGGGGGGAAAGAAATCTAAAAAAAAGTGTAGAACTGAGTAAAGAAAAGAATTTGATGTTCTATAGGAACGAGGATAATGAGACAGGGCCGAGGAGAAAGCAGGCAGCGCAGCAGCAGCGGGGGGGTGGGAGAGTAGATGAAGTGGGTGAGTATAGACACAACAACACAGAAGAGGAAAAACAAGGAGGACAGAGTGTAAAATAATACCCCGAGTTGCCCTCGTCCCTGGAATATGAGTAGAAAGATTGTGAAGGACCTGACACGAGATCAAAAGGAGGAAAATATGAGCGGTCTAAACAATTGGGAGAGAGCCTGGTGCAGGGAGCCACAGCTCCCACAGCTCCCACAGCTCCCACAGCTCCCACAGCGCCTTCTCTCCCTCCCCCATGTTGTCCTTCAGCAGGGAGAGATAGTCCGCCACAGAAGACGGAGAAGCAGCTACTGATTGGGTGGCTACTTCTACAAACTTAGAAATTAGTGCATCCACTGGGTTAACTAGAAGAGCATTGTTCTGGACACTGACAAATGTTGCTTACAGAAGAGGAGGAAGTTCTCCTAAAGGACATTCCTGATAGGTTGTGGCCTAAAGGCTCCACAGATGTGGGTCTAGTAAAAGGAGCCTTGCCAGTGCAGATTAGCCCTAAAATGGAAATTAGAGCAGAGGACAGATGAAGCAGAAGAGACACTTTGCAGAACAAAGCAGGCCCTCGTGTCAAGTACTGCACTAGATCTATCAGATGGTGGATTGTAGAGGTCATTTCATGACCTCGGTACTGGTTCAACAGCATGGTGATAAAATGAGACTGTTAGCATATTTCTCTTCCAGACTTGATAGTGTGGGTTGCGTCTCACTGTGTGACAGCTGTGATTGCTGCTTCTATGGCAGTAGACGTCAGTGCTCCTATAGCTCTGCTCCACCTATTAGCATTAAAAGTCCCACATCTGGTCTCAGCACTATTACTGCAGACAAATATGACATTCTTATCACCTGCTAGGCATCTCTCATGCATGTCCACCCTCTTATCTCAACCCCATCTGACTATTGAAAGATGCACGGTTTTAAATCCTGCAACACTGTAACCCGTCCCAGACGATGGTACAAATCAAACTAATGGAAAAAGACCCCAAGAGACATGCAACAATTAAGTTCTCAAAATGAAAAAGATTTGTGGATAAAAAATGGAGCAAAAATAGAAGATGATATCTATAAATGATCTGCTAATAAACATATCCTACCAAAAAAAGTCTGTATAAATGGGCTGCAATACTGAGCCGTGGCGTCTCGCATGTCTCAGCAGGAGGGATGGCAGGACAGAGACATCAATATTATACCACTTACGGATTTATTTCCTATTCAAAACATTTTTGTAGGGCCTCTTTAATATGCGCTAAACACAACCCTAAGACCGCGTAGAGGAAAATTTCCTAACCCGCAATATCCATTTCAAGTAAAACACATGAACTTCATAGAATTGAACAAAAGTGAAGGGAAAAAGTAATGTTTAGGAATAATTGATGCTTTCTCCAAATGGATTGAACTTTTTCCCACTAAAAACTCAGACGCTTTAACAGTAGCAAAAGTATTTTACAAGTACATCAGGGCTGACACCCTTTGAAGCCCAATTTGGAAGGCCGTATAGATTCCCACAGGTTAAAAATCAATGGGAAATAGATGACATGAGAGCCATGTTAGAAAAACAAAAACAAACTGAAGATCTCTCTTCTGTGTCCCAGCAGGAGACCCGATTAGTGGAGCCCGGAGATTGGGTGCTAATAAGGAGCATAACGAAGAAACACTGGCACTCTGCTCAGTGGGAAGGACCGTCCCAAGTGTTGCTGACCAGGTGTTGCTGACCGCTCCCACGGCTGCAAAAATAGCAGAACGGTCATCTTGGGTACATTTAACACACTGCCAAAAGGTCATTTCATCTCAACAGTAGCTGGGAAGCGAGCTCAGGACGCTCACCGACCTACAGGGCAAAGTCCAGCGTACAAAGGGGGTCAAACCAAATAGTTTTACCGTCTCAAAACTGGTGAAGATTGTCCACAACCCTGTAGTGTCTTTAGGAGCTGAACGGACTTGCACATTAATGAAATGGCGAATAAATATATCGTTTTTGTTTTGTGTTTTCATCTGGGAACAGCTCATGTCATAAATGAAACAAGTTATTCTTGTAGCACTGCTAACGAAATGAGGACGGGTATTCAGGTCTGCTTTCCACCTCGTTCTACCATCACCGTTTTAGTCTCCTGGGAAAGTCTGGCGTCAGCAAACTACAGAGATTACACTTGGTATATGACAAATGATGTTTTCAACACCGGCTGGGAAACCTTAGTGGCTGACGAGGGGAATAAATGGACAAGAGACTGGGGCACCACCACATACGCACAACATCAGAAACAGATACTGAGTATTTCACGTGCAGACGAAGGAATACGGATCGGTATCAACACGGCCACACATCCCTTGTTTCCTCCCAGTGCAAGGAAGGAAAAACCTGACTCAACATGCTGGGAATTCTACTTGTGGGCTTTTACTTTAGGGGCTGATCCAAAATTTCTAACAGTTCTCTGTGAGGAGTCTCAGGAAGGTGGGGGAAGCGCTACTTCTCCATGGACAGTAGGGGCGAAGGTAAAAGAGGTAGAAACCGTTAATGACTGGTTCAGCGTTAACACAGGTGTGTCAGGGCACATTAATAACTGGTTATTAATGGTAGAACAGGCTGCAAAAATGGCTAAACAAGATTGTGTAGTGTGTATGGAACCAAGGCCTCTACTTCGCGTGACCCCAGCAACCATTTCAGAACAATGTTTATTAGACGTAATGAGTAAAACTAATCCTAACAGCGCCTGTGTGATTTATGATTCAATATTTCCCCTTGCAGCAGCTGATGAAGAGAAACCTTTCTTTTCTAGGAAGGTAGCTCCGGGTAACTTCTCATGCGTTAACATAACAGGAAGTGGAAAAAGATTGGGGAATCTTCCAGGTGCTATGTGTGCTACTGTTCTCTCTGTAAACGGTGATTTTAACCCTGTGTCTCGTGCAGACGTCTGGTGGTGGTGCGGCGGCGACAGGATTTTTGATCGATTACCTCGAAATGCAACAGGGTTATGTGCATTAGTTTCTTTATTATTACCAGTTTCTGTCTATCCTGTGTCTGCAGAACATCTAACCGACACTTTGACTAGCGTCATGCCTCAGCAGTGGCATCATTTACAGAAACGAGAGCTAACAAGGAAACGTAATGATCCTACATACATCGATGCCATTGGGGTCCCTCGTGTTGTACCCGATGAATATAAAATGGCCGACCAAATCGCAGCAGGTTTTGAATCTACAATTTGTCGGTGGTGTTTGGTGAACAAAAGCGTGGACAGAATCAACTTCATCCATTTCAACGTACAAAAACTGGGCAACCGGACAGAGGCTGGTTTTGAGGCGGTTCATGAGCAGCTGGCCGCTACATCACTGATGGCTTTCCAAAACCGCATAGCTCCTGACATGCTGCTGGCTGAACAAGTGGGAGTGTGCGCTATCTTTAGAGGAAGGTGCTGCACCTTTTTGCCCAACAACATAGCAGCTGATGGGAGCCTGACGAAGGCCCTTGCGGGGCTCCGTACCCTTAATGGCAAAATGAAAGAGCTCTCTGGAGTGAATACTTTCATGTGGGATGAATGGATGAGTGTTTTTGGAAAATACCGAACCCTTGTGTCCTCTATGCTAGTATCAATGGCAGTCTTTGCTGCCATTGTAACCTTGTGTGGATGCTGTTGTATGCCTTGCCTGCGCTCTTTGTTAAACCGTCTCATTTCCACAGCAGTTTCGCCCATGAAGGACCGGATGACACTGATGTATCCTTTATTAGTCAAAGATCCTGAGTCCATCAAAGAATACTCTGATGACGATTCTTCTGACCTGTATCCAGATCCTAAGTTTTGGGCTGAGTACGATCCTTAAGTGTAAGCATATTTGCGTTCTTACAAATGAACTCCCAGCTGAAAATCGTTTGAAGTGGCTGTTTAGGAGGGAAGTGAGAATTAGAACAAATATGTGATAAACAGGGGGGAAATGTTGGATAAATTGTGACGTTATTAATCAAATATTTGTTGTGTCATGTACCTTTATAATGTTCTTTTATTTGTTTTGTTTCATCTTAGCATTAAGAATGTTTCTGTATTCTTGAATTACTCTGATTCTTTTCTCAGAAGGCCTCACTGAAGAAAAGCAGTGAAAGCAGCTTTCTGCAGGGTTATCTCTCAGCGTAAAGCTCTTGACCTGCTAGAAAGCTATAAACCCATCGCCGTGAAGATGTACAACTTGCTCTGTTTAACCCGGTGTCTGGAACCGGATAATCTAGTGCGAGATAGCTTGTGTTTTTAGTTAGTGATTGTCATTGACGCTGCAGCTATGTGATGAAGTGTTTTCCCCTCCCTTTAGTGTTGCAGCGTCCTTTGTGATAGGGATCCTGAAAGCAATAAAAAGAGAGGAGCAGGCAAGTGTGTTTTCAGAGCGGAAGGAGATTTGTAGCTGAAAACACATCTCTGTCTGTTCTCCTCGCGAGTTAACAAAAAATCTAACTCTCTTGTCTTTCCTGCGTTTGTTTAATCTGTGTTTAATAGGTGTTAAACCTGACAGTCAAAAACCAGGACTCAACTAAACTATACGAGCAAAAACATAAAGGACTCAGATTTAAGTTTTCAACATACAATTAAAGTTAATAACTTTTTTTCCCTAGTTATATTTATTTTTATTTTTCAATCTTTAATATTGAGGGGGGAAAAGGAGAAATTGTGAGGATATGGATGTTTGTGTGTGTTTTTCTGTTAATTTAGTCCCTGTGTTGTGGCCTTTTACCCCTGATTGATCCCTGCTGTCTCTCCTTTCCTCTGATTATCCACCTGTGTTTCTCATCCCACCTGTATTCGCTGCTCCCTGTCAGATCCTTGTCGTGTGTCACCAGTTGTGTCTCGCTGTCTGTTTTAGTTCCAGCTAACCTCATTCTTCACCTGTGCTGCCTGGATTTCTGTTCTCTTTTGTGATTCTCATTAAAAACATCATTTCTGGCTACAACCCGGGTCCAGCCGTGTCCTCACCGCCAGTCCTGGATTTCATGACAGAAATTATAATCCATTAAAGGTCTGAGATTTATTCTGAATTCAACTTGACAATAATTTCTTAAAAATTTGGGGAAAATGAGCTCTAAGTTCTCAACCTCTGCCTCCTGTCTGTCCTACGTCTGAGAAATTTGCGTTTCAGGGACAAGAAACAGAAGGCAACTCTGGAGGATCATGTTGGATTCTCACAATAATAGTCTAGTTTCAATAGTCCTGTTCTGATGCAGGAGTCGGTCTTTATAAACAGCCCCAAAAGAGATTCTTCGTGATGCTAGTTTTAAAGTTTAGCCATGCAGCCTCCTGAACCTTTCAGTTTTCCTTGAGCCACTGTCGGCTCTTTGCTCCTGATAAAGCCTCTAAGTCTGCTTTCATCCTGCTGCTCCGATCCGCTTTCTGCTCTCAGCTGATAACGCAGCGCAGAACATGATGCACTCACAGCTGGCGGCTCTGCTGTACATTTTTCCATTCTACTCTATTTAATTTGAGTCATCTGATCGAACCTGGCCAGCTGTGTATTATCTTCTAGAAAACTGTATTTTTAAACCCTCCATGTGGTGTTGCGTAACAACTACGTAGATATTGTATGTCCTGAGGATGGATGGATTAAACAGAGGATGTGGACCCGTGTTTAAAGCTCCCCACATGTTTCCAGTTCTTCTGTATGGTGCCGACACGCTGAGGGCCATAACTGAGACCGCCCTGTGACGGCCTGATTATCCGACACAGGATGTTCAGTGGAGGAGACTCCAGCGCAGTGGGAGGAGGCAGCGGGTAAAGGGAGCTCTCTCTCTGCGTACAACAATGAAATCACCTGAGTGCACTCTCTCTGTGTAAACAATAAAACATCTTCATTTTCTAAATCATCCCTTCTGTTTTTCAGGAACTGGTGGGTTTTGGACACGTAAACACTGAGCTGAAATAAGTGCAATGTGGCTTTAAAAAGCTGGAATCTTGTGTAATAGTTTAAAATAAACACTGATTACCTTAACTAAAAAAGCAGGTATAAAATCCTTTTTATTTTAGAAAGATCTTATTTTTCTAATATCTGCCCACTAATAGTCTAAAAATGTTGTGTTCTGATCTAAAACCACATAATGGTTTAAATCACTTAAAGGTTGTTTAATTGGTGAAAAAAAATAAAATAAAATCCCAGAAATACCTCCAAAGTGGTAAAAAAAAAAATGTTTGTCTGTGTGGCGTTTTAGGACAATGAGTCTTGTTTTTAATGTTAATAAGGAATAATTGAAAGAACACAAACAAATCTTTGTAGCAACAATGTTCTGACCCAGTAGTGAATTGGTCTTAAGTACTTCAGGCTGCGCTGCATTGCAAACAAACACTGTTCTGCAGTGGAAATAATTGGTACATTTCCATTTCAGGAAACATTGCTTGTCATCTGCAAATGCACATTCAGTTCCCACCATGGAAAAAGAGAAAAGCATAAAGAATTTCCCAGAACGAATTCTGTCTCTGCATGATTATAGCTCAGTTAAGATCCACAGTGACAAAATGGAAAACTGTCCTGAAGCCTAATTGTTGAAAATTGGATATTGTCTTTGGAAACTGTGAACGCAGTGTCCTCCAGGTATCTTTGCTTCCCAAATACTTAAATAGTGTGTTTATTCAAGAGACACAGTGGTGAAATTAATTGCTTCATTAATCAAAGATGGATGCGTTCTTCACACACACACACACAAATACTCCTTCAGTTTTTCTTTGTTGTTTTGCTCTTTATCACATTTTCAAATAAGGATTTAATCTATTTGTGGAGAAAATCTAACCAAAAACATCAAGTGATGTCAGATTTTGTGATGGAGAAGGAAATAAATGCAGACAGGAATATTAGAGCTACTTGAAGAGGATTAAAATCCACTTATAATGAGACTTAGAAATGACATGAAACAGACACATGAAGAACTGGAGAGTTTAAGACCAGAACAGCAACAATTATGATGTCAGAAGAACAGGACAAACAGCCTGAAGGCCTGCAGAAAATAAAACAGGATGGAAAGGAGGAAATCAAAGTAACTGGCTTTTGGAGTGGGAAAGTGGATAAAGGACAAGGTTTGACAAACTGGTGAAACTGGGAGAGAACCTGAACAGAGCTGAGCGACTCATAAACTCTGAAATAAAGATGGAGGAAACTCCGCAAGGATGTAACTAAACAAAATCTAAACAGTAACACCATATAGGAATCAGAAACAGGACTCAGAAAACACAACAAGAGCTAATAATCTCAACTCAAGGCAATGAACACTGTATGGAATGCTGTAGGTGACAAAAATCAACAACCAAAACTAGTCCAGCTCACAATTAAAAACACAAAGAGATCGTAACAGGCTTTATGAAAATATAAATACCTCCTTGTAAAAATGCTGCATTATCTATGATTACTATATATTTTTATTCAATTTCACTGATCACACTGGTGCAGAGTTATGAAATGAAACGGAAACCTTTTGAGTCATTTAAGTTCCTATTAAGGCTGTTTTTCACATCGAATCGGATCGGTATTAGCCGATGCTAAACCTCAGACATCTGCATCGGTACTGAAAGTGCGGTCCGGTGTCCTGCAACCTTTTCAGCATGTCAGCATGTCAACAATAAGCACAAAATAAAAACTTTTTTACATCATACTTTAACAAAATACCGTATTTCTCTTAATACATCCATCCATTGGTTATAACCTCTTGAATGTGAAGGATTGCAGGAGAACGGTAGTAGCAGTGGTGGACAGTACATTTACTTGAAGACTGTACTTAAGTACTTTTTCGAGTATCTTTACTTGAATATTCATTTTTGGGGATCTTACAACCATCACTCCACTCCATTTCCAGGAAGCCTGCCTCACTCGATCCTTTCAGCTCAGCAGCTTTGGATGCTGTTGCTGTTTTTTCTGGAATGCTTTTAGCCACACGCTGTGCTACTTTAGTATTTTTAAAAGTTTAATTAGAGTAAACTTTTGACTTGTAACTGAGTAAGATTTGACCATATCAATACTTTTACTTTGTCCTCCTCAGTCCAGGGTTGGGTTGGAGGATTATACAAACATGGACAGACTAATAATCAGTCTATGTTCTTCCATAAACTAATTGAAAAAACAAAAACAAAGAAGAAGTCTCTGTTCTGATATATGAGACATTAAAAGGGCAGAAAAATAATTAGCGGTGAAAATATGCGTGAATTAGGGGCCACCGGGGCCCCTCTCAGGGAAAGAGGCAGTGTGTCTTTAATGTGAAGTGGGACTGACTGTGTAACTTGAGTCGGGATGAAAACTGTGCTCCGGATCCGGCTGCCCGTCCAGATGCAGCTCGCCGAACAGAGACGGAAGGTGCAGGATGGATCCCGTCCCGCTGCTGCTCATCCTGCTCGCATCGGGGCCCCTGACCTCGGCGGTCTACGACGGGCCCCTCCAGCCGGAGATCTCCAACGGCACCTTCCATCACTTCTTCGTCCCGGACGGGGATTATGAGGAGACGGTCGACCCGGAGCACTGCCAGATGCTGTTCAAGTTCTCCGACGTGGTTCCGTGCGCGGCCGCGGAGGAGAGCGACGCCGCGGTGCGCGACGACTTCATCATCACCAAGCTGCAGGCGGAGGACGCGGCGCGGCTGCTGGAGGGCATCGGCCGCGCCGTGGCGCACGACCTGGACGGAGAGGACAGCTACGGGAAGTTCCTTCTGAAGGAGATCTCCCAGATCGGCGAGGCCTTCTCCAGCGTGGACAAGTCGCTGGTGGAGCTGGAGGTGAAGTTTAAGCAAAGTCAAGAGACGGAGCTGAGGGAGGAAGAGCAGCTGAACGGCTACGCGGTGAAGCAAGTGAGCGACATCAGAGGCGCTCTGAGGGAAACCACCGACATCTCTCAGGGACTCAGAGACAGACATGAGCTGCTGTCTCTCATCATCCGCAGCCATGGCACCAGACTGAGCCGCCTGAAGACTGAGTTCCTCAATGTGGGCTCATGAATGTGCTTGGGAGACAATGAGTAATATAAAAGAGCCACCCAGCTCATCAAGCAACTTTAAAGTGCACTGTGGTTTATGAATATGCCTCTGAAGTATTTCACCCTGACCTTTTTGGGTGTCCTCGTTCCGCGGAGCTATGCGAGGAGCTGCAACTAAAATATCAACACATTCCTGTGAGACAGGAGTGGGAAGAAACAATGAGTGGATAAATTATGGCTGTGCCACCACTTCCGGTTTATTAAACTTAATGTCAATCTGTATTATTTGAACGTTGTTGATAGTTCATTGAATAAATATCTATTTCATAACAATGAATTTCCCCTTTTGTTGCAGTCAGGTTGAAGAGAAGAGCAGGTCAGAGTTAGAGGACACTTTACTGAATGAACAGGAAGTTTTCCAAAGGCATCAGTAAGTTGGGCACATCTCAAAATATAGTTTCAGTGATTCAAACAGTGAATCTCATATAAATATATATATTTTTTTTTTTGTTAAAAAAAAATTAAAACAGAAAGGTCCATATAATACTTAGTAGTTCAAAGTTTGCTTTAAAAACAGCCACGTTTTATGTGCAGTGTTGGTTCTGGTGTCTCGTCTTTCTCTTAGCAATTCTCCTCAGATTCTCTGTTGGATTATTGTTGGGCCAGCGAGTTGGTCAATCCTTCACAGTGATGTTTTTGTTATTGAAGCTACGGACCAGTCAAAGTTAAATTGTCAGCAGAGGAAAATCCTGAAATTCTCTACAACAACCTGCACCGACTTTGGACCTGACGTCCAAACCGTCATCAGCTGGATGAGTGATGTCATCAATACCACAAAATGACACGGTTCCTTAAATCTTCATTCATTATGGAAACTTTAAGCTGGACCTCATGCGACTGTCTACTCATGCTCCAGACTCTGACCTTTAAAAGTCTGGAGAGAGCTATCTGGACCACTAAGCAGCAGTCCGGTGCTTTTTATCCCAGTTTCAGTCACTTCTCATGTTAATTAGTGACTTTATTCAATGAATGCAGCAGTTGCCATAGAAGTTCAAACTATTAAGACTAAAGTTCTCACTTTGGTTTGCGCACACTTTTTTATTCCACTAAACTTTCCATCATTCTTCTCCTGTGTGTGATCGACTGTTTGCTTAACTGTCAACTCAACATTTTCCTCCATGACTAAAAACGCCATAATATTTATGCAACAAACTATTTTTGTTTAATTTTATGTAATAGCTATTTTTTCTGAGAAAATGGATTTTTGGTTTCCATGAGTTGTAAGACATAATCCTCAAAATTAGGAAAAATTAATGCTTTAATTTTATAATATTCCACTTTGCATAAATGCACTTTCACTATTCGTTACAGATCAATAAGTAATTTTTGTGGTTTTAATGAAAACAAACGCTGGTCTTCCCAACTCTCCAGAGTGCAGAATTATTACACTGATGTTCTGAAGCTGTGGGTGTCCCAGATACATTTCTGGGGCCTCATGAAACCTCACGCCGGTCCTGCATCCATCTGTGTTTCGGTCTGCATGTCATGATTATTTTTTCATTCCTTCCCTTAGCCGTCAGGCATTCTGCTGCAAATCTCCCTTTTTCTTTGAACTGTGTGAATTTTGCATAAACTGTCCTCTTGCTTTCCGTTCATCCATTCCTGGTACCACACGAGTGGCAGACTCGACTGTCCCTTCAAATTGGACCTGTTTAATAGGCGTCTAAAGTCTGTCGCTGCCTCCTGCAAACCATCTGGAAGTAATCTACCGGAGTATGAAACATGTTTGCTCCAAAGCAGTCACTGTCGCTATTGTCTGCTCGTTTATCTGTCACATGCAGTTTATGATTCATGTGAAATATTACTGTGGTAAACTTCTGAACACTTCCAGATAAGGCCAGTTTACTGTAAATAGAACAATGAACAAAATCCATTTTGCCCCTGTTGTTATTTTCAGCTGGAAAATAAGTTCTCATTTTAGACATACTGTCTGTCCTAGAAATGGAAAAAATAAATAGTTTACAGCCTGCTTGCGTCTGTGATCCCTAAATCTCCAGATTTTCAAAGCCTTCTGTAATCTGTGAATTGTTTAATTACTGTATAAAATTCACCCGCTCCACCCAGCATCTGCAGAAAACAACAACAACAACAACAAAAAAACCCACAAACGAGCTGCCAGAAGCGTGCGCCCACTCTTTACCAGCGATGCTTTCTGCAGATTTGAGGGCGGCCAGATGGGCTGCCACTGGGTGTGATTTCCTCTGTCTGGTTTTCCTCACAGTCCAGCTTCCCCTGAGGGACCCCCTTTCTAAAACAGCCCTCTGTAGCTCAGCACATGGCTAACCGGCATCGTCAAAAAAAAAAAAAAAAAAACCTGAACTGCAGGAGCTTTGTGTGTACAGAAACCCTATATGTCTGCACTGCTCTTAATTTCCAGAGGCACCGCACAGGGCTCAGAAGATTTGACTGAAAAATAAGGGTACATTTTCCACAGCATAAGATTAAGGTATAGTGGGTTGCAGCTGTTCTTTTTTTTTTTTTTGGTTTACTTTTTATTTTGTGGCTCAAATGCACGTTTTTGTTTTGTGGATTTAGCCGGGGGGGTTTGTGTGTGGAGACACAAAACAGCGTGGTGTGTTTAAAGGGAGCAGACTGTTTCCCAGTTAAACACATTTTCAGGACAAACAAAGAAAGGTCAGGAATGTAGCACCGAGTTGACCTGAGAAAACTTTGACCCCTTCCTCTCCACATTAAGAAAAAAAACCTTCAAGAGATCTTGTGTTTCTGTCAGAAATAATTGCTAAATATATTGTGTATTAGTAGCCCTGCTGTTCCCACACGGCAGAGTCAGCTGTGACCACATGTTTCATTTACCAGCATGTGTAATAATGAAAGTGCAGAGATTGATCTACTTTTTAAACATCATCTTGGACCTTTAGGATATGTTAGTTGACAGCAGAACTAAAGTCCAATTTAACTTTAAGACAATTAATTTTGAGATTAAAATAAGAATGAATCAAATCCAGAAATACATTCTATCCTGGCTGTTCCTGAAAACATTGCATTTCCATCAAAGGATTCCTCCATCCATCCATGTGAGGGATGGATGGATTTATGGATCAATGGATAGAGTCAAAAATTAGACAAATAAAAATTATGAATTGTGTTTTTTCCTGATTGTTTTTATTCATTTATTTTTAAAAAATTATAATTAATTACTTACTTTGTTTTATTCTGTAGGCAGTGAACCATGAAGACCTGATGCATCCTATAGTTATTGACAGAGGAACAATTTTTAGTTGTTCTGGACTTTGTGAAGTTACTGATCTTGTCAGCACTATAAGTACTTCACTGATACATTTAGCCCACATACTGTTTTCTTTGTGAATTATACTTTTTACACAAAAAAAAAATCCTCAAAGTTATTTCATCACATTTTTACACTGCAAAAAGAGCCTTAGGAGACACATGTGAGTGAAGCAATTGTTTTAAAAATACTGATTTTAATTTCTTTGTGGTTTAAGATAGAAGAGACTCAGATGAATACAACTGGCTCTAATCGTGTTATACGTTTCAGTGGAGTTTATTTACGTCTAACTGACAGCTAAAAATTGCTTCTCCATTTGTTTCTGTCCTTTTTGGGAAAAGCTCATAATTCAATTTAGTTTTATCAAGTCGTGTTCTGGCTGCGTGGATTTGCATGTGTAAGCAATTACGAGTGAAGAGAAATCCAAGCTGCTGTTTCTCTGCCTGCTGACACACCAGTGAACCCAACATCAGTATAAACATCATCTATAAAAACATTTATAGGTCAAGTTTATTAGTTTTGAATGGCTGTTTTATTTTTTCCAAAAATATCTTGATGAAGGTAAGACCTCGAGAACAAACAAAACATTTCCCTCAAACACTGTTTGGTCTTAATGCTCATATTTTTTCTTGAATAAACACAAATGCATCTGCATACATACAGTTCAAAAAGTACATGTACATATTTATATTTTTTTAATGGGTACATAATGATACACAGTTGCCCTTTGAAATGTGATGATGCACATCAATAATTTTCTCTTCAGTACAGTTTGTTTGAAAATTCTGCTATTGAGGTTCTGCCAGTTTTTCTTTTTCTGTTTTTCTTCTTTTCAATCTAGCAGAATGTATAGGAAGAAATGATGATGTCCCCCTCTTGTAGAGCAAGCAATGACACATAAGAGTTCGTTCGGAAAAAAGCACCAGAGGAACTAAGCTTCAGGCAATTGCCACCTCTTTGTCATTTTTGTCTGTCTGGGAGCCTGTGCTTTTTCTCTGTCTGAAGGCGCTCAGTGACCTCGGATGAAACCGTCTGCAGAGCGAGGCTCAGAAACCGTTTCAGTATGAGACAAGCGTCTGTTTGGGTGGTCACGGCCCGTCACACGCAGCCGTTCTCCTGTCTGGGCTTGTGAGCCACTGGGGTGTGTGGAGGGTAGAGGGAAGGAGCCAGCGTGCACAGGAAGCCTGCCAGCAATGTGAGGCCCAGTCCACCCCAAGCGCAAAACATGGACCAGCCGTAACCGTGACTGATGTCCTCTGGTATACCAAACATGTAGCGGGGATAACGGGACAGTTCAAAGTTGATCCCAGCCACGCATGTGCAGAGGGAGATTATGCAGCATGTCCCTGACGGAGGGCAAAACAGAACAAGTCAGACATGATTACAAAACAGTTTTGTAGATATAGAAGAGTAGATAAGACATGAGAGGAAAAAACAGTTGCTCTCAAACTCGAGCCACATAGCTAGACTTTTAGGGTTGAGCTATGTTACTGTGAAGCTTTTTTATGTTTAAGGCTCACCTATAATAAGCCTTCAAAGGGTTTAAAATGATCAAACCATCTACTTTTACAAGTTCTTTTCAATCACTGCTCTCAATATGTCTTTAAACCTCGAGAACTTACGGGCTAATTTACCTAATAAACTGAACACAGTCTTCAGTACGGTGCATTGTTGGTATCTTATGTATGTGTTCCAGTTCTATCTATCTATCTATCTATCTATCTATCTATCTATCTATCTATCTATCTATCTATCTAATCTATCTATCTATCTATCTATCTATCTATCTATCTATCTATCTATCTGTAAGTCTGTCTGTCTGTCTGTCTGTCTGTCTATCTATCTATGAAGGTAGATATAGCTAGGTGGCTAAGTGGCTAGCTAACACGCTAGCTACTAGCTAATTTTAGGGTTTTCAGATAGCTAGCTATCTTAAAATTTGAAGGAACTACTTTCAATTTCCTTCGTTACTGCTTCTTAACAAATTACAAATTAAATTAAAGTCACTTTAATTTTATTTTACTGATTCACAGAGGTTGTTCCGTCTCACATTGATTTGCATTTATCGTCCATTTGTATCTAAATGATTCCTATCACAAGGGATGTAGATGTACATGTATCACTGTAAATAAAACATATTTATCCAAATTAATTGAACGTTATGGGATTGTGGGGGGATATTTGTAAACCTGCGTTTTCTAGCTGAACTTGCCACTCACAATATGGTGGATTCGCCCACATATCGTTTCTAATGGGAAACGAGGCCAGCGGATGAGACATTTAAAAGCGCCCTCATTAGCAGAGAGACCACACTGCCCCTGTGCGGTGAGCTAAGGCAGGACCATCTCACCTCCCATGAGGAAGAGGAGTCCAGCCACATACTGCATCAGATCATGCTCCTGACAGCAGCCCAGCACGCCTATGATCCAGCCGAACAGGATGATGGAAACGGCCATGCCGATGAAACTGGCAGTCATCCTCTGGAGGTCTGGAAAAAAAAAAAAAAAAACAATTTCAGACTGAATCAACAAAAATAAATAAAAAGATCAAACGTGGTGT
Organism: Poeciliopsis gracilis; assembly: GCA_911649635.1. Classification (NCBI taxonomy): domain Eukaryota; kingdom Metazoa; phylum Chordata; class Actinopteri; order Cyprinodontiformes; family Poeciliidae; genus Poeciliopsis; species Poeciliopsis gracilis. The sequence goes on from CAJVRI010000506.1 coordinate 377,610, forward strand.
CTACTCACGGAGTGCGTGCCACTCATCCTGCCTGATAGTCTTCGTCAGATTTATTGGCAGGTTTCGAGGCAGCGCTGCAGAAGAGTAGTAGTATTTTATGGGTGTGCAGCGCGGAACCAATCCTGAGAACGTAAACAACACAAAGAGGACGCCTCGCATTAGCGCTCAGATCAGATGGGGAGGATATCACACGGCTCTCTGCTGCCACCCCCTTCTTTCCGTCGCCACAAAACAGCTCCCAACCCCACCGCCCTCCCCCATCCTTCCCATCTCCTCCACCACCACCCACCCATCTATCCACCCACTCTGTTGTACAGTAAGCTTTTTCCGCACACATCTCCCAGCTCCTGTTACTACAGCTCACCCTCTCGCGCTTGGCGGGGGGAAAAAAAAAGAAAAGAAAACACAAAGCTCGTCGATTGCATTGTAACTGTACTCCATGTTGCTGCGTTGAGGCCTGGACGGTCTGTGCGCAGCATCAGCACCTTGGATAGCGAAAGTGCAAGGCGCAGCGTCGCTCATACACACAACCCGAGCGATTAACTCAACACCATTAAACGTCAAATAAATATTCAGACCTTTAAAGATCAAATCCTCCGTCTCCAGGTCGAATCCCTCCCGGTGGCACTTTCTCCACAGCCCGGTGATGGTGGAGTTGAAGTGCCGACTGCAGAGGGACTCCATGGCCGAGGCGGGAGGCAAGAAGTGCCTCTTGGCCCGCAGCAGAATATCGCCCTGCCTCTCTGCGTGTTTCTCCCTCGGCAGCATGCGGAGCGGCAGGTTGTTGTTGGAGATGTAGATGTAGCCCGGGTCGTTCCTTTTGTTGGAGTAATTCTTGCAGCGCTCCCGGTGCCGCCTGGCGTCCGTCTCGTACCAGTTGTCTGTGCTTATCGCCACGGCTATCAGCCCCAGCGCGCAGAACGCCAAAAACAGCCCCGCCACGGTTAAAGTCCTCATAGCAGCCATGTTTCCATGCGCTTCTGGCCTCGGCGCCGTGGTGGTGGAGGGGCAGCTCTGGCTCCTGGATGCTGCTGCTGCTGCTTTCACTGGCTGCGGTGTGGAGCAAATTCAGCGATATGTCCAAATCCGAAAGGTGGATGCAGGACACAAGCCCTCATTTCTCCCAAATTCCAGCCACCTTAAATGAACCCAAATATTTTTGCAGGAAGATTTAAAAAAGAAAGAAAAAAAAAAACAACTAAAAAAACCGGGGCCTCGATCCGCTGTTTTGGTTGTGTCTCCTTTATGCATCTGAACTCGGTGTATCCCGGATACTGGTCGCGTCCAGCAGCTCTTTCCAGCAGATGGAGACAGAGCGAGTATTTGGAAACAGTCGCCCCAGAGCTGCACTCACTGCACCGAGGACCAACATGTGTAGGAAGAGAAATCCAGAGCCTGCCAGAGCCACTCAAGAGGATGCATCCTGCCTCCTCCCTTTAATGGACAGTCTCTTGAATAAACACAGCCGCTGCTGTCTCAAGCAGTAAAACACTGAAAGGCCGGCCATATTAAGCCCCCGCAAACTGGCCTTGCTTCCTTTGTGTAATGTACAGGAAACGGTTTCATCACATCCAATAGATTGCTTCTGGTAAATTTCCATTCCAGCACAGCTGTACAAATAACTGTCTGGGTCTTTCTGTAGACCAGGTGAGAAACACTGTTCAGCATTTAAAGCCAAAGGGTGTTTATGACATTTAATGATTGACCATAAATGCAAAAGTATCCCAAGACCTGCATTTAAACTTTTTCCACTCTAGACAGAAAGTGTTTTGCACATTCACTTTAAGGTAACGAATTATAACCAACTGCTTTCTGAAATCATCTAAGTCTTCGTATGAACACAGCTATACTTTGAGACCCTCAGTGTTGCTGGATAACAGTAGCGAACAAACAGCAAGCAGACCGGAAAAGTTGTGAGGAAGTGCAAAACATGGTTAGGTTATAAAACAACATAAAACCATTCAAGCTTCCCATGGAGTAATGTTCCTTTAAAAAACAGAACGAGTGGCAGATGCACAACTGTCAAGACATGGCTGTCTGTCTGTACTGACGGGTTCAGCTCTGGAGCTGGGGATGAGTCGACGGCTCAATTATTTAGTACGATCAATAAATCTGGCTTAGTGGCAATAAGAGAGGCAAGTTAGCCAACTGGAGGAATTCATTTATGATCCAATCAAAACCCAGATTTCACTCCATTATGCAGTTTTGGTAAGAAAACTGATAAGTTACTGAAGTTGATTAATATTGCTGATTGTTAGGAATATATTTAGTGGGTCCTGATTTGCATTTTTACTATTTTAGACATGGTCATAGGGGAAGCAAAAAAAGTTTTTATTTGTTTTCCCTTTCTTGTATACATTACTTACCGTAGTTTTATTTTTCAAATATTTTTCAAATATTTGAAACTTATTTTTTTTCTTTTTTTTTCAAAAATATTTTGAAAAAGATATATAGATAGATAGATATAGATATAGGTATTTATTTATTTATTTACAAAATATTTGTTGAACCTTTGCAACAACCGTAAATTAAGTTTCATTTTTCAAATAATGATGGGGCTACATCTGGAGTAAAGAAGTGACATTTTAACGTACAGAGTTGTGCTGTTTGAAATGTCCGTACTGAAGTTCTGAGTAGTTCTGCTGAAACAACACATTCCTTGACAAAGACAGGACAGATTTTTGTCAAAATCCTGCTTCTATGTTACCTTTACATTTGTTCAAATCAATGATACGAATGCATGTGAAGGAAGTTGTTGCTGAGTGTTTGAATAGTGTCCAAACACAAAGGATGCCACCTATTTTCTTACATCTGGAGGATGGTAGAATTTGCAAAAATAACAAGACAAGAAAAGATGCTTATTTTTACATTTTTTTTCTCATGCTAACCATACTAACCAGAAAAGATGTCAGCACGTCTGGATCCTGTTTTTAGACATCTGGTCAAATTTGAACTTGCATGAATCATGTTTCATTTGAATAAATGATACTTATAAATAACATTAAAAAGATGTTATGTTAACAAATTGCCTTGTGTAGCTCAAATAATAGAATTCCATAATTATTATAAATGAAAACTCAGATCGATTGTCTCATGCAGCCTCTCTAAGGAAAACATCTCCGAGTTTTTACGTCTGATTCGACTCTCTGGGATTCTTGTTTTGCATTAAAAAACGTTGCTGATCTGGCACCACTTCACCTGATTACCTGAAGGAAAACCACTTTTCAAACATCACAAAGCTTTTTTATTCCCCTGAAACAATGATACATGTCAAAGATACATCACCTATGCTACTCAGTTTACGATTAAAATGACACCACTCATATTTTTTTACTGCACATAAGTAGTTCCTCTTTTCATTTGCATGATAGCAGCCCCCTTCCACCTCCCAGCTTGCTTGGAAAGGGGACTCAAAGGAACACAGAGCCTCAGACCATTTCAGTCATGTTTTCACTGGTTTCATTCTCATGGTCAGAACTTCCTCTATTGAAACCAGAATGCCAAACTAAAAGGGGAACAAGCGAGGATCCAAACTTCGCTTTTGGTTTCAGCTCCTGAGAGCAGTATGCTTAAAATAATAATTTTAAAAAATCCTACATGACTTAATCATACTGAGGTATGACTGCCATTAAATCTGTGTGGGAGAGATCAACTGATCAGCTCATTTCATGAAGCAGATTTTGGGGGGAAACTACTTTCCTGCTCACTTATGAAACCTGTTTGAAAAAGTTATGTTTTATGAAAATGTAATCACAGCACAGCACAAGTAGATCTACTATTCAGAAAGTGTTGCAAATCCATTTTATTTAAGGTATAATAACAAATGTACATTTCAATGCACCCAATCAAACAGTGATGAGCTTTCTACCTGCTTTGCTGTATGTCTGAACTTTTAAAAACTGCAGGAAATGCATTTAAAACCAATCAGCGGCCATCAGGAACTAGGTGATCATATGAGTTTGACAATTGGGTGTTATGAATGTCGCCTGCATAGGGTCCAGCTTAGCTGATTTCTCACTTTCAGTTCCCATTTTTGCCTGCTGAAGCCGACATTGCGTGTTTCTCAGTGTAGCAATAGGAAAAACATAACTTTTATCACAAGCTGTAAAAGTCAAGACTCTCATGCTGCCTTGTTTACATGATGGATGGCTTTGTCATAACGTCTGTAAGTGCTTCTATTTTATGGCTTTATTTCAGTTAAATAGAGAGATGGGTGTTTGGTCAGAGTTCAGATGAAAGAGGGAGGCTGGCGGGATTTCACTGATTGTTTTACAGGTTTAGGACACAAAGTTAAACATGCTGATTAGTAAACCTGGTTTTCATCTTTGTGTGCGCTTTACAGGGATGTATGTTTATAATTTAGCCAGTGATGTTTAATCCAAATATGTGTAGAGGTTGTATTTTTTTTTTTATTGTTCAAGTAGTTGTATATATTTGATTGGAAAATTTATATATTTTTAAATCTTAAATAGGCATCCGAGGATGCTATTCCACATGAGCCGGAGACTTATCGACCGCCTGTTGACCTGTACCCCTACCTGAACGTGGGGGAGATTTACGAAGGTGAGAATATGAGACTTACTGCTTTAATGAGATGATAATTCATCACACAGCTTTAACGCTCCTCACTTGTCAGACCACAGATGGCCGTTCCACTCTGACCGGGTCCAGCCGCCAGACTTTGAGGGTTCCCCCGTGAATCACCTGACGGAGCTGCAGGCCGTGTCTCCTCAGCAGCTCATCCAGCCGTTCCCCCTCAGCAACGAGTCTCTGCACCTTCACCTGGAGACGCCACTGGCTCCGATCACCCTGTCATCACAAGTGAGTTTGTCTGTGCAAAAGTACGGTTGACACAAAAATTAACAGACCAGACTGAAATGTATTGTGTTTCTTCAGCTTTTAAAATGTTGAGATCTCACAATAGCTGTTGTTTTTTTAACTGACCAAAACACCTTATGTCTGCTGTTACTCTGGTTTTAGAATGTTTATATTTGCAGCTAATTCTAATTTCTTTAGAATTAGCTGCAAATATAAACCTAAATAAGCCAAAGTTACTTTTATAAAACAATAATGACTCGACTGTGATTTCAACAACCGCCCTCCATGTTGTGGAAAGCCTGGGACATTTTCACTGAAATGTCATCCACACCACGTGTTGTTGCTGAGCACTGGAATCTATTTTGACAGAGCAAGTTCCTCTTTTAGGACAATAGCTGTGTTTAAGCAAAAAAATATGACATTGCGTGATTGCAAAACCTTCTTTCAAAAAGTGGCTTTCTGAAATGCTTTAAATTTCCCCTAAAGATCCCATATTACACCCCATCCCTGTGCTACCAGTACCCACCGCTGGCTTCACCTCGACGTTACTACTCAGAGGAGGACCAGAGAGCCGTCAGTCCCCCGCTGCAAGTGTCAGAGGGGGAGGATGAGTATGAAGATTACAACTGCTCATTCAGGAAAGACCCAGGTACAAATGTGCAAATGTATGACATAATAATGATCCTATTTTTTCCCCTTTACTGAAATCTTAAAAAAAACAAAAATGTGACTTCCCATTCCAGGCAACAAGAAGAAAATCCGCCTGTACCAGTTCCTCCTGGACCTGCTCAGGAAGGGCGACATGAGCGACAGCATCTGGTGGGTGGACCAGGACAAGGGCATCTTCCAGTTTTCCACCAAACACAAGGAGGCTCTGGCGACCCACTGGGGCATCCAGAAGGGAAATCGCAAAAAAATGACCTACCAAAAAATGGCCAGAGCCTTGAGGAACTATGGCAAAACAGGAGAGATTAAAAAAGTGAAGAAGAAGCTCACCTACCAGTTCAGCGAGGAGGTCCTCAAAAGCCTCTATTTACGTCATTATCATCTCTGAGGGGGAAACAAAAGCTGTTTGTTACAATGATCGATCACTAAATTTCCCAAAATGATGTTTTACTTTTGGATTTGCAGGTTTGATTTGTCTTTCTGACAATTTCTTTATTTATTAGGAATGACATTTTGGCATTTAACATCCACATACACCATTTCATTTTCCTCTAAAAGTGTTTTTTTTTGTACAAGAATTTTTTTTTTGTAAAAAACACAATGTAGCTGTTTAAATGTGTAAATAAATATTAAGCTGTGTCCTCATGATATACAGAGATAACTTAATCGAAAGTATGTTAATGTACATGTTTGGCTGGAAGTGGCTCATAAATGTTTGATTGTCAGAACTTGGTATCAAAACACTGTTTTGTTTGTTATATAAAAGGAAAAAGTACCAAAAGACACATTTAAATGCACAGATACAAAAGTGCCCTGCAAAAAAACATTCGTACAACATGAAGTCTTTCACTTTTTATCATGTTACAGCCACAAACTCCAGTGTATTATTTTGGAATTTATGGGCCAGGACAGCATAAAGTTGCACAAAATTGTAAACAGGAAGGAAATAAATATCCAACAAGTGTGGTTTGTATTTGTATTCATCCCTTCTTTGGAGGTATGTTTGTAGCATTTTGGAGACTAAAATTTTGTATGAATTCTTGCTAACACAGTGGCTTAAAGTTTATCTGATTGGAAGGAAAGCAACTGCCTCAGATTTTTAGTTGTATTTTGGTCTGTACTTTAACACACTGCTTTGAACCACTCCATCGTATATCTGGTTGTACCTTTATGGTTGTTGCCCTGCTGGAGAGTGAATAACCTTTTCAAGTTTCCTACTGCTTCAAGCAGCATGAAACGTAATATATACACAGACATATACTCTCTCTCTTGATGGTGAATTGAACATTGCTCTAGGACATGTTCAGACCTGGGGCTGCTTTACAGCCTAATCCTGCTTTAAACTTCTCCACAACTTGCTGGTTGTTCATTAACAAACCTCTCAGGCCTTCACAGAACAAACAGCTGGATTTATGTTGAGTTTCGATTCAGTGGTTAATGGAATGCATTTACATGCTTTTCCAGTCAAATTGACCAGTAAAATAACTTTAACCTACAAATGTGAACACATTTATGGGCTACTTGAGGTTAAGTGCATTGCCCACGTCAACATCCAGAAGTTAGAATCAAACCTCCAATTGCAAGACAGCTACTCCACCCACTGAAGTTACCCTTAGATTACATTGAGGCAGAGGATTTTTACTATTTGGGGGACTTCTGATGTCAAAGTAAAAGATGTTGAATAGAAATGCAAATTTAATTTTAAAAATCAAGTATCACTTTTCTTCTATTTCACAGATATAGAAATATAGTCTACCATGCCATGTAGTATGGTAGACTATATGGCTTTAGTCTACCATATAAAATCCTAATAAAACACATCGAAGTTTGTGGTTGTAATATGTCAAAAGATGGAGAAGTTCACTGGCTATGAATACTTTAGCGAGACACACAAACACACACACAAACACTAGCAGATGTGAGAAGCTAAAGTACTCTGTAGCCAATTTAAAGCATCACTGAAACGGAAAATTCAGCAATACACTGCAGCCATGAAACGCAGTAGTTCTGGCGCAGAACTGCAGCTGCAAGCAGATTGTAGAGGCATGTAGAGAGAGTCTGTTCCTCAGAGAATATATTCAATACAACACAGACTTCATCTCTACACCTGCTGGACTCAGTGAACTCCTGGGGAAATAAAACCACCAGTCACACACAGGCAGAATCCTTTACTAGAGAGATATGAATAATACCACAGGCACAAATTGGCAGCCAACCTGCATGGAAAGAAAGTCAGTTAGAACTTTATTAAATATTTTATCAAGCAAAGACATAAACATTTATCTATGTGAAGTATTACCATAGATATAATACAACTATAAATAAATACCAGTGCCACAGCTTTTATCAGCATCAGTAAAGAAAGAAGGTTTGAATCCTGGTTTTTAGCCCTGTTTGTTTTTGTTGCCCTATAAAGATTTAGCAACCAGAGGGACCGATTGACTATAATTTCAGATAAAAGGAGAGAAGCAAAAAGAAAATGTTAGACTAAGTTATTTATAATCCAGATTAATTTCTATACACAAAAACAAAAAAACTCAAAAGCTTAAAAATGTAAATACGTAAACATTAAATGTTGTAGCTAAATAACTTTGTGAAAATAAATTTTGTTTGATTTGTCCAACTATTGTGGTACCAGGTCTGTCGGTGATCTAGTCCTGAGTTTGGAAAGCCTAAAAATATTTCAATTAAAGTTTGATAAGTGAAAGGCTTTTTACAAATCACAAGCTGAATTTTAGACAATGGCAGGCAAATTGATCATTTTAAATATAAGTGTTTTAATATCATAATTTGAATGCCATTCTTTGTTGATATTAGAATATGTTTGCTGATGATAAACCTTCAAGAATGAAAATAGCCAAAACAAATATTTTTTAAAAAAACATTCTTTATCATCTGGATCCTAAATAGGCTGTTTCGTTTGTTGTTTTAGCTTTTTTTAAACCAAAGAGCTCCAGATCATTAACTGCATGTCATTAATCTTTTCTAAACTGTTTGCCTGACTTGATTTAACTAGTTTCTACATATGAAAAAGCATTGAAGTGGTCCATTCTTTGTAGTTTAACAATAGTTTCATTCGCTCATGATGTGTTTTAGGAACATTTGGTCAGTCTAACTTAGACCAGAATGAGGTTTTGCTTAGTCTAGAGCTCATAAACTGTAGTCACGGGTAGGGTTGGGTTTAATGGGGACATAATGGGGACATATTGGTCTGGGTGAAATCTCCAACTATCATTTTATCATTTCATTCCCAACATTTTCATTATAGATTTCAAGTTTTTTCTTGTCTTCTTTAACTTTATTATCATATTCTGGTGGGAACTAAGCCAGGTTTAAAGCTTTGAGCTGAGGGTTGTTTGTTTCCCTCTGGCATCGTGGCCGCCTACGTCATCAGCCTTCGGCAACATTCGGATTTGTTCGTCTAGCTCTGTATCTGTCTCATTTGTTGCGCTTACTGTTTGAAATGTGACAAAATCGGCTGAAAATACTCATTGCATTGAATAGATTTGAAGAGCGGCGATATATGGGCTTTGAAAGCGAACTTTACCGAAGCGTTGAATCGGACGTTTCCGTCAAAGGAGTGTTTACAGGAAGGACGTAGACAGGAAAGACGGGAAATATGAGGAAATCCCCCCTTAACCCCAAAGAATAGTAACACAATCGTGCTATCGGATGCTTTGTCTTTTGAAAAAAAAAAAATATATAATTCCTTTTACGTTCAACTTACAAGATTTTATTATAATCAGAGCAGAGGGAGTTTTGCGCTACGTACTCCAATCCTGATGGGGGCAGTAACGAGCACGGCAACGTGTGATTACGTATTTTTACCCGGCCAATCAGCGCACAGCTACTGTTTGTGAAAATTTGAAAAAGACTCCACAAACCGTCAGCTGTAGCCACACCGGGTTTAACGTTATTAAGCCTTTCTGCGAGAGCCACATACGGCTAAAGAAATATTTTGTTACTAATTTGGATATATCTACGACGGTGACATGAGAAAGAGGTTTGTAGTGATTATATATATCCGTTATTTGTGTTAAGGAAACCGTTTTATACATTTTTAAACATCCATTGTTAGCCTAAAATTGATGCCTTTTGACTTAAAACAACGTATTTTAAATTCTCTAAATGTTAATGGAGACTATTATTTTACTAGTTTAATACCATTTAAGAGTTTGTGTAGCTCAGAATAAGCTGCTAACTAAGGTTAGCTTAAAGGGAGTGTCTCGTTTTTAGTGTCACGCCAGACCTTAAAGTTGTCTTTTGTGTATTTAACCCACTAAGAATTCATAACCAGTCGCTTTTCTTTGTTCCAGTCAAGTCCATGCAGCAGAGTCCGTTTCCTACCTGAACAGGGCTCTAGCCAGGCTGCAGGATATTTGGGAAGAAATAGGAATCCCCGAAGAGCAGCGGATAGGGAGAACCAGCGATGTGCATAAGCACATTAAAGTGAGTGTTGCAAAACCAACCAGCCAACGTTAAGCTTTTATTTTTATGTCTTCTTGAGATATGACCTCTTTTGATCCTCATTCGTTGCAGGGCTTGCTGGATCTGATGATTGTTGAAGAGCAGGATCTAAAGCAGCGGCTGCTGAAAACCATTGAGTCATGTCAAAAGGAGCTCAGTCTTCTGTGCAGTGAACTGCAGCTGCCGCCCTTTACGGTACAATCAAAAACACAAAGATGTTAGATGCCATGCATAGTAAAACATTCTAATATTTAGTGCATTGTGACAGGAATGCATTGTTTAAATAATAAAAAAAAAATTACTAATACAGACCTCATGAACATTTTCCTGTTTATAGTGGTAAGTCTGATGTCTTGGTATGGAAACATTTAATGTTCAAAGTAATGATCTTGAGTAAAAATGCCACATTTCACAGTTTAAAAAAAATGCTTGTATTTAAAGCAAAAGCAGCAATAATTCTGACAACTGCCAAAAAAATATGCTAGTACTTAACAATGGCATAAATGTCTGCTGAATTTAGTATTTTTCAGGTGTTTGTTTTTAATTTTGGAAGCAAGTTTTTAATTTCACAAACCCACTATATTCAGAAAGACTATGAGAGTTAGTTCTTAACATAGAACTACAGGCTGGACTGAATCACTGTCTCTGATGGGGTTTTTTTGCTGCTTTTTAAATGTCTCATGAGAATCGCTAGACAATCACAAAAAAATAACTTTTGCTTACCTAACTTGGATTTAGTAATATCATCTCATACTGAGGTGTTTTTTGACTTGCAGGAGGAGGAAGGCTGCACAATCCTGCAGATGGAGAAGAACTTCCGCACCCGTCTGGAAGTGATGAAAGGACACAAAACGCAGCGAATGGAGGATCTTAAAGGTCTTGTTGCCAAAGATCGTGAGCTGTGCGACATTATGTGCACCTCGCCCTTCAGCATTGACCAGCACGCCGTCCCATCGGTGCAGCAGCTCGAGGCTTATCGTACCTACCTTGATGAGCTCACGAAAGAGAAGGTACTTTGGAAAAGCTTGCCTCAGTGATTTTCTTTATATTTAGGTTCTTTAAATTTTCATGCAGTGTTCTCTTTCTAGGAGCATCGTCATGATGAATTTGTGAGAACCAAGAAAGAGATCATCGCTTGCATGAATGACCTGGAACAGAATCCTGAGACTAGTTTCGAGATGGATGTGATGTGTGAGGATGAGGAGGCATTTTGTCTGTCTAATGACAACATTACTGCCCTGAAACTACTTCTTAGTCAGGTTAGTTTGCTTTGTGTGTTTTGTGACATATCAGAATTAAGTGTACAGTACAACATTTTTTTTTAAAACCTTTTTTTTCTCCAGTTACAGTCACGCAAGACAGAAAATGAACTCCTTTGTTCAAGCTTCCGAACAAAGATCCAGGAATTGTGGGAAAGACTTCAGGTTCCTCAGGAGGAAAGGGAATCTTTTTCTGAGCACATGCTCGGCTCGAAGAAGAAGAACATTGAGGCAGTAAGGAGGCTCCCTCATTTGTTTAAACAGCAGTTTTTTGTAAAAAATGACACTTAATCCAAGTTGTGGTAATTTAAATTCTATTTGCAGCTCCAGGCAGAGGTCCAGCGGCTCAAGTTGTTGAAAATGAACAGTATGAAGAGTTTCATTGAGGCTATCAGAGCAGAGATTGCTGTTTTGTGGAAGAAATGCTTCTACAGTGATGAACAGCAGCATGCCTTCATTGCATTTTATGATGGTAAATAGCTGTGGTTTAGATTAGGTATGCACTGATCCAATATTAGTCCGTATTCGTCCTCATACTGCGTAAGATGGAAATGGATCGCTGCATCCCTATTTTAGATAGGTGCTGCAAATGAATCAAAACGAATTACAGGCTCAATTTTTCTTCATACAGATGATATTACTGAGGAGCTTCTGAACCTGCATGAGGACGAGGTCAGAAATCTGAAGAAGTACCACGAGGACCACAAGGAACTGTTTGAGGGAGTCACAAAGTGGCAGGACAACTGGAACTTGTACTTGGAACTAGATGTAAGAAATGTCTAACTTTAAGGGAGAAGGCTTTATAAACTTCATGTAGATACCTTAATGTTTTTCTATTCCAGAGAAAGGCTAACGATCCTTCAAGGTTTACCAACAGAGGGGGGAACCTGCTAAAGGAAGAGAAGCAGAGAACTGAGCTGCAGAAAAGTTTACCCAAGGTGGATAAAAATGTTTTTGTAAAACCGTAATGCCTCATGTTGTCAGCAGGTGGCGTAATGTGTCTTATAAATGTTTTTCAGTTGGAGAAGGTTTTGAAGGCCCAGATCGATAGTTGGGAGGAGCAGCACGGCAAAGAGTTCCTTGTGAACGGACAGAAATTTCTGGAATATGTGGAGCAGCAGTGGAAAGAACACCATGAGAAAAAAGAGAGGGAGAAACTTGAAAGGGTATGGCTTTTATTGCTTTAACCTATCGCCTCCCATTTTACAAACTGATTCCAAATGTTTTCTAATAGCAAATGAAGAAAACTAAGCAAACACAAGAGGATATGCTGTATGGAACAATGATGAGAACGCCAACTAAACGACGAATTGCAGGCACTCCCACGCCTGGAAAGATGAGAAAGGTGAAATACTTCTGCAGGTTTTTTTGTTTAGTTTTTTTTTTTCCCCTTTTCAGAATTATTGCTCAAAAATGATGAGGGAATTGCAACTAAAATATTTCTTGGTTTTTAGATGAATAGCACTTCAACCTTTTCCACTCCAAGCAGCATTCTCAGTGGAACCATGTGCCAGACCCCCTCACTGAAACCACCTCTGTCTGCCAGCAAGGTTTACTCCAAACGCCTTTTGTTTTCATTTTAAAGGAGCATTTCATAGACAATAACCATAAAAACTGAATAAGTCCAAACCGCTAACTTGCTATGTTAGAAGTTACATTGAGACCCAAAAGTAAAAAAATAAGAATGATCACTTCCTGGTCTTGTTGTAGAGTCTGCGAACCCCAGGACACAGAAATACGATGCGAGGATTAGACCGGAATAAGGAAAACCTCTCCCATCTCAGAAATCCTCCATGTGGCACGTCAAAGTCTCAGGATGCTCAAGATCTCACCTTCACCCTTAACTCCATCGCGGGCTCCTACTCGGAATTTGCGGTAAATGTTTTACTTGCTTGTAGTCCTTGATAATGAGGTTCAGGTTTCAAGAAAATTGATACCTTTTCATATTAAGGAAGAGTTTTGAGAAATGTCCTGAGATTAACGTTTGAAATACTTGGTTCACATTTATTGGAGAGAAGATATCAGTAAGAGCTTTTTCTTGCCTGAATGAACAGGTTGATGGATCTATGCTGGGTTTTAGTAATTTAAAATTACTCAAATTGTTGGTGGGAGAGAAAGTTTCTGTTGGTGGATAGTAATAATTCACAATTACTATTACAGAAAAGACTGTTTGATGCTTCATTTTCAGCATCAGAGTTTAGTTGCCTTGGTTATGCTATGACTAATCCCCATTTTAATTAATTTTGGTTGTGATCAGTCTAAGAAATGGGACTGACCCAAAAATAACTACAAGCGACTCTGTTGGAAAATGTTTTAATCAAGTCAAGTATGCATTTCTCTGACAATACACCAAACTAAGCATAGAAAATGTTAGTCTGTCAAAGCAAACGTCTGCATTTCATACGCATAAATGAAAAAAATGGCAAACAAAAGGAGACCAGTAATTTCAGTATATTAGGAAGAGCAATAGTGAATCATCTTAAAATAATGTAATGAATTGGAACCTCTAATGTATGCATTTCACAGCATTACTAGGTTGTTTGCACAAGTTAACTTGCTTGTCGTTGCAGAGGGACCTCTCGAAGGCTGCTACATCGTCTGTGGAGACGGGCCTGCTGAACTCCACGGTCAGCCATCAGTAACAGTTCAGTCGTTTTCACTTCTGTAAATACTTCTGTCATGAGATGCTGCAACACTTTAATCCTTTTTTTTTTTTTTTTTTACTTTTTAAAAATCTGTCAATAAAATTTTAAAACCATTTTAACTAAGACTTAATTATTGACAAGTATCAAAGGTTTTCATGCTTGCTGCTGCAGCTTGAGTTGAAAGTTTGAAGCCAGATGCTGTGTCTTCAGACTGGACTACCTAAGCCATGCGTGTCATCAGCTCCTCCAGAGCTCGCTCCCGGTGGTTTTCATGAACAAGCAGCACTTCTTTGATTGCGCTCTGCTGGAAGCCCATCTCATCAAACTGAGTCAGCAAGTGGAGGAACTCTGCAGCCTGAAACAGAAATATAACAATTATGCAACAAAATGAGTAAAATTACTCAAAAGTACAACATTTTTCCAAGAGTTATTGAAGTAAATGTAATTGAGTAAATGTAACTGGTTAGTACCCAACTCTGTTTATTGCTGGTCTGGTGTCTCTCATCATCTTAATACACCACAAAGCACAGTGATACTATGGTATTTAAATCGGGTGGAAAACGTAAATCATCTCCATAAAGCTTAACTCAAACTAAGAATTTTAACTTTTTTGGAGTCTAAGACTTTTTTTTTTTTTTTTTTTGGTGGCCCTTGTCTTTTTCTGTACAGAAGAAAGCATGAAGTGCCCTAATGTTCAGTGCTGATCACCTGGACCAGTCCAAACTTTGAATCTCTAAAGTCTTGAGAACTTCCCGATCCTCACCACCAGAGGACGCCTCTGCTGCTTGCACACTCTTTTACTACCACACTTTTTTCTGACATGCAAACTAGAATTTGATTAATCTTATTTTGTTAGCCTAAATGTAAACATGATTGTTTCACCTTGCTCTCACAATTCTGAAACATCTCCAAAGCTTCCTCCACTTGTGCCTCATCATAGCCCAGCTGGCAAAGACGATCACATGCAACCAGGTATTTTAGGACCTGAGAAGAAAATCAGGAAAATATGCGTAAGGTCGGCTATTGTCGGTGAGACCAAAGGGTATTTTTGAGACAGTTTACATCAGAAAGCTAGGTTATTTCTAATGCTAATTGGTTTAGGGATGATTTGAACTCAATGTGAATCTCTTCAGATGCCAACCTTCTCTGGACTCTGATAGCCAGTTTTCTGCAGAGCCAGGATGGCAGTGCGTAACGGGTATCCTTTCTCTGTGATGGTTTCGAGTAACTCCCTCTCCTCCTGGCTGAGCGCTGTCAGAAGCTCTGCTGCTGAGTCAAAGAAAACCCCACGAGAGCCAGGAGTTGTCAGGACCTGGCAGAGGAGAGAAAAACCAGGAGAAATCTCAGAAAAGTAGAAAATGTGTTAAAGCTTCGGTATGTAACTTTTATTACTCATTTATTTTTATATATATATTTGTTGAAACTCACTATGTCGTGACAATATGGTATGAGACAAAAGATCTGTGAAAATGTCAAGAGCTGCCTTTTCCCAGCGCGAATTAGAAACAACCAATCAGAGCCAGGAGGCGGGCCTTAGCGCTGTCAGTCACTCCACTGTGTGGTGCTGCTCATACCCCCTCTCAGTTTGCTCTCTGCTAGCAGACCGTGCTGTGAATGCTAACGCTAGTTAGAAACCGACCCAGACCGCCTCCCTCATGACGTGTTGATCAAATTACAGACTTTGCCTGAATTCACACCTCTTGATTTATATCACTGCCATAAACGTCGTTTCCTCTTCCACCGGAGCAGCAATAAGAACGTACAAAAGACGAGATGCTAACCAGTTCTTTCCCCATACATGCTAGGCTGTAAGACGGTGGGTCACTGTTTCCATGGTAACCAATGGTTAGACGGTACCTTCACCATAATGCGATGTTTGATATCTTTCTAATCAAGCTTGCTTACAAAGTTTATGAACGTTAACGGTCTTACCGCGCGAAAATCACATCCGGGATGACACCGTGATAATAATGACAGCTGCATAATTAACGGCTGCTATCCATCGCCGCTGTGACTTTCCTTATTAGAAGTCATACAATAAAATTACAAGTTTGTTTTTCACCCTAGTCTTTCTCTGCAGCCGACCGTGCAGCATCTTGTGACTATTTTTTATGATATCAGGCTAGCTGCTAGCGCGGAAGCGCACAGCTTCCTTTGACGTCCGTCATGGCGGAGTTTGGAAAAGAGTGACGTCACGTGCAAAGGACCAATAAGTTTTTACAAATAGTAAAAAATTTAAATAAAACTTTTTTTGTTTGTTTTTTTTTTTTATAAAAGTTACATACAGCACCTTTAACGTGATTCATACTAGTTCTCTGGAGGGAAACTACCTTTTTCCTGCGGTTCCTGACAACAGATCCAGCCGAGGAGGGTCGTTGTTGCAGCGGCCTGGATGGAGAATGCCCGGCGGGCGGCGTGTTTTGGCAGAACCGTCTGCCCAGAGAGCGCTGCCTCTTCTTGCCGTTCTTCTGCCCCTGAGACAGCGGGCTTGCCTGCTGTGATCTGAGCTGCTCCAGCGCGCGTAACGGTGGTCTGCAGTCCGGGAGAGAAGGCGTGGCTCTGGGGCCTTTGAGGCCCGGAGATAACCCCGGCTGACCTCGGTGTGAGGAATGAGGGAGGTGCATGTCTTTGACCCTGGAGACTGGGTTCCTGGTCGCGGCGCTGCGGGGCCGCTCTCCAGCGATATCCTTATATGAGCCGTCTTCTTCATCGGAGTCAGCTGGGAGTAAGTTGACTTCGCGGTGATGCAACCAGCAGCCCTCCGCGGAGCTCAGGCTGTGGCTGCGGGGCCGGGGGGCCCACAGATCCTGGCCCCTGGGAGTGAGCTTGTGGGTTTCCTGAAGGGTGCTGAACATTAGCCAGTAGGGGGGGCAAGAGGGAACCTGACTCACTGGCTGCTGACCAGTTAAAATCCATCTCTCCAGATTGAATCCATACTGCAGGAAGAAAACAAACCTTTAATTTTAATAACATTTCTACATTTTGCCAAGTTATACCTAGTCAGAGGTGGGTAGTAGGTAGTTACATTTACACACTTCAGGAACTTTTTGGAAACTTACTTTTTACTATTCTCTATTAGGGACTCTTTCTTGAGTGATATTTCTGGATACTCACTGTGAGTAACCAACTGACAGAAGAGGAAGTTTATTTTTTATTAAGAATTCACACCTGTACTTTTTGTTAAAGTTTAATAAGTTTTATATTGAAAGAAACTGATTTGAAAAGGTTTTTCTTTTGCCAACATTTCTTATACTGAAATTATGATATACTTAAACTCTGGTCTTTAAAATACCAACATTTTGACATAACTAATGGGTCATTTTTAAATATTAAATGATGTTTCCTGATTTTGTGAGATTGTTGCCTTTGTGTAATTAGAAATGTTTACTTTTGTACAATTTTTGTACCTCAGTTTCTTGTGATAGACCAACACAACAGTAGTAGAAGGAAAATTATGCATAATTTTCAAAATTTTGTCTGGATTTCCAATCAGATCCTTCAGTCAGTATTTTGTGAATCTATCTTTTAGTTTTTGGTGAGGAATGTTGCCTTTTCCACAGTAATATTAATCAAAAATATAAATGAAACTTAGTCAGCGTTAAACTTATTGGGAAGGGAAAAAAAAGAAGAAAGCAACCTCAGTTTCTTGCATGATCTGATGGCAATGTGGTACAGAAATATCAGGTAAAGTCGACATCTGTATCTCAACACCTAACGGTCCCAAAGGGGTCTGAAAAGGAACGTCCTCCAGAATATTCATCATCACCAAGATACACCAACAAATTACCTGCGTGAGGAGAGTCACAAAGAGTTTGAATATTTCTGGTTAAAGGCCTTTTTTTCTTTTTTTGGCTTAAAATAATTTCTTACCTTTGCCAGGTGCTGTCTTGCAGGTCTGGAGCGGTCTGAGTCACACACATGTGTCTGCAGGGATAAACCTCTTCATCACTAAGCCTCTGACATCATCACTTTGTTTACCGTCTCAGATGCTTGGTATAATCCGTCATGCAAGGACCTACCATAAATAACCACTTTTAATATCGCACATATGTAAAATCATGATAGTTAAAGCTGAATCCTTTTTAAAAAAAACAACAAAAAAACATTTGTAATGTAAAAAATAATGAAATTATTTAATTGATTTAAGCAATTTTGCATATATTTAAAATTATATTGTGACTTTTCATGTCATTTTCATGTGGATTTAAATGGGGCAGGATTACAGAAACGCTGATGTCAGGAAACAAAGGCGCAGCATGAAACTTTCCAGAGATTAGCCGGTTACATAAAGCCGACAGCCGCAGCGCAAGATCATATTCATGTGGAGATGTTCACCCCGACTCATATTCGTTTCCACCTCAGAGGTAAAAAATAAATAAAACTTTGTACACAGAGATAGATTTTATTTATATATTTTACACAATTACAATAAATTTAGGATTCAAAAGCTTTCAGGGAGGGAAGTTTTCCTTGGATTTCTGTAACAGACCTCTGAAATTTACCAGCTTAGAGCTTCACAGAAAGAAAAAAACAACCTGAATCAAAAAGGGAACAGATCTAGTTTAGTTTTAAAGGTAAAGAGCACAGCAGCATGGTGACATCTTGACTGAACAAGTGCACCAAGGTACCATCTAGCATCAGGAAGTGACATCACAGGAAGTGATTCTGACCTAGGTGCACACATAAAGAAAGAAAAGTATCTGCAGCTCTGCAGAAGGAGCCTTGTTAAGATCTCTGAATGATTAGCAAATTAAAACCAAGACCTACGTTGGTGTGATTTACTTTAATGTTCCCCGACACAGACCAGAAAGCAGAAGGGATGTTTCATCACTTTAGAAAGGGACAAATTTCAGTCTGCTCTGTGGATCCAGGTGAGCAAACGGCTGCAGGATGGGGGCGTCTTTAATATGCTGGTGTGTTTCTACCTCAGTATGATGTCCTAACTCTAGGTGATGTCTTACAAACAATACGCGTGCAGCATAGCTTAACATTTACAACTCTTTCCACTTTGGGTACCATTATCACAATGGTGTTACAGGAAGAAACATCAACATATTGATGTGTTTGTGAAATATCATGCCCCTTGTGATTTAAGGCATTTCTCTATCACTTCTACCCTCATTCAAGTTACAATGTGATCCCATATATGCCCTTTGCTTCCCTTCCTGCTACAGCCAATCAGCACAAAAAGAGGATACAAACTACCTACAAATATTTTTTTTATGAATAAAATCATATTATCTTTATATAGATAAAATGTTAACAATCCCCAGAGATTGAAATATATCATAAAAGGTCCACTCTGAGTGCACCGCTAGAAATTTATTATCCGATGCAAAGAGATCAAAGGTTGTTACGCTCCCTTAACTTGTTCATCATGAAAACATCCGCAGTGTCCAGGCTTTTTATTTGTCGGGTGCAGTAATAAAAACAGGCTGGAACCAAACGAGGTATCCTGGAGGTTCATGGTAACCTAATGATTTCAGGTGAAATGAAGAGACATGGTTCAGTTGTTAGCAGCGTCAGCTTGCCGGGGCCAGTTCTCCTCCTCGATGCCGGAGTCGTACTCCTCCTCTGCCGAATCCTTGGCGGGGGTTCTGAAATCCAAACAGAATATTCTGTCACCATAACTCATTTCTCTGAGCGATAAACTGTCCCAAAAGTCGTTGCGATAAATGATAATATTGTTGCTTTGAGATCATTTTCAAGCATTTTCAACTCATTTCAAACTGGAACTGGAAGACGTTTTAAATATTCAAAATAAAGAAAGAAAACAACCAATTAAATGGAGACTTAAGTCTTTGGAAACAATTAGAAATCATCAAGCTTGTTTCAATTTATCATGGGATTAATTTATTACTTTTTGTGACAAAATAGTATCAGTTTAAAAGTTACAATATTAATCCCACTTAATTTTTTGTGTATTTTTAAGGATGAATGAATGTTATAAAACAGTACCAACTTATTAAAACACAACATTTCCCCAGAAACATCACAATTATGGACACTTAATAAAGTGTCCCAGTAACAAGCAGTAAGTAATTCATTAGTGGAAAAGACTTGAAGGTCAGAGGTCAGTTAGAGAACATTAGTGATCAGACAGAATAATGAAGAACAGGAAACATAATGAGATGCAACGTTAAGTGATAAAACAATATCCAAAGCTGCTCAATCCAACATTTTCTTCCACTTCAAAACTATTCGCTACTTCGCAAAAGCAAGTGAAAGATTAGCTTTATTTAAGAATTCCTTTGTAACCAAAAAATGTTATGGGTGATTTGCGAGGCCCTGTCTAACATGTCTAACATGTCTGTCATTGCGTGAGCGTGGGAATACTGACCGGATGTATCTGGGCTGCGTTTTTCCCTGAACGACATCTTTGTCCAGTTCAACAGCACCGATATCTGAGTGAGGCACCTCAAACATGGGCTCAAGAAGAAGTTTCTCCTGCATGATAATCAGAAGTTAATGACACACATGACTAAAATCAATAAAGGATAATGTGTAGCGTTTAGTTTGAAAACAACAAACCATTATGGATCTGAGGCCACGAGCTCCAGTTTTCCTCTCCAAAGCCAACCTGGCGATGGCTCTCAAGGCATCCGGGGTCACATTAAGTTCACACTAAAAAACAAAACAGACACTTTGATTAGGCTGCTACTTTCCTAAAGCAACTCTGCATAAGCAATTACAGAGCCATGCTTACTTTGTCCATGCTGAACAGAGCCTGGTACTGTGGAACCACAGCGTTTCGTGGTTCAGTCAAGATTCGGACCAGAGTGTCCTCATCCAGGCTGTGCAGAGGAACGACAACAGGAAGACGGCCGACAAACTCTGGAATCATGCCGAACTCGATCAGGTCCCTCGCCTCCACGTGCTTCAGCAGCCGGTCCTTCTCCTCGATCTCCGCGACCGCGTCCGTCTCGCCGCTGGTGTTGGCCAGGTCTGCTGCAGCGGCCGCCCGGCGACCTTTCCCCAAGTTAGAGGGCGTTCCAAATCCTAAATACTAAACAGCAGAGACACGAGTGTTGATCAGAGATTGAACAAAGTCTTGTCTGTGTTTTTAGAGGAGTTAAATTTACCTTTTCATTCTTTCTTCGGCTTATTATCCTGTCCAGGCCGTTGAAGGCTCCCGAAGCAACAAACAGGATGTTGGTTGTGTCGACCTGCACCGTTTCACCTCTCAGCTTTCTGGAGTTTTTCTCTGGAACGTTGACGATTGTTCCCTCCAGGAGTTTCAGCAAACCCTGACATAGAAGAGGTAAAAGAAAAATGTCATCTAATAAAGCAAAAAGAAGAAACATTATTGTACAAAACATAAATCATATTCATTCTGTCTTTTGGTTTTAGTTTGATTTCAGAACTATCCTTTGATTTATAAGAACAGTTTGATTTATAAGAATCCTTGGGTAACGGCCCATAAATAAATGCTTTTTCTGGAACATCAGTACTTTTTCAAGAAGAAATGTTTTCTTGACTAAATGAAAAAATTGATATTTTTTTGACAGAAACATCTCAAATTCGGGGTTTACAGATCATATATTCTCCTGAGCGCTCCAGTTTCGACAGGAGAATTATGTAAAAATTGTCAGTATGACAAAGATAAAAATCTGATTATGAATAGCATACAACTAGCAGAATTACATTTTTAAAATTGATCAAATACCTAAACTAATAAACTTAACAGCTGCAGGCTGTTTTAGGTTTATGGATGAAAACACTGACCTGCTGAACTCCCTCTCCTCCCACATCTCTCAGCTGATGGATCCCGGGAACGCTGCCAATCTTATCAACTTCATCCAGGAACACAATACCTGCACGTCACAGAGGAGGACAGGACTGGATTAAGGTCTTATTGTTATGTAATAGTTCCTGCCATTAAAGCATAGTAGGTCTATTTATTGTTTTTGTTCAGACAGTTGACATAACATACTGCAGTCTCAATAAAATGTATGCTATGGTTCAAATGCAAAACATTTTTTAAAGGTTTCTAAACCGGGGCCAGTTCTCCTCCTCGAGCATCCAATTTGTCAACAGGTCAGAAAACAAAACAGACAAAGAAAAAAGTATATCCTAATACACAAATGTTAAACAACTTCATTGTTTTTGTTGTGTTTTGTTCATTTTAATGTTTACTTCCTTGTTTGTTGTTTTTTGTTGTTGTTCATTCTATTATCTGATTATTTTGTAGATCAATGCCCCTTTTTGCTTTCTTGTAGTCTGTAATGTTTATTGTATGTACACTAATTGGTGAATAAATAATTTACAAAAAAAAACACAAAGAGGTAAAATGTTAAAATTGGTGTGATGTGGCAAATCAGATTATTGTCTTGTAACAAACACACAAAAACAGAAAAAAATTACTTAAAGTTAGTAATTTAAAAAAAAAAAGAAGAAAAACAAACATTTGATTTCAAGACATGGAAAACAATAAAAGTCATTTCTGGTATTTAGCAATGCTCTCATAGAAACAGCTACAAATCACTTAGTATCCCAACCATGCTATCATATCAGGGCTGCTATAATTAGAAACATTTCCACACACCCGTCTTACATAACACACGTTATATCTGGAAATGGCTGTGCTGTTGAATGTAGCCCCTTGCCCACCTTGTTGTGCTTTCTCCACTGAGTAGTTGGCATCCTGCAGAAGTTTGGCAATGACTGACTCGATGTCCTCGCCCACATATCCAGCTTGAGTGAGGGTGGTGCAGTCGCAAATCGCAAACGGAACATCAAGACAGCGGGCCAGCGTCTGCGCCAGCAATGTTTTTCCTTAGAAATAAAAAGAAATGTCATTAATGACTTGAACCAAAACCTTAACTGCATTTTACAAGAAACATCTGTCATGCAAATGTGTTACATGCTGGGAATTGTTTGCCAAATCACCAACCTGAACCGGTAGGACCAAGGAGTATGATGTTGCTTTTCTCCAGTTTAATCTCGGCGTGAGTAGAGTCCAGGACTTCGCCGCCCCTCTTCTCCTGAGGCGGCTGCTGGCTCGCCTGCTGCTGCATGGTGGCGCCCAGAGCGTTACCGTGGGGACTGATCCCTGCGATCTGCAGCAGTTCTGCAAATACAAACCGGTCACCTGGGTCAGCGCGACGGTTGCGGTGCAAAACGTCACTGCTGTGCAATTAGTAATTAAACAATGGTGTGTGACGCAGCTTGATTGAAGGAGCAATTTAAGCATGTGTGAGGTAAAAATACACGAGCTGGGTCGGTTCCAGAGGAGTTGCTACGTGCAGCTTGACTGAAAATAGCAAGACTGAATGTAGGTTACACGTCTGTGGCACTGACCCGCTAACCAAAGCATTGTGGATCGTTTTCTTGGGTTAAGTGAGGGCATTGAAAGAGAGTTCAAATGTAATTATTTCACTCTCACTAAGATGTATTTAATCTCATGTAAAAAAATTTACATTCTAGATTGAATCGAGCCAAAAATGCTTCTAAAGAAATCTGCATTGTTAAAGGTATCAATGTAAGGCGAGTTGAAACCTCGTTATAACTAATTTAAAATATTTTAAGAATAATTGTTTCCAATTTCCAATAACTGTTAGCTTTTTTGTTTTAAGTTCACAAAAGGGATCATCAATCTGTAATAATGGGTATCATTCTGAATTACAAGAAATATATATTCATATCACAGTGCAGGAAAAAGTTATGAATCCATTGAATAAATAATAATTTGTATTTGCCCAACATCCATTAAATACTGACAAACAAAGGAAGCTGGTTCCCTTATGCCAGGATCAACTCGATTTCTAAAAGACCTTAAGAGTGAAAAAATCATGCAGCTATGATGTCCTGGAAAAGGGACAGCAGACGAGATCAGTACCAGATTATTTAGAGACAGTTTATTTAAAAAAAGAGATTAAAAAAAAAAACATTTTTCTTCTTAGCCCAAGAAAACACTTCTGATGCTTGTGGCTCAGAAGTGGCTTAACAGAGGAGAGTGACGACTGTAGCTCATATTTCCACAAACTATTGATTAAGGATTTGCTTCAAAATCTTCTTAAGGCTTTGGTTTGCTTCTTGGTTGATTACATTTTTTTCTGCCCTATTTTTCCTTCCACTCAACTTTCCATGTAAATGCCTGGATAGAGCACTCCCTGAACACCTTTTCCTCCGCGTGTGTGGAGGAAAAGGTGTTCATTTGAGCTCAAATGCTCAAATGCACAAGAAACAGAGTTGTTTAGTAAGCCATGACAAATCATTCAAATTCAATTCTTAAATGATATCATTCTTGTAATGAATATATATTATTTTCCCTTTCTTGCATAAATTACTGAAATAAATCAACTTCGATTAAACCATTTTATTGAAATGCACCAGTATCACTAATTATTTTTCAATAGATTAGGTTAACAGATTAACTCAAACATAATTATTGTAACTACTTCTGTGAAAAAGGAAACTCGCTGTTGTCTGTACAGTTTGGCATTTGCACAACAGACAGAAGCATAAAACCCAGAAACCTGCAGATAAAGTGTTGTGACTTTAAGTTACTTCTGATAACGGTAAGAAAGTCCGTCAGATAACGATGAGGAGGTCAGTGACTTACTTGTGAATCTGTATTCATCCTCTCGTCTTCTCATCTCTAGCTCTACAAGGAGAGGATCAAAGTACTTAAATCAACAATACCACTTAGCATTACCACTACAACATTATCAATAGAGATTATTGAACAAATGCCAAATAATACAGATTCATGGTGACCCCATTATGCAGACCATCAGTCTGTAACGCAGAGGAGACTCTTGACGTATTCAAAGTCTGAGTTTGTAAATAGTGAAGATAAAGAAAAATCCTGCCAATCCTGAATCTTTTTGAAAAGATTCCACAGAAATGCCGTTAAACTATTTCAAATGTGAAGTTGCTACAATAACTAGATTTACCATACAATTTAGCATTTCGATGCTTTTTTTTTAATTTGAAAAATTACAGTTTTGAGAGAAAGCAGTTTGTCACAGACACAGTTAGTTCCTAAATGAACAAATAATCTAAAATGAGAAGTTTCTTTTTCAATAAATCTTCTTTGAATCTGCTTAATACTCATAATGCCTATTAGGAGAATAACAAAACATCACAATCACAGTTGCACTGCAGACCATACACAGCTGAAGAACTGTACTGAAGCCCCAAGAGATAAAAAGAAATTGGATAAAGCGAGGCAGCTTATTGAATTTGTGGCAAAAATCAATAAAATGTAGAATAAAGGCCTTTATTGCAGCATAAATTTGACCTATGACGGTTTCTTGAAATTAATACTTCATCCTGTCTTGCTCTTGTAAACTCAGTATTATGTCTTCACAGTTTTAGGCATTGTTACGCCTTAATACTGATAAATCTATATAAAAACACAGTTATCTGACCAAAAAGTGATTAAAATATCAACATTTAGCAGGTCTGACATCATCTCTGATCCTTTTCAACTTTAGGAGTCTTTAGAAATAAACTATAAACAAGCAATCTTTAATGTACTAAGGATTTTTTATAAGGTATTAAGTCACTGCTGTACTAGATAGCATTATGTCAGTCCACTTCTCTACATCATGTACTGGATCATACTGGAATTATTTATTTATTTTAGAGCCATATTTCCGTATTAATTCAGTCTCAAAACAGACATCTAATGATGAGCAGTACATTTTGTCAGATATATACATATATATTGCATCACTACTGTAATCAGCAACTATTTCAGAATCCCTAAAACTATCTTTGTGATATGGAGAAAATAAACAGAAAATGTTAATATTGTTTCGAGTGTACAGTACAGGTAGTGATACTTGACAGGATGTGGTGAGTTTGGAGCTAAATATAATTGTTCCGACACAGTAAACTATCACTTCTTATCGTCCTATGATGTTGGCAAAGACTGCAAGGTTTGCATTCTCACTACAGAGTACACAAAAAAAATACACATTGGAGAATATCTATTTGTTTAGCCAGTAGTGCACAGTGTGCTGACCTCGTGGCGTTAAAGATGGCTGCTTCTCCACCTCCACCTGCTGTCGGCTGCCTGCAGGGATGTTGTTGTAAATGCGCTTGTAGTGATTATACACGGCCACTGCCAAGACCTTCTTTGCATACGACTGGCCAACAACATACTTGTCCAGATAGGCATAAATCTAAAAGAACAAAAAAATTGATAAGTAAAATGACACAGCCCAAAATGTCAAAACATTTGAAATGATTTTGACGCATCTTTTACCTTCTTGGGAGGCGGAGGCGGTTTCTGCGCGAAAGCCCGTCTCACCAACTCGGCTTCTGATTCGGCCTCTTTGCTTAGCCCTTTTTTAGAGTCCGTTTCAGACAAGACCACAAAAAAGTGATGACACTTCTCACATTTCACAAACCGTGTTGATGCTACAAAAGAAAAGAAAAAAGCATTTTGAAAGAGAATTAAATCCATGTCAGTTCATAAATTTGTTCTACAAAGTTTTAATTGAAGAATATGCATATAAAATGAAAATAATTACAAATACAGCTCCGGGGAAAATAAAGACCACTTTAAATGATCAGTTTCTCTGATTTTACTTTTTATGGGTAAATGTTTGAGTAAAATGAATATTGTTCTTGTATTCTATGAACTACTGACAACATGTATCTGAAATTCCAAGCAAAGATTTTGTATTTATTTGTGGTCAAAATAACAAAAAAGTTGCAGCGCTTTCAGACCTCAAATAATGCAAAGAAAACAAGTTCATATTAATTTAGGAACAACAATGCTAGTGTTTTAACTTAGTTCAGAAATCAATATTTGCTGGAATGACCAGGAGGTTTTCAATGTTAGTCAGTGCAGTGGGCTCTTCATTTTTTTCCAGAGCTTTATACGTGTAGCCTAAATCCTCCACAAATTCAAATCTACATTTTGTCACTAAAATAAACATTAAAAGTAATGTTTTGACTCAAAGGAAAGTGGTGTTAATCACAAGAGAAAGAGTTGAGTGAAATATGGATGTGGAGCCTCAATGTCTGCCCAGTCATTTATTAAAACTGAACAATCCAAGTCTGCAACATGCAGAATCTCAATAAAAAAAATGTCAGGACGTCTCAGAGGTTTTTACTAGCAGGAGACAATCAGGTCACTTATAAAAAAAAAGCAGAAAATAACCAACAGAAAACAGTAAAATCCACAGAGTTCCTGGTTGTTTGTGGTGCTCATTTAAACACTGTGTTTGCACTTCTGTTTATCGAATCCAGTCCACCGTTTAGACTACAGGAAAGAGTGAGAGCTGGTGTGAACGCTTCAAAACAAAAGTACAGAGTTACGTAATACAGAGAGAATGTGGATAAATTAAAACCCAAAATATTTATTTTGTCACACATTTATGTATGGTGACAACATGAACAACTAACAACAATATTTCAACATATTTTGGGGCTTATTTTAAAATCTTTTCAATTGTCACTGTAGTCTCGTTTTCATCAAAACATTACTAAAAATGAGCAATGTTTTGAAAACAGAGATCAATGCTCAATCATGGTACTGCTTGTACTGGCTCCAGAAATATATTGAACAAATAATAATCTGACTTTCACGTAGTTTTAGACATTTTCTGTCACCCTGTGTTTCTCCTAGATGGTTTGTGAAGAGGACCGAATCGACTTACATACAAAGGTCTCTACATGTGTGCAGGGGTCTCCACATTTGGGGCAGCGTAGCTGGCTTCCACCTTTTCCTGACCCTCCAGAGCCAGACATCCTCTTCCCATCACTCACACTTTTCTGTAAAATTAAGGCACATAAAATGATTGAACTCATAATTAGTCCATCATCTTGATTGTATTAATTTTTAGACGGAACAACAGATAGAAATGGAAGGGAGTTTACCTTTCCGCCGTCACTCCCACTGTCCTTTGTAGTCCCATCTTTAGCAGCGTAACAGACGGCCGTTTCTGAGAACGACCTCACACACACACGTGGATGAAAATGAGCTTCCCGAGACCCCCGACGACTCAGGGAGAACAGCTGGAATCGGGAACATGACAACCCTGAAAGACAAGAAACACTCAATCACATTTCTGACGGGAAAACTGTCTGTTGACCAAATAGGACAGATTACTGTAAAATGTACATTTTAAATGTTAAAAATAAAAAAACATAGACCATACATTAAAACCCCTCCTAAACACAAACTTTGGTTTTTACAGTTTTGTTCATTTTTGCATAAATTTTCCTTTATCCAGTACAAAAATGAGCCATCTACCACAGAACATTTTGTACCAACTCTGAGGCCTCTCTGGGAGACGTTTTGTACCAGCTTTGACAACTTTAATGTACTGTGGTTATGTTACATTGAATTCAGCGGTTACTCAGATCTTATTTTGGTTTAATCAGAGATAATAATGTCTCATACTTCATAAGAGTTATAAGGTCCAAACAATTTACGGAAATCAAATAACAGGTATACGTTGATAATTATATTCTGTCGATCAGACGAATTGACATATTTACAATTTTTCACATGTGACCATAATGAAAGGCTAGAAAAATGGATATACAAAGTAGCTCAAATTTTCACATAGATCTTAAAAAACTACAACTTGTTATGATATAATTTGAGTGGGGAATGTGTCAGCTAAACCAATACGAAACTTCATAAATAAATGCTCAGGGGTTTTTTTTTTTCTGTAGGTGCCACAGATACACAAAAAGTCCATGTGCTGTACCATCCTGGGACTATCTTTAGCATCCCAGCTACTCAAGAGACTGTTACAGCTGCTGTTGACATTACCAACGCAACTATCATAACAAATAGTAATCTAGGTTAGCTAAAGCAAATAGCAAAGTGTCAAGAACCTTTGGTTGGCAAGATGTGGACTTTCCCTTTCTTACCTCTGTGGGCAGAGTTTAGGAACAACCTGGCAGCCGAGGTGCATGGACAGGACATGTTTTCTTCTGTCTGAAACCCTGAAAATTAAGATTAAACTTACACAGAGCAGAGAAACACAAAGCCACTTAGCCAAAGGTTAACATATACCAACAGAAAGCAACAAAGGCTGGTGTTCTCCCATGTTCTGTCTGATTTTATAAAACCAGCTTGGAAATGACCACAACCCAGCACCTGAATTTCACTTCAGATTTCACTAAACTATGAACAATCACTGAGAGGAAAATCTTTGAAAATGTGACATTTTATAATATAAACATGAAAAACAATGCAGACATTAGCATTTGACTAGATCATCTCTAGTTTGAGTTAAACTTCATAGGCATTACATATTCTACAGTTTCTGAAACATTTATGTAAATGAATACAAACAGAAAATAAGAAATTTTGGGGCTTTTTGCTGGAGGCCTTAAAATAGGAACTAGTTCAAAAACTATTGTCAACAAACCTATAACTCAGATACAAATAATTTACACTATCAACATATTATATAAAATAGAGACTGAAAAAAATCCATCTAAAATACGATGGATTTTTAGGCTTTTTTAGCTGGAAACCACCTTAAAAAGAGTTCATTTTAAAAACTACATTACCTAGCGATTAATGTTACAAACTAAACAAAGTTTGTGAGTCATGAAAAATTAAACTCAAGATCTACAACGTGGTTCAGCGTAAATAAAACCTTCACAAATCACAAACTGTATTTCACAGCATCCATAATTCTGCATTAGTTTCATCTAACATGATGAAGAAGCTAAAAGACTGTTAAAATTGGAATATTTAGAGATTTAAATACATACAATGAAGTGTATCTATTTAAGTCACAAAACTATTTTTTAAGATCTTGCATGAATGTAAAATAATTCTATTCCAGTTTCCCCAAACCTGGAATTGTACTTTTTAATCTGGACCTCATCTAATGTGAAGAAGTTGGAAAAAATTACAATGTAATGTAATTGTTTTGACATTTAATATTATAAATAAATACTCAATGAGTTCAAAATCATTTTGACACAATGTGAAAGGTATTCAGAATAATCCAGTTCAAATTTGACCATTCTAAATATTTCATATTTTTAACTGGGGATCAAACCTAAAACTCAGTGGCAGTTGTTTTAGTCAGTGATACCAATTTTATTGTGGTGGTGTGAAGCCAAATGTAAATGTAATATATTTCACTGTATAATTTAATATGCACTGAAATTTAAAGACAATAAATAAGAGCTACTGAAATGCATTGTACTAAAATAGTCAGCTGTACAAGTTGTATCTACTTGAGTTTAATAATAACGTTATATTCAATTAACAGCTTCTCCTTTGTATTTTAGTGTATTTTCGGGGGTTTAGCATTAAAATATAATGCAGAATGACAAATATCCAAAGTAAAGAAAATTGAACCGGCTTGTCTACAGACAGCTATATAAACACCTGTAGAGCGATAAAACGAGGACAGGCCACAAAATTTGACATAACACCTAAGATCTGAAACATTTATTCCTAACGTTAACTATTAGCATTAGCGAAGCAGCTAGTCTGACAGTAATATAAAGAAGTTATTAATGCTCATTAAATTACAAACGAGTCTTTTATAAACGTAATGGGTTCCAAAAACGGCTGTGCTATCTAAACTCCGGTTCAGACGAGTCGTACATGTCAAATAAACAGTGATAGGTCGCTGTTAGCTGCTTTAGCTAGGCCCCAGCCGGACACGGCCAGGAGAAATGACAAACAGCCACCGATGAACACACGGAGAAGCAAAGCTTTTTCACTATGCTAAACAACTATTGTAGCTTAACTGTATCACATTACAAGGTGTACAACTAAAAAGCGTGCAGGTTTTACTTACAATGCCCGTTGAAACTAGTCACGTTTGGACAGCCTCCTCTAAAAAACAACAAATTTGCGAAGTCACTAGGGCTGTCTCTCCTTTTTTTATTTGGTCAGTGTGTCATGTTAACACGCTATTATATTAATTATGAAGAGTTAGCTTCCTTTAGGCCGTTATTTCCCAGGTGGGACACGACCTAAAGTGATGTAACGCCTTCTGTTAGAAACTAGGTTACGTCCAGCTAACCACCTAGCCTCCCCTACAGGAACGACAGTTAACTGGAACAGTTTAAACCATGTGAATGGGACACAGCAACATGGAGGTTCCGCCGATGTCTACTTAGTTCATACCATCCTCATACATTGAGATCTACTAAAGTACAGGACTGTCACTGAGGCGTTCAGGAACATCTCGGAATAGAACCCATTGCTAGCGGATTGTGAAATAATGTTGCATTTAAGTCAACGTGGAAAAATTAGTATCCAAAACAATTATGTAACTTATTGTGCAAGCTTTTTAAAAGGACTTTAAACCATGTTTAAAAAGTAGTATACATTTTCTCTGGTTTTCGAGGTATTTTGAATTAAATTTGTTTCTGTTACTAAATGGAAAACAGAGCCTTGCATAAGTGTTCTTACTGCTTGAACATTTTGACATTTTACTACAAGCACAAACCTGAAGGCTTGACTAAAACAATGTTCCTATAACTATGAAGTCAGAAAGAAAGAAAACACAGTTTCATTTTTTATTTTATTTCATGTTTATGTGCTCCAGAAATCAGGTCCTTATAGAAGTGGGGGAAAAGAATCACACTGCTGAAGTATAAACATTTTGGTCTCCATACAGAGAAAAACAGTGAATTGTATTTACTCAGTAACATTTTCTTGAGAGAGAAAATGTAACTTTTGGGAGAGAAATGTGACGGTTACAAACATCTTACTCTCTATCTATTCTTCTATAAATCTATCTCCATTTTTGTTCTGATTCATTTGTGCTTTTATTATATTTTTGTTTTAAATACTCCTCAAATTCTAATTTGATCTTGTTTATGCTTAAGAACTCTTTCAGGTTCAACAAACCTTGTGACATTTCTGTGAGTATCTGATAGTGCTTAATGAGATGTCGCTGTCAGTGAGCTAATGTCAGCAAACAGCTCAATTTTTCAACAGTCACATATTTATTGCAAGACAGAAAAAAAATGAAGGATTTTGTTTTTAAAACACTTTTACAAAAATAGGGAACTTGTAAGACTTTTTTTTAGGTGTTCTTGAATTTAATCCTACATGTTCTTGCACTTCTGTTGTCCCACATGTACAACAGTCTTTTGTTGGGATAATAGGACAGCATAGCTAAGGTACCGTCTCCTGCCCTTAAATCAAAACTTGCATTCAGATGACTCTGTGTCATCAAATCAAAGGCATATGTCACACGCTTGTCGCTGTTATCAGTAAAATACACCACCCCGCACACAATGAAAGCATTTCCTGCTTTTGCTGAAGGATAGCCAGTGTTAATTATGGACAGCACAGAGAAAGCATCTGGGTCCAGTTTTGCCACCATCATGTTATTGTCTACATACGAGGCAAAGATGACCCACAGTCCATTTTCATCCACGGCAAACTTGAAATAAGTCTTTGAGTTGTGGAAAAGATATCTCAGGCCTTTATATCTGCTGTTTGGCATTTCCAGGGAGCTTGTATTCTTTGTGTTCAGGGAAAACCTGTCGAACAAAAGTATTTGATAACGGTTAGATTATAAAAAGCCAAAAGAGATAACTGTGCCTTCCAAAAAAAATATTCATACTACTTTTTCATGTTTTCTCAAGTTTCAACCAAACATTTCAATGTATTTTATTTGATAACCAAAATAGCACATAACAGTGAAATTGAGCATTTTAAAAGTGTGGCATGCACACATTTAATACATATTCCCCCATATACTCTATATAATAACCACATTTTTCTCCACTTAACTGCAGGCCTTTTGTGTCTAAGAAAATTATTCTTTGGAAAATACCTATAGCTGACTCAGTCTGGATGGAAAATATCAGTTTTCAAGTCTTGCCTCAAATTCTTGATTGAATTTAGAGTCAGACTTTGACTAGGCCACTTTAACTAATGATTATGCTTTGAGGGCTGGTGTCTTGCAACATCTAAATGTGTGTTGAAAGAGACAAGTTGCAGGAGAGTTCAAGATGAACGACAACTTTTGCAAGGCACATTAAATCTAAGTCAGAAAAGGGAAACGCATTTAAAATTAAAACACTTACTTCAAAAGATTATTTGTTCCTCCATTGTGGAAGTAAAATGAATTCTTGTAAACAACATGACCACAGCCTTGGTAGTACTTCTCAATATCTAGAAATTTCTGCTTGATGTCCGGAAGCATTGAAATGTTCTTCAACTGCTTCAATTCACGACCTGTTGAAGTAAAAGTTCCTTTGTTAATGCAGGGAACGACACTTCGGTCTAAGTAAATAACAAACTCTGAATATATGACCTGAAAAATGTTCTGCCACCCAGATCCGTTCATTAGTCTGGGATGCATCCGACATCCAGGCCCCGTAGGTGAATTGCATGTTAGTAGACTTTTCTGAACATTTGATGGCTTTAATGCTGCAACCTAAATAAAATAAGGCAAAAACTTTATAACTTTTAGGAAAAGTCCAGTTTTTTTTTCTTGCAGAATGCATACAGTATATAAAGAATACTTTTTAAGATTATTTCAATAAATAGTGTTTACCTGTTTTTGTAATTTCTTCATTGTCAGTTCCGTTGTTTTTCTTGTAGGCTGGGACGCGTTGGGAAGACTCTGAGAAGGGGAAGAAATGGAAATCCACATTAACATAATGTAAAGTTATGCTTTAGCTGTTTTAGATTTAACATTCAAGTGCTTGAGAAATGAATGAATACTTGTTTTAAAGAATAAAAAAGTATCTTCCAAACAATTTATGCAAAAAAAAAAAATTATTGTGGAAAAAAGAGTCTAATCTGTATTAACAGATCAGGCTTGAGACTCTGGCAAATGGCAAAGAGCAAAAATCTTTATTTCAGTCGTTTGCAAACAGAGAACACACAGCAACCACAACACAACAGCTGTATCTACAATGAGTTCTGACATGGAGCTGCTACAATATATAGGACTCTCTATACAATGTGGTCACTCCCTGGCCCAGAGCCAGTTGAACAGGTTTGATGCACCGTCAGTAGCCACAGGGTGGACAGGATGCGTCTCTCCTTACTGAAAGGTCAGTTAATTATTTAGTTGACAAACATCTTCTTGGTCAAAATATGGGAGTTTCCAAAAATTAGGATGCTAACGGAACAATTTTCTGTACCAAAAACATTGTATTTGTGTTTGTCTGAGCTTCTAACGTTCAGTGGAGAAATTTGTTAGACCTTAGGGCTTATTCCATCTTACTGTATTTACCTAAACTTCCTGTTGTTATCTGTTAACAAACACTGGCTCCTTATTTTAGTCACTAACAGCCTGCTGGAGCTTTTCCAAGGAGAGGTCAAAAGGAAACCTATCTAACTGATTCTGCAGAGACTCCTTGACCGACATGTTTTAACAGACTGAACAATGTTAAATGACTAAAGAATTAAAATAAAATTCGTAAAAGAAATAATAACACAATTTTTACTTCACATTCTCACCACTTTTCATTGGTTTGTCTACAATGTTTCTGCTGCCGTTCCAAGAGTTTCTTCTCTGACTGTCATCAGCAGAAGGTGAAGCTGTAAGAAAAAGAAGTAAAATAAATGCTTTTCTCTTTGCTGAGTAAAATAAAGATTTTATGCCTCAGAGATTACTACTAACGTCAGAAAACAAATAACAGTTTCAATGAGATTTTACATTTATGCACCTCAACCTGCAACATTTACAAGGACTTGTGGTATTAAAAACATTAAAATAATTGGCAGTTCAGTCTCCTGCTGTTAATAGTTTCCACAATCCACCTCTCAGTACGGCTAGAATGTAGATAAACATTTATTTTTCTTAACATGAGAATTTCTTTTATCCAGAATTGTTGATTCTGAAGAAATCAAAAGTTGCATTCAAAATATTGAAGTAAACACTGAATCTTAAGCTTAGTATACTGAATATGCTATGTTTTTTTGTTTTGTTTTGTTTTGTTTTTACCATTTTTTACTCTAGTTTCATTCGTGTCTGTGTCGGAAGTGAAGGTTTTGCTGCTTCGGTTGGTTTCACTCGATCCTGTGGAGTAAAAATAAATGCTAAACATTAAAATTGCCTCTAATTAGAGTAATTTTAACAAAATAACTGGCATATTTTTTATTTTTAATAATGGAATCATTCATTTGTTTTACCTGGAAATAGATTTGATGCCACATAAGTTGCATTTCCACCATTCAAATCATCCAGAGTCCCATTGTTGTCATCTTGAAAAGCAAATGGATCTAGAAATAGTGAAATATGAAAGTTTAGCATCTTAGATGGATATGTATAAAGCAAAACTTCATTTGTTAGAGTTGTTTTGTTGTTATTTACCCGATTCCAATTTTCTATTTGGAGGATTGTCAGAGATATCTGAGGTGCCTTCAGTGTTGTTAACTGAATGTTGTGTTGATGTTTCTGTGAAAGAAATGCAAAGTTTAACCATAACAGATACACAGCAAACTTGAAATGCTAAATAAAAAAAATAAAAAACCTGAAAACGTGATTTTCCTTCACTAGAAGAATAGAAACTGAATTATTTAGAAAAAAAATTATTGTGAAACACAAAATTATCTTCTGAGTTTTCATGATTTCTAAAAACTGCAAAAACTGTGACCTAAATGTAAAAAGCCGACCTTTTTACATTTAGGTCACAGTTTTTGCTACCTAAATGTAACTTCTGGAAATCATGGTCTCATAGAAAACAGTTTGAAGTTTCTGTGTTGTTTTTGAATATATCACTCTGTACACAATGACTCTTCCTGAGTGTAACGTTTTAATGGTGAACTGACATGAACGTGCAAAGGCAATTACATTATTTAAGATGAAAATTTTAAACAATTAAACAGGAATTACTGTGCACCACTTAGCAATTTGTTAGTTTGATCATTTCAATGTTTTTTTTTTAAGTTAATTTGTTTTCATTTCTCTGTTCAGCACTTTGATTTGATTTCTTAATGCAGCTAGAAATCCACATTTTTTGGCCGATGACAAAAAAAAAATGTATCCTGATAAATTTAAACCAAGCCTTTCTCACTTAATCAATTTTTATTGTGTGTTGGTTTCATTTCTTCTCTGTTTCTTTTCTTGTGTGAATAAGAACTATATTGTTTTCTTTAATTGCTGCTGTTCTTACCCTTTGATTTATTTCTGTAATTCCGACTTTTTGCTTCATTCGGACCACAAGCAGGACAGGGAGGACCTGGAGGACCTTCACGAAAACAAGCAGTCAGTATTAGGATGCATATAGACTCCTTAGAAAACTAATGCAGGAACCATTATCTTTTACTGCATTTGTATAATTTCACTCTGCAATATTTGCTACAGTTCTCCGCTAATGTTCTAATCAATGTGAATGGCAACAAGATTAACTCTGGTCTTTGTTTATGACTTTTTGCTTTGACTAGGCACATTTGTTTCAGATAATTAAACCACAGTGAGAGCCATTGTCTGCGAGCAAAGAAAACATGTGTTTTTTTGTGAAACACAAAATTATCTTCTGAGTTTTCATGATTTCTAAAACATTAAAGGGGATAAAAACATTTGAATCAAATGTGATATCAAAATCAAAGATGACAAAATAAGATTTTCACACGAATATCTTATGTTTTTCAAATATCAGCATAGATGTTAACTGTTTTAAGGTGTTTTTACCAGGTTTATTGCTTGTTTCAGTGATGACCCATCCTCTGCTGTCATTGAAGGTATCAACTGGACCTATAGAAAATCCCGTTTTACACATTTAATCTTAAACTGAATGTAAGTTGCAAGAAGAGGAGGTTTTGTAGTTTAAATACCGTGTAATAATTTTATTTGTCTCTCTGAATTCTCTACGGTCACCATTTCACCGGCATCAGTCGGCTCTGGCTCTAAAAACATTTAAACAGAAAGAAGTTCAACAGAATGTTTCCTGTAAAACTTGACTCAGTTACAGAGAAAAATGCATCTAAATCTTGATGGTTTACCAGGTTGTATCTTTTCATCTGGATTCTCATAAAAGCCGGAAACAATAAAAGCTTCTGTGGTGACATTAGCTGAGTCTCGTGTTGGTTGTACTGAAAAAGAAAAATAAATCATGGAGCTGCTCCAACACTTTAACTATGTTATAAATACTAAGACGAACACCAAAGGGCAACTTCAATTACTCTGCTACCATTGTTTTAAATTGTTTTCTGAATACTCTATCATCTAGGATAATAGCAATAATAGGAACTAAATTTCTACATAAATGTTTCTAACAATGTAATTTAGCTGGTTATTCTGCACTGATATCTAATATATCAGGATATTTTACCAGGTTTATTGCTTGTTTCAGTGATGACCCATCCTCTGCTGTCATTGAAGGTATCAACTGGACCTACAGTTCAACAGAATGTTTCCTGTAAAACTTGACTCAGTTACAGAGAAAAATGCATCTAAATCTTGATGGTTTACCAGGTTGTATCTTTTCATCTGGATTCTCATAAAAGCCGGAAACAATAAAAGCATCTGTGGTGACATTAGCTGAGTCTTCTGTGAAAAAAAAAAGAGATAACATGTATTTGTTTACAATGTAATTTAGCTGGTTATTCTGCACTGATATCTAATATATTAAGATATTTTACCAGTTTTATTGCTTATTTTAGCGTCTCCTCTGTCACTCAAAGTGTCTTTCTTCTGATCTGCGCCAAGTGGATCTGTGGTAGAAAATGATACATAAACATTAATCATTAATCACTTTAATATGAATAAAATACATAGGAGTAGAGATTTTTTTTTTATTCACAAAGCTCACCCACCACTAAACATGTTGCCCCATCCTTCTGTAGCATTTGTTGACTCTGAATCATTCAAAGTCCCATTGCTAACACCTTTATGAAATGGTTCTGGTAATAAATAAAAATGTCATGGAAGAAGTTTCCTCCAGGAAAAACTCTAAGAGGTGGAAGAAAACATTTTTGGTTTACCGGGTTCAGCTTGTGTTTCCATCTGATTGTAAAATTCAGAAACATCATTAGCGTCTCTGGTGATATTAGCTGCATCTCGCGTTGGTGGATCTGTAAACAAAAACAAAAATCAGGGTCCAGTTCAGAGAACAGTTACCTGTAAATGAGATAACTGTAAATGGGCACATTGGAGAAAAGTTAGTGTATTTATTTATTTAAACTGGATCCATTACACACAGAATGAGATATTTTAAGTTGATCTGATGATTCTGGATTACAGCTTATCCAAACCCAAAACATTCTAAATAGGACCATGTCAATACACATCCTGCAGAAGGTGGATAAAATACAAAAAAGTAATGGCTAAAGAAGGCTATCCATAGATCACGTCATCTAACCATTTTTATGGAAAGTTGAGTGGAAGGAAAACGTGTGACTGATCAGCATGCATAAGCAGCGGTGGAGCTGCTCAGTGGTCGGCTTTTTACATTTAGGTCACAGTTTTTGTTACCTAAATGTAACTTCTGGAAATCATGGTCTCATAGAAAACAGTTTGAAGTTTCTGTGTTGTTTTTGAATATATCACTCTGTACACAATGACTCTTCATGAGTGTAACGTTTTAATGGTGAACTGACATGAACGTGCAAAGGTAATTACATTATTTAAGATGAAAATTTTAAACAATTAAACAGGAATTACTGTGCACCAGTTAGCAATTTGGCGTTTGCATCAAATTCAATTAAATTGAAAATATTTGTATCAAATAAATTAAGACATTTTACCACTTGTTGTTTCAGTGTTGACCTTGCTGTCATTGAAGGCATCCCTGCTTAGCATTTTACCAAGTGCTCCTGTAGTAGAAAATGATCAATTAGATATTAAATTTCAGCACAAAAAGTTTGTGTTTTGAAGGTTAATGACCTTGTAATAATTTGATCCATCCATCTGTGACATTTTTATCCTCTGAATCGTTGAGAATCCTGGTTTGATCTCCATAATCAAACGATTCTGGTAGCAGAGAAAATTTTAACAAAAAGACATGTGACATAGATCCCTTCAGTAGTTCAATTAAACAGAGAAAAAACATTTATTACCAGAATGTGTGCTGGTTTTTTGTTGATTGTTATATTCAGAAACATTAAATGTCTCTCTGGTGATATTATCTGAGTGTAACGATGGTCGTTCTGTAAAAATAAATATGGTAGCATTGAAACAGTGAAGTCTGAAACTTATATAAACGTCTATGCAGTTTACACCATATATAGTACATAATATTAACTTTATAAATCAAATATTTCACAATTCTTTAATTGATAAGACATTACAATACATGCCTTATTATTTGAACCAAAACTTTAACGGCAGAACAGAAAACATAATCACATAATCATAATGTCTTTACCACTGTCGGAGCTCGTTTGCACCCTGCTGGCATTAAAAGTGTTGTTGTTCTGATCTTCACCAACTTCATCTAATGTAGAATTAAATGTTACAAATTGTATTTTAGTTCCAGTAAATGAAAACGCAATGAAAAGGTCAAACCTACCGCTAATGAATTTGATGCCTTGTGTGACATTTTTAGAGTCCCAGTCATTTTCATAAATCGGCTCTGACTCTATTGAAAAAAAAATAAACAGTTTTTGTTGTTGTTTTTTTGTTGTTGTTGTTGTTTTATGCTCTACCTTTAGATAAATCTCAGTGGTGGTATCTTACCAGGCTCACGTTTTGTGTCTAGATGTTCCTCAAACTCTGAGCCATTCAGGATATTTCCAGCTGGATGAGGTTTTGGTGTTTCTATAAAGAGAAGTTCATGATTATCTGAGAGGGATGTTTACTTTTCATACAAATTAAACAGGATTACAATTATCTAAGGTCATCTTTGACACTCAAATAAATGCAATACCAGGTTTAAAGTTTCTATGACGAAGTTTCTCAAAGTCCGTATTGTTCAAGGCTTCTTTGTCATCATGGTCAACATTCGGTGTCGGTGGCACTATAAAAATACAGTATAATATTTAAATTGTTTAATTTATAGCTGGATTTATACCAATTTTTAATTTATAGCAGCCAGCAGAAACATAATCTGAGTAAAATATGACCACAGAATTTACCTGTTGTCAAATGTTTTAACGTTTCTCTTCTGATTTCTGAGCTGATGTTCATCCCGTGTGCAGGTGAATAATCTGGACGAGGCGAAACTAACTCTGTAGAAAACAACACAACTGGGATAACGTAAAGCAAAAGAGACAAAGATGGCACAATATACTCTCATTGTTGGCTAAAATCATAAAGTTCCAGCCCAGATTAGATTTTTTTTAGTAATAAATCCTCCAAACGTGAATGAATCAGACTTTGCAGGAAATAAAAGCAGACTCGGGTAATATCAGACCTCCTTACCGCTTGTTGTTGTTCTATCAGTGACATCTGAGCCGCCAGTCGAAGGATCAATGTTTCCACCAGAGTCAACAGCCAGAAACACTAGGAGACAGTTTGATGGAACATTTTAAATACAAATAAAGATACACAGCGCCTCTCAAAAATCTACAATTCCTGATTTAAAAAACATTTTAAAACATTTTAACCGTAATAAATCATTTTCTGCATCTAATGTAATGTTTACAATTCAAAGAAAAAAATGCAAAGGAAAAAAAAAGTATTGGAGCTTCTTATTCAATTTTCAACAGAATGGTAGAAAGCCTGGTGGTCAATTGAAGAAAATATAGGAAAAATGCAAACACTGTCCATTTCTCCAAAACTATCAAAACAACAACAACACTGAGGGAGCTGCAAAAGCTTTGAACACATACGATGTTACAGTAATCTGCTGTAATCTGCACAGATGAAGGCAACACAGAAGATGTTTCAAAACATCCAGGTTGGGCTGGGATCTCCAAAATACTTGTGTGAGAATACGTTTCTGTCCAATGAAACCAAACTTTTGGACCAAAGATCCAAAACATGTCTGGCCCAGAGCATCATCACAACAAAACACGGTGGTGGCGGTAGCATGCTTTGGGGTTCCTTTCTTCAGAATAAACTGGGATTTTTGTCAAGTTTTGTTCTAAAAGTTTAGAGCATCTGCTGTAAGGGTAAATTTTAGGTGAATAGGAGGTGAATCCAAATATCCAGTCATATAAAAGAAAATTAATAATGACGTCAGAAGAAAATAAAAAACATTTTAAATAGTTGAACAAACATGCAGAGCTAAATTTAGCTGAAAGTCTTTTGAGTGACTTCAAGAAGGCTTTGAGTAAGAAATTTTTTCACTATCGGATAAATTGCAAGATCTGTGTGACTAAAAAATTACCAAATGAATATGAAACCCTTCTACTAAACTTAAACTCTATCAAAATATTACTTTAAGGATTTGGAAACTTATTCAATTATTGAAACTTTTTTACATAGTTCCCATTTTACATTTTTGTCTTTTAGCACATATATTTTTGGAGGTGTTTTTTGCTTAATTTTAAGGATACATGCCCCATTTTTACTATAAAAATTCATAAAAGGATTTATTATGGTCTCATTTTTTAAATCACAAAAACAGAAATTTAACGGGTGTGTAGAGCTTGAGCAACACTGTACATAAACGCTGGATTTGTTTGATTAAAAGTTCAAAACAACAGATTTCTTACCTGGTGTAATTGGGGTCTGTGTGACATTTTCGGTTCTGGTATCGTTCAGTGAAACATTAACCTCTTGATGAAAAGCTACAGATTCTAGAAAAACAGACAGAATATTAGATTTTATTCTTAAGACATTATAACTGAATTTCTCAAATAGCCTTTTTCCCCTTTGTCAGTTTCTACAAACCATGTTTTGTGTCCCGAACGGGTCCAGTGACATTCAGAACATCTCTGGTTTCATTGTCTGGATGTGATGTAACTCGATCTGAGAGTAAAGAAATAAATTAAACAAACTTTAGTTTGCATCTAAATCGTCTTTACTAAAGCTTTTTAGCCAAAACTGTCTTTGCCATGATGTTGTATCTTGTGCTCAAATCAGAATGAATCATAAATTTCCAGGACAGGAAATTTATGATTCATTTAAATTAACTAATGAAAAAAATAGCTTACTATCAAACAAATATATTATTTCCATCATATATTACAATATATGATGGGAATAATTTCATTATTTAAACCATAATTAAACTGAGAATCATCAAAACTTTTAGTTTGATCATTTTAATGTTTTTTTTAAGTTAATTTGTTTTATTTCTCTGTTCAGCACTTTGATTTGATTTCTTAATGCAGCTAGAAATCCACATTTTTTGGCCGATGACAAAAAAAAAATGTATCCTGATAAATTTAAACCAAGCCTTTCTCACTTAATCAATTTTTATTGTGTGTTGGTTTCATTTCTTCTCTGTTTCTTTTCTTGTGTGAATAAGAACCATATTGTTTTCTTTAATTGCTGCTGTTCTTACCCTTTGATTTATTTCTGTGATTCCGACTTTTTGCTTCATTCGGACAACAAGCAGGACAGGGAGGACCTGGAGGACCTTCACGAAAACAAGCAGTCAGTATTAGGACGCATAGACTCCTTAGAAAACTAATGCAAGAACCATTATCTTTTACTGCATTTGTATAATTTCACTCTGCAATATTTGCTACAGTTCTCCCCTAATGTTCTAATCAATGTGAATGGCAACAAGATTAACTCTGGTCTTTGTTTAAGACTTTTTGCTTTGACTAGGCACATTTGTTTCAGATAATTAAACCACAGTGAGAGCCATTGTCTGCGAGCAAAGAAAACATGGAGTAGTGGTAAATCATCGGCCAATCAAAACGATTCCAAGATCACATTTAGGCATCGGTAAAGGTCAGAGTTTATGAGTCAACAATAAGAAAAGAGTTCTGAGGCAAAAACCACTGCTGACCAAAGACGACACAAAGGTCCGTGTGAGTCTTTCTGGAAATGTCTTGATGAATTTCAAGACTTTTGGGAAAATATTTTATGGACTCAAGAGGCAAAAGTGTAACTTAGTCTGGAGTAAACCTAACAACCTTTTGGAAAAAGAACATCATACTGAAGGTCCGTAGCCGCTTCACTGTTTGAATAAACCCATCCATTCAACTCAACATTTACACTCACATGTTAAAATGGCTGCCAACAAATGCACAATTATACAACTGTAAATCTTTGAAAAGCAGAAGTAGAGCCTCCTGTACAACCAACAAGCAAGTGGTTTCTGGATGGTAAGTCAGCAACAAAACATCAGTCTTCTCCAGCAGTCATTGTACAGCGCATGCAGCGGTAAAACCAGCTGACCAAAGGTGCTGGAGCTCTGTTTGCATTGCTAGGTGATGGCCTGGGCTTTAACGAGGTTGCTAGGTAACTGTCTGGGTGTCTTTTTTTAAGCGCTTGGTGTGTTTTTAGAAGCAGCAGAAACCAAAACGGAAGAACAAAAACGTGAAGAGGGTAAATTTTGTACAATATGTTCCCTTCAAACTCAAACACTTTTGGGTTAGGCACTAGATTACCAGCAAGTCCACATCAGAATGGTTAAAGTCCAGATTGAAAGCCTATTGAAATGATGTTTTGTGACCTTTAACAGGCTGTTCATGCTCACATTTGGTCAAAATTCTTCTGCAGAAATGCAGATGACTCACTGCCAATTATTGCTAATGATGGTTGTTGTTGCTACTAAAGATGGTGCAAACAGTTCTTTGGTTTAGGGAGATAGTACACTGTAAAAAATCCTATAAATATGAAAAAATGTCTATTTATATGGTAAAATTCTGCCTGTATTTTACTGTAAATCACAGATGGGTCTTTTTACAGTGTATTTTTTAAACACTGTCAGGTTGCTTCTTTTACCTTAATAAATCAATTTTATTTCAGAAACATCTTTTTGTTTAATCAAATCAAATTTCAAAATTTCATTGATTCTGAAATTTACTTGGAGACAAAAATGCATCCATTTCCTTTGAACCGTCGCTCACTTTTAAAGACTTAACT
Organism: Poeciliopsis gracilis; assembly: GCA_911649635.1. Lineage (NCBI taxonomy): Eukaryota > Metazoa > Chordata > Actinopteri > Cyprinodontiformes > Poeciliidae > Poeciliopsis > Poeciliopsis gracilis. The sequence goes on from CAJVRI010000506.1 coordinate 421,260, forward strand.
ACATCTCATGGTACATGAAAACTGTTTAAAATACGTTGACACATTCTGATTATTCAAAACTGCCATAACAAAAGTCTAAACCACAAAAACAGGATGAGCCTGAGTTAACTGCTACTCTTTCTGAAACTTGTGAAACATGACAGGACATGACAAGACTCAAAATAAAAGGGAGTCAACGCTGGATGTAGAAAAGTTGTTCACACGCTGCTTTTCTTGTTTACGTTGAATAAAAACGTTCTGCAATTCGCAGTATTTAACTGCAACAAACAAACACTTCAGTGTAGTAAACATGCATGCAGCTGCAGACAAAGTGTCCTGCAGACAGTGAGTGGGATGCCCAGATTATGCAATCGCAGCCGAACAATGACAGACTGTTTGAAACATGGAAACAACTTTGGTGTCTGGGTTTCTTCATCTGTTTGGGCTACTGTTAAACACAAGGGCTTTCTCTCCATGATCTGATTAGAGTCTGACCTGGTCGTCCTCGTCTGCCGTGTGGGCCCGGCGCACCCGTCGGTCCCGGTGGGCCTGGCTCACCTGATACGCAAAAAATACTCATTTATGCAACAGCAATACAGCAATCCTTTACACAGATGCTCCTTTACTGAAGTGTGAGTTTGTTACCTGGAGGTCCAGGTGGACCTGGAAAAAGGGAGAAATAAAATAACAGTTAAGCTTTAAAAAGTAACGGAGCTTCAATGAAATAAGAGTGAATTAATGTAAAATATTCGCACCCATTAAACAAAATCCTCTGGAGCTGTTGCACAAATCTAGGTAGGCTTTGATCTGAATAACAAACAAAGACGATCATTAGAATATTATCTATTATCTGCTATTCAGACAATCAGAATCTTAACACTAAAACATTTCCAAGCAAAGTGTTCCTAATATGACCTGGCACACTTCATTTGTTCAATAAAACCTGATGAAATGTAGATTTTTATTAGTACAACTTTTATGTCTGCAAGCGTTTTCACTCAAGTAGATCAAAACAACAACTGAGCCATTGATCATGTCAAAGCAACTTTAAAGTGGTATATTTCTCCTTTGAGGAAGTGCCAGGTCTTTCAGGGTATGAGCTGAGAAAGCAGCGGGCATGATCCGCCACTCCGCCTTTTATCCAGGAAAGCATTCAAACACACACCCCTCTAAATCACTGTAACAGACTCGTGCATTCTTCAAGCAACACACATTGTTGTCTTCTGCCAAATGGGAAAACAGACACATTTTTGTCACTTAGAAATAGCTGCTGAAACTCTTGAAAAACTGTCCCATTCAGAATTTTACACTGAATTGCAGAAACATCTTTTGATCAAATACCAGATGAGATTAAGACATATACTAGTTATAAAATGTTTGCAGAAATACCAGACATGGTTTTATGAATTGTTTGTTATAGTGAGATCTGAACAATATATCGCTGAACATGTATGTTATTAATAATTATACTACCTTCTTACCAATTCATAGTATGTTAAATCTTAATTAATTACCATCAACATTCATACTGTTCTTGGAAAACATGCTATTTGTAATAGGCTTCTTCAGGACACTAGTACTCACAAACAAAAGTGCTGTTTGTATCACTAAACCTCCTGCAACTAATCCTATTTTTTAGTCTATTTACATTCATTGTGAAATCAATAAATCAGAATTTTTGTCCCTTAAATGATAAATGATGGGATACATTCGCGTTTTTTACTATATCCTTGTCCCACGCGTTTCTCCTTCTAAAATGTTAATGAAATGTTGTCTGTGTGTAAAATAGATAAGCATTAAACATTAAGTAAACAAGGCTCAATGTGCAAGCAGTGAGTTATCTTACAGGAACCACAGAGTATGTGACCAGCATCATCTTGTCCTGCTCTCCCTCCTGGTTCCGTCTGCTGCGCCGGAGTTTCCTCAGCTCTCCAGTCTCTCCGAGTTCATCTGGCAGCAGTCCTGCTTGCCGCCTGCAGCACTGTGCCAACTCCTGCATCTGGGACTCCAGCCTGACCAGCTCCTCTGCCAGCTCCCTGTGCCGAACCCACAGCAGAACCAAACCTGCACAGCCCAGAAGCAGCAGCACAGACATCCCCACCAGCAAAGTTTTCCACACGGGAAAACCTTCTCTTCTGTCTTTCATGTTGTCGGTGCGCCGATCCCCGCTCCTCAGCTGCACGGATATCTGATCTCTGAACCTCACCAGCACACACAGCACATATCTGAGAGGCGGCCAACAGATGAGACGTCACACTGGAGCTACTGGAGAGAAATAAACATGTCAAAATGTGTCTGTGCAACTGCAGCGCGAGTCATTGCGCAACAAGCATCTGGGAAACATTGCCTGATTTAGAAGCAGCTATAATGGGCATATTTTAAGAATGACATCCCACTGACAGGCCAGCACGCCTCATCATTCTAGTGCTTTTCCTTTCAAAATTATCACCAGCACAACCCACTGAAAATGCTTTAGAAGTGGAATAAATAGGTTTGAGACAAGGAGAACACTGTTGGAGTCGACAACAGAGCTTTGTGAAGGTCGGACTGTTTGGAAGGACGTGTGGGTGCCAGAACATCCCTTTTCTTCTCCATATGTCCAAATATCATAAAGCGCTGGAAAAAGTAAAGATTCATTTTATTTCAGGTTATCAAACTAGAGAATGTCCAAAATGAGAACGTAGTTTAAAATATTTAACGCATTCAGGGGAAGGAATCCACCTAAACAAAACCAGTTCAGGATAAATAATGAATTAACTATGACAGATGAGAATCCTTGGAGTTTAATTTCAGAGGTCAAATCCAGATTTGATTAGTTGTTGAATAAATGAAGCCTGTCCGACTACACAAAGTGGACTAAAAAGCAACATGTTGTTCCCTGATTTAAAGAAAAAAAAAGTGAAACTAAATAATTGATTGGTTTGGAAAGGATTTGAATGGCATTTCTTTAGCTGTAGGACTTCAAAAATGGAGAAAACATTGAAAGGCAACAAGCCTTCTGGGAAGTTGCTAGTCTACACTGCAAAAACACAAAACCTCACCAAGTATTTTTGGTTTAGTTTTGGTGCAAACATCTTAGCAAACTTCAGATAAGACCAGCTGAAAAGTTACTAATCAGCAAGATTTAGCCGCTTGTTTTAAGTAAATAATTCCTTAATGTTGACAAAAAGAAAAAGATAAATTAACCCATAAAATGGGAAAAAAAATTATAAGTGAAATAATCTACCAATGGAACTAGTACTTTTTCATCAATCCTAAGGAATTACTTGAAATTAGCCTCTATATTTTAGTGAAAAGTTACTTTTAAGTTAATTTTGTCTTATTTCAAGTGTGCTAAGATATTTGCACAAGAAGCTAGTGCAACAAATTGTGTTGTTGCCGTGTAATAAAATTGCTCCATGAGAGCGTCTGCATCTCATCCAGGAGGAGAAAAACTCACCACGACATGGAAAGCACTGAAAACCTTCATTGCCTCAGTTAAGGCCAGTGTTCTTAGTTTAGCAGTAACAAAAATGGCTCCGAGGCAAAAATAACATAAATGTCCCGAGTACTTTGGGGAAAATATTGTATGAACTTTTTGAAAGGTGTGTCCTGTTACGTCTGGCTCCAAACCAACGCAGCATTTCAGAAAAAGAACATCATTATAGAAATGGTAGTGTGATACTCACAAGGTGCTTTGCTGTTTCAGCATTTGGACGACTTGCTGCAAAATTATGGAACCATAAATCCGTCTCCCTATAAATCCAGAAGGAAAAAGTTTGGCCATCGGTTTATAACCTGAGATGAGTAGCAGGACTATGATCACACCAGCTCACCTCCAAATGGCTCAGATTAAAAACCAAAAAGGTTTGTAGAGGCCTGCTCAAATGATTGGCTCTCATCCAATTGAAATGCTGCTGCATTGCCTTAAACAGGCTGTTCACGCATGAATGTGGCTGAATTTAAACAACTGCCAGATGTTGCAAAGCCTTGATGAGAGTTGCTGCTGGGAATGCAATTACTTTCCCAAACAAGGTCAGGCTGATTTGGATGGTTTGTTTTTTTTTTTTTTTATGCATTTGAAAGTGGCTATTTACTAAAGTTCTCTTTGTGCGATAATAAAGTTTGATTAATGATCTGAAATGCTTAGGTGTGACAAAAAAGAAATCTTTATGGGGGAAAGAACTTTTTTCAAAGCACTACTGCTCTCAAATTCCAGATATTAAACAGTTTCAGCTGCAAAGAGTAAACCAGGTTTATTGGGGAACTGCAGAGCTGAACAGCAAGAGACAAATTAGGAGCGTTTCTGATGGAGGAAAGCTGAAGGACAACCTTTTCTGAACTCGAGCTTTTTATAAGCTTTTTAAAGTTTGTTGCAGAAAATAAAGCGGTAGTTCAAAGGGAGATTCAATAGAGATGAGTCGATCTACTTACTATGCATATGTATATTTTCATTTGTCTACTTCCCTCCTTGGATTTCTGGGCAAGTCCCAGTTTCCTTTGACAAGGGTCAGCCTGACCCAGCTAATTCATTTCCCCTTGAAAAGCCTGCTGGTTGATGAATTGGACCGTGTGGTCTTTCTGCACAAAAAGCGGGAGAAAAAAACACACAATGCTAAAAAAAAACAAAAAAAAACGAGTCTATCCTTTTGTATTCACCTCAGTAATGACAAAAACTCTTCTCTATTCTTTTCCAAGCTAATTTATGCTTTAGACATGCTCTGTCTGACCCGGCTGGCGGTTCACTGCCATGTAACAGTCCTTGTAACCCAAAAGTGGCAAAGTTTCCAAGCAACCAGTGGAGTGAAGGCTCGACCAAGGATTTATAAACACTCGATTCACTGTGATTTATGTGGTGGAGGAATGTAGACCACCTTTAAAACGAGCGGTGGGAGTTCTGCAGCTCCTCAAATCCCACTTCCACTTCTCAGGAGAAGAGGTTAGTAGCATTTCTTTGATTTAACTCATTTTACTTTGTTCTGTCCTAATGTAGATTGTTTTATTTCACCATTTTCTAATTTGTTTAATTGGACACTAATTTTAGAAACTGTTTTACACGAAGCAATTTCTCCAGATAATCAAATAATTGCATTGTCTGGGTAATCTGCAAATATTTTATGTATGTGGGGGAAAAAATGTGTTTTTGCTAAAAATTCTGCTCCCAAAAACTAACAAAGGTTAGTTTTGTTAGAAAATCCTTGCAAAAACTAACTTTTTTTTAAGTTTTGTTAGTTTTTTGGTGCACAAAAAAAAAATGCTTTCTGAAAGAAAAATGATTTTCTTTTTCAAAATCTTTGCATGATCCAGTAGTTTCCTCTCAGATGCAATTAGACATAATATCTGCATTTCAACTTTCATACAACAAGAAAGTGCTTGCAACCTTTTTTGCAAATTAATGCCTTAGCATTTCCTAAAGAAAATTTGTTGAATTGTGTATGTGAACTCACCAGCACTACTCAATTTACGTAAAAAAAAAAAAAAAAGATTTATAATCAATCATTTGTGTCACTGTGTAAATTAAACAAAATAGAACCTCTGTTAATTGGTTGAAACTAGAAAAAAGCAGAACAATACGTAAATATGTTTAAAAAACAAATGCAAATAAAGATGTAAGAGACGAAATCTGCCATGATGCGCCTACTTTAGTTGGAGAAATACAGATAAAGTTGGAGACACTTTAGCTCCAGCCCTGGTGAAAAATCTCTTAAAATTCTGAGTGTGTAAATTATATTATGACCTGATAAAAAAAATCACATCACCAAAAGAAATCCAAAGCCTGAAACACGGTGGTGGCAGCATTGTACTCTGAACTGGGGTTCTTATCAAGTTTCATGCAGGTGGATGAACCTTTGACTGCGACTCAGTTCTGCTTCAAAATCTGGTGTCTAAAACACCAAGTTATGTTTTCAGCACCTCAGTGAATTTAAGCTTAAGTTAATGGGAAAATAATGACTTCCTGAGTGGAAATTTAAAGTTCAACCCAGAATTTCCTAATCTTGAGATGAAATATAAATCTGTGGGGTCACCTGGAAATGGTTGTGGACAAGAAGTTTGTTCCAGATCTGGTAGTTTTGAGCAACATCTGCATGGCAAAGTGAGAAAATCCCTCAACACTGAGCCCTTATGCAACCAGGTTGCTGCACTGGTTTTGTTCATTCTAACAGATTTATTTCCCCATTGAATTGCACAGGATGCATGTCACATTTTATATGGAAGCAGTTTTACATGATTTATTGATCTTACTTACTACGCTACAAAAAAGGAGGCAATTTGCCAGGGGTGTGTACACCTCCGAGATCCACTGTGTGAAGTGCAGTGTCAGTGTGTTTTGTTACCTCCCAACACTGAAGGACAGAAGGGTTAAGAGAGAGGAAGAGGAGGGCTGCTTTACATGCTGGCTGAAGGAGGCTTCAACTCTTTCTAACCAACAGACGGCAGCGAACTTTCTTCCTTGTGCACAACCGCGTTGGACGAACAGAGGAGACAATGTTACCAGAGATCCTCACCACGATGGAGGTGCACAGTCTGTGTGGCGTCACCCCCGTTGCTCTTCTTCTGCTGCTGCTGTTTCTGCTCATCACCAGCTGGAGCCAAACACAGAGTTCACCAATACCAGGTACAGTGAGAAAAGAATGGCTTCATTCTGCAAAATAGAGCTGTAAACTGGTGAATAAATAATCTTAAGATTAATTCTGACTACAAATCTCAAAATTTGAAATTAACATTTGTAAATTTGTTTAAAAATTAGGAAGAGAAAGTGATTTTGAGAAGCAGCCGTAGTTCAGAAATGTGAACTGAGATCTGCTGCAGGCTGACTTACAACTTCTTTCTGCTTTAGGTCCCTGTTTCTATGCAGGACTTGGTCCAATTCTTTCCTACTGCAGATTCATTTGGACCGGGATTGGAACAGCCTGCAACTACTACAATAACAAATATGGCAGCACCGTCCGGGTCTGGATCAATGGGGAGGAAACCATCATTTTCAGCAGGTAAGTGTTTTCACACAACAGATGAAGATAAGTTAAAATTTATTCATATATTTTTAATGCAGCAGCAGGATTTTGCACTGAAGAAAAATGATTTGGGTGAAAAAAACCTTCCACATCAACAGATACAATCATTTAACTTAACTCCTCACTTTTTTTTCCAACGTGAGGAAAAACAATTCCTGCTGTCAGGAAATTGCACAAAGTTTTTGGCAATAAATTACAAACTAGCCAGCTAATTTGATCAGAAAACATCGAACTATCTGAGTTTTGATTAAATTTAAGTCTGCGTAATTTGTTAGCTAATGTACTTCTCTGTATTTTGTGCATTTTAACATTGCAGCAACATATAAAAAGCTATAAGTTTTAAAAGGACAACACATGTAAAAAAACCAAAAAAAAAACAGGAACAAATGATCAGAAGTGAAATTAAATGATTTTTATCTCTCTGTTATTAGCTTTTATATGCTAGGCAGCCATATTGGATTTTGAGGTGGAGGAAATGTGAGAAACCTCCAACTTCTGGGCATCTTTTTGTGATTCTTTTCCAAATGTGGATTGACTTCGGAGTAAATTTTCACATATGACAATGTGTCATAAATGTGGAGACACATTTAAAAAGAATAAGCATTAAATTCAAATGAAATAAAAACAAATGCTGGATTCTGCTGCAGGTCCTCTGCAGTGTACCACATTTTGAGGAGCCCTCACTACACATCCAGATTTGGGAGCAAAAGAGGCCTTGAGTGCATTGGGATGGAGGGGAGGGGTATCATTTTCAACAGCAATGTCCCACTCTGGAAACAAGCTAGGACATACTTCTCTAAAGGTAACAACCTCTGGACATGAAGCACATTTCAGAGTTTGGCGGTAAAATGTTTTACGACTGAACCGCTGTTTCAATGAGTTACTGCATATTTTTGTGTTGATGTCGCAGCTCTGTCAGGCCCCAGCCTTCAGCGGACCGTGGGAATCTGTGTGAGCTCCACAGCCAAACACCTGGACCACCTCCAGGACATGACCGACCCCTCTGGACATGTGGACGCCCTCAACCTCCTGAGAGCCATCGTAGTGGACATCTCCAATAAATTGTTCCTCAGGGTTCCTCTCAATGGTCAGTTGCTTTATTCAAACTTTGCACCTTCCAAACGTCTTGGCTGAAAACATGCAATTCTACTTTTTTTTTTTTTTTTCTCTCAGAGAAGGAGCTGCTTATGAAAATCCATAACTACTTTGAAACCTGGCAAACGGTTCTAATCCAGCCTGACATCTTTTTCAAGATTGGATGGCTTTACGACAAACATAAAAAAGCAGCGTAAGAGCCTTAAATCATGACTTTGGTGCCACATTTCATTTAAGATTTCATCAACTTTCTATTTTGCACCACTAACAGCCAAGAGCTGCAGAATGCAATGGAGAGTCTGCTTGAAATCAAAAGACAAATCATTCACGATACGGAGAAGCTGGATGACGACCTTGACTTTGCAACAGAGCTCATCTTTGCACAGGTCGGTTTCTTCTCCTATCCACTGTGAAGTAAAAATTGTGTCATTATTTCTTTTACGAATTTTATTTTAATTCTTTAGTCATTTAACATTGTTCAGTCTGTTAAAACATGTCGGTCAAGGAGTCTCTGCAGAATCAGTTAGATAGGTTTCCTTTTGACCTCTCCTTGGAAAAGTTCCAGCAGGCTGTTAGTGACTAAAATAAGGAGCCAGTGTTTGTTAACAGATAACAACAGAAAGTTTAGGTAAATACAGTAAGATGGAATAAGCCCTAAGGTCTAACAAATTTCTCCACTGAACGTTAGAAGCTCAGACAAACATAAATACAATGTTTTTGGTACAGAAAATTGTTCCGTTAGCATCCTGATTTTTGGAAACTCCCATATTTTGACCAAGAAGCTGTTTGTCAACTAAATAATTAACTGACCTTTCAGTAAGGAGAGACGCATCCTGTCCACCCTGTGGCTACTGACTGCGCATCAGACCTGTTCAACTGGCTCTGGGCCAGAGAGTGACCACATTGTATAGGGAGTCCTATATATTGTCAGAGCCTGCAGCTCCAAGTCAGATTACTTGCTGTCCCAACAGAACCATGGGGAGCTCTCTGCTGATAACGTCAGGCAGTGCGTGCTGGAGATGGTGATCGCCGCTCCTGACACTCTCTCCATCAGCCTCTTCTTCATGCTGATGCTGCTGAAACAAAACCCGAAGGTGGAGGAGCAGCTTGTGGAGGAGATGAGCACCGTTTTGGGTGAGAGAAAAATGCTCTGAGTCACAATCGATGCACTTTGTTCTGTCATGTAAAAGTTACACAAGCAGTGCTTTTTGTCAGCAAAGTAATTCTGATTTGTGTCGAATTACAACAACAAAGCTCAGTGTTTTACTGAGTTTTAGGGACAAAATAATCCACAACTGCAAAATGAGAAATAAAAGTGCTTTAAATCTGTATCAATCAATCAATCAAATTTTATTTGTGAAGCACTTTTCACCAGCAAGGCATTTCAAACACAAAAACACAAAGTTGTGCAACGTAGAATCAACAATCAAAACATGACATCATGTCAAGTCCCATAATTACATTTATAATTGATATCGTTTCAAATCCAACTCTAAACAGGTGAGTTTTTAGTCAAGATTGAAAGGAAGTCAGTGTTTCAGCTGTTTTACAGTTTTCTGGAAGTTTGTTCCAAACTTGTGGTGCAAAGATGCTGAAAGCTGCTTCTCCAAACAGCACCATGAAGAAAGATGAATAAAACAGGCAGGTCAATAATAAATATTTAGAGTCGGGTTAAGATAGCAGGACTATAACTGTAAACATACATGAAATGTAAATAAAGAAATATAAAAGGTTGTTCTCCAAAGGATTGTTTGATACAAATATACACTACAGTTTAAAAAAATAAAATAAATTCTGGAAATTAATAAATAAATGCATATATCATCTTCCAGTTCTGTCCCAGCATTGAAATTAAGAGCTTTGGAAATGTGAAACTTTCATCTTTCATTTACAGATGAAACAGCTACGGAAAACATCGATTATGAAAGACTGAAAGTGATGGAGAAGTTTATTAATGAATCCATGAGGTTTCACCCCGTGGTCGACTTCACCATGCGGAAAGCTCTGGAGGACGACGACATCGAAGGCACCAAGATCAGGAAAGGAACCAACATCATCCTGAACATTGGACTCATGCACAAGACCGAGTTCTTCCCCAAACCCAAAGAGTTCAGCCTGACCAACTTTGACAACCCGGTGAGTGGAAACAACATGTGACTCCGCAGAGTGAAACAAACACCAGTTGATCCTTTGCTTCCTCCGCCTGGCAGGTGCCCAGTCGCTTCTTCCAGCCCTTTGGCTGCGGGCCTCGCTCCTGCGTGGGCAAACACATCGCCATGGTGATGATGAAGGCCATCTTGGTCACCCTGCTCTCCCGTTACACTGTATGTCCTCGCAAAGGCTGCACCGTGAGCAGCATCAGGCAGACCAACAACCTGTCTCAGCAGCCTGTGGAGGACGAGCACAGTCTGAGCATGCGCTTCATCCCCCGCCGTCAAAACCAAAGCACCACCAGCTCTGAATAATGAGCAAGTTCTCACCTTTCAGATAACAAGACCCGACTAACGTGTCAGTGCACCGAGTTCAAAGGGAGACGATACATTTACCCCCTGATGGATGTCTTCTCTTTTTGCTTTTTGTCACACTTGAATGACAGATCCAACAAACAAAAGGTGCTATCAAATGAAAGACAACCTCAGTCAATAAAGAAGCAATTTTTTAATATTGATTTTATTTGTTGAGAGACCCACTTGTCAAAAAGTAATATCCACCTAAATCTAGTTACAATAACAACATTTGGCAACAACTGCAGCAGTGAAGCTTTTTGCATGAACTGACAAAGAAAAATAAAGAAATTAGCATCTTTTCTGGTGAAAACCAACAAGTTTAGATCCAATAAACAATAATAAAGGTTTGGAAAACAAGTTTAGATAAAATCAGAAAAGAATCACGAGTCCAAGTGGGCTCATTGCATAACTCTTATCTCGGCTAAATTAAAAGTTTTGTTTAGCAATAACAGCATGTTTATGTTTAAAAAGAATTACCAGTCCATTCCACAAATTTTCAAAAATCTGCTTGTCCAATTTAAAGGTACGAATGAGGAGCTTTAGTTCACAAACTGATGGCTCGAGATCCTGGAAAGCAATTCTTCATTCAGCGTAAATGTAGGTGTTTGGTGTTGTGGACTTTTGTGATGAACTTTTATCCTTAGTTAACTTGGAGGTTAATAATATGGGTGTGTTTTAAATCATGATTTGAGGTGAATTTGGGTGAATCTTATGCACCATAAGAAGCAAAATGGCTCAAACGTTTGAACAAAGACTTCGATGTATTTCACTGGGATTTTATGTTATAATTAGAATAGTTTGAATAAAGGGGAAGGGAAATTGATAAATGGTTTTCAAAAGTTTGACAAGTAAAAATATGAATGGTGTGACTTTGATTTAACCAGAAAATGCAGATGAAGTTACAGCTCTAAATCATTTTTGCAGCTTCGCACAGCTAAGGACCAGAGTTGCTGCACTGTTTCCCTCACAAAACTTGAAGATAATTGAAAACTTTTTTCTTTACCTTCTCTATAATGATCTTTCCCTTATAAAATGTTAATAAATTGCACCATTTGTGCTTGTCAAAGTCAAACTATTAATAGTTTTGGAAAGTAATGCATGAGAAACCATTTGTATTTACTCTGCATGTCGTGTCTCTTAAATAAAACCAACAAAATCCGATTTGTTTACAAGTGTTGCATTTATTCATACAGTCCCAGAATGTAGTGACAGGCACTCCGAGGAACGAAGACTCTTCTCTGTACCACAGGCACAAATTAAACATGCCATCTTGGCATTTCAACACAAGGCATAAGGTTGTGGATGTACAAACACTGTCCATACCGTTTAAATCAGCATTAAGACACGAAAAATAGATCAAACTCCACCAGCAAACCCAAGAGCACAAACAAATTAAATAAATATGTTTTTAATACTGTTATCTCACATGGAAGGCAATGAATTTTAGAGACAGAAATTTAATATGAGCGTGAGAGCTCTGCTGGTTAAGATAGAGATCATTTCCCATTGTTTTCCAAAAGACGTGCCTGACACTAATGTAAACTTTAACTTAGATAAATAAAACCATCAATTTCAGATTGACTTCACGAGAAAATAACTTTGTTTTCAAGACGGGAGTTTAAAATTTGTTTTCAGACATAATGATTTCAAAAATCCCTTTAGATTTTACATAATCCTGTAGAAGTGATGCCAGGTTTGCAGCAGATGCAAATACTCTGATGTTACAGATTTAGGAGACACAACTGGAGCAGCTTTGGCTCAAACATTAATGAAGTCTCATAAAATTTGCAAATAAGCAGAAATGAAGCTTTAAACACTCCAACCTCTGTGCATTATAATGTGAGTTTCTTCAGATATCCTCTCTGTAGTGCATCTACAAATTAAACTACATTTATTGCTCAGCCGTTATGGAGTTTTTACTGTCATGACTATTTTAGACACAAAAATGAAGCTAATTTTAAAAGCTTAGGGTTTTTTTTTTACTTATTACTAATACATTTAGTGAATAGTTTCACAGATTATCGCAATACTTTAATAGTTTTAAGACAATAGTGTCATTTAAAACACCCTGAGGCCCTGAGCTTGTTACCTGCCATGACTTTCCATAATTTTAAATCATTTGTGAACAAATTAAAATAAAACAACAACAGTGGCCAGTAAAAACATGAAATCAAAGCAGCAGCTGGTGCTGGAGTGTCCTGCAGATCTGTGGATCTCTGTGTTCAGTGCTTTGGGGTTCTGAGTGGTTCTGGTGCTGCCGGCCGAGGCCCTCAGAGCTCCTGCAGAGCTCTCTGACAGCAGTAGAGGAGGCAGTCCGGCAGGTCGGGGACCGGAGAGCGCAGCCACACGGCCAGCATGCCGGCATGCGTGCGACAGTGCATGAGACACGGCTGATCCCGCTGCAGGCAGCAAGCCACGATCGCTTCCACGCCTGAGGGGACAAACAGAAAATTCACTCATCAGGTGTCAGTAAAGACACTGAGTGAAGTATGTGCTTCATTCTGAGTAACAATTATTTTCATCAAAGCATATTTTACACTGTTCAGTTGTTCAATCTGAACTTAAATGATTGACACTTGTAAAAGCAAGCAGTTTTCTGCTAGAAAAAGAACAAAAATGCAGTGAGCAGCTGCCTAAAAGCCACTTTTGTTGGGGGGTTTTTTTCTGTGGATTTTTATGCTATAAATCCACACAGTCCACTAAAGTCGACATGAGTGCATCATATAATACACTGCCAACTACTGGTCATCCACTGCAAGTGCAAGAAGATTTTTGTTAAATCCGATATGGCAGACAGACGAAAAACCAACTCGGGAATATCCAGTTCTATGGCAAGCCGTTTTAACATAAATTAGAGGTAATTTTTAGAGATATCTTTTGCCGTAAGATATCTCGAATTACATTCTGACTGTCGAAATGACGTCAAATTTACCATCGACTTGTATGGAGACTTGAATTCACTGAAATAGACATTTCAGAAATCTACAATTAAATTATGACTAGTCAAAAAGTAAATTCAACATATCTAGATTTTAGTTTTGACTAGTCATAATCCTAATTAAAGATATCTCTAATGAGTCCATAATTCAAGATATGTGAAATGTATTTTTGGATATGAGACATGTAGTTTTGACTAGTGGAAATTAAATTATAGACTTTTTAAAAGCAAATAATGGCCAGAAATGACTGAAAAAAATACTTAAAAATCATAAATATATAATTATGATATAAAACATGTTCAAAATCTGATATTTATAAAATAAGATGTTTCCAAATAGAAAACTTATGTAATTTAAAGACTTTTTAAATGCATTTATGGCCTTGACTAATAGCAAGTTGTACTATTTTTACTTTTATGGATGCATTTATTCTTTCTTTATTATCCTTATTAATTGCATTTTAATATCTGTAAGCTTTATGATTTGCTGTGCTGCTGCCAGGCGTCTCTTGAAAAGGAGATTTCTAATATTAATGAAATACACCTGGTTAAATAAAGACAAAAACAAAATAAAGACAAAAGTATATATACTTGTAAAATACTCTTCCTACTGCAGGCTGGAAGTAGCTTCTAAATTAACATATTTTGCTCCAACAAGTGAAAGAAGCTGCTCATTACTCGTTACTTTTTCTGAGTTTACCTATAACTTCCACCACATGAAGCTGCAGTTTCCTCTTCAGCACATCCAGAGTGGCAGCGAGGGGATCCCGGCCGTCTTGGATCAGCGTCAGGTTCTGCTTGGTGTCATGAGAGAAGGCCAGCCACATGGCGCCGTACTCCTCTGTGGAAAGCCTCAAAGCTCTGCAGGAAACAATCGACTCATTTTAGGGCTGCAGCTAACAATTATTTAAGTCATTGATTATTCAGATTTTTAAAAAATCAGCAGATTTTTCATTTTTATACCATATTAGCAATCAGGGATGCACAAATACAAAACTCTGGCCTGATATTGCAGTTATGGCTGACAGTCGGTATTTACTAACATTATATATATTTCTCTACGGTTTTGACACCTTTGGAAAGGAACCAACCAGAACCGGATAAAAATCAATTTTATTTAATGGACCGATACCAACATGTTAAAAAATGACTAATATCGGTCGATTCCAATGTTGTTGCATGTCATGCTTTAAAATGCAAACAGATAATTCATTTTTAAATAATAAGAAATACAATTTATTAACTAAAATCCAATGACGTAATTCTATTAGTGAACGCTTGATCTCTTGTAGCAAAGGATGCGTCTTCAGCTAAAAATATAGTTTTACAATCAACATGTGAAAAGCTGTTGATTATTAGCATAAACCAATTAATAATTGGACAGCAAAGGGTTTTTAGAAAGACATTTTTATTGACAAAATTTGAGCCAGTTAAAGCTAAAACTAGCACTAGAAAAGTTCTGGATAGAACATATTTACTGAGAATTTTTTTTATTTATATACTAATTTTTAAAAAATTATTATTTCAATAATAAATTCATGATGATTAATCCGATTAATCGTTTCAGTAATGATTAATTTAAACAACCTCCAGCCGAATGCAAGAAAATCCCAAAACCACCTCACCTGATGAAGGTTGTCAGAGGAAGCCTGTAGGAGAACTGCGTCGTCAGGGGCGACCCAGCGGGCGGTTGCCATGACACCGTCGCAGACAGATCAAAGTGGACAGAGGGTCTCTTTACTGTTAGGAAATACTGACAAACTGCTACACTGTGGCTTTTTAACTCCTCTGATGGACAATCAGACACACAGGATACCTTCAAAACAAGAACATGAGATTATATTTCAAAAAGATGCACAGAAAGAAGATATTTTTAGGTTTTCTGTTGCATGACGCACCTCTAGTTCTTCAGAGTCGACCTGAAGTCGTATCTGCTGAAGGAAAGAGTCTGAGGAGTTGGAAATAAAGACAACAAGAACGACCGAGTCTTCTTTCTGGACATGGCAGGCCGAGACATCCAGGTTTTGTTTGGAGAACAGAGGAGTGATGTCAGAGTGAGAAAGAGCAGAAAGCTCAGCTGGAAGATGCGAGGTGAGACTCGGGTCTTTGGATCCGTCTGGGTCGTCGTGCGGAGAAGCTTCGGCCGTCACGCGCTCATCTCTGACGGGAGGAGTTTCGATTTCCTTCACGTCTGTGTCACTCGACTCTTCTTCCGCGTCACAGGAGCCGTTCGGAGCAGCGGCGCC
The DNA here is from genome assembly GCA_911649635.1 of Poeciliopsis gracilis. Lineage (NCBI taxonomy): Eukaryota > Metazoa > Chordata > Actinopteri > Cyprinodontiformes > Poeciliidae > Poeciliopsis > Poeciliopsis gracilis. The sequence goes on from CAJVRI010000506.1 coordinate 437,017, forward strand.
GGCAGTCTGTTCAGGCGGCGAGACGTCCAGGTCTGGTGACTCCAGCAGGTTTTTATACAGCAAGTTATCAGAACCATCAGAGGGCGAGACAAGCGGGTTGGTTATTTGCTCAGAACTCCCTGAAGCTTTGGTTTTTCTTCTGAAACGCTGGGAAGTTGGGTCAGACTTTCCCATCTGGTAGAAAAACAACGAATAACTTCTATCACACATCATATTAATGCACAACATTAAGGCTGCATGCGGCGATTATTTATATAATCGAAAAATATACAGTTATTCTGCAGCTAAAAATATACTTCTAACAGAAAGTATAGAAAAAAATCTCAGCCTTTTCTGCTCAATTTAACATCAATACAGTTTGCAACTAATTTGTTAATATTTTTGATGAACCAATTAATATTTGGAAAGCAGGTGAAGCTAAATCTAAGCCACTCAATTTACAGACAAAAATATATATCTTGTAACATATATTTTTGTTTAGTTTTGGCTTAATTACTGCTCTGAATATATTCTCCTTTCAGCAAAATGACCTTGAGTCTGTATTCTCCTTTTAGCGATTAATCAACAACTAAATTAGTTGACAATTCCTTTCATAACCGATTAGTCATGATTAATTGGTCTAATCCTATTAATTGTTTTCAGTCATATGAGTCTAGATTTATACATTATAAAAGGAAAACTCAATAAATTTGCACAAACAGAGCAACACATTTTATTCTAGATTTTGAAATATAAAGAAAACTGTCCTGTCTTCTGAATAGCGTGTGTGTGTGTGTGTGTGTGTGTGTGTGTGTGTGTGTGTGTGTGTGCGCGTGTGCGTGTGCGTGTGCGTGTGCGTGTGCGTGTGTGCGTGTGTTCATCAGCTCACCAGACACACGGAGCTCTGGGAGGCCAGACCGACAAACAGCGAGGACGCCAGCTGCTGCTTTTCCTGCTCACACTCAGGCGTTGGTGTCGGAGTCGGCGTTTGACCGTTTAGGGCGTTGTTGTCGCCCGGCTGGTCGGCGGACCGGACCGGGCTGGCGGCCTCGATCCGAGGAGCTTCTTCTGTCGACTCTTTCTGAGCTAGATAGCCATCTCTGCCCCACAGCCTCTTCACGCCATCCAGCTTCAAAACCGTAGAGCTGAAATAACAAATCAGACTCAGGATTTGAACTTCCAAGAGATAAAAGGCTTAATTCTGCCTGTGGCTGCGTGTCTGAGCACCTGCCCTTGTGTGAGAAATCGGTGCTGTCGCCGGAGAGGCCAGAGCTGATGGACAACAGGGTGGGAGACTGTCTGTCAGTGACGCCGCATGAGGACATGCTGATGGGCAGCGACAGGCCGTAGGGCTCCAGGTTCAGCGCTGAGACAAAGAGCAACATCAGGACAAGCCCAAGCGAAGCAGTGGAAGCTCTGCCAAAGCATTTGCATGAGTTTCACCTTTCGATCGAGACAGTTCTTCCTGCCTTTGATGAGGAGGCTTGTAAGGAGCCGCGCCCGCAGCCAACGCCTCAGACACAAATCCGTCCAGAAACGAAAGCGAGGAATCCACCTGGAAAACAGCGAGATCAGAGCCCATTAAAATAATAAAGAAACTGGGCAGCTGCCAGAGTCATGTCTGAAATTAGGGCTTCATTTTACTTGATAGAGGTGTGTAAAACCCTTAAAATATCTTTATAAATGTAACTGTTAAACCTAAAATTATTCACCCCCCTGGCATTTCCGCTGTTATTGCGCCTCTGTTTTTCTAGACAAGTACTGTTGTCTAGTTTCTTGTACAAATATTTCAGTACACTTGAAATAAGACAAAACTAGTAACTTTTCAGAAATAAGCAGGAGATTGTTTTCAGAAAATAATTCCTTAATATTGATGAAAAAGTCCTAGTGCCACCGGTAACTTATTTAAATTATAACAAGACATTTTTCCCCATTTTGTAAGTGAAACAATCTGCCAGTGGAACTAGAACTTTTTTTTATCAATATTAAGGAATTACTGACTTTAAACAATCTCTTATATCATGCTAAAAAGTTACTTTTAAGTTACTAGAAAAAAATACTAGATTTTGTGTTTTTTTAGTGAATAGTTTGTGTTTTTCAATGTTCAATGCACATTATGTACATTTTTGGAAAAGCAGCACAACCTTTGGATTTTTATTTCTAATAACTGCACTGTCTTTTGTATTTTGTTAATTTTCTACTGTATATTATTGTCACTATTACTACTATTGTTGTAATTATTATGATTCTTAATACTTGATGGTACTGTTGTACCAAAATTTTCGATTTGCCAGACAATAAAAACGTTTTCTATTCTGTTCTTTTCATATTCAGGTTTCACATTTTAACATTTAAATATTTGTTTATATAAGCACATAAGATTTAAAGCAACAAGATGACCTGATTCCAAATTTAATTTGTTACGTTCCTGATAAAAAAAAAATTAAAAAAAAACTGCACTAACATTCCAGTATCTCCTGCTGTAAACCTCAACTTTCTCACTTCTCTAGACTGCAGACATGCTGCAACAGCTGCTCAATTATTGCTGACAGCACTTCTTGTTGGTTTGGTAACTATTCTTATTACTGTAATAAACTCTGTACCATGGAGGACATGTACATGCAGGTCAACAAACCCAAAGCCTGTCAAACAGCACGAGGCGTTAAATCAGCATTTATTCCCCTTTTTTTTTCTCTGCTTACTTACTGAAAATAAAGTTAATGACGTTTAAGACATAACTTGACTGTTCTGCCGCCATGCTTGTGTGTTACCTCCACAGGCTCCATGCTGCCACTCCGTGGTAACACCTTGGCTTGCAGTCCAGAGTCTTGGCTGAAGATCTGCAGCTCCTGAGCTCTTTGCCTCAGCATGGTGTCCAGGGAGCTGCTGTAGGTTTCCGAGACGTTATGGACCAACGCCAGAGCCGCTCCGCTGGGGCGCAGCTTGGTCATGGCCATGAGGACCCAGCACTTCGTTTCACTGCTGCTGCTCTTCATGTCCAGCAGTTTGGCCAGCAGCCTCACAACGACGTCTGGCTCAAGATCCTCCCTCAGGTGAGAGTATTCACCGAGAACCTAAACACAGCGACACCAAAAAACACTGTAGCAGAGGAGCCAGGGTTCCTGCACCTTTTTAATGTCAACATTTTCAATTTTGAGACTTTGCTAAACTTCTTAGACCTTTATCGCACTTTACAATGTTGACTAATGTCTCATTTATAATGTTTCAAAAGCAACTATAAAAAGGTGTCTTTTTAGTACAGACTTAAAGAAACTCTACTATTTTGAACAATCCAAACTAATTGAGACCTGTTCCCCTTCTCACCTGTGGTGGCGCTGCACCACTAACCCTTCAAGGACACAACGCAAAAAGCACAGAAGAAGACATGAGTGCAACTTCCTTCTTCGCAAAATATAGACAAAAATGGAGCAGATTTTAGAGGTTGTAGGATTTCTCTTTCGTTTTTGGTGAAAGATCACGAGCGTTAGATTCACTCATTTGTTTTGGTCGAATTTACTTCACTGTAGTTTCACTTCCCGCTTTTGGAGCGATGTTCACTTTTTTGGGGTCACATCTGAATTCGATTACACATTCACACTGCCCCAAACGAACCGGACTTTGTTGACAAATCGCACTAAAGCTCGACTAAAACGGACTAACCAGTCACCCTCAGCCTGCAAACGTCGAGGTAAAGTGATGAGCGACTCTCACCCAGCAAATGACTTGAAGAAAACGCTGCGGCAGTTTGCTGGAGTCTCCTTGTAGCAAAGAAATGTATGAATTCACAGCAAATAGCCTCAACTTCCTGTCCTCCTCCACACTGTCAAATCCTGGAAAAATTGGGGAAAAGATAAGAATCAAATCCGTTTACAAGCAGAACGAGTGGGATTAGTGGTTAACTCACCCTCAGAGAGAAGTTTAAGAAAACTGTTTGGGATATCCGGTTGTAATAAGTCTCCACCGAGGGAAAACACCGTGTTCATGGTGTCGATAAACCATTCATTATCTGGTGCATATGTGCGAAAGTATATAGGAAAACATGCACAACCAAGACAAATCAAAGCAAACAAACTGAAAGTTCAGCATACATCTTTTGATGTGTTTTTACTGCTTCTCAAAAATGGTCTCTTTCATTCTCAAAGACTTAAAATGTATTTTTCACACTTGTTTACCTAAAGTAACCATACTTGTACTGTAATTACTAGACAAAAAATGTAATCACAAAACAACTAAGAAAGCTAAAATTGGGCAAAAAAATTTATAAAAAAGTCCCAAATAATGTCAACAACTTTTAGATTTTTTTAAAGATACTTTAACTTTTATGCAACTTCATTGAAATGCATTGAAAATCTCCAGAACTTTGTGCTCTTTGACAGCTTACCACGTTTGCATACTTCAGCTTAGAAACTCCTTTCAACTTCTGAATAAATCACAAGCTGTTAAACAGTCTTCAAATGAGTCGGTTTTCTGATATCCCTTTCAGTTTTTCTAAAATCACAATTTAAGTTTTTGCAGATTTTTGGCCGTTATCATTTTTATAATGTAACCCAATGACGTTAAATCGTCAAGTGCCAGAGTCTGCGCTCTAGTAACCAACGCTTTTTCACAAACAAACAGCTACTGTTTGTACATATTTCACTCTAGAGAAACAATTTAAGTGTCAAAACGTAGCTACGGATGTCTGCTTTACGGAAACATAAGCGCGATTGCCGTAGGTCTTACAGTTTGTTTGTTTTTTTCAAACACTTCAAGGAATGTCTGCCCTTCCTTCACTGGGCTCCATGTAAAAATATTTTCAGGTTTACTTCTCTCCTCAGCTTCACTGGGTGCATTCAATCAGCAAATTAGCTGGAATATAAATTCTTCAAACTATTATCATTATAGTTTCTGTTCTCAGCTCAACATGACCATATTTCTACAAGTACAGCGCTTAACCACAAGCACTAAGTGGTGAAAACATAGTAAAAAGATGCTGATTTGAGACAAACACTGTAACATTGGTAAGGATATTTTTCCGCCAGTTCTGCCACCTTCCCCACCAGGTCAATGGTCGTGTGATCATCTTCACTGATTCGCAGAAAGTCCAGCATCTTCTCAACGATCACCGTGACATTCTGGTCATTAGTTATTCTAAAGAGCAACTCCAGCGTCTGAAAGAAAGCAGATTAAAAACCCAGTGATGGCAGAAACCTTTGACACTTTGACACCAGAATCAAAGACTGGAGCCACATCCGACTCACCTCCCGCTTGATGATGAGGTCGGGATGGTCAAGACACTCGATGATGGTCATCTGATGCTGCAAGGCTAACTTTGGGTCCTGCTGGACCACGTAGGTAAGAGCCTTCAGACCTACAGAAACATTAGATCATAGTGAAACTCTCACTTTTTATTATGAGGGAATAATCTGTGAGGAACCATGCTTCCTTATCTCACCCAGGTACTTTAGATTAATCTTTGGAGACAGAACAAAGTTGCCAATGCACTTTGCAGCTTTCTCTAAAAGGTCCGATTTGGGGTGAATGGTGTAAATACATTTTACACACTCGTATAAAATAGCTGTAAAGAAGGAGAGATGCAAGTAAGTGGCTGATAAAAATGTATCTCCTAGTAAAACATTTGTTAAAGAGGCCAAACACACCATATGTGATGTTGTGGTTCATCTCTGCCCGTCGCAAAGACTCGTCAAGGATTTCATACATGATCTCGCTTGTGCTGTGCAGAGAGAGAAGAAATTATAAAACCTTTGTGCTGGACAAATGTTTAAACACAACAGGAAGTGAGAAATGATCACCTCTGGTCATTTTTCCCCAGTAAGGAGAGTATTCTGAGAAGGTGGATTTGAAGCCAGGGAGCAGGAACACTGTGATAGTTAAAGTCCATGGGCAGCTTCCCTCCCACCACCTGCTTCAGTATGGTGACAAAACTCGGTGCGAGATCTTTGTAACCTTCTGGATTTTCCTGAGGTAAATATAAAACCATATAGCAGCAAATTCCACCACAGAGATCAAAAATGCAACGGTTGGTTCAATTTTTGTTATTTACCTGAATGAGCTGCAGGTAAATGTGCAGAGAAGCCGACATCACGCCGGGGTCTTTGTCGCACAGCGCCTTGCGAAACTTGTTGTGAATGTGCTGAACTTGATTCGGCGCTATCAGGTAGAATTTATAGAGGGCCAGGACGGCTTTACGGCGAATTATTTCTCTGCAGGTTTGGAACAACAAACACTCGTCTGTCAACCTGTTTAAGTTTATTTGTCATCTGCAAAGAGCAGGAAGTGTTTCTTACTTTGGGTGATTGAGCTTTTCCTCCACCAGGGGGAGGATGGCAGGGATCATGTCTTTGGGGAACATCTGGCTGACCACTGTGAGCGCCATGCACACTTCAATCAGATTCGTACTCTGAAGATCCTGCAAACACATCCGCAATACCATATGAACCCTTCAATGTCTCAGCATTTTCTGTTTTATTTTAAATCATCCAAATTTATCTACACATTTACAGCTTTCTATTTACAGCTTTCTTTGAAAAGCTGACAAATCCTAATCCATTGGTGCAAACTTTGCTTTAACTTAATTTACCCTGACAATTATATACATTAAAAAATAAAATCAGGTAATCCCCAGATAGAATCATTACTCACAAAATCAATTAATTATCAAAGTGTACATCCTAAACTGTTAAGAGTTTTTCTTTAACAAAACCAAAACAATGTTTATTAAACAATGAGCTGTTAAGAAAAGTGGGAAATGTACTGGTCTGAATCAGTCAAGAAGAGGTTTTCTCAATATCTAATTAATAAAGCACAAAGCTATTTGTTTTTGCAATTTTTCAAATGAAGTGTTAAAATATTTATAAATGTGTGTGACCAAAGAAACATGACAGTCAAGCTACAAAATACCATAACAACTGACCTTCAGCACCGTGTTAACCAGGAGAAGAAGCAACTCATGGCTTTCATTCAGAAACAGCGACACAGCAAGGTAACCTGAGAGAATCACAAACACTTTAGTGTTTTATTATTATTATTACTATTAGAATATTAGAATTTTAAAAATCAAAATCTGAACATTTTGAACATTTGCTCCTTTTCATGCATTTTCTACAGACATTCCCTCATACTCCACTGAAACATTCTATGTGTTTTTGTTTTTGCTAAATTCTGTCTGCTTCTGGAGATATTTCCCTAATAAAATTATAGTAAAGTCTTTCTACTGTAACTTTGCATCATTTTATGCCTGAAAACACACCGACTCTCTTCTCCAGAACGTTCCCTTGCTGGGCCAGTTTAATGGCGTGGATATAGCTGAAGGAGACGCCGTAACCCAGCATCTCACAGTAGATCGCTCTCACCATGAGCTCCTTCATCTGCCTCTGAGTCAGACCACAACAGATAAAATAAATAAACAAATGAGCAAAGATAGTTTTGCTGTATTGGAGGAGATGAAACGGCAAAGCAATGAGAAGAATACCATAGTTGTGTTAGGGGAAGACACTTGTTCTTTAATTAGCAGGAGCTCTCGTTGAATGAGTTTCTCCTCCTCCTGCACAAAGAAATGTAGACAGTTATACAGAATTAACTAAGAAAAATTTGATATGCAGTAAATTTTGCGATATCATCAGTGCTCACTTTTCTCTGTAAATCTCAGCTAATATCAGCCCCTCACAATAAGCAATAAATCAATTAATCGCATGAGAAATTAAAACTAGCTCAATAATTTCCATTTGGATGATTTATAATTTTTCTCTTTCTACCAAAACTTGAAAGTTAAAGTTTTCAATCTGGTGCCTTGATCTCAAAAAGCTCTTTTCTTTAAAGGACAATTTTTGTTCACAGAGGCTCCACAGTTAATTTCTGGTTGTTTTTTTTAATTATTTTAAATATTGAAAATGCATTCCATTTCCAATTTAAAGTTTACTGATATATAACTAAGTGTTCTTGCATTATTATGCCATTAAAATTGTATTAACTGAAAATGGTTTCAAAACAATATAATAATTTCTCACAATAACTCAGCGAACTTTTTATGTTATGGTGACACCCATCTGTTTACCTAACATTTAAAGCAGTCTATAAAGTGATACAACATTATTATAAAGATGTTTTTAAGTTAAAGTTCTTACAGTCAAACTAAATAAAATAACATTAACTTTTATGTCAACATTGCTAACCATGGCAATGGCTAGCAATGTTGCTAACCATAACATCTTTGTTGTTATGGTTAAGGTGCGTTCAAGTTCACAAGCTCTTGAACGCACCATTGACGACAAGTCTTTCGAAAGTCTCTTTAGCCTCCACGACAACTACTAAGCTACAGACCATCTGTTTATATCGCACTATAATTAACAACGTGCGACACATTTACTGGGGACAAACACATTTTTAATGGAAGAACATAGCAGTTTAGCAAGCTAATGTGACAGCAGCTTTTGTGAGCTTTCTAGGATCGACTTACATGTTTGGATGTTAGTTCAGTGATTCCTCTGATGAGGTTTCCTAGTTTAGAGTTGGAGGAGAGTTTTGCTGATCCAGGCTGAGAGTCTAAAGAGAGCAGGCTTGGTAGAGCTGTCAGCGTTTTCTCCACAACATCGCTCATTTTGACAACAAACAGCGCACTGTCCGTGTGACTTCTGCACTAAAACACACAATTATTGGATCACCCGTTAATAAATATTAATACATTGTAGATAAATTGCCTGTTGGGCATTTAAAACAGCCACTTTTAGTAAAATAACATCACAGATCCTCCATTATTTTTAAGGAAGACCGACAAAATCGTATTGATGATGTCACTTCCGCTTTTCAGAAGAATTGGTGATGGGAATTCCGACTCGTTTCCGGGAGCCAGTCATTTGTGCGAAATTTTGTTTCCCTGTGAAAATCTGTTCATGCCAAGGTTGTAACTTTCAGTTTAATTGACAGATGTTGTCACAAACAAACATTTTTATTTATTTATCAAGAATAAATAAATAAAACAGGTCAAATGTGAGGTTCTTCTTACACAGTTTTGCTTTGTTGTTTTAAAATCGCAAAACAACAACTTTTTTCCAACTTTTGTCACGTTCACTGCAGCCTGACAAATATCAGCAGTCACCAAACACTGTTTTCCAACATATTGTGTGCATTTATATTTTTTTATTGCTGATTAGACTTTATGAAAAAATGAGAGTGTATGTTTTCCAATAAAATGTACTGGATGAAAGATATTTATACTTTAATTGGCTATTTTTTATAGTTAAGGTTGTTTATTATTATCAAATTAAAATATTTTCCTTTGAATATAAGATGTAACTTTAGCAAATAAAGGAAAATATGTCCGAGTCCGCATTTGAAAAGTCAAAATTTTGCTGTAATGAAATGTTGTGCTACTCAAGTAAGTATTACGTACCAGTAGGATCTTACTTAAAGTTATTACTTTGTACATAAAAAGAAACTTAAAAAAAATAAATAATAATATTTTGGTAAAATAAATCCTTATGACATGTAGCAAAATAATAGACACATAAAGATATTCAAAACTTGGTTTATTAGATTTATAATATTCTGAATAACAGTCCCTTTTTTATCTGTACACGAAACTACAGCAAAATAATTACAGTGAATATGAAATTACAGCCATCGCGCAGTTGCTTGGGAAGGAGTACATTCTTGCAATCTTTCTTAAATGTAACATAGAAGTACTTGAAGTCCTTAAAAAAAAGATAGAAAGTGAATTATTATGACTGAATATTTATCCTGTGAAGCTGTCTTAAAGAATTGAAAAACATGCAATAAAAAGGCCTGGTTTATTATTGCAAAATTACAAAATCAAAATTATAAAATCTAATCATAAATGTAATTTATTTACTTCCGTTTAGATTTGGAAGGCTGTTAAAAATCTGCAGTTTACTCATTTTTTAACGAGTAAACTTTTTTCACAAGTTTTACTTGTATTTTACGTCACTTTTCACTGATGCCCATTGGGTGTTTAAAGTAATTTTTTAAATTAATTATTAAATAATATTATTAATTTTCTCCACCTCTTGCCCTGCAGGGAGGGACTCTACTCTCCTCCTTCCCTGTCAGATTTATTTGGTTTTCCTCCTCGGGCTGCATCTTTCATTATCACCAGTGAAGAAAACAAATAAATACAGTCCTTTATGTTGCCACACACAATACGATACTTTATTGTGTCTCTTCTACCCGACGCCAATGCAAGTCTCTACCTTTCATATTTTCTGTAACATTAAATATTTCTGTGCTATTTTCTTTCAGGCATATTGTAATGCAAGCGTGCCAGTTAGTTTAACATCTCAGAAATATTTAAATCTACCCTGACCAGAAGACAAGATTATATACAATTCTATTGATATGCCCTATGTACAACCAAAACTGAATTTCTATCACGCTGATTGTACGCTAGCGAACAGAAACGTCTGTGTGCCGTCAGTAGTTTCCTCTTTAGGCCCAAATCTGGAACAAAAACAGAAACAAAACAGAAACAAACTGATGAAAGATGGTAAAGAGTGTAGAAATGATCGACGAGAGCGAAACCTGGCATCCTTCATACCCGGAGAGTGTGATCCCAGGATCCTGTGCAGAAGGCCGTCCCATCGGGGGAGACGCGCAGAGTGCTGACCCGGTTTTCATGTCCAAACAGAATGGAGACTCGAGTTCCTTTCAAAACGTCCCACACGTTTATGGTGTAGTCGTTGTATCCGCCAAACAGTAGCCGACCTTGAAAGGTCATACACAGACACAAACATATTTTGTGGTTTCTGGAAGTAATGACTGCATGCAGAGCAGATGATAACAGAATCTGGAGCAAGAAATGTATACCACTGAGAGAGAAATCAACGCTGGAAACCCCAAAGATGATGCTCTCCTTGGAATAAATGGCAACTTCTCTGTCGGCCCTCAAGTCGTACAGGCGGCACTGAAACAAAACGGGAAAAATGTGAAGTTATGAGGCAAAAATAAACCACTTTACATAGGTTTTAATGATGTACTTACTGTTGCATCATCTGAACCTGATGCAAAAGCATCTCCACTTGGATAGTATCTATTTTAAAACAATAAGGGGAGAAAATTATAAAAACTATAAAGCTTCACATTTTTAACAGTGAAAGTCAAACAATAACATGAGCTTGGATTAAGACAGTTACATACCGCACGCTATTTATATCAGATTCATGAGTTTCAAATGACTGAATGCACTGTCCTGAACGCATGTCCCACACGTTAGCCTTCTTATCACAGCCCTGCCGTGAAAGTCGAGGTATAATTTAACAATTTATACAAGCTTTCAAAGTGTTAACAAGCTGCAAACAGAGTGGTGCGGAGGCAGTCCTCACCCCTGAAACAAACGTGTTTCCAGTCTCAGATGGGGCCAGGTCCAGACAGAGCACGTCTGCAGCGTGGCCATGGAAACTCTGCAGCAGCTGCCCGCTTTCCACATCCCATAATGCACACGTCCCGTCGCCGCTGGACGTCAGGATCTTCGACACAAGCAGACAAGAGAGGGAGGAGAATTGTATTCACGCAATTTGAGCCATTTCACGTCTACAGCCATAAACCTGAATGTATTTTATTTACATGATTTATGGGATAAAACACACAAGTGAGTGAATAAGTATGAGAAGTGATGCAAAACTGAAAATAACTGTGAAAAATACAGACCTGTTTATACATACATCAAAAAATATAATCCATTTTTCTTCAGTTGGAGCCTGAAGGGGAAATGGTGTCTACTAAAAAAACTAAATAAACTAAACTGAAAGTGAATTGAATTGAAGAGGCCCAGGTTAACTCTGGAGGGTCTTAAGAGATTTGGAAAAGGGCAAATCTAGAAATATGGCCTTTATAGAATTGAAATCTGACATTCAAAGACGAACAAAAAAGAAAAGAGAATGAGAATGTGCAAACTCTTTAGTTTATAGATGTGCAAATACCCCAAAGACCTGCAGCTTTAACTGCAGCAAATGTTTATTAAGTATATATAAACTCAAATGCACGCAACAATGTTCAGATATGAAGTTTGTAAATATTCTTTTTCTTCCACTGCACATTTGTTGTATCCAAAACAATGCTTCACCTTTGATGGCTGTAACATCACAAAATATAAAAACATTCATGAAATATAAGAACTTTTGATGGTGTGGATGTTATTGCTTTGTGTTTGCTGTGAGAAACATCATGTGACCAGGACTGACACTCCTGTGAATCATTAACAGAATTAAGACTCCATGTTGCTGCGTGTTTTTTTCTTTTTATTAATATTCTCACCTGCATGTCTGAGTTGGTGAAGCTACAGGCAGACAGGTAATTCGTGTGCATCGCCACCGACTTCTTCTTCGCTGCCAAGTTCTCATTCTTGTCCAGGGACAGAGGATACACAGAGCATTTATTATCCAGGCCCCTGTGACAGAAAACAAGCCCCGTTCAGCAAACAGTAAAATGAGCAGCAGGTTCAGATCGGCAAGAGCTGCAGCAAACTCACCCGCAAGCCACAGCGCAGCCAGATGGAGCGTAGGCGCAGGCCATCACCCAGGTGCAGGGCATTGTCACAGCGTGCTCCTAATGAACATCACAACACAAAGCAGCGTGAGCCAGGCTGCGATGAATCGCTATGCATGATGAAAACAGGGCAGAGAGGACGAGGAGCACGGATATAACATGTAATTAACATCTTCCGAAATACATCAAGGAGGAATATTTTGGATTTAATGGCGACAAGTTTTAACCCTAGCCATTAAACGTTGTGTTTCCTTACTTGTCTATTATGTTATTTCCTTTCAGATAAACAGATATTTAATTTTTTTGTGTGTTTCTTTATTGAATCTGAGAAATATTGCGACAGAAGAATGAAATACTGCTCTGGTCCTGTTACTCCTTTTCTCTCTTTCACATCCCGTGTTTTTAAGCACATAGTGAACGATATGCTGTCAGAGTCAGGTAAAAATACTGGACAAAAAAATTTTAAAAAAATAGAAAAATCTTCCAGATATCAAACTTTAAAAACCTGCAGAATTGAGAGCAAAATTAGTTCAAGAAACTACAACTTTTTGTAGAAATATACAAAAACACAGATGGGAATAAGCATGAAAAATGTATATTCTTTGTCAAATTATTGACGTGATAAATTCTTTAAAAAATGAATGCACTGATAAGAATCTGTACTGTTCTCTTTTTCCATAAAATATAAATCTGTCAATTCATCCATCTATTTAAATGAATATCTGTTTCTAGCCAAACGACGAGTCCCTTAAAATGCTTCATGAATTAAAACAGACAGAAAATTACCTTGTTAGTGGTGAAAGCATCCCATACAATCACTTTTCCGTCCTGCATTAAAGACAACAGACATTTAGAAACTGGGAAATCCATTCCTTCAACAAACAAGAAACAAGTAAAAAGTAAAAAACTGGTTTTAAAATAAAATCAAATCAGAGCAGGAGAAGGAAACCCGACCTGTGAGGAACTGACGATTCTCCTCTTGTCCTTGCACCAATCCATGCACAGGACTTTGTTGCCATGTCCCTTCAGAGTCCTGCGGGTTTTCATGACAAACTGACCCAGAGCTTCCACTTTCTCTGCCACCTGGTGAACTGCACCGACACAGAGAGCGAGTTGTTACCAAAACACGAAGCTTTTCAGATTCAACACGTCACATTTAACAGCAGCGCTGCCTGAATGTTTGGAGTCGTCGCCCTGCAGAAAGAAGAGTCTCCATTATTTAGCTGCATCCGCCTTTCAGGAGATTCCCTGTTTCTGCTGAATCATAACCGCCACACAGCATGATGCTGCCACCACCATGTTTCTCTATGGGGAAACGACATTAATCCTCTGGCTTTCTTATTTCCACACTTTTGGGGGAAATTTAAAATTCTATGTAATGTGTTTCACTTTGTGGCTGCAACGTAGCAAAATATCAAGGAGAAAAAGTTCAAGAAGTGAGAACAATTTTACAAGACTCTGGAATATTAGGATGTTAAATCTGTTTTTTGGCAGCCAGAAATGTCATTTTCCTTCACCCCCTTCCCCCATCACACGAATACGCCTAATTGGGAAAAGAGAATTTTGCCTTTTTTGGTCAGAATTCAGATTTTTTTTTTCCAGTCAAAATTCTGAATTTAATACCATAAATTTAAGTTTATTTCCTCACAGTTCTGACTTTAATCTGTGAATTCTGACTTTTCTCAGAATCCTGAGAAAAGTGAGATTAAAATTTTTTTTTTTTCAGACGTCTGTATTAAAAATGACCCATTCATTAACAGAAAGGAATCACTTTCTAGAGTTAATATGTTGGATTTTACTGGGGTTTTTTTTTTTTTAAGTATTCAAGGAGTCGAGATTAAATTCACAATTCTGATATTAAAGCCATATTTTGTTTTGTTTTTGTTTGTTTTGTTTTGTTTTTTTCAAAATAAATAATAAATCTCTATTTCTGGCTCTAATCATCTTCCGTACAGAATGAATGTGATAAACATTTAGCAGCATTTTCTGTTTTTGGAGGAGGGATCAGTGACATTACAGTGAAGGGATCAGGATAAAAGCCATCGGGACAATTTGGTTCCCCATCGGATCAATAATCCGAACCGACCCGAGAGCAGCGCGCAAACGAGCCGAACCGAGCGGGTTCAGCGGCGGAAACGTCCCGTTTTCTGCCCTGACGGTGAGACCGCAGCATGGAGGCCTCTCCATTTTCAGGACTCACGCTCGACGTCGTGCAGCTTCGCCCTCTCCTCCTCCAGCTTCGTCTTCAGCGTCTCCGACTCGGTTTTCAGGTGGGCCAGAGTCTCGTTCAGCTGAACCTCCTGTGTCGCCATTTCAGGGATTAGAGGGGATCTCATATATTTCCTTTGTGCGGGGAGCGACGGCCAGCGGAGAGGCTTACAGCGGCGGAGCTAACAGCTGATGCTGCTGTCATGACGTCAGCGGCAGAAGATGCTCCTTCAGGAGGAGGAGGAGGAAGAGGAGGAGGAGGAGGAGGAAGAGGTCGCTGCATCCCGGTGATGAGGCTGCATCTTCATCACCATCCAGCCTCACTTTACTCCACTGCTGCTGAGTAATTCATCCGCACTCAGAGAAATAAATCCATGCTCGTCTTGGCAAGAGGAGAATTTTACAAAATAAAATTGATCCAGTAATATTTTCTTTCATAGTCTAATCAATAATTTTTTTTTTTTTAGAAGAAGAAGCTGAAACCAGTTTATAAATGCCACAGATGTTTAATTTCCCCCTTTTCTTTTAGGTTTTATATCTTGCCATATTAATCTCATTTGTAATTAATTCTTATTTTACTCATTTATTCTGTTTGAACAATAACCTGCTCTGTTCTGACTCATTCGTCAATAACATGTTTTTCCTCCTCTGATTAAACTGTATTGTCTTTTTACATGTTAAATACACATGCACATTATGTACATTTATGGAAAAGTGATCAGACTTTTTTTCATCCTTTATTATTTCATACTCTCTTAATTCAGGGTTTGAACATTTAATTAAAATATTTACACATTGATTAGAACAACTCAGAGAAGCCTGAGAGTTTTTTTTTTGTTTGTTTTCTTATAACAGGAAAAGATAATTCTGAAAAAAGTAACAACTAAATTAACTAAATATGTCTATTTCTTTTTTTAAGTAGTTAAAAGGAAAGCTGCTCAGTTTATTATTGTAAAAATAAGAGATCCTGATATGATTCACTAAATGACAGAAGCAACAAAAACTGATCATTTTCAATAAAACCATCAATCCCTTTTTTAAAATGAAGAATAAACATGAAACAAATGAACAGATGTTTTCACCTCATTCTTCACAATAACTTTGTTTAACCCAAAATAAACCAAAGAGAAATTATTGTAGGTCATTTTCATTTATTTCTGGAAATACAGCAATAAAGTTAAGTTCCTTCCTTTCGTGGTGAATTATGTTAAAAACGTTAAACAATAAAAAATAACTAAACACTTTCTAACACAAAAGCTAAAGGCTCATTATTTATAAAGCCTGGTCACAATGATTGCCTTATTATTGCAGTTTAAGAAGCTATTTAACATTTATTTACAGCAATATTTCAATAAAAAATATTCACATTTAAAATTCTGCATTTTGCCCAACATTTTGTCTTCCTACATTTGTTCTTAAAAAACGTCTTATTTACAGTAAGGTGCGAGGTGAGCATAATTCAGTCGTGAGGAGTGAAAGGTCAAAGGTTAAAGGCTGGCTGTGTCAGATCCTGGTCAGGAAGTCCAGATGAAGGCTGCTGGGAACCTGCAGAGACTCCAACGCTGTCGAAGACGGACAGAAAGGAAATGTCACCTGGAAGCGATAATCTGTGTCCAGCATCAGCTGCGTGGCGCCTTCGTATTCCTGAAGGAAGGACTGCAACAAAGACAAGAGGTCAAACAAACAACGTATGGAACTACAACAATGCCGAAGTGTCAACCTGATTAAAAATAAATACAAAGCTGCGTTACTCACGTTGTACTTTGGGAATTAATACAAATATACTTTTTTTTCCCTTCCTTTCATCTGTGTTATTATTACCATTATTATTTAGTTTATCATGTTATCTTAGTATCACTATCAGGTTTTAAAAAAAATATTTATTGTTATATAACAGAATAGAAAAAATGTATAGGTAATTATTTTGATGATGTATGTCCCGTTGTTATTTACAGAGAAAAATGTAAACTTATGTTGTCAGTATTATTATTATTATTATTATCCATAGATTCTCTTCATTTTGTCCATGTAATATAATTTATTTGTTGCCTCTTTAGCACAATATATTGAACAGGCACATGAATATTATAACATGGTTTTAATCACAATCTTTTGTAATTTTTTGCAAATTACAAAAAAACATTTTGAATGCATTTATTTTTTAATTAAACTTATATGTTTCATTAAATTGAGATGAGAAATAAGATTTAATAATTGTTTACTTCTTTTCAAACAGAAAAGTAGCGCTAAGCTAATTATTTTTGTTCTTGTTATGTATTCACATGTTTTCTCTGTCCTACTGATTGCTTGTTTTCATGTTTTTGAAAACCAGTTTGAAATCAATCAATGAATAAATCAAATCAATCTGTAGTTAGAAGAGACGAGGTGATTAAAGTCTGAGCGAACGGCAAAGCTTACCTGAACTTGGCGAACAAACGACGACGTCACTCGTTTCTCAAAATCATCGATGGGTGTGTAGGAGTTCAAAATCTTGACAATCTGAAATTTAAGTTGGGAGTTTGGGGTTGAAATAAGCATCAGAAAGTGGTTGGATGTGATTTCACCGGATTACCTGAACCGGGTTGAGTTCGGTGCACTTTTCTGCGATTTCTTTAGCGTCTTCGTCGGTGGATTTGTTGACCTGCAGCAGCCAGGCGGCCTGAGCCAGAGGCCTCAACGTGTCGATGGCGCCGCAGGTCTGCAGCTTGTTCTCCTTCAGCCACTCCTCCAGGTAGCTGATGTTACACCTGACACCAGAGAGAAGCTTTAAATCAGAGGAGGGCAGGAAGTAGCTCACTTAAGTAACGTTTAAAAGCAATTTTACTTTTACTCCAGTAACATGGAGTCTTAGGGCCATGTTAAAAAATGAGTGTAAAGTCATAATACTATGATGTTATTTGTGTAATGTGACTTTATTCTTAAAATATTACTTTATTCTTGTATAATTACAAATTTAATCTTGATTTTATTCACAAATCAACTTCATTTTGTACGGCTTTATTCTCCATATGTGACTGTTCTCATCATACTTCAAATTTAATCTCATAATATTCCGACTTTATTCTCATAATATGACTTTATCATGCAATATTATGACTTTATTTACATTTTATTGTGATTTTATTCTCACATTATTTTGATGTTGCTCTCCTAATATTATGACTTTCTCCATGAAATATTGACTTTATTCTCATATTATTTTTAAATTTTTCCTCGACTCTTAAATTATGAGTATTCTCAGAGTACTACAACTTTATTCTCATAATATTGACGCCATTTTCTTTTTCTTAGGATGATCCGTTTTATTGTTAGTAACTTCACTGAATGCGAAAAACTAAAAATGTACCAGAATAAGACGCATCTGCAGTTTAAGGTGAACTAAGTTTTCCTGTTTGTGCACAAGGTTTATTTTTAATATTACTTTCTACCTGCTGCGCCATTTGGCACTAGAAGTACAGTAAATCTGCATTACAATAATTGTTTCATATTTATTTGTATTAGTGTTTTTTTTCAAATTAGTTTTCAAAATACCATAATTTGGACATAAGTTTACATTTTTCTCTGCCTGACTGTGTAACCAGATACTTTTCCACTCTTGAGTAGAAAACTTTTTACTTTTACTTGAGTAAAAGCATTTTGATGTAGTTCTGCTATTACTGGAGCAAAATTAACATCCTCCTCCTTCTTGTTCCCTGCTTTATTCAGATGTTTCTAAAACAAGCAACAGACCTGATCTGCATCCCTTTCCTGCAGGAGCACATGTCTTTGCGGAGCATGATTTGGTTGAAGGTGGTGGCTCCGATCAGAAAGAAGAGCTGTTTGACGGCCTGCTTGGTCAGGCTCTGCTCCATGCCGTGGTGGCTCATGGCAGAGTAAAACACGGAGAGTTCCTGCAGGATGGAGGAGATGGTGTACGTCTCCGATTCGTTGTACAAGCTGCTGGATCGTTTCCTGAAGCCCGTCGGTTTCATGCTAGAAATCCCCTGCAGGCTCTCGTGCTCCAGCATGCCAGGAACTGTTGGGAAAAACACAGCAGCATAAATTAAATTTTAATTTGGGCCAGATCAAGATTATGAATGTGCTGAAAGGACCGGTTGTGGTAAAATGTGTTGATAAAATCCATTAACAAATAGTCGTCTCTGCTTCTTCTTAAAGCTAAATAATACTTAACATTATTTCACATTGATGCAATTTACCAGAATATATGTAAAAACTCTGGGAGAAGATTATGTTCACTGAAAAAAATGGTGATTCTGGCTCTAATCTTCTGAGATCAAAAGTCAGAATCATGAGGAAAAACAGGCACAATCCTGACTTTTCTTCTCATAATTTTCATTTTTTTTCTCACAATTTTCACCTTTTTCCCAAAATGTTCACTCTTTTTCTCTCAGAATTTTAACTTTTTCTCAGAAATTTCACTTCTTTCCTCAATTTTCCCCTTTTTCCTAAGATTTTCAATTTTTTTCCTCAAAATCTTCACATTTTTTTCAGAATTCTGACTTTTTGTCAAGTCAAAACTGTAAGGAAAAAATTTGGATTTTTTTTTTCCTGTGGCCCTAATCAATCAAACAATCAATTGAAAACCATTTTAAATTGAAAATATTATTAAAGCACACAATGGTGATTGTTAAGGTTGTCTTTATGAGTTCTTCTGGGCCACATTAAACTTTATGGCAGGCCGGATGTTTGACACGTTATTTAAAGAATACAACCCAACATAACAAGCAGAATGTGATTATAATGATTCGTGCAAAACACCAATAGCAGGCGTGAGCGTCTTCTGCATGATGGAGATGAGCTGATGGTAGATTTGTATGGCCAGGTCGCTGAGGATCTGTCTGTGTTCGGACAGATCGAAGTTCTGCAGGCAGTTCTTCTTCTGGCGCGGAGTGCTCTGCTTCAGGAACTGCTAGAGAAGGGAAAACACGGAGGAAGAAGCTCAACAAAAACAAAACTTTCTCCTGCAGTGCAGACAGGTTGAGCCAGAACGGTGCAGGAACTTCTTACTTCCTCCCCGCTGTATTGCTTCAGACAGTTGAGCAGCTGGTATGTGTTGGACAGCCAGAAGGACAATGACTCAAAGTCTTTGTGGTGAGCCTGAAAGAGAAAAACATGACAGGAATCAACACTAACGACTAGTCGAACAGGAACAACATGGCGTTTAGGGTTGAATACATTGGTTCAAGTAAGACGTTTACACAGTCCTTACAGAAAGCATCAGAAATATTCTGACTTACTATTAGGGCTGAGAAATTATTTTCTTGATGTGAATGAATCCCAATTAATTAGTTAATTAATTGCATGGATGAGTTCTACCTGTTCTTATTAAGGCTGATGTTTGATTAAACTAGAATGTAACAAGTTGTGGGTTCACTGCTTCTATTTCTATCATAGAGAAAATCCACTTTATTTTCAAACTTGTTGGCCAAATTGTTGCTTTTGTAAGTCACTGAAGCTGTTTGTAGCATGATAATGAAAAATAATAGTTTGAATCATTGTTATATTGATGTATTTAAGATTTGTTTACGTTGTATTAGTCAGTTTTTTACACTTTAAGCTGCGTCTCAACAGTTACAAAAGGGATAAAACCTGACATATGAAATATATCCAGTAATAGGGAGTGAAATCAGCCTCACCACGATGACCTTTTTGACCCCTTGGATGATCCCGTTCATCAGAGACTTCAGTTTGTTGTCGTCGTTCAGGTAGTCGGCATGGCGGACGCACATGAAGAGGATGAAGGCTGGAAGAGTGGGAATCACATTGACCACCACGCCTTTGGGCTTCAGGTCTGCGAATTAAATTTAAACGATTGTTATCCTGTTAAAATGTGGGGAAAATAAATAGAAATAAAACCTGATCAGCAGGAAGAGGATACCAGTTATGATGTTTTGAATGAGCCTTGCTTCATCCTCCCTCTTATACTCCAACATGCCAAGATATTCTTTAGGGAGAGCAGGGGTTTGTTTTGCTGTGTGAGGAACAGGATAGGTAGAGAATATTGTGAAATTAAAATGTATTAATATTTCCTATTGTGAAGCAGAAAATATAACAACCTTTCTGTGACATTTCAAGGCTCTTTATTTGACTACGGAGTTTCTTAATCCAACGATCTTTCTGGTCAAGCTGCTCCTCTAAGTCCTGGAATTTAAGAAAAGTGATTTATTTTTGTTTTTAACTTCAACACACACACTCACACTGTACCTCTGAGGCTCACACACACTCACACACTCACACACCATGTTCTCAGCTGTTAACTGCGACGTTTCCTCTCTCAGTTTTCTCTTCACTTCTCCCTCCATCAGCTGCTGTCTCTTCAAATGTTCGCTCTCCTCCTCCAGCTCCTCTATCTTTACTCGGAGCTCCTCTCTGATCCCCTCCAGCTCCTTGGCTTTCTCCTCAAAATGTCTAAAATACAACAAGATGACTTAAAATTATAGACTGATGCTTTAATTGAGAGAAAAGTAATGGTATATTTAAATTTAACCTGCGTTGGGAGCTTTCTTCTGTGATCTTCTTCTGGAGAATGTTGCTGATCTCCATATTTTTTTCTGTCATAATGCAAAAAAAATAAATAGTTCAAGTTTATATTTTACTTTATTGAGATGCACTTTTCATAAAATCGAGCTCACCTGCTAACTCGCTGCTCTGCTCTTTAACAACCGTCTCAAGCTCCTGCTTTTGTCTGTGCAGCTCTGAAACCTGCAGCTTCAGCTCCGGTATCACCTGGTCGTCGCAGTAAAACACAAAGTTTTGCATTTCGTCCGTCGTCATGATGGATTCTGAAGTGAGGATCACATCGACATACCGAGTTCTCACTGCTCAGCCTCGATACTTCCTGGCGGATATCCTGGTTGATGTTGCTTTTTTCCTGGAAAAGGTTTTGCAGTTTGCTGTTCTCGTTCTGCAGGTGGTTCACTCTCAGAGTCAGACCCTCCATCTGAGACTCGTACGTCTCCCTCTGCTCCTTCTGGTGGCTTTCCAGTAACCTGCCATCAGCATGTAACAGATCTGGTTGTACAGAAGCAATTTCACCCGAGTATTAAATAGAAATGAAATTATTCAGATTAACTTCTGGACCTGGTGGCTTTTTGCAGACCCTCAAAGGCTTCCTGCAAATCATCCAGTTCATAAATCCTCTCAGAGTCTTCTGGGACAAGCCTTCACAAAAACAGCCAGTTTGAAACTAAATGAAGTTTGTAACTTTTATAAAAATATTTTCTTATGTATATTTGTTGAAATTGTCGCCATGTTGAGACAGATAATAAAGGTCAACAGCCCAAAAAAAAACATCATGTGGTTTTTCAAATGTTTTAGGGTCATTTTGATGTGACCTAAATCCAAAAATCACGTTGGTTTTTTTCTCAATCAGTTAAATTTTCAAAACTATGGATGCAACATGAGCATCAAAATTGATTGATTGATTGATAATCTGGAATCAATGGTTTATTGTCCCTCAATGAGGCAGGACAACTTGTTTTTTCAAGTTGTCTGTTGAAAAAACAGACAACTTCCCAAAAAAATAATTTTTTTGGAATCCAATGTAATCTGTGAAAAAAGAAAAAATAGCACTAGAAACAACCAATCAGAGCCAGGAGGCGGGGCTTAGTGCTGTCAGTCACAACACTGTGTGTGGCTATGCTAGCAGCAGCTAGCCTCTTTTGAATACTCAGGCTAGTTAGCATGGCCACCAAAGTCTTTGTTATTCTGTAATGGCAAGTAATTTTTCCGCCATTATCACATTTAGCAGCATGCTCATGTGCATGATTGACAGCGCTAAGTCCCTCCTCCTGGCTCTGATTGGCTGTTTTTGGCAGATAGTGGTTAATTTCTTCAGAGGTGGTGGAGGAGAACGATTTTTTCACAGATTGTCTGTTTCATTTTATACAGTGACGACATGGCGACGTTTCAACAAATATGTGAAAAAAGAATATATATATAAAAGTTATAATTTAAAATTAAACTCCAGTTTACCCCAAAAGCTTCTCCTCTTCAACAAAACCGCCAAGCAGCTGTCTTACAATTTCCTTTGTTTTAGCTGCAACAAAATATTCAGTCAACCAAAATGCTTCATTTGTTTTAGGAGTGGCGGCGAAAAATGAGTGTTAAATCTTGGGAACCTCTTGTTTGCTTCGACTGTTCCTTCATCTTTCGGTACAGGTTGTCCTTCTGATTCTGCAGGTTGTTCAGGTCCCTGCGCAGCTCTGGGATGACCTTCACATGCTTGGTGAGCTGAATGACCTGTTCCTGCAGGTCAGAGTTCGCCTGTGCCCCATCCTCAACCCTCCTCTGCAGACTCACTCGGTCCTCTTTCAGTCTCTTTATCTCCTCCTTCAGGGTTTCCAGCTCTTTCTCGTGGTCATGTCTCTGGATCTCAATGTTGTTCTCTGCAATTCTGCCAGGAAATCAGTCATTAGCCGAATCAGCTTCGACCTGCTGAAGTTTTATTTAGCATTTTTAAAAATACAAACTTTCTAAGCCGGACTTCATTCTCTTTCTCTTCCAGGAGGCTTCTTTTTACTTGATCAAAACTTTCTGTAAGATGTAAAAACTGGTCATACAGGTGGCAAAAAGATTGGACACAATGACTGCTGTAAAACTACAGAAAGGGTTAAAGTTTCACATTTAAATCAAACCTTTTATTTCTGGATAAATACCGCTTGAATGACTGCAATGACTTGACAAAAAATTCAACAAAAAAAATAAACAGAATAATTTTGTATCAGCTTTCAGCTACTTCCATTAGCTCTTTTACGCAGCTGCTTGCTACTATAAGGCATCTTGATGATGAAGTTTATGGCGATGATCATCATAGTAACAATGCTGGTCATAAATGGAGCATAAAACATTACCTCACGATAAAGTTAACCCTCTAACAATCTTAGACTTTTGCTTTTTAATGTTGGTCCTACAGCTTATTCCTCACTCTTATCAATTACAAATAAATTGGGCTCACTATAGAGAACTTTTAAAATTGTGGGTAGGGTACCGATCTGTTAAGTCTCCGAGCTTAAGCTCTTAGACAAGATTTTTTCTGACTTCCTCCTAAATTTCCAGACCACTTTCCTCTTGAATAATAGTTATTAATAATAGTTATTATTCAAGAGGAATATGTATGTTTTACATGCTCCATACTTTCTGAATTGTTCCTCTGTTATCTGATGGTCTTTCTGTGTATATTTATACAACTTTAAATATTAAGTGTTAAAAAAAGAAATCTATTCTTTTTACCTTTGGTCTCTTTGATGGAAACTTCAAGCTTTTTCTCCAAGTTCTGCTTTTCAGTGTTTAGTTCTTCAAATTGTCTTTGAAGCTGATTAATTGTCTACAGTAAAATAAAAGGCTCAAATCAATGTAATATAGCTATATATATATATATATATATATATATATTGAAGTTCAGACATTTATTTTGAAACTAACCATGCTCGCCTCTTCTCTTGCTTTCTTTTCCCGTTCCTCCAGAGATGCCTTCAGGTTTGTTAGTTTTTCCAGTTGCGCCTCCTGACTGTGGAGTTTCTCCATGGTTTGGGAATGACTGCTGGCCAGACTTGTGAGTCTCTCCATTAATCCTCGATTCTCTTTGTTCTGAAGGAGAAACATAAACTCAGCTGCTGTTAAGCCCAAAACTGTTCATGCACCTGCAAGATTTACATTCAATAAGCAAGAAGTCTGTTTCTGATAGGTAATAAGGAAAGCATCAATGGTTAAAATTTTTATTTTTTATTTTTTTAATTCTTATTATTTTATGCTAAAATTATTGATGCTCTTCTTAGTTAGAGATGTGCTTTACTTTGTCTTTTTACAAAATTTCTTAAGTATGCAGTTGAAACTAGAGATGCACCGAAAAAAAAGAAAGAAATGTGACAATGTGCCCAATCAATAAGGATAATTCTACGCTTTATTATTGATTTCAGATTTTAATTAGAATTCCAAATTACTCTTTCTGAACCATTTAATGCAGACGTTTATTTTTACATGTTTAAATTGAGTTGTTTTCAAATGTTGGACCGAGCTTGTGAAGCGTTTAAGAGTGCTGTACTGGTGCAGTAATCAAATACATTCAGTACATGCTTGTCTATGTTTACGAAAAATAAATGTTTTAAGTAAATTCAGCAATGTTTTTCTGTATCAGATTGGAATTGGCCGATACTAAACTTCAGATTTTGATATCAGTATCAATATCGTAAGTGAAAAAGTGGATCAGTGCAACGAAACAATCAATATTTAAGGTAAAAATCCTTATGGGTAACACAGAAATTAAAAAGTTTATAATTGACGGCCAGCTTTTGTATGTTTCCTGGTCTTTTAGTGATTTATCTTTTCGCTATGCCTTTTTTTTTTTAGGTTTTAAGGCATCAATGTCAAAATCACGTCCAGGTAAAATTCAATTTAGACACAAATCTGTCAAAAGTCTGAGTGACATTGAGTTTAACAGTACATGCAGTACTAGGATAAAATTCAAAGCTGAAATAATTTGGGAAGCATTTTCACCTGCTCTTCCGTCTTCTTCCTGAGCTGCTGCACCCGGTAGGAGAGCTGCACATTAAGCACAAGGCGGCGCATGGTTTGAAAACGCCGCCGGGCCAGCCAGGCTTTGGCATATTTCTGCAGAACCAGAGCTTTGTGCTCCTCCATCATCTGCAAAATTAGAGAAAGAGACACAGATCAGAGTTTTCCAGAATCTCAGATCAGACTGACAGTTTCCAAAGCAGTTTCAGCATCGACTGCATTCAGTCTGGGGATAATCCACAACATTTCTAGTTGTCTTATTATATTCTGACCAGAACCAGATCCCTTTACAACACACTTGACTCTTTGAACACAACGAGATTTGAGTTTCTGTGGCAACATGTCCTTTTAAATCATGATGTTGCCCTGGGATTTCTGTTTTATGAATTACAATACTACTATAGCGACACTTGATAAGTTAGTTTTGTCTTATTTCAAGCGCACAAAAATATTTACGGTAGAAACTAGACCAAAATAACTTGATGAGATTTTGTGTTTTTGCAGTGTAACCAATGTCTGATCATTAATAATGTAACATATCACAGATTCTAGAGATTTTAAAATAAGTTAAACGGTAAAATAAATGTGACAACATAGCACTTGTTACAATTAAAAGTTTTGTGCTTTCCTGCCACACAATGACAACTATTTAGAAATAATTTTCTTTTGAAATTTTTTTAAAATCCCTCCAAAAGTTGTGAAAAGCAGCCTAAAATCTTCTTTTCTTTTCAGCGTGTTGTGTGTGTTTGAAACTGGGGGAAAATCTGTCCAATCTGGCAACTCTGCCTCAGTCACAGACCTTCTTGTAGCGCTTTCTGGCCATCCATCCTCTGGTGAAGGCTTGGATGGTGATGGAGGCCATTTGGAGCACATGGTAGATCTGCCTCATGCGGTAACCTCTCCAGTGTCTCTGGATCACCACAGCAGCCCAGCCCTGCTTCAGTGTTTCAGCGGTCACCGTTTTACTGAAAGTTTGACAAACGATTGATTAATTTCACAACGTAGTGCCACAGCAAAACTCTGCGTAGTGTGACGAGCCCTAACCGGATCGACCTCGTCCCTCGGATGTACTGCTGGAGGACGATGGCCGCCTCTCGGATCCTCAGGTATTTCCTCCTGCGGCTCCATCCACGGACGTGTTTCTGAATCGTCACGCAGGCTCCTCTCAGCCGATCCAGTCGCAGCTTCTCCAGATAAGCGACCTGTCCAGCACGAAAGAAGATCTTTGTACGGCCAAACTTGTACTGGTTGGAGTCCTAGAGATGAAGACAAAAGACACATAATATCTTGAAAAAGCAAAAACCAGACGATCTAATAAAGTTTTAAGTGACGAACACCAGAAAGTGTGGCGTGAATTTGTGTTGAGCTAAAACAGATAAAGTCATTAAAGTCTAAAAATTACAGAATCAGATGGACCAAATTACAAAGTTAAGTAGGAATCTTGGTATTTTAAGTATAAAAATGACGATAATTTGTATAAATAACTAAAAATAACAAAATCAGGATCATAAAACGTCAAAAACAAACTGCAGGTGTGTGTCTGTGTGTGGTGAATTTCTGGTTAAAACATGTTTGTTTCCCATTCATTGTGCAGAAAATCCAGAAATTTTACTCAAGTAAGAGAAGAGATACTTCATAATAAAACTGACCTGAATCAATCTCTGCAGGACATTTTTGCAGGTTTGCTTCTTGTCATTCAAATCTGCCTCCTCATGTGACATCAGGATGCTGTATCGGCTGTAAAACTCAATGTACGTCCACCTGAAAAACAAAGAAAACGAAAAGATTTCCCAAGGAAAGCATTTACAGATCTAAATATGTTGTAAGTTACACAAATAGAGTCACCTGGAAGGGTAGCTCTGTGCACTGATCCGAATCGTTTCCAGCACTCCGCAGGCCCGCAGCTGCTGCACCACTCGCCCCGAGTCGTATCTAAAGCAAAAGTGACAAAAAGAAAACAAAAATAAAACAATGTGGAAAGTTTGGTGAATAAAGAGCTAAATATTCCAAATGCAATTCCACAAAAACGTACTCAAATGGGAGTTTTTCATCGTTCGGCTTTATGCAGCGCACATAGTGAGGGGTGGTGGCGTTCAGCGTTTCCATCAGTAAAGACAAGGAGCTGCGAAACTGTAAAAAATCACAATGCTCAGAGAAAAAAAAACCCTGAAAACTTACTTTATTCTAGATAAATGACAGAAACTCACCTTATCTCCCACCGAAGTCCTCAGCTGCTTGTTGGCTGGTTTCACAGGAGGCCTGGCCGATTTAACTTTGACGCCTTTACTGGCCGCTCTGCTCGGCTCCTCCTCTTGGAAAAAATGTGCCAGAAAGGGAAACTGATAACAGCCACAAACAGAGGAAATGTGTTAAAACGTGGAAGAACAGCAGCTCTGCCTGGCTTGTGCAAGACTCCCGACATGTTTTCCAGTTATTATTTCTAAAGCGAGATCACCTTACTGGCTCTCATCGTGTCCACCAGCTCTTCATAAAGAGCATCTCGATTCTTATCAAGAAAACCTCGGCACTGATATTCCACCTGCTCAGGAAACAAATTTAGATTTAAAAAAAAAAGAGTTTTCAAACCTCACAAAGGTAGCTAAAGTGCAGAAATCATTATGCATAATCTATAAAATAACTCACTGATAATTCTCACCACTGGAGCTATTTGATCAGAAAATGACCCGATTCCAACACTAAACACTTACGCAGGCATTAAAAAGGATATTTTGGGCTGCAGAAAACAAATTTATCACTTTATGAAAAAATGTAGCTTGATTTTTTAAAGTGAAAATGAAAGTTAAACACAAATGGAAGGTTTTGCTTGTCGCAAACCAATACAACTAGTTTAGAAAATGTGTAAGATTTATATAAAAGTTTGATGCTTGTTAGGTGGAAGATGCTCAAGGGATGAACCCAGCATGTTCCGTGTCATTTGTTGTAATTGCAGTGACTTTCAGTAAAATAAAGTACATATTTTTTAGAAATTTTTCAGCAGAAATGTATGTTATGTTGCGGTTTATTACAAAATATCTTCTGAGTGTTCGTTATCCAATTGATGTATGCATAGTCAAAATACGATACTTTGACTTTTTGAATACTGCAACTAAAAACTAACCAAAGTGTGAAAAAACAAAAATTATTACTATAACTAATAAAAACTAAACTGAAACTGGACAATATTTAGCTGAGAAAATCTAGCAAACCGTCTCTAAAATTTGATTAAAACAAAAACCCACAATTAAATATAACTAAATTATAATTCTAACTCTGTTACACTTGAGGGGGAAAAAAACCCCAAAACACATCGACCAATCAGGATCTGACTGCCAAATTCATAAGGATAATTCTCGTGCAAATAATATTTATTTGAAGACAGACATCCTGTGAACTCTGGGTTGATTTTCTGCACCTTGTCTGCAAAGTGTTGAATCACAAATGCCTCATTTGATAACCTGGGCTTCTCAAACAAAGGATTGGCTTCAAGGTAGTTGAACAGCTTCTGCAGCCAGCTCTGGTCTGTTCCCTGAGGAAACTGCAAAAGGATATTCCAATGTCAGCAGGAGATTTAGAAGAAATAGCTTGAAAGGTACGAAAACTCTTACTAAGCATTCTTCATCGAGCAAGTCGAGGATTCCCATTTTAGCTTCGATCAGGTCAATAACAGGCTGGTTATCATAAAAGTCTATCAAGGTCCAAGGGATGTCCTCCTTCATGTACTCCTCCTGCTCCAGTTTGAACACATGCTGAAAAGGAAGAGACATAACATAAAGCTCAGAAATCACATCGCTGGAGTCAGGAAACCAAAATGTGCTACGTACCAGGTTAAACTGCTGCTGGAGCTTTTCATTTGCATAGTTGATACAAAACTGCTCAAAGCTGTTGATGTCAAACGTTTCAAATCTGAGGAGAAGAGCAAAAAAAATCTAATGATGAAGGGAAAACAGGTAAAAAGCACAAAGGAAGATAAGACAGGAAGCGTTATTTTTACCCGTAGATGTCCAGAACGCCGATGAAAGCGTGTTGTTTCCCAGGAACTTGCAGCGCCGTGTTGATCCTGGTGATGATGCAGTCAAACAGGTGAGCGTAGATCTGCTTAGCCAAAGCGTCTCTGCCGGCCGCCGCTCGCTCTTTAGGAACCGGCTTCACGACCGTTTCAGCCACCAGAACGATCCGGCGATTACACAGCCATCGCACCAGCTCAGCCGCGCTCACGCACAGCAGCTCACAGAACGCCGCCAGATGTGGATCGCTCAGCTGCAGCAAAAATGCAACGGCCTTTTTCATTTCACCTGCTGAAATCAGCACGCATTTTATTTTGAAAAGCACTCACAGGAGCTGATGACTTGTCATCCCCAGAGCTTCTGATCTCCACATTCCCCAAATGCAAAATTGCAGCTAAAACTTTAAAAACATCTGACTGGAAGTCCTCTTTCAAACCTGCATGTCGGGGAAAAGTTAGCATCTAAAGGCAAACACAAGAAACGTAGAAAACTAAAATGCTTAAACATGAAGTGAGTTTACCCAGAAGGGAGAAGGTGTGTCGAGTCTCTTCAAAGACCTTCTTGTCATTCACACCATCTATAGTTATGTCGCCACCCAGGCCAGTGTACCTGAACTCACCTGCACTCACTGCAAATCAGTAAGACAATAAAGTTCCTCAAAATATCACACAAAAAGACTTGTTTTTCTGTGAAAATAGTACAAAAAAAATATTGCATTTTTAAAAAGACACAAACAAATACTGCCGTATTGTTTTTATTATTCAAGCTGTTAGCTAAAGGGTTCATATCCACTGGTGAAACAAAGTCAGCTGAGCATCTAACCTTTAGAAACAACAACTCAGGACAAACACTCACACAGTCTCAGGTGCTTGAACTCTGCAGAGTCTGCACACGAACACATCTGGTAGAATATGTGGTAATTACGCTCATTTTCTGCCTACAAAAACAATAAAGCAGGACAACACAAAGCAAACATAGGAATATGTAAAATATCTACAAATATGAGCAGCACATATATTGCCCCACACTTGACCTTTGACTCATTTAGTTACGTTTTTATTGGGGTCTTATGGCAAAACAGCACAAAGACGCACAGCAATATGAATGGGAAGAGAGAAAATAAACTACATTCCCTCTGTACAACTAAATAAAATCCATCTGTCTTAGATTTAATCAGAGGAGTAGCTAACAGAAATGCATCTTCAGTTTTATTTGGCTACGGTCGCACATCGTTTTTACTGAAATGATGTTTATTTTTCAGACAACTAATTAAATCTGACTGAAATCAGGCTTTTGAGTGAAGGATTTAAGTTCCCAAAGCAACAATCGGACACATATCTGATTTAGTAGAATACATGGAAGTGGCATGGATTGGATTATTTTTGGGTGAAAAGGTGGGAATTGGGCGGCTGAGACTGTGGTGAAAAAGTCTAATATTTTTTGCTTTGCCTGCTGTGAATGTAGCTTAAGTAACGATGCTCTGCTTTTGAGTTTAGCATGAAAATATGTGAATAGGTATGAGGGGACATAAAGCTTCTTACCCTACCTGAAAAACCACCCTGGACTTCTCCAAGAGGTAAGTCCTCATGTTCGCTCCGATGATGCGATACCTCCTGTCGAAGCTGATCTCTGTGTATTTTCCAAACCTGCTGCTGTTGTCGTTTCGGGTGGTTTTTGCATTTCCAATTGCCTGAAAAAAACCAAAAAGACAAAAACAACTTTGAGTATTTTTTTGTTGTTTCTACATTTACTTGTTACTTGAAAACGTCAGGTAAAATTGTACCTCTGTGATCGGATTGGAAGCCAACACTTTGTCTTCAACCCGAGTCTGACTTCCAGATTTGCTCACGACAGCAAAGTACCTCATGGCGTAACGCGCCGATACGGTTTTGCCAGCTCCGGATTCCCCGCTCACAATGATGGACTGGTTTTTATGATTCCTTGAAGTGAAAATCAACCAATCAAGTTTATTTATGTAGCACATTTCAGCAATAAGTCATCAGCAGTCATTCCACGTCAAAATATTGGTTAGTGTTTCATTTATTATGGTTCAAAAGCAACAATAAACTGGTGGGGTTTTAGCCAAGCTTTAAAGGAACTCTGTGTTTTCTCTTGTCCTACTACTTGTTTGTTTTTAAAAAAACTGAAGAAACTAATTAAATATATGTATGCATTTTATATTTCTTCTTGGCTAATACAATAAATCAGCAAAACAAAACATTGGCCATTTCATATTTATCTCGTTATATCCAGAGAAAGTTTGACTGATTTTACAGAAAAGTCAGATAATATTCCGAGTGATTTATACATTTTGTTACCTGGCCATCTGTTTGTACGCCTCCTCCGCCACAGCAAATATATGAGGATCCATGTCCCCCATGTTCTGGCCTGAATAAGCGTGAATGATTGCGTCTCCATAGACAGGAAGCTGTTTATACGGATTTACAGCGACCAGAATGATGCCTGGAAAAGAGGAACCAACGAGGCTGAGCCACAACCAGGAAGCTCTCAACATCGAAGATGTACAGAGGGTTTGCAAATATATATATATATTTATGTGATGGAGTTTTTGAATTTTGCTGCTCATTCTTCTTTATGAGAAAAATCACTAAAACTGATTCAAACTGGGTGGAAAGAATATAAACTTAAAGAAACCATCGTTCAAATCCAGGCAGATTTTATCAAAGCAGATTATTTCACTAATAACATGGAAAAATATTTGCTAAACGTGAAAACATTTCTCGTCAATGTTAAGAAACTATTTACTTAAAACAATCTCCTACATCTTACTTGGAAGTTAGTTTTGCACCAGAAACTAAGTGAGATTTTGTGTTTTTGCAGGGCTTAAAACTGAGCATTACTAATTCTGCAGGACGATGAAAACAAACATCCTCACCACAGTAGGTATAGATGATTCTGGACTCCACAAATCGGACTCTGAGGTTGTGCAGAACCGCAGGCTCGTGCAGGTAGCTGAGGGCCGTGAGGTCGTTCTCCCCTACCAAGATGTCTGGGTTTCTGAGAGGGGGCAGTTTGGGTTTGGAGGGGTCAACCGGGAGGAGGCGAACCTGCAGAACGGCAGGTCAAAGGTCAGACACTCCTTTTCACATGCAGAGATTCATCAGAGCTGCATGTGAACGTTTTATTTGCTCACAGTTCCGTCTTCGAGGAGTAATTCAAGAGCTTTATCGCCTGGGAGGAAGTCTTTAGTGATTTCAGCTGATTTCCACACTTGTTCCTCATCTGGGATCCACACTCTGTTATACTGGGAGGAATGGTTTAAAGAGTGAAATATAATTAAGACTTTCCCATAAAGTAAGCATAAACATCATTTAATTGTAGATAAATGTTTATATTTTCTAAAAAATAATTTAAAAAAATCACGTTACGTTACACTCCAACACTGGGAAAGTTTCCATATGTCTGTGAAAATACATCAAACACATGTTAATAGTATAAGGAATTACAAACAGCTGACTCTTACCTTTGTGTACAGCTCAGATAAAGCCATGTTTGTGCTTCACTTTGTGTTTTTTAGCACCTGCTGCTTTCCTGTACTTCCTTTCTGAGTTGGCATAAAGTCCCTGGGAGACTGCACTTGTTTCTAACAACTATAAAACAATCACAAAACAAGTTTCACAGAGTAGGACCACGCTTCCGGGATGGGTTTCCACAATAAAAGCCCCTTTAAAGGAACTAAGATGCTTTAAAATAAAAAACATTACAACCAAATCCATCCATTCATAGTGTGGGTAATTCAGTCACAAAATTACTTTTACATATATAAAAACAACTGCCAAAAAATCAAAACCGTATTAGAAGTGTAATAGTATTAAAGTATTATTATTATGCTTGTTATAAAAAGTTAATCACTGGTTGGATTGGAAGTGTTTAGCAGTGTTATTAATATATCATTATGCATAAATATCATGTACAAAACAGCAGCTTGTTTAAATTATATCTGTAAAGTATGTTTACCACCAGAGGAACTGCTGTAATATCTCATTTTTATTTATTTTTAACAAGCATAAAAAAAACAATAAAGTTACATTCTCTTGAGGGAAAAAGTATTTTTAGGAGAATTTTCACAGCACCATGACTTTGAATTTACTTGTCTTATATATTATTATCACCTTAAAGTCACTAGTAATAATAAAATTAAATTTCTGGTCACTCTATGTAGTAGAGTAAATAAGTTCACCAAGTGAAGAGCAAACATGCTTTGACCAAAAAAATGCATCATGAAATGTATAAAATGTACTTTAACTATTGATTTCATGTTTAATGCTTTGCTTAAAATTTGTCATTTCATAATTGTTATACATTTGTCTTTTTTTTTTTTAATTTAAGTGTTTGAAATTCCAAAATTTGACTATAATTTTTTTTTTTTCTTCTTCTTTTAGTTTTAATATCAGTTTTTGTATAAGGAAGGAATCTGTCACTTCCTTTTGTTTGATCTGGTAATCAAAAAATTGATCACTGAATCCTGAGCTTTATTTTGAAACTTCCAGGAAAGTGTCGTCTTTTCCTGCCCGGCTTGTGATTCACCTGCTCGGGACCTGCGGTTGGCTCCGCCCCCTTCTGTCGCATGACAGGCTTGTCTTGTGCTCGTTTTATCAAGGATCCTCGCCACTAAAGAAACCGGATGCAAACCTGGATTTGCATCCAGGTGCAAAACTGAACATTTAGGACGCAGTTTTACACCTGAACGGGTTTAATCATCAACACAAAAGTCTCAAAATGACCGTGGATAAGTGAGTTTACATGGAAAAGTTTTACAAAGAACTGCAGAGGGAGCAATCATATATCAGCATGGAGATAATTAAACATGACTGCCTTTAAAATTTATGCATTTATGTTTATGTTTTTTGGTTTTCAATGAGAAAACCCTTGTGTTTTGAAAATTGCAGGGAGTTTAAATAAATGGGAAAAAGAGACAAATTTGTCTTTAAATTCAGATATGCAGCAGGATGCCTTAGTAGGTTATAGTTGAGCATAAGAGAAAGAAATTTTAGCATTCAAATTAATGTTTTAAAACATTTCAGATAAAATAAAGGAGCACATCTCTCAAATTGATATTTCTTTCCAGCTTGGTCAGAAATGGAAACCATTATAAAATTGCTGAAGTCCAAAGTCTTTAATATTTTTTATAACATTTTATAATTTTGTCCATAATAATCAAATATTTTAGCCATGAAACTCAGCATGTTCAACGCGTTTCTCATTCCACAAATCAAAAGTTTACATTCGTTCATCATTTATTCTGTTTTTAATGGTGGATTAGAACTTTTTTTTTTTTTTTTTTCAATTATTTGCCCTGGAAAATATATGTCTTGTTTTCATTGACTTAAAAACAAGAACTGTGTTTGTTTAAATTAAATGTGGCATTTTTCTAACCCACAGAGTGAAATTATTTATATAAGCTCAAATTCATCCAAACATTCCCACATGTTAGGAGTCTTTCAGTCAGATGAAGAGAAACTCTTTCTGCAGCCATGAACAACCTTCTTGTTTAACTTTGGCTGAACGTTTGATCACTGTTCCTGTCAGAAACTGTAGCGTCAACTCAAATTTGTTTGGTTTCCTGGAACTATGCTGTTTATGCACAATCCAGAAACTGTCAAGAAGGTTAAAGTTGGGGCTATGGGGAAGCATTTCCAACCAGATTATCCAGTTTGAACTATGAATTATGTCCAAGTTTCAATCAAACGACTCAAGAACCAGAATGCCCCGGTGAAGAAAGTTTCACGTTCCCATAAGCTGAATGGGAACGTTCTCAGCTTATGGGAAAACAAAATTATGTCTTTTCAGACAAGACTAAGATCGCGTTATTTGGCAACAATGATAAGAAGTTTGTTTGGAGGAGCCAAAGTGAGAATTTTAAACCTAACAATCAGGCATGGTGGTGATAGCATCATGCTGAGGGGCTGTTTCACAGACAGTATGACACCTATCTAAATCTATTAGTTTTTATTTAAAAAACTGAGTTAATTTGATACTTAAATTAAATTTATCCACATAAATATGTCATGTTACAGAAAAATAAATAAATTAAGTTTGCCAAACTTAGTTAAACTACATGTACAAAATTTACTTTTATTTTATTTTGTATGCTGTATTCTTATTCCTCTCTGAGAAAAGGTTTAAAATTTGTACAACCTTCACATCCATGATGAGTGTAAGTAAGCTAATAGCCAGCATTTACTAATGTCAACAGGTGAAATGTCACATTTCTTTGCTAAAATTATTAATTATCTTTAGTTTCTCCTTTAAGAAACGTTTTTGCATATTGAGTCGGTTTGTATTCTTGGAGGGGAAAAAACAACAACAATATCCACACATCTATAAATAACAGCTTTTTTAAGATACAAACTTTGATGGAAAACAGTCTTTGGTTCATTTTATTTACTTGTAAACAGGATTAGAAAAACAAGGTGCGATCAGAGGTCAGAGGTCAGCTCTAGACACGTGTAAGGAAGCCCAGGTTGAGGCTTGCGGGGATCTGGATGGTCTCCAGAGCCACAGAGGAAGGCGTGAACAGGAATGTGACGGAGAATATCTTCTTGGCATCCATCATCAAGTTGGACGACTCGGCTCTGTCTTTCAAAAGGTTCTAAAACGGAAGAAAAGAAAAGAGTTAATGAAGTATTACATGGAAGCTTGATAATGAAAGACTAGAGATTAAAACAGTGGTGCCCAAACTTTAAGAGGCAACAATGTGAAGTCTTTTTTTAAGTGTTTATAGATTTCATATTTATTGATAAAATAGGAAAAACTTTATGAATTTTTTTGGTCTGTGAGTAATTTAAATTAGCCAATTTTGGGTGGGGCAACAAGAATAATAAACAATTTACAGATTTTTGGGGTCATCAGTTATGACTTGTGGTCGGTTGGGCTGATAAAAATCATTTCAAAGGTCACAAATGGCCCCCGGGCCACATTTTGGACACCCCTGTATTAAGACCTTACTTTAATGGTGGTGATGAAAGTGTTTGATACTCTTTCTTCAAACTCAATCACTGGAGTGTACAAGGTCAGGATTTTAACAATCTGTTAAAAAAAAAAAAAATTAGAGTGCATTGAGTTATATTTATTTGTGTAAAGATTAAAAAGCTGGAATGTTTTCTCATGCCGAACCTGTGCCGTGGTGAGGGAGGAGCACATGCTGCAGATTGCTTTGGCATCAGCTTCAGTGTTTTTCTTGATTTGTAAAAGCTGTGCAGCCTGAATGAGAGGCTCCAGAGTTTCCTTTGCTCCACAGTCGCTCAGCTCCCTCTCTGCCAGCCACTCATCCAGCTGCCAAACGTTGTACCTTCACCCAGAGAGGAGGACAGGAGACATTTCAGATTAAAAAAAACGCTACAGAAAGGAGTTAATGGAAACAAAAACAACACAAGGAGGAGAACTGATTCAGATTTGCAGATTTTCTACAAATTCAAAACAAAATGGTGTAAAATGTATCCTCTTTACTCTGCTATCTCTAACTGAAGGTGGATATTTGATTTGCAATTTAGGTTTTCACTCATTCTTTGGTTACCTAGCAACACACTCACTCTTTGATTGCCTAGCAACAACCTGCCAACTAACTAGCGCAGCAGCAGTTTAAGGTTTCACCACCGTGTCTCATAACTGCCTAAAAATAAACAATTAATGATGTTAAGTAATAAATAAAACAGACGACATTGTTGGAAATTTTATTAATTAAATTCCACCCCAAAAATTTTTTTATGAGTGTTGTTTAAAATCACACTTTTTTTTAAGTAAAGCCACCTTGAAAAAAAAAAAATTCAAATGGGAATATTTTTCTAAAACAATTTTTTTGTGTTTTTATGGTGCTATGACTACTGTGCCATGCAATCACAGCCTTACCTTATAAAGTATTAAATAGTTTTCTTTTTAAATCATAAACATTATTAAAATATTGCAATGTAGTCTATATTGCCCTCCATGCTTTGCTAGCTTTAGCATCTCAGGAAGTTAAAAGTCTATCCAACTGGTCAATATACATTACTAGCAGCATAATTTAGCTCTAATTTTTACATGTTAATCCAAATAATGCATAAATCTCTCTTCTGTAGCCTCCTTAATGTTCAGTTTTAAAAAATAAGGAAGTGTTAGTGTGATTACCTGATCTGTAGGCCTTTACCCCACGAGCACATGTCTTTCCTCAGCAGCAGATTGTTAAGAGTGACGGCGCTGATGATGTAAAACTGCTGTTTGACCACCTGTTTGATGATGTCAGAGTCCATCCCGTGTTGACTCATGGTGGTGTGGAAGAAGCTGAGACGCTGCAGGAGGACTTCCACTGTCAAAGCTTCATCAGGGAAGCTGGGGCTCCTCTTCCTCAGGCCCGTTGGTTTGGAGCCTAAAACTCCCTGCTCTGCCTCATGCTCCAGCATGCATGGTACTGCAAAACACAATAGTATGATTTTAAGACATAGCACCTTGAAAAAGTATTCATAAAACTTTAACTTTTCACATTTTGACATTCAAACTTCAGTTTAATTGATTCGGATTTTATGTACACAAAGGAGGGCATAATTGTGAAGAAGGAAAAGAAAATGTTAAATTTATTAAGAGTGATAATATGAAAAGTTTAGCCTGTATTTATATTTACATTTCACAACTATGTGTTGCCTGGCTAATTAATTACATAAAATTCTAATAAATATATTGAAGTTTATGGCTGTAAGTACAGTAAAAGTTATTCAGTTAAGAAAAGCTTCATTGCGTGCACAAAAACCAAAATAAA
Source organism: Poeciliopsis gracilis (assembly GCA_911649635.1). Lineage (NCBI taxonomy): Eukaryota > Metazoa > Chordata > Actinopteri > Cyprinodontiformes > Poeciliidae > Poeciliopsis > Poeciliopsis gracilis. The sequence goes on from CAJVRI010000506.1 coordinate 474,967, forward strand.
CATTTGAATAACCTATTGCAGTAAATAGCTTTGTTTTGAGATAATTTTGACTCAATTACTTAAATCTCAAATATAAATAAATCTTAAAACATTGGGAGACATTTTAAATATCCCAAATAAATGAACAAAACAAAAAATAAAACTGAGACCAATGCACCAGATTGAAACTTTTGATAGAAAGAAATAAAAGATATTTCATTTCTTCGGGCTCAGGTCTTCTTACCTATCAAGGGTAGCAAGATGTTCTCCATGCTTTTGATGATCTGACGGTAGATTTGAATGGCCAGGTCACCAAAAAGCTGATGGTACTCAGTCAGCTCAAAATTAGTCAGGCATTGCTCATTCTGCTTAGCAGTGTTGTGCACCATAAACGCCTGCAGGGCAGATCAATTACATGATTATGCTGCTATGTAATCGTAGGAGCGTCGTTTCACTCTTCTGACGCTCACCTCATCTCCACTGTACTGCTTCAGACAGTGCATTAAGCGGCAGGTGTTGGCCAGCCAGAACGACACCACTTCAAAATCATTTCCTTTTCTCTGCACGAACAAAATCAAGTCGAGTTTTTTTTATAAAACACATTTCAGCATGAAGGAAATTCAAAATGTCATAAAAATACATCAATTAAACAAGCCCAAAAAAAAACTGTTTGTCAAATGACATCATCAAAATAATCAATCAAATGCATATCAAGTTCCTACTACACTGCAAAAGCACAAAATCTTACCAAGTATTTTTGTCCTACTTTGACAAAAATATCTTCAGACACTAGAAATAAGACAAAACTATCTCACTAACTTTTCAGCAAGATATCGGAGCTGGTTTTAAGTCAATAATACTTCAATATTCCACTAGCATATTTTTTCACATGTGGAGAAAATGTCTTATTCCACATGAAATATTGATACAATTTTATCAATATCAAATAATTATTGACTTAAAACAAGCTTTCTGTCTTGCAGAAAACTTACTTGTTAGTTATTTTTGCCTTATTTCAACTGTACCAAGATATTTACATCAGAAACTAAACAAAAACAGATTTTGTCTTTTTACAGGGTAATCAAAGACGACTCTAAACAGAGGGACGGAGAAGCCTTGATTTAAAGGAGCCTTGTGTTTCAGCTGTTTTGCAGTTTTCTGGAAGTTTGTTCCAGATTAGAGAAGCATAAAAACTGAATGCTGCTTCTCCATGTTTGGGCCTGGTTCCACTGTGAGCTTATGTAAGGACTTAAAACTGGGGTGATGTGCTTTATCTTCCTGGTTTTAGCATTGCAGTAATGAACGCGTCTGAAGATAGACACATAGATGAGTTTATCAAGATTTTCTGGAAATCAGTCCAAATTAATCTAAAAATAAACCCTGGCATTTATTTTCAACTGGTTAAATGCTGCACCTTGATGACGCCTTTGATGCTGCTGATTGTAGAATTGAGGAGAGTGCTGAGTCTCCTGTCGTCGTTCACGTTGTCTGCATATCGAAGGCACATGAAGATGATGAAGGCAGGAAGCCCTGGAGTGAAGTTGACTGCGACGCCACGAGGCTTCAGATCTGGGAAAATCACCACAGTGAAAATAAGAAACATCCTGACCTACTTTTACCACATGCAACAGACGAGTTGTTGGAACAACACACACCTACGACCAGGTTCTTAAGCAAATGACCCGTGTCGTCCTCTTTGAACTCCAACATGCCCTGGAACTCCTTCTCCTTGCGTGCGATGTGCACCGGTCGGACAGGCATGCTCGTCCCAGAAGAGCTAACCGTCTGGCTAGCGTTTGCTAAATTAAACACAAAAATTATATGAGAACCAGATCAATCCTTAATCTGAGAAAAAACTCACAATTCTGTTTCTATTATTCATTATGCCACTTTACTGATGATAAAAACAACAGTATTAATAATAAAAACTAAAATTATTAATATATAATAAAATAATAGCAATGATAACAGCAGCAATAATAATAAGTTATAATATAGACATAATGCACTAAACAGGATAAGTGACATAAATTAAAATTATAATTAAATTTTCATTTACTTTTTGACCAGATTGTGATTTTTAAAAAGATATGGGTTCATATTTTCAAATGTAGTACAACTGGATTACCTTCTAAATCTTCCACTTTCTTCATATATAACTTAAGTTGTTTTTTCAATTTGCGTATTGTTTTATCTTGTTTCTGTTGTTGCTCCATTCGTTCCTGAAATTAAAGGAAAACTAAATTAATGACAAAATCAGAATTTCTATCGACGTCTTAACTCCATTATGAAGAAACAGCAATGACGGCCACATCAGAACTTGGTTTGAGCTAATAAAAAGGAAAAAATCCAGTAAACAAACCCACCAGATTCTCAGTGGTGAGCCGCGTTATCTCGTGCTTCAGGCTTGCGTCTATTCGGGCGTCTTCGGGTAAAAGCAGGCTCATAGCCAGCAGCTTCTGTTGATGCTCCTTTTCAGCCCTCAGTTTGTTCATCTCCTCAGTCAGCTTCCTGTGCTTCTCACTGTGAAGACACTCCTGCTCCTGCAACTGGGTCTCCAGAAGCCTGCAGGATGTTTGGATCGTGACCAGATCCACGGTAAAAAAACAAAGGATACCCTCATTCAGTTTGTTCTAGTGTTTCATCATGCAAATAAACAAAAAAACGACACGCAGACCGCTGCGATATTCTATGTCCACAAAGATAAAAACAAAATAAAAAAACAAAAAGCAAAAGTTCAGATATGAATAAAATATGTACAAAATTCTAGAATTTTCTTTTTGCGACAGCTATAAACCAGCGATGGACAATAAATCAATAAGATATACCATAATGGACATAAAATCAATATCAACAGATAATGGGTCTGATAGAATATCCAATAGTTTTACAGAACTGCACAGCATTCTGGGAGATGTAGGCTTCAGCTGCTTAACCTCTCTTTGGTTACCAAGCAACAACCTGTTGAGTAACTTGCGCAGCAGCAGTTTAAAGTTTAAAGTTTAGCCTCAGAGCTGATTAAAAACATAAAACGACGACGTGGAGTGAAAACCACGGATAAAACAGAAAAGGTATTTTTGTTTAAAATATTTAAAAATATTTGCAGTATTTCATATATTTAAAACAAAACAAACAATAACTATGTCAACTGAAACGCTTTTATTGTGTTATGTTTTTCAGCCATGTTGTCGAGCCCCAGTATAAAGCCTAAGAAATGTACAGGATATTGCAACATTACCTATTTGTCTCTTTCAAGCCTTCATAAGCAAGCCACAGTTCTCCATCTTCATTCAGGGTGTGAATATCAGTGGACCTGAAGGAGAAGCATCAGAAAGTGACCACACGCATTAATATCTCCAATTAGAAAAAGCTTAGTTCCCATATGAGAAACCAGAAAAGATAAAGGTTGTAGTAGTATTAACATCTGATTTACTGAGAAGAGAGAGAAATGGGAAGAATCTACAATTATTTTATTGCAACACGTCATTTTACAAGCAGTTATTTACTACTGAAGTGACACCAAACATTTCATAAATAAAATATATTAAAAACAATATATAGAAAAGTAACAAAGAATGATAAATGAACTAGTTACATCAGTCCAGCTGCAAAAATTATTTACTTTTGAACAGCACCGATACAGTCTGTTAATCTGAAATAATATGTAACTTAATGTAAAGAAATTCTGCAGACATTGAGGACGTTTTTGTTTTAATAAGCTGTTCCTAACAAATCTTTCTCAGGAAAACAAAACATGTCATGATTACATATTGTCAAGTTTATTTTTCTTCACTTTGTTTTCTCAGTTTGATCTTATAGTCTATTAGCAGCTAAAACAGAAACACTAAAAGTTACTGGATAATTTAAAGTTTTTATAGGGGTCCTCCTCTTTATTGTCTTCTTTTATCCTCAGGTGAAGCTCAACCAGCTTCTGCACCTCGTCATATTTTAATTCAAAGCTAGAAATCCTAAGAATGATTTCTAGCTTTAAATTCATAAAAACAACACAATCAAAAATATACATCTTGAAATTCTCAATAATTTGGGCTGATTAATATAATATTTTTATGCAAGAATAAAGTTTATATGGTTTACAAGTTATTCTGCTCAGTTATGCTTCTCACATCTTAGAAGACAGAGCCTGCACAATCCATGCATTTCCGTTTTATTGATTATAAATTATCTGAGAACTTTTCAAAACTGCTTGACAGGATGCAGCAACAAAACAGAGCCAGGTGGTTCTTACCTGTCAGAATCTTGTAGTGAGTGGATTTCACCAAGATCCAGTTTCACACTTTCTCCAAGTACAGAATCCTGGAATTAAATAGTCATTTAAACAAAAAGTTCCTTTATTAATTACATTTTAATATGATTATGAAGAACCCATGCAGTTCATGTAGCTTCTCACCCTGTGTTTAAGAGCTTCCTGACGAACCATATGTGAACGGAGGAGCAACACCTCCTCTTTACGCAGCTCCAGCTCCTCATTGGAAGAACTGAGTTGTTCTAGGAGAATCTTGTAAGGCAAAGAACCAGCAGCAGGGGGCGCCAATTCGCTATTCTCGCTGGTCAGAGACTTCCGCAGCTCATTCAGATTCTGCTTCAGTTTCTTGTTCTCCGACTCCAGCTCTTGCCGCTACGTTAGAAAACAGGCTGAAGATCAAAAATCTAGAACTACTTTTTGTTTTTATGCATATTTCAGATTCATTAATCACATATGAGGAAAGTCACACCTTCAGTTTTTCTACGTCCAGCTCTGTCCTGCCAAAAGTTGTCTGCATCTCCTCTTCCTTATTTGTTTTACAGAAAGATATGATGTAAGACTCAAACACCAAATAGCTAAGCAGATGCATTTTAGATAAATGTTTATCGAGGGATTTCATACTTTTGCCTTTTCTTGTTGGGCCTCCTCTTTTTTATCCAGCTTTTTCCATAAAGATCGATTTTCTCCCTCCAGCTCCTTCACCCTCTTCTGAAGCTTGAGAAGAATGGGCAGGTCCACTTTAGTCTCGACCTCATCCTGGTAAAATACAAGCCAACTTTAATTAGATTAGATATATCATATTAATTTAACTAAGGCACTGAACTACTAGAGGATTAGACACACAGATAAGTGAAGACAGAACTGCAGTAAATTACAAAAAATGTCTATTTCCCATATTTTTTGTGAAGCACAAGGAAATGTTTTCTACTGCATCATGCATAGTTCAGATCAAGCAGCTGTGATATTTATAGAACTTGAACAGAAGCTGTGTAATAATATTTACAGTCATGTTAAAAAACAACAACTTAAATTTCTAGGGTTGTACATGCTCTTTGGCAGATTATCCGCTCTGGAACATTTAGCTGCAATCACCCAATTCTTATCCATAAAATCTGTCTGAAGTCACTTGTATATCTGCAGATATACAAATGATTACCTAAAGATTACCTCTGCCTGAATGGCGCTGTCTTCATCCTCAGTGGAGCTCAGGATTTGAGAAAACTCAGAGGAGTTACTGCTGTAGTTGGAGTCTGTCCTCTGGTGACTGGACTGGGTTGAAATCTTATCAGGAACATTTAAGATAAACAAGATTAACATTAATATTCAGCGATGTCTACAAAGTTCTGGAATGTATTTACATTTCTCAAAAAATAAGATTCATAAAACCCAAATAAGAGTCATGGTTGAAAATTACTAAATAATTCCTCTAAATGAAGAAATTTCATAATTTGACAAGTGAAAAAACTAAAATATAATTTGGTCTAGTTACTTGCAAGAGGAAGCAAACAGGTGGGTGAATCTTGGATTGAATATATCCGTTTTAAACATTCTCTATTAAAACTGTTTTTTGTTATCATTTGGAGCTACTACCCAACTTATATGACCAAATAAAATTTGATACAACACCGTTCAAAAGTTTTCATATCACATGTTACAGCCACAAACCTCAGTGTGTGTTACAGAGAATGCAAAGTAGTATTGTCACAATTGTGACATGAAAATTTACATTTTGGCTTACATGCAATAGACTCTTCTGGAAAACTAACACTGAACATCGCCATGGTGAAGCATGGTGGTGGCACCATAATACTGAGGGAAAATTTTCTTCACCAAGGACTGGGAAGCAGAGATAAATGGAGCTAAATATAGGATAATGATGGAAGAGAACCACCAACCTGTTACAGGCTGCAAAGTTCACACCTAAATGATATTAGAATCTGGATTGAAATCTCTTGAGTGTGTAGTTTGAAAAGATTGGGAAATCCTTTCAGATTTACATGTGCAAACTTGGTAAAAACTGAGTTTTCCACATTACAATTTTGCACCTCTTCGCAAATAAATCCAATTAAAAGCACTGAACAGTTGTGGCTGCCATGTGAAAAGGTTTAAGGAATATGAATACATTTTAAAGCACTGCGTCTGAGCTCGTTAAAACGGTCAAATCAGCTTCTGTTGTCACAGAAAGAAGGAAAATCTTCCTTACTATGGTGACGTTCATCTCCTCCTTGAGGTCCTTGTGCCGTTCCTCCAGCTGCAAATGCTCGCTGAGGAGACTTTGGTAGCGAGAGCGCTCTTCTGTCAAGTCTTTCTCCAGCTGTTTGGTGTTCTCCAAGTTGGTTTTAATTTCTGAGAAAAAGAAGTTCATTTTTACTTAATTTCCGACACTTACACTTTGATTTTGGTGTGTAGATTTCCAGTAGATCCATTACCTGCCAACTGCTGAGCTTGTATGGAGAATTCCTCATTTAGTTCTTCTAAGTTGCCATTTAACAGCCTGTTCTTCATATTCAGTTCATCGATTCTCTGGAAGAGGACATGGTGTATGATTTTAGTAATCACTCAGTTTGGATTTTATCGTTTGTGGTAAATTTTTTATGATGTTAAGATTTTGATCCATCGTTTTCCCATTAATTGTTTTAAACTTTTGATGTTTAAAAACTCCTAAAACTGTACATATTTTGTTATTTTTGCTACTTTACTGTTTATTCAGTGAAGGTGTCATCAATAAATATAAACAAAAGTTAAGATTAAATGCACTTATTGCTTTGCATTGTGGGGATACAAATCACACTTCTTTATGTGACTGGTGTCCCAAATGGGTTTGTTTTTCAAGAGCAGTAATTGAATTTGTGGGACTATGACTGTTTGATAAACATAACTTGATGCCTCAAATTTACAAGAAGTTGAATTTTAGCCTTGAAGGTTGTGGAAATTAGTCTAAATTTATCTGTCTGAATGTCTCCACATTCCAGATCATTAGCAGAAATGCTGCTCCAATCACCTGATATTGTCAAAGATTAAAGCCTACCTGTTGCGTTTGCTCTTTGTAGATCTTTGTCTGCTCCACCTGGTGCTCCTTCTCTCTGCGGGTGTTTTCCAGCTCCTCCTGAAGGAAGGACAGCTGCTGCAGCAGCGAGGGAACCGTCTCTGCTTTGGCTCTGGCCTCCTGCTCTGAAGAGCGCAGGTTTTCTATCTCTCTGCACTGTTTCTCCCTCTCGTTAGTGTGGATCTTCTCCAGAACACTGAGCCTCTCTGTGAGCTCTCTGTTTTCTTTGTGCTGCAGGGGGGAGACACAGACACATGATTTGCATGTGATATGACAACGCCAATGACCCAGAGTTTTAATAGAAGCATTCTTTCAGGTGATTACAGAGTAAATTGCAGAGAAAAACACATATTTGTGTCTACTGATGAACCACAAAGTTCCTACACACTTTTTGAAGGCCACTCCTCTCCCAGAGTTGTCATTTCTTGCTTTGTGTATTTTTTAAGTATAAATATTTGTTCTGTAGCTAAGTATTAATGGTGACCTATTACGCTTCCTTAAGTAGGTCAGGATAAATTTATGGGATATACAAAACATGATCATTACATCTTTTGCACAAAATTAGGATGAAGTCTTTTAGGGCGCCCTGTCACTTTACATCCAAATAAGCTGCTGCTGGTCACACTCCCAACTCAACATTTCGACTCACACCTAAAAATGGCTGCACACAGATGAGCGATTAAAAAGCTGTACATCTTTGAAAAGCAGAGTTGGAGCCTCCTGCACAACCAACAATAATGCAGCAAGTAGTTTCTGAATGGTCAGTCAACAACTGTTTTTTCTAGAAGCCAGTACAGCGGTAAATCTAGCTGACCAAATGTGCTGGAGCGTCACTTGGGTTGCTAGGTGACAGGTTGGACGTCACTGTGGTTGCTAGGTAACAGTACATGACTTAATCAAGGAGTTTTTGAAACAGCTTATTTCTAGACATCAAAAAATATGAAATTATTGTCATAATTGAGCTGTTTTAAGAAGCAGCTGAGAACCAAATGAAAGCATAAAAATGTGCAAAAAGTTAATCTAGCATAATACATTCCTTTTAAATAGAGAATGTGGGAACACCAGATGTTTTAATATGGAAGGAAGGGAGGTGTTGAGGCTGATGTGTGGACAGATTGAGAATTGGAAACTGGCTTTTTTTCCCCCTTGGAACCACTGAATCGAACAGGAGTTTAAATTTCCGGTCTTCATAAAAAAAAGAGATTTTTTTGGCACTGAGTGCAAATTGAATTAATGGCTTTCTATTTAAGCATCAATGCATAATCTTTTAATTCCAAAATCTCCAGGTGGATTAAAATGTGTTTGTTGAGTTAAAACAAAGTGGACAGAAAAATCAGCAAGTTGGGCCTTAAAGCCAACAGGAAATTACTGTTGACCTCCCCTCTATAAACTGCTACATAACTCACATGCTCGTTTATCTTGTGCTGCAACTGCATGATCTTGTTCTCCATTCCAATGTTGAGGTTCTTGAAGTGCTCCACTGTGCGCGCCTCCACTTTCAGCTTCTTCAATTCTTTCTTGGCTCTCATGCGGCGCACGCAGCTCTGCAGCAGGACGACGGCCTCCATGGCGCGTCGGAAACGCTGCCTGGCCAACCAGCCTCTCACCATCCTCTGAATCACCACAGCCTTCTGCTCATACAGCAACTGTGGAAAGACAGACAAGAACAGAATATCAAGTTAAAAAATATGTTCTCAAAAACATTCCACTGCAACTGCTTGTGTGTATATGTCTGGTCATACATGCAGCTCTGGAAAAAAATTAAGAGACCACTGCAAAATTATCAGTCAAAATAAAGAAAAAGACGCAGCGTTTTCAGACCTCAAATAATGCAAAGAAAACAAGTTCATGTTCATTTAGAACATTGAAATCAATATTTCTTCAGAAATCAATATTTGGTGGAAAAAGCAGAAGATTTTCAATGTGCAGTGGGCTCTTCATTTTTTCCAGAGCTGAAGTTCATTTATTGCAAACTATGAGCCATTAAAGTAAAATTGCAGAAAATTAAATTTGCATCACACATTAAAAAAAATTCTAAAGAGATATAAAATGATTTTCTAAACTCTATTTTATATCATTACTTTCTACATTTTAACATAAATTCATCAAATTTTTTCAGGCAAGCGATCTGTAAATCAATGTAGATTCAAAATGTAAAAGAAGTTTTTCTTTTTTGGGGGGGGGGTCAATTTCTTTCTAATCAGCAACACTGATTAGTCACTATGAAAATGTTACAATAAAATTATGTATCATTTTAAATTAGAAAGAGTAAGGTAATTTTGGCTCACAGTGCAAAAGTTCTGCATACCACTGAGTTAAATAGTCAAAATAATGAAGTTCTTCTGACCACAAAATGACAAACAGAGTTAGTCTTGACTTTACCTTGAAGTAATGCTTCCTCGCCAAACAACCCCTCCAAACACGCTGAATGGAAACAGCTGCAGAGCGCTGCAGCAGGAAATGTCTCTTTTTAGACCACATTCGCACGTTACGCTGAATAACAATAGCTGCTTTGGTCCACCGCAGAAACTTGACATAACTAAAAGGAGAAACAAAAAGTAAACACATTAAAAATACACTCCCGACGTGTATTTGCGCTTCTCGACCAGTTGTAAATGATCCACCCACCTGCGCGCCTGCTGAGCCCGTACATGCTTCTGAATCATGATGGCGGACTCCCTCATCCTCAGATACTTTTTGCGGGCGAGCCAGCAGCGGATTGTCTTCTGGATGGCGACACAAGCTGAACGCAGCCTGTCCGAACGCAGCATCTCCAGGTAAGCCACCTGGCCAGCCCTGAAGAAGATCTTGTTTTTGCCAAACTGGTACTTCTGTTGGTCCTAAGGACAAAACACCAAGCACTCATAAATGCTTTTAATTATACATAATCAATCAATACTACGCTTAAATCAAACACACCTTGATAAGTTTTTCCAGGAGGTTTCTGCAGGTTTGTTTTCTATCAGGCAGAACATCCTTTTGCTTCATCAGGACCCGATAACGACCGAAAAATTCCTGATAGGTCCATCTGAGGGATTATAAATTACATGACAAAGTATATCCCAACCATATGTATGATAAAAACAAACTTGTGTTTACAGATTTGTACCTAGATGGGAATCCTGCTGCAGAAATACGGATCGTTTCCAGGACGCCACACGCTCGAAGCTGCTGCACGGCTCTCACTGGGTCCAGACTTTAAATTTAAGAAGAACATAATTGAATGCATAAGTGTTTTATTTGTGCTTTACGATAACTAAAGGAAGCAGAGATCCTCACGTGAATGGAGCTTTATGGTCATTTGGTTTGATGCAGCGCACATAATGAGGCGATGTTGCATTTAGTGTGTCCATAAGCAAGTATAGAGACTGTCGAAACTAAAAAATAAACGACAATAATACATTTTTCTGGTGTGTTGTCTGTTTTTGTTCCTTACAGAAACAGAATAAAAGTTTAATTTTGATCACGCATTGTTCATGTCTAAAGGTTTTTACCTGCAGTCCGAGAGTTTTCTTATGTTCCTTTTGAGACTTCCCATGTCTTCCAGAGTTACTAGAAATCTTGCTAGTTGGCGCTTTTGTTTTTTCTTCATCCTCAAACAGTTTCAGCAGGAAATCAAACTAAAAAACAGAAATTTTTTATTATTAAAAAAGGCAGCAAATTGAAAAATGACTCACCAAACAGCAGATGGCAGTGTTTCTGGTTTAAAAAAAATCAGAGATGGGAGAATTTCCTCCAATAGTTTTGTCAAAACAATTCCCGGGTGTGTGCCCACAAACTTGCAACACATAAATTACTCAACGCACATTTGTTTTCAGCTGGCAAAGCATTAAAATCCAATAAAACTGGCACTGGCCTCCACAAAGAATGACATCGAGAGAGAAAGCGAATGGTTTCACCTTGCTCTTTTTAAGCACATTAATCTGTTCCTCATTGACAGTGTCCTTATTTTTCTCCAGGAAGCCGACACACTGGTACTCCACCTAGGCACAAAGGAAAGGAGCACAGAAATATGATTTTGGCAACCAAAAACCAACATTCCACAGTGATTTCTTAGTTTTAGAAATTCCCTGTATTGATGGAAAAAAAACATTATTTCTTGAGAGAATCTGCGTAGTTAAGTCATCTTAATCTTGTTTGCATAACCTTTGCTCATTTTTAGCAGGGCAAATTGAGCACAGATGAAAAATACCCTTTTGGCTAATTCTGGCACATTTACAGAAACGTCAATTAATGTGCATTATCCCTGAGAAATAAATTCAATTAAACCCTGAATGGTAGACAGATGGTGATCGAGTCAGAAAATGTTTTAAAGGCTGCAAAAGTCTGAAATGGATGACATGGACTAATATTTAGTTTTATTTCTCTTAATGACAATGAAACTAGTGAACTAATTAATGAAACACTGAAACACAGACACACTGATTAAAAAGCAAATCAACAAACAACAACTTATTGAACCAGTTGAATTAAGTCATGCAGTATTTTTTGAAAAGCAGGACACAATGAATGAACTTTTTTAAAATATTTTTTTATTGACGCTGCAATGCCATTAACGATTGAATAGGAAACAATTCCACTACAACTAAGTGTTCAGAGTGTGCAAAACCTTTCAAGAGTCTAGAAAAGTGGTAAATTTTCCACTGGGGTATTCACTCAACTACCAAAATGTTCACCTATGAGTAATGATTTTTCCCCAATTGGAAAAAGATGACAGACCCAAACATCTGCAAGTCCAAACATAACATCAAAAGGCGATTGGAGCTGCACTGCATAGCACAGAATTAGGTTTTACCTTGTCAGCAAAGTGGTGAATGATGAAAGCCTCGTTTGATAACCTGGGTTTATCAAAATAAGCATTCTGCTTCAGGTGGGTGTTGTACAGTTTCTGAGTCCATGTGTCGTCAGAACCTTTGGGCATCTGTGGAAAGAGGAAGCGCTGACACATCAGTTAGTCATGGCATTAGTCATAACCTCCACATTAAGTGTGATGGAGCCCAGAGCGGTGGACACGCTTCCAATGGCAGCTTAAAAAACACAATAGTGCCATTTTACTCTGCACTCCTCGTCCAGAAGGTCCAGGATGCCAAGCTTGGCCTCGATGAGATTAATGCACGGCTTGTTGTCACAGAAGTCGATCAGCGTCCAGGGAATCTCCTCCTTCATGTACTCCTCTTGCTCCAGCTTGAAGACATGCTGGAAAGAGTGAAAAATGAGGGATGAATTCTCCGTTTGGACACAAACAAGTCCAGGTTTAACAGACTAACAGATTCTCACCAGGTTGAACTGCTGCTGGAGCTTTTCATTGGCGTAGTTGATGCAAAACTGCTCAAAGCTGTTGACATCAAATGTCTCAAACCTGAAGAAAAATACATATGGGTCCTCAACTAAAGATTACTTTAGTTAGTGATAAATCTGTCAATTATTCTGATGAATAATCGGATGAAAAAAATTGCTGATTTTTCTTTTAATGTATTAGAAAGGCATTAAAAAATGCAAATAATTTGATTCAATTCCTATTTTAAATACCAAAATCACCATTGTATTTCCTAAAATCAAATAGCAGAGCCTTCCTTCAGTGCAGTGGTTCCCAAAGTTTTATTTTTGGATAGCATAAGGAGTTTAATGAGAGATTTTCTTAACAGCATTCTTAAAGAGTTTTGTCTAGAGCACATTTACAAACAAATGTTTGTTTTTTTTATCTTAAATGCAAAATTACATATCTTTTGTACAGTAAATAATACTTCTCAGTTTATGCTGCTGTTTCACTAAATGGCATTTTATGTCATTTATGTATTCCAGTAAACTAAATTATTATTTCTGTATTGAACACAACTAGTCTGATTGATCATTTCAACTCTAAATATGAAATTGTTGAGCAATAACAGAACAACTATGAAGAAGCCGATAAGGGAGACTTACCCATAAATGTCGAGCACACCGATAAATGAGTGTCTCACTGCAGATGCCAGCGCATTGTTAATACTGTTCACGATCCAGCCGAAGAGTTTGAAATAAATATGTTTGGCCAGTGCATCCCTTCCATGAACCGCATTCTCTTTGGGAACAGACTTCACAAAGGTTTCCGAGATCGTCTGGAGTTTCCTATGGCATAACCAGTGGGCCATTTCTTCACAAGGAACTCCCATGAGCTCACAGAAGACCATCAGGTGGGCATTATCTGGCTGGGAAGGCAGGACATAAATACCTCTGTATTCTGAACACATGTCTAGGATGGGGGGGGTGGGGGGGAGGAGCTGCAAAATTAACTACATAAAAACAGAGTCAAAAATGTTCTGTTATTGGATCAGAGAGAAATCAGTGTTTACCAGGATGCTGCATGTGTCAGATGACTGATCTTTTATATCCACGTTGCTAAGATGGAGAATAGCTGAAAGAATCTGGTAAATTTCCACTTGATCACTTTCACCAATTCCTACAATGAGCAAAAAAAAAAACAACTGTGTCAAGTCATCTAAATCGAAGTCATGCATCTACAAAAGAGCCCACTGCACTAAACCCCATTGAAAATCTGATGGTTCTTCCGCCAAATATTGATTTCTGACTTAAAACATTAGTTCTACTATTTCTAAATGAACATGAATTTGTTTTCTTTGCATTATTTGAAGTCTGAAAGCACTGCATCTTTTTCTTATTTTGACCATTTTCTAAAATAAATACTAACTTTGTGCTTGGATTTTCAGACATGTGGTCAGTAGTTTATAAAATGAAACAACAATGTTCATTTTACTAAAACATACCTATAATAAGTAACATCAGACAAACTGATCATTTTAAGTGGTCTCTTCATTTTTTCCAGAGCTGCACATGTATATAAATGCATAAAAATACTGACCTAATAGTGAGAACGCCCTCCTGGTGTTGCACATCTCTTTGGCATCATTGACTCCATCGATGACTGGACTCTGACCCTGGTTAGTGCAGCAGTAGTCGTCTGCACAGCCTTTAAAACAACAAGTCAGATCATTTCACTTTTATTATTATTGGCCATATTATGTTCCAAAAGAAATGCTAAAAAATTATATTTTATTGCCTCAGACCTAATTTGAAGGCCTTAAACTCAGACAGATGTGAAGAGGCACATAACTGGTAAAAAATATGGTAGTTTCTTTCTCCGTGAGCCTACAAGAAATGCAAAAAGATGAAGAGTGAGGCACATTCACAGAATTTTTACCTCATTTTCTCGTCTTATTATCATAAACTTCAGTGTTTTCTATTATCTGATAAACCAAATGGTGAAGCTAAAGTGGAAAATCATGCTTTTGTTGTGTTAGTTTACATTTGTCACAATCAAAATTTAAAATTATCCATAATATTTGTTGATCTAATATATAAAATCACACAGAGAAATGGAAGATTGAAACAATTAGTCAGATTAATTGTAATAATCAATTTCTGAAGTGATCAACTAAATTAGTAATCGATTAATTAACAGGAGTACACAGTCTCAAAAAAGGCCAAATGCTGAAACAAACTGAAAGCAGTAATTAAGCCAAAACTAAACATAAAATGCATTCAACTTTTGTTTATTTTAAAAAGTGATGTAGCCTGCACTAAATGAATGCTATACATCTGAATATTAGGCAATAAAATTAGTATTTTCTTATTTAAAAGTGAATTGAATTATTTGTTTATTTGCATCTTTTATTTCTAGTACTGCAAAAATGACTGAAATGTGCAGAATGTGGACATCTTTGTTACCTGATTAATTAAATAAATCCATAACAAAATAATTGTTATTTGCAGCCCTATTCCAAGTTAATGCTCAAGTAGCATGAATACACATTGTCCACATCCATGAAGATTTACCTGGAACACTACTCTAGACTTTTCCAGTAAGTAGGTCCTCATGTTAGCCCCGACTATGCAGAGATCCTTGTTAAACCCGATCTCAATGTACTTCCCAAACCGGCTGCTGTTGTCATTTCTTGTTGTCTTGGCATTCCCAAAGGCCTACAAAACAATAAATATTTTCTTTTAAAACATCATTTTAAGCATGTGTTGTAGATTTTCTGAAAGCGGTAAAATTTTACCTCCATGATTGGATTAGAAGCAAGAACTCTCTTCTCAACGTTGGTCTCCTCGGATGAGCTGCTGACAGTGGCGAAGTAACGCATGGCGTATTTAGCAGAAACCGTTTTGCCTGCACCAGACTCCCCGCTGACTATTATGGACTGATTTCTTTGATCTCTGTATAAAAAAATTAAAAAAAAAGAACATTCATAAGAAAGAAAAACCTTCAAGAGAGTCAGAGTTAAAGACAAAAAAGATCTCTATGGTGGCTCTAAAATGTAAAACAAAAATACCAAAACCTGGCCATTTGTTTGTATGCTTCCTCAGCTACTGCAAAGATATGCGGGTCCATGTCTCCCATGTTTTGCCCACTGTAGGCGTTGATGATATCAGCTTCATAGATGGGCAGACTCTCGTAGGGATTGATGGCAACCAGGACAATTCCTAAAGTAAAAGTTCATTCTTAGATAATGCATGGTTCTTTTTCAAATGAAAATCTGAAAGCATAGGCCTGTGACAATAACAGATTATACTGGAGGATAATTTGTCCCAGAAGTTATCGCAATAAATGATAATATTGTTGCTTTAATATAATTTTTAAGCAATATAACAGTCATGGTGTGATAATGGAAGAACATGTTCTCAAAGATCAATAAACTCTAAATCTGAATGAAAACTCAACCCTGGAACTGGAAAACAAACAAAGAGAACATGAGAAACAACAAATAAAATCAATAATTAAATCTCTGGGAAAAAAAACAAAACAAAAACAACTGTCCTTCAAAAAAAGGGGCTAATTGAGACCAAAACACAAGACTGAAAACATTTGTCATCCAGCTTTTGATAGAAAGAGAGAAGAACAAATTAATAAATCTTGCAAATAGAAACTATCAAGTTTGTTTTAGTTTATCATGCAATTAGTTGACATATTGTTACAGCAATCATATGTATTTTGGCCCTCCAGGTGAACAATAATTTATTTCTTGAGTAAAAGTATTTGATACAGATGAGTTGGCAAAATTTTTTTGACTGCAATTAAAAATCTCTTACATGAAAACTACAAAACATCAGCAAAATGTCTGTTTTCAGTAATTTTCAATCATTTCCATTCTGATGATGAGCATTTTTTGAAGGGCAACTTTGTTTACATAGACTGCATAAGCCGTTTTATTTTGTTTTTTTGTTTATCGTTTTTGGTTGTTTTATTTTGGATATTCCAGCGTGAACTAAAAAATTAAACTTTATTAGTCTTTCAGAGACCAAACGGCGTTAATTTTCCATTATTAGTTGAAAATGGCCTCAAAACAACAATATTATCATTTATCACAATCATTTCTGAGACAATTTATGGTCCAGCAAAATTTGTTATCATGACAGGATTAATCACAATCTTAAACGAGAGCAACAAATTTATATTTTGTTTAGCTGTAAGCAGGATTTCAGTCATATCACATGATGGCGTTTCGGTCAAGACAATAATTTATTTTGCTTTTTGGGTTAGAAAAGGAGAAAATACTGAATAACACCAATTCTGCAATCTTATTAACAGAGACATGTCCATGTTGTGTTCCTTTAAAAGCAAACATGCATCATAATAATCAGCTTATGGTTCTCTGGATTATGGCAGCGCATGCAGTGAGTAAGACTCCAAAGTCTACGCTGACGGTGATAGTGCAAGTCAAAGGAGATGAAGCTCATTACCACAGTAGGTGTAAATCAGCTTGGAGTCGATAAAGCGCACTTTAAGGTTGTGTAGCACTGCTGGCTCATGGAGGTAACTGAGAGTTGTGAGGTCATTTTCTCCCACCAGGATGTTGGGGTTTCTGAGAGGGGGCAGGTTTTTGGTTTCGGGGTCAACATTGTGCTCCACAACCTGAACAAACAACACAAAAAGAAAGGTGTTAATGACAGCTAATGATGGCATGGAGAATGGGCAAAAATGCAAGCTATTAATTGTCAATCATGCTTCAAATAAAAGATAACAGCACAGCCTCTGTGCTTGAGTGAACATGGCCTGTTCATGTTCCCTCAAGATAATATTTGACCTTATTTCCATACCTGATGTGCATGCCCAAACTCGACATAATACCTTCAGGTAGCAGCAACGCTGGAGAAAAACTTAAGTTTGAGTCAGTTCACTTATTCTGCAACCATTCACACACGGTTTAACTTGTAAACAGCACCACAAGGTGTTTGTTTTGCCTGGTGATGAGAAATACTCCCAACAGCCAAGCTGTCATGAATAATCCATCATAGCATGTAATTTCACTAGGCTCTGCTTCCAGCGTTTGTGCAAAAGAAATATGCGCTTGGCGTTTCAAGAACATCCTAAACCAATTTCCATCTCAGCCTTTCTGGGTGTGTCTCTGTGTGGTTATAGGATCTTTTTTTGTTGTTTTGTTGTTGTTGTTTTGGGGGGGCTTTTGGCTGTCTTACCGTGCCATCCTCCAGCTGTAGAGACAGAGTCAGGTCACCAGGAGTGTAGTCTTTGAGAAGTTCAGCAGATTTCCACACTTCTGCTGCATCTGGGAGCCAAACATGGGCATTCTGGATTATTGTGTTTTAAAGAGAGAGACAGACAGAAAAAGAAACGGGTCAGAGAGCCTCTGGTCTTACAGTAACACAGCTGGCTGGAAAAACTTCATCAGTCGTAGGTAACTGGCAGCGGACATGCGCACAACGTGGATGGATAAGAGGCAGTTTATGTGGCAAAGTGGCAAAAAAAAGTGCTATATAATTACCCTGACTCACTAAAAAGAGATTCGTCAGGCACTAAAGAGTTGCTAACAACAATTTTATTATTATAACAAGCTAACAAAGGAAGGTGGAGAAAAACCGTTGAGTGACTCGTTATCAGGCGCTGCCTACCTTGGAGTAAAGTTCAAAAGCTGCCATGTCTTTAAGCTTGTTTAGAAAGACTCCGGAGACATTTCCCGCCCGCTCGGAAGGGGATAAAACATTTCTGTTAACTCCTACGGACAGAAACGCCGACGTCCCCGGGTCTATCCTCCTCCGGCTCTCGCTCCACTCCGCCGACTAGAGGATTCACCTCCTCCGACAGCTGTCACTCAGCTGCGCATGCCCCGACTCAGGTTCACAACGTGTGTCAACCGCGCCCTCTAGCGGTAAAAATACTAAAGCTGTTCTAAGGTATGGAAAGCCAGAACTGCCCGAATCACTGGAATAATTTTAACCTAACTTCTCATGTTTGTAATTATTCTATTCCACTGATGCTAACTGCAAAAAAGTTAGCATGATTACTAGAATAAAATTTTAGACCTGGAAATAGCCTACAAGCCAGAACAGGGTGATATTTACTTTGTTAGATTTGTTTGAGTAACTTTTAGGGGAAAATGCATTTTTAGTGTTAGTTTTACACTACCTTATTTTTTACTTGAGTAAAAATAAGGTAGGTTACCTTATTTTTTACCTTATTTTGTAAGGTTGTGATATTTCACAATATTACTTCAGGTGATATTTATACATTGAGTTATATCTTTCTGATGATATCACTTACTCAGTGTTCATGTAGCCATTTGACAAAGTACTTCTTTACTCCTGAGAGATTTTTTTTTTGGATGGCTTCTTCTTACTTTCACCTAAGTACAAATATATTACAGCAGTGCTATTCTTACCTGAGTACAAGTTTCGGGTTCATGATACGTTTGGTATTTACCTTGAATCAAAGATACAAGCCTACCACCTTTCTTTAGAGTTGTTTTTACCAACATTTCACATTAAATGGTGAGAATTTTTCAAAAATAGCTCAAGTTCAGTCATACTGGATGGCCAGCTTCCCCACAGCATGTCGCAGCAAGAAAAACCATTATTATACTAGTGGGAATGGTGGTTTTGAGCCAACTATCACCTTGCATGACTGGCAAAAAGTTAAATTTTACTCTCAGTTGACTAGTGCACTGTCCATGTTTGCCACATCAGAAATTAATTTATCTTAATCTAAACATACTCACTAATCTTCTATAAATGCCAGTTGGTGAAAGTACAACCAACAAAAGTTATGAACTGGTGTTTTTCATGCAGATGTTAATGTTTTCTCCAGTTTTCTTGCAGTATCTGAATTCAATTTCTAGAGTGAATGACACTAAAACTATCAGAAATATGGTTGTAGATCTGTTTGTTGGAAATCTATGCGCTTTTATTTTAGTCTTCAGTCAGAAAAAAAACCAACTTTTACTCAATTTTATATTTAAAAATAGAGATAAATGTTGGTTCTTTAAAACATTTCTGATATATGTTGTGACATTTTCAACTCTAGTTGCAGCAGGTTGCAAATGTCAGCATGTTTGGCTGGCCTGAGCATAAAACTGACTCAAATAAAGATGTGGATGTATAATTCTGTATTGCATCAAATAGAACTGCTTTCACACATGGAAATGAAAATTTTTATCATTCTAAAATGAAATACTGTCCAAGAGTTACAAAATCCCTTTCTTTGCTGCACACAAAAGATTAAGCTAAAATAAGACCAGAACTCCAGTGAATGTAAGATATTATGCAAAACTATTTTATTTACAAAACAAATGGCACAGCATTTCAGCACAGTAAACATACATGCACACTCCAGACATGAACAGGGAATTTCTTCCCGTGTGATCCAAAGTGAATCCAGTCAAAAGGCGCGCGTCAGCCAAGACTCACAACCAAGATTCTCACTGAGGGAGCAAATATTGCTCAAGAGGAACGACTGTTCGTTACTTTAAGGCCATATTTCAGAGGTCAGGATGAGGTGGAGTCCAGCAGCATGTCATCGTAAATTAAACATTAGTTCAATGCAAATGAATACAAGCTAGTCAGTTGCACTTTAAATAGAGCCATAGACCCAAAATGGTACATAAGATTTAAAGAGAAAATATAAAGCCCTGATGTTACTATTTAAACTGATTAACATTATAAGCAGATATCTTTAAATTACACATGTATTTCTCACATACATCTATGCAAACTGACTTTTTCTTCTTTTTTTTTTTTAACCGTAGTGCTATTTTTTTTTTCTTCATTATAAACAGCCAGATCTTACTAGATTAATTTGCAGGCATGTAAAGATAACCTCTGCAGGAACCGTCAAGCACTTTACATGGAAGCATGTTGACCTTTAAATGCAAACTTCAAAGCTAAACCAGACCATTAGTTTTTTTTTGTGTGTGTGTGTGTGTGCTCAAAAGACAGTAAGTACTTGGTTAAGATCGTCAACATGTTTAGTAACCCTTTTGGACTTCGGACAGCTGTCAACTGTTCATTTGGCTAATTTATGCAAATAGTTCTAAGACAATACATACATAGGCAAAACAAAAAAAGAGAAAAAGGACTAAAAACAGCAGGTAGATATAAAGTGGGTGATGGAATGGTAGCAAATGAGTAAAATGTATCAAACAGCCAGTTTGCTGGCCACGATGGAGGTCTTTCTCTGAGGAAGGTCCTGAGGGGTTGGAATGTGATCCCCGGTGATCTCAGTCTTCTCCGTCGGAGCCGATGGCAGCTGCTTGTTCTTCATCTTGGCCTTGGCCATGTTGTAGTCCCCAGAGTCAAAATACTTTGGCTGAGCAAAAAGAAAACAAGGTAAAAAGGCTGAACCCATTCATTAGGATTATCACAAACCCTCCAATCCCCCGCTCTCTGTTTCTTGGCACTTATTGCAGGTTTTGGTAAGAGTTACCCATTGAGAACATGGGATATTTGCAGCGCTGGAAAAAATATTAAGAGATCAGTTTCTCTGATTTTACTTTTTATCAGTTTATGTTTAAGTAAAATGAACATTATTGTTTGATCCTTTGATCTACTGACAACATGTACAAAAGTAGCATTTATCTAAATTAGAAATGATCAAAATATCAAAAATGATGCAGTGCTTTCAGACATCAAATAATGCAAAGAAAACAAGTTAATATTCATTTAGAAACAATAATACTAATGTTTTAACTCAGGAAGAGTTCAGGAATCAATATTTGGTGGAATAACCAGGAGGTTTTCAATGGGCTTCAGTGCAGTCCAGTTACCTGGAAAATGGGAACTCTCAGGTGGATTTGACATCAAACCCGAAGTGCCGACGTTCTAGTTACGAAGTCAGAACTCAAGAGTTAATATATAAATATATCATAATTTATGATGTGTTTAATCCTCCGGCTTTACTCACAAATACTGCTTTCTGAAAATCCTCTCCATTTTTAAAGTGAAATAATTTTATATGAGTGTTGAAACGTCAAAAAAGCCCAATCTCTATACCAATGCATTGATATCTTAATTTAAGATTTGAAATTGCCTTGCTTTTGTGACGTTTTGTTTTACTTTTCTGTTAGTTTGTCACTATTCTTCTTTTTTCTGCTCAGTTTATTATATCAACATTTTTATTACTTATGTGTGCCTTGCCGTGCCATTTTGTTTGACTTTTCTATAAAGACTGGAAAAAAACAACAAAACAATGCCATAAATCCACCTTTTAACTCAAAACCTCATATGCAGTAATGAATTGTGGGTAATACACTTCGCCGAAGTCCGTCGAAATGAAACAGTATCCAAAAATGGGTGGGGCGAAGGGCGGCTGTGGAGAATGTGGGACACTCAAACCCTTCAACATGAACGCACATGTAAAGTACACAAGGGCGGAACGAGGGCGAGTATCGGGACAGGGCCTTAGTCACGGCCCCTGTACAATGTCTCTATGTTGCCCTGCAACTCTCCCTCAGTGACCGCTGGAAAGAGGAACCAAAAGCAAATTCCATGTTTTTCAAGTCTGCTGTGTTGCAGCAAGTTATCATATTTTGTGACCGTTGAAGGAAAAAATACAACACTGCACATATGCTGGAGGAAAATATACTTCTCTATATTTAAAATGCTTTAAGGCTTGTAAATATGTACTGCCAATATACAATGAATATATTTTTACATTGCATGTATAAAGTGTACTTTTTACTAAATTGCTGAAAAATGTTGAATCAGACATATGATTAGTCTGACCACAAGTGTACTTAATTTCAAAATATACAATGTAATAAACTTTGTACATGTACTTTCCCAATAACAATATATCAGAATAGACTTGACTAATTTTACAAGTACAGTATTTTAACACTTTGAGACAAATCCATCTCATAATATTTCAATTGCATTTACATTTTTCAGTGCATTTCTACGCACAAAATCTTAAGCTGTATATAGTTGCTCTAAAACAGCTGATTTTAAGTGTACAAACCTTCAAACATACATGAAATATTTTAGTGATTTTCCTTCCTAAGAGAACGTTAGTATTTTCGCGTTTACTACATAATGACACAGCAAATTACTACTCTTTGCATAATACAACAACACAAAGTTGTGTTTTTTGATGATAGAAAACAAGAATAAATTGTGTAGAATCAACTTCTTGTAGGTTCTTTTTAAACCAATAGGTGAATTATGTGCATGTATAAAACTGTTAACTACCACATTTGGATGTCATTTACATTATAAAATGTAGAATTGAAGGCCAAGAATGAGGAGGGGAAATGGGATTCATACGAACAGATTTATATATTTTTTAAAAACCTAATGTTTGCGTAAGGAACGTACCCCTTTCTGGAGTCTTTTCCTGAGGAAGTCTGACCCCCCGGGCTTGGCTCCCAGGTTAGGATACCTGGCCTTCAGCTTGGCCTCTTCTGCTTTTTCTGGGCTGATGACTTTGTCCTCCATTTCCTGGTAGAGTCAAGGCACCGTGTGTTGATAAAAACAGCCCCAATAAATTACAAATGAGTACAAAACCATGTTTTAAAGAAGCCATAATGCATTTTATCAAGCATAATCCGGACAGTAACAGTAAAGCAGCACCATAAGGTGAACATACAACGGTTGTTTCCCCAGAGCTACATGCTAAAATAGCATACCTTTACGGTAAACGCAGATTTTTTTAAGCTGGGTGTTTAGTAAAAATTCCCAAAACAACCCAATAATATTTGACAAATAAGTAATGTTTAAAGCTGAAACAGCGATTGAGAAATGAGCTAGCTGCTAACTAGCTTGACGTTTGCCGCCTGTAAGGTTTTCTTGTTTGTGCTGTTTATTAGCTGCGCTAATCGCACTAAAACACTTTCATTGTTTAGGTTTACCTGCTGCTCCTCCAAAGTCCTCATTCCTTCACGTTCTTCGGACATTTCCGGAAACTGAAAACCTGGATCTGTTCTCCAAACTGTGGCTCTTTTCCTTCTGAGCAGCCCGATGTTCTAGCAGATGAAAAGAAGCGGAGGCAGCGCCAAGAGGACGACAGAAACAGACCGATTAAATCGATGCCAGAGAGCCAGGATCCGCTCCTTTTAACCCTGGGGACGGAAAGACTGCCAGAAAACTGCTCGAGGGAGGTGACGTCACGGTGACACGGTGTTTGTCAGAGAAATCAACGATTATAATAAACAATACACGCGCTAAATATGTGAGTTATAGCTTGTTTATGTATTTCATAGTGTGCAACAGTCACAAACTTCAGTTCAAGCGTACAAACATCATAGTCTTCAAATTCCGCCCACTTGGCGGCCGGATGACATGAGCGGTATGATCGAGCGGAAGAGGCACTCACCGCAATGTGGGTCAACTTATAGCTGCATTATGTTTAGTCAGTTAGTTTCTGTACTTTCATTACAAATGTGTTCGCTCCGTTTTCTATTTAATGTCTATTCCTTATGGTGTTTTTGTATGTATCCCAAAACGGAGCAAATTGGAAGAAAAAAAAACAACCTAGTTTTTTCCCCAACTTCAATAAATATAAGAATATAATTTCATATTATGAATTATAATAACATGTAAAATATTTGTTTCATTCGTCTTTCTCATGTTTGGTCAAACAACTAATAACTTCCCCAAAATGAAGCCCTGTTATTCAATATTTTGTTTTTATTCTGTGGAACATGTTGTTCCTGTTTTTCTATGATCTGATTGTGTTTAACTGTTTTCCTGCACAGATAATCTTACTTTCCTCTAAAATGTTCTTCATAAAAGCACAAAGGTTGAGTGATTTAGCAGCAAAATCCATCAACTTAAACTGAAATTATTTACCTTTTAAAGTAAAAAGATGATTGTTAATTATTGATAACCTTTTAACATTGATGCAAGATATTTTTAAAAACAGAAGAAATTGACAGACAGCTATGGATCTATTTTATTTTTAAAAAAAACATGTCCATTATAACTGTGTCTGATGTCATTTCTGTAAATATAGACTGCAAATAAAATGAAGGAGCCAAGTTTAAGCAATGAAACAAAACAACGACTGAGTTTTAAGTTAATCATCTTCATCCCCCATTTCCACGTCTTCTTGTAACCTCTGCACCATTTTGTCTTCCAGCTGTTTGGCTTTGCCTGTAAAAACAGTGAGAATGTAAGAACACAGGTAAACTTCCCTTAATGCATGAATATGAAGCTCACTTTCTCCTAACAATGCTGAACATTTTTCATCATTTATGTCACATTTAAAATATATATATAAAAAACAAAACTTTACTGAAAATTACAGAAACTAAAGTTTTACCTGCATGTGGAGCTTTGATGAGGTGAATATTTTTCTTGACTTCGCTGATGGCCTCTTCTTTCTCCAGCTGTTTGCCCTTCTTTAATCTGCAGAAAAAGGAGCAAAAAATATATTTAAAACATTTATAAGCACAAAAAAACAGCAGCTGTAACATGGAAACGAAATCAGCCTCTCACCTGTTCATGATAAATCTTGCCTGTCGTTTCACTTTTATTTCCTCCACCTTCTTCATTGCCTCAACTAAGAAAGTAATAAAATATTAAAATATAACTGTTCCAGTCTCATAACAAAAAAAAATTGTTTTTTTTATTAGAAAAAGCAAAAACATTACCTGTCTTGTCCCAAAGTTGCCGGTTATATTTCACTGGAATATTTCTGCGTTTCTCAAACTCCAAAGCATTGTCCTTAAAGACGAAAAACAAAATATTTCAGGGTAAGAAATAGGACTACTAGATATCTTTTGTTTTATAAATAAATAATCAAAACTCAATTAAGCATCTTACCACAGTCAACTCTTTTCCAGAAGCCTTTCTGAAAGCTTTGGTCCATCTTGTCTTTCTTGGGTTACGCTTCTTCTTGAAGTTCTTGTGGCATTTTGATTTGCAGAATCTGAACATCTGATTTTTAAATAAGACAGACGACAATTAAACTGAAGGCCTGTATGTAATTCGGATGCTCCATTATCTCAAGACAAATTAACCCCAACTACTGTGGTCCCAACAAAGAGATTTTAAATATTTTACATGTTTTTTGCATTTTTCAGCAAAAAGATTTGATTGTTTTTCAGTCAAATTATAAAGGGTAATATGCCACAATTAGTGACAAAGTGATGTTATTACAAACTAAGATAGCAATGCAGATTATAATTAGCAACTTCTTTCACATCTTCATTGTTATTATTTGTCAATTGTGGAATTTATCAAAAAGGCCAAATGTAATATAAGAAAAGTATAATTTTATTGCATGGCAGCTGAAATATATACTGAAATAAATATTTACATACAACTCAAATGTTAAGGCAAACCAAATATTGTGATTATGGACGCATGACTGCATCTCAATATACTGCATTTTTAGTCTGAATAAAATGTGGAAAATGTATTAAAAATAGTTATTTCATGTTTCACATAAAAATGTGTAATTTAAATATTCCACTGTGCATTGCATTCCTTGCTTTACTTTTTTTTTTAAGATTGGCGTTATTAAGGTACATATTTGGACAATTGATGTAATTCATTCTCATTTTAATTTAACACCAAAATATGCCAAAAAGTGCTAGTATAAATATTACCAACATATCCATAATAATACTACTATAAAATACCACAAAGTGTTATTAATCTGTGTAACACTGACAAAGCACACACCAATTTTACAGTCAACATCGACAGATTCTATAAAAATAAAGCATCGAGTTGTTTTACATTTCAGCTCCTGGTCCTTGTGTTTTTGCTCCCAACGCTAGAGGGCGCACTTACACTGTCACGATAAAAACGAGGCCCAAAGCTCAGGCCAAGACAGTATTGTATTCTTTTAAGTATTAATCACTTACAAACTGGACACCGCTTTTAGAACCAATTTCAAATTCATCTGGTTGTCTTAAGTACAGCTGATCAAATGTAAATACATCGTTTTCCGTTTTCGCTGATTTGGTTTCCACGTGAGCGATTTATCATCCAGCTAACTGCCCCACCAACTCTTAACATTTACGTTTCCTAAATTAACTTGACTTTTCGGACAGATAAACTGAACCCTACCTTACAGTCGTTCCGTACAAACATGACTCCATGTCCGGGATACACTGGTCCCGAACAGAAATAACACTTTTCGATGCGCATTTCGGCACCGAGATTAGCTGCGTGTAGCAGCTAAACAAAACAAGACCGAACCGTCGCTTCCTTTTTCCTCTTGTTCCAGAATGACAGCAGCCACTGCCTCTATTAAAACTCTGCTGCCCCCTACTGGTTGGACCTTCGGAAGCGTCAACTTCTGACTTTCTTGGAGTTTTATTGTGAATATGATATACGTTTCTAAAAACTACAAAAGGGGAAAAAAAATTATTTTTTTTTGCTGTTTTGAAAAACGTTGATTTAATTTTAGTAATCATAGTTAAAAGTTGAGATTAAATTGTTTTTGAAGTAATTTTTAGGGGATATTCAGAATAAAAATATTTAACTAGAAATCTTATTTTCAATATAAAGTAAGAGTTTTAATGTAGTTTGAGAACACAAAATATATTTTAAATTCTGAAATTACTAAAAGGTGTGGAAAATTGTTTACCTTTTATTTGGCCCAGAAAAACATGGAAAAAATCAAATTTCAAATATATTTAATGTAATATTTTTTACATTTATGTGTATCTAGTGTAGATGTTCTTTGTTTTAGTTAACTACATTAAATAAACAAAACATGTGAAAATTAAAAATAAAATTAAATAGTTCAGTTTCATTTTGCTGAATTATTATTGAAAAATGGCATACTTTATGGACAAAGGGTAAAAATTGGGATCTTAAAATAGTGGTAACTGAACTCTTTATTGCTATTGCTTCTAGCATTAAATATTTCTTAAGATCTGCAACCTATGCAAATTTTCTCATTAATATCATACTTGTTAGCTAAAATCTATAAAATGCTGTGCAAATGTCATCTGGAGTTTTAGTCATCTTCAAGACCACATGATGTCAGTGATACTTTCTGCAAGATAGCAAAGAGGTTTATATTAAATGTTCCAGTCTCTGTAGTAGCAGTTAGCAGTTTTTCAAAATATCTAATAACTTCTTATGATAAATCAAATCTAGTTGTACTTCTCAAAGTACAACTTTTCAAGGTGAAAAGAAGAAAACACAAATTACATATTTTTCCAAGAACAATTTTATTATCTAATCTTTATCAGTCTGAGTATCAAAAAAGCTAGTTGCAACAGTTCAACACCATAAAATAATATATTTTGTTGCTCACTTTGGTTTAGAAGATGTTTTCTGTTACTAAAAAAAAAAACATTAGAAAAATTAAATAACAGTTAAATCTACATTCTATGTCTAAATTCAAAACTTGTTGGGCTTCAACATTAGCTTTCAGTTTTAGCAATTTTACAGCAGCCATCACACTGCTTCAACTAAAACCGAAAGAAGACATTTTTGGAAAAGTGTCACAATAAATGCTTTTGGTTCACAACATTGTGCTAAAGAAATACAATCTAAATCAGAATTTTCCCAAAGGAACCTAGGAATCATTCAGGTTAAAATTCAAAGTGGTTAAAAAGACACCAAAACACTTTCTGGCATCCCAAGAGTAGAAAAATAACTGTGTGAAAACAAAATGCCTTTCTAGAATCCAAACTCAGCAGAAACCATATCATCTTTGAATACAACTTCTTTGTACAATGTAAATGAAAACCAAAGAAATTCACTAAATTAACTGACTGTAAGATCCTTTGGTTAGGATTATTTGTATTAAAAAGATATAAAAATCTGATTATGTTGCTCTTCACACAGAGGGGTTTCTTTATGATAGTCAGAATCTTTTTACTGTCACACCTGGACAGGAAATATAAAGGACAAAAGCAAAGTCTTCATCCTTACAGCAGAGTTAATGAATGCTGATGAATGATTCTCCCAGTTTAGAATAATTAAATCCATTCATCAGTGGCAGGACACACTGGATATTTGGTCTTGTGTGTGTACTTTTCACCAGGTCATGCCAAGGATCAACTGTATAAAACAAGCTGCACCCGTCTGAGGAAGCAGAACAACTCTTTGGATAATAGCATCGGCATCACCTCTGCACTTAGCAATGGTCTAGAAGGCAAACAGAGCACAAGGCTTGTGGTAAAGCTTTCACCAGAATAAAGCACTATTAACAATCACTCAGAGAAACCAGCACCGTTGAAGGGAACATCTCTGGTGAGAACAATATTTTGGCAAACACATCCCAAAAGGACATCAGCTATATTTTTGGTTGCCTTATAGTTTCTAATGAAGCTCTTTGGGTGCAGTTTCTCTTTTCTTCTTCTGTCTTTGGATCTAACCATCTATAGCATGTAAAGCCCTTTCTATATTAAGGCCATGTTAAAGCTTTAAGTTCAGTGCACCAAAATGCCAAACAAAACCATTTCATAAAGCTAAAAATAGTTTGGCAAAATGTAATGCACTTCTCATGTTTTGGACAAAGACAAATGAAGAGAAACTAAAATAACTTTCAACCATTTAGGCAGAAACTGAAATAAAACAAAGTTGACATGGAAATTAAGCTTTTTTTCACTTTGTCCCCTGAGTCTGAGGTAATACTGCAGAACATGTGGTAAAAGGAGGTAGTAATGTATATTCTTAAGAGAAACTGAGGTAGATTACTAATTCAAAACGGCTCCATTAGATCCTCCATCATAGTAAACGAGTAAATATTAGATATGCACCAAGAAAGAATTGGATGAAATCAAATATTCAATCTTTTTCCAATAAGTGAATCTTCACGATTGGTGCATCTCTAATAAATATAATAAAATGTATCACAGTAAATTCTGACATTCTTTTCAAACATTCATCATGGGTGAGCTTTGGTTAGGACAGACAATACCAAACGCGCAAACAGGTAGAAAGTTGTGTAAAAAAAAAGAGGAAAAGAAATGTTTTAAGAACATTCATACAAAATCCTGAGGTACGTTCAAAGCGAATCCACATTTCTTCCGTTTCAGCAGCTGGTTCCTGATTTCCCCTCTCTATCATTACATACTCAAGGGTCTCTCTTCTCAGGAAGCGAGTGAGGTAGAAGTGGGGCAGCTTTGGCTGGTGGAGGGTGGAAACAGGCCTGGAGGGGTCAGGAGCAGGCGGCTTGGGGACGAGCCTTAAACCAGGAAGCTTCAGGCGCCGCGCGACGGGACGACATTCCCTCTGGTTCCAGTTTGACAGACTGCTTCAGATCAGCGCCGTGATCTGACTCCACACATGTTGCTCTGGAACTTTGGGAGGCTGACGAGTTGCTCGGTTCTTCATTGCTTTCCTCGTTGGAGTAGTGTCCGGAGTCGCCGGTTTCCTGGCTGCCCTCGCTGCTTTGAGAGCTCTCCGGGTGAAGCGGTCCGAAGATCATCTCCCGAGACGAAGCGGGCAGAGGAGCCGAGCCGAGCCGGTTGTCGTACCTCAGGACGGTTTTGCCAGTTTCGTACAAACAGGCTCTTGTCTCTGCCTAATGAGAGACCGTCAAACGTAATAAATAATAGAAAGTAAGGGTGGGCATTATTGTGAAAAGTTTCTTATCACAGTAAGACTTTTGATTTATTGTTGTCTGTTAAATTCCAAATAATGATGTTTTAAACCCCCAAAACTGTGCGTATTGTTAGTTTTATAATTAAGCATACTCCAATTGCAGTTTTCTGGCCGATCAGTGCTTACCAATTTTTAAAAAACAATTTTGGCCAGCACCTGTTTATCTTTTGTCTGAATTGTCAACAAATATAGCAAGAAAGTCTCTGAGTTGACAATAGTGGGACGACTATTGCTAACTGCAAACGTGCAGACAACCTGATGAGCCGGTCTGTCGGTCAAACCTTCTTCATAGCAGAGCAAAAGAGGACAGAAGTAGATTTTAGACCTTTGCTGAGGTACATAAGATCAGGAGATAAGATCGGCTTTACGTGAAAGTGTCAAAATTAAGGAAATCGGTGCCAATAAATCGACTGGCTGATAAATCAGTGCACTTACAATTCTTTCCAATTTGTTCGTTCACTGAGCGTGCCAATAAATTAAAAAAATTAAATGATAAGAATCACGCTTTTTTATGCGACTGGTGTCCGATTCACACTTAGTAAACAAGACAAAGTCATGACTTTTACTTCC
Organism: Poeciliopsis gracilis; assembly: GCA_911649635.1. NCBI lineage: Eukaryota > Metazoa > Chordata > Actinopteri > Cyprinodontiformes > Poeciliidae > Poeciliopsis > Poeciliopsis gracilis. The sequence goes on from CAJVRI010000506.1 coordinate 505,626, forward strand.
CATTAGACAGAGCAGCAATGAAGCAAAGCAGGCTGAAGAATAAAAGGCCCTCACTTTAGAATAATCTACCATCAACGTTTCAAACCACTAGTGACACTCATTTTATTACAAAACATTTAAAATTATTTCAATTTGATTTTGATTGCTTCTTATAAATTTGTGTTGTATTTGATTTATTTATTCACTTCTCCTTCACAGCGGCTTTTTAAAAATCCGTCTTATAGCTTTTACATTTCTTGTACATGCAAATAAAATGTTATTTTCTATTCTGAGGAAGTGAATTACAAACACATAGCCAGAGAGTTACCTAAAAAAGAACCAACAAAAAGTTCTTGTAACTTTTCATCATTATTACAATAGTACCTCAGAAAATTGCAATAAAACTTGAAGCCCATAAAACCCACCTCTAATCGGAAAAACGTCTTTGAGAAAAATGTTGGGATGATGTTTGAACTTACATCATTTGCAGGTGGATTTCTCATCTCCTTCTTGAAAATCAGCCACTTCTTGCTTTGAATCTTGCTAGCAGCTGAACTGCAGTTATTTACGACAATATCAGATCCATCCTGAGAAAAAAAGGAAAAAACTGTTTTTATGCTTGACTAACAGGAGTGAAAAGTGTTTAAAAGTTCACTTTGTTCCGTTTTCTTTACCTTAGGTTCTATGATTTGATTACTGATCGCGGGTAGAAGGGCCTCAACATTCTCCAAGCAGTAATTACCAGGAAGTGGCATGCCAGGATGTGGCCCTTCAGCAGCTCTCACAGCAATCACCTTGGGACTGGCTGATTTTCTAAAAGTCGTGTCATGATAAAAATACACACATGAATCAAGTCTTCCAAAAGGAGTGTGGGTTTATTTTTAGTATTTTTTAAATAAAATGAATTGCCTTGGTCTGCCCTTGCTGATCAGGATTAAGGCACACATGGCGATACAGGTTAAGGCGATGCTCACACCGACCATTATCCCCGTCACAGACCTCTGGTCGATGTGGTAGAGGCCATCAGAAAACACTGGAATGTGACACAGACGGTGTTTCAGATGGAATATTAAATTGTGTTAAAGAAATCATTGTAAATAAATGTGCTCTGCCTCTGATCCTGACCTGTTGTGTCTGAAAACCCGTCGGAGTGCCTGGGGTTCTTGCTGCGGTGAAGGTGTCCATGCTTTGGCGTCAGTTCCACAACGCTGGAGAACGGACCGTCGCCTACTTTGTTGGAGGCACAAATCTTCACCAGGTAGACATTCCCAGGCTCAAGCTTCTCTAATAAGGCCATCGTATGAGTTCCTGTAATCAAAACAGATTGAGAAGTTTATAAATGAACATCATAAGTGATAATAAACTACATAAAAAATTAAGCAAAACAAGTAGCATTGACAACCATCTTTTAACTAAAAGGATTTAATGTTTGTTGAACCATTTTTGTGTTTATTATGCCACAAAAATGGCGTAAACGACCCAGTTTACTGCCACAATTCACCAAATTTCTATTTAAAATGCCCCAGTAAGTCAAACAGTTCACGATGCCATAAACTCTAACAAGCTTCCAAGCAGGACAGAAACAGTTAATCAGAATAATTGATTATTGGAATAAACGTCAAGCAATTTAGTAATGGGGTTACTAATCATTAACTGGAGTATACAATCTCATAAAAAGGCCAATTGATGAAATAGCAACATATTCAAAGCAGCAATTAAGACAAAGCTGCACAAGAAATACATTCATTTTTATATTAAGTTTAAATGCTATTCAAATAGCATCATTTCAGATTCATTGGGTTCAAATTCTGCAAAAAAAAAATCTCGCACCATTTCTGTATAGCTATTATTCCGTCAATCTAAAACATAATCAACAGATCAGCCTTGCTGAGCTTTTCACATGTTGATGATAAAAGTATTTTTTTTAGCTGAAGATGCATCCTTTGCCACAAATGATCCAAGTATACACTAAAAAAAAAGTTGTGTTATTACATTTTGGGGTATAAAATGTTTATTTTCTTATTTAAAGGAATTAAATTATTTGGTTTGGTTTTTTTTATCCATTTCTCATACTGTATAAAATAAAATGAAGTATTTGAATGAAAAATCTGCAAAAAGAGGCAGTTATCTGATTAATCAAAATGATCTTATGCTGCATTATCTATCTACTACTAATTACACAAGATAAAGGTGTCGTTCTGCCATTATTTAGTGTGTAACCTGCTATGAAGGACTACTCACCCTCTCTCTGTATTCTTTGCCAGTGTCCGGCCATCCAAGCTTGCTGTGAAGCGTATAAAATGGTGTAGTGTGTAACCACCAAATTTGGCTCAGTGGGCTCCCTCCAGGACACCAGTGCGGTGTCATCCTCAATCAGAGTTACTCGGACTCCAGCGGGCGGGCGGCTCGGTGCTGCACAAAGAGCATTAAAGGTTCTTATAACCCGTTATTACTGAGAAGTTTAATAACAGCTCCTCACGACAGCGTTATGGTGAAATGATGCCGCGTTTGTATGTTTGATTAATTACCTGCTGGCAGAGTCTGGTGGTAAACAACAGAGCTCCAGGAACTCGACATCTGATCCACATGGAGACGCACGACAAACTCATATCGAGTGTTTGGAATCAGATCCTGAACCATAACGCTCTGCTTGGTTCTGTGAAGAAAAACAATTGGCACGCGATCATCTCTAGCACGTTATTAATTACATTTAAGGAAATATGAGCTGTATTTCTTCTACGCTGAAACGATTAGTCAGATTAATTGCAACAAAACGATTTAGTAATCAATTAATCGTGAATGAGAGTAAGCAAACTAAAATAAAATGACATTTGCTGAAAGAGCAACATAGTCAGAGCATTAATTAGGTTAAAACTGCAAAAATAAATACATTTTGCATTTAAGGTTTAAAAAAAAAAAACTTTTGTCTGTAAATATGTTCTACTCAAAATTCCTGAAGTGTAATTTTAGCTTTCAATTCTGTTAAAAAATCTGGTATTAAGCACCTTTTGCTGCCCATTTATTAATCGGTTAAACCAAAAATAATAAAGAGTGATGTGTAAATTGCTACAAATAATTAAATATACACACAAAAATGCTATGTTACTCCATTTTAAGTAACAAAACACTTGTTGCAGGGAAAGTCTTACGTTTGTATGTAGCGGATGGCGGAGACATCGTGTGTGCCCACAGGCGTACAGCGGACTGTGTAGCTAACAGCCTTTCCGGAGGAAAAAGCAGGCCGACTCCACCGAAGGGACATCGTGGATGAATTGCTGGTCAAGACAGTGACTTGATGTGGAGGGGGAGGAGCTGCGGACGACTGGTCTCTGGCCGCTGAATGATTCAAACAGAAACCGCGTTTAATTAAATAAAAAAGATGAGTAGAAGATCCAGAGAGCGCTGTTGCCTGAATGGTTTTACTTACAAACACATCCTGGAGTGCTAATTGTTCGGTCTGTCTGATAACCATCTCCAACTTTGCTGATAGACAGAATTTTGACATGGTATTTTCTCCTTGGATCTGAAATACAAACAAAAAAACATAGCTAAGTCTATCTAGATAAAAACCCAGCGTTGCCTAGACAACAACAATGAAGCTTTTGTGCAAAAAATGGTGAAAGCCCATCAAATTACTAACAAGCAGCAGAGCAATATAAAGAAGACGGACACAAGAAAATTAAGCCGAAAAAGCGAGAGACCACGCCATTTAGCAGGTCATTAAGCGGCCGAGTATGGACAATACATGGCCTCCTTTGTTAGCCCAACCTCTCATTTGTCATGTGCTGTTCTTTGAGACGAGCATGAGAAAGATCAGAGAGCCTAAAGCTCCACCAATGACAGTCACATGCCTAGAAACATGTAAAAAAAAAAATCATAAAATGTCACAGGAACAGCAATAGATGAAGACATGGAATCCACAACAGTAAAGGAAGTATACATAACAGGCTTGAAAAACGTGTTTCAACTTGAAAAACTACCATCAGCCCAGACCTTAAATCAGGATGCTTTAAAGAGCGCTGGGTTTGCTTTATGCCTCTCGTGTGAAAGGTCAGCCTGAAGGTATTGACCAATGACAGCAGAGTGTCCAGGCCTGTCTGAGGGCTGGGCCATGGGCAGTGTTCAGCTGCTGGGATCCTGGGCCCAGGGGACTTCAGGGGGGTTTTATTGGGGTCACCGAGCCAGGCCAACACGGAACAGAAGGAATCTGGGCGTAAGGTTGTGGGTTAGGAGCTGGGCCCCTTTTGTTCCCTTCTTTCCCATTCTCTCTCCCCTCTGCCACTGGCCTTGATTACAACATTAAACTTGATGCAACAGCATAGAAGGAGATTTATTAAATATGAAACAAAAGACTATTAGATTGGTGATTACTGACAAAAAAATATCTAATACTTTCTAAATTTTATGAAAATCTACTGGGGTGGTCAGAACTGAGCACTGCCTATAAAGGGATTCTGCAGGTTTCACCAACTCAGATTTAAACATTTCTCAGATCCTTATCAATGGGATTTTAGTCCTGTATCTCCATAGGGATGTACCAGCATCATCCAGCCAAAAGGAAATAAATTGGCACAAACTCACAATTAAGTAGTCCTGCCAAGACTAAATTTAAGACGCGCGATTAATAAGCCCAACTCACTTTTTAAACAAATTTAAAACATTTACAAAGCCTTGATTTTTGTTTTTAAGACTTCTTACGAATCCACAGATACATTCAGATTTAAGGACAACAAATTGCAGATGGTGTCTTATTCTTTCTCTTAGTCTAGTTCTGGTTGATGTTGCATATGGAGAAGCTGCTGGTTATTTACATGAACAGCACAGATGACCAGTGGGGGCAGGGAGCTAAAGCCAAGTCTGCTGTCTCATGGCTAGAGGTCAGTGGCTCGGTCCAGCTCTGGTCTATCCCTGGGGTCTTTGTTTGCATCCAGCTGAAGGGAGGTGGTGGCACCGGTCCTAACACAGCAGATCTGGCCCAGGACAGAACACAATGGCTTTGCATAATTAGGCAAACCTGGGGATGGGAATCGGTGGTGGGAGGGACATCTGGTTACTGACCTCTAACCCTGTGAGCCTGATTTCACACAACACTAAGGCAAAACTGGGGGAAGTCTACCGGTTAGACAAGAGAGGTCAGCCCATATTGATCAGGACAGAGGCCCAGAATGCAAATGCAGCATCCAACTGCCCACTGAATCAAATTAGGTCATGCAGAAAAGATCCATCTAAGTGAGAATGCATCATTCACTCTCCGTTTAATTGACAGAAAGTCACAAAAAGTAGCGAAATTAAGCCTATGTCACTACTCACCAAGGCCACCAATGGTGTGGATGTAAGTCTGAGCTTGCAGCAAGATGCTCGGCTGCTCCGGCTGGCCTTCCTCGTGGTAACACAGCCGGAAACCCAGAACAGCCACAGGATCTGGGGAGGTGTGCCAACGTGCTCTAACAGAGGTGCAGTTAAGTGCCTCAAGTTGCAAAACAGGGGCTGGAGGCACTAAGAGGGGACAGACAGAGGAAACACAAGATCAGCTGGAGATTTTAACAAAGCTCAAGAAAAAAAGGAAGGTAGAGATGGATGATGTGGCATAAAAATAAAATCAGATTTTTTTTATCTCTTGCTCTCTTGTAAGAAAGAATTACAACTGGCAAAAAATATATTCAGAAAGTGGATTTTATTTCAATCATCCCTTCTGTGAGTTGGATGACAGAGTAGCAGGAGATTTTTTTTTCAATTACCAGAATACAGTCATACAATTATCAGAATAGACACAATTCTACCAGAACATCTTGACATTACAAAAAATGTTGCATTATAAAAAAAAATCTTCTAGAGTCATCAAAATAAACTCAGTCGTTTCAAAGTCCTGCTACTGATAACAATTTGATGCTGATGTGTTAAAAGATTATGTTTTTCCTTATTTGTAAAACTGATATCAAAAGTATAATTTCACAAGATGCTCAACATTTCTCATTTAATTTTTTGTTATATTAATGTTGGATTTATTATATAATTACTACTTCATTCTCCTAATATCACAACTTTATTCTGATTCGTCTTGTATTATTATGACTTTATTGTCATTTGGACTTGAAAGACCAACTTAAAGTCACTCAAAGTCCAAATAAACAGAAGTTGTAAAACACGCTTGCCAAATAAGGTGGTGGGTCTGGGTGAAGTGAACTATTCAAATAAGAAATAAGAAGTTAATTGGTGAAAAAAGAATATTCAAAAACCAAAAATTTTAATAATCTACAAGACTGGGGCTGAGCAAAGGTACAGTAGAAATCATTTCTGTGGTACTGCACTTTACCAAAATACAAAGGCGAGTGAATATTAACAACTTTTTCAGATGAAATTTTACTTTGGAGGACAAAAACCTCCCCCATCCCAGCATGTCATTAAAATGGGTAATTCTTTCCCTCTCATAGAGGCCTAAGGCAGCTCTCTTTATGATCCGTGACAGAGGCCACTCTAACATCCCTGACAGCGCGGGAGCCAAAGGTTGGTGGGGAATCAGCACAAAGAGAATGGGACAATGCTACAAGAGCAAACTAATCATATGCCAAACACCAGGCAGGACGTCTGGTGAACCTCCTGGTTTTCCAAAACCATAGAGGCAGAAACATCACAAAGACAAATAAAGCAAGTTTAAACTCCCTTTGAATTCAAATTTGAATACTTTCTTGATTAGGAATATAAGCAAAGCTGTTATATAAAGCCATAAAAGGTGAACCAATTTAATATTTTAGTCTGTCTTTTGGCAGGATTACCTTTGCTGCTTGAGATCTTTGGTGTACGATGTGAGGTCCACGCTGAGGGCTCACACCAACCCACACGTGTGGCTGCAGCAATACGGAGCAGGTAAATAGTGTCAGGCTGCAGGCCCTCCAGCAGGTATTCGGTGCCGTTCTGTGGTAGCTCCACATTTATGATGGTGTCGTCCACAGCCGTGCGGTAGGAGAGTCTGTAGGCCAACACTCTCCCGCGGCTGATCTTGGCAGGCAGAGGCTGCCAGCTCACCTGGATGTTGGTTGAACTGTGACTGGTCAGCGTGAGCTCCGGAGTACGCAGAGGTACTGCAAACATGCAGGACATCAGTTTGTAAAGCTTCAGATTCAATCGTCACAGGCGTGTAGCTCAACAGCTGCAGCGATTTGTTGCTAAAAATCTCAGAACACACTCACCGTCTTCCAGAGTGTGCTGACTGACTTGGTCGGACATACGACTTGCTCCCATCGGCATATAAGCCACGATGTAAAAGCTGTAGTTTCGAGCGGGTTCAAGGTCATCGATGATGTAGCTGGTTGTGTCGTTGCCAATGACAACCTGATACTCTTCGTTGTTCAGACCTGAAATATGATAAATTGTACAGTATGTTAGCAAAAAGATTGAAGTTAAGACTTACAGATTTTAAAATAGACGAAATTTCCAATGGGGATCCTCAGAAATACTTGATAAACTGCTAAAACCTTTTAAACAATTTGCATACTTGTTTTTCTAGAGTTGCTGTGTAATAGATATAGAGTGGGATGTGAAATATCCAGGACTGCAACTAATGATTATTGTAGTAATTGATTATTCTATCGATTATTCAGACTATTAATCAATTTACTAGATAAAAATGGCACATTCTGCATAAAGCCTTTCTTTAAACAATTTTCAAAATACATTAAAAGATGCAAATAAATAATTCAGTTCCCTTTGTAAATAAGTGAATAAACATTTTATTGCCTAAAATGCAACAACATATCATTACTTTTCTGCACACTTTATCATTTGTAGATTAATTGATAAATCTTTGGAGTAACCGATTAATAATTGGATAGGAAAAGGTGATTAGTAGAAGATTTTGTGTTTTTAACAGAATACGAGACATTTGTAGCTAAAACTATTCCACTTACAGAGTTCTCTGTAAAACATATTTACAGACATGGTTTCTTTTGTCTCAAGTGCAAAATGAAACTTTTTTTTACAGTTTTGGCTTAATTGCTCCTCTACATATGAATAGAATAGAATTAGAATAGAATTCAACTTTATTGTCATTGCAATGTCACATGTACAAGCAACGAAATGTAGTTGGTCTGTTGGTCTGTTTTGAGGCTTCATTCTCTGGTTAACAATTAATTGATTACTAAATTTAATAATTGATTAACCATGATTAATGCAATTGATCATTTCAGGGCTAAGATTTATCTTCCTTCAATTGTAGTTAGCAAAAACGTATGAGATGTTTAGAGGCAACACTGTCCATTGAGGGGAGCTCAGAATGAGCTGCGGGAGTGGACAATACATCGAATAAGCCTGTTGTTATTTAAGTTGCCATTCTGAGTCCTCCTTGACCTTTGCCCTGTGCAGCCTGAACAGATGGTCCTCTACCAACACAACTAGTAACACATAAGGGAGGTCAATTTCACCACAGCTGAATGTGATCTTGCAATTTTTCACACTTTTGTCCCTCCTAGTCCAGGACAACCATCTTTATCTCAGTCTCACCTTCGGCCTTCATGTAGTGGATGGAGTAGGCGATCACTTTGTCTGCATTGTACAGCGGTCTGTCCCAGGCCAGTAAGATGGCAGAGCTTGAAATGGTTTCTGCATGGATGTTCCTCGGTGCACTGGGCCTGTCCTCAGACATGACGACAATAAGGCGAGCCAAGGACAGCACAGAACCCTGTTCGTTCTCTGCCATGCACTGATAGATGGCGTCGTCTTCAGGGATAATCTGGGTGATCACCAGTTTACTGTGAATGAAAAAAGAGAAACATCAGAAAAGAATAGAGAAGAATTAAATTTGTAATGGAAAGTGTTAGGTACTTTTAATTTTTATTTTATTGCAAGTAGCTATAAACATCAAGCAACTTTTTACTTAAAAAAAAAGACACTTTTTTTGTTTTTTTGTTGCTGGGAATACACTAAAAGATTTTGTCGATCAAATAAACCAGAGTTATAAAACCGTCCACATTTTCTTATGACAAAAATAGATGTCATTTTGTTTCATTAACATATTGCATGTTTAATTTTGTTGATGAGCTTATAAAAAAAACAGTTTCAAGTCAGAAGAACAATATGAGCCATATATATTTTTAACTTTGGGATTGTGGCCCATTTTGCAAAAAGTTAGGACACCCCTGGATGAAAGCATCCGACCATCTCAGTGCAACAAACCTGTTGTACATCTTTATTCTCCCATTTAGGTGAACCTCTTCCCCGTTCTTCAGCCAGCGGATGCGCGGTGGGGGAACTCCCTCTGCCTGGCACATGAAGCGGGCAGTGCCGGCTCGCGGACGAGTCTGACTCTCAGGTCTCTCAACGATGGTTGGTGGCACTGAAACAGATGTACATCAGAAAACTAATGAAAACAGTCTAAATCTTACCAGCTAACCAATAAAACTGCTTACAAGGCAGATTTTGTGTGAATTCACTAGAAATAAGTTAACATGTTCCATTATATCATGGCTTATGCACTACTACAGTTGAGTAATAACAAGATGGATTTACTTAAAAAAAAAAAAGTACTTCTAGGAGTATTTTTGCTATGCTGTACATTTTACTTTTCCTTGAGCAATTATGATGCATCACTATTCTTACGTTTAGTCATTTCTTGGATGGCTACTTTGTATTTTTTATGTTCAAGTGATGCTACACTTACTAGAATATGATTTTTTGGTACTCTCCCCACATCTGAGTTCTACAAATAGACATAAACTGTGGCCAGAGGAGCAGTGTGCCTCAACAACCAAAGAGATAACAATACCCAGAACTGTGAGGTTGGCTGCAGCAGTCGTGTGGTTGCGTGTTCCAGGCGTGGTGGCCCTGCAGAGGTAGACTCCACTGTGCTTCGCGTTAACGTCAGTGATAACCAAATTCCCATTTCCCAGTACTTTGGCGTTGTAAACATCTATGGGTTTACTGTCGGCTCGGCTCCAGGAGATGATGGGTGAGGGGTTGCCTGTGGCCACACACTCCAGTACCACGGTGTGGTGAAGGGACACTGTTACGTTTTGAGGTCCAGCGATGATTCTGGGTCTCTGGTGTGGTTTACGGCCTCCATCTTCATTAAGAAGTAGAAATGTTGACATTAAATTACCTGTCCTCAATCTGGAAGTTCAGTTAATGCAATTACCTTACCTTTGTGCACTGTGAGTGTGGCTTCTCTACTTTTTAAACGGCTGCCGATGTTAGTGGCGACACACCGATACTTTCCAGCATCTTCCAGTCGAACGTTGTGAATCTGAAGAACTCCATTCAGCAAAACCGTAAGTCTGGGAAGACGAGAAAGTAAAATGAGGGTCAAACTAGAGAAAATAGAGGAGCATGTTGGAGTGAAAAGAAGATCAGTGTTATGCATGAACCTGTCTGTCTGGAGAGGCAGTGTGCTTTGGTTGAACTCCCAGGTGATGGTTGCAGGAGGACTGGACGTGACGGCGCAGGAGAATCGTGCTACTGAACCTTCAGATACCACTAAGGACACGGGATGCGACTCAAACTCTGTAATGCCTGTGACAACAACAAGTAGATGTTTCACCATCGAATAACTATTAAAAAAATCTCACACTCACTCTAATTTTCAAAATGTGCAATACTTTGTGCAAACCATGGCTTAAATTTGATGGATGTTCTGATCTTATGAGAGAAATTGATCTCTTTAGGACACCACCTGCTTTTGTGCAGATGATGAACAGTTTCCCCATTGTGACAAGCTGGCCAATCAATGGATCAATTGAAGAATGACAGTGAATGATGCATCATTATAGATAAAAACTAATCAATCCGCTTTGCTTAAAAAGCATTGCAAGCAGCAACATTAAGCAATATTGAATTTCTTCAATGGATAGTTTTTCACCTTTCGTCTTTTCAACCACATTTACAGGCTATGTAGATGGAAGGCAACACTACCTTTTCCTTTTCCAATTACATTTTTTGCTTGGCAGGGAACACTTTTTATAGAGAAAATGTTTTCTCTTTTTATTTTTGTTTTCTTACTTTACTGCCATGTTAATATTTCAAATCCTATCTGAGACCTGTACAATCTGGATGACATTACTGAGATATATCTAGAATTTAAATGAAAAACAAAGAAAGAACTTAAAATCTAAAAAGTATTTGTAAACCGAGTAAAAGTTAATCAATTGTTTGCTGTAAATCTTACATGTCACACAGCTCAAATGTTGCTCAAACAATTAAACATTACAGATTAATTGCTTTCGATCATATTTTGAAAAAAAAAAATACAGCCTTTTTTGATGATCTGTTGGAACTAAAAATGGTTCAAATACTGAAAGTTACAAACTCAGTCAGTCTTACATCAGATTTTGGAGTTTGCAATTGTCATTATTAATATTTTTTTACAATAAAACAACAGATAATTTGATAATTGCTCATTCCTGATTTCTGAATTAAATAAGATTTAAAAAATGATGTATTTAATTTAAGTTATAATAATTTAACCTTAAAACTTTTGAAAGAGAATATAGGTGAACTACAGCTAGGACAGTTTGAAAGTCATATTTTGTTAATGCACGTACAAAACAATTCCCTCAGCAGTCACTAGAGAAAAGCAACCCCCTATCTACACTTTAGTGGGCCAACTCAATACAATATGATCAATGACCTTCATTCATTAAGGTGATAAGTTCCTCCCCTCCCCCTTCACTCAAAGAGAGAAAGTCAATATCATGTTATAGAAGATCAATACTCTTGTTTTCCCACTGAAACTCCACATTTAAACCCCAAGCATGCAGATAGCAAAACTATATAACACTGGTTTAATTTAAAATTTAATATTAGACTAAATAAATGTTAATCCTGCTCATGAGTGGAACTAAAACCTAAGATTTGAGCCTTGTACTGACTTGTATTTCTTCCATATTTGTACAAAAAAAAAATCTTATTTACATACAAGAGCAGAAAATTGAGACATAAACAGCCTGGGATTCTTCCTATTCAAAACTTAAATGATTGGTGAACATTATAAAGTCCAGCATAAATAGTAGAAAATTAAAAATGATATGTAGCTGACCAACTGGGACTGGTGATGCAGGTGATGGGTGGGTCCTAACTGCTAATTTGGTCACTTCTGTTGAAGAGAACAAATCAATGTCTAGGCTGAGCAGTACAAAGGCTTCCCTGAAAAGGTCAAAGTTCACTTCAACCCCCAATCCACTCAACTTTACCTCAAACTGGTGCCAGTTGGAAGACAAATATGATTGGCCCAGAAATTGGTCCTGATTTGAGTGTTATTAATATTCTTTCATGTGGACAGAACATTTTACAGCTTATGATAAGGTAGTGGTAAATCATACATGCTATGCATTTAGCTGCTGTTTTTGTACATATCCAATGATTTTATGTTGCTCTAACATCATAAATGTGGAGAACCACTCAGAGGAGAACTCTACATGGAAGCAAAAAGTGTTTAAAAAAGCCTAAACTTCTTATCTCACTGTGGAGAGTCAGGGCCCTTCGTTCCCATGACAAACTGGCCTTCCTTTAACAAAAGCACCGACCTTGACAGGGCAACAGAGGGCCTGACCCGGTGAAAAGGACTGAAGGGTGGGAGGAACAACAGAGGGGGGGCTCCCCAGCCACAGCAGGCCTGTGACATCACAAAGCCTTTCCAGCGCTGACCCCCGACCCCTGGGACCTCTGGACAGAAGGGGAGCGCAGAGTAGCCCCATCCTCCACTCTCCCACTACAGCTGACCGACAACCTTTAACCCTTTCACTGAATGAGAATGGCTCAAACTTGAATTTGGCATTATTTTTGGTCAATATACCAAAAACTAAAAAAGTGTTTTTGTTGCTATGTAAAAAATTGTGAGAAATAATAAAAACTACATATATTAGTATACACACTAATTTTGTCTTCTCTATAATATACCAATATGCATATCAATGTTCTTCAGCTTTTTCCCACAATTAATTAAAACAGTTTTTAGAACATAAAGCATTAGAATATTTTTCTAAAATGTGGCAGAGTCAAAATCAGTTCACTGAATCTCGTCTCCATGACAGCAGCCATGGGATATCCTCTCCCTTACACTCTTGAAAAGTGTGCACGGTAGACCAGGCTCATTGAATAGCCGCAGCTGTCTTGTCCACTGATATGTGGACAAACAAACCCCCCGAAATCTAGTCTTTTCTTGTGGACCAGTCAGGGGCACTCCAAACAAAAGCTGAAAGGCAAATGTCCATTCACAAATTCCTCAGTGTTGCAGGCCATTCTGCTGTTACAAAGAACCATAGCCTGCAACAATCCCAAACAGATTTAAACTCTAAGATTGAAATAGTTTTGCACTTTTTACTGATATTTCTATATTACATTCAAACACAGGATAAGTAGTGCTCTTCTTCAGGAAAAAAACAGTGAGAGGACACAAGCTATAGGCTGTCTATTTATAGAGCATTTATGAGCTTTTGGATGGACTCCCCTTCTATATTTAACAATCTCTTAAATGCTCCTATAAATGACCTAACAAGATGGAAGCTTTGGTTTTAAAGGTTTTGCTACAAAATGGAAAAAAAAGAGGCACATCTGCTTCCCATCTTCCATGCACTTCAACCCTGATGCTTAAACATCAGCAAAGATGAGTGCAAACAACCACAAAATGTTTGTGTTTTTTTTACTTTCAACACTCACTTGCGATAGTCAGACGTGATCTTTGGCTTAGGATTGCTCCATATTTGTTTTGGGAGAGGCACTGGTAGAATCCTTCATCTGAATCCTCCTTGGTATGCTTTATCTTTGGTATGGACAAGGAGCCATTAGGCAGAAACCTTAAGTGTTCACTTTCTGCCAACTTAACTCCATTTTTGAGCCACTTGATGGTGACTGGAGGCTGTCCATGAGCCTGGCAGTCCAACACAGCAGAATCCTTTGGTAGTACTGTAACATCACTGGGCTCAGTGATGAAGGACAGCTCACTAAAGCATAAAACACCTAAGGGCGAGAGAATGGAAACATTAGCAAAAAAATTAAAAATATATAAAAAAGGAGACTAGAGGCATCACAAACAACACCATTCAGAGATTTAATTAAATTAGTTCATGCTAAGGCATTTAGTGGAGACTACAGTATATCATTAATAGTTGCATGTTGTTTGTTTCATACATTTATTTAAATACAAATTGACACTATTACAACTATTCACAATAATAATACATTATCATAAATAAGCTAAAAGTGAACATCCCCAGAGATATAAAACTTTAATAGTTCAATTTAAATAAAATCCAAACTTCCACATTTATTTTAGTCAGAATAATTTCCCATCTTTAGAGAAATATGACATACGGGTCATAATATGACAAACAAAATCAATTAGCTGTAAAACACCATTAACGATACAATAAAAAAAAGCACAACTTACCCGATAAAGGGAGAAACAAAACAAATATAAGCCACCGTTGGCTGGACTTCATCTTGAACTTCGCCATTTATCCAGATATTTGGGTCATTTTCTCCCCTCGGAGAGCCGTCAGTGCCCCGCGTGCGTCCCGCTGCTCCGCTCAATCCCTTCTGCCAACGGCGGAGCACCAACGGCTGTGACGGAGGAGAACCGGAGCAGGCCCCGCCCTCTCGCACATGCGCAGAAGATTCAAAACAGAGCCAAGAGGGATTCCACATGGATCTATCTATCTATCTATCTATCTATCTATCTATCTATCTATCTATCTATCTATCTATCTATCTATCTATCTATCTATCTATCTATCTATCTAGATTTAAACTGCTAGTTAAGACAAATTCCTTCCATTAAACATGAGAAGAGAGAATTAAACATCAAAATTGTTGTCTCTTATGTGCAAGGCTGATATGAAAACAGCTCAAAGGACGTTACATTTTTTTCCTTCAGTGAGCTTTTTGTTGGTCATATTACAGGAGACTTTTAATATCATTGTACATTTGTTAGTAAAAACAAGCAAACATCATTTCAGAGGATCTTTAAAAGCTCACAAAAGATTATTGATATTTTAAAACAATATTTGGGGCTTTGAGGGTACTATATCAATAATTACTCATTTCCAAATGTAAAATTTTTAAATGTTGGGGGGGTGGGGGAGAGGGGAGGCTAAATGTTTAAGTGAAAAAGTAAAAAGGTTTCCTCCAGCCTGGTCTGAAACTCTCAGAATGTATAAATTAGGCAATGTTAAGCAGTTAAATTGCACTTTCGAGGATTTTGACTTCAAGAAATCATACTCAATATTGTGCAACCTCCCTTAGAGAAGCTGGCGAAGTAACATATGAGCAAAGATACGTGCTAACAGTACGGTTCTCAAACTGGGGGCACAGGTACCATTGCTGGCACTTGAGTTGTATTTAGCAGCACTTAAAGTGAAGATTTTGTATGGACTGTTTAAATATTAGCATAACTAGTTACAAAGAGAGCTTGTTCATGCACACAGATTTTTTTTTCTGTGTGCAAAATCTAAAGTGACCAATGAGAACATGGTCTTACAATAAATATGTGTTACACTTACCTCCAAATTCAGAACTTGGACGTGGAAATTACATCTTTGCTAGTTTTTCAGCCGAATAACCAGGCTGGCTACGGTTTCAAAGACTGCAGCAACGTGCTCACCCACATAAATGTACAGTCCTACTATTTTTGAGTGACTTAATGAGATATAAACTGACAGAAACACAAATAAACTACTAATTTCTACAAAAACATGTATCTGATGTAAACGTGTGGCAGCCATATTAGATTTTGAGGTTAAGGTTAGTAAAAAAAGAAGACATCCACCTTTCAGGGGTGTTTTTCCAACTTGTCTTTATCACTGCCTGCTGTTACCCAGGCTTCTTTCAGCTGATTATTTTTAGTAGTGGGTATTTGAAAACACAAACTAACAGGCTGTATAGAATCATACAGAAGATCGAGTATTTTTTGTTGTCGTTTGTCCTAAATGTTGAGTTTATGCCATAGGAGGATACCTACTTCAGGTGCATAAAGAAAGTAAAATTTAACTTTTTGCTTTATTAGACCCAGTTCTCCAATTTTTCCAAGCAATTTGTATGCGTCCTAATTAGTTTTGATAACTCAAGTACATGTCATTTTGTACCATGCAGTCATTGGCCAAACTGAACTGGAATGGATTGGATTTTTGAAAATAATCTGAAATGCCTTCGATAGTAAGGAGTCATGTAGTGTGTTATACATATTACCATTAAAGCTGCTCATATAAATATCTGATTTTGAGTCACGCAGCATATAGCTTGATTAGATTGTGATCTCTATCTTGTAGATATTTTTCACATCCAATTTCAGTAAGCAAAGTGAATTATCAGCTACCAGCACGTAAAAAGGTCTGCATCGCATCTGCTCGCCTATGCTGCACAATCTGGTAATTATGAAGAGATATTGATAGCCGTAGGTCAGCTGCTTAATGAATTCAGATATTGATCCAGCGACCGTGCCTTTTGACAATGACCCTCCTCTTTCAGAGGCTTCATTCAGCAGCATTACAATGGGAACCAGCTGGGAGCTCAGCCATGCTACATCAGCAAAACACCAGCACACTGCTACAGGTAAATAAAGTCCTCTCACTGCCAGACCTCATATTACATACACCACACTTCTGTTGTCAAAAATGTCCCTAAATTATTTGAACAGATTGTAGCTCCAGGCCTGTTCCTCCAAGATTCAATATGCAATCAAATGAGAAGAGCAGAGTTTAATTATATATTGATTAGAGTGGGGTATTGATTTAATCATCCTAAGCCTTATAGTTATAATTTAAGGCTCCAAACCAAAACTGGTTGTCAGGGTGATAGCATTTGTTAATGTACTTAGTCGGTGGTTAAGATTTTGTAATAATTTTGTCAAAGATTTTATACTTTGACAAATAATTTTTAAAAAATCATATTGCAATTAGTTTAATTTCAATGCATGTGTGTGAACCTGCAAACTAACATATGAATGCCTCATTATCTAAAAAGCAAATGCTTTATTTTTTTAAAAAAAGTAATAAAGCATGCATATACAGCTCTGGAAATTTTTAAATACCACTTGTAATTATCAATTTTTCAGATTTTATTTTTTCATAGCTATATGCTTGAGTAAAATGAACATTGTTCTTTTATTTTATGAACTACTGACAACATGTCTCCAGAATTACAAGCAAAAATTCAGTATTTATTTGCAATAAATGAGAAATGGTCAAAATAAGAAAACCGATGCAGTGCTTTCAGACATCAAATAATGCAAAGAAAACAAGTTCATGTCCCTTTAGAAACAACAATACTAATGTTTTAACTCAGGAAGAGTTCAGAATGGAATAACAAGGAGGTTTTCAATGGGGCTCAGTGCAGTGGGCTCTTCAGTTTTCCACAGCTGTCTGTTGTTTTATTCTGTTTTTGACTCAGAAAACAGCACATCTTTGTAGTTGCTTTGCCTCACAACTAGATTGTGTGATTATTGACACACAGAAATTTGAAAATGTGACAAAGCCATAACGTTTTCCTGAATCAGGTGGTTAAACCTTGGCTGAGGGAACGGCCGGGGTCCACATGGCAGAAGGTCCGGCTGTTCGGCCACAATCAATAGGGTTAAGGTCATTAGCATGTTATGAATATCGCAGGGCCCTGGGAAAGCAGAGCAGCGGACCGGCTAGCTTGCCTCTGATTGGCCAGGGCTTGTCTTTAGGAGATGACCTCTAACCTTAGCTTAAGAAGGAGATGGAAAGGTTTTAGGAGTTTGCATAATTTAGACTGGGCAAAAACTAAAAATGTGTGGTGTTTGCCTTAAATCAAACGAATATTTGTGTTAAAATATTGTAATGAAAACAAATAGTGTTACAGCAACCTCTATGTTTATAGAGACCCCTGATAAATATTTAATCTCACTGAAAACATTCAGATCAACCTTGAAATTTAGTATATTCATGCAGACATGTAGTATATTCAGGCGAAAAAAGAAACAAACAAGCAATTTTTTCTTATCTTACCATCACAAACATTAGCATGTGGAGTCTGCTACACTCTACTGAGAATCATGTGCTTTAAAGAGGCCAACACTGACCTCTTCAGCAACGAATACACCAGGTTTATTTTGATGTTGTGGCTTATTTCTCTTGGTTCATCACTTTTTCAGCATCCAGGAAATTTCGAAAAACATCCAGTTTTCCAAAATGTCACCGATCAACGACGGCCAAATCAACAGAAACATCTCAACACTCAAAACAATCAACCAGCTTCCTTTGGTAATTGATCCTAAAAAAGTATAGAAAACCTTTTAGCTGAACAGAAGAGAGGAAATCAAATGAGCCAGAAGTCTGGATGACAGGGGAGAAGGGTGAAAACAGCATCTCTTTGAATGATGCAACCCTGTGAAATATGATAGAGGAGTAAGTGTCATCTTGGAAAAAAGGATTAAAGTATCAACTGCAAGGATACCTTGAACTGTAGCTTTGGTAATTTGGCTCCTTAGTTTAAACAGTTGAATGAATCTTTTAAAATCTAAGTTTTTTCTACATTTTTCAGTGTTGCTTTAATAAAAGATTTATTTTATTTAAAGTTTTTTGCTTTTTTCTCAGTATTTTTCATAAAATGACTTTATGCAAAATATAACAACAAAGTTGTTTTGTTTTTAGAAAGCAATAATAAAAAAATTATTTAAAAATATGTTAATATAATTTTGGCATAGGTTACGCAATTGATGAAGTAACTGATAATCAAAATGTTTTACTGACTTATACTTCCCTTTATTGAAAATTCAAGTTGTTTCTATAGTCTTTTATAGGATGAAAAGATTCAAATTTTAAATAATCGCCAGTTAAACAGACACCAACATTCTTTAAAAAAGTTTATTGGCTTTTAAAACCACTTTAAAAATCTCACCAGTGAGTACTTTCCATTGAAAAAGAAACAACGCGTTTGCAATATTAACAAGCTACTGTACATTAAGCAGAACACCAGACAACAACACAGAGGAGGGTTGATTTTTTTTTCTTCTTCTTCTACTGGTAGAAACGGACACGATAGTCAAACAGGGTCGGGTCAGTAAAAGGTAAAGAGTCAAGAGTCACTGCTTGATGGAGCTGCTGTAATCATAAAGAGGTGCATTTCCTTCATTTAAAGTCAAATATCAGTGCCATGTTGT
Source organism: Poeciliopsis gracilis (assembly GCA_911649635.1). NCBI lineage: Eukaryota > Metazoa > Chordata > Actinopteri > Cyprinodontiformes > Poeciliidae > Poeciliopsis > Poeciliopsis gracilis. Next base: position 524,707 of record CAJVRI010000506.1, read on the forward strand.
TAAAGAAGGTAATTAAGAGAAAACATGTTTCTTCACAAATGCATTTATCAAAATAGGAAAATGTCAAATTGAAAAAAAAAACTCCAGAAAAACATTAACTTAGTAAACAGCACAGTCACAATAATAATAATAAAAATAATAATAATAATAATAATAATAAAATGTAAAGTAACTCATGAAACTAGCACTGCCAGTCTGGTTAACAGAACCTGCCTACATCACAGAAGACAGTGGTTACCAAGAATATACAACAGAAGTCATCACACATGCGTGTATACAATCATTTATCAACATAATGAGCATGTAGGTTTTAAAAGGTTATTCTAGCTTTTTTTTCCCCCCTCAATGCTTTGTATTCTCATGTATGAGAATGAGTAAGAAACGTGTATCTCACTGAGATTAATGCACATTTTGCTACAAGACAATTAGTCATTTTCTGACAATCCACTTATTTTCCTTACTCATCTTGTCATAAAAAATATTTTTCTTTCCTTTTATTCTTTTTCGAAGCGGGCACCCATCATAATTTATCATTTTTGTCCATAAAGGTGTGACAAAGCCATGTGTCGTAAAAATTTAGTGCAATAACGTGAACCTCCAAAGTTTGTTGAAACATTTTTTTTTTTTGTTTTTTTTTTTCTCCAGTGTCTGCTGACGAACTTTGAGCACAATGTCACAGAGAAGTCTGCAACCAGCTAACAGTATCACAACTTTTTTTTTCTTAACATACCATGCTAATGATCCTGCTCACAGCACACATCACTTCTGCAACTGCAGAGACCTATTTATCTTTGAGTATAAAAACCAAAAATAATAATAAAAAGAGTCAAATAAAATCAGCAAGCGAGACCAGACAGCATTACTGTTACGACACATTGAGCCAGAAATGTAACACACAACATACAGTATCTTGCCAACTATAAATCTGTTAAGCTTCTTTTTTTCTTTTCGATGGCACATACTTAGCTAGATTAATGGCCATAATATAGTGTCTGGATACATCGAATCTCTATGTATCTATCGTATTTACAGATGGAGCTTAAACATGACTTTTACAACATTGACAATATAGCCAAAAAACTGAAGCAAGCATCCTACTGTATCACAGAGCCTACCTGGCTAGCAGTGATGGTTTCAACATGCTTTCAGGTCCATGGTTACCTATAAAACATAGGACAGTGACCATTTCACTATTTTACAAACTGTACAGAAGATTCAACTTAAGCCTTAACTCTTAAATCTCTGATGCTGCCCCGCTTTCCTGTTGAGTTGTGGATGCTAAACGCGGAGTGTTTCTGTGTGGATTAATCTCTTATGATTCTTGAAACGGATCGTCTTTGGCATGAAAATGAGGCCTGGATCTGCACAAACATTATTTCCGTGAAGCTCATGCAAGAACCTGTTGGTCCTCCTGGTTTGCAAAACCTTCTCCATGCCGTTGAAATTCTCTAGCCTGGGAGTGCAAAAAAACTAAAAACATCTCACAATTGAAAGGACAGCATAGCAATTTTTGTTTTCACCAATAAGGTTGTAGCCAATACCTTATGGAGTTGGTTCTTCGGTTCAAACCAACCAATTGCCGATTCATCACTTCTTTCCCATAAACAAACCAGTCCACACGTAAATCTTTGCATATCCGTTCGTTGTTGTTGCTAGTGAAGGGTTTTTGTGAATTACGGAAATGCTCATAGAAATCTCAGCCTGTTTCCATTTATTTTATTTCTGGTTCCTGTTTGGACCAGAAGATGCTTTTGAAACATCGCAACAAACATGACCCCTGATCGAACTAAAATGACTAAAGGTTTGTTTCAAATACAGCAGCCTTTTCCAGGAACAGTGCACTTTTCTGGGACCATTTTTTAACTCTCATCATTTCCACTGCAGGAACCAGAACCAAATCCAACGTCACGGTAGGACGTTGGAAGAAAACGGCCCTGGTAGCACGGTAGCTCTTTAGGTGAAAATTTATGGTGAAGCTTTGTAGTGAGAGATTCCTAAACATTTCAGATTTTTTTAAATTCTCCAAGTATTTTATCCACTTATTAGTGTGCACATAATTTATATAAACAGCACAGATTTCCATCACACTGTCAAAATGTATGCAACAAACAGCCGAGTTAATGTAAATAGTTCCAGGAAATTAAATTCTGGGGAGAAGTGGGCTCAGAAAAGTTTACTTAACTTTCAACAACCTCCTACTGGAAGATAGTATTTAATACAGTAACAACAAATCAACAGACAAACTATAAAGGCTCATTCTGACTGTTTTCTCCCAGAATCAAATTTTTCATAGGACTATTTTTTCCTCTAATTCACCCTAGTCGTTTCTGGAATGCATTTCCAATGTGTGAGTCCAAATCAGTGCAGTTCATGCACATTGTATATGCTGACAGTGAAGGGGAACGTCCTACTGCAAGAGTGTTGACCAAGATCTTGCTCAGAAGCTGAATGTGAGACAGGCGCTCCTGTTGCAAAAATAACAGGAGCAACAGGAACTTTTATTTCTGCTATTCAGAAATTTCTGCAAGTCTCGAAACTACAGCTATATTAAAATCACTTCAAAGATGAAATTTTAAATTTCATAGATACTTAATAATTTAAGCCTGAGAAACATGTTGTAACGCCTCATTACTTAAATTGAAATGTGTTAATCTTCCAGAAGGTTTACAGCTGTCTTTATTTAGCTTGAAAGGGTTAAAACACTAAAGGAAAGAAGGATTTCTGCTTTAAAATGGGCCCAGAAAACAACACTGACTCCTGAAAAATGTTCCTGGAGCTTTTAAACTGTTACATTTCAGCCATTCTGGACGTCATTTACATAAACAACACGGTTTTGCACCTCACAACACCCATTGCATCCCACATACGGCCAGGGTAACATAAAAGGTTCCAGGTAGGAAAAGGTTCAGGGTGGCGTACTGAAACACAGATTAAGCTATAGTATTTTTCGCTGTTACATAACCAAATGCAAACTATAAGGAGATCATGGAAAATCACTTCAACTCTTCAGCTGTCAAATTGGGTATGAAATGCTCTACTAGCAGGAAAAAATTGGTACCATGGCTGGTACGAAATGCCACCAACAGCTCCATTTCATTCCCAAGAAACATCGGAAAAAAGGAATGAAAAATGGAAATGAGCAGGACCCGTCTATCTTGTAACAATGCAAAACAAGAACAGAGAAAGGAACTTAAAATATGAGAGTAACAGCTGCCGTGAAAGGATGAAGCTCTGGATATCTTAACATTATACTATATACAGTTCATCTAACAATGGCGTAAGGCCTTAAACTTTGGGAATAAGGCAGCCAAGTTGTTGATTTTTTTCAATAAATACTCCACAAAGTGGCCTGCATCTCCATCTTCTCCCTAATGACCCATAAACTCCCTTTTTTGAAGATAATAAACAGTACAAGAAGTATAGGCTTTGAGAGGTTTCACACATGAATCAGTTCTTCACTGATGTTGGTTTTATGATAAAAGTATAAAGATTATGTCAGAAATTCAGCACCTGGCAGCTTAAGATGCTGCCCTTTTTATATTTTTTTGATATGGCAGGCAAACGTACTACAACTTTTATGTGCATATACCACGATAACCAATATTGTCTCCATTTGGTTGAACTTGAACTGCACATGTTAAAAGGAAAATCTTTTTTGGTGAAGTCTTGTGTGCCAGATTTGCAAAGCATTTCCTATTCCTTTGTTGTTCGTAAAGTATAAATATTGCATTAATAAAGATTACCCTTCAAAGCGCACATATCTGCTCTTTGTTAGTTGGTGCATGCTGCCACAAAGTGTTCGCACCCTTCTCTTGAAATGCTAACATTTTAGATCTCAGATGAGGGAGAAAAGTGAGCAAAATACTGAAATATTGTTGACAAATGATGAGGGAGGGGATAAAGGTGGCGGGAGATTGCTCTGGTAAGCATGGCACTTTGAACAGAACAAACGGCCAAAGTCCAGACAAACTCCGACAAACTATGGGTTAAAAACAGATATATTACATGTGCACCAAACTGAACAAACAGAGAACATAAATCATACAGAGTAGAAGAGAACGTTAACCCAGCATCTCCACGGTAGTAGGCTGGTCTTTGCTCTCTAGCCACTCGAAACCAGAATTCACAGTATCACTGCATATCTGCTGGAAAAGTGGGTCGTTCTTTAGTTCTTCCAGTGTCGAGTCTTCGTACTGCTCCTGCTGCTGATTGGGGTCAAACAGCAAGTTGGCGTCCAACGTGTTAAGGTCAGTGATGCTACTGGACAGATCTGAGGTCAGTCTGATGTCGTTGGAGAAGTCGGACGCCACTGCGTTGAGCTCTGAGGCGACCTGACCCACCAGTTGGGAGCTGGGATTGAGTCCGTCCTCGCCCAGCAAGTCCTTGACAGTGTTGTTGAAATCGAGTTGCTGCTGTTCATCCTCCGCCTCCTGCTGCTGCTGCTGTGTGCTCTGGAGGAGGAGCTGCGGTTGTGTCTGCGCGGGATCTTCTCGGAGCTGCTGCTGCTGGTGCTGGTCTTGCTCACTGGGACCTGCTTGTGCTTGAGTGTCCCCAGCTGTGAGGTAGCCATGCTGCTGGAGCTCGAAGGCAGCAGGGCTGGAGCTGACGGGCAGCTGATTCTGGGACGCGGTTCCTCCCGAGAAGCTCGGAGCCGTCTCTAGAATCTGGGTGAGGTTCATGCGGGCCGTGTAATTAGAGGGCAGGTTGTTGATGCCCAGACCACGGACGGAGTCGTCTCCATCTGCTTCCATCTTGCTAAGGAGGACGCTGGTGATCTTGGCGGTGTTACTCTGACCCTGCACAGGCAGCATCTCGCTCTGCATCATGATGTTCAGAGGTACGGACTGGCTGCGCTGCACCATGCTGTGCACAGAGCTGACAGTCTGGCTGTTAGACAGGATGCTGAGCACCTCCGAGGTTATGGGGGAGTTAAAGGGCGAGACCACGGCTCGAGTCGTTGTTGTGGTGCTCGTGGTGGTGGCTGGAGGGTTGGTATTACCGCTGAAGTTCCTCTGCCGCACAGCGGGACTAACACTGCGGCAGCGGAAAGTGTTGGACGCAGTTGAGGCGGAAGCCTTGTTGTCTAGCGGTGCAGGTACGGCAAAACTCTCCTGCTTGGTGGGAGTCGTTACACCACTTGCCTGCTGCTGCTGTGTTTGCTGCTGCACTGGAGAAATTGGAGTAATGCGTCCAAAGTGAGCGCCGTCCTGTCTCGCCTGAGACTGGAACGACTGGCCAGGAATTGCAAATGCGTGAGGTTTGCGAAATTGATCGTCCACCAGGTCTTGGTAGCTTGGCAGAATGCCGATGCTGTGGTTGGACAGAGGTCCGGCAGAGTTACTGTTGTAACGGTTGTTGATCCACTCCAGCTTAGCCTTGTCAGGGTGCGTCGCCATCGGCCTTTGCATGGGTTTGACAGGGCTGCTGGAGACGATGCTCGCATCATGGTATCCCGTGATGCTCGAATTTATGGGAGTGAAAGCAAAAGGGTTCCTGCACTCCACGGGGCTCGGCGGCACGCTGCTGCTGCAGTTGGACAGCGGCGTGCTAATTGGGGTGTGCCGGCCCATTGCTCCATCTACGGGGGTGACGGGAGCCATTCGGGAGCAGGGGCTCTCTCGGGTCAGGCTGTGCGCGAGCGTCATCTCAGAAGTCGGAGTTGGCGTTGGGGTGGGTGTCGGAGTCGGGGTAGGGGTCTGAACAGGGGTGGTGCTGCTGTGAGTCGAGTGGTAGAAGGTCGAACTGGTTTGATGGGCGGCGAGGATAGAGCCTTGTCCGCCGGCCGACTGACCCTGCAACCCGGACACATCAACACAGTTCCCAAAGAGGCCCTTCAGCTTCATCTGCTCCTCCATCTGGACCAGCTCTTCCACAATGCTATCCTGCGTCATGTCGTCGTCGTTGAACGAGAAGTACTCCATGTTCGGCTGAGAACTGGCAAAGTCGACCATCTGCGTGAGGGTGAGCTGGCCCGAGGCATCGGACGGTTGAGCCATCATGGAGAGCTGGTCAGTGGGAGTCTGTTTGTGTTCTGCTGGTATTTGCTGAGGCTCCCATATTGTGCTCTTTAAATCGCTCACAGAGGCTTCGTGTGGTCCTGAGTTGGCCGTAATGGCACGAGGGTCCCCAGTGATCTGCTGCAGCAGCGTGTGGTCGGACGCGTTGTTTCCTGCTGGTCCAGCAGAGGGATCCACAGCGATGGAATGGTCCTCGTGTTTTGAATCTTGCTGTTTCGCGGCAGTCTGCGTTCCCTCGGTGTGCGTGAGAGGTGCGTCTGTAAGTGCAAGGATCTGTGTGGGCCCCAATGCCGTATGTTTGGCAATCCCTTTGCAGGGGGCACTCTCTGGTCTCGCAGGGGTTCCTGGTCTGGGAATTCTCTTCATTGCAGTGTTCAACCCAGGTTTGGGATTGTCAATGACAGCAACCGGTTGCTGGGAGATAAAAACCCTCTTGACAGGAATAACGTGGGATTCCCCCGCTGCACGCTTCCTGGGGCTCTTGGCGTCTAGGCAGGCATCCTTAGATGTGAGAGTAACAGCGGACGAGCCGTTGGATGATGTGTTGCCATTGGAGTTCTGATTATCAACAGTCAAGTACAAAGTACTGTCATGGCAGTTACTGTTATTGCTGTCCTGAGTCCCAGATGCAGAGCTGGGAGGGGAGGCGGAGTCACTCTTTGTCCGCAACCCTTTCTCTGGTCCTAGTGAACATTTCACCAAAAAGCTTGGCTCACTTGCAGCTCTGAATTTTACCATCTTCTCCTCTTTGGCTCCTCCAACATGTTTCTCTGCCCCAGACAAGGAATTATTGTCACTTCCAGCATCAGACAACCCTTTGGTGTCCACAGAGAGAGTTGGGGTCAATGTTGCAGCAGATTTGACTGCAGGAGACTGGGGAGCTGCCGAATTCCCGCTCTGGGACAGTTGGGAATCGTCCAAGGCAGCTGCGACGGTCACCCCGGCAGAGGCTGGTCGCACACTGCTGTTACTGCTGCTGCTGGGGGCCAAAGCAATAGCCGTCATTTTCACCACGTTGACAGAGCTGACGTGGGGAGAGGGCATCACTGTCTTTATGGGGCTGTTGGTGATGAGCAGCGTGGGTGGAGAGCGCAGGGTTATGGCACTCGTGGCAGAGGGCTTGGGAAGGATTTGGGCGTACCGCGTGCCATGTCGTGCCAGTCTGTCTCCCACTGGACTTGCTGAGACATTCTGGGGTGTTTTGGGAGACTGTTTGAGAGACTGAGTGACAACCTGGAAGTTTACAGGCAACACTTTTCCTTCCGCTGTCCCCACAGGGCTCGGTGAGGTCATCAACTGCCTGTTTCTCTGTACCTGAGGAACAAAACACCATTTATTGGTACATTTATACATATAAAGCACACCTCTGGAGTAGAGTTGTAACGATTCATCGAATGATTTGAGTGCTTTGAGTCATAAAACTCCTTAAGGCTTCATTAAATGATGTTTGACTAGGTAGCGCACTGTATTCCGGCACGATGATTATCGGAGTTACACACTTTCATTTCTGACAAGTTTGTCAATATGGCGTGCATCGCAAAAGCACCAAGTCTTCCCAAGTATTTTGGGTCTAGTTCCTAGTTCAAATATCTTAGAACCTGAGAAATAAGACAAACTAAGTAAAAAGTAACTTTTAAGCAAGATTTTGCCAGCTGTTTTTAAGAAAATAATATCTTAATATTGATGGAAAAAGTACTAGTTCACTTATAATATGGAAAAAATGTCTTGTATATGAGAGAATCTACCAATGGAAAAAGTACTTTTTCATGAATATATAAGAATTATTTTTAAAAAAATGTCTTGATAAAAAGTTGATTTTGTCTCATTTCAAGTGTACTAAGATATCTGCACTAGAAACTAGACTCAAAATACTTGGTAAGATTTGGTGTTTTTGCAGTGTGATGACTAAAATAATCACAGTCCTACTCTGGAGATAAAAATTTGAGAAAAAGTCAGAACATGTACCGGGACTGGGCTGGGGACGGCTGCTACTACGATTCCTATGGTTGGCTGAGGGGACAGCAGAGCAGGACTGCCACAGGGGATGGTGGGTCCGGGCGTACTGGCCTCTGTCCGCTTCACCTGGGCCTCACTGGGCAGCGGTGAGTGAAGCTTCTGCTCCTGCTGCTTCTTCTGGATTTTGCGCTGCAGTTGCTGCTTTGCGTCAACAGAGGGCGACGCCAGGGTCTTCACTTGGGGCTGGAAAGAGTTTGCCTCAGCAGTGGGAACAAATGCAGAGGCTGGAGTTGGGGTCTTCATTCCTGTCAAGGCAAGAGCAGTTCAAGAAGAATCTATAGAGATCAGGCACATTACTCTAACTACTGGAAAATGTTTATGGTTGATGTTTGGAAGAGTTATGAATTTGGTGCCAAAGTAAAACACAAGTCAGATGCTGTTGTTAAAGTAACACTTGATTATTACAGTAAAAAATTATATTTGTCTGACTCTTTCAATAACAATATTATCTGCTTTATTTGTGTTTTTATTGCAGATAATAATGAAAGAGAATGTATTCATAGCAAAAAGAAAACATCTGTTTATCTGTACATTGCTTTAAAGATATTGTGCATCCAGCAGGAACCATATGAAGTCATTAAAAGAATGTAAACCAGTCAGTCTGCTTTTTTCTAGCATTGGCAGAGTCCAACATACACAAACAGATCCGATCCCTGCAGCGGGTATTCTACCTGTGGGTGTTCCAGTCATAACAGTGAGAGCAGCCATGGACTTTGTACCAATGTAGTGACTGTTGAGCAGGAAGCGAGCCAGATCCTCCACGCTGTCAAACTGACGGCTGAGCACCTTCTGAGCCCACTCACACACCAGCCCACAGGCCGCGGATCTCATCTCATCCTCGGCGCTGGGAGACTGACCGGTTGACTCCATCAGCTCACACTGTCCGAACAGCAGCAGAGCCGGTTCAGCAACACCGAAATGGTTTAGGAAGGTTTGAGTCAAGCGAGGTTGGTTGCAACTCACCCCATCGCCAGATTTCTGCAGATCCAGGTTGGGTAGCGATGGCATGTGGACAAAAGCTTTCTTTCTTAACCCGCTGTAGCAGTATGTGCGAAGGAGTTAAGGCTTCAGAACAAGAGTCGGATCCAAACCGAGGAGAACCAAAAAAACATTCATTCAGTGTTTGAACATATCGATTTCATTGTAAGGATATTTGGATTTTCCCCTCATGCCCAGACGACGCGCCTTCATGTTGGGAAAGACATTCTTCATGATCTTCCCAAAGTCTGCTGCACTCAGTGGATTGTAGCCAAGATTGTCACAATAGCTCCTGAACAAAACCAGATTGTTTTTTACATCACTTCTCATTCAAATAAAATACATTTTCTGCGTATTTCTCTCTCTTCACCCACTTGTATTCGTCGTACACCTCTTGCTTTGGGAGGGACGTCTCCGGATGCTCTTCCAGGTGATTGCGTATCCAGTTGAATGCATACATCTGTTGAGTACGGCTCGACGACATGGAACTCTGATCACTGAAAAGGGCCCAAAGCAAAAGAGAAATCTGGTGAGTGCGCCGAGTCCTGGACTGCTTCGCATCATTTTTCTTGCGAATACAGAAACTGTAATACCATAATCCAGCAGTAGAGGACCCCCTCTCATTCCCAGTCCAAATGGGCAGAATTTGGGGGTCGGGGTGATGAATAGATATGGGGAAACAAATGACACACAGACAGCTAGGTATAGAGCAGGAATCTAGAGATATTTCAGTGCTTTGGTTCATACTGATAATCAAAAATGATGCAGGTAAAAAAAAGAATAAATAAATGTGGCGAATAGGAAATAAAGCTGCCATTAAACTTGTTCAGCTTGATTTTAGCCAGTGAACGGGGATTTTAATAGCTGGCAGAAACGACACACAGTTCAAAAACGTAAAAGAAATGACTAAAAAGGTTTTCCTGTGAAGAAGAAGCGACGCGTTAAACTTTAGTTTGTTGTGTTTCCTACCTTTTATCATTGCCACTGCTGGGACCAGAAGGCAACTTAAGGTAGAGGTAGAGCTTTTCGATGTCTGTAAACTTCTCAACATCTTGCTGTAAAAGATCAAAACAACACAAAGGAGCGATTGTTTAAATTAACATGACATAAAAAATTATTTATTACCGTTTAATTTGCTTCCAAAGTCTTACAGAAAACTGGAGAAGTGTGGAGCATTTAAAGTAATTTAGAGTATTTGGATTTCCAGATTTTTATCGTCTCTTTTTCCTGTTTTGTCCCATTCGTTCCTTCTTCCCTTCCTTCCTTCCCTTTGCTTTTCATTGTGTCCTTCCTTCTTCAATTATCTCCTTCCTTCCTTCATTCTGTTTCATTTTTCTTCCTTATATCCCTAAATCTTTCCTTCCTTAAGTCATCCATTGTGTTCTTCTTCCCTTTCTATCTTAATTGTGACCTTCCTAACTCAAATTTCTCCTTCCTTCCCTCTTTCCTTCCTTCAATCTGTCCTTCTCTCTTTTCTTGTGTCCTTTCTTTCTCTCTTTTTCTCTGATTGTACATGTGAAGCATAGCAAAATGGAAAAGTCCGTTTTTCCGTAAACATTGGTTTATTTACCTCTTGTTCATATCGTTACATTTAGTGCATTATGTTTGCATAGATGCAAATCAAAATAAATGTCATCTAAAATAAAATTATTACATCAAATCAGTTTCAAACAATCTAATTATAAACACATATTCAAATCTGGTTTGATCGAAAGTATATTAAAGCGCAGTCAAATTAAATAACCAAACTAACTGGTAAATGTAATCTATTCAAGGAAATGCTGAGGCGATTCTACGGCAAATTTACTGTGAATGTAGCAGCTCGGTGCTTTAGTGTTTAAATATCAGTGATATAAAAATATTCAAGATCGCAGAACCATCTGAGTACTCCGACTGGCCTTCAGCTGAATTTCTAAGAATGGGTTCATATCGCCTCTCACTCGTCTGTTTGCCTTTTTGTTGCCATGAGAACCCAAATGAACGAGCCGTCAGCCAATCAGACGAGACTGAAAACGCCGTTTACTACGAGTCGCACATCCTGTTTGGAAACGACAGCAGGCCTCGGTTATAAAATACTAACACAAAAGGCTTCAGGAAGTTTTAAAAGTTTAAGTTTGTGGGAGAAACTTAAACTTTTATTTTTAATTCAACCATTTAAAAACATTAAAATATTGCTGATTGTATAAAACAATATTCCTGGAAATATCTCTTAAAATTCCGTTAAAGGGAATTTTAAGAGATCCAGTAAATCTAATATTTACTGATTAGATCCACACTGTTGATGTTTTACTTCTGACAAAGTATTTTCACTATACAAGGAATGAAGAATGGACAGATGGAAGAAGTAAGAGAGAATACAACAAAACACAAAAAAAGGAAAACAGGAAGAAAACAAGTTGGACACAAAGGTTAAGGAAGAAAAATAAGGAAATGAAAAACAGGAAAAAGGAAAGACGTAAGGGGGAGAGGAAGCAAAGGAAGGACACAAAGAAGGGAAGGACGGATGCAAGAAATGAAGAACACAAGGAAGAAGGGAAGAACATAAATAAGGAAAGAGGAAAAACAAAAGGAAAGGAAGTAAGGGCACAAAAATCGCAATAAAGTCTGAAAATGCAAACTTGTTTTTTAAAACCTGGTTTTCTGTTTTCCATTTTCTTTCCAGACAAGAAAAATAAATCAGATTATTTCTTCCACTTCTGAAAAAAACATGAATGCATTCACATATTAGAGATGTTTTATTTATTTTTTTAGTCCGGGAAACAAAAGGCAGAATCCGCCTCCTCCACGTCTCGTTTTATAATCGCGTCATTCAAATCTCGTTTGATGTTTTCGCATCAGAGAAGCCGAGCGGCGGATCAGGTTTTAGGAGTAACAGAGCTGCCAAACTCTACGCATGTCGATCGAAATTAAAATACTTTCTATTTTATTTGTGTGACAAAAAATAGACAAAGCGTGATCACATCGCTTTGATGTCACCGTTCCCGCTTTGTAGAGAAAAACATCTGTGATCCACTTCAGCAACGAATACAACCCTAAATGTTCGAAAATAGAGCCAGCAGAGGAGAAACGTGTTGCTCTTTCTGATTAGAAAACCTAAAAATAAACCGGCAAACATTCATAAACAAATATGCAGAAACAGAAAGCGTCAAAAACTTTCAAATAAAAATATCTTTTACACAATGTATGAAAAATATTTGAAGATTTATACATCTAAAAAGTGCATACATTTGTAAAATAATGCAAAATGAATTGAATAAGTTAATACAAAACATTAAAACATAAATTGTATTTATTTATTGTTCCATGAAATTTAAAATAATGTTTAATTTTTTTAATCTGATTTAAAGAAGTAAAATGTATTTATGTAAATGCATTTTAAGAGTGTTAGAACGGAGCGCTGCCAAACTCTACACAAAATTAAAATATTTCTATGTTATTAATTATTAACATATTAATTTTGTATTTATTCAATAAATTATTCATTATTTACTGGAATACATAAATAAAATATTTATTTGAATAAATAAATAAATGTGTTATTTGAGTAAAGAAATACATTTATTTATTTGAATAAGTACATTTATTATAAATAGAATTTCTTTGAATTTTATTTTTTAATAAAACAATAATTATAATAATTAAAATATAAAAATTGTTCAATAAGTTAGCGTAATTAAATAAAAATTAACTTCAACATGTTTATTGTAGTGTAATGATATAATATAATGTAAAATTATGAGATATTAAAGGGAAAACAACATATAGTTTTAGATCCAGATACTTACCAATATGCTGTCCACTTTTGATTGTACAGATTTGCTACAATGAGAAAGAAAACAATATCAGAACAATTTGCATCACTTTAATTTATTACAGTAGTTCTTGTCTCTTTTCTTCTTTGGTCTTTTGAAAACAATTTCTCATTTCTTCTAGCTTTGAATGCAGTGAAGCTGTACTCGAGGACGGGTAACTATGGCAACAGGTTATTGTTTTTACAAACGAGCAAAGCAAACTAGCCTCTCAGATGCTGAAGTGATACCTAAACTCGACTGTCTTCGGTCAGAGGCCTCTTCAGAATTGTTGCAAGACTGACTGCTGCTGGAGATCCCGCCTGCTACAGCTTCACCGTTTATGGCGACTCTGAAGATATTTGGATGATATGACCTACGAAAACATTCAGATTCCTTTTGGGAGGTTGTTTTTTTTTTTAACTGAATTGAAATCGACTTTGAAATCGGTTTAAAGTTTTGAATGGACCTGCTGAAAAACTTTAGAGAAGATCAAAATCAAGAGGAGCAGTGAGGACATCAGGATATTGGAAAAGTTAGAAAAAAGAAAGAAGCAGGAGGAAAAATTGGACGTTATTGTTGTTAAAATAATCAACAATTATCAGCTTGCCCTACTTTAAAACATTTTAAAATGCTGTCAAGCTGATTGTTTAAATTTGTTTCACTTTATTAAGAACAAAACAGTAACAAGGTGTTGAGTTTTACTTATAGACACTTGAAAACTACTGCATGTGTTATAGATAAAAGAAAATGAAAGGCAATAATATATGGGTGGGCAAAATGGATTTAGGACTTAATCGGCTTCTTTACTACACCACTTACTTAAAAAGAGATTTATATCAGTAAACTGCACAGACTAACTGCATTTAATCATACTTTAAATGTACTCATATTAATTGATGCTTTCAGGAAACAAACAGTTCAGAAAATAACAAAAATAACATTTCTGATCAGACCAGAAAACAAAACCATAACAGTTTTGGTTTGTTTTTTATTTAACATCAATAAGTGAAATTTATCTTGACAATAAATTTAAATTCTTATAAGAATTTGTTCACAATAAATGATAAACATTACATTATTGTATTGTTTATCTAAGAACAGCAACAATAACAAATCTCTTTTTATACCAGAAACCCAATTAAATGATAAACATGTACTTTATAATTTATACATTTCTTATTACAATCATTTTGATTTAATGTTGTCAATATATCCCAGCTGATGATGTTTAAACCCTCCACCATTGTCTGAACTGTTAACTTTACAATTTTTTCCACTGTTTGTTCACTAAAACCATCAATAAATATAAATAAGTCTGAAAATATAATTAAACACAGTTATGATTAGCAATTTAGTAATAATAAATCACATTTTAGATGTGATTGGTATCCCATGGAAGCATATAACAAATGGAAATGTTTTGGGGTTTTGGAGGCTATAATTCCTGTAACGCAAAGTTGCAGCCATACAGTTACTTAAAACAGTAGCAATAAATACTTCCTAAGGTCACTTTTATTGTTTTCACAATTAGGGAACGTTGCTAAATCCACCAACCAACACATCAGTCCCAGTTTTCAACAGATTATCCACCAATCTGCTAGATGATAAATTCTCCCAGAAGTTCTTTCGATAAACGATAATATTGTTGTTTTGAGACCATTTTGAAGTAATATAATGGCAATGTCATAAATAATGCAAGAACACATTCTCAGAGATCAATAAACTTTAAATTCTAGTGAACATTTAACACTTAACTGGAAGACGTTTTAAATATCCAAAATAAATCAACAAAACAGAAACAGCATATAAAATCTCTCTGAATAAAATTGTCCTTCAATTAGTTGAAGCCTGAAGTTTTGTTTTTTTTTCAATAAATCATGCAAATGGAAATTATTGAACTCATGTGATAAATCGATTTATTGCTTAATGCGGTAAGCGGTGCACCCCTAATCATCACGATAAACTATGAATCCATATCGCCTTAAACTATCACTTTATTGATTACCTACTTACTGAGATAAATTTATATATAGAGATTGTTTTTAAAAGCATTTTATTTGGGCATTCGGATGTTGCACAGCAGAAATCAGGCTAAACGTGTTTACAGCAAGCACGTCGCCTAATAATAATTACATATATAATGTGCAGGCGTGTGTGCAGCATAATGGGAATCACAGTGAGGCCGAGTCCGTGCAGCATTCTGCTTTGACACCTGTCATCATCCTGAGCATCAGCACCACCGGTGGGGTTGGTGTCATCTATTATAACATGGCCTCCTATGGCTCCATGCTAATGATCAGAGCTGCTACCTGCCTGTCTCTACCATCTTATTACCGCATCAGCCCGAACCCGGACACCGTCCCCGGATCCCTGCATGCGTGTTCCGGAGAAGAAACCGAGGCTAGCTCGGGGAAACGCGTGTTATTCTCGGCCGCTTTGTGCAGATCCCTGCCTCCCTGCCTCTACGCTGATTGCGAGGCTAGCTTTTGATGGATCAGCACCATCCTTACCAAATTGAATTCTTTATTTTGAACTGCAACGCGTTGGCCTCGGGCCCTTGGAGTCCTGGCACCAGCGCTGGAAGAGAGCCTAATCCCGAGGCAGGCTTCTGACCAGGTTGTTGTTGATCATCAGCCATCGCGGCGGTGGGGTGGTGGGGGAGCTTTAACAAGTAGGCCTCATCCCCCGGCTGTGCACTGCACCCGGACCCAGCGCTGCCGGAGCGGCTCAGTCAGCTAGGACAGCCCGGCCGGACCCAGCGCAGAGCATGGCTACAAAAACACTGTGATGGGCGCCCTCACGAAACCAAGCAGAACCCCACCCCCCCCAAAAAAACAACAACGAAGAAACACCAGCCGGGCATACAAAAGGCATTTCGCAGAGGTGCCTCCGCTGCTGCAAAATAGCACGCCTGCAGCAGCCAGCGAGCAGCTACAGACGGGGCTGGCTGCGTCAAGCTGCACGCAACAAACCCGCATGCAGGAGCGGAAATACTCCCTGACAGCAGAGCAGGACGATCAACTTCACGCACAATTCTTCAGTTTCAGTTCAAGGTCCAGTTATGTGATATTTTATTATTTTTGGAACCGGACACCAGAGGGGACCCAAAGGATTTCACTCCAGGAAGAGTAGCACCACTTCAATATGTTTTTTTAAACTCAAGTAACAAATTACACATGTGGATAATTAGAGTACTGAGTAATAGCTGAAATTTGCATAATCAAATTAAAATCAAAATATAAAGCTATGTGGAAATATCAGTGAGACCAAAATGAAAATAATTTATGTTAATAACACAATTGCAAAATAACAAAATCAAGCAAAAGAAAAAACACACACACACACACGCACACACACACACACACGCACACACACACACACACACACCCCCCACACACACACACACACACACACACACACACACACACACACACACACATATATGTGTTTAGAGAGAAAGAGAGAGTAGAGATACTTCATGATAAAATTACTCAAGACTTAGTTCAACATAATAAAACTACTTTTGATTTAATTTAATTTTTTAAATATTTGGTAACTGGAGCGCAGAATAACTGACCAAACCATCAATTATTTAATATTTAAAAATCACAACATCAGATGAAAATAAAGTTATGTGGAAGTATTGGTGTTTTAGAGAACAAAATTAAACTGATTTATATACCCAGTAATTTTACTCAAATTAGAATAGCAATGCATCTTTTATCTCATATTAAAGAATACTTTAAAACAAGCTTGACCTTTTTTTGTTTGTTTGTTTTTACAAAAATAACAAACTCATGCAAATAGTTCATACTTTTCTGCAAATGAAGCTTGCTTGTTACCATTTTGGACCATATTCTGACTTATATGTGTTTCACAATTATTAAAACGAGTTAATATCTATTTAACTGAAAAAGTGGAGATCTTGGAAATTTTTTTCACACTTAAAAATGCTTGCTTTTCTTTTCAAGGATGCATAAACACATCAAGCAATTTTTGCACTTGTAACTTTGAATACGCCCTGGATTATTATCATAACAATGCGTTTTATTTTAGCAAGTTTCAGCCAGGAAGTTGCAGCTCTGTCCTGCACAACTTGACGTCCTGCAGTTCCGCTGTCAGCCACAAGTGGCGCTGCTGCAGGAAGCTGCTTGATCAGATAGTGACAATGACGGGTAAACAGTCGGGATGATATCATTACACCATGAACACAGGCAGCTATAGCCATGTATGTTGATCCCGGTATCTGCCTGTACATCTGGCTAAGATTATTCACTAGGAAAACTGAAATTAAAAACGGAAGCTGCTTTTGCAGGTATATAGTCTGAATCTGTCTTTGCTCATCAAACTGATTAATCTGTGTTTTCATCCGATTGAAATCTGCGTCTCAGTTCTTGAAAAAAAAGAGAAATCCCAAAGATTATTCTGATTCTAAACAATCTGCCCGAGATCTAAATATAACGCTCATTATTTACATAGTAACAGATCAAAAATAGACGTGGCAGTTAAATTACAACGACTTTTGAATTTTATCGCCACAAAAATGTTGGAAAATGCCCTGTGCGCAGCTGCATTGTTGATGAGCGTTAACAATTTTAAAAGAATGAAGGCACCAGGTCATAAAAACAAACCCTAATAAATAAATAAAGGTTTATTCAGAGACTTCCTTTATGCTGCCATCTGTTGGTGGAAAAGGGTACTGCTGCACCACTCTGCCAACGCTTCAAACGAGACACAGCAACAAACTACATGGAGACGGCATGGATGGAAAACATTTATGATGAGTTTTTCCCAGAGGATAAAATAAAATTCTCAACAAAATAAGAAAATAATGGACATGACTCCATTAGATTTTTTCTGCTGATCCTGGCTTGTCCCCTTCAAAGTTTGTAGTTTGGCACAAATATGCTACTGTTTAATGGGTTAAAAAGCCTAAAGATAAGCCTGTTGCGAACAATAATATATTATAAAAGTAATAATATTAAAACACAAAAGAGTGTCTAAAAATGAAAATGAGAAATTAGGCAAAAAGGAAAACAAGTTCAGTCTTTAAACCTGTTTGGTCAAATAAATTATGAACATGCAAATCCTGCAATACCACATTTAAAGTGTTTGAAATAGCTGCTTATTATAGCTTCACAAACAAGGCCTAAGCAAATGTTTTTGCCACAGAGTTTGAATTGAAAACGATTAAATTGAGGAGCAGTTTTAAACATTGTTCAGTATACTGTGTGTCACCTGAGACATTTTATGTGTACAAACATGCACTACTTCTGGGAGAGTCGTGCATATATCACATTTATCCTCGTTTCACATCAAACGGAGATGATGAACGGCGCTACCTCATCTAAATAAGAACAAAATGTTGTTTTTTCTTGTTAGTCGTTGTTTTCTCGCTTCATCTTTGACCTCCAGTCGGTGGCTATTCTGGACTGATTTGTTTTACTGTCAATCTTCTGTCACTTCTGATTTATTGTGGAAGGGTTTATGAACACCGTTTTTGCCCTTGCTCATTCCTTCAAATGTCAAGATTCACACAACACTTCTTCCAACCAGACAGCCACTTTTATACCCCATATCACACAGAATTTATTTCTGAATTGCTTAGTAATTTGTTAACAGCTAGAAAAATGAACGTCTTTTCATTTTGCTGACCCTTTTTTATTTCCCTTAAGCAATTTTCTTAATGAGCATTTAAGTATTTAATTTGAAATATAATGATAGGGTTCACATGTCAAACATTCATCAAATAGTGCTTTTGAAACCATATTTCAACCCCCAAATTAATAAGTAAATAGATAAATAATATGCAAGTAAGAGATATGAAAAAAAGAAAATTGTAAGGGGAAAATAATTAAATGTCGGTGGAAACATTCAGTATATAATGATAAATTCAGTCATTGTGAAGAAACAAAACTATAAACTATTTGTGTAATATTGTAATTCCTTGCAAAAATATATATTTTTTTATGTGCAAATATACATTTAACACCAGAAAAAAACAACTTTAGCAATAACTTTTATGGTTGTGTCTTTTAATAAATCTTGTTTTACGTTTCAGAATCAATTTCCTCTAAATTCTTTTTGAAAAATACTTATATACTGTAAAAAAAAAAAGTGTCTAATTTAAGGTAAAATACTGGCAGCTGTGGTTACCATATAAATCCACATTATATGGTTAATTTCTGTGTTGCCATAATTTTACCATATATTATTAATAATACAATGATAATAAATATGGCCAAAATTTTTCAGTACAAATACGGTAAAATCCGTATTTATATGGTAAGATTCTGTGTTTCCATAGTTTTGTTGTATAAATATGATAAAATTTGTATTTATATGATATATTTGACCATATAAAAACAGATTTATATGGTAACCATAGCTGCCAATATTTTCACTGTAGTCCAATTTACATTCAGTTTCTGGCACTTGTCTCTACTTTGTAATTCATAGTGACTAAATAAAATGCAAAACCTGATTAAATCGAGTTTTGCAAATGCAAAAACTTTGCATTTGCAAACAAAATGCGAAACAAGATATAAAAGTCAAAGTTTACAAAGTAAACCTTCAAAAAGCAAACTATGAAATCTGATCTGCATTAAGCAGAAATAGCAGAACAACACTGGGACAGTCATGGCGACCCAACAAGTCACCCAGGATCCAGCGTCCGACCTGAAGCTGTAAGTTTTTGTTTTTTGTTTTGTAGTTGGTGTATGTGGGGCGGCTGGGTCACCACAGCGAAGAAGTCGGTGAGTCTGGCTCTCACGTGCGGCCGTAGCCAGTCCAATCCTCTTACCGCCTCCCCCACCTCCCCCCGCAGTGGGGCCAGACTATGAGATCGGCTTGTTGAGTCCAGGTCTTATCCTGAAGATGCCGCAGATCCTCGGCACAGAGTCACGCCAGCATGCATCAGAAACCACGGCCAACCCATTTACCTCAGCACACACTTCACATGCTGGGCTAACTTTAAGATGCATCCACTTTCATTGATTTTTGTTTTATTATTAGAATATCTGAAAGCAAAAACACATCAACTGGTCAACGGACTCGGCTAAATGCATGTCACCTTCTTTTTCTTATTAAAATATAATGCTAAAAAGATTCTAGTTATACACTAAGGGAATGGAGCTCTTTATGTTTGCCAGGCTTTATGTATTCACACTTGTTCAACATGACAACTTAAACTGAATATATTCACTTGGATAAACTTGACTGAACTATTGGCAACAAATAAACCCTTTTTCTTTAGAAGTTGGATTGCCTGTTTCGTTTTTTCAGTGAATTTCCAGCAAAATACTTAAATGTTCATTTAAAAAAAGCTTAAGGGAAATAAAGAAGATTGGAAAAATTAGTCAAAGGTTAGTTTTTTAGCGATTATATTACTAAGGTATTAAAAATAAACAAAATTTCCCAGGTTTTTTGGACTGATTCAGTTTTTAGTATTTTTTTTTACTTGATCTTTTATGCAGTTATATTAAATATAGATACTTTGCATTGCAAACTCATTCACATCCCTTGAGCGCTTATACATTTTGTCACGTTACAATAACAGATTTCATGCTTTTTACTGGATTTCACGTACAGACCAAAACAAATGGTTCCTGATTTTTGCTTTTTTTCTCTTTTTCTATTTTTGCTTGTTGAAAAGATAACACTGACTCAGACGACTGCTTACAAAATACATTTTCATAGCTGTTTGTATGATGAGATACTTTAACTTTGTGGACTGTATTCAGTAGGAACCAACTGAAAGTCAACACCTCCAAATCCAAGAGCATTGCCTTGAGCCAGAACGGGGTCGCAACCTCTCCAGGTCATGACAAGGTCCAAATGGAGAAGCTTATGCATCTTCAAGTTTTGTTGACAAATGAGGGGAATATGGAGCAGGTGATCAATAAGTGTATTGGTGATAGGTCTGCAGTGACGTGGACACATCAAAATCCTTCAGTATCTAGAGACATTACAGTGGTTATCGTGCCATAAATAGCACTGCAGCCTGGATTACAAAGGAACTGCAGGTGAAAATGGCTGCCAACAAATGCACAGTTATACAACAGTACATCTTTGAAAAGCAGAAGTGGAGCCTTCTGCACGACCAACAAGAATGCAGCAAGTGATTTCTGGATGGTAAGTTTTTCAGCAGCCATGGTGCAGCACGAATAGCGATAAAACCAGCTGACTGAATTTGCTGGAGTTACACTTAGGTTGCTAGGTAACAGGGCTGGGCTCTGCTAGGGTTGCTGGGTAACAGCGCAGTGCTCCTTGAATGTGACTCAACAATTGAGAGGGTTGCAAAGCAACTCATTTTCCAGACATTTTTTGACTTATTGTTTTTTTTTAAGTGATTGAACTGTTTTTAGAAGCAGTTGAGACCCAAATGGAAGTATTTAAAAAAAAAAATGTAAATTTTGTATAACAGAACCAGTTTAATGTTAAAACTCTCCTTCCAACCTGAGAGCGGTTGAGCTATTTTTCATAAATAAATGTGCAGAGCTGATGGAGACTTACCCAAAGCTGGTTCTCTGTATGCAACACATTTCAGATTTTTCTTTCCATTAAAAACATGCAGTTGTTTCTATTAGTAGTGTAACAAAATGTGGGAAAGGTCCAGAGTTATTAAAACCACCTCAGCCCACTTACATTTAGTAATAATGTATAATATGGGAGTCCCTTGCTTTGACGTCACTTATACAACCTTCCCCAGACCAAGCTGTTGTTGCAGATATTATTCCAATGCTTGTTGTTTTTTTTCACGCTCCCTTTTCTCGGCGTCCCATGGCAGAGCGGATGGGAAACTCTGATGTCATCAACCTTGGCGCAGCGGGACGGAGGAGCATGCAGACCCTCAGGGTGCCACGATTGGTGCCCATGTGTTATAGTGCCCTGTAGATGGTGAAATAGATGGTGTGGTGCTGCCCGCCTGTGCTGCACCTGCGTCCCAGCATGCTGATTGATCAGTTTGGTCATGTGGAATGTCACCATCTGCTCCCCAGTCCCACTCACCCCTTCTTGTGTGAATGCCAATCACTGGCAGGAAGATAGTTATTTAAGCCATGTCAAATCAGGCGCATGACAATCAGCAGAGTGCCAACAACACTTGGAGAGGCAACAGCATGTCATGCAGTAAAAATATACAATTTTAACAGCAACAACACTGACTGAAAATGTGTTTTTAAATTTAAAAAACCAACAACAACAAAAAAAACATAGCCTTTTCTATAAATTTTTCTTCATTTTCATCAGGTCTCTGTTTTGGTTTCTCCTCTGCATCCGACCTCCTCATGGCCAACAATGTATCAAGGGGCCATCGGGAGTGACATTCTTCATAGCAGAACGTCAGAAACAGTGACATTTCAACCACAGGAAAATAAAGATATGCAAAAATGATCTCATTAACATTTGCATTACCTGTTTGGATAATCCCTTTTCTGACAAGACTGCAATTAACTAAGATTGATGCAAAGTTCAGGGTCAGGGGACTGTATAAATTGGCTCTTGGATCAGATACGTTTGTGTTATGAATGCTTAATGTGCCAGATAAGAAGACTGATCTCTGTCAGAGGAGAAGGTCACTCAGTAGCCACCAGTTGCCAGGGATTAGTTGTAAAACTGCTAATATATTTACTGATATCAGCATTTGGATATTTTGGCTTTATTCTGACGTTTTCTTTAATTAAGCAAAAAGAAAAAAAAAGCATGCATTTGTAAAAGTCAACCAATGATTGAACCAATGAAAGAAGCAGAAGCAGAAGAAGAAGAAGAAGAAGAAGAAGTGAGTGACCTCCTAACCTAGATAGGCTGGTTTGAATCGCCAGGATTAGACTTTGACTTTAAGGAAGCCGAGCGGACAGCAGCTCACCTGCAGACAGATTGAATCAGGAGGAAAATCACGTGTTTGTCACCGTTTGAAGTTTCTAAATATATAACTCTGGTCTTGAAAAGATTTAGGTTAGTCTTTATATTTGGACGCCAAACACCAGCTCCTCTGCGTCTTCACTCTACAAAACAAAACTCTGACTTTGGATGAAACGATTAATCAGATTAATCATGATTAATAAAGAACTAATGAATGTTAATTAAGTGTAATTACAATGTTAATTACAATGTTTGATAAAAATCAAACAAATGAATTTGTGTAAATGTGTGTGTGGACACCAAGGAGGTTGACCTTTAATGACCTCTGGAAACTTTTACTAACATCTTTACATTGATAGCACCACAAACAAAAAGTTTTGATGCACTAAAGCATCAATTTGAAGAAATCAAAGTAAAGAGAATTGGTGTCAAATGTTTTTGTTACATTTGTGCAGCAAAAATGTTCTTCATTCACGCAGCGACGTCTTGAGGAAGGCTTTACGCCAAACGTCTCTGAAAAAGAAAAATATCCCTTCAAAATAAAGCAAAGCAAAAAGTGGGGAAGAATAAAAAAATCTGTATTGTTTCATGAAGCAATTGAATCTCTCACTGATTAAATAGTTTCAAAGACATCCTAGCAAATAATGGAGTTTCTTATTTTCAGTTCGAGTGTCAACAGGAAATAAATACTATTATTATTCCAGCTCTCTGCTGCCTTTGAGCCTATCTTCAGTGTTTGCTGATGAGTCGGTACTGTGGTTTGGAAAAGACTTTGTTTTTGTCCCAGCGGGAATCATTTGATTGGATTCTTGTGAGGTGTCTGTAAAACACCAAGCCGTGCCAGCACCGGGTGCCATACTGTAGCTCTGTGCATTGAGCCAAGTCTATCTTTTCACCCCCCTCTCTCATATAGAAGGCACCCTTAGTGCAAGACACAAATGAAACTGTAAACATTTTTGCATATGTTTTGGTTAAAAACGATACGTGTGGTGGATTTGACCTCATACGGGAAGGATGACTCTTTTCAGGAGATGCTGCAGACGATCACCCAGACAGACCCAATAACCTTCAAACCCAGCTCTCCATGCCACACGTGCCTGCAAATTAAGACCTGGCTCTATTTGTGAATGTAGGTCAGACAAGGCTGTAGTATCCAGTGTTTACTGGAAACCTCTACCTGTCTAACAGGAGATTATCTTGATGGCGTCATCACTGCTTGTTGGTCCAGAGGAGGGATTTCCAGCCTTGTGTGTGTTCAACTTTACACTTACACGAGATGACATGCAAACAAGATGAAACCTGAGCGATAAGGATCTCTCATCATTACAATTATGTATTTTCTGGGGTTATTTATCCACACGTTGATTGGGAATCCCCTAGTTATTTTGGTTTTCATGTGAATTTATTCGTGTTTTTTATGCTTACAAAAACCCATGCCACCACTAATTGTAAAATAATGAGTTCTTTGTGTAATAATTTCCCACTTAAAAGCAGAAAAGCTCATAAATGATGTAACATTTTACAGCAAAAGCGTCATGTCTTGGCCACCCCCTCTGTGCAGGATGAAATGGTCCAGCCCTGATTTGCATAAGTTGTCTGCGGGTTGCTGCACAACCAGCAGGGGTGGGTTAGGGGAAGGAGTGTGTGTGGACGACACGCCACACACATGAGTAAAGAGGTGGACAGAGGAGCTGTGTGTGGAGAGCGCTGAGAGTCTCGTTGTGATCCAGACAGAGTTATGTACTGTGCTCATCCTGCCTCTGGGACAGGCAACAATTCACTGATGTACTGCTACAACATGAAGCCAGTGAGTATCTTCATATTTTATTAACCATCAATTAGGTTGGGCATGGTTTGTTTGTTTGTCTGTGTGTTTGCTGCATTCTTAGCTGTTCTGTTAGTTCATTTCCTTAATTTCACATCAAGAATCAACGTCAGATTTTAATGCATTTGCAGCAGAATCGTGAATAAACATTTTATCCCAATTGAAAGTTGTTGGAGGACTGTGAGCTTTTTGAGGATGTTCTCTTCTTTAAACAGGAAATTTAATAATGACTGGTGTGTGTTTTGAGGAAAGCTTTGCCTTTCAGATGAGTCAGTTCTGTAATAAGATGTCAACTTGGTTTAAAGTTATCATAAAGTTGCAACATTAGGAATTAAATTTTCTTGAACTCTTCCAGCTCCAGAGTAATCCCGTCGAGATGCACCAGTCAGGTTTCTCTTTGCTGAAAATTAAATTCCAGTTTGAACTGATTCAGGTTATTTTCCTTCTCCGGATTAAAATATAAAACAGGTTTCATAATCGAAATGTTAGCTTTGACGCCAGCAGAAAAGGACAATAAAATTATCCCAATTTATGCATTAAAACCTCTTTCTGACTTTTACCAAACTACAATAGAAGAGCAACATTGGGTGATTTGACTCTTAATTTTTACTTTGATGCATTTGATGATAAAAAAAATAAAAAAAAATCACAGATCAAATCAGAAAAAACAGAACAAAATCTGTCCGGCATGTAATAACTTTAAATTTACTTTTACTTCTTGTTCTAGGCTGACAAAAAGGCTTGTTTTTAAAACGCTTGAGTGAGACTTCCTGTTTGCTCTGTGCAATCCAGTCAAGCCTGGCAGCAGAAAAACATCTTGACATGAAGCAGATTGCCTCTATTTCTATTTGATTTAACCCCGCTACGTTGGAGCAGTCCCTGCACCACTGCAACCATTATCAAAGGCAGCTTTGATCTCGGAGAGACTAACCACATCCAGACATCGTGGATCACAGAGGCAGAAAATTGGTTGCATGTGGCCGGAGTTGGCCACGGTAGAGCGAGGCATGGGCCTTGAATAGCAAGTTGATGTTTCACTTATCTCACATCTTGATGCTCTGAGTGTGTGTGTGTGTGTTTACAACGCTGCTCTTCTTGGAGGACTATATACATATTCCTGCCCTAAAAAGCTTTCAGTTAATAGAAAATAATGATTTATTGCTTTTGAATTTCTTCTTGAACTGCAGGCGTAAAAAGGAAAAAAAAAGTGCATTATCATTTTTGTGATCTGATGATTGATGGCTCCTAAATCAATGCTATGCTAAAAGAGGGTTCCGTGGCGATGGCCCCTCTCTATCGGGGGCCAGAGAGGGCGTGCTGGGGCGGGGGTGTGACCATTATTAACGGGTCGCCTGCTATGCTGATGGTAAGGAGGACAATTGGCTTCATCCTCTGCCATATGCTGCCCGTGGCGGCTCAGACGGGCCGGGTGTCGACAGGGGCTCTTCTGTTTGGCCAAGCCCACAATCACCATGGGACTCTTGCCAGCCAGGGTCACGGCTCTGTGCGTGCACACGCGTGTGTGTGTGTGGTTTGCCTAAATGTGCGAGTCTTGCACAAGCGTACTCAAGAGAGTCTCTAATAGCCTGCTTTCCAGAACTTGTCGTCCGGGTAACTGACACCCCATTGATGCAGCGCAGGGAGGTTTATTTTCATTTCCTGGGGCACATCAAAGCGACGGAGGGAAGTGCAGGTGCAGGCCGAGCCTCTTGGTGGTTTTGGGCAAGGCGAGCGCCTGTCTGTGGGTGTCTGTGTCTGCGTGAGTGCAAGGCATGCTTTAATCTGAAATTTATTTGCCTTTCAGAATATTTGTTTTCCATTTTGTGTTATCTTGAGCACAAATCATCAATCAGTCAGTCAAAGCGCTTTACATCACAATAACACAAAGTCGCAGAAGTAGAAGTGCATCGATTGGAGTTTTCTGGTCAATCATCGATTAACAATTTTTAAAAAGATCGACCTGCCGATCACAATTTTGGCCGATAATTTTTTTTTTTCTAAAATATCACTACATATAGCTAGAAAGTTGCTGAGTTGGTAACAGTGGGATGAGGATTGTTAGCTGCAAACGTGCAGACATGACCTGGTGGGCCGGTCTGTCAGTCAAACCTTTCTCTCTGCAGAGCAGAAGAGGACAGCGGCTGATTTTTAGACATTTGCTGAGGTACAAAAGATCGGCTTCACATGTCGGTATTGGCCGATCACCGATCTCCAAGAATTAAGGAAATCAGTGCAAACCAGCAAAGAACTCACAGTCAACAAGCATTAGATTTTATCAAGTGCCGTTGTTCCACTTCAAATTGCTGATTATTGTTTCATTTCTAATGTCTCCAAATCAGGAGACATTATAAATGAAGGTGGGTTTTAGTCTAAATTTAAGGGAATCATCCATCCATCCATCCATTTTCCATCACCCTTCTCCCTAACGGGGTCGGGAGGTGCTGGTGCCTATCTCCAGCTGCGTTCCGGGCGAGAGGCGGGGTACACCCTGGACAGGTCGCCAGTCTGTCGCAGGGCAACACAGAGAGACAAACAGGACAAACAACCATGCACACACACACTCACACCTAAGGAGAATCTGGAAAGCCCAATTAACCTGACAGTCATGTTTTTGGACTGTGGGAGGAAGCCGGAGAACCCGGAGAGAACCCACGCATGCACAGGGAGAACATGCAAACTCCGTGCAGAAAGACCCCGGGCCGGGAATCGAACCCAGGACCTTCTTGCTGCAAGGCAACAGCGCTACCCACTGCGCCACTGTGCAGCCCATTAAGGGAATCATGACAAATTGAAATTGTTTTATGTTTTGGGGGATCTGAGTCCCAGCCGGACCTGATCATGATTAGCGCAGGGATTTCTCCTGGTGAACGGTTCCCAAATCCGGATGAGGAGGTGCATGGATCTACAGATTATGGATTACCACAATGGCTAAAAGTGTGCATCCGCACTCTGTTTTGTTTTCATTGCATTATTTCTTCAGATTGCTCCCATGCAAACTGAAATTTCCAAATGAGGCCAGAATACATTTTTTTTTTATTATTATTTAACCAGGTACGTTAAATACAAGTTTTTAATAAACAACCTGTTCAGAAAACACTAAAGCAACTTAAAAACAAACAGCAGAAAACAGAAGAATATCATAAAACAGAGGCAAAAAACTGCAGCCATATTCATCTGCAGACCTTGTGCTCACTTATTGTTTGCTTTTTTGTGATGCTGTTATGATTTGGTTCTATAGATTGAATTAAACTGCTGATTAACAAAAAGTAAACATCTTCCAGGACCAGAAATACCACAAATATTCAGGAATCCTGGAGGAAAATGTCTGAAATCAAGTGGATTTTAGTTAAGCATGATGATCCAAAGCAAATCCATATCTAAAATAATCCAAACTAAAATCTGACTAAGATGATGTGGCATGGCTTTAAACATGAGGGGGGGAAAAAATAATTTTTTTCTGTATTAAACTTTTGCTCCTTTCCACATGCTAACTTCACATGCTTTACAGCCCAGCTTACTGCACCAGAAAGTAGGAAAATGATCAGTTTATAAGGTGGTTTTAATTATTTTTTTCAGGTTTATGGGCAGCCTCCCAGCTCTGATGGCAACTCAACTTCACACTCATCAAGCAAACTGCCCAGCAATGTGTTTGCAAGCACCTTCTTTGGTGAGTTCAAGCCCAACAAAACCTCAAAACACTCATCCAAAAAATAACAATCAAATGTTTCTTGAAGTATCATGCTTCTTGCAGCTTTTGTAGCAGGTTATAACATATGACCAACATGTGATCCTCTTGTCCAACCTCCTTGTTTACTTTATAGATATAATTAAGATATAAAATGATGACAAAATGAGGCAAATTTGCCTCAATGGATGCAAGAAAAATATGAGGAAAGTGATAAATTTGTGATTAAATATTAAAAACAAATCGGTAAATTATACTTTATTGGTAGCACACTATTTCAAAAACAAGAAATCTTGCAAAGTATTTTTGCCTCTTCTTGTGAAAATATGATACAGAACAGAAAATTTCTAATTCTAATTTACAAATAATTTTTCAGCTATATATAAAAGCTTGTTTCAAGTTAAAATGATAGTTTCATTAGCAGAGTTTTTTTCACTTAAAACATGGGGGAGATGTTTTGTTATAAGTGAAATATCTGCCAGTTTTTTTTAACAATATTAAGGAATTTGTAACTATAAAAAAGCATTAATATATTGCTGATAAATTAATTTTAAGTTCAAGTGTATTAAGACATTTTGTGAGAGCTTGTGTTTTTGCAAAGTCTGAGACAAAGTGAGGAAAATGATCAAAAAGAAGCTGACAGACACAAAAAGTATAATTAAAATAATAGTTAAAAAAAAGCCCAACAAAAGAAAAAAAGAACAAAAACAGGGATCAAATAAAATAAAATGGGACTGGGGAACAATGAAAATAGAAAACAAAACACTTAAAACCCAACAGTAAGGGAAGATTTAAATGTTTGTGACAAAATGTAAACTTCAATCAGGTCAGAATATGAAGCTGGTTAACAGTGTTAAATAAATAAAACACAAATAGAAATTTAAAACAACATAATTAAATGGCTAATTATTGCACTGCATGGTATACCATGAGAGCATTAAAGGAGATATATGAAATGAGCAGTGAAGCGACCAGACATGTTATGTGCTGTTTAATTGAGACAGTAAAACTTAAGTTATTGCATGTAATTTCTTTGGACCGGGGTCCAGTCTTCTGCTTTATAACATGACTGGCAGTTCAAGACACCTCAGCAGTTCAGGCTTTAAAACATAATTCTTCATTTCAGAGGGGATGAGCCATTCTCCGGACATCTGGAGCGCCGTAAACGGGCTGAACCAGCAGGGCTATGAAGGAGCGCTGGGGGCCCCGGCGGGCCACCAAGCCCAGCTGGGGAGCTACAGCAGCCTGCAGCCGACCCACGGTAACCTGGTGAGTTTTCCTTCACCGGCCCTGGTGAATGTTGATACAAAAACTCTTGGTTTTAAAACGCGTGTTCTTTCTGCTCAGGATTTTTCTCCTCATTCGGTGCTGGCGGCTGAAATGAACAGGGGTTTACCGCCGATGTCCTCCTTTCACCGCAACAACGCGGTGTCCCGCTCTCCCTCCGACAGCCGCTCCGAGAATCCCGCAGGTGAGGAAAACTACAAATAAGAGCTTATTTTTACTCTTTGTTGCATGATGCAAAAAATAAATAAATAAATAAAAATAATAATAATCTTGTGTAAATGTCTTAGTACACTTGAAATAAGAAAAACTGAGTAGCAAATTTAGGAGGTTTTGTCTAACACGATATTGACCCTTTGCAACTAAGTCACTTGTAATCATTTGAGGCGCCATGATGGACGTTTTGCCTCTTTATTCATGGCTTCTACTTGTTGGCATCGAGCTAATTTGTCTGCTAACAGCTAGCTTAGAAACCGACCCATTACTCCTCATTCCTAACTTGTTGACCAAATTACCGACTTTGTCTGAATTCACGACACATGATTTATCACTAAACGGCGTTGCCTTTTACACTGCAGCGGCATTAAAAACGTACAAAAGCCGAGATGCTAACCAGATCGTTTCATACATGCTACGTGACAGTGCGACGCTGTTTCCATGGTTACCAAGGGTTAGAGCCTATCTTCTCCATAATGCGATGTTTAATATCTTTCTAATCGCCCTTATTTATAAAGTAGATGGACGTTAGTCTTCTTACCTTGTAAAGAAACATTTTTAAAGTGAAATCACCTTAATAAAGCGACATTGGTTGTTTTTTTTTGGTCCCACATGGCGGACGTCACGTGCAAAGGGTCAAGGGTCAATTATTGACTCAGTTTGAGTCAATAATCTCTTACGATTTATTTTTAAAAAGAGATCAATTTTTTTCACCTCAAACATGGGGAAAATGTTTTGTTATTAATTGAAAAATCTGCTAGTTTTTTTTTATCAGTATTAAAGAATTTGTAACTTTATAAAAGCGTGTAAAGTGCAAGTTTTAATGGTTTTTATATTGGTGGAATTTCTAATAGTTCTTATTTATTGTTTGACCTCAATTTCAAAAATGGAAATGGGTGATTTTTGATTATTGGCAAATGTGAATATGCCATTTGCCTAAGTATATAATAAGATCAATAATAAGATCCTTTTTTTTAGCTATTGTCGCTAAATAATAGAACTTCAATAAAAGTCAAAATTAAAACGCAAATAATTTGTTTTTCTAAGTTGATTTCTGTGAAGTAAAAAAAGCACATATTTTTATATATTCACATAATGTCACAATAAATGTGTTTGTTAAGTCTCAGGAAGCCAAGTGAATGTGTCAGGAGCGTCACAGACAGGCGATACGCTGGGAAAAGCTTTGGCCTCTGTAAGTATGAACCACCTCACTCATTAAAGCTACTTATCTGTGCTCCGTAATGTTCAAACGGGTCAGGTCAGAGCATAAAACCAAACCTTGGGGTCCCACAGCTATAATTCATAACTTCCTGTGGGGCAACAGAAGAGCACCACACATTAAGGAGGGGTTACAGTCGTGTGGTGGGACGTTTTATTGGCTGCAGTGCAGTAAAATGACAGGAATGGATGAGTTTAGTTCAGGTTACGAGGAAGCTCCAGGGGTTGTGGCAGCAGCTGTTAAAGCTTACACAGAAATGACAAGTTGTGCTTTTAAAATGATCCATGCTCTGGTTCCTCTGCTGCTCCTTCTCTCTGTCAGATTTATTCCCCCGATCACACGAGCAGCAGCTTCCCCTCCAGCTCCTCCACACCGGTGAGATCTCCTTCCCCGCTCCCAAACACAGCTGAATCTACAGGTAGGAAAGCAAAATAATCATTATTTATTAGAGTTTTACGTTTTCATGCAGGATATAATAATTTTCCTTATGGTTTTCTTTCTTTTTAGGGAACAACTTGTGGCCCCGCAGTTCGGTTCAGCCACCGGTGTCGCCGCATTTTGAGTCCTCACTTATATCATTGGTAAAGATCTGGATCTTATTTTTAAATTAAATCTCTGCGTCACATTGTAAATTTGACAAAGTATTTTTGTTCATGTTTCTAGTGCAAATATCTTATCATGTGAAATAATCCAAACCTGACTTATGAGATAGAAGAGCTTGCTCTAAGTCAGTAATTCTTGAATATTGATGAAACATTACAGGTTATTGTAACAAACTGTTTATTTTCTCTTTTTAAAAAAAGGAATTTAATTGTTTATTTGCATCTCATATGTAATTCTAATAATGTATAAAAAGGCTTAAATGGTTAAATAAAAAATCTACAGAATGAAATTTAGTAGAATAGACAATACTGAAATAAATATTACATTGGCGAAAAAAGATAAAAATTGTATTTCCCGACACTTGGAAAAAAAACTTGATGTCTGGAGCATAAACTACAAATGAACCTCATTGAAAACCTCCTGGTTATTCCAACAAATATTGATTCCTTTACTTTTCCTGAGTTAAAACATCACTATTGTTGATTCTAAATGAACACGAACTGTTTTCTTTGCATTATTTAAGGTCGAAAGCACTGAATCTTTTTTGTTATTTTGACCTTTTTGCATTTTCTGCAAATAAATACAAAATTGTTGCTTGAAATTTCAGAAACATGTTGTCAGTAGTTCACAGAACAAAACAACAACGATCATTTTAACATACCTTCAAAGAGTAAAACTGATCATTTTAAGTGGTTTGTGAATTTTTTCCAGAGCTGAATATTGAACTAAAGGTTTACGTGTGTGTTGATGGATTTAGTCTCAGGTGGAGGACCGCCTGGACAGATTGGACGACGTCATCCACGTTTTGAGGAACCACGCCGTGGGCCCCACTTCCTGTCTGCCCAGCGACATCCACGGCTTACTGGGCCAGTCCCACCACAGCCAACCAGCCTGCACAGCACCACTCACCTGTCACACTCCAGCAATGGTTAACAAACATTAATTCAAAGTATCAAAACGGTGTAATAATGTTGTTTTTTGTGTAATTCTGCATTGTTCAGCCCATCCTCTTTCAGCAGATGATGGGATTTTCCTGCAGCTGGAATGAAAGTCTGCATGTTCACAGGGAAAGGATATTTAGTCTAATCCTCTGGGGGAGGGCATATTAAATTCTCCCACTATCCTTTTTTTTTTAATGATGTGTCAGATAGAAGTGGATCATCCTGAAGAGAATTGGGGGAATTTAAATGGTGTAGAGTAGTTTTAGGAGAAGGATTATGCTCGTCTGGAATTGAATTATTTGTGGAGTAGAGGATCTGTTTGGGCTTTTCGGCAACACTTTATTTGTGCATCAGACTGACATGACATAAACATGAAGGAGTCTTCATGAACGTCTGCAACTGTTGTCATAAAGTGTCATTCAGTAAATAAGGACACTTTTAATGCAAAGTTGTTCTAAAACCTGCATTAATAGACCATTATTGACTGCTTTATTCAGTCAATAATGACACTATAAAAGCAGATTTTCATTAAAACTTGCATTAAAACAGTCAACTTTGCATTTTTGTCAATAATGACATTTTAAGAAATTTATTATAAAACTTGAGTTTAAAAGTATATTAAAAGAGCAAACCTTGCATTATTGAGTCAATAATGACACTAATGAGAAGAAGAAGCTTTGAGCTTCTATGCATCACAAATCTGGAACAAACTCCCAGAAAACTGTAAAACAGCTGAAACACAGACTTCCTTTAACTCTCGAATGAAACCCACCTGTTTAGAGTTGTATTTGAAAAATAATCAATTACGAATTTAACGATGGCATTTGACGTAATGTAATGTTTTGATTGTTGATTCTATGTTGCATAACTTTGTGTTTTTGTGTTTGTTATCATGTAAAGCACTTTGAAATGCCTTGCTGCTTAAATGTG
The DNA here is from genome assembly GCA_911649635.1 of Poeciliopsis gracilis. Classification (NCBI taxonomy): domain Eukaryota; kingdom Metazoa; phylum Chordata; class Actinopteri; order Cyprinodontiformes; family Poeciliidae; genus Poeciliopsis; species Poeciliopsis gracilis. The sequence continues at coordinate 558,073 of CAJVRI010000506.1, forward strand.
CTAGTCACATAAAATTTGACTGATTGATTGATTGATTGATAAATTCATAGCCACATATAATGCTGTGGAAAGAAGTTCTAGTTTCCACTGCAAATATATGCAAGTATACCTGGAAAAAGTCAAAACTAACTTATAAGTAACTTTTCAGCAAGAAATAGGAGCTTGTTTTTAAGTATATTATCATTTTTAGGAACTAAACATTTTCCATATAATAAGGGGAAAATGTCTTGTTTACTGACAGATTATTTCACTTATAACTTGCATTTTTTATTTATATTAAGGAATCATTGACTGAAAACAAGCTCATATGTAGAAAAGTTACTTGCAAGTTAGTTTTGTCTGATTTCATGCACAGTAAGATATTTGCACTAAAAAGTGCTCGGTATAATTTAGTGTTTTTTGCACTATTAGTCTGTCAAATAAAACTGTAAAAAATACCCTGTAGCTTGTACTTCTAACATGACAAAATGTGACAAAAGTTCAATGCAAAGCAGTGTTTGTGTCCCAAGAGTAAAACTGTTGAAGTTCATCATTTATAGAGGGAATTTGACTCGTGTTTGACTCGTCTTGCTCTTTGTGACTCCTAAAGGTCGAAGGTGTCTCCATGAACAACAATCACTCAGCCTTCCAGAACAGAACACAAAATGGCCACCCGTATCCGCCCAGACAGAGGAACGCATTCTTACAGGGTGCAGGAGGAGGTAGTTATTCCTCCTGTCTTACCAGCTTTTTTCAGATTTGTTTTTTTTTTTTTGGATTGTCTTAGTGCAATGTTTGTTTGATTTTGCACAGGCGGTGGTTTGGGTGTTCAGAGTAACCTGGAGTTAAAGATGGAAAGCAGGGAAGGGGAGGAGATGATGCACACCAACCACGACCTCGGCTTAGACAGCCCGAGATCAGACGAGGAGAGTGAACACAAAACACACGGAGAGAACAGCGCGCAGAACAGGTAATAAACAAAAAATAACAAATTTATTATCATACATTAAAAACAATAATCCAATCTATTGTATTTGTACTGGCGAATTAAAAAAGACGGTGAGACCACCTGCTGGAGGGCAGGAGAGACTAAACTTTATGTCATAAACTACAAAAACAAAAAATCTCACCAAGTAATTTTCATAGTTTCTAATTGAAATAAGATAAAATTAACTTATAAGTAACTTTTTATGATACAAAACTGAAAGAAGTTCTTTCTTAAACTGGAATCAATTAAAAAAACCAAATATAATTTTATCATTCACATCAAACAGCTGGTTTAGTCTCATTTTGATTACCTGTTTTCAAGCAGAATAGACAATAATAAATAACTAACATTCAAATTATATTTTAAATAGATGTTTCGTGGTTGTTGAATAAGCATAAGCTTTTTTTAAAGTGTATTGAATCAAACCAAATAAAACCGTGTTATGAAAGTCACCAGAAGAGGGCAGAGAAAACCAAATAATAACTGAACACTGTCCTCTCTTTTCACCTTCTCTTAAGTTTATATTTTTGTTTAACCTGCAAACATTTCCCTTCTCACGTGTTTTCCGTTTTTCGTTGCAGCATCCACGAGGACGAGGACCTGAGCCCAGAGCAGAAGGCCGAGCGCGAGCGAGAGCGGAGGATGGCCAACAACGCCAGAGAGCGTCTGCGTGTGCGGGACATCAACGAGGCCTTCAAGGAGCTGGGCCACATGTGTCAGCTGCACCTGAAGAGCGAGAAGCCGCAGACCAAACTGCTGGTTCTGCACCAGGCCGTGGCCGTGATCCTTAGTCTGGAGCAGCAGGTCAGAGGTCAGTGCAACAGCGGAGCGAGAATGTGCTGTAAGTGACTGGGGGTGTCTGAGAGACCAGACAGAAATTAAAGCCAACATAAAATACATTTTAAATTATATTACTTCATTTTTTTTAAATATAACAATGGCATTGAATTAAATCTTTATAGATTTACAGATATAGTAATGCACTCGATTAATTTTGTTCGATCATGCAGTGCCATAGGTTTATTAAGTTTCTTGAAATTATTTTTTAGCATTATTTTATAGGTGCAATATCACAGCTTCTTTTTAAAGAACTATTTTTATACACAGTGTATAGTTTTTAGCTATTTTACATTTTAGATTGTCTTTCATTTTGAGTTGTAAATTGCAATTTGCTATTTTGCCCTTTGCTGCTGTGATCCATGTATTTCCCTTTGGCTAGTATGAATTGCCCTCTATCTATATACTGACCTATCCAGCTAGCTTCATTGCTATCAAGCTATCTATCTAGTTACCAAGGTAACTAAATATCTATCAATCTTGCTATCAATCTATCTCGTGATCAAGCTATGTAGTTAGCTTGATCAAGCTATGTAGTTAGCTTGATCACTAGCTATCTATCTGGCTATGTAGCTCGCCATTTAAGTAGCTAGCAAGATATTTGTCTGTCTAGAGTTAATTGGACTTTTTGACTTTGATAACTTTTGACAACTTTAGGTTCAATATCTCAATTTTTACATTTACTGTTTTTGTAACCAGTAAAATATTTCCGTTCTGCAGAGAGAAACCTGAACCCAAAGGCTGCATGTCTGCGGAGAAGAGAAGAAGAGAAGGCGTCCAGCATCATGTCGGATCCACAGTCTGTACATCTCGCTTTCCATCCGAGCCTGACGGACCCGTCGAACCCCATGGGTCACCTCTGAGCACCTGTTACAGACAACTCAAAGTTTCACTTAAAGCATTTCATTCATTTACATCAACGATCAGTTTAAATCACTTTACAAACTGATGCAATGGCTTTCAAAAGTGTTCCTGCCCTTTGAACTTTTTACACATTTTGTCACATTGCATCGATAGTCCGCGATGTGTTTTACTGAAATTTTATTGTAGTTGTGATTTGGAGGGAAGATAACACAGTTTCAAATATTTTCTACAGATAAAAATTAGTATTCAGCCTCCATTGGTCAGTAAAAATTTTTGGGCACAACAAAAGACAAAACATTTTCTCCATTCTTTTTACAAAATAGTTAAAAGAAATTGGATCCTTTATAAAAGCATAGCAGACGTTTCAAATTATTGTTTGTAAAAAATGATATAATCCACTACTTGTGTTGCTCGATATCAAGAAAATCCCAATTAGCAACGTTATTGTTTGTTACTGTAACATGACAAAATGTAGAGGAGTTTCAGGAAGGATGAACATTTTTGCAAGGCACTGTAAATGCATGACATTTGATTAGCAGCCAACGCTTTGTGATAAACTTTCACAATACGATTAAATGATTTGTAATTGCTGCGTTTTGGACGAATCGGTTCAAATTCGTCCAGAACGGCTCCCTGATGAGAAAGTGTGATGCAATCGAACAATCATTTCTTCTCTTCCCAAACGGACTTTTATAACTTTGTGCCTAAACATGACTCGTATCAGACAAATGCATTGTAAGCTGCAGGTGTTTTGTACATATTTTTGTAGTTTTATCGCTAATATTTGTGTTGCAGTACATCAGAATGGACTGGAGAGTTTCGTTTGTGCCGTCTAAAATTGGCAAACAGGTTTGTTAGTCATATTTTCACAAAGCTCAGTGGGCAGATTTTGTCACGTTTTGGTTTTAGGCAACATATTTAATTTTTCCTGTGGGCTTTGTGTGAATGTGTGTGTGTGAGTATGTGTGTGTAAATACTGCAGGGGTTTGAACATTCTGTGAATGAACAGATCTCCAGGAATGTTCTTTTTAATCTCACATGGACATTAAACCTGGGCTGTAATCGTGTTTTTATATTTCTTTAATGCACTGCTAAAAGGATTTTACTTTCTGTGTAAAATAATTCTCCTTCTTGTAATTATTGCTCTTCAGATGTAGTCAAACAAACCCTATGCATGTGGATGTTTGGAACTTAAAACACATTTTTAAGTTATAAGTTATCTTTTATACAAATATTGTGAACTTTATCATATGTCTTGATATGCTTTTAATTATTATTTTAATCATGAAGCCTGTTTTTTTGTGCAGTTTTACTAGCTGTACCTAAATTTAACGCTCTGAGCAATACAGTGTTAAAAACAAACTATGTTCACTCACTGCATTGTTGAACATAAAGAAAGACCAAAATAATCTGAAACACTTATAACATGTGCAGAATGTGTACAGTTTGAGTTCCAGGCATGTGTTGATATGAAAATGTAGCAATAAATGTCTTTCTAAAAATGCTTTTCCTCTCTTATGTTCCAGTATTTTAAAGTTTGAACACATAGTCATCTGCATAGAGTATGATATGAAGTTACTTAGAATCCATAGTCATTTTCAAAACAAATGTTGTGGAGGAAGTTATTCAACACACACTTTGCAAAGAAAAATGCTTTATTCAAAGCTTGATTTGAACATTTTTATCTACCCCAGAGGCTTGACGAAGGTAAACGAAAAGAAATTAGACAGTTGTGTTTACTATCTTCCACTCTTTAAGTCAAATTAATTTATCCAGTTTTAGATTTTGAGCCTAAATGTGAGTTTGTGAAAGATAAACTTACAGCAGTAAGTTGTGTTAACTTTGATCAATTCAGTCAAACCTCCAAGAGTTTAATAAACTGGAGTTTTTAGGTTAGCACTTAAAAAACTGAAAGACAGGAGTGGGAACCATTTCCCAGAATGCTTAGCGGCTTGTTTTTGTCTCCAGTGCGTCACATTGATCTGACTCTTGTGTTTCATTAATGCAAATGTTCATTTTAATGCAATTCTCAGTTAGCAAAGCTTGAGGATAATGTCCTGTTCACACTGAATGTTTCTGAGCTCAATTCATTGGGATGTTTAATAAAATTCATCATCAGATCAGAAACTTTGTTCCTGCAGTTTGAAACAAGAGTTTAAATTATTATAAAATAAAATAAGTATTTATTTTAACTTGATATTGTGAGTAAAATAACAAAGAAATGTGGCTCTGTAACTCGGTGATGGCAGATTTTTAGTTAAAATTCAGAATTCAAGATTATTGAAGTTAAAAACAATGTTTAGAAACTTTGTCTCTTATTGTTAAATCAACTTCATGAACTTTAATTTCTAAGTTAAAACCAAAACAATTTTCTTGTTGACTTAAATTACATTTTCAAGACAGCAGGTGGACTTTCATTTTCAACTTAAACCACCTACAGATGTTTTACAGTGTATAAAATATGAATATACAAATAACAGTAATTTCAACAACTTGTTTACAATAATAACTATTATTAATTGAAACATGCAAATTAATAAATCAATTATTCCTCATTACTGTTGTTTTTAAGTACATTTTTGTCTGTGTTGCCATGTAAAAAATAAAGCCTCACCATTCATCATAGAGTGGAACATTAAGTGAAATTCAACAATACATTCACAAGGCAACAGGAAAGCATGTGTACGTAAGAGGATTAGAGCTGCTAAGAAAAAAAGCTTCTGACTTTAATCTCCGAATTCTGAGAAAAATTCTGAAATTAAAATCAGAATTCAGAGAAAAAAAAAAAGTCAGAATTCTGAGATTGAATTCTTTTTTTCCCAGTGGCCCTAATCCTCTTCCGTAGATGTGAGCATGATGCACGAGGGATGTTGGGTTTTTCAAAATAAAGGAAGACAGAACAAAAAGTCATGTCAACATCTGGAGAATTGGGAGGAAATCCAGAACAACAACTGCCAAAAAAAAAAAGAAAAAAAGTGAAGAAAGAGAATAATAACTTTAAAAAAAAGCATTGAATATTAATCCGGAAATAAGCCCCTTTGTTTCTTTATAACTATTCCAAACCCTCAGCGCTGTTTCCACCGTGACGTCAGCGCATGCATGCGGACCGCTGCAGCTCAGTCTGCAGGTTTGTGCGGCGGTGTGACGTCAGCGGCGGTCATATGATGAGGAACGGCGCGGAGTGACCGCCTCTCTGAGCGGGACTCCGGGATCCAGTCCGGGCGGAGGCAGAGCAGCCGGATCGCTCCGAGGTGGAGGAGGAGGAGGAGGAGGAGGAAGAGGAGGAAGACCTACCGCTCCTAAAACCGGACACACACACGCACGCACACACACACACGCACACACACACGGTAAGTTTCTGATCGACTTTAAGATCTCCCACTGTTTTATCCCGTTACTTTACTTCGGAGTTAAAGTTTGAAGTCTGAAAGTTTAGCCTGAGCAGAACCAGAACCAGAACCAGAACCTCGCACGCCTTGTGGATGATTTCCTTTCACATGCTCCCTGTTGCCAAAATGTCCACCAACAAGAACAAATAATGCGAAAAAAGACTTTAAAATTTACGATTGAAATACATATTTTTTCACTTTAACATGTCAGTTTGATTCGGCTTTATGATCATGTTATTACAGAGATCCTTTGTTTGCTGTTAGCCCACTAATTTAAGAGGTCAGACTGACTGTTTTCCAAGTTATTAATCTGATATTATGAGTATAGATAGAACAGTTAATGCTACATAGATCAGAATGTGTTGCATTTCTCTTAATCTGATCATTTATAGTTTGCAAATGTTTTTTTTAATACTGTCTTCTGAGTTTATTAACAATAAGATGAAGTTTATTCTCTGTCAGAGAACGTTTGGATGAAGTAGTTCAAGGAGAAAAAGAGAAAACTGAACTGGTTAAAATCATAATGTGCAAGTCAGACGCAAAAGAAAGAAAAATTGGTGTCGTTCAACTTTATTTATAAGCAAGGAAACTGAGATGACTTCACGATCAAATGCGTAATCTATGCACTGAAAGCATCTCAAAGTTAGCACTTCAGTTCAAAAATATTTTATTTAATAAAAAAAAAAAAAATGACACCAATCTTTTCCCCTCCAGCTTCATGTTGCATGATTTTAATCCTTTTATATGTCGTTTGTTGCCTAATATGAACACAGACGTGTTTTGAGAAGCTCTGCAACACAAAACAAATGAAATAACAAAAATAACGTTAAGCCAGGCAACAAAACCTCAGTTTACAATCAACTGTTTCTTCTTATCATCGCTTGGTTTTTGAGATCATAATTATTATTTTCATCTGCGGAGAACTTAACAGTTTAATGATGGACGTCAAATCTAAAGGAAACGATTTTCAGGTTTATATGAAATTCCAACGGAGCAAATAACCATTTTATTTAACTGTAGGTGAAGCTATATTTTAAATCTGTGTGTGATTAATTTTTTTGTTTTGTTTTGTTTTACTTTCACTAAACTAACTAAAAGAGTTGATTCTTTACCTGCATCATAGTTTTTATCTTTTGGTTCTATTCTACATAGCTGATGTACATCACTTCCTGTAATGTATGCTTCACTTCCTGTCCAGTTTTCAGTGATTTTAGAGTTTTATTTCTCGTGTATGTAGCTCATTTTCTTTGAGGCGTGTTTTCCCTGACCCTTATTATGCCCTCAGATGGACGATTCGTCGCCTCTATGTCTCTTTCCACTCAGTTCAGCTGCAAATGCAAAATGTACTCACACTCCATTTTATCACTTTAAAACCTCAAAGTTTAACGTGTTTCATTGATAAACACAAAGTAGTTTATAATTGTAAGGAGGGATTAAAAATACTTAACAGAAACAAATAAGAACATGAGGCGTGCTGTTTTTTTCTAGCCCCTTTTACTCTGATATCTCTAAATAAAATCATCAGTAACTAGTGGCCAACTGGAGTAAACAGTCATTAACTTAATTTATCTTATCATAATTCAACTTAGCTTATCTTGACTTAACTTATATAACCTTAATGTGCTTTATCTAATGTTAGATAAGTTCTAACTTATCATAATTTAACTTATCTAATCTTAACATGCATATCTTTTATTGACTTAATTTATCTTATCTTATCCTTACTCAATTTGTCTAATCATAGATAAATTATATATAACATAACTTATCATAATTTAAGTCATATTGTCTAATTGTAACTTGTCTAACATCAACATACATAACATATATTATATATTACCTTATCTGATGCTAATTTAACCCTATCTAATTTTAACATACATGTATTATCTTATATTAAGTTATATCTTATTTTATCTTAACTCATATAAATTTGGCAATGTGTCTTGTGTATTTTAGGATTTTCTCTAACTAGTTTCCAAGGAGAAATTTATCTTAATGAAGTTTTTCCACTTGATCTTCCTCCCTTAAGCTGCTTTTAGCTCTTCCTTTAGTCGTGGATCGTGCAGAATGAGGCTCTTGAGACGATCCAATATTGTTTGCAGCACAACGCCTCCTCTGTTCGAGTGTTTCTGCCTCATAGTGGCGCATTTGTGGACAAACATACTCCCGAAGCGTTACCCCATGAAGTGGGTGACGACACCCGTCGCAGTCGTCATGCAGCCGGTTCATCTGCAGCTGCACAATAGTCGTCCTGTCATTAGCGCACACAGAAGGGGGCTGTTTTTATTGCGCAGCAATATTATCCTCTCAGTGCACATTCATTCTGCCGGGTGCAGCTGCAGAGGAGCGCCCAGCATGTCTGCCTCTGTGCACACCGGGGCTCTGTTTTGTAAACAGCTTGCTTCGCTGTACCAGCCTGATGCATCAGTTTTCAAACCGCTCTCCCATACAATGCCAGCCTCCGTCTAACATGTGATGGTTATTCCAGCAGGTTAGGCAGCGGCGGGATGGAGTCTCACAGACTCAGCGGCTCCACGGAGGTCCAGATGCAGAGGGGCTACGTGCTGCAGCACCGCCCTGCAGCAGCCGGCAGCCAGGAGAACCTGTTTGGAGTGAGAGTGCAGGTTCAGGGATTCAAAGGCCAGCCTTACGTGGTTCTGAACAGTTCTGGTCAGGAGATCCACAAGGACGTGTCTGTCATTACCCACCAGGCGGGTTACCACCCCGGGATGGTGAGAAGGTCTGTGGATGAGACGCAGCGGAGGCCAAGCTCTTCTTCTGGGTTTAATTATCAGAGTCAGTCTGAGATCCTGAGGCTGTATGACCCAGAAAAGAACCAAAGCATCTCCAGCTCCCGACACGCATCGCGTTCTGCTGAGCCTGCCAAACCCAGGATCCCACTGCCTGCCGAAGGCCCTGCAGACGACCCGGCGGATCTCGACCACGACCTCACATCCTCCTCAGAGGGACACAGCGCTCCGCTGTCCCCAAACGCAGTGGACACCGACTCCATCATGTCCGTCGGCAGGTTAATAAGCCAGTTCAACAGCAGCCTGCAGAGGGGACGAGGTCCGAGAAACAGGCTGGACAAAGAGGCGTGCCGGCGCTCCCGCAGCGTAGACAGCAGCCGCACCTCCAGCTCCCCTTCCTCGTCGCCTTCAGCCAGCAGAGCGTCTTCCCTTAAGGGCAGCAGAGGAGAAACCCCAGCTGGGGTTTATCCCCCTGGATCAGCCAGGGCGCGCCTCCTCGGCGGAGAATCCGCTCGGACAAACAGAGTCGAGGAGAGCAAGCCGAGCAAGGGTCAGCAAGGGAGAGAGACGGCACTGCTGTCCAAACCGCCGGACAAAAGAGACGCACAGGTAAAGAGGTTGTCAGGGAGCTACGGAGTTTCTTAGAAGTCAGTATTTATTGGGTGTATGTTCCCTAACCAGGTTACTCCTGATCTTCTGAAAGGACAGCAAGAGCTTTCAGCAGATCCGCCTGAAGAAGCAACAGAGCAAATACTCTTCACATGTCTGAAGAACGGGTGAGTGCAGCGCAGGTCCACGCTCTCGCAACAGATCAGAGGGTGATTTGCATTAAAAAGGTGTGCAAAATGGAAATTATAGGGCTCGATTTAATTTATCATATTATTAATCGATTGTTGCAGCAAGAAGAAACCTCAACTCTTTATTTCAATTGGAGAAATGCTCTGGAACGACACAAGAACATGCAGCTTTGAGACACAAACTCTGAGCAGGATAAAACACCCCAAAGTTTTACTCAAGAAACAATACTTCAATATGTTTTTACTCAAGTAAATGTAGAAAGTGCCCATCCAAGAAATCACTCAAATAAGAGTAAAAAAGTGTTTGGTTAAAAAGTCGACTCAAGTGCTGAGTTAGCAATCAAATTAGCAATCATTTAATATTTAAAAATTACCTCATCTGATGGACCAAATTAAAAGTTAAGTGGAAATTTTGGTATTTTCAGAATGAAAAAATAACAAAATCAGGCAAAAGAAAATGTTTCCAAATCAGTTTCTTTCAATATAAAACTTGAACAAAAACTGCAAGTGTGTCTTTGCCTGGTGAATTTTGGGTTAAAACATTTGTTTTTCATTCAGTGGGTTGAAAATCCAGACATTTTACTCAAGTGCAAGTCGAGATACTTCATAATAAAATTAAAAGTACAGTGTTGTAAAAATACTTAAGTTAATATAACGGAGTAAATATAACAAGTTACTACCCATTCTGCACAAACCAGAAGCAGCGAAACGTACAGAGCTTTGCAAATGTATTCATAGCTCTTTAACTTTTTACATTTTACAATTATTCACCATCATATTAAATTCCAGTAAAATATATTAAAGCTTGAAAGACATAAAACGAAAGCTTCAGTTTTTGTTATTACCTCAGCAAGGTGTAGAACCGCGCCTCTAAAGTACACGAACAACAAGTTAAATGTTTCTGTTCTGGATTATTTCTTGTGAACTTGTGCAAGATTTCTGTTGTCAAACTGGTTAAGCTTCTGTTTGCTCATAAATCGAGGTTTTACAGATAGCGACTCTAACAACTGAGACGCCAAACGTCATGTAAAAATGTATACATTCTAGTAAAAATGAAGCTTTTATGTGAAGAGGGCTGGAGGCACTAAAAAAAGAATAATTCTGAGAATTAAATAAGAATTGGTTTTTCAGTGACCCAAATAATCTTTTGTATCAAAAGATATGGAAACAGAAAGTTAATTATTTATTAATTAACTTAAATTACAAATTTTAGTTTGTAATTTAAGTTTGTAATTATTACAAACAAAATAATTACAAATTTTGTTTGTAATTACAAAATTACAAACAATTTTGTAATTGTTTGTAATTTTAAAACAATTACAAAATTATGACAGTTGACATTTCTGTCTCCAGCATCTTATGTCAAACTAGCTTTAATAATATGCAGGTGTTTCTTATTTATAGGGTTAATTCTGATCCTGAATGTATCTTACACCACCGCATAATGTTTATTACTTAAATAAATTGTGTCTAACTGTAATTGAATCACTGTCTGGGATTAATGACAGACAGCCATTAATCTAAACTGTAAACTTCCATAACAAACTGGTATTTATAACAGAATCAAAAGTATAAAACCAGACATTTAGCCTGCACTATCCACTGAAAGTCTTGCTCTCTCTCACCGTCTCACAGCAAAATACATTTTCCTTTATCCCTCATCTGCTGACGACACATTTTTACAAGCCGTAATGCTGCGATGCTTTGCGCTATCCAACGGTTTCTGAAAGGGGAGTCGTTGCGCCAATATCGGGTTATTACGGTGATTTCACTCCCAGCGTTGCAGGGGGAAGGTTTCACTTCGGTTCTGATGAAACACTCTTTTAATAGATAGTAAATTGTAGATAAATGCTAAATATTGAAAGTTCTACTCACATGATGTTCAAAGAACTTTGCACAATTAAAATAAGCAAAAATATCCAGGCAGAGATTTAAAACTTAGGCCTTAAAGGGTTAAATAAAAGTTTTTCACACCTCTGTTCTTCCTTAACTTAATTTTTAGACACCAATTTGTTGCTAGAAACATCAAACCATTTACTCCACAACAACTCAATATCAGAATTCAAAAGTATCAATACTAATTCACAGATTAATAATTTTGCTTGTAAAGAAATTCAGTTTTTTTTCCCCCCTTTGAAAATGTGTTTTGGAAACTTTTTTCCAGCATCGTTTAGTGATGATGAGTTAGTGGTTTCGCAGCTATGTTCCTGCAGGAATCTGGCTGCTGTTCCAGCTGTGTGAACTCAAACTCCCAGTAGTCAGGAATGCAAAGCATGACCACGGTTTCACTGATAAAATAACTGCTTCTTCTGGAAAATATTAAACATCCACCAGTTCCTGCTTCGTACCAGGGGAGAAAAACACATTCAAGCAGAACTCCTGCTCTCCTCTGGAAGCTGGCAGCGAATTTGAAACTTTATCTTTTCAAACAAAAAGTTCCTGCAACTGCGGCGTTTCAGAACTGTGCGTCCTGTTTTTCCAGGACCGCAGATGATGACCCCACAACCCAAAGAAAAGTCAAGCTGCTGCTCGACAACATCAGCGAACTCAAATCCAAGGCTGTGGAGGGTGTGGAGGAGGAGGAGGCGAAAGTGAGATGTTTACCAACACGGGGCTGCAGGATTTATGGCGGCGACGTTGCGTTAATTAGATCTTTGTTTCTCTGCAGGCCCCTGGAGCAGGAATAAAAACGCTGCAGGAGAAACAGGCAGCTCTGGAGAAAGAAGTTGCACATCTCAAGCAAAAACTTAGCATTGAGATTAAGGTGCAGAACAATCCACCACGTTGTGTGTTTCTGTGGTTATGTTGTCTTCAATGCTTTTTTTTTAATTGAATTTACAGAATGAAATGACTTTAGCCAAAGCTTTTGAGAAAGCGAGGACGGAGAAGAAGAAACTTCAAGAAGAGTTGAACAAAAGTCAGACGGAGCTTCGCAAACTGAGAGAGAAACTGACGGAAATCGAGGCAGAGCTTCAGTCCACCAAACACGAGTAAGGATCCAACAAAGTTTAAAGCTTTTAAATTATTTATTCAAACTACTGTTACAATGTAGTTTCTTATATAGTAACTTCCACCTGGTCATTAAGCCTGTATTAATACTTTTGGACATTTAAATAGACAGTTTGAACTGTGAAAAAAAGAAAACATTTCTCCTGAAATGCCAACATTTTATTGACTTTTTCCACACTTTGTCACAAACTTCAACACATTTTATTGAGTTTTCATGTGACAGGCAAACAGAAATTACTTTATAATTGTGAAGTGGAAGTAGCTTGAGGTTTTTATCAATATAAATTTGAATAATGTTTTATTTTGTTGATACATTTTTTTTTTTGGTTTGTTTTTGAATTTTGAATTTTTAGATGTTTTTTCAGAGCGTCAGGGCAGCCATCTTTTTTTTTTTCATAACAACTCTACAATACTAAGAACAATTTTTATCTTATTTTATTTTTATATGAAATTAAATTCATATTGTTACAGAAATTCAGTTATAATAGAAGAATAAAATACAAATTATATGAAAATTGTAAGGCAGTACTTAGTATTTTATTTAACACAGCATGAAATTATTATAAGTAGCAGGATTTTGAAACACTCATGAACACACATGCAGCATGCTAAATGTGGTGGAAAACCTACAAAAACCATCTATGGGCACCACTGAACTCATCACTCCACTGTGAAACATGGCGGTGGCAGCATAATGATATGGGATGCTTTATTTCAGCAGGGGAAATGGTGATGATTTGAGACAGCCACAAAAACAATAGAGGTGCAGAATAGAAAAAGAAATACTGATATAGAGCTACGTTTTGCTCCGACATTCACATACAATCTACTGAAGTTTGTGAAAACGTGGAAAAGTGCAGAAGGTGCAACACGCTGCATGAAGGTAAAACCCTTCCTCTGTGTTTGTCGTTTCTTCAGACTGACTCAGATGAAGACAGAAAGAGAAAGAGCGAAAGCGGAGATGAAAGACCTCCAGCAGCAACTCTCCGAGATGCACGACGAGTTGGACCGCGCCAAGAAGACCGACGTGATAAATACGGAGAAAGAGATTCTTCTTCAGGTGAGCTGCTGGACCGCATGAGTTAGGAACTGGTTTCTCCACTGACCTCTGACCTCTTTTTTTAACGACGGGTGTGTGTCAGGACTTGGCGCAGCTGCGCGTGGACTTTCAGGAGATGCTGCAGGTGAAAGAGGAGCAGGAGGAGGTGCTGCAGCACCGGGAGATGGAGCTGAGTGCCCTGAAGGGGGCGCTCAAAGAGGAGGTGGAGACTCATGATAAATACGTCGCTGCTCTGAAGGAAGAATATGAAGTGGAGCTCGAGAAGCTGCTGGTTGACCTGCAGCAAGCAAAGGAGGTGAGAGAAACTTTCCCTAAGGTACAACTGTAATGTACGGAGGCCCCTAAGGGACATGGGGGATTTTTCTTTTCTTTTCATCACTTAATTTTTGTTCCTAAAATATTATAATTTTATTTTTGTGATATTATGACCTTTTTTTGTATTATTTATATTTTATTTTCATAAAATTATGACTTTATTCTCAAAATGTTACAACTTTATCCTCATAACATTTGGACTTTATTCTTCTTATAGAATGATTTCATTATTGAAATATTATGACTATTTTTGTATTATTTAGACTTTATTTTTATACAACTCTGTCCTTGTAATATTGTAATGTTATTCTCAAAATATTGCAACTTTTTTCTCATATTATATAATAATATGAGAAATAATTATTACATAGACTGTATTTTTGTATAAATTATGACTATTCTCGTCATATTATGACACTCTTCTCATATAAATGTATTCTTGAACAACATTGTTTTCTTAAAATTATGACTTTATAGTCATAATTTCATTTTATAGTATATTTTTTCTTAGTATGGTCATAATACTCTGTTGTATGCTATTAATTAATTAGCTTAATTTTTCATTTTGCCTTCCAGAGCAACGCCTACTTGGGTCAGGAAGTGGCTCAGGTGGAGGAGGAGAAAGGTGCAGCGAAGGTGCAGCTGAAGGAACTGATCCAGGAGAGAGACAACCTGAAAGGAAAAGTCCGAGAGCTGAGCAACAAGGTGGAGCAGCTGAATCAGGCCGTCCAGGAGTTTAAAACCACGGAGAGGATGATGGAGCAGAGAACGAAGCAGCTGGAGGTGAGAAGATGAAAAACCAGAAACAGGTGTTTCTGGATTATCTTAATCTCACTTCCTGTTTCCCCTCCTCCCTCAGAGGGAAAAGAACCAGGTGGAGGAAACGCTGGAGGACGTGAGGAGGAGCGAGGAAGAGCTGTGCCAGTCCAACCAGTCTCTGCTTTCCCGCTTGGAAGATGTGCAGGTAATAAGAGCAAAACGTCTTGTGAAAGTATTCACACTCCTTCAACTTTTTAAAAACAATTCTTCATGTTAAAACTTGAGCTGAAACGATTAATGGATGAATCGTGATGATTGAAATAATTAACTTAGAAAGCGATTAATTGCTAAATGGAAGATTCAGACTCAAAAAAAGGTAATTTTCTGACAGAACAACATACTCAGAGCAGCAATTAAGCCAAAATTGGGCAAAAAATATATATATATCCTCAGATGAAAAATAAAAAACACAATTTTAACTTCACCTCAAATCTCTTTCTTAGCATCTTTTTCTACTATTTATTTAATCAGTTAATCCAAAAATGAGTAACAGATTAGCCCTAAACTGGGTTGATGTTAGGTGAAAAAGAAATGGTTGAGTCTCTCAGTTAGAAGTATTTTTATCTCATTTAAAAAAGGATTTGAATCATTTTTAATTTGCATCTTTTAATGTGTTTTTAAAACAATGACCAATATGCTTTTTAAACAATTAGTCATCAAATAACTGATAAATCAATCGATAACTAAAATAATTATTAGACGCGAGTCGAGTTACAACTTCAGATATTAATGTGTTGGATAACTACATGAAATCCCCAACAAATGCAACATTATTAGTGGTTGCAGAGATCTGACAGTAAATACGATAATCAGTCAAATCTAGAGTTCAAATTATGATCCGTGAACTCTCATCTGCTCCTGCTTCAGAGTAAGCTGACCAAATTAAACCATGAGCACAAGGATTTAAAGGAAAAGCTCAAAGAAGAGAGGAAGCAAGTTGAAGAGCTGTGGAAAATCAAAGCAGAGCTGGAAGACGAGAGGAGGATGCAGGACAGGGGGATGGAGCAGCTGCAGAGGAAGGTGAGAGGGACGAAGTTCTCTGCTTTTAGGAAATATGGGAACAGAAATATGCATGAAGTCACATGGGGTCAGTAGATAATTTATGTGCTTACGAAAGTCCAAATATCCTTAAACTGAGGTGAGTGGTGTGCTTATCTGGCTGCTTAGATGAACACCATCATGGAGGAGTGCGAGGCGTCCACAGATGTGCTGCAGCACCAGGTCGACGAGGCCAGAGAGAGGAGTCAGAGGGAGCTGACCGAGCTGCGCAGACAGCTGCAGGAAAAGGGAGCAGAGCTGGAGAAATCCAGACTGGCAGCCAAAAAACTGCAGGAAGAGGTGTGGCACGCATTGTGCAGCATTCAGGAATATGTCTTAGTCAGCAGGACGATGAGTCAAAGGCAGGGCGGAAAGACTGAACTTATCTTGTTTCAGGTTTTTGATTAGAAAACATGACTCAGTTTGAGTTTATCTGTCTGATCCCACCCAAAAAGAAATTAAAGTTTGATTCTTTTTCCTGCGGCTGCTGGTCTGCTCTCCGGCCAGCTGCTTCCTCTGGAGGAGGATCTGCGGCGGTGTCACAGGGAGCAGCAGGAGGCCCAGCTGAGAGGCCGGCAGCTGGAGCAGCGGGTGGAGGAGCTGGAGCAGAAGAATGCGGCCGTGTTGGAGGACCGGGAGCGCCAGGCGAAACTCATGGAGGTACAATTTTCACAAATGAAGAGCAGCAACAGCACAAACACAGAGAAAGTCATACAGTGTCATAATCTGTTTGTCAAGTTACTTGGTAATAGTAATTAGTTACTTTACTGATCACTTAACATAGTTACAACTTTGTCTACGTTCACACTGCAGCCTGAAGCGACCCATTTCCGATTTATTTATTTTTCTTGCCTTAATGGCGTCTTTTAATTGATCTTTTCATGACATTTTGAAAACAGATCAGATTTATTTTTCCAGGCGACTTGAATTTGTGGTTCTAAATCTGATCTTTTCAAACGTGACCTGAGTGTGACGTCACTGATACCCGACAAACGTCACTGTTCTGCGCCCAGCTACGGGCAAGCGACAAGAAAAACAACAACCATGGCGGACGATAATGAGGATTAAATTGTTAATGTGTTGGTTCCGGTCGGATAATAACTTTAAAAATGTAAGATATGCTCCACCATTAGCATCCATGTTTACTTCCGCAAACACTGAGCACTTCTTCTTCTACTACTTTTTTCTTTTATGGCGGTTGGCAAAACACTACTGCGCCCTCTACTGCGCATGCGGGACACCTTCGGGCTTTGATTTGTGTATGTTTTAGTATACCTTTCTGTTAATTTCCAAATGTTTTTCCGCTCCAGCCTCCTCTCCAATAGCCTTGGTAAACACTGGTAGCAACTCAGCACTGTTTGTTCTGCTGGTGACAAAACATAACATTAGAGTGTTGACGCTGCGTATCAGCTCAGCAGCCTGGTGTTTACAGTACAAAGTCATCAGACCTGTCCGGGCGTTTTTAGGGATCCTCCTTCCTCCTCATCCTGCAGAAGAAAACAAAGACAAGAAATTAAGAAAACTAACTTACAAGTAACTTTTCATCAGGATAGAGGAGCTTTTTTATTTACAGCAATACTATTTTCCTATATTATAAGTTAAATAATCTGCCACAGGAACTAAAACTTTTTTTTATCAAAATTAAGGAATTAGTTGCTAAAAACAAGCTTCTTTATCTTGCTGAAAAGTTATTTGTAAGTTAGTTTTGTTTTAATTCAAGTATACTAAAATATTTGCAAAAGAAACTAGATAAACTCATCCATGATTGACATTTATGTTTCGCTCTAAAGTGACATTCGAGTACAGTTTTATTTTACAGTTTCATTTTTAATGATCTGCAGTTTATCCAAACAACAAAAACTAGTCACTCATCATAACTAGAACATGAGGAAATTCTAGTTATGTAGAACTAATTTTCTCCTTTCCAGAGATAGAAACATGTGAAAAAGAAAGAAAAACATTTAACCCTTATATCACACTGAGTTTATATTTTTTATATTGTATAACATATAAGGCTTATATTATTTACTCTTGAAAGTGACCACTTTTACTCTTATTTCATACATTATAATGAAATAAATTTCAAAAGAATCATATAAAAATTGTTAGTATAAAATGTCAACAGTTGTTTTCTACATGCTTTTGTTTTAACTTATACTTTACATATATGAAGAAATACCATTATAAGTATGTGAAGTATATGTTTTGGGAAGAAAAATTCAGTTCTTTATATATTTTGTGTATTTTGATTTTATTTTATACATTTGTTGTACCTGAAATTGTTTCTCAGTCTCTGCTTTCTGTAATCTGATTCCTAATTTTTGAAGGATTTGCTGAATAAAAAGCACTTTATGCTGTTTGTTTTTCTCCCAGGACCGAACCAGGCGGCTGGAGGAAGATCTTCACGATGAGCGCAGCGGTTCAGATCGCCTGATGGAGCGATTAGACAAAACTAAAGAACAGGCAGGTTTACGTTTTCAGCATTTGCTCTTTGGTAACGTATATAAATGTCCTTATTTTATCTTTTAGGCGTCACTATATGCTGCCTGTCTGCAGTACAAAGTCCCAGCCCCACATCTGTTTTCATTATAAACAGATGCAGTTCTCAGATTTCCCCTGTAAAACAATGGGAACTGCCGATTCGTGTGACCGGCGTGGCTGTTTTCTCTAAGCTGGGTCTCAGGGCATTGTGACGCAATTTCTGATGTTTTTGCAAAAGATTCACATCTTCAGGCTGCCTGTAAAGTAGGCCATGATGTTTCTGGTACTAAGTGCTGCAAACTAATTGACACACAAGTCTATTTTGGGGTGGAGCATAAAAACCAACCCAAAAAAAAACAAAACAACAACAGCTAACCACTGTGAGGAGCTATTCACACTCCCTTCAGTGGGCCTCTGGATGTTATTAGTGATGAATTTGATGTTCCTGCTGGAACCAGACCAGATTTACTCTGCAGTGTCTCCTGTCTTGTAATAACAAATGACTGCGTTTTCTATCAGTATTGAAGTTAAATGCACATAAAGCACAGTTTCATATTACATATCGTGGCTGGCAGTAATAGTTACTGTTGTCCTTTTATAACTGCAAGCCGGCTTGTTTTCATTTTTGATCTATTCTGTCGGGACTTTCTGTAACAGAGGAACATAAAAGTGTCTATTTTAACTTGGAACATTGCTGGTAGAACATAGTTTGATTTAAAAATAATTATACTTTTTTATAGAGCTTAATGAGTTGGTAGGGAAACAGTAAATCTTACAAGCTGAAATTGTGATTAAGAGACTGATTATAAAATATTTTTTTATGCACAAAGACACAAAAAAGTGCAGTGAAAAACTTTCTGCCCTTTTACAGATTTGTGGTCTTTTGGAAGTGGACCTGCCTCACATTTTCCTCCAGGATCTTCTGACAGAGAGCAGAACGCAAGACGCTGTGTATGAAAAATAAAATGATGTCTCTTCTGTTTGTTTGTGGCAGATGGATCAGATGAGGAACGAACTGCTGCAGGAACGAGCTGCCAGGCAGGATGTGGAGTGTGACAAGATGAGCCTGGAGAGACAGGTCGATGGAGTCGTCACACTGCAACACTCATCAGAGTTACAGTGCAGCAAGACCTCATCTTGTCTCCGAACGTCTCGGTGCAAAACGCTAAATCTCACCAAGACAAAACTAACTTACAAGCAGCTTGTTTTAATTCAATAGTTCTTGAATTCGGCATATAACTTTGGATGAATGTCTACTATAAGGAATTAACTTACATTTTTAAATAGCCACCATATTATTTAGTTTTGAAAATAAATATAACATAAAATTTTATAATAATAAGTTAGATAATTGATATTTGTGGAAATTGATACATTAAAAAAATAAACCTAGAGAAGAAGAAAGGAATAAAAAAATTATTACAGCTGATCTTGTTGTGGAAATTAAAAAAAGAAACCTTCTAAATGCGACTCTTTTTTTTTTTTTTACTTTATTTTTTCAGTGAATAACAGCAACAAATAAAAGTGTGTATGTATCAGGAGATTAAAATTAAAACATAATGACCAGAAGAAAATGGCACACAGAGAACTGTTTTCTCTTGCACAGAGAAAACAATCGTACAAACTGACATATGTGCCAAAGAGCCTCATGTTAAAATAATTTAAGACAACAGATCTTACACGGTCTCAAGTTGGTAAAAAACCCATATTGTCATTTTTACTTTTTGATTAATTGAAGGTCTAATTGTAAACAAATATTGCTTAAGTTCAATCAAGAAAACAGAGAAACCTGGTTATATCCTCAAAAATTTGCATTGAAATTTAGTTTTGTTGAACCTGAAATTTGGTATTACAGGTACATCAATATTTGAAAAAAAAAACATGAGTTGGTTCCTTATAATTGTTGGCTGAAGTTATTAGAAGGGCTTGTGGAAGGTCCAAAGAACCACCAGTGTCAGTCGAGCCGCAGGTTGCAGGTGCAGCTACTGCTTCACTTTTTATCTGAAAAGTGAGGCCAGCTATGCAGGATGACTCCATTTCCTGTTGGAGGGGTGAAAGGTCAGCTGGCTGGCAACGCTAATGCTTTGAAATAGCTTCAAATATTAACACTGACAGTAGTGGATCTAAAGGACTATAATAGAACGATAAATAGATAAAAAGAATGAGAGAAAGAAAGACAGAGCTAGCTTGTTAAGCTAGTTTAGAGCTAGCTATCTAGCTCGCTAACTAGCTAGAAATTGAACCTAGATCACTAGATGGCTAAATCAGTTAAATAGGACTAACAATATGAAGTAGACTCAAACACAGAAAATGGTTTGAATACAGAAAAAATTAACAACAGATGAGAAACAAAACAATTTCTAAGTTTACTTTGCTGCTAGCTTAACGCTGCTACTCGAAGTCAACTCTTACCTCCAGTTATTAGTTTTAAAGGGAAATTAAACATCCTATTATATTTGGCAAAGGTCAAAGAGCATTTGAGGCCAGACTCTTGAAGCTAGAAAAGTAATTTTCTAAACCAGTGGAGTCCAAATTATTTTCCCTGAGAGGGTCAAAGTTGGCAAATTTAAACTACTTTTTCACATTAAGAATGAAAAAAATTGTTTCTTTTGATTTTTAAAAAAAATTTTATTTACCCAACAATCATACTTTTTTATGACTCTGTATATCACTAAAGATCCTTCACATTAGGAAATAAACAATTTCCATTTTTGATGTAATAAGCTGTTTTATATTTTAACATTTAATCATAGCAGGTTCTGAGCTTTAAGTTGATTCCTGTTTTCAGAATAAAGATCTGAAGAGCAGGCTCAGTTATCTGGAAGGATCCCAGAAAACAAACCAGGATTCACTCGTCTCCAAACTCAACAGCCGAATCCAAGAGCTGGAGGAGAGGCTGCAAGCAGAAGAGAGGTCAGAACATCCTGCACAAATATTACAAAACTTTTATCATTCTTCTTGCATGTGCGCTAATTATGAGTTTATCATTCTGTGGTTTTTGTGGAAAATAACTCTGTAAGACACAACGCTCCAGAAAAAGAACCTGTAGCCATTTTGGGACATTAAAAACACAAAGTTTGTCACATTTTACTGGAAAGTAGCTCATAAGAGGGCAGGAAATGACACATGACCTTCCTTTTTATTTTACAAATAAAGACCTGAAGAGTGTGACGGCAGAAACACAATTTTTTACATAGTTTCTATTGCAAATATCTTAGCATACTTCAAATGAGACTAAACTAAATTATAAGTAATTATTCAGCCAGATAAAGCGGCTTATTTTAAATCAATTACTCCTTAATAATTCTTTAAAACTTCAACCGGCAGAAACGTTTTTCCCATGTGAAAAATAAAACAATCTGCCAGTGAAACCAAGAACTTTTTCATCAATATTAAGGAATTATTCACTTCACATGACTGAAAAAACATTTTACTACATCAGTGTTTCATGTCGGTTGATATTGAAAATTATTGATTAGTTTTTTGTCTTCTGAATCTGAAATGCTGCCAAACTGGCGACGTGACGCCAGAACTTCCTGTTTCATCTACAGCTTCTCGAAAAACCTTAAACTGTTGCTGCTGCACCAGTTACACCAGCAGGTTGTTGCTAGGTAACCAAAGAGTGAGTGTGTTGCTAGGTAACAAAGAATCAATCGGTCAGTTGATTCCACCAACCTAACTCAGCGCATCGTTTATCATTTATCTTTAACAGTTTCTTGTCATGATAAGAATTTTGAGTTAACGCTATTTTGATAAATTTTATCAAGACAGCTTTTTTTGTTGTTTTATGTTTGTTTTTGTTTGTTTTTCCACAAAAGCATCAATAAGCATCAGTAAATATGATTAAATAAAGTCTCTTTTCTCAGTCTAGTGAGATAAATCATACTTATTTAAGTAAGTGACATCATGAAGAATCCTATTTCAAATAGGAATATTTTTCAAAAGCAGTAAAAGAAGAACAGCTTCAAGAAGAACTAATATTTCTTTTTATTGTCATAGTAAAAGAAAATGCCACTATAAAACTTTAAGTCTTTGTCGGCTAGTCCTTGCTTGTCCTGATCGATATGGTGCTGAAAAGTTACTTGTAATTTAGTTTTGTCTTATTTCAAGTGCAATAAGATAATCACGTGAGAAACTACCAGAAATACTTGGTAAGAATTTGTGTTTTTGCTGCAACAGTCTTCAGATTTCTATTTGTAAAAATAAGATTATTATGTATTGTTTTTATTCCAAAGCTGAAGGGACATGAATACCTTTGCACGGTTCAGTGCTTGCTGGTTTGTTAAACCCTTGGATCATTTTCTCTGCTGTCAGTATCTCTCATCAGCGAAGGGTTTGGTCACACATGGCTGCAGCAGCAATGTGATCTTTTCACAGGGAAAACAACAACCTGCAACAGGTGAACCGCAAACTGGAGCGCAAAGTGAAGGAGATGAAAATACAGGCGGACGAGGAGCACATCAACCTGCAGAGCCAGATGGACCAGGTAGGAAAGCCCAGGCCTTTAAGGGAGCGATCGGGAAGGAAATGGCTGCCGCTTGGCGTACTGAGGATGTTCGTTGCTCAAACTTGGCAGCTGACTCAACGGCTGAAGACGGCGAAGAGGCAGATGGATGAGGCGGAGGAGGAGATTGAGCGTTTGGAGCACAGTAAAAAGAAGCTGCAGAGGGAAGTGGACGAGCAGATGGAGGCCAACGAGCAGCTTCACGGCCAGCTGAACACTCTGCGCAACGAGATGAGGTGACGCTCCTGCTTTCAGATGTCTGAAATAATCTCTTAACTCTCCTAATTTCACCTTTTGTGTCATTTACTAGGCGTAAGAAGAAGTCTCCTCCCTTCACGAAGCTTGTGGAGGAAGATCTGAACGACACGGATGATTTTGGTTCTGATTGATGGATCTATGATTAAAAAAAAGTTCTGGACTTTACAAAGAAGTATTGTTCTTACTGTGAATATACAGTACAGTTAACGACTCAGGTGTGAATTATCATTTTCTAACTACTAATGGTGCTTTGTCAGTGCTGACCTCTTGTGGTAATATTTATAACCGCATTTACTAACTATTTGATTTATGCTTTGTTTTCTATCCATATATCACTGTGAGTTAAGATGGCGTCAATCTAATCTGAAGCAGATAAATACCCAGATGGGGTAAAACCCTCTTTTTTTAACATTGAGCCTTGTGTATGTACCTTTGGAAAGGGCAAACTAAAATAAATCTGAATGTTTTACGTTTGTGCAGGTGTTTTGTCTTTGACCAAACACAAATTATATTTATTCATTGCTTGCTTGTTAGTTAGTTAGTTAGTTAGTTAGTTAGTTAGTTAGTTAGTTAGTTAGTTAGTTAGTTAGTTAGTTAGTTAGTTATAATTAAAACCTTTCCTTACGCACAAAACACAAAAGAAAACACGACGACCTTAATGAAGAAAAGAGAAAACAAAACAACATAAAGTAACAGAAATAGTTTTAAAAGACCTAATATGGAGTTCTGGTAGTGCCAAAAAATATATAGAATTTGGTGATTTTATTTTATTTTATTTTATTGAAAAATGTGACTAGATTTGCTGTCATTTTTTGTTTTTCTTTTTTTTTTATATTAGATAAATTTTTCTTGAATGAATCAAATAAAACACTTTTGTATTGTTTTATTATAATGGATTAAAAATATAAATGTGGGTATTTAAAAATATGAAAAACAAGTAAAAAATAAGTGTATTAAGCTTAAAAAGTGAAAAGACAGAAAATCTCCAGTTTTGTTGATGGTGCAAATAATTATTTTGTAAATTTGCTTTAATTTACATCAGCTGCACATGTTGATGTGTAGTTTTTAAAAAGTTTGTAGCCTTATGACATTTCTGAAAGGTTTATTTGCTGTATAATGCAAAAAATAAAATGCAGGCCATGTTCAAAAAACCAAATATTTTTTTTTATTCCATCCTCATTTTCTTTGGAACTATAAAAGCTGCTGCGATTCCTGCACATCATCCCTACATTTTGGTGCCAATATTATTGAGATAGTTTGCATTTGCTGAGAAAAACTAAATTAGATTTAGATTAAGCACTTTCAAAAAACCCTGTGGAGATTTTTAAGGGTCACATTTTCTCCACTTTTTGATTATCATCTGTGAAGCGGAAACTTTGTGTTGGTTTATCATATAAAATATCAACAATAAGCTGCATCACAGTATCTGAAAAGCATCTGAAAAGCTCAATGATGAGCGCCTGTGTCAGGAAGCAGAGAGGATTGTTGTTCCAATAGATCAATAGTTTGTGCTGAATGGCTGAAGCCACTCCAGAGGTGGAGATCTGACTCTGTTGCTCTCCAGAGGTTTCCAAACACTTTTAACAACCACCTGAAAGTGCAACACGACAGAAACATGAGGCAGCACTGCGCGCTCAAACACGGAATATTCAAGGAGTTCCTGGCTGAATTCCTGGGAACCTTCGTCTTGGTGGTAAGCAGAAAAGAGATTTCTATTTTCACACTTTGCGGTTATTTCTGAGGATACAGGTAATGATGTGAATGGATGTTTTCTGAAACGTTGTTTTTATTTGCAGCTGTTTGGCTGCGGCTCAGTTGCTCAGACGGTCCTGAGTCGAAACACGCTGGGCGAGCCGCTCACCGTCCACATCGGCTTCTCCGTGGGCCTCATGATGGCCGGGTACGTGGCTGGAGGCGTGTCAGGTAAACCTTATTGTACTTAAGCAGATTTTTCAGGCAACGTTTTACTTTTACTCCCTACGTTTCAAGAGAAATATCTCTAGTTTATACTCCTTGCATTTTCACACATGGTTTGTTACTTCCATGATGAATAAGAGCCCAAAAATGTGAAAAGTAGCCAAGACATGACTTAAGTAAGATTAAATAAGTATTTAGTAAAAAGTCTAGTCAATTACTGAGTCTCTGATCAAATGATTAATCATTTAGTGTTTAAATCAAAACACGGACCGAAATTTAAAGTTGGTATTTTGAAGACGAAAATTACAATAATTCATATAAGTGACACAAAACAACAAAATCAAACAAAAAACTTTTTTTTGCAAAAGTTGTTTTGTATTCTGGAAGGTGAAAATTACTTTTTACTTTTACTAAAGTATTTTTTCATCTGTACTTCTACTTAAGCAGAGGATGTGAGTACTTTAGACTCCTCTGATTCATAGGACTCACTGGCTACTGTGGTGTTTCTCAAAGTGGGGGGTGCGACCCAGTGGAGGGCCGCCACATGGCGCCGATGGAGTCCGAAAGTTGGAGGGAACATGAAGAAAAAACTGAAAAACAAAAATTGAAATCATACATCCCTGTCAATTAAACATTTGTAACCAGTTTCAGTACGTTCAAAAAATAAACATGATTCTTAAGTAGCCATACTTAAGGTTTAGATTTTATTTATGATAATAAACCATAAAGTATGGTTTATTATCTAAACCATACTTAAGGTTTAGATAATAAAATCTAAACCTTAAGTATGGCTACTTATGTGCTTGATTAATATTAAAATGTTACATAAAATAGGCGATTGTGGTGGGATATTTTATCTGATGATATATTCAACACCAGATTAATAAAGTTGTGGGATATTTCCTGATAAAAGTTTTCCAACGCAAAACTCATTGACATCTAAAATCAGAAAGTATGAGGCAGCATTTATACTAAATGAATGTAATAATTATTGAATAGTAAATAAAAGTGAGGAAGAGATGCAATATTCAATGTTTCTTTACATATTTTGTAGTATTATCTGTGGGTTTGCGAAGCGGATCAGAAGATGATGCTGTTGGAAAAGTGATGATGACAACTTGTTAAATAATCTGGAAAAAAAAAAAAAAAACTGTATTATTGTCCTTATAATTTTTCCTCTTTTAAAACAAAACTTCCTAAGAGAGGAGTTGAACAATGCAGCCACTCTGTTTTGTGCTGTATCTCAACAACCTTGTGGCTCATGAGGCTCTGGATAATTAAACTTTATGTGTTTCTGTGCAGCCATGTGGCATCTGAACGGCTCCGCTGTCGGCAGCAACGTGTCACCGCTCTGCCCAGATCCTCTGGCTGAGCTCTGACCATTGATTTATCAGCACTGCAGAGCGAAGCCTCTCTGGGTCGTACATAACCCTGGGCAGTAAATGTCCTGCAAACACCATTGATCAGACTGAGACCAACAGAGTCCGGCATCCAACTGAGGAAACTGGACTGAGCCGGCCAGCAGCTCAGGTGGATCCAGAAACCAAACAAACAGCTTTGGCTAAATGAGGCTGCAGCAAAGATGAGGTTCAGAAAAAACAAACCAGTCAAGGCTGTTTTTTAGTATAAGGGCCGTCGTATTTCAAAATAAAATTAGAGATTGAGCTCAGAATTTTTTCCTTTTTTTTAGAAAAAACATGGACAATTTTCTGAGTTTAAAAAGTTGAGTTTTCTAAATTTCGAAAGTCAAAACTTACCAATGTTTTTCTAAAATACTTCTGAGATTAATCTAAAGTTCTTTTTTTTGCATTTTTTGTTTTTTTTGCAAAGTTTTGAAATTTTTGGAGCTCAGAAATGTTTCTTGTTTCTAGAATATGTCTCAAATTAATCTAAACATTTCATTTTTTTCTTGCAAGATTATGACTTTTAGAGCTAATAATTTTCTTTGTTTCTTCTAGAAAATTTCTCAGATTAATCTCAAAATTTCAGATTTTTTTGTTGCAAATGTATAATTTTTGGATCTCGGAAATTTTCTTATTTTTTTTCCACAGAAATGTCTGAAATTAATTTAAAATTTAATGAGCTCTATGGTGGGATTTTGCACCTTCGTCTCTAAACGCCTGCAGTGTGTTGCTGTAGGCTAAAGCAAAGTGAAGTTCAGGAAAAATAAATCAGTTCTGTTTTTTGCTGACAGTGTGTTGGTGAAACTTCAATTCCCTACAGTGAGATTGGTTGTAATTTGTTAAAGTTGAATTTCTCATCAGTGGCCATTATTCTGTATTTTGGCTCTCAGACCTGCATAATAAAACCCCGAACTGCCCAGGGGTCTGCTCCCCTTCTGCTGCTCCTCATAAATGTCACAGCCTCCCTGATAATGGAGGGGGTATTAAGTCAGTCAGCTGCCCCTCACCCGCTGCAGCCCTGCGTCACTCTGTGCTTTGTTCTGTGTCCCAGGAGGCCATGTGAACCCCGCCGTGTCTCTGGCCATGGTGATTCTGGGGAAACTAAAGATCTGGAAGTTTCCCTTCTACGTCATCGCTCAGTTTCTTGGTGCTTTTGCAGGAGCTGCAGCCGTCTTTGGATTATATTATGGTGAATGATTTGGGCTTTTTTTGTTTTTGTTTACAAATTACACTTCAAAAGCACAAGGATGCTAAACTGATTTGAACAGCTGCAAAGGTGGATCCAGAAACCAAACAAACAGTTTTTTCTTAAGACCATAATAACGACACTGCAAAAACACAAAATCTTACCAAGTGAATTTAAGAAAAACTTTGCACTGAAAATTATTATGTAAGATGTTGTGTTGTTGCAGTATAAACCAGTATAATTCTCCCATATTATAAACCATAATATAGTAAAAACGTCTTATTTTTCCATCAGTATTCAAGAATTATGTACTTTAAACAAGCTTGTATATTTTATTGAAAAGTTAGTTTGATTTTATTTCAAGTTTAACTGAAGTTTTGCACAAAAAATTAGATGAAAATTATTTTGTCGTTTTGCAGTGTAAATCAGTATAATTCTCCCATATTATAGAGTATAATATGGTGAAAACGTCTTATTTTTCCATCAATATTAAGAAATTATTTACTTAACATAACCTCCAATATTTTGCTGAAAAGTTACTTGTAAGTTAATTTTGTCTTACTTAAAATGTACTACAATATTTGCACCAAAAATATTTGCGTTTTTGCAGTGTCAAAGTATAAAACAAACTATTTTTATGGGTTTTTTGAACAGAACTGGGGTGAGGAATGTTTTAGTCGCCTGTTCCTCCCTATAGGATCCAAATAATAGATGGTTAAAACGTCTCTTTGTCTTCATCACAGACGCTTTCATGGACTTCACCAGCGGTATTCTGTCGGTGACAGGAATCAATGCGACAGGTCACATTTTTGCCTCCTACCCTGCCAGACACCTGTCAGTCCTCGGCGGCTTCATCGATCAGGTTGGTTCTGGTCGCTCTGACCCAAAAGACCTCACATCCGCTCCCCACCGCAGCTTCAATTTACCGTTTAAACCCTACAAAGTCTGGCAAATACGGTTAATGCAGCATTGATCGCCCCACATAGTCTGAGAACGGCGCCTCTTCCTGCTCGGTTTGGGTCTGGTGACCCATTTCCTGGGATCCACTGGCCCAAGTTGCCACCGTTTTCAGTCAGTTAATGTGTTGAAGCTAATAACATCAAAATGTAACATAAACATGGCCTCGGCCCACAACTCAACGTTTACTCTCGCACATACAAATGACCACAAACAGATGCACAATTATACAACCTTACGGCTTTGAAAAGCAAAAGTAGAGCTCCCTGCAAAACCAACAGGAATGCAGCAAGTGGTTGTTAGACGGTAAGTTAGCAGAAAAATACTTGCAGCAGTAAAACCAGCTGTCCAAACATGCTGGGACTCCACTTTGGTTGCTAGGTAACGGGTTGCTGATTTGTGACGTTACATTCTGAAGGTTTTTTAAGTGGTGCATTAACTTGGCAAAAAATGCTGGGTGTTTTTTATTTTTTTATTTTTAGGCATTTGAGTTGCTTTTAGGAGAGATAGAAAACTAAATAGAAGTACAAAAATGTGCAAAATGTGAATTTTGCATCAAACGTCCCCTTTAAAAACAAACAGAAGTGTCTTGAGACAAAAGGATGCATGTCGCGGTTGCCCATATGAAATTTGGATTTTATCGCAATATTTTGTGGTACTATTGTGATAACACCAAGGATTATGATAAAGAACCTTCAGTTGATATTGCCACAAACACAAAAATTGTTCTTCAGAATTATTCCCATTTAACTGCACTGTAAGAAAATAACGCGTCTAATTTATGGTGAAATATCAGCAGCTGTTGGTACCAAAACTTTACAGTAAAAATACAGTAAATCTGTATTTATATGGCAACATTTCTGCAGTTGCCAGAATGTTTGGCAGCAGCCACACCTGCCAGTGTTTCACCGTAAATTAGAAATGTTTACTTTTTTTTTTTTACAGTGTGGCTTCTTTAGGACATCAATTATTTTAAAAAAAAAACAGTGTGACTTAAAAAACAAATATAAGATTTACATAATAAATAGTGGAGAAAACAGTAGAGATAACATTTCCAATCAGACTGCAGGTTTTGTTTTGCCTTTCTTTTCATAGTAATTGATAAACAATTCAATAAATTCCCACCGTTAAGTGTAAAGAGTGTTTAAATATGTTATGGGGTTTATGATAAGTGCTAATATGCTAACGATTGCTCTAGAAGAAAGGCTTTGTAGATAAACAGCAAAGGGTTTTATTCACATACTGAATGAGAGGTGATCAATAAAGAGCTGCTGCGCCCCCTGCAGGTGGTGGGGACAGGTATGCTGGTTCTCTGTATTCTGGCGATCATCGATGGTGGGAACATTGGCGCTCCTAAAGGCGTGGAGCCGCTGGCCATCGGCCTGATCATCATGGCCATCGGCGTCTCCATGGGACTGAACTGCGGCTACCCTCTGAACCCGGCCAGGGACCTGGGACCCCGGCTGTTCACGGCGGTGGCCGGCTGGGGGATGGAGGTCTTCAGGTAACCAATGTTCAGATTTTTTTAACTGCACTTGGTCAGACTTTGGAAGCACAGAGAAAATGTTTTCTGCATATACTTTTCAGATTTAACACAAAAACTGTTAATCTGGAGAAAACCAATCAGGAAATGAATGTGACCTTCAGAAAACCCACTGAGAAATTACACTTGATATCTTGAGAAAACTATTTGGTTTCCTCAAGATGACAAGACTGGTTATCTTGTGAAAACCACTTTGAAATTTATTAATTATTTAAAAAAAACATTTGGAAATTTACTCATTATTTTGTCATTTTGAAAAAAAAGCGTGGAAACTTACTCATTATTTTAAAAAAACGTGGGAAATAATATCTGCTTTTGGCTTTCAGTGATACTTTATAAATATGTGTATAAACAGAAAAATAGAAAATAAACCGAGGGTGAGTCGTGTTAAATATTTAGCATGTTTGACCAGGTTTTTAATTTACAAATCTGTCATTTCGACGGGTTACACACTCCTGACCAAGTGATGCATTTGAACCTGAAGACATTTTCTAAACAGAGAACATCATAGATATGACTAAAATCTAAAAATTGTAAAAAAATAATCTGATCTGAATATCGTCTCTTGAGTACTGGAAAGTTCATGATGGGATTTTATTTGACCTCAACAATCAAAACAAAAATATAAAAGTTTGCCTCGTTGCTTCCAAAGCTTTTAAGAGTTCGTGTCTTCATTCAGATTTCCAGGAAGTGAGCCATTTTGTTACATAATGTCACATGTTCCCAACATTTATCGACTTTTCTGATTCTGTTTTTGTGGCTGGCAGCACTGGAGGTTACTGGTGGTGGATCCCAGTGGCGGGGCCCATGGTGGGAGGCGTGGTGGCGGCGGTCCTCTACTTCCTGCTCATCGAGCTGCATCACCCCCATGACGAAGACGAGAAGGCCCACGAGGTGGAGGAAGAGGAGGAGGAGGAGGAGGAAGACGACGACGACAGCAGTCTTAAAGACAAATACGAGATGATCGCCATGAGCTAAAACATTCAGCGCAGCAGTCCTGGGAAGAGTATGGAGCTACATTGGAGCCATAAAGTTGGCCCAATTTTACTTCTTTTTTTTTTTTTTTTGACTAAATAAAAAAAATAAATAATTAATTGAAAAATAATTTTGAAACCGAAAAACAAGTTTGAAACTGAAGAAACAAAGATTTTGAAAAGTAGTTTTGAACTTTTCTTTAGTTTCAAATCTTTTGTCGGTTTCATAATTACATTTCAGTTTCTGTTTATAAAAAAATTGAACAAACCTTACAGCCCCAATTCAGCTCCATTTGTTCCAAACACATGGAGCCAAATTAAGCTCCATTGGTATGGAGATAAATTGGGGCCATAAAGTTTGCTCAATTTTTTTTTTTTTGAAACTGAAAAACAAAACTCAAACTGAAAACTGGTTTTGTTACCGAAAAAAAGTTTGGACCTGAAGAGAAAGATCTGAAACTGATAAAAGAATCTTAAAGTAGTTTTGAACTTTTTTCAGTTTTTTTCAGTTAAAATTAAAAACTCGGACCAAACTTTATGTACTTTATAAAACTCCATAACCAGGGAGCTAATTTGGGGCCATTAAATTTGCTCAGTCTGATTTTATTTCTTTTGTAACTCTATGTCTCATCATTGACAATTAAGTTATATTATTTTTGTAAATACAATCGAATATTTTTAGCATAAGTCATGAATGCTGAGCTTCCCATAGCTTTTTTCCCATTACCCTCAGTGATTGACAATTATTTGTTTATATTAACTTTAAGTGTTTCTTCCATGTTCAACAATTTTCTTTTATACATCATGATTACTTTTCCTGGTTGTTACTTTTTGCATTTATCTCAGTTTGTCTAAATTAAAGTTTACACAAATATGTTCTCATGAGAAATTTTTATTCAGTTTGTTCATTCATGCTATTTCTATGCAAATTAGAATTTAATTTATTTTAATCAGCAATTTATATGCAGATATTTTAACCTAATTATTTATTTTTTCAGTGTGATTTTACTTATTTGAATTGTAGCCACTTTCAGTTACTGAAGTTTTTATAAGTAAACATGGATGCTAACGGTGCAGCGTAGCTTATGATTTTAAAGTTGTTATCCAAACCGAATCCTCATCATTGTGCGCCATGGTTGTTGTTTTTCTTGTCGCTTCAGGGTGCAGAATAGTGACGTTTTTGTGGAGGATCACGTTCAGGTCCAATGTGCCATTCAGGTTCTGCTCACATTTAGAAAGATCAGCTGTGTATCGGATTTAGAACCACATACCCAAGTGACCTGAATTGCATTTGAAAAAATCCGACTTGTGTTTCAGACTGTCGTGAAAAGGTCAGGTAAAGGTCACATTAAGGCAAAAAATAAAATCAGAATTGGTTCGCTTCATGCTGCAGTGCGAACACAGGCTAAGACTAGTTGAAAACAAGCAATTAAGAATTATCACAAACATTTAACAAGAAGAAACGTAATTTTGCAATATCTTCAATTTAAACCCAGAATCAGATTATAAAATCATTGCTTTGCCATTTCTAGGAAATATTGGACTGAAATTGTTGCTTTGGTTGCTTATTCACACTGATGTAGCAGCCAGTAACTGGAGCAGAACATCAATATTGATGATCAATGATAAACCACTCTTTGCTGCACGTGCATTCCTGCAATAATCCCCATTGTTACATAACTAAACACACTCAAAAAGCATATTCAACGAAAAATGCATGTAGTAAACTAGAGAGTATCAGAAATACATCAAAGACACTGAAAAAAGCAAAAGAAACAAATGACAAAAACAAACTAAAAATCAGTAAATCAACTTAGTGAATATAAAACTTTACGTTTTCTGCAGCAAAGTGTCCAACTAAACGTTTTCATTAAAATAAGAGCTCCCTCTTCTGTCCATGCCTATGTACTGCACCCACTGGGGTGAACAAGGTTAGTATCACCAACTAAACAGCTGAAAGGAAATTAGAAGAACATCAATCAAAGAGCCAAAATTGAAGTTTTCCGATTGTTTCACCCATTTTTATGAAACTATACCAACTTGAAGCTTAATTAACTCAAGAATAATGCGTGAAATATTTGGCGGAGGTGAATTACGACCTTATTAACAGTTAAATGATCTATTAACAAATACTGTTATTATTCAGAGTTTCGTTTCCTTTTCTTTTACAAGCGTTGCACGACTCCCATATTTTATAGCCAATATGAATTATTGATTCAGCTGCAGTGAACTTCAGCGAGGCAAGGACAGCTGTGCCAGGAGTTTCTGGGTTTACAACAAATTGAATAAAAGGTTTAATGTGTCCAGAAAATAACATCACACTGCAAAAACACAAAATCTTATTTTGTCTCGTTTCCAGGGCAAATATCTTAGTGAATGAGACAAAACTAACTTTTAAGTAGCTTATTTAGAGTCAATAATTCCTTAATGTTGATGAAAATAAATTTGTTTCACTGGCAGATTATTTAATTTATAACAAGACTTTTTTTCATGTTATTAGTGAAGTAATCTGCCAGTGGAACAAAAGCTTTTTTTTTTTATCAATATTGATGAATTATTTACTTAAAACAAGCTTCTATATCTTGCTGAAAAGATTTTGTCTAAATTCAAATGTACTAAGATATTTGCATCAGAAATAAAATGTATTTTATAAGGGAAAGTAGAACTTTTTCATAAATTATAGTTATATGGAAAAATATGTCAGTTTTCAATGTCAGATTATTTTCCTTATAACTAACTTGTTAAAAATAATTACGTGTTAGTTAGTTTTGTCTTATTTCATGCGTACAACAATATTTTGCACTGTAAATTAAACCAAAATTTGGTGCAAACCTCATGTAGTTAACTTTGCTGCTTACAATTTATATTAATTAACTGAAAGAACAATTAGAAGTCAATTTGTAGAGATTGCAGAAAAATTTCAGACAACCATAATCAATAAGTGGAAGACATTTTTTTAAAAAAACAACAAAATCTCCAAGTTTATCCTGAAAGCAGACCGCAAGATGCTAAAAGAATCTCCAGATTATAAGATATTATTAAAATGTCACCAGAAAGATGTTGCACGAGTTTAACTTTCAATATGTGCAAGGATGATTTAATTGTTCTATATAAATAAGGGGAATAAAATTCACATTATCTTAATTGTGACCTTAAAAAGCCAAAGAGTGCACACACTTTGCAGACAGTAAACAGAGGTCTATTTTATTTTGAATGAGTCTTTTAATTAATGCATTTCAAGTACTTCAAAAATTACATCTCTTTGACAATACAATTTCAAATTTTTATTTTCTTTTTTTAGTAAAAATGTTCAAAGTGAACAAAAATTTCGAATACTGTATAAAACACAGTGAACATTAAAATCAGACAGTAGTTTTTACGCTTTAATCATGTGTTCTTACGGCCTACATCACCTACGACATTTCAACTCAATTTGGACATTTTCAGTGCACGTTTATCTAAAAACTTTTACCAAGACTACGAAATTAAAAAGAAAAGTAAATTTACAGGCATTTTTTTTTTAACTTCTGCTCGTCTACCCGAACCATGCCACAGGATAATCAAATGAAAAATAAAAAACATAAAAAAAATCATAATGGGAATGTAACATTAACTCCATCACTGGATAGTTTTTTCCTCCGTTGATGACAGTGGTACAAAGCATAAGCAAATTCCAGTTCTACTTGCACAAAGAAGAACATAAATAACTTAGAAGAGAGGAAACTTTGTCACATATGAACATTTTTAACAAGTTACTCTGAATTTAGAAAAAAAAGAAATAGATGTATCAAAATGTACTTTTCATTTTCAAATTAAATGCTAACTTTTTTGTTGTTTTGTTCTTTTCTTCCTCCAAGTACTGTACAAGTTTACAGGTAAATTCTTCTGGCCTGACAGGTGAGATGAGATTTAAAAAGAGAGAGCTCCATTTTGTACAGAGATGAGGAGGAATAGCAGCCGCCACGCTACCGAATTCATCCGCTTCCTTGCAGAAAACGACGCGCGTTGGTTGTTTACGTCGACCGCTCCCCTACAGAGCTCACTGGGACGAGGACAAAAAGTTTTTATTAGTGTTGCATGCACTTAAAAATAAAACCAGAGCTCATGTGCAATGAAATACAAAATCTGGGATGCGTCTTCTTGTAGAGGCATTCATGATATTTTACACTTAAGCAACATTATTGGAGATTTTCCCCCTGAAAAATAATAGTAATAATAAAAAAGGGAGTACATGCACTTTCAATTCCTTATTTTCAGTCAGATTTTGTTCTGCTCTTGCTCAAAATTCATCCATAATTCAAACACAAAAAGAA
Organism: Poeciliopsis gracilis; assembly: GCA_911649635.1. Taxonomy (NCBI): domain Eukaryota; kingdom Metazoa; phylum Chordata; class Actinopteri; order Cyprinodontiformes; family Poeciliidae; genus Poeciliopsis; species Poeciliopsis gracilis. The sequence goes on from CAJVRI010000506.1 coordinate 593,457, forward strand.
GTACGCTGACAGAAAAAGACATTTTAAAGTGTATTTTGTTGTGACTCCAGTACAAATATCTTAAAACACTTGGAAAAAAAAAGACAAACATAATACTGATTTACAGAAAAGGTGCAAGATTTGTTTCACTAAAAATACACTGCAAAAAATCACAAAATCTAACCAAGATTTTTGGTCTAGTTTCTAGAGGAAACATCTTACTATTCTTAAAATATGACAAAACTAAGTAACTTTTTTAGCTTGTTTTAAGTGAATAATTCCTTAATCTTGATGAAAAAGTTCTGGTTCCATTGGCAGGTTATTTTAAACAAGACATTAATATATAATTTATCTGCCAGTGGAACTAAAAATTAAGAAATCATTCACTTAAAACAAGAGTATATTTCTTAAAAAAACAAACAAAACAGAAGTTGCTTTTAAATGAGCTCATCTTATTTCAAGAGTACTAAAGATATTTGCTAGAAACTAGCCCAAAATAACTTTGTACGACTTTGTGTTTTTGCAGTGTATGAGAAGAATCTGTGGAACTAGTAAATTTCTATTAAATTATTAGCTTCAAACAAGTTCCTCTATCTTCATAAAAAATTATTTTACGTTAGTTTTGTCTTGTTTAAGGTGCACTAAGTTATTTGCATTACAATTGAGCCAAGAAATGTCGTTAAATGTTGGTTTTGCAGTACATTTCAGCAATCAGATTTAATGTTGCTCATGCAAGTTTCTTCTGTTCCTCCTCTACTGGGATGGGACTTGAACTCGCTGCTGTGTTTTCTGCTTGCAAATTCATTTTTGCTCTCTGTCTGATAACAGTTGTAGCCGATAAAATGGCGGCGAGACTCAGAACGCAACATGTTCACCCGACAGAAGGAGGAGCTGCCAGAGTCTCTGCAAACTGTTGAGGAGAAGAAAAAAAAAACATTGCTGAGGTTTTAACATTATTTTAGTGAAACTATTAGAAATTTGTGCAACAGGCATTATTTAATCTGACATGTAAGGTTGAGTTTTGTGCAAGAGCAGAAAAAAACATCTACTGGAAAAAATAAGGAATTTCGGTCAATTTAAAAATGTATGCACTTACAAGTAAAAAAAAAAAAAAGAGAAGTCATGATTGCATCACCAGGTACAGTTCTTGTCATCTAATAAATAAAATTCACAAAAAGGGTTTGTTCTGCAAACACCTGAGGTCAAACCAATCACTTCCTTGCTGCTGCTGTCTGAGTGGATTTCTACGGTAAACATCCTGCATGGTGAGCTCTTTAGGGGATCAGGAAGTAGCTTTTCCAACAGATTAGTAGTGAACGCACCGAGCAGAACGTTAGTGAACAACACTACTGCATTACACTTCTCTTTCCTGCGTCACACAGCCGTCAAAATAAAATAGTGTTGAGTGAATTACAGATATTACAGACCTTTGTCAATTCAAAGCCACATGTAATAAATGTGTCTGCATGCCCACAAGGAAAAGTTCTTAGATTCACTATCTGAAGAATAATAGAATGACTTAATCTTACATTTTTTTTAGTCATTTTTAAAAAAATTTATTTCCACGCTCGTGTAAACTAACATGACTCATTCCTAGACTCCTAGCCTTTGTTTTCAGTGTCGCTCTTCATGATGATCAGAAGCAAATAGTGTTGTGATCCTTCATATTTGTTCCCATGACGACGCTACATCTCCTTACACAGCATGAGCAAAAAAAAAAACAACAATGACGTTAGCAAGACCGGAAAAAACAAAAACAAAACATAAAACGAAACGTAAAAATCTTCATAATCTTGTAATGAAATAAAAGTGAATGCGATCCAACTCGAGAGCGTCAAATCCTCAACGTTCCTTCATTTATGTGTTAAGAATCCTGAGAGCACTAACCGAAAAGAAAAAGAAAAGTAGTGAAGAATTACACATTTACAGTAGAAGAAATAGTTTGTTTTCACTTATGATACACTAAATATTTACAGTCACATGCAGAAGGTAATCTGCATGAGGAGACCAGAGCCCGTCTCTTTTGCTGTTCGACATGAAAAATCAGAAAAAGAAAACAAAACAAAAAAAAAGTGCCACAAATTCCCATTGAGTTTCTCTCATTCCTGGTCAGGATGATGAGGGGGAAAAAGAAACAAAAAGAAGAAGAAGAAAAAGGAGAAGCACAGAACGATTCACCGGGAGTCACTCGAAGATCGCAACAGAAAGAAAAAGACGTCACAGGATGAACTAACGCTACGCATGATTCTTAACTCTCCTTGGCACTCCTTGGAATGAAAGAAAAAAGAAAGAAAGATGGAAAACGATGCACTGGAGATGGCTGATGGTCGAGTCCACTCCGCAAAGAGCCGGCTGAGTTGCTGGACAAAGTTTTTACTCTTCTTCCGCGTAGAGCGCGTTGTCTGCAGATCGGAGGATATGACGATGACAAACAACCGTGTCAGGCTTTTCTTTGGATGGAGTGACGCTTTTGTTTCCCACTGTAGGCACGAGGAGGAGCCAAGGCATTGGGGGTTGCAAGGAGGGGCAGCGGGGTCTCAGCGTCTCATCTGGCCCATCTGATAGTTCTCTCTAGGCTGACGGTGGTGCCTCTGGGGCTGTGCCTGCCGCTGCGGCTGACCCCGGGCTTGTCGCTGGCCGCCGTGGGCGCCGTGGGGGTGCTGCGACTGGTGCTGCACCTGAGAGCTGGCGTGCTGCTGCGCTCGTCGCCTCTTCAAAGTGCCTGCAGACAAAACAAAACGGAGGGTCGGCTCGCTTTTCGCCACAAAAAGTTCAAGCGCTTTCAAGGCAAGAAGAGAAAGTCGGCCATCGATCACCTGAGGAACATTTCCAGGGTTAGAGGACTAATGAACACTGAACCGGGAAGATGGAGCATAAACTCAGTTCTCTTAGTTTTTTCCAGAACTCTGTCTAGAAAGTGTTAGGAACTGACCTGGCAGTGGTTTGGGAGGAGGCAGCTTGGGGTTACTGCTGGGTGTGTGAACGCTGCAGATCTTAATGAAACCCGCCATGAGCATAATGAGAGCGATGCCCATTAGCAGCACGGCCCACCAGTGAGCCTGGAGGAGGAATCATCACAACACCTTTCAATCTTAAACTGAAAACTAGAAAACGTGCAGCAGATTCAGTACGTACCACAATCCACTCTGCAATGTTCTCGTAGAGTTCTGGGTTGAAGATGGCCTTCTTTAGCCTGGCCAGCGGCCCGTCCGCGTCCACCAGCCGGCACTTCATGAACACGTCGCAGTAACCTTTGAAATCGTTGCAGGGCGATCCCGCTGGCAGGGTGGTGACTTTCTTATTGAAGAACCGAGCCAGACGCTCTGACCCCGTGCTGCTGCAGGTGTTGGGGTTCACTGCGGAAACAGATTCTCATTTGCATTGTGTCGACTAAGACAAAAACATAAAACTCTACTCGGCTTGGCTCCACTTAATTCTCCCCTGCATCGATCTTTACACTGCAACAACATTCTTCTGTGGAAAAATCCTACCAGTTTCTGAAAGGGAGTCGTTGCGCTTTCCAGCCAATATCAGGTTATTACGGTAATTTCACGCCTGCTGTTGCAGGGAGCCGGTTTTACTTCAGTTTACTCTGATGAAAACTCTTTAATAGACAATAAACTGTAAATAACTGCTAGGAATTGAAAGTGTTTATTACGGATAAACGGAGAAAACTATTTACTCACAGGACATTTAAAGAACTTTGTTCAAATAAAATAAGCAAAAATATCCAGCTGAAGATTTGAAACTTAAAGGGTAAAAGTTGCTTGGGGTAACTGCTGGGTTTGCAGTAAACCCAAAAACCCAAAATCTTACCAAGTATTTTTGGTCTGTTTTCTAGTGCAAATATCTTAGCTCACCGGAAAAAAGAGAAAATTAACTCATAAGTAACTTTTCAGCAAGATATAGGAGCTTGTTTTAAGTCAATACTTTCCTACAATTAATGAAAAAGTACTAGTTCTGTTGGTAGATTAATTCACTTTCAACAAGATATTTAGCAGTACGTGAATTAATCTACCAGTGGAACATTAGTATTAATATTAATAATACTATATCTTTGCTAAAAAGTTACTGGAAAGCTCATTTTGTCTTATTTCAAGTGAACTAAGACATTTGCTCCAGAAATGACACCAAAAACACTTTTTTCTGTTTTTTCAGACTTTAAATTAATTGTAATTTTATATCAGCCCAGATTCCTCTTGAAAATGAAATCTGGATCTTAAATGGGTTTTGTATGGTTAAATAAAGTTATTATTGTTTTATTTAAAAACCCAGATAAAGCCACTCACTCTTCTCCATGCAGCACACGTGGCAGAGCTCGGTCTCATCCTTGCCGTCTTGGCTGGCGCAGGTGCACGCCTCAAGCCCGTACTTCTCGCAGATGGAGCCGGAGCAGCCCTGCGGGGGAGGAGCACGAGGACAGGCGACGTCAGACACCGACTGGTGTGAGAAGAGCGTTGCTACAGCAACCAGCTCTGCCGGCGCCAGGTGCGAAACGTTCGGACGCTCACCCCGTTGAGGCAGACTTGAGTTTCGCCGTGGCAGGCGGTGAAGTTGGCTTTGGGCTCCGAGGTCGGGCACTGGGCGCTTCCCCCGCTGCACATGCCCTGGTGAGCGCACTCCGACTCCTCCCTGCACTTCTCGTTGCGACCCTTGTAGCTGCACTCGGGAGTGCAACAAGGACCCTGACTCGGGCTGATGGGAAACAAGCGAGAGCCGAGTCAAAAACAAGCCGGGCGCGAGCAGAACGAAATGTCAAAAACCCACAAAAAATATCTAAGAAAATACTAATAATCGTCGATTAATGGTTTATTAGATCAAAATTAGCTCTAATCAATTAACTAATAACATCCGCTTAGATAGTTCTTAAGTGTTGCAGTTGTTCTGCCATCCAGCAGAGGGCACTACTGGTCAAACGTCAGCAGAAACAGTTGATATAGAAACAAGATGGTGGGAAAGATTAAGTCAAATTGGACTCAGTCATTCAAGATTTACTATAAGTAAACGAAATATGGGAAAATGTCAGTATTGTGCTGAATTTGAAACAATAGCAGATGTGATTTTAGTATATTAAACATATGAGACAGAAATTAGGTTAAAAGTGGAGCAATTTAGAAAAAAATAAACATTTAATTTAATAAATATACTACAGGGAGATTCAGAAAGTAAAGGTATTACAATTTTGGTTGTTTATTCATATTATTAGCTTTTGGTATCATTGCCAATTTTATAAATGTCTAATTATTTTTACTAAACTTAACATTATTTTCTATTTTATCATTTTCCTCCCTGTGATGTTTGTTGTGAAGCAGTTTGGTTATAAATAAACTCTGACGTGACTCTAATCATTACTCGAGAAATAAGATAAACCAGCTTTAGATCAACTCATTGTTTGACCTCCCACCTGCAGACTTTGTTGGGCTTTAATTTGCACTTCTTGTTGTCGGGCTGGTTGGCGTCGTAGCAGCACAGGTCTCTGCACTGGTCGCTGTAACCGCAGTCGCACTCCTCTCCAGGCTCCACCAGGCCGTTCCCACAGATCGGCTGGCCAGATTCTGAGGCAAAGAAGAAAAGCTTAAAATAAAAAAAAAACACAATAAAATGCTCAACAAATCTTTTAGGAATATAATGTCAAGAAATCCATCAGTATTGTTGATAAATAATCAACAATCCGGAGAGGTTTTGTTGCTACTGCATTCATTTATTAGTTCAAATGCATTCATTTTGTTCTTTTTATAATTTATATAAACTGTTATTTTTTTTCAGCGTGAAAAGATTGTACAATAAATAACCAGAGTAGGAAAGCAACTAGTTACATTTACTCGCTTTTAAGAGTGTAGTTTGTTTTTATTATGTTGTACTTTTTACTTTTACTTGATTAGTTATATTATAAAGTGTTGTTACTTCTACTTAAGCAAAATGTTTGGATTTTCTACCCACTGAATAAAAAAACAAACTATTTTAACCAAAATTCACCAAAAACCTGCAGCTTTTCTTAAAGTTTCATAATTTTTTGAAATTGAAAGAAACCAATTTGGAAAAGTTTTCTCTTTACTCATTTTGTTATTTTTAGGGGGGATTTGGAAAAGATATATCAGGCTGAAGTGAGATCCATTCCAGAAAGCAAATCAATAACGACAAGAAGAAGAATCAAGTTCAGGCCAGAAATTCGCCAAAATCTGGTTAATGAGACGAACAGTGAGTCATCGAAATACATTTTTTAATAAAGTAAACTAAATGAGATCGCTTGTTGCAGTTATTCAACCCTGAAGAAAGAACACCAAGTAAATAATTGAAAGGCCAAAATTAATAGCGTTGATGCTTTATGAATAATGTTAAAAATAATGGTTTAATTTCTGTAGGTAGCCATTTTAAAGCCATGCCAAACGTACCATCTGCATGCAAAAGAAAAACAACAAAGGTAGTTGTTCAGCCTGCCAAATGCTGTCAGATAAAAATAAAACCATGCCAAAGCCAAGATCGGGTTATGGAGCTAGTGCAGCTCTGCAGGATCACCTCCAGCTGCCATATTTTATTTTCTAATGAAGACTTTTGGATGACTCTGCTCTCCGTTGCAGGGAGCAGCCGAGTAAGAACGATTACAGGGTTTGAATTTCTGATTCCTTAACAAGAGAAGTTCAAACGCGGGCCAACGCGAAGCAGTAAAACCCACCAACAAAACAGTTTCCTCTCTTCTTCTCCAGAACCTGGCTGATGTTGCGAATGCTGCAGTAGGAGAACTTATTATTGTTGAGCTTGTCTCCCGACGTGGCTCGCGCATACATGATATAATTGCCCTTCTCCTTCTTGTCTTGGCTTTTGGATTCTCCTGGGGTGCACTCGGCTCCGGAGTCGTGCTAGCAGCGAAAGTGGAAATGAAAAAACCTGAGGTTAGACGAGCGTCTACCACGCGTCAAATGTGCCACGTCTGAGTTACATACCGGGGAGCCAAAGTTGTGTCCTACTTCATGTGCAAAAGTGATATGAGAGACTTTTGGAGGTACGTGGGAGGCATAATTCTGTACCGTGATTATACCAGTGTTGAGAGACTTCCTTTTTCCGTCGGAGTACAGCTTGCTTTTTTCACAGATTCCCCCAGAGCTCCCTGGAAATGAGGAAGGAGAAGTTCAGAAAGATGTTTTCACCTCAAAGAAATCAAGAATGATTGATTTTAGAACTGAGTCAAAAATAAAAACCAGTCTTATTAGCAAAAACCTTTAAAAAATGTTTTAATTAAACATGCAAAACTAGAATTTCAGAGGAAAATAACAGTGTTAGAAATGAAAAGTTGCATTAATTTATTAGTAGCATCACTAACAAGGTTATAAATGAGACAGAGAAAAAAAAAACACACACATTTTGTTTAAAATAAATAAATAAAAAATAATAATCAAGGTCCTCTGCCTTCTTCCAATGCCAATAGACTGGATGCTGATTGGCATTCAATTAGCCTGAAAGCTAACAAGCATAAACGTTTATCTGACAGCAGATAAACGATTTTCCTGGAACGCCAAGTTGTTTCTCAGCCATTAACACATTTAACGGCCAGTACATGAGGATGATTGACAGCTTTAAGACCCGCCTCCTGGCTCCAATTGGTCGGTATTCATCAAACTGCAATAGTAGCTCAGGCAGGAGGTGGAGGAGATTAATCTTTTCCCAAATGATCTGTCTAATATTGCACTGTCATAACATGTTGACAGTTTTACCAAATATGTAAAAAATAAAAATAAAAAATTCTTAAAAGCCACATCCTGCAGCTTTAAATCATTTTCAAATATTTAGATGTAAATTTCAGAAGCTGTAATTCTAATTTACAAGTCAAAATTTAATGCACTCTGAAGTGAAATTGTCTTTTTATAAAACAAACAATTCAGACAATTTTTGCCGGTGTAGAATAATAATGAATCCAAAAGCTGCTGAGGAATATTCCAGCACCTGAAGGGGCTCCCACCCAGGCCAGTCCCAACACGCCGTCATCAAAATCCCTGTCTGTGAAAACGTAAGCCAGACAGTAATCGTCATGGTTCTGCTCTGAGTTCAGCTCCAGAAACTTCTCCACGCCGATGTTGGCGAAGCGGAACGGGTTGGATCGGTCTCGCTCGTCATTGGTCGTGTTTATCTAGACGGGAGGAGGCGAACGGGTTCAGACGGGGAGACGAAACCAGAAACGTCAGAGTACTTCACAGAGTCTGTTGGTGTAACTCACCCTGATCCGTTTCACCATGAAGCTGATGTTGCGAATCCCCATGAAGTCTGTGCCCTGGTAGATCGCATCAATGGCTTTGACATGGCTGGAAATCTGCAGGTGAAAACAAAACAGGATTTCCTTTAAATTTACTTTCCCCAGAGTAAAACTCAAGCACTTTTCATCCATAAATTATATGTAATAATTATATACAGTCTTGTAAGTGTTTTATATTGTAAAGCAGATATAATAAGATTTTAGGTTTTGAAATGTTTCACACATTTTATACATCTGACTTCTCTAAGATCTTAGAAAAAACTAATTCAGCAAAAAAAATCCTCAAATTTTAATAATGATGTTTAATGTTTACAACACAATTCAACTTTTATTTCAGTAACATCAGTAAGTCTTTAAGTCATTTGGAATGAGAAATATTCATTACACTATGCATTTTAAGGAAAATGGGCTTCCTGCTGAAAAGATAAAATATACAAAAAGATTTACAAGAAAAAAATCTCTGTTAAATGTTTCCTGACATTTAACAGATGGAAATAATTTTGGTGATTCTATCTAACCTAAAAAAAGAAGGCTTAGTCCAATTTAACTTCAGAAAGTGAGATAAAAAAATGGTTTGTGTCCATTTATTGGGTGTATGACACTGTGATTAATGTTTCCCAAATTTAGATTTTTAATTAATTATATTGAACTCTATTGCAAAACTATGCAGTTTGAAGATGAATAACTTTCAAGGACTTTATACAAAAATAAAGCACTTTCCAAACCTTGAAAATCTGGTTCAAATTTAAGCATTTTAAATGATTTCAAGCGCTCGTACAAACGCTGTATGAACATTTTCCGGCTTCTGGAGGTAATTCAGAGCGAATGAAAGTACGGCAAGACATCGTGTCATATATTCTCTTGTTTTGCAAAGCCTTATTGAACCTAATAATGGAGTTAAAAATGCCACCAGGATGCTATATTTCCCTCGACAGAAAGCAGGAGGTTAGTGAAGCGCCACCTGGTGGAGTTCGTCCAAATCAATGATAAGTTCAGCTTTTAACTGAGAAGTTATTCAAGTATGTATAAGTTTATGTTCTGCATTAAATTAAAGTGAATTAGCTCAAATAAGTAGAGCTTATGTTACATTTTTGTTATTTTCCACTGATTTCAGATTTCACTTAAACATAATTTGTGTTTTATATAAATATAAATTCTACATCTAGTTTCCTTCCATAGCAGGAAGGGCTTTTTTTTTTTGAAAAGATAAAAAAACATATCAATTAAGCAACATTTAACTGATTTGACTAGACTGAAATCAAACTGGACACGTCAGAGGTTTTTAACTTGGAAGGATCTGGAACTGATACTTTACCTTTTTCTGTAGGAAGTTTATTTTAATGCCATAGAAATAAATCATTTATTTAAGGCAGAAACCTGGTTGATTATTGGTGCCAACGTAAGAGAAGAAACACTTAAAAAGACAAATTCTCCCAAAACTAATTAAAGTGATGCTATAAATTGTTTGTATTTTAATAGATTTTTATATTTTACAGCCACAACGTCAAGTCTCTGTTTACATGCTGCCAGAGTTTCCAATGTTTCTATGCAGGATACGGTACTTTGTATTGCTGTCGTGTGGCTTACCTGAGCTATGACAGCTTCTCTGGTCTTGTAGTATTTGAAGAAAAGATGGTCAGTCTGAATAAAGAGCTGGCAGGTGTTTTTCTCCACCTGGGCCATCCTCTTCTTCCTCAGCAACACGGGGCCTTCAGACTCCGCTTCGCTGTGGAGCTCCTGATGTGAGGGGCACACGAGTCTTAGACAGCTAAATAAAACATATTTATAGCTTTTTCATCCCAACAGTGCATAAATAAGTAATGGGAAGTATTTTTAGAGTTTCCCTCTTAAGCCACGCCATATTCATAAATCAGATTTTAGCCAAGAGATGGATACGATGCAATAAAACCACAATCAAAGCAAAAATAAGTCCAGAAAATACAGATGAATTTTTAAAAATTAGAAGATAATAATTCACCAATTTAATTCACAAAGTGAGACTCATAATATTTAGGTTCATTGCACAAAAATAAAAATATTTGTAGAAGTTTTAGTTTCTCTTAATTTTGCTGATCAAGGCCAACACGAATGACAGCTCTGATTTATTCTGAGTTTCTCTACCAAAGTCCTTTCTCTGTCACATACCAATCCGCTAAGGAAAAACAGCTGAATTCACTTAAAATGTTTCTTTTTTTTAAACACAAACATAAATGTACTGAATTAGAAATGTATATGGGAACTCTGCACCAGAACAGCTCACTTAAATATACCCACAGCTTCACAAGCTACTGGTTAAACAGGTTCAGTCAGAGCAATCAGGACAATAAAAGACGATGTAAAATAAATAATAACTTGACTGTCTTGGTCAAACTATAACAAACTTTCACCATTAGGAATTCTAAATATAATGGTGAATAAATAATAAAGCATGACGTCACACAAAGCATAGAATAAGGTTGAATAGATCCGCCCTTATGGATCGGACACATGGGCACCAACGATCGACAATTTTTTATTTTTTTTTTTCCAATATCGGCTCCGATCCAGATATTAATATCGGATCGGTGCATCTGTAGTCAGAACCTGTCAACAGAAAACCTGTGTGCAGATTGCTGTCTCCATTAGATGAGAAAATCACACATGAATAAGCCTGTTCATGCAGAAATGTATGGAGGTGATGCATGTAAATTCATTACAGCCATGTCACCAGCGCTCATCCAGCAGCATCTTATCCATAAAGGTCCTTATACTTGGCAGTGGTTGTGTTTATATGCGGCATTTTTGGGAAATTGTATCAAGCAAATTTAACAGAACAGAGATAAGAGTCAACACTTCAACCTGACAAACTGAACTTTTGATGAACTGCGATGCTGCGACAGCTCTGCAGGAGATCCAAGGAGAAGCCGGTGGCGACAAATAATAAACGCGTTGCTGCTGGAAATGGTTGGATGTGAAAGAAGTGTTTGTGAAATACACAGACTTTGATACGGCTGAAGCCCGACCTCATTCTAAAGCAAAAAATTATTATTTTTTAATTGGAAAACATTTGGAGTTTTTTTATATTAAGTGTTTCAATTAAGCCAATTTATTTTTGCAATTCCAATTTCAATGGAAACGCAGCTGGAGTCTGTCAGGTGTACCACAGTGAATATGCAAACCATGACAATATTCCTGTATTAAAATGTTTCCTTTAATAGGTCTAATGGGAAAAAATATTTAAAATCTATTTTATGAATTTGTACATCACTTTTCAAGTTGAATATTATTTTTACAATATGCTAATTTACGGAGACTTCTGTGAGTTAACTATTTTAGAGCACTCTGTATGCACAGTTTAATTTGGTTATTAATGATTTTTCATGGAGCGACAAACAATAACTTCATTCAGTTACAATTATAATCAAATACCATCAAAACAGCAGCTAGTAGGACGGATTGTGAATTATTATTCAGCTCTTGGTCTTTAATAATCAGAAATATTATTGAGTTGTTTTAGAAAATCATTTAAACAGAAGCTTCTAATTAATAAAAACTGCAATGGACTTAAATGTTCATTTCTACATGTAACTTGCTCTGTTTATTATTACTAATTTCTTGTACTTTCCCATATATTTTGCTTGTTCGTCGATGTGTGTCAATTATTTATTTATTTTTTCACCATCAACCTGGCAGGAGGCTGCAGATGAAAATTAGCCCTTGTGGCTAAATCTGCCGTATTTACATGGCTGTCTGAATTTACTCGTGTTGATTAATATGCACCTTCTCTTATGAAATAAATTCAAATTCCTGGGAAGCTGCTTCACATAAGTGTACAGATGTTTCACTGCCAGTATTGCAGCTTTGGCCAGACACCAGTTTTTCTAATGGTTCCATTTAGTTGAAATGGAAAAAAAAAAAAAAATTTTCCCCGACTATCTGCTAAAGCAAAAGCTGCCAAGTATTAAGAATCAATATTTCTGCAATGAACTCAAACCAGAAAGGCATTTAAGTACTTATTCAAACCATAAAATGACGTCACGTGTTTTTCTGCTTTTTATTAATTTATTTTATTTTCACCTTTGTTGGCTCCACTGTAGCAGAGACCTGATACTTCCTCATCCTCTCGAACACGGAGCTGTCAGCGCAGCCTCCCTCTGGGCCGTACTTGTGCGGATAGTCTGAGTGACAGAGGCAGAGACACAAACACTGTTTGGATTATAAAGACAATGTTAGCTACTTAACCCCCTGAGTCACTCTATTCCTGGTGCTATTCATGATCAGCTAATGGATGTACTTATACGCCACTTGATACGCTTCGCTTCAGCATGCGAGTCGCTACTTTCCCGTCGCACTCATTAGCGATTCCTCTCGCAATCCTGTTTAATTTGCCCCACAGCAACTTGCTATGTGTTCGCAGATGATTTGAAATTAAAGGCTGCTGCTGTAGTGAAGTGTGCTTGGTGCTCACTATTAGTACCGACATTGTGTGGAGAGCATAAATAAGCCGGAGAAGGATTGTGTTACTCAGCTAATGAGCGCCCCGGGTATCTCTGCTCCCACGGGGGGCAATCACACCAGTCAGCCTTCATCTACTCAGCTGCCCTAACCTTGCACTTTCCCTGTTACGCATTTCCATGAAACAAATTACACATTAGATTCGAGGAAGTGATACTGTTGATTGAATGTGAGCAGGTGGGAGAGTCTCGGGACTTACGTATGTCATCTTCGTGGTAGATGACTGAGTGAAACGGCACGTCTTTGTCCCCCAGGTATCTCTCGGCTGGTTCCACGTAGTAAGTGCCGTGGTAGCTCTGGATGAATCCCTCAAACTTACCGTCCACAACGGAGCCGTGAGTCAGGGTGCCTTTCTCACCTGGGAAATCAAATCACGGCACTTTATATTCAGACTCACACGGGACGGGATGCCAAATTATCACAGCATGTTAAAAAAATATCACGATGCACCGAAATATTAACGTCTCAATGGATTACCGTAGATTTCTCCGGTGTAGATATGAGATGTATCATATGGAATCTCTTCTCCTGAAACTTCTACTTTGAGATCTGGAGGAAATAAGTTTGTATCTCTTTTCATCCGTAAACTGAAATGCCTGAAATGAGACGAGGAGATCGTCACAAAACAATCTGCACTGATTCATCAATTGGATTCATCTATTATGCCTCTTTGAACATGTCAAGACAGGTCCATATGGTCTATACAAATCATGTTCATTACAGTTTCTGCACAAAATCATTCATAGCCAATATAGTTGTCTATGAATCTCATTGTTCAGTTATTTTTAGCTGATTTAGGGCCTCCTGTCACTTTAAACCCAAAGATGCAAACAGATGCACAATTATACAACCGTACATCTTTGAAAAGCAGAAGCGGAGCCTCCTATACAACCAGCAAGAATCCAGCAAGTGGTTTCTGAACTGCAAGTCAAAAACAAAACATTTGTCTTTTCCAGCAGCCAGTACAGCGAATACTGCAGTGAAACCAGCAGACCAAACGTCCTGGAGCTCAGCTTGAGTTGCTACCTGACATACTGGACTCAGCTGGGGTTGCTAGGTAACAGCGGAGGTTTTTGAAATGGCTCATTTTCCAAACACCAAAAAAAAAAAAATAATTGGTGCTGTTTTTAGAAGCACTGAAAACCCAAAGGGAAACGTAAAAGTGTGTAAAAATGATTCCCCTTTGCCAGTTTCAGGGATAAGATACGCAAAGTCAAATTTCTTTGAAGCTGTTTTTATATTTGCTGCATTTTCATAACAACTTAGGTTGACAAAGATACTTGATTGTGCTATGAAATGGAAGATGCATAATACTCTCCCCATCCCTTTAAGAATGCAGTGATGCGTATTGGTCGATGTCACATTTTAACAATCACGAGAGTACGTCTCACACCAAGTTTAAATAAAAAACTGATCACGTTATAGATTGTTTTACATTTTTAGGGTAATATGATGAAACTAGAATCAAAAGACTAAACTGGGGAATAAATGCTGAACTGAAAGTAACACAGCCTAACAAAAACAATCTCAACATGCATTGAAGCTGCTGTAATGTTTCAATGTCAGACCTTACTTGAAAAATGGTTGATTTTTATCACATGAGCTGCGGTTTCTGTTTCATACGCCACTCAATTGGCCAGTGTTTTCTTCTGACTAGTTGACATTGAGGCTGGGATTACACAAGTGAGTCTGAGTGCAAACAACAACAAAAAAGCACACGCACACAAACACACACACACACACACCACTCAAACAGTCAGGGAGCCCAACCCACTACTTTGCTGTAAACAAACCCCTAATTTCCACAACAAACGTTTTGCATCACATCCTGCAAGCTCTACTCAGAAAACACTCGAATCTGGAAAACAGAATCAGATTGTTGGGTTGAAAAATATAGGTATGAATCAGAACTGAAGAAAACAAAATGCATCTTGTAGTCTTTTTAAACAAAACAAAAAAAAAATCTGTTGCACAGTTTTATATTTCAGTTATTTTCTTCTTTATTTGAGCAGCATCAGGGTTTATGAACAGCGAGTCCTGTTGTAGCCAGGATGATAAACAGTCCTTGCCAAGTTTCAAGGCAGATGGTGGTGACTTTGTGATGGAGTTTAGACGCCATCCAGCACCGCCACCTCCTCCTCAAAATAGGGACAAGCTATATGCATCTTCCCATCTGTGAAATTAGTATTTATTTTAGATCTTAATGCATCTGCCTCTGCAATCACCTCCTGGATGTGCAATAAAAAAGCTTACGCTTAATCTGAAGCCCCAATAATATAACGATACTATCACATATGGGGAAAAGGGCAGCAGATGTGCACAACTTAGATGATTAAAACCTAAAATGCTTCTTCTCATCTGGCATTTAACCAACTTATGAATCATCGCCAAAAAAATAAAAATAAAATAAACAAAAAAACGACTAAAGCTTTACATTTAAAACCCATATTCACTTCACACTGCAAAAACACAAAATATTAACACGTATGTTTGGTTTAGTTTCTAGTGCAAATATCTTAATACCCCTGAAATAACACAAGTTTTTAGTAAGAGACAGAAGCTTGTTTTAAGTCAATAATTTCTTAATATTGGTGAAAAAGTACTAAATCCACTGACATGGAAAAAATGTCTTGTAAGTGAAATAATCTCAGTGTAAAAACACCAAATCTTACCAAGTATTTTAGCCTAGTTTCTAGTGAAATATTTTATTACACTTTTAATAAACCAAAATTAACATACAAGTTTCTCTTCAGCAAGAAATAGAAGCTTGTTCTTTAATATTAGTTAAAAAGTACTCGTTCCACTGGAAGATAAATTTCCTTAAAGTATTTTTCCCATGTTATAAAGAAATAATCTGCCAATGGAACAGATAATTCTTCACCAATATAAAGGGATTATTTACTTAAACAAGCTTCTATATCTTGCTGATAACTTAGTTTTACATAATGTTAGTCTTAATTTATGTTTACTAAAATATTTGCACTAGAAATGAGAGTAAAATACTTGCTAAGATTGTGTGTTTTTTCTTTGCTAGTGCTTTTTCATCAATAAAGGAATAAATTACTTAAAACAAGCTATTATATCTTGCTGAAAAGTTATTTGTAAGTTAGTTTTGTCTTATTTCAAGTGTACTAAGATATTTGTGCTAGAAACTAGACCAAACATACTTGGCAAGATTTAGTTTTTTGCAGTGCAGATCAAAAATGTCCCCAGTCAGCTGAACAAAAAAAAAAACAAAACAAAAGAAGGTTTAATCTTAAAGCAAATCCTTTCTACTAAACCCTTAACCAACAACAATACGTACATAAGAGATTAGTTTGCAAACAAATAACACATGAGGTCACAAAGATCAACCAACCTTCCGTGGGCATGAAAATCTAAATGAAGGAACTTGTCTTCATGAGCGATTGCTCTCTTGGCCCTCTGATGCTTGCTGTGAATGAGCTCTGTGTCGTAGGACAGGCCTTCATAATGACGGATATACTTGTTCAGAGGGTTCCTATAGTGACCTGCGGGGAGAAACAAAACAAACGGACACGCGTTAGGATGGATAACCGCAATCATCTCCACCAGTGTCAAGAATTGTTTCATAATTCAGACCAAAGCGCATCATGTTTTCCTCGCAGAAAGATTTATTTCCATTTTTATAGGTTAAGAAATACATTTTTATTTAAGTTATAGACATATGTAACTCATTATTACTCATTGGCTGTATGAATAATATGGGCCACTGAGTAATAAAAAGGACAAAAACACCCATAAGGTCATCTTTGAAAATAATTTTCAAGACGTTTAATATTTAGTCAGACTTTACAGACGAAAAGCTAAAGGCAAAATAGAAAAATGTGCTAAAAATTGACCAACATCGAATGAATACTGATTTTAATGACAAGATTTAGTGCATCCCTGCTCAGTATTTGCCATTTAATTTAAAAGTTGCCTGATGTCAAATGGAGAATCAAAAACCTAATCAATGGAAATAAGATTTAATCTTACATCAAATCCCTTTCACTAAACCTTTAACCACAAATAGATTGCCATCAACTTCATGCTTAACTACCAACTGAACTGATTTGCAACAGTTCAGTTGCCAAAGTTGTGAGTCTTTTAGAGCACAAGTGTCAAACTGAAGGTTCATGGGCCAAATTCGGCCCGCCATAGGCGTTTATGTGGATCACAAAAAAATCACAAAAAATATCGCAGATTTCTGGACGGTCTGAGAATATGTTCAACAATATTATCTAATTTTAAGAATTTATTGATATTTTAACAGTTTGTGAACAAATTTTATCAACACATTCTGGCACAAGCAGCCCTTTAAGAGCATTCATGTTCTTAATTCAGCCCACAACAAAAATGAGTTTGAGTCCCCTGGTTTAGAGAATTAAACACCAGAAGAGAAAGAGCAAAAACAGAAACTGAAAGTCGAGCTCAAGTATAATAAAAGGAGGCTTGACACAGCACTGGAAAGCCAAACTGCAGTGAGAAAAACACCTTCATTAATGGCAAAAACATTGTGCTTTTGTTTTTGTTTTGTTTTTTGCTTCGGTTTACACTTTGAAAACAGCGAATATAGAAGTTTCGACTGTTCAGGTTTAAGGTTTAATAACGTCCTGGTGCAGTGAGTTATCTTGCACTACAATAGCCAATAGCGAATAAACACACAGCAATCAGTGCAAAGAGCATCACTTACTGCTGGGAAAACCTAATCTCCTGCAGTAAAATTGATCCTACTTTGACTTTCCACAAGTGTAGGGCATCTCTGTAGACAAATCTCATCCCCTTGTGATAAAAAACAGAGGACCAGGAAAACTACCATGCACTGACCTTTAAATGCTCTGCAGATACCAGTCGGCTGCAGAAAGAAACTGTAATCCAGACAACATACAAATATCACCATATACTTAAAGGTAGCTTATTACGCTACCTGAAACATGCCAAGATAGGTCTATCGGCTATAAAAAAAAAACATATTAAATTTTTTTGCACAAAGTTTTACTTTGCTCAATTCTGTCTTTCTTCAGCTGCTGTATAAAAAGTTGTTTTAGGGCCTCGTGTCACTTTAAAAGCAAGAAAGTGTGACCAAGCCTCCAAAACTCTACTTTTACACTCACACATGAAAATGGCTCTGGAAAATAGATACACAATTATACAACTGTACATCTTTGAGAAGCAGAAGTAGAGCCTTCTGCACAACCAACAAGAATAGTTTGACCCAGTGCTATTGGTGCTATAACCCTGGTTGTTTTGCATTGAGCAGGATACGTCACGTAAATCGAATTCTTGCCAAAGCTGCCCAGGCAATCTTCCCAGCGACCGCAGAACAGTTTTCTTCTTGGGTATCCCGTCCCATTTTCTCTGTATGCACTCATGAGCGAGGAAGCTGAGGGAAACGGCCCGATCCGGCCAGCCCGATTGGAACCACAGCTCTCGGGGCTCCAGGGAGCGGGGTGGTACTGGGCTGGAAGTCCGAATGCATAAACAATCGACCTGGGTCCAGTGGTGCAGTGCAAAAGGGGCTCAAGAGACAGACTGGGTTTCCCTGCGGTTGCTGGTTAAAAGTGAAGTGTGACTCAATAATTAAAAAGTTTTTGAAATGGCTCGTTTTCCAGACACCAAAACACACTACATCATTGCCAAAATGTTGTTTTTTATCACTTGGGTTGCTTTTAGAAGCAGTTAAGACCCAAATAAAGTACAAAATATACATTTTACATAATACGTGCCCCTGTGGATGAATTGTCACAGCATTTTGGCTAAATGTTGTATAAGTAGTACAGTTCTGAATGTGTTGGGGATGATCCGACGACAGATACTTGGAGCACAGGATTAAAATGATGGAAATCTACAGAAGCTCTATATGGTCTATATTTTAAAGCTGAGCTAAATCTATTAAAATCAAGTAAGTGGCAGCTTTGGAGCTACACTCATCTGCAGAAGCTGCAGAAGGATTTCACCACCAGAGGAGTGGGAGGAGGATATGAAGGCAAGTGTTTCTCATGCATATCCGCCCATTTCACATTTAAAAGCAGACAGAAGTCAATTCACAGCAACGAAAATGTGTTTGAATAAAAAAAATAAAAGCTGGAAGATTTCTTTATTTGTTGTTAATATAAAACAAGCAAACCAATGGATTACATAAACCAGGCAGCTTTCCCACTCCATTCCTAAATGACACTACTTTCATTAAACAGACAATATGTAATTAGAGCTGTCTGGCAGGTAATTAAGCCTGACTAAAGAGCTATAATTTACTGTAAATAAAAGACTGTGTAACAGAGACAAATAAATGCTCCAGATTTCAGCCTCTTCACTGTTCATAAGCTGTATCAAATATTTAGGTGATAACATTAAATTTTTCATTGAGGTGACTGTGAGAAGTGAAGAATGCCTGGAATTACCTCATTTGCTCAAAAAATGCCAGAAAGGTAAAATAATAAAACAAAGACGCAATATTTAGTGAAATCACAAGATTTTGATAAAAGAGCATGTGAAAGTTGTGACATTGAAATTGATGGTTGGGTCCCAAAAAGCTGTAAAATGATTTAGTTGTTTCATTTCAGATTTTAAACAACAAAAGAATAATGCTATACATTGCTAGTGATTAACAACAACAACTTTTCTGAGCTCCCACAGAGAGGAAAAAGTTTTCTGGACTCATTTTTGACTTTATTATTTGGCAAAAAGGTTAGTTAAAAAAAAAAAAATCCAGAGTTGCATTTGTCCTTGTGAAGCGACAATGTTCAAAGTACATTCTCTTTTGTGAAATATTGAGCTTGAAACTCATTTTTGCCGGTGCGTTTCTCCTTGCAGTTTTGAATTAATGAAGAACGAATCCTTTGTAACAAGAACACTGACAATTTCACCTGATGACAAGCAAATAAACGTTTGAGAACAAATTACTCACATAGCCAATATTCTTGCCTTTAACTTTAAAACAAAAAAAGGTTCTGCACATATTAACACCATGTTTCATATTTTGTTTCATTCTGAACTCTTTTTCTCCATGTACTTCAAATAACAGGTCATCTTCTAACAATATATTTATGTAGATATTTTTATACCTTCACATATTTCTATTAATATTTACCCTTTCACAGATTTGAGTTGTTATTTTTTTGGGATTTACAACAAGGCAACTTAATTTTTTTTAGCCTCTCAGAGACAGACTTTCCAGGTTGTTTTGGATCAATGTCCCTTTTGTGCACTTGAGCTTTAAAATCCCTAAATGATGGCGAGACATTTACTTTTATGATGTACTGGAAGAGAGCAGAATCCAGCATAGATAATTAAGCATGGTTTTCTGGAATGCTGTTACACTGGATGTAATCGGACGCATTCCTTTCAAAAAGTTCCACTTCAGGTCCCCTTGTTCTCAACCAACAGAATAATTGTTGCAGTGGAAAGCAAAGTATCAGGCTAGTTACTACAATCCAAACAGTGCTTTGCAACATTGAAAACTTCTGGGGTGATATATTTGTGGATTGTATCGGTGATCTCCTGCAGGAGAGGTGAAGCGGTTCAGAACAAGTTCTGGTTAAGGTCACAACTGCACCATGTTTTCTTCATTTCTGGCTCTCATTTCATGGAAGCGTTTAACTATCAGAGGTAGGAAATAAATACAAAAGCACAATCTCGTTAAAATGAGAATTTTTCTTTTATATCTCATTGAAATTGAAATGTAAACATGTTCTTGTTTAAATGGGAACGGTTGTAACAGTAAAAGGGCAGCATTTCGTGGCAGTGTCGTCTGGAAAAAAGAGCGAGAAGTAAGAAGTATGTCTGGTAAACGTCCAGCATTTGTACAATTTGAACTGTTTCAATCATTCACACACTGATTGTGCCAAACAATCGCACCCTCTGACCTCTACCAACAAGAGAAAAGGTGGGGTTAGCGTCTTGCCAAATGACAGAATGACTGAGACGGATGACAATGGGCTTCAAACCAGCAACCCTCGTCTCCCTACCTCCTGAAACACTGCTGACTCCACATTTTATGTGTTTAAAACATGAATGTTTCTCAAATGTGAATTTATTTCCTAGCTTGGGCAGTCATCAATCACTCTTTTGCGACTTATAGCCATTTCCTAAGCTGGAGACACAAAGTCTTAGAAATGGCTTTGTTGCCCCTTTACAGATTACAGGCCTACTTCATGATGTCGGACAGGTTCGTATCCGGTGTAGACAGCAATTAGTCCTGCTTATGGGTACAGAAGTACAACTCAGCTTTACAAAAATGTGTTTATTCACAATAAATATAGGACTTAATAAATAAAATCTCCATCTTACAGCATTTTATGTTTACCCTGTTTATATCTTTGCTGCTTTGAAATAAGCAAGTATGACAAAAAAGGAGGCAGATGCTATTTCACAGCCCTGTACGCTGTTAATGTTTACAAAATAGCTCCTAACAATCTCGATGAGCAATCACATTGGCAATACCGCGCTGATTTTTGTATTTATGTTAAATTATAGTGATGCCTGCATGTAATAACATTAACTAAACAGTACAGGAGAAAATAAGCCTGGAAGCATCGGGGTTTTGACAAAAACAGCTAACTTTAGCGGCTAGCTGGAACGTTAGCATCGAGCTAACGGTCCGTTATCCCAGTCGGCTTCTCCATCTTCTCATAACAATGGCTGTCGGCTCTATTCGCACGATAACAACAGAACCGGGGCCGAAGCCGACGACATACAAAAACAAACCAGTGACAACACAACAGAGACAACTCTGCGTTGTCGCTTTACAGCAACAAACTGTGTAAATCCCCGTCGGCTTTGACGCAACGCATCTTTTGTTAGCTTGAAGTGAGAAAAGGGTGCAGTCCTATTCACAACAAGCAGGCCCCGCTGATCCCTCTCTGTTAGCTAGCGGGCTATCGGGATTTCTGCTCACTCTCAGCTGCCACAGCTACCGCTTCGCGTTTTCCTCCCACCCCTGCGAAGATTTCTTCCCCAAAACGCCCCACTCACCTTGGGTGTAGTTCAGCAAGTAAACGAAGAGGAAAACTTTGAGTGGAAGCGGAGGTGACAAATCCATTGTTAGAGCATTGATACCTATTTCACTTTATTGTCCTATTTAGATAGGCGCAGACGCCCTGTGTGTTTATTGCAGCTTCCTCTCATCGCCTCCTCTCTCCAGCTTCAGCGTCGTGCCGTCACACGCAGGGCAGCTGGGATCCCTTCCCCCAAAAGCCTTCATGATCCTGAATGCATTTCTGCATACCCAAGACCCAGCTCTGACTGGGATAAATCCACCATTACAGGGAATTTACACCAGTTACCATTTCTACTGGCGCATTATATTACATGCGCAGAGATGGTAAAGCACCTAAAGGTTGTACCCAAGCAAGAGCAGCACTACTTCAACATATTTATACTCAAGTTAAAGTAAAATTACTCAAGTAAGATTAAAAAAGTATTTGCTAAAAAGGTGATTTTTATATTTAAAAATTACATCATCAGCTGGAGCACATTGTAAAGCTAAGTGGAAATTTTGGTATTTTGAGGACAAAATGACAATAATTCACATGAAACTGATGGGTAATAATAAAATTACTCAAAAGTAAAAAACAGCATAATGACTTTTTTTAAAAAAAAGTTTTGTTTAAAAAAACCCAAACTGGTAACTAATCAAAACAATCGCTTAATATTTAAAAATTACATAATCAACAGACCAAAGTGTGAGGTGAAGTGGAAATTTTGGTATTTTCAGAATGAAAATTTAAAAAAAAATTATCTGTTTTTTTTGTTACTAATTCACATAAGTGACATAAAATAGTGAAATCAGGTACAATAAAATGTAATCAAATCATTTTCTTTCAATATGGAGTTTATTAAATTTTAACAAATACTTCAGGTGTGTCTGTGTTTGGTGAATTTTTGGTTAAAACATGTTTGTTCTTCATTCAGTGAAGTTACTCACAGTGGACAGAATATAAAATTTACTCCAATAAAAGTAGCAGTACATCTTAAAAACATTACTCAAGTAAAAGTAAAAAGTACAGCACAGTAAAAATACTCCAAAAATGAATATTTTTTAAATGTCCTCAACTAAATGTAATTAAACGTGTCTGTTAAATCCAAATATATTCCACTTGCAAGGAAAATATACTTTTTGAAATTAATTGTAAGATATTTCTTTAACAAACTTATAAACTAAGACCCATCAGCACAAACAGAGGTATTTATTTCATTATTAGGACACTGTGTGCTTGGAGTCATTACAAACAATTTCTGTTTTTATGATCTAATTTTATCCCCACAGCCGCCCACCCACCTACCTACACTCACTCCCATTATTAGCTGCATGGTTGTGCTGCGAGGAACTGGTGTAAATATGTTTCAAAAAATCATATCCAGAACAAACAAAAACAGTGAGAAATCACTTATTTTTTAAAAAATAAATCTCATCTTTTCATTTTTTAAGAAATCACGAGAAGAAATTGCACATTAATTACACAAACTGTTATATAAATGTATAAAAACAACCCTCAGACTTCGTCTTTGGTAACAGCTGATATTTAATACATGAGTATCAAATCAGCATCATTATAGGCAATTAACACAGTAATTATTTGAAGGAGAAACTCATGGAGTTGATGCAGATTGAGCTACCAAGGAAATGTGATTTGTTTTAGTTGCTTGGTAACCTGACATACTGACGATACATGTTTCTATTATAATAGAAGAGTAAAGGTCCTCCTGGTGGTTGTATCCATTCATGCATTAACTCTAATTATCTGCAAACCGTCTGCCTCTGATTATCTCCTCTCTCTGCTATGATGCTCATCATATGGTGTATTTTATAGGACTAGTCAGAAGGTCACATCTTCTCATCACTTACATAAAGTATTTACTTCAAGGAGTTATTTTTTTCCAGAATGGACAGGATTTTTAGTTGCTAAGTTGAAAAAAAAAAAAAAAGACTTTGGTTGAACAATTTTGACAGTTTTAGTCTCCCGTAACTATTAATTTGTACACAAACAGCTTAAGATGTGTACATTCAGTTGAGAAAAATATATTTTGCACTCATCAACAAGCTTCAGAAAACAATAACAGCTTGTTGATTTCATTGAGTTTCTGCAAAATTATTAATGCTAGTTTATTAATGCTCATTCATTCCAAAACCAGTTGGATGTTTGTTTGTTTGGGATCATTAACCTCTTGGAACACTCAGATGCTTCCAGGTTTAAACCATCTGAATAGGGATTCACCGATTGCAGTTTTTTTGCCGATCGCCTTTTATTGATCTTTCAAAAGCCTGATTTTACCCAATGCCAATTTGTTTTTTGTTTGAAATGTCGCTAAATATGGTAAGTAAGAAAAATGGTCACCATGACAATTAACAATCCAGAAACTCACAAGTCAACCACAAACTGGAAGCGCCACTGAAAGGTTGCCAACCAAGAAGGATTTAAAATGAGAGATTCAAATTCGACTGAATTTTAAACCGGCCCACATGGACAAGCAAAGTGCTTTTTGGAGGAAATCTTATGGCCAGATAAGAAACAGATGGCACTCTTCAGGCTTTCTAGCCTAAAAATACTGCCAAGCATGGAGTTGGTAGCACCATGGTGAGCATCTGTTTTTCTGCTAAAAGGCACTAGAGCATTTGATAAGATAATTGGAGTAATAAAGACAACTTTTTCTTAATTATTACTTAAAACTTAAAACCAACAACTGGGTGTGGAAACAGTTTGGCGTTTGAGCTGGAAAATGACCCCAAAAAAGCAACAAAATCATACAGCTTGATGACTGCATGCGAACTCCTGACTGGGACTATATGATAAACGCAATTAACTAATTAGAAGTCATGATGCAGATGAGGGAAGACACCAGAAATACATCAAATAAGAACAATCTAAAAGTTAAAGTTACCAGTTGTGTTTAACATTTTTTTTAGTACGGATAAAAATATTCTTCAGCAAAAATCAGTGGGAGAAATTTCACAAACATTTCTTTTTCCTTTTGGGAGCTTGTTGCCAGGGTGTTTCCGTTTTGGCAGATAAATGTGTCTCAGAAGAATCTATTTGCTTATTTCCTGCAGACGGGCTCCGGTGGCCGTCACGTGACACACCTCAACGTCGGCCCCGAGTTTCTGCAGCTCATCCAACCAGATCTGCTGCTTCTGAGACAGACGATCGTTGGGCCCCTTCACCTCCACCAGCTGTTAGAAGATTTCCGATATTCAGATATAGCAGAGGAATTTATCAATCACAGAAGAGGATTAGGGCCACTGGCACGACATCAACCTGACTTCTCTTTTCTCAGAAATTTAGATTTTTTTTTCCGTCAGAATTATGACTTTAATCTCAGCATTATGGGAGATTAAATCCTGAGATTTGACTAATCTCAGAATTCTACTTTTGTTTTTCTTTCTCAGATTTGTGACAATTTTCTCAAAATGCTGACATTGATATCAGAATTCTAAAAAAATTTCTAGAATTCTGAAATTTTTTCCAGAATTCTGAAATTTTTCCAGAATTCTGGAAAAATTTCACCACTGTGAAGTTTTTTCTGTAGAATTTTTACGTGTTTCTTTTCCTCAGAATTCTGACTTTAGTCTCAGAATTATGACCTCTTTACCTCAGAGTTTTCACTTTAAATCTAAGAAACAAGTCAGAATTGGGGATCTTTTTCCACTGGCTCTAATCTTCTTCCGTAAATCTTTCACACAACAAATTCGGCATCAAACCAAGCAGGGATGGTTTACCCTCAGGTGATGTTACCTTATAAGTGTTGTTTGAGGTGTTCCACACAACGAGGTCAGGCAAACCTCCTCTGCAGTGTCTGTAGTCTTTTGCCATTCGGTCAATCACTCCACCAAGGAAAGCTCCGCCGAGACATGCAATCAGAGACTGTAAACATTTTATTCTGTTAGATTCAAAGAACAAAGCAGTCAGGGAGAAATATACCAAGTGTGGAACATCACACAGTCTGCCAAAACCATCATCTAAAAATGGAAAGAATCAGCTAAGAAACCATGAATTGAATAAAACTAGCTCTACATTTCCTTCTGCACCATTTCCAAGTGAAACACGGTGGTGGCAGTATCATGCTGTAAATACCTGTGCCTGTTGGAGGGACGAGAAACGCTCCCAGCTGACCAGCGAACACACTTTCCCCTCCTGAGATGTCCAGACATCTTCCAGCATGGCACACAGAGTTTCCACAGAAGCTTCACAGAGCAACTGAACGCGAGAGATTATAGCTTCCCGTCTGTTTTCATAGAAACAGTCGGTGTAGAGATCCAGAGGACAAGTCTGGACAGAAAAGAGAAACAAATAAAAAAGTTCAACCTATATGGGCTTAATTTAGGGCTGGATGATATGGCTGAAAAAATGTATCAAGACATAAGTGTTTCATATCAGTCTATATCGATAATTAGTGATTAGTTTTTTGTTTTGAATATTTATTTAAACTGGTGGCATGACATTTAAACGAGTTTTATTTGGCTGACTTGAAAGTAGAAATGGCTGTTTAGGTCATAAATGTTGCGGATCCCTGGATTAGTCGTTCCTTTACCTGGTATGGATTTCTGAAGACGTCTGGAATACCTTCCATAAAGATAATGTCCCACATCAGGAGACCAAACAAGGTTGAGAATGTTGATCCTTCTCCATGGATTCCTTACACACAGAAGACAATGTTCTACTTTTGTTCTAGAAGTTTCCTGTATTTTGGGGGTGGAGGGGGTTGCTGTAAATGGCTTACCTTGGTCAAAGCCTAGTTGTCGGTAATGTGCCAAACTAAGCTCTTCTACAGAGCATATTACAACAGAGTGAGCACTCCCGTCTCCTTCATCGCTTTCTGGTAAAAGAAATCTAGATTTTCCCATGCCGCCTTCATGAGGAAACAGCTGACCCCGGATGGTCACCTGGAAAGAAAGTTACAGAGAACTCAGAATTTCCTTTCTTCAGTAAAATATATCTCACATATTAACACACTGTAGACAAACTGACATGTTTAACGTCTTGAATTTGGAGCGCAGGAAGCTCTCTGAGTTGGAGCCGGTACTTTTTGCAGCTGGGAGCGTCTTTCATCCGGAGAGCTCTCTGATGGAGGGCGAGTTTGTGTCCTGTGCGCACCAGAGGATCCAACAGCCCGTCTCTCATAGCGCAGATAGCCTGAGTAGAGAAATGATGGAAAAAGCACCTCAAAAAACACCATTCTGAAATGGTTCAGGTAAATCTTACACACAAAAATAAACAAAACTAAGCCATTTTTGGTGTCAGGTAAATGAGCCATTTCAGTTACGTTCAACGGGCACCGCGCCGTTACCTAGCAACATATTTGGTCAGCTTGTTTCACCACTGTATGCGAGACCAACTGCTGCAATGTTAATGTTGTTACTTGTGCAGGAGGCTCTACTTCTGCTTTTCAAAGATGTACAGTTCTATAATTGGACATCTGTTTGCAGCCATTTTCATATGTGAGTGTAAACGTTGAGTCGGAGGGCGTGGCCAGCAGCAGCTTCTTTAGTTTTAACCCTATAAGACCTAACAGAGTGCTGGGGATCCAACTAAATTTGCAGTAGCGTAATTTCATGACACTTTAAGCCATTTGAAAAATGCCAACGGTTTCTGAAGGGGGACATGTTGCGCTTACCAGCCAATATCGGGTTATTACGGTAATTTCACCTCCGGGAGTGAAATTAATCTGATGAAATACTCTTTTAATAGGCGGTAAATTACAAAAATGACTGCTAGATATTGAAAGTTCCAGTTGTTGTGGATAAATAGGCAAATCTATTTACTCACAGGACATTTAAAGAAGTGCAACTGTTCTGAAAATAAGCAAAAATATCCAGGCGGAGATTTGAAATGTAAGTCATAAAGGGTTTTAAAGTGACAAGACGTCCGAAAACAGCTCATTTTGAAAGGAGCTCAACAGAGGTAGAACTGATCAGTCTAGAATCTTATTATACAAGAATGACTTAGAGAAAAATGAACATGTTTTGCATAGCACATAAACTTATTGTAACTAGTTAAAGGAAGCATGGTAGGTCACCTTTAAAGCTTTAAAATGGATGTTTGCTGCAGCCTCAGTAATAACCATTACCTTTCCTTCAAACAACAGCTGCACTTACTGGAGCAGCTCTAATCTGCAAGCGTCCTAAACTGCAACGGCTTTGGCACAGTAGCCTTTAGCGCTAATAGGATATACACTCATCGCGTGGTAACACTGCAGGCAGAGCAGGGAATTTCAACTACAGGTATTGCATCAGTCAGCATTAGTGTTTATAAAATATAAATAATGTTTGTTTTTTTATTTATATTTATTGCAACATCTGAATGTTAATATAAACTAAACAAATAAATGAACAGATCTTTTTTTTGCTTACTTGATCAGGTTTTTTGAGGTGCTGGTGAAAGTTGAGAGCCAGCCTGTCCCACCATCGGCCCCGGCTGTCAGGACAGTAAACGTCCTGCTTTAGTAGGGCCTGCAGCTCTTCTACTGCTTCCTGTTTCATAACGAGAGAGAAATACTGTCATTACCAACACAAGGTTTCTAAACAGTAAAATTCATACACTATTCAAGCACTTGAAGAAAAAAACAATGAAAATGTACAAACAAAGACAGTTTCAATTCACTATTATATGTTATTACCCCCTACAATTACTAATAATGTTTTGTTTAGTATTCTACGTTCTACAGCACAGTCAAAATAAACTAAAATATTGCAAGGCTTTCTGTTTTGAAAAGTTTCTCTCACACCTGACTGCTCTGAGAACAAAACACAAATTAAAAAATAAAAATCATCAATTTCAATAATTGTTTAATTTAAACAAAACATAAAACAACCTTTATTTCAACTATACAGATCAATAAATCCCTGAGCCATTCAGAAGATTAAATATTTAAAAAAAATGAATATTTTCACAAAGTTTTGTGATATTTAGCAAATAGGAAGAAAAACAAGAACTTTTTCTCTGATTTAACTTCAAAGAATGAGAAAAAAATGTTTTGTTTTTTTAATGAAAATATCTGGTTTCTACTGTAAATAACTGTTTCCAAATTTAGGCATTTGATCAAGTGTTCAATTAAACTTTATTACAAAATTGTTCAGTTTAAACATCAAGCACTTCATACAAAAATTGCAGCATCTTAAAGGATTTCAATATATGATCCCTGCTGACGCAATTAGCACCATAAATTAAAACAATTTGAAAAACAGGCAGAAAATAAATGCAGATAAACCTCATAGCGACGGAGCCTCTGTAAAATCTCCACTCCTCTGGATAAGATCCGCGTGTAGGCCCACCCTGTCGTGAAGCTGCGGAGGAACACTGGCAGCTCTTCCTGGTGACTGGATGAAAATTACAATGTCAGCAAACATGAATTCTGCAGAAATAGTACCAACGAAGAAGACTTTTAAAGTCCTGACCTCAGGTCGTGGTTGCTGTTGAGCTCAATCCAGGTTTTTTTGGCAGAAGTGTAAAGCTGCAGGGCCTGATCCCACTGGCCCCTCTGCATCGCCATGGTGACCTCTATAAGGGCCCGCATGGACGCTTCATACCTGGTGCAACGCAAGGAGTCATAAATATAAACTTCAGCCTTTTGTGCTGAAAGAAATGCAAATAGTATTTACATCCCACAAAGTTTTAACTTTACAATAAACAAGAATTTTATTATAATTTTATATAATGGACCAATAAAAGGTAGAGAAATAATTGTGCACTATAAGGACAAAACTATATATTTTTTTACAAACTGAAATATAAAAAGTAGGGCTTTAACTAACAATAATTGTAGCAATTGATTATTCATCTTTCTTTTAAGACCTTAAGGCTTTTTATGCAATTTTAGAAGAACAGTAAAGATGCAAATAAACAAATACTTCTGATTTTCTTATTTTTAAATAAGAAAATATGTATTTTATTGTTTAAAATGCAACAACATAGCATTCCTTAAGTGAATTTGTTGCTCAAGAGGTTTGGGGTAAAACAATACAACGGTATATTTTTATCTTAAAATCAAAATGTATAAATATTTTGTATTGTTTTCACTAAATTACAGCTCTGAAGATGTTGGACTTTCACCAAATGGCCTTTTTGAGTTTGTAAACTCCTGTTAGTAATGAAAATTACTAACTTAGTCATTTTGATTACTAAATTAGTTGACAATTAACTCAATAACCAAGTAATCCGATTAATGTTTTCTTCTGAACAGAGCGCTTTCCTCCATGTTTGCTGCTTTCCTATCAGGCAAACTGCAAAAAATGACTTCATATAATAATTTGTTTTTAAAAAATGCTAATTTGAGATTCTTAAGATGACAAAACGTGACTTCAACAGGTAACTTAAGATTCTGCAGATCCTTACCTGATGAGATCCTCTCTATCTCGAAACACTTTGGCCTCTCGCTGCACGACGTAGTCCGGAAAGGCCAGACGACCCGAGTTCACCAACAGGATGGTGAAAAGCTGATTCTGACCTCCGGCTGCCATTTCCTCCTCGTCCATCGTGTCCGTCAAAGAGAAGAGCAGCAGGATGCGGGAGAAGACGGCCCGAGGCCCGCGAGACAGGCGCACACAGGAGCCTGCAAGCTGCTTCACCCTTTAAATAAAAGACACAAAATTAATCTTAAGATTACTTCTTGCCGCTTTTCATACCCACAAACTCAGATTTCACATGGTTCCTACTCTTCCCACAGTGAAAGTGTTTGAAAAGTTAAAAAGGTAAGTTTTCACATTTTTCCACCTCCACACTTTGGAGATGAAAATAATACAAATGTAATAAAGAACAGTTTCAAATAACCATTATGTTATACGTATTACCATTTTTATAGATCGATAGATGGTATTTTACACATATTACTATATAGATCGATTTTATCATAAACTCAAAGCCCAAATTATATAAAAAAAAGAAAACAAATACAATATTTATTTATTTCTGTTAGATAGATCAATAAGTCAGTCAATCACTGGGAATAATAAATATTAATTAGACTGAAACAATCCAAAATCTGTAAGAAATATATAAAGAAAGTTACAATAATAATAATAAAACATTTTCTTGCTAGGTTTTTTGGCATTCAGCAAATAGAAATATTTTTGGTGATTCTTGCTAATCTAAAAGAAGAAAGTTTAATCTAATTTAATTTCAGACAAGCAGTCAGAAAAAAACGTGTGCATGTCTTTTTATTAGGTGTATGAAAATATCTGGTTTCAACTGTAAATATTTAGGCTTTTAATCAAACTGTGCTGCTTGAATATCAAGCGCTTTCCAAACTCCGATAACGCCCAATGAAAATTCAAGCATTTTTAAGTATTTTGGTCACGAACCCTAATCTCACCGTTTCAGAATAACTGTCCCAACTTTGCTCTGACTGGAGGCTGGAGAGAAGAAAGACTTCTGCCTGCTCAGACGGAGAAGCCCGTCGACCAGCTGCTGTTTTTGGGTGCCAGAACTGCCCAGATGGAAAGTTTTAGCAAGCGCTTTGAGTTCAGGAGCCGGCAGCAGATCCAGAGCCTCCACAAGATCCTCGAGGTCCTTTTCTTAAACAGAGACGTTCACAAGAAAAATCAACATTCTGAAAGCATTTAAAAGGTTCTAGTCAAGGTTTAATTGGACGGATTACTCACCTGTCTGTAGAAAACCTATCTGAACCAGTTCCTGTGCAACGGATCCCAGATCACTGCAGATCTCTCCATAATCCAGTTTATTTACCTGCAGCCACTTCAGTTTCCTCTGAAAGAGCCTCACATACAGCTTCTGAGCCATAACTAGGAGATTCAAAAATCATGACAGTGAGTTACTGGTTATGCTTTGACAGAAGCAATTAATCTGAAACAATTGTCAACTAATTTGGTAATCAATTAATCATTAACTGGAGTAGAGAGACTCATAAAACTGGCCATTTACTGAAATACCAACATTATCAGAGGAGTTTTTAAGCCAAAACTGTTAATATATATACATACATTTTTCATTTGAGATATTAAAAAAAAACATGTGTCTGTAAAAACTTTAGCATCACTTGTGCACTAAAAAAAGATCTATTAAGCACGTTCAACATCAATTATTAATTGTTTAATCTAAAAATAATCAACATATTAGCCCTAAAATGTATTGATGTTAAGTTAAGCAGAAAGGCCTGATGTTAAAAGTATTTTTTAGCTGCAGATGCATCCTCTGCTACAAATCATCAAGATTTCACTAAAGAAATTATTACATTTTAGGTAATAACATTTTTTCTTTCTTATTTAATAAAATAACTTAATAATTTGTTTCATTGCATCTTTTGATGTATTGTATATATATAAAAAAAAAAGGCTTAATTGGCTGAATAAAAAAATCTGCAGAATGTGCTATTTTTAATTAAATTGGTCGATTAATCGTCTGAATAATCGATTGTTGAAATAATCGTCAGTTCCAAAAATATACCTGACAAGCTCTGAAATCCATGCACGGCGGACATGTCCTCCTGGTTGAAGAGCATCGCGTCGTCCTCGTTCTCCAACACCGCGTGCAGCACGGTCCGGAAGTTACGCAGGTAGTAGGGAAGCGATTGGGCATCGGAGGTTTCTACCTTTACATCTGCATCAGTCTTCTCAGACAGCTCCTCTGAACTGAAAGGCTTGGCAGATTCCTGTCCTTCCGTCTGTTTGTCCTCTGGATCAAGACGAGTTGATGCCTCTCCACTGCTGCCTTCATATTTCGCTTTCTTTCTGATCAGAGAGCCCTTGGCCCTAAAGGTGGCTTTATTTTTTCTCTTTGTTTGCTTGGCAGGTGAAGTTGGCTGTTCAGATGAAACCATTGATTGGTCTGATTGTTTTTCTGCAGGTGGTGATGGAGCTTCTGTCACTGCAGAAATACAATCGTTGCTGTCTTCTGAAGTCTGGACATTTTCCTTTTGGGAGCTGCTGGATGAGCTCATGGGATCAGATGTGTTGCAAACCTCTGCATGTTTCTTGTGATACTTTCTGGATAACTTTGAAGACAGACTTCCTAAGTCAATGCTTCTGACCACAGTTTTGTTGTTTATGTCCCGTGGAGTTTGCTGGGAGTTGTTCTTCTTAAAATACGGACTCGTTTTAGTTTTTGCATCCTCTTTCTGGTCCTGCTCCGGGGACGTTGACAGATCTCCTCCAGGTGACAGCTGGACCCCTGAATAATCATTCCTACCTCCACAAGCTGCGGTGCTGTCTCCTCTATCAAAGTTCTGACACTGCAGATCGATGTGATCATTGATCTTGAATCTTGGGACTAATTGTCCACAGAGGGGACAGGCCAGGTTCGGTGGAGGCTGGCTGCTGAAGAAGTTGGTGATCGGAGTCTCAGCTTTAGCATCGCCGTTCTTCTTCTTCTTCTTCAATGACAAGCTTCGCCTCGATTTGTCGCTGCTTGTTCTTTCTGTCATGCTGAGCCGATCCAATAAAAATGACCTTTTCTAACGTTTCACCTTGCTGCATACTTCGGGAAAAACATAAATGTAGTTGAAGCTACAAGGACCGTAAATGAATACTAACTTGCTGAAAGCTTACACAACAAATAAACATAGCTTTTCTGGCGTGCTAGCGGCATTGAATGTAATGTGGCGTTCCTTACTTCCTTACTGAGCCGAATCAATGTGCCGGTTCTTTTAATAACGGTTGACGTGAATTAGTCATACAAGAAATATTGTTTGTTACACTTAATCTTTTAAAAAAGGGGGCAGTTATTGAGGTCGTTTAATACCTTACAAAAATATTTTGTGTTTACTTGGGTTATCTTTATTTGTCTGTGACAAAAAAGAAGAAATCTAAGGGCAAATATGTTTTTATTTGCCTTACATGTTATATGTTTCAACTCTATGATGATTCAGGTAATTTGTATTCCTATGAATACAAATATATCCAACAAATAACTAAACAAAATCAAGTGAGGTCATAATCAATGTATTGTATTTTAATTTCTTCCGTCATTAAATAAATGAAAGACTTGACTTAATTTGGAAAGACTGATGAACTTGTAGTTAGAATCAAGAACAGTTTTATTAGAATAAAAGTCAACTTTTTTTTCTTTCTTTTTTTTCAGTGAGCTTAGCCAAATAAACCGGATCCCAAAAATAGACACGAACTTCCCATTTGAAACAATCCCGCTTCTCAGGCTCATCCAGCCGAGCGACGAGTGTGCTTTCAGTTCTTAAAATCGATCCCAGACACAGGATCTGGGATCGAAAAAAATAGTATTTTTTTCATATTTATTTTGAACCAAAAAATCACTAGTTACTCAAACATATTGGTTTCATACCATTAAATTTAATGTTCGTAACGGCACACCAAAACAACAAACTGAAAAAGCCATTTATCTCCAATACAAAGTAGCTACATTAAGAATATATAATAATTAGTTGTTCATTTATCAGTCATTTGTGCGCTCACTTTGTTTTACATTTAAATTAGACCATTTTGAGCAGTCTGCGAACATTTTGCCTTTTTTTTTACCACATGTTTCTGAGCGTCTTTTATTCCTGTACCCCGGTCTTTTACCCCACCCCCTATTCTGGAGAGCAATCTGATCTGATCAACACACGAGCGTTTGTACGAAGAGGGCCGCCCACAACCCTGATGTCGGTAAGTGGCACACGTACCTTTCTATGCACAGAGACGAAAAAGAGAATAGGGATGCATGTTGGCCAGAAACGCTAAAAACGATGCTCGGGCTCTTGTGGTGAATCAGCTCCACATTAGTAACAGGAGGATGCCAGCATGGTGCAGTCTCGATGCTTCATAATCAAGGTCGATGTGAAGCGCAGCAGCAGGATAATGGGATGCTTTCAGATGGTTAAACCATTGGAATCAGGATATAGGGAGTCTGTGTCCTTTCTGGGTCTCCTTTATGTGGAGGAGATTCTATATCAGAGTGTTTTATCAACATGTAAAAGGGAGAAAACGCGGCGTGCACTGGAGGGGGGAGCCACAACAACAACCACCCCTGCAGGCTGCGGTACCAGTGGAAGAAATGGCTTTACAAAAATACCAAAAAAAACAACCTCAAGGGCATTGCAGTCACAGGATCCCCCATCACATAGTCTCATTTCTGCTCAGTAATGAGTCTCATTGTTTTAATTGGTAGTTCAGCACCACGGAGAGGTCAGGATTAGGTCTGTGCGCAGGGATTAAGGGGAGGTGTTCATGCGTTTGATGCCGAGATCCCAGTTGCAATAAAATCTGATCAACGCCACTTTGGCTAATTTCAGTTTGTGGATTAGACTCAAGCAGGAGAGAAAAGCCTCAGTTTAAGATGCGCAGGTTTGAATCTGATACAGAGAGGGTTGAGGTTCAGATGAGGGTGTGACTTGTTTATCCTGGCCTCAATACAGGCAAAGTCCTGAGTGCTGAATAAATGATAAAGGCGGCCAGAACCATTAGAGCGAATAAGATTCGTTTTTTTCTTTACAGTTAAAGTCAAATTCCCCCAAAATGATTGACTCCATGCTTTAGAAAATGTCAACACGTCTAAAATATATGATAATGTAGCTACATTTGGTGTTTTTTAACCATTATTCCTGACGAATCTGCTATTGACTTCCTTAGTAGTCGATTAATCGTTAACTGTAGAGTGAGCATTTAAACAGTGAGACACTTCAGCAGTTTTATAATGTAGGGAATTTTTTTAAGTAGGAGTTTTTTGGGGTAAAATAACATTTTTAATCAATCAATAAATAAAAAGGATTTTAGGTTAGATAGTGTGTTAAGGTGATGTTATTACAAAAAGCGTTTTGTTTATTCATAAAACATTTGTTACCGTCT
Organism: Poeciliopsis gracilis; assembly: GCA_911649635.1. Classification (NCBI taxonomy): domain Eukaryota; kingdom Metazoa; phylum Chordata; class Actinopteri; order Cyprinodontiformes; family Poeciliidae; genus Poeciliopsis; species Poeciliopsis gracilis. Next base: position 628,919 of record CAJVRI010000506.1, read on the forward strand.
CATACATTTTAATATAAAAAGAAATTTCCTACTCAAATGAAGTTAATAAAGTGTAGACTGAGAAATTTCTCATTATTTTTTATTTAAATCATGTCTTTTATAGATGTTAAAATGCACTTGAAAAAGTGAGCAAGGGAAAAGGTTGTTTTGCAATTTTTAAATAAACCTAAAGCTGAATTTTAATGGATAAATTTTTATTTTATTTATGAAGGAGATTTATAGCATAATAAGTAACAATTATTTTAATCAACTGTAATGGCGATTAATCAATTAATCGGACAAATAAATGGCACGTTCTGTATGTTTTTCATTCAATTACTTACAATTTTATATACACTTTTAAAAGAGACAAATAAATAAATAATGTAGTTCATTTTCAACCTGAGAAAGTAAACATGTTTTTACCTAAAATGTAATAACTTAATTTTTTTCAAATGAACGTTTGATCATTTGAAGCAAAGGAGGCGTCTGCAGCTAAATTAAGAATAGTTCTAACATCTATATGTGGAAATTTCTGCCCTTTCTGCTTGACTTAACATCAATACAGTTTAGAGCTAATCTGTTCATTAATTTTAGATAAACTGATTAATGATTGGATTGCAAAAGTTGCTGGATTTTAATAGAATTTGAATAAGATGAAGCTAAAACAGCCACTTCAGTTTTTGGTAGAACAAATTTACTGACAAATTTATTTATTTATTTTTTCATCTTAAAACAAAATGAATGTATATATTTTAACAATTTTTGCTTAAGAACTGCTCTGACTTTGTTCCTGTAGCAAATTGTCTGTATACTGCATTTATGATTAGTTATTAAATTAGTTGATGATTATATAAATAATCACGATTAATCTGATTAATCGTTTCAGCCATATATTAATCCAGCTTGTAATGGAAATGCATCCATGTCTTTTCACTGTCTGCAGGGTTTAGGGTAGCAAAGTTAAAGGGGCCAGTTATGGCTCATGGGAAAACGCCAGGAAACATGTCCAAAGTCTTGGCCCCGGGCCCTCCGTCGTGCCCCAGTGCCGGGCCTCCAAAACCCAGTCAGGAGGACCAGTCTGTGAGCGAGGAGCCTCAGCGACCTCCCCGTTCTTCTCGGAACGACAACAGCAACCAGCTGACTCCTCCCGCTCCTTCAAAGCACTTCTACATGAGCTGCGACCCGAGTCCGGAGGACATGGATGACGCCTGCTCCGAGTACGACAACGTGGGCTCCGACGTCGAGCAAGACTACGACGAGGTCCTGCAGTTGAACAGACAGGGAGCCGTCAGCGTCAGATGTTACAACCAGCGCGGACCTGAGTGTGCGCAGCATGCCGAGGAGAGCAGCGACGCTCCCACCGCCGACCAGATCACCCAGAAACCTCATCACAGCACCAAGAGATGCGAACGGCCTCACTCCGACGGAAAACCGTACCGAACGGGTCACCGCTTTAAGTCGCATTGTGCCCCCATTGCTGGAGATGAAGCAGAGGGGGCAATGAAAATAATCGAAGGAGACAGATTCTTTTTTAACGACGGCGATGATTTTGAAGAGGTGCTGGATGGAGCCAGATTCATAGAGGATTTAGACGAGGCGGAGGGAAACGCTGAAAGGCCCGCCAGCCTCTATCAGGGCAACGAGAGTGAAAGGATTAAAAAGGAGAGGAATAGAGAAGATGAAACTCGCATCCAGAGAAACCATAATGTACCAGGAGCCGGGAAGAAGTCTGAGCCGTCACAGAGGGGGAAAGAGCGACAGGTTAAAGGTCGAGGAAGAGGAGGAGGCGAAACGCAGCATGTTGTTTCTGGGATCAAAGCAGCGACGAACAGCAGCACCGAGCAGAATCCAAAGACTTCATCCAAAAAGTCTGCAGTGAGGTCCAAGGATCGACCCGGTTCCAGCAAACACCATCACCCCCCTCCTGCTCCTCCGGCGCGTCACGCTCAGTCGCCCTCCGACCCCCAGAGGGCCCTGCCCCACAGAGAGAGTCCCTCCACGTCTGGACCGCCTGCTGACAACCCGGAGAACGAGTCCAGGCTGGTCAAAGCCTCTCCGGGTCCGCAGCACCCAGCAGAACAGCAGAGCGAGACCGCAGAGGAGAAACCGATGGGTTCTGAGAAACCCGAGCAGGTCGGGAAGCCACACAGTTCCCATCTCACGAGTTTTCACCTCAATGTTTTCCTCCAATCAGCAACCACTTCTCTGGAAAGCAAACATAATTAATCAATCAAGTTGATCTGCGTAGCTCATTTCATATAGCACATCATAAAAACATGAATAAAACATCCAATAACCAATAGCAGACTTTACATTTTGTCAAATAGCACCATTAAAATCAAATCACCAGATAAGCATGTAAATTAGAGACATTTTTTTTACAGTGTAGGGTTCATCAATTACAGTTTTCAGTCCGATCGCTGATTACCAATCCTTGAAAGGTCTGACCTGCTGATTCTGATTCTGTACCAGTTATTTCGTCTAATTATCTCTAAATATAGCAAGAAACTCATTGAAATATTGGGGTGATTATTGTTAACTGCAAACGTGCAGATAAGACCGGCGGATATCAGCTGATCACCACACTCACAAAAATAAAGAAATCGGCACCAATAAGACTCCTGGCCGATAAATCGCAACTCTTGCAGAAGCATTTAAATCCTCTGCAGTTGTTCACACTGTTTGCTCTGCATTGATGCAGGAAGGCCGATAGGAACCGTATGTCATCCTTGCCACCTTCTCACCCTGCGGCAGTTTTCTCCAGTCATCAGTTACGCTACAGTTTTTCTGAAACGTTGATGTTTGTGTTGGTTGGGATCAGGATGAGAAGCCAAGCACAGCCATGATGCCTGAGGAGGCGGCAGAGGAGCCGAAGCAGCCTCAATGTCCAGAGCCGGTCTCTGTCGAGGAAGACAACTCTCCCAAGGTGAAGATGAGTTTTATTGCCAAACTAAAGACTTAATTATTCAAGTTTGTAAGTTTATGGTATTGACATTTAAAAAGAAGAATTGAAAAAGTACTTTTGAAACAAATTTTATTGCGATATTTTGTGGCATTATTGTGATAACATTATGGATTATACTCTGACACTGTTTATGGTTGCAGCATTCATAGAACAATAATCACAAATATTGTTGTTGAAAAACATTCCCATTTGAAAAAACCTTTTTTAGATGCTACTGACTTTAAAAACTCAGTAAAAAAAAAAGTCTCTAATTTACAATAAAACTGTGGTTGCCAGAATTTTGCCTTATAAATACAGTAAAATTCTGGCAACCGTAATTTCTGGTATTTTACCGTAAATTAGAATTTTTTTTTACAGTGTACATTTAATCATATTTTTAATATTTAATATTTATTTATGCTTCTGTAAAAGCAAAAAGTGGAGAAAATAATTTATTTTTTTTTTTTTTCAATAACAGAAATTTTTAATGACAACAATAAATCCAAATTCTTATCCTGATAAGAAACTTTTCCCACCCCTCCTTCTGAATACTGATTTTATTACGGTTAATATTGCTTTTTGTTTTGACTTTTCTGATTTATTTAATTTAAAAATCTGTCAACTTTTCTTATTTTGTTAACTTTTTCTGGTGAAATCACAGGAAGGAGCTGCTTTTCCCTGCTTTGAGGATGGTAAAAACGTCACATTATCACTAAATCTTTTCATTCAAATCTCTCCAGTGCATGAAAGTGTCTTGAAATAAAGTGTTTGTTTTTGTTTTTTACGTGTGCCGTTTAGTCCCAGGTCCCTGCGAGCCGGAGGATCTCATCGACGGGATCATCTTCGCCGCTAACTACCTGGGATGCACTCAAGTGCTGTCCGATAAAAATCCGTCCAAGTCGGTGCGAATGTCGCAGGCCCATGAAGCCGTCAGCCGCATCAAGGTGATCAGCATTCATGCAGACAGCCGGTGGTGCCTATTGATTCGGTTTGTAGGTGATTTAAATGAACCGATGCGTTCTGCTTTCATCAGCTTGTTTAAACAACAGGGAGTCAATTTTGGCAATAAAGCTCCATTTAGTGGAACTGAGCAGATTGAAGTCGATTTTTAGAGCTTAATTGTGAAATTAAGTTATAAAATAATATTAAAAGACAGAATTAAACATAATTAATAACATAACTACAAAACTAACATTGTTTTTCAATATGAAACTGATGAAACTTTAATAAAAAGTGTCTGTTTGGTTAAAACATGTTTGTTCTTCATTCAATGGATAGAAAATCCAGAAATTTAACTCAAATAAGAGTAGAAACACTTCACAATAAAATTATTCAAGTCAACATAAATAGTAAAAACATTGCTAAAAATATTTTTTTCCAAAAAGTTAATGTAACTGATTAACTCTGATAACAAATTGTGTATTTGTAAGATACTTTATTGTAACAATGTATTACTAATCCAGTGGAATAATTAAAAATCTTAATTATTTATATAGTAAAAGTAAAATTAAAAATGTTCCTAATGAGCAGTCACATTGTGATTTGTGAGATAACATGTTATATTCTCAGTTAAAGGTGCAGAAACAGCTTTTTTTTAATGGTTTATTTTAAAAAAGCTTTATTTTGTCCATGAGCCACATTAGTAATTCAGAAATGCTAGCATTCTCTAACCATCTCTGGCTGTAATCACAGATTTTATCACTTGTTTTGTAAATTCAGCTATTTTTTAAATCATCTGTTATGACGATGATTTTACTAAACATCATAGTGTTGAGCAGAGGTTACAAAAACCTCTTTGTTTTGCTACAAGAATTAATCTTGGGAAAAAAAACATATAAAACTCATCTTTGTGAATTCAGTGTTAGGTTTTTGTGATCTCCCAATCGACTGCACAGTGGCGCAGTTGGTAGCACTGCTGCCCTGCAGCAAGAAGGTCCTGGGTTCAATTCTCCTGCATGGAGTTTGCATGTTCTCCCTGTGCATGCTGGGTTCTCTCCAGGTACTCTGGTTTCCTCCCACAGTCCAAAAACATGACTGTCAGGTTAATTGGTTTCTCTAAATTCTCCCTCGGGGTGAGTGCATGGCTGTTTGTCTCTGTGTTGCCCCACTAGGGTGTTAGAAAATGGATGGATGATCTCACAATGTTTTGCTAACCTTCTTCTCCAGATCAGAGCTTTGATAACATTTTTGCAACTACAGCGACGACGTAAAGGACTGCAAACTGGAATGTCGGTTTCTGTTTTCTCCCTTTTCTCCAGAGCCAAGACGAAGACTCTCAGATGATGACTGAGGTCGACCTCTTCATCTCCACTAAGGCTGTCAAAGTGCTGAATGCTGACACACAGGTCAGGATTCAAAAGCTTATAGGGATATGAGCAAAACTGCCTCATATCTCCAGTAGCAGTCAGTGTTACAACCAATCTGAAGAGGCCTCTGACTGAAGTTGACATGAAATTGTATGTATTTCTGTGCCAGTCACCTTAAACCTCCCGATTATGTCCTGTGCCTGCAGGAGACGATGATGGACAGTGCCTTGCGGACCATATCCTACATCGCCGACATTGGCAGCATTGTGGTTCTGATGGCACGGAGGCGCATGTCCCAGGCTTCGTCAGAGGATTTCTCTGAATCGTCTGATTCTGCCAGCGAAGGGAAAACTCAGTACAGAATGATCTGCTACGTCTTCGAGTCAGAAGATGTAAGGACGAGTCAGACCTTCCAAGAAGTATCAAAGTTTGTGGACAGACTTGTGTTTAAATGTGAAAGAATGAGATTTGTAGATCCGGTTTCAAGAATTAGATGTTTTCAGTGTTTAAAAGTGACTCGTATTCAATCTGCACAGTTTTGTAATAAAGTCCAATCTAACATTTAATGAAAGGCCTAAATTTGGAAAATATTATTTACAGTTGAAACCAGATATTTTCACGCACCAAATAAAAAGATAGATAATTTTATTCTGATGGCCTGAAATAAAATCAGACTTTTTTGTTTGTTTTAGGTCAATTAGAATTACCACAATTATTTTTATTTGCTAAATGCCGGAAAACTTAGTGAGAACATTTTTAGAAAATTTTTAAAAATGTTTTTTGTGTATTTTATTAAAGCATTTAATTTCAGGGATCATTTCCCTACGGATTAATTTTCCCATAACTCCCTTTTCCACAGGCGCAGCTGATTGCGCAGTCCATCGGTCAGGCTTTCAGCGTGGCCTACCGGGAATTCCTGCGCGCCAACGGCATCAACCCGACCGACCTGAGCCACAAACAGTACAGTGACATCATCAACTCCCAGGAAATGTACCACGACGACCTCGTGCACTTCTCAAACTCAGAGAACCGTAAAGAGGTGAGGCGCTCCTGGGTTTCCCAACGGAAATCTGGCTCCTTTTTCAGAGCTAACAAGATCGGTGCCAAACATCTCTGCAGCAAAAAATGTCTTTGTTTGTGGTGCTATCATTTTAAAGATATTAATAAATGTCCCAGAGGTCATGAAAGGTCATTGAACCTCTTCAAATCAGACAAAATTTGTGTTTTTTTTGTTGTTTACCTTTGCTAAGTCAAACATGGTATCTTCAAAACAAGGGCAGCACAAACAAAAGATAATTCCTGCAAAAACATAGCACAAATTTTTGACACCAATTTGGTTTGATTTTATAAATATGGGGGGGTCTGGTTCACCTTTTGACCTTTGATCTGTCATTAATATCGTCAAAACAAAAGCAGCACAAATGAAAATTGTTGCTGCACAAACGTATCGCAGTTGATCGACACCAATTTTGTTTGATTGTCGACATGTGGGGAGGTTTGATGACCTTTAAACTTTCTTTAATATCTTCAAAGAAAAAGCAGCACAAAACAACGTTTGACACCATTTTCGTTAGATTTGAAGAAGGCGGGTGGGTCGTCTCCACCCACATTCATGTTGGCTCTTTGATTCGTGCTCCAGCTGTATGTGGAGAAGCAGAAAGGCGAGAGCCTCGGCGTGGTGATAGTGGAGTCCGGCTGGGGCTCCATTCTGCCCACCGTCATCCTGGCCAGCATGCTGAACAGCGGCCCCGCGGCGCGGTCCGGAAAACTCAGCGTGGGAGACCAGATCATGTCCATTAATGACACAAGCCTGGTGGGACTGCCACTCGCCACCTGTCAGAGCATCATTAAGGTAAGAAACTCAGTCACTGGTACTTTACTGTACCTTAAAACTAGGATCTACACGACTTTGCAGTACTAAAATATAAGTGAATTTTAATAACTTGTAAAAATTCCCAAGTTATTATGCTTCCATTTGGGCCTCAACTGGTTTTAAGAACAATCCAAGTGCTTAAACACCCAGCTGTTTTTGGTGTCTGGAAAATGAGCAGCTTTTAAAACCTAAACACAAAATCTTACCAAATATTTTTGACCTAGTTTCTAGAACTAATATCTTAGTACATTTGAAATAAGGCAAAACTTACTTACAAGCAGCTTTTCATCAAGACATAGTTTATATTTTTTTAATATTCTTTAAAAAGTTCTAGTTCCTCTGACATTTTTCCCATGTTAAAATGAAACATATGAATTAAAAACAACAGCTGCTGCAACTAACGATTATTCCACTTATAGATTATTCTGACAATTAATTGATTATTTGGATAAATAAAAATTTGATTTTTCATTTAACCACTTTGGCCATTTTATGCAATATTAGGCATATGTTAAAATATGCAAATAAACAATTTAATTAATTCTTTAAATAATAAAAGAAACATTTTTCTGCCTAAAATGCAGCAACATTGCGTTCCTTTAGTGAATTTGAACCGGGTGAAGCTAAAACTCTGATACTTGAGGAGTTTTGGGTGAAACATATTTACACAAGACGGTGTTTTTATCTTAAATACAAACTGTAGATTTGTTTTGAACAGTTTTGGCTTAATTACAACTCCTAATTAAGCTGGGGGGGGGGTTAGCAAAGAGTCTGCATACTCCAGTTTGCGATTGATAAATTACTGAATTAGTTAATGAGTATTTTAATCATCACAATTACAGTAAGCCCTACAGCAAGGCCACCCTGGTTGACATCTAAGAAATGGAGATTCCAGGGCCTAGTCAAAGCCCAGACCTTAATTAACTTTGTAACAGTTTCAATAAACTTCTTCCAGGGTTTGAAGAATCAGGTGAAAGTGAAGCTGAGCATCGTAAGCTGCCCTCCTGTTACGACCGTCCTCATAAAGAGACCGGACCTCAAGTATCAGCTCGGCTTCAGCGTTCAGAACGGCATCGTGAGTAAAACCCCGACAATAAAGTCTCCAAGCCTGCATCAGGCGACGTTCACACTGCAGCCTGAAGTGACCCAAAGCTGATTTCTTGGTTTTTGTTTTTGTCGTTCATATCACCAAATATCCTCCACTTGTATGTGATCTCCCATGTGAACTGCAAACGACCTGAAAATGTCCCGCATAACGACACTCAGTGATTTACCAACCGCCTCAAAGAAGGAGTAGAAGAAGAAGTGCTCAGTGTTTGCAGAAGTAAACATGGATGCTAACAGTGGAGCATATCTTACGATTTTAAAGTTGTTGAGGACGCAGAACAGTGACGCTTGTTGAGCATCAATGAGGTCCAAGACGGACGAACATGACCAGATATGTATCGTATTAAGGACGATGCGATAAAAAAAATCCGATCTGTGTTTCCAGACTGTCGAGAAAATATCAGATCCAGGTCGCATTGAGGCTAAGAAATTGGATTTGGGACTCTTAAGTCTGCAGTGTGAACAGGTTGAGTGTCCTACGTATTCGATGTGTTTTGGTCAGATCTGCAGTCTGATGCGAGGCGGGATTGCCGAGCGAGGCGGCGTCCGGGTCGGGCACAGAATCATCGAAATAAACGGGCAGAGTGTTGTTGCCATGGCGCACGAGAAGATTGTTCAAACTCTGTCTGTCTCCGTGGGTGAGGTAAGGCATCGTTGGGCTGCAGAGCTGCAATTTTCAATGATTACTGAGCCGTAGAAATGAAATGACGCATTTACTCTCACACTGGGATGCTTTTAAATGCATGAAGTGCAACATGCAGATACTCTGACAGGGATTTCCCAAACGCAGACACAAGAAAAGAAGCATTTCTACACAAAAGGCATTCAGGATATAAACACTTGATCAATGCAGAATATATTGTACAATAGTGGCAAGATGTTTTGTTCAATGTTTTATTCAGAAAATGATTAAATAAAGTGTAAATAATGCAGCAGAGATGATAAAATTATCTGAACAAAAGTAACAATTAACAATACTTTAAAAAGTAAAGTAAATGCGTGATTTGACTAGAACTTACATAATGTGAACTTCTCTTTCTGATAAATACTGCCCCCTAGTGTTTTCTCGTTGTCATTACACTTTAAATTCCTAGCTTAGGAACAGGTAGCTCTCCAACAGACTTTGTTGTATTTCTTTGGGTTTTTATGCAACAGATAAACACAAAGGGTTGTAAACTAATGAAAACATTTGTGGATTTCTATTCAACGTTAATCCAGCAGAAAACCAGTTTGCATTGGTTTCAGAAGGGTGGCTGGAGTTTGCAGCTTTTGTTTTGCATAAAACAAATCACGTTTTCCCACATATTTTCATCATCGCCTATTAAGTTTTTTAGCTACTTTAAATTGGACTATAATTCCTTTTCCTTTGTTGAACAATCGTCTGTGAGATGTTTGAGTTCGACTGGGTCAGCTGTTTTCACTCATGATGGTTTTTATTCACTAATGTTCTCAAACAAACATCCAGCAAGACCATTGAAAAAAATACAATTCTGGACAATCAATTGACATTTTTCTAATTTTCAACTAATGTAATGACAAAGGATTGATATTGCAAAGATTAAGAAACTTTAATTTCTAATGGACGTTTTAAGGATCCAAAATAAATGAGCAGGAAACTGAAGTCTCTCCAATCTTTGGGAGAACTTATTGATCTAATTTTGAGTGTTGAGGGCCACATTTGGCCCCTGGGCCTTGAGTCTGACACACATGGACTAGATGTTCAAATCTTAATTGCTTTTTGAAACTGCCTCAGAATGGCTCCTCGTCATCATTCCTGTCTTTGCTCCAGATCAACATGAAGACGATGCCCGCTGTGATGTTCAGACTCCTGACGGGTCAAGAGACGCCGGTCTACATATAGAGATCCTGCACGGATCGATCCGCTGAAGCTCTGGATGAAGGGAATTTATTTTTCTACCATTTTAAATTGTTTTGCTTCTCGTTGCAATGCTGTAAAGAACATCGTTTCCAGGTCTTATCTTGAATTACGTCATCATAATGGCCTTATAATGTGAATACCGTCTGTAGTACTGTACGTGAGGTAATGGTGTCAAAGAAAAGTAGCTTTATGGTCATGATTATTTTCTTATGAAGAGATAAATTAGCACATTTATTTTTTATTTAGTCATTTTTATAATGCGTATGGGGTTCAAAAATGTACTTATACTGTAAATACTTTGGGCTGGCTTTGTTGGGAAGGCCATAACTACTCCTGCAAAAACACAGTATGCATGTGATTGTGGAAAAATAACAGACCGAGGGATTCAGTCTCGATCTGACATCGTAATCTATTACAGTAAGTATTAAAAGTCGACGAAAACATGATGTACAAAGGCACCGAACGCTGCATTACGGCGATGCTGAAGGCCAAAGACACACACCTCTTGTTTAAGGAGATTCAACAACACTTTGAGTGACAGAGAGTACAAGAATGTATCAATATACTCATTACTGGATGAATGTATTGAAGAACAAAATACAATTTCTCTCCTAAACTCATGTTTGTTTTTGTTTTATTAACACTTTGCTGTAGAAAATATACTGAAAACTGAAAATACAAGGCAGAAATAAATACACCAGCCTGGAACAGGAAAACGACGTCATCCTCATCAGCACCAATGTTTCTCCGTACTTGCTTTAAACTAAATGTGCCAAAATTGTGTGAACTTTTTTATAATAAATCCTGGTATATAAATATTTTTCAGATTAATCAGGTTGAGTAAAGACTAATATATTTCCATTATCATACAAGAAAAAAAGGCATTAAAAAACATTTCTTTTAGTTTTAGTTCCCAACAACAAACGTTGCAGCATTAAACACATATTTACAGTTTAACATATAAAACCGGCTCACATAGATAATGGCAGTGATTTAAACTTAGAAAAGTTCATTTTTAACACATTCAGCCAAATAATATTCAAGTATGAATCAGATGAGATCTCTGGACGGCTTCATAGACGATCCTGGAAAACAAACAAAGTTGTTGCAATCAGATATTGTTGATGGTTCGTGAGCAGAGTTGGCCCAAAGGCTGCATGGGGCCTTAAAGCTGCAGAACGTAACTTTGATCACAAATATGTTTTTACATATTGACTTTGTCACAATATGGTATGAAAAAGATAATGTGTGAAAAACAAAATCAAGGTCTTCTGCTTTCTTCCATCGCTAACTAGAAACAACCAATCAGAGCCAGGAGGCGGGTCTTACTGCTGTCAATCATGCAGTGTGTCGCTCGCCTGTCGTGAATGTTCAGGCTAGTTAGTATAGCCACTGATGAAACGGTATGTTGTTTCTCCTCTTTAGCACATTGAGCAGCATGTACACAAGAATGACTGACGATGCTAAGACCCTCCTCTTGGCTCTGATTGGTTGTTTCTGGCCGGAAGTTGTGCATTTCTTCAGATGGCAGCAGTTGCATAGTGAGGAGGTGGAGAAGATCGATCTTTTCAGATTATCTGTCTTATGAAACATAAAAACTTTAATTTAATAAAAGCTACATACTCCAGCTTTAAGCAGAATTTCATCTTGGGGGATTCTTTCTGCTAAGTTGTTTTTTATTTCTGATGTTTTCGTAAACAACCAGCTAAAACAAAGACAAATGTAAACCTGTGTCAGATTGGAATTATGTTGAGAATTTAATTTAAAACAGTTGAATCTACACATATGCTGAAACTGTCAAATCAAATTCAATGCCAATCTCATTCACAGGAAACAAACAAAAATAATTAGATGTATGGTTTGTCAAATTAAAGCCCCATGATATGGCGAAATTTTTTTCCAACTTACTGGTGTAACTTTAGTTGTCAGTGGTAGATGCAATTCTCCGTTAAGGAAGACTGAGTTGAGGTAGCCCTCTGGACAAGATGTATCCTCATCCTCGTCGAAACTCAAGCTGAAAGCAGCTTTTACCTTCTCTGGCATCAGGAAGTACAGCATCACCACGAAAAACCCGATGATGGTGCAAAGCACTCCTGGAAATCAGCGAAAATCACAACTTTTACATGTAGTTTTGGTCTTTATGTACCTCCGACCTCCTCTTCTGTTGTGTAAGAAAGAGTAAAAAGTCTAAATTCATCCTCTGCTACTGTAGAATGATCTCAATAAAAACCTTTTTTTGAAACTGAACTTTCAATTTGATTACACATTTTGAATTTTTGAAAAAAAAAATGCTTGAAGCTGTTTTGTCATTTATATTCTGAAAGTTTAGAATATGGCAGGACTAAACCCAATAAAACAAAACAACAACAAAAAAATCGCCATGGCAACCATTAGATTTTACATACAGTTGGGTTTATTGTTAAAGGATAATTTTAATAATAATACATTTTATTTATGACGCCATTTTCATTTTGAGATTAATATGTGGAAAAACACCTGATTCCCACTGTTGGGTTTGGTAGAAGATCTGTGATGCTGTGGGCTTGAAAGCCATGTTGGAGTGAATAAAATCAAATTTCAATCTATCAGCCTCTAGCAGACTAAAAACTGAGTTACTGGATCAAGATCATGAACATTAGTCTGTTTCGACAAGCAATTAATCAGTGAACCAAATTATTATGCTGTTATAAATTACTTGTTTTGGCAACATTGCTGCTTATTGCAATAATTTATGGTCCAAAAGAATTTATTATCGGGGCAGACCCAACTATTTTATCACATAGCTCGTTAATTTAATGTTAAAGGCAACATAGTGGAAAAATCTGGTGGCAGAAAGTACAAACGGCAGAGAGGAAACAATTTGACAGATTTTTGTTTCTGTAAAATCCAAACAAATAGATTTTCCCCACAGTATGTGCATTTCAAAACTTGCAAGATTATCCTACTAAAAGAAAAATCATTTATTTTGGAGCTTCTTACACATCTTTTCCAGGTTTCCCAGACGTTTTGGGGGATCTGTTCAGGAAAAGTGAGGCTACGTTTCACACTGCAGCGTGAAGTGACCAAATTTCGATTTTTTTCTCAAATCGGATTTTTGTTTTGGTGTGGTGATTCACACTTCCAAATAAATGCAACATGTATGTTATCTCCCGTTGCAAACAACCTGAAAGTGTCCCGCAACAACGTCACAGAGACAAAGTAAACATGGATAAAAACGGTGGAGCACATCTTACGACTTTAAAGTTGTTTTCCGACCGGAGCCAGCACAGTAACAGCTTAATCCTCATTATACTTCGCCATAGTTACTTCTTTTCAAACGTCACTATTTTTGCAGAATAGTGACGTTTGTCGAGTATCAATGACGTTCAGATAGGATGAGTGCGATCTGGTGGTTCAGACTCAGGTCACATTTGAAAAAAATAAAAAAAAAAGATTGGATATGAATCGGGATTTAGGACCACATATCCAAGTGACCTGAGTTACATTTGGAAAGGTCGGATCCGTGTTGTTCAGACTGTCATGAAAAGGTCAGATACACGTCAAAATAAAAAATCGGAATTGGGTCACTTCACGCCGCAGTGTGAACGCAGCCTGAATGTCCACCATGAAGCGCTCACCTGTAGCCAGAGCCAGCCAAAACGAATGGCTGTACTCGGTCACAAAGGAGTCTTCGCCTATGGAGAAAACACACTGAGGCACATTCATGATGGTGGAGAAGGAGGCCATGGAGAAGAAGATGAAGGCGGCGGTGGCCATGGTCATGTACCCGGCGTAAACAACGTCAGGCAAGAAGAACAAGATGTTGGCGAGAATCCAGCAGCAAAACGCTGTCCTGCAGAACAAATGAGTGCGTAATTATTTTAATCCCTGATGGCTGTATGTGTGTAAGGGCTGTCATTAATTACCAGAGGGTCGCAGAGGCGAAACGTCCGGAGTAACGGTACTGAAAGATCATCCCACAGGGGCTGCTCAGGGTGAATTTCTCCACGATGTACAGGATGGGGTTGGGTAAACCTTTGATCAAAGCTTGCTCATACTCTTCTTCAGCGATGTCATGCCAGCTGAACATCTCGTTGTAGTTGATGGTTTCATTGAACTGCACAATGGGTTTGCCTGAGACGAAAGAAAGCAATGTGCTGCAGTCAGAAGAGCACTGCAAGTCATTGTTGTTATAACAGCATCGCGTCTCTGCTTGCTCTTTTTATTTCTACTCTTTGATACTGGCTTTACAAATAAGGCTGAGCCAAGTTGATAAAGGATTCTGATGTAAAGAGAAACCCTCCCCACATTGGAGGCAAGTAATGCATGTCAAATATGAATAATGAACAGTTTTGGTTTTTTTGTCTGTGTGTTTGTTTTGTTTTTGTGGTATTGCTGCAGAATATCAGAAGATTGATGGTTTGCTCTGTGTCAAAGGTGACCTGTTATTCTCCATTGAAGAGGTTAGGTTAATGGCTGCAAACATACGCAATTATAGAACAGTGCCTCTTTGAGAAGCAGAAGTGGAGTCTCCTGCACAGCCAACAAGAATGCAGCAAGTGGTTTCTGAATGGTGAGATAATAAAAAAACAGTCACTGTACAGCACATAAAGCAGTAAAACCAGCTGACCTATTATGCTGGAGTTCAGCCTTGGCTGCTTGGTAATGGGGTTTAGCTCAGCTGGGGTTGCTAGGTAACAGTGCCTGTCGAATGTGACTTAATATGTAGTATGCATATATCTTAATATGCAGACACCAAAAAACATTAATTTATTACCAAAAAATGCTCAAGTGGATCTTTTAAGTGCTTGAGCTGTTTTTTGTTTGTTTGTTTGTTTGTTTTTTAGAATCAATTCAGACCCAAATAGTCATACAAACATACAAAATGTGAAAGTTTATAATGACTTTATAATGACAATAGACCAATATTGTATCAATACATTAGAAAAGCATCTTCCACTAGCCATTAAAAGCTGTCTCTACTTTCAAGCCGACATCCAAACCTTATATGTGCCAGGATTTAAAGATTATTTGCATTATTATTTTACGCTAGCTGTTGCGTCGCACTCTGAGCTAATTTACATTCCGGACCACTAGGGGGCGCCTGCAGGCGAAAGACTGCGAATGACTAAACCTAAGAAAGGAAGTTAATTAAAAAAAACTAGAGATGACTTAAAGCAGAAATAAAACTGATCAAATCAAAGAAAGAGAAACACAAAATGATTATAAAAATTGTCAAAACATCTGAGGATCCCAACTAAATAAAAGATCTTGCTCTCTTTTTATGTATTCAAAATGCATTAAACTATAACAAATTCCCAACTTGTGCAGAAATTTTCTCGTGTTGAACAACCTGAGCGTGTAGGTGACCACTGAAAACAAAGACTTGATCTGGTTAAGCCGCTGAAGAGTCCAACACACAGGCAGTAAGAGTGACTCACCTCTAAGTGTCACGTTGATGCCGTACAGCCCAACATGCAGGCCGACCTCAGCCTGGATGACAGCATTACTGAAGGACTTGTAGGTAGCGTTTGTGGTCATCCTCGCCTCGGCCCAGCTGTTGGTGAAGTTCAGAGCTGCACAAAGAGGACATACAGGTGAATGATGATGGGAGTCAAAGGGAAATCTAATCATTTTTATAGATTAAAATAAATGCACTGCAAAAACACACAATCTTAGTATTTTGTGTCTACTGTCTCGTGCATACATCTTAGTGAACGTGAATCAAGACAAAACAATAACTTATCAGTAAGATATAGAAGCTTGTTTCAAGTAATTGCTCCTTTGGTAGATTATTTCAATTATGAATAAATAAATTTGTCTGCCAATGGACAAGTGCGTTCCACCAATATTAACAAATTATTTACTTAAAACAAGTTTTCATAGCTTCCTGAAGAAAATATTTCAAGTTTAGCGAGATGTTTGCACGAGAAACGAGATTAAAAATGCTCAGTGTTTTTACAGTTTATACATAACTTACCTACGATAACTACACCTACAAACAAGCTGATCATGATCCTAAGCATCCAGAAAACCCGCTGGATAAGAAACAGAAATATTTTGAATACACACAATAACAGAAAAGCATCCCAGCAAACGCAATTGGACAGAAAACTCGCACTCACCGTCCTTCCTCGTATTCCTGGCAGGATGAGAAGAAGACCGACTGCCAGCATGAGGAAGACCAGAATAATGGCGAGCAGTCGGCCGCTGACGATGAAGGCAGTCCTTTGTAGCGGGTAGAATGGGTAAATGTCGTCGTAGAAAGTCATCTTAGCTTCTGATCTAAGGACTGGGCCGAGACTAGGCAGCGTAACAGAGGAAGCAGTGTTAGAGTGCCGCTTCTCACTTTCCTCCAGGTGCAGAGATAACAGTTTTACTTACAACTGATAAGGAAACTACCACCCTGAGGCACGGCACCTTATTAAACCTGAAGGAGTCGAGTCTAGAGTAACAGCTAGCTCTGCTTTGCATTGTGTGCAAACAGGAAATAATGGAAAAAACTCTTAAATCACTCAGTCAGAACCTCAGTTTTCCTCTCATTGCTGTTCCTTAAATGATTGCACCATTAAATATAAGAAAGAAACAAAAATAAATTCTGAAGGTTTTCTTACCTGAGATATGCAGGACAAGGAAAGGTGTGAAGTCTGTTGAGGGAACATACACTTCTTTTATACCTCTGGACTCCCCTTGTGTCACGCAGCAGCAGCAGGAGGAGGAGGAGGAGGAGGAGGAAGGATGCAATGACTGGGATGCTGTGGAAAAAAGAGGAAGGATCCTGACATGGATGGCAATTCCTTTTTGGGAAATAGGTCACACATGCAGTTTGTCGTTAAGTTGAGCAACAAGTGCAGGCTGCAAGTATTGCAGTATCTCTCAGCTGCCGTCAAACCTGCGTTCAGCTGCACCTGGTGAACATCTCTGCCTCTGCAGTGGGTGAGACTGTGTGTTTTTCTCAACTTTATGAGACTTAAGTATTATATATTTAATAGGAACATAGCAGAATAACATTGAGCTACCTGCAGGCAGTCTTCAGTTTTCAGGAGTCCTTTCCTCTTGAGCCAAGAAGCGCCTCTCGCATCAATGGATTTGCGTAAATGGGTTTGGAGAGTCTGCGCACTTGCTGGCTCGGTGTTCATCCTCAGTGAGCGTGAGTAAACATCTACTCTGGGTCCACATAAAAATACAAGCAGCTGCTTCACTTTAAGGTTCAAAACACGCAGGTGGTGAAGGTGAACTAAGCTGGGAGGTGCCTCGCTTTGACGGCTGGTACAACAGTTTGGCGCATCCGGAGCGCGGAGCCGCCGGTAAGTCCCGGCAGGTCCCGGTTTCACACATCACCGGGTGACTGATGGTGGCGACTCTCCGCTCACGGCAGGTGCTCATCTGGTGCGCCTCGTGCCCGCGCGCTACTGGGATGGAGTCTACCAACCTGTGCACGAGCCGGTGCAGCCGAACGCGCGCGGGCTGAGCAGGCTGCTGGCCGGCGGAGCTTCCGGTTTGTCCTCGGCTCGCAACCGGACCGTGCTGTCTCTGTTCTTCGGTAAATATGAAGGAAACTGCCGATACTATTAGTAATAGTGGAAATATACGATAAAAATACAAAAGTAAATTATTTAGTCGAAAATAATAATTTGTGATTTATTTGTGCTCCATTGTTTCACAAATAAAATGCGCACATTTACGTCACTGTAAAAATAGAAAAAAATGAGAAACTCAAATGTGGAAAATTCACAAGAAAAAAAAAACAAAAACAAAATTATGGGATTTTTTTTCTGGAATTTTTTTTTACTTTTCAAATTCAGAAATTGCCTTGAATTTTCAGAAACGTTTTGTTTTTCCAATAAAAATGTTTGAAAATGCTTTAGAAGTGCTCAGACATGACATATTTAGCTACTTGTGATTTTTTGTTTATTTGAGTTATGCTGATGATAAAGTTAAAGTTTTAAAAGCTGGTGTCATAAATTCATTCATTAAAAAAGTAAATTTGGGATCTGAAGTTTCTAAAGGGCCCCAATAAGTATTTTATTTTTATTATTAGAATTTTCTCTTTAAGAAATACATTTAAAGTTTTTCTACTTTTCCTGTTGTTCTTCTATCAATAATTATATTATTTAAAAATATTTACAAAATTATCATTTTAAGCTGCCGATATTTTCTGTGTTGGCCTTTAGTGCCTTTATCAAGGCTGCTTCACTTTGATTATATAGGTCTGTAGCTTAACTCTGTCACTTTCTAAAAGCTGCCAACATTTCAAAATTGAGAATCTTTCATATCAAAAACCAAAGAAACAAATAATCTCGACAGTACTCCTTTCAGCCTTCCTGTTATCTGCTGAGAGTCGCGCTCTCTTCCAACATCCAAATATCATATATGGTAAAAAATGCTGCTTTTGTTTTTTATTGTGTCTCACATTTCTATGTTTTCTGTGACCTTTTTATCACCTCACTCACACAGAGTACAGCTAGCTTAAAGCTAAATGTGTTATTACACATACTTAGCTGCATGCATGTCCCACACCACTTAATGCTGTTTATGGCTTTAAGTCACTGGAGAAATGTGGGAGGAGAGGCAGGACACAGCATCGACTTGAAATGCAGCCTTTTCATATGGACGCACATAAGTTTTGAATTTTAATTATGCAAATTTAACATTTTGTGCGTTGTTATAGTACCACCCAGATCATTTTTTGGCAATACTTTAATGCTTTCTGGTGTTTTGGAAAAGGAAAATTTTCAAAAACTCTCTAATTGTTCAGTCACAATGGAGGGCCACTGCGCTGTTACCTAGCAACCCCGGCTGAGCCCAGCCTGTCACCTAGCAACCCCAGCAGAGCTCCATTACGTTTCTTCAGCTGGTTGAATGCGATGTACAATGGCTGCTGAAAAAGGCAAATGTTTTGTCATTGACTTACCATTCAGAAACTTCTTGCTGCATTCTTGTTGGTTGTGCAGGAGGCTCCACTTCTGCTTATCAAAGATGTGCGGTTGTGTAATTGCGCATCTGTTTGCAGCCATTTTCACGTGTGAGTGGGGGCAGTGGCCATGCTGCAGCTTATAAGGATTTAAAGTCCTAAACACTTAGGAATTTCTCACCTTGTTAATTATGCTGAAATTGTTCCAGGTTACCATGTTGCCTTTGAAATCTTTGATGTAAGAACTCCTGGTTGTCCGCCTCAGTTCATGAACATCAAAGTCCCTAAAGGGGATCCTGTCTTTGATCCCGATGCGACTGGGAAAGTCCGACTGCCTTTCCAGAGAGGACAATGGGACAAACTGTCCGGCCAGAGTCCCGGCAACCCTCGAGCTCAGGTGCTCACGCTCTCCTTCCTGTTCACGTTTAATCAGGGCTGCTTTCTGAGTCGTTCTCGTCGTTTACGTCTGATAATCTGTGCCGCTCATGCAGGTGAACTCGGTGACAGCGTGGATAGACGGGAGCTCCATTTATGGTCCTTCCTCTTCTTGGTCCGACTTCTTGAGAAGTTTCTCTGGAGGACTCTTGAATCGAGGTTCTGAGTGGAACATGCCGAAGAAAGGAGGGGGTCGCAATTTCATGTGGAGCGCTCCCGATCCCTCCACCGGAGAATATGGACCACAGGGGCTTTATGGTGAGATTTCTCTCAATCCTTACAGATTAATCACAATCAACTCATTTAGTAGTCGATTAATCGTTAACTAGAGTATACAGAATCAAATAAAAGGCCATTTGGTGGAAGAACAACACATTCAGAGCAATATTTAGTCCAAAACAGCTCAAAATATACACTTTTCTGTAAATATGTTGTAGCCAAAAGTCCTAAAGTGGCATTTTTAGCTTCACACTATTCAAATTCTGTATGAAAAATGTATTATTAAGCACCTTTTCCTGTCACTTTATCAATCTTTTAATCCAAAAATAAAAAACAAATTAGCCGACATTGTACTCTTTGCTACAAATGATCAAGCGTACACAAAACAAGTGCTATGTTATTCCATTTGTTTTCTGATTCAAAACAAGAAGCGAAACATTTGTTTGCATCTTTTAATATGTTTCTGACACAAACTTATACATAAAATCTGCAGAATCCGATTAATCAATTCATCATTAGAATAATCGTTAATTGCAGTCCTTAATTATAGATTACATGAAGAAAACCTTCAGCCGGAAAGTTAAAATACATGTTTCTCCTTTGTTGGAGTGCAGGCCATCCTTCTTTAGCAGACTGATTTTATGCTGCTTATCCTGAATAGTAAAACTTAAGCGACTCACTATTTTTATATTCCTCTAGTCTGAGGAGCTAAATTCAACATCTTGCAGTCCAGAAAAAAACAACTAAACTTTAAACTCCACTCTGAGCTCCACTCTTCCTCTACATTTTGCAGCAGCCACCCAGTCAATGCTGCTAGCCGCAGAAAGCAAAAACTAAATCATAAATAGTTTGTTATTAATAATATTCCAGCTCTGCATCGGGGATGCAGTCAGAGTCTGAGTCAAAGCAGGTCCAGCCTGACGTGAGCTGTGACTCTTTAATAATTGTGTAAATGGTATGTCACTCTGACCACAGTAAATCCTTCCCTCTAAAACAAAAGACGAGTCATGCAAGTGTCATAAAACCTGTGTTTTGTTGCTCCCATTGTGAAAGTTGCGTAGTTATCAGCTGTGGTTAAGTTGCAGGATGTTATCCTGACGTTTGTCACATTTTTTAACAAAATGAAACACTAACTTATATTTCTAATTAGTAGTTGATTACTGGTAGCAGAAAACAGCTAAAATTCTGCACACTTGAGAAATGTGTGCTGTTTATGTGTTTTTCTTTCATGCAGTTTGTCACGTATTTGACCCAGTTCTGCACGTTGTGGTCATAACGAGGCTAATTCACCTGATGAAATTGCAAAACGTCCTTGTTTGTGCCATCTTCCATGTGCAGAGTTGGGAAACGCGTGGGCCAACGAGAACTTGTTCACGGCAGCAGAGGGGATCATCTGGTTTCGCTACCACAATTATGTCGCCGCAAAGTTGCACAAGGAGAACCCGGAGTGGTCAGATGAGAGGCTGTTTCAAAACGCCAGGAAGACCGTGGTCGCCACATTCCAGGTAAATGGAGAAGAGGAAGAATCCTCTCGCTGCACAGGTGATGATTTAATTTGCACTCTGAAAAGACGGACAGGAGGTAGTTAGGGAGCAGAGCGTCATTTCTGACCAGTCGCAGCTCTGCAGCTCTGCCCTGCACGTAAAACACAAAATCTCACTTGAAATAAGTCAAAACTGACTTGCAAGTATCTCTTCAGGAAGACGAAGATTAAATATTGATTAAAAAGTGCCAGTTCCTTTGGCAGCTGAATTTACTTATAACAAGACAATTTTCCCATAAAAATAAATATCTACACTTTCCGAAATAAAAATAGTAAATTTATTCCACCAAAAACTCTTCAAGTGGCATTTTTAACTTCACCCAGTTCAGATTGTGTGAAAAAAATCTTTAATACCCAGATATTAATCTGCTAATCCAATAATAATCAGCAGATAAGCCATGCACTACACAAATGAATCCTATGGGTTTTTTTTTTTTTTTAGAAATTATCATCCATATTTGGCAATAAAGAGTTTATTTTCTTATTTAAAATAGAAAATAAATTATTTGTTTATGTGCATATTTAAAGTATTTCTAAAATTGTATCTAAAATAGAACTTAAGTGAAAAATATACAGCATATGCTAATTGTTTGATCAATTGATCAATTAATTGTCAAAATAATTAGTAACTTAACTAAAATAATGATCTTTGATTAGTTATTTTTTAATTTTTTTTGGTTCAAAATTCCACATAACTTAGATTTTATGTAAGTTAGTATTTTTTAAATATTAAATGATTGAAGGTTTGATCAGTTCTTCAGTACTTGAGTTGCCTTTTTACAAAATACTTTTTATTTTTACTTGAGTATAATCAGTAGCTTAATTATTACTCATAATTATCCTCTTCTTTGTGCTTTTTTTTTTCACTTAAAATGGCAGTAAAATCCATTTAAAGTCGTGGTTGAAATGCAATAAAATGGGAAACTTGCTTTCCATACAAAGAAATCCCTCAAAACAGAAGGAACAGGATGTTCAAAGTTTAATTGAGACACTCCAGGGAGTGCATTTAATGAATTTTTGACCTCCATGTGTTTCATCACAGAACATTGTTCTCTATGAATGGCTGCCAGGATTCCTGGGAGACAGAAAACTCCCTCCTTATCCAGGTGAGCCTGAGCGAGTGCGTACAAGTGCAGGGGATCAGGTAATGCACCAGCGACCGCAATCCGCGGTGAGCTGAGCTACCGGTGGTGGAGTTTGACAGGCATGTGCTCCGTCAGCAAACCATTAGCCTGCCCTCCCAGTTCTGCTGAATAAGCTGCCACGGCTGACGAAAGTTATGGCGACCACAGTCAGAGGATCCCAGGACCTTTACTCACTTTTATTTCTTAGGAAAAACACTTTCTAGATGCTGGAACTTGTTTCTGCAGCTTTTTGTGATGTGTTTGTGTCTGTTTTTTTTTTTATTTTTACTTGTCTTTTTTTGCAGGCTACCAGAAGTTTGTGGACCCAGGCATTTCTCCTGAGTTTCAAGCTGCTGCCATGCGGTTTGGTATGACTATGGCGCCCCCTGGTGTCTACATGAGGTAACGATTCAACGTTGCACTGTTTTTGGCAGTGTTGGGTTTTAACTATGTAATTACATTTACAGGGATAACTTCTTTCTTTCTTAATTACTCTTACTTCAGTAAAATTTCTGGATGCTTTTGTTATTTTCTAATTATGTTATTTACTTGAATTGTTTCCTAAAATACCCAAAATTTCCACACAACTTACATTTTGGCCCATCTGATTATGTAATTTCTACATATTAAATTACTGATGCTTTGATCAGTTACCCAGTACTTGAGTGGACTTTACGTCTTTTGCTCTTACTTGAGTAAAAATGTGTTGCAGTTGTGTTACTCTTACTTGAATATGCATTTTGGTTCCAGTGGTTTTTCTTTTATTCTCTGCAGAAACAAAACTTGTCATTTTCGAAAGATTACCAACATCGACGGCAGTAAATCACCAGCGATGCGTCTCTGTAACAGCTTCTGGAAGCGGCAGGTAAATATACTATCAATTAAACCCTATCAATTTGTGATCAAATAAAGTTGTGTAAAAAGCTATAATCTTACGAGAATATTAATTTATTTTATTTTCTTAGTGTGGCCCTAATATCCTGTCTTACTTTTAACACTAACGGTTTACATACACCAAATAATACATATTTTTTTCTCACTGCCTGAAGTGACCACATTTCTCTTGTTTTTGGTCAATTAGAATTACCAAAATTATTTCAATTTGCTGAATGCCACAATAATGTCATAGATTTATATATTAATGCCTTCAAAATTATTAAAAAATCATGAAATCACCAATAATTTTAGTGATTGTAACTGACCTAAAACCATAGAAGTTTGACTTAACTTCAGAGCGAGAGAAAAGCTGTGTGTTTATTTTTATTTGACGTATATAAACTTCACGTTTCAACTGTATAACTAAAGATATTGAACATTTATTTTAGCCATATTTGCTTAATTTTCCCAAGAAACTTGCAGATGTTTAATTTAAGCTTTGTTATAAACGCTGGTTGTATTTTAAGCACAAATTTATTTGCAGATGTTGTTGCTTTTATGTTTATGTAAAGTTTAAAAATAATGGCAGTGCTATTAGGTAAATGCTGAGTCAACACAGAGGAAATGTGTAGGTATACCTTGGGGAAAGATCATGGACCTTTACGTTCTGCTGTACGTAGATAATTTAAAGGTTCTTCAATGATAAATGGGGGAAATGTCAAGTTACGCCTCCAAGGAATTACTTAGACTATAAATATGTTTTTAATATCTACCATTTGCAGTAGAAAGAAAGTTTTTGTTGGTATTTCAGCTTCTCAACATCCTGAAGGAACGTTTGAATATCGTTTAACGTAAAAGAAAAAAAAACTTGGGGTGTAGAAATATTCAGTTATTAAAGTTCACATCTTTTATGATTTCATGGGACAGTGTACAAATTAGTGTGATACTTGTGAAGAAGAAGGAAAGTGATTAAAGATCCTCCACATTCTGTGCAAGGAAGAATCTGAAAAGTGTGGCATGCATTTGCATTCAGCCCACTTTTACTTGTTTTATGTCTCTGGCTTCTTCCTTGGAAAATAGCTGAGAAAGATTGGAAGGAGAATTTCTATGATTATCGATTTTAATTTGTTTCCATAGGTTCTTAGCTAAAGTCTAGGCCTGGACTTTGACTGGGCCATTCTGACATCTCAATGTGTAGTTTTATGAAGGCCAGATTCACGGAGAGCAGGCTCCAAACCCGCAACCCGGCAAGAATAAATGGGTTTAGAAAATGGTTGAATTAAGTTGAGCGACATTTGTTTTTTACATAAAATGCACAGAAGTTTGTGTTATACTGCTTATAGAAATCATTTTAAAAGGGACATTTTAAAATAAATGTGCAAAATTCACATTTTGCACATTTATGTACTTAAATTTCGGCTTCTAAAATTAGCCAAGAGCTTTAAAAAAAATTCCCAGATGTTTTTAATGGTTTTTTGGTGTCTAGAAAATGACCCGTTTCAAAAACCTTCGGACTCTAACGTCACAAATCAAGAGGTACTGCTCATTGCCTAGCAACCCCAGTCTGTCACCTAGCAACCCAAGAGGGGCTACTGCATATTTGGTCATCTGTTTCTGCTGCTGTGCAATGGCTGCTGGGAAAAAAGTATTTTGTTGTTGACTTAACTATTCAGAAGCAATTTTCTGGATTCTTGTTGATTGTTCAGGAGGCTCCACTTCTGCTTTTCAAAGATGTATAACTGCGCACCTGTTTGCAGCCACTTTCATGTGCAATATAAATGTTGACGACATCTCAAAATAAACGGAACTGATCAAACTAAAATCTCACTATCTAAGAATGATTTTGTGCAAAAAACCCCAAAACAAACAAATATACTGTTTTGTAGCCCACAGACCTATCCTAACTAGTTTAATGAAGCACGATAGGTCACCTATTAAGATATTTGTTTTCTTCAGAGTGCCAACATGAAGACAAGTCAAGATGTCGATGAGCTTCTGATGGGCATGGCGTCTCAGATTGCAGAAAAAGAAGACCACATTGTTGTGGAGGACCTCAGAGGTTTTCAGTTTTCTCCTGAGTTTTTAAACTGTTGATGCTGAAACATCTATTACTCGTCTATCGCTGTTTCCACTTTCACAGACTTCATGTATGGACCGCTGAGGTTCAGCCGCACAGATCTGGTGGCTTTGACCATCCAGAGAGGGAGAGACTTCGGTCTGCAAAGTTACACAGAGACGAGAAGAGCTCTGGATCTGCCTCCTGTAAAGACGTTTGAAGAAATTAATCCTGAGCTCAGCAGCAACAATCCGCAGGTCTCGCCTGCAGCCTCTGACAAGATGAATTCGTGGACAAACAAATAGATGACATGCATTAAACGTAACTCTGCTTCTATAGCTGCTGCGCGACGTTGCGCAGCTGTACGGCGGCGACATCTCGAAACTGGAGCTCTTCCCTGGAGGCTTGCTGGAGTCCACCGACGGACCCGGTCCGGTTTTCTCCGCCATAATCCTGGATCAGTTTGAGCGCGTCAGAAACGGAGACCGCTTCTGGTTCGAGAACAAGCAGAACGGGTAACGCTGAAGAATTTCCACCCCAATGGAGATACTTCTAATATAACCACCGTCTCTAAAGTAAACCAAAATCTTAACAAGCATTTTTCTAGTGCAAATGTCTTATTAAACAAAACAACATTAAAAGTAAATTTTCAGCAAGACTTAGGTGTTCAGGTGAACTTGGATGTTTATTAAGCCTTGAAACAAACTAAAAAAAAAAGTATATATATATATATATATATATATATATATATATATATATATATATATATATATATATATATATATATATATATATAGTTACATATATATATATTACATATTTAGGCTTTTTCTATAATATTTTACTCACAACAATTTTGGTTTTAAGTACAAAAACAAAATTTTCCCCACAACATTTACAAAGTATTGAACATTTCAGGCAATTTTTCAGGAATTATTAACTTAACATTGATCAAGTTTCTATCACTTATCAATATTAAGAAATTATTGCCTTGAAGTCAACAGTTTCTTAATATTTGTGTAAAGGTACTGATTCTTTGTAACATGGAAAAATGTCTTTTTTTAAGTGAAATAATCTGCCAGTCATATTTGTACTTTAATTTTTATAAATATTAAGGATTTATTTACATGAAACAAGCTCTTATATTTTGCTGAGAAGTTTTTTGTAAATTAGTTTTATTTTATTTCAAGTGCATTTAGATATTTACACTATAAATTAGACAAAAAAAATACTTAACTTTAAATTAGATTAGTTATTTTTACAGTGTATCAATGCGTTTTTACTCCTCCAGTTTGTTCACTGATGAGGAGATCCAGACGATTCGCAGCCTCACATATCGGGATGTTCTCATCGCCGTCACAAGCGCAGAGGAAACTCATTTACAAAAAAACGTGTTCTTTTGGACGGAGGGTAACGATTCAACACATTTGGCTTTTTTGTCATTTTTTTTTTAATTAAGTGTTTTTATAGAAAAACCGACGTGCTTCTAGGTGACCCCTGTCCTCAGCCCGCGCAGCTGGATGCTTCGATGCTGCATCCCTGCACCAACGTCACTAAACTGGATTACTTTGACGGAAGCCACGGCGGCTTTGGGGTCGCCATCGCTGTTATGTGTCTCTTCCCTCTCGGTCAGTGTAGAAATCGCTCTCTGTTTGCATTAGTTTTTGTGAAACTAATCGTCTTTGCCTTCTCAGTGAGTTTTCTGGTGGCTTGTCTGGTGGCGTGCCTTCGGAAATACAGGTACAAAAAGTTTCAGAGGAGAAAAGGAAAAGCAGGGAATACAACAGAGGAGCCGACTCTGGGAATCGCTGGTATGAATCGTCCTGTGGAGTTTAATCGTGTATTTGTGATGTTTTGGTTGATTAACAATACGATTTTGTTTGTTTTCGTTCGTCTCAAAAAGAGCTTATGAAACTCAAACCGATGTGAAATTAAAAACAAATAATTAAACTCAGATTCTTAAAGTTGTCAAGCTACTTCCGCGTTTGATTAATCAGATTAATCGTGATTAATCAATAATCGATATAATCTACAACAAATTTAGCAATCAATTAATCGTCATCTGGAGTAGATAGACTGTTAAAAACTTTACAAACAATATAGAAATGTTCAATTTAAGATGAAAAACCTTTGTCTGTAAATATGTTTAACCCAGTTTTAACTTTACCTTGTTCAAATTCTGTAAAAAAATAATTAAAAATCGTCCAATTAAGCAGCTTTTGCTATTCAATTATTAATTAGTTAATTAACAAAAGTAAAAAAAAATAACTTTATGCTTTACTAATGTTAAATAAAGCAGAAAGATTTAAGCTTTTCACATGTTGATGTTAAAAGGATTTTTTTTAGCTGTAGATTTTAAGCAAAAATTTTCATTTTTATTTTAAAACTGGATTTGAAATATCTATGTCATGTCTATGTCATGTCATTTTTTTAAAACAGCATTTTATTTCTATTTTTAGGATTTAAAATAAAGGTAAACAGAGGAAAGATATGTTTTGAAAAGCACATAAAACTAATGAGGAGTGCAGGAGAAGTAAAGAAATATCATTGGTACATTTATTGTCATTCTTGTAGAAATTCAGGTGCAAATATTGCAGAAAGAATTTGAAAACTGGTTAAAAACTCTGAATTTGTTATGTCTGTATTTAAAACATTAACTTGTTCCTTTTAATTGTTAACCAAAGTTATTAAGAACATATTAGAGCCACAAGTTGCAGATTTTTTGTCTATGACATAAAATCCAAGATAAAAATGATGATGTTTACTGTAACTTAAAAAATGAGTAAAGTTTAAGAGGATTTTATTCCTTGGTGATTTAAATGACCCTGTATTTTACCGTATTTATCTTTTAATTGTGTTCTTGGCTGCAGCGTACGAGTGGCAGGGCCGTAGAAAACCGCTGCATCCAGTCAGCGTGGAGATCGAAAACAGGAGGCTGCAGGTGTTGGACAGATCTGGGGTCGCGCACCGCTCCCTCAGTCTGAGAAACCAGAACCACCTGGACATCTTTCTTTCCAGCAGTCATCACCATAAATCTCTCCTGCTCAAAGTACCAAAAGAGTACGACCTGGTAAGTTGCTGACGAGCGATTTAAAACGCCACGCTCCGGTTTCACCTGGTGCAGACAGATTTGTGTCTAACAAAGTAAAGTTATCTTTGCTTTCGTGCTGCTGCCAGCTTAATCCCCGATCCAAGCATGACTCTGCAGCTATACCTGATCTCCATCACTTTTATCTTTTGCGCTCTGTGCACATCCAGGTGCTGTTTTTTGATGACGAGAGCAAACGTTCAGAGTTTGTCAGCCACTTGCGCCTGGAGCTGGAAGACATGAGGCAGGAGATGAGAGTGAAGGAGATGAGGGAGAGGGAGCTGCTGAAGGAGGCGCTGACCAAAGAGCAGAGGGCTCAGATTGTGGAAACTTTCATTCGCCACGCTTTCTCCAAGGTAGAATCAGCCGCTGGACGTTTACCTCACATACTGCTCTGTGCAGCGGGAGCAGCTTTAAGTTCGCCCACAAAATGTCGTCAAGTCATGTTTGAGGTCAAACCTCAGGCCGAAGGAACTAATTGCTGGCTTGACCTCTGATGTGACGAGGTCTGAGCTGACCCTCAGCTGACGTTGGCGATATTATACTGTGATGACAAATAATAACTGGGCTTTAACCAACTGTAACTGTAGTAAGTGATTATTTGATGATTAATCGATTAATCAAATTGCAAAAGGGCAGATTTTTCGTTTAATCACTGAAGCTGTTTTTATGCAATATTAGAAACATTGGAGATAATAAACTATGATGACAAATACTGAAACAGTCGTTAGTAAAAGCCTTACTCATTCATCAATTATTCTGACAATTAATCAGAATAATTGCAGATTTTTCATTGAACCACTTATGCTTTTTTTATCCCAATATTAGAAATGTTGGAAATATTACATTATAATAACTAGGGCTTCAACTAACAGTTACTTTAGCAATCAGTTATTCTTAAGATTAATTGATTAATCGTAGAAGAAAATGGCACATTCTGCAGATTTTTCAGTTATCCACTTATTTTTGGCTTTTTTACTGCTTTGAGTTTATTGTTCTTTGAGCAAATGACCTTTTTGTGTCTTTATACTCTAGTTAATTAATCTGAGTGATAATGAATCTGATGAATCAAATTCATCTTTTCAGCCCTAATAATAATAACGTCGCTGACCTTTGGATGCTCAGGTTCTGGAAATAGAGAAGTGCGATGCTGGAGACATGAGCGGCGTCTCCAGGAAGCGAGCCAGAGAGGTTCTGCAGTGCGAGCTGACGGCGTCAGAGTTTGCTGAGGCGCTCGGACTGAAACCGGACTCTTTATTTGTGGACTCCATGTTCACGCTGGCTGATAAAGACGGAAACGGTTACCTCTCTTTTCAGGAGTTTCTTGATGTCATAGTCATCTTTATGAAAGGTGAAAGCAGTGGTAACAAGTATATTTTGCATCTTAGATGAATTTTTAGCTGAATTTCTGGCTTTATACAGTTAAGAATTAATTATTGGTTATTTTTAAGGTTTTCTAAGACACAAAAAAAATATGTTTTCAGACTGCTTTTGTGTATTTCACAAATAATAATAAAAAAACATGGATATTTGAAAATACACTGATATTATGCAATGTGAACATAATATTTATATAATAATGCCATTACTTAAAAAGAATCACTTCTTAAAGTAATTCTTAAAGTCTAAATTATTGTAAGTATTTAAGATTTATAAAAATTAATGTAGGTTTCAATCTGTTTTTTATATTTAAGAAAAATACACATTAATGTAATGCTAAGTTTTATTTAGTTTATGACATAATCAACAAACTATTGAATGCAACAAAAGTTTGCAAAAGCCTCTGGAAATTATGCACTTTATTCTAGTTTTGCACATCGGTCTATTTGCACAAATAACATCTAAAATTCATCTTTTTAATGAATTTTACCCACATTAGGTGAAATTATGTATAAATTGTTGAAAAGGGAGGTTAATTTTGGCGATGAGTTTCCTTTCCTGGTCTGGGAACAATGAGCTGAACCTATTTGTTTAGTTATAGGAACTGCAGTGAAAAATGTTTGTAACTCCAGGGTCTCCGGAGGAAAAATCCCAGCTCATGTTCTCCATGAACGACATCGGTGGAACTGGCTACTTATCGAAGGAGGAATTCGCCAGGATGCTCAGGTTTCAGCAGCTCTCCTCTTCATCTTTGTCATGGCTGAACAGTGTTTACTCGGCCGTTTTGCCCTTACCCTTTTGATGAATTGCAGGTCTTTCATTGAAATCTCCAACGGCGTTCTGTCAAAGACACAGGCAGAGGACGGCATCAAGGCCATGATGCAGGCGGCAGGGTTTGACGACAAGGAGAAAATCTCATGGAGGGATTTTCACTCGCTCCTGAAGGACCATGAGAGGGAGCTGCAGTTCGCGCAACTCAATGTCAAAGGTTTGCAAGTTTGGTTTAAAGGTGACTTATTGTGCTTCCTGATGTAGATTAGGATAAGTCTAAGGGCGATCCAAAACATTTTTATCTCATTATTTGGACAAAATCACTCTTTGGTAATAAAATTTGAGTCAATTCAGCCTATTTTGAGCTCCTTTCAGAATAAGCTCTTGGCCACACCCCCCAACTCAATGCTTACTCTCACACTGGAAACCAGCTGACCAAACATGCTGGAGCAAGAGGTGGACGATATGGACGTAAACCTTTATCACAATATTCAGTGGCATTATTGAAGTGACGATAAAAACTATTAATTTCTTCTTTTTTCATCAACTGTACGGTTCTGACTGCATTACACATCAATCATAACCCAACAAATACAAATGCTGCTCCGTCCCATTTCTAATATGCTTCCTTAAGACATTAGTCACATAAAAAAGTGTGACCTGTATCACTAAACTGCACACACAGCGGAGAAAAAGTAAAACTAACACTCCCAACAATACAGAGACTTTTGGGAGGTTTTAAAAATCACTAAGTGGAATTTATTGTGGCAACAATAAGTCAAAATTCTTATTAGAATGAGAAATGTATCACATTGATTAATAAACAACATGATAAATGCCCACCTCAAGCTGGAACTCAGCTGTGGTTGCTAGGTGACGGCCTGGTCTGGTTTGGGTTGCTAGGTAACGGGCTGGGCTTCTCAGAGGTTACTAGGTGAGAGGTCAGAGCCTTGTAGACATCAAAAAACATTAACAAAATGCCAATAAATGGGTTGGTGGTTTTTTAAAAAGTGTTTTAAGAAGTAGTAGAAACCCAAATGAAAGTGTAAAAACGTGTAAAAAGGTCCCTTTTAAGACCTTTAATTGTCTTTTGTCCTTATCGGATCCATTTCTGTCTTTGCAGGGATGGAGAATCAGGGGAAGAAACGCCTCAGTCGAGACCAGAGAGTGTCCTTCATCCTTCCAGCAAACGGGTAAGAAAGTAGGAAAAATCGTTATTTATTGATGCAGGAAGTATACAGTGCACAAATACTACAAGATATATAAATAAGAAAACTCATAAGCTGCTAACAGTTTTATTTGATTTTTATCACAGCAGTAATAAATCAGATGGACTGGAGCTACGAAGACGGAAAAAGTAAGTCGGTATTCAGATTTCAGTTTTATGCAAAAACACAAAATCTTACCAAGAACTTTTGTTTAATTTCTAGTTCAAATCTTTATACACTTGAAATAAGACAAAACTGACTTACAAATAACATTTCAGCAACACATGGGAACTTGGTTTAAGTCAATAATGTCTTAATATTGACTAAAAAGTACAAGTTTCACTGGAGATTATTTCAATTACAACATGGGAAAAATGTATTGTATAAGTTAAATTATGTGCCTGTGAAATTAGTACCTTTTCTTTTATGTTTTTATCAATACCAAGAAAGTAGCATGATTTTCTTGGCCAATCCACGCTTCCTGTTATCTTACATGTCATTGGTTGCTGCATTTCACTCTGAAAGTTGCGTGATGTCTCAGTTTTTAAGGTATTCAATAAATGCAAATTAGAATTTGTTTGTATTGGTCACATTACTACCACCCAGAAACCACTTGGTGCATTCTTGTAGGTTGCGCAGGAGGCTCTACTTCTGCTTTTCAAAGTTGCACAATTTAATAATTGTAGATCTGTTTACTGCCATGTGTGAGTGTAAATGTTGAGTTAGGGAACACCAGTAGTTTTTTTTTTAAAGTGACAAGAGGCCCTAAAACAGCTCATTCGGAAAGGACCTTGAACAAATCAAACTAAAATCTCATTGTCTAAGAAAGATTTTGTGCAAAAAATGATGTATTGCCCATAGACCCATCCTTGCCTGTTCTAGGAAGCTTCATATGTCACATTTAAAAGTTCACTTTAAACAAACATTTTGGTCAATTTTGTAAAAAGAGAAAGCAGTGAAACAGCATTACAGTTTGTTTTTTGTGTTATTCACAATCAGAAAACCCTTCCCACAGACAATAAGCCAGTATAAACTTAGATAACCATTAAAAAACATGTTACTGATTTGTTTACTTGCAGGTTAAGCGTTAAAGCCCCAACTGTTTACGTGAAGCCGAAACGTGAGCAGTACATCAGGAACCCTGTGCAGCAGAAAGTCCAGCAGTTCAAACGTTTCGTAGAGAACTACCGCCGCCACATCATTTGTTTCATCGTCGTGTTTGGCATCACAGCTGGTGTGATCACTGAGAGATGCTACTGTGAGTGGAAAACATCACCTCATAAAGACATGTACAAAACCTTGAAATGCATGGTTGACTGGGACCCTGTGTTCAGTCTACAGTTCTCAGGCTGAAGCCACCGGCGTGCCTGAATCCACAGTGATGGGCATCATAGTCGCTCGCGGCACGGCGGCCGGAATCTCCTTCCTGTATCCCTATATCCTCCTCACCGTGTGTCGAAACCTCATCACACTGTTGAGAGAAACCTTCCTGAACCGCTACATCCCCTTCGACGCTGCCATTGACTTGCACCGCATCATGGCCATGACGGCCATCATCCTCTCAGGTCAGTCTGGAGGACTTTGGATTAAAAACAGAGTTAGTTTATTGTCGGTTGTAACAAGCTACATGCATCAATTACATTTAATTCAGTCCCTTTTTGGGAAAAAAATACTTTTAGAAGTATTTTTACTGTGCTGTCTTAGTTGAGTAAAATGTCTGGGTTCTCTATACTTCAGTAACTTCACTGAATGAAGAACAAATATGTTTTAACAAAAAAAAAAGAAAATCACCTGCTGATTTTGCAAAAGTTTAATTGATTATTAGTTGTTGTTTTTTTGTGCCTGATTTCATTATTTCATACTATTTCATATATCAGAAATATATATGTATATATAAGCTATTTTAATTATAATCTTTAAAATATCAAAATTTCCACTTAACTTTATATTGTGATCCATCTGATGAAGTAATTTTTACCAAATGCTTTTTTTTCCTTTTACTTGAGTAAAAATATGTTTAAGTAGAACTACTTTTTTTCCTCCAAAAATTAAGTAATAAATAGTTTATTGCATAATAATAATAAAAAAATATTGTGATAAAATATCGCCCAACTGCAGCTGCAGTTTCAGAAACAGCAGGAGCCTCTTAAAGAGACAGAGGCCCAATTTTAAGGCATTATATTGGAAAGTAACATAGTTGCTTGATTGTGCTACAAAATGTAATTATGTTCTTGAAAATTCACCTTTAAAAACACCTGATCTGCTGATACAGATAATTCTGTCTGAATTGAAATTGTTTTTTTCACACTGTAATTGTTCAGTTTATTCTTTGTCACTTAAACATGTCAGCTAGCCAAATTTCCACACAAATCAACATAACATGTTAAAAAAAAAAGGTGCAAAAACACAAATATACCATGTTTTACCTAAATCCTTGAACACAGTCTCGCATAAAAAAACAAAACATTTATCTTTAAAGTTTTGCAATTTACAGAGCATTCACTTCCCCAAATAATTACACTAGAGAGCTGCGTTTATTTCAAGCTCTTTGTGCTGAAAACAGCATCATTAAGTTCTTAAAGGGGGTTTTATTCATCATTGCGGCGTGTTCCTCCTGTAACATCATTGAATCAAATATGCCAGTGTTTTCCAGGGCTTAGTCGTTTATCCTTCAGGGGCGTATTTAATCTTTTTCGCTTTAAAATGAGACAAGATGGCTTTCTTGCATGACATCTGGCATGACAAAAGAGGTTTAAAGTCTTTTCTCTTAACCAGGATAAGACGTTGAGCTAAGAAGCGAGGACCAGTCACTGTTTAATTATTATTTCTTGACTAAGCAGGGTTCTCTTGTTTCCCACTGAAAATGTGAATCAGTGGTTTTTGCTGGTTTTTGTGTCCTTGTAGCTCTTTTCAAATGTTGCTCACTAGTTTTTGTGTTTCCACTGCAGTTGCTCACAGTTTGGGCCATGTGGTCAACATCTACATGTTTTCCATCAGCGACCTCAGCATCCTTTCCTGCCTGTTCCCAAATGTCTTTGTCAACAATGGGTAACATTATGGCTTTCTTACATTTCATTGACAGATTTGGAGATGTCTTAGATTAGCATTAGCTTCCCCCTTAGCAAACTCATTTTACATTTTTTTTTTCTCATTGTTAAATTCTTTTAGCATAAATGCTGCATCAGACCTTCTCATTTTAGTTGTCTGTGAGATTTCTTAGGGTCCTTTCAGTTTTTT
Organism: Poeciliopsis gracilis; assembly: GCA_911649635.1. Lineage (NCBI taxonomy): Eukaryota > Metazoa > Chordata > Actinopteri > Cyprinodontiformes > Poeciliidae > Poeciliopsis > Poeciliopsis gracilis. Next base: position 663,840 of record CAJVRI010000506.1, read on the forward strand.
TCTTGACAAAAACTTTCCCATTTTGCGTTGCTATGCTAGCTTGGAGTGCAGAGCACCTTGATAAATTTGACAATAAACCGTCAGGATGATGAGAATAGCACATAACATTTCCATAAATTATTTTAACTTATATTTTATAGTAATGATAGAAAAACTGTATGTAGGAAGATTAGGGACACTGAAATTTTTTTTGCAAAATTCTGACTTCAGTTTCCAAATTCTAACATTTTGATTTCAGAGAATTAAAGTCACAATTCTGACCTCATAATACTAATAAAAAGGTTAGAATTCAGAGATTAAAGTCGAAATTCTGAGATGAAAGCCAGAGTTCTGAGAAAAATGTTAGAATTCCAAGAAATCAGAATTCTGAGAAAAATTTGAATTCTGAGAAAAGCCAAAATTCTGAGGAAAAAAGTACCAATTCTGAGATTAAATTTAAAATTCTGAGAAAAGTCAAAATTCTGAGATTAAAGTTAGAATTCTGAGAAAATTATTTCCAGTGACCATAATATATAGCTAAAACTATAAATATTAAAAATTTGTTTTTTAAAATATTCCCTCCAACTTTCTCCAGCCTCCATAGCGCCTCCTGGTGGCTGACCACAGCCCCACATTTTGAAAAACACTGATTTAAGTAATTCACTGTGTTATTTTTCCATTTTAGGTCTGAAGTCCCTCCTAAGTGGTACTGGTGGTTCTTTCAGACAGTTCCAGGTAGACTTTTAATCCGATTTTAAAGTTTAAATTTTTGTTAAAGCTTTTTGTGTCATTTTTCCCTTCTGCTTCTCTGTAGGAATCACCGGCGTCCTGCTTCTCTTTGCCTTTGCATTCATGTATGTTTTTGCCTCCCATTACTTCCGGCGCATCAGTTTTCGTGGGTTTTGGATCACTCATTACCTCTATGTTGTTGTGTACATTCTGGTAAGCACTTTCTGAGCTCAGATCCCTGATGAGGAGGCAGTTATGATTGTCTGATACCAGTGTGTGTGTGTGTGTGCGCGCGCGTGCGTGTGTGTGTGTTCATCAGACGGTCATACACGGCAGCTACGCTCTGCTGCAGGAGCCTCGTTTCCACATCTACCTGATTCCGCCCAGCCTGCTCTTCCTGCTGGACAAACTGATCAGCCTGAGCAGGAAAAAGTTGGAGATCCCTGTTCTCAGAGCAGAGCTGCTGCCTTCAGGTGATATTTGGGGCCTGCCATAGAAATGTATGGCAGGCACCTATTGTTCTTCACCTCAAAATAACAGCCGCAGCCTATTACCGTTAATGCGGCCGATACCGCTGCGTGCCCCCTCATAATATATATATCAAAACTTGCGGCGTCATAATTAGCAAAAAACGAGCCAAATTCAAGTCAAAACAAAAGACTAACTGACACAAAACAGAGTCAGTTACACTCAAACTGATAAAATTCTGTCTCCCCCTGTCTGACTCACAGCTGGCAGAGGATCCAGTACCATAGCAACGGAACACAGCAGGGCCAGCTGATTAGGACTACAAAAACACATCACTGTAGTTTTAACTACAGCAGAACCCAGGAAGGAGCTGGCCTTTAGAACTACTTGTGTTTGGCATTTTATAACTGATTTTAACCAATCTTTGTTACACATGGAATTAGTGTGGCAAATTTAATTTAAGCTTAAAAACAATTTCAAAATAAAAACTTTGACAATTTTTCCATCAAGTAATTGCTCTGTTGACCGTTAAATAACTGATTTAACGCAATCACCGAGGTATTAGCTATTTCCTTTACTTATTACCCATGTTTAGTGTACTGAATGGAGTATGCCAGGCTTGTGACTCTCCACATGCTATTGATTACATTGCAGCTTTCTTTAGCATTGATGCTAATGTTTAGCATCAGAACGCTGGATCCAAACCGACGGGCACACTTTGGCAGGGCCCCGGTTAAATTTCTTCAGGAATTTTCTAGTCTCAATTTATCGTCTTTAAGGGTGACCTATTAGTGTGATAAAGAACATAATAATCCAGTTGAAAATGTTTTTGCAATATACAAAATGTTACCAAGTATTTCTGTCTACTTTTCAGTGCAAATTTTCAGGAAGACAAAAGATATTGTTTTAAATTAATAATCCCTTAATACTGATATTAAAAAGTACTAGATTTTGCCTTATAACCAGACATTTCCCATATTTTAAGTGAAAAAATCTGCCAGTGGAACTAGTTCTTAATTATTAACAATATTAAGGAATTATAGAAACAAACTGCTCTATGTTTTGCTGCAAAATTATTTGTAAGTCAGTTTTAGTTTTCTTATTTGCACTAAAAATATTAAACAAAAAATATTTTGTAAGATTTTTTGTTTTGCAGTGTATTTTGAGCTCCTTTCAGAATAAGCTGTTTTAAGGCCTCTTGTCACTTTAAATGAAAATAAGCAGCAGCTGGCCACGTTCCTCAAACTCAACTCAAGATGGCTGCAAAACGAATCCCAATTATACAACAGTACATCTTTGAAAAGCAAGTGGTTTCTGCATAAGTCCACAATCAGCAGTCATTGCACATACAGGGGTAAAACCAGCTGACGAAACGTGCTGGGGCTCAGCTTGGGTTGCTTGGTAGCGTGCAGAACTCTGCTGGCGTTGCTAGGCAACGCTTAGAACTCTGCTGGCATTATTAGGTCACATTCTAGGCAGTGACCCTAGAATGTGCTGTAACAATCGGAAGGTTTTGGAAACTGCTAATTTTCCAGACATCAAAAAACTAAATGTTTTTTAGAAAGTTGTAAATTTTGCATATTAGGTCCCATTTAAAATAAACTCATTTCTCAGTCTTATCTCTTATCTACACTCTGTCCTTCCCGAAGGCGTGACACATCTGGAGTTCAAGCGTCCCCCGGGCTTCGTGTACCGTTCAGGCCAGTGGGTTCGGGTCGCCTGCTTGGTGCTGGGCACAGACGAGTACCACCCATTCACTTTGACTTCAGCCCCTCATGAGGAGAACCTGAGCCTGCACATCCGGGCCGTGGGTCCCTGGACCAGTCGGCTCAGAGAGCTCTACACCGAGGAGAGCCTCCTGGAGTTTGGTTCCTATCCAAAAGTTTGCCTCTTTACTGCTTTCTCACCTGTTTTAATGGTTTTTGGCACTTTTTGACAGTAATGAAGGGATTTTCTTTAAAATGAAGCTCTACTTGGATGGACCGTTCGGCGAAGGCCATCAGGAGTGGAACGACTTTGAGGTGTCTGTTCTAGTCGGAGGAGGAATCGGCGTCACACCGTTCACCTCCATCCTCAAGGACGTGGTGTTCAAGTCCTCCATCAAGTCCAAGATTCTGTGTAAAAAGGTTTGCCTTAAAATCAGAACAACCACCCGCCATCTTTAATGGCACCTCTGGAGAAGAAGAAACTTCCCATTTTAATCATGACACAAAAATACTTAAGATTTTGCGTTTCTTCTATTTTTCCACTTCAATAAAAATTTGATTTGCTACAGAGTTTTATACAAATCTTTACTGGTGCTTCTAAAAAAGAGAAAAAATGAATAAAATATTTCTGGAAAGTGTTGAAACTGCTGTAACTCATATTTAATTGTAAACCCTCTCAGTAACCCCTGTTGTCTGAAGGTTTATTTCATCTGGGTGACCCGAACGCAGCGCCAGTTTGAGTGGGTCTCAGACATCATCAGGGAGGTGGAGGAAATGGACACTCAGGAACTGGTCTCCGTCCACACGTACATCACCCAGGTGGCCGAGAAGTTCGACCTGCGCACCACCATGCTGGTGAGCTTAGCTCTGTTTGCTAGTGGGAAGCGGCTAAAGCTTACGATTACAGCAGACAATGTTTATGGACTTCGCCATGATGATGTTTCAATATTTTAAAGGGGTTGTATTATGTAAAATCCACTTTTTTTTAGTTTTAAGTCATGTTCTAATGTTATTCCCGCATAAAAACATATCTGGAGTTTTGCTTTGATTTTTCCATGAATCATGTTGGAGAAATCCTTTAATCTCCATGGTAACCATCCAGCTGTGGTGGTCTAGCCCCGCCCTCGAAGTGCCGCTCTTCTTTGGAGATTCAGTTTCCATGCGTCAGAGCTTCTACCTCACAGAGAAGACCTCGGCTCCTTCAGACTAGCCAGCATCAATTAGCATACACCTGGTAGAAATGCACATCTGCTGAGTTAAATTTATGAGCTGGGAATCGTTGGTAAAAACTTTGTTAAAGGGTTAATGGAGGAGCCATGATATGATGACTTCCTGAAGGCAGAGTTCCAGAAAGAGCGGGAGTTTCTTAAAGAGACAGAGGCCCAATTTTTTTTAAGTCATTTGGTAAATGTATACAAAACTGAAGAGCCCACTGCACTGAACCCGTTGAAAACCTCCTGAGAATTAAAGAACAATGTTCATTTTACTCAAACATAAACCTATAAAAAGTAAAACTAATAATTTTAAGAGGTTTCTTAATTTTATCCAGAGCTTTATATGACATTTCTATAAAAACTGAAGGTAACATAGTAACTTGATTATACTATAAAATTTAACTTTGTGGCTGGAAAACGCATACTGCCCCTTTAAGTAGAAAGTAGTTCACTTCCCAGGTAACTTGAACGTTTTCATTAGAGTTCAAAGGTTTGCATACTTCTTTTAAAGATATTTTGTATTTCTACTGAATTATCATGTTAAATTTTGATTTGTTTCAGTTTATCAGCCATGTCTTCTACTTCAGATATCGATTTGTTTATTTTACCCAAACTTTAAGACTTTCCTCTGTGCAGTATGTGTGTGAGCGCCACTTTCAGAAGGTGTGGAACCGCAGCCTCTTCACCGGCCTGCGCTCCGTCACTCACTTTGGCCGTCCGCCCTTCGTCTCCTTCTTCAGCTCTTTGCAGGAAGTTCACCCTGAGGTCAGCGCTCTGTCACTGCGGTTCTTAGAGTGGGCAGGGCCGCCAGGGGGCGCTACAGGAGAAAAAAACTGGAAAAAAAACATTAGTTATTATTATAAGACATAAGTTAAAATAACTTTGAGATGGAAGAGAAAAGCCTTTATTGCCCCACGGAGGGAAAATTCAGGAGATTATTTATCAGTCAAGTTTATAAAGTTGTTTAAGACAAGAAAAAGACAGAAGGAAGACGCTGCTGCAAAAAAACCCCCTAAACTGTGAAGGTTAAATAAAATTTGATGGGATTAATTTAAAATATTACACATTGTTTTCTGAAAACATATTTTATTTGGTAAATTATTCATCAGATTTAAAAAGTACGTGATCATATTTTCCATCCGTGAACTAATTTCTAGCTAAAATCAGAAAGTATGAGGCAGCATTTCTGCTAAATGGATGCAGTAATTATTGAATAGAATCAGAATTATTTTCATTGTCGTTTTGCATGGAAGAAAGCACAACAAAATTTAAAATAGTAAATAAAACTGAGGGAAAAATATAAATGTCAATATTTTACATTTATTAATTAAAGATTTTATGTCATCTTCAATTGACAAGATTAAATAAAATATATATATATTTTTGTATTTGTATTACTGAAATAAAATTTGAAAAATATTTTATTGAAAAAATAAAATTCAATTCATTTTATTTAACCTCATTAAATAAAACATCTTTTTTATTCAATGAAAATAAAACTATAAAATTTCAATGTTCCCATATTTTGCAGCATTCTGTATGTTTGCAAAGGAAATCCTCGCCCAGATGATGAAGCCTGGTCAACGATATTTCACTTTTGAAGCTTCATGATCTTTTGTCATTTTTCTGCAGGTCGGTAAAATCGGTGTGTTCAGCTGCGGACCGCCTGGCCTGACCAAGAACGTGGAGAAAGCGTGTCAGAAGATGAACAAGAGAGATCAGGCTTATTTCATGCATCACTATGAAAACTTCTGATCAGTCCTGAGCTTTTAGTCACAGAAATAACACTATTGATAATTAACAATATGTCAGCAAAAATGCTACAACCATTGCAGTACGTTTTTGTTTTTTTTAATCCACCTAATTTAACATGTTTTCTTTGCAGCTTTGTCCTCTAATAAGAAACAAGATTCATGCATTGATTGCAATCAGGAGCAGGAATGTTTAACTTGTTCAAAATCATAGGAATGCATTTTATTTTCATAATTCCCTTTCTTTATTCATGACCTCTGTAAAAATACAAAATACCAATTATTACTTTTCTAGTAATATCTTAGAAATAAGACAAAACTAACTTACAAGTAACGTTTCAGCAAGATATAGGAGCTTGTTTAAAGCCAATAATTTCTTAATATTGATTCACTCAAAATGTTTTTCTTATAAGTAAAATAATCAGTGGATGAAATAATCAATATTAAAGAATTATTAGTTTAAAACAAGCTCCTCTATCTTGCTGAAAAGTTACTTGGAAGTCAGGTTTCGTCTCACTTTTTGTGTTTTAAGATTCTTGCAGTAAAAAATAGACCAAAATTACTTGGGAAGATTTTGTGTTTTTGCAGTGGAGCAAGTCCTTTATTTCTTTTCTGTGGATGTAAATGGATTCAAGCCTCCTTCTTTTGCAAATGAACCAACTTGTTTGAAATCAGTTTCATCACTATGCAGACATATTTGTGTGAATGTTTTCGAATGCATTTTAAAAATCATGCCTTTATTGTTTCCTGGTGTTGAACCTGTAATAAAATATTTCATCTGTCTTGGGGAGTTTGGTTATATAAGAACCTGTGAGGGTTTGTGCAGCGAAGGCTCTCAAATTTCTGCCGTCGGCTCCTTCTGGTGCAGCTCTTAGCTTTTAGACTGGAACTGCACTCGGGTTCATCCAAACTCAAATTGCATTTATTGGTTGACTGATAAGGCAGGCTGCTCTGCTGAAATGTTAAATTCTCTCAAACAGTTTTCTGTGTGTGTCGTGTAATTATGTGAAGTTCTCAGCAGCCCTTGCCCTGCTTGCTTATTCGCTTGAATGAGTTTAATATTTGTTAAGCTTGGTGATTGTTTCACTGACTTGGAGATCAGTCTATTTATGAATCAAATACATTCCAGGTTAAGAAACACATTTATTGCAACATTCGTCCATATAGGATTTAAATATTTTTCTTATTTTCCTTTTTGTCCTTTTTCCTTTTGTTTCTTGTTTCTTTTTCCTTCTTCTGTCTTTTTTATGTTTCTTTTCTTTCATCTTAATTCCTTTTTTTTCTTTTCTATTTTGTCGTTTTTTCTTTCTCTTTGCCTTTTTTCCCCTTTAGTTGTTTTATTTGTTTTTTCTGACTTTTTTGTCTTTATTTTTATTTTGCCTTTTTTATTTTTCTTTTGACTCAAATATATATGTATGTTTTTACTAGGATTAAATGATCATAAACAAAACTAAATATGTGTTAAATAATTGTAAAATGTGAATTTAATACTTTTTAACTTCTTTAGGAAACTAATTTTGTTGAATTTTATTTAGGGGTGTTGGAATAAAGTAGGCCTTTTAAAGTACATTTAAATTCAGCTTTATAACAAAATAAAATAAAAAAAGAAAAACTAAAATTGTTCAGTTTTAAATTCAGTCTCAGCAGACGTGAGTGTAAAGTAAAATAAATATTGATTTGTTGTAAATCCATATTGAGTCGCACATTTTTAGTCCGAATGATTTTTTTTCGAAGTGAAAAAAAATAATAATTGTGAGTTTTTTCTGGTTAGTTGAAGTGAAATAGCGCCCTCTTATGGAAAAGAGCCGCTCAGCTCATCATCACCTCCATCACAGCAGCTGGATAAAAACTTGGTCCAAGGTCATATCGATTTGTGCTGCTTTTATTCCTATTTTTATAGATTTTCAGTACAATACATTAAGCTCTCCTTTTAAACGCCCTTGCTCCATCCAATTACATGTTAAATGCTTCTCTGCGGTTCGGCGTGACGGGTCGGTGCACATCAGGAACGGGTTTTAATCTTGCTTTAATCGGGTGTCACATTCACAGCAATAACCAGGAAGGTGAAGTTGTTGGAGGGCTGATCAATGGACTGATGAATGCTGCAACTTTCTTGCTCAGGAGGGACCTTAGCTGTACGTCTCATTCACTTTACACAAGTTTTCCACAATGAGTGGAGGAGTTGAATCACTAACCTTGTTTTCAAAGTCCCTGGAGCTTTTCGGGCCAGTCAGCAGGACCGAAATAACTTCTGAAATATTCTCCAAGAAGGAGCTGGGAAGGAAAAAGGAAGAATACAGATGGTTTTTCAAGCCTGATGGTATAAAGGTGACCTGATATGTTTCCTTGAACAGATTAGGAAAGGTCTATGGTCTATACAACACATATTTGTTACATTTTTTTGCACAAAGTCATTCTTTAAAAAAGATATTTTAGTCTCCTCAGTTCTGCCTATTTTGAGGTTTTAGGGCATCTTGTCACTAAATCCAAACAATCTGCTGCTGGGCTCGCCGCCCAACTCAACATTTACGCTCATACATGAAAATGGCTGCAAAAAGATGCCCAATTATACAACCGCGCATCTTTGAAAAGCAGAAATAAAGCCTCCTGCACAACAACCAACAAGAATACAGCTTCTGAATTGTAAGTCAACAACAAAACGCTTGCCTTTTCCAGCAGCCATTGTACAGCGGGTACAGCAATAAAACCACCTGACCAAACATGCTGGAACTCAGCTTTGGTTGCTCGGAAACGGGGCTTGGTTCGGCTGAGGTTGCTAGGTAACAGTGCCAGTTAAATGTGTCTTAGCAATTGGTAGGTTTTTGAAATGACTCATTTTCCAGACACAAGAAAATATTAAATTATTGCCCAAAAACAACCTGCGTGGGTTTTTAAGCACTTGGGTTTATTTTTAGAAGCAGTTCAAACCAAATGGGTGTATAAAAACATGCAAAATATAGATCTTTGATAAGCTTAAGTGTAGCCTCCTGCCCAACCAACAACATTGCAGCGAGGGTTAGGGTTTCTGGATGGTAATTTAAAAACTAAACACTTGTGGGGGGTTTTCCCAGCAGCCATTGTACACCAGTAAAACCAGATGACCAATTATGTTGGAACTCAGCCTGGGTTGCTAGGTGACGGACGGAGTTCCACTGGTGTTGCTAGGTAACGGGGCTGGGCTTCACTGGGGTTGCTGATTTGTAGTGTTACATTCCAGACGTTTTTGAAACAGCTCATTTAACATTAACTTATTGCCAAAACAAACATCTGGGTGGCTCTTTTAAGCTCTTGGACCACTTTTGGAAGCAGCTGAGACCCAACTGGGTCTTATGCAAAAAAAATATTAATTTTGCATAATATATCTCCTTTAAAGTCTGCTTCAATGAATGCCTTAATCTACCAACAAGAGAAGAGACAATGCACAACATGTTTAGGATGTGTGAGGAGCGTAGAGCAGTGTGCATGGCGGTACTTAAGAGGCTGTTAATCTTCTTAGAGCTGCTAAGTACCCAGCTAAAAATCAGCTAGTGTCCAGATTGTTTCTTCCTGCCCCAGATAAACGACTCAGACGACAACAAAGGGTTAGCTCAAAGAAATATGTGGCAGAGTGTTCACCCTGGCAGGAAATATGCACTTCCTCTCCTTTGGGAGCTGTGCTGACAGAGCGGTGGGAGAAGTTTTGGTGGGCCTCCACGACTTGAAGATGTTTGGCAGCGGCTCCAAGAAGTGGTTTGTGAAAAAGCAGAAGAAGCAGCAGCAGCAGAAATCTGGCAAGAGGCCATGCACCAGGAAGAGGAAGAAATGGGCGGAGAAGATCCTCAAAGAGCACAGAGAGCAGATCCTCAGTCAGCTGGATGTCAACGCCGTGCTGCCCTACCTGGTGTACGACAGGGTCTTCTCACTGGTGGAGTACAAGGAGATCCTGGGACAGGAGTCCAGCAGGGGACGGGCGGAGGTGTTCCTAAATCACCTGTCCTCTAAAGGGCCCGCTGCTTTCTGCTCGTTCTGCTCCGTTTTGGAGGAGGTGTGTCCCCGCCTGCTGACCTGCTTCCTGTTGGATGGAGAAGGTACACACAGATGGAGTAGCTTTTATTCTTTGATAATTACCACCACACTAATAAAGAAAATGCAGCCGCAGTGTTGTTTAATTTGTCAATCAGGCACCTGTTAAATGCGGACAGCCTGTGCACAAGAGCTGAAACAATTAGGCCTGTCGCAATAAGCAATAAATCAATTAATCGCATGATAAATTAAAACGGGCTCAATAATTCCCATTTACATGATTAATTGTTTCTCTCTTTCTATTATATCTGGCTGACAAAAGTCTTCAGTCTGGTGTTTTGATCTGAACTCGCCCTTTTTTGAAATATAATTTTGTTTTTATTCATTTTATTTGTTGTTTCTGTTGTTTTGTTTGTTTATTTTTGATATTTAAAGTGTTTTCCAGCTCTACTATTAAATGTTAGAATTTATTCATCTTTGACTTCATGTTATAGCATATTATATTGCTCAAAAATCGTCTCAAAATGATATTGTTTAACACAAGAATTTCTGGGATGAGTTTCTGTCCAGCAAAATGTGTTAACGTAATAAGCCTATTAATTGGATTAATCATTTCTTGACATAATCATCAACTAATTTATTAATTGATTAATCGTTAACTGGAGTGTACAGAGTAAAAAACAGCAGTAATTATGCCAAAGCTGTACAAAAATATATACATTTTCCACTTAAAATAGAACAGAAAAACATTTGCTTTGTCCATAAATATTTTCCACTCAGAAATATTTAAGTGACATAATTTTAAATTAAAATTTGAAAAGCACTTTTTGTTATGTTAATATTGGTCATTCCAAATAATTATCAATGCATCAGTCCTACACTGTACTGATATAAAGACAAGCACATGTTGATCTTACAAGTATTTTTTTTAGCTGCAAATGTTTTTGTCCTACAAATGATCGAGCTAAAAGAATGCAATGTTTTTACATTTCAGGCAACAAGCGATTATTATTTATTTATTTTTTTTAAAGGGACTGAATTATTTCTAATATTAGAGAGAAAAAATCTTAGGTTGTTAAATGTAAAACCTGTAGACTGTACTATTTTAAAAAAAAATGTATAAATCAAACCAAACAGAGTGTCTTTAGTCAGAGGCATGTTCAAATTCACTGTAATACAAACCGCTACAGGAGATCTCTCCTGTCAACGGCCAACACCATCTGCAATACCACTTTAAAAAACTTTAACATAATATGAGTTACAACAACGTTTAATTTCACTTTGGGATCAATAAAGTACTTTTGAATATTGAATTTAATCATCAGAATAACTGATGACTAAAATAATCGGAAATTGCAGACCTAATCGCCAACATAGTTTTGATTGCGTTGAACTCACCATGTGAAGTAAAACAAAGAAAAATGACAAAGACAGAAAAACTACTTATCAGTAAGCCAGAGACTCAGACTAAGAGTCTGCAAAAATAGCCTCTTAAATCTGGGTGGCTGAGGGGATTACCGAGCAGCCAGCGCTGCTAACTAGCCTGCTACAACATATGGCCTGACGTGGCAGCAGTTTGCTTCGTTTCACTCACAGTGACCTGCAAACGTGTTCAACCTTTAAATTATATTTGGACCTTATGTGTTAAACCAACACAAAATAGTGAATATGTGAGGAAAAACCCTGGAGAAGCAGCAGAGAGCCAGGTGGAAATCTGTTGACAGGACAACTGTTCGTCCTGCAATCCACAAATCTGGACTTTATGTAAGAGTAGAAAACCATTACTAAAACGAAAAAAACAAGTTGTTCTATTTAGGGGAACCAGCATCATACTAAGGGGGACAATTTTCTTCAGCAGGGACAGGAATACCAGAAATGCTCTAAAATCAATTCTTATTTGAAAATACTTATTTTAGATTTACTCAGTTATTATTATTATTCATATGGTTTGGAAAGAAAATCAGTGGTATCAGTCATCGAGCATCGCTACTGGTCACAGTTATGGTAAGATGTATAGACCAATCCCGGAAAAATCCTAGATTTCTCCGCTAGAATTTAAATCGGGCCAATCAGTGAGCAGAACCAGCCGTCGTAAACGATGACGTAGATTTTGTGCTCCGTGTTAGACTCGTAGTCCCCTTCAGATGTAGCAATGGCGACGAATAAAGTGAACGAAGCCATTCAGTCCGTGTTGGTCATGCTTCCAAATATTAACGTTAACAGCCATTTGGCTCTTGTCTTCTTAGTGGAGGACGGTTGTTTACAGCACAGGCCACTTCCGGTAAGCTTCATAGCCTCGGGTAAACGTTAGCTCACAGCTACAGCAAGCAATCGCTCTAGCTGTAGAGGTTCCTCTATCTATCTAATCATGACACAAGGTAAACAAAACCCTGAGGATAAATACTTTTATAACGTACTATCATAGCCCACCTTTTTGGCTGAGTGAGTTTCTGTAGGGTGATGCCAAACTTATAGGATGAGGTGTAAATAAAGAAAATGGTAAACTATTCCTCTGCATCCACAGATGGAGTCCCGGGACAGCGCAAGAAAGTGGTGTTCTCCATACCTGCAAAAAGTCCAGCAGAGCAGCCTCTGTGTCCGCCTCCAATATACACGAATCCCATGTTCAACACCAGGTGAGCCCACAGCACATGAAGCAAATTTCACCTGCAATTATACAAAAACAATAATCCAAAATGTTTTGAGTGTTCAGTTTCATTGCTTTTTTAACAATTTTGTAAAATAAAGACAAGTTGACTGCAAAAACTCAAAATTGTAACGATTATTTTTGGTGTAGTCACTAGTCCAAATATCTTAGTTCACTTGAAATAAGATGAAATTTACAAATAACTTTTCAGCTCAATATAAGAGATTGTTTTAAGGTCCAGTTATAAGGGAAATAACAGCACTAACATTTTTATGGTGTCTGGAAAATTAACTAAGTTTCAAAAACCTCTGAAATGTAAAGTCAGGCACTGTGTGGTCACCTAGCAACCCCAGGCAATCCCAGCCCGTTTCTTAGCAACCTCTGCCATTCACCTATCAACCAAAAGATAAGCTCTGCCATGTTTGTTTGCGTTGTGCAATGGCTGCTGGATAAATGTTTTGTTATTCACTTACCATTCAGAAACCACATACTGCATTCTTGTTGGTTGTGCAGGAGGTTCCACTTCTGCTTTTCAAAGATGTACAGTTGTAGAATAGTTTTGTCTTAATTCAAGTGTACTAATTTATTTGTACTTGAAACTAGCGGTGCAAGGAAAAATACTTTGTAAGCCTGTTTTTCAGTGTACATCCTTGATGGTTTTATAACTATTCATCTGTTTGATGTCATTGTGAATTGGAGGCGTGACCAGCATATTTGAATTAAAAGTGATAACAATCTCTGAAACTGCTCATTCTGAAAGGAGACTAAAGGTCCTTGAAAAAAAAAAATGAAAATGAAATGTGTTTTGGCCAATCCCAACCGAGAAAGAATAATAGGCACCTTTAGAAAAAAAGATGTGGGAGGAAGGAAAAGGTTGACACTAAAAATGAAAAAGAGGAGCATAAAATGAGATTTGCTGAGCCAGTCTCCTGAAGAACAACTAGAGGAGCTTCACTGCAGTCGATTGTGTCACTGTGTGTCAGCTCTTCGGCTCGTGAATGTGTCACGGCTGTGAGGCGATGTCTGTCCGGGTGTGTGTGTGTGTATGTGTGTGTGTGTGTATGTGTGTAGCATGTTGGACCTCTGGAGATCCCTCTAACACTGCAGCCGAGCGCAGGGGGGCCGTGGGGTCTTTCCATGCAGTGTGAGTGTGTTTGGCAGTCTGACCGGCCGTAGGGGGGCAGGGGTCACATGGATGTGATGGGACAGAAAAGCTGATATGCTCTCTAGACCGTTAAGGAGGCCTTTTTAATTTATGACAGCAAAGTCAGCGCAGAGACAGCCATCCCAATGGTCTGTCCCTGGGTAGTGACACACACAAACAGACAGGCTGACAGAAATAAACCAACACACACAACAAAGCATAGCAGCACACACTGCCAGAATGGTCACAGAGCTTCCACAGGAGATGCAGCTCGCTAACAAGGCAACGTAAGTCTGCTTAAAATTTAATGACAGATTTATGCAGTTTTATTTGGGTTCATACCAAATCGACCCTCTTTGACTACAGCTGAAGGTATGGGTTGATTTTTAGCTCTTCAAAGTATTTCAAGAATAAAAGCACTATCTCTTGTTTGCTAATTCTTGGAAGAAGCAGGATGGAAACTGCCTAAAGTAATGGCTGCCTTATTATGCCAGATCATGGCTTTGAATGTGTTCTGGTGTCAATTATCTGACCTGAGCGTTAGCGCCAAGTCGAGTTGGGTCTTTGGATATTCCTTCAATCCAAGCGGAGGCATATTGTCGGCTGTGTGCGGTTCAGAAAGGCATTGTGTTTATTAGTTTTTGTGTCCGCCTCTTGTCCGTATCCTGCTGACTGGGAGCGAGTGTGCTGGATTTAATTACATCTCTGGGCTTCTGTTTCATGGGCCTGCTGCTGGTTGCCAGATTGAACGGTGCCTTGCAAACGTCTCCATAACCTTTCAACCTTTTCATATTCTGTGTTTTATTGGGATTTAACGTGATAATCCAAGACAAATGGCAAGCGAAAGGATTTGTTGTTTTCAAATCTTTTATAAATAATAGAAATAAAAATGGTTTTTATTGTCCCACTGTGGGAAAATTCAGGTGTAGCAAAATGACAGGCAATCGAGGTTCACACAAAGATGTAAGTAACAAAATAATAATTTTATTTTTAATTTGCAATCATTATCATCAATTTAACAATTTAAATTAATAAAATTTTTTTTTTTTTTGTAATTATATGAGTTTCTGTAAAAGTCATAGATCCAAGTTAGGTGATTTATATTTATATTTTCAGATTTTTATCAATATAAACAATATTCGAACATCTGAAAAGTTTGAAGTTATTGTTGGTTTCTTTGGGAGCAACACAGAGTTCTTAGCTTGAGTAATTATAAAACCCTAAATTTACACTTGCTGATGTGTAGGACTGTAATTTGAATTAATAAAATATTTTTTTCTTAGTTGACTGGGCACCAAACTGGCTCCAGCTTGTGGCCCTCATCCGTTTAGATCCAGCCCTGTTCAGAAAGCATCGCGGTTTTGTCCACCGTTTCTGTGGTTATATAGTTATTGTGCTTCTTTTATTTGATATTGTGAAATGTATGTATTAAACTGGGAATCATTTACATAATCAAACTAAATGATACAAAGATGTTGACCAGCTTTCCATCGACCACATGATGGCGTAAAATGGAATTATGAAAAAATACGGCAATTTTGAAAAAAGTCAAATTTTTGATGAACACCTTTTGCACATCTGATGTATTTTGCAAAACTTCCATGAAAACACCTTTTCGCATCATTCGAGTCATATGATCAACACCTGGATGTTACTAACAGTGGAAAAGACAACAGGAAGTGGGAGGAGGAGGATGGAGCTCCGTGTTTTTTTAATGACTTATCCTGATTATAAACTTATTAATGTCTGACTTTAATTGCATTTATTATTTACATGAAATGCTGCAATTGTGAAATTGTGTTTTTCAACATTAGAGGAGATGTTCCACCATTAGCACATTTAGCAGCACATACACAAGCAAAGTGACAGCACAGAGACCCTCCTCCTTGCACTGATTGGGTGTTTTTGACTGGGAGTTGTGCATTTCTGAAGATATTAACTTTAGCAGCGGGTGGAGGTGGATCAGCTTGATTTTCTTTCACAGATAATCTCTCTATTATTACGCTATCACAACAGTTTTAACAAATATGTAAAAAACATATTTATAAAGGTCACATACTGACGCTTTAAGAGATTTAAATGTTTTTAAAACCACACACGTGAAAATGCAAGAGATGTGCGATTATGCAGACGCTCTGATTGGAAAATGCTTTGCTGTTGTATTGCAGGATGTTTCTGCTGAAACCTGTGATTCGGGCGGTTATCCTCGGATCTTAGGCCTTCCATGCGTTTAAGCAGCTGCCTCCAAACATGAAGAAAATGAGATGCTGGCAGGTTGAAGAGAAGGTGGAGGAGGAGAGCAGAGATTAGCTGGAGCCGTGAGGTTATGCTTCCCTGGGCCGATGACTCACCTCGCAGCACACAGAGAGAGAAAGCACTGCGACAGCATCGAGGTGTGACTCTCTCTGCGAGCGTGTTTCATTACTCTTGGTCTTCTTGGTGCAGTGCATTCATGGGAAGAGGACTTTCTCCGTGAACTCCTCTTTGTTTGGCGCAAAAGCAATAAATCACAGCCTTACAGCAGGCAGCGGGTTCTTGGGGCTCTCATCCAGGTTTGTCTCCGCTGGGAGCAGCCTCCGAGTCCTACAAACCAACTTTGATGATTTTTTCTTTTTTTTTTTTTTGCTGCACGGGATAAAGTAGACGAGCAAGTCTGAGGACACGAAAAAGAAGGGCAGCCCCGTCTGTCCTATTTACGTTCTAAAATAAAGTACTTTAGTGTGTTATTAGCACACACGTGTGCCTTTGCGTGCCGGTGTGAAGCGAAGGCGTGTGTGTGTGTGTGAGTGTGTGTGTGATGTACAATAAAAGATGTCAGCAGTGGGTTCTCATGTGAGAAGGGTAATGATGGGGCAGGCTGCTCAGAGCCATTACTGTAGAAATGCAGAAGGAGGGGGTGCCAATGTGAAATCAAAGTGCTGCAGTGGAGGGAGCATGGATATGCAGTGGGCTTCAGACTGCAGTACAGCCACTGACCCACTGCTGTGTCAGAGCTTCCCCACTGACACACTACCACTGGTTTCCATGCAGTGCAAAAACGCTAAACCCTAACAGGCTTTCTTACTCTAGTTTTATCTTAGTACACTTGAAAAAAGACAAGCTAACTTATAAGTAACTTTTCAGCAAGACATGAACCTATTTTAACTCAATAATTCCTTAATGCTGATGAAAAGGTACTTGCACTACTGGCAGATTATTTTACTCTTAACAAGGCAAATATGTGTTTTTATAAGTGAAATAATCTGGAAGTAGCAGCAGTATTATCTTGCTAAAAAGTTAGTTTGGTACGACAGAATATTAGCACCACACTAAGAAAATTTTAAAACTTAAATTATTAAAATAAAGTTGAAATAATTCAAAAATAAAGGAAAAGTATTACGAGAACAAAGTCATAAATTTACAACTTTATTCTCAAAATATTATGATTTTATTCTTGTATGACCATTATTGTAATTTTTGTTACTTTAACTAGAAATAGTATGACTTTAATCTCATTACTTTGACTTTACTCCAGTATGACTTTATTCTCATACGACGTCATTATTGTAATTTTATGACTTCATTCCCATTATTTTGGCTGCACTCTAGTAGAAGTTTATTCTTGCAGCTATTTCATTTTTTCTTTCTCAGTTTGGTCATAATACTCCATCATAGTTTGGTTTTATTTGAAGTGTATTATAATATTTGCACCAGAAACTGGTAAGTTTGTGCATTTGTGCAGTGCATCTTCAGAAACCCGTGTGTAGGCGACCGAAGGCAGGAGGCAGACACTGAGAGGGAACGTCTGAGCAGTTTTTCCGTCCATTAATGGCTGCCGTGTCTCCATCAGATGATGTTCACTGTCTAATTATTCAGGAGTTTTGTCTCAGTGTCGTCCTGGTTATAGGAGGAGACACAGTGCTGTGCTGGAGCTTTGCTCTGATGATTTTATTAGTTAACCGCTAATGTATCTAACAACAGGCTGTGACATTTTTGCCAACTTGCATCAGGGTTATAATAGCTTTTGGGTTTTTCATTATGCCATTTCATAATGGCATCTTTCTTGCCTAATTTAGTTCACTTTAATCAGACTTTAGAGTGCTTGCTAGTTTTATCTGTTACTGATAAATATTGTTTAGTTTTTATTGTAGTGGTGGTTTAGTTTTTTTATACTTTGGTTCATTTTTAAGTGCAAGATTCAAAACAGCCAAAGTATTGACTTGTGGTTATGTTTACATTGACTGCAAACCATTTTCATTTATGGTTGAACAAACTGACTCTGGCGTTTTCTCTCTTCTTTGAGAATAGAGAACGGCAATTTGTCAACAGCTGACGTAAACTCCTAGCGTCAAGGAAAAAAAATCATGATTTCACATCAGAAAACAGACAGAAAAGGATATACTCACAAAGAAAGACAGAATATTTTATCCATGTTTTGGTTAGTTTTATAAACACACGGTGGAGTCCCAGTTAGGTAGAGGTATTCCCAAATAAGTACGTTTTTGTTTATGTCAGCTGAACAAAAATGTTTTATCAATTTCAGTTTGTTTTTTATTGGTTTAGTTAACTATAACAACATTTTATATTAAAATTAAAAAGCTATTATTGTTCCACCTGAACTCCACAATTCATTTCTGACTCTGAAACTATCCATCTACCCAGTGGTGGTTTTTGATGTGGGTGGTGGCCCAGGGCGGCATTGCAAGGAGGAGGGGCGTCCAAGAACTAGAATTTTTTTTTATTCTTCTTTGTTATTATTATTATTATTATTATTTAACTTTTATTTCACCAGAAAATGCCATCAAACTTAAAAAAAAAGACATCCTAGCAGCAACACAGTTTGCAGACCATCCACAGCAAAACAGTAAAACTTAGCATCGTCATAAATAAATTAGCTAACTTAGTCAGAGTTCTTCCCAAGTTCAGTTCGGATTTAAGCATCGAAAGTAAAAGTAGGTTCTCACAGTGAAGGGAATGTCCTTCGGTGGACTTTCTGTTTATTTAAACAACTAAAGAAGCATTTCTGTCATGTACATATACGCAAACAACTGCACCAAAGTTTATCAACAAAGTAAAAAAACTTCACCTTCAATCTAAATTGAAAGTCTTCTGATCTATAAAAAGAAAAAGTCCTAACCAAAGAATATTTGTGAGATATTTACTTATTTTATCAACGTTAGGATCCTGGGTGTTGGCTATATCCTTACAAAGTGTTATTGCTACATGCTTCAAACTGCATCTGATTTTCTGTTGCCGTATTATTTTTATTTCTGCAACTAGTATACATGCAAGATTCACTTTATAAAAACAGTTTTATGCAGAAATATACCACCTTCCATCACATTTACATGCTAATATATTGTCTTTGGGTTTTTTTTTTTCAAATCTGTGAAGTTAGGCCACAGCAATGCCTTTCTCCCCTCTCTGCATCGCCTCGTTCTTTTTTCTCATGCATACAGATAACATTAGAAACACTCTAACCAGCAAGTATGGATGAGTGAATTCTTGAGCTTATATTTGGGTTCATCTCGTGCCCTGAACGATTTTCTGCTTCCAGTCACCCAGAAATAACCATTTTGGAAAGCGCACAAAAGACTGAATTAAGTTTCACAAGATGCTGGATGTTCATTTACATGCATTGCTTTAGTAATAATGTGATGGTTTCTTAAAGGTGAACAAGTGAGGAAGCTAAACATGTTCATTGCATATTTTTGGACAAAATTATTCTTAGACAATGAGATTTCAGTCTGCTCTGCTCTGCCTATTCTGAGCTGTTTTAGGGCGTCCTGTCCCTTTAAATCCAAATAAGCTGCTTGTGGCCCCATCTTAACATTTACACTCACGTAAAAATGGCTGCAAACAGATGCTAAATGGTAAGTCAACAGCCAAAGGCTTGTCAAATAGAGGTAAAACCAGCTGGTCAGACGTCCTGGAACTCAGCTGGGGTTGCTAGGTAACGGGCCGGGGTTGCTAAGAGACGGCTTGCAGATTTGTGACGTTACACTCAGAATATTTCTTTTTCCAGGCACCAAAAAAAGGGACCTTTTGCCAGGTCCCTCTTGAAAATGAGCTCCAGGTCTCAACGGGGTTCACCTGGTTAAATAAAGGAAATAAAAATCATTTAAAAATGGATTTATTCTCGACTTATGTCTGTTTTTATAAGGCGGAGGTGGAACGGCACTGAAAACGGCCCTTTATGAACCATTCAGACCAACACAAAAAAGACAATCTGTCAAATATGACTTTATTGTTTTACTTTTGCATTTTGCACAAAGGTCTGTGGCGCATTTCTTTCCTAACGAAAAGATATGAAACTTCAGATATCTCACAAACGGGATACATATAAAAACCTTTAAAAAACCCTTTAAATTATAGCAAAAGGTTCAGCGGCCGCTGTAAGAAAGACTTTTGGTATTCAATTGATCAGTGCATTATTGCAACACCCAAACGTTTAGTGAGGTAATGAAGGGAAAAATCCTCCATGTCCACAGAGGGAGCAGTAAAACCTGAATGGAAGCATAAAAATGTGCAAAATATGAATTTTGCACAGTAGGTCCCTTTGAAAAACCTGAACTTGTTAGAGAAATTGGAATCTCATCTCAGTTTTGTGACTGGAATATGATTTACATGTCTCATTTGTGCCTGCTTACATATATATTTGGTATGTGAACAAAATGAATTTCTGCTTCACTACATTTTGTCTGCATGTGGAAATGTGTTGACAGTTTCCATTTGTTTCCAGAGCTGTCCTGTTAGATCAGTGTTTTGTTTTTGTTGGTTTGCTCGGCTTCCATCTATCTGGCCCGGCTGCTTAAATCTGTCAGGTGAGAGTGAGGGAAGCGCCTCTCACACTCAGGTGACAGAGCAGCTCACTCCTCTAAGACCTCAAAGTCTAGACTAATCGACTTACTGTGGAGCTGTGAGGGGCACCAGTGTGTCAGTCTATTGACTGGAAAGCAAGCGGCTCCGGCCTCTGTTTGCTGCTAATGACAGGTGCTGTGGGCCCGGTCCACTGAAGAGCAGCAGCTGTGTACTGAATCTCCTGCCCAACAAACTCTGAGTCACTGAGATACAGCCTGACGCTCGCCGCCTGTCTCCATCACATCAGCTGTTGTAGCATAAACAAATCTGGAGAAGGAGCTCATGAATTTCAGTTCATGAATAAATTAATAAACTAAATTAATGATTTAAAGCTGTAACTTTTGATAAAAAATGTTAAACTCATCACATGTTGCGATACGACACAGATCATTTTCAATAAATTTGTGTTCCTCCATTGGCTGCTGTTGCCTTCTATAAAAAAAAACATTCAGCCTGGACGAGCATCTTAGCGCTGTCAGTCACCCTCGTGAATGCGCTGCTAAATGTGCTAATGGCGGAGAAACAGCTCACCATTCCAGGAAAACCATTTATCCACCGTCATCAGTGCTAACTAGCTTTAGCATTCCTGATGGGGAGAAGCTGTATCGTAGCAGAGAGCATGAGCATGATTAACAGCGCTAAGACCCGCCTCCTGGCTCTGAGTGGTTGTTTCTAGTTTTTGGGAAAAGGCAAAAGAGATTTTCTTTTTCTTTTTTTTTTTTGCAAATGACATTTTTTTCTATAAAAGTTACACACTGCAGCTCTAATGAATTAATTTAAAAGTTCTTCTTCTTTCCTGTCATCATTCTTGTTTTTTGGTTTTGGCTGCTGGTTTGGGATCATTTTATTTGGTTTATTTATGCATCATAGTTTCTGTCATATCAATCCTTTCCTTGAGGTCTATTTTCATAATTTATTGTTGGGCCCTATGTGGTTATTTTATTTCTGGTCCGTTCATATTCTGCTCAGTCCCCTGTATTCATTATTGCTCGACAGGTCTTGCCATATCAGTTTATTCCTTATTGTTAGGTTTTTTTTCAGGAATCTAATTAGTTTCTTTAGATTTGTGTTTTTCTTTTGTGGTTTTTTTGTTAAGTTGTCTTCAGTTTCACTCCTGCTATTTAGTCTACCTCTCCTTTCTACTGTATTTATGCTCAGAAGTATAAATATCATGTATCATGCCATTTACATCCCCAGTCAGTAAAATACATGTAGCTGTTTTGGATCATCCATAAAATTGAAATATAACATAAAGGTAACAAAAATTTATCTTAAATTATTATTTTATTTAAGAAAAAAATGTGGAAATATAATTTCCTCTTATGTTAAATAATGTTATAAATGTGATTAGCCACTTCTTTTTTGTTGTTTTGTTTCATAATGCACACTCAGGCCTGATAATTGCACATAAATAGGACCTGTCTGACGACATGAAGTAGGCTGGAAGATCTCAAAAAGGAGCCCCAAATTTAAAGAAATTCAAGAATGGATGAGGAAAAAGCACAGACATGCATCAATCAGGAAAGAGTTGGCGATCAATTTCAGATCAACGACTCAAATCCAGCGGGTCACAGAAGAGCTGAGAGCGTCTGAAGCGCTGCAGGCCTCATTTCCCTCGGCTACAATCAGTGATCATGATTTAACAGTGATAGGGAAAAAAGCACTGCTCACCAAAAGCTTGACAAAAAACTGAAGAGAATAAAAACTGAAATGAACACAAAGGGAACTAAACAGAAAAAAAATGTTTTTATAAGCAGAAAACTTTGCAGAGATCCAACAAATCCCTTGTTCTTCAACTTAAAATTAAAGAAATCTCCCAACTTGGTGGATTATTTATATTCTGCAAGTTATGTTTAAAATACAGGATAGTATTATACCAGCAGATATGCAAAAAATATGTATTAAAATGCATTTAATTAAATAACTGTGCACTTCTTCCTACTTCTTTTCAAACAGACCAGAAGTAGAAAACAAATATTTTAATTCCCACTGATTGCTTGTTCCCTTGTTTTTTAAAAACCTGTTTGTAATAAATAAAAGTAAAAATATAAATAACAATAAGAGATTTAGTATTTATAATTGGATAGGGTTAAAAAAAAGCAATATATGTGTTTAAATAAATGGAACTTTATATTTATGGAATAATCTTTTCTTAAAAGGATCAATTTTCACTTTTAAGGAAATAATAAAACATAATATTTTATCAAAGTATATTGAAGTACACTGAGTGCAATATCATTAAAAAGATGTTTTTTCTTCATTGTTGTTATTTTTACAGCTAAATTTAGCCTGTTTTGTGTTTAAAGCTGCATCTTAATGGATGGTTAATTGACTTTTTGGAAAAAAAAAAGTTTCTTCAAGCTACTCCTTTTCTCCCAAAGTTTTTGTTTATGTCAACATGTGACGTATTCATTTTAAGCTCGAAAGTAAATCTTATGAAGCAAAAAAGACGAACGCAGCATGAAGTTGTCAAAGATTTAGTAGCTTTGGATTCATTTTTGTCTTGCCAAATATAATCGTAGGAAACTTCGAGCCTCAGCAGTCTGTTGCTCCTCTGTGTCCTGCAGGCTCCGTCTGTGTCCACTGATAGTTTATAGATCTACTTTTTAATGGCACTCTTTTTTAGAAATTCACTAGCGAGAGGAGAACCGTCTGCAAAGTTTGGTGTTTGTGAAAGATGCCTAATTGCCTTTCTGTGCGAGGCAGTTGTCGCCTTTGGCAACATATATAAGGGTATCGCAGTCACCCTGGGAATAACACTAGTAAATGTCACTAATGTAAACTTGTAAAGTTTGATTATGTAAACAGCAACTCCTAAGGTTACCTTCCTGAAAGTATAAACAATACAGGAAAGAAGAAGAAGAAGACGGGAGTGAAACAATCGGCGCAGGCCTCGATGTGTGGGAAGCAGCCGATAAAAGCAGAGACGGCTCAGATTTATAGCAGAAATGTTGCTGCTGTGAGGCAACGGTGACAACCACAACACCACCGAGCAGCGCTGCAGAAACAAACCTTAACATCAGTTTGGCACGAGTGGAGATATTCAAATACTTTATCAATGTTTGTCTTCTAATCATTTTGAAATATCTTTTGTAAATTTCTTCACAGGACCTAGAATATGCTGTTGTTTGATTGAATCATTTAAAGCATGCAAACTATTTCAGCTTCAGAGTGTAAAGCCACTGGTTATGGTCTGATTATATGTGGGGAAACAATTTCACCTTTATTTATTATGTTTAGAGGTTTTTCTGCTTTAACATAAATAGTATTTATCATTAATTTCTGAGAGCTAAGAAGCAGGGTTAGGTTGTGTTTTCTTGATGTTTTTTTAATAGTATTTTTATTGTTTTTGTGATTTTTTTTACAAAACCGAGTTGAAATGTTGAAGTATTACTCAAGTAAAAGTAGTGATACTTCATCATAAAAATTACTCAAATAAGATTAAAAAGTACAGCACAGTAAAAATACTCCTAAAAGTAATTTTAAAAAATAAAATAAAATAAATATTTCTCAAGAAAATGTAATTGACTGAATGTAACTGATTTACAACCCAACTCTTTTCTTTGGATTGGACTTTGCAAACGCAACAAAATATTTGCATTTTGCTATCATTGTGTTGTTGTATAAAAACAAAGTACAAACAGCTGTATATATGTTTTCTTTAATCTACTTATTTCAATTTTAATCTTGCAATACGTGCAACAGCAACACACACAATAAACCTTCTTCCTTAATTTAATTTTGGCCCTTATAATCCCTCACGCAGAGGGGACCAAGGTGCTCGGGGAGGTCTCAGTTTCTAGCTACGCCCCTGTTGCAGCTTCCCCTGCTTCCGGGAACTATTGCATAACACCGAGCGTCTCCAAAGGAGAAGCGCGGCGTGATTTATTTAGGCAAACTTTGGGCTTCCCGAACAGATAGTACAGCATCTCTGAACGACTCCAAACAGCCTCCCTCTCTTCCTCGCTCCTCCTCCTCCTCCTCTTCCTCCTCCCTCTGGCTTCACTGTACACACACGCACAAACACATGCGTGCGCGCGCACATCCCCCCCCCCCCTCCTCCTCTTTCTCCTCCCACGCACCCACGCGCGCGCGCGGATGCCTGGACGCTGCAGCGTTTTTAAGAGAGTGTTTCCAACCTTGGCTAGGAGGGAGGGAGGAGGCAGGAGGAAGGAGATAATGTCCAAATCCTGACCGTGTGCATTATTTTTTATATATATATATGTAAATATATATTACCAAAAAAAAAAAACACACCTCAACAGCACGCTGATAAATAACCAATCGAATGGATCTGCGGTCCGGTTGCGAGCGCTAGAGCCCGGCCAGCGTGTCATTGCAGACATGGGTCGCAGCGGTACGGCACCTTTCGCTCAGCTCCTTGGGGAGTGTTTTCACTGTCAGTCCTTCAGCGCTGGAAATGGCGTTGTGATGCTGAGCGCGGAAGACGCAGCGGAGGCGGATGCCAAGGAGGAATAGAGAAATATATGATCACCTGCGCTTTTCTTTGGGTTGGATTTTTAGTAGCGGTGGACAGTACCATGGTGAATTACCAGAAATACATTACTGTTATGCAGCTGGCTCTGGGGGTGACCGCTGTCAACAAAGAACATTGTCTTCCACCCAGGAAGCGAATGTGGTGAGTATGATGAATCTTGGTGATGGTGATGATGATGATGTGATGCAGGTTTGGTTGGAGGGTAGGTGGAGTTGGCGGTGTGTCGTTCGCCTTCAGAATATGGTGAGCCGAGAAAAAAAAAAAAAAAAAAGGGGGGAAGAAAAGGAAAATGTAACCGGCTCATTCTGTGGAATGACATAATACTCCTATCAGGCACTGCAGCCAGCCTGCTGCACCGTGTTGCAACCATCACACCTACGCCGTGTGCTTGTGCATGAGTGCTCTCCGTCAGTTTATAAAGTTGGGTGTAGTAGGGCTGAAGCCATGTACTCATTCATTGTTTGGTCGCTTCATAACTTCATGTGTCCTGCTCTTCCTGCTTCCCCCCTCTTCACTGTGACTGATTAATAAAAACTAAAGCATGAAACATCATCTTCTCATTTCTGTGTCTGTAATAAACATCACTCTGCCTCCAGCATGTGTTTGTGTCCTGTCTGTCCACCACACCAGTGTCCTCATTACTCCACTTGTAATGCAGTCTCCACCTTTCACTCTACTTCTGTGGCCTTGTCTGTTTGTTTACTTGGAGGCAGCTTTCCCCTCTTACTCCTCTTCTTCACTGTAAAGCGGATTGCCGCGACGTGTGTGTGACACTGGATCCCTAATTATAGCTAGATTACTATCTTGTTTGAAAGCAAAGACGGTTAATTAGGACTCAGCGGCGCCCTGACAGTGATTTACACAAAGATCGCCGAGACATGGCTTCATTGTCTGAGTGGCTTTACGGTTATCATCACATCTCGAACCCAAACCCAGCAGTGACATAGTACCTGGACAAGCTTTCCAGGAAATTTTAGCATCTGCTTTTCACAAGATAAATCTGAGCTAATTAATGATCATGTTCATTTTGTACCATGAATGTCCTCAAAGGCTGTTTGTGCCAGAATGTATTGATAAAAACCATTAATAAACTGTTTCAATATTAATAAATAGATTTCAGTAAGATCTTAAAGTTAAGCAAGTCCTTCCAGAATTTAGACATATTTGCAAAAAAAGTAATATTTGTGCTTATGTATGATGTTAAATGTGACTTTTTGTTATTCTGTATTGATCACAGAAGTAAGGCTGAGGAAGAAGTGTTGCAGAAGTAAAAAATCCTGCCACCTGCAGGTGGGAGTTTGCATCACTAACCCCTTTGTTTTTGATTGATTTTGGATCAAATTTTCAATAAACACAGTTATGCATTAGCATGAAAACTGCAGATAAATGTTGATTTTGCATGAATTTCTGCAAAACAAATGGAGGGACTGAAGGATGTAATTGGTGATTTGAATCTAGAGGGCCACATAAAAAGTTGTGGCGGACTGAGTTTGGCCCCCAGGCCTTAAGTTTGACACGTATGATGTAGAGCTAAAAAGCACAAATGGTCAAAAAGATGGGAATCCCCAGTAAAAACAAACCCAGAAATCAGTACTTAATGTTCCTTTAATGCTTTAAAGAGCAGCTCAGGATTTGTGAAGCTCGGTTCTGTTATCAGTTTATAAGCGTCTTGTTTCCTTCATTGAGTTTAAATCCAGAACAAGTCGTCCAGGAAGCAGAAACTGATCTGGATCTCTGAAACATCATAGCAGTTTTTCACCAGTCAGTAAAAAAAAAACCTAATAAATATTTAAACTTGAATCATTGACATGATGGGATGCTTCATCAGCAATCAGAACATGGTCCATTAAGAGCAGCAGTTTGATTAAAAGCTACATTATAGAAATGTAGCTTTCACTTACATTTCTATAACGTTTTTGCTTTAGAATTTTTATTTTGTTTTATGTCAGAGTAACAGATAGGATAGGAAATATTTTACATGCTCAGTTCATGTTTCACACAGGAAGATAATTGTTGGCGGACCGCTTCCATCCCTTACTTCCCTTGTAACTCATCTCTGTAATTCTCTTTATGTTCTCACACATCATGATGATGATTTAAAGGGTCATGAAGTAGATTTTGCATCTTTTGATCGTGGCTCATGTTAGAGAAGTTCCTTCACTCTGGGAAATCATTGGTGGTGCATCACTTTCTGCTTCCATTTCCTGTAAAAATAAAAGCTTGTTAATTTGCACAACTGTTCTATACATGCAGAATGCTCCTCTGTTTTGGACCCATTGGGCCTAAACAGTTACGTAATAGTTACTCAATCTTTGTAGTTAAATACTTTTGCAAGTCATGAAAAAAGTAGTAACTGAAATGCTTAAATCTCACGTTAAGGTGTTGCTTGTATAGTTTTTATCAGGGATCTATAAACCGCAGCTGCAGAGCAACAAGTATCTTTGGCTTTGTGGATTACTTGATAACGTTGCCCTGATTTTTTTTAAATTTATTTGTTTTCTTTTTTCATCATTTTGTTTGGTGCCGCCATGAAATCACACCGACTCCATCCTGGTAATTTTGGTCTAGAATTGCCACTGAACGTACGATCACTGATCTTCTGCTGACTGCAGCTGAATAAAACACCAAAACAATTCTCTGTAATGTTCTCCAGTTAGATATTATTTACTGGAGACACATAGATACACATCATTTTAGTAGATTGAGTGAATTTTAGAAAATAGCTTCAATTCATTGGTTGTCAGAGTGGGTACAAAACGTCCTCCTGCAAGGATGAACGCTCAGTACAAAATGTCCTATCCTTTTTCTCTACCCAAAACGTCCAGTGTTGAACATCCCAAAAAAAGAATGATGGCACAAACGGCTAAGAGGAGACAATACCTGACCCTGAAAGAAAATAATTTGCTTCTTTGTAAATGCAAACAAGTTGGTGTCAACTTCTCAAAGGGGACCCGTTATGAAAATTCACATTCTGCATGTTTTGATGCCTCCATTTTGGTCACAACTGCTTCTAAAACCAGCTACCGTTTCTTTGGCAATGTTTTATTGGTGTCTGGAAAATGAGCCATTTGCAAAACCTCCCAATCGTTGAGTCATAATCAACAGGCACTGCGCCGTTACCTAGCAACCCAAGCAGAGTTCCTGGATGTTTGGTCAGCTGGTTTTACCACCAACTAATCTGGTCTCTATAGCGGTTAACAGATCAGCCGTTTGCGGCCAACTCTCATTTCAAACTCAACAATTTTATAGTTGGATTTGTCAAATTGCTAGATAACTAACCCCAGAAGCAAAAAAATATTGAGAGAAACTCTGTGAGAAGTTTAGTTATTGTCTGCATAACTAAGTTTTAAACATTCAGCTTTCTTTTTGAATTTATATGAAATTTTTCCACTCTGTATATTTAAATTATTCAGTCTCAGTAAAAATAGAACCGACAATTGAGCTTCATTCTCCAACCAAACATCCATTTTACTTTTAAACAGAAGAACTTGTAAATTATGAAATGTGTGAATAAATTAAGATTTCTAGGTTTTTTTCTAGGTTTAGTGTAATTATGTTTTATAAATTCTGATCATCTTCTTTAAAAACAACGCTGTGAAGTCAAAATGTTGCTGTAACCTCAGCAGGGGGTCAGAGGCTTATCACACGTAGCTTATTAGCTTTCAGTCTCCTTGGCTGGTCGTTTTCTTTCGTCGTCGTCTTATTAGCCTAATTGCCCTTCGAGAAGAAGATGAGGGGTTCCACAGAAACTGGGGGCTCCTTTCATGTGTCAGCTCTTATTGGTGTTTTCAGCCTTCCATCTCCATAATCAAGCTTATTGTCAAAGAGGCTGTTTTGTTCCATCAGCAATGTGCTAATACAAAAGGGCCAAGTTTGTTAAGTGGAAAACTTTTAATAGGTTGAGTGAAGAGCTGTGACCCTGGTCAGAGGTTTGTGAGGATACATTTTGCATGAGGCTTTAGAAAACCAGATCCTTAACTGGTGTTTTGTTTAAAACCATGTGTGAAGAAATGCATTACACATTTGTTAAAGTGGGATTATTCAAAGTTCACATTTTGCATGTTTTTATACATCTCTCCTGCTTCTGGGAACTGCTCAAAAACAACCAACCTTTTTAAAGCAATAAGTTAGTATTTTCTGCCATCTGGAAGAGGAGCAGCTTCAAAAATCTTCTGAATCGGCAACCCGGCTGGTTACCTAGCAACCAGGTTGCTACTTAACCAATCAGAAACAACTTGCTACATTCTTGTTGGTTGTGCAGGAGGCTCCGCTTTTGCTTTTCAAAGACAAACACCTGTATAATTGTGCATCCATTTGCAGCCTTTCTCACGCCGCAGCCTGCAGGAGCTTATTCTTATTTCGATTTAAAGTGACAGGACGCTCTCAAAGGAGCTGAAAATAGGCAAAACTAAGTAGAATCTCATGTAATGATTTTTGTGCAAAAATGTAAAAAAAATAAATAAAAAAGTGAGAAAAAACACATTCTTTACAGCCCATATACCAATCCTAACCTGTTCAAGGTCTAACATGGTGTGTCTAGTTGTTTCCGTCTGGTTTAAGGTAAATACAGATGCTTTGTTTTGTTTTGTTTTTTCAGTCCCTCACAGAACATTTTGCACCAATAGTTGTTTCTTTTCTCCTTCAGGGAACATTTTGTTCCCTGATGTTCTCCATTTTACCTGCTTTGATAAGCAATAATTTAAAATAATTTTCTCTAATCTAGAAAATAATCAACTGGTTGTGGGTTACTTAGTTTCTTATTTCACCCGTCAACTGGCAATCAGTGGAACTGATGTACTTTTACAGCTACATATATCGGGGGTACACATTTTTTTGCTCACATTTTTTTCCCCTAAATATATGAAAAAATGTAATTAAGCATAAGAAATGACAGTAGGAAGGGGTAAAAATGCCAAAGTGTGTTGAATTCACCCAGAACCATATTAATTGTGACAAACTATAACTGCCAAACTGTTGCTAAATATTTCAAATTTAACACTTTTTCTTTGATTCATCACAATGTCTCCACTGACGTTTATCTGAACAGACAGTTCTTATCACTAGCAGAGTAAAAACCAAACTTTTTAATCAAAAATCAGCTTTTTCTTTCATGTCAAACCCTGAGAGCAGCTGAAACATTATTAACTCACCAGTCCTCGCACGATACGAGTAAATTTGGCCAAAACCCAGAGGGAGTGCGATGACATGAATGTGCTGTGATGTCGACTTGTACGCCGAGGTCATGTGTGATTGGTGTGGATATCCAGAGGTCAGCGTGTAGCGAGGCCCTGTAACTGCAGCACAGCCTGGGGGCAAACAGACGGCCGACTGATCGTCTAGAAACTGGCGTCTGCATCAAACGCAGCATAAACTCACACTTTGTGACAGTTTGGAGAGGACAAAACTGATAAAAACATCTAAATATCTGAAGGAATCCTCCTTTATCTTTTCTCTGCAAGAAATTAAAAACTAGCATTTTACAGTTTTTCCCCAGAAGGTTGCTAAATGGTTTTGGTGGTGCAGTAAAACCGATAGATATCAGTCGGGGTGTCCAAAGGGTGGCGCAGGGGCCATTTGGGATTCTCGGATTAATTTTGACCGCAGTTCAAGAATAGCACAAATTTGGCCGTCTGAGACTTTTGTGGCAAGTTTATATTTTCCTAGAAGGAAAATATTAAGTATGGCTTAAATAAGCCTCTATTTTAAATTTTTATTCTAAAACAGACTTTGCCACATGCATCCATTACATTTGGCTAAGCAAGAGAAAGGTTGGAGAAGAAAATATAATTTACTTACAGGTAAAATATCACTTTACTTATTGCTGTGCACAAAGTTTTTAATTGGGAAAAACAGGAACAATTTGCTCCCCAAATGTTTTCAGCTTTGGCATTTTGGCCCTCAGTGCAAAATGTTTGGACCCACCACTGATAAAGGTCTGTTTGCAGGAAGCTGTTGGCACAGATGTGGATGAAGACAATGAGTTAAATACCTGTAAGGTTGATTACTTGATGAGAAACAGGTGTGATTAGTTAAAGACAGCTGAACTGAATACCAAAACACAGGAAAAAGTCAGCTAATAACAAGTGTAGCATATCTAAACACTAATATTCTTATATTTTGTAGCCCAGAATACAAAATAGAAGATATGCTAAATTTATGAGGATTACTGCATAAGATAGCAGCAAAGTAATGCATAAATTAAGCACATTTTTGTCCCTTCTTTGTATTTTATCGCTTTCTTTTAAACAATGACTTCACAAGTCAAAATCAACGCATTTAGTTTTAGCAAAAAATCATTTTTTTACTCTCTCACCATCTTCCTTTTGCAGTTCAGCAAAGACTCCATGTATGACGTCCTAATTGCATCATTCAGGCATATTTTTTTGTGCAAGTGTAAGACACGAATAGAGTAAAAAGACAGAGCTTCCTCCTTCTTCGGATGCTACGTATTCATTTTTAATTGACTGCAGGGATAACTCTGCTTCGTGTCTGGTCAAACGGTGCCAGCAGCTTCTCGCGCTGCCGCCCTCTCACTGTGTGGCGTTGAGATTACGCACTGCTCTGCCTCAACACTTGCACCTTTCACCCACCGGGTTTTATATGTGTGCCACGTGCGACGCTCATCAGAAGCAGAGCGGCTCTGCTTGGCTTTGATAAAGGCAGAGTAGCGGCAGCAGCTCTCTAAATTAGGCGTGCTCCTTCCAAACAGATGTTCCTCTCGCCTGCAGTCTTAAAAAGCCATTCCCTTTTCTTTCTTTTTTTTTCTTTGCACACAGCCCGAGAGTTGGTTTAACCTAATTTAATGAACTTTACACTCTGTTGCAAGCCTGCAAGGAGATTACAACAAGTCTATTTTCCTTTTGTTATGTTTTTCAGATGCACTTTTCCTCCTAAATAATTATTGTGCCACCCTTCTGCTTCATTTCTCTTTACATGTTTTAGTGTTTATGCAGCAGAAAAGCCCTCCGGATTGCTCCCCCCTGTTAAATGTGGTACTAGCAGCGACCAAGTTGGAAGGAATGAAGCATAACATTGCGTATTGAGCTGCTGATTAAGCAGCAGCCATAATTGCTTGAGCTAATCTTAGCTGATAGCTCCTCTAAGACAGCCTGAGGGACAGCATAAAGTCCTGCAGCTGATCAATGTGTTCCCCGCCCTGCCTTTGTGTGAGCACCAGGCTTCTGCTCAGCCTTATCGGTGAGCAACCTTATTAAACTCTGTTGTGGTAATCTGGCCATCAGGTTTCTGCATTGATCTTATTTCATTAGCTTCTCAGGTGGTTTTCCTTTGTTCACATGGAGCCGCTCTTCGTTCGCCTCACGTCCAGCAGGCTGATTTCACAACAGACGCGCTCTAACGAGGGAGAAGATTAGGTTGGTGGTTCGCATCCATCCAGCCGCTTTTCCCCACTGTTACCGACGGCAACAGAAAAACAGGCGCCAATTATTATATATGTGTCATTATTCAGCATAGTGAACCTCATCTTCAACAGAAATGACAATAAGTACATTTATAAATATCACTTTAGGAGACTATCATTCAATTGATAACTGAAATATTACTTTGTAGCAAAGAGAGAAAATCAAGTTCAGCCACTTCATATATTAAATAAAATACCATAAATAACCCTAAACAAACTACAGAGCAATGAGCACTTAACGGTTACATTGATCAATCAATCAAGTTTATTTGTGTAGGATCTTTTAGCAGTGAAGTGCTTTGCATCATAAAAATACAAAAGCATAAAATACGCCATATGGTCAACAATTTAGAAAACCAGTAACAAGCATTACCTTTTGACGAGCGCCATCATCAAAATTATGAACAACCATCAAATATGTCGGTCAATGTTTAATTTATTATGGTTCGAAGGAAAAAACAGTTTAAATAAGAAGCAAAATTACAGACTAAACCCTTTGCGTAATTAAATGTGTCTAAAATATATGCTAAAATATAATGTAAAAAAAAAACAACAAAACAAAACAAAAACAAAAAACTGTTTGGTTACCGACGGCAACAGGAAGAAAAGAAGGGAAGGAAGTGTCAGTTGCTGGTTGCCACGGTAACCACCAACTGCCAAGAGCAGCCCAACAGAACTTACCTGGCGGGTCAACATCAGGAGAAAACGACTTTTCGACAGAACAAAGTGAATTTGGAGAACAAATAAACCAATTCTGACTAACGTCACAGCTGTGATGTCGTTAAAGTAAAACCCGGCTACACGTGCATAAGGCCAAAAGGCCAAAAGTCCTTTTATATCGGGGAGGAAAAACAGAGTCTTGCTTTGGTGTGAGACCACCCACGGAGCGATCAAGATGCTCAGAAAAACTAGGCAGCAGATTAAAGGCTGAGGCTGCGTGTACGGCCGTCGCAGGCGAGACTAATTTATTCCCAGCATTAACACTGGTCTGACATGAGCTTAAAAGCGTCCAGACCTGGAAGCTGTTCAGTCAGTTTCAGGAAAGCAGCACTTTTCACATATATGGAAATATTCCTCTGCTTTCTTTGTGAATGTCAAGAGATAAGAACAAAGAGAGTGAAAGCAAAGACTTGCAAAAGATACAAATCATCTCTGTTAACCAAATAAATAGAACAGGAAATAATTTAACTTGTATGTTTTCAATGTTTAGACAGAGTCCAGCTATACTCCTGTACTTACGTCAGTGTGTTTGAATGGGTTTCGTGGTTTTCCTCGGGCAAGGAAAGCGGCAAACATGTGGGAGAAGGTATAGATGGTATCAGCTATGATCTATTATGCAACATTCATATTTTGCATGTTTTTATTCTTCCATTTGTGTCTCCAGTATCTTTAAATCAGCCCCAAAAACCACTCAGTTGTTCTTTTGGGAGTAAGTTAATGCTTTTTTTTGATGTCTAGAAAGTGACCCGTTTCAAAAATCTGCTTATTGTTGAGGGCACTGTGCTGTTTCCGTAGCAACCCCAGCAGAACCCAGTCCGTCACCTAGCTACCGGAACTCCAGCATGTTTGGTCAGCTGCTGTGCAATGGCTGCTGGAAAAGACAAGTGTTTTGTTGTTAACTTACCATTTAGTAACCACTTTTTGCATTTGTGCAAATTTCAAAGATGTACGGTTGTATAATTGTGCGTCTGTTAGGAGCCATCTACACTTGCGAGTGTAAACGTTGAGTCAGGGGGCGAAGATTTGAACCGAGCTAAAATATCTCAAAATAGGAAAAAATCTTATTATCTAAGAATGATTTTGTCCAGAAAATGTAAGGAATTGTGGTGCAGGGGTTGCCGCATGTTGTCTCCTTTATCTCATCACCCACTTTCCTGTCAATTCACTATCAAATAAAGACAACTAGAGCCAATAAAACCTTTAAAAACAGAAAATGCAAGGCGCATATTTTGTATAGTATGTGGTGGAAAAATCACCTTGAACACACATCATCCCCACAGTGAAACTGGAGTTACTGAGTGATGTGGCAGGAACAGAGAAGCTGGTCAGAGTGGAGGGGAAGATGGATGAACTGAAAACGAATGGAAACCTGGAAGAAATCCTGCTAACAGGCTGAAAAATAACTTGGACTGTTGTGGTGATTCACATTTCACTCAGTCATACTGGCAGAGCTGCAATAGACTGGTGTAGATAAAAGCATATTTATGTGTGAAAATGGCCCAGTCAATGTCCAGATATAATTGAAAATCTGTGACAAATCTTGTCCACAGATTCTGACCACATAATCTCGCTGAGATTGATCTGTTTTGTAAAAGTGAGCAGACATTTCAATCTCTAGATGTGCAAATTTAGAGACATCCCACAATAGATGTGCAGCAGCAGTTGCAGCAAAAAGTGGTTTCTACATTTATTGCCTCAAGTTCTCAATGCAAATTTATTATACATCATTTGTGTATTTTGTGTTAGTCAACAAACTAAAATCCCAATTAAATGCATTTAGATTTGTGGTTGTAGTTTGAAGTTATATAAAAAAAAAAGTTCAAGTGCATTAATAGTTTTGTAAAGCACCATTTTAGCACAGCACTTAGCTAACCGTCTGCTGACTGCAGATTAAAGAGATAGTTTGGATTTTTTTTTAAATCAACTCGGTTTTATGGATTAATAATAAACAATCAGTGCCTTTAGTCTCAGTTTATAGTGGGCCCCAGTGAAACAACAATAGCTGTGCAACCACAAAGCTTTACATTAGTGGTTTTAATCAATGTTTTATTGCCTCTTTTACACCTTTACCTTATGTTTGCACAAAGTAAAATATATTTTATTTTCCTAACTGTTGCTCTAAAAGACATTTATGCTTTTGAAAAACCTGGAAACTGGCAAAGACAAAGCATGCAGTTTTTTCTTTTGCAATGCTCAGATTTCCTGAATCTGAGCTGGAAGTTGGAAAGTCTAACTCCCAAAAGTTTATTTATACTTTTGATTAAATCTGTATCATCTCTATTTTTAAAATGTTCCTTTATTGTTTGAAAATTTAAATTGAAGAGAAATACATTTTAATTGGATCTACGGCTAATAGTAGCTCTGCAACACTCCTTGAAAAAACTATTTATTTAGATACAGAAACATATAAAGGCTGCAACCAACTATTATTTTTGTTATAGATTAATCGATTGATCGAATAAAAGAATCAGCCAGTTCTGCATATGTTTGCTTAAACGTTTTTCATACAATATCAGAAATCCATTAAATATTGAAATAAACAAATACTTTAATTCCTTTTTTATAGAAGAAAAGAAACTTTGGCTTCATTGCTGCTCTGAATGTTGTTTATTTTAGTCTGTATACTCTAGTTAACAGTTAATC
Source organism: Poeciliopsis gracilis (assembly GCA_911649635.1). Classification (NCBI taxonomy): domain Eukaryota; kingdom Metazoa; phylum Chordata; class Actinopteri; order Cyprinodontiformes; family Poeciliidae; genus Poeciliopsis; species Poeciliopsis gracilis. The sequence goes on from CAJVRI010000506.1 coordinate 699,601, forward strand.
AATTACTAAATTAGCTGAAGATTATTTCACTAATCGCTTCAGCCACAAAATACCACAGATTTCCATTAAATTTTCTTTCTCAAACAGTCTGTCCCAAACTCCTGTCCTTTCCCACCATAATGGCCTCCAAATGACACAATTTGGAAGCAAATGCTTTTCATCCGAGAAAGCCTAACAGAGCCTGTAAATAATTTAAGTGAAAAAGTCATATTTCTATTTCATTTCAGTGTCACAAATCTCCAGCGAGACGCATTATACCTGCAGATTTGTTGGAGAGGATGAAATAATTCAGTGCACACATTATCTCTGAGTCGGCGGCGTTGCTGGCACTGTGATGTGTTGTGCCTTTTGTGGCCCGAGGTATTTTGGCTGAAATCCACCTCAGAATCAACATCCAAGAAACCAGTCTGTGAATGCGCAGGACTGCAGCAGCTTTGTAATACAGTCCAAGCAGATTTTCTCATTAGTCATGTTTGCTGAATTGTTTATGAGAACCATCTGAGGTCAGCTGTAATTGACCGAACGTATTGTTGAAGGCTTTTACTCTGCATTTCTAGCCAGTAAGCACCTCTATCTGCCTCAGGCAGCTATTGAATTAATGCAGATAGAAAAGTGGAGGCTGCGTTTCTCCTTCTCCACCATCGCTGTTCATCTCTTCGTCCCATAATGTTTCATATGTTCAGACTTCTGGAGCGCTGCCGGCTGCTGCTCAGCATATTAAAGGATATCTATTAGCGTAGGTAATGCTAATTTGTTATTTGGTTGGATAAGAGCCAACTACAGCACCAAATGAACACAATGAACTCCACCAGCAATCCATTTCACAAGCAATAGATGTTCATAAACTAAAAATGGTTCCCTTTTCTGATGAGAATCAAGCTGTTAGTTTAATCTGCAGCTCAACAAAGTAAGCAGCAGTTTCTCATTTCTTACAACTAATTGTAAAATCCTATTGGACACGTTTTTGTCACACCATGTAAAATTAAATGTATTTGTGTTGAAGCTAATATTCCTCATGTCATTGCATACAATGTCGAGATAGTTATCAAAATCTACTTTAAGGTGAGTTTTTCCAGCTCCACATTTCATTGTTATCAGGCTTGGATAGTAATTAGTTACATTTACTAAACTACATTTACTTGAGTAACTTTTTTGAAAAAATTTACTTTTAGGACTATTTTTACTACGCTGCACATTTTACTTTTATTTTATTATTTCTCATTAAGTGTCGCTACTTTTACTTTTTCTACCCACTGAATAAAAAATAAACAAGTTTTAACCAAAGATTCACCAGACAACCTGCATTTTTTGTTAAAGTTTCAGAGGTTTTATATTCAATTCATTTTCTACCTTAAAATAAAATTTCCATTTAACTTCATATTTTGATCTATCAAATTGTGTAATTTTAAAATATTACATGATTTATAGTTTGATCAGTTGGTCGCTACTTGAGCAGACTTTTTACTTTTTACTCTTATTTGAGAAATTAATTTTTACTTTTACTTGACTACAAATTTTGGGTGCACTGCTCACCTCCACCTGCTATATGATTAATGATTAATGTTTATTTAATGTATAAGGCGTCTGCCAACCTTTATTTTAATTACACAGGTCAGTAAGTCACTGAGGCATTAATAATATTCATTACAGTGAAACAATCCAAGCAAATTGTGTTAAAATAAATTACCTTCCTGCTCAAATTAAATGTTTAAACACAAGATTAAAAAACTGGAAAGTTAATCAGGAGGTCGGTTCTTTGGTTGACTGGTTGGTTAGTTGGATGGATGGATGGATGGATGGATGGATGGATGGATGGATGGATGGATGGATGGATGGATGGATGGATGGTTAGTTCGTTGGTTGGTTGGTTGGTTGGTTGGTTGGTTGGTTGGTTGGTTGGTTGGGGTTGGTTGGTTGGTTGGTTGGTTGGTTGGTTGGTTGGGTGGATGTATAGATGGGTATATGGATAAATGGATGGATGGCCAGACAGACCGACTGACAGACTGACTGACCAGTGGTATTTTCAGTCCTGTCTCTTTAAACGCCGTTTTTGGCCTCCTGCAGAGAACATCCAGCCTAAATTCACTGGAAGTGATTTTTTTTTTTTACTGGACGTTCTTCTTTCCTCACTGCTCACTCTTGGCCCTCTGCACCCGCAGTACCATGCTTTCTGTGTTCCTGCTTCGTGTTTCTGACCTCAGGCACCACCCCAGCCCGACTGCCGGCTCCGTCACAGCAGCCTCCTCCGCGAGCACCGTTCAGGGTAAGCCATCACTCCGCCGCATCAAGGGCCGCATCCACCGGAGCAAGAGCCTGGACAGCATCGATCTCCTCGACTCCAACGTGAGTAAACTGACTGACACGTCGACATTATCTATTAATGAACTACATCGATCGCCTCCAGGCACTGTAATGTATGACCAAAATGTACAGACCTGCAGACAAAGATGAAATTAATTTCTCAGGCCTGGAGGCGCTCAGTGCTGACACAGGCATCTTCAAATAATACGCCACCTAAACAAAGTTGCGCAAATCTTAACCCTGTCATTGGAGCGTAAAGAAAGCACAACTATTAACTGTCATTTTTTGCAAACAATTTATATACTTATATAACTGGATGTTGAGAAAGCTTTTGATGGGTTTGTTTTGTGGTTTTCTTAGAACAAATGCTGAGTTTACTGACTTTTATTGCTTATATTTCCTCATTTTTCTCTTTATAGTTGTTTTTTAAGGAAGTCAGCTTTATGCAGAAAAATGTGTGAGGCCCCCATGATTAACGAAAAACAGTGAAGTTGACCCATTATGCAAATTTAGCATTTTGCATGTTACGTTACATTTCCATTTCAGTTTAATTGAAAATTTTAAAATATTTTATTTCTCCCAAAGGGCTTATAAAAACAGTCCAAACGAGTAAAAAAAACCAAAAAAAAAACAGTTGTTTTTTGGCAATAAGTTAGTTTTTGCCAATAAAAACTGCATGTGGGTTTAAGAGCACTGAGAAACCTGTAAGAATGAGCGAACTCTTAAAATCACCAGAATATTTCAGAGAAAAATCTGATGTAATCTGCCAGTAAACTACAAACCTGGGTCTGTCTGCAGGATAGCAATTCAAAACATAACATAACAGAAGTTGTTCCCCAGAGAGAAAATAGAGAGATTGAGGAAAAGTTCAATGGTTGAATTGTAATCAAATGAAAGGTTGGATTTTTAGATATTTTTAAGCATGAGATTAAAGCGCTTCAATATAAAAAAGTAAGACTTTTTACGCATCTTTATCTGGGCTTTAGGTGAAACACATCAAAAGATTATGAAATTCAGGGGCTAAAATGATGCCACATGTATTAAAGTGATTACTGTTTGGAATTACCGAAGCCTGCAGCTGCTGATAAAATTCATAGTGGATCTCATGTCCAGCCTGCACACACAGAGCACAGGTTTTAAATAAAGACCGGATTTCCAAGATTTGAACTCCAGAGGTGATCATTGGAAAGTGCACAGATTAAGAGCACAGATTATCAGCCGTGATGTGCAGAAATCGAAATGGATCCAGTTGTGATCCGTTGCACCTTGCTGTAAACCGAAGGGCCTCCTCCTCTGGGGAGTTTTATCGTGTTGACACTTCAGCTATGACCTGACTGTGAATTCAGCTCTATCTTTTCCATTTTGTTAAAAGGATACAACAAAAGCCCCGAGCCGGATGAATTATTGATACAGGAATCGTTCGGCATTAGTGATATGGGCTTTTTGAGAGCGTGAGAGTTTTTTAATGCTCCCATGGTGCATGCATTAAATTTTCATCCTTTCTTTTGCTGCTTTGCAGTTTAATAAAACTGCTTAAACAAGATTTTATGTGTTAAAAACATTAAGGAGCTTCAGCCGCATTTCCAGCGAGTGTGGGGCAAAAAAGAAATCATTAAAACCAAACTCATGAATGTGGAAAACCTTTAGATCTTCTGAAGAATATCTTTGTTTTTTGAATAAGGTATAAGATTTGTTTGGATTTGTTGACCTTAAATTTTTAAAGGTGACCTATTACGCTTCCTTCAACAGGTTATAATAGAGCTCTGGCCTTGACAAAACATGTTCATCACATTTTTTGCACAAAATTATTCTTAGATAAAGAGATTTTAGTCTGATCAGTCCTGCTTATTTTGAGCTTCTTTCAGAATGAGCTGCTTTTGGGGCCTCCTGTCAAATAAGCTGTAAATCAACATTTACACTTGCAAACAGATGCACAATTATACAATCGTACATTTCTGAAAAGCAGAAGTTGAGCCTCCAGCACAACCAACAAGGATTCGCATGGCTAAAACACAGTCTTACTTTGCATTTTCAGTTTCGCCACTAGTTTCTATTTTCATTTTTATTTGACGTTTGGGATCAATAAAGTATTTTTGACATTTTGTTTCAATTGAATTGCTTCAAGTTTAAATATTTTATTACACTTGACATAATTCAAAATCATTCTACAACTATATATATCTTTAAAAAGCAGAAGTGGGGCCTCCTGCGCAATGAACAAGAATGCAGCAAGTGGTTTCCGAATAGTAAGTCAACAACAGAACACTTGTCTTTTGTACAGCATATTTACAGCAATAAAACCAGCTGAACTAACGTGCTGGAACTGATGGTTCAGCTTCGCTGGGGTTGCTAGGTAACGGGCAGCACCTGCTGATTTGTGACGTTACATTCGGGCAGTTGTGGAAACTTTTCATTTTCTAGGCACCATAAAGCATCAGCATATTGGTAAAAAATTGACTGTGAGGTGATTTTAGGCTTTTTGTCTGTTTCTAGAAGCAGTAGAAACCCGAATGAAAGAACACAAACATGCAAAATGTGAATTTTGCACAATAGTTCCCCTTTAAAAAGCCTCCACTTGATCACCTGTCCAAGTGATTGTGAGTATTTGGTAACTGAGGAGAAATGCAGATGTAGATTTTGAAGCTGACGAATGATTTGAGCTTTTTAATAACTTTGGACTCCTCTTTTTGTTCTATGTTTCACATAGCTTTGACTGTTGTAGCTCAGCTCTATGCAGATCATGTATTTTATGTACAATCTAAAGGACGACCTTCTCTGAAACAGACATCATCTTGTTGCGAGGTTTGTAATTTGTTTTACATTACATACACAGATGTGCATATTAATGATTCTACATGCACTAATGAGCTTCATATTAAGGATGCAGAGCATTATATTGTGTACTAATAACAGACTTAATGGCTCCCCGCCTCATTAACATGGTAGACATGGTCTCCATTTTTCACTTTTTAATTTGTCTGAACAAGAAATAATTTCCTATCCATTTTAAATTGGACCCCTGTCAAATATTGGTCTTGTGTTGTTCCTTTGCACAGTAATATTTCAGCTTCCATTAGATTAAATATGACCGCTGCTTCACTCATGATAATGATTTTAACTGAAAAGTCGCCACTGTTGATAAACCGTTGCACCAACTTCATCAGCAAGATGCATTAACTTTCATTCTTTGTTTTTATTAGGAAGTAAAATAAAATAATACATGGACAGATTTTATTTTTTGGTGAATTATTGTTAGTTTGTCTAAAATATTGTTAGACTGTCTTGTGTGGAGTTTGTGTAAGTGGGTTTTTTCCTATCACAGTACGCTTTATGACTTTGTACAAACATAGCTTGATCTTTACAAAAAGGAAAACAAGACAAAAATCTCCACATCATTTAAAAAATAATACAAGGGATTGGTTTCAGAGACGTTTTTATCCACCTGTATAAACACAAATCCATCAATTATTCTGACCATTAATCAATTAATCAGATTTTTTTTTCTGACAAATTTTCATTGAGGCCTTTTTTGCACAATAATCAAAATATATTAAAGTTGCAAATGAACAAATGATTAAATTTTAAATAATTAATCATTTTATTGACTAAAATGGAAGAACATTACATTTCTATTAATACAGTGTTGATTATGTTTGGATTAACCAATTAATCAATGGATAACAAAAGTAATTTTTACAGAATTTGAACTAAAAAATGCTACTTAAGGATTATTGCGTAAAACATATTTAAAGTTTTCTTCTTATCTTAAATGCAAAATCTATATTTGTTACAGTTTTTGCCTAATTTCTACTCAGAGCATCTCACTTTCAGCAAATGGCTTTTTATTTGAGTTAACAATTAATTACTAATTAGTTGATGGGTATTTCAATAATCGAGTAATTAATACCAATTAATCCGATTAATTGTTTCATCCCCAGGTTTAACGTTTATAATTATTGAGATTTGGCCATGAAACATGTTTTCTGAATTTAGCAGAAGTCTCAAAACCAATAGCAACTCGATTGTGATCAGTCCTAAAAATCGGTGGATTAAAGTGAAAACATTTGGATTATCCAGATTTACCTTCTGTCTGTGTATGGATATCTGTATTAGATCATCTCCTGCTGGGCAAATCCATCCCCTCGTCAAGTCATTTCATTTCGGTGAACTCCGGGATGGATACATTTTTTTGTGGCCGTGGTGGAACAGCTGATTGACAGACTTACGTCTCTAAAGCCATGTCACAAATGTGAAAACACCACAATACTGAGATATCAGCGGCACGCAGTCCAGCTCGATGAAAATATCTCCTATTGGGTAACACTTTATTCGAAGGGTGAGCATCAGACTGACAAGAGATAAACCCAAAGGAGTCTTCGTGAACGTTTACAGCTGCTGTCATGAACTGTCGTTTGGTAAATACTGACACTTTTGATGTAAAGCTGCACTAAAAATTGCATTAAAATTAAGGTAAATAATGCAACTTTTTAGCTAAATAATGTAATTTTCAATTCAAAGTTGTGTTAAAGGTTGCATTAAAAATCCATTAAATGTGTCAACTTTGCATTATTTAGTAAATACTGCAACTTTTACTGCAGACTTGCAGATCTTTTAAGGGTCAACTTTGTCTTAGATGGTAAATAATAATATTTTTAATACAAAGTTTCATTAAAATTTGCATTGAAAGTAAGTTATAAATGTCAGTTTTAATTACTCAATAAATGAGACGACTTTAATACAAAGTTGCACTAAAAGTTGCATTAAAAGTCCAACAAATGCGTCAACTTTGCATTGGTTGGTGAATAATGACATTTAATGCAAAGTTTCATTAAAAATGGCATTGAAAGTTCATTAAAATGGTCTGTTTGCATGAAAGGTGTCATTATTTATCAAGTGATAAATACGTCAGGTCAGTCTTATGCACACCCGTTCAAATAACGTATTACCCACGTTTGAAATGTAAAATTTAAATTCTGCTTGCACCTGATTTTATTTTCAGATGCCAAATTCAGGGGGACTGAATTCACAAGCACTCCACACTTCTCATATTTTCATTATAAATAATAAAGCAGGTTCTCTTTCTTACAGTTTAGTCTTCGCATCCCATTCTGCTTTGCGAGTCTTCAAGTAAGTGACCGAACAAACTGTGCTCATTTGTTTTTACGGCCTGCCACTTAGAGGATGCTTCAAGCAGCTCTAGAGGCCATGATCTCTGCAGGGAACCAGAGTTCAGATGCAGACTTCTGCCTTTTCCACTCTTTCCCCTCTTCCCTCTCTCGCTCTCTCGCCATAAATATATATATTTTTTGTCCAGGCAGCGTGTGCACTGGAAGAAAACTTGCTGACTTGCCCAAACTCAAATGCAGCTGATGGAAGTAATGGTCCGCCTTACAGTGAGTGATGAGCCTGCAAGATGCTGAGCTGAGGAGCGCTTTCCATTGCATTTGACTAAAATGTCACAACAAACACAGCGATGCTCGCTGGATGACGAAGTTGTCTGTTTTAGCGCACAGCTGGAGCTAGCGTATGAATTCACGTCTGCAGCCATCATTGCTCATCACTGTGGAGCAAAATAATCAATAGTGGTTAAGACTTTGTTTAGATCGATTGTCTTTTTTTGATTGCTTTACTCTCCGGGTTGTCCGGGGAGGACGTTTGGCGCAGGGCCGACTCCTGCTGTCATTTGTGTTGGCAAACGTTGCACTTGTTCACAGAAAGCTTGAATCAAATTTTAGTGCTAAGGCTGCAGAAAGCCCCTCGGAGATAAAGCGTGGCGGCGGCGGTGGCGGTTAATAACAGCCTTCAGTGTAGCCAAAGCCTTTGTTTGTCACAGGAGCTATTATTCTGGGTTTATTGACAATACTCCATCTCATTTTAAAGATGCTGCATTTACAGTATATTGTTTATTTATTTATATAGCTTCAGAGAGATAAAAATGATCTCTCTGTGTGTTTGTCACATGAAGAGTGCCGTTCACTTCTCAAATTTCTTGTATTTAAAATGTATGCACTGGGTTGAAAATACAAACCCGGTGCTCTGTGGTCTGTTTCAGGTGTTCATTTTTTATTCCTTTTTGTAAAACTTTCGCTAATTTTAACTGCTAAAAATTCAGCATGGAGAAGATTTCCAACATTTCCAAATCCAAAATTTTGGAAAATAAAATCAATAGCAATTTAATAAAATGCAATACACACGTGATCAGTTTAAATAGTCAACATGTTTGATAGCACGTTCAATAATTTCACAGAACTCCGATCTAGAACCGCACAGCATTCTGGGGAATGTAGGCAAAGAAATGACTTACACTGCTTTAACTTAATTTAATTTAGTTTAATTTAATTTAATTTGATGAATGAAGTATTTTTGAATCAAATTGAATGTAATTTGAATTCTAGCTAAGTAACTCACTCACTCTCTGGTTACCTAGCAACTCACTCACTCTCTGGTTACCTAGCAACAACCTGTTGAGTAACTTGCGCAGCAGCAGTTTCAGGTTTTGCCACTGTGCCTCATAGCTGCTTAAAAATAAAAAACTGCAGCGTAATGTAAAAACTGTGGACAAAACATGAAAGGTCACGCCACTGGTTGGGCTGTATTTTATTTATTTAAAACAAAAAACTAATCAATAATTATCAATATATATACTGAGATGATGCTTATATTGTAATGCATCCATACATCATTGGTTTAGCCGCTCATCTGCCCATAATTAGAAAAAAGGAAAGAAAGAAGGAAAGGGGCATTTATTCAGCGTTTGGATTTTTCTTCTGCTTTCAGAAGATTTTAAATAAATGTTAATTGCTGGGTCTTTTGAAAATGAAAAAATGCATAAAAATAAGGCTTTTTTTTAAATTACAAACACCATAATTAAAAAAAAAAAAAGTATGTCCAAAGAATTTGAAAACTCTGCCAAATCAGAATAGAATAGATGAATATAAATAACCCTTATTGCCCCACAAAGGATAAATTCAGGTTATTATGGCATCAGGCAAATAGTTCACACAAAAAGTGTTAATATATAAACAAGATTAACAATTAGCAATAACAACAATAGTAATAATGTTCTATACAAGATTTGTGCACTTATTGGAATACAAATATTGCATTCACAATTTTTCAAATGTACATAATTGCACGTGAGTTGAACTTTAAAAAGAACAACACACTGTTGTACAACACAGAAAGTCAGTGCAGAAAATGAATCATGTAAAATGTAAATCATAAAAGTTAAGCTAGAAGACCTGGATCTTTAAAAGGACCTTGAACGTCCCATCAAGTTACCTTGACCTAGAAGAAATCAGCTATGGTGCATTCACTGACAGAAAAATTATTATATTTTTCAGATTCAGAAAAGCAAATCAAGATTTTGGTCACAAGCTGAATGCTTAAAACATTTGTGAATTCAGAGAATCCTATCTTTTATCCTTTAAGGGGGTGAAAATTAAAGAAAGAGCTTCTTTTTGCTAGCTTGATGTCATCTGAAGGTTGTTTTTGGTGAGTTTTCTTGATTTTCAGACATACAGTATCTACTGCATGTACTGCTCCCTCAGCTGTTTTAAAAACTGTTACAGTAATGTTTGCTGCAGAGGGTTCTACCAGGTGAGCTGCAGAGAAAGCTTCAACTGTATCAGCAGGAGCAGCGGGGGCCATAAGCCAAGATGAAAAGCACAATTAAATTAATTACTCCACAACCGATGAGGATCAGTCACCAGCTGGGTCTGAGGTTTGCACTGGTCAGAGTCTTAATCCCTTATTAGTTCTGCTCGCCCTGTTCCACTTTTCAAATCTTATTCTTGGCTGCGGACAGAGGCGCTCCCCTCTAACTACCACAAGCGCCACAAAAAGGGTGAAAAAAGCCCCGGCGTAAGCACTTATCCGCTGCTCAGTGTTGGAAAGTGCTGCAGATGCATTTACAGAGAGAGCAACTGCAGCTGAATTAACCAATCTGCATATTCAGAGGGCCTGTTATCAGGGGAGGTTGTTCCTGTGCGATGGAGGGCCGTACCTGAGCGGGGCACACCGAGGCAGGGAGGGGTGGATGGGTGCAGCAGATTTATCACCAGCGGCCCCACAGGAGAGGGGGAGGCGCTGTGATTGGAGCGGCTGATTTCCTCTAAGTGAGACAAGTCTGTTATGTAACAACAACAGTCGATTGGATGATTTTTTTTTTTTTTTGTCCTTTAGGTGATAAGCAGTGGAGGCTTGGTTGGATTTAATTCAGGGAAGGTTTTATATGTGACAATAGCTACATTTCCATTTCAAACGTGCGCAAATCTTTGTCCATGTTCTGCTAAAAAACGTGATTTTGTTTCCATTAAATAAGAAATTAAATCAAAATTAATGTTCATGAGAGAAGACATTGAAAATCATGGCAAACATACATGAGATATATTACAGAGCGGGCAGAGAACTCAAATAAGAGTACCTCAATTTTTACTCAAGTAAAAGTAAAAGTATCTAAGAAATTACTCAAGAGTAAAAAGTATTTGGTAAAAAGTCTACTCCACTACTGAGTAATTGATCACATTATAAATCACATAATATTTAAAAATCAGGCAAACTGAAATATAAAGTTGAGTGAAAATTTGGGTATTTTACAGACAAAAATTACAATAATTAATTTAACAAAAAGTGAGAAAATCAGGCAAAACACATTTTTCCCAAATCAGTTTCTATCAATAAAAAATTAATGAAACTTTAACAAAAACTGCATGTGTGTGTCTGGTGATTTTTTTGGTTAAAACATGTTTGTTTTTTTATTCAGTGGGTAGAAAATTCAGAAATTTTACTCAAGTAAGAGTATAAATACTTCATAATGAAACTACTCAAGTGAAAGCAAAATGCACAGCGTAGTAAAAAATACTCCTAGAAGTACATTTTTTCAAAAAAGTTACTCAAGTAAATGTAATTAAGTAAATGCAACTAGTTACTACCCAACTCTGGATATATTTGAGATATATCAAAGACAGACATTGGAGCGGCTACGTATGTAGCTTCTGATTTAACACGTTTGAATGACACAACATTTTACGAACTCTGTGAAAAAAAAATAAAAACAAACCATCATCCTCAGACTTCTTCCTGTTGTCTTCTTTGTCATTTCCGCCAGTAGTGGCTTCGGTCATGTGACTCGTGTGATGCAAATGAAATGTTTCCATTAGTGACGTTCGACACCAACAATTTTCTTTCAATCTAATACTGAGTAAAACTGAAGCTGGTATCGATAATTCCGATCCGATACTGATACTAAAGATGTGATGTAATTCAAATCTTGACTTCTCTTCCAATGCATTCATTTTATACTCAGAAGCACATTGAGACTTGCTTACTATACAGCAGAAGATCATACAAAATATGTGAAAATAGTAGACTAAGGCTGGGGGATATGAGGAAGGAAAATCTAATATCCTGATATATTTTTGCTGTATCATGATACACGATATATATCACGATATTCTTAAATGAGCTCCAAAGTTATTTTATACTATAGATCCCTTGCAGCATGATGTCACCTCCCATTTCCCTGCTAGACTTAAATGTAAGCCCATATAAAAAGGGATGCAATGTTTTGCCATGAACTGTCTACACTATGACAAGATAACAAGGTGAGAAATAAGTTTTAACTAAGAAAAAAAATAGCGAGGGGAAGGAAAGAAGTTCAGTTATGCTTGACTTTGACAGACTTAACACATAGATGTGTTGTGGAATAAGGTGTGTATTGGTTCAGCTTAAAAATAAAAAGGTGACCTACACCCAAACTGACTGAGCGTCAGCAAAGCAGGAGTTTAAATTAGCCAATCAAACACCGCGGTGGCTAATAGCAGCAGCAGCTAATCTACCACAGTGATCAGTTGCTGTATTGGGTATTACGTTTTTTCACATTACACACTTACAAGGTGGAAGAAAAAGTAGTTCCCATCAACCTGGTCTCAATTAGGCAAGATCTCAATAATTTATCTGCTTCCTTGTTAACTACATTATCCTTCAGTGTTGATTTGAGAATCGATCTGAAAGCATGCAGGTTTTGAATCAATATTTCAGTTTCAAGCTGCACATCACTAATTTCCATTGCAGTTTTGAGAAATGCATCTCTTTGATACGGCTGGGGAAAAACAACACTTTTGAAATTGAAATTTATTGTTATAATTTCAATTAGTGCAATTCTTTTGTTAATGGAGACTCAGGAAGTGCAGCAGATCATGCGTGACGTTTCTGAGGGTTGCATCGCAGATGTTGAGTCCATTTCTTGAAGCAAGGTCCATGTGTTCACCAATCTGACATATGGTGGGTCACTGTAGGCCGTTGTGCACAGACTGTACTTAAAAGCATTCTGTCGCACACCGTGTTTCAATATGGTGACCCTGTAGAAGTCTTGTCACTTTGTTCTCATATTTTCTCATGAAAAAACAAACAAACCTGAAAAACCTGAAATAAATGGGGGAAATAATCTGATAAATGCACAAATATTATTGTTTTGAGATAATTTTCAAGCAATGTGGCTGAATAATTCAAGATTGCCCTCTCAAACACCAAAAAAGAAAACTTAAAACTGGAACTGGAAGATGCTTCATGTAGCTAAAATAAAACACAATCAAATCAGTAAATAAAATGGAAATACAAAACAACTAACAACCAAATAATAATTACAAAAGAATGAACTTTTTCCAGTTTTGTCTCATCACAACAAACTTCTATGTACTCCATTGGGATTGTAAAAGACCAACACAGAATTATTTATGAGTCCTTAATCTGGGACCTGAGTCCAAATTTCTTCCAATAAAGTGGAGTGACAATAAATATCCTGAGTAATTGTGAACTGAAATGAAAACCACCTTCTTCTACAATCACAGATACAAGCCTGCAAGAAAAGACAAATGTTTGGTTGTTGATTTGCCATCCACAAAACACTTGCTGCATTGCAGTTGGCTGTGCAGGAGGCTCCACTTCTGCTTTTCAAAGATGTACTGTTGTATAGTTGCACATGTGTTTGTTCCAAACTGTCAAACTGTGGAAAAATTCAAGGAAATTAAATAGTTGTGCAGGCCTGTCATGATAATAAATTTTACTGGACAATAAATTGTCACAGAAATTATCGAGATAAACAATAATCTTGCTGTTTTGAGACAATTTCCAAATAATACAGCAAGTTTGTCCCCTCAAAGTTCATTAAAATTTAATTATGTAAATTACACTAAACACTGGAACTGGAAAAAAAAACAAAACACAACCAAAACAATAAATAAAATGGAAATAAAAGCCACTTATAACCAAAGCCATAAATAAAAAATAATATTAACCTTCAGGAAGGAAATAATTGTTCTCATTTTAGTTTATTAATTGCTTACTGTGACAGGCTTAAACTTATGTAACATCTGTTCTGGACCGGTGTTTCTCATTTTCTTCCTGTGTTTTCATCTGTACGTGAAGCACTGATCATTAGACAATTTGTCAGGAAAATTAACTCCATATAACATTGTCAGTCAGCATGTTTCCAATGTAGTTCTTAGTAACTCATGAAAATCACATTGTTCAGCCCATAAGGGATTCATTCGCTGACAGGGGAGCATTTAAAGGAAATGACTCGTGAGTTTGAATTGCTTTTAAGGTTGAGCTTGTGCAGCTCATCAACAGAAAAATTACCTCCAGGGAGAGGACTTAAACCAAGATAAATCCCAACAACTCTATTGACTTTCCTCTGTGATTTATCGCAGGAGGAGAGACCTGTATGCTACGTACCAGCCACAGCTGCGGATTACTGTAAACGTGGCAGTAAACCAGCATGTCATAGCATATGGGTCTATTTATACTGCAACAGCAACCTTTTTTATGATAATCCTCCCTTATTTGTATGGAAAGCTGAATGTTCGTGTTATTTTTTTCACGTTTGAGCCGCTGAGCGGGAGGTCAAGTGAAGGACGTCCAGCAGGGTGATGTAATGTTGTTAGGAATCAAGATGGTGGTGAAGCATGAAGAATGAATCGACTGGGATTGTTGCGCTAAAACCGTTTAATCAATCCTGAGGTTCGTCCCCCACAGCTGTGGAGCCTCAGTGGATTTTAATAGATGTTGGATGATTATCACAGATTTATTGTTTATATTTGAGTATATGCCATGTTTATAGTCTATAAAGTGTTTTCAGATTTGAAAAGTGAAAAAAACTAAATACAAAATAAGCTTACATTTAAGGAATAAATCTTTTAAAGCAATAGTTCTAGATTATAAGCAGTGAAGTATCACAATTTTATGCTCTAATGCGTAAAATTAGGCATAATCTTCATTTGATTTAAATCCAGATTAGTTGTTAAAGGTCCAAGTGGCACCAACACCAAAATGAATCTCTACTGTCTTAAAACAACTAACAAATGTTACAACTTCTTATTCAAATGCTTTCTACCAATCTTAAAACCATTGTCACATCTACAATGGAAATGTATTTGCAAAGAAGTCAGTGAAAATTTACACCGGAAATAAAGACAGGAAGCTGAGCACCGCCAATATTATCATTATTATTATTATTTATTATATTTGGACACTGTAAATATCACAAAAATGAATCTCCACTGAAACTACTGTAATATTTTTGCCTCTTTTATTGTTTTACTTTTGTAGCAAACAGTAGCTTTCACCAGAAGACGCTACGTTTCACTTTAAATACATTTAATTCAGGAAGATTATTGGTGGTGCACCGACTCCAACCTCAATTTCTGGTGTAAATCATCGTATAATGATTTAATCACAAAATGTTTGGTCCACTGAAACTGTTGTAATGTTTTTTTTTCTTTTTGTAGATCTTTATTAGATAATTGCTCTTGTCAGAAACATCAACATGTTCCACCTTAAATATGTTTAATTCAGGAAGATTATTGGTGGTGCACTGACTCCAACCTCAATTTCTGTTGTAAATAGTCATCAGGAACAGTTTAATGTTTAATTAAATGATGCTGAAATTAGCCACAGTGATGTTTTGGGAACTGGAGTTGTTTTAATATGTTAATAATTCACTTTGTTTTAGTCCACTTCTTTATTAGCTGTTAGCTTTAGCTTCTAAAACCAACGAATCAGAATTTACAACAAAATATTAAGATAATACCTGTTTATAGCCTTTAAACAAAACAATCCTGAATGGTCGCTGCAAGATGTTATCTTCTCAGAATATTGTTACTTTAAAAAAGAAGGTTATATTCTTTTATATAAAACAAAAACAGTCAAAACAATGTAATGAAGGAGGGAGTTTTAGCTCTTTCTGTGCATTAAGAAGTGCATTAGCGGTGCAGCCTGCCGTGTTGCTGCGTCGAGGCCCTGGGAGGGACCATATGCTTGTTTAGGCTCTGGAGCATCCCTTCCCTGCGAACACACACCCAACTTTTTGTCCTCTTCCTCCTCATCCACACACAGAATATCATCAGCCAGCTGGAGCTCAAATTTGGCAGACTGGCTCTTCTCACGACTGCATTAGCGCCACCATGAGTGATTTCCTTCACAGATTTCCTCCTGCAGGGCTTCGCCTCTGTCAGGCCCGACATGAATAAGATGTGTTCAGCTGAAGTCCTGCAGAGGGCAGAGTTTAACTACCAAAACGTCCAGAACCACAGGGAATCAAACCATTTTAATGGGGTTCTCTATAAGCAGAAAAGAGGGGCTGAATCTGCTCTAACATGTAGAAATCAGATTCATTTTCAATGAGTTGACAGGAGAATTTAAATGTAGGATTGTTTTTGGAAACAGTGCATTTTGTTGAGTTTTATACCACTGGTACAAACATGTTTAATTAAGTTTAACATCCAGTACTTTTTGGGAGATCCAGCTCTACCTGTTCAGTAAATGTGGACTGCATTTCGTTTTTGTTGTTGCTTTTTCTCATTATATGTAACAGCAAGCCAACCTGTGCATGTGATAAAACATTAATTTCCAATTAAGTTGAGAGGGGAAGAGAAGATTCATTGTGTTGTCTGGCTTGTTTGCGCAGTGCGGTAAATTACCCCAGGGTGATTTTTCTTCCTTCTTTCTTCCTGTCTCTGTTACCTCCCCATCTGCCGGCCTCCCCCATGCTCCTTTTATTTTGGGTCCAAAGGGACCCTCTGATCCGAGACCACCAAGGCCTGAAATTGCCTCATTCACATCCGGAGCTGTGCTCTCCAAAAATAGATAACCTTTTGTGGAAGAGTTTGAAGGCCTTATTTGAAGGTCTTGTTTTTCAGGATTATGGCAACCTCATTATTCACGTTTATGTGGTAATTTACAAGATGGGTCACGTTACGCCTGAGTTTGCGTTTTATTTTTTTGCTATTCAGGAAATAAAACTAATCTGCTGCTTTCAGTTTCAGGTGGCCGTCTGCAAAATTGTAGTTTGAGTGATCAGAAATCAACTGCTTTCAAAGATTTTCCTGTTCATTTCGTCTTTATATTTTATTTCATTCACTCAGTGATAAGTATGTATAGTTAAAGTAACGACTAAAATAATTCATGAATGAAAAAGAGCAAAAAGATGTAGAATCTTCTAATCTTCACATAAAGAGAAAATTAGAAATTCAACTCAGAAATCTATTACAGACATTTTTCAAATGCTAAAAAAATACAAACTGAATCAATTCATGAAGTTTAAATAAGTTTAACTATTTAAATATTGAGCGTGTGTGATTTCTGTATCCATTTCCACTCTAACAACTCTCTTCTGTAAATGAAAAATTTTATTTTTTTGTTTTTTTTAACAAGTACCACACTTCCACACAATATATGAAATACTGAAAAATCAGTGAGCTATACAAAACATACAAAGCCTTTTTGTTTAGTAATTGATTTACCTTATTTAAAATAGAAATAGTTTTGTATATTTTAACTTTTTATGTGATTTATATAAGATTCTGAATAAATGAGAACACAAAAAACTTAATTTCTTTAGATTTTTTTTATTTCCTCTAATAAGTAATTGTGCATTAGCAACGGGTTTCTTTTTTTTTTTACTATTTCTGTGATTTAAAAAGGAAATAGTTTTGTATATCTTAACTTTTTATGATTCATTTAATATTCAGAATGAATGAGAACATCAAAAAACGTAATTTTCAGACAAGTAATGTTTTTTTACTGATACAAAACATCATGAACTTCATTTTACCAATATTTTAGGACAATCTGTTGCTATCAAACCATTTTTTTAATGTTTGTAAATTAATTTCTGCTCTGCTTCATTGTCTGCACTGCAATCCAGATATACTGGATATATATATATTTTTTTTTTTTTTTCTTCTAAATTACTTACCTCTCCGGTCACAATATCGCATTAACTGATTGGAATTGTTCATCTTTATTAGGCTTTCCTTTTCTGTGTTAAAAATACTTATGTGATTGCTTCTCTGCTGCTGCGGCCAAGTCACTTGATCCAGGCAGGATTTGGATGTTGTTCGGTCATGTGATCTGCAGGCCTGATGTGTCCTAGCGCTCAGCTGTTGGTGGGAAAAAAGAGACAGATTATAGGTTCATTTAGGGGATTCTGGAAAAAAAATGTATTCTTTTTCTTTTTACGTGGATTCAAAACACAGTAATTGCAGCTTTGTCTGTAAAAATGTTTGTGTTCACAGCATAAGCCTCTGCTTATCTCAGTTATGTCGCTCTGCTTTTTGTTATATTGCCATTTTATGAAACTTACATACAACTACTGGAGAATTAATTTAAAGTCACAGTTACGCTGCAAAAACACGCAGGTATTGCTGTTTCTAGAACAAATATCAGAGTGCATTACAAATGAGACAAAGCTAAATTACAAGTAACTTTTCAGCAAGATGTAGAAGTCTAAGTTAATAATTCCTTAATATTGATGAAAAAACTTCCCTCCCAGATTATTTCACTTATTATATGGGGAAAATGTCTTGCTATTAGTGAAATAATCTCACAGTGGAACTAGAACTTTTTCATCAATATTAAGGAATTATTTACTTGAAAAGTTAGTTTTGATGTATTTAACTTTGACAAAACTAACTTGGTAAGATACTTGGTAAGATTTTGTGTTTTTACAGTGCATGAAAGGAAAAACATTTTGAACTGGATAATTTTTTGGTTAAACTACAAAATCGTTGCCTTATAAAGATAAACAAGGGTCTTTCTGTGTGAAATTTGAATGTTATAATGACTTTCTTCCTAAACCACAACTGAAATCTGTAAACACACTTTACTTTGTCAAGGTTGCCTCTGACCCTTTGACCTTTGAAGATGGGTACCACCTAGTTACCCGGGGTAGCTAAGCTAACATTTTTGCTAGACGCTGAGATTTCTTTAGGTTGAGCTGCACTTTTCAATCACGTGGCTTTGCAAAGCCTCTCTCTCTCTTTTCTGAGCTTGGTGTGTTGTCATGTCACCGCGGCGACCTCGCCTGCTGGAGGTCAGGGAGGCTGACGGAGGACAACACAGTAATCACAGAAATATGAGACTTTGAACAGTGGGCAGCTAAACCCAATACAGGATTACACTGGGCAACAACTGAGGAAGCATAATGTTTTCTGGTGTCATCTTGCAGCTATGTTGCAGAAATATGTCTCACACTAAAGTTGGAGGAAATAAATGGTTTTTCCCTTGATCCTCCAGATGCATGTTTGAGTATATTCTGTGGCACTGCATGGGTGCAGACATGAAAGCTCATAGACAGCATGCCAACCTTTGCTTAGTCGGCTGTTTTCCCCGACCTGCGCAGCCGAGAGGTGACTCACTCTCTGTCAGGGGCAACGCACTGTAAAACCCGACCCGCTGTGAATTTCTAATTTGCCTTTCCACTCGTGTGATTTGTTCCTGCAGTTTTACTCCAATTTGGATCCAGGCGGTGTTCCTTAAAAGTGCTGATGGGAAAAAGGAAGCTGCATTTTTCTTCTTCGTGGCATGTGAAGCTCCCTGTGTGCTGTTGAAGGCAGTGATGCAAACACTGCCGTAGCAGCGACAGAGGGTGTTTCAAGGGCTTCAAGAGAAATACATAAAGAGAGCTTAGTGCCTTGCAGATAGCAGCAAAAAATCATGTTTATGTGCTTTCAGGAAGGTTATAACACCCGATTAATGTTTGGTTTTGTGGAAATGCTTTGAAAATTGAGTTGCTTGAGGTAATAATTGTCATTATCTGGTCATCTTTAATGTTTAATTGTAAATTTTATACGGGAAATTGTAGAGGAAGAGGTGCAAGTACTGTGGGTTTACAAACGTCTTCTGTTTTTTGCTTTTATGTCACACTTAAAGGTGCAGTATGTAACTTTTATAAAATAATTTTTATCCTTATGAAACTATCACTTTGTGATGATAGTATGTTATGAGACAGGTAACTTGTGAGAAAATCAAGCTCCTCTGCCTTCTCATGGTTCTAACAAAAACGACCAATCAGAGTTAGGAGGCGGGTCTTAGCGCTGTCAATCACTTTCTGTGTGGAGCTATGGTACAGCTAGCAGAGTCTGTTGTGAATGTAAGGCTTGTTAGCATGGCCAGCGATGACAGTACATAAATTGTAAGTTGTTTCTTTTGCCTCTTGCAAATTAAGCCACAAATACTTGAGTTGATTGACAGCGCTAAGACCCGCCTCCTGAGGTGCAGATTGATTGATCTTGTCACAGATGATCTGTTTTGTAGTATTGCAGTTGCGTGTCTGCATGTTTTTGTTAAAACATGTCTGTTCTTGATTCAGTGAAGCCACCTCTCATTGGGTAAAGTATCCAGATATTTAAATACTTCAGCATATTTTTCTCAAGTAAAAGTAAAAGGTAACCATCCAAGGAATTACTCAAGTAAGAGTAAAACAGCATATGGTAAAAAATAGTACTCAGCTACTGAATTAAAAATTACGAGATGGACCAAAAAATAAAGTTATGTGGAAATTCAAAATTAAAATAATTCATTTAAATAACATAGTTACAAGGTCATGCAAAAGAAACTTGTATTAATCAGTTTCTTTCAATATAAAACTGATGAAACTTTAACAAAAACTGCAGATGTGTATCTGTGTTTGGTGAAATTTTAGTTAAAATAAAATTAGATTTTCAGCAAAGTTACTCACAGCAGGTAGTGTCAAGATATTTTACTCAAGTAAGAGTAGCGATACATCATAATAAAATTACTCAGTTACAGTTACTCAAGTAAATGTAACTAGTTACTGCCCAACTGTGTGATATAATAAGAGTTGAGGGCAGTTTTTTGTATAAAAATGACAAAAAAGCAAAAACAAAATAAATCTGGAATGGATCCATTTTTCCATTACTCTCCCCTCCTTTGAGCTTTATTTAAATGTATACCCTCCGCAGCTGCTGTTCATCATTCTTTGTTTTCCCCAGGATATTCCTGCCTGCCCTTGTTTATCTAATTCTCATGACCTTGGTCATCTCACAGGCTTCCATTCAAGATGCCGCCGGTCCCCTTGCGTCCTCCTCCCGATCCTCCAGCGGACTTTGCTCTAATGTCCTAACGTCAGCAACCTTAGCACTCCTTCAGCATTACATTCAGGCCCTCTTTCTTCTTCTGGGCTCATTAGAGGCACAGGTAGAGTTGACAAGAACGGTCACGCAGTCTCAGAGTGATAAAATACAGCCCAACAAAGAGAAGAAGAAGAAGCTGCTGCAAAATAATTTGCCTGATCTGGAAAATCCGGCACCAAATAATAGCAATAAAAAAAACTAACATACACGAGAAAGTCTAGAGAGTGAGGTTTGGTGCATTGCACAATTTACATTATACTGTATATTGATTAAATCTGTGCGCCCCTTGGGACGCGGTATTGAGCATCGTGACTGTGGGTTGGATTCTAATTCTATCCTCTGAATTTTAAATTACCCTCTGCAGCATGTCATTACTACTTGAGTAATGTACCTCAGCTCTCTGTATAAAAAAAGTTCACATTCGCTAAAAATGATGTCGATACTGAATCCTTTATCTTTTGTTTTGCATGTGGAATGTGCTTTGCATCAGTTATTTTTTTTACAGACACTTCAGTGCAGATAAAATAAAAATACTTAATGCTTTCAAAGATGCAAAGTTTAAAATGTATCTTAAAGCTTTCTAACCATTAACTTTATGTTTTTAAGCCAATAACAATCTATTTTCTGTTTTCATAGTGTTTAATAATAATAATATCTATCAAATAAAGCTTTACTGCAGCGCCGTAAAGTGATAGCATCCCTCCGGTTTCCTCCAATTTTTTACAACTATTAAACTTTAACTAATGTTATAAAAACACAATGGTGCATAATTGTAAAATGGAAGAAAAAATATACTTGGATTTAGAAGTTTTATATTAATAAAATGTAGAAGGTGAAACTGAGTCAATATTTTGCAGCAACACCGTTTGCGGCAAGTCTTTTGTGCTGTGTGAGACTGTTCACATACTGTTAATAATAAATTGATGTTAATGCACTTATTGATAACTAGGATCAATTGTGTTGTATGTATGATTGAATTTAAATTATTTTTTGTAAATATTAGTTATGAATTGGCGCTATGTAAATAAACTGAACTGAATTGTGTCTCCAACAGCTTTAAACATCAAGACATTTTATTTGTGACTCAATAATGTGGCACACTGTGAAATAATAATTGCATTGCCACCGGAAGGCTGTGGGTTTGACTCTAACTTCCCTGCCTATCATATGCTGTTATACTCTTGAGCAAGGCACTTTAACAAAACTCCACGTGTGTGTTTGATGAAATTTTTCAATGGGTAGAGAATCAAGTAATTTCAAGTAAGAGTAGCAGTACTTCTTGATAAAACTACTCAAATAAAAATACTCTTATTTTTTCCAAAACGTTACTGAAGTAAATGTAATTGAGTAAATGTAACAAGTTACTATGTTCTCTGCTCATAGCATACTGTCAAAACTTGTTGACAGTTTTTAGAAATATGTTTTTAAAAAACCCATATATTTAATAAAAGTTACACGCTGCAATTTTAAGGAGTAATAATGAGCCCATTCTGCCTGGATGACATATTTCTTAGTAATGGATCTATAGGAGTGAATGACATAATGAACAGCCGGTTCCATTCCTCCCTCCATATTGGGAGCGGAGATCATCCACAGATTATTTTCCCTCCATTGTTTTTGCTCTCTCGGTGGAATGGCGCTCCCTGCCGCCGCTGCCTCCGCTGCCGTGGGCATCCTCCAACCCTCCGCCTGCTGCATCCCTTCCCCGCTCTCTCCCCCGCGAACGAACGGGAATGGTTTCTCCCGAGCCAGCCCGTCACTGTCACCGCGGTGGAGAAGGCAGCCGAAACGCGAGCGCGGAGCGGGGGTTGGAGTGGAGAAGGAAGGCTTCATCCACTGCCTGCCATTGCAGTGCGGCGGCTGCTGCTGCTCTGGAGACTTTTTCCTCCTCTGTGAGACCTCCACAAGCACGCCGCGGACACCATCGCAGCTCCGAAGGTGAATATTTTTTTTGTTGTTTTTTTTTTTGTATCTATTGGTTTCACGATACCTTTCGGGGCGAATTGGAGCTATTCCCCTTCATTCCTTCCCTCCGGGTACAACAAGCGGGCGATAACGGTCCAGGGCAAGCCGAGGTAACTTAGCCACCTCGCGGCTAACTAACTGCATCCGCGCGCTAGCGACCGTTATCCCTCAGTGAAATAAACCACCAGCAGCAACAACAACATCAACCCTCCCTCGGCTGTTTTTAGCTTCGAGCTTCCACGAGGGGGTCGTGTTAAGACATAACCTCCCCCTCATCCCCGCTGTCATCGCTTGGACTGGCTGTTAAAATAAAAGCGCGTCCAGGTACCGTTAGCGACTGGGAGCTAGCCTAGCCTTCCAGAACAAAATGTCGGCCAGTTAGGGGCTTGATTTATCCCAAGGAGGGTTGTATAAAAGAGGGGGCAAGAACATTTATTGGGAGTCGGTGAGAGTGGGAACACGGAGACAGTCAGCTGCTGGAAACGCTTCGTGTTTCAGCGATGAGCGGAAGGTGATGTGGTTGCTCATCTTGTCCCGTCATTCAAAACCAATGTGGTTGTTTTGGTTAAGCTAACTATCTTTAATGTGGCATAACTTTCTGGGACATTTCATATCTAAATGTTGTCGCGTCAGCTTCATGCGGGCTGCTGTCTCTGTTTGGCTTCCCAAGGGCAGCTCATTTCCCATATGATGGAAACATTAGCCAGCTGTTATCACCTGTGGAATGCTAATATTGCAAATTTTATTGATATGATATTTTGTCACTTTATGACAATGTTTATAAATTAGTGATAACTGGTAATTGTGGCTAGAATTGCTGTCTGCAAACCCCTCAAATGTAAATATTAACATTTAAACATTTAATTTATTGTTTTGCCACTCTTATTTATTATTTTGTAGTTATTAAAGCTATTTAAATTATATTAAACTTTCTTGTGTGCATACTAGTGTTTAGTCTAATCGTTCTAGGAGATAATTATAATGATACAGGAGGACAAGTGTATTGTTGAGCTATAAATTATTCATGTGCCTGCTATGTTTCGATAGAAAATCATTTTTATTCAACCAAGAATTTTGGTTTGTGAAATCAGGCAAGCATAAAACCAAATAAAAGGACTATCATATTTGAGAAAAAAAATGTTTTTATTTACAGGGTCATGTTGAAATGTATACATACTCCACTCAGTAATCGTTAGAATAGGAGAGATGTGATTTTGATTCAAGCTTCCTCTCTTCCGACTATTTTTGGTGTCCTTGGTCAAGACTTTCCATTTGGATTTAAAATTATTTCCATTCAGCCAGAAGTTTGTTTGTGACAGGAAATGAGACAAACAGCTCTCAAGAGTTGAAACTCAGTTTTTCTTATTTTTTTTTATTAACATTTTATTAAGGAATGGCACATAAGAAACCACTTATACACTTCTAAATGAACATCTTTATTAGCATTGAGAAAGCAAACGTTTTTGTGCCAACAAACTTTTTTTGCCTGTTTGCGTGTGTGTTTTCAATATTTATTTATGGTGATAAATTCCAGGCCTTTGAGGTTGGAAGTCCTCTTTGCCATCACCTTAATCTTTAGCTCACAGTTTCAAGTCAGAACATCCAAATAATTGTTACCTCCTTTTGAAAGAAATATTGTTGAAGATTTAAAACTGCCAGGAAGTATGAACAACTTTGAGCTCAACTGTAGCTTGATTTAGAAATTCTCCTATTTAGCTGTGGGTGGTTTGTGCTATCACGAAAAATGTAGCACTCTATAGAAAGATAAATTATAGATATTAAAGCATAACAACAAAGTGAATTGGTGCAAAACCAATAAATAGCAACAGTTTAGACGGTTTCTTAAATCACAGCTCCAATTCCAATGGAATTTTAATTTGTGCATTATTGCAATGCCAAAGAGCTGTTTGCATGCAGAATTTGGTTAAATAATATATTTTCAGTTTGCATAGCTGTAATTTATTTGGCCAATTAAAAGGTTTTTTGCTGCTCTTGACGTTAAACTGGTGGAAATTTTACAGAGAAGGTAGAAATTTTGGATAGTGGAAGGGACAGTTTGATGAAACAACACAAAACCAATAAAGAACACATGAGCACAATTTTCTTCTTCACAAAATGTAAGCAAAAGTGGAGTAGGGTCAGATTTTTGTGGTGGTTGGATGAATGATTTCTCTTGTCATTGGTAAAAACCAGTTTTCCTGCTAACGCGAGTTTGTTTCGGGTCTTTCTACCCAGAATTCCCACTGCTATAGCCCACTTCCTGCTTTTGAACCAAGAATAAACCTAGTTTGTTCATTTCAGCTTTATTCCCCCCTTTGAAGATAAAGATTTGCAATAAAATAAGTTATTTTTTTAGTATGACCGATAAAATATAGTTTTATGGTTGGATTTTAGAGCATGTTAACTTTACCACAAGGGTTCATCTGTGTCCACTTGTCCTGTCATTATTTTTGCCCTTCAATGCTAATTATGTAAGCTCTCTTGTGCCAACCAATCTTCCAACTACTCTTCAGTGTTGCGGTTGTTCAAAAGGTTTCTGGATGCTTTACAGACATCACTGCAAAAACACAAAATCTTACCAAGTAATTTGAGTCTAGTTTCTAGCGCAAATATCTCAGCATCCTTGAAATAAGACAACTTTAAAGTAACTTTTGTTTTTAGTCAATAATTTATTTTGATGAAAAAGTTCTAGTTCCACTGGCAGATTATTTCACTTACAATAAGACAATTTTTCCATGTTATAGGTGAAAAAATCTACCAATGAAACTAGAACTTTTTCATCAATATTAGGGAATTATTTGCTTCATACAAGCGTCAATATCTTGCTAAAAAGTTACTTGTGAGCTAGTTTTGTCTCATTTCAAGTGTACTTAGATATTTGCTCTAAAAACGTAAAAAAATACTTGGTGAAATTTTGTATTTTTGCAGTGCCGCTAACAGACCTCTATTAGATTTGATACACAAAAAGTCGGTACATTACATTGAATCTTGCAGGCAGTGTGATCGGTTGAAGTTTGATGATTCACCATTCTCTCCTTCTCAGCATTAGCCCCCCTTCAGGGCCGTGACTAAAATGTGTCATCACTAGCATCATGTTTGTAATGCTGCATGAAGCAGCAGCTGGGCATGGTTAATAGATGTGTCAAATGAAGTGAGTGGGGCACACTGCAGATGATATTTGTGGCTGTAATTAGATGTTCTAATTTCTGATTAAGATCCCTCCACCCTCAGCCCTTCAGAAATCATTCTGTTTGCAACGCTGGTTTAGGGAATAATTCAGGTAAACGCGTCACCTGAGAGGAAGAAAATGTATGGCTGCTGAAGGGCACTCAGGCATGTTGGCCTGTAAATCATGTTGCCCCAAGCAGCCGTCATCTGAGTCATCGGGGTTTTTTTGAAGGGCAAAAGAATCTGATATTTTGCCTAGTTCAGATAAATTTGACTGACTGCAGCTTTGGAGTTGTGTGTATTTATAGAAGCTGTCTCGAATGAATGGCTTATCCATTTGCTTGTGTCAACAGATGTCCTAATGAGATGGAAACACTGCATTAGTGGAGAGTATTGATGCATGGGATTTAAACTTTGCTCTTTTTATTACTTGTTTATGCAGCATGGCTTAGTTGTTATTGTTTAGCAGAACATGGTCCATACTATCCGTTTGAATTAGGGATGCATAATATTATCGGTACTCTATCGGTATCGGCTGATATTAGTTGTAAAATTTAATTTCAGACATCTGATATTCACCGTTATAAAGTCTTTGTTTTTATATGCCAAACCAGCGACAATGATGCCTGCAGCACAGCTCATCGTCATGAGAAACCGTTAAGTATTAAAGCCCGACTGATGTGCTTTTCACTTGTTGCTTGTGAACAAGTTGAGTTTGGTTTTGTGAAGATCTACAAATCTGCACCGTGAGTGTCATCATCGTCTTAGAGAGTAGATGTCATGAATAAATTTGACATTAAACATAATGCAAGTTGAAAGTGTTACATAATTTTCTGCCTCCTTTTTAGCATTTGCCTTTGGGAGCAGGATAAACTGACAAAGATAATGCAGTATTTTAATTCCACAGAGAAAGCTATA
The DNA here is from genome assembly GCA_911649635.1 of Poeciliopsis gracilis. Classification (NCBI taxonomy): domain Eukaryota; kingdom Metazoa; phylum Chordata; class Actinopteri; order Cyprinodontiformes; family Poeciliidae; genus Poeciliopsis; species Poeciliopsis gracilis. Next base: position 726,387 of record CAJVRI010000506.1, read on the forward strand.
TAGTGTAAATTGGTAGGTATGGGAAAAACGTTTGGTATTGATATTGATTATTGAGTTTTAGTATATTGGCATATTGGATATCGACCAAAAATTTAATATCTTGCATCCCTAGTTTGAATTATTAACTGATGTTATTGTCTAGATAGAGGATGCAAGAGAACAGCTCCAGATAATGTTGGACAACTCCTGAAGCTAATTTCTGTTTGTTTTTTTTTTTTTTCTGAAGTCCAACCTGTCGATTCTCATTTTTTGGAGACATTTACATCACATATACTTACTTATGCTTTTATGTTTACTTGTATCTATGTGTCAATATTAAATAACAATAAGCCACTAAATGTCATAGGTAACCATGCAAATGTAATAAACATGCTACAGTGATTTAGCTCAGGACCAATTGGTATTGCTTCTGTTTTAAATGAAAGAAATTAAATAATGTGATATATAAGTGTTTTGGAAAATTCTGTGCATGTTATATGTTGTACATTCTATGTAGTTTATGTTTCTAATGGGATACTGCTAATTAGCGGCTAAGCACCTTTGCTAGCTAGCTTTTTGTGTCCATTGTGGGTCAGTGAAAATTTATTGCCAGTTCGTCTCCCGTACAATGCTACATTCATTGTGTGCAAAAAATCTTGGCACTGACATTTACAAAATATGCAGTCTCCTTTTGTACATTTCGGTTCTTATACAGGCGTTAAATACAATTCATAATAGTTTTAAATTTCAGTTGATGAAACTTGCAGAACCCCTGCAAGATAAAGTCAAATGTTTCTGTAATTAAAATGAGTGGAAGATTGTAAAAAGTGGACAAAATGGTTTGTGTGTTGATGGTTTCTGTGTGGATAGTTTAGCCAGCAGATGGATTTTATGCCTTTTTTAAGTGCAGAAAATACTGGGAATCGTCCAGTAATTGGCTACTACTACACATTTCAAACTCCAGTGCTATTTAGGCTGTGTTCTTCTGTCATGAATAATCTGCACAATTTTACTTCTGCTCATTTACTAAATTTATGCCTCGTTGGCTTACTTGGAAGAAAAAAAAAAGCAACTCTGTTTACAAGTAGTTTTGTCTGCAAAGCTTTTGTTGTGAGTAGTTTTAAAATGGCTGCAATTGACAATGGTTTTGATGAAAAAAAGGATCAGTATACTATTTTTCTTTACCTTTTATATTTGCATTTTCGCAAAAGTGATTGATCTGTAGTTTGGGTGCCTAAAAGGATTACCAAGTGAAGACTTTCCCTCTCTATGATCTGCACAGTAGATATCTGTGTGTACAAATTGCCATTCTGGCTACAGCGCCTGCAAAGACGGAGGGTTTGGATGTATAAATCAAGTACATCATAAATCTTTGTGTGCATGGAGTGTGAAATTATCAGGGTGCGGGCTTTCATCAGTCACATTTCAACATGAACCACCTTTTTATAATGGAACAGAAACATCCTTTATCATTTCTGTTGTTCTTTGGCTCAGTTGTCCTCATTTCCATCACTGTGATGAAGAGGAGGAGGCGGGGAGCAGGTTGGTGCCTCAGCTTATCTCCACATTCCTGCTCTCTTGTGTGGGGCACTGATAACTTCCTCTGCGCTGATTGAGTTCAGGAGCTGATTTCCTGATTCATGCGCTCAGTTCTCACCGAAGCTCTGCTTAGGATCCCTGACTCAGAGTCTGGAAATAGACATTGGTCCCTTTGAGCTGTGAATATTGGACCTTGAGTTTAATTTCTGAAAAATACAATTTGTGCAGAGTTTTATGGGCTTTATTTTCCGTGGTTTGCAGTAAAATGCACTTTCGATTTGGCTTCAAATAGCCGACAGACTGAGTAAGCAGTCGTATAATGGATACAAACCGGGGAACTGCAGCCTTTTTAGAAGTTCGAAAGCTGAATATAAATTCCTGCTTTTAGGAACAACACCTGCTCTTTGCTCCACGAATACTTCGTCCAAACGTTGTATTCAAACAAAATCACAGATTCATTTCATGAAAGACAACAAATTTTATGTGATATGTTATGAAATTTTAAATAGTTATTTCAGTAAGCTTCCAAGTCGGACTTTTCCGTTTTTTTCTAATCATAATTTGTAATTAGTGTAAAAATATTCCAACTGTATTGTTATTGATTGTTTTTTGATTGTTTTTTTTTTATTCCTGTCCAATGTTTAACACACAGTAAATACAAAATGTTGTGTTTTCACTAATAGAATAAAGGTTTATGTTTTAAAGAATCTGTATAGCATTTAATAATCCAGCTCACATTTCAAACTTTCTGATTCTTTTGGATCTTTGAAATAGAGATTTGGATTGTTGAAATAATCATCAACTAATTTAGTATTAGACAAAGAATTGGGAGATTAAAAAAAGGCAATTTGCTAATAGTACAACAAAAGTCAGAGTACAGTACAACAAATATACAACAGTACAAAAATATTTGTATTTAATATGAAAAATAACTATTCTTCTGAAAATATGTCCCACCCAGAACTCCTAGTGAATAGTTTTAGCTTCTCCTGGTTCAAACTCTAAATAAATCTTATAAAAATCACCTTTGCCAGTGTAATTATTAATTGGTTAATTGAAAAAAATAGTTAATAAATCAAACTTTCATTGTATTGACGTAAAGTCAAACAGAAAGGACTGAATTTTTCCACATGTCGTTAAACATGCAGATGTTTCTTTTACTACAAATGATCAAGCTATGTTGCTGTATTTTAGGCAATAAAATGTTTATTTTCTTACTTAAAAGTGAATTTTTTGTGTATTTCAATGTATTTCTAATATTGTATATAAAAAACATAGGTGGTTAAATGAAATATTTACAGAATGTGCCAACTGTTTAACCAAAAAAATTCAGAATAATCAATAAAAATAATGATTAGTTGCAGCCCTACATGCTTGCCCTCTCTCTCTCTGACTCAAACCATTTCATAACTACATAATAACCCAACGCTCTTCCTTGGTAGTACGGATGTGGGGTATGCAAATGATGCCATTTCAGCAGTCTTTAGGAACAGTCTCATAAATGTCAGTATTTTATAAGGAGCGATCAGTCAGTGACGGGCAGCGCTTGAGGTTTAAGTGCACGAGGTTTAGCCGAGTGTGTTTCAGAATAAACCACCCTGAGTTTTATGTGGGTAACCTTCGGTTCATGTCACCCACTGTGATTAAATGCACAATAATTGTTGCCTGTTTGAACTCTATACCATAACACTAGTATGGTGAAATCGCTGTAGCTTCATAACGCTGTTATCTGGTGTTTTTCAGAAGAAGTACTAGAGTTCAAGAATGATTGCATGTGCTGCAAAAGCTCAAATTTGCCTTGGGATGAATTCTCCTGTCTGTCCAGTCATGCAGTATGCTCTTACAAAGAAAGCATGCAAGCATTAGTATTGTAAATCAACTCTTGTTCAAAAGCAAAGGAAAACAGATAATCCAGAAGTGTTGTGCCACAATGCCCTCTAAACGCCAAATGTAAGTAAATCTGAAACGGCTGAAGCCTTGTAAGTTGTCCTTGTGATGCCAAATCCTGCTGATCTGGACCGTAAAGAAGCTCCATCTTTCCGCGCTGCAGCTTTCCGGTGAGCAGATCCAAAATGCCCCGTGTAATCCTGAAAGTGTTTTCTTACTGATGCAACGTTGAGTGACATGTTTATAAAAATCAGCTGATAAAAAAACTGATTTTTATAAACTCAGCCAGTGTCAGAGGTTATGCACACCAGAGCAGCAAGGTTGGGCAAAGACCTGTATCGTGTGCACTGCATGTTAGTGTAACTTTTAAACAAGATCCATTATATTTGACTTAGATTCATGGTTACACTTTACAATAAGATGGCTTCTATAGTTTGTAGATATATTATCAGTTCTTCTATAAACAGCTTAATAAGTGGGCCTGTCACAATAAGAAATCAATCAATTAATTAGATAATAAATTGAAACAGGCTCATTAATTTCTATCTGCATGATTTATCACTTTTCTCTTTCTACCTGACAAAGGTCTTCAGTTTGGTATTTTCAACTAGACCTTTTTTTGAAGTACAATTTTGTTTACAGAGACTTTATAATTAATTTGATTTGTTATTTCTGTTGTTTTGTTTATTTATTTTGGATATTTAAAATGTCTTCCAGTTCCAGTCTTAAAACTGTCACTTGAGGAGTTTTAGTGTTGTTGTGTTTTAATATCTTAAATGCATATATTTTGTACAATTTTGTCTTAATTACTGCTCCAAATATACTCTTTACTTCAGAAAATGGCCCTTTTGAGTTGCATACTCTAGTTAGCAATTAATTGCTAAATTAGTTGACAATTATTTCAATATTTTCAATATTCCAGAAATTGTTTCAGTCCAAGAAAATAAACAAAGTAAATGAACATTAGGTATAAAAATGCCCTTAAGAACAAATGGCATCAATGAGTTAAGTTATTGAGAAGTCTAAAACAGCATCAAGTTATAAAACAAAACCTTAAATGCCAAACAGCAGCCTGCTCAATCCATCATCATCAGCAGGAACAAAGAAGCCTGTCAAGATAATGGAAAGATGGATGGAGCTAAAAATAAGAATGAAACTGGAAGAAAACTTGCTGCAAAAGAAATGAGACTGGTTCCATACCAGCAGGACATAAACCGTAAATTCAGCCAGAGCTGCAAGAAAAGCTTCACATGAACACATTTGTGTTAAAAGGATTCAGTTCAGAATCTGTTGCAAGACGTTGAAGTTCTCCATCCCAAATATCTGACGAAACTGTTAGTTATTGGAGAACATTTTATCAGAAACCACAGAAATGTTTTATTGAGGGGTTTTTTTTTCCTTCAGATGGAAAATTTTTATGTTCAACTCAAAGTATAGTTTTTTTTAATGTTCATCAAGTTTTACTGAAAATCTGACCTGGATGCATCAAAATGTGCATTTTATTAATTTTGTAAAACTAAAAATCCAAAAACAGCTAAAGTTGTCTAATAAATAGCGAGCCAAAACTTGTTCTTGTTTCTAAGAATAGACAAGAACAATTTTATTTAAAAAAATTACTTTGTAGCCATAGTACTCTTTCAACATAACAGTTTTAGCCCAGGAGACAAAAGGTTGCTAATCACATATTTCAGATTTCCTCTTCTACAAAAACATGACATTTTCCTTTTTATGGGTCTGTCACATAAAATCCTAACTAAATGTGCAGAAGTTTAGTGTTTAGGTGACAAATTGTGAAAGCTTTGAAAGGAAGTGTAATTAACTTTTCTCACATTAACTTTCCACATAGCTCTACAATTTAATTGTACTTTCCTCTTGCAAAGTAAATCAGCTTTTTATATAACTTTAGTGCTACATCAAATATTAATGTTACGTTTATCTTCTAACTCATCAAAAGTGTCATCTTCATTGCGGATATGTCTTAGTTGATTTGTCATCTGAATTTTTCAAGAGGTTCTTTCTAACTAAATCTTGATGACTCTCTGTTTTGTTTTTTTTTGCAACAGTTGGTAAGAGCAGGTACCAACCTTTATTTCTTTTGAAAATACAATGAGTTGTGGTTAAACACAATCTGCCAGTAATACCAAAATAAGTTTAAAAATGTTTCAGACGACTCCTCCTTTGCATTGTTCTGGTCCGTTTGCTGTGTTGTGGGGAGGTGTATAGAACAATTTATCCACTTTATTTGCAATGTTTTATGTGTCAGGGATTTAATGATGGTTTTCCTTTTATTTAACTTCAGTCGAAAATGATTTATTTATGAACAACTTCTGATTACTGACCATAAAGCTGTGCATCTTTTGCAGAGTGTCCCTCACAATATTCCCTTAATTCATGCATGTGTTGCAGCACAGAGGAGGAGGAGGAGGAGGAGGAGGAGGATAGTGATAGCTACACATTTTGAGCCACATGGTGGATCGGTTCGGCCTGGCAGCGTGAGGGTTAAGTCCGATACAGCAGTTTACACTGCGGATGGATTTTCGCTAGTACAGAGGAGTCCCAGGCTGTAGCGGAACTGCAGATCCCTCACAGATTGTTGCCAAGCTGGAGGGGATTTTTGATCCCTTGAGTGTGGAAGAGCAGAGTTTGAGGGAGCAAAGCGTTTGCAGGAGAGATGCCGGGTAAGGACGCAGACCCGTGCGGGACACAGGAACTGTCGGGGAGTAGCTGTTGGGCGTGTTTCATAACCTCTCACCTGTGCTCGTAAATTCATCTTTTTTTTTTTTGAGCTAAGAAAAGGAGAGAAGGAAGGTGGGGGTCAGTCCCTCCCAGCACTGATTGGTGCGGTCATGCGCTGCTGCTGATGTGCGTCTGCTGGAATCTCCTGCTGGATTTACAAAAGGATTAGCTAGATGCTGAGGACACTTTTGTCTGTTGTTTGTAATGACCCGAACGTAAGTACACCCTCGCCTTCCGCATGCAACGCCTTAGCATGAAGTCGAAGATGACGACTCGCCTACGTCATTGTGGCTTTCACTGTTTTTAGTGATTCATAGTGTACTTTTACGTCAACCTGATTTTCTTGTCTTGACCTTGACAGACATTGCTGCGTCCTCGTGTAGAACCGCAGTACAGTGTCTTTCCATGATGTTGTATGTGCAGAGTGTCACTTTTCTCTCCGGGGACCCCCCACCACCCCACTGTGACTAGTGGGAATGTATGAGCCCTCATTAGCATTTGGCTACGTTCTCAGAAGCAGGAGAGTTTCAGCAGTTGTCAGCACTTTGCAGCACATCGATTTCACTTTCTGAAGTGATCAATCATCTTATTTTCTTTTATTGCCTCACTGCCAGCAGCCGGGCTGGAGCGTAGTCCTGTTGTCATCTGTCTCTGGTCGCAGTGGAAGTTGAACAGGGTTGAGGGGAAAAGTTGTTTTGACTGAGCAATTTGTTTATTGCTCCTATAGTCATTTGCATCATGCCCGCTGCTGGTTAAGACATAAATTTTGATCGTCATATTAATATTTTTCTGTAATATTAACCACGCTTTGGTATGAATATCATCTGCACTGGGACTCTCAGTATTTTCTGAGCAGCTCTTTCCTCCTGTTGTCTCGTCAAAGTCTTGCAGAGAAATTCAACAAATGGGGCCGAGCGATACAGTGAATGTGTTTCCTTTGCCATATTGCATCATTTGTTTCAGTCAGGCCGTTGCTATTCCATACAACAAGATCTTATTAAATGTTCTGCAGTGTTCTTGCTGCAAGTTTGCCTTAAATCACTCTGTTGCTGCATCACAATGGCAGAATTAATGAGAGCTATTTTTAGCCGGTCCGTTCCCAGAGCGCTGTGAATTGAATAAGACTCAGCCTTACCTCTAAACCGTACTACAGCAAAAAAAAAAAAGTAATCTTTGTCAGAGCATTGAGCAGCCCACCAAATTGCCTCCCACCACTTGGTAGATGAAATGTTATTTAGTTTTTTTCCCTAAGTGAGTTGAGGGAGACTGCGCTCTGTAATTTTAATGAGACTCTTAACCGAATGCAGGATTAAAAAGCATATTTTTATCTGCTGTGCTGGACTGGTGTTGTGATGACTAGGCCTGTCATAACAAACTTTGCTGAGCAATTAATTATCTAAACAATTATTGTGATAAACAATAATATTGCTTGAAGATTATTTTAAACTGATGTAATGGTAATGGAAGAGATGTCCTGCCAAAAATAAATACACTTTATTTTCAAAACAACATTTTACACTGGAACTGGTAAACAACATAAAACCAAATTGGAAATAAAAACTACATTCAGCCAAAAGAGTACAGATTATGAAGTTTGTATAGTATATTGTCCTTCAATAATCATTAGATTTAGATAGAAAAGATGAGCATACACCTTACCACATTCTTATAACGACCAACGTTTTAAGATTGGACTTGCTATAATCACAACCAACCATCCTGTAGCGTGTGGCGTGTTCCCACTGATCGGGTCCAGTCGGTAGAACGTCGTGGCCGCTCCGATTTAAATCAGGTATATTCAACATGTTGGATTTGTCTTGGCCAGTGTGCAGCGTGTGGGTTTTCCCCGACTGGGAGGGTTGACCCAGCCTGTTGAATGTGACAGGTAGAGAACTAAAACATGCAGGATGCCGACCCTCAAATACCGACTTTGGGCACCACTGTGGTAGACGGACATTATTTATGATGTTTTAGAAAACTCCCAGCTTGTGGGTCAAAAGATGTGATTCTGCTTCCCTCCCAAATATTCTTTGGTTTCCTGCATAGAAAAGGAAGAAGTTACTTTATCAAAAAATATCTCATACATAAGAAACACAATTTAATGTCACTGCATGCTTATGAAATTACAATAAACCATGTTATTGCATGTTCCTTGTTTTCTTTGTATCTTTTTCTGTTATTTTATTAAGAATCTATGTTAATTGTTTTGCTATAAGAAAAGGCTTTTCTTTTTGTCAGCCATGATCACTATCACAATTACTGTTTTTTATTTTTGGTTTTTGTCATTTGACCCAACACAGTCACTCTTGACCAGTCGTTCCTCCATCATGGAGCAGGTTGTCCATCTGTGTTGTAATGCTGGCAACTGAGAGTTTGGTGGTTGTAATCCCCCGAAGCATGACCCAACCAACATGGTGCCTGCCAGTTCTGGCTCTGGCATGTGGCATGAAGCATTTTCTTGGCTCTGGTTGTTTGTATCTAAAGGGTGTACACTGCCATTTTCACCAAAATTCACGTGAGATAGTGGACAATCTCTTCCTGATAATTTCTTGGATAGGAATCCAAGCAATGCTGCTTAAATGTTAAATATAAAATAAAAATGAAAAGTATTGTTTGGCTCTAAATGTGGCTGGGTTGTTTCAAGACCTCCCACGTTTGAAAGGAGCCTTCAGACGTGTCCTGAAAATGTCAGGCTACTCGGGCAATGCCACTTTGGTCCCCTGTGTTACCAGAGCAACAAGCTGCTCAGAAAGATGTGTGTAGGAGAAAGGTAAACATAACACAAGGGGATCTACACAGCATGTTGCTATTTTTTATTCTTCTCTATCTTTTGATTTGAATATAATTGGTCAGACATGGTTCACATTCTATTATAAAATAAATAAATCAGCACTGCATGGCGTTAAAAAAATTGCATTTTGTTTTGGTTTTGTTGAGTTCAGTAATAGTAAACAACATGAATCAGGTTTAGATTGATTCAGCTGCAAATACAAGGTTTCCTCTGCATGTCACATGGCAAAATTAAAGCTGTCAGTGTTTTGATTGTTTGTTTGTTTTTTTATATGTTCAAGGTTTCCCCCAGAAAACATGCGAAGGTTGGTGGTTGGTTGGGTTCTAGTTCAGTCATTCATCCAGCGGCCCGCCGTGTTTTTGAGTTAAAACATGTTTAAAGGAAACCTGAAAATATTACCTGATAGTTTTGTGTTATTGGAAGATAAAGGCCTGAACACCAACTATACAGTCTTAAAATGCAAACATTAAAAAATGTAAGAAATAAGCAATGCTTGGCCTCATGGAGGCACAAGTAAAACCTGGTGGCCCGCCAGGCTTATAATACACTGGGGGAACCCTGATGTTAAAAATATGTAAATAGACTTGTTGCAATTATTAAAGCAGTTAATAAAGTAAAACAAGGCCAACAATTTCCATTTACATGATTTATAATTTTTCTATTTTCTCTTTTTCTACCAAAAATTGGATGTTAAAAGTCTTCAGTCTGGTGCTTTTGTCTCAACAATCCTTTTCTTCAAGGGTAGTTTCGTTTACAAAAACTTCATACATAATTTAATTTGTTGTTTTTTATGTATTTTGGATATTTAAAATTTCCTGTGTTAAATGTTCATTAGGATTTAAAGTTTACTGATCTTTGAGAATGTGTTCTTACATTATTATGTCACTACCTTTTATACTACTTGAAAATGGTCTCAAAAGAGAAATATTACCATTTATCACAATAACTTCTGGGTCAATTTAATGAGAGAGAGAGGGACATCCAGCAAAACTGACTGAAACTGGCTTAAATGTAAAGAATGTACATATATGTGCACACATACTAATCAAAATCAGAGTTTGAAATTAATTTAAATATCATAAAATGTTAAGATTTACTTTATTTTTATGAACCAACACCACCGGCTCCTGCCTGTCTGGCTACTGTGTGCTGTGCTGCTTTCAGGAATGAAGTAAAACTAATCCGAAGTAGAGGGAGAGAAAAAGCTGAAAAAATGGTACCTAGAGAAGTTTAATGCATTTTTAGTTCAATCCTATAAAAGTGAATGTTAGGTTGCATTTGAGCAACACTAATGTAGTTAATAAATATAGTTTCAGCTTTATGTGTCTCTCTGATCATCCCACCACCACGGTTTAGAAAAAATCCAAGAGAGAACCCTCAAGTATGATCAGTGCATGATCTCTTTAGCTTTTGCAGCGTTTGTCAAAAAGACCCAGGTGTAAATCCCATTGGTTTAAACCTTCCCCAAAACTCCTTGTTGGTATTCAGAAATTGTTTTTCCATGTTTCCTAATTGCTCTCCATTCTGTTTAAAAGGTCAAAAGGAGTCGTCTCGTCCAAACTTTTGTTCCTCCCTCCCCCTTCCCTTTGTGTTTGTAACACCATCAGCTGCTATCCGCGTTGATGGTGCCAAGATGGGAACGTCTGGGGCCACTTTTGGCAATTTACTAAGCTGCCTGTGTTCCCAGACGCCAGCTGATGTTTGGCATTTGGCCAACAGGTCGTAACAGACACAGAGATGATGTGTTGAAGGAGTGTGTTGGTCAAACAGAAAAACAGCTCAAAATCACAGACGTAAACGTTCCTATTCCTACATGCACACTGCAAAAACACAAAATCTTACCTAGAATTTTTGGACTAGTTTCAACTGCAAATGTCTTAGTTTTGTCTTATTTCAACTGTACTAACTTATAGACAAGGGTTCAGCAAGATAAAGGAGCTTGTTTTCAGTCAATGATTTCTTCATATTGATGAAAAAGTTCCATTGGCAGACTATTTCACTTCACATGAGAATAATATCTTATGAATACATATACAAATATATGGTTTCTGGATGCTTTGACCCAGATATCACTGCAAAAGCACAAAATCTTACAAAGTATTTTTGGTCTGCTTTCTCATGCAAATATCTCAGTTTACTTGAAATAAGACAAACTTAACATACAAGTAACTTTTCAATAAGATACAGAGGCTTTTTTTTGGTAAATAATTCCTCATATTGATGAAAAAGAACCAGTTCCAATGGGAGACTCAGCTGTAAATACAGAGTTTTCTCTGCATGTAGTTGATTGTTTCACATGGCAAAATGAAAGACATTTTTCCTAATTTATCTGCCAATGGAACTAGAACTTTTTCCATCAATATTAAGGAATTTTTGACTTAAAACAAAAAGAGTTATTTGTACGTTTTGTTTTATTTCAAGTGTACTAATATATTTGCACCTTTCTAGAAAGTCAACCAAAAATAAGTCAGATTTAGTGTTTTTTCAGTGTAGTCATTTATATAACTTTAATTGGCCTTACAGTTATCATAGGCTTTGTTTTTAAAACATGGACAGAAACATTAAGAAGAGGTTTAGTTAGAACAAAATAGGACAGATTCTGTTTGTGTTTCTCTGTATAAACTTAAAGAAAAGCATAGTGCATTAAAAAAAGAATAATCTTTTAATTTATTTTATTTTGGACTCAAAAAGGAGCAGCACAGTGTATTGGATTGCTGCTGTCAATGTGTGCTGCATCTCAATGCCAAAAGGCTGCTTTAGATGCAAAATCTGGTGGGCTGTTATATTTCATGCACAAAGCATTCACATTGCTTGCCAATAAAATATATTTTGGGCGTCTACTGGCCTTTATGTGCTTCATAAATCCTCGCAAATTGATCACACTTCTTGAGCCCTTACATATTGTTGTACAAAGTTAAATCTTGGGTTTTTCTGTGCAGAGAATTGTTCTAAAAGTCGGAATCTAACACGTTAAGCTTACAGGATTTATCAGATTAGATGCAGTAGTGTGAGTATAAATTTGCCTTAAAGGGATATGCCTAATAATGTTTTATATACAGCTGTTTAATGCTCCACAAAAACATAGTGGATGTGAAATTACATCAAAGTGTCCTTTTAGTTTTTGTGGCTTTTATTTTCAAGGCTGCTCCATTATCTGGTGGTTTCTTTTATATATATATATATATATATATATATATATATATATATATATATATATATATATATATATATATATATATATATATATATATATATATATATATATATATATTTCTAATTCTTGCAATTGTAATGCGTTGTAAACGTTGAATCTTGTACTATACATCTTATATAAAGAACGAAGCTGAACAGCAGTTTTTTAAAATAAAAACCAAACTGAGTGGCTGTTTGTGAAATGTTATATTTTAAATTGTCTGTTAGATGCCAAGAAAACGGGGGAACTGACTCCAGCTTTTACTTTTTTAAGAGGAATGCCCTGTCCATAAGGTTTTTGTTTTTACCAGGTCCTAAAATGATGTTCCTTCACCCAAACATTTATGTTAAAGTTTATTAAAAGTGCAATTTTAAAACAAGAATGACATGTTTGGACCTGTGCTTCAGAACAGAACCAGGATGTTATTATTGTTTAATTTTAACATTTGCATGAAGATAACTGTTTTTTATTTCTAGTTAAAAACCGTTTACATTTTCAGACATTTTCAAAGCAGTTTATATCGGGGAACATGGTTTTTTGTGAGCTCCATGCTTTTTGAATTTGCTTTTTGTATTTATTTCAGGTCACCTCTGGCTTTAATGATTGGTCAAATAGTGTCTATTTGAAAATCAGTTAAATATATTTTTGATGTAAGGAAAGTATTGAATTCCTATATTTTTAATTCAGACCAAAGTATTAAAAGATGCATTTTCCTCCTTGCTTCTGTGATCATGTTGACAATAAGGCCAAAGCCGTTTGCCAGTTTTAGCTCGTTGGACGTGAACAGCATCTGAACCTTTGGAGCTGAAAACTTTTCTTCTTCTTCTGTCTTTCAGAGTGCAGCGATGGAGGAGACAGTCATTTGGGAACAGCACACAGTTACACTACACAGGGTAAGGCATTCACTTTTCTCCTTTTCTTCTTCTCTTCCTTCCTGTTTCCTGGGTCAAAATTAATAAGGATAATTTACAGATACAATTCAAGTAAAAATATGATGTTGTAAAAATGTAGATTTATTTCTCCAAGCAAGAATTGAGTTTTCTGGGATTCTATTTATGAAATGCTAGAAAACTTATATTTTGTAGCTTTCTTTGTATATTTAAGCATTTAGTTTGTTTTGTTTGTATTTCCTCCCAACTCAAGTACGTAACCTAACACATTATGTGTGCTAGACTGAACTGCTTTGTTGCTGAACATGTGCTCTATAAATAACATTGCCTTAAAACTTGCATTAAAACTTGCACTAAAAGTCTCATTATTTCCTGAGAAACACTTCATAAATATTTAGGAAGCCTCCTTCATGTTATTGAAGTTAATAACAGTGAAATCACACAAAAATAAAGCGTTTTGTGTGATTTCATCAGCGTTTGCTAATGATTCTGACTAACTGTATCTCATTTACATGTAGAGCCATTTTAAAGTGAGAGGTGACATATTTGATTCAATTAAAATCTCAAAAACTTCACAGTAGTTAATGTTAAAACCAAATAACGGTGTGTGTGCGCGTGTGTGTGTATATTTCTTCCTGTGCAGGCACCAGGGTTTGGCTTTGGGATAGCCATATCAGGAGGTCGGGATAACCCTCATTTTCAGAGTGGCGAGACCTCAATCGTCATCTCAGATGTGCTGAAAGGCGGCCCGGCAGAAGGCCTGCTGCAGTAAGATTTTGTTCTTGGAAGCTGGATCAAATCTCTAATTTTAGCTTTGAGTTACTCTCCATAAATAATTAGTACATTTGAAATGCTCCAGAAAGCCTCCAGTGTGTGTGTTCCTTTTTTTTCTCATTTGTTTTGCCTGCAGGGAAAATGACAGAGTTGTTATGGTCAATGCTGTCTCCATGGACAATGTGGAGCATGCGTACGCTGTCCAGCAGCTTCGCAAAAGTGGGAAAATTGCCAAAATTGTGAGTACGTCGTCGCGAGCGTTGAGCAAAACTTCAGGGTAGTTAACGATTGATTCCATCTGAAGAGACTGAATTTGATTTCCTTTGGTCAGACAATCAGACGAAAAAGAAAGGTGCACGTTCCCATGGGCCGGCTGGGGGAGAGGGAAACCATGTCCGAACACGACGAAGAGGAGGACAGCTACGACGAAGAGATATATGAAACGCGGAGCGGGCGCAGCGGTGCTTACAGCGGCGTGGGCGGGGCCATGGGCAGGCGCAGCGGTCGGAGCAGCGGGCGGAGGGACAGGGACCGCGAGCGCAGCGGCTCACGAGAGAGGAGCCTGTCGCCGCGCTCGGACCGCCGCTCGCACAACCTTCCCCCTCGCCCCGCCAAGGTCACGCTCGTCAAATCCCGCAAAAATGAAGGTGAGGCTCGCAAAGTCGGGGATAGAAACGAATAACGGGACGTTGTTTCACTTTTTCAACCGTTCCCCTGTTTTGGTAGCTGAATAAATCTTCCAAATCGGCTCTGGTCAACTGCCAGAGTAAATAAAAGTTGCCTGCCTTAGCAAAATCCGAGCAAACTCAAGTAAATAAGTAAAAGAGCAATTAATCTTCTTTAATCAGTCTGTTAATCCCAGCGGGAGCAGCAGCTGTCGGCGTAGAGAGGTCGGTGGGGCTGCTGTCACGTGAACTCTCTGTGCTAACATCGTCTTTGTTGCTGTCGTTCACTCTGTAAGCAGAATATGGCCTGCGCCTGGCCAGCCACATCTTTGTCAAGGACATCTCCCCCGAGAGCCTGGCGGCCAGGGATGGCAACATCCAGGAGGGGGACGTTGTACTGAAGGTGAGGAAATCACAGCAGAATCTGGCAGATGATTACAACTTTTTGTTGTTCTTAATCAAAACAAGTCAGGTTGTTTTTTTATTTGAAACTTAATGTAAACCCTTTTAATTTTCTTCATTTAAGTCTGTTTGCCTTTTAGAGACCATATACTTTATAGCAGACATTGACTTCCATTGGTTTTAGCTGCCAAGTTGTCAACATAACGCCCTAAATCTGAAATGTACGCATGATATATAAAAGAAAAAGGGACGCAATTCTAAGCTATTTTCAACACCAACACAACAAGCTCAAGAAAAAGTTTGTATTAAAAAAAAATGGCGAGGGAGTTGGTCAATTATGCTAGCTTGACTTTGACAACTGTAGCATGTAGATGTGCTGCAGATTTCGGTGTGTCAGTTAGGAATAAAACGGGGACTCGCACACCAATTGGTTTTGAATTGTTTCAATGGTTTTTCTTCGTTATTTTTCCATTTGCTGTGGAATACTGCGATAAATTAATAAAACCTCCAGGTTTTATGCTGTCAAGGGAGTCGTTCTACCACAGCAGTAAAAAACTCGTCTTTTTACTCTCCAGCGTTGTACCCATGTGCAAAACCTCTGGATGGAAACAATTACATATATGTCGACACAAATAATACTACTTCTCATCACTTTTTTTAATCCTCTGACCAGTTTTCAACAAAGTTACATTAGCAGGTTGCCAAACGTCTCTTAAAAAGTCTTAAATTCATGTATGTAAAATTAAGGTCTTAACATGTCTTACTTTTTTATTTTAATTTAATTTGACCATAAATAATTAAAATCACAGGTTTTAAATTTTGTCGTGTCAGAAATATTTGCTGTTGAATGGGTAGGGAATTATTTTCTTGCGGGACTTTTCTGTTTGGCAGAAGTTTGAGTCACATTCAGACATCTTCTTTGCTGTCTGACTCAAGGTGATTGGTGCTATTGCTAACTGGCTGCTAACACAGCCTTACTGGTTAGCTAGCTTTTCTGCCTCTATCAAGGGTAAGTATTAATTTTTCACTGGTGAGAACCAGTGAAAAATGCTGGTTTTCACTCAATGTCTTGCCAACCCATATGAGGTTGTGTGAAAAAAAAAAAAAGTTTAAACTTGGAAAAAAAATTATTATTAAAAAAGATTCATATAAACACATCAAACCCCATGATTTGATAGGGTGTACTTTCTTTTCACCATGACTATTTTAAAGAAAACTGACATCTCTTTCTTTGGATTGACTCAGATTAACGGCACAGTGACAGAGAACCTCTCCTTGATAGACGCTAAGAAACTGATCGAAAGGTCAAAGGGCAAACTAAAAATGGTTGTTCAGAGAGACGAGAGGGCGACCCTTCTCAACATCCCCGACCTCGATGACAGCATTCCTTCAGCCAACGCCTCCGACAGAGACGGTGAGTGAGGGATTAAGTGTTGTTTTCATCTGAAATGATCGCATATCTGCTGGCGTCCGCTTCACTGTGCACCCGGTGAACTCCTGACCTCTGTCTCTCCAGACATTTCAGATATCCATTCTCTGGCATCAGACCATTCCAATCGATCGCATGACAGACATCGTAGCAGCCGCTCCCGCTCACCGGACCGGCGGTCCGAACCCTCAGACCACTCCAGACATTCGCCTCAACAAATCAGCAATGGCAGGTAAAAATTTATCCTACCAGATTTGACTCCTGAGGGTATTTTCATGCTTGTAATATCTGATGTAATACAATACTAATAGGTTTCCTATAAATTTTACTTGGATTTAACATTTAAGTAAAAGGAAAATAATCTATTAAGGTCTATTGATACTTTGATGCTTTTGTTGTTGTTCTGACAATATCAGGTTTTCAGCGTTTTTCTGCAGTATTTTCAGTCCATTTTTTGTGTACATTTATTAGTACTCTTGTAATATTACAAAACTGGCTTTTAAGTAACTTTTCAGGACGATGTAGGAGCTTGTTCTAAGTCAATAATACCTTAATATTGTTTAAAAAATGACAAGTTCCACTGTTAGATTATTTCACTTATAACAAGACTCATGTTAGAAGTGAAATAATCTGCCAGTGGAACCAGTAATCTTTTCATCGAGGTTAAGAAGTTATTGCGTTAAAACAAGCTGCTGCATCATCCTGAAAAGTTACTTAAAAGTCAGTTTGGTACAAGAGAGTATTAAAGCAATGCCAAGAAAATTTAAAAAAGAAAAGAAAAATGCAAGAATAAAGTCACCATAAAAAATAAAGTTGAAATAAGTAACGACTTGAAGCTCCGGTATCTTGCCGAACTGTTACCTGTAATTTAGTATTTGTTTTATTTCAACTGTATTAAGATATTTGCACTGGAAATTAGACCAAAAATACCTGGTAAGATTTTGTGTTTTTGCTGGGAATTGTCAGTAAAAATTGGTAAAAGTAGCAGTGAGGAAAGCTTTGTTAACAAGAAAGCTTTGTTAAAGACACACTGGAGGACAAAATTTCAAAATTTCCTCTGACACCTTAGATAAGCTGCTCTAAAAATAGAGCACTAAAAGAGTGGACAGGCAAAGCAATGACCTTCATGAATAAGATGCTGCTGCTGCTGCTGCCCCCTCCTACTCTCACTGTTCTTCTTTCACCTGTTCTCCGCTCACACGTGTCCGCTCACGAGAGAGTTTCACAGCCTGCAGAGCTTTGCACTCAACAATTCATTATTCAGTGTCTTCCCCCTTTCCCAGAGATTAATAGTTTAAAAAGAAATTATTTTTATCATCCGCAGCCACAGAAGTCGCGATGATGAACGGATGTCGAAGTCTGCCTCAACGCCAGCGAAGCTAGTGGAGGACATTCCTCTTCCTAAACCGAAGGATTCGTCCACCGCGAGAGAGGAGAAGCAGCTCCCTCCCCTCCCAGGTCAGAGCTGGGCCTGTTGCAATAATCAATTAATCAAGCAATTGATCGCATAAACAAACGCAATCATTTCCATTTGCATGACTTGTCACTTTTTACTTTTTTCTCTTTGTTTTCTACCAAAAACTGGATGATAAACATCTCAGTTTGTTGGGTTTTTTTGTTTTATAAACAGTTTTGTTTAGAGAGGCGTTCTCATTAATTTTATTTGTCGTTTCTGTTTTTTTGTTTATTTATTTTGGATATTTTAAATGTCTTTCAGTTCCAGAGTTAAATGTTTATTAAAACTTCCAGTTCATTGATCTTTGACAAGGTGTTCTTACATTATTATTATTATTATGCCATTATTACCATTATGTTACGTCAAAATTGTCTCAAAAGAACAACATTATCATTTATCGCGATAACTTCTGGGACAATTTATCGTGTAGCAAAATTTGCTTAATAGTCACCCAGAAAAAACAAACAATATGTGAGTTACCATGTGAAAATTATCAAAAACAAATTGGTCCGATTTTTCTCCCAAATCCATTTTGGCTCGATGTATTTTATCTCTGGATTATTTTTCTCCCTGTTTTTAAAAGCCCAGCCACCATAAAAAGTTAGATCCAGACGCCTGCTGAGTCTGGCGGAGTTTGCCTGAAGCCAGGTGAAAATAAACCATATGAGTTGATCGATTCTGACGTTCCTCTCCAGCCTGCAGCGCTCTGCTGTCTTTCGCTTTGACCTCCCAGCTAAGGACGCTGTGTGCTTTGTGTGTTTGTCTATGCACAAACGCCTGGCTGATACTTTGAACAGTTGGGCCCCTATTTTTATTTTTTTATTCCATCAGTGTATTTATTCCCAGCGGTACATATGCATTTTATTTATTTAGTGGATTAGTGTGCTGTCAGTTTTGTGTCTGTATGAGCTCTGTGGAGTAATACAGTGAATTTGTGATTTACTTTTGTTCATATTCAGAGCCAAAGCCTGTGTATGCTCAGCCTGGACAGCCAGATGTAGACTTGCCTGTCAGTCCCTCTGATGCTCCTGTGCCAAGCGCTGCCCATGACGACAGCATTCTACGGTAATATGAAAAATAAATTACATTAAAATATTCAGATTTCTTGGAATAAACCATTAAAAATGAACCACAGGGTGTGGGTTTACATCCATGCAACATGAATTATTATTACTCTGGGACTCTTTATTTTTAGTTGGTAATAATTTATTTTATTTCTTATGGTAAATGAAATAAATACTGAACTGTAAGGTAATTTTACAGTTCCACTTTAGTTCCATCAAGCCACAGAAAAAGTCACCAAAAATGAAGACTTTTGTTCCTGTGTGCATTTGCAAACTACAATCTAGCTTTCTTGAAGTTTTATTTGGAGTAATGGCTTCTTCCATGCTGAACAGCCTTTCGGTCCATGTCTGTACAGGACGCGTTCCACTGTCTGCCACATTCAGGCGTTTTGGACCAGAACCCGTCTCCTTCCTGACCAGAACGATGGGTGGAGATTCCCTTCCTGTCTATATTAGGATATAATTACTTGAACAGATGAACTTTGCACCTTCAAACTTCTAGAAATTGTTCCAAATAATGAACTAGACTGGTTAGGAAGTCCTCTTCCTAACTAAACTAAAACTGTTCTTATAAATGTGGTCAATTATGCAATGAGAAGAGTTTAGTTATGGGACATTTAACTCAACATTAGTGGGTTGCATGGTGTATAAATTTTAGCCTGAACATGTGATTTTGATTCTACTTATGTAACAAACAATCACCACACATTTAAAGTCATGTACTTTTATTTTTACAAATCATTAAATTCTTAATAGTTTAACTGAATAATTAGAAGCTCTAAATTAATTTTAAGATACTCAATTTATGTTTTGTTTTTCTGGTAGCTTTAATGTAAAAATATACATTTATCAGCGTTTGTGAGTGTTTGTAAATCAGAATAAATTTGAAGGCATTCCTGCTTCTTACAACATGATTTAAGAATCTCTTGAGGCTCCTGTCTGTCACCGTAGAGTCATTATTTTTAGCATTTATGCAGTATTGTAAAAGCAGCAGTAAAATCAGCTTTAACTGCTGCGTTTCTCCTCAGGCCGAGCATGAAGCTGGTGAAGTTCAAGAAGGGGGAGAGCGTTGGTCTGCGTCTGGCTGGAGGGAACGACGTGGGCATCTTCGTCGCCGGAGTGCTGGAGGACAGCCCCGCCGCTAAGGAGGGCCTGGAGGAGGGCGACCAAATTCTCAGGGTGAAATCTCTCATTTCTAACCCCAGTTTGAATTAAAACAAACTGAAACACTTTAACTGGAACTTGTAAATTGGTTAAGTTCATGTTGGTTTGGGGGGAAACGAAGCGCTTATGCTTTAGTGCAAAGGTGCCAAAACTTTCTGGCACATGGGCCACAAAAGTCAAGTTGAAACAACGGCAGGAGGCCACAAAGTTTTTAGTGTTTTCCTTTTTAATTGCAAAACCTACTTTTTTTTTTTTTTTTGCCTGTTCAGATATAAGCTAAACTCAATATTTTAATGAAATAAGTAAAGCAGTCAGATTTCTGTAAATTATTATAGATTTCAAACACAAAAAATGTCTTGCCAGATTTAAAAACAATGACAAACTGTTTCCTACTTATTTATTGTGCTTTACGACTCACTCTTATTTGATTTTGAACTGTATTTTAGTAAAAATTGCAGGAAGTCTGTTGTGTCTTTTACTATTAAAATAAATTACATTTAAAGCAAAAACCCGAATGAATACTTTGTGGTGCATTGTAAGACGTTAAACTGCCTGTAACCTTTTTGAAAATTACCACCTAGCTTTGATTTTAAATGTTGCATCAACTTCCTGGCTAACCAAATTTAAGCCGATTTTAAATCGGGATCGAGGAATGCACCAAATCGTTTCGAGGGCTGCAAAAGGCCCCCTGGCCACACTTTGCACACCCCTGCCTGGTTTGTTGGTATTTTGTGTAAACGCTGTGTTTTTTAAGGAAAACGTCCTCAAACGTTGCCTGTTCTAATTTACACTCTGGTTGTTCAGAAATTCCTTTGTCATCAAGCTAGTCTCCTAGCACTCCGTTGGGAACAGTGTTGGGAGCAAACACAAAAACAGATTCGTCTTGCTGTGTCCGTCCCATTACCCCCACACTCCTACATCTTACTGTTTGCACCTTTTCTTCTTCTCCCCAACTGTGTCCAGGAACTCATAAACTTATTGGCCTATACTAAAACTTGTATTTATCCAGGTGATTCTGAGTACAGTGAGAACTATGAGCATCTTCTTTCTGATTTTAGACATTCTTTTTTGCACTAACTGAACCTATAAATTTGCAGTTAATTGTCGATTGAAGGTTTATTACATTAAACTAGTTCCAATCAGTTAACTATAAGACGGGACAGAGCAGACTGGACTTAGTCCTGGGCTGGACTCAAGGTTTGCAGCAAGTCTGTTGTTAAGAGCATCATCTGTTGGGGCAGCAGCATCAGAACCAGCAACCTAAAAAGGCTCAACAGCCTGATACAGAAGGCTGGTTCTGTTCTGGTTCCGGTTCTATTCTGGGGACAATTGAATGAGATGATTGTACAAAGACGGTGTAGAATCCTTCTTTAACATAAAATCAAGAAAGTTACGGACAATCTTGATCATGCTCCTTATGAGACTGAGTTGAGAAAACAGAGGCGCCTTCACTCAGAGGCGTCTTCAGATTTGCTGTGATACAGACTGCTACAGCAGGTCTTTCCTGCCAACACCATCTACAATAACTCTTTGAAGAATCTGAATTAATAGAGAGAAAACTCTTGTTTTTAAAAAAAATGGCAGCTTATGAAATTTAATAGGACCAATCAGCTTCAGATTAATTGATCATTGAATAACTTGCATCCCTACTAAAAATCCCAACATGTGTGAAGGACTTATGGGACCATGTTTTCTTAACTTCCAGGTAAATAATGTTGATTTTGCAAACATAATCCGAGAAGAGGCGGTGCTATTCCTTCTGGATCTTCCTAAGGGTGAAGAGGTCACTATCCTGGCTCAGAAAAAAAAAGACGGTAAGTGGACAAGAAAAATCAAATCAAATTAGAGATGATCTTGATCTGATTGGTGTGGTGTGAAAGACTCGCTGCTCTGCGTTTTACAGTTTATCGGCGGATTGTGGAGTCGGACGTCGGAGATTCTTTCTACATTCGGACGCATTTTGAGTACGAGAAGGAATCTCCGTATGGGTTGAGCTTTAACAAGGGCGAGGTTTTCCGAGTGGTGGACACACTCTACAATGGAAAGCTGGGTTCTTGGTTAGCTATTCGCATTGGCAAGAACCATCAGGAGGTGGAGAGGGGCATTATCCCCAATAAGAACAGGTGAACGCATCC
The DNA here is from genome assembly GCA_911649635.1 of Poeciliopsis gracilis. Classification (NCBI taxonomy): domain Eukaryota; kingdom Metazoa; phylum Chordata; class Actinopteri; order Cyprinodontiformes; family Poeciliidae; genus Poeciliopsis; species Poeciliopsis gracilis. The sequence goes on from CAJVRI010000506.1 coordinate 748,491, forward strand.
TACTTTGCTACAAGGTGCTTGGGTTGTTACTGGAGCCTGTTTTACATCTTTGTCTTTCTGCCAACAGAGCGGAGCAGCTCTCCAGCGTTCAGTACACGCTTCCCAAAACAGCCGGAGGCGACCGGGCCGATTTCTGGAGGTTCCGAGGTCTTCGCAGCTCAAAGAGGAACCTGAGGAAAAGCAGGGAGGATCTTTCCTCCCAGCCAGTTCAAACAAAGTTTCCTGCTTATGAGAGAGTCGTACTGAGAGAAGGTGAGATGTAGGAGCTCAAATGATTAATCGCGATTAATCAATTATTGAAAGAATCATCAACTAATTTAGTAATCTATTAATTGTTAACTGGAGTATACAGATTATATTCAGAGCAGTAATTTTGCTTCACTTGCCTAATATTCTGTTAAAAAATGTAAATTCTAAACAAAATTCCTATTAAGCAGCTTTTTCTGTCCAATTATTAATCTTTTTATCAGAAAAACAATCACCAGGTTAGCCCTACTCTGTATTGATGTTGAACTATTCACATTAAAGTATTTTTTACGAAACAGACGTATTGAGGGAACATGAAAAGCATGTTATTGCGTTTTAGGAAATAACATAGCGTGCTATTTCCTTAAAGTTTAGTAACTTTAAGGAAATGCTTAAAGTTTAAATCGTTCATGTGCATCTTTTAATCTGTTTCTAATATTTTGTTTTAAAAAAGGCGTAGTGATTAAAAAAATAACTATTAGTTGCAACCCTAATTAATTTTAATGAAAAATGGTTGCACCAAAAAGCGAATGTAATAGCTAATGACACTTAACTAATTTTTTGAAAATCTGAAATGTAAGGGGTTTTAAGGTATGACGTTTTATGTGTCTGTGATTAAATATATTTTTTTATCCAATTAATAAAATTGATAGAATAATGGATTTCAAAAATAGTTGTTGGTCACAGCCCTGGTGATATCTGAGGGTTATTATTCGTCTGAAGTTTACTTGTTCGTCCATATTTTTGTTCGTCTGTCTTCATCAATTCATAGACTTTTTCGTGCATCTCTTTTCCATTTTTCTATTTGAACTTTAAAAATGGCCTTAAAAAGTCAGAGAAGTTGTAAATAGCATGAAAAAGTACAGACATTTAAAATAAGAAGTTTGTGGAAACCTGATCTTAGGCTCTTTTTTAAGGATCTGAATTTTGTTGTTGTTATTTGGGCTTTTTGTGCAGCTGGTTTCCTCAGACCGGTGGTGATATTTGGACCGATTGCTGATGTTGCTCGAGAAAAGCTGTCCAGGGAGGAGCCGGATCTCTTTGAACTTGCAAGTACGTTTAATATTGTTGCCCAACATCTTATTGTAGTGTTTATCATCATTTTTTAAGTGTTTTTTCATACATTTCTTCACATTTTTGCTTTCAGAGAGCGAACCCAGAGATGCCGGAACAGACCAACGAAGTTCGGGAATCATTCGTCTTCACACCATTAAGCAGATCATAGACAGAGTGAGTGTGATTGTTTTTAAACTTCGCCATCGAACATTCTGCCTTACTAAACCCGTTTTTATTTTAACCCTCTAAAGGACAAACATGCTGTGCTGGACATCACTCCAAATGCTGTGGACAGGCTGAATTATGCCCAGTGGTACCCTATCGTAGTCTTCCTGAATCCCGATAACAAACAGGGTGTGAAGAACATGAGGACGAGACTTTGTCCAGAGTCCAGGAAGAGCGCCAGGAAGCTTTATGAGCGAGCCATTAAACTGAGGAAGAATAATCACCACCTGTTCACCAGTTAGTAGGCACAGTTTGTTGGAAAACAGTGACTTTAAAACCCAAATTGCCTCCTTTATGCAATAGTTCTTCTTCCTTGTGAAGTGATTTTCATCCAAACTATTTCTGTCTAGCAACCATAAACTTGAACAATATGAATGACGGCTGGTACGGAGCGCTGAAGGAAACCATCCAGCAGCAGCAGAATCAGTTGGTGTGGGTGTCAGAGGGCAAGGTGAGACAAAGTCCCGCAGTGCTTCTGTCCTTCATGCTGCTGATCGGTGACAGACTCTTTGCTCCATTCAGGCGGACGGCACCACAGAGGACGACTTGGATATCCACGACGACCGTCTGTCCTACCTGTCGGCGCCAGGTAGCGAGTACTCCATGTACAGCACAGACAGCCGCCACACTTCCGACTACGAGGACACGGATACGGAGGGCGGAGCGTATACCGACCAGGAGTTAGACGAGACCTTAAACGATGAAGTGGGTCTGCCCACGGAGCCTGCCATCACCCGCTCCTCGGAGCCCGTCAGGGAGGACCCGCCCGTGATACAGGACACCCCCGGTTACCCTGGATACCAGCACCCGGTGCAGCCTGACCCCACCAGCAGAATAGACCCCGCTGGATTCAAAATGGCCGCTCCGCAGCAGGTAGGGTTGTTGACCAGTACTGGCTGAATAGATAGTAAACATATCACGACAGGGCGGAGCGTGAGCCTCTTTTTTTTTAATTTTATATCTTTCTGATTCCTTCTGGTATTTTGTAGAGATGCACCGATCAGAATCTCATGGCTGATTTCCGTTCTCTGGATTTGGTTTGTGGACACAGTTTGAGAAAGAGCAGAGATCTTGCTCCAGCAGAGCAAAAAATTAAGGAACACTAGCATTGGTTTTAGCTGTTAAGTTCTCAATATGACACACAATATCTTAAAAGTATGCATAATACATAAAAGAAAAAAGTACACAATGTTTTGCTGCTAATTGTCAACCCTACGACAGCTTGATGACCAGGTATTTAGAAAAAGTAGCGATGGGAAGGGAAGTAGTTCAGTTATGCTAGCTTGACTTTGATAATAGTAACCTGTAGGTGTGATGTGGACGTTGGTGTTTTGGTTCAGTTGAAAAATAAAAGACAGGCTACCTAAACACCAACAGATCATCAGTAGAGCAGGTTTTTAAATTAGCTAATCAACCGCTGCAGTGTTAGCTCAGCTAATAGCAGCGGAAGCTAATCTGCCACAGCGATCATTTTTTAATAATCGCAAAATAAACATCAAGGCTGAAAACAAAACTGTAACAGACCAAATATTCTTTGTGTGGGAAATGTTTGAGTGTTTCTGGTGTTGAAACCTGAAACTGGTAGTGGCGTTGTTATCAGTTGCTATGGCAACAAGCCTGTGTGTAGTGTAGCTGTCACAGAGAGTGAGAAAAAATTGGTTTTGAGTTGATCTTTGACTCGTTTTCTGCATTATTTTCCCCTTGCTGTGTCTTACTGCTCTAAATGAATAATTCCTCCATCTTCAGGTTAAATGTAGTTAACAGACTTGTTTCACGGCACGTAAAAGAATCGTCTTTTTGCCCTCCAGCGTTGTGCGCATGCGTGACATTTCCGAATATGAATCAATATAATCGGACAGTGTACTGGTGCATCTCTAGCATTTATTTCTTTATCAATAAACATGTTTTAAGTTATGTAATAGGTGTATCATCTATTCTAACCACATTTCTTTATCTTCTGACTGGTGAATGGAAGTAATCAGATCGTAGTGTTGGGGTGAGATGTGTTTTGTGTGCCCTTGGCGGCGCTGTGTCATAAATGTCTCTTAACGATACTTCACAGCAAGGTGAGGCTGCTCTGCCCTCGCTGCCTCCGCCGGTGGCAGCCTCCCCAGCTGCTGAGCAGCCTGTACAACTAGAGGAGCCGCCTGCTGCAGCCGCAGCTCCTCAGGCGGACTCTCTTAGCTGCCCCAGCCCTGCCCCTGAGCTAATTCCGCCCCCACCACCACCACCTCCACCACCACATGAACCCCCTGGTCCAGAACCAAAGGTATCCGCTGTTTCACCAGCCACTCGGACCGGGCCCGGCTCCCCAGCCTGCTCTTTTTAACTTGCCTGTCTTCTCACACATGCTTTCCACTCGCTATCTGCATGTCATGTCCACACTGTGTGACTCACTGAGCCCACTGTGAGCCTCTGGTTCCCAGAGGAAATGTGCGACTCGCTTGTCCACATGCACCACAGTGGGCTGGGAGACCAGAAGGACTGGTTACATCTGAGTCTCTGATCAGGGTGAAGACATCCACAACCAGCCCTAACTGTTGCCTCTTACTTCCTTTGCATGGCTCCTGATGTTTTGTTTTTGTTTATTTTTTTGGGTTCCTTTCAGCTTTGACTCTCTACTGTAGATGAACAGTAGCAGCACTGACGGTGGCATTGTAGTGGGTAGCTGTGTTGTCTGTTGTAGTGCTAGTAGTTTGACATTGCATAAGTTGCAAACTGAATGTTTGTTGCATGATGAAAGCTAATCTGCAGACAGTACTCTGACGTATTAATACCTCAAACTTTGCTGCAAACTCGACACATTTCCCCTGTTGAGTGGATTCCAACATATCAGCCTCCTTCCTTTACTGTCTGCAGGCTACACATCATATGTTTGAAATGAGGCCTTTCAGAAATGTGTAAATTGTTAAGAGGTTCCCAGTAAAACATAATTGGTAAAATTCAGTTTCAGTTTTCCTGAAGGGCATCTTGTCAAACAGGCATTCAGAAACATTTTTGAAGAAGAAACAAAAATAAGCTTGTAATTTTATCAATTGGTCCAGGATTTATTTATTTCAAACCATTCGGTCAGCATTGTGAATGTTGAGCTTCTTGAGGTTTCAGTTTATGGTACCTTGCAAAAATATTCACACACCTTGAACTTTTCCACATTTTATATTAGAGCCACAAACTTCAAGGCATTTTATTGATGTTTTGTGTCATAAAGCAACATGAGATGGTGTGATATTATTAAGATGAAGGAAAATGATACATGGATTTATGTTTGGGTCTTTTTATTCCTGAGGTTTTGACTGCCATGTTTCACCTAAAACATTTTTTACCTTTTCAAGATCACAAATGTTCTCAGATAGCCTGGATGTATAATCAAAAAGTATATACATTTGTGCCAGAATGTGTAATGTATATGTAAAACTCCCTAAAAAAAAGGTTCAAATTGTTTAATAAATGGGTGTGTGTGCATTTAATAAGTACTTCTTCAATTTAAATAAAATATAGTATAATTTTTTCAGCCAAAACCACTGATTTTTGTGGAGCTAATTTAGAAATATTTGCAAGAAATTTTAAATGTTTGCACTTATGTGGGACAATAAATGTGACTTTTACTTGCCATCTTGATCACGGTTTAAAGATTCCCATCAGTTAAGGCTGAACATGAAATACTGCCACCTGCAGGTGGGAGTTAGCAAACTCAATGTTTTTGACCATTTTTGTGGAAATGTTCAGTGAACGTACAATTATGCATTAGTGCAAATAAAATGTTGGAGTTTGCTGGTTTTTGTGGGAATTTCCAAAAAATTGGAGGGGCAGATGAATGTAATTTGGAAATAAATTTATAAAAACTGCTTTGATTCAAACCTGTAACTGTTTTCTTGAAGGTTCTGTTCATGTGTTTCTCTAAAGTCGGATTTGACCTCTGGGTCTACAGTTTGACAGATGACATTTTTTAGATTTTTATTTTCGAGTGATTCTGAAAACCTTTTATTCTTTTCCAACAGTTCAGTTTTGACCACAAATGGGTGCAAAACCTTGTTGATATTCTTGTTTATAATGTCTAAAAAACATAATTTTGCAATTGCCGTGTTTAAATTAAATAAGAAACGCAATAAAATCAGACATGAATAAGTTTGTTTGTGCGATGAGTCAATGAAAAACATGCCACATCTTCCCACCACTTCCAGTCCGTTCCAATTTATGCAATTTTACGGCCAATGGAAACCCATCTGTTTCCACAGTTTGGTATCTTTGTCTTAATAACACATGATTGAAATAAAATGCACTTGAGATTGTGGCTGTAACAGAACAAAATCTGGGGAAGTTCCAAGAGTGTGAATATTTTCGCATGGCATTTTATTAGGAATTTCTTCTGGTGTTTTAGGAGAAATAACTTTTCCTAAACTGGGTATCTTCACTAATGATATCCAACAAATAAATATAATTGTTGCCATTTCTTTACAGATGTACAAGAAAGATCTATACAACATGGAGGACCCAGTGCGGATCAACCACGGTCTGAAGCAGTCTCTGAGCTACAGTCACCAGCCGTCGTTTCAGGACAAACAGCCATACCGCGAATACGACCACCCGCCTTATGGATACGACGGAGGCGGCTACGCAGAACCAAAGCCTCACAACTCTGACTCTCACCTGCACTACGACAACCGTGTGCCTCATTACAGCGAACAGTGGCCCCCATACGACCAGCAGACCTCGTCCTCGCAGCCCGCCGGGTACCAGCCGGGCCACCAGCAACCAATGGGCTACAGTCCTCGCTCCCCCTACGAGGGGGAGTACAGCCCGCCTCAGCCACGCTACGACGAGGCCCCGGCGCTGGGCTACGACAGCAGAGCGCGGCACAGTAAACCCGGGCCCATTCGGTACGACGAGCCCCCTCCCCCACCTCCTGCTAGCTACGAAGCCCGATCTCCGTATGAGGCAGAAACCCGCAGCTTTCCCATCAACTCCCCTCGCTCGCCGGAGCCTCCAAAGCACTACTATGGTGACTCTGGGCTGAGGCCCACCTACATGTCTGGGCTTCCAAACCGAGGTTACAAGCCAGGGATACACGAGCCGATCATGAACTCCGAGCCCGCCGCTGTCCCCCCTCCAAAACCAGACGCCCTGCCTTCACCAGGAGAGCCAGCAGTCACTCCGACCTCCAAACCTCTTCCTCCTCCCCCACGGGAAGACCTGGATGAAGATCCGGCCATGAAACCGCAATCAGTCCTCAACAGAGTCAAGATGTTTGAGAATAAACGCTCAGTTTCTATGGACAGAGCTAAAGAGGGAGAGTCTTCAGTGCTCCGGGTAAATAATGACACGTTAGTGGGAGATTTTTAACTGGTTGACGCAGCGAAATGTTCCTTTATCTATTTAAATTTTTGCATACAACCTTCAAAAAACGAGATTTAATTCACCGTCCATATGGTGGAAAACTTGCTCATCAGAGGGAGAAATCACTGAATCAGGATTTGCTTTTTGTTCTCCAGCCTGCAGATGTTCCTAAACCTGTGAATGCTCCCGCCCCGGTCCCGAAAGCCAACTCCCTGAGCAACCTGGAGCAGGAGAAGTCCACCTATAGGTGAGCAGGCTGTTTCCTCAGAACAAAAGGAAAATGCAAAAGATTTAAGGAGAGATGTTGTTGTTGCTTTTGCACCACCTAGTGGTCAAAGTTTTTGCCTGTCAGTGGGCCCCTCCAAGGTGTGAAATGTTTCTTTTATTTTATTCTTGCAGCCTAAAATTACTGATTTTGCAGCAGCTTTTTCAAAAAGTTACTTTTTTAAGCTTATTTTTGCCATTTTACAACAAAAGTTGGAATCTCAAAAAACATAAACAGGATTTTTCATAACATTTTCTCATATCTTCTTAAAATGGCATCTAATACAAATCAAATCAAATCCTGATGAGTTTTCAAAGGTAAAAAGAAGAATTAAATATCTCAAAGCAACAATATTATCGTGTATCGCGATAACTGCTGGGACAATTAATCGTCCAGCAGTGTTTGTTGTCGTGTTCAGCCTTCAGCTGAGGCCTCCTGGTTTACCTAAAGACTAAAGTGACACTCAGAGTTCATATGCAAATCTTTATATTCTTTCTTTTGCACGTTTTTTTCCTCTTTTGTCTTCAGGGCTCCTGAGCCACAAAAGCCTCATTCAAAGCCTCTGGATGATGTAGTGCGCTCCAACCACTACGACCCAGATGATGATGAGGAGTACTACAGGAAGCAGCTGTCCTACTTCGACCGGCGCAGCTTCGACAGCAAGGCAATGGGTCAACCCAGTCCGGGTATCAACCGGTTCCACGACCTGTCCAAGCCTGCCCAGCTGTCCTACCCTTACAACAGGTAAATGACACACCCGGCACCAGCAGCACAGCTGGTTCCCAGCGGTCAGAACTGGGTTGAAATCCTGGAAAAGGATTCAATTTTAATTAACTTCATTAGGAGCTTGATTTCTGTATAAAGTCTTTGAAAGTTCTTCATATTCAAACAGCACAGTTTGATTAAAAACCTCCAACTTGACAAGTTGAAACCGGAGATTTTTATCCACCTAATAAAAAGAAAAACAGTTTTCCCTCAATATCTGAAGTTAAATCAGACTAAACTTTTCTTATTTCAGGTCAGTTAAAGTTACCAAAAATAATACCAGTGTTATTTTTTGCAGGGTTGAGTCTGTGGAGAAGGTGAGCCCAGTGGAGAAAAGATACGAGCCTTTGGCCCAAATCAGCCCCTCCACTCAGTACGGACCCCCGGCTCCAGCCATCCCACCCAACACCTTGTCCAAACTCAGCCCTGGTGACGGTAAGTTACAGAAATAATCCCCAAACAAACCCAAATAGTCACTTTATTCTCTTGTGACGTTTCCTAGTTCATACTTTGCACTTTAAATCATAATTGTTGTGCCTCTAAAATATGTCTTTTTACATTTATAAATTATTAAAATTATTTCCTGTCTTAATACTTCAAACAAGGAAAATCTTAAGAGACTTTGAAATGTCTTGAAATGTGCTGCACAAATAATTAAAATTGATTTTAAATGCTAAATGTTTATATTCTCTGTATAATTTTGGCTGAATTTCTGCCCATAATATGTTATTTCAGCAAATTAAGTTTTTTGAGGCTCCAGATTCCCAAATTAGTTGACGATTATTTCAATAATAAATTAATCGAATTATTTGTTTTAGTCCTAGTTTTAATCTGTAAGTCGATATGTAAAGATTTTGTCTCCTTTCTTCCTTTCCAGTCAATTCCATCCCTGAACCACTGAGCTCCCCGAATCCTAAACCCGACCTGGCAGCTCTCAGGCCGACTAGCAGGGACGAATCCACGCCAGGCGGCTACCTGCCACCCAGAGGCCTCCCCGACAAAGTCCCCGTCAACGGCACCGACGCGCCGCTGCCGAAAACCCTGGGCGCGCCGCCTTCGACCAGCTACAACCGCTACGTCCCCAAGCCTTACACCAGCGCGGCCCGGCCCTTCGAGCGCAAGTTCGACAGTCCAAAGTTCAACCACAACCTGCTGCCGAACGACACGCAGGTGAAAACGGACCTCCTCAGCAAGCCGGGGGTGGTGAGCAACGCCTCAGTGAAACCTCAGCTGTCGCCGCAGCCCCTCGACCACGACAGCGGCCTGGACACCTTCACACGCACCATGGACAACAGGCCCAAATACCAGCACAATAACATCAACGCCATTCCCAAGGCCGTCCCTGTAAGGTGAGGCAGCAGAGCGCTCAGAGGGAAATCACTGAGCGGCGGAGAGAGACATCGCACTCACTACGTCTCCCATTTTTAATTTCCGATACTGATATGAGGATCAGTATCGACCGATACGATACAGAAAAACGGTGCTGAATTAACAAAAAACATTTCATTTTAAAACAGACATAAACTAGAACATTCAGCAAACAGTGTGAAAGCTGCATGCTGAAGGTTTTTGGTGAAAATATAAAAATCTCTCCCAAACATTATTAGAAATCAGTGCAGAATAGTGCTTACAAAGCTAAACTCAAAGGTCACAACAGTTTACAAGCTAAAACTAGATAAAATACTAATGATTGCATTTAGGTTAGCAGTAGCATGTTGACATAACCCAGGCAGAGTGAAAAAATCCATGTAAAAGCTAAACCTAGGTAAAAACCTGAAGCTAGCTATAATTTAAATCATAGCTTTGAAGCTAGCACTAGCATGGTGCTAACGATGCTACATGCAGAACAAAAAAAATAATGTTAGAGCTCAACTATTGGACTGCACTTTGTCATTTTCAGTTTTTATGATTTGAACACCTGGAACAGGCTTGCTGCTGAAATGTGCTACACAAATAAACCTTGATGGGTTCATTTTGTCCGTTTCATAACGAAAACTCAGCTACTTTTCCCTTAAGGTTTGTTCTCCCTTCCTCTCTGACTGATGATCCCTTACGTCTTGTCCGCCTCAGCCCCAGCGCCTTGGACGATGACGATGAGGACGAAGGGCACACAGTGGTCGCCACGGCCCGCGGCATCTTCAACAGCAACGGAGGGGTCCTGAGCTCCATCGAGACAGGCGTCAGCATCATCATCCCCCAGGGCGCCATTCCCGAGAGCGTGGAGCAGGAGATTTACTTCAAGGTGTGCCGGGACAACAGCATCCTGCCGCCCCTCGACAAGGAGAAAGGTCAGCACTCGGATCCTCCCTACCCCGATTATGTCAGAGAATGACTTACAGCCTCCAAGAAAATCCTTGGAAGACAAAGTGCTTGTGAGCTTCGGATAGTAATTAGAGGAGCTTTTTTAAATGTCAAGTTTAGTTCTGCTACTTTGGCTGGATTTCATATGGAAAAAAAACATAAAAGGTTGTTTTGGCCTGAGCTTCTGCTGATATATTAAGGGACCTACTATGTGAAATTGACATTTTGAACATTTTTGTGCTTCCATTCAGATTTCTGCTGCTTATAAAAACAACCCAAGCACTCAAAAAAAAAAACACCTTCAATTATTTTGGTAATAAGTTCATATGTTTTGGTGTCTGGAAAATGAGCCATCTCAAACATCTTGATTATTGAGTCACATTCAACAGGCAGGATGCCATTACCTAGTAACCCCAGCTGAGCCCAGCCATGTTACCTAGCAACCCTGGCAGAGTTCCAGCCCCGTTACCTAGCAACCCCAGCAGAGTTCCAGGCCCCTTACCTAGCAACCCGGCAGAGTTTTAGCCCTGTTACCTGGCAACCCTGGCAGAGTTCCAGCACGTTTAGTCAGCCGGTTTACTGCTGCCATGTCCTGCACTGCAAAATCACAAAATCTTGCCAAGTATTTTTGGTTTAGTTTCTAATGCAAATGTCTTTGAAATAAGACAAAACTAAATTATAAGTAAAACAATAAAGAAAAATTGTGAAGTCAATAATTCCTTAATATTGACGGAAAAGCACTACCTCCGTTGGCAGATTGCTCCATTTCTGACATGAGAAAAACGTTTTGTTATAAGTGAAATAGTCTGCCAGTGGAACTAGAACTTTTTAGGAATTACTTACTTAGAAGAAGCATCTTACATCTTGCTGAAAAGTTACATGCAAGTTAGTTTTGTGCTTGTGTACTAAGATATTTGCATTAGAAAGTAGACCAAAAAATACTTGGAATGATTTTGTGTTTTTGCGGTGTGTACAATGGCTGCTGAAAAAGTTTTGTTGTCGACTCACCATCCAGAAACCACTTCCTGGATTCTTGTTGGTTGTGCTGGAGGCTCCACGTCTGCTTTTCAGAGATGTAAAGTTGTATAATTGGGTATTTATTTGCAGCCATTTTTGCAAGTGAATGTAAACGTTGAGTTGGGGGATGTAGCTATCAGCACCTTATCTGGATTTAAAGTGACAGGAGGCTCTGAAACATCTCAATCTGATTATCTAAGGATGATTTTGTGCAAAAAATTTAAAAATCATGTTTTATATATTCTATAGACCCTAACCTGTTCAAGGAAACACAATAGGCCACCTTTAGGAAGCGTCCTGTTAACCGGGACGTCTTTAAGATTGTTGGAAAGGGTAAATCAACATGAATATCTTTCCCTGTGAGCTACCATAAGATGATTGTTTGGTTTGCAAAAGATTCTTTTTAGCTACAGGCCTGATCCGTAGATGATTTAGAACTTCCTTAGTGTCGCGTTCATTTATCAAGCTGTCCAGTCAGTTAACGTTGAGTTTTGACCCCAGACTCTTCGGTATGCTTCATTAGTTAAAGGCTAATCTGTTTCCATTGCTAAATTCCTTTCTGCTTAGTGGGTGGAATTTAAATCCTGTCGTGTTTCTGTGCAGGAGAAACGCTGCTAAGTCCGCTGGTGATGTGTGGCCCCCACGGACTCAAGTTCCTGAAGCCGGTGGAGCTGCGCTTACCTCACTGTGCGTCTATGACCCCTGATGGTTGGTCTTTTGCTCTAAAATCCTCCGACTCCTCGTCGGGTATGCTGTCCTCTCTCTCTGTCCTTTTGGGGTCTGTGGGATGGCTTTGGTCAAACATGGAGATCCAGAAACGATAATCTGGACTCTTTAGCTTTCCGTAGGCCCCTTATTTATTTTTTGTAAATCTAATCTGTGTAGAAAATGCAGAAAAATGAATCTGTGAATAATAGGACTGGGCGATAAATCGATTTGACCAATTAATAAAATTCTTTGGTTTTCGAAGGTAAAATTTTGGGAAAATCTGTATTTTTGTCACCAATGGGTTTCCGCGGTTCAGAGTGATGTCAGAGCCGCCATCTTGTTTGACTAGCTTGTTTTTTGTCTTTAAATTCAGGTCCAGGCTAAGATTTTAAATTATACACTTGTACTAATAACACTGAAAAAATCCTACGACAATGAAGTCGAAATAATGCGAGAATAAACTCATAATATTACCAGAATGAAGTTACAATAATAAGAGAATTAAGGAGTAATTTTACAAAAAAAAAATAGCAAAAAATTAAAATCCGCATAAACTGAGTTGGTCTTGATAAACCAATAGAAGATCTTTCCCCTAAAATCTTCTATATTAAGTTGTTCTGGTAAAATTGTGTTTATATTCTGAATATATTCTCATTATTAAATATAAATTCCCATAGGCTGGACCTAATGCTGCGTCGTTTAACTCAAAAAAGGGACCATAAAAAAAATATATATTTTATGTTTGTAATTTCTTTAAGAAAGAAAGTGACAAAAATGCTTTGAGTATAAAAGATCTCCAGTAGCAGTCAGTTTTGAAACAAATCTGAAGAACCCTCTGACTGAAGACTATCATGAGATGCTAGCAGCTCAATTTCTGGGCGGCAGAGACGATGTAATTTATCGTAGTGTGTCGTGAATGAGACCATCACTGCTAATCTGCCTCGGTTGCTTTTGCTACGTCTTTCATTCCTGTCTGGCCGTTTCATTAGATTGATGGAAGACATGGATTGAACTTTTCAGTTCTCTGGAACTATTTGAGTCGTAGAGATGTTAATCAGCTGCGCCGGGTTGTAAAGGCAATCCCCTGTTTCCATGGTTACGGAGGCAGATGTGTCGGTAGTTGGTGTAAAGAAAAACAAACAAATCACAACTCAATGCCCCTTTTCGATACAATTCCCAAATCTTTCTGCAGAAGCAATTCTTCAGTCTAATATCTTAACTGCTTGGTGGCAAAAAACAACATATTGTTATTTATACATTAATTATGCATGACTTTTAAGGAAAACTTGATTATGTCAAATTTGTAGAAGTTCCTCTTAATGACCCCACCAGGATAACTCTACTTATGTTTGAAAACTGACCTTGAAAATCCTTGAAAAGTGCTTGAATTTCAGTGGCAAACATTTACAAACTCCTGATTTTTAGAAATTTTCTTGGCACCAGATTTGGTCCCAGATTGCAATTCTCCCCCCGCCATGTTTCATAAGCGTGTTGATCAGCGTCATTCGGTCAAAACTCGTGTTTTTCATCGTTCTGCTGCGGCTCTGGAGCCGAGAACCTCGGCATCGACCCGACCCAGTTACAGAGGCTTCCTTTGTGGCGCCTCTCACAATAACGCTGCTTGTTCTCGGATCTTTGTTCAGTCTGAGGAAATTAACAGTCGCTTCGAATTTCTCCCCGTCTGCAGAGGTGGCCGAGTGTTCAAAACATTTTTACATCCAATATGCTCCTTAGGTTGCTGAAGAAATCTGATTTTAATAAACCGGTGATCTGGAAATAGACAATCACCCACTAGGGCGGAAACGATTAATCACGATTAATTGATTATTCAAATAGTCATCAGCTAATACAGAGTCAAAAAAGGGCCATTTGCTGAAAGAACAATATAGTTGGAGTAGAAATGAAGCCAAAACTGTATAAAAATTATAAGCATTTTGCATTGAGGATAAAAAAATAACTTTCTAATCATATTCTGCCCAAATTCAAGTGGCAGTTTCAGCTTCACCCAGTTCAAAATGTATAAACTAAAGGAACGCTACTTTATTGCATTTTAGGCCTTAAAATTTTTATTTTATCATCTACAAAAGGAAATTAACTATTTAATTTCATCTTTTTATGCATTTCCAATATTGTGGTTCAGTTATGTTGTGCCAGTTTTATTTGATTAATTAGTTAGTCAGAATAATCGATTACTAAATTAATCATTAGTTGCAGTTTCTAAGATTCTGAGATTAGCCTCAAAATTAATGATTTTATTTCTAGCAAATTTTTGATTTTTCAAACTCAGAACTTTTTAGATTAATCTCAACAAAACCTGGAACCTTGGAAGTTTCTGTCTTTTGACTCTAAAATTTTCAACTTAAGAAATTTTGAACATTTTAAAGTTTTTTTTTTCTGAAAATTTCTTAGATTAACCTCAAGGTTTCAGTTTTTCTTGCAAATTTTTTGACTTTCTAAACTCATAAATTTCCCATTTTTTTACTTTAATCTCAAAATTTCTTTTTTTTTTGGTGGCGATTTCCTCCTTTCTTTTCTACATACAATCCTTGTAATACGCCGTTCTACAGTATTAACCTAAATATCATTTAAAGGCAAAAATGCAATCAAATATTTATTTTGTTTTGTATCATTTATCACATATTTTAATGATGTTTCATTGCATTTTAAGCTGGATTTTATTTCATTATTACCCAAAGCAGCAATACAAACTTTAAGGTTATCAGGATAAGTTTTAGACAATCGCCTCCGTTTCTTTTCGTCGTTCTGCACCTCTGACTCCGGCTGCGTTTTTCCCTGCAGGTGATCCTAAAACCTGGCAGAACAAATCTCTCCCTGGAGATCCGAACTACCTGGTGGGTGCAAACTGCGTGTCTGTGCTCATTGACCATTTCTGAAGACGGCGACAGCTGGCCTGTTAAAGAATGTGCTGAACGGTCGGGTATGAACTCCTTCCTCTCACGTTGTTTACGGTGCCCCAAAACTTTCAAACGCAGAGAAACGTTCACACAAAGCGAGTCGGAGGAGGAGGAGGCCGGACTTTTGTTCATTTTTCTTTCTCCTTTTTTTTTTTTCATTTTTTTGTTTTTGGTGCTTTCAAGGCTTGCAAAAAGAAAAAAAAAACCAAGTTATTTAATCTAAGGAACTGAAGATGGAATGCATGACCAGTGCTACAGGACTGGATAATCTCACTTTGACATTTTTAGCTCATTTTTTGTAAAAGGTTGCAGTGGTGCGACAAAGAAGAAGAAGAAAAAAAAAACAAGATTTTGTGTGCTGTAAAGACGAGAAAGAGAAAAAACACACAAACAGCTAAATTCATATAAGCAAAACTTTTGTTTTTGCGAAGGATCTCCGAGGACTTCACGAAGGAAGACGTAGAAAAATAATGAATGAAAGTATTAAGCATTAGCATCAGATTCCCCGTTTGTTTGGAAACAGAGCGCTCTCTGATTTAATCTGCTGTTTCAGTTTTCTTTTTGTCGTTTTGTTTTTTTTTTGTAGGGGAAAAAAAAAGAAGAAAAACTTTTACCGTAGATAAATATACTGACTTGATTTTCCAGAAACTCCTGCTGTCTAGAGATCTATGCATGTGCTACGACTCAGGTCCAGAAGCCTGCTAACGACTAAGTTCAACACATGAAACCCCATCGTTACACTGCAAGCAGTGATGCCTTATCTGCATATTAACTTTTCAGTGAAAACCTTCAAATACATCGGATCCTTGAGTTGTAACGATTATCCACGCAGAGGGGGAAAAAAAAACAACATATTTCTGCATTTCTCTTGGATTTAGCACAGAATAATTGGGGCTGACGATTTAAAAAAGAAAAAAAAAAAACAGTATGCTTTCTTTTACTGCTATGCATATAAAATCTGAGGAAATACACAAAGCTAGAAGATGTTTAAAAGACGTGGCTGTACATACTGCTAGCATATGGCCTTGGTTCTCTGTAAATGACCTTTTGTACATCTTTGTTATTTTGTATAAAAGAGAAAATGGTTTGTTTTAAAAGAGAAAAAAAAAAAAGAGAGGAAGAAGTGGTTACATTGGTTATGTTTATATTCTGGTTATACCCCTGAGCCTTGGAACTGACATACGCAGTAATAAGTCCAACTTTTCTACCAACATATACACACAGACAGATACACTACTTAAGGCATTTTTAACTGTCAGAAAACTTTTTATTCTTATTTACAAACTAGAGAAGTGCTTGGTTTAACTGATTTTAAAAAGATGTACTTGAGGGGGGCTGCTTTGAAGAGTGGTCCCTTCCTTTATTTGTGATACTGGATGCGGTATTGTGTGCCCTGAAATGTATTTTTGTACTAATAGACGATTTATTATGGCACATCAGTACTATTTTTCTTTTGATATGATAACACAGCTTCAAACCAACTCTAGTTTTATTTTCCCGTGTGGCCGACATTCTTTTTATTTATTTTGATTTTTATTTCCGTTCAGTTTTGGTTCTTTTTTCTTTGCAACACATTTCTAAGTATACCACTGTATTACTAAATAAATTCATTTATAAAGTAAAGGGTTCTAGTGTTTTTATGCACATCTACAGGATGTAGTTTATTGCAGTAATTATATTTAAAAAGTGAAACTTATCAAAATTGTGTTAAGGAATATTACAATTATAGCTCATTTTCCTTCCACTCAACTTTCTATAAACGTTCCCTTGGATCACATTTCTGTATTAAAATCTTTGGTTTTTAGCTAAATATTCAGATTTGTTCTTTTAAGTTTGTCAGCTTTAATGAGTTCATAAAAAAAAGTTTCACTTGTTGAATTTAATTGCTGACAAACATATTTAATATTTAAACACCTGCAACATTTCCAGGTTGTGAGTCTATATTGGTTTGTTTTAAATGACGTGAATAGATCAAGAAACAATTTTTCATACTGAAAAACTTCATTTTAAACTTAAGACAGATTAATTGAGCCTGTAGGGTTTTTTTATGTGGTAAAGAGGCAGAATTATAAAACTAACGACTAAATGTTCGCAGCAGCATTTTAAATGTGGAATATTATGTAAAATTAACCAATTTTTTTGTTTGTTTTAGTTTTACTGTGTTATTCCTTCATCAAAAACATACCTGTCAAGTTGCTGTGATTCTGTCACACATTTCCATGTCGAATCGCCACGGCAACCACTTTTAGTGCCATTCAGCTCCTTCAGACTAGCCAGCAGCAATTAGCAAACACCTGGTGGAGCTCAGAGTAAAACATCAGTGGAAGCTTTTAGCCGAAAAATGCTCTGGTTTCACTGATGAGGGCAAAGAAAAAAACCCTCAAAGCATCATGCAGCCACCACCGTGCTTCAAATGAAGGAAGGATTAAAAAATGGAAGAAAGGAAGAAAAGAAAGAATGAAGAAATGTAGGGAAGGATGGATAAATGGATAAGGATAAATGAATGAATTTTGTTAATTCCGATCATTTTGGTCCATTAACTTCAGCGAGAACAAAAAGGTGTATGTAAACTTCTGGTTTTATCTGTATGAAAAGTTGCTGATAGAAAAAGCAAACAGGAATATTTTTACATCGTCACCATTTAATTAAAAACTGATTTGAAGTCTAGATGATGAATTTAAAAAACCTCTAAAGCTGCAAACGCATTAATAAAAAAAGTCTCTTCAAGCTAGAAGTTCCTCCCTGAGATTAGTCAATCGTTTCGCTCCACGCATGAGAAGAAGTTACATCTTCAATTAAAACACAAAGTTCACTTCAGAGTTAAGTTTCTGTTAGAGCTTCATTGTTCCTGCAGCGATGGCGCCGTGGATCTCCTCCGTCAGAGGGACGTACTTCTTCTGGTCCGGGTCCAGGAAGTAAAGCGGGTCGCTGATGAGCGCGGGGTCGAATCCGTCCTCCACCAGCTTCACCTTCTTCATCTTGAACGTTCCCGTCATCTCCAGGGACGGCTGCCGAAACAGGACAAACTTAGCCAAACTCAGGAAGAGCAACAACTTCATCAAACGGCTGGATCTAGAAGAACCTACGGGGTTCCATTTGTGCCAAAAAGAAGAAGTAACTTGTGTAGATGTTGTTGGTCTATGTTGTTGCTATGCAACTTTCACTGATGTGTATGGTTTTGATGCTTTATGGGTATATCTGTTTGTTCCACAAGGACGCAAGTAAATATCAGTAAATTTGAATATATCATTAGATGCAGTTAATATTTGTAAAGCTGAGTGATATATTTGTTGTGCTTTTCATTTCTACCTGAACCCGAAGGAATCTGGGTCTTGCGTAGGCCGGCAGGTAGGAGACGACTTGCTTGTAGACGTCTGCAGAGTCGAAGGTTTCTCCTTCTTTCAAAGTGACGGCCGCCATGCCGATCCGACCCTCGTGACCTGATGGTTCGGAACAAGCAGGGGAGAGGAACCCATTTCAAGCTGGTAGTGATCGGTTAATCTTCTTAGGTTTATGGCCTATACAAAACACGTTCATTACATTTTCACACACAATCATTCTTAGATAATGAGACTGAAACTGATTTATGGCCTCTAGTCACTTTAAATAACCTGCTGCTGGCCACGGCTCCCAACTCATCAATCGCGCGCTCACGTGAAAATGGCTGCAAACAGAAGTGCAATGATACAACGAAAAGCAGAAGTGGAGCCTCCTGCACAACCAAAGAATCGAGTAAGTTGTTTCTGGAACAACATTCCAGCAGCCGTTGTACGGCGCACATAGCAGTAAAACCAGCTGGAGCTCAGCTTTGGTTGCTAGGTAACGGGAGGTTTCAAAAAACATCAACTTGTTGCCGAACAATCACTGGGCTTTTTTATGAAACACAAGCACTGCAAAAACAACAAAATCTTACCAATGATCTTGAAATGAGACAAAACTAACTTAAAAGTAGCTTTTCAGCAAGACATAGCTCAATAAAAAATGTACTAGCTACAACTAGAAACACTTCTTCTACCTTGTTGCAACTAGGTAAGAAGAAGTGTTTTTGCAGTGTATGGAAGTACAAAATGTTCAACATCCAAATTTTTCATAATGAGTCACATTTGGTGCAGTAAAGTACTTTTTTACCTTCCACTTTAACGCCATAAACATTTGCTTCTAAGATGCAGGCAGCCAGAGTGAGGATGTCTGCAACCTCTGACGTGGCGACGTTTTCACCTTTCCACCTGAAACCCAAACGAGAAAAAGACGATTGGAGCGTCTCCGTTGGTCTCAGAGCGGCAGGTGATCCGCGAGCCTCCGCTCACCTGAACGTGTCGCCCACTCGGTCCTGAAAATAAACAAACTTTTCGTGGTCGAACCGAAGCAGGTCGCCGGTGTTGAAGTACATGTCGCCTTTTTTCAGGACGTCGTAAAGTCTCTTCTTCTCCGTCTGCTGCTTGTTGCCGGCATAGCCGATAAACGGAGAGCGGCGAGTTATTTTCCCGACCAAAAGCCCAGTTTCACCTGAGCAAAATGAAAGACGGTAAGAGCAAATACATGATGCTCATAAAACTGAAAAGTCTGATTACGGCTGAGCAATCAGTCAGTTTTATTGATCTAATTTTTGTTGCTTTTTCACCGAGCAGTTTATTCAGTTTATAAAGTTGCAGCGAAATCTTTAAGAGTTTGTTGTTGTGATGTGAAAAACGGTGGAAAGCTTCAGGTCAGCGTACGGAAACCAAACTGCTCATCACTCACCGGTTTCTGCTTTGATGCACAGACCCTCCGCGTTTCTGACCGGCTCCTCCTTCTCGATGTCAAACTTGATCAAAATGTAAGGAAAGAAAAACTGGGAGGGAAGAGAAAACGCCTCATCAGCAGTGAAACAGAACCTCCTCATGTCCTCCGATGGGAGCAGCTTCACGTTAGACGACGGATCAAAACAGAACATTAAAGCATTAAAGTGAAATTCAGGAAACTTTGACGACTGTAGCGCTCCGACTGGAGCTCCCAGTTTCCTCAAATCAAATGAAATTGGCGTCAAATGTTTGATCAAGCAGGAATAAAACCAATTTTCCAAATTAGAAAAGATCTTTTCGAAATCCACTTAAAATAATGCAGCTCATTTTCACACATTTTTTAAATGATCCATTTTCTACACTTGAAATGACGTTAGAGCGATCGTCTCTCACCTGGTGCAGAAAGTTGATGCGTCCCACCGCTCCGATCTTGGACGTGTAATTGAGGAAGCCGATGTTTCCCTCGGTGGCGGCGTACAACTCTCTCACCTTGATGTCGCCGAATCGATTCAGGAACTCTCTCCACACCTCGCTCCGGACTCCGTTCCCGATGGCGATTCGAACTTTGTGGTTTTTCTCGTTTTCTTTCTGCAAAAAAAAAAAAAAAACAGATTGAAATTGCAGCCATACAGAAAACAATGTGGAAGGAAAACCACACCTGGATTCTCACCTTCGGCATGTTGCAGAGGTAACGCAGCGTCTCGCCGATGTACTGCATCGCCGTCACGTTGTACTTCCTGCAGTCGTCCCAGAACTGAGAGGCTGAAAACTTCCTCCTCAGAACGAGCGTGAGACCTGGAAATAACGGCCAATCACATGACGCATCTGCAGAAAGTGGGAATGCACTGGGGTGCCACGCTGGAACGGGCGCCAAACATGGGGCTCTGTTTGCAAACTAAACTAAATATTTAGTTTGGGAAATAAATATTTATTTTCCAAAATAGCTCAGACCTATATTTATATTTAGATCATCACAAAGAAGGAAGAGAAACATCAAAATAAAAGCTGGATTTTGCAGACCTTGATGTAAACTCTGCTTCTGAATCAATTCATATTTTCGTTACAAGCTAAATATTTAGCGAGCAACGTCAATATTTAGTTTTAGTTTAATTAAATATTTAGTTTGAAGCTTTTTATACATGTAGGAATAACATGCTGAAAATATAACTTTAAAAAATTAGCACATTATTTTCTTTATGACCAAATTGTTGCTGCACCCAATAGCCAATAATTATTCCACCAATATTGGAATAATACTCTGTATTTTCTGTACTTGACGGCTGTTTGTGTATTGAAAACCTCCAGCTGATGCCTAAAATGTCAGGAAGCAGCTGGCAGGTGTTTCGCTCGTCCTCCCAGCTCACCTCTCTCGATGCCTCCCGTCATCCCGATGAGGAAGCCGGCGCTGTGGTACAGGGGAAGGTTGATGTAGAAAATGTCGTCTGCTGTGGTTCCACTCGATGCCTGGACGAAGGCCCCGGCCCACATCCGCTCATGGGTGACGACGGCCGCTTTAGGCAAACCTAACAAACATCACAAAATCCCCTCAGAGCATGAAGCTGCAGCTTGACGCCTGCTGACGCAGAATAACGGCAGAATAAACCAGAGCAGAGGTTTAATTCCTCTGCTCTGGTTTAATTATCTGTAAAGTCGGTTTTTTATTCCACGCTCACTGCTTTCACGTTTCCAGGTGTGCAGCTGCTTTTATTCATGCACCGACGCAATACCTGCTCACTGAAACAAGCAGGTGAGGCGAGCGGCCGGCTGGTGAACATCACAGGGAATTTAGCAGCTAAAGAGCCCAAAGGTTTCCATCTGAACAGGAAGTGATGTCATCAGGGGAGGAAGAGGAGTTCCTGACCAACTGGTACGATGGCGGACAAGGAAGAGTAAATTTCCGCCAACAAACTCTGAAATTTTCAGATTAAGTTCAGAAATTTTCTAGAAAAAAAGAAACGTCTGTGCTCCAGCTGTCAAAAACTCAAAACATTTTTGATTAATTTCAGAAAATTTTTAGAAAAAAAAGCCAAAATTTGGGCTTTTGGGGAATTTGGAATTTTAAATTAATCTAAAACATTTTCCAGAAAAAAAAACAGACAAAAAAAAAAACAAGGAAATTTCTGATCTCCAAAAGTCCAAAATTTGCTTGAAGAAACTCAAAAAATTTTTTAGATTAATCCCAGAAACGTTCCTGAAAAAGACAAAGAAAAAAAGTGAAAATTGACTTTTTTGGGAGAATTAAAAATTTTTTTTAAAAAAACGGAAATTTCTAAAAGTCAGAAATGCTCACAATTTGTGACTTTTCAAACATTTCTGAGATTAAGCTAAAATTTTTAGAGTTTTATTTTTTGTAGCAAATTTTCACATTTGTTTCTGTTGAGATTAATTTCAAAATTTCACATTTTTACGGCGGATTTGGACTCTTCTGGATTATATTTCTATCTGCACTTTAACTGCTCGGTTTAAATCGTATAAATTTGCGGGTAACCATAGCAACCAGCGAGCGTTCAACAGCCAACCGAATTCCGCTGCGTTTACAAACAGTGGACGTAGTATGGAGTACCAGTGGTGCCGGATGTGTAGATGTAGAGCGCGGTGCTGCGGATGTGGATGTTGGCCCGCAGCTCCGGAGGCAGCGGCCGGTCCGACGCTTCGGCGATTTTGTCAGACAAAGCGGTGATGCCGTCAACGCTGCAGCGGTCCGACAGCAGGAAAACCCGGACGCCCTGATCCCTGAGCGCCGGCAGAACTTCCTGCACCGCATCCAGCAGCTCTGCAGACACACAGACCAGATTCAGACTGGCATTAATTTAAAAATCAGATAAACATTTTTCCAAATCAATTTCTTTCAATATGCACCAAGTTCAGCAGATTTTCTAAACATTTTGTGGATTATAAAGAACTGCAATCGGCCGTTCTTTGAATGTGCAGCATCAAATGTCCTGAAGTCAAAAACTATTTCAATCAAACCTTTCTTTGGTATCACCTGCACAATTCCTGCATCCATTGAACTTTATGGAAAGTTTCTGCTTGAATTTCTCTGCAGGATGTCAGAAAACTTTCCCAGAGCTGCTGAATTGACATGAACTGCATCCACCCTCAGATCTCGCTGAAACTAAATATAGTGATTCAAAGAGCCCTGACACACAAACCATCTATAAATTTAATAGCACAACAAAACATTTGATCTTTACGACACTTTAACCAATAATAATTTGGAACATGGTGTAAAGCGTATAAATAAAACTGCAGGTGTGTTTGTGTCTAGTGATTTATTTGGTTAAAACAAACTTGTTCTTCATTCAGTGAATTAATTTACAGTGTGCAGATTTTGGGGATTAATCTTCAAAATTGAGATTAAAAGTTTTTCTCAAGCAAATTTTCAACTTTTGAAAAAGAAATTTCCTTAATTTTCGCACACAAAAAAAAAATGGGGTTAGTGTCGAAATTTCAGATTTTTTCAAACAAATCTTTGACCTTTGGAGCTGAGAAATGCATGTATTTCCAAAAGGTAACTCAGGTAACTGCAGCTGAGTAGATGTAAGTAGTTACACTCAACGCTGAGGTTCTGGAAGTTCAGCTGAACTTCTGATCCAGAACATGAAACTGAAGGCGGCCATGACAGTTAAATACTTAGACGGCATGTAAACAAAGCCATTAAGATTTGTTTTGACTTGTGAGGAAACTTTTCATCTTTATAACAGAAATGATGTGGTTAATAACCCGCACAGGCCTCTACACGTTTCAATAAAGGTACTTCCCTCTGCGCAACAAACCCGTTCTGTTTTTAATATTTTAAGAAACTTTCTTATCTCCAATGCAGATGCAATTATTCACACCCTCGAAATGTTGATTTTAATGTCGTCGTTGATTGACAAGCTAAAATTTTTAACTTTTAGTGGTCCAAATCTGTTTATATTATATAAAGATAAAATGGCTAAACACCATTTTAGAGAATTGCGGCAGCATGTTGGAGTCGTTCTGTTATGATTTGTTTTTGTTTTATTCAAAGACGTTTTTTCAGGGTTTTTGGTAGTTTTTTTTTTTTTTTGGTTTGTTTTTGGGGTTTTTTTGCTCCTGTTTTTTTACTTTCAGGGTTGCTTTGATTTGTAACCATGGCAACAGGCAGCTGATTCGCTCAAAACCTCAAATAGAACGTGAACTATGACCTCAAATAGTTCAGCGGAGTTGAAAAGGAGGCTTCATGGATTGGTCTCTTCTGACATGTGATCCGTTCAGCTTCCTAACCATAAAATTTTCACATAAAATTATTCACAGTGGCAGAAGCAAAAGAGGTGGATTAGCAGTGCTTGCTAACAACTGATGCTTTCATCGGGACATGCTGCTGTGGAAAATCCTATTTGCTGCAGGCTTGTCATGACACCGATCAGACCATTACACAACCGTCGTCAGTCAGAGGCCTCTTCAGATTTCTTGCTCCCCTCAGCATCACAAACCACAACGACTCTTTGAAGATACTTTGGGTAGCAACATTTAACTTCCTTTTTGGATAAATTAAAGTATATTTTAATTGAATTGGTTCATAGTCTGTAAGCTAAAGTCTGTTAGCTAACGTGTTGACAGCTTGCTAACAGATAATTGTAAGCAAACATGCAGTTAGCATTTGGAACAGCTAGCATTTATTAACAGCTTGCCAAGAGCTAATATTTGTGAGCTAACATTAGTTAACATTTAAAAGAGCTAGCAATGGTTAAGAAGGTGCTAACAGCTAACATCAAGTTAACTTTCCACGACTTGAACAGTTTCTCTCTTCCCGGCTGCAGATGGGTTTTTTCTAGAATTGGACTTGCGGTCATTTCCATGGCGAACCAGGTGAGGCCAGCAGGTATGAAGTCAATATCTCCTCTCACCTGAACGCATGAAACGACCGGTTTGTTTTTGCTCAAAGCTGGTTGTGAAATATTTCTGGAAATGGAATCTGGTAATTCCAGTCGGCCTGGATCCCCTTCACCGTCTGCCTCCAGGAGTTTCATTTAGAGACGGTTTTATTTAACGTCAAACAAGCAGATCAAGATTTTTCGTAATTATTTTTCCCTCCGAGAAACTTGAGACATTTGTTGTGAATTGGTGCTGTCTAAATAAAACGTGATTGAATTGAACCCATATAAAACACAAATAAAAATGCTGCAGCTTTTCCAAAAGGAGAAGTTGATGAAATTCTCCAATTAAACACGCTGAAGAATATTTCCAATAGCAACAGCAACTTATGTGGCTGAAAGGCAGAGGCTGAGTGATGCATCCTGAGAACCCAAACTATTAATTACATCAGTTTTTGATTCCCTGAGTTTCTAGTTTTTATCAATTTAAATGAGCAACTAAAATTGGCCAAATCCACACCTCTGATCGATTGATCTAACTGAATTGTTACCAAATTTCCCTGAAATCCGTATTTACTGAGATACCAGTAAATATCAGTTGTGTGATGTAATTAAAAAGATGCACATAAAAATAAAACAAAAACAAGAAAACCAAACTTGCCCTCCTAAATAAACACCAAATAACTCCAATATGCCTTTTGTGATGTCATCGATGACACGTGCAGGTGGAAGCTGTTTAGGGAGAGAAGTTCTTATTTAAACTAAATTATTAACACCATAAAGCATAAAAACTGACTGATATATTGTAGATGTGATGTATGATCATATCCAAAGTGAGGGAATAATTTTATAAAGAAATTTGGCTTCCAGCTTTAAGGTTTTAAATTAAACTCATATTTAACCAACATGCTAAATACATGCATGTTGGTGTTCAAAAGGCACAAAATAATGTGCAATGAATGGAGCAATTAGAATCACATGTTGCACAACCAGTGACTAATGGCAGGACTTTGGTCGTGGAGTGAATGAGATAGTGACTCATGGGGGCCGCTGGGGTCTAACCTGGAGAGGCAATGAGCGCTTTGGCCCCGCAGCAGGAGAAGCAGTGCAGCAGAGACTTGGACCTGATGTTGAAGTTCAGCAGAGCCGCCGGGCAGCCCAGCTTGGCCAAACCGAGCCAGGTCCACACGAAGCTGGGCTCGTTGGGCAGAAACAGGGCCACGGTGTCGCCCTCCTGCAGCCGGGCTTCAGCCTGCAGAGCCCGGGCCACCTTGTTGCTCTGCAGGTCCGCGTCTGCGTAGCTGAACGAGCTGCCCTCGAAGTGGATGAAGATCTTGGCGGGTTGCCTCTTCACCGCGTCCAAGAAGCAGTCCAGGACGCTGTAGAAAGGTTTGGACTTCCTGTACTTGGTGAGCCTGATGCCCAGCTTCAGGGTCCGCAGCATGTAGGCGCAGTCATCGCTGAAATAGGGGCAGAAAGTCCGGATGTAGGCGAGAGCCAGGAGGGCCAGACCGGCCGCAGCCGTGAGCCACACGGACATGGTGGAGGAGCCGCAGGACGCGCTGGCAGGACGCGCTGGGAAAAGTTCAAACTGCCTGGAAAAACTCAAATGTGACAAAGTTCATGTGTTTGTCTGAGGGCGGCGCTCAGCTGGTTCTGGCCCGCTGGTCCCTCCTTCAGTCCGGGGGAGGATCCAGTTGCCAGATCGGCTGGATTTCCGCTCCACCTGCTGGGAAACAGAACCGCCAGAGAAATGATACTCAGACAGGAGAACTTGTGTAAGATCAGCCTGAATCTGGTCAGGTCTGGTTCCACTTACACTGGAATATGGGAACCACTGGAGGCACAAACAGGAAAACAGAAAATCTCTCAGGCATTTTCTAGAAAAATCTGGAAAATCTGTGGGCTGCAAATTTGCCTGGAAAAACTCAAAAATAAAAAAAATATTAATCTCAGAGAATTAAAAAATCTTGGAAATTTCTCAGTTTTTATTTAACTAAAAATCCTGAAAGAAAACAAAGCCTGGCTTGTTTATTTTATTTCAGTTTTTCACTGAAAAACACAAACATTGTGTGCGTGGAAGAAAATAAATAAGTTATTTAGTGAAAATACAGTTAACATTTTAACTAATCGCAGTTAGGTTGTGGTTCTTCCATGTTTTTCAGATGGTGAAGCTGCTGCGCCCAAAACTATAAAACCGCTCAATTAATTCAATTCAACACGCGGTGTTACTTTTTACAGTGCAAATGTGAAGCTGGGAAACTCAAAGTTGCGCCACTAAAACAACATTTTTAGGTGAAAACTCTGCAATAATGTCCCAGACAGACGCAGAAACCCGGACGGCGCACATGGCAACCCTCATTAGAAATGCGCAGCGCGGTGGGCGTGGCTCGGCGCGCGCAGCAGCTGATTTACTGGGAGGGTCAAAATGTTCCGAGAGCTTCTTCTGTTCTCCGAACCAGAACCAGTCCTGGTGAAAACAGAGTCACAGCCTGGTCAGATTTAAACAGATGAATCCTGTGATCTCCGAAGCAAAGACTGTAGAAAAAAACCCAAACATTTTCTGAATGTCTGGTTCCGATCAGCATCTTTATTTCCATTTATTGCGACTAAATAAGACAGAACAACAAAACAGCAAATAGATGAAATGGAAGAAAATAAACGTTTCAAAAACCTGAAAAGTTTAGTTAACTATGAGTAGAAAATATTTTACCCAAATAAAGTAAAAAGAATCGGAAAAAAGAGCAAAAACGTGTTTTGTAACAATTCCACTGTACTGATGACGTCATTAGATGGCGAAATAATTGTGCAAATGCTGATATTATTCAGACTAAATGAAAGAAAAACCTAAAACATTTTCACTTTAAAACATTTTAATCTAAACTTTTAGAGCTCATAAAATCAGCAGAAAATCAAGAAAACCTGCTCAGTTCTTCATTCTTCTACATGTTCTGTCTCTTTCAGAGTCTTGCAGAGTCCAGTGCTGCAACAGATCAGCTGGTAAAATGAAAATCAATCAGCAGAGGTTACCTTCAGTTAGAGTCCAGCTGGGCTGATAACAGCAGGTTCACTGGAGAGGAAGTTAAAGAGACAAAATCACGTCAGCAGAAATGATTTTCTTCTTTGTCCAGCCATTTTTTTTAATTGGAGGATTTCTGAGCAGCAGTGGCCTGTAAATCAGATTGAAGCCAAAACTTTGACTAGACCAGTCGGAGGTGGACTTTCCGGTGTGTTTTGCGACATGCCGTTAAAGCAGCAGTTTGTTTGTTTCTTTTTTTAAAACGGGGTTTTAAAACAAAGAAAACAAGCAACCAGTGAAACCAAAAACAAAATAATTAGCTTCCGGTTTGAAGTGAACAATTATTTATGTAACTATTATGAAAAAAAAAAAGTTTTTTTTTTCTTTTACATATTAGTTAAAACTGTAAGAATGTGGTGACAGTTTGGTATGAGAAAGATAATCTGTCACATAATGCAAGTCAATCAGAAACAACCAATCAGAGCCAGGAGGCGGGTCTTAGCGCTGTCAATCATCCTCTTTTTCTATGCTGAGCTACACAATGCAGGCAGCCGTGAATGCTAATGCTAGCTAGCATGCCCACCCATAACAGCAGATAAACAGTTTTTCTGTGACATTAAATAGTTTTACTGCATATACAGGAGCTTGATTGACATCGCTAAGACCTTCCTCCTGGCTCTAACTGTCATGTTGCTATGACAACAACAAACCAACCACATTCTCCGTCTCGTACAGTTCGATCCTGACAGCAGCCATTTTGTTGGTTTATTTTTTGCGCTGATCAAGAGTCAACAAACGTAGTTTTTGTTGATCTGGAAGTCGCCGTTCATCTGCGCTTTGTGCTGCACTTGCCTACCAAGATGGCGGCTTCAGACTCGTTTTCCTGTCAACACTGCGTTCTTTTTCTGAGATGTTGTTGGCTTTAGTGCAAATGGAAGAAGAAAATAAAGTGAGGAGTAATTGGGCCAAAATTGATCCTAAAACGTGATCAATCTGTGATAAAAAGGGGTGAATGCGTTTTCACAGCACTGTGTGTATTTAACCACAGCATATCTTTCTTTTTGTTTGCCATTTAGATAATGATGGAGATAAGCGGGTTCAGAGGCGGCGTCCTCAGTGGGTCTAAACTCCAGATCAAAGCAGTTTCTCATCTCTCTTTCCCAACAGTCAACAGCCAAAGCGCTCGTGATCTGGTTCAGTCTGAAATATGTGCTAAAGTTTACGACCGGAACGCTGACTTTAGCTGACCCGCGTTGAGTCAACATCCCTGGAAATGTGAGGCAAGCTCCAATGAGGTCCAAGGTCAACCTGACGGTTCTGTTGGGTTCGTGTCCAGTGAGAGGCAGTTTGTTCTCCAATGTTAGAAAGATTTACCGCATTTCTAAAAACTACAAAAAATAACTGGAAATAGCAAATCGAAATAACCAACATTAACGTCTAATGATGAAATTATATCAGTTATCAGGACAGAGAGAAGAATTAGGAGTTAGGATTATCATTAATCTCAGAATCCTGATATTTTATTTAATTATTCTCTTTATCTCACAATTTTGACCGACAAAATTTTACAGATCTTTTTTTGCTTTATAATCTTTCAATTCTTTAATCTCAGAATTTTAACATTTCATCATTCTCTTTTCTTTAATAAGTTTTACTTTAATAAAAAAATTATTTTTACTTCTTTTATATCAGAATATTGAACTTAACACCAAAATATTTACATTAATCTCAAAATTCTCTTTAATCCCAGAATTTTAACATAAATCTTTGAATTCTGCCTTTTTAAAATTAGAGTCTTGATTTTAATCCCAGATTTTTTAAATTTGTTTTAAATTAGGCTCAGAAATTTGTATTTAATGTAATAATTTTTACATAAATCTCATTATTACGTCTTTTTTCCCCTCATACTTTTGACTATGTCAATCTAAAATTTCATTAATCTCTTTTCTCACAATTTTTACTTTAATAGAATTTTCACATTTCTATTTCAAAATCAGAAACAAGACTTTAATTCCACAATTTTCACATTAATCTTATATTCTGTCTTTAATCTAAAGAATTTTACATTAATCTCAAAATTCTGACTTTAATCCCAGAATTTAAAGATTAATCTTTGAATTCTGCCTTTTTTAATCAGAATTTTGACTTCAATCCCAGAATTTTTACATTAATCTTGGAATTATATTCTCAATTTGTAAATCAGACTTTTAAAAGAAAAAAAAAAACAGATTTTAATTCTTAGTTTCAAAATTCAGAGATTAGAAGCAGATTATTTTTCCTGCTGTGGCCCTAATCCTATTCTGTAGGAATCCTTACATGCTGGATTCTGAACCTTATGAATATTTATTTAAAGTGGTTTTGACAAAAGGAAGAAAGAAAAACCAGACCAGCTGTTCAGAGGCCGAGGATCCCGGTGCGGCTCGGCTCAAAAATAATTTAATCTTCCAAATTTAGGTTTTACAGAAAAAAATCTTTACAGTCTGAAATAAGTCAAGATTTATTAAAATGACAAATATAAATACAGAAACACTTATAATGCGTGCAGAGCTCGTCTTGTAAATAAAACATTCCACAAACATGAACATAAAAACACGTTTCAAACAAACAAGCAGAGCCTGAATATCTGGGAGTTTATACAGTTTAAGCCCTTTAGTCAGAGCCAGCTGCCATTTTGTCTGTCAGACATTTCTCTGTGGAGGAGTTTAAAAAATATATTCAAAAATATTCACAGTTTTGCTTTTAAAAACAAAATTCTATTTTTATCCCTTTTAAAAAACAAGATTTTATTTGAACTGACTCAACTGTAGCATTAAAAAGGAGGAGTGTAATAAGTTTCTGTGTCTTAATCTGGTTTTTGGCGGATATTTCAACAGTGCAGTTATTTCATTAAAGTTAAACAAAGAAAGACACATGCTAAAACTACGGCGACATTTTGTCTGAAGAGGCACTTTGAAATGAACATTCACTGCTGCAGACGGCAAAGCGGAACCGCAGTTCTGCTGCAAACGCTTCTTATTGTGACCAAAAACGGAGGATCAATGCAGAAATCGCAGCAGCTTAGCGAATGCAAAGCTAAAATCAGTGGCAGATGAGATTAATTTTGCACAGTGATGCGAAACAGAATGAAGCCTGGAGGCTGATTCTGGCCTGCAGCAACTCCACCGGTCAATAATTAACAAGTTTTACCTGCTTAATCCAGCACTAAACTTCCCTTACTTTGGGTCAGCGAAGAACCTCAACGTGTGATAAGATAAACTGAGTCATAAATGTGCAGTGGAGGCTCTTTCTGCCTATTTTATCTATGAAATGGGTCAAATAAGCAGGATTATTTTATCTTTATGCAGCGCACTGTTCAAAGCTTTGCAGAAACTCATTATGAACATGAATGTCGTGCAGATTTTGCTTTGTGTGATTCATTATTGTTCAACGTTTAACTGAAACGTAAAGATACAACCTCACTAATAAACAGCCTTTTTTATTATCCTGCTAACTTTACGCAATCCACCAGAAAACAGAACCAGAAGAGTTTTGTTTAAAAAACTTTAGGTTAAATTCTCCAAACTTATTTGTTGCTATTGTGGTTTAAGTGATATAAAAAGCTCCACCAGAACATCTGGTTTGTTCATTTTATGTAGAACAAAGAAAGCGAGAATGTTTTATTTTTAGTCTGAACATCGGTCGTTTCTGGTTCTTCAGATTTCAGCTGCCCTAAAATATTAGCACTTGAAATCAGCGCATTAGGGTGACGGCAAACGGAAAAAACAGGAAGAGCACATGTCCACCAAAAATTCTCTAATCTCAGAAAGTTTCCAGAAAATCTTGGGAATGTCTCAGTCTCAAATTTACAACCAAAAAACTAAAAAAAATTGTATTTAATTTTATAAACATTTCTAGAAAATAATGTTGGAAATTTCAGAGTTTTAAGAGTCAGAAATTTGCTAGAAAAATCTCAGAAATTTTGAAATTAATCTCAATATTTCTTTAAAAAAAGTGGAAATTTCTGAGATTCAAATTTGCTAGAAAAAAACTCTAATTTGTTTTAGTTTGATTTCAGAAATAAAAATAAAAAACATCTCAGAAATTTCAGAGTTCCAAAAGTCTAGAAAATTTTTTTTAAAACGTTGAGATTCATCTCAAATTTTATAGAATAAATCTTGGAAATTTCTGGGTTTAAAAGTTGAAAAATCTCAGAAATGTTTAAACTGATATCAAAATTTATAGAAAAATCTTGGAAATTTCTGACTGAAATTTGCCAGAAAAACAAACAATTTTAGGTTCATCTCAGAAATTTTTTTGAAAAACCTTGTTAGAAAAAAAACTTTTCAAACTCTATAGAATTTCTCAGATTACCATCAAAAAAAAAAAAAAAATGAATAAATTTTCAACTTTTGGAGTTCACAAATTTCTGAGATTGATGTCCAAATCTTTGAGTTTTTGTTCCATCTACAGCAGCCCTAATGCGTCGTCGCAGAAACACAGACGCTGATGACAGGATTTTGTTTTTGCAGTCTAATGCAGAATGTTCCCATTGTTTTAAATGTAAACATAACACTGAAATAAAGGCACATTTTATTAAGCTACATGTCTTCACCTTCTCCCCCTCTGTTATTTCTGCAGGTAGAAGGGGCTGTCGAAGCCGCTGTCCTGCTGCCGCTGCCTCAGCTCAGAGAACGGCGGCCTGCAGAAAATGTCGCCGTCTGAGCCGGGGATCGGCTCTCTGGCCAGACTCTTCTTTGCTTTCTTCTTGTTTTCAGTCAGAGGTGATTGCTTGGGGATTTCCTTGTACACTGTTAGGTCGGAATCGTCCGGAGTGGCGACTCCTTGTGCTGCTATGTCGGCATCAGAAGCTGAATTTGCCGGAAAAGGCCTGAGCGGTTTGGCTTTCCGCCGCGGTCTGGCTGCGTTTGGGCCGCTGTCCGAGTCGTTGCTGGTCAGGCTCCAGTCCGTCTGCTTCTCCTCTCTGACTGGAGCCTCCTGGATGAGGAGCGGCCGGCTCTGCCGCGCCAACTCTGCCTTGCTGGAGTCGCCTCTTTGCAGAAACCATTCGGCGCTTTTCCCCCTTGCAGGCAAAGCGGCGAAAGCCACGTGGGGTTGGGAAGATTTCGTATCGAAGGTTTGTGGCTTCGTCACGGAGCCGTCCTCAGAGTCCTGGTGGGTTAAAGGTTTGGTCCTAAATGCTGCGGTTGATCTGAGGCCTGAGTCAGCAGAAACCTTTTCCCTTTGGGGTTGCCACTCTGGTCTCACATCAGGAAGTTCAGATAGTGTCGCCAGGTTGCTATGGAAACCTGTACTTCTAGTTGGACCGTCAACGGCGCCGGAAGATTCCCCTGTCGAACAACCTGCAGATGAAAACCAGCCTGAGGTGATACAAAGTCATTCTCAGGTAGAGATTTTAGTTTTGAGCTCCTGTGAGAATGAAACCTTTTAGGGCCTCTGTCACTTTAAATCCAAATAAGCTGCTTCTGGCCACGCCCCCCAACTCAACGTTTACATTTGCCCATGAAAAGGGCTGCAAAAAGATGCACAATTATACAACTGTACATCTGTGAAAAGCAGAAGTAGAGCCTCCCGCACAACCAATAAGAAAGCAGCAAGTGGTTTATGGATGGAAAGTCAACAACAAAAACACTTGTCTCTTCCTGCAGCCATTATGCAGTGGTAAAACCAGCTGACAAAATGTGCTGGAGCTCCGCTCGGGTTGCTAGGCAACAGCACAGTGCCCATGAAATGTGACTCAATAATCAGGAGGTTTTTGAAACAGTAAAAAAACATAAACTTATTGCCAAAAACCCACCAGATGTTTTTTTTTTTAACTCTTTGGAAGTTTCCAGAAGCAGCTGAGATCCAAATAGAAACATAAAAACAGGTAAAATGTGAATTTTGCTTTTAAGCAGTTTTCCTAATCTAAGACTTACTTGGTAGAGAGTAATTCTTTCCAGAGCTACTTTTTACTGGGGTCTCCAGCACTTTAGCCATGGCTGCCAGCTTGCTTGCAGCACTCATTATTTTCTTCTCAGCGCTGCAGAAGACAGGAAGATCAATACAATTAGCCGGAGGAGCAATACTGCAGCAAGCGAACAAGTTCGGGACAATTAAAGCCTCTTGCCCCGTGGCTTTCCCCCCGTCCTCCAGTAACTCCTGCAGACAGGTCAGATAATAGCGCCGCATCTTCCTGGCCGTGTCCTGCCTCTCTCTCTGCACCTCGCTGCGGATCATCTCCGCCGCCCGTTCCCGACTCTCCTGCAGGTAGCGCAGCATGTCCCCTGGCAGGAACGCAGTCGGATTTGTTTGTTTGTTTGTTTGTTGCTGCGAACGCGGGGGAAGTTTCTGCGTGTCAAACTCAGCACCAACCTCTGATCTTTTCCACGGTGACGAGGTATTGCTGCTTCATCTCTTCCAGGCCTTGCTGAAGATTTTGCTGGTGATCCGAACTTCTAAGAAGAAAAAATAAACTTAAATATATAAAAATGTTTCTACTAGGATTATTCTGCAGATTCTCTGTCCTCGCTAAAGGAAATCATCCCGCAGCATGATGCTGCCATGTTTCCAGTGTCGGGGTAAATATCGTAATACTTTGTGGTTTTTGTGAAAACGGTAAAACTGATGATAAAAAATTATTTGTTGCTTTTTTAAGGTAACTGCATGGCATAAATGATGTTCTTGAAAAACATTTATATTAGAAAAAAGTTTCTTCAGGACACAAAATACTTGATTTTTATTATTAAACCGCAAATAGAGACTTTGTTTAATTATATTTTAAAATTTACTTGTATTTATTGATGCAGAAAAAGAGGAAAAAATTGTTAAATTAACATTTTAGTTTTTTAAACATTCACTGAAATTTATCATGACAATAAATCAAAAATTTTTCACAATAAATGATACGATTGTTAGTTCTGACCAGAGATCTTGATCTATTAGTTTCTGATTACGTCTCTTCCAGAAAGGAAGTCTGAGTTGTGTGGATCTTCGTTGCTCCTTTCGGCTGCAGCTCAGATTAACGGCATTTTGGGAGGCGGCCATGTTGCTCAATATTTACGCTTTAAACTTCAGTTTTAAATGTCTGCGCACTTCAATCCCACACCTGGTCTCTGTGATTCTGTTTGTTCAAAACTCAAAAATACTTCAAATAAACAAATACATTTACACTTAATAGTTAATATGAACATTTAAAGAAGGTTCGACAAATTCTGCTTCTTTTAAGCGTTTTCCAGCCTGTTTTGATCAAATGAGCCCAAATGAATATATTCTTCAGTATTTACAGGGGAAACATAATTTTCCACTAAATAAAATAGTTTATAATGAATATTATGGATGGATGGATGTGAACAACAAACCCTGAAGATGCATTAGCTCTCTTCACTTCCTCCAGCTGCTGCAGATGTTCCTCTTTCAGCTTCTGTATGCTGCTTTCATGCTCGTCTACATTTTGGGGACAAATAAATGAACAACAGAGGTGCAGAGTCATCATTTTGGGTTCAAGGTTTTATGACAAAAGTTTAATTCGAACACTCAAACGAACCTCGAAGCCGCTGCATGGACGTTTTGTGCTCACGGATGCGATGCTGAAGTTGACAACAGGCTTTCTCTAAATGTCTGTGGAGCTCCTGATTCTTCTTCTGCAGCTTTCCCAAACTCTCAGCGCATCCCTTCCTGCAGCCAGCCTGCTCCTTCCTCTGAGCAAAAGAGCCTGGAGCCAACAGGCAGTCACGGTAGAAATTAAAAAGTGTAAAATAAAACGATTATTTTACGTCCAAGTGCAATGCACACCTTGAATTTTGTTGATTTCTCTCGTGTGTTTCTCTTGCGTCTCTTTCAGGATGCAGCTGAGCTTTTCTTCGCTCATCTGTAAAAGTAAAAACGTTAACTTTTCTTTCTGAAATAACAATCGGAAATTCAGTTTGTTGCAAACTACAAACACTTGGGAGCAATAATCGAAGAGAAGTGGGCTTTTCATAAGATCCAAAATTACTTTCCAAGGAAGATAAAATATTTTTAGGAAGTTAAGGACGTATTTACAAACAAAGAAGGTTTTTCATTATACATGCAAAACGTTAATTTTGTATAGTTTTGACTGAATTACTGCTCCAACTGGGTTGTTCTTTCAGGAATTGGCTTTTTTTTAGTCTCTTAATAATTAATTACTAAATTAGTTGACAATTATTGTCATCATCAATTAATCACGATTAGTCGTTTCAGCCCTGGTGCTTTTGTGTACAATAAGGGAACTGAAAACATCAGAAAAATTGTAACAACTTAACAAAAACCTACTTTCTTCCACTCCTTCCTGGCCTCTGATAGCGCTCGGTTCATCATGTCTCTGCACGATGTTTCAATGATGTTTGTGATTGTAGCTTCTGACGGGGATCCACTGGCTCTTCTGCTGCTTTCGGCCTCCTGATGCTCCGTTTCAGCGGGCCTGAGAAGCCGTGAAGAGGCCTGGGCCAGAGCCGCCTGAAGCTCTGATACAAACGTCTCCTTCTGCTGCTGTCTTTCTGCCAGCTCCTTCTCTTCATACTGGCACCTCCACTCCTCTTCTCGTGTCCTCAGAGTCTGCTGAAGCTTGGCCTCCAGCTGCAGCTGCAGCTCCTTCCTCTGGAGGTCAGCGTCTTCTCTGGCTTCCCGCACTGCCTGCTCCAGGTTTTTGCACTGCTCTTGCAGCTTGGTTTGGTAGGTTTGCTCGTTTCGGGCCTGGATGATGGAGATCTCCTGCTGTTTGTCTCTGCACCATGCGGCTCGGGCTGCAGCCAGCTCCGCTTTCAGCAGGGCGGCTTGCTCTCTGCCGGCTTGCTCCAGCTGGCTCTTGAGAGCTGCCAGCTCCTCCTGAAGGTCCACCGCTTTTTGCTGCTCCACTCGGTTTTTACGCCACTCTTCCTCTGCTTTCTGCAAGGCCTGGGACACCTGAAAATGTATCAAAAACTTTTATATTACAAATATGAAAAGAGGAGGATAAACAGCGGTGACAGTAATTACAAAAATAACTACGGCTGAAGCGATTAATTTGATTAATCGTGATGAACTTAGCAACTGATTAATCGTTAACTGGAGGACACAAACTCAAAAAACAAAGGACATTTGCTGACATATATATAACCAGATGGTTTTCTTATATTTACAAAGGCTGGAACAATTAATTGGATTAATCGGTTACTGGAATAATCGTCAACTAATTTAGTAATCGATTAATCATTAACAGATTCCAAAAATATATCTATATATGGCCATTTGCTGGAAGAAAAAACAAGTCTGAGCAGTAAATAAGCCAAAACTGGACATTTTGCAACAAAGATAGAAAAAAAACAACAACTTTATAAATATGTTCTACTCAATAACTCCTAAGACAACAAAGATTTAACTTCCCCTTGTTCAAATTCAGTGAAAAAAATTAGATAATTCTTAATTTTGTTAATCAAAATGAATTAAGAATTAGCTATTCTTAACTGTCAATTAAGAATAGTTCATTCTTAATTAGCAATTAATGAATCAATTAATTAATTGATTGATGTTAAACAGAAAGGCCTGAGCGAAGTATTTGTTTTTGCTACAACTGATCAACCGTTCACAAAAATATTTATCTTATTTACAAACAGGAATTGAATCATTTATTTGCATATTTTAACGTATTTTTAATATTGTATAAAACGGGCTCAATGATTTGATGAAAAATCCAAAATGTGCCAATTTTTAAAAATCAGATTAATTGATTAATCATCATGATCAATTAGTTGCATCCCTAAAAATAACAAGTTTCTCCTACTTTTTTCTTTGTGATTTGTTCTTGCAGCTCTTCCCATTTCTCTTTTTCTCTTTGGAGTAAAGTTTGGTATTCTGGCAATGAAGACAGATCCTCGATCCAGCGGCTGTAGGCTCGGGTTACAGCCCCTTCAACCTGAAGCACAGATCTGTGCTTAGTCTACCACTAAGCTTTACCATTTAAATAATAGCTGAACAAGTAAGGACAACAGTTTATAGGATTACTGTCGAGAACAACCTACAAATGAATCACAGTTGGTGTAAAATGAAGCTCATTCGCTCTGTGCTGGCTTTAAAAACTCACCTGCTTGGCCATGTCGTTCAGGTGTTTCTCTTCCAACTCTCTCTGGATTTGTTTCCTGGCTTCCGCCACAGCTTTGCGTTGCAGTTTGTCAGCTTCCAGTTGCAGCTGCTGCTTCTGGGCAGCGAGCCTGGAGTCCAGCTCCTCAGCAGAAATTGCCCGACCGCTGGCATCTAGCTCATCTGTTTGGCAGCTCACCTCAGCAGCGTTTCTCTCTTTCCTGGCCTCCTCCAGCTTCTGAACCCACGTCTTCTCTCTCTGCACCCCAACAAAACAAAGCATATTGAATTCAGTCAGAACAGCTAGGTGAGCCTCTTGTATTTAATAAGGCAAAAAGGGCTGCAAATAACGATTACTTTTGACAATTAATCGATTAATCGGATAGCAAAACTGCTAGATTTTTCATGGGAAGACTTAAAAAATTTGAGAAATACATTAAAAGACACAAATAAATAATTCAATTACTTTATTAGATAATAAAATAAAAATTGTATTACCTAAAATCCAATGACATAACATTCCTTTAGTTTACGCCTGGTTTTTTGTAGCGAACGATGCATCTACAGCTAAGAAAACACCAGGGTTTCCACTAGTGTATTATAAGCCTGGCGGGCCACCAGGCTAAACATTGTTTATTTAGTTAAGTCTTTATGAAAAGGTTTGCATTTTTAAGACCTTATAGTTGGTGTTCAGGAATTAATCTTCCAATCTTTTAATGACACATGATTATCAAGTGATATTTTCAAATTTCCTGTAAACAAACATTTTTTAACTCAGAAATATGACATGATGCCACCCAACCGCCAGGCTCAGAAAGTTTTCTGGGAGAAACCTTGATTAACTATGTTGTTATTTCAGAAAATGGTCTTTTTTGAATGTACTCCAGTTAGTGATTAATCGATTACTAAATTAGTTGACAATTATTTCAATAAACGATTAATCACGATTAATCGTTTCTGACCTTTTGAAGTTCCTTCTTCCATTTCGCGTCAGTGGAAGCAACATGGCAGCTCACTTCCTGCTGGATTTCAGCCTCTTTCTGTTTGGTCCAGTCTTCTTTAAGCTTCAGCATGGCGGCCTGGTGCTGAGCCTCCAGTTCACCCCTCAGCTTCTCCAACGCTTCACTACTCTCTTCTTCCTGTTTCTTCTGCAGAGTTTCCTCCAGGAAACACTTCTCTTTGCACACAGAGATGTAACATTCCTGCACGGCCAACATCTTATCGCTGACCTCTGACAGCTGGTTTCTGTGGAGGAAGTTGAAACAGGTGCGTTGAGCGACACGTAAAGGAGACCAGATTTCAGATTTAGGGACAGAGACTTACTGCAGCTGCTGAATCTGCTGCTGGTGCTGTGCAGTCAGCTGCTCCACCTCCGCGTTGTGTTCTAGCAGGAGTTCTGTTCTGACCCGGTTCACCACATCATCTCTATACTGCTGATTTATCCGTTCAGTCCTGCACAAAAAACATGCAAATGATTTATAAATATCAGGGCTGCAGCTAACGATTGCTTTAGTAATCGATTATTCTTACGATCAATCAGGTAGAAGTAATTTGAATTAGAAGTACTTTGAGAGATGCAAATAAACAAATTATTCAATTACTTTTTTAAATAATAAAAAAATGTTTTCGCCTGAAATGCAATGTAACATTCCTTTAATGCATGCTTGATCATTTTTTGGATTAACTGATCAATAATTGGAGGAGTAGTTTTGGGTAGAATATATTTATAAACAAATGATTATTTTTTTTATCTTAAAAGCAAAATGTTCATGTTTTGCAGTTTTAGCTTCATTCCTGCTCTGACTCTGTTGTTCTTTCTGCAAATTGCCATAGTAAATGATTAATCAATTACTAAATTAGTTGATGATTATTTAAACAATCGGTTAATCACGATTAATTGTCTTGGGTCTTACCTCTGAGCAGCTTCTTGCTTTTCTTGGTCCAGTTCTTGGATCATTTCTCTCATTTTGGTGCACAGCTCAGAGTTGGCAGATTTCAGCTTTTCCTCGTTCTGCTTCAGCTCTTTATTCTTCTTTTCAAGCATCTTCAGGTTGACAAGAAAACAGACTTAACATTTTGTCTTAAATAAAACAAAGAAGGTGAAGAAAATGGACAAAACTCGACCTCCACTTGTTCCAGCAGGTGTGTCTCTTCCTGTGATCTCAACTCTTTCTGAGAGGCTTCAGTCGTGTCCAGGTGTTTCCTCTGGCTGGTCTCTCTGGCCTGAGCAGCAAAAGTTATTTATTTCAGAACAAAAATTACTTCCGTTAGTCACAAGTTTTCCAGGATCATTTGCAGTGCAAAACTGTTTAGTTAAAGTGTTTTGTTAAGTTTCTCATCAGATAACCCAGTAATCAGGAACCTTTTCAATCCCAAAACGTTTTTTTGCTACAAAATGACTTTTGTCTAGTCAAAAATAATAATTAAAATCAACTCAATGATTTACATTTGCATGATTTATAATTTTTCTCTTTTCTTGCTATCAAAAACTGGATTTCAAAAGTTTGCAGTCTGGTGCTTTGGTCTCAACTAGTCCTTTTTTGAAGACCAATTTTGTTCAAATGTAAAGACTCAGAGGGACTAAATACAAATATTGTTAAAAAAATAAAATAAAGCAACTGCTTCCATTACACTTCACTATTCTGCACGACTCTGTTGGTCTGTCATGTAAAATCTCTTTAAAATACACTGATTGATTATGCAACACCGGATCACAATCTGCTGAATGTAAGTCAATCCCTAAAGCATCCACCAGGGGGAGCCCTTACTGCAGAGCAGAGCTTTGCCTCCTCCAGCTGGGCCTCCAGCTCTCCGACTCGACCCTGAGCGAGCCGCAGCTCCTCCTGCAGCTGGTTGATCTTCTGCCTCTTTCCCTTCAAACATCCCAGGCAGCGCTGCATTTCCACCCGCAGCAGCCTCAACGCTTCCTCTTTGGGCAGCTTCGAGTCGGACAGGTGATTCATGGTGGTGCTGAAGAGGCAAAGGGAAAACCGTAAGCTTCACGACCAGGACCAAACGGAAGAGATCTGATGTTACATCTGCAGGTCACTTTTCAGTCGTAAAATTTAAGAATTCTTAAAAGGTGAGTTTTCAAACTTTTCCAGCACTACAGCTAGAGATAAAAACAATTTAACTAAAAAATAGACAATAAAATATTATGTTTTTAAAAGTTTCTTAAAAACATGTGACAAAAACATCAATTTAATAAAAAGTTCCCCCATTTTAATAACTGTTATGTATATAAAATATAAGCCAACCTAAGGCTGGACGATTTGGCTGAAAAACACATTTCATATCAGTCGATATCGACAATTATTGATTTTTTTTAATTGTTTGTTTTAAATGTCTGAATTGCTGCCAAACTGGTGGTGTGACCTTTCCTGGTTTATCCAGTTCTCTCTCCACACTGTTGTTTATTATTCATAAGCAGTTATGAGGGGCAGCAGAGGAACCTCAAACTGCTGCTGCTGTGGCAGTTACTCCACTGGCTGTTGCTAGGTAACCAAAGAATGAGAGAGTTGCTAGGTAACCAAAGAATGAGTGAGTCGGTTGATTCCTGGCTGAGTTCAGTGAATATTCTACTGATTGAATATTTTGTTGGAAGTATTATCTACTGATACTGATCAAGTGTCCATCGCGATGTATATTGTTATTGATTTATCTTCCATCCTTAAGCCGACCCTTTACTTCAATTCCACGGATCAATAAATCATTGAATATTTATTAGTACTTATTAGTATTTATTAGTACTAAATGAATCAAGCTCAAATTTAATACAAAAAGAAAGTTATTTATATACATATATAAAATTCTTCATCAATTTTCTGGCATTTAGCAAATACAAATAATTTTGGTAACATACAAGTAAAGTTTAGTTCAATTTAACTTCAGACAGTCATAACAAATACCTCTTTTTTTAGTAAATGTTTGAAAATACAAGGTTTCAACTTCTGATTGTCTTCCTAATTTAGCTTTTAATCATTACAAAACTTCAGTTTGAATATCAAGCACTTTACGTAAAATTCAAGTGATTTTAACAGATTTCAGGAAACCCTGTTTTAACCCCTGAGGCAGAGTGAAATCCCAAATATCGCAGCCTACCTGTGAACTGTCCCATTTTTCCTTTCGGGTTTCTTTAACCCCAGATCCATGCAGGATTCAGACAGTTGGTTCTCCCAGTCGTTACTGAGGTCAAACGCTATCACGCCGTGTTTCAGTGCAGATTCATACAGCGTGATCTGCTCCTTCAGTTCAGCCATATCCTCCTTTCAGGTGAACAAAAAAAGGTTTAGGTTGACCAGTCTGCACAGCCCTGTCCTTGGAGAACTTTTAACTGTAATTTAGTTGTAATAAAATAAAATAAATGGAAAGCAAACCTGTAAAACTTTGTTTATGTTTTCACTCAGCGTCTTGGCTGACTGAGCTTGTTGTAGTTTGATCTGCATTTGACTCATTTCCTGAACAGAATCTGAAGAAAAACAAACAAACATATTTATAGAGAAAGAAGTTTAGTTTTTTTAAACCATAAATGCAAAATGTTATATTTTTGTACAGTTTTGGCTACTTTTAATCATCTGGTTCTTTCAGCAAACTATCTTTTTTGGAGCTTTTGTACACAACGATTACGCTGCAAAAACACAAAATCTTGCCAAATATTTTTGGGATAGTTTCTAGTGAAGATATCTTAGTGAACTTGAAATAAGACAAACTAACTTAAAAGTTTTCTACAAGTTAAAAGAGTTTGTTTTAAGTAAATATGTCCTTAAAATTGATGAAAGTGTTTCATTGGCAGATTATTTAGTTTACAAGACATTTTCCCATGTTTATAGGTTAACTTATCTGCCTATAGATCTCATTTCCAGTGTAGTAAGAGTTTGTGTTTTTGAAGTGTACTTCAACTTTGATTCTGAATTTCTCTGGATCAGAGCGTGATGTGCTGGTCGAAGAGGTTTTAGCCTACTTCATGCTGTCAGACGGGTTTTGTTGAAGTCAGGCAGTAATCAGGTCTGGATGTGGCGACTGACACTGAACTCAGTTTTCATATAAAATTTTTAAAAATCACAGCAAATTCACAATTTGACAAGGAAAGTGAGACAATAAGTTTTCGTTAATAAATAAAATCATAACTTGATAACCTCAGTTTATATTTACTCGGTAGTTTTGTCTGATATTTGCCGATTTTATGTCTCAGAAGAAGCCAAAAGAAATCTGTGAGGGTGTAAATACTTTTCCCAGCACATATCTGAACTCTTTACTGACTCGTCTGCAGCAGCTTGGCACATTGTTGCTGACTCTCTTCGAGGCGCTGGCTCAGAGAATTGACGATTCTGGCTCTCTCCAGCTGCTCTTCCTCTCTCTGACGCTCCAGCTGCTGAACTTGCTGCTGAAACTTCTGACTAACATCAATCTAGAAGCAAGAAAGCAAACAAGAGCAGCACAAAAACCATACTTATGATGTCCTGCACAAATCGTTGATGAATAAATAGTTCTAAATAAAATGACTCACCTGGTCGTTCAAAGCCTGGGAGGTGGAGTCGAGTTTCTGCTGCAAGGCCAGCAGCGCCGCTTCGTGCTGCTCCTTTATGACGGCCAGGTCTCTGTCGTGCTGCTGCCGCGATCTGGACAGCGTGTCGGAGCGACAGAGCTCCAGCATCTGCTGCTTCATGCTGTCCACTGCAGCGTCAGCAGCCTTCAGCTTCTTCATGTTCTGCAACACGAAAAGCTTCGGCATTAAACACAAGACCTGATTTATTCTCCAAATGATTTCAATGGCAGAATATTTAAAGCAAAGGAAGAAAGAAAATCAGCTTGTTTCTGCACATAGAAGGTATTGTTTTTAACTGCAGTCCACAAATGCTACTTAAATTAATTTTAAATGACAAAATTATCAGTTTTAAACAGCATGTCAGGGCCACTAATATGCTGACAGACAGAAAAAAGAAGTTAAATTCTGCCAACCCCCCCAAAGAATGCAGAAATTTCAACAATTAATTTTCTTGAAATCTCACTTTTTTTAAAGATTTTTCCAGAAAATCTCAAAAGTTAATCTCAGAATTAGTTTTGAGATTAAGTTCAGAAATGTTTAAATTAATCTGATGAATTTTCTAGATTTCATGGGCTTTGCAGCCGATTTTTCAAGGAAGTTTCTAGATTAATCTCAAAATTTCCAAGTTTATTTTAAACTTTTCAAGTTCAGAAATTTTCACATTTTTGTTCTAGAAAACTTCTCAGATTAATCTCAAAATGTACGTTTTCTTTTTTTTTTTTT
Source organism: Poeciliopsis gracilis (assembly GCA_911649635.1). Lineage (NCBI taxonomy): Eukaryota > Metazoa > Chordata > Actinopteri > Cyprinodontiformes > Poeciliidae > Poeciliopsis > Poeciliopsis gracilis. Next base: position 792,282 of record CAJVRI010000506.1, read on the forward strand.
TTCCCAGCAAATGTTTTTGGAGCTTAGAAACTTTCTGGATTTTTTCTAGAGATTTCTGAGCAGATTTTCAACTTTTCAAGCTCAAAATTGTTTTTAAGAAAATTTCTGGAATTTCAGAATTTTTTGGCAAAAATGTTCTCCTTTTTTCCCATCTATAATGGTCCTAATACATTGTTGTACAGTTTAATGATTGTTGATGAAAGATTAGCAAATAAACCAAGCAATAAGAGGTAAAGAAGAAGAAGTGAAACAGCAGATGCGTCGTTGAAACGTTTACCTCCTGGTCTTTCTCCTTCAGGATCTTGACCTGCTGCTCCAGAGCCTTTAGTTTGTTTTGCATTTGAGCCTCTCCTTTCTTTGCTTCTTCAATCAATCGACTCGACTCCCTGAAACTCACCGCCAGACCATCTTTTTCATCTGTTAAAAATAACAGCAGACTCTCATGTATGTGGTTATTGTCACATGTATTTCATAGTGTGAAGACAAACAGAGTGAAACTAACCTTTGACAATTGCAAACTGATGCTCGATGTATCTCATATTTCGCCGTGAATCTTCCAGCTTCCGCTCCAGGTCTTCGATTTGCCTCTGCTGAGCTTTGTTTAACACCTGCAGCTGGGCGACCTTCTCCCTGTCTGCAGTTTCTGAAACGCCACAGACGTTTAAATCTCAAAATCATTCACAGCTTTAACAAAAGCAGTAGTTTTAAACCACTCCGGTTCATAAGGCACCTGTCGTTTTTTGATCAAATTAAAGGGTTCTAACGTTGCCTTATGGGCCAGAAAATACGGTCGGCTATTAGTTGGTGAGGCTTTTCAATCCTCAGCATTTCATCAACATTAAAACTTCAAAAAGAACAAAACAGGACAATAACAACAGATTTTTAAAGAAGCATCAAAACAAAGATTACTGAAACTTACGTTGCGTCGAATCAAGAAACTCCCTCTGTAGCTGTTCGAATTGATCTTTTTGCTGAGCACTATGAGGGTTTAACATTTTGGGCTGATGTGCTGGATGCTGGGGGTTATAATTAACCTTGAACTGATTGTTGCCATGGTCACCTGGTCCAGAGGTCAACTTCTGAGGACCAAAACAAAGAAAAACGTTTTATTAACGCACATATAACAGAACTAAAAACAAAAACTTCAGGATTTCTCCAGACAAAAGCGGATCACTCACTTGGAAATGGTTTCTGGTGTTGTGGTCGCCATGGCACTGCGGATTCCCGTAGCCTCCATCGCCGATGTAATCCAGATTGCTTCTGGTGCTTTCAGGGAACAACCGGGGGTCACACTCTGCAGAATAATCCCCGGTCTCTGCATATTCACCTGAGTCCATGTTGGTTTGATTTTCCTGAGCAAAGTGACGACTCTGGTTCCAGCCGGGAGGCAGATTCTGAGGCAGGTGTCCGTTAGCGTGGGCGGGTCCATCCCGGTACGCATACTCATCATGCGAGCCGTGATCAAAGTCGACTTCGTAGGCCTTCAGAGCGACAGCGTTATTGATCGTTATTTAATTTACTTTTGAGTATTGGACAGTAATGATCTATTTAGGGCTGCAACCAACAATTATTTTAGAGATGAATTAATCAGATTGGCAGATTTTTAATTTGTCCACTTTTGTCTTTTTCATGCAGTATTACAAATACAAGAAAAGAAGCAAAAAAATAAGTTAGTTCCTTTTTAATACAACAAAATTTATTGCCTAAAATGCTATAACTTTTGTAGGTAGAACATAGGTACAAATATCTCCATATTAAATAGAAAATGTTTGTATTTTTTTGTATAGTTTTGGCTGAATAACTGCTCTGAGTTTATTGTTTGAGTGTACACCAGAGTTAACAATGAATCAATTAGTAATTTGACAATTATTTGAGTGAGTGATTCATCGCGATTAATCGTTTCAGTCGTAGATTTAATACAAACACAAAGTAAGACAACCTGTGTGTGAGAGGCCGGATGCGAATGATCAGACCAGTCTTGGTTCCACTTTGTCTGTGGGCTGAGAGAAAACAAAAAAATCACTCTCAAGCACTTCTAAAAATCTCCAGATTGGACAGATGAGTGAACAGAAGCACGTGCTACCTGCTGCCGGTGTTTTTATTGCTGTAGGTAGAGCACTCCAGCTCGGGGGAGGAGGAGTCTCTGCTATCTTCCAGCATGTCATCTGGTAAGTCAGTGAGCAGCTTGTGCAGCTGCAGAGACAAAACACATGGAAATTAGTCAGCAAGGTTGCTCAGCAACAAAGTTATGAAGTAACACAGTGTAAAGAAATAACAGAGATCAACAAGGACGTGAGAAACCGCAAGTAGAGGCCGCACTTTCTTTCTCATAAGCGACAAAGTATTTTTTGACCTACTGTTTTATGAAGATTCTGAAACTAAATTAAAAATGTATTTGTTTTGAAATGATAGTCGCTCAACAAACTAACCAGAGTTTTTCAAATGTGAACATTTGTACTTGAATCAGTAAGAAAAATGCCTTATTTATACATTTTTGCATCTTTAAAAACACCAGCAGAGAAACTTTTGCATGAGTAAACAGGCTTTCAGAAACGAGCAGAACCTGCTGGACTTACTTCCCACAAAGACTCCTGAATATTCCTCAAATCCTCGACTGTGTCCACGACTGAAGGAGCCATATCACCACAATTACACGTCTAGAAAAAATCCACCGCTTCTGTCAATACCACCAGCGTAGCCTAATATATCTGCGGAGATGACCTCCTGTGTGAAACATTCAAAGTGCGCCCGGCATGTTGTCGGCCTTCTGTGACATCACTGCGTTTCGCTCCCAAAGACCTCCATTGTTCAGGAAAAAAACATATAGCAGAGTTAACTGGAGCAGAAACGTCCCAGTTACTGGCAGCAAACAAGTTCCCCTTGACCAGTTTGCATGTAATAAGTAATTACAATGAACTGATAAAATAAAACCAACTTGGAGGGAAGAAGGTAGTTTTGGATCCAATTACTAAGCAGCTCAGCAACATTTTTTCCCTCCAAACTCGAGCTCAAACGGGGTCGAGAGTGGAGCAAGTAGGGAGGCCACAGGGCAGAGCCAGTTTCAGTGTGACACACCTAGAAGGAGGCCTAGAAGGAGGCCCCTCCACCCGGCCAATAATAGCTCAGACACATGGAGTAACAGATTGTGGGTGTGAGCAGCACTTAGTGGAGGTGGGCACATGAAAGGGTGGCTGTGATTTCTGAAATTCAAACAATGAGCTCTTTAATGCCTCTGCAAACAGCCCTATTCAAACAGCAGAGAACAACATGACAGATTTATCATTTACAATCACCATCCAACAGCAGTGGAGAGCTTCCCCCGTCAGGACTGTAGCAATAAATCAATTAATTAATCGCATGATAAATTAAAAGGAGCTCAATCATTTCTATTTGCATGATTTATTATTTTTAGACTTTCTACCAAAAACTGGAGGACAAATGTGTTCAGTCTGGTGTACAGAAACTACATAGGCAATTTTATTTTTTATCTGATGTTTTTTCTATTATTTATTTTGGATATTTAAAATGTCTTCCAGTTCCAGTTTTAAATATTAGTTAGATTAGATTGTATTACTTGGAAATGGTCTCAAAACAGCAGTATTATCATTTATTGCAATAACTTCGGGGACAATTTATCATCCAGCAAAATTTGTTATCATGACAGGCCAAATTTCACTTTCTACAGTTGTTCTTTGCACAATTTTATCTCATTTTTATATCAATACGCTTTCATTTTACCAGGACAACCTAACACCTGCCCACACTGCCAAAATCAAAGGTGTTGATGATACCAATGTGTTTGACTAAATGACAGCAGATCCAACAATGCAGATGAACTGAAAGTCATCATTAAGGCAACCGAGACTTCCTCAACACATCAGCAGAGCCACATGGTGACTGGACCGGCTGCACAGATGCAGTAATTCATGCAAAAGAAGCTTCAACAAATTGGGGAGTACATTTACTGTGAAGCACATGGAAATATTTTACATGACATTTCTGTTTGAAAAACACTGAAGTAAATTTACAATGGACAGATCGACAGATAGCTCCAAAAGCTTCGTACATTAATTTGATGCCATTTTTTAAATAATTTCCTAGCTTTGCAGGTTATTTTACTTACACTCACCTTTTCACCTCTAGTAATGTGTTTTCCAATGCGACTGAGAGTAGCCAATCCAAAACATTAATTTTGTTATTCTTTAACTCCTTTCTATCTTGGCTGTATGCTTTTGATGAATGCCAATTTGTAAGACCGATACTGGCCAATTTGTAAGACCGCATTGTCTTTTCCATCAACACCATCTGTTTTGGAAAGTCTACCAGCCAACTCCAAACATCACAGCAGGAATGGTGCTATAAACCTTTGAAGTTTCCACCCAATGTAATGGTGGCCACTATGACCAAATACAAAGTGATCCGACTCAGTTGCACATCCCTGGGATTGCGAATCCAATATTTTTATTTCTAATAACCACAGTATTTTTCTGTTATAGTAGTATATTATTATTACTATTACTGTGCTATTGTTCATCTTCTTTTTAACATGTTAAAAACTTTTCTGGTATGAACTTTTGTACCTGATGCTGCTAATTGGCCTAAACGTGGAAATGTATAGTCATTAAAACAGAATTTAAAAAAACAATTAGATGCAGTTATCCAATGTATTTAAACATGTAGATCCAAATAAATAACCATGACACAAAGAGACGAATATTAAGCTGAGGAAAATAGGTCCCCAACACTGTGACATGCTGTGTTTTGCACCTCTTGTTCTCTTGCATAGTCTTCCTGGTCGTATTCATCTTCCTCATGTTGAGTCTGAAGGGCAGCGCTGTCAAAATCAATGGACATGTTGCACTGCCTGCATGGAAAGAAGAGTAAACAGGCTGGTCAGACGCTGCAACAGTGTAGTCAGGCGTTGACTTAAAAGACAAGTAAAATGTATGTTAAATTTCATTTTTGCAGTCACAAGCAGCTATGCATATTAATAACTTACCAAGTGGAGGGGGTAAAAAACTTGGAAGTTCCTTTCAGTAGCTCATCTAAGATGCTGTTGAGTGCTGCCCATGCTAATGTTTACATTATAAAGCAGCGATTTAAAAAAAAACTTTGTTGCTTTTTTAAATTAACCAAAGCATAAAACCCTTTCACATGGAACTGATTCTGTAGACGCCGATTATTTTTGCTAGTGCAGAGTTTAACAAAAACTTCCGAGCATTTCTCCGAGGAGTAAAGTCTAAAATCAGAAGCTAACACAGGTTAGCCAGCTAACTAGCCTGTTGAACATACGCGTGACGTCGACTCCCCCCTCTTTGAAAACTCGCGCGCATTAGCAGCGCCAAACCCCCGCGGATGTAAACCGGAAAAAAGGAAAATGCTGCCCAAAAACTGTATGCAGCTTCACGAGGAAGCATAAATACTGTTATTTCACTGGTTTAGTCATTAATATTCCGTCCACTTAGTCGAACAGACACGCCAGAAATGTTTTAGTTCTCTTTCTAATTCCGGAAAAAGTCTAGGTTAGCAACGTCTCCATGGTAACAGTTTTACTGGAATTATGGGTAGGGTAGTTCTTGATGTGTACTGATAGTTGACTCCAAACACGCTCCGAGAACGAATCGTTTTATTTTATCGTTCCAGGTTTTTTTAGGTAACGGATCTTTTCTTTTGTTATGATCAGTAGTAAGTAACAAACTCAACTAAATCATAAAACTAAAAATATTTGATCTAAACAAATATTGGATTGTAGTCTTTATTGGGCTCGCCAACGTCATAACCTGCATATAAGCAATTCTTACTCATTATGTTTTCAGAAATTACTTCAAGCTGGAGGTTATTGATGAAATAATGCTGAAATGTCCAGTTTGAAGTCGCTTCGCTTTCTACGGTGGCCAGTGTAGGTCATTTCTCTTCCTACTTCCGCGTATTGGCTCTGCAGCTGTTCCTGAGTCAGCTCCCTAAACAAACAGCAGCTAAATGGAACGAGTAGGTGTTGTTTCAGCAGACCGGAGGTCAGCGGTTTCATATCCGGGATTTCTCTGAGGGGTCAGCTGACAGCAGCAAGGCTGCTGTGTGACACTTTCGTCAAGAAACTGATTAAAAACCAAGTAATCTGATCAAGTAAACATGGCATCTAATCCACCCAAATTGAAGATTGAGGTAACCTCCGATGAAAGGTGAGAACCAATGAATGGGACCGATTGTCCAGTGTTGAAATGAGCAATGCATGTTTACCAATTTTTATTTTCTTCATGCACAGGCTGAAAACCCTGAAGGATCATTTTGAAGCAAAGTTTGGGGAATCTCCTCTCTTCTATGCATGTGCACCTGGAAGGGTCAATCTAATAGGTAATTTAATAACTTAAATAGATCATTTCAGACTTTGACCACCTGAAAGTTTTATTACATGTAAATTTTGTTCCCTTTTTCATACGCAGAACCCATTAAACCACATTAACATGTTAAACTGCTGAGTTTTTTCTATATATTATGAAAGTACTCACACGCCCAGTATTTTTGTTATTTGTTGTACATTTAATTTGTTCATTTGATTTTTACTTAACATAACACATAATTGTTATGAAGTGATTACAGATAAAAACATAAATGTATTGCATGTAATCAATACTTTCTAGAACCATTTTTCAATGAAACATTGGATTTTTAATGAGATTGCATGAGACAAAGTTGGACTCTGTTTACTAAATTGTAATAATTGCAATTGTAATAATGGGTTGCAAGTTTTAATCTGACACAAAAGTAAAACGTTAAAACCTTAAAGAAATTTAGCAAACACCTAAATACTCTGGATAACTAATCAGAGTTTTTAGGTAGAAATATTTCTAATATTACAGAACTCGAGGAGCTAAAATATTTCCAGAAGTGCCAAACAATTGAATTATTTCAGATTAATTGTAAATGTTTGTTTTTCACCAGGTGAGCACATTGACTACTGTGGATACTCAGTGCTGCCAATGGCCATCGAGCAGAACATCCTGGCCGCCGTGTCTGTGAACAACTCCGGAACGATCCAGCTGGCAAACACAAATCCTCAGTACCAGTAAGATGCCAACAATTACTGCACTTTTATTTCATATTTTTGCAACTTTAATTAAGGGCTTCAATAAATATCGGTGCTGCTTTGTTGTGTTTTCTAAAGGCTTTCTGTTTGTTTGCAGGGATTTTACCGTGTCCTGTTCAGAAGACATCGTCATAGACAGAGAAAATCCAAAGTGGTATTATTATTTTCTCTGTGGAGTCAAAGGTATCCAGGTAAAACCGTGGCTAAAATAAATACGATTTAAAGCAAAGCAGTTGAATAATAAAGGCATACATCTATTTTTCTCAATGGCTGAAGTTAAAACAAACTTCTCTTAGTAAAATTATTTCTGTTTGCTAAGTGACACAATAATGAGAGAAACAATATGGAAGATTTATTTCTAAAACCAGAATTTTACATACAGAACGGTTATTTCTTTTATGCAATGAGGAAAAGGATTAGTAATGCTTTCATGGCTTTGAAAACTTCTGATTAAATGGATCTATTTTTTTACCCTATTTTGTATTATTTCTATTTATTAACAGAAATAATTTAGATAATTCTAACTGACCTGAAACAAAGGAAGTTTGGTCAGATTTAACTTCAGACAGTGGGAAGAAAATGTATTCACTGTTTGTAAACTTTCTTTTCTTAACTGTACTTATTAAATGGAATGTTCTTTAACTATCCTGCAGGATTATATATTGATCTGATCTTATTTTCTCCAGGAGAAGTTTGGTATCGGTCGTCTGGCTGGAATGTCTTGTGTTGTTGATGGTACCATTCCTCCCAGTTCCGGTCTGTCCAGTTCAAGTGCCTTAGTTTGCTGCTCTGGCCTCTTAACAATGGAGGCAAACGAAAAGTCTCTTTCTAAGGTGAAAAGGAAAAAAAACTTACTTTAGTGCGAGTTTGAAAAAGGCCTCAAAACAACAATATTATAATTTATCATGGCAGTAACGTCTGGGCCAATTTATCAGCCAGCAAAATTTGATATTGTGACGAGTCTAACTGTGTTTATTTTCCAGTTCTTTGTGTTGTTCCTGCCAACAAATTTCCAATAAAATATATCTATGTTTGTAGTTTAATGCTGAAAAAAATTCAAAATTTCAAAGATTTTAAGTGGGGGACAAAAACCCAAGAAAACGATCCATCAAATTAAGACGACCCCTTTATGACCTTTCCATTCCTCAACATGAAGGAGTATTTTGTGGGGATTTTGTGCATTTATTGCTGCTTTACTCTGTTTTTGTCCTCTGCAATCTCCAGGTGGATCTAGCTGAGATATGCACCAAAAGTGAGCGCTACATCGGGACAGAGGGAGGAGGCATGGACCAGTCCATATCATTCCTGGCAGAGAAAGGAACTGTACGAAGCTTTTCTTTCCCACTACTGCAATGTTTCCACTTTCAGATGGTTAATGTTGATTGAAATGACAGAATTTCAACCACTTATCAGGCGAAGCTGATAGAGTTCCAGCCTCTGAGGGCCACCGATGTCAAGCTCCCAGACGGGGCCGTGTTCGTCATCTCCAACTGCTGCGTTGAGATGAACAAAGCTGCTTCTTCTCACTACAACATCCGGGTGGTGGAATGTCGGATTGCAACAAAGGTGCATCTCAAGCTGCAACGAGCTGAAAAAAAAAGCATTGTGACTTATTCTTTCGTCCTGAATTTGTAATCTTACAGTGTTTTTCCAACTGTGGTCCTCGTGTTTTAGGCATTTCCCTGCTTCAGCACACGTGATTTCAGCTGATGGCTGATCTTGAGCTTCTGAACGGGGTGTGTTGAAGCAGGGGAACATCCAACACGTGCAGGTCAGCGTTGGCAAACACTGATATAATACAGTAACAATCTACTAGGGATGCAAGTTATCAATTAATGAGTTAATCTGAAGTTATGGGATGGTGGCCGCCATCTTTAATTCTGTACCAAAGGCTCCACTTAAGGATGCTGGACGGCGGCTAAACTGCAACGCTGAAAGAATGTCTCTGCGGACGTTATGAGTTCATCGAATGAAAAAATAATGATCTAATAAATAATTAGTAGTTATTTGATTGATCGCTTACGTCCCTAGTTTGTGTGTGGTTTCCTAAATGATGACACTAAGTGTCTTCCGGTTTGGGCGCAGATGTTGGCGCAGGCTCGAGGTCTGGACCCGAGCAGGTTGATGAAGCTCCATCAGGTTCAGACGGAGCTGCAGGCCTCCCTGGAGGAGATGCTGGCCCTGGTGGACGAGGTGCTGCATCCTGAGCCGTACAGCCGGGAGGAGATCTGTAAAGCGCTGGGCGTCACCAGCGAGCAGATGTGCACAGAGCTGCTGAGCGCTAACACTCAGCACGGTGGGTAACCAAACACATCTGCGCAATCTGGAGTGAAGTCACACGATTTAGTCAAAAATCTTTGGTACAATTGATGCAACAAGTATCCAATCAGCCATTTCGGACTGCAGCTAATGATTATTTTAGTAATCGATTATTTTGATTACTTTGACGATGAATCAAATTAATTCTGATTCTGAAGATTTTTCATTGAGAAAATTTTATTGAAATTGTAAATTGAATTCAGTGTGACATCGCCTCGCCCTATTTTCAATATTAAACCACAATTAAGCTGCGTCACAAGATGACGCAGTATCTCAGTTTATTAAAAGATTTGGAAAATTATATTGTCACTATAAAATTTCCAAATCAGACCATTTAAAATGATTAATTTTAAGTTGTTTTTTTTTTGTCTATTTGTTTCTCAGTAACAAACTTCAAGCTTCACCAGCGAGCCAAGCATGTGTACGGTGAAGCCGAACGCGTGATGAGGTTTAAGAGCGTTTGCGACGCCGGAGCTGCAGGATCCATAACCCGGCTGGGAGAGCTGATGAACCAGAGCCATGCGAGCTGCAGAGACCTGTACGAGTGCAGCTGCCCAGAACTGGACCGGCTGGTGGACATCTGCCTGTGAGTACAGCGAGACAAACCAACACACAAAAAAGAGATTTTTAAATAAGAAAATTACAATAAACTGGGTGAAAATGAAAATGAATGAATTCGGTTGCAGAAAAATATTTGATTCTATTATAATGTCTATAGATGATTCCAGAGAGATGAATAAATGAAGTTACATTTTTAGGGGCTGTTTTGGATCATAAAACAAAAACTATGTGAATCTATTGGACTTCTAAGTAAATATATCGAAGAATCATACACTTTTGTTTGTTCAGATCTGATTTATTGCGCGGAGGTTTGGGACAACATGTGGATTATTTAAAAAATAATAATTCTGACTTAAATTTAAAAATTTTGACTTTAATTTTCTGAGATCAAAAGTCAGAATTCTCTGATTAAAATCAGAATTTTGAGAGAAAAAAGCCAGAATTCCCTTTTTTTTTAGTTTCCTGTCTCTATTGTAGGACAGAGCATTAAAAAACTTTGTCCTTAGCGTTATTTAGGAGTATGAAGACTTACTAAAAATTAATCTGCGAACAAGGCAACACATAAAACACCTTCAGTACCTCTAGTGCCACCTTGTGGTCAAACTGTGTGTAATCAATATCAGTTTTTCTTTTTAACTTTATGAACAAAAAAAAGACAAACTTTTTATTGTAATTTACTGAGTTGCTTCTGTTTAACTAGTTCCTTTTACAAAAATTGTAAGTGTGCATTTTTAGTTTTACTGTCTTGTGTTTTACAGCTAGCATGATCCATTTGCTATCACACACATGCACACACACACATGCACACACACACACACACACATGCACACACACACACACACACACACACACACACACACACACACACACACACACACACTAGTCCAGCTATTGATTTCAGCTTTTACCATTGCAAGCAACTGACTCAGTAAAACCCCTTTCAGCTCAATATCTCTCAAAGTATCTCTCACATTGATTTTTCATAAAAATTCATGACGCCGAAAGCTTCGCCGTAGCACTGTCTCCTCCGTCGTTTCTTCTGGTTGCAGGAAGTCGGGAGCCGTCGGCTCCAGGTTGACCGGAGCGGGCTGGGGAGGCTGTGCCGTTTCCATGGTTACCAGCGAGAAGGCGGCGTCTTTCCTCCGAGCCGTCAGAGAGGCTTTCTACACGCCGGACCCGCGCAGAGCGGCGATGGAGAGACAGAGTCTGTTTGTGACGAAGCCGGCGGGCGGAGCTGCAATCCTACTGGAGGAGTGAATTACATCACCGATGTTTACTTGTTTATTTTTGCAAACAAATCATCTAAAACAAATGCAAACTGTAATTTTTTTTACATTCAGGAGGTGAAAATTAGGATGTTAATCTTATTTTTTATTTTTTGCTTTTCTACAGATGGGAACATAAGGGCCAAACATAAACTTTATTGATATTTTCTTATGATTTTCTAAAAATTAATCTGGGAGATGATGTCAGATGATTTTGTACCCAAAAATAAAACCAAGCTGTAAAATAAACTGTATTTGTTGTGTAGAAAATACTTGTACACTTTATTAAGGAATAAGTAATGTCCAATCAAGTTTAATTAAAGGACAAAAAAATCAAAACACAGACGGTTTAATTCACTAAACCTATAACAAAACAAATGTAAACTGTAATTTAATTAAACAGCTGAAAATTATGGTGCTCTTTTTTTATTTACTTTTCTACAAATGGTGACATAAGGGCAAAATATCCATCTATGAGTGTGACATGTATTTTCTTGATTTTTATTTTCTTTAAATTAATGTGGGAGACGATGTCAATTGACTTTCCACCCAAAATAAAATTAAACTCTAAAGAACTTTACATTTGTGGAGTGTACATTTCTGCTGCACTTTAAGGATAAATAAAATAGAAAAAGGTTTAATCAAAAGGCAAAATAATTATTACCTGGCAATAATAATTACTGGATAAGACAAGTTTCAAGTTGTGAAAACCTCTAGATGAGTTTTGCTTTCACCAAACTAATCAAAACAATTTTTTTTTAATATTCAGGAGCTGGAAATGATGGTGTTAATTTATTTTTCTTTTCTACATATGGTAAAACAGGAACAATGAACTAAAAGAACAAATCAGGAACAAAACAAGGATGGATTGATAAAATGAAGAAAGAAGGTAGGACACAAGGAAGCAAGAATACGTCGTACTATTTTTCTCTATTCTTTTATTTTGTTTATTTTGGTTTTTAATATCTGGAAAATACTAAAATCAAATTCCAGATTGTGGAGGGACGCAGAAATTCCTCCAGACTTTCCCTTGATTCACAGTATTAAAAAATGAGGTATGCTTCGTAATCATTTGAGCTTCGATTCACCCAAATAATATAAAAAAAAGCTCTCACAGCTTGTGCTTGGTTTGTCAGATCCATGCAAATGTAAAGTATGTCACTACAGTATTCATACCCTTTGGACTTTTTCACATTTTCTCACAAACTTAAATGTATTTCATGTGAAAGAGAAACACGAGAATATTGTGCCCACTTTTAATTTGATCCAGAAGTTACATAATTAGTTAATAGAGTTCACTAATGCATAATTAATGTTGTGAGAGCAAGGGCTCCCAAACATAAAAAAAAAAAAAAAGATAATCGTATCGTTTATGATATATCGTGATATTTTTTCATGATAAGAATTTTGATTTATCGTTGATTTATTATTACATTCCAGGTAATGATGTTTAAAATCTCTCAGAACTGTCCAGATTGTTATTTTTACAGTTTTCTCCACTGTTTGTTAAATTATAATATCAGAAAATATCAACAAAGTTAAATACTTGATTAAATGCAGTTACAGTGATACAAATCACACTCTTTTATTGTTTTTCAAGAGGATTATTTGTATTTGTGGCGCTATAATTGCTCTGCCATGACGTCATTGTGCTACAGTTATATAAGAAATAACTAAGAAGGAGTTTTTATGATCACTTTTATCATTATTGGAATAATACCACATAACATTATGATATAACTTTAAGTCCATATCGCCAGACCCAACTAGAGTGACGGTTGGTGGTCACCATAGCAACCGGTAACTGACTGTCCCCCTTTTTTTCTGTTACCATTTTGCAACTGTGGTATTTATTTGGTATTTATCAGCTGGGTTTGTTTTTTTTCTGTGTAAGTATTCAATATTAACACATATTGTAGATTAATTTAGTCACATGTGTAATTTTGCCATATTTTGTTTGTTTTTTTGTCTGTTAGTTCCATAATTAATGTGCATTTTGCTTGTGTTTAATTCTATTACTCATTGAGAACCGTTAGTTTGTTAAGGGCTATTTATTTTATTATATTTAATTTTATCTATAGAGTCAGAAGCTGCTAATAGGTTAACCCGCAACTTTATTTTCTCTTTTGTTAGAGTAAATACGGTGAACCTGAGTGTGTCTGTTGTGAAGTCAACCTACTGGACCTGAGACCAACAAAGAAGGGTTACATATGTAGGCAATAACCGGAGCTGTTGAGTGTGTATATGTCTCATACTTGGTTGCTAAATGTGGTCCACTATGGCATTCCTGCTCCTCATGTATGGAACACCAAGAAGGCCAAAAATGTCAGAACCTTTTCACTCCAAACAGCTAGAGTCAAAGTCCTTATGGAAATGAACCCTACTGCCAGACAAATCGCTTTCATCCAATCAGAATGTTCCTTAGACAACAAGTCAAAATACTCCAGAAATTACTATTTTACGGATTATAAGTCGCAGTTTTTTTCATAGTTTGGCCGGGGGTGCGACTTATACTCCAAAGTGACTTATGTGTGAAATTATTAACACATTATTATATCAGATCACATGTTGTTTTCACACTAAACTGCGAGCGGGTGCTCTAGGCCTGTGCTGATAATGTGTGTGGTAGAAGCTACCTTCGGAGTTAGCAGAGTTGTTTATAGGGCGACAGTGAAGATGAAGATTTCATTGCGTTTAGTGATTTGGAGTGACACGGATGGTTTGGTAAACTTGTTAGCATGTTATTTATGCTATAGTTATCTGAATAACTCTTAATATGTTATGCTAACATACCAGTTTGCTGTTTGTCATGTAACGTTAGCATACCGTACAATTATTCAGCCTCTATTCTATTTTTATTTTAAATTGCCTTTCAAGATGACATGTCTGTTCTTGGTGTTGGATTTTATCAAATAAATTTCCCCAAAAAATGCGACTTGTACTCCGGTACGTCTTAATGTCTTTTCCTGCTTTATTATGTATTTTATGGCTGGTGCGACTTATAGTCTGGAAAATATGGTACAAAACAAATTTATAGGCTTCAGGAAAAGCACAACCATACATAATACACTTGAATTTTGTAGTGTAATAGTATGTAGTTAAACAAACAATATGCTTACTTTATGCATTTCAAGTAACATGTCTACATTTTTTAAATCTACTATGTAATCCCTTCCTGCTCAACTCAACTTCAGGAAAACCTTTAGAAAAACAATGTAAAATGGGTGTTAATACTCTGGTTAGGCACTTGAGTCCTCTAGTGTTACTTCAGCCTGTCTGCTTTATGGCTGTCTGCCGGTTCTGCTGAGACTTCGTTCTTCCTCTTCAGTATATTTTCTATCCAGCTGGAGCTCTGCGCTATTCTTTCCAGGGAGCGAGAGGAAGATAGTGTGCTCACTCTCATGTTTTTGCCTGAAGTGATCAGCTCTCCGTAGCCTTGCTGGTGGGAGAAGGCGTAGGCAGAGCGGCGAGAGCTTGTCCGGCGGACTCGCCTCAGGTTCTGTTCCTGAGGCCGTTGTTTTTTCCTGGACTGCTGCAGATGACAAACCTGTGAAGACGAACCAGCGATCTCTTAATCCCCCAAAGCTTGTCAGATTTTACAGCATCTTCTATACTGACTGGATAAGATAAGAGTCTACACTACTAAAAAAAATCTTACCAAGTATTTTTGTTCTACTTTCTGGTGGAAATATCTTAGTAGACTTGAAACAAGATAAAACTAACTTACAGGTAACATTTCACCAAGATATATGAGATTGTTTTAAGAAAATAATTTCTTAATATTGATTTTAAAAAGTAATGATTTAAATCTGGTTTATTTCTTTTCACTGTTACTGCACCTTGTCTGTTATAGTTGGGAAGAGGTCGACTCTCAGAAAGCTCACGACTAAGCCGGGCAAAATGCACACCACGGTGGTGAGCAGGATGACCAACCAAACGCTCTTCTCAGAGAGACAGTTACGCGCCGTACCTGTGGAAAATCAGCAATAGGAAATTCCTTCTGCTTTGTTTCCACCCGTCTTTTTTTTTTTATCACATTGAGCCAAACTCACCAATAAACGGGAAATTACTTGGAAAGATGCCAAACAGGCCGTCGCTTTGCATTGCAAACAGAATGGCAAAATACACAATCAGGCTGCCCCACATAAACAGATGATTGACTGCTGTCCAGTAGTGTGTATCCAGTCCGATCTAATAACAGAAACATCACACATTTAACAGGCTAGGATAGATTAATGGCCGATACAAAACATTTTTTTACACAAAATCATTCTTAAATAGTGAGATTTTAGCCTGCTCAGTTTGTCTATCTTGAGCTGTTTTCGGGCCTCTTGTCACTTTAAATCCAAATAAGTTGCTTCCGGCCAACTCAATGTTTACACTCACACATGAAAATGGCTGCCGACAGATTCAGTTCAATATCATTTAAAAATGCTTTATTGATCCCAAAGGGAAAATTCTTCAAAGAAGTTATTGGAGATGGTGAGTCCAACTTTTCCAGCAGAGCTGGAACTCTGTTTGGGTTGCTAGGTGACGGGCGGAACTCCACTGGGGTTGCTAGGTAACGAGCTGGGCTTCGCTGGGGTTGCTAGGTGCTGATATGCGGAGTTACTTTTGGAAGGCTTTTGAAGCGGCAAATTTTCCAGACAACAACAAAAAAAATTAAATTATTGCTCAAAAGCACCTGGGTGATTCTTCTCATCACTTGGGCTGTTTTTAGAAGCAGTAGAAACCCAAATGGGAGTATAAAAACGTACAAAATCCCCTTTAATGTACAGTGTTGGTTATTATTATTACACGTCACAGTGTGAGAACACTTCAGTCTGTTCAGAGACTCACCTGAACACTCACAACAATGACCAACGTTGTTGCTATGGTGACGGCAAACGCCTGCTGGTCGGAGAAGTCGGAGCCGTCGTCCCTCAGCATGACGGAGAACGCGCCGTAGGGAATAAAGAAAAGCAGGAAGGACGTCACCATGCCTTGTAGCGTGCAGAGGAAGAACTGGCGTTTGTTGAAGAGCAGGTTCTGTTGGCCCGGTTTGTACAGGCTCGGGTAGCGAAGGCTGTTCTGGTCGTTGACGTCCTGGCAGAAATAACTTGGTAATTAGATAAGTTAAGCAGATCCTCTTTATTAAAGTCTAATACCTACAGGGTTTGCAAGACAAACAGTTAGTTGTGAGTAAATTAGTATTAGTTGTAGCATATAGGTTCAATAATTAGTAACAGATTAGTTACATTTATTGTGGTGAGGATATATATTTGAAATATCGAGGAGGGTTGTTATTTAAAACAGTAAAACAGGGCAGCATAACCCAATATTCACCTGGATGGCCTGACAGTGTCTTGAAAAGACAAAAGTTTTGGAAGAATTAGGAAGTTGACAGACTGTGTATAATTTTTTAATCCAAAAAGCAAAAGCACAGCTTAAGCCAGGGGTGTCCAAACATTTTGGCATGGAGGACAAAAATGTCAAATTGCAAGTACTATGGGAACCAGAACATTTCAATTATGTTATCTTTCTTTTTAATTAAAAATGAAGAAAAAATCTCCTTTTTATTTGTATTTTCACCAGCTAAATTACACACGTTTTAATTAAATTAGCAACTTGTATTTTCTTAACAAACTACAAAAAAAAAGAGTTTTACAGGTTTTCCAAATAAAATAAGAAAACTGCTAACCATATCCTAATTTTCCAGATTGACGGTATTTTCAGTAACAAGAACAGTCGTTCACTCTGACTTTATTTTGTTAAGTTTCTGTATTTTGGTAAAATCCACAGGATGGTTTTGGTCCCTGTTATTAACAAATTAAATTAAATTTTCCATTTCAAGAATTTAATTGCGTCTGTTTTGAATGGCTTGTGAAAATTCAATAAAAATTTCACTCTAACGTTATTTTTAAATCCAAAAGTGAGGCTATTCTTGAGTTCTGATTAAGGGCCGCACCAGAATCGTTCTGCGGGCTGCAAATGGCCCCCGGGCCACATTTGGACATCCCTGCCTTAAGATATACAGTATCTTCAATTACATCCACTGTAATTTATCTTCCATGACAGTAGGATACTATCGCATGGCAGTTCATGTTTATTATTTATTCCATGTTTTCTAACAATACCTGATCAAAAAGTCCCATCGCCAGAACCGGCAACGATGTATAAACAATATTGAAGAGGGTTATGAACCACTGGTCGTACACAGTCTGTGGGAAAAAGTAGATTAAATAAATGTTCTGAAATAAAACTGGTCACATATTTGAATGCAAACAACAGTTTTCTCACCTGTGCAGAGAAACCGCAGAAGAAGCCGTACCAGAAGTGGACCAGGGTGAAGGCAAAGTTCTTGTAGAAGAAGTAGGCCAAGAAATTACACATTCGGAAGTAGGACCAGCGCCCGTGCACCAGCAGCAGCCTCTGCAGGTACCGAAACTGAGCGAAGGAGTAATCCGAGGCCAGAACAGCTTGCATCCCCTCCTGTCCGCTGATGCCTACGCCGATGTGGGCGGCTGACGCAGCACAAGAAAAGCATAATGTGGGTCACCCAACACTGGAAAATCACACATATTAAAGATAGTATTATAAAGTTCACACCTACAACTGGGGCCACACAATGCAGGACTGCTTTTAAAAAACTGTTGTAATAGATTACATAATAAGATTATAACATGTTAAAGTCATAAAATGTTTTCACATTTTCACTAATTATTATTAAAAGCAAATAAATTGTTTTATGAATTGTCTGTTGGTTTATAGTTTGATTAATTTGCTTGGTTTTAGTGAAATCTGAATAATGAATTATGAGACACTGTAAAAACACAAAATCTTATCAAGTAAGTTTGGTCTTTTGTTTTTAGCACCAATATCATAATGCACTATACCGTAACTTACTAGTTACTTTTAGCAAGATATATGAGCTTGTTTTAAATCAATAAATCCTTTATAATGATGAAAAAGAACTAGTTCCACTGGCAGATTATTTCACTTCTAAAATGTTTTGATTGAATTCTGACTTTTGTCCTCCAAAGCTTAAAATTCAGAGATTAAAGTAAAAAAAACCCTGAGATTAAAGTCAGATTCTTAATCTTTTTCCAGCGGCCATAATTCTCTCCTGTACTTTTCAGAAAACAAAGTGAGAAGATCAAAACAAAAGTTTGAATTTTGAACCACGTCCCATCGGCGCCGGCCTTTACTCACTTTTGATCATGCTGACGTCGTTGGCGCCGTCCCCCACGGCCAGCGTGACGGCCATCTTGCGCCTCCTCACCAGCTCCACCACCTGAGCTTTCTGCATCGGCGTGACCCGACAGCAGATGACCGTTTTACACAGACAGGCCAGATCGAGCAGCGCGCGCTCCAGCTGGGGCTCCAGGGCATGAGCCTGCGGGCCGAACACATACATCACACCTGATTAACACTCCGTCCCACGGCGGCGCTGAAAAAACCACCCTGCTCAGGCAGCAGTGGACCGTTTCCCATCTGGCTGCAGGCGGTAAGGAAATGGATGTTAATGAAAACCCGTAATGATTAGCAGAAAGCAGGCCAGCAGCTTTCTGCTAATTGGACTTTATTTAGTCGGCAGCAGGTGAAGAGAAACACAACATTCAGCAGAAAAACAGCCAGAGTAAGAGTAGCACTACTTCAACATGTTTTCTCTCAACTCAGACTAAAACGAATTTGGTAAAAGGGCAACTCAAATCCTCAGTAACTGATGAAATTATCAATCATTTAATTTGTAAAGATTACATCATCAGACGGACCAAAATATAAAGTTACATGGAAATTTAGGTATTTTATGGATGAAAATGACAATAGTTCATATAAGTAGCAAAAAATAAAACCAGGCAAAATAAAATTTTATAAAACTTTAACAAAAACTGCAGGTGTGTGTCTGTTTGGTGAATTTTGGGTTAAAACATGTTTGTTTTTCATTCAGTGGGTAGAAAATCCAGACATTTTACTCGAGTAGAAATGCTTCATAATAAAATTACTTGACTAGAAGTAACAAGTAGAGAGTAGTAAAAATACTCCAAAAAGTAATTTTTTTCAAAAAGTTACTCAAGTCGATGTAATTGAGTAAATGTAACTAGTTACTACCCATCTCTGGTGTGTAATGGTTTAACACCTGCTGGGTTCAAAACCAAATGAAAAGCAAGTAACAGTTCGGTAACGTCTCACCAGACTGTGACCACTGATGACCAAGGCATACTCAGAAATAATCGTTTCTTCAAACACTGAATCTTCTGCAAACATGTCGTCTTTCTCGACGTCTCCTGTGCTGCTCACCCGGCTCAGGCCGAGGATGTTCTCCTTAGCGTTCCTACGGAGAGAGGGAAGACCGACTATGCTTGCTTGTATAAAAAAATATGCTCTCTGCTTGTAAGATATGTTGTTTTTCTAGTGCACTGAGAAATTGACACTATAAACTCGATCAGAAATATTTGGTAACATTTAGTGTTTTTGCAGGATAGTATATTTACCTCACTAAATAAAATAAAAAGTCAAAACAGAGTTTGTTGTAGATTTGCAGTCGTCCTGAACATTGTGACCCTGAGTCCTTCATATAAGATCGACAAATCGCTCGTTATCAAACCTGCTTTGGGGTTATTATTGTTTGGTTTCCAGCCTGTTGCCTGAACGCGGTGCGTTTACCTGAGCTGCTGCTGCACCTCCAGCTGCGTGAGCCCAGAGATAACAAACACCTCGTTCATGTCGTCCCGCAGCATGTTGCAGGAGTAACCGATGCTCATCGCCGTCTCTAAAACAACAGAGATCAGAAACTCTCCAGCATGTTAGCAGCTACTCATCATCCAGATTTATTCAGTTGTTAGCTACCTAGCTTGTCTCCTGTTAGGACCCAGATCTTGATGTCGGCTAGATTCAGACAAGCGATTGTCTCCGGCACTCCTTCTTGAAGTTTGTCCTCTATCGCTGTGGCTCCAAGAAGCTTGAACCGAGTCAGAAGTCAGTCTGCAGCTGCTAGGTAAGATTCATCGTTTCAACAGGGCAAACAAAACCGACGGCAGTTTTACCTTCATGCCTTGCTCTATTTCCTCGTAGAGAGCAGCCAGCTGCTCTTCACGGTTCTCAAGCACAGTGCTCACATAGTGAAGCTTCTTCTGCCACACCTGATAATATTCTTCGCTGAGGTCTTTGTAGGCAAGAGCCAGAGTTCGAAGCCCTTCTCCTGCAAATTCCTGAGGAAACAAACACAATCAACAGCTCTGGAGTCAAAGAAAGTTTCAAAATCAGTCAGCTAATCAAGCAGAACAGTTGATTTTTAAAAGCAATCAAAGCTGCAGCACTGCTCTTTTGTGTTCTTTAGTCAAAATGCTGATACAATATGGATACATGTGAAAAAAATATTCAAGGAAAACCACGTAAATCCAGTTTAGTTCAGCTGCTGTAGGAGCGCTCAAAGCACACAGATGCATTTTGTCACTTACATCTATTGAGTCAGATTATAATCCATAGTCAATAATCCTCTGGATGCTTCTTTTTCAGGTTTATAAATATTTTTTCTGCATGTTAAAATGATGCTATGTCATCATAGCTAAAAGAATTAATAAAATCAAATAAATAAACATAAATTAAAATAAAAAACTTGCATGTGAAAATGGCAGCAAACAGATGCGCAATTATACAACTGTACATCTTTGAAAAGCAGAAGTGGAGCCTCCTCCACAACCAAAAAGAATGTAGCAAGTTGTTTTTTGAATGGTAAGTCAACAACAAAACACTTCTCTTTTCCAGCAGCCACTACACAGCAGTTCAATCCGCTGACCAAACATGCTGGAGCTCAGCGCGGGTTGCTAGGTAACAGGTGGAATTCTGCTGGGGTTGCTAGGTGCTGAAATTCTGAGGGTTTTTCAAATGGCTCATAATTTAAAATATTAAATTATTGCCTAAAAAACATCTGCGTGTTTTTTAAGTGCTACTGCTATTTTTAGAGGCAACAGAGACTCAAATGGAGGCATAAAAACATTCAAAATGTTAATTTTGCATGATAGTTCTCCTTGAATCGCTCAGGTAAAACTCACACTGAGGTGTTCTGAGGTAGCGTACATGAGGTCTTCGCTGGACGGATGCAGGCGGTCAAAGATGATCGTGTCAGCTCCTTTGCAATACAGTTTAATCTGACCTTGGGGATTCCTCACTGGATCAGAAAACAAACCAGGCAAAAGAAAAAAGGGCTTTGATCGTGGAATCGTAAAAAACTGGAGACACTGATGCAATTTGGCAGATAAAAACTGCTTTAACTTGATCGATACAATAATATTTAAGCGTGTTAAGTTAAAGGTAAGTTATTTCTGCGTCTCTCTGGAGTCCAAAGTGGGCAAAATTTGGCCCGGGTCTCGAGTTTGACACGTGTGAAGTGGACGAAAAGTCGCAGGCAGTAAAGGAGACTAAAAGTGAGCAATTTTCTTTCATTTTGCTAATAAGAAAAGTGGAGTCATGTTGACTACTAGAGCTATTATACGTAAAGACCTAACCAATGACACTCATTCTCTTGCGCACGTTGTTGAAGTCCAGTATGGCCAGCAGCTCGTAGGTAGCCGCTCTTCCCATCTCACAAAGCGTGATGGTTTCTGGAGTTCGAGCCCGGAAGATAAACCCAAAGTTTCGAGCTGCGGTTACCAACGCTCCTTCATCCGGTGACTGTGCCTGGTACACCAGATTCCCTTCATTTAAACAGAAATAATGATCAGAGGAAAAACGTCCCAGAGGATATAACTGTGACAGGTGTGTAGCTTTACCTTCACTTTTCTCCTCTGGCATGACGGTGTGGCACAGAGCCAGCAGTCTGAAGAAGTCCTGTGCTGCAGATTCCTGCTGTCTGACAGCTTCAACTAGGCTGCAGTCGTAAAACGTGAAGGCTTTGTCGCAGAGCGGGTTGAAGGAAAAGTCTACGCATGCTGTTTTCTGAGGATACAGATCGTTATCGTCAGTTTATTTCAGAAATAAAAGTGACATTTGTTGGAGAAGCAACAGGATAAGCTAAACTGAGACGGATTACTAAGTGTTTCACCTGGTAGCCTGGTAGACTCGGCTCAATTTGGGGCCAAAATTGCAACACTGCATCATGTCAAAGCAACCACAGTTTGAAAAACCTGTTCCCTTCCTCACCTGTGGGGGCGCTGCACCAAGAACTACTGAAGAAAACAACATGAAAACCTCCGAAGAAGACATGAGTACAACTTCCTTCTTCACAAAATGGAAACAAAAATGGAGTAGCATCAGATTTTAGTGGTTTGTTATCAACAGGTCGTTTCTCCCATTGTTTTTGATTTGAGCTTTTTTTTGGTTGTATTTACCCAGAATGCCCTGCGCTACAGTCCAGGGCTTTTGGAGCAGTCTCCGGTCCGTTTGCATCCACATTATGCATTCGAACCGCACCAGAGTTCACTTTAACAGAACCAAGACCGAGGTTTTTAGGCGGACCAGAGTTTGCTTTTTAGGGCCGCATCAGAATTTGATAACGTGAAGGAACTGGACTTTCTAGACAAACTAAAGTTAGATTAGAGAAGACTAAAAACCACTTTAGAAATATTAGTGACATTAGTGTTAGGGATGTTTGTGCTGCTGTAAAAAATAGGTAGCAGGCTGGTATTTTGATGTAAATAAATAAATATCGGAACTGAGAAAAATATATTGATAAATATCCAAATATAACTAGCAGTCCTGAGAAAAGCCTGAAAATCTGCTGCCACAATTTAGCTAAATATTTTGTTTCGGGACGATGAATCACTTCCTTTACTTTATGCACAGCAGAAAATCATAAATCTATTACTCTGCACATCAAGAGAAGTTTTTTTATTATTATTTTGAAGCATCAGATGACACATTAGTTTGTGAAAATAGTGTTTCTGAACAGTGTGGGTGTCTTGATAAAAAGAGTGGATTTGTCACCAGTGCCCACTCATCGGGTGGGTAAGTGAAACTGCAGATATTTGTAGACCGTAGTTTATAGCAGTTAATGGATTTAATGACCAAACAAAGCTTCGGTTATTGTCTGAAATCTACATGACTTAATGTAGATTAAACCAAATGAGCTAAATTTAGCATATAGATTGAAAGTACAAACAAATGCCGCCCCAGAAGTTGTTGTCCTTTTTTGTTGTTACAGGATCTGTTGCAGCTTTTGAATCTTGTATTTTCTGAGGCATCAGTTTTTTGAAGAACTTCGTCTTTCAGCATGACATTAAATCAAAGCAGCTTCAAAAAATCCCAACAAAAGAAGTCTAAAGTTTTGCGATAGCCCTGTCAGAAGCAGGTTGTGCAAAGGAAATGTTCTTGCAATATCACAGGTTTGGACCAGTTAGGCAAAAATGGCTGGGAAAATATATCCAAGTCAAGATGTGCCATGATGAGAAACTGCAATCCAAGAAGATGTAGCTTTAATAAACTACTATTTTAATTAAGTGGATGCTTGTTCAGTCAAATTGTTTATGTATTTTCTATTTTCTCCCCATTGAAAACTTTTTTAGTGAATGTTTTATTTTGTCACTTGAGTTGTACTGAAGATCTAAAATTATTTTTCCACTAAAACAGGCTTTTTTTTCATATGCGATTATGAAAGACCATAACTTTAAAATAAATAGTAAATAAACATAAAGGAGTTAAATCTAACATACCTCTGTAATTTCCACCTTCTGGTTGAATTCATCGTAGACATCACCTTGAGAACAAATGAAAAATTCAAACACGTCAGCATCTTGTCAAAACTTAAACAATAACTCCTGAAAAGGTTCTTGATTGTCTGTTGAATGAACAATACAGGAATCAAAATACGTTTAATTTCACACAATCTAAACTTTATTTACAAAATAAATAACAAAACAACAAATAAAATGAATGAAGTCTCTGCAAATAAAATTGTCCTTAAAAAAAGCGGCTTGTTGAGACCAAAACACCAAACTGAAAACTTATCATCCAGATTTTGGAAGAAAGAGAGAAACAATAAGCCATCCAAATGGAAATCATTGAGTTTGATTTAATTTATCATTGACTGATTTACTGTGACAAACCTACATATATATATTTATAAATGTAAATCCCTCTGTGTGGTTCAGATGCAAAAACACAAAATCTTTCCAAACATTTAAGTGAAATAATCTGCCAGTGAAACACAACATTTCCCCATAATATGAGTTAAAATGTCTTGTTCCACTGATCACTTCACTTACAACTAATCTTTTTCATCAATATTTAAGAAATTATTGACTTAAAAAAAAACTTTCTGAAATGTTACTTGCAAGTTAGTTTTGTCTTATCTCAAGTGAACTAAGACTTTTACACTAGAAACTAGAAAGTAGACCAAAAATATTTGGTATAATTTTATGTTTCTGCAATGTTTAGAAATTTGTTTTTATATTTAACGGCGAGATTAAAGAGCCCCACTCCTACCGTACGTCTGCCCATTAATGGAGCACTTGCTGAACACCATGATGTTCTGCGTCAGCGTGCCGGTCTTGTCCGAAAAGATGAACTCGACCTGTCCGAGCTCCTCGTTCAGGGTGGTGGTGCGGGCCTCGGCCGGCGTGTCGCTCTGGTTGTGGTACATCTTCCGGTCCCAGTTAATGAAGAAACTGTGGCCGAGCCGCAGGACCTCCACACTGAAGGAACGTGTGAGAAGAAACATTTGATGTTCTGCAAAATGTCATGAATTATAGCGTCTAACAGGAAATGAGGCTCTTTGTTTTTACCTGACATACAGGGAAATAGGGACAACGGTGTTGAGGATGATGATGTAGGACCAGAAGGTGAGGAAGCCAGAAAAAATGGCGCTGCTCTGAAACTCATCCCATGGTAGGAACAGCTCAAACTTTCTGCCCACACAAGTCTCCCAGATGGTGTTTCCTATCGCCAAAATGACTCCCATGCAGATGAGGAAGGCAAAAATCTGAAAAAAAGAAAACCCCAGTATTGACCGATTGCACGTGAAGTCAAGCTCTCCAGAACTCCTGAGGAAGAGGAGAAAGACAGGAGTGGGAACTATTTCCCAGAATGCTTAGCGGCATGTTTTTGTCTCCAGTGCATCACATTGATCTGACTCTTGTGTTTTATTAATGCAAATGTTCATTTTAATGCAATTCTCAGTTAGCAAAGCTGGAGGATAATGTCCTGTTCACACTGAATGTTTCTGAGCTCAATTCATTGGGATGTTTAATAAAATTCATCATCAGATCAGAAACTTTGTTCCTGCAGTTTGAAACAAGAGTTTAAATTATTCTAAAGTAAAATAAATATTTATTTTAACTTGATATTGTGAGTAAAATAATAGAGAAATGTGGCTCTTTGACTCTGTGACGGCAGATTTTTAGTTAAAACTCAAAATTCAAGATTATTGAAGTTAAAAACAATATTTAGACAACTTGTCTCTTGTCCTTAAATCAACTTCATAAACTTAAATTTCTGATTTAAAACCAAAACAATTTTCTTGTTGACTTAAATTTTATTTTCAAGGTAGCATTTTCAACTTAAACCACCTACAAATGTTTTACAGTGCATTTCAATTGTTTTGTTTTGTTTTTTTTCTTAAATATCAAACTCACCTGGAGCCAATGCCACCAAAAATCTCACAAAAAATAAAGCTGCAAAACAAAAATGTTTTATAAAACGAAAAGCAACTTCTTACCCATAAAACTAGTGTGTTCATAAGTTTGTCGATGCTGGTCCGTTTGAATTTAGTGCGTCCACAATTCTGCATCAGCTTGGTTTGTAGACCTGATAAAAGCCGAAATAAAAAGCTGATAAACAACAAATGTTGAGACAAAGCTCAGAGATAATGAGACTGAAATCATTAAATATTGATTAATAATACCAGCAAATATGACCATGCCGAAGCACCACTCAGTGTTTCTGAGAACACAACCGCGCAGGAGCATATTTTCATTATCCAGAGAGAATTTATTGTCTCTCCAGTGTAACGTTCCTGTAAATTTATCCAGCTTGTTGTTCGGTGGTTCACAAATGACTTCTCCTGAGGAGAAACGACAAAACAAAAGGAAATGATCTCGCAAAAACATTAAGATACATGTTAAGCCTCCCATTGTGGTCGGGGAATTTCCCATAAACATCACATATCATAATATAATAATTATAAGCATTTCAGCGCCTCAACATATGCTAATTTATGTATAAATTAAATTTTATTGTATATTAATACAGTAAAAAAAAATAACTAGTTACATTTACTAAATTACATTTACTTGAGTAACTTTTTGAAGAAGTGTACTTTTAGAAATACTTTTAGAAATACTGATTTAACCGTATAATATAAATTCTGGCAGCCACAAAATTTTGTTGTATTAATACAGATTTTCCACATTAATACAGTAGTATACTGTATTAATACAATAACTGTAACTACAATGGTAAATGTAATTTGTTTGAATTACATTTACTTGATTAACTTTTTGGAAAAACATAGGTTATATGTGTGTGTGTGTGTGTGTGTGTGTGTGTGTGTGTGTGTGTGTGTGTGTGTGTGTGTGTGTGTGTGTGTGTGTGTGTGTGTGTGTGTGTGTGTGTATTTTACTGCATAGATTGGTAAAATCTGTATTTTACCGTATTAATGCTAATCTGGGAAAATAAATGTCTTGTAAACCCGTGTTAAAATGTAAGGGACACTGGGTCTAAGTTGGACGACTGCGACTGCGTTCAGTGGGTATAAAATTTCCGTCATTTTTAAAATCCTACACCTGACAGGTGAGCATTAACAGGGCAAATACAAACACTCTGCAGCGTCTCACCATCAAAGTCCATCAGTTCTGAAACGTCTCCCAAATCTGAGGTCACACTCAAGGCCTGGCGAACTTTCAGATTCGTTTCCCTGTTGGGAAATGGCAAATTGTAAGTTACGCTTCACAAACACAAACACGCGTCCAGCTCAGTTTGGACTATTTATTTTTTCTGATTATATTTTGTGTAACTGGTGCAGCTCTCACCCGTCCAGCTCTGCTGTCTCGATGTAGCAAAGGCCGTAAGGCTCGCTGCTGCACAGCAGGAGGACATCGGCCTGCGAGAAAATCCAAATCAGTCACATTAACAGCAACGTTTTAGAAAGAATTCACTTTCTGGAGTATTTTTGCTATGCTTTTTACTTTACTAATGTCATTTTAAATGTTAAATACTTGATCATTTGATTAGTTACTAAGCACTTGAGTCACATTTTTACCAAAATACTTTTTACTCTTAATTGAGTAATTTCTTATTGGCTATTTTTTACTTTTACTTGAGTAGAAACATGTTGAAGTAGTGATACTTTTACATTTAAGTCCATTTTTTAGGTACTTTACCCAATGCAAACATGTTGCAACATTTTTAGAAAAATAAAATTTTCACTGGAACTTTGTAAACGCAATTATTTTGATAAACCGATACTTATAATTTCACTCTGTGGCTTCTTTTAATAATTTTTTACATGTTTTCTTAAATGAGTCGAACCTTTTATACATTTATTTAGTTTGTATTTAATTATTCCTATTCACTTCATACAAAATAACCAATTTTGCATGTAAAAACAACAAACTGTGGCAAGTGGAAAAACCTCAGAGCTAAAATTATTATATTCAACAGTTTTACAGGAAAATGCTTCTCAAGAAACAAAATTAATCTTATTTAAAACAAAAAACATCACCTAAATAAAACTTATCACAGTGATTCTTTATATAAAGGATGAAAATGGGATTCCAAAAAATAAATGTAATTATATTTAAAGCTTATCTATGCAACTATAACAAAAAATGTTTTGGGAAAGTAACTGAAAAACCAATTGGACGTTATTGAATGTTTGTGGATTTAACTCACAGCAACAAACTGGTTATTCTCCAGTTTGATGATGTCTCCCACTCGAACGTTCATCCATTTCTCCTTCTGTAAACTTAAACAAATAAAATCCACAATCAGTGGGTTTGTTCGGGGATTTCTTCTGAGAATTGTTGACAGGATCTGACAGAAGTACCTTCCTCTGATGAGAACCTGAGACTGGCGGTTGTTGACTTGCCGATCGCTCTTGTGTCGAAACTGAAATTTCAAAAAGATTTTTTTTTTTTTAAATTAAAGTAATTTTTTGGGGGGTTGATGAATAATGAGTGAGGAGGGGAATCGTAATCCTACGTAGTCGTCGGTGGCATCTTTGACAGCTGTGATCACCAGCACCAAAACCAAAGGCACGATGGTTGTGAACCAGGACAGAGACGAGACTTCTGGGATTAACTATAAAGAAAATCTACTTTCAGCCAAACTCAAGCCAATTTTATTCATAAAGCACATTTCAGCAACAAGGCAGGTTGATATTGTAAGCCGTTCAGTGATTTATAAACTAACAGCAGTATTTTAAATCTGTTGTTAGTTTAGAGGTTTACATGTCGGCTTTTAATTTAACGCTGCATATTGAAGTGTTATTCTTTTAGAGACAAATGATAAGCAACCAGAAACTTTCATGATTTTTAAAATACAAGAC
Organism: Poeciliopsis gracilis; assembly: GCA_911649635.1. Taxonomy (NCBI): domain Eukaryota; kingdom Metazoa; phylum Chordata; class Actinopteri; order Cyprinodontiformes; family Poeciliidae; genus Poeciliopsis; species Poeciliopsis gracilis. Next base: position 820,972 of record CAJVRI010000506.1, read on the forward strand.
CTAGAGAGCCAGTGTGAGGATTGGAACGGGTGTGATGTGCTCCATCTTCCTGGTTTTAGTCAGAACTCCAGCAGCAGCTTCTGGATCAGATTGATTTTTTAGGCAGACCTGCTGCAGTAATCAATGCGACTAAAGACAAACACATGGATGAGTTTCTCTAAATCTCGCTGAGACATTAGTCCTCTAATCTTAGAAATGTTCTGCAGGAGATAGAAGGCCGACTTTGAAACCGTGTTTATGTGGCTCTGAAGGTTCACACCCAGATTTTGGGTCACTAGTTTCTAGCTGTAATAACTAAAACTGTGTGCCAGCTTGTTTGTCTTTAGGTCCAAAGATTATAACCTCAGTTTTAGCAGATCCTCACATTGATCTGTTCCAAGCATCTGTTCAATGACTGGATGAGTTACCTGATGTAGATCTGTGTATCATCTGCATAGCTATGGCAGCTAATCTTCTTCCTGTTATAACCTGAGCTATCTTGCCGATATTAAATAGGAGGGGACCCAGGGTTGAACCTTGTGGAACCCCACTAACGAGCAGACGGTCTGCCTTACCTGGAGGATCAGCAGTACAACAAAGTAAGCATTCGCCACCCTCTGGAACTGCTCAAACAAGTTGATGGGCAGGAAGGTGAAGACGTTGTACTTATACGTCTTAATGTGGTTGTTCTGCACAACAACAACAACAAAAAATAACAAACAATACAGATTAAATCCTGCGGGCTTCCGCTGTGGGTAAAGGCAAAAGCAAAGACTGAAGCAATTGAAAGATTCACTTACGGCGTATGAGAACTTCTCATTGTATTCTCGTGCATTGGCTTTTACACGGCGTTCCTTCTCTGCAGTCACAAAACACACAGTTTTATTCAAAACATGAATATTTTCAGGGCTTTATCGATTAATCAGGATTAATCAATTATTGGGATAATTGTAAACTAATTTAGTAACATATTCATTACATATTCAGAGCAGAAATTAAGACAAAACTGTACAAAGAATATATACATTTTGCATTTAAGATAAAAGAAAACACTTATCTGAGATTAAAACTCTAAAATAGTTTTAGCTTCACCTGGTTCAAATTCACCAAAGGAAAGTTTTGTTTTTGCATTTTAGATAATGCAACATTTATTTTATCAATTAAAAAAGGAATTTATCTATTTACTTCAATCTTTTAACGTATTTCTAATATTGTATGAAAATATGTTTAACTGGTTCTATGAAAAATCTGTAAAATGTGAAAATGCTTTATCCGATTAATCGATTAATCCCAGATTAATTGATTTGAAGTGTTACTCTTTGAGAGACAAATGATACAACCTGAAGTACAAGACATAGGTGCACAAGTTTAATATTTTTCCACAGTCAAAAATTACACAGGGAACCAAATATTTACAGTACACATATTTAGAGTCTGCCACAATATCACATTTTGTTGGGCAATAAATACTCCCTGAAATTATTGTGATAAATGATAATATTGTTCATTTTTGACCAAAATCACAAAATAGTTTCTAGAGCAATATCTAAATAAGACCAAACTAGCTTAAAAGTAACTTTTCAGCAAGAAATAGGAACTTGTTTTAAATAAATATCAATAAACTGTAATTTCTCATCTATATCACATTGGAAATGTAAGATTTTTTAGATATACAAACTAAACAAAACAAATGTCAACAAAGTTGCCCTTCAAAAAAAACAAGCTAATTGAGACTGAAACACTCAATCAGCTTAATTTTGTCATTGAATCATTAGCAGAAAGAAAAGAGAAAAACAATCTTGCAAATGGAAATGATTGAGCTTCTTCTAATTTATTATGCGATTAATTGATTTTTTTGCTTATTGAAAAATATATTAGTATTCAAGATGAATTTATGTAACCTTCTGGCCCAAATTACCAAACTTTTTAACAAAGTTCAACATATGCTTTAAGGATAACACATTATTCAGCAGCTTAGTTTCCATGGAGGAAGCAGAAAAATGTGTTTGTCCAGCAGCTTTCTGGTTATTTTAATATTCCAGTCCTTCAAAATTTGAGTTGCACCTCCAGTTCTTGAACTGTCTCACATAAAGTGACAAAGCATTTTTAGATGCAATTTTATCCTTTCCAGTAGGATCAGCTATCAGCAGCAGTGCTTTTGCTCCATACTGATTTATTGTTTAATATCCTTCATATTGTTTTAACTGGTGATTTAGAAATCTGGAGATGAGCTTTCATAAAGAGGAATTACTCCTCAGAGAGCCTTTTAATGGGAAAACTGGGTCAGATTCATATGACAAATATTAGTCATTTTTAACACTTTTATTTGACAAATATACCACAATTAACCTTCTTACTGAAGGGAAAAACACTGAATTTTAATCTGTGACCAACAAATATGAAGCACAAAATATGCTGCTTATCATGTCGTCAAATAGAAACTGGGCATTGATTGATGGAACTCATATTGGGAGAAAATAGTGAAAATAAATAACATTTCCAATAACACTCACAGTTTTGTTTAAAGTCTAATTTGAATTTATCAAGACTAATAAATTACAATTTGCATTATGATGGGACATTTTTGAAGATAAAAGATACTATTCAATAAATACCTGCAGTCGCACAAGTCTATCAAGCTAATATTAGCTGATTAGTCAGGCTATCTGCAGTCGTCTGCTTGTAGTTTTGTAACAGAGTTACTTCAAAAGTTATGATTTAATTATGTTTTATTTTGGTGTATGGCTACCCACATCAAACTGGATCTTTGTGAAAAAGTTAAATAATGCAGCTCAGTTTCATTATTTAGCTTTTTCTTTTTAGTTATTGTGCTAAAAAGAATAAAATATGGAACAGCTGACAAACCAAACTGAACCTAAAACTCACAACAAAACACAGAACAGCCCAGAACTGAAGCTACCTATAGGTCAGCCTTGCCTCGTGTTAGGGTCAAAGTTCATAATCCAATAATAATCAAAACACTTTAATCAACCAGGAAATGACCATAATGCTGAGCAAAAAATAAGAAATAAAAATAAAGAGAGTTGCAACCATTAGTGACCAAAAACAAAACAAAGCAAAGTCTCACAATTCCTAAAAATAAAAGTGGCCTAGTCAAAGCTGCCTGGATTTAAACCTGATTTAAATCTTCAATCTTTACCAGGCTGTTCAAAAAACAAACTCAAAAACACAGGAAATTTTTAACACACAACCAGGTTGGTCTGGATATATTTCCTTTTTCCAGTTAATTAATAAAATCATAATTTTAAAGTCACATTTTGTATTTTTGTTTGAGGAGACATGAAACCCAAACTAGAAAAGAGATACAATGTTTATAGTTTAATTACATTTTGTTTTATCTGTCTCTTCATGTAGAGGCTTTTATGAGTCCTGCCACGCTAATAGTTTTTATTTGAAATGACGCCTCACTGACTCGGCCTACATCAGAAATTTGGAAACACAGAGGTGAGAAAATACCTGTGGCATCTCGAACTTGCCTCTACCTGCACATCTTACCCCACTAACTCTGTGACAAGTTAACTATTCATTTCCCTCTGTGTTCAGTTGAGTGGTGTTATTATGCTCCATCTCATTTAATTACGTCTAAACAGTCAGAAACACTCGCCACAACCTTATAGTCGAATTATCGAACGTTTTCTGACATTTCACACAAGATAGACCTGCCGGTCCAAGACGAGGTTAAACTGTGGCTCAATTATGTATAACGTACCTGCAGCAAGCTGCAACAAGACAGATGATCTCACACATCGACTGAGATCAGCTGTCAGTTACTACACTGATTAATTATTAACAAACCGGCTTCGCTTGTTCACTCCGGCCTCCTGTATATCTATTTGCATGCTGTTTATGTTAAATCAAGTTAGTTTGTGTTTTTATTTTGTAATTTTTCCTCTTTGTTTCCAAAGAAATGTCCCTTGATGCCTGCAAGTCTGAGCAGGTCTCAGTGAAATGATGCAATAAATGCTTCTGGAAACATTTTTGACTTTATTTCTTCATCCTAAAACTAGAAGAATTAAAAGATAAGTCTTAAAAGAAAAGATAATTGTCCCAGAGGAATCAAAGTGGATAGTTTCTGGTCCTGCAGTAGAATATTCCACCTTTACAGTCTTCAGTCAGAGGCTTCTGTAGAGGTGTTGGAAGACTGACTGCTACTGGCGATTTGGTTAATATGAGTTATCACAATATTTAATTTCTGTCTGGGATAAATATATATTTTTAACTGAATTTGTGTTATTCTGATGTGAAAATTCAGGGCAAACATACCATGTAAAAAACAATTATTGTGAAAATTTCTTTGAAAATCTTGATTTATTGCTTTATCAGTATATTTCAATAAATCAATATATTTCGACATATTGGAAATGTTATTTTTATTATTTGTTCCACAAATATCTGTAAATGCAAAAAAATATGATTAAATGCAGTTTTTGTGAGCAGTTTAATGATATATATCAAATATAAACTGATGAAGTCAACTGAAAACGGTGAACATTTTTCAAGGGCGCTATGGTCGCTGTGTCTTACGATCACAACAAAAAAAGACGTAATAAGTAGTTTTTCACCATGGCTTTTATCATTGTCACTATAAAATCATAAAATATCATGACAAAATTATATGTCTGTATCGCCCACCCTTACAACTGGTTTAAAATTTTTAGTCGAAAAACAGCAAACAGGCTGCAAAATGCCTGATTTCTAAACATCAGGAATATTTCTGTCAGAAAACAGAATAAACACAAACAAATGTGTCTTACCAACATATGTGTTTCGCCTCCAGAATGGCATTTTTTCCTGGGACGTTCCCAGACTTTTCCTGGAGGAAACATAAAGAAATAAAATGTCTAACAATTCACAGCACACAAAAGTAAAGACACTGTATTATTTGCAAACTTTAAAAAATGAGCAGCAGTGGTGAGAAAATCCCAACCCAATTAAAGATCCCAGGTGAGTAGAACAAAATGTTTACTGCAAAAACATTTCATCTTACTAATCCAAAAAAATAAAACAAAACTAACTTACAAGCAACTTTTCAGAACAACATAAGAGTTTGTTTTAAGTGAATAATTCCTTATTATTGATTAAAAAAATTTTTTTTGTTCCATTGGAGGATAATTTCAGTTATACGTTACACACATGGCACACTGAAGTACCACTGCTTTTCAAAATGTTATTTCTTTATTGCTACTTCTGTAAGGTTAAAATAAATAATCATAATAACACCACTGTGATGTAAGTTAATTACACATTATGCTAATAATAGTAGGGCTGTTGCACACAAAGAGCAGGTTTGGCGCTTCTGGTGTTGACATGTTGGTACAGGTGAAAATCTGCTTAGGCCCCCAAAAAGGTTCGGACCGCCCCTGACCTTTACTTTAAATGGAAATGACTAAATCTTCTGTTATCAGTGGCGTTAAAATTACAAAATATATTTAGTTTCAAGGCTAAAGTGACTGTTTATTATTACATTTTCTTTCTTGTTACAAACTATCAGCGAGAGGAAGCAAGTACTGACTGATGAATATCTGATCACGTTCTGGATAAGTTTAAGTAAAGTATGGGAATCGCTTCCCTTGTTGATATGTGTGAGTTTTTACCAAATGGGTGCAGGAGCAGCCGGTGAATGCTCAGTCTCTCCCGTCTTACCTTGCACAACTTTGTAACAGGCGCAGTCTTGTGTTGTCTCCATGAATCCTGGCAATCTGAAGCGACCATTTGTTTATCCCAGGCGACGCGTTCCGCACATTTTCCTCACAGTAAATTGGGCGCCGCTCGAACCATGACGTTCCCCACCAGAACCAGAACCAGAACCGGAACCGGCTCGGCTGGACTCATGTGAAGATGCTGCAGAGCCGAGGTGAGTAATAGGCAGCAGGAGCAGAGAGGGAAGGTGTGGGCTGCTGGGGGGAGAGGGAGGAAAAATGGTGCAGGCAGAAAATCCGTCCCGCTCCTCCGAGACTCATAATCTGGGGAGAAATAAGAGCTTTACCAAGAAAATAAACCTATTATCTCTGATTTTAACAATACACTGCGAATTAATTGAGCTCAATGTCTATTTTTTTGTACTTTAAAAACCTTAAGAAACAAAGAAAGAAACAAAATCTGGTCTTATTTAAGGTCACATCTAAATTATTTAAATAAACATGTTTATTATAGATCTAGAGGTGAAATTAAGTAATTATTATGTTAATTTTCTTTTTACTTTGTTTTCCTTCTTTATTCCCAACAGTGGGTTTGATTTGGATGATTCTAGCGCCCTCACGTGGTGTGTAGGTAGAATGCAACTTTTTAATTCAGGGAGAATAAATGCATTAATCCAATGGTATCCAAACTTTTTGCAAACTATTTTCTTTTCTTTTATCCCTTTGTTGTGTTGTGTGTGTTTTTTATGTACAGTAACAGATGTCAATTTAATGCATAGTTATACAAAGAGCCTTAGTGAAAACGCGTTTGTAAATTTTATTTCTGGTGCAAAAAACAGATTGAAAAGTGATCTGTTAATGCATGTTCATTTTTTGTAAGGTTGGGATGGTATTGCACATGAAAATAACCCTTTATTAGCCATTCAGACTACAAACACAAAAAGACATAATTTAAACTGCCATATGATTTTATTACCCCATAAAAATAACTCAAAAATAGTTTGACTGTATCTTTCTTTCCTTTTTTTCTTTCTTCCTTCTTCCTGTAAAACTTCATTAACAAATGAGATATTAACAGACATGGAAGAACCAAAACCTTACAATAGAGAGGAAAGACTTTAAGTATTCATTTATGCCGTATAATCTAATCAATACATTATTGCAAAGGAATGCAATACTTCTGCAAGTAAACGCAAAAGGAAAGAAAATCCATGTCGTTATAATTAACTCACTGTCTAATATTTAGTTACCTAGCAACCTACTCCTTCTTTGGTTACCTAGCAACAACCTGTTGAGTAACTTGCGCAGCAGCAGTTTGAGATTTCTCTTCCATGTCTCATAAAGCTCCTTAAAAATAAAAAATAAAAAAACTGTGTGAAGTGAAAACTAGATAAAACCAATATCTGAAATAAACAGATATTTAAAACAAAAAAACTAATCAATAATTGTCAATATTGACCAACATGAAACACTTGTATGTTGTGATATTATGTCAGCCTGATGTAAAACAAAATTTCAAATGTTTTAGGGTAGGGAGTCCTAGTTTTGTTATTTTTAAGATAAGCTAGGTTAGCTATTTTTCATAGCTAGCGTAAAGGCTATAAAAAATAGCTAACCTATTTTACACATCATACACATATGATGTGAATTGATGTTTTTGATTATGTCACTCTGCAAAATGTAATGTTTGTTACTGGTTTCTGAAATTGTTGACTGTATGATTATGACTTTTATTTATGTGCTTTTATGATGTAAAGCATTTTGAACTGCCTTGTTGCTGAACTGTACAAATAAACTAATTGATTGTCTTTTGGCTTTATGTTCAGCTAACTACATGCTCTCATTAATAGCCGTAAACCCGCATAAACATGTCTTTTAAATGCTGCAAGTTCAAACTTTGTATTATTGAGAGTCACTCATCTGGCCATGCCCTTCCAGAGGCTTTCTATGGAAGAAAAACTGTAAAAATCTTTGAAAACCAAGTTTCATAAGACACCTCAAAATAATGTGTTGCTTTTTGTTAATCTGTTGCAAATAAACCAGTAAATATAGAAGATTTAGGTTAATAAAATGTGGAAAATCTTGCAGCTATGTGTGTCTTTCTTTGTGTGCAGTAGTAACAGACTGGTGTTCCTGTGCTGTGAAATAAACAAACAGGTGTCCAGAGGGCAAAGCAAAGCCAGCAGGGAATACACAAGCACCAGATGCTGTTATTAGAAAGATATCACAGCTCTAAAGCTTGTTTACTCATTCAGCATTAATGGAACAGAAATCCATATATTTGTAGAGTCCAGAGTGTTAAATCAACCAAACTGAGCAAAGATGAAAACTGAGGGAAATGGGCTATTACTTATGCATAGGCAAAAGAATGGAGGCTGTTTTTATGAATGAAAAAGGGACCAGTAAAACCAGTACGATCAGTGGAAATAAGCTGAGTCATGGTGATGAAGAGACTTTGTGTTGTGGCTCATGTGTTCTAGCAGATGTCTCAGATTATGATTGCACTCGCAGAAAAGAACAGAGACAAATATGGGTGTGTGCTGTACACATGACCTACTCTTCTGCCCCCGGTTCATGTCTACGTACGGGCGCCGTCTACTTGCTGAAACAGATCCAAACCCGCCCACATAGAAATGCCCTCAGGACGTTTTCAAAGTTACGTAGCACAAAATAACTGTCACAGTTCCAGGTACAGAAGTTCTTATCCGCACCACTAGTAACGGAAATGATGTGCCTTACATTTTCCACATCGTTACTTAGGTCAAATATGTTTCACTGTTTATCAAATTTAAGCTAATTTGTGAAACATTTTTACGGTTTAGAGTGCTGCTTTGTGATTGGTCAAGCGTCCAGAGAGGCGGGGCAAATGTCCTGGAGGTGCATTCTGATTGGAAGCTGGCTCTGTCCGTTGGGATCTACCAGCGTCATATCGCGTCGGATTCTGAGGTGCAGAGCTATTCCGCTGCTTTTCCACCGGACTGTAAACAGGAAGAATTGAATCGTTCATTTAGGGTTTCTTCTTCTTCTCTTTGACCAGTCAACAGTTCCTGCTCTGCAAGGTAAGTGTTTGACCTTTTTTCTTTCCTACAACCGAACATCATATCCGTCGGTGCGTTTATGTACAGGAATGATTGTTTTGAGGGCAGTTGACTGCAAAATGCACCTGGATTGGGGTCAGTCCGGACTGGACCTACTGGACCCTGATTAAGCCAGTGGTTACTTCAGGGATCTTTGCGTTTACTCGGTATTAAATTTAGGTTCCACAGAAAAGCTAATTTTAATTTCTAGGTTCACCTCATAGCTATAAAAAAAAAGGTCTCCTGCTGTTAAATGTAGTGAGTTTTGCACATAATCTATGCTTTTGCAAAGGTTCTGTGGTTCACCCGTATGTTACAATGTCTGTGGTTTTTAAAGCCACAATCAGACCTTTGGCCTTGTAGCTGTTACATGACTCTACAGCAGAACAAGCATTTGTTTAATCTCCAAAAAAACAATGTAAAGAAGTTACCCAATTCTCTGTTTATGCCACTTAAAAAAACAAGTTGGAACCTCAACACTATAGGATTCTTCATGCAGCAGCAGCGAATCAGGAAGTGCAGATTGATGCAAGATTTTATGAGTTTTGAGGGCTTTGTGAAATTGTTGCTGAGCAGAAATGATTTGTCCCCAGAGGACCAGGATCAGAATGGCTTCGTCGCTGCGTCGTCTGAGGCTGTGCCACTACACGGGCGTCTGTCATCTCCACACCAGCAGCCGGGCGTCTGCCAAGCAGCACTACAAGATGCTGATCCTCGGAGGAGGAAGTGGGGGCATTTGCATGAGTGCACGGATGAAGAGAATGCTCGGAGCCGACAATGTGGCTGTCGTGGAGCCATCCGAGGCAAGAATATGAGTGGAATCGCATATTATGTATCGGGGTGCACCAATAAAATCAGCCGATCATTGATCAGCCGATCTGACCCCGATCTGACCTACCTTGGCAATTTGCATTTGCATGATTAGTTGTTTTGCTCCTATCTACCAAAAACTTTTATACCAAAATTACCAAGCTTATTAAGAGAGTCTCTATAAACAAAATTTTCCTTCAAAAAAAGCCGGTTGTTGAGCCTAAAGCACCAGCCTGAAGACGTTAGTCATCCAGTTTTTGGTAGAAAAAGGGAAAAACAATAAATGATGCAAAAGGAAATGATTGAATGTGTTTGATTAAGCACTATTGATTTACTGCTTATTTTGACAGGCCTTGTCTCAATCAGCCCAACATTTCAGACAAAAAAATCAGAACTTACTAAAATCGTAATCGGCAAATCAGGATTTTTTTTAGACATCAGTAATCAGTGATCAGCCAAAAAACTGATCACTGATTAGTTCGGGCAATCGGGAACCTCTAATAATAACTGTACTGCAAAAACAAAATCATACCAATTATTTTTGCTCTAGTTTCTAAAGAGAATATCTTAGTTTTCTCTTATTCCAAGTGTACTAATTAAAGGTAACTTATCAGCAAGATATAGGATTTTTTTTTTAAGTTAATAATTCTTTAATAGAAAGTTCTAGTTCAATTGGCAGATTATTTTACTTAATACATTGGAAAAAGGTATTTTATAAGTGAAAACCAGCCAATAGAACATGAACTTTCTTTAACATAAAAACAAACATATTTCTAGCTGAAAAGTTACTTATGAGTCAGTTTTGTCTTATTTCCAGAGTACTAAGATATTTGCATAGAAACTAGACCAAAATACTTGGTAACACTTGTTTTTGCAGCGTGAAAAGTTTCAAAAGCAACTTTATCCAACTTTCTTTGCTTCTCTCAGGTGCATTACTATCAGCCAATATGGACGCTTGTTGGGGCTGGCGCTAAAACGGTCGCCTCATCGGCTCGTCCCACTGCCACTGTTATGCCATCGGGTGTGAAGTGGGTGAAATCCAAGGTTCAGGAAATACACCCAGACAAAAACACTGTCCTTGTAGACGACGGGACTGAGGTGACTTAATTCTTCTAACCTGTTGCCTGAAAGGTCAGTGGTATAGAAGTTTGAAGTGACTCTTTTCTTTTCTCCAGATCTCCTATGAATATTTGATAGTGGCTCTTGGCTTAGAGCTCCATTATGAAAAGGTACGGTCATGCTTTCTGCACCTATTTGTTTCTCCTTTTACATTCTGTGGAATGTAATTGCATAAAGTGCTGGTCATTTCATGGCTTCACCGGTGTGAGCATGTGCTGTTGTGGCGTTTTCACGCCTGACTTCCTGATATCAACAGGAAGTTCCATTTTGTTTTATGCTTTGATCAGAGGTCATAATCTTATGCCCTTCATAAAATGTAACCAGCCAGTGGTGATGGGAAATTACATATAGTCCAGTCAATTAAGTGAGAGATTTGAGCATTTTTATAAAAGTATTTATTTATTAAAATATCTAAATCCTAAAAAATTAGGAAATCATAAAAAAAGTAAATTTATTACACCAATTCAAATGAAATTTCTTTATTTACACAAATAAAAAATTGTCAAATTGCATTTTTTTTTTCTTTTGAAAAACATTTAAGACACAAATGTTTTATTACGGTCTTGACAGTTACTGGCCTCCTTCACATGGATTTTAACCAGTCAATAAAAAAAGCTGGCTGTTCAGAGTGCTGTAGTCGAGTATTTTAATGGAAAGTTGAGTGGAAGGAAAAAAGTGTGATATCTTATTCCTAAAGAATATTGTGAAACAAATGCAGTAAAACATGTAATGAGTGAATATACTATACAGTATGTTTATTTCTGTGTTGAAAACTCCTTTTTATTGTTTTTATGTAATATTCTAATATTCAAAAATACTGAATTTGGGGTTTTCTTTAAACAGAAGTTATAATTGAAAACATAACCAAAATATCACTGTGTATTTACTTTTTGAACAAAATTAACTTTTCAATGACTGTTTTGATCTGGAGATTTTTATGGGTCTGAAATGGTTTACAGGTACAAAATAGAGGTATTAAACGCACGAGTACAAAATGATGACACAAATTGCAAAGTGGTAATTTATATTCTTTTAAATGTAGATTAAAGGCTTGCCAGAGGCGTTTGAGCATCCAAAGATTGGATCAAACTACTCTGTCCAAACTGTGGAGAAAACTTGGAAGGCTCTGCAGAACTTCAAGGAGGGCAACGCTGTGTTCACCTTCCCAAACACTCCTGTGAAATGCGCCGGCGCGCCACAGAAGATCATGTACTTATCGGATGCTTACCTGAGAAAGGTGCTGAGTCTTTTGGATCAAAAGATAACGTATTTAAAAGGGTTTAAATGTGTTGTTCTGAATTTCACAAGGACACTTTTTATATTTATGCATTTAAGACAGGAAAAAGGGCAAAGGCCAATGTGATATACAACACATCGCTGCCGGTGCTCTTTGGGATCAAGAAATACGCCGACACGTTGTGGGACATCGTTAAAACCCGTGATCTACAAATAAACCTCAGACACAATCTGATCGAAGTGCGGCCAGACAAACAGGAGGCTGTGTTTGAAAACCTCGACAAACCAGAAGAGACCAAAGTGTTTGAGGTAAATGCCTTTATATTTTCCATTGTTTCCGTTCTCCTTTAAAGGTGACCTATTATGCAAAATTCACCTTTTTTTTCTTTTGGCAATAAGTTTATGTTTTTTGGTGTCTGTAAAATCAGCCGTTCCAACAATCTTTGGAATGTAATGTAACAAATCACAAGCCCGTTGCCTGGCAACCCCAGCTGAGCCCAGCCTGTCACCTAGCAACCAAAGCTGAGGGACAGAAGCCCTAAAACGGCTCATTCTGAAAGGGACGCAAAACAGTCAAAACTCTAATTTTTATGTTCTGTGTAACTCATAGACCTATCCTAACCTGTTGTGGGAAACACAACAGGTCACCTTTAAATAAAGTTCTGTTAGACTTATTTTGATGCTTTCATGTTAAACTCCTCTGTTTTCTGAATTAGTATGAAATGCTTCACGTTACTCCGCCAATGGGACCCAGCCTGGTGGTTAAAGGCAGTCCACTCGCTGATGAGGCCGGCTGGCTGGATTTGAACAAAGAAACGCTCCAACACAACAAATATCCAAATGTTTTTGGGATTGGAGACTGCACCAACCTCCCTACTGCCAAAACCGGAGCCGCTGTCGGTAAGTGATTATTTAGGACAGAATAATTAACGCTTGTATGAAGAAACGCTATAAGCATTTAAGGATGCAATCCTTTATGTAATTGGATTTGAGAAATGTATCCTCTCTCTCTTTCGGACCATTCTAAGCTCCATCAGTTATAACAACAATTTAACCCCAGATATGGCCAAGCTTAACTTTGAGTTTGTTTTGACTAAATATAGAATGGCGTTTGGCTTGAGAAATCTCAAAGAGTTTCTGCTGCTTCTAAAAACAGATCAGGTGCTTAAAAAAACATCCAGCTGTTGTGGTGTGTGCATTGGCATTAAGTTAAGACTGTTGCTGTATTAGAGTTTAACATGATGACATGCTAATAGCTGAATTTCAAGGCAGGAGAGATGATATTTCACAGTAAAACATGCTATAGGCATGTCACAATAAATCAATTAAAGACATAGTAAATTAAAACAAGCTTAATAATTACCATTTGCATAATTTATTGTTTTTCTTTTTCTACCAGGTTGTCAGGTGATAAAACTTTAAGTAGTGGTAACATTTTAACAGACACCTGCTTCAAAAAAGTGCCACCGTCTCTTTAAGATGTAATCGTCTACATTCATCCATGGGAGCGAGGATTAGCAGGATGTTTGTTTTGGTCAGAGCATGCTGGGACAGGCTGTCGCTCCTGAATGTGAAAGATGTTTCAGGATGGGGAAAGTGTCTGGATTTTGAACACACTCTTATAAAACATGTTGAATCTTGTTAAATGTTTTTTGTTTTTAGCTGCACAGTCTGCGATCCTGAACAGAACCATCAGCAAATTCCTGAAAAACCAGAAGCCAGATAAGAAGGTAAGTGTTGATAATCAGCTCCTATGTGTTTAAGTTTTTGCTTCAAAGGGATACACAATTAGTTTGAGGAATATTCATTTTATGTTGCCATTTCTTTAACTACAGCCAACAGCGACGCAGTGTGGCATTGTCTGAATTTACACATTATATTTTACTCTGTTGAAAACGGATCCACAAGTGGAAAAAATGGCAACTCAATCCTTAAAAGATGTAAAATTTAAGTAATGATGAGTTTTTACAGCAATTTTCTTTAGTTAATTTGAAAATTACATGTTTAAGTAAATATGTTCACCTAATTGTGGGTCATTTTAAAGAAATCTGTGGGATTTGTGCTGAAAATATCTGCATTAGAGGTTGGATTTACTCATTAATCAGCTCTAAGAACTGTATTTCCCCAGTAATATCACTATTTAGATTTGTCAAAATAAGGAATAAATCAATTAGTCACATGATAAATTTAAACAAAAAGTCTTCAATCTAGTGCATTGGTCTCAAGTAGGCCTTTTTTTAAGAACTTCATAATTTATTTCATTTTTTTGTTTCTGTTTTATTTTTGATATTTAAAGTATCTTCTAGTTCCAGTGCTAAAAGGTAATTAAAATGAAAAATGTATTGATCTTTGAGAAAGTGTTTTTGCATTATTATACCATTACCTTTATATCAATGAACATCTGGGAAAGTTTATCGTATCAAGATTTGACAGACCTAACAGTGTTAAAATTTTGAATCCGCCCACTTGTTTTGGGTTCAAACAGAAGTTGTCTTGTTTTTTGTAGTACGATGGCTACACTTCCTGTCCGCTGGTGACGAGTTACAACACGGTGGTCTTGGCAGAGTTCGACTACAACGGGCAGCCGCTGGAAACGTTCCCAATCAACCAGGCCAAGGAGCGGAGATTAATGTACTACATGAAAGCCGATGTGATGCCTCACCTGTACTGGCATGGGCTTCTCCGGTATGCAGACGATCAATAATCGCCGATTGTCAGGCTGCATCGGCAGGCGCTGTGCTGCACATGTCGCCTGCAGAAAGACAGCAGGAAAATATTAATCTAATGATTTACAATTAGGCTAATGAAATCAGTTTTGATATCTGATGGCTTGGTTTATTCTCATGCGGCTGCTTGTTCATTTTTCATGTCTTCACCTTCCTAAACCAAAACAGGAATAGTCAGTTGTTGCCAAAAGTGTTTTTGTTTTTTTTACTGGGGCCAAAATAACTTTTGTCAAAAAATGATTAGGTCATTATTTTGGGAAGGTGATGCATCGTTTTCACAAGTGATTTTCTTATGTGAAATTCTGGAAAATTTTAATTAGAACAATTAAAAAGTCCTTGCAGTCAAAATGACTGCCAACTGTGACCAAAACAGGGATAAATGATTGTGTTGCATTTGAATCCTAAATATGAATAAAGGATTTTTATAGAAAATTAATAGTTTTAGAAAAATCCTATTCCAGCGTTCTTGCTCACCATGGACAGTTTGTCACTGTGAACAAAATTGCCTTAACATTCCTACTCAGTAGTGTTTGGGGCATTTTTGTTTTCTCATTATTTATCCACTCACCTGCATGTAACGGCTCATCACGACGTTTCCTATTCACTAATGTCAATTTGGTAGCAAGATTCCTTTTTCATGCGGTTACAAACAGTTGTAGTCCGCCAGCAACAAGGTAGCTAATGCTAAAACAGCAAGACAAGGGCATATTACCATGGCAACCGGTGACAGTTTAAAGGCAGGCTGTCTCTTTCTGCACTCAGGTTACTATGGTTACAAACGAATAATACCTCTATTAAATGCTTAATTGTAATACCTTCTTTTTTTCTTTTTTTGTCTTGGCTGCTACCAAAATTTTTTTTTTCTGTTTTCAGGGGCCTGTGGGGCGGACCCGGACCGTACAGGAAGCTCCTCCATCTTGGAATGAAGTAAAACCTCCTCCTACAAAGAAACTAGTGAATAAACACAGTTCATTACTTCACAACCCCTGAAAGGACAGAAACACGCTCATCTGTGTCATCATACCAAATAAATTCATCTCAGCTGTCTTAAAAAAGGGGGCAGTTTGTGGTAGCAACAAAAACAAATAACTTTAATGCGAGTCACTTCTTTAGCTTCATTTGATGAGGAAAAGTGAAACTGCTCTGCTGAGATGTTGGTTCAAAGCTGACAAACATAAGGATGGGCATCTTTCTATTTCTGGAACAATCACATTATATGATACTTCATAGAAACGCCTTTAACTCCACAGCTTTAATGTTGATTGTAGTATTTAAAAGCCTTCTATGACTGTTTTAATCTAAGTTGCCAGATTAAAAGTTGTCCTGGAAGCTGATATTACTTGTTTTAACTTGATTGGATTGCGCTTGTTTTGTCTCACTTTAGCAAAAAACCGCATCGAACGCCTCAACAAACCTGGTTCTCGGTCATCTAATCCGGACACTTTTGTGAGCATTTACTCACATGCAACACTATAACTGGGAAACTTTTAGCTTAAATATATACTTTAATATGCATTTATCAATTGTGGAGTTCCCCTTAAAAATGCTGGATTGTAAACAATGAAACTACCGTAAGTGCTTTCTGTGTTGGACATTTTGTTTTACATTTTAGATTTTTATTCTATGTACCTTTGTGACCACTCGAACATTAATTATTTGAATTAACAAAAAATTATTGCTCCTAAATCAATAAAATGACAATAAGGTATCAAATCCATGGAATCATTTTTTTTTCTTTAATTAAAACAGAAATAAATTTAACATCATTAGTATGTCTGTCAAACTCTGCAATATGTTCATCAAAATATAACATAAAGCTGAAACTTTTACTGTGTAAAATGTTTTTCTTTGTGACAGATGTAATATGAATAAAGATGTAAGATTTCCCATTTTCGACTTTTTTTTTAAGTTAAAAAAATAAATTATTATAGAAACAAACGGCAATACTTGTTTTTTTTGAAGGGTATTATGTACTGTATATTCCAGGCATGTAGTGTCATTTCATAGCATAATCAAGTAACTGTTACCTTCAGCTGTTATATAAATGCTGCACTTATCAAATGCAACTTGAAACAAATGACTTAATAATTTATCGCCTTGATATTGGGCCTCTGTCTTTAAGAATCTCCTGCTCTTTCTGAAACTCCACCTTCAGGATGTCATCACAACGTGGCCCCTCTATTAACCCTTTGAAATCTTTTTACCTGCATTGCACTGAGAAGTAGCTCAGATATACTCAGTTTCACCAAGAGTTTGCTAATTGCTGCTGGCTAGTCTGAAGGAGCTGAGAGGGGACTGCTTGGGGAAGAGCTGCTCTGTATGGAGCTGTGTGGAAAAAGCTGCGATCGGTGAGGCGGTCCCAAGTGGTCGCCATGGGAGATTCAAGGATTTCTCAGACATGCATGAAAAAATTAAAGCATCACTCCAGGTATATTTTTGATTTAGTTCATAGCATTATATGACACCTCTACAAGTCATGTTCATAAAATCAGGAAAAAAATTAGAATTCATATTTTTCACAGAATTAACTTTTTTCACATCTCAAAAACTTTCTCACATTTTATAACTTAATAACCGCTTCACAGATCTAACATATTTGTGATTTTATGCAAGTTCGCCCTATATCACCCCATAATTGGAAAAAAAAAAAGGAAATTTCTGACTTTGACGAGTCAACAATTTGCTCGAAGAAACAAGGAAAGTTTGAGATTATTCTCAGAAATTTTCTAGAAAAGCAAGTACATTTCCTGACTTTTTTTGCTGGAAAAAAGCAAGGAAATTTTGAGATTAATCTAATAAATTTTCTTAAAAAATATGGAACTTTCTGAGTTTGCAAAGCCAAAACTTTGCTAGAATTGCTAGAAAAAACAAGAAATTTGTTTTGATTATTCTCAGAAATTTTATAGAAAAAACATTGACATTTCTAAGTTATAAAAGTTTCTAGCAATTTTTAAATTTTAGAAACAATGTTGAAACTTTAATTTTTCAAATTTAACCTAAAATTTTTTTTTTTTTTTTTTTTTAGGAAATTAACTCTTTCTTGTTTTTATTTTTCTATCTAAATGGTCCTTATAGAGACAATGTTTACGAAAAAAAAAAAAAAAAAACATTTCTTGTTGAAAATGCATTTGTAAGGAAAAACAAAAAATATAGATTTCTGCTTTTATTTTTAATTATGTCAGTTTTGGTTCTCCATAGCACTTTTGACAACAAAGAGCTGGAAAGTGTGGCTGTCTAAATGTGATTATTATATGATAACGTTGCTTGCCATACCCGCCTCGTCGGTTCCTCTCTCCGCCTGTGTCGCATTCCCCTGCGCTCCGCCAGCGTTCTGTTTGTGATGAGGCGGGAAATGGCGTCCAAAGACACGGCTGTTCTGTGACTTAGCCACTGAGAGGCGGACGTAGCTGGCGGCAACAACCACGGCTCGACATCTAACGGTGGCCGCCACGGTTGCGGCCGAGACTGACAACGCTGTGGCGGGTTTTAACGAGCTTCCGATTACAGCGGTAAGGACACAGACGCCGTGTTAACAACAAATATTTGCCTCTGTGAAAGTCCAACTGCTGCTAGCTAGCGGCTAACGTTAGTCAGCGAAGGGGGCGTAGTCTAATGGCTGAACATAGTTATGGAGCGAACAAAACGAGTTGTTGGTTTGGGTTATGACCCACATTAAATGTTAGATTGTGTATTCATATTTAAACTAATTTATAAAATTGATTATTGCTGTAGATAACGCGGGATGTAACATTACGGCACTGCTTGTTCTGCCTTTGGCGTTTTGTTAGCCTGGAAGCTAACCATAGCTTGTTAGTCACTGAACCCACTGACAGTGTTTGTTTTATCCGCATTAAAAGCGGTGGTTGACGCCGATAAATGTCAGTTGTGTTCACACCCACGTAACATTGTGCGACCGATGATTAAAACCCAGCGTCAGCCTCCTGCGGGGTGCCACAGACTCCGGGTCGGGTGCTACACGGCAGCACTTGGCTAACGCTGTTTGTGTCCGATGTTACATAACGACAGACAGCGGTGCTGTTTGCTGTCAGATACTATTCAGCAACAAAGCGCGAAACTAAACCTACAAACAACAAACTAACTGGGCTGGAACAAAGCAGCTGGAGACCGTTTTAATCACGTCCCGATCGGTCATCCTTAACTTGTCTTTAATTAGCAATTAGCTGCAGATTTAGCGTTTGATTGGCTGAGTCAAAATGTTGCCGATGACTTTAGCTATTTTGGGTTTTCTGAAACGTAAATTAATGCAGATTTATGTCAAGACATGACCAGTTGTTTTAAATTTCTCGATCTAATTTAAAATGTTATTACTTTCCACAACTTTATTCGATTAATTTCAGTTTAACCTAAAAGTAGATCTGTGTTTGTTCTGAGTTGATTTAGAAAAGGGAACTGAAAATTTACAAACAAAATCACCTGGTGACACATTTTCCTTCTTAGAAATGTTCTAATGTAACAATACAAACCACAATGAACAGTTTCTGTCCATTGATTGTATTTAATAGGACATCTAATGTATAATTACTTGCAAAGGAATTCATACCACTACATTTTTATTTTCTTTCGTCATGTTTTGTCTCATTAAAAGGATATATTAAGATGTATTTTATTTTTATTTATTTACCAACTTTTTAGTAGGAGGCGAATGGGAAACAGTTACCTTACATTTTCCTTACCATGGAAAATTATAAAAATTAGCTCAAGTTCAGTCAGAACATTTGATTCAGACCTGTGGCCACTGATTTTTACCTGGTTTAGGGCTGCGCTTTGACTAGACCTTTATCAAAACCAGGTATCCTTTTTCTTTCACTTCACTCTTATGGGTTGGACTTACATAAAATACCAAATTCATTTAAGTCTGTAGCTAATTTAGACAATGTGTGAAATGTTTGTCAGGGATTAACTTTGCCAAGAAGTGGTTTACCAACTTGTTACCTTGGGCATTAAGTGGTGAAACTATATTTTTCATCAATTGTATACATAAAATGCTGGTTAAAAGGATTAAAAAATTGCATAATGCATGTAGTAACTTTTCACCACATCTAAAATAAAGCAAAAATAATTTGGATGCTAAACTACTAGACGAATGTGACTGAAAACTGTATTTTTCTGCTGTCGTTTCTGCTCCTGTCAGGTTTTTCTATGTGACGTCGGAGCATGATGAGGCTGAGAGTGCGTAAAGCTCCTCAGCAGCCCAGCAAAGGCCACAGAACGCTCCCATACCAGGCCAAACGAAAACACAGCGAAGTGGAGCCGTCGTCCCCAGTGAGCGGTCGAGGCAAAATGCAGAAAAATGAATCTGGGCTCCTCTCCACCATAAAGAAATTTATCCGTGGGAATGCTGTCAAGGTAAGAAGAGATTTACTGCTCTTTAGTTTTGTTTTTATCACAAAAAGATCCTATGGGGGAATGATCATTTTACTGAACGATAAATATTTCCAGAAGTTATTACAATAAACTATAATAATGTTGTTTTGAGGCCATTTTCAAGTAATTCGGTGATAAAGAAACTTTAAATTCTAATGAACATTTAATGCTGAAACTGGATCTAAAATAAATAAACAAAACAACAAATAAAGTAAATGATGAAGTCTATTTTATCCTTCAAATAAAGCGCTAGTTGAGACTGAAGCACCAATCTGAAGACTTTTTTTCATTCAGTTTTTGTAGAATGAGAGAAAAGTGATAAATCGTGCAAATGTAAATTGAGCTAGATTCAATTTATCGTGCCAATAATTGATTTATTGCTTGTTATGACAGGCCTAAAACTCAGTCCCTTTGGTCAAAAAGTAAAGTGATTATGTATTAATTGTATTTTTCAAACATTTATTTTAAAGATGTATGTGGAAACAAATTGATTTTTTTATTATTCTGGTTGGAGGAAACAGAAAATAACGTGTGAAAAAAAGTCTTTATTTTTTGTTTTAAATGCAGAAAGGTTTCCACTTGTTAATCTGATGTTATTTTTAATAAATACGTGTTTCTAAAAATAGGAACAACCTGCTTTTCCCTGATAACTTTGGAAACTTATAGAGAAGTAATTTCCTGTTTAGAGAAAAATGAAATCCTGGCAACAAAAGGCTAATTTTGCTGCTGAAACGACATGAGTCCTGTTTTATGATAAATATTTAAACTCATGTTTATTAGAAAAAAATCCTTGTTTTAAATACTTTAGTGTTAAATAGTAACGCCGCAGCATTTGATGTATTACAAAAATCACATCAACATGGAGGAACTGTGAATCTCAAGAGTTCGTAACTAATTTTAAATACATCGTTTTATTTTTTTCTATCAGCAAAAATAGTTACAGACACTAAAGGGCGTAAATTTGGTGATTTTTATTTATTTGTTTGTGTTTTGTTTTTAGGTGGAGCAGGAAATCCCAGCCAAGAGGAGTCGCACTGATTGTAATTCAGACAATGACCTCATTACTTCGACACCCCAAGGTCTGTCCAACAAACCCACATCAAGAGTTTGCAGAAAAACTCAAAGTAAAGGTACAGTTCTTGGGTTTCATATTTCATATCTTTCCATTATAAGGTTTAACATATTTCGGTTTTCTTTTTAAAAAGGGACTTTAGTTTTTGTTATTAAAGTTTTGGATTCATTGCTGTTTTCCACTGGGAAAAAAATAAAGTTTCTGTATCTAATTCTGCAGACCTGATTTTATATTAAAGTTAGGCCTCTAAGTTATAGTTTACTTTGAGTTGTTTGCACAAATTAAAAATGTTTGTGGAGCATTTAACCTTTAGATGGGAAAGGAGCACATTTGATATTTTACTGTGTTTAAACCTTCAACATGCTTTGCTACAAATAATCAAGTTAAGAAAAATATGCTGTATTTTAGGCATTAAAATGTCTTTCTTAGTTAAAAAAACAAATTGTTTATTTTTTAATGTATTTCTATTATATTATATATTTCTATTATATCAAAAAGGCTTAAATAACACAATTAAAAATTGTTAGAATAATTGATTAATCATTACAATATTGATTAATCATTAAAATAAACAATTTTAATGATTAATTATCGTCAGAATTATTGATTCTTAGATTGTTTGAATGATCGATTAATCGTTAGAATCATAGATTAATCATTACAACCCATTGATTGTTAGAATCAACGATTGATAATTAGAATTACTGATTGATTGTCAGAATTATTGTTCGGTCATTATACTCAGATTGTTAGAATCATAGATTAATCGTTACATGGATTGGTCATCAGAACAATCGGTCATTAGAATCATCGATTAATTGTCAGAACAATGAGTTTAGTGATGGAATTATCGATTAATTGTCAAGTGTTTCTGTCTTATTGTGTATTTCAGACACAATGACCTGCAACAGTAAACCCATCAAACCAAACGGTAAGCTGGAGGCGCCCATCGACACGCCCAGCAGCCCGCCGCGTACAACCCTACTGGGAACCATCTTCTCTCCAGTTTTCAACTTCTTCTCACCAGCAACGAAAACTGGTAGGCAGGAATAACGAGCCACTTGGTCCAGAGGATGCCAGGCTGTTTGTCACATTTCTCCGTTTGTGTCACCTTCAGCCACTCCGGGCTCGGACTCGCCGGGCCAGGCGGTAGAGGCGGAGGAAATCATCAAACAGCTGGACATTGAGCCGGCGGAGGAAATGCCCAGCAGCACCGTGACGTCCAGGGAAGGAATCACTCCTTGTCACACGGTCCAGATGCTGCCGCAGAGGCTTCAGATCAACTCGGACACAACCGTCGAAGAAGGAGAAATCGTCACCGAAACTGACATACCTCCGCTAACAGGTAACCGAGCCGAGAGCCGATCCAGACGAAACAAATCCAGAGAAAACCTGAGAAACAGCTCAGCGGTTGGTACCGGCTTAAACAGGAAGTAGATTTATTGTCTTGAAAAAGGGTCAGTTCAGCTGCTTGAAATCTTTCAGAATGCTTCAAATTCAATTAAAAAAGTCCTTAAAGTTGCACAGTTTGCAATAAGGTACGACCTAAAATCTTAATTTAGAAAAATTATTTACAGGTGAAGCCAGATATTTTCATACAGCTGCTATTTTCTGTCTAAAGTTAAAGCAGATTAAACTTTTTCTGTTTTAGGTTTGGTAAGGTTTTCATATAAAATCAAGAAAATTATGGGCAACCCTCTTTAGTGTCTTCAGTCAGAGGCTTCATCAAATTCGCTGTAATACAGACTGCTACAGAAAATCTTTCCCGTTAACAGCCATTATCATCTATAATAACTTGAGTTAATATGAGTTACATTTAATTTCCTTCTGGGGATCAAAAAAGTATTTTTGAATTGGATTTTGTTGGAATCTCAAATCATTCCCATTTGCTAAATAACTGAAAACTGTTTAATCCTTTAATTTGAGCTTGAAGATCAATTTTGTTATAATTTCTTTGGATTGTTTCAGTTTGTTGAATATTTGTGTCTCAACGATTTATTGATCAATGTAATTGAATAAAGGTTGGCTTATATTTTATATGTTAAAAAGCATTATTGAAATTTTTAATAAATTAGTTTTGTTCTCAAACCAGTCAGGTGTGACGTTTCAAAACATAAAACTTAGCAAGTTTATATCAGAAAACATTATTAATTAAATATCATGTAATGGTGAATTAAAACTATCTTTTTGAATTCATTTATATTATTTTTTATCTCCAAAGTGTGGTGCTGGAAAAGTTTGAACTTTGCTGTTTTTATAACAAATTTCTTTTTTTATTGCTAAAACTCATTTGTCTTTTCTGGTTTTGTAAAGAAACCATGATGGAGTCGTACATCCTCTTACCGTTTAGTTTTTCTTGTGTTGTTTTCATGTTTCCAGCTCCCGGCTGTATGCCAGATGGCAGCTACCCGCACTCTTTACCTTCAGCACCTGCAGAAACCTCGTATGAGGAGGAGTGGGAAGTGTTCGACCCGTAAGGCCATTACTTTTTAAAAAATTATAATTTACTAACGAAAATATGATTTAAAAAGTTATTAAAAACACTAATTTGTCCTGATAGGATTGTATTGGAAATTTTTAAACACTAGATGGCAGCAAAAAGCGGAGCGTTTATTTCCCAGCTGCTGGTTTGGCTGATATTTGTGGCTTGTTTTGGGTCTTAAAGGCCAGTAAAAGGTAGTTTTCATGAAGTTTGTTTAGTAATTAGATTTTTTCTCATATTTATACTTGTAGTCTGAATCTTTGAGAAGAGATTCTGTTCAGGACAGAAGTCGCTTATGGCGCTCCACCACCTTAAGAAATATTCACCTTAAAATAAATTCTTAATAATTTTCAGATTTCCTCTCACTTGCATTTGACTATTATTTACATCCTCTTAGTTTGTTTTGGACTGCAGTTTGTGGTCAGTCGCCATCAGATTAATTTGTGATGAATCTATTATTTAAATGATTGCTGTTAATTGTCATCTTGTTTGTGGTTTGTACCAGTAGTAACATCTGGTTGTTTATCATTGAACCTATTTTGATAAAACAGAACAATGTTCTCATCCTGGCACCACAGCATTTTTTATCAAAAAATTTAATTTCCGTGTTTCCCCAAAGCAAATTTATTTTCAAAACGTCAAATTGCTCAGTTACACGATCATTGGAAACGCAGCTAATAAGTGAAATTTATCATGAAAATGATGAATCAAAATTCTTTGTTTTTCATGATAAATGGCCACCCAACATCCGCCAACATTATCAGAAGTTTTCTGCACCAAAATTTGAATTTAGCTGCATTGAGCCCAACTTTAATAAGTTTGATTTACCATTTAAGTCAGAATGAAGATTGCTCTGTTCATTCATGAACCAGAATTGGGTAATAACTAGTTACATTTACTCAATTACATTTATTTGAGTAACATTTTTAGGAGTGTTTCTATTACTTCTTACTTTCACTTGATAATTGTATTATAAAGTATCGATACTCCTGCTTGAGTAAAATGTCTGGATTTTCTACCCACTGAATGAAAAACAAAACATGTTTTAACCCAAAATTCAACAAACACACCTGCAGCTTTATTAACGTTTTATAAGTTTTAGATTTGGAAGAAACTGATTTTTAAAAATGTTATTTTGCCTGATTTTTTTTATTTATTTATTTTTTTGTTGTTACTTATATATATTTCCACTTTTCTTTACATTTAATCCATCTGATGTAATTTTTAATGATTAAATGGTTGATAATTTGATCAGTTACTCAGTAGTTGATTAATTTCTTGGATGGATATTTTTTACTTGAGTCTCTTTCTGCTTTGTTTTTAGGTACTTCTTCATCAAGCATGTGCCTCCGCTGACAGAAGAGCAGTTAACACGTAAACCAGCGTTACCTTTAAAAACACGCAGCACACCTGAGTTCTCGCTCGTCTTGGATCTGGTAGGTAGTAAAAGGTTTACTAAGTAATTAACTAATTTTAGAAATAAATGTTTATTTTGTTGTTTTGCTGCCAGGATGAAACTTTAGTCCACTGCAGTTTGAATGAACTAGAAGATGCAGCTCTGACATTCCCTGTGCTCTTTCAAGACGTCATATACCAGGTAGGTTTGAAAATGTATCAAATCTCTTGATTTTTATTGCTGATTTAATTCGCTTTTTGTTTGCTTTTTGTATTCTGAAGGTCTACGTCCGGTTGAGGCCATTTTTCCGGGAGTTTCTTGAGCGCATGTCTCAGTTGTACGAGGTGAGATTAATCTCCGCTGCTGAATAATCTCACAGGTTTCGTTTGTAGAAATATGTGATGAAATGTTTGTGTGGCTGTTCAAATTTCAGATTATTCTCTTCACTGCTTCAAAAAAGGTCTATGCAGATAAGTTGCTCAACATCCTGGATCCGAAAAAACAGTTAGTAAGGTAAGAATTTCACTTTAAATTTGATCAGGGTGCTTAAATAAACTTAAATGTTTTTAAGTTAAAAGTTAAAAAACTTAAAAGTTAGGTCTTTTCTCTTTGGTTTTACATTTTTATTTTAGTTTTCAGATAGTGACATCGACATTTCTCATAATGTAGATGCAGATTTATAGGTGCAACTTAAATAAAACAAAGAAAAATAAATGTTCTCACCAACATGAACATTTCCTGTCTTTCCTAGTATTTTCTGTCTATCTGTCCAGGTTTTGTTTGAGAGCAAAAATTAAGTAAATAAACAACATAAGCCGGAAAGCTGATATATAAATGTGACTATATATCAGCAATGCAATAGATTGAGTCAATAAATCTATTGCAATAAAGTACAAGTTAAAGTCAGGTGGTATTTTTCTTGAATGTTTTATTCATTTCACACAAATATTCTGATTATTTCCAGCATATATTGTTTGATATATTTTGTCAATTTATTCCAATGTTTGAGAAATGTTTTTCAAATTAAATGGTACTTTTCCATTTTGTAAATAATTACTAATTTATGTAGATATTTATTTATTAGGTGTTTTCGAGATTTAGAAAGTGTTTGATGTCCAAACTCCACAATTTTTCTAATAAAGTTAAATCTATCGTTTAATTTAAAAGGTTAAATTTGGACAAATTATATTTATAAAACCAGATATTTAAAGACACACCTACATTTTTTTCTCATCTTCTGAAGTTAAATGAGACTAAACGTTTCTTGTTTTTGGTCAGTTAGAATTATGAAAGTTTTATTTTCTAAATTCCAGAAAACTTGAAGAGAATTATACATTTTCAAACTTTCCCACATAAAAATAATATGAACTACAAATAAGTGTATTTTTTTGTAAAAGAAAAAAAAATAATTTATTTTTAGTTTACGTTGTCTTGCTGTTTAATGCAGAATAATAGTAATAAAACTGTTTATTTGTATTACTTTTATCTGTAAAACTTACATTGAAAAGCTTGAATTTCACTGTGGGAAACAAGTACAACTGTAATATTAGTCATTACATTTGTATTAGACCATTTTATTTCTTCCATCTACTTGGATTCCTCCAGCAGAATTTCTACCCGGCCAATCAGTGAACAGAAGTTGTGTGATGTCGTTTTAGCAATGGCGGCGGAGGATGTGAACGAAGCCATTCAGTCTCTGTTGACCAACCGAGTTACTGGATGTGCCATTTAACGTCCATTTTCTGTCTTTTTCCCCAGACATCGACTGTTTCGAGAACACTGTGTTTGTGTTCAAGGAAACTACATTAAAGACCTGAACATTCTTGGAAGGGATCTCGCAAAGACGGTAATAATCGACAACTCACCCCAAGCCTTTGCTTATCAGGTAAAAATGTGACACCAGAAGGTTTTTATTTCTTTCCTGTCATGTGACTTTGCTTGATTTAAACATGGATTCTGTTTTTTGCAGCTTTCTAATGGAATCCCAATCGAGAGCTGGTTTGTGGACAGAAATGACAACGAGCTTCTGAAGCTCGTTCCTTTCCTCGAGAAACTGGTGGAGCTGGTATGTGTTTTAGATTACAATATATGAATCTGTGCGGCTTACAGACATGGAGACAAATGGTTAGAAATGTTGATCTTTAACATTTTATAGGGGAATTTATTTGACAGGTTAAGAACGACATAAACTCAGTTTGTTCTCATGGATCTTATCAAATGTATGAGAATAAATATCAGTACTCATATTGCTAGAATAAAGTAGTTTTATGCGAAAAATAAAAAATTACTGTTGAGCATTTTGTGAAGTTAGTTGTTGGTGTAAGACAATACTGTCAGGACAAACTCACAAAGGTTACCTTCTCTCGTTAAAGTAACCTTTTTCTTGTAATTTAAGATGTTTTTTCTGGAAAAAGTATCTTTATTCTGCTAAGAATAGAACTGTATTCTTGTAATTATACAAATTCTGGAACAAATTGTTTATAATTTATTTTTTTAGAATAGAAAAATGTTTTTATCAGATGTAAAAGGTGGGTCTTCTTTAACCCCCTGAAGATCGTTGCTCAAAATGACTTATTTCAGGCTTCAGTAACTCAAGTATTTTTACCTTTTTGTCTTGATTTTTAAATAGTTTCATTTTAAAACTTGCCTTAAGTGTCTTATAGACGCTGTAAGACTTATTTTTTAAATTGTTTGCGTCTGCATGACAGAACGAAGACGTCAGGCCGCACATCAGAGAACGATTTCGTTTGCACGACCTTCTGCCTCCAGACTGAGGAACCTTCATCGACGAGTCACTTCAGTGTCGTTTGTGGGAAAGACTCAGCAGAAGGATATAATCAGTGGTTTTCTCTTCACATTACCGTTGCTTTTTAAAAACAACAAAAACAAAACATTTAAAAAGAAGGAAAAAAAAGTCCAGGATGTTCATATAAAGTTGAACAAACCTTCTGGAGGGCGGTTTGCCTCCAACTAAACCATTTTGGATATTGACAAAAGTGAATGTTGCGTGATGTTGGTTCATACGGACCCTAAACGGCCGGTCAAACCTGTATATTATTCATTATTGTTACCTGTAAATATATGTACATAACTGTTTTATTTTTTGTTTGAGGTTTTTAAGTCATTTTATTTTCACTCTGGGTTTTAGTATGTACTTTTTTTTCTTTTTTTGATCGGTTGCTTTTATAAAAACCCACAAAATGTCATGTTTTCTTTGAAATTGTTAAGCAGCAGCTGCTTCTTCTTTTTTCCTGTTGTATGCCTGCAGTATTCCTGTAATGCTTTACTCCATTACATGCAGTCGTCTGTAAGAAGGTGCAGGTTTAAAAATATATATATCTTTGGCAGAAAAAATATTTTAAAGTTAAGACGTATAAGCTAGAATAAGGTCTCAAATGAATACAAAGCCATAGTGGCCAAACAATAATTTTAAAGATTTGTATCTGAGAATCCATCTCTGATTTCGACACTTTGATCGTCCTCTTCGATGAGGGGTCAGGCATCTTGCACTTTGACATCCAGCCCTTTGTAAGTTCATATATTAAAAATCTTGTCACTTTTGTACACAGGTGTGCGTCACCTAAATTTGTTATTTGGGGTAAAGAAAAAAGAAAATTGTAGCACCAGCAAATTGCCAACATATTTGCGTTGAAATCTTGTTTTCCAAAACGTCTTGTATGATGTAAGAGTCACGAGTTTTATTGACTATTGAATGATCACTCCTGGTGTATTCAGTGTTACTCAATGGTTTTCTTGAAAATAAATACATTTTTATACGACTCAAAGCCTAACTGATCCTTTACGGGGTGTAGCTAAACAGCAGCACCATATTTAAAAATTATTTTAAAAGATATTTTTAATGGATGACAGCATTTATAGCATCACAAATATTTTTGAAAATCATTCCCATTTGAAATAGGCTTGTGATTTGCATCACTGCATTTAATTATACTTTTACTGGTATTTATTTTTGCTTTCATGAAACAAACTGGAGAAATTAGTAAAAGTAACTTTTTCTCACTAAAACTGTTTCCAGACAATTGCAACGTTTGACATTTTGAAAATAATTTAGTTTATTCTAAATGCACCAATTTAAAAAATAAAAATAGTTTTTTGACTAAATAAATAAGGCTGTTTGATAATAAAAATATATTTAAAACATAAAAGCAGCAAAGTGATGTAGTAGAAAGCTGATTGGTTACTGACAGAAAATACAAAAACAATACAAAGAAAGTTTTTTCAATGAGAATCTGATAAGGAAATGGAGAAACTTCCAGCCGCGGACAGTCGTTCATTGTTGAGTTGCCAGTTTTTAGTCGCCACATTATGAGATGTCTTGATCAGATAACCTGTTGTTTTCTTGGTCCTTTTGAGAAATGGGTCATTACCTGATCGTAAGTGAGCGGTGAATTGCCCCCTTCAGAGGTCATGGTACTCCAAATACAAAGGGGGCCAGTCTTTACACCTTCACTACACTTATCTCTGTTCTGAAGTACGAATTGTTTCTAAACAAAAACCTTGCTGTTGATAGTGTGAAGATAAGATGAGGGGATGATTAAACCCCTCGTCTATTGGCTGCCAGAGGAGGTTGTGGCTTATAAATCACCGCAGGGGCGTGACTAAGCCTTTCTTCTTATGGGGGCCAAGCAGCAAAACTGCAGCAGGTTGGCACAATAAAAATGCTATTTTATCTAAAAGTACTGCAATATTAGATCACAATAAAACATGCAACTCTGGAAAAGAAACTAAGAGTCCACTGCACTGAACCTCATTAAAAACCTCCAGGTTATTCCAACAAATATTGATTTCTGAACTCTTCCTGAATTAAAACATTAGTATTATTGCTTCTAAATGAATATAAACTCGTTTTCTTTGCATTATTTGAGGTTTGAAAGCAGTGCATCTTTTATGTTGTTTTGACCATTTCTCATTTTCTGCTAATAAACACTAAATTTTTGCTTGGCATTTCGGAGACATGTTGTCAGTAGTTCACGGAATAAAACAACAATGTTCACTTTACTCAAACATAAACCTATAAACAGTAAAATCAGAGAACTGATCATTTTAAGTGGTCTCTTCATTTTTTCCAGAGCCGTATATTAAAAAAAAAAGTCACTTAATCCCTTAAAAAGGCAGAGTACTTGCATTAAAAGTCTCATTATTTACCAACAAAAGTTATAAACATTCATGAAGACTCTGTCATTTTCATGCCAGGTGTTATGTCAGGTTAATAACAGTGTCATGAACCCCTCAGTGTCATCAATTTCTGTTCCTGAAGTAGCCAATCAGTGTTTGTGTTGTAGAAACGCCCACTTTACGTCTACCTGTCGCCTCGCCTTGCAGCTGTGATCGTCATGATTATAAAAGCACAAACTTTTCCTCCACTCATGATCACACCAGCATGACCCCAAGCATGTGGACGCTCCTCCTTCTGTGTGTCCCGTTAGGGGTGTTGGGGTCAGAGGGCGCCCAGCCCGCGGACGCCCAGCAGCTCCAGACCCTGAACTGCCCGCCCTGTGAGCGGATCCACTGCTCCTCCAGGCGGGCGCTGAGGCTCCAGTGCAAAGGCGGCGTGACGACGGGCGTCTGCGGCTGCTGCCCCGTGTGCGCCCGGACGGAGGGCGAGAGCTGCGGCGGGAACTGGGACTACCTGGGGAAATGCGATGAGGGGCTGGTGTGTGTTTCTCAGGAGGCTGCGGCCGATAAACCAAATGCAGAAACTAAAGGGATCTGCAAGGCAGGTGAGCTCAGCATGAAAACTCTTTGATATTTCATCAAAACATTAAAAGAACAGGTTCAACTGTATTGATTTAGCATTATTCTAGTTCGATATAAATCATTTAATTGCATAATAAATTGAAAAGGAGCTCAAAACTTTCAACTTGCATCTTTTACCATTTCTACCAAAATCTGGGTGATCAAAGCCTCCAGGGTGGCGGTTTGGTCTCAACTGGGTCGTTTTTTTCAGGAACAATTTTTTTTTTTTTTTTTTACAGAGGCTTCATAAATATTTTCATTTCTTGTGTCTGATGTTTTATTTATTTTGGATATTTAAAATGTTTTCCAGCTTCAGTGTAAAATGTTTTAGAATTTAAAAGTTAATTGATCTCTGAGAATGTGCTCTTGCGTTATGATGCCATTATTACCTTATTTCACTTGAAAATTGTCTCAAAACAACAATATTATATCATTGTTCATTGCAATAACTTCTGGGACAATTTATCATCCAGCAAAATGTGTTATTATATATACATATGTATGTATTTTTTGTAATTTTGTTTTGCATGCATTTGAGCAGAGCGGAGCGGATAAATCCAAAATATCAATAATATTGATATGAAGTCGGTATCAGAATCAGATACCGACTGTGATAGATCAATACTTTCGTCTCAGATTCTTTCTTGAAATTTTGTTTTATTTTCACATTATATCTCCTGAACTTTACCTGAATAAATTTTTTGCACTTTATTTACAAAAAATGTTAGTTTGTGATCATCATATTTATTAGAAACTTTGTTTAAATTCTTTGCTGTTTGATAAAATAGTAACTGAAAGGAAAAACCACCAATAAGTATCGGTATTGATACAGACCCAGTACTTACTTCACAGCAGATCAATACCAAAATATGCAAACTTCTACTTCTGCTGCCCCCATTAAAACACAAGAGTGGATCTTAGATGAACTGGATAAAAACATTAGAAACAGGAAAACGGTGCAACTCTGCTGCACACTCTGTTGAATTTGGTCTCTGTTAGGGTTTGCAGTGGGAACAGAGCCAAAATGGTAAACCGTGTTTAAGAGCTGTGAAGACTGATAGCGTGGACAACAGTTCCTTTGATCCAAAGGTTTCCGCTCACATAATTGTCCCTCTTATCTGTCCATGATGAAAAGAAGTGTCACCGCCACTGATAGGGCCTGATATCAGGCATCCTGCGAGAGGCGCTTTTCATGTTTGGCTGTAGGGAACCCAACAGATTATTAATATTTTATTTTTTTCAGTGATTGAAACCCTCAACCCAGAGAGCTGCAGCCCAGATTGCACCAAGGAGTTCTGTCAGACCAATCCTTCGGCAATCTGCTCCGCCAGGTGACAACACAAAAATCCACATTAACTCCTTATTTGTCGTCGGGTTTCTGGTTTAAAACCATTTTCCTAATTTCTGTTTCTGCAGGTTTGCAACTCTGGAGAAGAAGGAATGCCAGGGCTCCTGCCAGCACACTACCTGCTCAAGCTGCGTCGTGCTGAAGCGTCCGTCGTGCCCCCAAAGCTGCGCCGCGTCCGATCCCGCCTGCCTGCACCGCTTCGGCAGGTGTGTGCACAATCACCTGAGAGCTCATCCCGCCTGCAGCAGTGACATACAGGTGAGTAAACACCAGAACAGCAGCAGCAATGAGGGGTGCACCGATAAATCAGCAGCGATTTCCTGAAGTTTGGGAAATCAGTGATCAGCCAATACTTAAATATGAAGCCGATCTGATCTACACTGCAAAAACACAAAACCTTAGCAAGTAATTTTGTTCTGGTTTCTAGAGAAAATATCTTAGTACAACTAAATAAGAGTAAAACTAACAGAGTAACTTTTCAGTAAGATATAGAGAATTGTTTAAAGTAAATAATTTTGACCTTATTTCCTTATTATTGTTGAAAATATACTAGTTTCACTGGCAGATAAATTGACTCAACATTAGAGATTGTTATAATTAACTTATAACAATACCTTGTTATAAGTGAAATAATCTGCCAATCAACAAGTATATTTTCTAATCAATATTAAGGAATTATTGATGCTGTTGTTTTGAAACCAGAAGTTTTGATTTCATGTTTAATTATTACAATACATCTATTGTTTTTTGTTTCTGCAAATTTTTCTCTGACATTTTACTTTTTTGAAATAAAAATTTAATTTAATTGTCAAGTAATGTAATTGTATTGGTGAAACAATGCAAGAACACATTCTAAAAGATCAATAAATGTTAAATTCTAACATTTAACACCGTCACATTTTAAAAATCCAAAATAAAACAGAAACAACAAATACAATTGACACTGAAGTCTCTGTAAACTAAACTGTCCTTCAAATTAAAGAGCTAGTTGAGGCCAAAGCACCAGACTTTGGTCTATGCAAATAGAAATTATTCAGCTTGTTTTAATTTATCTTGAGATTAACTGACTAATTGCTAATTGTGACAGGCCTAACTGGTCATCAGTGATCTGTAATTGGTGCACCCCTAGCAACAACATAAACCTGCATTTAATTATTGTTTTATTAAAACACGCCTGTTGTTCTTTATTCTCTTTAGAACAGCACGGAGGGGAGTTTAGTGTGTTTGGTGCCGGACTGTTTACACCCGAACCCACGGCTGTAACCCCCCAAAACACGAGGATTTGATGGAAACCACTGGACTATGTAGCAAAATGGGGAAAAAAATGGCAGCTATTTTCCTAATGTCGGTAGCTTGAAAATACTTCATGCGATCTTATT
Source organism: Poeciliopsis gracilis (assembly GCA_911649635.1). NCBI lineage: Eukaryota > Metazoa > Chordata > Actinopteri > Cyprinodontiformes > Poeciliidae > Poeciliopsis > Poeciliopsis gracilis. The sequence continues at coordinate 854,398 of CAJVRI010000506.1, forward strand.
TTATGATGTAAGCTGTAAATATGTAATCTGGCAGTTTGTACAATAAACATTGTGTAAATTTCTTCTAAATAAACATCCAAGAGATACTGAACTGTCTGGTTTAATTGGTCATCCTGGATTTCCAGTATTCAGCGTTTGACTTCCTGTTTGCCTTTTGTGTTACATGTTGTATTGTGCAGTTCAATAAACTTCACTGACTTTAAGAGAGCTTTGTGGAATCAACTAGCGCACTCACTCTTTGGTTACCTAGCAACTCACTCTTTCTTTGGTTACCTAGCAACAACCTGTTGAGAAACTTGCCTCATAACTGCTTAAAAATAAACAGCTTGGTGTGAAAACTGTGGATAAAATAAGAATGTTTGTCAGCAGTTTAGCAGTATTTCAGACATTTTAAACAAAAAAACCTAATCAATATTGATATTGACTGATATAAAATGCTTTTATGAATTGTGATGTTTTTCAGCCATATTGTCCAGCCCTCTAGGACAAGATGTTCAATGTTAATGGAGGCAAATTATCAAAGACTGGATTTTGTTTTTAAATTAAAAAAATAACTTACACTTTAGGTTTTTGCATACTAATAATAGGCCTGTCACAATTAACAGTAAAACAATTAATCACATTATAAATTAAAAGAAACTCAGTAATTTTCATTTGCTTGATTTATTGTTTCTCTTTTCTCTCTCGCTTTTTTTTTTTGTTTTTGTTTTTTTAACCAAAAACTCAATGATAAAAGTCTTTAGTCTGGTGCTTTGGTCTCAACTGTCCCTTTTTTGACAGATAATTTTGCTTACAGAGACTTTATGAGTCATTTTATTTGTTGTTTCTGTGTTTTTCTTTGTTAATGCCATTATTACTATTATGTTACTTGAAAATGATCTTAAAACAACATTATCGTTTATTGCAATAAGTTCTGGAACAATTTATTGTCTAGCAAAATTTGTTATTGTGACAGGCCTAACTATTTCAAACATCTTAAAGTCACATGGTTATTACAATGACAGGATTTTCTAAGGCTTTTTCAGTCAGATAATGGAACAATGATAAAATAGAAATACAACCCAGTTACACCATTCTTTCTGGATACTCTATCCACTATAAATAACTTCACTGAGTGGTAAATGAGCATGATTCAACCAAATATTCACCAGACACAGACACACACCACCAGGTTTTTTTTTTTTTTAAACTTCATAAGTCTTATAATGAAGGAAACTGATTTGGATAATTGATTATTTTTGACTGATTTTGTTTGTTTGTAATTGTCTTATTGATATGAGTTGTTTTCATTTTGGTTTTTAAAATACAACATTTTCTACATAGCTTTATATTTTGGTCCATCTGATGATGTAATTTTCAAACATTATATCTATTATTCAATGCTTGCGTTTTTACCAAATACTTTTATTCTTATTTGACTAATTTCTTGGACGGCTACTTTTGACTTTTACTTGAATAAAAATATTTTAAAGTACTCTTACTTGGGTACAATTTTTGATTACCGCTGCTTATCATAATGACCTGACATACTGTGTCGCAAACAAGCAGAAGAGGGACATCTACAATCTCGCTTCTGCGAGTGAATCTTGAATAAATGGATAATTAAAACTTAAAGAGTCAAACTATGACGGTGTTATGCAGGTTTAGAAACAAACTGAAGTAAATCCATTGATCAAGCGTTTCCCATTTTGTTGGGTCAGTTATATTTCAGATCAAAAGCAAGTCCCCTGTACCATGGCTGCCCCCCTCCCAGGTTGTAGTTATTGAATAACAGATGGTTTATGAGGCAGCAATAATGAGGAAAGGGACTGAAGTGTGGACCAACAATGGGTATTTGTTCTCTGGCCTTCAAAAGAGAGCAGCTTCTGCAGGAGTGAGGAAGTTTATCTGAAGGATTTCGCAAGAAGGAATTAGCTTTAAAGCCAAGACAAAGGCCTGCATTTCCTTTCATCTTCATTTAACTGGGCACACATTTGAATCTGTTGATTTCATATGAACATCCAGTGTTTACTGGGGATTAAAAAAACAAGAAATAAGTTAAAAAAAACGGGTTGGTTTTATTTTTTTACCTAAATGTATCTTATTTAGTAAATACATTTTTATTTCATACAACCTCAGCTTCTGTTAATGCGTATCATTTTATCAGCTATTAGGGCGAAGAGACCTGCACCAAAGCGGGCCGCCACCGATATCAATCCCACTTATCAGTCTCACTTTTTTTACAGACACCAAACGCCTGATAGCTGTGTGCCAGCTGTAATAAATGAGTGACCCGTGTTAGCATTGAACGCGACACAAAGCCAGACAATACTTTCACCGACTCAAACTTAAGACGTTTTAAGACCTTCATAAATTATGAATGAAATGTAAGACTTTTATCGTAACAGATAAAATATATATTTATATTTTAAATTTACACGTACCCGTGAGCTAGCTGGATGCAAAAGAATCCGTCTAGCTAGCAACGACATATTAGCGGGTCTCAACCGCCTTTGATTGCAACGAAGATGTGCGCGTGCGCGTGACCCAATTTTTGCCTGACAGAAAAGTCTCGCGAGAAAAAAAGAAATAAACTACGTCACCTTCCTTTTTAATTTAATTTAAATTAATTTAATTTAATTGAATTTAATTTTTTACCATAAGTGAATTTGGAAAAAAAAAACCTAACCTCTTTTTTACTTTTGAGGCAAAAATAAATAAAAAAATAAAAATTAGAAGATATGCAAGATTTATGACGGAGTATTGATACACTGGGGAAAAATGAAAAGCAAAAATTCCCAGAGAAAGTAATACTATTATGAGAATGAAGTCGTACAAAAATAAAGTCAAAATAACACAAGAAAAAAATCATAATAATATGAGAATAAAGTTATAGGATAAAGTCACATTCTATACATGTAAGAATGTGACATGTAATTAGAGAACTCGTCAGATCATTTCGAGAATAACATCAAAGTAATACGAGGACAAAGTCACAATGTAATGAGAATAATCATTGAGAAAAAGTCATAATTTTAGAAAAAATAAATTTGCGAGAATTAAGTCATAATATTATGACTTTTGTCATGATACAGTTTTATTGACATTCTCAAATTACTATTTTCGTCCTACTTCATTCTTGCAATACTATGACTTTATTCTCATACTTTTATATGTTCCTATTTTCTTAGCATGACAACAAAATGTAAGACCTCTGAACATTGTATTTGACACAAATTAATAAAAATAATAATAATTTAAGACATTTTAAGGACATAATTTTATATAAAATTTTAAGGTGACACCCTGTAATAGAAAACAACCAACCATGCCCTTACTCAGATAATAATTTAGCAATCATTAAATGTCTTTCAGTTATATACAAATGTCCTTTCTTGCAGCAATTTGACAAATGTAGAAGCAACACCACTCAAACTTAGTCTATGCAATGTTTTTATTGAAGATAAATGCAAATGTCCAGTTTTTAGGTTTTAAAATAGTCTTTAAATTATTCATTAAACCACAGAAATTACAGTTAAAACATTGCAGACCTTTATTAAAATACAGAGCAGCCTCATCAGGATTAATACAGAACAGGGTGCTATAACTGTGATTTAAAGGATCCTGGATAACAGTAAATAAGAGTGTTTTACAGTAGAGGAGTGGAGTTAAAGGTGCATAAAACATAATCATAGCTCAGTTCTGCATCTCTGCGTCTGATCAGAAAAGGCACTGCAGATAATAAGCAGCTGGGGCAACCCTAATGCTGTCCCGTCACCTGAATAGTCTGTTCCAGAAAGATACGAACGAGGTGGAGTTAAAGGCACCGATGAAAATGAGGAGCAGGAGATAGAGACTCATCATGATGGCAAAATGGTGTCTGAGGAGCCACGACCTGCTGCGGGAATGCCTGACGAAAAACAAATAATAAACAGCAGTGAACTCTATTCATTTTGATTATTTTCGATTAATTAAATTTCCGATTTCTGCACATCTTACTGGAAATGAGATCTGAACTTCTTACCTGGCCAGGTGTTTCCCCTGAGAGTACACAAGCAGATACTTGACTCGTAGAAGCTGATTGTTGGTGACTATAAAGTATTTCTGTGGCACGTCGCCCCCTTCGCTGTTCTTGGCTCGTGAGCGCTGCTTGTCGATGACATCAGAATCTGAAATGGTAAACGAATAGCAAGCCGCCGTTAGCAAACAGTCGGCCAAATTCTGCTGACGTCACTGCTGCTTGGGGCGCAGCGATTGCAGTTTTTTGGCCAATCTCTGACTACAGATCTTTAAAAATCCTGACCTGCAGACCTGAAGGCTTCATAAGCGGACAGTGGGCGTGGCCAATATAACGGGCGTGGTCAAGATAGTGGGCGTGGCCACTGTGATGAGCATGATGATCAGAGATTATTATGAAGCAGAGGAAAGAGATAAATCTGTAATTTGATAATTTAGAGGCTGATCGCAGATTATTGATAAATAATTTGTGAAAACCCAGAAAATCTCCTGAACGTCGCAGAGCCTCAGGCGCCCAGGCGTAACGCCACCTGTGGTCTGATCGAGGAGGAGCTTCAGATGGTCAGACGCGTACCAGAAGTCATTGCAAAAAATTCAGATTTTTTGCAATGGTTTTGTTTTGTCTGAAATGTCACTAATAGTAGCAAAATCATGTCGCAGAGTTTGAAAAGGTGGGGTAATGTTAATGTTAACTGCAAATGTGCAGACATGACCTGCTGGGCCGGTCTGTTGGTCAAACCTCTCTCAAAGGAAAGCAAAAGAGGACAGTGGTTGATTTTTAGACCTTTACTGAGGTAGATAAGATCTGGGAAGAAAATCAACTTCACATGTAAGTATGGGCTGATCATCGATCTCCCAAAATGAAGAAAATCAGCTCTGATAAATCGGTGCACCTTTAGTTATTGCAATAAACGATAATATTGCTGTTTTGAGACAAATTTCAAGAGCACCTAGAAAACTGAACTCTGGCTGATCAATGATCTTTGAGAACACATTCTTAAAGATCAAAAAACTTTCATTTGTAACAAACATTCAACACCAGAACTGGAAGTCTCTGTACACAAAACTGTCTTTCAAAAAAATGCTGAGTCGAGTTTAATGTGTCAGACTGAAGCTTATTGTCATCCAGTTTTTGGTAGTGAAAAGAGAAAAGCAACAAATGCAAAAGAAGATCAAGCATTGAATTGATCACACTATCAACTGATGTATTGCTTGCTGCGTCAGGCTTAGCTAGCAGTAAGTCAAGCAGCAGCTTTTCATGACTTCATCCATGTGATGTTTTGGGAGCTAAACGCACCTTTTTTCTTCACTTGGCATTTAACGTCTGGATGATCGATGATTTCACACAAAGCCACACAGCTGAGCTGAGGACCCAGGATGCTCTCGCGCCAGCCGCTGCTGTGGGGACTGTAGAGGACGGCCATGCTGAGGTCGCTGGTGAGGTACGTCCCCTCTCCAAACACGGAGTTCTGCACGCATCACATCAGGTTGGACATCAGAAAAAAATAGTTTCTTAAGAGAAATGTGTGGGGCTGTCGTAAGCAATTGTTTTAGTCATCTATTGATAATTCTGATGATGTAGTTGCTTCTTCAGCCAGTAAAAAAAATATGAGAAAATGCCATTACAGTAAATGAGCAACTCAGTACCTTAATAAGAAAATATAATACAATTAATTAAAAAACATTACTTTTTGTCACAAGTTTGAAGTATGATTTTGGTGAAGAAAAATAAAACATTTCACATTAACTTGAAAATTAAAAAGCAACCTTTAAATGAAACATTAAACACTGACTTTTATATTAAACTTCACCTTCAGTCTAGTTTATGATGATGTATGAGGGCCACTGCAGATACAAAACAAAATATTAGAAATTTTTAGATTAAGCTCAGAAAGAATGTTCTGTGTTTGAAAAGTTGAAAATTTTTTATATCTCAGAAATTTTCGAGTAAAATATTCAGAAATTTCCAAGATTCTTCTAGAAAATTTATATTTTTCTAGCAAATTTCTGACTTTTCAAACTCTGAAATTTCCTTGTTATTAGTATAAAATGTCTGACATTTTTTTACCGCAAATGTACCTCCTTAGTACTTTTTTTCTATTCATCAACAACTCATCTGTGGAAAAAAAAAATCCCCCTGCCTTAAAACGTTGCACTAAATAGCAAATCATAATTTAACAAATTTTAAGAAACTGTAATCTTCCGATGAATTGTTGCATTCCTAGACTTGTGCAGTACGTTTTATTTTTAAAGCTCAGACCTTGTTGAGGTGACAGTGCAGCCCGTTGTGAATGATTGAATGAAAGTTCTCCAAGCGGCTCCCGTGGAATGCGTAGAAAACTTCTCGTCCTTCTCTCATCTTCTCAAACCGGGTGTTGAAGTGGTCAGGGTACTCCAGCTCAAACAGGAAGTCTGGTACCGGTGCAGAAACCCCCTCGTTTTCTGTCAGCTTGCAGAGTTTGGCGTACTAAAGATCAAATGTGACACAGGATGAATACAAGTGGGAAAAGATAATATGATGTGTGTTTATGTGTAATCATAGAGCTGTACTTCATCTTTTTGTAGCGTCTTCACAGCAAAGCTCTTCGAGGAAAGAATCCAGTGTACGAGGGCCAGATGATGATCTCCTTCTCTGGGCCTTAACCGCACCAAATCTCTCACACCAGGCAGGGAGTTCACATCTGCCAACTGAAGAACAAAACAAACATTTTTTTGCATATTAACACAAAAGCTCAAAATGTGGCTGTGGCATTTCTGGTGTCACCTGCCACGACTGCTGGTGGACCTGCTGCAGCTTCCAGGGTTGGTGGACATATGCCCCAACTTCTGTGTCAGGCTGAATACTGAGAATGAATAATCTGATTTCGAACAAATAAAAATAAGTAGAATGCATATTCATGCAAAAGCTGTGGCATCTGTGAAGCATCTGTGAAGCCATGGCATGTCATTGAAGCTGGAAGCTGGGACTGTTAAGCTGTGACAGGCGACACCAGAAGTGCCATTATTTTTCTTCAACTTAATAAATGTACTGAAATGTGCAGTTTAATGTTATTATTTTGTCATAGCACTATGCTACATAATATAAAATATTGTTTATTAAGGTAGGGCTGCAGATGATAGTGCAATAAACCGTTGGAAATTTTACCCAGCTGGCACATACGTTCCTTTAATGTGCAAAAACAAAACAGTTCCTTTAAAGTTGTATGGTTTTCATATGCAAGGAGACTGACAGGCAAAAATAACATTAGTAGCACATTACTGCCACCAAGTGTTTGCGTAAAGTACCGTCATCTCTGTAATGTTTGCAGGCATTCCTAATGTAAATAAACTGAAATTGCAGTATTTAAAATTAGATGCCATTAATTGGATAATTAATATTTTAATGAATTTATTTATGGTGGTGTTCACATTTTCTGTTTTGCTGGTAGTAACCAGCTACATTTACTCAATTACATTTACTTGAGTAACTTCTTGGAAATGATTTCCCTCCAGGGTTATTTTTACTACACTGTATTTTTACTCTAACTTGCGTAATTTTATTATGAAGTATTCCTGCTCTTCCAACTGACTGAAAAACAAACATATTTTAATCAAAAGTTCACCAGATAAAACACACACAGTTTTACATTGACAAAAATTGATTTGGAAAAATGTTTCTTTGGTTTGTTTTTGCATTTTGTAATTATGTTATTTATATGCATAATTTTGATCTTTAAAATAACAAAATTTACACGTAACATTATATTTTGGTCCAGCTAACAAAGTAAATTTTAAATATTAAATTATTGATATTTTGATAAGTTACTCAGTACTTGAGTCGTCTTTACGCCTTTTAATCTTACTTGAGTAATTTTTTGGATACTTACTTTTTACTTCCGATAAATTGAAAGTTATTTGAGTAAAAATATGTTGAAGTAGTCCTACTCTTATCTTACTTGAGAACAATTTTTAGAGGTGAGTCTGCTCACCTCTAACTAAAGACCAAATAATTTTTTTAAAGATGAATATCAACATTTAGCAACTACTGAGCGTTTTACTGTTTGTGATGCTCTTACCAGGCCCTCAAAGTCCTTAATGTCACAACTTATGTAGCGAGGAGGGAAGGGTCTGAGCAAAGAGTCCCTCTTGTAGCTCTGTGCAGCAGCCACAAACAGGCTGCAGCGTAGGTCTGCTGCTACCGGGTCTCTGTGCAGACAGGAGCTCACCAGCTCTCTGACAGCCTCAGGAGGCAGAGGTGGCTGCATTCCCAGCACTGAACAAACAAACACAGGTGATAAGATTCAAACAGGTTTACACCAAAACAAATGTTTGTTTTCATGCACTTTATGTTCAATTTTAGGACCCAAATTTAAATTCAGCGTTGTACATAGTCAAAAGTGTCAAGGTTAAATTAAATCGGCGCATCTGTTAGTAACTTTTCCCCTACTTTTCCTTTAGTAATTTAAAAGTTAAGTCATTTCTGCAAGGGTTACTAAACTTTACAATACACCTACTTCACTTGACAACCTTTGCTGAGGTCTAAATTAACTTGTACACTCAACTTCAAGATCAAACTTGACATATCAATGAAAACGGAAGCCTACTTATTAAACAATAACATTTAAATTCCGCATTTTTTGTTTTTGTTTTGCGTCTGCGAGCCTTTAAACTACAAGCTAGTTGCTGTAGGGAAGCTGGCTAACATTAGCTGCGACATAAATATCTTCCACAACGTATCGATATCTATGGAAAATATAAAACGTCTAACTCCTATTTGTTAATTGAAATGTTTAACAATGATTCACCATGGCTAAAAGGGGACATTTCTGATTAATAACTGATCTTACCTGGCTTAAGTCTTCCTCAACTCATAGCACTACAGTACAGGAAAAGCTAACAGAATGTTAGCTTGATTTCTGCTGCGTTCAAGTACAGTGTGAACTTTGAGTGTCAGAATTTCACGTTATGAATGAGAGGGAAAATACAACCACAAAATAAAAAATATGTCTTTTTTAAAAAGCTAAAATGTGTATAAAACTGCGTTATCTATTCATTACTAAACCAAATATGGAGATATATAGTAAAATTGGCCAAACATTTTAGATATACAGCATCGTGTATCCGCTGTGATCAAGATGCTGTCTGACAGCAAAGCAGCAGACAGTGGCAGATACGAAGATACGCGAAAGCAGCACATATGATACAATAATGAAACATATTTCCTTCTACTTGGTGACATCTTTTACCCTTAATCTTTAAAGATACATTTGTTCTTTCCTCTTGCTGTTCAAAAACCTCAAAAGAAGCAATTTGCATAATATGATGACCTCTGACGAAGAACCCAATTTTCATTTTAATATTTGCCATGCATTTTATTTTACTACATAATAATATTCTTCTCTGTCAATTTACTTTACAATTTTAAGAACGTACAACTAAAAGTCTTGCACAATAACTAGATGGCAAATATAAACACAGTGATAAAATGTTTGTTCGGTCCTTGCTGGGAACATTTCACTCTGAATTTACGTCACAATTTAGAAGTGATAAATTAGAGATGCTCTTTAGCATTGACAGAATGGGAGTCATTTTATATTGATAATTACATTCAGATAACGTCACCATTTAGAATCCCAAATTCACCAGATATATAGACATGTTAACCTTATATAAATTTGAAAACTTACAAATTATTTTCCTCTTTCAATATTTGTTATAGGCTGTCAATAAATAAAGACATAATAATAATAATAATAATAATAATTATTATTATTATTATTATTATTATTATTATTATTATTTTGATTATAATAATTATTATAATATTATTATAATATAATAAATAAATAATAATAATAATAATAATAATCATAATAATAATAAAATCATTTTTAAACAAGAAGAAGTGGCTTCCGGATTGATAGCCAATCAGAGCAGACTCTTGTTTGTGGATAAAATCTAAAAGGGGCGGGGCTTGGCGAACATTCCTGCTTTCTGATTGGTCATGCGGGCCGCAGCAAATCTCGTCTCGCAGGAAAGGGAGGGGGAGTTGTTGGTTAAAAAAAGAAAAAGACCACATGTCACGTGATCACTCCTGACTCCCAGCCCCATCATTTGAGGAATAGCGGCCTCCATATATCCTATATATGTTTTTCTAAAAAGCAAATTCCTCCTTTCAGCAGCGCGTATTATCGGAGGGGGAAAAAAAGAACCATAAGATGCAATTTAAAGGAAAAGGAGGATTATAGCATTATTCTAGGATTGAAGACGGGAGGTAAGACATTTTAAATCAATGCATTTTCATTCATTAGACGCCTGCTTGCAGAGAGGGCGGAAGGAAAAACAGCTTGATGAGATGAAGCGGATTGTGGCTGCTGTGTGAAAACCCTGGAGATGTGTAGGCAGGTTCCTGCCGGAGCTGCGCTTCGTCTGGATGATGAGGATGAAGCAGCAGCAGCATCAGCAGCATCAGCAGCAGCATCACCGAGGCTCCGTGACTCACACAGGCTGAAGGACGCTCCTGTATCCGCTGTGATCACGATGCACCGCGTCCTGGCGCCCTGCTGCTGCACCACCGCTGAAATATTTGACATTTTACATCATTATGGCACAAAAATCACCATCAAGCAGGACGTTTTGCGACAGATTCAGCTGTTTAGCTATTGGGGATGAATGTGTCCTTCATACTTCAATCACATATGCACAATCAACGATGGTTACTAAAAGTAAAATAATGTAAAAGGGGTTTATTACCACCAATTATATAAAGTTTATCAGTCATCTGTGATAAATATAGTGCAAGAATGTAATATAGTGGATTCTACACTCTGGTTTATGTGCATTTAAAGCATCCGGTCAAGGCCATGCTGTGCCTTACATTCAGCTAAATGTAGCTGAAATATCTACAAAATGCATCTCTATTTATCCAAAAATTGTACCCAAGAAAGAGTAGTAATACTTCAACATATTTTTACTCAAGTAAAAGTACAAAGTAGCAATTCATGAAGTTACTAAAAAAGTATTTTGTAAAAAGTCTGCTTATGTGCTGAGTATCTGATCAAATTATCAGTATTTAATATTTAAAAATATGTAAATAAATATGTAAATACATAATCAGACAGACCAACATATAAAGTTGGTATTTTAAGACCAAAGTGATGATAATTCATATAAGTAGCAAAACTAATAAAATCTGATTTGGAAAATTTTTCCAAATAATATTCTTTCAATATGAAACTTTAAGAAAAACTTTAAATGAAAACATTTAATGAATCTTTGGATAAAACATCTTTGTTTTTCATTCAGTGGGTGTAAAATCCAGAAATTTTACTCAAATAAGAGAAGAAATACTATATAATACAATTATTTAAGTAAAAATAAAAAGTACAGCGTAGTGAAAAATACTCTTAGAAGTATTTTTTTTCCCCAAAATGTTACTGATGTAAATGCAATTGAGTAAATATAACTGATTACAACCAACTCTGTATTTCTGTATATTCAAACAGAAATAAAGCAAAGTGTTTCAGTCAGTTTATTGCCCTTTTCTTTTCTTTCCTTTTTCTTTTCTTCTCTGCAGTCAAATCGTTGCAATAATTTAAATTTTGATCGGCAGGAAAGAAGCAGTGGCTTCTGTAGTCTTGGTGATGTTCATGCAACTCTTCTTCTGCAGTTTTAGTTCTGACGGCCGTTCAGATCGAAGTTTCTGCATCTGTTTGGAAAGTGGAGGAAAACACTGAACAGTGATCATGGCTGGTGAGCTTTACCACTTTTGAGTCACTCAGACACACAAAGCGTTTCATTCATTCATCGGTGATTCATTCTTACTTTTCCTGTGTATGCCAGAAAACAACTTCCCTCCCTTGCCAAGATTCATCCCCCTCAAGCCATGTTTTTACCAGGACTTCGATGAAATCCCAGAACAACGGCGCTCCATGTGCAAGAGGCTCTACTACCTCTGGATCTGTGAGTGAACCTGCATGGGAAGAATAGTGAATATTTTGCTCTCTGATGTTTACAAAAGCATCAGTTCAGCTGCCTTCAGGACAGACACACAGCTAAAGTGTATAAAACATTTAATCAATTCATGTTCATTCGCATTAAGCCCCATTCCCTTTGATACGTCTAAATAAAATCCAACTCAATGGCAAAAGTAGTTTAATTAGTGAATAGAAGCAAAATGTTTGTAGTTTGTAGAAGGCAGCACTGCTGCAGCGTCATGTCAAATACTGCAAAATTAAGCAAATTTTAAGGAACAATTTACAGTTCATCTGGGAAAAAAGATGTGTTGTTTGGTTTTAAAGGGGACCTTTTATAAAAAAAATCCACAATTTTTATTTTAATTTTATTTTTTGTACTTCTATTTGTGTTTCTACTGCTTTTAAAAAAAACCCAAGTGCTTAAAAAAAACAAAACAGAGCCGTTTTTTGGCAATGAGTGAATGTTTTTTGGTGCCTGGAAAATGAGCCGTTTCAAAAACATTCTGAATATAATGCCACAAATCAGAAGGCAGTGCCCGTTACCTAGCAACCCCAGCCAAGCCCAGACCATCACCTAGCAACCCAAGCTGAGTTCCAACATGTTTGGAGAGCTCCAAAAATGCGTTACTTTAGATTGAAAAGAGAAAGGACGTTTAGGAGAAAGTTTTATGTATTTACGTCTGGACTTTATCAGGTTCAAAATCCATCAAATCTGACCTAAGTTGTCCAAAATTTGCAACATGGTCCAACCTGACAAAGGTCAAGGAAAAATGGAAGTGGTGTATGTGAAGCATACTGTACTGTGATCGTTTGACCCAACCCCCTTATCACAACAATGTCTCCTTGTGTGCATGACCCAATTTCACCAAAGCTGTTAGACAGTTGGCCCACATTTGACTCTGGTGTGCTTTAGTATTCAGAAGAGTTCCTGGTCAAGCTGTGCCAGGAGTGTATTCGTAAATCCTGCTGCCATATTCCCTTCAAACGTTTTAGCAAACTGTGCTTTTCTAATTAAATGGCCATGAACTTTAACGTTTAAAATGCTCACCAAAGCCTGGAAATTTTAAGACACCCTTAGCTCTAAACTTACAGCTACATCCTTTCCAGCGAAGGCTAGCAGTTCCAGTTAGCTCAAGTTTTCCCAAACCTATTTAACATAGGAATCCACAGTGATTAAATCCTGCTGCACGATGAACCAGCTGATGGGTTTTGCTGCTCTGTGTCTCTGGGATGCTGATAGTGAACACTGCCACGCTAGCCGTTAACCTGATTGGCTGCCTGGCCTGGATGTGCGGAGGTGGCGGAGCAACCAACTTTGGCATGGCCTTCCTGTGGCTCATTCTCTTCACTCCATGTTCCTACGTGTGCTGGTTCAGGCCCATCTACAAAGCATTTAAGTAAGCACGCCTCTCTTTCAGCGGTTTTAAATAGTTTCAGCTGAATCATTTATTCTGACAATCATTGTCTCTTTGCAGGACCGACAGCTCTTTCAACTTCATGGCTTTCTTTTTCGTCTTCATGGCTCAGGTGGTGATGAGTATCATCCAGACTGTTGGCATCCCAGGTTGGGGGGTCTGGTAAGAGCTTTCAGTGTTTTATTAACTTTTATGCAGAGCTGTGAAAAAGTATTGGTTTCAGTACAGATTTCTTCTATCTTCACTTCGTTTCTTCTCAACTCACTTAAACGTTTCAGGTCTTGATGCAAATTTCAATACTAGACACAGGTAGTCTGACCAGTTTTGAAAATATTTAATTTCTTAATAAATCTAAAACTTTGGATGTTTTCATAATTCCAGCTGCTTCTATAAACAACACAAGCGCTTAAAAAAAAACCACAATGCCATTTTCTGGCAATAAGTTTATGTTTTTTGCTGTCTGGAAAATGAGTCGATTGTTAAATCACATTTCATGGGTACTGTGCCGTTGCCTAGCAACCCCAGCCTAGCCCAGCACAGTTACCTAGCAACCGTAAAGGAGCTCCAGCAGGTTTGGTCATCTGCTGTTCTAAGACTCAGCTGTAGATGTTGAAAAGCAGAAGTAGAGCCCCCTGCACAACCAAGAAGAATGCAGCAAGTCGTTTCTGAACAACAATGAAACGCTTGTCTTTTCCAGCAGCCATTGTACAGCGCATACAACGGTAAAACCAGCTGACCAAACGTGCCAGAGCTCCTATTGGGTTGCTAGGTAACGGGCTGGGCTTTGCTGGGGTTGCTAGGAAGCAATTTTGGAAGGTTTTTGAAACAGCTCATTTTCCAGACGCTAAAACATATTAACTTATTGCCAAACAACGGCAAGGTGGTTTTATAAGCGCTGACAGAAGCAGCAGAAACCCAAATGGAAGTACGAAAACATGCAAAATGTAAATTGTACTTAATATGTCCCCTTTAAATGTAGAATTTTTTTGGTTAATGATCCTTCTCAGGTTCTTTTGGGTGTGATGAATAGAGCCGTTAAACTGAGTCGTTAGATGAAAGCGCTGTTTGTCATGCAAGCCACGATTTTACGGTTCTGTCAGATGTGACTCAGGATCTGATTGTGGTTCTCCTCAGCGGCTGGCTGGCCACCATCACCTTCTTTAGCACCAACATCGGCTCAGCTGTGGTGATGCTGATTCCCACCGTCATGTTCACTGCCGTGGCTGTGCTCTCATTCGCTGCCCTCACTAAGGTGATCATTACGCTTTCCTTCGGGTGAATCAGGAAGCTTTTTTTGATCTGAGTTGGGTTTTGCCTTTCAGTCGTGGTCCTTAAATTTGGTTTATTATTATTGTATTATATTATATGTTGTGTTTTTAACAAGAGGTTCAATTTCAATGTGAGCAGTGGTTAATTTATCTTTTATTCTTTTACCAGTATGGTTTAGAGCTGTGGATTTTGTGCTTTTTATTCTTTAGTCTTTTTCTGTAAAAGATTGTTTTCTGTTTTAATCTTGTATATTTATTGTACAGTTTTGGCTTGATAACTGCTGTGATTATGTTTTTTTTATTTTTATATTTTTACAAAAATTGCCCTGCTTTGAATCTATGCTCCAGTTAACAACATAATCAATTACTAGATTAGTTAACAATATTTTCAAACATCAATTAATCAAGATGAATTGATTTAGCCCTACTTAAAAGCAAAACATGTATGTATTTTTGTAGTTTTGTTTTAATTACTGCTTTAGTTACGATTAATCAATTACCAAATTAGTTAATGAGTTTTTCAACAATCGATTAATCACGAATAATCTGAATAATCGTTTCAGCCCTAGTTTAGGCAGTGATTAATTCTCATTCCTTCCTTTTTCCAGGTTCATAACTTCTACCGTGGCAGCGGTGGGAGTCTGGGTAAAGCCCAGGAGGAGTGGGCCACGGGGGCCTGGAAGAACCCTCATGTCCAGCAAGCCGCCCAGCAGGCGGCTATGGGAGCTGCACAGGGAGCCATGCAGCAGAACCAGTACTCAGCGGCTCCCACCTACAACTACGACGACCCAATGTAGGACAGACGGGCCGGCCAGAGGAGCGGAGAGGGAGAGCTAAAAAGGGAACAATTATGAACACAACTAAGAATTAGGTGCCCTTCATTTTAACGCAGGACAGGATCATTTCTAGGTAGAAAAATTTAGGGAAAAGGGAGTCAGAAGCGTACTTTTAAGCAAATTTAAAAGTTTTAGAAAGTTCACTCTTAGATCAACAAATTACTGTTATTGTTTTACTGCTCAGCATGCGTGTTGATTTCCTCCAGTCTGATGAGGCTTATTGAAATCTCCTGAGGTGTTTATTTGATTCGTTCAGGTCCCATCATGTGTTGCAGCACTCAAACTCACAAATTGACATTTCTTGCTTGATTTTGAATCCTCTGTGTAGCAGCCGGTTTCTCAGCTAACACTCATTGGCTAGCATCACAATATTAAGAGAACTTGTTAGAAAATCTCTAATTTGAGGACTAGTTTGGAAAAGTTGAATCATTCATTAGCATTTTCCTAGCTAGCTAGCTATCTGCTAACACTTCTATGATATAATGGCTTCCTAACTGTTTAATAGCTTCTTATCTTTCTAATAGCCATTATACAACTAGCTAGCTAGCTAGCTAGGGATATTACCTGGCTAGTTAGCTTATATAGCTAACAATCTGTATAAGCTAACTAGCAGTATAAAAATATATCTGACTCTGTTTGAATGCAACAAAGGTGTTACAATCAACCCTAATTCTGTTTATTGCATCTTAAAACAATATTTTAGGGTTAAATTTAATAAGTTTTCTCTACCTTCTCATGTTGCCACTATGCTAGGCTCATCTGCTAGCGATAACATCAACTCTGCAGCTGAAGCTACAGTTTAATCATGAGTGATTTTTTTTTTTTTGTCAAATATTATGAAATGTTCACTGGGTGATAGATTCAGACAAATTTGTTGTCACCTCTGGTAAAGATGTGTTAAAAACCTTGTTATAAATGCATCCGTCATTGCAGCAGAATAATCCCACAATAGAAAAATTCAATCCAAACTTTATTTTGAGTGTATTTATTTGATGTAAAAAAAATAAAAAATATGTTAGGACGTAATTGTTAAATTTCTAACTGGTCAAACAGCAGTTGTTGGTCACAAGGCAAGAAAAATGTTCTGCCTTAACGACCTAGACAGAAATGATTCAACAATTTAGAGAGAAAAATTTCAGAAAATGCCAAAATTAGCACAAACATATAATAATAAAAACCTACATAACATTTTTAGAAAGTTTACGAGCTAAAAGAAAGATGATTTGGAGTTAGCTGTAATATCTGTTTTTCCATTTAATGATATGATTGAAATTATGGAAATAAATATGCATAAAGGAAAGAAGACAATTTTGAAAAACCATGTTTTTCAATAAAAGGCTGAAAGGATGAAATTTTGCATCATATGAGACAAATCATGTGATCAACAACCGAATGTTACTTCTGACAGAAACGACAAAGACAACAACAGGAAGTGGAATGAGAACAATGAGAACAATGGCACAGCATGTTTTTAAATCATTTACTGCCTAAACAAACAGATTCACTTTTGATTTTAATTGCGTTTCTTATTTAATGGAAACACAGCAGCTGCAAAATTGTAATTTTTTGACATGAGCGATAACGTTTAGGCCACATTTGTAATGGTGGAAACACGGCTTCTTTAGGTCAGATGCAAACAAATCAAATGGTTCCAGTTAAAGAATTAAAGCAGTGGGTTTTTAATACACACTTTTATTTCTTAACTTTTTTTCTTTTCCCTACTGAACAGTTATCATGATGAAAGTTAGATTTCTAACATATTGAAAGCCTGATTTATTTGAAGGCCTTCACATCTTTACCAGTGTTGCCAATTAATTTATCCTCTTCTGTTTAATCAAGTTTATTGTTCTGGGACCTGTTTTGTTTTAAGATTATTCGATGTTTTTCACATTCTCAGGTAAAGTGCGATAGCCGTTTTTATCAAGCTTTTTGGATTTTTTTTGTTTTTTTGTTTTATTACTCCAGCTTACCCATATTGGAGTGTTTGTTTATAAATGTGTTGAGCAGGTTGATTTTGGTTCAGTGTTTAGGGATTTTATTGGATAAACATTCCAAATCAATGTTGTACAGGGGAAGCATGAAGGAAGACCAAAACGACAGTTAAAAAAAGACACAAAAGTGGTAAATTATGGTAATATTTGTTGTAGGTGCTCAGAGTGATGGATGTTTCCCTCCCCTCTTTGGCATTTTCTTCCATTAACCCCCTACATGTGGATGCTTGTGAACGTCAAGCCTTACATTAGTGTGTCATCTTGTGGCTGTTGGTGTTATTCCATGAATTAATGTAAAATAAGATAGAATATTAAATTGAAAGTCAATTATTTCCACTTAAGACTGAAGACAATGTGTGAGATTTGGTGAATTTTCCAGCCAGAAAATTTCAGACGAGTGTAATTTTTTGTTTTTGAGAACTTCCTCAGCATTCAGTAGACAGTTATTACGGTAAAATAAAGTATTTCGCTTGACAAAGCTGTGAAGATGTATAACTAAATGGTCATTATTTCAAAAACTCTGTGGGTCGTCTTGTCCCGTTGTGATGATGTGGTTTTTAATAAGCTCTGTTTTTACTTTTCTTGTTTTGGTTTTGTATCCACCGCTGTTTTTCCTGTGTATTTGGGGTAACGTGAGGTCGAGACTGAAGCACATGCTCATTGCGTCCCTGTGGTGAAGTGTTGCTCAAACTGTAATTATTTGAAAGTTATTTTTCATTTAAACCTGCAGTATGTAACTTTGATTTTAAAAAATAATAATTGTCACATATTTGTTGAAGAAATTGATCTTCTTCGTGTTCTCATAGTGCAAACTAGAAACAACCAATCAGAGTTAGGAGGCGGGTCTTAGCGCTGTCATTCACCCTCTTGCTAGTTAGCTTAGCCACTGTTGTTGACGGATAAATGGTTTCCCTGTAATAATGAGTTGTTTCTCTACTGTTGGGACATTTAAAAGCCAGTACACAAGCTTCATTAACAGCGCTAAACCCCTCCTCCTTGCTCTGATTGGTTGTTTTTGTGTTTCGTCAAAGGGTAACAGGATCTGATGTAGGAGGTTCAGGAGTTTGATCTTTTCACTGATTATCTGTCTCATACTGTCAAGAGATTGTGGCATTTTGAACAAATATGTAAAAAATTATATCTATATTTAAATAAAAGTTAAATACTGCAGCTTTAATTAAATGTTTGTGCTGGGTTTGCTGTAGACATTCACAATAAAGTAAGTTGAAATTATAGTGAAGCAATACTTCCTTATATAATCAACAGAATCCAGTCAGGTTCAGCACAAACTGGCTTCTTTTTAATTACCTGGCTTTATTATAGAGTATTATGAAACAAAAAACAGGCTTGATTATTGATTACATGACTTTTTTTCACCAGCAGAGGCACATAAAGTAGTTATTACTGTAAAGGACACTACACATCTGCTCTTCTCCCTCCTGTACAGTAAATGTAAAACAGTGCACTGACATATGCAGCTGCTGGGATTAGATGTGAATTTATTGTTTCCCAGTAGCTGCTGGTCGTTGGACAGATGTCACTCTGCATTTATGGAAGCCATTTCCATGTTTCCCACCTTTACTGTACTGTATGTTGTATGAAATGTATTATCATATATTCTATCATAGGTAGTCCTGAATATATAATGAGGTAAATATTTGCCACATTCAGTAGGAACATGCTGTATTTAGATGAAATAAATGTTTGAGGAGGCTGTGTCTCCATAAGTGACGTAAATGAGGAATAACATTTTTGTGTATTACTTTTGTATTATTTGGTCTTACCCCGATAGAAATTAAATCGTTCTTGTTGCAGCCTGTTTTGTTCTTTTTCATTTATTACAGCTGATTTTTGTTTTTTAATTCGTGGTTAATTTCAATTTTCTTAATTTTTTTTTTACTGTATTTCTTATTCTTGATAAAATTGGTTAAATATAATGAAATGCAGTTCTAATATTTAAAAACAACAGAAAACATCAAATATTTTAAAATTCTTTATTCATAAACTTGATGCAAGTTTACAAATTGCTGTACATGGTCAAAATATCTTCAAATGGAAACTGAAAAATAAACAGAAAGTGGGGCGAGCCAAAAGCAAGATTCAATCGTCTCTCTGTTGGTGATTCAAACAAATTCAAAATTCAACGACAATCCAGAGAAAACGGAGGTTTCCAAACAGTGATCACTTCCTGTCCGTCAGCCTCCTTTAACATCTGCTGTGATCAGCGTTTCGGCTTTTTTTTTTTTTTTTTAGGAGGCATTCTCCCAGATGAATGAAGACTTTGCAGCTAAAGTTGTTGGTGAAAATGCCAAAAAAAAAATGTGAATTTCCTGGTGAAAAACTCTCCCCCAAACAAATGCAACAACAGGATATGGAGCGAGATTTTTTATTTATTTTTTTTATGTCTCCGACCTGATAATATGAACCTCGTCTGTTCCTATAGCGATTCTCCAAGACCAGCTATGCAAATGAGCCGGAAACATTTGATTGCACACCAGAGCTGGGAGTAAACAAAGCAAATATTACAGTGGATATTGAAGAAGAGGTACGTCATGCTACAGAAATCCCCACGCTCCTTCCGTCAGCGTCTTCAACTGAATTAAAGATGAAAATAAACGTTTTTCTAAAATATTTAGTTTCTTTTTGTTCAGCCAGAAAAACCAGATAACCCAAAACAATTATGCACGAACCTTCGCGTGAGTCGCTGATTACCTGAGTTGCCTTTAAGACATACTTTTGCAGACAGTGTTAGCAAATAAACTGCAAAAGAAACATCAGATTGAGTTACAGTGTGTGTTACAGGAGGGCAAAAGGTTTGAATTTCAAGATTTTGAGATTTGCGTCAGATTACCAATCCCTCTTTAATTGTAATATATAAAAAAATAAATTTTATGTAACATTCTGGAAACAGAAAATCTGAAACTAACTGACAAGGTGTGGCTATTAAACAGGAAACCAAGATGTTTTAATGGAAAAAGTAACAAAAGGACCAGAAGAAACTGGCAATAAGTGGTTCAATTTTAGATTTTGCAAACTGTTTTTCATTTCTGCACTTGAAGTAAGTTCACTTTGAGTTTTTATGGTTCAATCTGGGCACAATCTGTTAGACTGTATAAAAGTCAACAGGCTCAAACAGCAATAAGAGCTAAAATATGTTTAAATAGAGGATAATTTGAGGTTTCTGTGTTTAAATGTCAGATTTAAGCATTTAATGCCCACTTTCAGCTTTTACAAACAACAAATAAATCAAACATTAACAGGAAATGTAAGTAAAATGGGTTTGCTGTGAATATTTAGGTAAGAAATTATCTAGAATAGCTTATTGGGTGATTTAGAGACAAACTTTGTTTCTTTTTACTCTTCTGGCTGCAGAAGAGTAAAAAGAAAAAGATAAAAATGTTTTTGTTAACTTCAAACTGAATTAAGAGTGGACTCATTTAATAGCCACACTTTGTTGGGGGGGGAAATAAACAAAAATCTTCAGCTTTCAATGCAGAGCTGATTCCAGCGCAGAGAAAAAGATGTGAATGAAAACTTGCTGCCAATTCTGAGCTGAAAAAACGAAACGTCCACCAGCAGTTCGAGGGGCGAGAACAGAAACAAGGCAAGACGTAAAATATCTTCTCATCGCATGTAATCTTCCTATTCGGGCGATCTTCGTTCAGAGACGCCGAAGCTTTTTTATTCTACACTTCATACATTTTGAAAAGTGGAGCCGTTCTTCTCGGCTTTAAGATACGATCCCAACATCTTTTATTGTCTAGGATGTTCAAATAACAACAACAACAAAAAGGTTTTCAAACAATGTCCAAAAACTATAAATGCATTTATGTACCTGTTAATTTCCAAAAGAAAAGAAAAACAAAACAAAAAAAAAAAATTAAATCAAATCACAGTTAATTTAAAAACTGGTGCAATGAGGTGCCACTTCAAGAGCTTCGGTTTTGATCTTTTTTTAAAAAAAGAAAATTGTCATTTAGACAAGAGGGAAACTGACTGTGGGGCTCCACTTCGCCAAAGCAGCTAAAGAAAAAATATTTCCTCACATCTAAAGGGAGAAAAATCTTTTTTTTTTTTCTCCTCCCCAAAACAAAACAAAAAAAAAACATTTAGAAAACGGGACGAGCGACGCCCTCGCCTTCTCCTCCTCACTGAAGCTCCGAGGGAAGGAGAGAGGGGAACGAAACGAAACCAGAGTTTAGTTTTTCCAGGAGAATACTTATCAAATGAGGCAGCGAGATGGTTTCTGTGAGAAAGATGATATATTCCCAGTAAGTCAAAGAGGGAAAATATTCTGAATAAAACAAGTTGACCCAAAGTTGACGTGTTCCCAGTGCATAGTGGTGGCAGCTCCTTATCCGTCCTCTTTCGGTGGTGTGTACCAGCCTGGAGCAACAGCAAGAGGAAAGATTGGATGTTTGGAAAAACTAATTAAGACTCTTAGTTTTTTTTAACATACCGTTCTTTTCATGAATCTGCACCAGGGATTTGTACGACTGTTGTGCTCTGGCAAGATTGTACTGGTTCTGAAACACAAATGACAAAAATTAAAACTCCTAAATGTTCATCCTGCTTTTGCCACATAATTGCAAAATGTTTTTTTTTTTTTTCTGTGGTAAACAAACTCAAATTAATGCATCAAATTAATTAGGAGGAAAAATCAAACCACCGTGTTTTCGGCCTAGTCCAAACATAGCCGGCCGTTTGGGAAAACTAATATATTTTTATGCATTTTGGCTTTTCATCCACATGAAAACTCTTTTTTAAAATCATCAAAAGGATTACTTATAAAAACTACGGCAGGACAATAAATCAATAATGAAATATATCGCGATAGAGACGGGATCGATACCAATACATCTGATAGAATATTCAATAATTTCACTGGGCTTAGATCCAGAACCGCTCGGCATTCTGGGGGAAGTAGGAAAGATTTCAGTTGCTCAACCTTTTGTGGTGAGCTAAGCAAAGTTGGTCGCTCTTTGGTTACCTAGCAACAGCCAGTTCAGTCATTTGCGCAGCAGCAGTTTCAGTTGCTTACAAAGAAAACGTAGTGGTGTGAAAACTGTGGTGTGACCACCTCCGAGAGGTCACAACACCTCCTAGAGGTCACAACACCTCCTAGAGGTCACACCAGCCGCTTGGCAGATATTAAACACAAAACATCTAATCAGTAATTATCAATATGAACCAATACGAAACGCTGATATTGTGATGCGTTTTCCAGCCACATTGTCCAGCTCTAATAAGATTTGAGAAAACTAAATAACTGCTCCGACATGATTCCCAACAGGCGTTGTGTTGTGATCTATTAAGTTTAGATTTTAATACGCTGTAATTCAACCAATCTGGGTAAGATATGTTTGAATGAGGTTCTGCTGCCGCAGAACAAACCGACCACATTTTCTCGCTCCACTAATTTCTCCTTCTGCTCTCCAACCTGGATTATTTGCTGTTATTTGAACTCTTAGCTTTACAACTTCCTCTCCATAGAAGAGGTCTGGCGTTCTGCTGGGCTCTGGGTTTCTTTAAGAGACAACTCGGCATCGTTTGATAACTAGGTTTAAAGGTTTAAATTAACTTGAAGGTCCAAAACTTTGTTTTTAGGACACTGAATCATGATGAGACCTTACCTTATTGGCTCCAAACTGCACTCTGGCTTTGCCTTTAACCAGAGTTGCATTTATCTGCATAATAACAGATTCTATTGAATAGGCACTGCTCCAGCCCTAAACACACACACACACACACACACACACACACACACACACACACACACACACACACACACATAAATAAATGAATGCAGCCTCTAATCAGCAGAGATGAAACTTAGACACTGTAAGAGACTTGTGAACGTACCTGTTTTGTGAGAAGTTCCATGCACAACGCTCCTCCTCCTAGAACATAGCTGAAAACAAACATCATTCATGTTTTTAATGAATGAATAGTTTGTCAAGGCACGAACAGCATAACTGCAACAGTAAACTTACCCTCCAGAAAGCACAGGAGAGACAACCCGTACAAAAGGAGGGTCAAAAGGAAAATTATCCTGTCAGGCAGCAGAGAAAAAGGTCAGTTTTGAGAACTCATTTCCACCCTTCTCCCACGAAGAAAATACAAACGTTTCCTCCCGACTCACTTTATAAGAGAAATTGAGCAGAATGAAGTCCACTCCTTCCTTTTCTTTTAAAACCTGTAAGTCGCTATGCAATGGACTATCTGGATCTACCCTGAACAGAAACACAAGTCAGATCCTGCAGATTAGAGAAGCTTATCAGAGACAGATCAGTTTCAAAAAACAAGCCAAAGGTTGAACTTACTTCCTTAACTTGACGTGCCATTCATAAAGGCTGTCATTGACTAGTTCGACTGAATAAATACCTGAGAAATTAGCAGGAAAAATAATTAATTCACCTTCTTCAATGTGTTAGAATAAAAGCTACAGTGAGTGAATGATAGGCGTGTTTACCGGTCTTGTAGCTCTGCGACCTGTAGATCTCCCTGAGTTCCTTCATTAAGCGATCCGAGGCTTGAACCGAACCAGAAACGGCACCCTGCAATTTAATTAAGTAGATAATTGAAGGGTTTCAACATGGACAGATAAGCAGTTCTTAGATATCAACTCCAGACAGGAGATCACCACGTCTTAGTACAATCACAGCTGCTATGCGTGGTGGGAAGAGCCTCTAAAACTGGACTCAAGTAAGAGAAGAACCACTTCAACATGGTTTTAGAACAAGCAATTACTCAAGCTAGAATAACTCACTCAATCTGTGGTTGCCTAGCAACAACCTGCTGAGCAACTGGCACAGCAGCAGTTTAACGTTTTTGGCACTGTGGAGTGAAAACTGTGGATAAAACTGGAAAATCCCACAACACCAGTATGCTAGTTTAGCCAGTTCCTAGTTTTGTTCTGATAAAGTCACAATGACAGACGAGGATCTTACATTCAAGTGATCTTGTCTCTGATTTTTACGTATTTTTTCCAAGATGGCCAGGTTTTCTTTCTCTATTCCGTCATCTTCTGACTTTTTGCCCTCAGGTGGTTCCTCTTCTTTCATGTCGTAATGGTCCAGGTCTTGGTCCAGATCTATGTCCTGCTGCGACAGATTACAGCATTGAAACCAAGTTAGAAAGTTAAATTAACTGGGTAAGACGGCGTCTCATAATGCGAATTTGATCAGAAGCATTTATAGGAACCTCTCCCATTTCCTCCTCCTCTTCCTCTTCAGACGTCACCTCATCTGTCGGCCCATGCTGTTGTGGGGTAAAATAATGCGACTTAACGAACTGAATTTCTGATTTTGACAAACACGGCTCTCGTTTTCTGAGCCCACCTTGCGCTCTTGTGTGATCGGGCAAGCAGGTAGAGGCTGGTCCAGCATTTCCACATCTGGATGTTGTGGCAGATTGTAAAGCCGACAGAGATCACAAATAAGGCGCTTCAATTGCTGAAGAAGCTGGAAAGTAAAAAATATAACAGGCTGTTGATACATGGAAAATACCTGAAATCAGTTTATTTATATAGCGCCAATTCACAACAAAGGTCGACTTAAGGGACTATATAAATAACCGGTGTTTAAATTGGGATGATACATAGCAACATTTGTTAATAAGAACATTTCAAGATGTTATTAAAGGGGATGTTATTAAAAATGGCACTGTGGGCAGAATAAAGTAACTATGTTAACATCGGTTGTTATAAAAATGATGTATATCAAATATGACTTAAAAGACATTTTACGTTGTAATGCCTTGAAATTAAACCCGTCTCTTTAGAAACTCTGCCTTCAGGAAGTTATCACAACGTCGCTCCTCTATTAAACCTTTAACATCGTTTTCACCAGCGCTTCACTGAGAAGTAGCTCCTATAACGAGCTCAGCAGCTGCAACCAGGCGCCAACTGCTGCTGGCTAGTCTGAAGGAGTTGAGTGGGGGGATTGTGTGGGAGGAGTGATCTGAAATGTAGAAACTCTGATGCCTGGAAACTGCAGTTCTGAGGAGGAGCTGCACCTTGAAGGCGGGGCTAGGTCCACCCAGGTGTTTTGCACAGGCAAATGGTTGCCATGGAGATCAAAGGATTTCTCAAACATGCATGAAAGAATCAGGGCAACAGGTATGTTTTTCATGAGGGAATAACTTATAACATAATGTAAATCAAAACAGTAAATTTTACATAATAGCACCCCTCCAAGCTGTGATCTTGGTACCTTAACACAGAATGAACGTGAACCAAACTGCAGATGAAAATGTGATATTCATTTTGCCTCTGATAGGAGGCAACGTACCAACGTGCTGCCTTTCCTAACATCCTCCAGACGCTCCAAAACTTCAGCCAGGCTGGGATCATCAGAGTCAACAAACCATATCGGGGGCGTTGACGGGTATGATTCCTGTAAGAGAGGCAATAAGGGACAAATTTAGAAGGGGTCATTTCACCCCTTCATTGATGCAAATTTTTTACAATTTTGGCCGTTCCACGTATGAAAAAGTCATCTGCTATTGAACATTTCATGAAGGGTTTGGGAATATTAATAGTTTACTCCTGTTCTGTACGTTAAACATTGCTGGACAATAGATTGTCCCTGAAGTTACTGTTTTAATATTGTTGCTTTAAGACCATTTTAAAGCAACATAATGGAACTGGGATCACGATGCAAAAGCACACTGACATCAATAAACCTCAAATTCTAATAAACACTTCACACAGGAACTGGAAGACATTTTAAATATCCAAAATAAATAAACAAAACAACAAAAACAACTAATAAAATGAATCATGAAGTCTCTGTAAACAAAATTGTCCTTCAAAAAAAGGGCTAGTGGAAACCTAAACCCCAAACTGGAAAGTTGTATCATTGAGTTTAATAAGCTACCAGCAGAATATCGACCACTTTTAATCAATTGGGATCATAATCTGTCCCATTTCCTTGGACGAGTCAGATTCATAATAGACGGAAACAAAGCATTTCATGTCTTCACTCAGTTTTGTCAGAATTAAACCCTCAGTTTTTGTTCTTTTTCACACTTAAAAATGAGAAAATTTGAATTCTGACTGCAAACAAAAACACTAATCATTACCCAGTTGAGTCTCTGCATAGCTTAGCAGGACATTATGGTCGGCTATTATTGGGTTATTTATGCTAATGAAGATAATGCCTGGGGATTTTTCACACCGTTTCCATCACAGTCTTAAAACACAAGAAAGTGAAGCTGGAGAATTATTAGCTATGACCATGGATATCATACAGATACAAAATGGTGTATAAATTGTTTTATGTTGTTTGGTTATTGGATTTTCTTTGAGGATAAAAGTGTCCAGTTAAAATTTTATTGTGTGCCTTTCGGAGACCAAAATTGTGGCTTGAAGTAAAGATGGTGACATTTACATAAAACTGGTCAAGGTTTATTTCAAACCAAATGTTCCAGCCCACGAAGCCGCCCACTGAACGAGAGGATTCGGCCTCGGTGTGATGCAGAGAAATAACACCTCCAGCATGAATGACAAGAGGCTCCAAAGCTGCAATTAGGTCTCTAGTTTCAGCAAACTTCTGTTTACGCTGGGCAAGAAAAATGTGAAGACGTCACCTTAAACACTGAAACAATGCTACACTGGCTATAAACGATGTCGATTTATACGTCTAATCCACATTAAATAGAGATAAAAACTGCAGAGCTACAAGAGTTAAAAATAGACTCTGATCTGAAATATATCTTTTAACAAAGCTTCAAAGTTCTGTTATTTTTGAACAAAACACCAGAATGATGTGGAGAAACAACAACAGCTGACACTGTTCTGAGGTTTTATTTGTTCAGCAGAGTTTCATCTTGAGTCAGCGACCTGAATGCTTTGTGTTCAACAGGAAACCGATCGACGCGTTCTTAAAAAGGGGAAGAATTGAAAACTCAAATGTTTCAAAGAGCTGATGAAATTAAACTGTTTAACTTTGATGACCAAATATGTACTAAAACTGGCAAATCAAAGCTACAAAATTCACTAGATTTAAACTTTTTCTTTTACATGTTCAATGATAAATGTTTTTAGAGAAATCTGAATGTCATTATAGATCCACAATATAAGAAGGGCATCAGACTGTTGTCTTGTTAAAAGTAAAAACAAAGAATGTTTTCTTTCCTATTTTTTGCCTGTGATTGAGATTTTCTGCACTGGTTATGAATATGGGTATAAATATCAAAGGTTTTTGTTTTTTTCTTTTTGTGTCGACTTTGGGGAGCTGAGGTGGGTTTGTTGCTTAAGTTTTATTTTTAATTTAATTCTCTTTTTGCTTTAGTTGATAAAGCAGCAAAAAAGGGGCTGGAACTGGTGCATTGAAATTTTTTATGCATCGTTTCATCAGTATTAAGTGTATTTATAGCTGTATATGTATAACTATATTGCCATTTATTTTTTCTGATTGGCTCAAATATTTTTATAAAAATAAAAACTGACAATTCAAAGATTTTTTGGGTCATGAATTGTTTTTGGTTTTGTTGACAAAGCTGTTGCCATTCTTAACTGGCAGCAAGGACGGCACTTTGGACATCCCTGTTGTTGTAAAATGACTAAATCACCTTAAATTGAACAATTCAGTCTGTTAAAAGTTTTACAGCTTACATATTTCACAGAAGGCCTGTTAAATGATCAAATTACCAATGAAGATAATTAATGTTGCACATTGTTCTGCTTAGGGCATCATAAATGTAGAATTGAACACAAAAGACGTCTACAACACCTGCAAGTTCAGAGCTTGATTTTGATTTTGAAGCTGCTTTTCAGTCTTGAGTACAACTTATCATCTATTTAGTCTCACATCAAACATGAACTCAGCCCACGGTTTTCACAATTACGCACACATTTGTTCTACATCTATACATCTATGTGGTTCAAAGCGCTGTCTATGATCAACGGAAAAAGAAAATACGAGACTGAAATAGGTCACAACATGCCTTCTGAAACAAAAACGATTAAATTCAGTGAAAATGGCAGGAAGCTTTTAATAATTTGGGGGCTTGTCTCCATATTTTTGGTGACAATTTAATTTCCTGTAATTAGAGAAATAATAACAGCCTTTAGTGAGTCAGCCCCTTTTTTGCAAACCGCCATGCATTAAGTATTCTTGCAGATTTGGAAAGCTGTAAATATGATGACAGTGTTATCAAGACTCAATTATTACAGAAAATATTACAGTTAAATTTCTGTTTTATTACCCTCCTGCACATTTGCTACATAAAGCATAAAAAAAGAAACATCTTAAACATTTTGCTGCTTTTTTGCGATCAAATAATGTCCGCAGACTGGTCGTATTTTTCTGCCTCAGAGTTAAAATAATGTGCAGGAGCACTTCTGACAGCATAACTGGAACCAATCTGAAGAAACAATCAGATCACTGAAGGTTTTATAGGCTGAGCACCTGAAATGATTGAGAAAAATCAGAGCATTTCAGCATGAACAGCCTTGAACCACATTAGGTTTGGACAATGCAGAGTAAAGCTACTATCGTAATATCTCTTTGTGCAGAATCAACACTGCTGAGAACTGCTTGGGCTGCGATCTCACAATTAGGAAGCAACAAAGAACTTAATCAGAAAGAGATAGAAATCGGCTAATTTAACCTAAAACAAAACCAGTATCAGTATCAACCAAAAACTCCCAGAATGGTTAATGTGTAATAGCTTTTATGTGTTTTATTGTGATGTTTTTGTATGATCTGTTCAGCCCTTTGGTCAGTTTTAATGTTGTACAAGTGTTAATAAATAAAGTTGGATTTATTTTTATCAGGTAATTTTAAATATAGACTCATTATTCTGTGTGCTAACACTAATAAATCTGATTATGCTAAACCTCAGAGCATTAGGAAACATTTCAAAGTGTCATTAAGGTGTCTTGCTAGTCATTAACCTATTTAATCCCACATTTTTCCCAGACATCAAAAACAGATGCCATTTAAAGCCCTTTGAACTAATCAAGGGGAAATGATTTTAAAAATTGTTGAAAAAGTGTGTTTTATGATCAGTCACAATTGTGACCAGTGGGATAATATGGTGCTTTTACTTAGATGAACTCAAAGTACTTTGTCCTAATAGAAAAGATAATAAAAGGATTTTCTATGCAGCAGCAAAGAGAAAATGTGGCTCCGAATTAGAAGAATTGGACAATTCATAATTCAATATTTAGTTATGTCCTTTCTTTTCTAATTTAATTAATTTTCTTTTTTGTATTTCATTTGTTTAAATAGTTTTTTTAAACTCTACATTTTTTAATTATCTGGTACACAAAATGTGCTACACAAGTAAATTTGCCAAATATAATTTTATGCATCCAATTGTCTTAATTAAAATTAATAATAATTTAATGTAATATATATATAGTTTTGTCCCTAACATATCCAATTGTTAACTATAGTAAGAAACTGTGATAGTTATGCAATTGTGCAAACATTTACCTCTGGGAGCTCCCAGCAAACCAAAGCTCCACCTTTTCCCTTCAATAGCCTCATTATTTAACGAGCCCATTGTGCGCCAAAACCACAAAATTGAGATGCATCTACCTGT
This sequence comes from Poeciliopsis gracilis, assembly GCA_911649635.1. Classification (NCBI taxonomy): domain Eukaryota; kingdom Metazoa; phylum Chordata; class Actinopteri; order Cyprinodontiformes; family Poeciliidae; genus Poeciliopsis; species Poeciliopsis gracilis. Next base: position 884,414 of record CAJVRI010000506.1, read on the forward strand.
GATCGCAAAAACAAGACTGTGTTCCCCCCAAAACCCCAGTGAACGCTGAACTGCGTGTGCGTATTTGTGCAGAGAAACAAGGATGTGGTCAGGATGTCAGAGAGCTTCTTCATCTGTGCTACCTGAAGCATACAAAAAAACAACTGCTGTGACAACGGGGACATCCAGTTCTTACACCTGTCATCTGCACTTATTGGATTTTAAGCGCTTTCAGTTTGAAAATGACTAAAACCCAGAACAATATACGGGGAAATGGGATATAATAACTGGTGACGTGATATGGAGACACGTTCTTTGTGTCCTCAAATAAATACACCCAGAAAATAATTTGCTAAACGTGTGTGTGGCATCTAATCGTCTCCATAAAATGTTAAGGCGTTAAAGTGACATAGCCGTGCCAAAAAGTTGGCTAATAGGATCCGTCTATTTACTGGAAAGGTAGAAAACAACATTCCATTAAACCGCTTCTGGACGTTACGTCTGGTTACGACGTATTCGTTAAAAATGTTTTCCAAAACCCTCTTACAAGGAGAGAGGCTTTTGTAACAAAAGTAACCCGCTTATTAATCAAAGTAAATCAATTTCTATGAAAATAAAGTTGGAATGTGTTGTATTTGAGACGGTAACGCAGTTATTTTGGCTAACAGGCAAGCTAGCGTTACTTTCAGTTAAGATGCTAGCAAAATAGCTACCGCAGCGTCGTTACTACCAAACGTTTTGGCAGCATTCTGTGCATTTAAAAAGTGAATTCAACTATTTCACGGCATTATCTTCGTCTTACAACGCGTTGAATAATTTAGTTACACATCGCCAAACGTGAAAAAAATAAATAAGTAAATAAAAAAGCGAGCACTAAACTCGCAGTTTGTAAACACGGTTGGTTCGGAGGAGTGATTCGGTTTCAGATGATAGTCGGGTCGCTAGCCTGGCCTCAAACTCACCGTGATGTTGCAATGGATGATCAGCAGCTTCTCTCTTGTGACGTTGAATTGGCAACTTAGTTCGTCGGGTTTCCAGTCTATTATTCGAAACCGCTCGTGATTTGGGTCAAAAATCGACTCCAGAAACTTCAGCTCGGCCTTCAGCCCCGAAACCGACATCTTCTGTTCATCTCAAAGCACCAGGCCGCTGGCGGAGGGGAAGTCAGGGCGGAATGCGACCGCGCAGTGGAGTCGGTTCTTCGGATCTCGCGTATTAGCGTGAGAACAACAACAAAGAGCCGGAGACTGACCTGAAAACCACCAAGAAGTTGCGCATTATCCCACAGACTTAACGCATTATTTTAGCAAAAATAATCTTAGGCAATTTCAAAAAAATATATATGTAATTTGTCTGTTCTAAGAGTTGTGATTATTCAAATGACAGCTTAGTGAAAATAATAACAGTAATAATAAAACATTAAGCAGGGAAATACAATAAATAAAACTTTAAAGTTCAATTTATTGTTTTAATCCAATATAGACATATTATGTTTCCCACAGTCCAAACACATGACTGTGAGGCAGGGCCGGATTTACAAAGACGTAGGAGTCAATTTTGGTTCCCAACCTATGGAGGCCCAAAACTAACATAATTAAAAATTAATGTGTTTTGTCAAGAAATGTAAATATGTGTTTTGCCTTTTCCTCTAATATACATTTTTGTCAAGAAATTTTAATATTTTATTTTGTCTTTTCCTTATACAGGCATTTGTTGTTTTTATTCCTTTTATCATGTCCTTTTTTTTTTTTTACTGTGGAAAAGTAAAATTATGCAAATGAGGTGGGTGGAGTCTTAACGCTTCAGATTCTGCCTATTGGTTGGTTACCCTGAAGGAAAACGTCAGGCCATCTGTTAGTGATGCCAAATTGATTAATCCAAAACATATCAGTAAGTCCGCCACTGAACAAAATGAAGACTTTGGAGTGGCCTAGTCAAAGTCCTGACCCAGATCCCATTTATGTACTGCAGCATGACCCTAAAAAGACTGTTCATATCCCAAAAATGCAAAATGAGTGGGCTAAAATTCCTTTGTAGTACTGTAAAAAGCTGAATGAATACATTTGTTGTTGCTAAGGATGGCCCAACCATTTATTAGGTTTAGTGGGCAATCAGTTTTTCACACAGGACATGTAGATTTATATTTTTTCTCCCTTAATAATAAATACCTTAAATCAAAAACTACATTTTGTGTTTACTTGTGTTGTCTTTGACCGAGATTTAAACATGCAAAAAACGAGGAAGTCAAGAAGGGGGCCAACACTTTTTCACACCTCTCCTGCTATTCTTAGTTAAAAGTAGAGCTCAGAACACAAAAAATACTATTATGTATGATGTAGTTCACCTGACAAAACCCTAAAAAGTAAAGATAAAACCAGCATTGATACGTATTTATAGGGAAACTGGAGAATAATTTTCTTTTTTTCCCAGCACAACTCAAAATGCTGTATAATCCAAATAATTTATGTAAATTAACAGTTTAAAAAACATATTTAATAACTTTGTTTAACTGAAACAACACATTGCTCAACGTTTTGATAAGATCAGTTCAGTTCAATAACTTCAACCTGACTCTAGATGGCGCCACACATTAATCTTTCCCTTGTTCTGTGTGAAACGACACATGAACCACTGTCACAGTTCAATGACATTTGTACATGTACATGCACACATTTCATAACACAACCATCACAGCATACGTTTCGTTTGACGACAAGACAAACAAACAAGCCTTTCATGGGCAGACAAGGAGGAGAACAAAGTGTTTTCTCTTCAGCTGCTGATTATAAAGATAAACACCAGAGTCAGGTAAGAATATTAAATATTATAAAATAAAAAACAGTAAAGTTACAATGAAACGTGCGTCGGTTTAGTGCACATATCTTACGCAAGAGTTAAAGTCCAATGCATCATAAAACACGTTCATAAAAGCAATTGTTTGTGTGCCTTCAAATAGGATTATTTTAACTGTATTATATTTGTAATTTGTTCTTGTTCTTGCAGTTATTATTCTCACTTTGCAATATTTGAATATGAGTTAAGATACAGGAGGGTTGAATAGCAAAAATGTCAGTAAAACTTAAACATCCAAAACCTTATTTATATCCATTACAAGCACAAACGTTTACTGGGGATTTATTTCCTTAGGACAAAATAAAGTATGTATACTCAATACATTTGTTAATTAGACAAACATTTCACTTTCCTTCTTTACCATTATTTTCTACTGTCTTGTGTTCTATCACATGACACATGATAAAAAACACAATTGTGTTGTTATAATGTCAAAATGTGGAAGGTTTCAAGCAGAAGTGGGGAGAAAATCATACACAAGTAATAATTTTGTGTATAAAATTATTACATTTTTTAATATATTTTTTTTGAGTAAAAATATGTTTACTTGAGTAAACATATAAATATGTTTACTCGAGTAAATATAAATATGTTTACTCGAGTAAACATATAAATATGTTTACTCGAGTAAATATATAAATATGTTTACTCAAGTAAAAATAAAAAGAAGCATTTCAAGACATTACAGAAGTATATTAAAATATATTGGTAAATTGGCTATTCAAATAAAGAGTAAATGATCAAAACATCAATCATTTAATATTTAAAAATGACATAAGCAGACAGACCAAAATATAAAGTTATGTGGATATTTTTGGTATTTTAAGGACCAAAATGAAAATAATTCATATAAATAATATACAACTCAGTTTTTATGTGAAACTTATGAAACGTTTAACAAAAACTATAGGTGTGCCTGGTGAATTTTCGGAGAGGAAAGGCTTTAGCAGCTTAAACTCTCACTACCAACTCTCACTTTAAGCAAGATTAGAGGCACCAAGCAACTCTCTCGCTCTTTGGTTACCTAGCAACGCTCACTCTTTGGTTACCTAGCAACTCGCTCACTTTTACCTAGCGAGTGTCTGACTTGTGGAGAAGTTGTAAGGTTTCACCACTGTGCCTCATAACTGCTCAAAACTAATTGTGGATAAAAGAAGAAAAGTCACTCCACCAGTTTTGCAGAATTTCAGATATTCAAAACAAAAATTAAATCAATATATCAATACTGTTTGATATGAAATACTTATATTGTGATACATTGTTCAGTCATACTATCCAGCTCTACTAGTGGTACAAGGTCGCAGTCATTGCTATTTTTGAAAGGCTGATTGCCACCAACGTATAGAGAGAAGAAGAGAGAAAATGTCCCTTCTCTGACTTGATTTTCTCTATTTTTAAAGGTATTCTGCGATCAGCATGAAGACGCCTCATTCCTCTTTTCTCACTTTTATGTTGCTCTTAGTGCAACTATCAGTTGCATCAGGGGGTAAAATTCTGGTGTTCCCATTGGACGGGAGCCACTGGGTAAACATGAAAGTGATCATAGAGGAACTGCATGGCCGGGGCCACGAGATCACAGTGCTTCGGCCCTCTGATAGCTGGTACATCAAGGAAGACTCACCCCGCTACACCTCTGTCACTCTTCCCTGCCGAGGAGGATTTGAGGAAAACTTCAGTGTGTACTTATCTCAACAGCTGGAGATTCGGCTTCAGATGAAACCCAGATCGTTTTGGTCCAACATCTGGACTCACATGCAATTGAGGTCGGTGGTACTAGACCAGTTCTCCCAGTTTCATAAGAAAGTGGGGGATGTAATTATACACATGTTTGAGAATGAGGATCTGATGCAGTCATTGGAAGCTACCAAATATGATTTGGTCCTGACAGACCCTGGCATCGGTGGAGGTGCAATGTTGGCGCGCAAACTCCAACTTCCTCTGGTGTTTAATGTCCGCTGGACCGTCCAGGGTGAAGCCCACTTCCTCATTGCTCCTTCACCTCTCTCATACGTTCCCTTTACTGCAACTGAGCTCACAGATAAAATGACTTTCCCTCAAAGATTAAAGAACTTCTTGAGATACTTTGTAGGGATGCTCACTTTATCGTACATCACAGAACCTGCCTACAAACCAATCGTCAAACGCTTCTTTGGCCCTGATGTGGATTACTCAACCTTTTTTCTCGATGCTGATATCTGGCTCATGAGAAGCGACTTTGTGTTTGAATTCCCACGTCCAACAGTGCCCAATGTCGTCTACATGGGAGGGTTTCAGTGTAAGCCTTCTAAGTCCCTCCCTGCTGATCTGGAGGAGTTTGTCCAAAGCTCTGGAGATCACGGGATTGTTGTAATGACTCTAGGAACTCTGGTGAGCAACCTGCCGCAGATTGTTTCTGAAGAGATTGCTGCAGCATTTGCCCAGTTGCCTCAGAAGGTTATTTGGAGGTATGTAGGACAAAAACCAAACAACCTGGGCAACAACACATTGCTAGTGAAGTGGCTGCCTCAAAACGACCTCTTAGGTCATCCTAAAACTCGAGTGTTCATCACCCATGGAGGCACCAACGGCGTCCAGGAGGCGATTTACCACGGTGTTCCGGTTATTGGACTTCCTTTATTCTTCGATCAGCCTGATAATCTATGCAGGGTCGAGGCGAAGGGAGCAGCTGTCATCGTAGACATTGCCATGCTCGACAGGCATATCTTCAAAGACGCTCTGATGACAGTAATTTACAACTCCACCTATGGCGATAACATGCGGACTCTCTCAAAGCTGCACAGAGATCAGCCGGTGAAACCTCTGGATCAGGCTGTGTTTTGGATCGAATATGTCATGAGACACAAAGGAGCCCGTCATCTGCAGACACGCGCCCATAAACTGTCCTGGTTTGTTTACAACTCTGTTGATGTCTTTACTGCCTTGTTGGCAGCTGTTCTGCTTGTAACAATCATTTTGATTGCAGTTGTGAGGTTTTTGTGGAGGAAGATTTTCAAAATTAAACAACAGTAATGTAAAAATAAAAACAATTCTCAAGTGACATTTTTATTCATTTGTGATTTTTTTTTTTTTTTTGCATTATAACCCTGTTACAGTATATTGTATTCAGCCCATACTTACCAGGTCATAGTAATCCAGCTTCACCAAACCCCCTTCATAAACAGGTTAATTGAATTTTAAATATATATATTTTTGTATCTTATACATTATTATTTTAATTATTAATATTAAATATTAAATTAATATTAATATTAATATAATTAATATATTATTATTATAATTTTCCATCTTCACATGGCATAAAGACTGCATTTACTCAGGAGACACAGCTAGTTTCTATGACCCTGATTATTGTATTTTTTTTTTTTTTTTTGAGGTGGGAATTTTGTGACATTTCCATCATGAAAACTGCACTTTCGCACTGTTTTGCCTTCTAGCACACATACTGACGAAAAAGACACCATGAAGTGGTTGAAGGATGACAGTGAAACATGTTTTCTAATGGCCCTTCATGGGAACAAAATTATTCACATGATTTTAATTGCTTTTCTTATTTAATGGAAACTGTGAAATTGTGATTTCTTCAACATTAGCAGAATATCTACAAAGTTTTGTGCACCTTTTGATAGAAACGCAGCTATAAATACTTTGCTCACAAAAAACTTGTACTTTCTCGTTCTTTTTTCTCGCTCTTTTGTCCTCTGGCACGCATAATAGCCAGGCAATAACATTGTTACATTTTAAGAATTTTAATATATGGTGTTACATTTCTAGCACCATTATCCACAATGCTACTCCCTTTGCTCATGTTTTTGTCTGCTACTGAGGAATTTTATGTGGCACTTAATATTTAGCCATTCAAGGTCACGTCATAAACAATTTTTTTTATAAACTGTGTTTTTTAAATTAATTAATTAATTAATTTATGCTGTGTGTCATAGACTAATTTTAAATTCTGATGTAATACCAATTAACACCTTAAGATGGCAGTAGTGGCTAGTGAAGGAGAGACTGGATTCCAACCTTATGCTGAAGAAGACAAGGAGCGGATCCTCTTTATCATCTGTACAGACATAAACTGTGCAAATGTAAATATCGGAGCATCACAACTATTAACATTTAAATTTCTGTTTTGACAGGTGAGTCTCGGATATTGATCCCGTTTTTAGAAGTTACTATCTCGGCTGGAAGTTACTGCTAACTTCCGCTAACATAACTGTTAGCAACCGGTTGGGTAACCATGGTAACAGTCTGTTTTAAAAGCAGTTTGATTCTACTGAGGTGATTTTCCTCTCAGATAGTTTTTTTATCTTCTGATTTTAATGCTAAATTTTCAAACTCAACTTATTATGAAACATTAGAAAATATGAAGAATCCTTTAAGCGTGTGTATTCAGTCTTTAACCTTCCTGTTATTTATCAGAGGAGAAACTGAAGGAGGAGTTGTCCAACGAGCCAATCCACTGCGTTTTCTTTACTTACTTTACCTTATGAAGACTGAAATGATTATTGAATTAAAAAAGACACAACAAGCAGGCAACAGTTATACATCCCAGCTTACAACACAGGATGAAAACGTATGTATTTTCACTTGCATGTCTTGTTTCTCTGCAAAGAAACATTGCTTCTCCTAGTTAAACTTGGATCAACTAATGAGAGATGAACAAAAAAGACAGACTTTGTTGCTGAAATGTAAATGACCTGCTTAGTGGAACTGATTTGCTTTTGTTGAGTGAGGTTTGTTTAATTATAAACCCTCAAAGGTGTTCAGGTTTTGTGATGCCACAATGTTCTCTAATAACCCTTATACAGAACACAAATAGGTAGACTCTTTTTTTAATTAATTAAGAAAGAACAAGTTGTTGCAATTAATTTTCTTTAGATAAGTCAGAGTGAAGGCGAAGGTTATCTACAGCTGCTGTCCTGCAACTTGGAAAATGAAAATAAACATGAATAAATTTCAGTCGTTCCCAAAACAATGGAGAATTTGAATAAGTAGATTTATTTAGCTGTATGCTCAGGTTCAACATGAAGCCACACCGAAAGCAGCAACAAAGAGTCCCTGTAACAAGGCAACAACACCTTTGACTTGAATATGACGATTTCAAAAGTATACAGAATATAACGTATATATATTTAAGAAACAAAAAAGTGACATTTAGAATCCATAATACAATAAATGATCTAAACCGGAAATATGCATTAATATTCTAGGAAAACAAACCATTTAACATAACATTTTGAAAGTAGAGACATTGTTTTGTTACAACTAGAAATAAATTCAGTAGATCTTACAAATGTTTCATTATCCGCCATAGCGCTTAAATAATTGTTTGCCTCCAACTGAAAGCTATTTTAACATTACTCTGGATTTTCTGCATTATGTCTGACTGTTCAAATTGGTAGTCCCCACCCCCAACTGTGATTGTTTTCTTTTCTGAATTTCTGTCATTCTGTCATGTTCTGCACCTGTAGAGGGATGTCTTCAGTGGCATTTGCATTGTCTGTTTCTTCTCGATGTTTGCAGCAGCAGGACACACAGAACAAATAGACCTTAAAAACTGCAGTGAGACCAAATGCAACCCAGAGTCCAATGATCTTTAAAAAAACAAAACAAAACAAAAAAAAACACATCAAGAAAATGCATGTAAAAATAATGTCAATGTTTAGCAGCTGTGTATATGCTGATGAATGTAAAATAAGCAGCTCTTACCTGAGACTGGGTGTACCACTTGAGAGTCTGGAGCTCCTCTCCATGAGAAACATTAACTGGTTTACACCATTTCAGAGAGGAACCAGCCTCAGTAACTTTATAGTTTCCTGACCAGTTGGTCCAAAGACAGGCATAATAACGGCCATCTATTAACAGTATTATACACCATGTTACAGCAGGAACTGCACTACGAAGGAAACATTCCATACATGATTTACATGGACTTTCAGTACTAAGCATGAGCAAAAAGACGATGAATGCTGGAGCTAAGAAAAATGAACCCGCAGTGACAGCATTCAGATTCGACTGACAGGGACAAACAAACTCCAACTCTACAATTTTCTCAAAGCAGAGAAGGATCAGTGCCAAGCCAATGTTTGATGCCAGAGGATTATTCTCAAGCCCAACCTTCACTGCTGAGAACCATTGTTTTGCTGTTGCTATAGTCATCTCTGCAGAAAGAAAAAACAAAACAAAAGCAGTCATTGACTTTTAGTTTTAGCCACTTTTAGGTTATTTTATTTCTCAAAATATGAACAACACCTGTTTAATGATCTGACATCACTATGAGATCATTTATGTTTTAAATTAAGCAAAAGATAACCAGCAAGAGAAAAAATATATGACAAACAGATGTTTGTCATATACATCTGCTGTTATCTGCTCTTAACAACAACACAGTTAATGACAGAGTTAAAAACATCAACTATGCCTCCACTAACAATCCTCTCTTTTAATTAAACAAAATAAAACAATAACTTCATACTCTTCCCTGGTTATCAAAGTTAAAAATTGACCAATTAGTTTTCCATCAAATTAATTTTGCATTGTAGAAATAAATAGTTTTTACCGTCAGCACCAAAACCAGTGACAAGACCTGAAGTTAAAAGCTCCTTCTTTGTGGCGTGGCAGAGGTTTTCTGCTCTAATTGTACCTTTGCTCCCATTTTGTTTCACTTTCATTTTTAGTCACAAAACATAATCCTGGCCAAATGGTCGTGTTTGGAACCAAATAATGTAAAGTGCTCTAAAATGAGTCATGTTGCTAAGTGAATGAAAAACAAACATGAAGCTAGTGTAAAAGTGTGACTAATAAAGCCAGACTGGTTATTTATTAATAAATAACCAGCCTAGCTGTAGTAATAGCCAACTACTAAACATCTACAGTTAGTAGTTGGTTACTAATAAATGTAGTAGTTTCTTTTGTCGCTTTGAACCTGCAAATAAACATTTATATTAAATTGATGTACTTTTTAACCAGTTGTTCAAAAGTTGTACTCCATGTTTTCTGAACACATCATTTTTTTGTAAATTAGATATGTTTGAGTCATTAGATTCTTATAAAATATCCAACATTATTTGCACTGATCAAACCAGTTGGAAGATGTGAACAGGTTCATCAAGTTTTCTGCAGCCTCAGACGGCCAGCTCTGTGGTAAGATTAGGACTAATTCCAGCTCTTTGATTTCAATCTGCTGTGTTTGGTTGGAGGAAAAAAGCTTGCTAATTTTTATGCCCTCCATATTGATTGGGCCTCATTTCACATGAATAATTGCATTGCGTGAGATGTAGCTGATCAGTACGGAAGCATAAAGCTATCACACAGGAAAAACTTTTTTCAAACGCTATCAAGTTATAACGAGATACGTAAATTGTTTAAACGTGATAGTTATCTAGTTGATCCTGATAATTGTCTTGTTAAAACACGATTCTAACTGGCCGTCGGGATCAAAGCTGAAGTTCGCTTCGGATTGTAGCTTCTGATTCGGGAAATGGCTAAAGGACAATTATAACGGAGGCTCAGATGTAATACTGAATGTTTTCTGTTCAGATTTTTATTGAACAAAAGTCTGAAAGTCTCTCAAGCCGAGTCCCTGCCTTTTGAATAAATCTGAATTATTGTCCATTTATTGAGCTGCTTCACTTAACCAGAACCAGATGCTGACATGATCTCTTTGTCTGCAGAAGTTGGCCTACCATTTTCTGTAGTGCTGTGATATAGATATAAGGTTTTGGGGGACAGAAACATATGTAAAGGGGTAATGTGGGCTAAGGGCTGCCTCTAACGGTGGGGTCCTGGTCTGTGATGGCAATAATGGCAACGGCTGTTCGTAACCAAGCAACCAAAATCAGCAGAAGGCAAAATAGTAGCTGTTCAGGTTCTGCATCCTTCGAATGACTCGTCTGCGTTGAATGGGCCCTTCACAGAGCGCGAATAAACGACGACCGGAAGAGAAAAGATGTGAATTCGGATAGGTCTAGCCTTCACCAACTGTTCCCGCCCCCACCTTAGCAACTCAGACAGCGTGAAACAGAGAGCAGAGAAGAATGCTTCCAGAAAAATTTGAGGCCAAAGTATCAGACTGAAGACTTTTGTCATTCAGTTTTTGATAGAGAGAGGGAAAAAAAAGCTAAATCATACAAATGCAAATTGAATTTGTTTTAATTTATCATGCAATTAATTGATTTATTGGATATTGTGATAGGCCTAGCAAACGGATACATTAGCATGTATACCAAACTGGAAAAGTTCGATCAGATACAAAGTCTATATAAAAAAAAGGAGATGGTGGCCTTGATCCAAAATGGCCAACGTCCTGAGACTGAGGTCCTGAAATTAATTCAGACATTCCGAAGTTTCCAGGTTTCCTGAACACAGGCGTATTGTCCTTTTCTTATTTCGGAGAGTAAAGGAGGAGTTACTTTTCTAACCAATCCACTGCTAATTCAGTATTAAAAATGTACTTAGATGCTACATAAATATTCTATATGTTACCCCAACATAATGTATAATGAAATGTAACACAAAACAGAAAGTCACATTTTGGAAAACTGTGTGTCGTACTTTCACCTAAGCCTAGTGGAAAACTTTAAAACATGCTCCTCACTCCTCTTCTGCTTGACTAAGAGATAGTAGATAGTGGACTACTATCAACTATAGTTTTGAAATGTGAAAAGACTATCTGCATAGTCTTATCATAAGCTGGGTCAAGGTTCTCTCACATAGTCCTCTGCAGTGTCATATAATAGTAGGGGAGAGCACTATGATCCTGGAGACAATAAGTGTTACTTACCCAACCCAGAACTTATCTGCCCCCTTCAACGTCAAAGAACAACCGCCTTTACTTAACAAGACCATCTGTGTTGGGCTGCACAGAATCCTTGGTACTGTTGAGACTATTAGAACCATCTCTTCAAAAACACGTCTCTCTACCCGGGTCTTAGATATTTCAGGCAAGACACAAAAATAAGCCACAAACCAGAAAGTAAAATCACTCACAAGACATTTATTAAATCAATACATTTGGCCAAATGGAGACGCAACTCACCCACAAACACAAACAGCAATAAGTCCCTGCAGGACGAGGTTGAGTCTCAGTGCAAGAGGTTGGACTTCATACTTTTGTCTCTTATCCTGAGACATCGCAAACCTCTCCAACTGCTGTCAAACCATACCTGTCAAATCCTTTCCTGCATAAAACACTCAACTCTAACCATTAAAGGAGTGGTGGTTTCTTAGATGTTTCACCTTTTACTTTTGCTAGTAAAACATTCTGACTTGCTGTATCCTGTTCTTATCGAACTGTGATATGCAAACGAAGTTATTCATCTTATCCTTAGCTGGAACATTTCAAACTATAATGAGAATACAAGTTTGTAAAGCTTTTTACACAGTGTAGCAATATAAAGCATATATTTGATATTCAAAACATGCAAAACTCACTCAAAGCATGAATATACTTGATTACATTTTTTATTTTTCCTCTTTTGACCATTGTTAAAAGAGGTCACCTTCCTACAGGGAAATCAGGGCAAAAGCAGTTTCTTCAGATGGCGTCACAGTCGCTGCACACGTCTGATAAGGTGGTTCAGGAGCAGCGCTCTGCTTCTCAAAGGCATCAGCAATGAGGCGAACCATCAGAGAGCGAATGCAAGGCATAAAAACTGACAAAGAAATGATCAAATTCTTCCACTTTCCAAATACTCCTGTGCAAAATACCATCAACAATTATTTTGCAGCTGAGTGCTAAAAATGCTGCTGTAGCATAAAGCTAGTAGATAACACACCATTGCCTGTAGGGCCTTTGTGATGTTTAGCAGCTTTAAACCTTCTGTCTTAACCATAGCAAACGGATAAAAATAAATATAAATAAATAAATAAATAAATAGGTATATATATTTATTTTTTACAGTCTGAATTTTATTTCTTAGCTGCAGATTCTCTGTGCTGGGTCTTCTTTATCTACATTTTGTGTTTTTATCCTTTTTAACCAAAACACGTCAAATCTAATCATGAAAATTTAAATCAAAAAGTTTTTACATTTTAAATTCCAAAATAAATAATAAAAACAGGCAAAAATTCAAAAAATAAATATTTTCACAAAATCATTTTATCCATCCATCCATCCATCCATCCATCCATCCATCCATCCATCCATCCATCCATCCATCCATCCATCCATCCATCCATCCATCCATCCATCCATCCATCCATCCATCCATCCATCCATCCATCCATCCATTTTCTTTCACCTCCATCCCATTCGGGCCAGGAGCTGGTACCCATCTCCAGCTGTCAGCAGCCGGGAGGCGCGGTCACCCGGGCTACAGTACATCCTGTTAGTTATTAAACTCTTCAGTCCTCTGTGAGTTTACCTGCAAGCATCAGGACCAGACAAGCCAAACCACATGAACAGGCAGCCAAAACAGAGTCAAAAATCCGTAGAACTAAACAATAATTAGACAAAGGAACAATAACCATGGAAAGGAGGAATAGGTTCCTTCTGTTCATATTTGCACAGCAGTAGGAGAACAAGGAACAGATGATCAAACATAAAATATAAAAAAATGACAACAACAACGCTGCCAGGAATCCAAAGAACTAAAAAAAAAAAACAGGGAAAAAGAGAACAAATTTTAAAAAAATTAGATTTCATCCGCAGTAAAAACTACTCATCATTTGTGCAAATCTCCGGAAAACGTCATTACATCTTACCTGCGATTCAGAATATAGGAGCTGGGTTTTGGCCAGTAGCTCCTGAGATGAGTTTGGGTTTAATGGTTGACACCATTTCTGAGGTTCAGCGTTCACAATCATCTCATACTTCCCTGACCAGTCGGTCATCGCACAGGCGTAATAGCGACCATCGAGCAACACGATCACCAACCACACTCCAGCTGGAATAATGCCGAGTTTCAAGGCGTCATAGAGTTTACGGTGACATGCAGTGACATACATCAGAGAAAAGACTATAATTGGTGGAACAATGAAACATGCGGAAGTATGTAAATAGTTGTATTCAGAGTCACAAGGGCATGAAAACTCTGTTTCCACCAGTTTCTCCAACACCAACTGGATCAGTACAAAGCCTAAAGTAGATCCCACTGGGCTTCTGGAAAATTCTTCTTTCAGTTTAGACATCCAGTTGTTTCTCAGATCCATAGTTGGATCCATAGTCTATAACGGGGAAAACACAGAAAAAAAAATGAAATTAGGAGAAGCAACAACTGTGTCTGTAAGAACAACAAATTGTCCTGAACGATAATTTGTCCCAGGAGTTATTGCAATAAAAGATCATTTTAAAGCAATATAATGGTAATGGCATAATAATAATAATAATAATAATAATGCAAGAACACATTCTTAAAGCTCAATAAACTTTAAATTCTAAAAAACATTGAACACTGGAACTGGAAGACATTTTAAATATCTAAAATAAGTGAAAAATGTAACTAAAACAACAAATAAAATGAACTATGAAGTCTCTTTAAGCAAAATTGTCCTTCAAAAAAGGCCTAGTTAAGCCCAAAGTGCCAGACTGCAGACTTCTGTCACCCAGTTTTTGGTAGAAAAAGAGAAACGGTAAATCACTCAAATGGAAATTGAATTTGTTGTCATTTATCATGCAATTAATTAGCTTTTTGTTTATTGTGACAAGCCTAGCAAAAGCAATATTGGCCACTGGTATCTATAATTTACACCTACTGTGGACAATTAATTTTCTTTTCATCCATGTGTTAAATCAAGGAGTCAAGCTCGACTAAAGGAACATTAACTGCAGTTAAGAAAATAGATACACTGTTAGCAGGAAGAGTCTGACTCTGGGTTATGGACTTTCACTGAGCTCCACAGCTTTTCCAGATGTTGACTACAGCCCATCTAGTAGCTAATTTCAGGTTTAGTGTAAAAAGATCTGCTCCTTTGCGAAGGTGGCAGATGGAAACTGAGTGGAAAAATGGAAAGTTTGTTTCCTCAACTCTCTCCTCACTCTGGTAAAGAACTGAAATCCTTCCTGGAAGTATTTCCCTCTAAATAATTTGTACAGTTGTTGCAAAACAGAAAAATTTTCCATTGTAAACAAGGAACTGGTTTATGCAAATATATTCAGTAGTTCCTGCTGTTCTGGTCACCTGCACCGTTTATATGTTTCTCTTACATGAAAATATAACAAAAAAATAAAGAAATGAATACAAAATAAATAAAATTTAATCCACAAAGTCAATCAAGCAAATATATTTACCTGATGGTGAGACTGAATATAAAGATGAAGAACAGCAACAAAAATACAAAATTAAAATTTTTAATGTCTTCAGATGTAAAAATCAAACCAATATGCGGTTGATCCAGTTAGTAAAAAATTAAAATAGAAGTTAAAAACAAATAAAGTCAAATAAAGTCAACTGGAAGCAAAATCACAAAGAGATTCATTCGATTTCTCCTGAATGAGACGCACCTGTCCTTTTATAGGTAGGGCAGTGAAGGAGGAGTTGCATCACCAACCAATCCACCGCTTAAACAAGATAGAAAAAACTCAATCAATATATTGGCCCAACATAATCAATAGAATGTAACACAAAACACAAATGATCATTTTGGAAAACGTTGTGGATGCAACAATGTAAAGGTTCAAAGAGTTTTAACAAAAAAAGAGAAAGAAATGTGAAAAGTTTCCCAAACAGACAAAATACATTTTGAAAGAGTCAAAAGTCAAAAATAGGCAGTTTGATTTTGATCAAATCAAGTTTGCATTGTAAAATTATTTACCGTAAGCAGAAAATAAACCAGTATCAAAATCTGAAGTGGTTGAAAAGGTCCATTTGGTATCATTTAAATTTTTTAGCAACAGAACATATTTGCATTTGACATTTTGTTTTAAGGAAATATTCGTGTGTAAAGGAAAACATGCAAAGAGCTTTGAAAGGAAGCTTGTACTTCAGTGAACTGAAAAACCAACATGAGGCTGGTGAGACTAGAAAACATGACTGATTAAAACAGATTAAAATGAACAATAAACACTTAATAAATACTTTTTTAAATGACACAAAACTTACTTTTTCTCCTGCTGGGAATTTGGGCCGAGACTCTGGTTTTGGAAATTCATCCATTCACTGAAGTTTCTCCTTGTTTTTTCCTTTTCTTCTTTTATTTTGTTCTTGTAAACAAACCATTTTATGATGTATTTATGGTTGATTTATTTTAGTAGTGAAGTATTTTATAGAACTACGGCGACCATCAGAAAATGCTCCAGTTTCATGGGTAACTTGATTATATTGCTTATTTTTGAGAAGGTTTATTTACATTATTGGTGGATCTGATCTCTGCAATCAAAAGTAACAAATGATCCCCCTGATTAAACCAGTGTGAAGACACATGAACATATTCATCATCCAGATGATCAGCTCTTTAAACATCAGCAGTCACAAAAAGGTGCTGTGATGAGATTAAACTCAAACCCTTTGACGTTTCAGCCTCCCGTGTTTGGAGGAAGCAGGAAACGGATCATATTTGTCTGGGCCTCGTTTTGCATGATAACTGCTTTGGGTCACATGCAGCTGATCAGCCTGTGGTTCTGCTGAGCCACGGTTTTTTGCATAGCTTCATCTGTAATGTCGGGTCTTGTGCAGTTTTACAATAGTTTTGGATTTTTCATTATAGTTTAGTTTTATTTTTTGTGACTTTTTTTTTTGTCTAATTCAGTTAATTTGAATTAGTTTTCAGATTGTTGTTTAGTTTTTATTAGTTGTAGTTTTAGCAAAGCAACCCCAGGGCATCATACTGCCACCACCATGTGTGTTTGTTGTGATTATGTTATTTTTCTTTTTGTTAGTTTTGAATCTCATTATATGTGATCTTTTAGCCTCCTTCGTATTGTCAGACAAGCTTCATTAACATGATTTATTAGTTTAATGGGTCTGGCAGTAATTAGATCTGGGTGTGGTCAGTTAATAGAATGAAAACATTTGGTTAATTTTTGTTAATTTAATAAAGAAATAAGATGGTCGGGCTTAATGAATGAAGCCATAATTTGTCTGAACGTGTTTTATGATCTGAATAATTGTGGTAAAAAAGGAAGAAAAACTATGATAGAACTGATACTTTTCACTAATTGCTGCGTAAATAATAATGGAACAGCTGGAAATGTGGCGCCACCTGCTGGAATAAAATAGAAATCGCTGCATTTGGTCGAGTTGTGCAGCAGAACCTGTTTCTGCTTTTCACTCATTTGTCGGTTTGTGGCTTTGAAAGCTATAAAGTTTAAAACAAACACTTGGTTTAATAAAAAGCAGAAAAAAGAACATATGCACTGTAAAAATGTAACTGACAGAAATAAACAAATAAAAATGATTTTTATTTAAATGTGTTTAATGTTGCAGCACTGGTCCATTTTATTAGAGCTGTTTATTATGCTTGACAATAATTACCGTACCTTCTTTGTGACTCCTTCACATTGAAGACTGAGTATGTGAAATTAATAGGAATACAGAAAACATTAAATAATATTATATTACCAATTATACTTTTTCTTCTTGTCTTCTAGTATATTAAAAGCTCAACAAATTTTAGAGGTAATAAGGAAGCATATTCCATTTTTATACATTTTATTCATATAATAACATGTTACATAGTAGTTTAAACATAAAAAATTACATTTCCTAAAATTTAAACTAAATATTTATTTTAATATCATGTTATAGTGTTTTTTATATATATACAGTATTTTCTTGGTTTTATTCCATATATTCTACATATTTACTCGATAAAAATAAATGCTTTTGATTATTTCTGAGTTTGTTTTTTGGAAGTTACTGGTAATATGTTATTATGAATTTTAAACATGTAAAATATAATCGTCCACCAAGTTGTGAATTGTTAGATTTCTCAAAGTTGCTCATGTCTTCTTCTGAGGTTTTTCTGTCGTTTCCTTCAATTGTTTTGTTGCAGCGCCGCCACAGGCGAGTAGGGGAACTGAGCTAAAAATGCAGCAACTTTGGCCCCCCATTTAAAACGAGTCTACAGGACTAAGAAGTCTGAGAACACCTGATGGTGCAAAACACACTTAGTATATATGTCTGTGCACATCCCTGATGGCTTATCTTACAGTCGTAAAAGTTGCTTCAGTCAGGAATGTTTCATATTCTGAACCACACATGACTTGTCCTATGTAATTATACATCCACATATGATTTTGTTTAAGGTTTTTGCTTCAGACAGGTGCAGAAGACTTGTTGTTTCTTTCATTTCTTGAAGTTCCATTATTTTCATCAGAACTGCAGAAGCACCGTGAGCCAAGCAAAAAGAGAACACAAAAACCCGCCAACCCGAGTATCATCCAGAATCCAATGAACTGAAAACAAACAAAATAGAGAAAGAGATGTAAAAATCAAATTTCAATAGCACAACAAACTACTCATCGTCTAAATGAGGAGAACCCAAGTCCAGTCTTCGAAAGCTGCTGATTGGTTTGTGCAAATCTAATTTGTTTCTTACCTGCGACTCAGAATGCCAGAACTCAGTTTTGTCCAGTAGCTCCTTTGATGAGTTGAAGTGGTCTGTGTCTGGTTTACACCATTTCAGAGGTCCATTGTTCTCAATCGTTACATAGGTTCCCATCCAACTGGTCTTTGCACAGGTGTAATAACGGCCATCAAAAAACACAATTATCAGCCATATTGTGGCTGAAATAATGGTGATGCTAACGGCCTGACAGAGCGATTTACTACGTGATTTATTACATGATTTACAGTCAAATCTTCCAAGTGATTTACAGTGACATTTAACAGCAACCATTAGCAAACAGACAACGATTGGTGGAACAATGAAACTTGGCAAAGTATGTAATTGATTGTATCTAGAGTCACAGGGACATTCAAAATCTACTTCAACCAGTTTCTCAAACGCCATCTGGATCAATCCAAAGCCTAGCGTAGTTGCTAATGGGCTTTTGGAAACTTCTCCTTTCAGTTTAGAAATCCAGTTGTTCTTGAAATCCATAGTTAGCTCTACAATTGGGAAACACAGAGAGAGAAGTGAAATTATTGACGCTATAGATATAATTTTATCAATGTATACTAAAGTGTAATTTACAATGTTTTAATACTTGTTCCTATTCATGGTAAATGCACTGCATGCATCTTTATTCATGACTTAAAATGTGCTCAGTTTGACAAAAAGGAACAAGAAAAGATACTGAAAAGAAGAGAAAGATTCATCCATCCTTTACTTCTTGACTGAAACTGGGCTGGAGGGCCACCAGTTTGAGAATCCCCATTCCTCCCTGCCTCCCAGTACAACCCCTCCAGGTTACTATGACAGTAGTGGACAAAGTACTCAATACACATTCACTTCTAGTATATACAGTATATTGATATGACCAAATCTTCTAATGTGAACTTAAGATGTTGGACTGAAACTCTTTTGTCAGCCCTGCAGCTTTTACAGATACAAAAATCACTCAGGATCCTAAAGATTGACTCATTAAAATTAATCAAGTATATTTACCTGATGGTTGAGTCAAGATAAAGATCAGAAGCAACAAAAATACAAGAGTAAAACTCTTCAAGAAGTTGCCTAAATGCATGCTATCTGGTTATCATACACATTTATACACACATATAGATATTTGATTCATTCTTCATTCTTCATATTTGTATTGTAGGAATAAATAATTTTACCGTGAGCAGAAAACAAAAGCTCCTTCTTGGTGTCGTTGCCAGGTATTTCTGATATAATTCTACCTTTATTCCTGTTTTGTTTCGTTTTGCAACTGCGAAACATATTTGCATTCCTAGATTACCTTCAGGTAAATGTCTGCGTTTGAAACGGAAAGATGCAAAGTGTTCTAAAAGGAGACATGTGGCTGAGAGAATGGAAAACAAACACACAGGTGGTGTGAAAGCGCGACCAATAAAACAGGAATAGTTCTTTATAAAACTTAATCGAGGCAACTTTAAGTGATTTTGTTAGTTTACCTCCTGCTTGTGTTCGATGCAGGGTGTGGGAACTCTTTCCTTCGCCAATTTGCACTCGAATGTTTTCACTTCCTTCTTTTTGTATCTGTAAATAATCCATTGATATCAAATTGCTTATCTTTGTGTTTTGGTTAATGCATTTTTGAACCCTGGAGAGAGAGAATCAGGTTGTACTGCATATTTTCATATGTACTGCATTATTTTTGTGGATCTGGTATGTTTGATGTGGGCTGAGCTTGTTGGTCCTTGTTTGCATGAATAGTTGCTTTGCGTGAGATGTAACTGATCAGCCTGCGGTTCTGCTGAGCTGAAATAAAAGTCCATGTTGCTTTGATAGATTCATCTGCAATGTTGGATCTTAATAACTTTAGTTTTTGTTTTAGTTTAGTTTTATTTTGTTTGACAAATTCAGTTTTTATTAGTCACTATTAGATAAATATCTCTAGCTTAGTTTTTTGTTATAATAGCAGTTTTTGTTTTTTTTCATACTTTTGTTTAATTTTTAGTTGCAGGATTCCAAGCCTTGTCTTGTGATTAAGTATAAAAACTCAACAGAAGACACCATTTTGAAAAACCAACTGACTCTGGTGTTTTATAGCCAAACAAACTATGTAAGAAAGTAACTAAAACTAATAAAAGCAATTTATAATTAACTGCTGCATGTTATCCATATTCTGAAGCAGCCCCAGGCCATCATACTGCCACCACCGTGTGTTTCTGTTGCTATTATATCATTTTCTCTGAAATCCTTTGTGTTTGAGTTTTGAGTCTCATTAAGCGATAGGTGTGACCTTTTGTCACATTTATTAGTTTAATGGGTCTGGTTGTAATGGGATCTGGGTGTGGTCAGTGAAAAGGATGAAAAAATGTGGTTAATTTTAGTTAATTTATGATTTTATAAAGGATTAAGACGGTTTGAATTGCTGTTTTGGCTTAATAAATTTGGTATTTTGATCACTATTGTCTGAATTTATTTTATGATCTGAAATAATTGTGGTAAAAAATGAAGAACTGAAGAAAACCAATAATAGAATCGATACTTTTCACTCTATTTGTATGAAGGTTTTAATTTCTCCGTGAATAATAATGGAACAGCTGGGACTGTGGCGCCCCCTGCTGGAATAAAATAGAAATAGCTGCATTTGGTCGAGTTGTGCAGCAGATTCTGTCTCTACTTTCCTTCATTTGTTGGTTTGTTGCATATTTTCGTCAAAGGAAAATTAAATGCATCTGAAATAAAACCTCAAAGTGAAGTTTTACTGAGTCCTGTGTATAAAAAATGACAAATTTTGGTATTACGAAAATTTATGGTATAAACAATTAGTCATTTAAACTACATGTATAGTACGATCATGAGTTGTGGCAGTATGGACAATAAATGGAGATTATACACACTTCTTTGTGTCATGATCTGCAGATATTAGGTTTTTGTCTTCATTTTTTTGGTATAAAGTTAGTAGCAATAGATACATATAAAGAAAAACAAATAGAAAATATATATTTAAAACAAATATGCATATAAAAGAAAGAAATGCATGTCTGCCTGTTGTAAATATTTTAGTTTTTCTTGGATATTTTGCTTGTTCAAAAATAAGTAAATATTTAATTTACTTTAATTGGTCCCTTAATGTATTGAAATGTAAAAATAAGGAGGAATTGGACAGTTTGTTCAACATTTCCTGCTGAACAAACTGTCCAGCAGAAACAGCAGCTTCCAGCTCCGCTCTGATTGGACGACACGCTAGAAAACGAGGTCCCGCTGTTTCTGCGCTACTTCGAAATCTCGCGGGATTTGGCATTGAACGGCGGATTAAAAAAAGGTGGTTCCTTCCTCGGCCGCCGCAGCAGCAACACCGGCAGTGGAGCCGCTCAGGTGGACGGTGAAGCTCCCGGTTCTCCAGCCAGCCGCTCTTCCCCTCCTCCGTCCCCGCCTCGCTCCGCAGGAGCGTCTGGGAGGCTCCGTCCCGCATCGCCGCCACCCGCTCGGGTCACCTTAGCGCTTCCCCGACCGGCATTTCAACCGAAGATGATACCTGGCGAGCCGAGAGCCGCAGTCATGTCCCTGTCGGTGGCGATATTCGGGACGCTGATGCTGCAGTCCGTCTCTTCCCAAAACGGTAGGACATGTTTTCCACTTGTGCTAAAAAATAAAACAATTAAATTGCATGCCGCAAATTCTCTCAGTGCGGGTTTTTTAAAGACTGCAGAGACATTTTTAATTAAACATGAGGGATCTCAAACGCTCCCTGCCAATGTGGCTAAAACAATGTAAATAAATAAAAAGGCTGCTTGCGTTAAAAATGAAGGGTGATTGAATCATTAATGGGCTACAATCTGTTTTCGGGAGGCTGAATTGGGCCAAACGGAGGCCCGAACCGCGTCCCTAAAATGTCCTTTGAAGTGTGGCGCTGAATACTGAGCGGCACCGCCAGCCTGCAAGGTTCAGTTCCGCTCATTAGTTCGAGAAGGAAGCTGCACCCTGAAAAGTTAAAATCCCTTCACATGCATGCTCAGATATCCGCATCAGGGCTCATCATGCAGGCCACGGCGGTGTGTAATTAGATGTAGGACTTCAGGAGTCGGGCTCTCTGTAAATAGCATCAGTCCATTTTGCTGCATGCTTCTATTTTTAGTAGACAGAGATGCTGCTGCGCTGGGAACCGAGGCTTTAATGTCCCACCAATCTGTTAACTCCTCTCTGAGATGGTCTCTGCTGCAGAGCAGCGTTGGTCTTGCAGCGCGGACCCCCTCTGGGTCATGAATCTCATCCCCCACAAACAGATTAAGGCAGCATCACCCCGAGGAGCTGCTACTGCTGCTGCTGCAGGAAGCTTTGCCCCAGGTGTGCGACTCAGTCTGAGCAATAGTTGATAAAATCCTGATTTGTTACATGTTAGCTTTGCACCTTATGATGCATTTCAGAAATACTGTTGTTTTGAGACGTTTTTCAAGTCATGGCAAGCTGCACCTCTCAATGATTAATAAACTTTCAAATTCGATTAAAATTCAAAAATATTTTGATCCGAAAGGGAAACTAAATGTTGTAACTCATAGCAATGGAGGTTTTCCAAAGAGTTGTTGGCGATGGCACCTTAACACTGAAACCAGAAGACATTTTAAATATTCTAAATAAATAAATACTGTACGCAACCAAAATGTTAGTCGTCGGTAGCAGTGATGCACTGATTGCAGTTTTCTGATTACTGATCTTTAAAAAGCGGGACCTGCAGATTCTGATTTTGTCCGATAATTTTCTTTATCTAAAATGTTGCTAAATAAATCAAGAAAGTCGCTGAGTTGGCAACAGGGGGGTGACTGTTGATGACTGGGGTAAAAAACAGCAACCAAAAACAATAAATAAAGAGGAAACAATCAAAATATGCATCTGAAATATTAATCATGAGCAGGGCTTCACAATTAATCAGTAGCAATACATATCCTGATAGGCACGTGATCAATATCGATAAATAATACATGTGATTGAATGTGGCAACTCCATGGCAACTGCCATGACAGATGGTTACGGATACCTACCAAGATGGCTGTCAGTTACCAAGGCAGTGTGACGTAACACGAGGATTATGTGCATCAATTCATAACGATTAATTAAACTCAGATCCAGAACCGCACGGCATTCTGGGGGATGTAGGCAGAGGAAGAGGCTTCAGCCACTTAGCCTCTCATGGCTAGCTAAGTTACGATTGGTGGAATCAACTAACTCACTCGCTCTTTGGTTACTTAGCAACTTACTCACTCTTTGGTTACCTAGCAACCAGTTGGGTAACTTGCAGGAAGAGAAGGAAAATTCAAATGTTCTTGTACATTTTATCATAGAGATCTCCTACAGTCGTGTCATAAGAGTTGCTGTGGCCGGTGATGCTGTAGCTGTCAGTCTTGCAACAACTCCAAAGAGGCCTCTGACTGAAGATCGCCGCTGTATGAGTCTCATGAATGCCACGATATACTAACAGCTCAAAATCTGCAAAACTCAAACTTCACAGTAACAAATCATGGAAAACACTGTCAGTTGTAGGCAAGCGTTGCTAATCCACCTCATTTGCTTTTGCCGCTCCTTTTTAAATCTCTTGTCTGGCCGCACGTTTAGGAATCCTTACCAAACCGATTCCTAACCGGAGACGTGATCCTTTATGGAAGAGACGGTTTGAACTTCCTCTGCGTCCATAAAATCTCGTTTTGGTTATTTTGAGTTTTCCAGATGCTAATCAGCCGCTACCAACAAGACATTGTTGCCACGGTAACGCATCATGACCGCTGTCTGAAAGTGATATAAGAGTAATGTAAGAGCAAAACATTTTCCAGTTTCACGGCATCTAAAACCAGAGGGAATAATTGCCAATCATGCAACGATTCAAGCAAAATAAAAACAAAAATTCAGAAAATAAATTTTAGATTCTCTGAAATCAGTTTGCGGATTTGAATGCATCAATTTTGGTCTTTTATTAATTTATTCAACTGTTGTTTTTGGCGGGTGGACACCCTACAACTGCCTTTTTTTTTTTTTTTGATGCAAAGACAGAATCTTAACTGAGTTTTTGTTATAAGCGAGTCTGTCCTCCGTCATTTGTCCGACTCTTCCTGTTATCTGTGTGGTGGATCAGTCGTCTTGGGTCCAATTAGCTTCCCGTTATATTTAACATCAAAGACCATCTTGTCTCTGATGTGTTTGAAGCTGTTTGAAAATCCCTGATCTCTTCTGGTGAACAAGTGAAACTCTGAAATCGGTTGCAGAAAAATGATAATCATGTTTTTAAGAGTCTGTTCATGTTTGACTGAAAAGCTGCAAATTGTACGAGAATAACTGCAGATATGAACTTTGATAACTTTATTTGTTATTTTCTTATTTTGGATATTTAAAATGTCTTTCAGATCTGATGTTAAATGTTTGTTGATCTCTAGGAATGTATTGATGCATTTCATGCCATTATTTTACTTAAACAATATTATCGTTTATCGCAATAACTAGGGGGACAATTTATCGTCCAGAAAATTAATTTGAATTACTGTGACAGTTACCTTTATTGCATTAATTTGACTAATAAACAGCAAACTTGCTGGTGGCACATCTTAATATTTATATTTTTGATGCAATAATTGGTGAAAGTTTCAGTGAAAATATCAGTCTGATCAGCTGGAAGCATCAATAACTTCAGGCTCACAGTGAACTGACTTTAACCTCCATTTGACCATCGTCCCTCTGACATCTGGTCAAAATAAACTGACGGCATCCAAATCCCAGCACTGTAAATGTGAAATGTAAATATTTTTCATCAAGCTGTTGTTGGAATCTGTATTTTATAGCTTCGTATTTGAGCTTCATCGTGTCTGCTGGAATTAAAAACGGTGTCTTTCCGTCCGGAGGGATTCAGCGGGTCTCCTTGGCTGTTTTGTTTTCTTGCTCTGTTGCTGAAGTGCGGTTCGAAGGAAACACTTGGGGTCCATCGCCATGCGTCTACACGCTCCCCAGAGGGCCGGAGCTGCACGGCTCGTTTAAATCTCCTCCGTCTCAGACGCTCCATGCTGTCTGGAAGCGGACAGCGCCTCCTCTTCATCGTTTCTGTTATTTAAATCGAACTAAAAATCGTTTCTAATAGCAGCTGTGCTTGTTCTCTGGTGTGTCTCATCACTGAATAATTACCAACAGATCACTAATGATGTTTTTATTAAGCAGACACGACAAAGTCACATAAAGGACTTTTATCTTTTTTCTTTTTTTTTTTTTACATTCCTGCGCCGCAGATTTTATGGCATCATTAATTGAACAAATTAGATGAGAGCGGCCTCGAAGGGACGTCCCGAAAGAATTGTATTAAAGATTCCCAGAAATAGCAGCAATAATGGCGCAGGCAGACGTGAGGTCAAAAAACTCAATGCATTTGGTGTCGGATGGTTTGCACACTGTAAAAACAAATGTCTCTAATTTACGGTAAAATACCAGCAGCTGTGGTTGCCAGAATTTTACTGTGTAAATCCGGATTTTTATCAGCTTGTATGGTAAAATTCTGGCAACCACAGCTGCTGGTATTTTACCGTAAATTAGACAAGTTATTGAACATATTTTCTGCCAACCGTAATTTAATTTTTTTGAAAAAAAAAAAAGCAAGAAAATTGAAGTCAAATTTGGTGTGCCTGATGGATCATTACTAAAAATATAGTAAAAACAAAACTACAGTTAGAATAAAGCCCTAATATTATGAGAATGAAGTTTTAATGTTGGGACTATTCTTGTAATACTACGACTTTAATCCGGCAGCATTTTGACTTTATTCTCATGCGAGTTTATTCCTGTCATTTTATGTATTTTTTATTTTCTTATTTTTGCCCTAATACTCTGTTGTAGGTATGAAAAAAATTATTTGATATAAGTGGGACTAATATTTCAAAAAAGAGGAAGTTTAAGTTTAATTTCTTCATCCTGTTTTTTTCTTTTAATACATATTTTATTCAGTTATTTTCCCCCCTCATCTGCTTTCTGTTGCCTGTTTTTCTTTAACCATTCCTTACTTTGGCTCTTTATGTTTCTTGTTTTGACCGATCTGCCGCCCTCCAGCGGGCTTTGTGAAATCCCCTCTGTCCGAGACCAAGCTCACAGGCGACACCTTTGAGCTGTACTGTGACGTGGTAGGTAACCCCACCCCAGAAATCCAGTGGTGGTACTCCGAGATCAACCGGGCGGACTCTTTCAGGCAGCTGTGGGACGGCGCCCGCAAGCGGCGGGTGTCGATCGGCACGGCGTACGGCGTCAACTCGGTGAGCGTGCTGGGCGTTTCGCACCTCACCCTGGATGACGCCGGGACCTACGAGTGCAGAGCTAGCAACGACCCGCGGCGTAACGACCTCCACCAAAACCCGGCCACCACGTGGATCCGAGCTCAGGCCACTGTCACTGTGCTGCAGAGTGAGTGGTCAGTGTTGAGAAACCCGCCAACCCATCCACTTCCTGTGTGACTCTCCAGCGGATCAGTAGCTCCCTCTGTAGGTGCCATCCTCCCCTGCAGACCTGAAACTGAAGGAAAGCAGAAAATAGTCACATTACACTGCAAAAAACCCAACTAAATCTTACCAAGTATTTTTTGGTCTAGTTTCTGGTGCAAAACTTAAAGAAAAGTTTACATCTTGTTACAAAGTTATTCCCTCATAAACATGCTTGGAGTGTTGCTTTGATTCTTTCACACACTTTTCAGAAACCCCTGTATCTCCATGGCAACCATTCAGATATGCAAAAGTGCCTGGGTGGACTTGGCCCCGCCTTCAAGACGCAGCTTCTCCTCAGAGCTCAGTTTCTAAGCTCCAGAGCTTCCTCCTCTCAGAGCAGCTTTTCCCAATGACTCTCACACTCAGACCCTTCAGACTAGCCAGCGGGAAATTAGCAAACATGTCTGCTGAGCTCGTTATAGAAGCTACTTCTCAGCGCAACGCTGGTGAAGACGTCGTGAAAGGGTTAATGGAGGAGAGATGTTGGTATGACTTCCTGGAGGCGAAGTTTCAGAAAGAACAGGAGTTTTTAAAGAGACATAGGCCCAATTTTAAGGCGTTAAATTACAAAGTTTAAAGTTAGTTGTATTTGTAGTGTTCCAACACATTTGGACAAGAAACTAGACTGAAATATTTGGTAAGATTTTGTGTTTTTGCAGTGTATTGTCTGCAGCTCTTCGCCTAATTCAGTCAATCCTTCGATGTCCTTCCAACATGTAGAGGCAGCTTTCCTCTTTATTCCCTGTGTTCATTATTTTACCTTTCCACACTTTTATTCTTTTATTAAACTGTTTTGTCTTCATTGCAACTTTTATAATTTGATTTTAGTTTCTTAAAATAATCACAGTTTAAAGAAACTAAATATAAATTTAGCAGAAAAGGGAAGTTTCAGCAATAATACAGCATATAAAACATGATAGAGATAATTTATGAGTGGGCATTCATAGTATTATCATTTATCAAAATAAACTTATCACAATAATTTTGATTTATATTTATTCCCAATTACTATTTTCTTTCACAATATTTATTTAGTTGTTTTTTTTGTTTGTTTGTTTTTTTGCAGTGCAGGCATTATTTTATTTTATTTTTTTGCTGAGTCGTCTCTCTGTTCCAGAGCCGTCGATTTCCGTCTCCGAGCCGGTGACGATCACCTCGGACGTGGACAGCATCTTGCTGCAGTGCAACCTGACCAGCTCCTACGGAAACCCCAAGGACAGCTACTGGATGAAGAACGGGGAGGAGATCTCGGGAACGCGAACCCAAAACAAGAATGCTGAACACAGGTGGAGAAGTTGGCGCCTTGGTCCTTCATATAAAGTCGTGCCGCCTGCTTTTGGGTCAACTTGAGGTTCTTTTCTGATCCGCAGGCTCAACAGACCAAGAGGAGAAGACGCCGGCCTGTACATGTGTGTCTACAACTTTGAAACGGCTCCATCGGCCAACGCCACCGTCGAAATAAAATGTAGGTGCTCATTTTTAAAGGTGACCTGTTATACTTTCTTGAACAGAGTTTTATAGGTCTCTGCGCTATACATCTTCAATACAGTTTTGTTTTTGCACAAAATCATTCTTGGATAATAAGATTGTTTTTTTGCTCAGTTGCATGTATTTTGAGCTCCTTTCAGAATAAACTGATTTGTGGAAGCTAATGATTTAGACTTTTCACAAATAGAAATGGCTACTTTGACTGCACCATCTGTTCTGGTAGCAGAATTCATTCCATCTGCTAACTTGTGCAAGTGTTGAAAGAAACTCTACGAGCGAGAATATTATTTATTTTGTTTTGTGGGTAAAGATATAATATGATTTAAAGAGAAGAAATAAAGGTAAAAACGGCTTAACCACATTTTGCAAGACTGCTTCTAAAAAAATAAAAATAAAAATAAAAAAAAAATTAATATTTTTGCAGGTGCGCAATAATAAGGAAGAATTGTAATCAATTAGTATTTCCCATTAACACATGGAAACTCTTAGTTAATCTCATAAAATATGGAATTATTATAAAAATAAATCTTTTGGCCTTTATGAGTCCGCCATAGGCCAATTTTACGGTAGCTGCTGGCTAACACTCCCATCGATACACACTTTTCTATTGAATTATAATCTTTTAACTAAATTATGACATTTATTATTCATTAAGAGAAAAATAACATTGCCTAGGAAAATAGGTCTTCTTATAACGAGTAGTATTTTAATTAACATAAATAAATATGTTACACTTTGGATAATCTGGAAGTATTTCTTTAGTCAAACGTTGTTCCTCCATAGCAGATCGTACAGAAACAGCTACTGCGGTAAAACCAGTTGAACAAACGTGAAGGAGCTTGGGTTGCTAGGTAACGGGCAGAGTTCCGCCAGGGTTGCTAGGTAACGGGCAGAGTTCCGCCGGGGTTGCTAGGTAACGGGCAGAGTTCCGCCGGGGTTGCCAGGTAACGGGCAGAGTTTCGCTGGGGTTGCTAGGTAACAGGCAGAGTTCCGCCGGGGTTGCTAGGTAACGGGTTGCTACTCTGGGGTCACTAGGTGAGAGGTCAGTGCCTGTTGATTTGTGACTTTACATTCCAAAGATCTTTTTTTTGAAACCAAAAAATTTTTCAAACACAAAAAAAACTAACTTGTTGCCAAAAAACCCGACCGGGTTGTTTTTTTTTCTTTTATTTTTCTTTATTTTTTAAAGCTTGGGCTGTTTTCAGAAGCACCAGAAATTCAAGTGGAAGTACAAAAACATGTAAAATGTGAGTTTTGCTTGCGGCCCCATCTGAGCTGTGACCAGCCGGAGCCGAGCCCTCGCTGCCCCGTCATCTTGGACCTGCGATTTGAATCGGCTCTGCTGGCTGCTCAGGGGCAGCCGGCGCCCTTGACACCTTCATCCAGCCAATGCCTGGCTCAGTGGCAGCAGATGGTGTCTTGTTTGCCTGATGGCGAGGGATTATGTCTCAACGGTAAAATCCGGTCAGCCTTTTCTGCCGTCACACATGCATGACTGTAGACGCCAATTGGATTTTATGGAAGGTGTACTTATTATTCGATGGAGCATTTTTTCTGCCCATTAAAGCAGAAATGAGCAGTTTTCTAAAGTGCACAATTCATAATAAAATTTTCATTTATTCTATTAATTCTTATTTAAATGAATGAAATTCATAAAAACTGCCCGGTCCTTTCTTAGAGGCAGGAAACATCCTGAAAGAGCTTTAAGTCCCTCAATTAAGGTTTAGAATAAAATAAATTAATGAAAATAAATAAATTTGCATAATTGCACAAAGTTGTAAGAAAACCTACACAGGCAACCCATTCCTTCTTTATTAAGAAGTATAGTGCAACATTTCCTTTTTAATAAATGTATAGCATTTATGATTTATATTTTTTTATATTTTATATTTTCAATTTAAGTGTCAAATGTCAAATTTTATAGCCAGAAACTAACAAACAATCAGCATTTCTATTGATTTTCAAAGTGAAAAGTCACTTTTGTTGAACAAAAATTATTTCTAGAGAACAGTTGTCAAACTCGAGGTCCGCGGGCCAAATCTGGCACGCCAGGGATTTTTATGTTGCCGTCATCAACCTTTCTTTAGACCTTTCACAATGGCTCTCAGCAACTTTGGCTAAAATAAAAACTGTAAAATATTCTGTGTATTTTTGAAATAATGTCTGAATTACTATTTTTTTGTTCCAGCTGCTCCCTTCATAACACACCACAAGCGCAGTGAGAATAAGAACGAGGGCGACCGCGCGGTGCTCTACTGTAAGTCTGTGGGCTACCCTCACCCCGTCTGGACCTGGCACAGGATCGACCCGACTGGCATAAGAGTAGGTCATCAATAATATCACCAGACGTAGTTTAGGAATGAAAATTAGTTTATTACTTAACTCCTATTCTCAGGTTTCGTATAACATTGTTTCCTTCAATGTCACGATAAGCTATGAATCAATTAATCGCATCAATAATTTCCATCTGTATGATTTATTGTTTTCTTTTTTTCTCTCTTTCTACCAAAAACTGGATATAAAAGTTTTCAGTCTTGCGTTTTGGTCTCAACTAGCCATTTTTTTTGACAGCACAATTTTGTTTCAAAGACTTAATAAGTCGTTTTATTTGTTGTTTATGTTGTTTATTTAAAATATCCTTCAGTTCCAAGGCTACATTTTTAATGTGATTTAAAGTTTATTGAGCTTTGAGAATGTCTTCATGCATTATTATGCCATTATTTCTGTTATATTGCTTGAAAATGGTTTCAAAACAACAATATTATCGTTTATCGCGATAACTTCAGGGACAATTTATCGTCCAGGAAAATTTATCATGCTGAGAGGCGAATACATTATTTATTTTGAGTTACATTTCGTCCATAATTCTTATCATTATTAAAGATAATTAACTGAACAGATGACATAGCATGATTATTTTGTTTTATCGTATCTATTTTAATAATCATACCTTTTAATTGGAATATGCAACAGCAGTAATTAAGCCAAAAAAGACATTTTACATCACAATCAAGACACTGAGCGTTTCAGAAGTGTGTAGATATTATTATCAATGAATTGGTGGTTGAGTTTATTCTCTATCATACATGTAATGATGCATCTGCTGCCCCTCTTGACCCTGCAGGGTGTTGGAGAAAATCCCAGCTAGCAAAAGGGGAAGAGGCAGGATACATCCTGCACAAGCTTCCAGCCCTCAATTAATGTTTAGAATTAAATAAATGAAAACAAAGTGGATAAATTCACATAAATGCTCAAAGTTGTAAGAAAACCTACACAGACGATGCATCAAATCTCTCCTTTTTGTGTTTCTTTGCTTGTTAAGTTGATCGATTTATATAATAAAGAGGTAAACACTTTGAAAAGATGCAGGGGGTGATGAACAGGTTGTCGCCGCGTCTTCCAAATCCAAGCTAAAACTGTTGGCCTGCATGATCTGAGCAGAAGGCAGAGCTGCAGATTAGGAAGTCAAAATCCACTTTAGCTAAGCCACCATTTATTTAACGACTGTAATCTAATACTATGGCTTCTCATTGTGAGGCAGCAATTAGGCCCAGATTGTTCATTTCTGCAACATATTAAAGAAGATGGCGGTTCAAAACATCAAATAGTTCTGGTGCAATGTGAAGAAATGCAACTACAGGAAACATGAAGCACTGCTGCACATTTTCAAGCTTAGGAAACCTGAAAGTAACTTATTGCTACATAATTTTACACTGAAAAACAAATGAGAACAAAAGACGATAATCAGCTTTTTT
Organism: Poeciliopsis gracilis; assembly: GCA_911649635.1. NCBI lineage: Eukaryota > Metazoa > Chordata > Actinopteri > Cyprinodontiformes > Poeciliidae > Poeciliopsis > Poeciliopsis gracilis. The sequence goes on from CAJVRI010000506.1 coordinate 916,440, forward strand.
TATTTTTGCAAAATACACAATGCCTTGCATATTAAAATTTATCTTGAATTAATATGATGTAAAACTTTTGTAATTAATGCTAGTATCTAAAGTCAGAGTGTTTTTGTACTGAGGTTTTAAGCTAAACATGTTTAGTTTCCTCAAACAAACAAATAAACATTATTTTGAATCGACATATTAAAGAGAAATAAGGAAAATGTTCAATCCAGGACAGAATCAAACTTTCAGCTATTGTTAATTAAAAAAACCCTAAAGAAATGCAAATAACATTTATTTCTTAAAAATGTGAAAATTATTAAAGAATTATTCCAGCAGATTTGCAGTTTTCTAGAAGTTTGTTCCAGATTAATGGAGCGTAAAAACTGAATTCTGCTTCTCCATGTTTCGTTCTGGTTCTGCAAATGCAGTTTTTTGTCTTTTTTATTTAATAAAGAATAAAGTGATAATATTATGTCTTTATTCTCATATGATTTCTCGTAATTGTAGTTTTATTTTCTTGATGTAACCTATGTAGAAAATTATTTTTTTACCCACTAAAGAGTTGGATTTCTGTCTGGTTATTTTAGTTTTTAAATCTTCCTTTGCAATCATCTGTTTGTCTTTCTCTTGCTGCATCGGTAAAACCAGCAGCTTTAATTTCCCCAAACCTTCAGGAGTTTGTAACGGCTTTGCGTCCGATTCCTCGGCAGGACGTCGACAACTCCACCGGACGCTTCTCCGTCTTCAGCAAGGAGAACTACACCGAGCTGCACATTTCCAACCTGGACATCAACCTGGACCCGGGCGAGTACATGTGCAACGCCACCAACATCATCGGCAGCCACAACGAGAAGTTGGTGCTGAGGGTCCGCAGCCTGCTGGCGCCGCTCTGGCCGCTGCTGGGCGTTCTGGCTGAGATCATCATCCTGGTGGTCATCATCGTTGTTTACGAGAAGCGCAAGAAGCCGGAGGATTTACAGGACGGTGAGTCAGCAGTGGTGATGAGCAAGCATCAGGTGTGAGGCTTTAGGGAGCTCAGTTTTAGTTTTTTTTTTTTTATATTAATTTGAACATTTTAGCATTTAGAGCAGCTTTCCTTGCTTGTTTTCTAGAGGAGTCACTTAACGCTGCAGCTGCAGTCAATAATTTATCCCGGTCAGGTAGACAAAACACGGACACTGAAGGCTGCACCTTGTCACAACAGTTTCATCCATTTAATATGAATGAGCAACCTGATCCTGCAGGCTTGCAGATGTGGACTTTTTCAATTATTAATTTATTTCCAGGGAAGCTGCGGCTTTAAAAGCTTCTGCAAACTTAACCAGAGTAACTCGTCTTTCAGCTGCTTCAGTGCCAACAGGTGACTCTCTAATATTAGCTACTTTGCTTTTGAGGACAGAATAAATTATGCATTAATGGTATTCGAGCGACCTTTTCCCCTCAAACAGAATTTTGATATTGTCTCACGCTGATCAAATGCGACATGCAGGGAATCGGCGAATCAGGCAGCGCACAGAAAAACATAAACTACGATTAACGAGCTGCTGAATTTAGGAATGTTACGTTTTTATCAGATACGATTAATCAGATCAATCAATTTTGGAAATATTCATCGACTAATTTAGGAATTACCTGGAGTCCATAGTTCAAAAGAGCCATTTATTATACAAACATTTTGTCTGGAAATATGTTCTGCACGGAAGAACTCAAGTGGCATTTTTAGCTTCACCTTTTCAAAATCTGTCAAAAAATATCATGTTAAACACCTTTTGATAACCACTTATTAATTAAAAAAGTCAACAACAGAAACTGAATTAATGTTTAGCAAAGCAGAATTAAGCCTGACTTGTTCACATTTTTAGCTACAGATGAATCCTTTGATAAAAGAATGTTGTGTTGCTACAAAATCTAAATTTAATATTTAAAACAGGAATTAAGTTATTTTATTTGCTTGCATCTTGTAATAGCGAAGTGCAGAAACAGGTAGGGGAGGGGCAGCATGTCACCACTTTGAAATATTGAATACAAGCAGATTAATGATCTTGATCTGGTGAATGGAAAATGTTTGTTTGGTTTTTTTTTCTTGCTGAAATGCTCAGGATTGTTTTTTTTTTTATTTAAATAGAAATTTCTCAGAACTTTGTGTTACAGAAATAATTAAAACTGTTTATTTGAGTCTATCAGCTGCTGAATGTTTTAACAGACTGCTGTAATATCTCCCGTCTTCCTCCTCCTAAATTGCGTAACCTAAACCGCGTTCGTGGTAAGTGTGAGACGTTGCATGCTGCCTGAATTTTAATGCATCTCATCTTCCTCCTCTTCCTCCTCCAGCTTCTGCTGGATTTTTTTAAGTTTTATTTTTCAAACTAATCTCTCCTGAAGCGTGTGCTGCGTTTCCAGTGAAGTGGAGATGTTTTGTTTCTCTCAGTTCGTTCTGCTGTCGCTGTTTCATCCTGTGAACTGATGGACTCCTGTTGAGGCTGATGGACTCGTGCTTATCCACGCATGACAGCAGTCTAGAATCGTTGCATGTCGCTGCTTACATCTGGACGTTTTGCACATGTGCACACGGGTGGAGGGCAAAAACATTCTTTCACTTGGAGATGGAGGTATTATTGATTTACTCCTCCAAAGTAAAGCAGAAAAACTGGCAAAGAACAACTCAAAACCACTCGTGAAGTTCTTCTTTTCTGGCTCTCTGTCGGCTACGTTACACGCAGACGCGTTGCCACAGCAACCGGCTGACAACAGACCTACTGCTCTGCTGGGATTCGACACGGAAAAACATGCAAACATTTCCCTCTCAAAGAACAGAACATTCAGTCCGTTACAGTGTCACGTTTTCAAGCCTGGTGTTTATTTGGTGATTATTGATAAGTGATCATCTGAAGGCGTCGGTGGTCGATCAGCTCATTTGAACAGCTGCTCTTCCTACGATCAGTCAGAACTGCTGTGTGGTTCGGCTTTTTTTAATTTAAGTTTTGGTTTTCCATAACTTTTTGTTAGAGTTTCACACAAAGTTCATGTCCACATTCAGCTCTATCAAAGAGAGAGAAACGCAACAGAAACAAATAAATAGATATTTTAACTGAAGCAAAACGGAGAGAGATTTCACATCCGCATGTTAAGGTTGTCAAAGTCAAGCCAGCATGTCTGACCTACTTCCCTCTCCTGCTATTTTATCTTAATTAAAACGTTTTACCGACTTGTGGAGTGTGATGACCTTTGAACCTTGTTTTCTAGTTGTAGTGTTGACATTTATGAGCAAAGCACTGAATCCTCTCTTCTTGTATTTATTATTTAAGGTGTTTTTAGCTAAAACCAATGCTAGTCATCGTCGGGTTGCAGGTTTTTGCCCTCCAGCAGGGAGTCGCGTTCAACGTGTCTAATATTTAAAATCTGCATTTTGACTGTGTGTAGATGTTTTTCTTTTATTAATTGTGAGTGATTTAATCAGTTTTTTTCGTTTTAGCGTGTGTTTTTATGCTGCCTCTTCGCTCCATCAGTCTGTATTATTATTTCAAGTTAAACTCGTGTTATTTCATCACCATCTTCACTGTTATTTTATTCATTTTCTGCTCCTCATTTCTCCGTTTTTCTCCCTGTTGCTGCAGATGATGACCTAGCTGGACCAGTGTAAGTGCCAACATTCGGCCTGTGCTACCTTATCTGTGTTAAGCTTTGTGAAGTAGTGTGTGTTTTGTTGTAGATTATCCTGATGGATCTCACTGTAAATGGTGTCCTCAGATCTGGGTCACAGAACATACGGTTGCAGTATTACTGTTTCAGATGTCGAATAAATCCCTGGATTGTAGATGTTAGAGTGGAACATGCCTGAGCTGATTCATCTACAATATTGACAAGGAGATAAATGTGTTTTTAGGTTGCTAAAGGTTTATAAAAATAGTGGTTGGTGATTTAGACTTATTGTTTTATTATGATATTTTGTGGTATTATTGTGAAAATTATAAAAATAATGAGGAAAAACTACTTATTTCTTTCTATGAATACAACAAAGATGCAAAAATCTCAATTTGTAATGCGCTACTTTAGGACACCAGTCATGTAAAGAAGTGCGATTAATATCATGTTTTCAAATTTATCGACATTTACTGAACAAACGGTGGAGATAAAAGTAAAATTAATGATCCCAACAATACAGAGAACTTGGGGGCGATTTAAATATGATTAATGGGAATTTGTAGTCATGACGATTAATCAGAATTCTTATCAGAATAAGAATTTTATCACGATAAATGATTAACGATACAATAAATTATCACCGTACTATTTGGGATTTAACTTTGAGTTAAAGTATCATTTTTTTGCCAGTACATCTAAATAGCAAAAGGGATAAATAATTTCAGTTGCAACTGTAAAAAAAATATATATATAAAGATGATGTTCATCTATAACGTTACATTTTCTTAAAGTGTAAAAACCTCAATTCCCTAAAACTATAGAACTAAAGCACTGATATGATATAAAGAGGATATTTTTGATACATTATAACATTTTCTATTCATTCTAAAAGGGGACAAAATATTACAAAAACAAACCCAACAGGTTTAATATGAGGTCTGCACTGCAAAGGCACAAAATGTCTCTATTTTTATCTAGTTTCTAGGGAACCATCTTGGTGCCAAAACTAACTTTGTTATAAGTGAACAAGAAATGGTACTTTTTTTTGTCTATATTCAAGAATTATTTACTTAAAACAAGCTCCTATATCTTGTTGAATAGTTGCTTGTATTTTTGTCTTGGCTCAAGTATATAGAAATAGTAGAAACTTGACCAAAAATACTTGGGTTCATTTTGTGTTTTTTCAGTGCTCTTCAAAAAGAAACTAGAAAAACTTTTTTCCATTTTCTGGATGTTCCTACTTTAAATGTTGCCTTAAAACAGCTATTTTTTCTGTTTTATTCTGAGATTTAAATGTGCTATTTATATTTCTAATAAATGCAAGATGACGACTGACTGTTGCTTATTTTCTGTTTAAGGAAAACTAATTCGACCAACAACCACAAAGACAAGAATCTCCGTCAGAGGAACACAAACTGAGAAACCTGTCTGAACAGTAAGTGTTTTATTCCTGCTGGAAGTCATTTTCATGATCAGCCAAGAGATGCAATGAGAAAAGCAGCTGATTTTTAGCTTAATTTTACCAACAACCAGTCAGGAAATTACACTTCTTTTTTAATCAATTGGAAAATAACAGTTTAAAAAGTCACAGGATTTGAACATGTCATGTTGTACAAGGCTGGAGGCTAATCTGCTTATTTCTTAGAGCTGGACACTGACAGAAATAGGAGACGATGTTGGAGGGTAGCGGTAGAAATGCTCACGACTGGGCAAAGAAGGAGGGAAGAAATCAGACATTTGTTGCTGCTTGATTTTTCTCAGACGCGGCTTGACGTTTATGACTGAGTCAGTTTTTGGTGCGTCAGTCACATTGAGTCACCGAAGACGACGAGTTCAAGTCAACTTCTAGGAATTGTCTTCTTGATCGCACAATCTGGCCCGGCTTTAAAGGGGACCTTTTGCACAAAACTCACATTTTGCACATTTTTGTAATTCCATTGGTGTTTCTGCTGCTTCTAAAATCAGCCCAAGCGTAAAAACAAGAATAACTAAAAGGATAGAAAACACTCGGCCATTTATGGCTATGAGTTTGTTTTTTGATATCTGGAAAACAAAACAAGCCGTTTTTTAAAAAAAAATCTCCCAACCCCAGCCCCGTTACCGAGCAACCCCAGCCGAGCCCAGCCCCGTTACCTAGCAACCCCAGCCGAGCCCAGCCCCGTTACCTAGCAACCCAAACGGAACTCCTGCATGTTTGGTCATCTGGTAGGCCTTCATTAACCTGTTTATGGAAGCTGAATAGTGCCTTCATTTAATCCTTTTGTGCTTGTAAAAGTTTAATTTAAGAAATGTAGATATTTTGAAAGTCTCAGATTTAAACTGAGGAAATATTTTCTGTATAATAAACGCAGGGAGATTGCTGCTGATATCTGTATCTTATTTTCAGTCAATAATTAATAAGTAATTTTGATTTTAAAAAAAACCTACTCATTCCACATGTGAAATATGTGTCGACTTTTTGTCAATATGAATCAGTTATTTGCATAAAACACCCTCCCATATCTTGCTGAAAAATCACCTATAAGGTAGTGTCTCATTTTTCAGTCTTTGCACTAGAAACTATTTAAACTATATAATGCTATTTCAGAGAACATTTTTTATTTTTCTTAGCTCCTTTTAAATAATTAATGAACACTCATGGTAGTAATGTTGGAATTAATTTTGTATGCAGTTCTTATATATTGTTATAGTTCATAAAGAGAAGCTAGAATAAGTTACACCCGTAATCGTCAGGCGACGCTTGTTCTCAATGTGACACTGGAAGATGATAATCTGCATTAAAGATGCTGGTTTAATTATCTAAATCTTCTCTCTGTTTGCAGGTCTCATTAATCATGTATTGACCATATGAAGGTAAACAAGACGGGACTCCATAGCTGTCACTCATAAATGTATCTGCCATTAGAGGAGTGGTTGTGCGGATCAAATGAGGCATGCCTTATTATTTTAACGTGAGGATGTGAGACATGAAGCTACTCAAACCATGATAACCATTGTTGCTGCATGCGGTTGTTGTTTGAGTTTTTTTCCTGCTTAATCGCTAATTTTATATTTTTACAACTTATAAAATAATGCATGCGAAATGTTGACCTTCTGTTTGATACAGAATTGGCTTTCTTCCTGTTTATTTCTTATTATCATTCTTATTATTTCATTTTATTTTTTTTTCTCCTGAGGTTGTGAAAACTGTACTGTGAAAAACAAAAACCCTGCAATGTAAAAGAAAAGATCACCTTAATCCGGTATGACAGATGTGTATAGTTTTATCATTCTTCTGCATACCAGTAACTCATTTTATTATATCATATAAATGTATATAAAATATATGTATATCACATTTAAGGGCTTTGCAGTGTCCCTCTAAAGCTGTTAAGGGTTTACTTTACTTCATGTATGTACTGTATGTAATAAATCGCTATAATTATGTATCAGACCACCATTTAATATATAGATTATTCATATCATATGATGCACTTAAATGTTAAGAATAACGACAAAATGTACAAATCTACTTTAGGAAATATGTTACGAATCATTCTAACATATTATTTTGTATTCATGTGTATTGTATAGCATGGCTATTATCCTATGCAATTATTATCCATATCAGTATATTGAAAGTCATTGCAGCTTCTGGTTCCTCTGTGACAAAGCTTTAAACTAGTAGGATCACCGTAGAGCATCGACGGCATATTTACACAGCTGCATGAGTTTTCATCAGCTGGCATGGGAGGCAGCGAAAGAGAGAGAGAAAGAAAGAGAGAGAGAGAGCGCCATGTCAGAGCCGACACGTTTCCCAGAACTTCAACTCATTTTTAACAATAAATATATCAAGACAAACAAACTCTGTGGTGTTTTCTTCAAGCAGTTCTCATATATAGCATATATATATATATATATATATATATATATATATATATATATATATATAAATAACTGTTAATATGTTGTTTGGAATAACCTTGTGAAAATGTGTGGAGAGGAGCACCATCTAGTGGCATCACGAGGAAATTACAGCTGGGGAGAGCAGCGAACATGAAGGCTATTTCTGAAGTTACACATTAAAACATGAACAATATTTTATTTTATTTAGCTCGTTATAAAAAAAACAAAAGTTCAGTCCTATTTTAACCATGTCATTCATGCCTTTACAAATGTCAAAGTTCCAAAAATAAATATTTAAATTGGAGCTAAATATTTAAATATTTAACTTTCAAAATAGAAAGCTAAATATTTAATTCCAAAATAGATATTGAAATTGGAGGTAAATTTTGGAAGCTAAATATTTAACCTTCAAATGAAATATTGTCAGAAAGCCAAATATTTAGTTTTCAAAGTAAATAATTCCAAAAGAAATTTTTAATTTGGAGCTAAATATTTTTTCAACTAAAAGTTTAGTTCAGAAAGCAGCTTTTATATTTTCAAACTAAATATTTTAGCTCCAAATATTTATTTTCTAGCTAAATATTTAGCTCTAAGCAAAATATTTTCCAAAGTAAACATGCAATTTCAAGCAAAACATTACATTTTTTAACTAAATATCTATTTTCAAACCTAAATATTTAACTTACTAGCTATATATTTAGAATACTAAATATTTAAATATCAAAATAAAAGCTGGTCTATGTCATTTCCTCCATTAGCGGGACTGTTTTCCTGCAGCTCTCCCTGTGAAAACACGTGGAGAAGAGCGCCCTCTAGTGATGCTGTGAGGGATTTACAGCTGTCAGATTGATGAGGACCAACAAAGTGTGAGAACATATTTGGATCTTGGAGGGATCAAAATACACAAAACGATCCTTTTTCATTTTGTTTTCACCTTTACTAAGTTACTTAGAGAGAAAACCAATAAAGGGTTTAACTGATGGAGGAGAAAATGAAGCTTTAATCATTTTGATGTCTCTTTCAGGGTGCATGATTTCACAGATGGAGATCTGATGAACTTCAGGGTGTCGTACCAGAAATTAAAGCCATAAGTTTTATCGTGCTGTTTGTATGTAATTTATTAGCAGAGCTCAGGTGTTAAAACATTCAGCTGTGACCAAAACACAGAGGTTTGTTAGAGGACATTAGGAAACAAACTTCACCATAAACGCCAAACACCAGAGCAAGTAGCTTACGGGAATAAAGATTTAGAGAAATTTGACTCACAATTAGGTTATAAAACAAATGGACTTTATATCTGAAATGAAATCCCTGTTGAGGATCATGGACTAAATGGACTAATTAATTTCTGCTGCCTGTCATGATGTTCTGTTTGAAGAGGACCCGAATGCAGAGAGTAGATTTGAAGATTTAATTTAAAGAAAAGAAAAAAAGGTTTTACAAATAGCGAAGGGAGAACAGGGAGCCAGAGGAGAACAAAAACAAGAAGCATGATGGGGCGAACAAAATCCAATTTAACAGAAGGAACTAATAATCAATTCAAGGAAAAAATAAACATAAATGAGTCACTGAGAAAAGACTGAACTAAAGTAAAATAGAAACCAGACTGATGTAATCATAATGAGAAACTAAGGAACACAATAATAACCAAAAGCAACTTAACATTTTTAACTTTACATTTAGCTTGTAGGTCAAAATGTGGCAAACAAGTAAAATGAATTAAAATGATAAGAATCAAGCAGGGGGAAAAAAAACACTAATTGTTGATTTTGACAGGGTTGACTCAGGTTTATTATTAATATTATGCTTTTTAAATCTCTAATTCACATTGAAACTGTATTAGATCTCAGCGTTGGTGCCAGTTGTTTAGCTGGTAGAGATAGAAATTAGATTTCCAAGTGAATCCTGAGCTCCAAGGCAGGTTTTCCATCAGAGGTGGGCAGAAGTAGCTCTATTTTATATTTTCACTCAAGTAAAAAAGTTTACTCAAGTACCGAGCAACTGATCAAATGATCATTTATTTAATGTTTGAAAATTAAAGTGACATAAAAGCTAAGTGGAAATTTTAACAATCAAAGTGGCAATAATTCATGAAAATAACAAAAAATACAAAATTAGACTGAATAAAATGTTTCTAAATCAGTTTATTTCAATGTGAAATTTTAACAGAAACGTCAGGTGCTTTTCATTCAGAGTGTAGAGAAAACAGACATTTTACTCAATTAAAAGCAGAAATACTTCCTTATAAAATCACTCAGGTAAAAAGTTACATTTACTCAGTTAAAAGTAACTGAGTAAATGTAACGAGTTACTCCCCAACTCTGTGAATTATTGCCCTGGCAGGGTGGGGTGGGGTGGGGTGGGCGCATCCCGTCTCCAATGGCAACCCGATAGATCAGCTCCATCGATATTGGCGTTATTGGAAAGCAGGAGGCTTTTCGGGGAGGATCAGCGACGCGCGGTGGCTGTCTGTGCCAGGCGCGTGCGCGCGTGTGCGTGTTCACCTTGCACTGAGGGAGCTCGGGTATTTCGGAGAGGTGGAGATGCTGCTTTGTCATTGAGGACCTCAGCAGCAGCATCAGCAGCAGCAGCAGCAGCAGCAGCAGCAGCAGCAGCATCAGCAGCATTATTCTCCCACTCCGGCACGTCCGACGCTCAGCATGCTGCATCCTGATGCGCTCCCGGCCGGCCGCGCTCTCTCCGTCTCTCTCTGCCCACCTGGATTTTCTGGCGTTTCTCGTGTTTTTTCCAGCCCGGTATGTGCGTGTTGACTGAAGCGGCTGCATACCGTCGACTCGTGTCAATGTTTGAGCCGGAGGAGAGCGGCACGTCCCAAGTGTCAGAGAAGATACGAGCCATCCTGCGGATGCGCTGTTGCTGCTTTGCCTCCAGCGGGAGCCCCACTGTGTGAGATCCATGATTTATCCCTCTGTTTTCTGGGGCTGTCCGTAGAGAGCACCCGCTTCTTTCTCCTCTTCCTCCTCCTCCTCTTCTTCTTCTTCTTTTCATAAATAAAAATGGAAAGGTTCCAGTCTTCCATGCGCAAACGGCTCTACAGCTTGCCGCAAAACATTGTGCAAAAGCCCACAGTGACTGACAGTGAAGGAGACAGCGGCGACAAGGACACCAGGAGGAAAAGTATTCGGCTAAAACATTTTTCCTCTCTGTCTCCCGCAAGCAGTTGCAGGAGCGTGGAGGAGGCCAGGAGCGAAGACTTGGACAGGGACGTTTCAGGGCTGAAGACCAACTTGAACGGGGACTGCCGCTTTTTCCGGAGCAGCATCTCTTCCATCACCGGGAGGCATCCTGCGGGCTCGGATCCAGCGGAGCAGCGGTGCCTCCTGCCGGAGACGGACGCCGGGGCCAGCGAGAGTTCACCCGGCGAGCCGGGGGCCCCGGACCGGGCGGCGGGCGGGCTGCAGGGCGGCGCACCCGGGCAGCCGTCCGTGTTCGACCAGTCAACTTTCATCAAGTTGGAGGGCGCGGACCAGATCATACCGGAAGATGACCGACTGTACCAGGCCGGCTTCATGCACCGACAGTTCGGGGCGATGCTCCAGCCGGGAGTCAACAAGTTTTCCCTGCGGATGCTGGGCAGCGAGAGGGCCGTGGAGCATGAGAGGGAACGCGTGAAGTCCGCAGGCTTCTGGATCATCCACCCGTACAGCGATTTTAGGTAATTTATTACCACAAAAGATGAATTTATGGGCTCTGTTGATTCAGTCAAAGAGTTATTACATCTGTTGTAATAACAGAACATGATCAGGAGACTAAACTCCTGAAGAATCGGGCTAGTGCTGAAACGACTAATTGGATTATTGGCGATTAATCGACTGTTAAAGTAATCAACAACTAATTTAGTAATAATAAATGATTACCTGGACTCAAGAAACCATCCAATGTATGAAAGAACAACTTACTGAGAGGCAATTAAGCCGAAATTGTACAAAAAATATTAAAACATTTATAAAACCATTTTCTGTCAATATATTCTCCCCAAAACTCCGCAAGTGGCAGTTTTAGCTGCACTTGGTTCAAATTCTATGACAAAAATATCTTATTTAATCTGTTAATCCAAAAAACTAATAAACAAATTACCACGACACTGTATTGATGTTAAATCAAGATGTTGACGTTAGTCGTAATTTTTATTTATTTTTATTTTTGCTGCGGATTCATCTGTTGCTACAAATAATCAAGCGTTTATTTTCTTTTTCAAAAAAGGAATTGAACAACTTGTTTATTTGCACACCGTTTGAAGAAGGTTAGAATCGGCCAATATTCTTTTATCCGATTAATCAATTAATCGTTCAAATGATTGATTAATCAATAACAAAAATAATCGTTTGCGGCAGACAGGTGGGGGGAAGTCGGAGTATCTTGAGAAAACCTGAATACGTGGGAAGATTTGAGCCCAAGACGAATTTACATCGAAGCTGCAAAGCCATGCAAGAGCAATTATTACCAGCAAACATTTGAGGCAACAAAAAGGACTTCCTCTGCAAACACAATCCTCTTAAATTCTGCCGGTCACTGTGCCGCTTTTAAAGCACATAAACAGGGCGTAAGCTCTTCTTGTGTCCAGCCTGGAGATGTGTGGGCGTGCATGTGCACAGGAGCAGCGCAGCTATCCAACCCACCAATTTTCTTATCAGCTTTTTTATGCCTTCATTACACTCATCCCTCATAATTCCCTAATTTTCCCAGCCGCGCTGCATCATTTCCCCGCTCGACCGGATGTGTTTCACCACCATCAAGGGATTTTCATGACATTTAACCTTGAGGTTCACTGTCATCATATTGTACGCCGATGTGTGTCACTGCAGTTTTTTGTTTTTTTTTTGCACTCATCTGAATTGCATTTTTTTTTTTTTCTGTGTTTTCAAGCGGTGGATTACAGAAAGCGCAGCGGCGGCTTGGAAATGGGGTAATCAAAGTAGGGTAACATGACCATTCAAGATATTAGAAGCCACATCAGTGCAGATTATTACAGCACAATTAGTCTAATGGAGCGGAGTCGGCGTGGACCGGGAGGGGACACACCACAGGACGCAGACAGACACACAGACTGAACAGACAGACAGACAGACAGACAGAGACACACAGACACACAGGCAGACTGACAAACACACAAACAGTCTGACACACAGACACATGGACAGACAGACAGACAGACAGACACACAGACAGACAGACAGATGATGCAGAGTAAAAACAGAGAGATTGAAATGGGAATGATGCGGTGAGGAATCAGGCCGTCCAGCTGTTAACTCTGAACTTGTGCTGTGAGGTGTTGTTGTTACTTCAGGGTCTCTTTGGGTCACATTTTGTATCAGGACGGGTTTTTTATTTGTTTTAGGCTCCTGGATCAAATTCTTTTCAGCCTTTTAGTGTTGCAGCTCTAAAGATTATATCTGGATTTTGGTTTTATATTTTTTGGCTTTTATCAGTGGGAGCCTGGGAAGTTCTGCTGCTGCTGCTGCTGCTGCTGCTGCTGCTGCAGACATTCGTCTTCATTTATGGGAAAATATAAAAAGATCAGCGAACACAGACTGAGTCAGCGCAACATGGTGGAATAAATACAGCGCTGTGAAAACAAACCTCCCCACTCCACACATCTTCAGTTTTTACTTTTTTCTTTTTTTATCCAAATGCTTCAGACCACCACGGTTAAAGACAGAACTGGACAAACAGTATGACTGGAAAACTTAACGTTTCATATCAGTCGATATCAATAATTATTGATTTGCTTTTTGTTTCAAAAATATGAAATATCACCAAACTGGTGGTGTGACCTTTCCTGTTTTGTCCACAGTTTTTACTCCGTGATGTTTGTTATTTTAAAGCAGTTATGAGGCAAAATATGAAACTGCTCCTGCGCACGTTTCTCAGCAGGTTGTTGCTAGGTAACCACCAGTCACTCAGCAAGTTGTTGCTAGGTAACAAATCAGTGTTGCTAGCAACACTGATTTGGTATTGAGTATAGGTTGAGCAGCTAAAGCATTTCCTCGGCCTACATCTCCCAGAATGCTGTGCAGTTCTAGATCAGAGTTCAGTGAATATTCTGTCAGATGTAGCATCTACTAATATTGATCTGGTGTCTATCGGGATGTATATATTGTTATTGATTTACTGTTTAGCTCCATTTAAAGATACTGTATATAAACTATTTCTGTATAGAGTATTTCACCCCTGAACCTAATGACTTTGGCAGCAGCAACAGTGAGTCTTTTACATCCCAGTGGAAAAAGTTTGGTTCTCTCTGGTTTGCAAAACTGATTGGACTGAGTATCTCATTTATATTTAAGCAAAGGCTTTGACTAGGCCACTCAGAAAGCTTCAATATGTTTTGTTTGAGCCATTCAGAGGTGGACATCCTGGTGTGGTTTGTCCTGTATCATTGTCCTGTTGCGTTTGAGCCAAGTTATTATAGATAACTAAAACTAATGAAATAACAAAAACTGACATTGAAAAAACTAATTAATGCAGAAAAACTTTAACTGGAACTATGTAGTCCATTTATAAAACTAACTGAAACATACTGAACATATTATAGACACAATATGCTTTGTTTTAATTCTTAAAAAAAAATTCTATTTTTATTCTTGAAATTAGAAATAAAACTGTATTTTTTTTAATAAATAAATCCCTGAATTTATCTTTTTTTCCCCCCAAAAGCTGATGTTACATTTATGCCTTTAACTAAGTTTTATTTCATTGGCCTGAGGGTGAAAATGTTTCACTGCTGACCAAGTATTTTATGGTTTCACTTGAATAATATAAGAAGCTTTTAGTCAAAATAAACGAGCCAATAATCCCTTAACATTGATGAAAAGCTACCAGTTTCATTGGCCGATTATTTCACTTATAACATGGGAAAAATGTCTTGTTATAAGAGAAATGATCTGCTGTTGGATCTTTAGTTTTCCAGCATGTTAGCAACACAAAAAGTAAAGAATAAAATGTAAAGGTGTTTTTTTCCCCAGCAGTGCATGTTGTGTATCTTTTCGTCTGGTACACTAGAGAACTAAACGCTGTCTGTGGTCGCAGGAGCAGACAAACTGAACTGGCACGCTCTGCAAATATGTTTAATATGATTGCTGGAGGGCCTGAGCCGCAGTACAGGTGTGTGTTAAGCCACTGAGCTGCATGCAGGCTGTTCTGCTTCAGCTGCGATCTGCCAGTGAGAGATAAGTATCTCTGGTACAAATGTGATCCCTTTTTTCAGCTGTCCTGATTGATCTAAGCTCCTTTCACCATTTTAAGCCTTGTTGTGTTCACTTTGCCTGTTACTCCCCTGACTTTGCGCTGTCTTAACGTAGCTGCACGCTAACCCAGATCTTGCCAGATTCCTCGAACGACCGTGAGCTTTAAGAGCTGTTTTAGCTGGAAGTCCTCGCATCAGAAAGTGTCTCCCCACGCCACCGTGTTGCATGCTGGGAGCCCGTGAACCAACAAGTATTGCACGGCCCACTTCAGACCTTTATTTTTATTAATTTATTTATTCTTCATCCAGCTGTTCTGCAGCTCTGTGACACGGGGCTGAGCTGTAATGCTAACTACTTAACATCTGGCTGATGGGAGCTGACTTCTGGAGATGACATGGATTCCCAGGAGATAACGGTGGATTTAGCCAGAGTGGGGACGTGCAATTAGGACCAGTGTGTCAGCGCGGAGACAACGGGCCAGATGTGGAGAGGAATGCAAATGCTTTGTTTGGCAGAGAACAACAGAAAGCTGATTAGGACAAATGGTCTCCATCCCCAGCGCTGGTTCCTACGTTTCGTGCAGGTTCTAAATAATTAAATTCAAGATAAAGAAGTTGAAGCTGTTCTCTTCTCTGCTTGTAGTGGAGGCTTAATGACTGACCAGCAGGGCAGGGATTCACATTCAACCGTTGCTAAGCTGCCGCAGCGGGACCTTCAGCGAAGGCCGTAACCTTATCAACTTTGTATCGTGGCTAACCCCGTTCTTTAGCTCCGAGCCGAAATGTCTATGTAAGGTCAAAATGTCACTCCATAAATCCATAAAAACTTTTAGTTTTTTCTCCATATTCTAGAAGCATCTTCATGTGGGGTATAAAACTGCAGCCTGAAGTGACCCAGTTCCGACCCAGGACTTTCTAAATTCTTGTTGAGTTTGATGTTGTGTTTCTGGGTTGCAGGTTTCCTTAAGCTCATCTTTACACTTCCACCCCGTTGCGTTAAAATTTACGGCATGCTGCATTTGATTGATGAGATAAACTTATGCATTCTCGCTCTGATCGTCCTGCTCTTGCATTTCAAACCTGCTGCAGTTCCTGAGTTGACAGCCTTGTTTCTTTGCAGACTATTATTATTATGATCTGCTTGTCTGTGTAAACTGGCTTGGATGGCAGCGCCGCAGCAGGTTGGCACGTTTCGAAAGCCCTTCATCTGAAGAATATCTGCAGTCGAATGGCTGATTTTAGATTCTTCAAATTTTGTACCAGATCCACAAACTGTCTTTCTGAAGCCCTCAAGCAGAAAATTTGATCCAGTTTAGGTTTTAATAATGGCCAAAATTTAATTCTCAGTAATTTTTTTATTCTTTCGATGTAAAACGATACATTAACTGAATTGTTGTGTAAGCGTTTGATTTGTGTTTGATTAACTATGAAGTGCTGAAGATAATTATTAATAAAACTAGTCATTTAGATCATCATAAAATAAAACACAAATAGTTTTTAATCTCCGCTGTTTTTCTATGAATGTTTGTTTCCACAGAACTGTAGATAAATGAGTGAATTTGCAAACAAATACAGAATAAACAACTTATTTTTATCTGTATTTCTTGTCTACCTGTTTTGTTTTGTATCTTGTTCCACAACCACAAAATGCTACATTTCTCGTGCCTTTTTGCTGGAGTTTTGCTTGTTTAATGTAGAGCAGCAGGTCCAGCTCAGACTTCTCACATTCCCATCCCATTTCCTCTTTTTCCATGAACCTTCTGGGTGCTAACGGCGTATTTTGCAGTCGGTGGGTGTCTCCATGCGACGCGTGCGTCCTGGCAGGTCTCTCTCTTCACGCCGGGGTTTGTCCTGAACATTTAGCGGTGCCAGAACTCCAGCTGGACTGATTAGAGGTTAATTAGGTCTCAGAAATGGACCAGACCTGCGATCTCACACAAAACCAGGCCTGTCAGAAAAAAGCTTGACATGTTCAAGCTCCCTTTTCCCATAAAAGACTGAATTGTTCCTGTGAGTTTAGATGCAAAGTAAATATTAGAATAATATCCAAACTTTAATTTGATGGTAAGATTATTTTTATCAAGATGCGAGAGAGGACTAAGCAAATTCCTCCGTCCTATTTGATGATTATGTTTAAACTAACGAGGCAATTAGTTCAGTTTTTGTCATTTATTAAAGGTTTAAAAGCAGCAACGTTATTTTTTACTGCAATAACTTCTGGGCCAACTTATCGGGAAGGAAAGTTTAAAGGCATGAGTTTTATTCCCCCCACTGTCTGCAGGTTTTACTGGGACCTGACCATGCTTCTGCTGATGGTAGGAAACCTCATCATCATCCCCGTGGGAATCACCTTCTTCAAGGACGAGCACACGCCGCCATGGATCGTCTTCAACGTCGTGTCGGACACCTTTTTCCTCCTGGACCTCGTTCTCAACTTTCGCACCGGCATCGTTAAGGAGGACAACACGGAGATCATCCTGGACCCGCACCAGATCAAGGTCAAGTACCTGAAGACCTGGTTCGTTGTGGACTTTGTCTCCTCCATACCTGTGGACTACATCTTCCTCATCGTGGAAACTCGCATAGACTCAGACTTTTACAAGACGGCCCGGGCCCTGAGGATCGTCCGCTTCACCAAGATCCTGAGTCTGCTGCGGCTGCTGCGCCTCTCCAGGCTCATTCGCTACATCCACCAGTGGGAAGAGGTAGATCTTCCCTTTGCTATCCGCCCTGATCTAACGGTTCCATAAACTGTCTGAAATGTTGCTAACAATAGCAAGAAAGCTGCAGAGCTGTTAACAGTGCAGATGTGACCTCTGGTCTGCTCTGTCAGTCTTTTGCTCTCTCACTGCAGAGCAAAACTGGACAGTGGTTGATATTTACAATCTGCTGAGGTAGAAAAGATTAGCGGATAAGATCGGCTAAGTATCGGCCGATGAATAACATCCAGAATTAAGGAAATCGGCACAGATAAATCAATTCACACCTAATTTTAGGCAATAGAAAAGCTTATAAATTGAAACCTTATGAAGGCTTTTGAGCCTCTGCCTTTCGGTTTCACTCTGTGTTTTAACGGTAGCTGCAAGTCGATGCTGTATTTAAGGAATCTTTTTCTTACTATTTTCTATTGCTTGTGCACTAAGGATGGAAACTATGAACTGACTTACAGTTAATTGAACTGACTTATAAGATTCAGATTAGTTCAAAATGACTAAACATCCGCTGAATGATGAATAAAAATCTTATGTCTTAGACCCAAAGTCAGTCCTTATTTTAAAACTCATAAAATTATGAAACATTTTGCCCTGATGGAAAGATGGTGATTCCTCTTTATGCCAGACAAAACTCAGGTTTTTAAGAAATGGCCACTTATCAATTTATTGTTAGTTAATCTATAAGATTGAGCAACTTTAGATTAACTTGTTAATTGATAACTTGCAGCTCGACTGGAAGCAGTTAGGCTTTTTTCTTTAGATCAGGAAAGCAACAAGCGCTTGCTGCTTCGAGATAATAGTGTTTTAGTGCGGCTGGTTTCTGACTTCTGGTTTTTGTAAAGCTTTGATAAGCTGGTACTGATTTAATGACATTCCTATTTTCCTCTCTTTTTTAATCAATCGTGGGATGGATACTGGTGCAAAAAACATCGTCTTTTTAGAGCTTTACAGTTTCAAAACCTCTACAATTTTCCATAATACTGTCTCTAAAATCCTGAGATGCTATAGAATCGATGAATCAATTTTATTTATAAATAACTCAGTAAATTACCATTACTATGATTGGGTACTGTCCAAAAAGAAACCAAGGATTATATTTTTGTCTATTCTCTATTAGTTAGACTGCAGGGGAATCCTCAGACCACTCTGTCAGGAAGTGGAAAATACAGTTTATATTATTTTAAAATCCATCCATCCATTACCTTTCGCTTAATCCAGAGGCAGCAGCCTAAACGGAGAGGCCCAGACTTCCTTCTCTCCAGCCAATTGGGTCAGTTCATCTGGGGAATCCCAAGGGGATCCCAGGCCAGCCGAGGAACATAGTTCTGGGTCTTCCAATGAGAGAAACTTTCCCTGCAGGGAAACGCCTCCATTACACTGTGATTTCATATCATTTTGAAATTTAGACAAACATGATCACCTAAAAGACATTTTGAACTGGTTTTTACATGTTCCATTGCCAGTTGATGTAGTTAGCAGCACAAAACCAGTTGACGGTATGTCCGAGAACAGAGGTTCCCAGACAGTATTAGCTTCTGACATAGGCTGCAAAATATGAAAATAAACGTAAACTTTTTGAATGTTTGTCTCATTTTTATTCACTATCCAATGGGATTGGACAATAAATCAATAGCAATATCTATCATGATAAACACCTGATCAATATCAATAGTTAATACCTTTTATAATTAGTCAATCTTTTCACTGAACTCTGATCCAGGTAAACAAGGCTGGAGGAATCGATCAGCTCTCTCTCTCTCTCTCTGTGGTTACCTAGCAACTCGCTCATTCTTTTGTTGCCAAGCAACAACCTGCTGAGTAACTGGCACAGCAGCAGTTTGAGGTTTTCGCCATCGTGCTTCATAAATGCTTAATAATACACAACAACAGAGTGGAGTGAAAACGGTGGATAAAACAGTAAAGATCACATCACCAATTTCAGATATATAAAAAAAAATCTAATCAATAATTATAACATTACACTATCTTATATCTTATAGTGATTAAAAAACAGGTTATATAAAAAAATGTAATTAAAAATATAATTATGATAAAAAAATGTAATTGAAGAATTTTTTTTCATCATTTTTCCTCCCACTTTCTGAGGTCTCCTCTAGCGCCCCCTGCTGAGATTTCTAGACATGCTGCTAAAAATCTAGGTTTTTCTTTTAAATTGCAGCTTGTATCCGTCTGTGTTATTGTTTAGATCATTACTACCCACTCACTGGTACTGGAAATAGCTATCTTTAAGTCTCCTTCACTCTGTAACAGCCACCACACTGAAGAGGGATGTGTAACTTGCTGCACACAATGTTAAGAAAAACATTGTGTTTTCTTAAAAATCAAAGTTGCACTCAAAATTGGTGCAGCTTTGATTTTTAAGCTGCATCTTTGAGACAGTGTTTCCCCACGCTGTACATTAACTGATTAAAACCACTTAAACAGCCAATGCTGCTCTAAAGTAGATGCTGCACTTCATCTCAGATCCCCAAATGTCAGGGGAGAAAATCACAAGTTTATGTTCAAAGTGTGAGCGTTTTATCATATCTTGTCTCATGTGTCCCGTTCATCGTAGGTCTTTCACATGACGTACGATCTTGCCAGTGCCATGGTGCGAATCATGAACCTGATTGGGATGATGCTGCTGCTGTGCCACTGGGACGGCTGCCTGCAGTTCCTGGTGCCGATGCTGCAGGATTTCCCTCCAGACTGCTGGGTCACCCGGAACAAGATGGTGGTAAGAGAATTACTGGGAAAAGTTTGTTCCTTTTAAATACAAAATCCCCAAATAACAATGTGAAGTCATTATATTGTATTCAAACTATGGCTTCAACTAATGATTATTGTTGTTATTGATGAATGTATAGGTTATCCTGATGATTAATCGATTAATCGATTAATCTTGCAATTAACTGATTATTCTGATGATTAATCGGATAAAAAATGACTTAGTTTAAGCCTCTTTTATACAATATTATATAAACATGCAAATAATAATAAATAATAAAGTTCAGGAATCAATAATTGGTGGAAATACCAGAAGGTTTTCAATGCAGTGGGCTCTTCGTTTTTTCCAGAGCTGCATTGTTTTATATCTTAAATGCAAAATGTATATATTTTTGTATAGTTTTGTGTTGTTTAAGGCTCTGACTATGTTGTTCTTTCAGCAAATGCCCTTTTTATAGTTTGCATACTCCAGTTAACAATTTATCAATCACTGAATTAGTTGATGTTTATTTTGATAGTCGATTAATCGTGATTAAACCGATTAATCGTTTCATACCTACAGACTTAACAGGCCATATTTGAAGATTTTCTATTTCTCATTGAAATAATAAATATTAGTGTTTAAATGACAAAATATTTTTACTCTTTCTGTCTCTTCCTGGGCATTTTTCTTTTCTGATCCTCTGTGTATTGATTGGTGGAACAGAAGCTAAAGTAGCTGCTAGCATGATATTAGGAGCACTAATGTAAACATAAGCAGTTAAGGTTCAAGATAACAGCCAAGATAAAATGCTCACCACCTCCACTCGTTTTTCTGAAATCTCCCACGGACACGATGCTGCAGCAGCGCTGCAGCGTACTTACTGATGAAGTTTCTCTTTCCGCCTCCACTTCTCCTCCAGAATGACACCTGGGGTCAGCAGTACTCCTATGCCCTGTTCAAAGCCATGAGTCACATGCTGTGCATCGGGTACGGCCTGTACCCGCCCATCGGCATGGCCGACGTCTGGCTCACCATCCTCAGCATGATCGTGGGCGCCACTTGCTTTGCCATGTTTGTGGGTCACGCCACAGCTCTGATCCAGTCTCTGGACTCCTCAAGGAGGCAGTACCAAGAAAAGGTGAGATTTGTTTTGTTGTGTTAGGAAACCTCTAAGCAGCTAAACCTTTAGAAACAAAGAAATGCTCCAATCAGGCAGATTATGATATTATTTCCCATCTATACACAAAGATATGTCACTGGCCTTAATAATAATTCATAGTAAAAATATAATGCATTCTTAAAAAGTCTTAAATTTAACTGCCTAAAATTAATAGTATTAAATTAATACTAATTTAAGGCCTACTTACTTCTTTATGTATGTAGGCCTTAAATATTTTGATCACAGGTCTTAAATTTTGTCATGGCTGCATTCATATTTATAAGGTTTCACATTTTTTATTTTAACTCAAGGTAGTTTAGGCTAACAAGCTGCTAATATAGCTTCGACAGGTAGCAAGCAGGCTTTTTGCATCTTTTATGGGGATTTTTTAGCATTTTTTATGTGTAAGTGCAATTTTATATGAATATGAAATATTGTATTTTTTTTTTTTTACATTTCTGTTCTCACACAAGTCTTAAATTTTATTCTAAATGGTTTTTAAAAGCTCTTAAAAAGTCTTATATTTGAGTTTTCCTGCAGAAACCCTCCATGCAATTTGTTGATCCCAATGAAATTCCAATAAATTGCACTGAGGTAAATCAGAAAAAAGCCTCAAGAGGTGTGAATGTTTTGTAAGGCACTCTATGTATTATAATAACACAACAAATACAAGTTTATATCTAGTTAAAATGAGTTAAAACATATTTTTCACCTGAAATATGTTTAAATATTTATAGATGGAGATCAGAAGCTTCACTGTTTTCTGATGTGAAAAGCAATAGGAGACAAAAACATTTAAAAAATGAGGAATAATCATGGGGACTCACTATTAGATCTACATGTTCGCCTCTGTGAGGGATAAAACGGGAGGCACAGATTTAATAACCTCAAAGCAGAGGCTTATGGCAGGAAGCGCCATACGTACAGTGGCTGCTGTGATCGTCGGCGCTGCTCTGCTGGTGGAGTTCACTGCTGAAGGACACGCTGGTTAATGTCATTAGCTGCAGCCTGCAGAGCACAACTGTAATTGTCAGATGGGGCAGAGCCACAACACCGCACTGCGAGCAGGTTTCACAGATGGCCTGACAGTTGACTGTTAACATAATGAGATACATTATAGTCCACCTCTGAGCCAGCACATCAATCAGGTTAATATATTAATTCTGACATGACTTTGCATTTTGTCTTTGCAGGAGAAGCAGTCGCTTTAAAACTGCCGTTGCGAGTCGGGTGGTTGGAGCGGTTCGGTCCTGAACGGGTTTTAAAAGTGAAAGTCTGTGTTGTTTTTGTCACAGTATAAGCAAGTGGAGCAGTACATGTCCTTCCACAAGCTCCCCGCCGACATGAGGCAGAGAATCCACGACTATTACGAGCACCGCTACCAGGGCAAGATGTTCGACGAGGAGAGCATCCTGGAGGAGCTGAACGAGCCGCTGCGAGAGGTCGGTCCACGAAAACGTGAAGCCCAAATCAACTTGGATTCATAGAAGTTGTGCCATGTCAGCATAAATGAGAGCATCCCGTTCTCAATGGTGCTCAGATAATTATTGATATAATCCAATATGGCTGCCTTACTTTCCATGATAATGTTAATAGTGTTGTAATCTGATTAGTAACGGCCGTATGAGGGCAGAGAACCTTATTAACAGAGCACTAAGCTGCTTTTATAATGATTGAAATATATGCATGCAGCATCGAAAACGCCTCGCCAAGCAAAAACTAAACAAAAAAACTCTAAAAATTACTGCTCCTTGTGAAACAGCTGTGAGAATGCGAGTCTACTGGGTGGACTCACAGAAGATGTGAGAGGGAGCTGAAAAGAGCTGACGGCAAAAACAACTAAAGACAGAAACATGAGAAGACAGCAGAAGACAGAAAGACCAGAAAACAGGCCAATCTAAACAGAGCAGAAGAAAGAAACACAAGGAGAAAATGCAAAGGCCTGCGCTACAGAAATGTTTGAAAGATTGAAAGAAAACTGTAAGACCTACAGCAATGACCCTTAAACCCATTTCTACGTTTTGATGCATAAATTATTCCGGTGGAGTGAACTGTGTTTGAACAGCAGCATTTTGTTTGTGAAAAAACAGTCAAACTAGAAAAGTTGTTGGTTACCAAAGGATTCCCTAATGGATTACACTGTAAAACTGAAAACGGACTAAAATCTGCAGAAAACTTAAATTGTGATTTTAGAAAATCATCTGGAGAGAGATTAACCTCTTGTGATTTGTTTAAAATTATAATGGAGTTTCTAAGTTGAAGTTGAAGCTGTGAAAGAGCACAAAGTTTTTGATGAATGTTGTGGTGTTTTGAAAAATTTAAATGCATTTCAATGGAGGTGAAATTTGCATAAAAGTACAAAGGCTTAAAAAAAAGTGAAAGCTGAAATGACCAAAAGATACAACAGAAGACTTCAGTTCAACGTGACGATTTTGATGTATGAATTGGTGAAATCAGTTGAAATATGCAGAAGTAATTATGTTCTGAAAAACATACGGAATAAGGAGAAAGAAACAGAATTTTAAAGGGCAACTATTCTGCAAAATTCACATTTTACATGTGTTTATATGTTACATGTGTCTATTTGGGTCTCATGCTTCTAAAAACAACCCAACTGCTGGAACAAACACCAGCAGGCCATAAGTTGATGTTTTTTGGTGTCTGGAAAATGATTCGTTTCAAAATACCTCAGGATTGTAACGTTACAAATCAGCAAAGTCTAGATCATCACCTTGCAATCGAGTCAGCGTTCCAGCACGTTTGGTCAGCCGGTTTTACCGCTGTATGTGCTGTACAATGGCTGCTGGAAAAAAACAAGTGTTTTGATGTTGATTTACCATCCAGAAACCACTTGCGGCCTTCTTGTTGCTTGTGCAGGAGGCTCTACTTCTGCTTTTCAAAAATGCATAGTTGTATAACTGCACATCTGTTTGTAGCCATTTTCATGTGTGAATGTAAATGTTGAGTTGATGGGTGAAGTGAGCTGAAACTTATTTGTATTTAACGTTCTGAAAGAAACTCAGCAGAGGCAGAAATGACTAAAATCTTATCATCTCAGAATGAGTTTGTGCAAAAAAAAATGTACTGGACATGTTTGTGTTTAGGGAGGCATAACGGCCAGTTTCTTGCATCCTCCTCAGGAAATCATCAACTTCAACTGCCGCAAACTGGTAGCCTCCATGCCTCTGTTCGCCAACGCCGACCCCAACTTCGTCACCTCCATGTTGACCAAACTGCGCTTCGAGGTCTTCCAGCCGGGCGACTACATCATCAGGGAGGGCACCATCGGGAAGAAGATGTACTTCATCCAGCACGGCGTCGTCAGCGTCATTACGAAGAGCAGCAAAGACACCAAGCTGACGGACGGCTCTTATTTTGGAGGTGAAGTTTCCACTGGGCAGATAGAGAGAGGAGAGGATGGGGCTGATTGTGCGAAGGAATGGTGATTGTAAGATTTGTTTTGATTTAGTTTGTGCAGGCACTCAACAGATTAACTTCCCTGAACATTACAGCTGGTTAAAATCGTCATCTCCTTAAAAGGCCTCTAAGAGGAGCAAAGCTCTGCAATCTTTGAGTCCATCTGTGGAGTTTTGCCCTTTGCTTAAAGCCTAAACATCAAACTTTCCAGTTGTTTTCTTCTTATTTGCTTCGCCTCAACCTGTGAGACTGGGCCAGAGAGGCGCACACCACCAATCGTTACGAACAAACAAGCTGGTAGAGTGAAATATTTCTAATTATTATACACTGGGGTTTCAAAACACAATCAAAAAAGACTTAAATTTAAAGAAAAATGTCCTAAACTAGAACACTAGATACATAATTAGATGTTAATCCTATGAAGACAACATGTGAGTGTGTCTGTGTCGTGAACTTGTCTGTCCTGGACAGAAAAAGCGATTTATGTGTCACGGTACATTTTTTTTGTCCTCTCTTTTTTAATGGGGCATTATTTTATTTCTCTGATCTGGCACGGCAGATGAGGTCAGGACAAAAACTGTAAGCTGCAGAAATTGCATTAAGTGCTCCATCTGTGGGGGTTCAGGCATCAGGCGGCCAACGTTTTATTGTCTCGCACTAATGACTGTTCCTCACTGTTCTTTTGGAAATGGATCTAAAACTACATGAACTCTGCCACCATGGAAGACGTTAGAAGTTAAAGATCCCTGCATTTTTCTTTTATCTCTTCTATTAACACTGATCACACATTAACAATATTCTAAAAGAGAACATTTTATGCCTAAAAGTGTTTTTTGCGACAAGTTGATGTTTGTTAGTGTCTAGAAAGTGAACCATTGTAAAAACCTCCTTTTTGTTGAATCAAATACAACTGACACTACACTGTTACTTAGCAACCCCAGCTAAGCCCAGCCAGTTACCTAGCAACCAAGGTGGAGCTCCAGCACGTTCGGTCCGCTGGTTTTACCACCGTACAATGGCTGCTGGAAAAGACAAGTGTTTTGATGTCGACTTACTGTCCAGAAACCACTTCCTGCATTCTTGTTGGTTGTGCAGGAGCCTCTACTTGTGCTTTTCAAAGAGCAGTTGTATAATTACGTGTCTGTTTGCAGACATTTTTAGCAGAATCTTATCTGGATTTAAAGTAACGACAGTTCATTGCCAAAAACACAACATCTTTCCAAGTATTTCGAAGTCTAGTTTCTAGTGAAAATATCTTGGCACACTTGAAATAAGACAAAACTAACTTACAAGTAACTTTTCATCAAGATAAAGAGGCTTGTTTCTAGTGAATAATTCCTTTATATTGATGAAAAGGTTCATTTGTTGATAAATTAATTTATATCATGGGAAACGTATCTTGTTGTATGTGAAATAATCTACCAATGGAACTGGTGCAGTTTTGTCAATATTAAGAAATTACTTACTTAAAGCAAGCCTCTATATCTTGCTAAAAAATTTACTTGCATTTAGTTTGTCTTATTTCAAGTTTACAAAGAAACTAGACCAAAAATGCTTGTTAATATTTTGAGTTTTTGCAGAGCTCATTCTGAAACTGACCAGACTAGGAAAGATTCTGTGTAAAAAATGTAATGAACATATTTTGTTTAACCCATAGACGTATCTTAACTTGTTCAAGGAAGCGTAATAGGTCACCCTTCCCTTCCTGTGTCCTTGCAGAGATCTGCTTGCTGACTCGCGGCAGAAGGACAGCCAGCGTGCGAGCAGATAACTACTGCCGCCTGTACTCTCTGTCTGTCGACAACTTCAACGAGGTGCTGGAGGAGTATCCCATGATGAGGAGGGCCTTCGAGGCCGTCGCCCTCGACCGCCTGGACCGAATCGGTGAGCTTTGGAGAATTTAGATACGTCTAAACAACTAAATAAAGTAAAATGGTGTCTTTTATCTGCATTTTATTGAGACATATGAAGCAGTTTGTGTTGTATTCCATAGCTACACTCTCCAAAGATGCTGGAAAAAGTTTAAAACCTGCCTTGAAAATTCTTAAAAAGTGTTGGTAAAATTGTACAAACTCTGGATTTGATTGGGATTTTATGTGACAGACATAAAAAAAAAAGACAAATGATTCTCTAAATCTTTTTTACAAAAGAAAATGTGAAGAGCAGGTTGTGCTTTTACGTTCATCCCCCAATACTTTGGAAAAGCACGTTTTGGTGTAAATGCAGCTGGTTTGTCTCCAGCAGCTTTGCTTATCTAGAGAGAGAGAAACTGACAAAAACAGCTAAAACTCAGAAAAATCCCATTAACCTTGTGGTTGAAATGCGGCAAAATGTGAAAAAGTTTACTAAGACTTTGCAAGACTCTGTGACTCATTCAGCTTGACGATGTCAGACAGGATGAGATTTCTGGATTTTAATTAGAAGTGTGAATAATTAACTGGAATCAGTCATGGTCAGATCCATCTTTTTTATTAATGGAACCTGCTTGATGGGTTTTCAGCATAAAATCCACCATATTTACTGAAAATGAAATGAAGCATAAAACATGTCACTTTAATTTTCGCTGGAAAGCCCAAAAGTGCTGATTTAAATCTGAAACAGTTTTCATTCAAAATGGCAGAAAATGGTTCCAAAAAGTATTAAACTGTCCTCAACAAACATTGGAAAAATCTCTGCAAATGCTTTTTATACACTGAAAAACACAAAATCTAATTTGGGTCCAGTTTCTGTTGCAAACGTCGTCGTAAACTTGAAATCAGACAAAACTAACTTTAACCTAATTAATGGTGAAAAAGAACTAGTTCTATTGTCAGATTTTTTCACTTATAACAAAACAATTTTAACATGAAAGTTAATTTATCATTGGAGCCAGAATAACTGGTAAGATTTTGTGTTTTTGAAGTGCAATTGTTGACCAGATTCTTGCATGTTTCCACTGGTATTTTGAAGATTTATGTATCTTTTGGTGATAATAGACTGATATGAATAATAATTAAAAAAAAAAAAAACCTCAGACATATCAAGTAAATGTAACCAGTTACTACCAAACTCTGGTTCATATAACAAAAATGGTGGAAGTTTGTAGATTTGAGTTACGGTTGGATGAAGGTTGGATGGAGTGTTGGTTGGATGAAGGGTTGGATGGAGTGTTGGTTGGATGAAGGGTTGGATGGAGTGTTGGTTGGATGAAGGGTTGGATGGAGTGTTGGTTGGATGAAGGGTTGGATGGAGTGTTGGTTGGATGAAGGGTTGGATGATGGGTTGGAGCTCATTTTAATTTATCTCGCCATTAATTGATTAATTGATTAATTGCGACGGCCCACAGATTCCCACCCTGCAGTGCAGCTGAATGGTTTCTCCTTCCTCTGTTCTCTCAGGAAAGAGGAACTCGATTCTGCAGCACAAAGTCCAGCATCACCAAAGCTCCGGCACATTAAACCTCCACGAAACAGAAATCATCCAAAGAATCGTCCAGCACGACCGGGACATGGCCCAATGCACGCAGCTGATCCAGAGCAGCACTGCGCAGAGTTTGAACCCGGTCGCTCCGCCGTCCCCCACCCCGCTCATCTGGACGCCGCTGGTCCAGGCGCCGCTGCAGGCCGCCGCTGCCACCACGCCGCTGGCTCTAGCCTTGGCCCATCACGCCCAGCTGCCTCCCATCCTCTTCCACAGTCCTCTGGTTCCTGGTTCCTCCATGAAGGACCATTCCAGGAGGGTCCACATGGGAGGAACCGCTTCCAGCAGCTTTGGCTCAGTTCCTGGATCCCCGGTTGTCTCTGCTAAACCCAGATCTGTGGTTGAGATGCCGACGTTGGGGTTCTCGTTGGCACAGCATCACTCCACCGCGGTTTTATCGCCCACGGTGATGTCGCAGCCCGTCTTTACGAGCAGCCTGCAGCCCACTCCGCAGCCGCTTTACCAGCCTCCTCACTGCGCTCCGGTCTTCCCCTCCTACACCTGCTCCGCTCAGCTCCACCCTCAGCCGTTCCTCGGTGCTACGCCCGCTCCGCCTCAGCCTCTTGGTTTGCTGCAGCAAGGGGCGCCGGGGAAGATTTCAGGAAGATTTCCAGCCCCGGCCATCAGCCCTCTGATCTGCAGCTCGGTGAACCCCATCCTGAGCCAGCTGCAGCAGCCATACCAACCCCCCAGCCTCAACAGAACCACCAGCACGTCCAGCAGCATCAACCTCCCACATTTCCCCATCATAACCAGCAGGCAGCCGCCGGCCAGGATCAATCCGCCGCCGTCTGCGGCCGGTGGAAGCGGGGTGGCCGCCTCTCTGGCGCAGCACACCCTGGCAGGACTGCAGTCGGTTTTCCTCCCGCAGGTTCTCCCTGAGCACTCGGCTCTCGCCTCCCTGGCGCAGTACGGCTCTGCAGAGGCCTCGCCGTGCTACACGCCGCCTCTCCGCAGCCCCGCCACTCAGAGACGGACGGTTCACCATGCCGAGCCGCTCGGCGCAGCCAGCTTTCAGAGCTCTGCTCTGAGAGAGACAGCAGAGTCCTCGGCGGATCTCTTTACCCAGGAAATAAAGACAATCTCAGGCTCTCACAGCTATTTACACCAGGAAAGGCCTTCAGTGGTGAGCGGCTCCTCGGAGGGGGCGGCGGGGGGCTTCCCTTCCCCCATGGCGGTCAACAAACCCTACACCGCCATCCCGGGTCAGGGTGCTCCCGTCAGTCGGACACAATCGGGGCCTGAGCCTTGGCACCGGCCCGCCGGCGATCAGTCTCCCGCTAAAGTGTTAGACAGTGAACAGAAACAATCCAAGCTTCCCTCCAACTTGTGAGTGTCAGACACACCCTCCTCGACCTGCTGAGCTGCAGAGGAAACCCCTCCAAGTTGGCATTTTAAAGGGAACCTATTATGCAAAGTTCACATTTTTATGCTTCCATTTGGGTCTCTACTGCTTATAAAAACAGACCAAGTGCTTTAAAACATCCCACCCACATATTTTTTGGCAATAAGCTCATGTTTTTTGGAAAACAAGCCGTTTCAAAACGCTTCTGAATGTACCGTGACAAATCACGTTACACTCAACTCCAGCAGAATTCAGTCTGTTACCTAGCAACCAAGCGACGCTCCAGCACGTTTGGTCAGCTGGTTTCACCGCTGTAGAATGGCTTCTGGAAATGACAAGAGTTTTGTTAGCTTACCGCACAGAAACCACTTGCTGCATCCTTGTTGATTGTGCAGGAGGCTCTACTTCTGCTTTTCAAAGAAGTACAGTTATATAATTGCACATCTGTTTGGAGCCATTTTCACTTGCATGTGTAAACGTTGAGTTCGGGGGGGAGGCAGCAGCAGGTCATTTGGATTTAAGGTGACAGGCCCTGAATCAGCTCATTCGGCAAAACTAAAATCTCGTCTTCTAAGAATTATTCTGAGGAAAAATGTAACGAACATACCGTCATCGGCTGAAGGAAGCATAATAGGTCACCTTTAAATGTTAAATTCAGTGCTGGGGGGTGTTTGTTGTTTTAATCAGATGAGAGATCAGTTTAGTTTTTGTGGATGACGGGACAGAAACATATTTTTTCTACTCAACATTTTCATTATGATGATAAAACCCAAAAGTATTAATGGGGTATATATTGAAGACCTGATAAGAAATATCACTTCTTATATATACTATATTATATTCTAACCTTCCTCTGTGATTTGTTATTATTTATTTGAAACCTTTTTTTCTGGTTCCCTTTTTAGCTTCACCTCTTGGTCTGAACAGAATTACCCACAGCTGTATATTCAGTTTATGATTGAAACCAAAAATGGCTTCCCTCTTGTTAGCATCCTTTCCGGAGAAATGCTGCGCACACACAGTCTGTGCACTTTGCTCGTTTCAGAGATCACTGCAGCGCGAAGGGTTTGGCGGCGGCGTGTCTTCCAAGATAGAAAGCTTTCTCAGCAATATTGCACACCCGAACGGGTCGCACTGATCAGACTGCATTTAAAAAAATAACAAAGCGATGAATGTAACAATGTCAGTCTGAGGGGAAGAGAGGATTTGGGATCTGAATGTGTGGACGAACGGACAAAAAAAAAAACCTGAGTTGAGGTTTGTGTGCCATGAGCATAGTATGCAATAATCTGTGTTTTTATTTTTATGGGCTTATAAAGGTACTGTGAATTAAAGCACTTGTGTCAAATCAGTAAGATTACTGGTAAATCAATCAGTTAATTAGAATATAGCAAACAGTGACTCAGTTCAAAAAGAGAAACTTGTATAGATTCATAACACAGAGTGAAGCATTTGAACCCTTTGAGTTCATTTTGATTATGGCATAAAGTTCAGCTTCTGCTATTAATTCTCAGACGATATGGAGTGAAATGTTTGTCGTGATACTTTGTGATAATTATTGGCATATTTATAATAAATTGGCAGCTTAATGTAGATTTTATGACATAAGAGAGATTATCTCCTTTGCAAAAACACAAAATCTTACCAAGGAGTTTTGTTCTAACTTCCAGTGCAAATATGGAAGAACATTTTAAATAAAATAAATATCTATTCTGCAAGATATATGAGCTTGTTTTAAGTCAGTAATTGCTTATTTTTTATTTTAAAAAGTTCTAGTTCCACTAGTTCATCTTATAAGTGAAATAATCTGAACCTGGAACTAAAACCTTTAAATCAATATTAAGGGATTATTGAATTAAATTAAGCCTGTATATCTCGCTGAACAGTAATTTGTATTTTTAAATTTTTTAGCTTTAGTGTATTAAGATATTTGTACTATAAACTAGAACAAAAATACTTGGTGAGATTTTGTGTTTTTGCAGTATTAAGTATTTTTGCACAAAATACCTGAATTTAGTCATATTTTTAAAGATATTGATACCTACTGCTATTATAGAACTAACATTTGGGGATAAAAGTGAAATTAACTATAAACAACAACCATGGCGGACGATAACGATGATTAAGTTGTAAATGTGTATCTTAATGTGTAGCATCCATTTTTACCTCCCCAAACTGAACTTTTCTTCTTCGTCTTCTTTTTTTGTGGCGGTTTGCAAAACACTGAGCACGCTCTCTATGCGTGACGTTATTGCGCCCTCTACTGAGCATGCAGGACACTTTCAGGTCTCACCTGAGATCACTTACCGCGCCAAAACAGTCCGATTGGACAAAATATCGGAATTGGGTGACGCCGCCTTGGTTTTCCACTCTGGATGATTCCTCAAATCAGGAATCACAAGCACAGATGCAGCATCGTTAAAAGGTTTAGTTTCTTTGGCGACGACCTTTACCCTCGTTATGAGACTTGATTGTATTTGTTTGGTTTAATGTAATTTTAAACCAAACCAAATAGCTGTAAATCATCAAACTTATCAGAAACAACAGCAATAAATGCATCATTGTCTGTGTCATGAATCTATATAAAACATTATTTAATATTTTATAAACATAAAATCAGTGGGAAACACTTTTTGATAATATTCTAATTTATTGTGATTTCGAGTCGTTACAAAAGGGGAACTGATTAAAAACTAAAAGCAATCGAGGATAATCAAACATCTCGAAACCAGCAACGCACTGAGAATGATGTGAATGTTTCTTGCACCAGTCAAAGGGCTACCAGCAGTCACCGGGGCGCGTGATCTACACCCAAACCCTGACGGGTTCTATTGCTGCATATTTACCTCTTTCATTGTTCAACGTTCGATTGTAAACTCTGACATCTGCTGCTTTGTGACGCTATGCTGAATCCAAAAGACTGCTTTATGAAACAACAGTGACATCCTTTTAGTAGTCGATGTGTTTAGCTGATTTGTTTTTCCATCCACCTGCCATCAGCGGGGTTTCACTTTATTTTAAATACATCCAGTGTCGAGGAGTAAAGTTATTGATCTGTTTATTAGTCTATTTCTCATTTTTGTTGCCTTTTTAATCACCAGATCTGATCATTTAATCTCCTGTATATTAGGCACATTTTATTTTAGCTACTGAAATTAATGCAATAAAAAACAGACATATGGTCAAATGATCTTGCGCCGAGCTGTGGGTTTCTTTTTGAAGAGCAGAGTGATGAGGACCAGAGGAAAATCTGATGGAAACGACGGCAGGGAGGGGGAGTCTCAGACTTTAAGCCGGATTATAAATCCAGAACAGCGCGGGGTTGTTCGCTGCCAAAATTCAAAATAGCCCGGGTTATAATCTGCCAGAAACTCAATACAAAGAAAATTATTTCCCATGTTCACAGAGTCAGAAGTGGTGGATTAGCAAGTAAATAGGTATTTAATTTGGTGCTTCAGAGGTTAATTAGGAAAAGATACTTTTACATCAAACATGTCCTCTAACAGCTCACTTTGAAGAACTTTTTTACTGAAATAGTGGAACATTGTTGCTCATAATGTGAATAATTTAATCATTAATGAAAGTAAACGTCATCTACAAACTCCAGGTTTTCCTGGAGAGAAACTTTTATGTTTGGACATTGAGTCACAAATCCAATGTTTTCTTGAAACCCACAATAAAAATTAACTTGCATATTTTTGAACAGGACAACATAATTTATTGGTTTCATTATTTAAACTTCTGTTTGTTTGTTGTTGTTTTTTTAAACACCAATTAAATGACTGCCTCATAAATTTAAAGGGCAGTCCAAACATTGTTTGGGAACAAAATAGCAAATATTTCTGACTGAATCCGCTTTCTTTTAAATCTCATTTTGGCGTTTCAGTTTTTATAAAAAGAAAATCATTAAGTTGCTGCATTTCCATTACTTTCATCTTCTACTAACATTTTAGAAGATGAAAAGTTACGTTGCAATTGCAATTTTGCAATTGCAACGTTTCCTTTCCTTTAACTCAGAAATGCAGTTAAAACTCAATCGATCGTCTTTGTCGTCTTTGCCAGCGGTAACGTCCGTCTGATGATCAAATGAAACTCCTGATGCCTTTCATTCGCAGTTTTGTGAAATACAACCAACTACAAACATTTTTTATAAAAAAAAACTTACATTTTTTTCTAAATTGTGGCGTTTCCATCTAATACTTCTAATTAGTGTAATTAAATGGTCGATGGAAACACAGCCAGTGCATAGTTTCTGTTTTCCATCCAGTGTTTTATCAGATTTTAGAAACTTTCACAATTTTCTAGTTTTGGGCTTTTGGTTTTTGGGTTTATTGGTCAAATGAAATGTTTGCGTTCAGTTCTTCAGCTTTGATCGTTTTGGTCTAATTTCACCCAAACTTTACGTGAGTGGTGGTAAAATACGAGTAAAACAAAAACATCTTATCCAACAGTTCCTTTTATTCAATATGCCAATTAATTTTAAATATTTTATCAACTTAAAGTTCCACATATAACATGGGAGAGAACAAAACAGGATTTAGACAATAAACTGGACTTATTGGAGGAAGGAATCATGTCGTTACTGAGAATCTGCGTCTGGTTTGGACTCTGAGGTGGAAACCGGTGGAGGATGCAGGGAAGGAAGGTCAAAGGTGAGGGAAAGGTTAATCCAGCTCACGGCACCAGCACCACCCTCATGGTGTTGGTGTAGCCAGAGCCGGGGCGCCAGCCGGTCACAACGATGGCCACGTCGCCCGACTTGAAGAATTTACGGAATTTACCTGCAAAAAAAAAAAAAAAAAATTATTTTCAGCAGAAGAAAATTGTTTCGCTGAATTTTGAAACGATCACATTTCCTGCTCACCAACTTCCAGGGCGAAGTTTACGCGCAGGTCGACGTCCTCGGCCCAGACGTCGTTGGCGGGCTTGGTGTAGAGCACCGGGTAGACGCCGCGGTACAGGTGGGCCTGGCGGGCCGTCATCCCGCAGCGGGTCACGGCGATGATGGGGGCGCGGGGCCGGTACCTGGACAGCAGGTAGGCTGACCTGCAGGGAGCAGGCAGCGGCTCGTTACCTCAGCAGGAGCCAAACATGGAGGCAGAAACTAGCACCCTGAACACACCAGTGGCTCTGGTGGTGGCAGCATCATGCTGTGGGTTTGACATCGATGATTTTAATGTTTATCTCTCTGTTAAACTTCATTCTGGGAAAATGTTTCACCTTCCAGCAGGACAAACCCAACAGATGTTCAGAGTAAAACCCAGCTGAACATTTGTGGCCACATATTTTCAAGTTTGAGCTGAACTTTGCTGTTAGAGACGGAACCTACAGGACTTTCTGTTAGAGACGCACCGATCCACTTCTTTCACTTCGATATCGATATCTGAGGTTTCCAATCAGCCAAACCGATACAGAAAAACAACTGAAGTGATTTAAAACATTTCTTCTTTAAAACACAGATATAAATGTGATGAATTACTCATTTATTTGGTAACTTTGCACCAGTTCAGCACATTTAGATGTTTAGCCAAACATGTGAATAACAAACTAATTGTGCAATTAGGAGCCAAACAGCCGATGTAAAATAAAACAAAAGGTTGATGATTTTAGTCAAACAAGTAAAAATAAACTAAAAGTGCAATTAGGAATTTTAAATATAATATAAAATTAATAATGAAGCATAGAGTCACTATTTATGGACCGATCATGTTAGACTTTATTAAATATCGGTGCCGGTACAGATGTTGCTGTCGGATTGCTGCATCTTTCTAACGTTGTTATTTTTAGATGTTTTATGTCTCCACCTTCCTCTGCTTGTTTTAAATTGTCTCTCTGCTTTTTTCTGCTGCAGAGTGAAAAACCATTGAGCTGGAAAACATCCACGCAGCAACACAAAGTTCCTCCCCCACACTGAAGCAGCCATGAGAGCCATTGTTAAAACAGAAAGCTAAAGTATTTAAGCCGCTATAATCATCCGGTTGGTCCAGCTGACGCGTCTTCTGTATCACATGCTGAGAGGAATGAACAGGGAGATAAAATTAACCTGTAAAATGTCAGGGTTCACGTCTCAGAAGGTCACCAGCAGAAAGCAGATTGTGAAAGTTGGCACATTTCAGAGGAGCTGAAGGCCGGCGTCAGAAGGAAGCGGAGGCGTCGGGATGGAGAAGTATCATAACGCAGCAGTTTGAGCGCCTGCAGCGGCGGCAGCGCCTGTAGCGGCGGTGGCGCCGCCTGCAGCGGCTGCAGCGACGGCGGACCAGAGCCATGACTCAGAGCTGCTGAGGGAGGCGGCGCAGCGCGGCCGTACCTACCTGCCCGTCTTGGTGAGCACAATGATGGCGCTGGCGCAGCACTTGAAGGAAGCCTCCACGGCGCCGATGGCGACGGACTCCGTGGGGTCACGGGTCAGGTGAGAGGTGCGTCGCAGCTCCTCGAACGTCTGCCTGTGGAACATGGCTGCCTCGGCTTCGCGGGCGATCTGAACGCAGGAAGCAGAAGACGTCCTAAACATGTGTTAAGCTCATGTTCAATCAGGCTGCATGAAAACCACAAATGTCCTCAAAAAGCCAGCAGTGGAAAAATCTACGCTGAAAAAAATAATGGAACAACAACTTTAAAAAATCAGCTGATTTATTACATGCTACATCTATTTACGTTTGTGTATCATGACAAATTAATATATTTGTTTGAGTTAATTGTAACAAATGAACTATGTTTTTATTTGATTTGTTTATAGGGTCTCAAAAGCAAGAAAACAAGCAATCAGTAGGAAAAACGTGCAAAACCAAGAACAAAATACTGATACAGGTTAAAGCACGCCACTTTACAAGCCTGCCACATTTATACTGACATTAAATTATGCAAAACTGGACGAACACGTCACTTTCCTAATAATTTAGGAAACCTGTAATCTGTTAATCTACGCTGTAATAACCCTGAGAAGTGGCTCTGCTCTGTGTCAGCTGCAAGCCTCAGGGTGTCAGCGGGTCTCACCAGGTGCTGGGTGCGGACCGCCTCCAGAGGGTAGTCTCCCTTGGCCGTCTCGCCGCTCAGCATGATGCAGTCGCTGCCGTCCAGCACGGCGTTGGCCACATCGGTGGCCTCGGCGCGGGTCGGGCGCGGCTTCTTGGTCATGCTCTCCAGCATCTGAACCGGAACCAAAACCAACTCTGTGTCATTTCTGACTTCACACTTTAAAAAAGTAACTGTAGAGTTTAGAGTAAATTACTGGCAGCAGGGCAGCCAGACAGATACTGTAATCTTTACAGTAACCTTAGTGCGAATTTATTACTGTTTCATTGTGAATTTATTACTGTTTTACAGTATTTTTATGACAGCTGAACAGTAATTGTACTACATGGTTACTGCAATATCAGTACATTGCTGACATGCAGAGAATCAGACCTGTGTGGCGCAGATGATGGGTTTGCCGATCCGGTTGCATCGGCCCGTCATCATCTTCTGGGCGATGAACACCTTCTCTGTTGGGATCTCGATGCCTAGGTCGCCGCGGGCAACCATGATGCCGTCGCTGGCCTCCAGGATCTCATCAAACCTGACAGAAACGATGAGAAACACCTTCAGTGAGTCCAGAAGACGGCGCCGTGAAGCAGCTTCAGCGGGACGGACGGAGCGCCGCCCACCGGAACACGCCCTCGTGGTTCTCCAGCTTGCTGATGATTTTGATGTCCTTGCCCTTCTCGCCCAGAACCTTCCTCACGGCTTGAACGTCGGCCGCCTTGCGGATGAAAGAGGCGAAGACCATGTCGACGTTCTGCTCCACGCCGAACTGCAGGTCCTGGATGTCCTTCTCGGACAGAGCCGGCAGGTCGACGGCGGCGCCCGGCAGGTTGACGCCCTTCTTGCTGCCCAGCGTGCCGCCGTTCTCAATCTCACACATCAGGTAGTCGTTTCCTTTAGATCACACCCAACACAATGACAGAGAGCCAAGAATAAAAACTCAACGTGTTTCATAACAGCATCGATTCTCAGAGAAAACTTTCCACATTTTGTCACAATGCAAACACAAAGTCCCAGAGAGGGACGGGTCTCTAACAACAAGAAATATTGCTGGACAGGAACAGGAAGACATTTTAAATATTAATTTATTATGTAATTATGTAGTTATTGTTTATTGAGACAGAAAGTACTCAACTACTGTAAGTAAATGTACAAATAAACACACAAAAATGTACTCTAGTCATTTTTGTGTTTCCTTTACTTCAGTATTTTCTTTTAAAAAAATACTTAAAGTATTGAGAGTAAAAGTACTTGTTGAATGTATTTGCTATTACAATGATCCAGAATATCTGTAAATGTGACAACTGTATGTTTATTTTCTTTAACACATCAACAGTGTTGCAGCTTGTAAATGAACAATGCTGAATGTTTTTACTGTGTTCACTCTGTGTTTACACAGAGGAATGATTTTACCTCTGGAAGGTTTCATCGAACAAAAAGTAAAACAAACACTGCAAAAACACAAAAAAGTATTTTTCAAAGTTTTGGTTCAGTTTCTAGTGAAAATATTTTAGTTCACTTGAAATATGAGAAAACCTTTTTAAGTAAATAATTCTTTAATATTGATGGAAAAGTTCCATCGGCAGATTATTTTACCTGTAAAATGGGAAAAATGTCTTATGAGTGAAATAATCTGCCAGTACTTTTCCATCAGTTTCTTGCTGAAAATTTACTGGTTTTGTTCAGTGTTACGGCCGGCTCTGAAAGCCGCAACAAAAGTAGGCACGGCAACCAGTTAGTGTTAAGCCCGTGAGGCATTTATTTTCTAAAAAGTTGAATTGTCTGGGAGACATCAAAAAGACGGCCCAAGGGTGGTCGATCCACGTCCCTTCACACCAGGAAGCCCGGGACCCATCCTGGTCTGGTTCTCAGGGACGTCTGCGGTGCTGGCTTCTGACAGTCACAAACATGACTGGAACGGCGCTCCCTATATACCATCCAGGTGTCTGTAATGGAAGCACCTCCCACATTGAGGAACTTAATTGTTTAATCAATTACACACACGGAGGACTACACAGCAGGGCCGTCACATTCAGATATTTGCACTATAATCTGCACCAAAAATACTTGGGAAGGTTTAGTGTTTTTGCAGTGACTGTGTTATTTTAGCTGTAGTAAACACATTCAAGCCAGTAGTATTTTAATTTGCTGACACTAACGATGAATCTCCTGCATATTTTTGAACGTCTATCAAAAAACCCGTAGAAATATTGTGACGTTTGTGTTTGCAAGGTGGCAAAATGTGAAGACGTTTGGGGTAAAATTACTTTTGCAGAATGTTCTACATGAACAAAGAGCAGCTGTTTGTTTCCGCTCTTACCGATTTCTTTAACTTTGAGTGAAATCAGACCGTCGTCTATGTAGACGTGGCTGCCGACCTCCACCACCTTGACGATGTTTTTGTAGTCGAGCCACAGAGTTTTCTCATCGCAGTTGTCCTTGTGCTGATCGTTTGTCGTGACCTTGATGGTTTCGCCTTTTTTGAGCTCCACCTCAGCAGTGCCGCTCTGATAAAAACACAGAGCCGTTACAGTCATCAGTCCTCCATAAATCAAACACTTGCCTGGTGTAATTTGGCAGGAACTCACGCCCTTGATGAGACCGGTCCTGATTTCTGGTCCCTTGGTGTCCAGAGCGATGGCCACCGGCCTGTATTCGACAGATCCGGGCCCAAAGCTCTCGGTCGCCTCGCGGATGTTCTTGATGGTCTCTGCATGGTACTGAGAAACAGAAAGATGTCACGATAATCCTTCAAATCTCTGTAGCTCTACTTTGCAAAAACACAAAATCTCACAAAGTATTTTTGGTTCCAGTTTCTGGCGTCTCAACCGACTTGAAATAAGACAAAACTAACTTAAAAATAACTTTCCAACAAGAAATATGAGCTTATTTTAAGCCAATAATTCCTTAATTTTGATGAAAAAAATGTTTGTTCCACTGACAGATTAGGGGTTTCTAGGTGGCTGGCGTTACCTAGCAACCAGCCAAGACAGGACGTCGCCTAGCAACCAGGGGTAAAAGTTTAGTAACTAACTTTTTGGAACTAGAATCTTTCATCAATTTAAAGAAAATATTGACTTAAAATATTAACAAGCTAATATTTCTGTTGAAAAGTTAGTTGTATCTTAGTTATGTTAGTCTTGTTTCAAGTCGACTAAGATATTTGCATTAGAAACTACAAATACTTGGTAAGACGTGTTGTTGCAGTGTGCAATGGGTGGATTTAAATTTAAAGGGGCGGTATTATGTATTTTCCAGCCACCTTGGTGTCATTTTATAACACAGTCAAGTAACTATGTGAAATTCAGTTGTTATAAAAATGCTGTATATCAAATATGACTTGAAAAAATGTTTGACTTTGTAATTTAAAATTGGGCCTCTGTCTCTTTAAGAAGCTCCAGCTCTTTCTGAAATTCCACCTTCAGGAAATCAACACCTCCTCTTTTGACCCTTTAATGCTTTTACCAGCATTGCACTAAATAGTAGCTGCTACCATTAGCCCAGCTGATTCGCAGTTCAAACAGGTGTTTGCTAATTGCTGCTGGCTAGTCTGAAGGAGCTTTCTTGTGGAGTTGGAAGCTCCACCTGTCAGCTATGAGGAGGATCTGTGCCTTGAAGGCGGGGCTCAGTCCACCGAGGCATTTAACAGCTGAATGGTTGCCATGGAGATTAAAGGATTTCTCAAACATGCATTAAAGAATCAAAACAGGGAATAACATTATAACATGATGTACAGCTAAAAAACTCTTTTACAAACTCAAAACACTGAGTTTTATTTCTGCAGGCAAAAACTCATCTGGAATCGTATCCCGATCCCAAAGCGTAAACTGGAGCAACAGGTGGTCACATTGTCAGGCAAACTAAAAACAGAGTTAGCAGAGCAGCAGCATATTTTTAGTGCAGGACCTTCAGCCTGGCTGTGCTTTAAATACACACTTTGAGCTGCTCAACTGCATCACTTCAACTCCTGCTGTACAACTGGAAAAAATGGCAACAAGCAAATTAAAGTATCACAAACAAAAATCTCCTAGAGGAGACTGAGTGAGCGCAGCTTGCTGCTCCGTCTCGACATGCCCTCCGCTCCCACTGTGGCTCTGAGCCGCTTTCCTATTTATAGCTGCGCTGACAACTGCCACACCGACCAGACAGAGGTCACATCTATTTCCCCTCTCCCCTCAAAACGAATCATTTGGTTGTCATTTTCCAAAAGCATTATTATGCACTAAACTGAAGATTGGGGATAAATATCATTTTTTAATTCAATCCATCAGGTCAGACCTGCGTCGCTGAAACGGCTGCAGTTAACTTTCAAAGCTCCAAGTCATGATTCTGGACGTCCGCTCAGGTGACAGTCAGCGGGGTCGTGACTTTTAAAGGTGAAGTGTCAGGGAGTTAAGGTCAGCGTCTGACCGACCAAAGAGTTTTTCTCCTAGGATACAGGCGGAGTGCTGCAACTACGAGCTCTGAGATCATGTAACCGACGGTTAGCAGGCGGCAGGACAAATGCCAGGCTGATTCAGTGAAACATGGAGCTTCAATCTGCTGCTGCACTGTTTTATCAGTGTTTAGCTTTAAAATCTGATAGTGAATCAATATCGACATGTATCTATGGCTGTCACAATCAGCAATAAATGAATGAATCCCACCACAGATTAAACTGAGCTCAACAATTTAA
The DNA here is from genome assembly GCA_911649635.1 of Poeciliopsis gracilis. Taxonomy (NCBI): domain Eukaryota; kingdom Metazoa; phylum Chordata; class Actinopteri; order Cyprinodontiformes; family Poeciliidae; genus Poeciliopsis; species Poeciliopsis gracilis. Next base: position 957,652 of record CAJVRI010000506.1, read on the forward strand.
CTTTGCATGATTTATTGTTTTTCTCTTTACTCTCTTTTTACCAAATTTTTAAATTCTTGAAATTTCAAAATTCTCAAAGTTCAAATGACAAAATTCTTCAGTCTGGTATTTTGGTCTCAACTAACTCAATTTTTCAAGGACAATATTGTTTGCAGAAACTTTATCATTAATTTTATTTGTTGTTTCTGTTGTTTTGTTTATTTATTTTTGGATATTTAAAGTCTTCCGGCTCCAGTGTTAAATGTTTATTCGACTTTAAAGTTCATTGATGTTTGATCATCAATAAACATTATTATGGCATTATTACTGTTATTTTATTTAAAATGATCTCAAAACAACAGTATTTCCCTTTATCGCGATAACGTCTGGGACGATTTATCGTCCAGTAATGCTTAAGGCCTGCGTACGTCTCGTTGCTTCTTTACTCACTTCATGTGTGCCATGAGAGAAGTTCATTCTTGCAACGTTCATCCCAGCTTTGATCATTTCTTTGGCCATCTCCACGGACCTGGAGGCAGGTCCTGCGTAACAAAGCAGGCTTGTTAACATGCTGTGATGAACAGAGAATCTGCGCGCCGCGGTGATTTGTCTGACCGATTGTGCAGATGATGCCAGTGTTGCGAGACACGGCCGGCTCGGAGTTGATGTCCAGCAGGCACATGTGCTCGATTAAAGTGTCGGCCATGGCGGCGGGGAGCTGCTGGGTCTGCATGATGGTAGGGGCAGCGTCTTTGGACTTGGACATGTTGGTTTGGAGTCTGCAGGGATCGACCTGGTGACTCAAAGGAAGGAGCGATGTGACAAGTGACCAACATATTTCCTAATATTTATAACCTGTTGAAGCAGTTGATTTGAATTTTTGTGTTTAATTTAGTCTTGTTTGTGTCTTAAGATATACCTCTATGTCTTTTTGGTAATGTTTGTAAAGGATTCTTATAGCAAAGTCTGACATCAGATCCTTAAACATAGCTGATCTGTGTGATTTTGATCAATTGTTGACTGTGTTTTATTTATAATGTTGTAAGATTCTGTTTTTGTTCTTCCGTACTACACAAATAAACTTGATTGATATAATAAAACCTGATGTCTTCTTATTTTGGATTTTCATTGCTATAGGTTAGAGCCTGATATTCAGCTTTGGAACAGGTTCCTGCATGACATATGCATTAAAAACAAGGCATGCAAACAACCAGAAACAATAGAGGAAACATGAAAAAATAGCTTTCTCTTATTATAGATAACTTTTAGCTCTTATTTGAAGCACAAAGTTAACAGAAGCTCAAAAAATAGCTTCTGTAAAAGACAGAAAAACACAGGATGCCCCTGATTTCCTTTATCATAAAGTTTTTATGCTGCTAAGGTGCAATAATGATTGAAAATCCTCCTGAGTTAAGCTGTAATGCTAAATGGCTGACATATTCCTGTCATCAGCATTTTCTCTTGGAAATTATCATGTAAATTTAATCTACCATGAAACATAACAAATTAAATGAACTGTCTCTGGCCACATTAAATATCTATTTATCAAAGTAACTGATGTGTGGCGTCTACAGTCGTGCTAAAGGTCACTACTAAAAATATATGAACCTATAACAGTTAAATAGCCAGAATAATTATTTTTATTATTTATTTAATAAAGACGCAAACTAAGATGTCATGTCAACATTTGTAAAATGAAAACAAGTAAATAAGGTGTAAATAAAAAAACATTAATACTCCAACAAATGAACATAAAACAGTATATTGCCGTGCTGGTTAGTATGGTTTAAGACACCCAATCTCGCTTACCTACTGGGTGAACTTTGCAGGGGACCAATGCGCCACCCTCCCTGCGGGAGCGCCTGCGTTTTATTCCAGCAAGGGACTACTTTCTTGTGCGCATTAAGCAGCTTCTGCCACCGGACACCCCGGGCGCGACTGTTGGGGACCAGATAGCTGCACAGATCATTTAAGGTGGACGCATGATGTTTGGTGTGCTGTATTTTATGTTATTTTATTAAAGAAAGCATGAAAGGTAATCAAATATTGAGTCGGATGGAGAGCAGGTGCTATTTCTCTCCGCCTGGCCAATCATTATACTTGATATTTATTATATTTTTTCTTCCATGAAATGAACTAAATTAGCCCTATGACCTCTGAACTTATCTTGTAAACATTTAAAATAAAAAAAAAACTTTAAAAAGCTCTTCCAGATTCTGTACAGCTAAGAAAATGTAAATATGAAAGATAGAAAAAAAGGGGGGAAAAATGTTGTTTACCAAAACAATTATGTAACACGTGACTAGCTAGACATCCAATAAAACGCTGGCTTTTCTTAAATGTCTATTTTTAAAACAATTTTCAACTAAAATGCAATAGAAGGAAAAATTATTCTCTAAACGTTTTTGTAACTGAAATATAACAGAAATACGCTTTGCTAGCCGCTAAGCTAAACACAACAAAAAAATAAAAAAAAAGAACATGTACACTGCTCTACATTTTATCAACAAAAGAGAAAACAACAAATGTCCAAATGTCTTCCAAATACTTACATACTAGGGAGTTTTCCAGGGTGAAAAGAAAATAGCATTGACAAAGTTAATTAGCCAAAATTCTTGTAAGGCTACCGGAAAAAATTACCTCAAAGATTGTTAGATACGAAGAGCGCTCACTCTGTCATGTTTCTGCAAATACAATGAGGCATTAGTCGTTTCTAACACAGATGTCACACTGATCACATTTCAAACCATTTGGCATTCTAAGACTGAATTTAGTATTACAATTGTGAACTTATTATAAAAACGTATTTAATATTCAAACTATTTTATAGTATTTGACTGAATAGCATCACAGGAATATAAGATACCAGAAAATATCCTCATTTGATTGGGTCTTGCTGTTTTGCAAAAATATGGGAAAATTTTTCCTTGTGTTAAGATTTTCTCTTTCTTATAAAAGACTGAGTCTTACGGTCATTGGAGGTAGAAGAAAAAAAAAATAGGAATACATTTCCAATGAAAATCTAATAAATTTTGACATTAATATTAGAATTTTTCTGAGTTCAACAAGGCATCAGTTTTCGAGAAAAATCTCAGAATTTTCTGAGTTTCAAAAGTTGGAAGTTTAGACTTTTGAAACGCAGAAAAATTTCCAGAAGTTGAAAATTTTCAACGTTGGAAAATGTACCTTTTTTCTTCACAATTTCTGAGATTAAAGTCAAAATGTCTTAATTTTTTTTAGCTAACTTTCAACTGTTAAAACTCAGAATTGTCCAAGTAATTCTCTCTCTGAGATTCATCTCAAAATTTTACCCTAGGAGCTGAGACATTTCGAATCTGTTTTTAAAAATTTATTTCAGAATTTTTCTAGCAAATTTTCAAATTTTGGATCTGATAAATTCTGAGTATTGCAAGTAATTTTGGTCTAGTTTCTAGAGAAAATATCTTAAACTTAAACTAACTTAAAAGTAACTTTTCAGCAAGAAAAAAGCACTGGTTTGAAGTAAATAATTCCTTAATACAGAAAAAGTAATAATTCTATTGGAGGATAAATTAACTTATGGAAAAAATGTCTTACTCTAAGTGGAACCAGTACTTTTTCATCAATATTAAGAAATTATTTGCTTAAAACAAGCTCAGATTTCTTGCTGAAACGTAATTTATAAGTTAGTTTTGTTTTGTTTCAATTGTACTAAGATGTTTGCATTAGAAACTAGACCAAAAGAAATATTTGGCTAGACTTTGTGTTTTTGCAGTGCAATCGCTTCTTCTCAGTCCTTTTCAAAAATAAAAGTAGTGGTAAGCAAATTATTTGGCTCTTGGTTATGTATTCACATGTTTTTCTTTGTCCTACTTGTTTTCTCTCTTTTTTTTTTACATTTTTGAAAAAAATACAAAGAATCTACAATGGCCATCACACACCGTCATACTTAAATGCATAATTATTTTTCTTTAGTTTAAAACATATCAACAGACAACAATAAACACTGTTTTTATGTTCTCCCAGAAGTCTTTTTCGCTTTGTGTTTTTTAGATCAGCAGGGTTCCTCTTCTTGCTGCCATGCATGGCGTTCTTCAGACCTGATGGAGTTATTACCCTGTTGGGATGGAGACAGGCGATGACTCAAGTGCATGTAACCTTATTATTGACCGACTCAGTGGGTGGGACACCAACACTCAGATTTCTGGTTAGGCTCAGGCAGAAACTTCACCACAAATAGAGGGTGGATGTACGCCTGCGTCTGGCTGTCATGTTGTCATGATAAATCATGTCACACAGATCTGAGTGACCACTAGTTCCAAGATACATATCTGACATACTGTAGCTCACATAAAATCAAATCCTCCCCATGGGCGTTGTCAGCATATACCTACAGATTCCTGTCTGGTAAATGAATATGGTCAAGATGTGCTGTCTCATCTGGAAATACAGCCAATACAAGGGGAAGGGAGTTCGCTTTTTCTTTTTTACCAAATCCAAAATATGCACTTCAAAATCTTAAGTATTTTTGATCTAGTTTCTTGTGCAAATATTGTAATATATTTGAAACAAATAACTTTTTAGCAAGATATAAGAGCTTGTTTTAAGTCAATAATTCCTTAATATTGGTGAAAAAATACTGGTTCCACTTATAACATGGGAAAATGGCTTGTTAAACTGAAATTAATACTTTTTGAATTATTAAGGCATTATTTACTTAAAACAAGCTCTTATATTTTCCTGAAAAGTTACTTGTAAGTTACCCCGCCTCTCGCCCGGAACGCAGCTGGAGATAGGCACCAGCACCTCCCGACCCCGTTAGGGAGAAGGGTGACGGAAAATGGATGGATGGGTTACTTGTAAGTTAATTTTGTCTTATTTCAGGCATAGAAGAACATTTGCACTAAAGACTAGTCCAAATTTACTTGCTAAAATGTTTGTGGTTTTGCAGTGTGGATGTTTTTAATCCTGAAAAAAACCCAAACATGACAAATATTTGTCTCAACTCCCAGATCGAAGAAGAACATCACTATGTTTTCATATAATTTGACAAAACAAGCCTAAATTTGCTGAGTTTTTGCACAAAAAGACCATGGATTTAACTTTAAATTAAACAATCACATTCCCCCAAAGCAAAAATTAAACTTATAAAATGGCCAATATTTTGCAGCATGTAAGGACTTTCATTGTTTAGGAAGGAGAAAACTGATTCCAAACTGTTACCCAATACAGAAAAGCATACGTTTACACACCGTAAATCCAAAAGAAGCCACTACGTCAGAGAAAATGCACAACTCCACTCAGAGGGAAATTTATTTCAAGTCTTGAATAATAATAAAATCAAACAGATTAACAATTACAGCTGCCCCGAAAGCACAACACAACCCATTACAACCATAGAACAAAACCTAAAGTCACAAAAGTCTTTTCAAGTCATATTTAATTTAATGTGTCCATTTTCTATAATTTTAAACATTGGCTGAAAGTGCTGCGCAACAGTAAGAAGCTGTGCAGCCAGAATGTGGGACACGCTCAACAATTCAGCTCCAGCTCCCTCTTGTGGTCGATTGACTGAACTGTCTTAAACCTCCTTTAATTTCACCTGTCTGCAGTTTTATCCTGGTCGATGAAACTAGATAAACTGCTGAAGTATTGTAACTTGATTAGCGCCCGACAAGTAATTTATTCCAGACGTGTGAACATTACACAGACGTCACTTGATATAAATTAGAAGACAAACAAGACCAAGTCCATTTTCGTTGCCTTATACAAGATCACTTTGCAGAGTACGTGCTTCAGGAAGGGAATCCAGATCATTCTTGCACAGCAAAAAGTCCAGTGTTAATTTAACTCCCACAGAGTTAATTTTAACACTTTTTCGGTGTTTATATAGTCCACACTCATCAAGAGTTAAATTAACACTTTCAAAATAGTTAAAATTTTAACACTGTATCAGAGTTACTTATTTAACTCACAAAACAGGGTTCATTTAACACTGTGGGATATACTGGATAACACTGATCAAGGAACAAAAATGTACCACTTTATTAGTGTTGATTTAACACTTTCAAGTGTTTTTACTCCAAAAAAAGTTACTTTATGATTATGATTAATTATAATAATTATTAAGAAAAACACTTGACACAAGTACATACATTTTGAACACTTTATTTTTGCAGCTGTGTTTCCAACATTTTTCTTCAAACCATACAAAGACTTTAGCTGTGGGTTTTCTTCAAACGATTTATAAAGCATTTCAAAATGTATCTTTTCTCTAAGTACTATCTTAGGATCATCCTCACTGAATACAGTTTGACATTCACTTTTTTCTATTAAACATTGCTATGAACATTATTAAGATGCTTTCGAAAAACGTGTGTATGTCAGAAACTGATGCCTGCAGCCACGCTGAGAACACAATTTGAATTTTGGTCCAGGACAATAACTATGTTCAAGTCTTAAATGTAAGATCAACTTCTGGCTGCTTGGATACAGTTTGTGACACATAAAACAGGTCAACATTTTTTAGCCTGATTTACTCACAAGAGAGCGCAACAGACTGGTTTAGCAGCCTTGCTCTCACATCCCTAACTCTGGGCGATTCCTTCATTTTGCCCATGTCAATGTTATACACTGTTGTCTGCAGAAATGTGTAGAAATTCATCAATGCAGCATCATAAGAGACATTAAACACAAAATGTGCTTTGAAAAGCTCATCAAATGCTCCAAGAGAACCGTTTGTCTGGCATGGAATGAGGCACTTATCCATGACGATGTAGAAGCTGTCAATCTTGCTTTTCTGATGCCCAACAGCAAGGAGGTATGGCTGCAGACCCCCGTTCACCCCGGAGATGCTCCTCTAAACTGCAGCATGACTAAAATTAAAAAAGATATACACCAAACATTAGAAACAAAACATACAGCTTTACGATACACGTGACAAAAAAATTAAATTCAAGTATGGCCAGACATCTTCAAAGCTGTCATTCAAACATCTGTATTTATGCATGTCTATAAAAGGAAATAGACAAATAATTTTGCATATTTAAAATTTCAATTACCTTATGAAAGACAACAAGTCTCTCAACTGCATCACTTGCACTGATTTTTGGAGACTTCTGTCCTCCTGGTTGCGGTGGAAGGAGATGTAAGAGAAGTAACAGCGAGGCCATTTCTTGGTCATAGCCTGAGGACAAATTTATAAAAGTTTTCAGATATAATATCAGAACTTTATGAGTACTCTGAATAGTCAACTATCTTCAGATATATCTAGGTACTTACTAGATGTGTTAGCGAGGTCATCACTTTGAAGACTTTCCGCTGACTGCACCAAACTTCTCAACTCAGGTGTAGAAGTGGTTAGCCTCCTTGATGACATTTGAGTTGAAGCTTGAGTCAGACTCAGAAGCAGATGACCATTCTGAGAACTCTGAAGAAAGAGACAATAGACATCAGTTACATTCCTTGGTGAAATCTGTATAACAGTTGATTTGCTTTGGTATCTCACCATCATAGCAGAAAACTGTCAGTACCGCATTGCCTTGTCTAAGGAGGTCACTGAATATTTCTTGGTCAACTTCAGTATCTGTTGCATCTTTGTATATAACTTTGGCATCAGGTGGCAGGCAAAATCGTTCAATGACTAAAAAAAACGAGGCAAGATTTAGAGCCTAATTCTGTAATTAGCTGGATTTTTTAAACTAACAGTTACTTGATCATGAGATTAGTATGAAACATATAAATGAAAATATAATTTTTACATACCACAAATGTGAAAAATAGACATACATTGAAAAGAATAAAGCCCATGCCCCACACAGATGATAAATAAATAACAAACCTTTCTCATGAAACTGATTGAAGTCAAACAGCCCGTCGACCTCCTCCAACTTCACATACTTTTGCAGGTCACCAAACTTTACATGGATCAGCATTTTATTTCAGCATGGGATAAACCTGGACAAAGCAAAAATACGGTAAAGGTCAAGTGTTCACCTCACTGTAACTCTGCCATTGGTGTCACGTGACTTCGGCTCGTTGACGTTCCACGGAAGCTAATAGCCGTTAGCTCTTACATTCACAAGGCCAAAATTATCATTTTAACGGGAAAAAAAATAGAAGTATATTTTTTTACGAGTGTATGGTCCGACAAAAATACGTTTTGTAAGAATTACCATTATAATAATATCAGGTGTAAGTGCTACCAGCTAACACGTGGGCTACTAGCTAACATGTTGTGTAAAACTGTTGCAAAATGGACATATTCAGCTGCCTTTCATTATGTGGTAATTAGTAGAAAAAGTCAAATCACTCACTCTGTCAATGTAATAGTGCTGGACAAAATATTTAGTAAGTTGGACACTTACCGTGTAGAACAGGAGATGACGAAAATGGAGCCGTGTTCAGATTGAAATCAAACTGAAGCAGAGGGGAGGAGCTTATTTATCTCTCAGCAGAGTTGATTCAACACCAACGCAAACAACTCTGCGAAATAACTCCAACACTGGGCATCATTTAAATCGCTAAATGTTAAAAAAACACCGAGTTAAAATTAACTCTGACACGTTTAACCCTGAAATTTTAACTCTCTAGTTTTTGCTGTGTGGGGATCCCGGAGCATATCCAGTTCAGAAGGGATGAGCAGCTATTCGCAGACGTTCTCCAGTCCATCTGGCTCAGCTTCAGCTATTTTCCAGAGAATAAAGCGCAAAAATTTCAGTGGAAACTGCATCATTTCTGTCGTGTTATTTAGAAATAACAGTGCATGAGTCCAACTGTGTCATCGGTAACGGTTTATTCACCGATCTCCCAAACCACACGTACAGGCTTCATCATACAATCAGCATCACCTGCCTGCTTGAGCCTGGCGCTCCCTTTTATGATGTCATCGCAGGTGGCCATTTGTAGTTTTTAACCATGCATAACATTAACACCACATCTCCCCTCTCTAGAATCAATGGGTGGACTACCATTGATTCAGCAGACCTTAGAGGATTATTCTGCCTCTGTGGCTGGAAGGTCTGTTCCTACCTAGAGCTAAACAAAAAAAATATAAATAGAAATACATATTTAATCATTCTCAACTTCTAGCATATTTCCTTTATCTACAAATTCAGTCTATCTGGTTTCACAACCCGTCTCCCAAACCTGGTTCTAGGAGTAGGTGAAAGTTCAGGAAGGCTCTGCTGTGGAGGTTCTTCAAAACTCGGTTGTACTTGTTCTGCAGCAACATCACCTTCCGGTACTTCTAGCTCTGTCGAAGGCTCCATGGCAACCAGATGACGACGATTTCGCCTAATCGACCCATGAGGTCCTTCCACAATATATGAGCGTGGAGTAGAATGACTGGTAACCACTGTTCCACTTGTACCTTGATCTTTAATCCACACATCTTGTCCTGGAGTAAGTTTGCTGAGAACTCTTGCTCTGTGGCGAGAATCATATCTCTCTGCATCTTTTTATCCTTCTCTCCTTTTCTTTTTTGAGCAACGATCTTACAATTGGGAAGAGTTGGCCTCAACAAAGATGGAAGTATTGGCACCGTCGTCCGAAGTCTTCTTCCCATAAGAAGCTCTGCTGGACTGTACCCATTCCAAAGTGGTGTTGCTCTATAGGCGAGTAAGGCGAGATATGGATCAGCGGCTTTCTTCAACAAGTTCTTTATTATTTTCACGGCTCGTTCAGCTTCTCCGTTACTTTGTGGATATTTTGGGCTACTTGTAATATGGTGAAACCCATATGACTTTGCAAATGTAGCGAAAGCAGCACAGGAAAACTGAGGACCATTGTCCGTGATCATTTCTTCTGGAATGCCATGACGTGCAAACATAGATTTCAAATGAGGAATCACATCTGCTGATCTTGTGGGACTCAGTTGTGCAATTTCCACAAATCTTGATGCATAATCCACAACCAGAATATAATTTTTGCCCTTTCAAAGTAAACAGATCAGCCCCAAGTTTTTTCCATGGTCTGTCTGGATACTGTGATGGCATCAATGGCTCCGGATGATTTTCCTTCTCTCTGCTGCAAGTGTGGCATTTTAGAACCAGCTCTTTTATCTGCTGGCTCAGTCCAGGCCACCACACAGACTGCCGTGCTCGTTCTCGACACTTCACCACTCCCTGATGTCCTTCATGTAATCTCATGAGCACATCATTTCTCATAGTTGAAGGAATAACCAGTCTTTCTCCTTTTAACAAAAGACCATTATTCACTGTAAGAAATGCCTTTTCAGCCCAATACAGTCTGAGTGCTGGTTCACTGTTGTAGTGTGTAGGCCATCCTTCCTCACACAACTGCATCACACGTGCACATATGCTGTCCCTTTTCAACTCCTCCCTTAGTTCTTCCAGATAACCAGTGCTTGTGGGCAGGTTTTGCATCACACTATCCACATAAATATCTGAGTCTTCTACCAACTTTGTTTCTGTTGCCGTTAAGTTTTCTGACATAGGGGCACGCGACAATGTGTCAGCTGTCCACAGATGTTTCCCTGGCACATACGAGATGGAATAGGAATATCTCATAAGACGCATTCTAAAACGCTGAATACGTGGTGGAAGAGCATCTAACATCTGACAGCTCAACAGACTCAGAAGTGGTTTATGATCAGTCTCCATTTGGAAATGTTTGCCAATGAGATAATTACTGAACCTTTCACAAGCCCAAGTAAGACTCAAAGCTTCTTTTTCCACCTGTGCGTATCTCTGCTCAGTCTGTGTTAGAGATCGCGACACATATGCAACAGGTCTCCATTCTTGACCCCATTTTTGCAGCAGTACACTCCCCAGACCATAAGCAGACGCATCTGCTGAAACTTTACTTTCCCGGTTAGCATCATACATGCATAACACTGGGGGGGATGAAAGCATCTCTTTCAGTTCTTTAAATGCTCTGGCCTGATCAACTCCCCACATCCAGCAGTTTTTCTTTGATAAAAGATCCCTCAAAGGCTTGTCTCGTTCTGCTAACTTTGGAATAAACTTCCCCAGCTGGTTAACCATTCCAAGGAAGCTTCTTAGCTCACTCACATTTCGTGGTTCTTTCATCTCTCTCACAGCTTGTGTTTTGCTTGGGATCAGACTAACCCCATTAACAGAGATAATGTGGCCCAAAAATTTTACACTCTGCTTTGAAAGATCACATTTATCAATGTTCAGTGTAATACCAGCTTCTTGAATTTTTCCAAGAACAGTATGCAGACGAACATCATGCTCCTCCTGTGTTCTCCCCCACACTAACACGTCATCCATATGGCAAACCACACCATCTAGTCCCTCTGTAACCTCTGTTACCATTCTGTTCTGGAAATGCTCAGGGGCAGAAGCTATACCAAAGGGTAGCCGTTTAAAATAATAACGACCAAAAGGTGTAATAAAAGTTGTATATTTCGCAGTATTTTCAGTTAAAGGAATCTGCCAGAAACCCATATTAGCATCTAATTTACTGAAAATTTTTGCTCCTGCTAGCTTACCAAGTGTTTCATCTACAGAGGGAAGAATATACTTCTCTCTGCAAACAGACTCGTTCAACTTTGTGAGGTCAACACATATGCGTACAGCACCTGTCTTTTTGGGAACAACCACCATTCCTGAACACCATTCAGTTGGCTCCTCAATTCTGCTGATCACACCCAAACTTTCCATACGGGACAGTTCTTGTTTAACTTTGTCCATCAAAGGAAGTGGAATCCTTCTGGGTGTCTTTAATGAAAATGGTTGAGCCCCTGGTTTCAGTTTGATGGCATAAGGCTGTCTCACCCTCTCCCAGACCACTGCATAGCTTTTGGATAGGTCAGTTTTTAATGTTTCAGCAGTTATCTCATTTAATCTAGCTAGAAGCTCCAGCTTCTGAATGGCTGGTCTACCCAAAAAGTGCAGTTTGCAGGTGTCTCATAATGTACACACTTTCCTGTACCTCTTTATCTCCTTTTTTTCATCAACATCTCAGCAACCCCCCACAATATCTAGAGCATTCCTCCCTGGTCCCAGCAGCTGCCTGGTGGGTTTTTTTCAGAAGAGGTGGAATCTTTGTCTCTGTAGATGTCTTTGTACATGGAGTATGGCAGAACCGCAACATCAGCACCAGTGTCAATCTTGAATGAGATGTTTCTGTTATTTATTTCAACATCCACCCTCCAAGGTTCATCTCCATTTGAGATGCTGCCTAAAAACAAAAAATCATCCTCTTCCTCAACTGCATGTACAGTGTTGAGTGTTCTGCACTCCCTCTTAAAGTGTCCTTTTTTCCCACATAAATGACATTTTCCCCCATTTGCTGGACAGTCACGTTTGGGATGGGATGGAGAGCTGCCACACTTATAACAATGAGAAATTCCCCTTTTGTTATTTGCAGTAGTGTGCAACTTGGGTTGGTATTTAGCCTTGACATGCTTAACGCTGCTTTTGTACACCCTGTCGACAGACTTTCCATTTTCTGTGTCTGTTCTGGGATCGCTGCGCAGACAGGATTGCTGCCGTTTCACCTCTTCACTTTGTCTTGCTGAAAAAATGGCCTTTTTCTAGTGTCAAATCTGGGTCGAGCTGCATTCGTTCAGATAATCTTTTATCTTGCAGTCCCACCACCAGCCTGTCGCGAATCAGTTCATCATGTAGCGCTCCATAACTACAATGTTCTGCTAGCGCATACAGTGAAGTAACAAATGCATCCACGGTTTCATGCTCCTCTTGTTTGCGCATGTTGAACCTGGCTCAGCTCATAAATAACATTTTTTTCTTGACAACAAAGAAAGCTTGGAAGCCATCACGAACTCCCTTGATACGTGTTTCTTTGCCCATCTGGTAACGCTAGTCCCCGCAGAACATCGTCTGCTTCGTCTCCCATGCAATAGATAAGCGTGTTAACTTGATTCTCTTCAGAACTGGAGTTCAAGTTACTTGCCAGACGAAACCGTTCGAATCTTCGGATCCACTTGGCCCACTCCTGTGGCTTGGTGAAGTCGAAAGACTCTGGCGGCTGGATACTGAACGTTGCACCTGGACCAACAGAAGCGACTCTCTGTACGTTGTCATCCGCCATGTCTCCGGCAGCCGAATAGAGTCACAGCTTCACGATGACTTGCAGCACTCCTGACACCATGTCGTGTTATTTAGAAATAACAGTGCATGAGTCCAACTGTGTCATCGGTAACGGTTTATTCACCGATCTCCCAAACCACACGTACAGGCTTCATCATACAATCAGCATCACCTGCCTGCTTGAGCCTGGCGCTCCCTTTTATGATGTCATCGCAGGTGGCCATTTGTAGTTTTTAACCATGCATAACATTAACACCACAATTTCCACCCACTTCACAGTAAGGCTGCGACTAATGATTAATTTAGTTAAGAATTAACGCATTGATTATTATGACCATTACTCGGATGGAAAAAATCTGGCACATTGTGCAGATTTTTCATTTAAATCTAATTTATACTATAAGTATATCAAAATATGCAAATAAACAAACAATCCAATTCCTTTTTAATTAAGAAAATAAACATTTTATTGTAAAATAAGACAACATATTACATTTTAATAAAATATATTGAAGTGTGTGGTGTGCGGTTACAATGGGGGAAAATATGAAAATTTTAAAGTTGCGTCAATACTTTTAAGCAGAAAATTGTAGTTTAATTACAGGAGAGCCATTCAACACATTCGAATGACACACACCTTATCATGAACTGTGTGTGAGAGCTCTGGTGGAACCACCTGCACATTGTCTGATAATTAACCCCCATCATCCTCCTACCACTTCCTGTGGTCTTCTTTTCGTTTTCGCCAGTAGTAGTATCCGGCTGCTGATGACGTCACTTGTGTGATCCGGAAAAAGTGTTTCCATTGCAGTTTTGCTCTATTTCGACCCTGCTTTTATCAAAAAGCTTGAGGTTTTTTTGTTTGTTTGTTTTTTTTTAATCAAAATCCGCCTGTTTCCATTAAGCAAATTTATTTTTGTAATTTCAATTTGCGCATGGTTAATGGAAACACATCTTGATGTTGGTGAACACAACCACAGAGCAAACTGCTCAGTTTGAACGGAATAGTTTCTTGTTGCTTCCGGATTTGTATTTTTTGCACCTGAGTTGTGCGCAGGCGCGCAGCATCAAGCTAGCCGATTGAGAAACTAGCTTCTTCGGAGCTAATGTTTTTAAAGTTATCCAATTACTAAAGCTTGCTTTAGTAATTGTAAAGTTAGTAATTTAATTCTTTGCAATGCGCCAGTTGGAAGTTATAACAGCTCACTGCATGTTGTAAACAACTATGACCCACTGAAGAGAGAAGAGCCGATCTGAACAAGGCGGTTGCTAAAGCTAATTCAATATTTGAAAAGTCGGCTAATACGGACTGAAGGCTTCCTTCAATTTCTCCGCTGCCATTACTGAACAATTCTACTGCTACGTTTACACTGCAAACTTTAATGCTCAAAACCATTTTTTTTTATGTGAAATCCCATTTTTCCCCAACTTTTTTGTTTATATTCGACTTGATCTCCATCTGAGCAACAAACGAGCTGAAAGTGTCCCGCAGGCGCGGCAGAGGGCGCTGTAACGTCACACGTAGCGAGCGTGCTTCGTGTTTTGCCAACCGCCATAAGAGAAGAAGCTCAGCGTCTGTAACCATATGCTAATGGTGGCGCATATTTTACAATTTTAAAGTTTTTATTGCATTGCCAACTTTATCCTCATCATTCGTTGTTTGTCTATTCGACGCAGAATTGTGACGTTTATCGAGTATCACCGAGGTTAAGATCCCAACTTAAATTTGAAAAGATCAGAAATGTATCGGATTTAGAATCACATATCCAAGAGGCCCGATCTCTGCTGTTCAGACTGTCAGAAAAAGATCAGTTACGGGTTGGATTAAGGAAAAGAAACAGTCGGATTTGGATCATTGCAGTGTGAAGGTAGCATAAAGCACCGTAGAAAATCAAACTCGCCCTGAGACAGTCAGAATGAAGGGGAGAAAGCCAGTCAGGGTCGTAAGAGGGATATTTTGTGAGCAGGCTAGCATGAAGCCCAAGAATCCATGAATTTGTTCTCAATCAACCCCCTTAAGTAGATTACCCCGAGAAGACCTGTCGGGAGAAGAAGTGCACCGGTGCAGGGAGTCGTGGAAGTATATCTAATCTGACCAGACTGCAGAGCAGCAGGCGGCTGCTAACAAGGCTAACTGCTGATTAAGGTCAGCGGTGATGCTGCACAGAGACAGGGTGACTAATAGATGTCAAACAGCGCCTCGGCCGTCATCCATCAACCCCTTGCAGCTCTGCTCTTTGTTTAAATCAGGATGTTAGACGTGACTCGTGAATCTGATTCCATAAAAAAAAAAAAAAATGCACTTTGAAAGTTACAGAGTCAACAAGCAGCTCAGCTCTCTGATCCTGTTCAGGTGTAAACCTGAACTTCCCCTCAGTCATGTGACCTGGAAGCCAGACTGAACATGTGGTCCCAAACAGAGAGCGGACTAATGAGCAAGAACTTCCAGACAGGAAACCTTCTTCCAGCTGGGATCTCCCTGACACGCCTGGGAAACCTGCTGTCATTTTCATCAATTTGTCTGAAATATGAGGAGGCAGAATATATTCCCAGAGGAGAGGTAAAAGCTATTTTGTATCTACTTAATTGGGTTTCTTATTATTATTTTGTTGTTGTTGTGAGCTTCTGAAGTTATTTATTATTTTTAATGATTACAGTCAACGTGAGGGAAACTCTGATCTCTTCTGACAGAGAATCAAAGAAATGACCTCATGGTGAGTCCATAAAATCAACATGTTGTTTACTGCGTATGGCAAAGTTAATTTGACCATTGATTTATTTTTGATGGGAAGAGCAGAGATCAATCAATGAATAAATAGAGAAATAAAGCAAAAATAATTAAATATTGAACAAATGCAAGTGCTTATTTAATAAATAAATAAATGCTAGCTTTTGGTTGACATTTAAATGAACAAATATGTATTTGTTTAATAAATAAATAAACATTCCTGTATTTAATGCATACATTCATTCTAGCTTTTGGTTGATATTTTTAAATTTTTTTTTTTTATTAAGTAAATAAGATATTTATAATAACTAAATAAATACTTGCTTAACTATTTATTCTTCACAACCAACTACTTACCCAGTAAATATTTGCTGGTGATCCCCAGAAACTCACTTAAATAATTACTTATTTACTTGACAAATAAATTATGAAATCAATATATACATGAATGAGCAAAACTAAATGACTAAATAAGCACTTTCAGTTGACAGTTTTCCTCCACTAACCACAGGATGCGTGGCAGCAGTGGGCTGAGAGCTGCAGCGACGAAGAAGGCAGCGACCCAGAGGACTTCCTGTGTGGAATCCAGGTGATTTTCAGTGAAACTGTAAAAAATAAACCTTGCAGATTATATTTAACCTTCTTATTCACATCCTGCCAATAAGACAAAATGTTTTAAATTATGCACTTTAAACCCTGATTGCATGGTCAAAACACACACAACGAAGTGTCATAACTTTCCGGTCCAGAAAGTTGAAGTTGAAAAAGAGGCAGAAACACTCATTCATTACACTTTTTATTTTACAGAACAGCTTTGAAATCTAAACAAATCAAAATGGTTTATATTTATAATTTAGGTCATAAGAGTGTAAATGTAAAAATAACAAATTAAAAATATGTTTTAGCAGATAGAAAAACAGTTTACTTGAAATTTCATCTTCTTTTTTGTTAAATTGTATTAATGACAATCAGGTTTGATTCTGGGATTGTCTCCTATAGTATTTAATATGATCAGTGTGTGCTATTACATAATGCACTTATTTTTCAATTTAAGTCAAACTGAGACTAAATATTCCCTGCATTCTGCGTTGAAAGCATTTTCTAGCCACTACAGGGACTCCTCCCAGCTATTGCATTTAAAGTATTTCAGCCCTTCAGCCCCCTGCAGAGCCGAGCCATCAGAGTGGACGTACAGTAAGCATATTAGTGTTTGTCTCAGCAGGAGAGCTGTGCCACTGACCTTTATCACCATCACCAGCTGGATGCAGACATGGCAGCCATCCGGTCTTTGTACTCAGATGCTGCCGTCTCTGTCAGGTAGAAAAATATTTTGTTGGGTTCCTGAAAATGTAAAGATCTTAGCTGAATTTCCCATAAAAGTCCCCCATTTTCTTCTTTTGTTAGGGAATACCCATCAATCGAAGGCATAGATGTGGAGCTGAACATTAACCCCAACATTGTGGATGTGAGTTAAATTGTTGTTTTATTGCAGAATATTCAAGTGAAAAACTAATTTTTTAAATTAAGATGATTTATACACTTTTATAACCTTGATCAGCATCAATGGTTAATTTCTGACCAGCTTCCATCAGTATTTTGTTGAATTATATTTGTTGATGAGTTCCAAGTCCAAGTTGGAAGGACTCCTTTCCATCACCCTAATATTTATGTCCCTCAATAGATTCTCAGCATGTTAGTGAAATCAAAATATTCAAATTTGAATCTGCCATATACTGTACATAGATTGACATTGGTCTCATTTGTTAATTTAATGCAACATAAAAATAGAGAGGCAGTTTGTTGAATAGTTTCAAAAAAATTTAAATTAACAGAAGTATATTTTTATCAGCTTGAACCTTCAGCCCACATAGACGTTGGAAGCTGACTGGAAGTTATGCAGTTTTCCTACAGTCGACTCTTCCAAACAGTAAAGAAACCAAACAGAGGTTACATATTTCCGGTTTGGTCTGATCTCAGTGTTTGGTGTCTTCAGGTGGAAGTGGCTACAGCCTGGAGGATTAATCCATCAGAGCCAATCGTCATCCGCCTGCACTTCTCCCCGTCTCAGTATCTGGACGGACATGGTGAGACCCGGGAACTAGAACCTCAACCGACCATCCTGACATCTGAGTAATCAATGTTTCTCACCACAGCTCCCTCTGTAGATGTTTTCCAACCATCCAATATTGATGATTTCAGTATAGGAAGACAACTGCAAAAGTAAGTTTTTTCTCAGTAGACAGGGGGATTTTTTTTTATCTGTTTGTTTTGCATTTTCTCACAAAAGTATTGCATTTTCTTGCAATAGATTTGCAAAAACAATTAAAATCAGTACTTTTATTTAAAATTATTGCAGATAATTGTATAAAAATTGAGCTACTAACTTTGACAGGATATCAGGGGATCATGGATGGAAAAAAAAGGAGGACATTTCTCCCAAAAAATCTCTGAAACTTTGAGATTATTGTCCGAATTTTATTAATATCAAAACTTGAACATTTCTGAGATCTAAAGTGGAAAATGTTTGACTTTATAATCTTAGAAAATATAAATTTTTTGTTAAGGAACATTTATTAGATTAATCTTAACATTTGAGGTTTTATCTTGCAAATGTTTGACTTTTATATCTGAGTAATTTTATATTTTTTTCTAGAAAATTGACAAATAAGATATCATGGAAAAGCCTTACAAAAATCTACAAAGTACACAAAAGAAAAAAGAAATCCCCCATACATGACTGCAGCTTGAAATAATTAATGGACCTTCTTTTGGTTACCAATTTTTGTTTGTTCCTCAGTATTCTTAGAGTTTTCATATCTCAGGAGTGGAAACATCTGACCAACGACAGCCCAGTAGTCCAGAGAAAGAGCAGACACAGCTGGTTCCGACCCAGCGGCACCATCAAGAAATTCAGCGCTCGATTCAGCGTTTGGTTACCACCTTCAAAGTACGACGAAGCTTCATAAAACATCTCTTCTCTCCTCGAGGTTTGGATGGATCATTGATGCATTTATTGTGTTTTCTCCAACATGAACAGGCCAAATGAGATGCAGGAACCGACTGACAAAGAAAGGAATGCAATGAAACATCATCACTTCACCAGTCAAACAACTTCTTACGACATGAAGAACTCAACGGGAGAACTGTTCACTTACACAGCTGGAGGAAAGGTTGGGACTTCCTGTTAGTAATTTGATGCACATGCAGATGGAAATGGTTGTGTTGCAACCATTTCGCGGGCAGAAATTTATTTTATTTTATTTACCAAATATGTTTATTTTGCTTGGAATCAAATTAAAATTCTAAACTTAATTTGTATTAGAAATGTTAGTGTTTAAAGTGGATCTGTTAAGCAAAATTGACATTTATATGTTTTTGCACTTTCATTTGGGTCTCAGCTGCTTCTAGAAACAAATCATGCACTCAAAAAATAATGTATTTGGCAATAAGTTGCATTTATTTTTGTTGTCTGGAAAATTATCCATTTTTAAAACCTCCAGACTGTTAAGTCGGAACCACAGCGGAGCTCCGCCCGTTACCTAGCAACCCTAGCAATGTTTGGTCAGCTGGTTGAACGGCTGCACAATGGCGCCAAGAAGAGACAAGTGTTTTGTTGTTTAAAGACAGTTTTTATAGTTGCGTATCGGCTTTCAGCCATTTTAATTCGAGTGTAAACGTTTAGCTGGGGGGCGTGGCCAGCAGCCGCTTCTTTGGATTTAAAGTGACAGAGGCCCTAAAGGAGCTCAAAATATTCAGAAATCTCATTATCTAAGAATGATTTTGTGCAAAAAATCGTTCTTAGACATGTTTTCTATCCCCCATAGATCTATGCTAACCTGCTTTTCCTATAAATGGGCTCTGAAAGTTGGAAGAGAACAGAAACAATGTCTGGTTTTATCTGCAGAGAGTGATGGTCTCAGCTGTCAAATCGTCTGCACATCTGAGCACCAAACAGCTGGTGGAGCTGCTGTTCACCTCCCAGGCCATCAGACACTGTAAAAGCACGCCGACCCTCCAGCACGGCTTCTTAGTACAGGCAAGGCAGGATTCTGTTCTTCCTTGACAGCTTGATACAGCGATGATGTGTTGGTTCAAAAACACACATTCTTGTTTTTTTTTTTAAATAGTGAATCTCAACTCAGCACAAATACTTAACATTAAAACTTTAGCTTCAATTTTCAGCCAAATTCTAAAAATGTAAATGTTAAACAGTGTTGGTTGTTTCCAGTTACTGTAGGATTTATAATTAAAAATACTGTTTCCCTGTTTTAATATGCAGATTTTTTTTATTTTTTTTATTTTGTTATTTAAGACACTGAGAGTCTTGGTGTATTAAACAGCAACAAGCAAGTGTAGTTTTTTCAATGCTATATTTCACTGTAGTAGTGAAATATACTTTAGCCTGTTTCATTTTTGGTAAAGTATTGCTTTGTAAAGTAGTGCTGTATTTTGTTTCATTTTTGTAATGTTTTAAAATAAATCTAATCTTAATCCATGTGCACAGATAATGAGGTACGCTGAGCAGAGAATCCCAACGCTGAATGAATACTGCGTTGTTTGTGACGAGCGACATGTTTTCCAAAATGGGCCGATGCTTAAGGTTCGACTTTATGAAATTAAATTAGCTGGAGTTTCAGATGTGTGTGTATGGGTGTGTGTTTAATGGAGATTCTGGTTTTATTTGCAGACTGCAGTTTGCACCAGGGAGCTTTGCGTATTTTCCTATCATACACTGGGAGTTATGTCTGGAGCTACAGAAGAGGTCGCGACTGGTGCAGAGGTCAGCGACACGTTCATGTGCTGCAGATGATTTTATATGTCAGTATTTCAGTAATTTCTGTTGCTCCAGGTGATCGACCTTCTGGTGGCCATGTGCAGAGCTGCTCTGCAGTCGTCCCGAAAAAGCATCATATTTGAACCGTACCCCTCTGTTGTTGATCCGTGCAACCCCAAAATTCTGGCCTTTAGCCCCAAGGTATCAGCTAAAAGTTTCTGCTCACAAATAGCTGCGTATTTTTTATATCGTATTAAATTATCAGTGCTTTCTGTGACAGAGGAAGAGTTATGAAAGGCTGCAGAAAGCTCTGGATGGCGTGTTGCTAATCAGGAGGATGGCTCAGGTGATTGCTATAAAAAAAAAAAGTTGAACATATTCCTCTCTCCCCGACTTTCAGCCTTAATTGGATTTAATTTAATTGCTTTCCTTCATATTCAGGGTCCATATTCTGAGATAAAGAAGCAGATGGACAAGATAGACCCGCTCTCTCATCCTGTGCTACAATGGTGAAGGCCTAATCTAGACTGGCATTCAAACTGTTACATTAATTATGTTAAATCAGAGGGTGTTTTAAATTAATGTCCGTTCATCTCTACTTTTCTTATAGGATTTTAGCAAGCAACAGATCACACATCGTCAAGCTCCCACTCAACAAGGTAGGTGGGTTAAAAATACTGACAGGCTAAAAATTATTCAAAGACTCGTTTATGAAAATAATCTGTACAAAAATAGAACAGGACAAAAAATGTATTATTAGAATAAAGTTATTATTGGAATAGTAACTTATTATTATCAGTAGTAGTAGCAATAATAATTATTATGACTAATAATTATTATTATTACTAACAATAATTATTATTGTTACTACTACTAATAATAATAATTACAAATATTATTAATATAATAATATTCTTATATTATTGTGATAATATATTATCATAACATGTATTATATACATATATAATATTATATATCTAATATATTATTGATATATTACCAATATAATATATAACATATTAATATGTAAATTGGATTTAATTTAATTGCTTAAATTAAATCCAATAATAAATAACAGTAAGTTGGGTTTTCTTTATTGTATTGTCTTTATTGACTATAGAGTGGTTTTGTTTTTTGTTTTTTTTTTTTTAATCTTTCTCCTTTCTCTCCTGTGAATGTGTTTTCTCACAGCATCTGAAGTTTATGCACACACCCCATCAGTTCCTGCTGGTCAGTGCTCCTCCGTCCAAAGAGGTTCGCTTTCAAACTGCCAGGAAATTATACGGCAGCACTTTTGCTTTCCAGTGAGTGAAATCACATCTCAACGTCACACAATGGTTCAAGATCAGAGCCTGATGATAAAAACGTTCTCTTTGCTTCAGCGGCTCTCACATTGAAAACTGGCACTCCATCTTGAGAAAAGGCTTAATCAATGCGTCGTACACGAAATTACAGGTAAACTGAATAAGGGAGTATTCAGACCAACCCAGGATCAGAGTCCTGAATCAGACTCTAATCCGTTTGTCTAATCCGTTTGTTTGGGGGGAGGTTTGAATGCAAATTTGAATTCCAAAACGTCTTTAAACCTCGGTCTCGGTCCGGTTAAAGTGGACTCTAAAACCTGTCTGAATGCAACCTGACCAGAGACCGTTTCTCTGCTCTGCGGGTTAACGGAGATGTTGTGTCGGTTGTCGTATCAACGGGTTTTTGTGCTAGGAAAAGCAGAATTTAAATGGTGTGAAGTTGTTTTACAACTTTTTATCAGCTTCAGTTAGTTTTAGTCGTTTGACGCAGTGCAGTGTGAATGCGAACTAGAGTTCAGAAAACAGTTTTAGTCCCCAATCGAACTAAAACTAATAGTCCGGTAGGAACTATTAGTAAAGGAACTAATAGTCCGGTAGAAACGGACTATTAGTTCCTTTACACCTTCTGTGAAAATAAAATGTTGAGAAACTTATTTTGTTGTTTTGAAGCTTCATGGAGCGGCTTATGGTAAAGGCATCTATCTGAGTCCCATTTCAAACATATCTTTTGGATATTCAGGTAAGAATACATCATACTTTATTACCTTTTAGACAACTTCTTTGTCAATTTAAAGCTTTCATAAGTCATTTTTTATTATCTCCCTGGTTAGACATGGGAAAAGGTCAACACCAAATACCAACCAGAGAGGAACTCAAAAAGAAATACAACCGAATAAATAAAATCCAACAGGTCAGATTAATCACATTTTGCACTTTAAGAAAGCATTTCTTGTTTCTTATATCTCTCTTCATATATATATATATATATATATATATATATATATATATATATATATATATATATATATATATATATATATATATATATATATATTGTTTGTTTTAGGAAGAACCAGGACAACTAAGGTTTCTGCAAAGCCGTAATCTGAGCTGCATAGCACTTTGTGAAGGTGAGTATTTAGTCAGTTTCATTTTTCTGTACTTTATGTTGAAACCACATATTTACACACACTGAATAAAAAGATACATACACATTTCATTCTCAAGTTAAATCAGACCAAACATAGTCAGAATTACCTAAATTATTTCCATTTGCTAAATACCAGAAAACATGTATTTTTTTATGTTTGTAATTTTTGAATTTTAAGGAAAGTTGCAACAAATCAAATCTAGAAAATATTCTTGTCAAGTTTTCTGGCATTTGGCAAATACAACTAATTCTGATTGTTCTAACTAAGGTAAAACAAGTACAGTTTGGTCTGATTTAACTTCAGGTAGTGAGAAAAAAATGTACGGTATTTAAATATCTGGTTTTAACTATAAGCAGATTTAAATCCTGAGCACATTTTACATTAAATGTCTGTACTTCCTATCTTCACTGCATTTCTAAAATATGCTACATTCACTTCACGGTCACATTGAGTTGTTTTATTATTTGTTTATTAGTTTGAAAGCAATCAATAACTTATTCAAGTTAAACGGTTTAAAAGAATATTTTGGGAAAAAGATTTGAAATTTAAATGTTGACTGTTGATCATTTACAAGGTTGATCAAATGTCAGTGTAAACTGTGTCACAGAGTGTAAACAATAAAAACATGCACTATCTGCTCCATTGTTCATTAAAATAGCACATTATTGATGTAGTAAAGAAAATAAAGATATTATAGGCACACTTATTGATATCTAGATCATTACATTAGAGAATACATTCAACTTTTATTTAAATATTTTTAAAAGCAAGTTCTGTCTTTTGCTCAAGTAAAAATATTAGTGTGGCACTTTTATTAGATTGTTGTCTATTTGTACTTTCATGCAGTTTTATGTCTTATCTAACAGAGTTGTCCATGTGTCTTAGTGATAACCTCAAAGGCTCTTCAGAAGCACGGAAACATTTGGGTTTGTCCGGTGTCCGACCATGTGTGTACACGCTTCCTCTTTGTGTGAGTAAAACGCCCAGCAGTGTTTGTTTCTGCCTCCCAGCTCAATAAAACCCGATTAACACTGCACCGCGGTTTGCTTTGTCCTGGAACAGGTATGAAAACGGTCAGGTGGGAGACGTGCACATCAATACGCAGGATGCAGAAATCCAGAGGGAAATTTTACAAGCAACTGGTTCAAAGCCAAGCTGAGAAAGTCTGAGTGCACACGCCTGCTGGTGAACCGACACACATTTACTGGAAAACAGAATAACTTTAGTATTAAACGGCAAATATTTTGTATTTTCACAGTATTTCCTTACTATGTTTGACAGTTACTATTTTTTACTGTTTATTAAAGCTGTTTTTCTTTAACCTAAAAGTCCACTTGCTTGGTCATTATTGTAAAAGGTGAGATTGTTTATAATCCAAACCATCAAATGTGTAAATGCATCACGCATTCTTCATTCTTCCTTGAGATGTAATGACATCAGGTTTAGTCTAGTTTAATTTATTTAGGTTCCTCATTTAGCTGCTGCTCTTTACAATGGTCCACATATCATATGAGTTACATCACTAAAACATTTTTGGGAAATTACATAAAAACAAAACAATACATGGAAGAAAACATGACATGTAGTAAAATGTAGCATTGTAGCCCTTCTTTGTTCGTCTCAGCACCAGTAGACAAACACTCAGATTCACTGAATTTATTCTGATGAGGGAAAATCAAGCCGGTGGTTGACATCTATGCAGCAGCTTCTGCCCATTTACAGTAATTTAAAATCCAGACAATAAACCTAAAGAAGCCAGAGCCATGGTTCCCAATGAACAGTTAGCAGTTGTAAGATTAAACAAAGCTAAAATGTATAGCATTGACTATGATAACAGTCAAAACAAAGCAAAAACACTCATGAAACCTTGTGTGTAATTAGATTTATCGAAAATATATTGTAAAATATAATTCAGGTAAAGAAAACACCCGATTCGAACACAAACGGCAGTCACAGAAAAAAAGAAAAAAAAAGGTATGGATGAAACTGTCAGTTTCTGGTTGCTATGGTAACCACCAACTGCCAACTTATGGAGCAAAAAACATGCCAGGAGAAAATAACTTTTTGACTAAACAAGAGTTAATTTAAAGAATAAAATAAACACATTTTGACAATATTGTTAATTGAAAAGCTGTTATAGAATATTACATTCACGTCAAGTAATAAACTACATTGTCAGTAGTTGACTAAAAATAAATGCTTTATTTGTCTGTTAACATTTTTACTACCATCAAATATAACGTAACTTGGCATTAAATTTCAGATTAACCCCACAGCTGGTCATTTGTGTCTCAGAAATCCTTTTGTTTTCATTTGGATTCGTACTATTTGTTCCCCTCTTTTGTGTGTAGATATCAAAATAAATTGCAGTAGCTTTAAGGTGTGATTGTCCTCATGTCATTCACTGGAGAAAAAAGAGAGAAAAAAGAGGTAGATGTGGAGTGGAAAGTATTTTCTGGGTCACCCCAGCAGGCGATGAATTGAAGAGTGAAGAGCTGTGAAGTTGCTGTTATAGCCCAAAGGAAGACATTTTTCCTGGACCATATGGGCCTCTAAAGATAGAGAGGAGGAAATTTATCTTCAAAACAGCCAGCCCTATTGTACCGCAGTGTTTTTTATTCTCTCTTTTTATTCCTGTAGTTCATTATCAGCAAAACTGCAGCATAAGAACGTCAGACGAAACTATCAAGTCCAAATCTGAGAAAACAAAAGAATTGTTTCAACTACACGCTTCGTTAAATTTCATTAACTCATATTCAATCATCCGTGTTTTTCAAACAACTACACACAGATAAAGTCTCTAAAGCATTTCACAAAATTATTTTTTTTAAAAATTGCAATGAATGTATGTGACTTTGTTAGAGGAAGAAAAATGAGCATGTGCCTTTAAGAGCTCTATGTCCCACTCTTCATGTCTTTCTCTAAGCCTCATGTGTTTGTTGGCATCAGCTGTCCTCGGAGCTGAAGAGAGCAAGGACATCTTTTCTTCCACGACTGTGGGATTAGGAGAAGAAGTGGCTTTCCTACTCTGCAGGCTGTCATCTCAGCTCCAAGAAGACAAAACAAATTGGACATGACTGAAGGGCGACCGAGAGGAGATAAAGACAAGTGAAAAGTTTGGATTGCAAAGCAGATTTTCTTTAAGTTTGCTGCTTTTAGACCTCGAATGAAATGGATTAACAAGCCTGCAGATGCAGAAGAATCATCTTATTTAGTTTCCACCACAATGGAAGATCAGTCTTCTTCACTGTCTTCAGGTGTGCAGTTTGCGTCTTGTCCTCCACAACCGGAGCAGAGCACCCTGCGGAGAATCGGCCGCTCCGAGGAGAGAGCTCCTTTTCCCATTCCTGGCCTTCCTGCAGACGTCCTGCACATGCGAGTGAAAGAAGGAAGCAAAATTCGCAATTTACTGCGGTTTGCAACCGCCCGCATGCAGGGGGAAGGACAGGACGGCAGTGCAGCTGCAGTGAGACAGGTGGTCTTCACAGGCCTGGGCAGGGGCATCACCAAGACCATCACCTGCGTGGAAATCCTGAAGCGCCAAGTGGCAGGGCTGCATCAGGTGTCCAAACTTTGCTACATGACAGTTAATGAGGTTTGGGAGAGCACACCGCAGGAAGCGGCGACCGCAGTCGTAGAGAGGACGGTGCCGGCCATCTGCATCCTGCTCTCCAAAGACCCGCTGGATCCCCAGGAGCCGGGCTACCAGCCTCCACAAACCTTCAGCGGCCCCACAGAGGAAGAGGAGAGACGCGGGAATCTGCGAAGAACAGCTGGCAGGCCGAATGCACTGCACACTGCCAAGAGGCTCAGTCTGGATGATTGGACCAGATGTCCTCCTAAAACCTACAAAGTTTAGCTAAAAAGCCAGAAAATGTGCAATTACATGTTCCTTCTTCGCAGTAATGTTTGGCTCAAAAAAGTACTTGTGTTTTTTGTGAAGTAATTTATAGCGGTTCACCTACTTCTTTAATTTTGGGAGATCGGTGATCGGCAGATACTTACATGTGAAGCCGATCTTATCAACCAAGTTTGCTGTCCTTTTCTGGTCTGCTGGGCCAGAGGTTTGACCCAACAGGTCATGACCTGCATGTTTGCAGTCAACAATAGTCACTCCACTGTTACCAACTCGACAAGTTTCTTGCTATATTTAGCGACATTTAAAACAAAAAAAAGACTAAATCGGAATCGGCAGGTCAGGCTTTTTAAAGATCGGCAATCAGTGATCGGCCAGAGAACTGCAATTGGTGCACTCCTAGTTATTGGAAACTGTTTTAGGGCTGGACAATACGGCTGAAAAATGTATCACAACATAAACATTTCATATTAATTGATTTTTTTTTTTTTTGTTTGAAATTGTTGTTTGACTAACTTATCAAATTAAAATTAAATGAAGTAAATAACATCAAGTACAAAAGTATAGCAAGGTGTGTTCAAAAGTCAACTCTATTAGAGTTTTGATTTTTTAAACTACTTTGAATAATTAATTGAGCTTTCGATACTGTTTGATAGCTAAGATCAATTGGAATGTATATATAATTGAATTAAGGTTATAGTTGTGTAAAGTGCCTACAAACATTTGTTGTGAATTGGCGTTAAATAAAACTGAATTGAATTGATTTATAATTTCAGTTTTAAGTTTCATATTCATCAGGTTTTGTTTTTGTATCGTAGTAAAAAAACTGTTATAGGTTACTTTATATAAGTAACCAATACAATCTGCTCCAAAAAGGCACTGCTGTACCTTCTAAAACTTTTTTTAGTTTATTAGTTAATTTTCTTGTTTGTACAAAAAACAAAGAAATAATATTACTATAAATATTATTTTCTATCTACACAATACATTATGTTGTCTCAAATGTATTATATTTGTAATTAGCTTCATAAGTTTGATTTATAAAAGGAATTAAATTATTTCTTCTGCTTTAAACATTATTATGTTATTTTTGTTCATTTTCTTTTCATTTTAGTCTTAGATAACTAAACTTTTGGCCATCTGATGACGCCATTGTAAAATACTAAATCATTTCTTAAAACCTGCCTCTTGTAAAGTCAGAAATGTCAACAACGATCAAATATGCGTGGATTTTATGGTCACTTATATCTCTGTTTTAGAGCTATATGTTTTCATCCTTGTTTTTATAATCTGTGTTTTAAGATGAACATGCCCATGGAAATAAAGGCAGAAATGAGCTAATTGGCTTATATTCATTTATATGTGATTTTTTTTAATATAAAATAGAAACTGAACTGAGATGTTACGATTGGAAGATTATTTCTGCCAGTTTGATGGGAAAACAAAAACAAAACTTGCTTAGTCATGATAACTAACCCATAAAGATTCACAGCTAAGTCATTATGAAGTAGCACAAGTATGAAATTCCATTATTATGAGATGGCTAAGATAAAATTATAAAATAGTATGTTGTTTTCTATCAGAGTGGCGGAAACGGGCGTCCATTATTATGTTTAGTTACTCAGTATTTAAGTAATCTTTTACAGAAAACTTTTTTACTCTTTCTTGAGTAAATTCTTGCACTTGCAATACTTTTTACTTTAATTAAATGAAAATATGTTGAAGTGGTGATGCTCTTACTCGAGTACAACTTTTTACTACTCTATTATATATATATGCATATTTATGTATTTAAGAATTTATCATTATCAGTCAGGATTTTTTTTTTCCTTTTGTGGCTCGTGTGTAAAGTATTTGTAGAAACATACTTAAACTTTTTGCGTGGCATTTCAAGCCTCTCGTGGCAGACCAAAACAGGTCAAGAGTGAGCTCCGCTTTGCACATGCGCAGAAGGATCTCACCTATTAGCTGGCGCCTGCCGTTAAGAGCCGCTTCCTCCGGATAAATCGCACCGGTTTGTCTCGCTGGCTGTGCTGCTGCATCATGTTCAGAGCTGCCGTCCGACTGTCAGTCTCCGGTGCTCGGAGTTTAACTCGAACACAACCGAGGTGCCAAGGTATTGGTTTATTGTTTCTCTCTCAGAATTGAGTGTGAAGGTGTAGGGGCGAAGTTCATGCGGATATCCAGTGTTTGTCGGCACACTGCGGTCCCAGCTAAGCTAGCTAACCAGACGCCCGCTTAACAATGCACTCAGTTTAATTAAAGCTTTTAACATCTTGGTCAATTGGTTAACATAGAAAACGTAAAAATGCACAATCTGAGGCTGCTTTGTTGTGATATTATCCAAATGTTTCGCTCGCGGGTAGTTGTGTCCTTGCCGTGACCCGGCTGGGACATGCTAACATGCTAGCTGTTAGTTCATCTGCTGAGTGAACCATCTGCACTAAAATGGACCGGCGGCGTCTTCAGTGCCTGAGAAAACCACATCATTCTGATGCTTACGTGATGTTACAGCTTATCTAATTCATTTTTTCTAGGTTAGAATGGTCCACAGGATGCCCATTAGATTTACAGTAGATCTTAAGTGTCTAATGCGTGAGCGTATCATCAGCTACGTGCAGTCCTATATCCGGACAATGGAAGTAATCCACCTGACGCGCAGCATTTGCCCTTTTTCTCCTTCACTCGCTGCAAACTTTACCTCTTATGACCTTCCATGTGACAACGTTGTGTAACCCTGAACACCACTGAAAGTGTTGTTTTGTTTTTATCACACAGCTCCTCTGGCATCAAGGTGTTACTCCCACGGGAAACAGGAGACAGATGAAGAGTTTGATGCCCGCTGGGTTACATACTTCAACAAGCCTGACATCGATGCATGGGAGTTGAGGAAAGGTGGGTTTTTAATCACACCAAATCTATAAAACAAAACACAAATAATTGTGCAGAATGGTACTACATTCTGTACCAAGAGGAAGTTGTTTCCACAAGGTTGGTTAATATTAACTGTAGGTCAACAGGGGTTTGTCAGACTAATATTAGACTCAGTTAGTCTGGATTAATTCCTCATCACAACACCCATGCATTTGGATCTTCTTTAAGTTTCAGACTGCATTATTTAGGTAAGTAAAGATTAGTTTGGATTGTCTCTCAGAACCGTTTTTAGAATTAACCGTAATTGAAAGTTTTTTTTTTTTTTATCAGCAGTGTTGTGGAGCGCAGACATGAGCTCTTAGAATAGGAAATTATATTCATTTAGTTAGCTGGATGGCCCTTTGCTGTCCTAACCATCTTATTTTTGAGATGGTACTGTTGACGAATGCTCATTATGTCATCTTTCTGTATTTTAAGTCATTTTGTACTCCTAACGTTTGGATTAGATGTTTCTTATGATTGTAGAGGTGTAATTGCTTAGGGTATTTTCATATACTCTACTTTTAACCTGCATTTGTAGTTGCAGAAAAATTGCACAAATATAATAAATGTCCAACTGGTCATATAAACAGTTGAATAAAGCTTTTCAGATCTTCTCTAGTTTGCATTAAATTATTATTTCTTTGCTTCATTAAAAGATAAAAGACCTTACCGTACTTTCTGTCACTCACTAACTAGAAGTAGAATAAATGTAATAACTTTTGGGATTTATTCACCAACAAAGTAAATGTGAAGCAGATAAAAGCAGCACAAAATATATAAATGTATAACTCTTTCTTATTAGCTGGCCTGAATTGAATAAAACTCGTTCTGTTGCTCCCAACTGTAATTCAGTGAAGAACGTCATCTGTAGTGAATATGAAGAAACACCAAAAAGTAACTGGAAAAAGTATTTTTACTTTACTGATTCCTGGTAACATAAAGATCAGGTTTTTTTTAAGTTTGCTGTAATTCGAGTTGAAACTTGAGTTTAGGGATTTTTATTGCACAACGAGATGCAATAAAATACACGATTGTGTTTCCATATATGGAGTTTTATTTTTTAATTCATTGCTGTAAAGATTTGATTTAAGGTCTTTATTCTCCAAGATGGAGGCAGAAGTGATTGTATAAGTTATCTGTTAGCTTACTGGCTATGTTTTTGATACATTTTCAGAAAAAAATAGCACCTTTGTCTCTTAATTTGTTGGATAAGTTCCTTACTTCAGCGCTTTAAAAACAAAATCCAGCATTTTAGCTTCTTTTTTTTTTAAGCTGCTGTTATTGCATCAAAACCTGCTCTAAATAATGGTGAATGCTGTTTTGTTTTTGGCTGAGCCAATATATGTTGAACTGCAGGTTTTTAGTACCAGGAAAAAGAAGCACTTGCACAACAATGCTCGTCATCCGGTGAGAAGTGATAAGTCAGGAAATGCTGCATTAGATAATTAGTTTTGTTTAGTTTGTTTAAAATGTTTCCAAATATGGTTCGGTTTGTCAAAACATTTCTACTTGCTTTATGGGACAAACTACAAACTTTTTTTTTTTTTTTTTTTTAGTGCAAACAAATCAGTGTTAAAGTTTTCTGTCAGTATTTTTGACTCGTGTAGATCAGTTATTGGGATTAATCTGTGATTTGTTGTATTTTTAATGGTTTGTTTTGTAGCCACAGCTCTGAGTAAGCTAATAGGCAAAATATTTATTTCTTACAATTTTCTTCTAATAAAAATATGTTTAAAATGAATTAAATACATTATATTTGATGTTAGTCATTTTGTATCTTTCCCAGTTTTGGGTTCATTTGTGGGTTAGTTTGTCTCTAACAGCTTCACATAGTTACTCTAACAACTAAAATTTCACAGAATTTCTTTTGAACTCATCTTTTATTACATTTTCCACCCTAACCCTTAACCCTAATTTTTCCACCATTCTTCTTTCTATTTTTAGGTCTTGAAATACAGAAAAAACTTTTTTTTTTGTATTAGCAAAAAGTGATGGATATAATTGATACTGGAAAAAGGAAACCAAATATTTTTCAACATAATGACAAGAACATTAGACATAAAAATGTTGTTTGTCATTTATTCAATTAAATTATTAAAAGAAAAACTGTAAAATAGTCAGAAGCTTCAGTTGTTTTTATATTTAAAAGTTATTTAGAACCACAAATCAGAGCTGCTGGTTGCAGACGATATAATAGGTTGTTCTGTGTTTCCTGCAGCTCGTAAAGTGTAAACTGTGTTTCAGGGATGAACACGTTGATCGGGTACGACCTGGTACCAGAACCAAAGATTCTTGAGGCGGCGCTGAGAGCCTGCCGCAGACTAAACGACCTGGCCAGCGCCATCCGCATCCTGGAGGCGGTGAAGGTCAGAAATTCAGAAAGTCTGTGAATAATGTCAGCCAAAAATGAAAAACGATTTTAGTTGTAAACTAATGGCGTTTAACTGTGATTCAGGACAAAGCCGGGCCTCATAAAGACATCTACCCGTACGTGATCCAGGAGCTCAAGCCCGTATTAAGTGAACTCGGCATTTCCACACCTGAGGAGCTTGGACTTGATAAAATGTACGTTTATTCATTTTAATTTAAATCAAGAATTTCATCTCTTCTAAATAACCTTTCTTTTTTCCACAGATGATGTACAAGAAGATCGAGCTCTTGCATTTAAATGTTGGCCTCATCAAAAACACCTCTGAATTAAATTTTGCCTTTACTGTTTTCTTTTGCTTGTAAAATATGGATAAATATACTATCTTCGTGTGTCGTGAACATACTGGAATTTTATCTTTTTTTTTTGTTTTTTTTGTTTCTTGAAAGTTCAACAATCTGCTTAGCAGAACTTAAGAACAAGTTGCTTTAGATCAAAGCATTACCAAAAGATTCACACCATCTGAATGCTTGTGAAGGTCCCGCCACCAGGGGGCAGCAGAATCACACGAATGTCAGGATTCATCTTACTGTATCAAGTCTGCGTTACATCTGTTCATTTCAGGGAAAATGTATTTGCGGGTTGAATAAAATTTATCAATGATGGCATTGGTGGAATGTGATTACTATTTTTAATTTTTTTTTTTTTTAATTCTATTAGTTAAAGTATGGATTTTATTATTTATAAGAGTGAAATATGTTATTCTTTATTAAATATTTGCCAAATATATTTACATTTATAAATATTACATAAACATACCCAAACTAAATATATTTATACATTTTAGATGTATAAAATAAAAACATGTTTTTATATATTTTCATAAAATACATGAAATATTTTTATTTTTAGCCTTATTTTGACTGACTTGCCTCAAATTATTGTTTTGTGAAAACTCATTTTAGTTTTTTGAGTTGCTGACAATTCTGTTGCATATCAATCCATAATTATTAAGAATATTAATGTATGTCCATGTACAAATATGTAATCAGAACCCATACAAACTTCAAATAGTCCTATAAAATTGTTTTAAAAACATACAATCTTTCTAGTTTTATGAAATGGCCCTTTTTTCTTTCTTTTTTTTTTACAAAGAAAATGGATATTAAATATTTTTGTATAATAATTGAATAGATTTGGCCATTTTCAGTGGTTTCATTAGATCTGTAGAGTAAACCAACAAGATCTGTAGAAACTAACTGAGTAGGTAAATATTTTATACCCAAATGTTCAGATTGGTGTAGAAATTAGTCTTGAAAACCAATTAAATTTGTCATTTTTTTGGTATATTTTTTCCCTTTTTCTTGTTTCTTTTTGCATTTATTGCTTGTAGTTTGCTTCACATCCATGAAAGGTCTGCTGTACTGCTCCAGAGTTATGTTCATATCCTGTAATCAATCAGGACATGTCAACTGCCTCTGCCTTGGGCTGTATTTAGAACGGGGCGGGGCAACTATAACCAGGGATTACCACCCACAGCGTTATCACTTGGAGTAAGAATAGAAGCACTTCAAATAAAGTTCTGGTTCATTCTTTCAATGCCCTGTGGAAAATATTCATACCTTCAAATATTATCTCAGATTAACTTTAAAGTGGTGCAAAATTGTGAAATGTATCATTTTTAAAAGTCTTTCCAAATGCAAAGTAGAAAAGTGTGTTGTGCGTAAGTAAAAAGTCACCTTATTGGTAAATTAGGCCCACCGGGGTGTGATCCAATTAGTTTTTCTGTGAATCCTTCAGAGAATAAACATCATGAAGACCAAGGAACACAGCAGGCAGGTCAGAGATGAAATTGTGGAAAAGTTTAGAGCTGGGTTTGGTTGTAAAATAATATCCAGAGCTTTGACGATCTCCTGGAGCACCGCCCGGTCCATCGTCAGGAAACGGAAAAGGTTTGGCACAACGAAGAACCTACCAAGACACGGCTGGGCAGAGTCGCTGCCAAGGAACCCAATGGTGACTCTGGAGGAGCCGCAGGGGTCAACAACTCACGTAGAAAAATGATCAAATCTGGCTGGAATAAAATCAGAAAAAAATCCTGTTTGTCATATCCAGAGACAGCAAATGTGAAATATGGTGGTGGCAGCATTATGCTGTGGTGATGCATGTTTTTTTTTCCTTCAAATTTACAGATTCTCTGCTTTCAATCTTTAATATTTTACCCAGAGAACCCAAAAATTGTACTTCAGTAAAAGTACCACTACTTCAACAGTTTTATGCAAGTAAAAGTAAAAAGTATTTGCCAAAAAGTATCAAGTATTGAGTCATCAGAATGATTAAAATGTAAAGTTATTTCAAGGATGAAAATGACAATAAATCATATAAGTAACAATAAAATAACAATCAGGTAAAAGAAAACATTTTCTATCAATATAAAACTCATGACACTTTAACAGAAACTGCAGGTCTGGGTCTGAACTTTTCAAGCGTAATAAAAATACTCCTGAAAGTAATTTTTTCTAAAAAACGTCACTAAATGTAATCGAGTAAATGTAATTAATTACTCAATTTTGATTTTATCCATTATTAGTCGGAGACTATTTGTAGATGAGGTGGTTCAAATACACACCACATTAAAAAAAAAAAAAAGCAATATATATTTGGTTTATCCCCCAAAATCAAACCGAAACGCACGCAAACGTTACGCAAACAATGAGGCGCTTGATTGGCTGGAACCGCGGGGTGTTTAGTTACAACTGGAGAAAACGGAGCGTTTAGTTCAGATTTAAATTTAATGCGCTTTCACCTTTTTTATGCTGCTTTCTTTAACAGCAGGGCTCTCGTTATCTCACTGAATAATAATCAGGGTTGTGGGAGTTTTCTCGTGGAGAGGGTGGGAAGTTTCTCATCGCTCCCACAAGGAGAGGAAAGGAAGAAAAAAGGAAAACACTTGAGGATTTTTTTACGCACGGGGCGGGCCTTTCATTCAGCCGGGCTGTGGGTGAGGGGGTCACCTCGTCAGGGACAATCAAAGATGTTTGAGTTTCCATGCGCAGTGACCAGGGAGGTAACACTGCGCGTTATTTACCCCTCCTCCTCCAGCTCCGTCCGCACCGGCCTCCCACACCAACCCAGGCTTTTAAAGTCACCCCCGGTCCAAAAGAGCAAAACAAAACAAAACCCAAGAAAACGCATTCCTGCAGGACGGCGCTGCTGAGGAGATGTGACTTAATCCTACCGGGAGGAACCGAGGAAAACAAAACAAACCTGTTGGCGACGATGAATTACTCCAAGGCGCAAATGGTGAGTGTCGACGCTCCCACTCCTGTTTGTTACAGTAACAAAGCGGCTGTGGGTTGATGAAGACGTTACAGAGGGCAGATTTACCACGAGGTTGTCTCTGAATGCAGGATAATCCAGCTGGGAAATGAAACGCGCTGTTTGCAACAGAAACACGGCGCCGGGTGAGATGGTTCATGATTTAGCCGCTGTTTAGCAAAGCGGGACGTTTATCATGCGATGAATGCATGCAAATGAATGACTGTCTGTTTTTATTCATAAGCTTATAAAACTTCAAATTGACTTTAAATTTGCATTAAACCTCCCCCCATGACTTTGTTATAGTTGTTTTAACGATTTATCGGTTCATTCATCCTCTAGAAATGAACCGATCATTATTTTCCAGATCGATTGTTTTTTATTTTAAGGTTCACTTTATTTGCTCCTCAAAGCGTTTTTTTTAGAACAAGTATTTAAAATTTAATCATACGTATTCAATTTGGTTCTATGTATGTCCTATTCATTTTTATGAAGAAAGTTTCTACATATATTTTTATTTTTTTTACAAGCACAACCTCATTTGCAAAAACTTTTGTTTTAATTCATGAAATTTAATTTCTGGGTGTCATATTGGATGGTAAATGTTGCAGGAAACCTGCAAGGTAAAATCATAACCAGCTAAAAGTGTTGCTGTTTTGAGAAGAATAAGCTTTTCCTGTTTCTGTTCAATTTATATAATAATCTTATTGTAGCATATTTGAGTTATTGCATGTTTTGTTTGAGGCAAAACATGCAAAAATAAACATACAGCAATAAAAAAATTCATTCAGAATGCTAAATAAAGTGGGAGATTGGAAACATGCAAATCTGTTATTTTTCTATTAATCAAATGTACAGAAATTGTGTATATATATATATGCAATATACAAAAAATTGAGACCACTTAAAATGACCAGTTTCTATTTTTTATATGTTTGAGTAAAATGAACATTGTTGTTTATTCTATTTTGTTTTTATTTGCTGAAAATGAGAAATGGTCAAACTAGCGAAAAAGATTCAGTGCTTCCAGACCTCAAATAATGCAAAGAAAACAAGAAAACATTCATTTAGAAACAACAATACTAATGTTTTAACTCAGGAAGAGTTCAGGAATCGATATTTGGTGGAATAATCAGGAGGTTTTCAGTGGGGTTCAGTGCAGTGGGCTCTTAGTTTTTTCCAGTTGTATGTTCAAAGCAACCAAACAGAGTTTCTGTCTATCAGTTTTTCTACAGATAGGATTAAATGATGAGCTCGATGTAATTCATTAATTATTATGGGTGCATCAATTTGTTTGGTAGATTGGCTTCTACTTATTTGTGAAGCTGATCTTATTTACCTCATCAAAGGTCTAAAATCAGCCGCTGTGCTTTTCTGCTTTTAGAGACGTTTGACTGGCCCACCAGGTCATCTGCATGTTTTCAGTTTTTAATAGTCAAATAGTAGTACTATAGCTAAAAAACAAAAAAATAAGCCTTGCTCCAATCACCAATCAGAGACAATAAAGAAAAAACATTACAATTCTGATTCTGGGTTTCCCTCAGTGTATTGTGAGCCTGGTGGGCCACCAGGCTTAACTTGTTCTCCCCTCCAGGCTTAGCATTGCTTATTTATTTAAATCTTTTTAAAAAAATCTGCATTTTTTAAGACTTTGTACTTGGTGTTCAGGTATTAATCTTCCAATCGTTCAATAACACATAAGTATCAAGTGATATTTTAAAATTTGCTGCCAACGTTAAAAATTGTTTAACCCAAAAACATGACGGGCTGCTGGATGAATGACGGGCCGCCACCGGGTGTTTTCTGGGGGAAACCTTATGATATTTAGCCAACTGATTGGTGCATCAGGTTTCTCAGCTTCTGATGATTTAGTATTTTTTGTTCGTTTGTTTTCATCCACAGTCGAACCTTTCTGACGAGGGGAGTCTGCAGCAGTCCGTTCCTGGAGGCGTGAAGCTGGAGGCGGTGATGGAGCAGCTGCAGAGGCACCCAGGAGCCAAACTGGAGATGAACCTGCAGGAGAAACATTTCCTTCAAGCTCAGTTCCTCTTGGCCCATCAGGCCGCGGCGGCCCGAGGGCCCAGCGGCTCCAGGCCGGAGCCCCCGCCGTGTGGGGAACCGGATGGACCGATCCCCCAAACCGTCCTGAACCAGACCGAGCTGAAGCAGGAAAGCGAAGATTCTGACGGAGAACAGCGGGAGATGCAGGAGCCTGAAGAGGGGAATGAGTTGGAGGAAGAGGGAGAAGAGAGGAAAATGAGTTTCCAACATGTTTCCCACTTCCAGCCGTATTCCACGTCTCTGCCGTCTGCCGCGGAGCAAAGGTCTGAGCCTTCGCCTTCAAGAGTGAAAGAGGAGCAGGAGGAGAAGAACCTGCTGCCTCCTGTGGGTCAGAGCAGCTTCACGTCGCCCAACAGCCTCGCTGACTGGGGTTACGATGAGCTCTTCAAACCGGTAGGCTGCACTCGATTCCAGAGTTAACGACAGTGTTCATATTTTCTATCGGTACAGATGTCTGTTTGTCCTAAAAAAGCTTTATGAATGTTTTAACCTCTTTAAAGTCAAAACAAACATCTGCAGCTTCTGTTTAGGGCTGAAATTATTAACTGAGTTTGATGCAAACAGCTTTGAAAAAAAAAAAAAAAGCCAATTCCTGAAAGAACAACAATCTTTCAGCAGATTATTTCACTTCATGAAAATATATTTTCACATGTTAAAAGTGAAAAAAACGCCTTTGGAACGAGGACGTTTTCAGTAATATTAAGGAACTATTACTTAAGTTACTTATGAGTTTGTTTTGTCTTATTTCTAAGACTAGGATATTTGCATTAGAAACTAATCCAAAAATACTTGGTGATATTTGGTGTTTTTGCAATGAAAAATAAGCACAGAGGTGATTTTTGCTGCTGTATTGATGTGTTTATGGAAATCATGAATCCAAAGCTAGTGCTGACGATGGTGATGGTTCCCAGATGTTTTTTAGAAAAAGATTTTCTTGCTGTGAATCATTCCTGATTGGTTGTTCTCTGTGGATTCCCCTTGAAAAGCCTCATGTCAATATAACATATTATGATTAATGAGGCCAGCGGGTGGAGGGACAGCTGGGCTGGTGACTCTCGGCATGAAAACAGCCACTTCTGTTTTCCTTTCTTCTGTTTCCAAGGATTTATTCACAAATTGTTCTCTTTTGACCTTGTTTTCCTTCAGTTTACACATTTTTAATATATTCAAAACAGTGGATTCCTATCAATGCTTCAGCATTTAATCACCAGAAATGCACCGATCAGGTTTCTTTCAGTTGATACCGATTTCTGATTCTGTTTCAAGTTCGAACTCATAATTTCAATGCAATTGTTTTTAACTGCAAGAAATAAGACGAGACATAAGTCCATAACCTGGATTGTTTTTTAAACCCCAAAGTATTGTGTATTGAAATAGATGTTGATGCGTTTTATAGTCTGGATCATGGTGGGAGTTCTTAGTTTTGATGTTTTTAATGAACAATTTAGTATTTAACCAGCCTCCTTGTTGCTGATTAGGATAAAAATGCCCAATTCTGGTCTCTGTTTGTTAAAATAAGATCAGAAATAATAATTTTCAGATTAATAACACACTTTTTACTGCCAGCTGTCAAGATTTTAAAAAACCATCATGTGGAATAAACATACTTCCTACTCAGTTTGCATCTTTACATTCACAGTTTATTTCAATGTCATACATGTAAACGTCTTTTGGCTTAAGCAGTTTATATATTCATTAGAGATCTTCATAAATTGTTGAGATGAACTGTTTAAAAACAAACCTCAAACCAGATAAATATTTTTAATTGTATTTTCTTCTGAAAACTTTGTATTGTATCAAATTTCCATTTATTTGTTGCTCTTTTATGGAATATAATTGACTAAACCTCCAAAATAACCCCAGGCAAACATCTACTGGTAAATATTATTTATGAGTTGCATTACCTCATTCCAGACATTAGATCGTCGGTTATCAGCAAACATAACAAGATGTACATTCATATATGCTAGATATTTACAAATGTGTGCATAAAATGACACAAGCTACAAAGAAACTAATTTTGATGCAGAACTTTATCACCAGATGTTTGTATCAGCTAAATCGGCTCTGATTGATACTATTTGTTTCTATGTTATTCATTTAATGATAATTCACTTTGTTGTCCTTTTAGTTCAAGGTAAAGGTGATGAGAAATGAACTGGTGAACTATCCAGGTTGTGCGATGCCTTTCACTCCATAATGCATGCTTTGATGTATAGTTGGAGATAATCTCGAAATCCTTTTATTTCTGCAAAAGAGTTAAAGCTATGGGAACCTTTTCTATCTTTTAAAAACATTGGGGAAGAAAAAGTCTAAAATGGTCAAAGTGAGCAGGTCAGACCTCAAAGAAAACCAAAGATTGACATCAACTCAGAGTTGCCTCACATCTGTAGTATAAAAAAGAGCCATATTGTAGTAATAATTGCTGATAGTTTCTGAGAAACCTGCAGTGAAACCACATCGTTCGTTAAATAGTTGGATGATCTTGACTTGCTGGAGCAGATTAAAGGGTTAACGGTTCGTTTACGTCCATCTGGACTGGTGAATCATTTTAATCAGGCCTATTAAGAGTGACGTTAGATTTTTACTGTTTGTATTAATTCGTATCATCCATAAATGAAGATAAAGTTATTAATAATATACAGTATATCACAATACACACATAATCAATATCGATAGATAATGCAGCCGATAAAATGTTCAATAATTCACTGAACTGCGATGCAGAAACGCACTGCATTCTGGGGGATTTAGGCAGAGGAAATACTTTAGCTGCTTAACTTCTCACGGCTAGCTGGGATCAACTGACTCGCTCACTCTTTGGTTACCTAGCAACTCGCGCATTATGTGGTTACCTAGCAACAACTTGCTGAGTAACTAACTGCCACAGCAGCAGTTTAAAGTTAATAATAAGAAACAACAATATGGAGTGAAAACTGGTTAAAACAGGAACGGTTCCAACATTTGACTGTAGCCCTTATATTTAAAACAAAAAAACTAGTCGATAATCATCAATACTGGCTGATATGAGACACTTATATTGAGATACGTTTGTCAGCCCCAATTCCTGCTTTCAGCCCCATTCATTACCCAACATAAGACGTAAATTAAAATACTTAGCCTGACATTGCTAAATGATATCTCTGAAAGAGCAAATTAAACACTTTTCTGACTTGCTGCTATCAGGGCTCCCAGGCCAGGACGTGTGAAAGCTCTGAGCAATTAACCACAGGCCCTTTGTTAATGGACCTGTAGTTGGTCTCACTGGCTCATCAATAAGTTGGGGGTTGGTTATTTCGGAAAGGAACGGAATGTTTATCTACCTTCAATGGGTTTTTGCTGGAACGGTCAGCGTCCTTTATTAGAAATTCCAAGTTGAGGCTATTGGCAGCGTCAACAGCAGTTCAAACATGGGAACGCTGTGTGTGCGTGTGTGTGTGTGTGTGTGTGTGTGTGTGTGTGTGTTTGTTTGTAATACCTTGTGAGAACCAGTTCCTGACACTACGTTGTGGGGACCCACTCTCCTTGTGGGGACCCAAGCCTGGTCCCCACAAGGGGAAATGCTGGTTTTGGATCAGGGGTCTGGGATTAGATTTAGGACTAAGGTGGGAATTGAGTTCTGGATAGGGTTGGGGTTATGTGTGTAATGGTAAGGTTTAGGCTGTAGAAATGAATGGAAGTAAAAGGAAAGATCCAACCAAGATAGCCACACAATCGTGTGCATGTGTGTGAGACGTGCTTTAACTCCTGAAAACTGAGAAATAAATTGTCTTCATGAGGGTCTATAGAACACATCCCTTTCTTCAGGATGTGTGTAGAAAACACAGTTAAAGTACCAACAGTCAAGAGGCGATGTGTATTTTACCAAGCAGTTGATTATTAATAAAAACATGGCTGTACTAAAGTAGGACCTAAAGCTCAATGTTGATCGCTAAAAGTAACATATTTATAAAATGGTTACCCGGATTAAATGGTTGATGAAGTTCAAATGGCTGTTGTGATAGGAAAAAGCTTTGATGCAGTCAAGTGGAAGTAATGATTAAATAAGGAAGATGTCCGACCTTTACCTCCTTATGTAGTAGTTTTTTAAATGCATTCAACTATGTTAAAAAAAACTTTTAAAGCTATTTCAAGTATTTTCTGCACACTTGGGATTGAAATGGCTTCCGATTTTTAAACAGTTGTTTTAAATTCAAAACCACTTTATTGATCCGAAAAGGGAAATTTAATGTTGTAACTCCTATTAATTCAAAATTTATTTTAAAAGTTATTGTAGATGGTGATTGTTGTTGGTAGGAAATATTTCTTGTAGCAGTCTGTGTTACAGTGAATTTGAAGAAGCCTCTGACTGAAGGCAATAGTAAAGAAATGTGATTGGACTATTAATATCTAGTTTTGACAAAGTAACAATTTAGTCAACCTATTGTTTTTGTCAGTTTCTTTTTTTATTTATTTTATATTTTACTTTTCTTCATATGGCAATAGTAGCTCAGTCTTCACATATTATCTGTCTCATAAGAAACTGTCAGGACATAATGACATTTTAAACTAATATGTTTTTGTAAAAGATACATTCTGCCTTTTAAAATAAATTAATTAATGGAGCTCATTTCATTTGATTGAGAATCAACAGTTTTACTGCCATATTCAGGAAGTAGCTGACTCAATCAATCCAGCAGAATAAATCCAGATGTATAATAAACTTAGAAAAAAATAGTATCAACCAAACCTTAAAAAAAATAATGAAAATAAACCGGGATCTTCAAGGTACACTACAAAAACACAAAATCCTACGAGTTATTTTGGTCTGTTGTGTAGTACAAATTTCTTAGTTTTGTCTTATTTCAAATGTAATTTATAAGTAACTTTTTAGCGAGATATGAGCTCGTTTTAAAGTGTAAAAGTACTGGCTCCACTGGCAGATTATTTCATTTACAAAATGGGAAAAATGTTTTGTTATAGGTAAAAAAAAATCTACCAGTGGAACTAGTATTTTTACTCAAAACAAACTCCAGTATCTTGAGTATCTTGCTGAAAAGCTACTTGTTGGTTAGTTCTGTTTTATTTCAAGTGATAACCTCTACAAATAAAAATATTTCTCAAGTGTCAAAGATGCATTGGTATTGGTTTGTTTTGCTAGTTGTGGTTAGCTTGGTTGCCCAGCGAAACAGTTAAAATCTCCTGCTAGTTTCCCAGTTTAGTGTGGGTTGAGGCTTCAAGGCCAGTGGCACCAAACATTTTAAAGTGCAGAAAGACTTCCTTATTGAACAGATGGTAGTTTTTGACCAAATGTTTGCTAACTGTGTGGGGACTAGCCCAGACACAAAGTGGCCTGTTGGCGTGAGAGGAAGTTAACTCTAAGAGGAATGTGGCTGTAAATCTGGGAAACAAGCGACACATCTGGGTTTATCACAGCGATGCAGCTGCTAATTGTGTGCCAGTGTTTCCAGTTTGAATTGTTTTACTATAAACACACAAGCTAACTGATTAATGGTTCCCAGGCTGAAAAAAAATTCTGGTTATTAGCCTCAGATGACATCTTGTTGCCACATTAAACATTAAGTGAGCAGTAATATTTGTATATAATGCATAATTGCTAAACAAAGCGCCTCTGAGAAAAGTCTGATGTTATGAATGACCACAAAGGCAATCTTTAGGGGATTTAATTATGTCCAATATAAAAACATGTTTTGTTGCCTGTAACGCATGCTTGTTTTAATCTACAACATGATCATCTAAACACGGGGATCACCTGTATGCCATTGACATGCTTTAGTCCGACACTGACAAAACTCCAGTAAGGCTCAAAAATCCAGGATTTGTAATGTCAAAACAGGAGCAATGTAATCGAATGAAAGTTGGGGAAAAAACGCACATTCTATGTCAGCTTTCAGTTTTAATGCCCGCATCATAATAAAGCTTTCAGAGCACTTCAGCTAGAAAATGAGCTCTCAGCAGGCTTTTCTGCGCAGTTGCACTCACGCTGCCCTTACATATTTAACCTTTAATGTCTTGCTGGTTGCTTGAAGGGGGGGATGGTGATTGAGGAATAACACACGTCACTTTAAACTTCCCAAAGAGCCTGATTCATTTAAGCTCTGTCCACTTTGTGTGCTAAAGGCCCAATTTGGATGCTTTCAAGGCTTTGCTTCTTTTTAAAAAAACGTTTGCGGTCGAAGTGAGTAGGAAAAATGTACCCAAGTTACATTAGCACTACTTTAACATTTTTATTTCTGCCAAAGTAAAACCTAGACATCCAAGAAATTACTCAAGTAAGAGTTAAAAGGTACTGGGAAAAAAATCTACTCAATTACTGATCAAATTATCAATCACTTAATACACATGTGTCAAACTCAGGGTCTGGGGGCCAAATCTGGCCCGCCGTAGCTTTTTATGTTGCCCTCTAGTTTCCAAATTACACAAATTAGTCCCTCCAGTTTTTCACAAATACACAAAATTTGCGCAAAATCAACAAATCCCCACATTTTTTCTGATTTTACTATGAAATGTTCTCAAATTTGGTAGAAAATTTGGGGTTAA
The DNA here is from genome assembly GCA_911649635.1 of Poeciliopsis gracilis. Taxonomy (NCBI): domain Eukaryota; kingdom Metazoa; phylum Chordata; class Actinopteri; order Cyprinodontiformes; family Poeciliidae; genus Poeciliopsis; species Poeciliopsis gracilis. The sequence continues at coordinate 1,001,666 of CAJVRI010000506.1, forward strand.
GTTCCTGCTGATTCAGTCTTACCTGGTGTCAAGTTAATCTGTGTCCAATAAAGCTCAAACATTATGAAAAGTCCTTCCAAATATTTCTAAATTAGCACCTCATAATATGGAATTTTGATTACAAAAAACCACAAAAACAATTGCAAAATCTTGGAGGATCAGCTGTCTCAATAGTTTAATGGGTTTCATCGATAAAATCTGACACAACCGGCCCTTTAAGAATATTCTAATATTCAAAATGGAGATGAGTTTCACATCCCTGTTTTAATACTTAAAATCAGATGGACCAAAATATAAAGTTAAGTGGAAATTTTGGTATTTTAATGACAAAATGAGAAAAAGATTTTTTTTCCAAATCAGTTTCTTTCAAAATAAAGCCTATGAAACTTTAACAAAAACTGCAGGCGTGTGTCTGTGTGTGGTGAATTTGTTCGGTTAAAATGTGTTTGTTCTTCATTCAGTGGGTAGAGAAAACAGAGATGGAGAAGTTTAGGGAATTTGTCTTTTCATAATATTTTTATGAAGCAGTTGATTTGAATTTTGTGTTCAATTTTGAGTTAGAAAACCACTGTGACTTCAAGGATTTTTTGCTGCAGTGTTTTGTGTGGATCCAATAAGTAATAGTCTGAACTACAGGAGAGGATAATGGTGAGCATTAAATAAACCTAGCAGCAGAGACGGTTAAATAATGCTAATCCCGTTAGCATTATTTAAATGTAATGTTCCCGCTGCAGGTCTCTGGGTTCAGACGTATCTTCTGGCAGCAGGAAAAGATTTAATAAAACTTCCAAGGCGGTGAAACCAGACTGTAAAAACTGGTTTTAACATGCCTTCTCTTCAGCTCTCCCCACTCTGGCTTTGTTTTTTATTTTTTGTTTTGACATATCACGTTGTCATGCGATACGTCTTATAGCAACCACACCCACTTTCACAGCCGCGTTTCAGTAAATGTAAAGACTCTTTCAAACTGGTGAGAAACCAGTGGCATCTGGTAAGAGTCTGAATAGTTGGTGTCAACAAAAAAAACACATCCAACTACAAAGCAAATAACTGCAGTTATCTGCTTTGATCACAGTTTGAATGAGGTGTAATTATTACTTGTAGACAAACAGAAATTGACTAATCTACCAACACAAAGTGGAATCTGGTCTGATCTCTGTGAAACATCATAGTAGATGTTAAAAGTATTTAACATAAATCCTTTCAGGTTTTCCATCTTTTAATTGGATCAATAATCTGTACAACTCATTAGAAAAACAATCTTTTTGAGAGAAAATTAAAAAAATTGAAAGTACGTGTTTGAAAAGATGTTCACAAGTCACTTTTTCTAAGTAAAGTCTCCGTCTTTACTTTTGCTACAAGTCAGAGTTCAGTCTCGAGTCTCTTAACGTCTGAAATAAACATTTTCACCTCAAATCCACAGCATCTGGTTCACCTTTGACCCGGAGTTGCTGCAGGTTAGGAATCCAAACCTAAACTGTTTGTCCTCGAGCCTCAGATACCGACTTGCTTTAACTCTACATCAAATAAAAATAGTTTTTTATTCACTCAGCTGATCTTTACGCTCTGTCTCTTTTTTATTTTAATGGTTGTTCCTTCCACTAACGGCAATCAGATTTCTGTAGATCTACGACCCCAAAACGACACACGTGCACTGAAGACAAACGTTGATGTCACACAGCGCAGCGGCGCTCTGTTTATGGAAATAGTAATGCACAGAGCCGTTTATGGATCGGCTTTATAGTTTATTCAGCTAATTTAAAAAAAAAAACACAACCAATAGTAATGGCTTTTATGGAGCACTGTATGGAAACCTGTTTAGATGCGTAGTGGGAGCCGTGGTGGATTATGATGTGTTTCAGTAACAGACTTATTTCATAATCATAACTTTCTGACATTGTTTTCATCTGGATTTGCAGTTTCTGGCTTTTTCTGGTGCAGAATTGATGCATGTCTCACATCAGTGAGATAAAATGCAGAATGCAGACGCTTTGAAAGAAATCGGATGCGTATCCCAATTATTACCACATAAGGAAGTCCATGTCACTTGCTCCTAGATCTAACACTGCAAAAATGCAAAATCTTACCAAGTATTTCTGCAAATGTCTCACCACATATGACAACTAACGTACAGTAAGTTACTTCCTTAATATTGATGAAAAAATACTGGTTTCATTGGCAGATTATTTCACTTAAAACATTTTTCCCATGTTTTAGGTTAATTTATTTACTTTTTCATCAATTTTAAAGAATTATTTACTTAAAACAATCCTGTATGTCTTTTGCTAAAAAGTAACTTTTAAGTTAGTCTTGTCTTATTTCAAGAGTGCTAAGATATTTGCACTAGAAACTACACTGCCTGGCCAAAATAAAAGTTGCCACCTGGATTTAACTAAGCAAATAGGTACCAGCCTCCTATTGGATAATTACTGCATAGGCGATTATCTTTCAGCTGGCAACAAGTTATTTAACCCCAGCTGATGCAATGAGTAACTCCTCATTTCTTAAACAACCATGGCAAAAGACACATCCTGTGGTCGTGGAAAAGACGTTAGTCTGTTCAAGAAGGGTCAAATCATTGCCATGTTCAGTTTGCTAGGGAGCATAAAGATTGGACTCTGGAGGAATGGAAGAGGGTCATGTGGTCTGATGAGTCCAAATTTACCCTGTTCCAGAGTGATGGCGCATCAGGGTAAGAAGAGAGGCAGGTGAAGTGATGCACCCATCATGCCTAGTGCCTACTGTAAAAGCCTGTGGGGGCAGTATTATGATCTGGGGTTGCTGCAGTTGGTCAGGTCTTGGTTCAGCAACATTGTGTGCCCAAAGAATGAGGTCAGCTGACTACCTGAATATACTGAATGACCAGGTTATTCCATCAATGGATCTTTTCTTCCCAAATGGATCGGACATATTCCAAGATGGCAATGCCAGGATTCATCGGGCTCAAATTGTGAAAGAGTGGTTCAGGGAGCATGAAACATCTTTTTCACACATGGATTGGCCACCACAGAGTCCAGACCTTAACCCCATTGAGAAACTTTGGGATGTGCTGGAGAAGGCTTTGCACAGTGGTCAGACTCTCCCATCATCAATACAAGATCTTGGTGAAAAATTAATGCAACACTGGATGGAGATAAATCTTGTGACACTGCAGAAGCTTATTGAAACAATGCCACAGCGAATGTGGGCTGTAATCAAAGCTAAAGGCGGTCCAACAAAATACTAGAGAGTGTGACCATTTTTTGGTGGCGACTTTTTTTTTGGCCAGGCAGTGAGGAACAAAGGGGAAGATTTTGTGTGTTTTTTACAGTGAATCGTTTAGAAATTCCTTAATAGACTTTACTTGTCTGATATTATTTTACAATCAGATCATTGTTTAGGTTTGCAAGCTCTATACAAGCCATTTTATCATTTTATTTTAAGATGTCAACCGGAACAACAGAACTTATTATTCAGAGCTACTTTACATGATGGCAGGGGAGTACTGACTACTATTTAACATGAGTTTGAATGTGGTGGTTAATAAACAAACATAAGTTTGCATGACTGAAAGATTGTGTCTCTAACCAGGTCTCTGACATTTGTACCTGAGACTTCCAGCGTTGTGCTGAAATGCAGCTGAAAATGCGATGAACAGGAAACTAGACCTGCTGTGTTGCTCTGACTTAGCGATTAGCGCATGTTGAAATTTTAGGAGTGAAAATGGCCGGATGTGAAGTAGCAGCGTTCAGCATGAAACGGCAGCAGTCTGTAAGGATGGGGTTTTCATACAGTTATAAATTGAGGAAGTTTAATCATCTGTAGTTTGCAGCAGGTTTTGGCTTTGCTTGATGATGAAGTAAGCTGGACTGGGAAACACTAGAATGATCTGTTACAAGATGCTTTGAGCTGGAGGCTGCACGGAAGAATCTAAAGCTGATTGTGCAACGAAAGAAATTGCACAAGCTTGTCCTCTGCAAAGTGTAATTATTAAACAATCCCACAATAAACAGTTCCAGAAATTATTGATGGTAACATATCACCTTCCTAAATGATAACCCAAGTTGTATTTATCCAAAAGTATTTTCTTTTTTTTGTTTTTTTTTGGCCTAAATTATCTTTTGGCAATAAAAATTTATTTTATTCTTTTGCAATAATCACTTCTGGCAAGAAAAAAGATTAGTTGTGCCATTATTTCAGGAAGGTGACACAAGTTCTCACTGTATAAAATACAATATAATTTTATAAAAACTTTAAACACTATTATATCAAGTAAAGATGAAAAATACTTAAGATTTTGTGTGTTTACAGTGAAGCAAACACACAAGATAAATTTACTTATAACAAGACAATTTCCTCATGTTTCAAGTGAAATAATCTGCCAATGGAACAATTTTTTAAATCAATATTATTTACTTAGAACCAGCTCTTATATCTCACCAATAAGTTACTTGTAAGTTAGTTTTGTCTTACTTTATGTGTACTAAGATATTTGCAAAAAAACTGGACAAGAAATACTTTGTAAGACGTTTGTGAGGCTGAAGCTGCAGAAAATGAATCAGGTTTCCAATAAATCTGGACAGTTTGTGCACATTTAAATAAAAAGTTACATTATTTATAACGCGATGAGTTTTTGTTTTTCCTGCCTGTTTCTGTAAAATTCGCCGGACGTAAACTTCCAAACATGCAGGTGATAAAATGAAGTCTGTGCGTCTGCAGAGAGGAAGTGGCGTCTGGACGGAGGAATCTGACGGAGCAAAAGCGAGAGGAGAGCCGTCGAGAGACTTCGCCAAGGTTGGACGGCGTAGGAAATAAAATAATATAAATGTATATTTAAAAACAGCAACCCCACTGTGTTTAACAGTTCTTGTTTTTTTCTGTTGCAGCTCTATGAACTGGATAACGATCCCCAACGGAAAGAGTTTCTTGATGAGCTTTTTGTCTTCATGCAGAAACGGGGTAAATTTTTCACTTTTTTTTTTCTGTCATGCAATTTTTTCTTAACAATGTCGAGTCTCTATGCGAGGAAGATCCTTGTTTCTTTTATTTTAATATCGGATTTTAAAAATTGCTCTTTTATGCAAAAGTACTCAAACCCCTTCAAGCATTTTCTCACATTGCAACCATAAACTTCACTCTGTTGTATTGGAGTTTTAAGCGATAGACCAACATGTGGAAGATTTTATGAATGGTTTTAAATTTTTTTTGTACAAATTAATATTTTAAAAGTATGAAATGTATCTGTATTTACTTGAATAATCCCTTTTTGTTCCTCACTTCCTGCTTTTTAAATCTAGAAACCAAATTTTATGCTTGTTAATCTTTACAAAAGAGCAACTGCAAATACGAACTTTTAAGTCTTACAACAGATTCTAGGTTCTTTTAGTCCGGGCTTTGACTGGGCCATTGTGACACTTTGATATGCTTTGATCTAAAACATTTTGAATGCTGATTTAACAAATGCATGCCACACTTTTCAGATTTAAGTTGTGTACAAGTTGAATAATTACGTAGCATTATCAGTCCACTTCACTTCACTGATTAATTAAAAAGAAGAAAAGTTCAAACTCTGTGAATATTTCTGAAAAATTATAATTAGTTAATTTAGAAATTGGAGCTGTGATGTGAGTTTGTTGCATGTGTTCAGTTTAAGCACAGACTAGTTGTATTTCTGTTTTAGTCTTTGCTCCAAGTCAGAAGTGGAGGAGTTCGCTGTCAACCAGTGTGACTTGCAGGCCCGGTTAGTTCCACCAGCCCTCCTCCCGCTGTGATCAAATGAACAAAAGCTGCCGCTCCCCACCCCCATCAATCTGAAATGAGCTTCATTGTTGAGTCAATCGACATGGATTATACAAGCTAAACCTCATTACCTAACACTGACCTAATGCCCTAAGGTGTGGAAGTCAGAAAATGTCCTCATCCTGTCCGCTTGTTAATTGTCTGTGAAGGCTGCAGGCTGAAGTCACACAAATCCAATTTTTTCTTACCTCGACATGACCTGCACCTGATCTTTTCCTGACCGTCTGAACAGCAGATGGGATTTTTTCTAATGCAATCTGATGTTTGATATTTTCAAATGTGACCCGGGTCTGAACAGCTGAGTTACATTCATCCAACCTGAATCTATTTCTAGAGATGTGGTAACTTTTGGAGTGTTATTGAAAAACAAACCAAAAAATAGAACTTTGTTGTAATCTGATATTCTGCCTGGCAACACTCTTCATTCATAAACACAGAGTGCTAAGATCATCCCCAGTTTTTATTTATTTTTTTAATCTGAATTCCAGTTACAGTTGAAATATCTGAAATTTATTGAAAATTACGAATGCTTGACCGAAATATGAATGGATGTTAATCCTAAAGTATTAATCCATTTGTTGCAGTTTTATCAATATTTTTTATTATCAGTTTTGCTTTTGTATTCTCATTTCTAAGTCTGCCTCTGCTATGCCCTCTAGAGTCACATTATTGTAAATCACCTTATTTTTTGTGCTTATTTCGATTAAGTAAAGTAAAAATCGGATTTGGGTCACTTCCGGCTGCAGCGGTGGCCCAACAGAACCTTCCTGGTCGGTCTCTATTAGCAAGGCTTTTCCTTACGTCCGTTCCTTTCCGTGTGCAGGAACGCCTGTGAACCGCATCCCCATCATGGCGAAACAGGTGCTGGACCTGTACAGGCTTTACAAGCTGGTGACGGAGAAGGGGGGACTGGTGGAGGTCATCAACAAGAAGATCTGGAGGGAAATCACCAAAGGCCTCAATCTGCCCACCTCCATCACCAGCGCAGCCTTCACCCTGCGCACGCAGTACGTCTCCGTTTCTAACCCAAATACGGAGCACAGCAGGACAAGAGAATCATGTTCGTAATGAGGAGATGCAGAAGGAAGGAACTGCTTGTTCAGTTTGAATTAATTTCTAAATATTCCTAAAGGAAGCTGGGTAATTAATTGATGTTTATTTGGTATAAAACTCTACCAGCTATAAGTAGTGCCTTACAAAAGTATAGAATAACCTGCACACAATATTAAAAATTACACAATGTGATAACGTTTTTGAGGCCAATGTATCAGTAACAGCAATTGCTCCTAAAGATCAATAAACTATAATTAACACAGGAACTGGAGGATATTTTAAATATCCAAGAGAAAACACAATAACAAAAATATTAAATAATAATTAATATAAAAACCACATAGATTTGAAATAATAAGCCTGATAATGAAGTCTCTGTAAACACAACGCCTTTCAATAAAGTAAATTTTTGGCTTATTTTACTCATCTGAAAATATTTCTCATTCAGAAATTGGTCTATTTTAAATTTGTGGTCCAGTCCAGTCAACAATTAATCAATTACTAAATCAGGTGACGATTATTTCAATAATCAGTTAATCATGATTGATAATAATTTCTTCTTTTGATGTTGTTTTTTCTTTTTTAATAGATCTATATATGCTGTGAATTGTATAGCTAGTTGTCTTAAAACAATAGATGCAATTCAGCCATTGTGTTAATTCCTGCAATTTTGATTAATGTTGATTAATGTGTCCTAAACAAATAAATTAAGTTAATCCGATTAATCATTTCACCCCTGATTAAATTACAAAACTGTAAATTACCCCTAACACATTAAATGCTTGTGTAAATAATTTTTCATTTTCTTGCGTTTTGTGTCCCTGCAGGTATATGAAATACTTGTATCCGTTTGAGTGCGTTAAGAAAGGCCTGAGCTCTCCGGGCGAGCTGCAGGCAGCAATCGACAGCAACCGCAGAGAGGGACGCCGTCCCAGCTACACCAGCAGCCTCTACCGCTACTCTCCCTCCCAGTCTAATGCCCCACATTCCCTCCTGCCCTCGCCGACCATGCACTCTCCCCCGGCCGCTCACAACGGCATCAACATGAGCCTGACTGCCGGTTCAAATTTAAAACTAAGTGCAGGAGGTACTGAACAGGATACTGGTTAAATTATTAGGTTTGATGTGAAACGAGGAGGATATCATGTGTTTTTGGAACCTTATTTATGTCAATCAACACTGCAAAAACACAAAATCCTTACTTAAGTTTGTCTTATTTTAAGTGCACTAACTTAATAGTAATTTTTCAGCAAGACATAGAAACATCTTTAAAGTGAATAATTACTTAATAAAAAATGCTTTTTTTCCATTAGCAGATTATTTCATTTATAGCAAGACTTTTACCCATGATGTAAGTTAATTTTTCTGCCAATAGAACCAGCACTTTTTCATCAATATTTAGGAATTATTTACTTAAAACAAGCCTCTATATCTTGCTGAAATGTAACTTTTAAGTTAGTCTTATTTCAAGTGTAGTAAAATATTTGTATTAAAAACTAGAGCAGAATTACTTGGTAAGATTTTGTGTTTTTGAATTATGTTGCTAAAAATGGCAAATAAAAAAAGAGGTTGCTTAGCCTGGTGGGGGGCCAAGTTAAGCCTGGTGGCCCGCCAGGCTTATAAACCATTATGTAAATTCTGGATGTTTATAAACTAAAAGAGTGATTTAGCCTGAGTAATTTAATCTTTTTTCTTTCTTTTATTTTTTAACCAGATGAGAACTCAACACCAGTCATATCCAGGCTGCCGATGGCTCTGGGCCACCAGCAGCAGCACAACCATCCACATCATCCACATCATCAGCTCGCACAGCCCGCCTCGTTAGAGCATCTCAGGGAGAGGCTGGATCGACCAGTCGACGGCCCGGAGAAGAAAATGATGCGGCTTGCGGAGGAGCAGCAGCGTCTCATGCAGCAGGCGCTGCAGCAGAACCTGCTGGCGATGGCGTCCCACTTCAACCCCGCGAGCCTGAAGCTCAACAACGGCCACGGTGCGTCACTTCTGCTGCTGGTTCCTCCCCACTGGTTCGTCGCTGCTGACAGAGATTATTTCAGGAATAGTTTGTGCTGTTAATTAGTCAAATTTCTTTAAAAATTGGCACTTTCTGCAGATTTTTTATTTGTATTCTTTATTAGCAATACATAAGACAATGCAAATGAGAATTAATTTCATTTTTAAATATGAAAATAAACATTTTCATAATATTAACGTAGTATTCCTTTAGTGAACACTTGATATTGTGTCTGCAGCTAAAAAAATATACTTTTACCATCAACATATGAAAAGCTAAGTCCTTTCTGCTTGACTTCACATCAACACAGACTCGTGGTATTGAATTTATTTTTTCATCTTATCTGAGTATAACCGATTAATAACTGGACAGAATTTGTGCCAGAAAAAGCTGAAATGCCACCTGAGAAATTCAGAGAAGAACATATTTACAGGAAAATAAACTTTTTTGTTTTGGTTTTATTGTTGAATACAAAATATTTATATTTTTTGTACAGTTTTGGCTTAATTACTGACCCTAATATGCTGTTCTTTCAGCAAATGAGCTTCATTTAAGTCTGTATACACCAGTTAACGATGAACCAAATTAGTTGATTATTCCAATTAATCGATAAATCACGATTAATTGATTGATTGTTTTGGATAACAATGTGGTAGGACTGCAGTTAAAGGGCTTCTTTGGGTTGCAGAAATGAAAAAGGATTTGTCTCTCAGCATCTCTGCCAAGGGACCGGCTAGTATCAGCGTGTCTGTGGAGGTCAACGGGACAGTTTACTCAGGTCAGTTATGAAAAACTATTCATCCACCGTGAGTTTAATTCATGTTACAACTAGAGATACTAATTTCTGTGTCAGTCCTGATATTGAAAACAATCCTGTCCTGTGTGTTGGTGACGATGTGGCGTCATGCTTTATTATTTATATTATTGCTAGAATTTGTGAACCATTTAAGAGGTTTGTTGCAGTTTTTACATGTTTGAGTAACTTATTGTTTGTCAGTTTTAAGTTCTTTATTGTTCATTTTAGATCCACTTTTACTCGACTCACTGAACAACTTAAAGTTGTTTTGTTTTTACATGTTTGATGGAAGTTTTGCTGTATGTAAGTGTGCTCAACTGGTGCAAAGTTATCAAATAAATTTGTAATTCAGTGCATTTATGTCTGTGTTAAAGTCAACCAGATCTATTTTTCTGTATCGGATCCGTATCCATCGATAATAAACCTCAGATATTGATATGTTAACGTTATTTTAAATAAGTTTTTTTTTATACACCAGTAAGTGACAGGAAAAACTGATTAATCTACTGTTGAGGATAAATAATTCTGTGTTTTCCTTCTTTTTCTTTTAGCTAGTTGCAAAGCTAAAGCTAAATGAAATGACATGTTAGGAAACACCTTCAAAGCAAAGGTTAGAGTTTATGATGCACTAGACTTAAACTTAGACTTAGACTTCCTTTATTGTCATTGTACAAAGAAAACACAAGGTGAATCTTGACAACGAAATGTCGTTACTTGGCTACCAGTGTAACAGAGCTAAAACTACGGCATCAAAAGGAAGGAAGATTTTTTTGGTTTGATGCCATTTTGTCTGCATGTCAGAATGGACCAGCTGTATGTTGGTATTAATTAAAATTATATATATATATATATTTTTTTTTTGTCTATTGCACAAAATCCCAAATAAATACGTTGATGTTTATGGTTGTAATGTAAAACAAATGTAGTTTAAGGGCTGGGGATGCTTTTACTGGGCAGTGTAAGCTGCTGCTTAGGCTAATTTTACAGTAATATTTGCACAGATTGAGACTTGATTGTGTCGCCTTCCCTCTGTGCTGCAGGGACGCTGTTAGCCCAGAAGACCTCCGCTCCCGTGTCGTCACAGACCGTAACTCCTGCAGGAACCAGCGGCTTCAGCGCCCTCTCCTCCTCTCACAGCCCGTCCTTTTCGTCTTCCACCTCCTCCAAGGGACCAAATTAAAGCTTTTAAAATCCGTCTCTGATGCACCTAATATTCCTCTGGAACCTAAAAAATGGGCACTTCAGGGAAAAATAATGTCACGCACAAAAAAGTCTCTTTTTTCACTTAATCGCTTTTCATTTACTCTGATAGTCTTTCAAACCGGATTATATCACTTGAAACCTTCACATAAATATAGATTCATATCAGTTGCCTGTAGCTGTTAGGAGTATTTTCTTTTTTAGGAACGTGACGGGATTGCAGAACACAATGAACATCCTTAATGGACTCTGCTTGGGTTTCAGTGACACTAATAAGTTCTTGAATTTATTTGCATAATAATCTGAATGTAGTTGCTAAAGTGTAGCTAGCAGAGACCATGAAGCCTTAGCTTGGTGTCGTAGCATCTGCCTTTAGCTGGTTTTGCTGATGCCTTTTGTAATTATTCAGGTTAACTCGACTGATGCTTTATGCTTTTCATCAAGGACTTCGGGGAAGTAAATGTTTTCTCAGAAACTGTCAGAAGAAGAAAGTGTGCAGAGCGGATGGATCTATTTACTGCTTTTTTATTATTATTATTATTATTATTTAATCATTTAGATTAGTTTTAAACATTTATTTCCTGTTTGCTGTGAAAGTGAAACTTGTGTTTAAGCAGGGAACTATTTGTAATACTGAAGCGGCGCAACGTTTACCTCAGTCGTCTTCCCATGTCAAGTTTCTCAGACTTGTTTTTATCTGCTAATGTATTGCTGTGTTTGTACAGAAGCAGAGAATGTACGGTTGATGACCTCCTGTTTCGGACAGGCGAACACTGACACATTGCTACCTCATTCTACTCGAAATATGCAACATGTTCCTTTAGCCGCGAGCTAAAAATAATCTGGATAGGACAATCAAGAAGAACATATCTTTGCTGCCGCTGTGACTTTGGTATTTACCTCTGTGCTGGAGTTTCGTTCTTTGGATGGGCAGCCATCAGAAATAAAACAGTGATTCGTAGTGTTGGAAAAACTTTGGAAAGCATCTGGAGCTGGTGTATTTATTCTGTTCTATTCAATCTTTGCTACGTTCACATTGAAACCTGCAGTGACCCAATTACGGGTCCTGCTACCTGAGTCTTTTCAAACGTCTTGTTCATCCGACATGAACGTCAGGGATGCTTGACAAACCACAGCGGACGATGACGGGGAATAATTTTGAACTACATGTACATGCATGAAGGAAGCAAGTCTCACATATAATTATACGACAACAAAAAAAAGTAAAACAATAAAAATTTGCCAGACATCAAACAGAGGGATAAAAGAACGACACAAACAAACAGACAGAAGTTTTGTTGAGATCCAGTCCTGAAAGTTTCCCCAAAATGTTGCAGTTTGCAAACAATAGAAAAAGAGATGATCTGTTGTTTCAATGTCGTTCTCACAAAAAGTACAGCTGTTGGTATCGATGCTGAATCTTCGTCTTAATATTTCCCTGGATGGAAAAATGCTATTGAGAATTTTAAAATGAATTTCTTTAGCTTTAGGACTTAGAGGGTTTTTAAAGTAAGCAGTTCTCCACTTATTAACCTCTGAATCAGAAAACAAATTTAAAATGGATTTTTTATTTGGTCAGACAGGAAATGTAAAATCAGTTAGTGATTAATCGTTAACTGGAGTACAGACTCAAAAAAGAGCCATTTGCTGAAAACTAAAAGGAAGCCAAAATATATAAATACATTTTATATTTAAGATGAAAATACCTTTAGAATAACTTCAGCCAATAATTGTACTCAACAAGAAGCAGTAATATTGCAGCATATTTTTACTCAAGTAAAAGTAAAAAGTAGCTGTCCAAGAAATTACTCAAGGTGTAAAAAATGTATTTGATAAAAAATCTAATCAGCCACTGAGTAACTGATCAAATTATCAATCATTTAATATTTAAAAAAATACGAAACCAGATGGACCAAAATATAAAGCTAAATGGAAATTTTGGCATTTTAAGAATGAAAATTACAATAATTTATATTAGTAACAAAATCAGGCAAAATATTTTTTTCCTCATTTTTTTTATTTTTTTATGTGAAAGTTATGAAACTTTAGCAAAAACTTTAGGTCTCTGGTGAATTTTTGGATAAAACATTTTTGTTTTTCATTTATTGTGCAGAAAATCTAGAAATTTTACTTGAGATACTTTACAATAAAACTACTCGAGTAAAAAGTACTGCATAGTAAAAATACTCCTAAAAGTATCTCTACCCAGCTCTGATCTCAAACTTAATTTTGATGGATGCTTGATTCCCATTCGTCTGGTTGTCATGGCAGCAGAAAGAGGGAGTTCAAAGGAAGTTTTAGTGATGCGTTGAGTCTTTCGTCCTCCTCCGCTCTGCAGGCGGAGCTGCAGGAAGTTGCAGGATGCGGGGATGTGGGTGGAGGCTGGAGGTTTATGGTTATCCTGCAGTGACGACTCGCTGACATCTGGAGCAGAACAGAGAGACGCAGCGGAGGTATTATGAGCTGGGAAATCCCCACCCACCCGCCGCAGACGAGTGATTCTCCCCACAAATGAGGGCAGCGCTGTCCTGTGATGGAGACGGGGAACATGTGGAGGGTTTTGTGGAAGTATTTCAGGAAAATGCCTGAGGAGGAGATGAAATAACCAGAATTTGTTTTTCTTCATTTTATTTTTCTATTTTTGTGCCTTTGTTGTGTCAAACAATGGATTTAACTCATTCTCTTAAACTGGAGCATTAAGAGTCATTTAAATACTTAATAAATAATGTTTATTTAACATGATCTTTGGACTTTTACCTTTGGATGTGTTTAAAAGGGCTCTGACCTAAACGGTTGGGGGCCATGCCGTACCATGATGAAGAATACCCGGGTCAGCCCCTGTGGCAGTCTGTGCTGCTTTTCTGCTGCAAGGGCGTGATCGAAGGGATCATGGTGGTCCTCTTCTTCTGGCTGCTGGTGCAAGTCCTCTTCACCCAACGACTGGAAGGTACGGCTTCAACGTTTAAGGATGGAAATATCTCAATTACATGATGAGGCTACAAAAACAAACGACTACCTGAATATTTCTTTAAGATGCATTTTTTACCGTTTATCAGGATTACTTCTGCTGTATTTCCTCCCAGAAGTGACAGCTGTGGTTCACGTTTGTTTTTTGTTTTGTTTTTTTCATCTGGGCCGGACACTTTTACAGAAACATTATCCGTTCTGGGAGTGCATTAGGCACCTGTTCAGCAGAGGATTATACACAAAATCTGGTTATCCTGGTTTTAATGTGGACCAGTCAGAGATTCAAAGCAACTCTAACTGTTTGTTTGTGGCTAAAGTCAAGGAATCAACACATTATTGTTGTCTGGATGTGGAAAAATTCAGCCTCTATATGTGTAAATGTTGGAAAACCAATTTCAAAGTTTACTGAAATCCCCCTGCTGTCCTTCAGAGTCCTAATGTTCATCATAGTGATGGAGGCGGCCAGCAAAACCACAAAATCCTACCAACTATTTTTCTTTCGTAGTGCAAATAAATATATTAGTGCACTTAAAATAAGACAAAATCTACATTATAAGTAACTTTTCAAGATACTTAGATAGGAGCTGTTCTTAAGTCTAGAATTCCTTAATATTGGTGAAAAAGTGCTAGATCCACTGGCAGATTATTTCACATAATCTACCAGTGGAACAGGTAGTTTTTCATCAATATTGTCGATAATCTTGCTAAAAGTCTGTATTAGGATGTTTGCACTAGAAATTAGACTGAAAGCAGTCCTTATATTTTGTGTTTTTCCAGTGTAGAACTAGAGGAGGATTTACTTTGACCTGAAAGCTTTTGGACCAAACCTTCTAACAAAGCTCGTCTGTCTTATTCCTGCAGTTCATCTTCAGGTTCTTCTTCTGGTTGGACTGGTCGTGTTTTGTCTGTCTCTGCTGCTGGGATGTTTTCTGTGCTGGAAAAAAAGTGACATCTGTACAACAATCCCCAAGTCATTTACCCCAACTCAGACCTGTGCAGAAACTAACACCTCAGCTCTGGAAATGCATCTCCAAAGAGAAGTTTCTGCGCCCCGGCTGGTGTTGGCCGGAGAAACGCCGGAATATCCGTCCACGTTCTCCAGCCCGGCTCTTTCCGAGAGTGAACGTTCTCCTCGTGTTTCTGCTGATCGAACCCAACCCGACAGCGATGAAGATGAGCAGACTGCGTCTCGCTTTTCTCTGCGTCGCCTCAGCTCGCCGCTGCAAACAGCTCCGCTTTACAAACCCATCCACCCGAGCCGAGCTTCCCTGCCGTCGCTGCCCAAACTGGGGACGCTCAGCAGAACATGCAAGGCCATGCAGAGGCGCTGCACGGTGGCTGGAGATTACACAGCGTCCAGTGAACGCAGCAAACTAATCAGGACCAGTAATCACTCGCATTCAATCCCCCTGGCTGCGCTGAGCTACGGATCCTGCAGCAAACCTGCCCTCCACTTCACTGCGGCCTTTTGTCCAGACCAGCAGACTCTGACCGTCAGCGTGTTGACCCTCACTGGGAGGCCGCAGAGACTGGAGGACGTGACCGTCCTCTGCAGCCTGCCACCTTTGCGCACCTGTCCGACTCGGAGCAGCTTCAGCCCCGAGTCCAACAGCCTGGTGCTGGTTCTGAAGGTGAGCTCTCTGGACGAGCTCGCAAACTGCGAACTGCGACTCAGTCTGTTTGTCGCTGGAACCGTCGCTTTAGGAGGCGTGGTGGTGAGATGTGCAGAGAGAGACTGGAGGTCAGAGAATCCGCTGCATTTCATGAAAGAACTCATTAAGATTGAAAATGAACCTGCGAGCGCGCTTTGACTTCAACGCACTGCAAAAACTCAGCATCTGGCCAAGTATTTTTGGTTTAGTTTCCTGTGCAAATAAATAAAAGTTGCATGATGCAGAATGTAACTTTTATTTTCCTTTACAAAATATATACGACTGTCCTAACACTATGAAACAGATAATCTGTGAAAAAAAAAAGAAGCTAATTCACCATCTTGCAGAGCAACATTTGTCATCTGAAGAAATGCACAGCTCCCGGTCAAAAATAACCAATCAGAGCCAGGAGGAGGGTGTTAGCACTGTCAATCAACATTGTAAATGTGCTGCTAAATGTGCTAATGGCAGAGAAACAACTTAACGTTCCAGGAAAACCATTTATCCGGTGCCATCGGTGGCTATGCTAACTCAAACAAACAAACCTACCAAATGAGACAGAGGAAACTTAAATACTGGCTGACCAGCCCATAAAAACACAAGAGGAGAACATGCAAAAATCTAACAGTGAAATAAAGTAAATAAAAGTGATATTAATCTACCAGAAGTCTGTTTTTAGACTGGCTTTAAAGCAGCGCTTTGGTTGTCTTGACCTGTCATGGCGGAGTGGGTGGAGTTCTGCAAACGGTCAATTGGATGTTCTGGTGTGAAGAGCTGAGCTGCAGATCCTCATTGTGCTTCACTGTCAGTTCGGACCCGCTCCATTAGAACCATGTTCCCCGGTGCTGACAACCTGGACCTGATCGCACATCAACAGCTCAGAGTTCCTTTAATTTGACAGAAAAAAATGTACTTAGAAACATAAATCCTCTAACTGCATGTGGGAATAACTTACTTTTGATTTTCATGGGCAGAAGTAAAGTAATTCCCAGTGTTTGTGTTTCATGTTCAGGGGATTAGGTAAAGTCTTGCAGAAGCTAAATACAACCAGAGATCATCCCTTTCTGTAATGCCACTGTGGTTTAATCCTTCACCAGTTCCAATCCTTAGGAAAACGCTCCAGACTAGAACAAAATCTGATCGAGATAATCTTTGTGAGACTGCAGAGAAGTCCAGCCTGTGTGCAGAACAGTTGGATTTTATAGATGTTTGTGTTGTACAATATGGTGCCAATGGGAAGTTTACATACATCCATCATATGCATGAAGAAAAGACAAGAGCTGAGTTTACAGGTTAACGTCACTTTGATATTTTCTTTAACTCATACATGGAGAAAATGACTCAAACACTCAAACATACGCGAAACATCATTAATAAGTCATCAATAAGGTTCTGCTTTGGGTCTGTTTGACCAAT
This sequence comes from Poeciliopsis gracilis, assembly GCA_911649635.1. Taxonomy (NCBI): domain Eukaryota; kingdom Metazoa; phylum Chordata; class Actinopteri; order Cyprinodontiformes; family Poeciliidae; genus Poeciliopsis; species Poeciliopsis gracilis. The sequence continues at coordinate 1,018,539 of CAJVRI010000506.1, forward strand.
TTTCTTATTAGAAATATTGGACTGGATTTAAATTGGTTGGTTTTCTGCCAGAGAGTTAGCATGGTATTTAAATGTCCATTTCAGAACCTCAGTGACGGATTTTCAGAACCATTTATTGTCCAGGTTTCAACCATCTGAGCCGTTTTCTCACCGTCAAATGAAGAGAAACTGGTTAAGAAGGTCAAGAATGATCTTGTTTCTTGTTTATCTTTTTTTTTATTTCACTACTTTTGCATCGGATGTGTGTACAGTAGGTCATGTGTTGATGTTCTTACATCTCAGCTCAAACTACTCTGACATGCATGTATTTTTGTGTTGATGTTTTATGGGCTACCAGATATATAGAATAAAGTGTCTATCTAACCTACTTAAATAGAAAAAAACAAAACCCATATCTTTTGATGGTCAATGTTTACCATTTAAAGCTTTCCAGCCAAGAAAATGCTGCAAGACTGACACCTGGAAGCGTGACTAACATTTGCAGTTTAGATCAAAGCATGTCGTAAGAACGACCCAGTCAAAGTTCAGACCTAAATCAATTTGGGAATTTGTGGCAGGACTTGGAAAATGTTCACAGATGTGCTTCATCAAATCCGACTCATTTTGAGCTTTTCTGCACAGAAGAGCAGACAGAAAATGTGTTGTTGTGCTTTGCTGGAAGACAAATACGCATAAAGACTCACAGCTGTAAGTGGCTCCACATATAATTTATTCATGACGGTTTGATGCAAGTGAACTCCAGATTTTTTAGATTTTGTGAAAATGTTTTTCTTCCACTGCATATTTATTCGACACTTAAATATTCGGAGTTTCAGCGTCACAAAGTGTAAATATTTTTGCGAGGCTCTCAGTAGATAAGCCTGTAAGATTAAATCGACTGAACATTTACATAAAAAGTCTTTAAAATGAAAGCGAGTATTTGATTTGGTGAAGCGCAAAGCTGGGCGATGCTTTCAAAAATGTAGGCTAACATTCAGTTTGAGTATAGAGTTCAATGCTGCTTGTTTTCTCCAGATATTGAAGATTTTCTAAGCTGCAGTTTTTCCTCTTCTTCGTCTTCATCTTGATTGCAAACATCTAGAGTCTGATCCAGAAATACTCCATCAGGCTGAAGGTGTTCACCTTTCCTACACAGACCTCTGTAGCAGCCAGAGAGGTGAACCTTTAACACTTTTTAAACAAAAAAAGAGAAAAACAAAAAATACTGTTAATATTCAAATGTGATAAATGTCATGGAAAAGGACGATAAGTGAACAAAATATACCAAGCATTAGAAATTAAGATGAGAATCTTAAACAAAAGCTCCAGTTCTCAAATAAATTGTTTAAGAGCAAACAATTTGCAAATTTTGCTAGACAATATTTATCGCAATAAACAAAATATTGCCGTTTTGAGACTATTTTCAAGTCATAAATTGATAATGGCATAATAATGCAAATTCTCCTTAAAAAAATCAATACATCTGTAAAGATCATTTCACACTGGAGCTGGAAGATATTTGAAATATACAAAATAAACAGACAAAAACAAAAAGTAAATAACAGAAATAAAAACACAACCGAAGCTATAAATAAAATGGATGATGATGTCTCTGCAAAATAATTTTGTCCTTCGAAAATATTAAGCATCAAAATGGAAACTGTTGAGCTTATTTTAATTTATCATGGAATTAATTGATTAATTGATAACTTATTGCTACAGGATCCGCTGCAGCCAAAGCAGGAGTTAGGATGTAACTCAGTGAATCATAGTTTGTCATGGTTTATTTCTGATGAGTTGTAAATTACTGATCTGTACTCATGATTTAATAGATGCGGTGATTCACACAAATGCAGCTTTTCAGTGCCTGGATGTTTAAGATTCTCAGCCGTATTTAAGCTAAAATATCCACTCTGTTTTTTCTGCCTTTCTTTCCCTAGCATAACGAAAGTTATTCAGAAGTATTTTTAAAAAGGCTTTTATCTTTATAAACACACTGTAACGGGGTTTTATATGGCTCTCCACCCACGGCGCCTTTTTTTTCAAGGCTTCATAAGCATTTGGGAATTTAAATAAGAGCAACAAAACTTATTTTAGCTGCACCCTAAGCTGATTTTCCATCACATATTTTAATGTCCAGTCAATCGGGATTATAAACACTAAAAAATGATCAAGTTTAGTGATAAACTAAAAGGCTGTTTAATAGTTTTCAAAGGAATCTGTGATATTTTAATGTTTGTTAATTAGATTGGTGAAACCTGAACTGGATAATTTTACACTTAAAGGAAATTCAGTGTTATGACGACATAGAAATGCCACTTCTGATGCGTATTTTGGCTCAAGGTCATAATTTACAAACCGGCTAAATTTGAACACAAAATCTCTGATTTGACGTTTTGATAATGTCGACATGAAAAATGTTAAAAATGTGGACTTTTAGGTAAAATAAACTCTTCATCATTCAGCACTCTTCTCAATATAATATCAATACAACATGCAGGCAGGATTCATGCTGAGGCTGATTACTCTGACATTTTGACCCAGATTTGCACCAACTTAGTGGTTATTTAGCAAAACAGAAGAGAAAGAGTCTTTATTTCTCAGATTGTTGCTAAAACCTGGAGTTTAAGGAGTTGAGCATCCAGACCTTCATCCTCTCCCCTCGTACTGGATGCGGTTTAATTAAAGTAGAAGCTGGGATTAGCTCCGTCTGCACATATGTGGACATATAGGTAATGAAATGGGACGCTCTCTTTGTTGGATGAGATTATATGTGTACCATGATTACTCACACATTTCAGCATGCAGACAGAAAACTATTGTGTATTTTTATGGTTGAGGGAAAGTTGGACTTAAATATATTTTTTTTAGACGTGCAGTTCGAAGGTTCCACCTCAGTGTGGGCTTCCTGTTTGACATCCCCTCCTGACCAGTCACCGTTCTCCTCATCCTCCTCCAACACCGGCATTAAAGCCGAGCCAGGCTGCCAGCTTCTCCTGTCCCCTGCAGCCTGCAAAAGCAAACAAACAAAAGGCTGGACTTGTTTACATATCTTAACCATAAAATGTTGGATTTTCTGTGTGTTTTCTTCTCACCCTAATGACCAGAGATGTGGGAGTCCGGTCCTGAGTTGAGGAGGATCCACTTTGAGTAACTGATTGTGCATCAGCAAATCTTCTCGCCTCCTTTCCTTCTCGCTCCTTAAACAAGCTCTTTAACTACAATCAACGAGATGTAAAAGTCACTATTTATTCATAAATGCATCACTTATTTGACATGTCAAGCATTTTTATCTGATGGTATTCCCTAAAAATCTAAATATATGATTGATCAATGAGAAATTGGCAGCTCGTTTACTTTTAGGAGGCCAGATCGAGGCTGTGTGAACCATGAAAACCGAATTTTGTTGACAGAAAAAAACTCCAAGGTTTTTGACTAGATGGTGAATTAAAAGTGCTGCTACTTTCCCTGCCCGTTACCTAGCAACCCAGTGGCATTCTGCCCGTTACCTAGCAACCCAGTGGAATTCTGCCCGTTACCTAGCAACCCAGTGGAATTCCACCCGTTACCTAGCAACCCAGTGGAATTCCGCTCGTTACCTAGCAACCCAAAGTGTAAAACCTGAGTTAGGGGGCGTGGCCAGCAACAAATTATTTAAATTTAAAGTGACAGGAGGCTCTAAAACAGATCAAAGTAGACAGAACTGACCAGACTAAAACTTCAATGTCTAAGGATGATTTTGTGCAAAAGATGTGATGAACATGTTTTTTTTATCGCACATCGAACTATTCTAATCTGTTCAATGAAGCATATTAGGTCACTTTTATTTTAAATGCATCACTAGGAAAATGTTTCTTCTGTCCAGATGTAAAGTGGGCAGACAGACATGAAAATGGTCTTTGTCTACCTGCTCAGTGACCATTCTTCTCTGCTGCTCCACCTCTTCGTCAACAAGGCAGATGGTTTTATTCTTCTTGTCTTCAATCCACAAAGTCTCATTTTTACCCTGCAGAAAGGATACTTGTCATTTACAAGTATTTTAGTGTATAAAATATTTTGCACATAGAGAAAAGGGTATGTTCTTGTTAAGATTAGGAGTATCTCTACATAATAAACTGATTGATTTGAGCAACAAATTTTATTTGAGCGATTAATTGTATGATAAATTAAAATAAGGTCATTAATTTCCATTCTGATAATTAACATTTTTTTCAAGAGTAGTTCTGTTTAGAGATGTCGTAATCCGTTTAATTTACAGCTTCAGTTGTTTGTGGTTTTTGTTTCCTTCTTATTTAGTTTTTTTTGGCTGTTGTGTTTTATTTTGGAAATTTAAAATGTCTGCCAGTTCCAGTGTGGAGCGTTCTGTTCAAAATTAAAGTTTATTAGTATTATTACTATGCTGTTATTATTTTATTAGCTGACAATAGTATCAAAACAACAATGTTTTTGTTTTTGGGACAATTTAGCAACCAGAAAAATTTCTTATTGTGACGGGTCTTTATAAAATCTGCAGAATTATTTTGTTTGTCAGAGAAAAAACCGTAATGATCAGTAAATTATTCACCCCACTGTGGGAAAACCTCTGCCTCTGGTCTGGATGTTTGTGGAGGGCTGGAGGATTGAGCTGCTGCGTCTCATCCGACTCTGAAATCACACACAAGGTGTTAGCTTTAAATCCCTGCTGGGGAAATCCCTCTATTACCATTACTATTATTCTTCACATGCACATCCTCTTAAAAGCAAAAGCTCCTACCGTCCTGTTGCTCGTGCATTGAGGCAGCGTTTGACACATCCGCCTGAACTCCTCCACCGTTTTCGCAAACTTCAGATGCCTTTTTCATGAGCTTTCACAACAGAAAAAGGAAAAAAGCAGTCCAACGTTTTAGCTTGAAGCGAATCCCCTGTGGTTTAAACCAGGAGTCGGTTTTTGTACCTTGAGTTCAAGAGCAGAAAGTCTAATTTGAGCCTCTGCTCTTTCCATCTCTCGCAGCCGTTCCATAGTCCTCAAATCATGCTCTCTAACACAGGAAAACAAAATAAAATCATTTTAGGAACATTTTTTGATTGTTTTTCTGACACTAGTCTCACCTCTCGCTCACTTTCCTTTCTGTTTCAGAAAGTTTTTGCTTCAGCCTCTGAATCTCGCCGCTTTGCGTCCAGAGCTGAGGATTATATATGCTTTTAAATTTCTTAACACTTTAACATTAAATGTGTGTTTGTGAGAGAAACATCTTGTTACCTGAGGAGATTTATTTCTGCTGCATGTGGAGTCGGGTGTTACAGAGGATTCTGAAAGGCTGAGGAACAATGAAAGGTCAAATCACAGAGGTTGTATTCTGAGTATCTGATTAAAATCCACTCACTCTGTCTGTGTGTCTTTGTAAAAAGTCTGCACCAAATCACCACCTGCAAACAGAAGCTCAGTGCGCTTTACTGCCCCCTTGTGTTCAAAGAATACAAACCTTTTTGTCTAGGGTTTGTTAAAGTTAATGAAGAAAGTTAATTTCAGCCTCATTGAAAATATTTACTCTTATTATAGAACAACAAAACGCACCTTTACCTGTTTCCTGTTCACACGTCAGTAAAGACTCAGATTCTCTCTGGAAGATTAAAAGAGACAGTTATGAATATTTTTTGGTCTCCTTTTATCTGAAATTGCTAGCGGAGGAGATAGGAGAGGATTGTATTGAAAGGAGATGCGTCTAAACTCTTTGTTCTGGTTAAGGTGACTGAATGTCTGTTCAGTGAAACTTTTAAAAAAGATATTGGGGAACCAATTCCATTTGGTTCCCATGTTTTTTTTAAAAAGGAATTTAATATGCAAAATTCACTTTTTCCCCATCTTTACACTTCTATTTGGGTCTCATTCGCTTCTGTTTTAAAAAATCCACCCAGATGTTTTGGTCTGGGAAATTAGCAAGCAGATAACAAAACGAAAACTCCACCCGATTATTGAGTCACAATGCATCGTTACCTAGCAACCCCAGTCCTGCCTGTTACCTAGCAACCCGAGCAGTGCTCCAGCACATTTGGTCAGCTTGTTTTCCTACTGTTTGCTCTGCAAAAACACAAAATCTTACCAAGTATTTTGGATCGTTTCTATTGCAAATATATTAGAAAACTTGAAATAAGAAACTAACTTACAAGTAACGTTTTGGGAAGACATAGAAGCTTGTTTTAAGTAAATAATTTCTGAATATTGAGCAATTAATTGTATGATAAATTAACCTTTGGCAGGTAAATTAACTTATAACAAGAGAAAGATGTCTTGTTGTACGAGAAATAATCTGCTAATGGAACAAGCACTTTTTTGTCAATATTAAGGACAAAACAGTTAGTTTCTTATTTCAAGTTTACTAAGATATTTGCACTAGACACTAGACCTAAGATACTTGATAAGATTGAGTGTTTTTGCAGTGTGTGCTGTTTTGTTGTTGACTTGCCCTCCAGAAACCAATTGCTGCATTCTTGTTGTTTGTGCTGGAGGCTCGACCAATGCTTTTCAAACATATATGGCTGTAAACGTCTGCACCTGTTTGCAGCCGTTTTCTCAATATTGAGTGGATGCTACATGTGATGTCAAATTTTTTGTTTTGTGACCTGACAAATTAAGGTTAGCTCAAGTTCTCCATGAACTGCAGAATGTGAAAATATATGACATTTAGTTAGAAAACCTGAAGTTTATGGACACATCTGAGCAACTTGAAATAGTAAAGGTTTTGAAACCATGAATGAAACATACCAAAGCACATTAAAGAGTTTTAAATGTATTGCTTCCTTACTGTATCAATGGTGCAGTTTCTCTTCAGTTCTTCTAACTCATCTTGTGTGGACTGAAGGTTCAAAGCAACATTTTGCCATTTTTCTGTCCAGTGTGAGGCCAGATCTTCCAGATCTTTAATGCGCAGGAGTCTCATTTCATCCTTTTTTTGATACGTTTTCTCGTGCATTTGCAGCATCTTTTCCGTCTCTTTGAGCTTTTCTTCCAAACAGACACACCGATACTGCAGTTTCTGATTTTCCAGGTCCAAATCTTCTGTGGATGTTCTGTGAAATGTATAGTTTTGTAATAACTGTGTTAACTTGCAGAGTTGATATGTAAATTTGACCTTCACCTCACCTGCGCTGGCTGTTGTTTCCTGTTGATTCGTTTAATGCATCGTTTCCTCCCGGGTTTCTTTCAGTCAGCAGATTCTCCTTTTCTCTGATCTGATCTGTGATTTCTCTTAATTTCATGTTTCTCTCCTCGTTTAGCTCCTGCAGCTGATGTTGTGACTCAGCCAGATGTTTCTTCATCACCTCCAGTTCTTGACTCAGTTGTTCATTTACCTGCTCCAAAGACACAACATGAGCAGTTTAGTTAAGAACTCAAATAAATAAAATAATTGAACTAAAATCTCTCTGAGAACCTCTGAGTTCTCCTCCTTCGGATTGGTGACGATGTTGTGGATCTCAAAGTTGTGTTTTTCTTTTGTGGTTCTGTTAAGTGGCTCCTCTGAGTTTTCTTTATCCTATACAAGAACAAAAGTTAAAGATGAGTTTTAGAAATGATAAACAAGGCAGTTAAATACAAGATATAAGGCTCAACAAAAATCCTTTACAAAAAAGACCTAATGGTATTCTTTAAGACGCAAATTAAATTAAACACGAAATTCAAATCAAGGCATAACAAAATAACACCCAAACACTTTGAGCCATATCAGAACGAAAATTAAAAACAAAGCTAAATATAAGAAACAATAAGAAACTTTAAATATAAATTTGAACTTTCTATCAAGTCAATATTAAATCATTCTCAATTATAGGATTTTTGAAATTCCTTTTTAAAGTTTACATGAAGTAAATCAAGGTATGTAAGAGATTTAAAGCTGCAGTGTCTACATTTTATATATAACATGTTTTTTCTATGTTTGTCAAAACTGTCACCATGTGAAAATGTAATATGAGACAAATAATCTGTGAGAAGATCAATCTCCTCCCTGAGCTACTGATGCTGTCTGAAGAAATGCACCATAAACAACCAATCAGAGCCAAAGGGAGGGTCTTAGTGCTGTCAATCATGCTCTAGTATGCACAGCGAAATGTTAGCATTTAGGCTTTTTTTTACCTCTTTTTTTCACTGATTACCTTATACTGTCACAACATAATTTCAACAAATATGTAAAAACATATTTTTTATATAAATGTTACATATTTTAAGGTTAAGAATGTACATTTCAGATTCAGGCTGTTCATGAAATTGGGTAAAATAGCAACTTAGCTGACCTGAGAAGCTCGGCTGATCTTGTTGGCTTCTCCAAGTCGGTTCTGCATCTCAGAATGACCCGGTTTGACGTCACCGACTCTCTTTTCCAGCTCCTCCATTTGATCAATCAGCATTTTCTGCGTCTGCACAGACCAAAAAATAAATGACTAATAAAAAAATCTGAAACCAGGCGTCAAACTCAATTTCTTTCTGGGCCAAATCAAGATCTTGAATTCACTGACAGGGCCGGTTGTGCCAGAAAATATTGATAAAACCAGTTCACAAACTGTTCAAATATCAATGTATTCTTAAAATTAAATAGTATTACTGAACATCTTTTCAGTCCCTCCAGGACTTTGTGATACTTTTTGTGATTTTGCAATAAAAATCAAAGTGTTTCTGGTACTAATTTGGAAATATTTACACTTATTTATGATGGTAAATGCAACTTTTTATAACTCTCTATGTAGATCATGAACTATAATCTGGCATCACCTGAGGCTGAGGCAGCTGTTTACTGCAACAAAGAAAGTTTTTGACAATTTTTGAGAGAAAGCTGCAATAAACTCCAAATTATTAGCATATAAAAGTGTGGAGATTTGTTGATTTTGCATAAATTTCCACAATAATTCTCAAGAAACTGGAGGGACTCATTGATATAATTCGGCAGTAAACAGTAAAAACTGCATTGATTTGATTGAAAACATAACATTTAAGCTCACTTAGTGTTTAGTCTAGAATCTAAAGGGCCACATAAAAAAGTGTGGCGGGCCAGATTTGGCCCACAGGCCTTAAGTTTGACACATGTGCTATACAGGATTGTTTTCAGGATTTATTTGTTTGATTTACCTCAGCAGAAGTCTGGAGATCCTGGAGTGCTTTGTTTCGTTCTTCTTGAAGAGTTGCGGCTCTCGCCTCAGCTTCTCTCAGCGCCTCCCTCAGCTCGTCCTCCTCTGTCAGATCCTTCTTCTCCTGTATTCAAACCAGAATTTACACGTAGAAAAAAGCAGAAGCAGATATTTTCAAAGGTCAGACACCTGTTTCTTTACATCTCCTGGAGTCTCTGATTTGCTGTGTGAAGCTGCCAGACGAGACGTCAGCTGATCCTCGCTTACATTCGCCAGAGAAGACCTCATGTGCAGCAGCTCATTTTCCAGCTTTAGGACTCTTAAAAAGATTTTTATTCATTCTCTTTAACACTGCAGTACATAACTTTTTTTTTTTTTTTTTTTTTTTAAAGATATATATATATATTTTTACATTTTGTTAAAACTGTCACTATGTTGTGATATGTTCTCTGCATTCCTGCACAAATACGCAGCTCCAGGTCAAGAACAACCAATCAGAGCCAGCTGTAAATCATCCTCATGTACATGCTGCTCGAACCCGCTCTGCTAAGCTACATCGCTGTCCAGATAATGCAGCGTGTCATGAATGTTCAGGTTAGTTAACATAGAGTTTACCTGGGATGGTAAGTTGTTTTTCCACCATTGCATTCAACAAAGGGTTGATTGACAGCGCTAAGACCCGCCTCCTGGCTCTGATTGGTTGTTTTGGAACTGAAGCAGTGCAGACATTAATAGGGAGGAAATTTATTTTTTTATCTGTCTAATTGTCACAACATGGTGGCAGTTTGATAGAGTATATAAAAAACAGATTTTTGTAGAAGTTACACACGGCAGGCTTAATTTTTATTTACTTTTTTTTTTGCCACACCTACTTTTCTTGGAGATCTCGACACTGTTGACTCTGTTCACACAATTCATCCTGACTGAAAGCATCCATCATTTTAGAGAGCAGCTGGGTGACACAGGAGTGCCTGTTAATATTTACTAAATCACACAAATAAAAAAAAATAATCAAAATGTATTAATTTTATCTTGTATTGCACCTTCTGTTCCATGTTGAGCATCTCTGCCATCGTTTTGTTGTAGCCCAGAGTAACTTCTCTGGTCCTCAGCCGGTCCAGTTTAGAGTTCAGCCGCTCATGAGCGTCCTGGAGCCACGGCCAAACTTCTGCTTGTCTGAAGCTCCTTTCGCCTCCACCAGCCCATATTTCTGCTCCAAATGGTGAAAACGACCTGGTAGGACTCTCAGGCTCCAGATGGTACATCGACCGCCACCTCCTTAGACCCGGATCGCTCCTTCTGAAGGCACCAGCACTGCAACCAACGTGAGCGAAAACACAGAACTCATCCAAAGAATCACAGCTGCACTGCAAAAACACAAAATCTTACCAAGTATTTTGGTCTGGTTTCTCGTGCAAATATCTTACTACAGTTGAAATGAGACCAAACTAACTTACATGAGACTTTTTTGTTGGATTTTTTTAAAATAATTCCTTACTACTAGTTCCATTGGTAGATTATTTCTCTTATGAGAAAAATGACATGATACAAGTGAAATGATCTTTTTGTAAAGGTTTCATTGTTAGATTGTGTGACTGTAAAAAGATAACCAGGTGTGCATGAGGAGGCTGCTGTTATCACTTTAAAACCATAAGGACGGTCCAGTTACCCAGAGCTGGCTCTTGACGTAAAGCCTGACCCACACCATGAGGAAGACTAAAAAGAAAAAACATTTTTTAAATATTTCTTTTCTTTTTTTTTGGTGAAATGAAAACCATTTACATTTAGATCTTACCCGGGCCGTAAAGTCAGATCTGGAGCTCCACATGTCCAGGTCCACGAGTGAAAAATAACCGAATGTTGGAATTATGGACGATACGTCCTGCAGCGTCCGCCGAGGTTTAGGTTGTCAGTCGTTTCTGTCAGGAAGAAATGGCTCTGCAGGCTGCATGGAGGACAAACTTTCACACAAAGCTGTTATCTGGAGGTGGGTATCTATTATTGGATCATGTCTGCTGATATTCCCACTGTTTACGTGACAGGAAACACATCGTCACGGCGACTGGACTCATCCATAAACCCTTCTGCCATGACACGTTTTTAATTATACATATGATGTATGTCTTCCAAAAAGCTGATTTCTGAAAAACAGTCTTAACTAAGAGAACGATCTCTCTAACGTAGGGTTGTCTAAAATGAGGCTCTGGACTAATTTTTTGAAAGAGTTTTTACTTATAATCAGAGTAAAATTATTACTGATATAATTTTCTTACAATGGAAAGTCTTAATTACAACATAAAGTCATATTTGTCTTTTTGTGACCAAGCTCTTATAAGTAGAGTCATGCTTATTCTGACTTTTATTTTGCTGCACATAAATCAGCTTTTATTATTATTATTTTTTAGTTAAACTCGACCTAAATACAGGAATCTTTTTGAACAAAAGTGACCGAATTCTTACTCTTATTGCTGAAAACAAAGTTTTAAAAAACCGCTTTTCTTTTAACAAAGCAAACGTGCAAAATCTCTTCTAAGGCTTGGATCTAGAATGAATAACATCCATTTAGGATAAAATAAAATTGGATTACTTTATGTGCTTTATTTTCTTTTTCTTTTCCTTTTTGGCCCTTTTTGTGATCACAAAATGTTTGGACATCCTGCTCTAATGGGATTTTAGAAATTCTCTCCTGTTCACGTTCAGTCATTTGTTTTTCTTGCACAGCTTTGAGATTCTCTGCAAAGCTCATCCTGGAGGATCCATGATGACCTCAGTTCATAAAAAGCAGCTGGATGACAGAGTGATGCTCCCCACTCCCTAGATATTCTCCACATGATCTCATTTAACCTCAGTCAGTTGTTTACTGACATTTCTAAAATACCACCATCAACTTCCTTCTTATTAAAACAAGAAAGAAAACTGTTTCTTGCTCTTTTGTTCTTTAAAGGCTTTATTCTTTAGTGTTCAAACTGTCTCTAAGGATTCAGATTTTCTTCAGCGTAGTGTGAAATGTTGCATCCTTGTGACTAAATCCAAAGTTGTTTCTAGGATAAGTAAGTCAGGCTAGAACACAGAAGTACTGCTTTTTTATTAGAACACATGGTTCATTGAGCCAATTTGTATTTGACAAATACTTTATAAGATATGAAACAAACACAAACAAGCCAGAAACAGAACAAAAGTGACATAAAGTCATATTCAATAAATTAGGGAATACATTTGAGGCTTGAGTCAGATTGAAAGTATTTTTATGGGGAAATTAACAGTCTTCTTTACACATAATTTAAACATATTTTTAATTAAACCCACAATTATGTATAAAAAGTTTTTTTTTGTTATTATTGGTCATAATTTGTTTGTTTTCACTGAATAAACCGAATTTCAGTCAAAATCTCAACGGAAATCCAGTGGGAAGTTTCTTATAATATTTGAAAATATATATTCTCAGAATATTAATATTGTATTTGACTGATTGTAAGTAATTTTGAAAGAGAAATTGGCAAAATTTAGAAAACATCTCCAAGCATTTAACAACACACATCTAGTGCAGTATTCTTTAATAATTGAATGTTCAGTGTTAAATATAATTAGAATCACTGTAATAATAATAACAATTAATCACTTAATTAGTGTAATCAGGAAACCAGATCGAAATGTAAATAAACCGGCCTGAGTTATCTATATATAATCAATTTAGTTATTCATTGCTCGAACGCATCCAGGTAAATCAACACACATATTACAAAATAAATGAACGAATAAACAAAATAACCTGCTTGAAGTTATTTTGTTGTCATGGGGAAAGAGTTCTCACGTGTTTTATTTTGAAAAGCGAGGTTCCCCGGAAACAGGAAGCTGGTGTCAGTAGCCGTTTAAAAGCTAAGAGGCTAATCTCAAAGAGCTATTTTCTTAGCCGTTGTTTGAAAATTGCATTGCCTTGAGCTGTCCAAAGGAGTCCGCGTCGATTTAACATCGGAAAGGTATAAAACTTTGTCTTTAATTAAAGCGTTTTTCAACTGAAACGCGGTTTAGATAGCAACTTAGCTTGATACAAGGCCGAAGCCATTGCTAAGTACGTTTTCAAACGTTAGCTCCAAACTCTGAACATTTCGCTGTTGTGCCTTAATGTTTACTTGCTCGGACTGATGAGTCGCTGGTTATCGGTGTGACTTTTTTTGCTGTTCATGTTCATTTGAAATAGAGTATTTATTGCAGATAATGGCCTCAGACTGGTTGGGTAGTTTGGTGTCTCTTAATTGTGGACCAACGCTGGGAGTTTATCAAGGAGAAGTGTCATCTGTGGACCAGTCCAGCCAGACCATCTCCTTACGACAACCTTTCCACAATGGGGTCAAATGTCCCGTTCCCGAGGTCACATTCAGGTAAACCTCGACTTAAATGGATCTGTTTTATGGGTCTCGCTTCATTAAAAAACAATACTGAGACACGTTATCTAAATAGAAATGGTGTTTTGACCCAAGTTTTGCTGCTAACCTGTCTTTGTATTTCCTCTCGTGTTCTGGCATTTTCATTTCAAGTAATGTGATACAAACTCAGAAAACTGGATTCCAGAAGAGAGCAGGCCTTTCACGATGATAAAACTTTGCTGGACGATAAATCACCTCAGGAATTATTGCGATAAACGATAACTGTTGTTTTGAGACCATTTTCAAATAATAAATTGATAATGGTCCTATAAAGTTAAAGTTTTATTTTATAATAAACTCTGCATTGGAACCGGAAGACATTTTAAATATCCAAAAGAAAGCACAACAAATGAAAAGGAAATAAAAACCAACTGAAACCAAAAATAAGATTATAAAGTCTCTGTAAACAAAATTAGCCTTCAGAAATATTGATCATCAGAATGGAAATCATTGAGCTCACTTTAGTTTATCGTGCAATTAATTGTGAGAATTTTTAGAAGTGAAAAACAATCACGTACGCTCTTGGGTTCCTATAAGTGGTAAAATCTGATTCATTTTGGTTGTTGCTGAAGATCTCTCTTGTGTTTTTGTTTTTATTTTTTCTTCCAGTGCCATTGATATACAGGAACTAAAAATTTTGGACATCAGAAACTTCAATGCCAGGGTAGCTTCCAGTGCGGCTGCAAAGGGAAGCGCTGTCCCAGTTGCCGTTCCAAAGGGGGATCCCAGGTCTGTGGAGAAGCTGAACTCTCCACAGCAGTGCTCTAAAAGTTATGGAGAACGTCACCTGGATGCACAGGGTCAACCTAAAGGCTTTCGTCGAAGACATAACTCCTGTAGGTGTGATTCATTTGGTTGCAGGTAAAACTTTCCTATGAACATTGAGACGCTAATAGCTGCTTTTTTCCTGACACTGTCAGGGTCGTCCACCAGCCGAGGGGCAAATCAAGCGACGCCGAAAAAGAATGGAGTGAAAAACGGGCAGATGAAAAACAGAGACGACGAGTGCTTCGGCGACGGCATGGATAACGGGCTGGATACGGATTTTGATTTTGAAGGAAACCTGGCGCTGTTCGACAAAGCTGCAGTTTTCTCAGAGATTGACACGACAGAGCGACGTAACGGCGCGAGGTCACGTGGCACGCCTCAGGATCAGACGCCCACACGGTACCGCCACGACGAGAACATCCTGGAGGGCAAACCGATTGTTTATAGACAGATTATTGTACCACAGCCTGGGCACAAAGAGTATTGCACTGGTATGTGTTTCACGTTGCAGCGATTGAATTACAGTGTTCAGTAGCGTAGTTTAAACCTGCTTCTTTACTTTACGCCATGCAGACTCTGGACTTGTTGTTCCGAGTATTTCCTATGAGCTCCACAAGCGTCTGTTGTCTGCCGCCGAGCGCCACGGCCTGACGCTGGAGCGGAGACTGGAGATGACGGGAGTGTGTGCCAGCCAGATGACACTCACATTGTTAGGAGGGCCCAACAGGTACGAATACCGACTTAAAAGTTCATCCTTTATTCTCAATTATGAAGAGCATCATTATAAAGATGAATGTATCCAAAATAAATAAAAAGGGAGTTTCAGTGCTTTCTTTTTATTTAAATCTTCCAAGTCTTTAACTGTTTGTGGTTTTAAAACTTGCTCTGGTTTCGGCATCAAACAAAGCACCAAAACTCTTTCACTTTTAAACTTTTACAAATAATAAATGTGTAAAATATATAAGCAGAATGTTTAGCATAGAATAATTCAGTCTACATTTGACAAATCTGCTATAAATTTATAAAGTTGGTGGTATTATTTGCCATAAATATGTAATCTATTGGGCTTTATCTGTCTGCTGAATCAGACGTTAGTAATGCTGTCATGATTAATGGATAAAACTCAAATGATTAAATTGTTTTTCACTCAAATGTCTGGAAAATATTTCAGATTTACACCCAAAAACCTCCATCAGCGGCCCACGGTGGCGCTGCTGTGTGGGCCTCATGTTCAGGGAGCGCAGGGCATCAGCTGCGGCCGCCACCTGGCCAACCACGAAGTCGAGGTCATACTGTTTCTGCCCAACTTCGTCAAGATGCTCGACGCCGTGACAAGCGAGCTGACGCTTTTCAACAAGACCGGCGGCAAACAGGTGTCCAGCATCAAAGGTGAGCCTGGCTGGTGGTGCCAATAATTAAATGAGGCATCAAACGTCTGTGAAAGTGATTTACAACCCCACAGCGATTATTTCACTTCTAATCTGCCAGACATGGGAAAAATGTCTTTGTATAAGTTAAATCATCTGCCAGAGGAACTGGCACTTTTTTTAATCAATATTCAGGAATTACTGATTTAAAAACATCCTACTTCTTGCTGATACTTGTAAGTTAGTTTTGTCTTATTTCAAGTTTAAGATATTTGCAGTAGGAACTAGACAAAAATACTTGGTAAGATGTTTGCAGTGTGAAAGTCAGATAAAATACGACATGACCGTTCACAGTGGAGACGATTTGCAATCAATCTGATTTAGCACCATATTTTGTTTATAAAGAGTTTATGATTCATTTTATTTGTCGTTTCTGTTTTGAATATTTCAGTGTTAAATGTTAAATGTTCATCGGAGTTTAAAGTGTATTGATCTTTAATAATGTGTTCTTGCATTATTATGCTGCTACTGTTATTTCACTTAAAAATGACCTCAAAATGACAATACTATTGTTTATCGCGATAACTTCTGGGACAATTTATCCTCCAAGCAGGCCCACATGTGGTCAAAAGATTTGGCTGCATTTTCCTGCTGTGTGAATTTTTCATAATTCTTTTTGATGAAATGATCATCAGTGGGTCACGCTTGTTGTTTTTGTCCCTTTAGATCTCCCGGACACCCCGGTGGATCTAATCATAAACTGTCTGGACTGCCACGAGAACACATTCCTGATGGACCAGCCTTGGTACCGGGCGGCTGCGGACTGGGCCAACCAGAACAGAGCGCCGGTGCTCAGCCTGGACCCCCCTGTAAGCGGACAGGGCCATGCGGTCGAGGCCAAGTGGTCGCTGTCGCTCTGCCTGCCCCTTCCTCTGGCCGAAGCCGCCGGCAGAGTTTACCTGTGCGACATCGGTGTTCCTCGGCAGGTGTTCCAGGAAGTGGGAATCAAGTACCACTCTCCGTTCGGTTGCAAATTTGTCATCCCCCTGCACTCCGCTTAACGAGACTGATTGATTAAACCGTTCACCTTCCTTGACCATTTAGGTTTTGGCGCCTTATATTCCATGAGTTTCATCTCGTAAGTCGTCGTTTGAAATGTTTCCTCACGCTGAAGGACCACTGTTGCATACTTTTTTTTTTTTTTACAGATGTGGAAGCTTTCAAGTCTTTATTAGCCATCGTGGTGATCAAGCTACAGGATTGTAACACAGTTTAAAAAAGGACAATCTCTTGACTTTGAACAGTTTGGTGTAAATCCATCGTGTAATGCACTGAATTTTCACTGGCTCCAAAGCTTTGACTTTCGGTGTTCAGTTTGTGTTTTCAGGTTTACACGACGTTAATCTGCAGCAGGGAGGCTCCTTTGTCTTTCGATGTGCTGCTTTATGTTCTTTCCTTTTCATACCTTTTGACGGCACAGATAGAAAACGCACTGAATGCTTTTGAGCCATGAAAGCAGGGAGTTTGTAGATGTAACTCCAGTAGCGTTTTGAGCTGATTAGCTAAGAGAGCAGAATCCAGTTGAAGATACTGTTTCATACCCCACTCTGCATGCACCAGTGTTAGAATCGGGTTCTCGGTTTATAAAAATCTCATTTGGCATATTCGAGGCTCAAATACGAGCCGAGGTGATTTTGTATTTTTGTACTGATTCCTGTGATTGGGCCGGCTGCCCATCCGGTTGATAAACAGTCGTGAGATTTAGGTTCTGGTCAAGTGGAGCAGCACAAAAAAGATCAAGTGGGGAGAAATACTTTGTCAACCCATGTTTGGAAAAGAGATTATAACAGCGTGTTTGAAAGTTTCTGCAGAAAATAAGTTCCAGGAAGAGCAGGCTCTTAAACACAACAAAGTTCACTTTTCTGATTCATAGAAAATGTCTGACATTTAGCAGAAAAATGCACATTTTTATTTGGTTACGATTATTTCTGCTCTGAGCTGTGACATCCTGTACAGAGTAGCTTTTGTGACTCAATAACAGCAATTCCCCCAAAAAAAAAAAAATGAATAAAAATGGTAAATGATGTATATCAGAAAATATTTAGAAAAAAACACCATGAAACTGTGAACAAGAGCTGCTGTTGTGCCATCTTCTGAGGATGACACATCGTTCCATGTACGCTTGACAATGAAAACTGATTCTTTTTTATTTATGATTCATTTTCATTTGTAATGAGTCCAGAAATAAAGTTACTACCTTGTTAGCATCATTTAACGCTCTCACGATCAGGTTTTTTTAAGATTTGGGTAAAGTTGAGATTACTGATCCTAGTACTTTTATTTTTTTAATTTTTTATTTTTTTTGAAGGTCAACTTTCCAACATCTGAGAAGCAGCTTCCACAGGACTGATGTTACAGCCGTGCACAATAGTTCTCTTTTTCTCCAACATTCCTCTTGCCTGATGTGTAATTATTTCACATCTGTTGAGACAAGCCTGGCTTGGAAAGTGAAGCCAGCGTTGCTGAATGTGACGTTTGTTTATTGACCAGCAGGAGGTGATAAAAGAAAACATTTCCACACTTCCTCTTTTAAAAGCCTGCAGCTTTTGGGTGATTATCACTGATAGGCTTTTATTATTATTTTTTTGTTGTTTTTGTTTTTGTTCCACAGAGAAATGGGAAGTGAGTTTTAGTTTCTCTGTTCAGAAGAACCGCATTAAAAATGGCAGTGGCGGCCGGTTTGCTCTGCACCGGAGGCTGCTGTGAAATGAAAACTTCGTTGTCGCTGATCGTCTTGTGCAGAAACTTTTGTCATGTGTCATGCTGACCGAGCCAATAAAAACCGATAACCACTCACTGTTTGCATGTCTGGACTGCTTTGTTGTAAACATTGCCTCATTGATGATCAAGTTCCTCCAACTTCCTCGCTCCGTTTGGGTCTTATTTTTAGCAGGACTGCCACAGTGCGCATGTGCGCAGTAAAACCAAGGTGGGGCAAAAAACTTGAATGTTTGTGACGGGGAAAATGAGCAGGACCGCCTGAAAGTGCACTAAATTTAGTCTGCTTCTCTTGTACCGAGCCACTGCCTGCGCAATTTGACTTCTTATTTATTTATTGCTCTGTCATTGTGTAGCAGGAGAACCGGGGACAGCGGAGAGCTGCAGAAAAGCTTTTATTTGGGGAAAATAATGTTGACAGGAGTCGCACCATCGACCATCCCGTTCAGTTTCACTCCGGGCTGCTGAACCTTCAGCGGTATTTCGCTCCTTCCTCTCCAGACAGCTGAAGTGTTGTTTGTGAGAAGGACTTTACAGGCTGTTCTCCAATGAACCAGGACCCCGAGGAATAGCTGACACGACCTCAAAACACTTGGTTTTACCTGCTAACAGGTGAGGTAAGTCCTCATAAAGCTACAAATGTACCAATACGCGCGCATCAGCTCCTCCAACATGCCCGTATTAATCACTGTGCGGTGGAAATGCATCATCTAAACTTGGCTTTGAAGCTGTTTTCACGCTGCAGTTGCGTCTAAATTGCCCCCCAAAGTCAATCAGAGGTTTTTGTGCTTTTTTTTTTTTCTGATCTGACGTGGCTTTTGTGAACATCCTCCTTCAAACTTCTGCCACTTTCTCTGACTTCCTGCCGTTAAGAGGCCGCTTCACGCAGCCCAACTCCTTTTCTTTTTTTCTATTTATTTTAAACTGTTGCTGCGTGTTGCTGTAGGTGTTGTTACTCACTGATTGGTCAGCATTAATCAGCGTTGATCATCCACGGATCAGCTCCAGGCTGGAGCTCTGAGTCCAACACAGTGATGCTGGGTTGTTTAAAGATGATCCGTCCTGGGATTTTATTTGTTTTTATTTTTAATATTTTAGCTGGGAAATGATGAGCTGTGCAGCGTTTCTCGAAACACAAAGTGCTTTTTTTGTTTGTTTGTTTGTTTTAAGAAAAGTGCTTTGAGTTCATTTGAGTCGATGACGTCACATGAGGCACAAGAATCAAGCTGATTGATTAGATTTGGTGAATAATGTGAGGGATGAGTGACTGAACACAGATTCATAAGAATTTGAGTTGCAACAGAATTTTAATATTTTTCCCCCCATCTATTTGTTTTTTGTGTCCTTTTTAAGTCATTTCAAAAATACATAACGCTGTAATCTGCTTAAATAGTTGAACTCGTACTACTTCAGCTAAACTGAACATGTTCCGTCTTTGCGATGAATGACCTATAGGAATATTTTTGTTTTTTCTGGTGTTGCCCGGTTGCTGTATTGCAGGTCCATGTGTGTCAAAATTTATTTCCAATTTCTGCAGATCATGCAAACCAATCTGATCCACGTTTTGCTGCAGCTGCACAGGCATATACAACGTATACATTTCATTACAAACATGCAAATAAAAGGGCTAAAAATAAGAAAAATACTCATCAGATGCATGCAAATGTGGGAGTTTGTTTGTGGAAAGGTGTGTTCTTAAATGGATCAAATGCAAATTTACAATAAAACAGACAAGCTGACAAGTTCAGCTTCATTTAAAGTTGATGTTGAAGAAAAACAAATCTGACCAGTAGCTTTAAATGGGGGGAAAAAAAACAGCAAAAGCTTTTATAGAAAGCAAAAACTGGTGAGTCTCTGAAATAAACTTTTTTTTTTCTTGTTTTCAATGAAGTCGGAGGTCTGCTGATGCTGCCACTGGGCTTCTTTAACTAGGCCCTTTTGTTTCAGACTGTTCAGAGCTGCAGCGGCAGATCAAGCGGGTGAAACTAGATGAAACCGCAGCAAAGCATCAGCAGTGCAAGATCTGCACATGCAGCGCTGCAGAGCAAGGAAGAGTCCGTCTGCTGCTCAGGCGTGCATCCACGACTCGCGGCGTTTCTGTAGCAGCTTGGTGAATCTTCATGACCAAATGTGCCAGTTAAACTGTGGCGCTGCTGTAAAATGCAAAGTTAATGGCAGTCATTGATTTTTCTTTTCCTGCCACTCTGAGTTTGGCTCCATTTATGTTTAAAAAGGGAAATGTTTTAAATTAGATCATAATTTACATTCTGATCTAATTTTGAGCATCATAGAAAATAAATTAGCGAGGGCTATTGAAATGATACAATGAAAGACTTGCTGGAAAAAACACTTCCTCTCTGCGACCTGATGGACAGTTTATTCAGTGAAGTGTGACCTGCAGCAAACGCAGAGATGATTTCTTCTCTGAGGAAAACATCTGGGAACTGCTGCTCTCTTCTCTTCATTATTCCCCCAAATACTGATTCCTGAACTCTTCCTGAGTTAAAACATTAGTTTCTAAATGTATATAAACTTGTTTTCTTTGCGTTATTTGAGGTCTGAAAGCACCTAATCTTTTTTGTTATGTTGCCTGCAAATAAATACTAAATTTAGCTTGTAATTTCAGAGACATGTTGTCAGTTTGTAGACTAAAATAAACATTTTCATTTTAGTAAACCTTTAAAACGTAAAATCAGAGAAACTGATTATTTTAAAATGACAAAATCAGGTAAAAGCACCATTTCAGCACCACATGAACTCTTTATTTCAGCTAATTTTGTGACTTCTGAAGCTGCATTGGACTTTATGTAAGCGTAACGTCTCAATATGGGCCTTAAAAAGTCTTAAATATATCAGGAATTTTCATGTTAAATCTTAAATTTGTACATTTCTACATTGTCTTTAATTCATTTAACTTTTTCTTGTTCAAACTGAAACTTTCACCCAAATTTTCATCCTTTGCTGCTCCTGAAAATGGTTTTTGGTGTAAATCAAACTGAAAAATAATTACTTTTAATGCTCTCTAATGTAATAATTATTAAGCTAATAGGTCATTTGTTTCAATTTGCTTTGACTTGTTAATCATTTTAGACTTTATTATTCATTGCATTAGTTTTATCTGTTGTTTTATGTATTTTGAATATTTTAAATGTCTTCCAGTTCTGGTGTTAAATGTTAAAATGTAAAATGAATTGAGAATTCATTACATTATTTAAAAATTGTCTCAAAACAACATTATTATCGTTTATCTCGATAACTTCTGGGACAATTTATTATCCGGCAAAATTAGTCATCTTGACCGGCCTGTTTGTTGACCCTCCAGTGAAAAAACAAAAAACAAGCAAAACTTTAAATTAAATTATTGTTTTATTGCTGCAGCTTAAATTCACATCAAGGAAACGATAAAAATCCAAATTTATTTTAATTTAACCTTTTATTAGTATTACAGAAATCAAACCATTTCTATGTTGGCTAAGAATAATGTAATCTTCTGTATCAGCAATTCTTCAAAGTGGGAAAGACAAGAGTACACGGTATTTAACCAGCGCAGCAAAGGAACATCTATGAGAAATGTTCCCAAAGTTATTATTAAACTCTAAAAGTTTGAATGATTCAGACTCTAATAACTTTATCTTGTTATTAAACACAGTAAAGACGACAGTAAAAAACCACAAACTGCATCTGAAATAAATCAAGTGTCAATAATGTCAGTTAACAAAGACGGAGATAAATTTGATCTGAGATATGAAAGGAGTTTGAATCATTCCTTTTATTTACTGCCTTCAATGTAAATATGGTTGAAAGCAGCAACGTCAGCAAAAGAGATCCCTGCTTTAATCGCACGTTGACAGTTTCTTCAGTCAGAGGCTCCTTCAAATGCACTGTAATACAGACTGCTGCAGGAGATCTTTCCTGTCATCAATAACTCTTTAATTTGACGAGTTAAATTTAAACATTTAAATGTTAAACAACTTGAATTTCTTAATTCAAGCATTTTTTAATATTTGAATAAAAAAAAAGCAATTATTTTTTTTAATTTAATTGAATTTGAATGTTCTCATGTCTTTCCTATTTACAGTGGCCGACAGAAATCTGCTTTCTTTTCTCCACAGAGGGAAAAGCATTAAATATTGTAGGGGCTTGCATACTAAATTCAATTTAAAAATGAAATTATAAATGTTTCAGTGATATTTGTTGCACAGAAAGGGTAAAACGATTGTTTTGTGATTGTCATAAAAACATTTGGTCGTAAGAAATTCTTCATTTTCTGCTGCTGAATAAATGCGCTCAAATTAGAGGTCGAATTTTTCTTAAAAACAAAGTAAAATAAACTTTAAATAAAAAATACCGCCATTAATTGATGTGAGGATATTTTAAAAAGCAACACAATCTTCTGTCAGTCATTGATTTTATCTTATAAAATTAATTTTTCGATTGAACTTTGAATTTGGTTCGTAAGTGCAACATCTCATGCATTTCTCACCACTTTGTTTATAATTTCTAATGTTGCTTTGCTCTCGTTTAGCATTAAAATATCTTAAATTATCCCTTTCTGCCCAAAAGCAGAGTCATGATTCTTCAGTTCAGGTTTTGTCTGCGGATCGCCGAGGGAGTGGCAGATCCCAAAAACAAAAAAACTCCAGAGAAGTCAGTTCTGCATTCCTGTCCCGTCTTGCTTCATGCAGTCAGTTTCCCTCTGATCTGAGCAGCTCAGACGTTCACCGACTTGCATAACACCAACCTCTATAGTGTGAAATATGTTCGTAATCCTGGAGTATTATTGTCAAGTTTATTTGATCCTTTTGCTCCATCAAAGCACATGTGTCAAACTGGAGGCCCAGGGGCCAAATCTGGCCCACTGTAGCGTTTCATGTGGCCCTCTAGACTCTAAATTACATCAACAAGGTCCTTCCAGTTTTTCACAAATCAAATAAATCAAATTACTTGATATATAGTCACATTTAACATTTTCATTTTGGACCAAATCAAAAATCTGAATGTTCTTAAAGGGCCAGAATGTATTGATAAAACCCATTAAACTGTTAAAATGTCAACAAATAGCTGTTCCTCTAGGATTTTTTTTTGCAATCAAAATTGCAGATTTTGCAGAAATATTTGTAAGGAATGTTTTTACAATATCTAACATCTGACGTTAAATGTATCGGCTAAACTCGGCGTTTAAGCGACTGCAATGTTTTAAGTTTCTAAAATCCAAAGAATATGTGGGAATCTGTTGATTTTGTGTGAATTTTGCAGATTTGTGAGGAATTGGAGCGACTTATTGATATAATCTGGAGTCTATAGGGCCACATAAAAAACGGCGAGTTTGACACGTTTTACGTAATCCGTTAGCACAAATATTGTAAAAATTCTTTACAAACATGTTTGTATTAGAACCACAAAATCTGCAGTTTTGATTGAAAAAAGTTGAGAATCCTTTGGGAACAGATATTTATGGCTATTTTAACAGATTAAATGGTTTTAATTCAATACTTTCTGGGTCAAGCGGCTCTTTAAGAACATTCAGATTTTCAGTACAGCCCAAAATGAGAATGAGTTTGACACCTCTGGCATTAAAGCATTGAATGTGTCAGAGTTTCACCACAGTTGGACTCTATCTTGAGAAGAATATGTCATATTTTCAGTCCAGGCCTCAAAGCGTCTTGCTGTCCAGACTGATGGTGATGGACGCTCAGCGAGACGCGAGTCTGTGGAAACTGGACCGACTCACAATGATCGCCTTGTGAGATTCCCTGAAGGGAGATTCACTCAGCGGCCAAAAGCTTTTGCTGGAATAATCTATTCAGTTTCCTGAAAATTAAATCTAAGACAGTGTGGCAGCTTCAGCCTCCATGATTTATTTCTGTGGAGTTCAAATCCACTCATGTTCCAAAATGTAAACTTTTCTCTGGGGAAAACATCCAGAGCGACAGAAATCAACATTTTGGTGGCAAAGCTTTCTACTACATTTTAAAATAAATCTTTAATTTATCTGGATTTTTTTTTCTTCCAAAATTAATCCCTTTCTGTCCATCTTTAATAATTTGCAAAAATACAAAATCACATAAAGTATTTCTGTCTAGTTTCTTGTGAAAACATCTTAAAACACTTGAAATAAAACTAAATTTACAGCAAGACGTAGACGCTTGTTTTAAGCCAATAATTCTTCAATATTGACAAAGAATTCAACAGATTAGTTCATTTGTAGTAACACATTTTTCTCATCTTATAAGTGAAAATTTTTCCATCAAAACTAGAAATTGGTGTGAACCTGTTTGTGTGCTGCACAATAATTGGTGTAA
This sequence comes from Poeciliopsis gracilis, assembly GCA_911649635.1. Taxonomy (NCBI): domain Eukaryota; kingdom Metazoa; phylum Chordata; class Actinopteri; order Cyprinodontiformes; family Poeciliidae; genus Poeciliopsis; species Poeciliopsis gracilis. The sequence continues at coordinate 1,043,250 of CAJVRI010000506.1, forward strand.
AAAGGCAAAAGCCTGCTTCAAATTATTTTTACCGTTCAATTATCTTTAGCTAAACGTTCATGAACTGTTTCCAATTAAGAAAGAACCAGTATGAGCTGAATTTGTTCAGAAATAGGTTGGTCTGCCCTGCTGTTGCAGCCACTCGAAGCATTCGGCATTCTGAGGTGAGTGAATCATCATCACTTCAGAGAAGATCTGATCAGAGCAGCATCAGAATAAGTTACATTGGATAAAATTTCTTCCATTTTAAAAAATGCATGTAAATGTATTTTCCGTGACATTTAGCATCTCAAATTTGCAACGTTGATCAAATATAAATATGATCAATAAGTCATTACACTGAAAAATCCAACTAAATCGTGATAAAGTAAATTACATGATAAAATTAAATGGTTAAACAAAATATGCAGAGAAAGTTACAAAAAAATTACCTAAAAATATTCTAAGTTTTCTGGCATTTAGCAAATAAAAATATTTATAACTGACCTACAACAAGAGAAATTTAATCTGATTTAACTTCAGACACTGAGAAATTTTTTTTTAAAAAGCGTCTTTTTTAAAAGGTGTATAAAAAATATGTGGTTTCAGCTCCAATCAAGCGTTAAATTGCATTTTATGATAAAACGGTGATATCAAGGATTTAAACAGAAATATTTCCAAGCCTTTAAAACACAAATTCAAGCTTTTTAAAGGATTTTAAGCCCTAATTCAGCTGATTAGCTGATGATCATGATTTGAAATTCGACAGAATATCTTGTTAGTGTGTATAAAATGATGATAAACTCTTATTTAGTTTCACCTACTCAAGCTCGTGTGTGATAAAACACAATGCAGTCGAGCTGTAGAGGATCCTTAATCATGGCAGACTATAAAGTGTGTAAACTGACTCACGTTAGCGTTTGAACTTGCGGCTGCAGCCTCCATTATCCAACTATTTCAGACTAAATGTACTGAAGCAGAAAACCCAAACACTAATTATTAGCCTGCAACCCTCCAGATAATCGTCTTGTGATTTCCGTCCCATCAGTGATAACAACCTGAAGATTTGAAACCTTGCTGCGTCTGCCGGCCACGTGAACCTGGAAGGTTTTACACTTTCTGGTCCTGACGGTGTGCATCTGTGTTCGATTAACTTTAGTTTATATTGTGCAACTGACTGCAGGAGTCATTCCAGGGCACTTTAAGCACCAAAGATGATTCATTTCCAGTTAAGTAAAGTATTATAATCTGTTTTAAATTAGTCATTAAAGTTTAATGTGACTTTGTGATTGAAGATAAGTGACTGTGAGTAAAAATACAACAGATTTGCAGCGATAAAGGGAAAAAATAATGTACATTATTGAATTTCTCAAGAATTCCTGCAGTATTACGTTTAATATCCTGCTATTTTGATAGTAGTGACTGTTATTATTGCCACTCTGATTGCTGTAGGGTAGCACAAGAATACTTCCTGGTTAATTAGCTGCTAGGGCAGAGCTTACAGTTAGCAAACTAACATCTCTACTTTCACAATAAGAGTGTTGTGCTACTTTAATAGTAGAAAACCCCCAAATTATCTTCTTTTTTTGCTGAAAAATTGTATAAATTACATCCTTAAGGGTCTCATCTTTATGTTTCTTTACAAATTATAAATTTTAACAGTGCAATATTTGGCCTAAATCTCATCTCAGTGCTGCCCTCTTTGGGTTGGACGTGGTTATTGCAGTTGACAGCAATAACGCACAAAAGAGTCATTAAATTTGTCTCTAGATTTGTCTCTAGATTTGTCTCTAGGTCTGAAATGTCACTGAATACAACGACAAGTCGGTCACAGCGTTTCCCTGGTCATGACCAAAACCCGGCCTAACGCTCTCCTTTAGCCACGCCCCTCAGCGTCTCCTGGCCCCGCCCACTTTGGTTGAACCTTTCAAACTGTCTGAGGACGAGTTTACGTTTATTATTTGCCAAATAATGCAACGTTTAAGCTTTTAAAGGATTTTTAATGCAACTTTTAGTGCAACTTTTCATTAAAAGTGTCATTACTTTCCAAATAATGCAAAGCTGGAGATTTTAATTGACTTTTAATGCAAGTTTTAATGAAACATTGCATTAAAAGTGAATTTTTTTTCCCCAAATGACACTTAATGACAAAAGTTGTGAACTCCTCCATCTTCATGACAGGTGTTGTCACTCTCATGCACAGCCCTTCAAATGAAGTGTTACCAAAAACAGCATCTCTTATTGGCAGAAAAATTCTCAGCACTGTTATTTTGTAAAGATGTGATTAAAGCAGCTTGTGTTACTGAAATGGTGTAGTGTTATATAGATGAGTCAGATTGAGGAGGGAGGAGGTGCTGAGGGCAGGAAATGCATCCAGATCCTCAGAAGACAGCTGCAGTTTTGCATCAAGAGGTCAACATCCGTTACAGAGAAACTGGTGAGAGACAGCCGTCTTTGCGACTCGTGAGAATTACGTTCTGCACCAGTAAAAACCAGTAAACTCTCAGTATTATTCATGTTTCAGCAAAGGGAGGAACTTGTGATGTTTTCTTTCTGGTTTCTAAGGAGCCAGGACTCTGACTCTGGGATATCATGCAGGAAGTTGACATGGTGACGGATGTGACCTCATGTAAAGTGACGGATTATGAGGAGCTGAATTTTCCCTTTAGCATGGATCGTTGAGCGACTTCACCTCCTCGTGGGAACTGAAAGAGGAAGAGAGGAAGTGGGGCTCTGAGAGAGGGGAGGGGGCGTATTTTGCATGACATTTAACTACGTCGCCTCTCGTCTGATTGGTGTGAGTGTGATAGGAGCCCAGAGTCTGAAGGGAATGGCGTCCCTAACGTCTGGTCATCACAGGTCTGGAGCCCAGCGCTGGCGGAGACCTGAGCCTTGGTTTTATCTCTCTAAACATGCTCAAAAATCAACTTTTCTCCCATTTTTTAAAATCCCGAAAATCAATTTCTGTGTGTTTGTAGTCTCCCTGGACTCATGGAAGCTGCTGCTCTATATTTACATGGCTTACGTCATGGAAACTTGAGCACTAGTTGTGAAAGTGTGATTGTAAAAAAAAAAAAGGCCTGTTGGTTCTGCTTTTCATACAAGCAGGTTATTTTTACCAGCATTGTCAGATCTGTCTTTGCAGTGCATTCAAATGAAAACTCGGTGGATGATTTGAATTGCCACGCTTGTCTGAACTGACTAAAAAGAAAAAAATAAAACTGGACGAGTTCAATGTCTTCCTGAAATTCTTGTGGTTTGCAGGTTTTTCAAGCAGAGCCTCTTTTTGCTCAGTTTTTTTTCTTCTTCTCTGCAGGTACCAGCTCTGATGGTAGCAGGAAGAACACCTCACCTGTGAGAGGAACCAAGAACCTCACCATGACAGAGGTACAGGTAATTTAGAAACCTTGCCCTCAAACACTTACGTTTGTCAAAATTAAAACCTATTGGTAACAATTTATATGCATAAGACTGACATCACAGCTGCCATAAACATGAATGAGTCGTCATGTTTATGGCATGTAGTGTCATTTGGTAAATAATGAAACTTTCAATGCAATTTAATGCAAGTTTTAATTCGACTTTTCATTTAAAAGCACATAAAGACGGTTACAAAGTCGGCCTTCCATCACTTGAAGAAAATTTCCACAATTAGAAAAACTCATCCATGTGTTTATCTTTAGCCGCATTGATGAGACTTTTTTTATTCTCAGATCTGAATGAAACATTAATCAGAAAGATGCTACACTGTAAAACATTTAAATGTGGTTTAACTTGAAAATGCAATTTAAGTCAACAAGAAAATTCTTTTGGTTTTAAATCAGAAATTAAAGTTCATGAAGTTAAAGACAAGAGACAAGTTGTCTAAACATTGTTTTTTTAACTTCATTAATCTTGAATTGTGAGTTTTAACAGCATGTTGCAATTTAAACCAAATAATTATTTCACAATATGCAAGAACAAAAATAGTTAAAGAGCCACATTTCTCTATTATTTAACTCTCAATAACAAGATAAAATAAATTATTATTTTACTTCAGAATAATTCAAATCCTTGTTTCAAACTGCAGGAACAAAGTTTCTGATCTGATGATGAATTTTATTAAACATCCCAATGAATTGAGCTCAGAAACATTCAGTGTGAACAGGACATTATCCTCAAGCTTTGCTAACTGAGAATTGCTTTAAAATGAACATTTGCATTAATAAAACACAAGAGTCAGATCAATGTGACGCACTTCCATCTCAGGAAAGAAAAACAAGCCGCTAAGCATTCTGGGAAATAGTTCCCACTCCTGTCTTTCTCCTCTTTCAGTTTTTTAAGTGCTAACCTAAAAACTCCAGTTTATTAAACTCTTGGAGGTTTGACTGAATTAATAAAAATTAACACAACTTACTGCTGTAAGTTTATCTTTCACAAACTCACATTTAGGTTCTAAAACTGGATCAATTTATTTGACTAAAAGAGTAAAAGATGGTAAACACAACTAAATGCAGCTCATATGTTTTACAGTGCAGCTGCTGCTGGAGTTCTGACTAAAACCAGGAAGTTAAATCAAATCACCCAGTTATAAAGTCCTTCCTCTGTATTTTAAAGTCTCAGCGAATGGACTTTAAAATATTGATCATTAATAAATCACTGAACAGTTTAGGACCACTATATATTAAATATCTGCTGTTGTCATAGCAACCCTCCAGATCTCTCAGCTTCTGGTTCTGCTTTGCGTCCCCAGAACCAGAACCAAACACGGAGAAACAGCATTCAGCTTCTATGCATCATAAATCTGGAACAAACGTCCAGAAAACTGTAAAACAGCCGAAACACTGAGTTCCTTTAAATCCAGACTATAAAACTCACCTGGTTGCTTCAACTGTTGATTTTGTGTTTTTATGATGTGAAGCACTTTGAGCTGAAATGTGTAATAAAAAATAAACTTGATTATTTACAGAATGGCAACAGTCATAAACATCCATTAAGTCATGACAGCCATTATGTCAGGTTGCAATTAAAGTGTTATGAATTTATTCTGAGTTTCTGACCCGCCGTATCCGCCCCGATGCTCCAGAGTCTGTGGCCGCAGGGCACCGAGTGCGTGGCGAGGTACAACTTCAAAGGCACAACGGATCAGGACCTGTCGTTCAACAAAGGAGACGTGTTGACGATCATCGTGGTCACAAAAGTAAGGCTTTACTCCTGACCGTCGGGGTAAAACCTTCGGGCGATACTGTTCACTGCTGACATTCTTGTGTTTCCAGGATCCAAACTGGTACCACGCTAAAAATGCTGCGGGCCAAGAGGGAACGATCCCAGCGAACTACGTCCAGAAAAGAGAAGGTGTGAAATCCGGAGGCAAGCTGAGTCTCATGCCGTAAGTGAACAGATTACTCAGGCTTCTGGAAGGACTTACGTCGTCATTTTTACAACTTTCACTTCTTAGTCGTGTCGGGGCTTGTGGCGCGCCGGGTTTATTTTCATCATATCCATGTGTGACACACACACACACAAAAATAACACAAATCAGAGGAGTGAAGTCAAAAGTGACTCGGGCATCAAAATCTGCACCTAAATGTCAAATATGCTCAAATCTCAAATGTTCTGCTAATGTAAAAAAAAAAAAAAAAACACACAGTTTTTGTTAAATGAGGAATTAAAATGACACGTAAATAAACGTCTGATACGTCATAAAATCCTGGAGGCGACTGGTGTAAATAGTTACATAATTCAGCCGTCGACCTGTCAGCCAATCAGAGGAGAAGTCAGAGTTTTATTCGAGCGTTGGCGTAAAAAGCCCCTCCTGCCCTGGAGCGGCTACGTATGCAGCGTTTCGGGGGAATTGTTTGCGATTTTACAGAACATGTCAAAAAGACTCGTACGTTTCTACGAACTGTGCGACGCTGTGAGACTCTAATGGAGCCAGTTGCACATCGTCCAAAAAACCCAAAAACAAACCCATCATCGTTCTGCTACTTCCTGTCGTCTTCTTTGTTGCTTCTGACAGTAGTAACATCTTCCTGTTGATTTATTTAGATTAAGTGAAAATAAATTCACTTAAAGGAAACATGCCACCAAAACTTTTTATGGTTTGTTGGCCGTATCAAATTAGACGTTTTCCACAAAACTGCGATGGAGACACTTTTGGGATGTCACACGAGTCACGTAGCGGAAATGCGATCAGAAACGTAGAATGTGTTTATCACAACGTCCAACCAAGCAGGAATTAGCCATTAAATAAATGGCTAATTTGTGATTTATCCAATCACTTTTAAATTTCACCACACAGAAATTTAAAAGTGCCACCTATAACTTGCCACATTTAACTAATTAAATTGTATTAATTTCTGCTCCAGTTCTGACCAGCATTGTTCATAGTATTTGCACAGGAGTTGGTCACTAGAACAGTTCACTTTTTGTTGACTTTGAGTTGGACATTAAAACACTGATATGCAGTCAAGTTCTCTAATTAATGCCAAGTTCAGACGATATTTGAAGCTAAAACCCTGGAAGGTTTTGGTTAAATTAAGGTTTTAATTTTACCAAAATGTTTTGCAGTGATCCAAAGATAAATCAAAACATGCAAAAAGCTCAATATTAAACGGTTTGAAAGGCGAGACTCTCTTGGGCAGGTGAGGAAAAGTAGCGTGTCAAAACTCTGAGCTGTTAAAGTTAACGGATATGATTCATCTAAAACATGCAACACGTTAATTTCACACAATATACATCAATCGCATGACCTATTTAGACCTAAAAGCCTCTCTCTCATGCAGGATAACTGAATTCAAATCAGCACATTTCACTGTGGTCAACAATGCAGAGAGAAAAGATGAGCCAAACTGGTAAAAACATCGTGATGGAAGTTTGGATGTAAATATTGCAACGAGGAATTATCCTTTCACCAAAGTACCAGCAGTTTATCATTAACACTCCTAAGTGAATGTGAATACACTCACAGATGCTACATTTATAGCTGGAAGCACATATCTGGTTAGAGGGTGCGACCCAGAAGGGCCTTTTAGTGTAAAAAAGCTATTTTGGAAGTTACTAATCGACTTCGAGTCTTTTTCGCTAACAATAGAAACGCCAAATGTGATGTTTTTTTTGTTTTTTTTGTTCATGCTAGCATAATTTTAACTTTTACTAGCTCCCTGGCCACAATCTAATCTTTAACTTTTACAATGATCAGGATTAGGTTAAGGCTTCTGTTGCTCAAACCTCTTGCAACCACAGCATCTCACAGCCTGGTGTTTACAGAAATGGCCCGAACGAGCCTCTTCCTATGACTGTGTGGTTGCAGAAGCCAGTGGCCTGTTTAGCCGTAGCAGAGCCGCTGTGGTTGTGTGAGTGGAGGCCTCAGTTTGTTCGGCCTGTGTTGTAATTGCAGAGCTCTGGTGTCTGCCTCCACCTCAGCTTTGCATGAACTCCTCACAGTTTCCTGTTGTCTCCTCTTCTATTTTAGACGGAAGTAATCTCGAAAATCTCCCCCCGGTTTTGCCCACCTGACGGGTTTCCGTGTGTGTGTGCATCTTTGCATGAATAACAAGTTTATTTTTAGGCCTCCGGATCACAAAATTGTCTTCGATATTTTCATGAAGATAAAGCTGCAAATGCACCAACACGCAAATAGTATTGATATGAAAAAATGATTTGATACCAAATCTCTAATAGGAAGTCATGAAAGCTGCTGCCACCCTTGGTGTTAAAAGTTCTTATTATAGAATCTAAGATGAGATAAAGCCATTTACATTTTCAGAAAGGTTATTATTATCCTCTAATACAAAAAACAGTTGCAGGAAACGCCTTTGTCAACGGTTGAGACGGAGGAGGATTCTACTTCTGTGATGAAATGCTTTTGTCCTGAGCTTTCCAACAAGCTCTGCAGATATTTAAATTTCCTATGGAGCCACATGCAAATGCAGTTTCTGTACCCTCAGAAAGCTGCATTTGAATATTTGACTACCTCAGTAATATAACTGGTCACAGGGACTATGCAAAGTGCCATAATCATCATTCCAGTTATTTGCATCGAAGGTTCATTTGGGGTCACTGAGGTAATGGAGGATGAACTTTTCTCTGACACTAAATGCATGACAGGCAGAGTGGAAGATCTTTAAAGACTTTGAGCAATAATTTGATTTTTTATCACATTGGATGCTGAGTTTTACTGAGAAGTAGATGGGAGTTTCCAAATGACGTAGTGCAGAAGGGGTCAAGGGGACAGAAGCTGGGTCGGACCTGCTGGGTCGGACCTGCTGGGTCGGACCTGCTGGGTCGGGCCTGCTGGGTCGGACCTGCTGGGTCGGACCTGCTGGGTCGGACCTGCTGGGTCGGGCCTGCTGGGTCGGGCCTGCTGGGTCGGGCCTGCTGGGTCGGACCTGCTGGGTCGGGCCTTCTGGGTCGGACCTGCTGGGTCGGGCCTGCTGGGTCGAGCCTGCTGGGTCAGACCTGCTGGGTCGAGCCTGCGGGGTCGGGCCTGCCGGGTCGGGCCTGCCGGGTCAGACCTGCTGGGTCGGGCCTGCTGGGTCGGGCCTGCCGGGTCGGGCCTGCTGGGTCGAGCTCAGAACCGTTGATAACCGCTCGCTGTTCTAGTTTGATCTTATCTTCTTTCTTGTTTTCATCACTTCATGAAAATATGTTTTTTTCAGCTTATAGACATGAAGTAACTGAAAGTTTCTGTTTTTAGTCGCAAATTTTGTCTTTTTGTTTTTTAGTTTATATCCATTTAAAGACATCCAGATCAGATAAAAACACAAAGGCACAAACAATTTAACTTTCTTTGACACAGTAATTTCAGAAAAAACAGTTCTGTTTAACTCATCACTAAAATACATATTTATCAGATTTTTTCCATTATTATATTATTTCATTGCAACTATAAACGAGTCGTAACAGCTTTGCAATTAAACACAATTTCCCTTTTATTTTTCACAGTTATTATTTGTCATAATTATTTAGCTTATGATTTATCATCTATTATTAGCATTTAGTATGATCAGCATGTTTACCATGTTTGCAGCATTAACTATGAACGGCCTGATCCTTGAAAAGTACGAATGTTTGAGCTTTTTCACAGAATCGGCAACATCGTAAAAAAGAATAACTGCAGTTATCATTATTGTAATTTCAGTTTGGTTCAGACTTTTCATCCTGAATTATTAAAAACCATTTATACTATTTAATGTTCATCTTGCTTCCATGACAGAGAAATGCCAAACGTCTCTTTTTCCTGACATAAATACTCCTGTGTAATGAACAGTGGAGCTGCACGGCGTGTTAAAGGCGGAATCACAAAGCATTTGGACGCTGCAAGTCAATAATATATTTGATGGTTGGATGAATTTATGCATATAAAGTAACAGAAAATCAGTTACCCAAACCCTACATTTTTTATAAAGTAGTATTGAAATAATAGCAGTGGAAAAGTCAGTTGAAAACTGAGGAAAATATGTTGATTGCAGTCATCGCAGTATTTAGCTATATTTATAAAACTGTGTGTTTTCCTGATGCCGTGCAGCCAAATGTAAGAGCAACTGTTTCTGCAAAAAGAGAGCAAAGGAGCCATTTTATGCACATATTTCATATTTCTGATCCCATGTAAAATACTATGCAAAGTTGAACATTAACACTAAACATGTAAATTAGAAGAACAGTCATGACACCATGAAACAAAGAAGGAAGGTGTTGAAATAAAAAGATAAAATTAAGCCAAACTCTCAAAGTTACTGACCTATACACCTAAACTTTCCTGTGTTTGAATACTGATGTAATTACATGTTTTGTATTATTGTTTCTCTTGTAAATGGATCTACATGGATGCGTTGCGGTTTCTGTTTTTCTTGATAATTCCTCCCTGATTCTTCCAGATGGTTCCACGGGAAGATAACGCGAGACCAGGCCGAGCGGCTGCTGGACCCCCCTGAGACGGGCCTGTTCCTGGTGCGCGAGAGCACCAACTTCCCCGGCGACTACACTCTGTGTGTGAGCTGCGACGGGAAGGTGGAGCACTACCGCATCATCTACAAAAACGGAAAGCTCACTATTGACGAGGAAGCCTATTTTGAGAATCTCATGCAGCTGGTTGAGGTGAGACTCATGGTTCGGACGCCACAAGTAAATGCATTATTTTTACAAATGGTTTGGGAGTGAAGGTGGGTGGGGATTAAAAGTGCAGACATAACTGTACAACTTCACAGACACCATGTAGTTCCTGGAACATGTAGCGAACAGGAAGTGTCAAAGAGGAAGTGAACACTATGCTGAGGCTCGGAGTTATAACCTCAAAAAGGCAAGACACTCTTACTGTCAAACTGGCTGCTTTTCCTGTTTAAGGATCTTTTTTTGAGCTGCAATTTTTTTTAAAAAGTATTACTAAGTAAAAGTAGAGTTTCTGAATATTCTCTGTATAAATGAAGCATTCAGATTTGCTTAGGGAGCCCTCTGCAGGCCAGCAGGTCACACTGCACTGTGAGCTGTGAACTCCAGAGCGCAGCTGCTCTGTTAGTGTGTCTTAAGTTTTTCATCTACATTTTCTGCAAAACCAAACAACACAGGGTCCAAGAAATGCAGTGATAACAATAAAAAACACCAAAAAAACATGAAACACACTAAACGCTGCACTGATTGTGTCACAGATATTCTTAAAGTACAAGCAGACGGATTTAACCTCAGGTCCTTTTCACTAAAAATGTATACACACAACCTTATTTATACTTGAACTTTTTCCACAACTTGTCTTGGTATAACCACAGACATCTGGTTTGGGGAAATTTCTGCAGTAAATCAACATAAAGTCGAATGTAGCTGCAATTGCAGGGGAAGTTGGCATAGTTTTTGACAAAAAAAAGGAGAAAGAAACATGTGGTTTACATTTATATGTAGACCCTTGTACTCTGACACGCTAAAATAAAATTCAAGTGCAAACATCTGCCTGTTATTTTGTAAATGGAGCCACCTCTGTGTATTTTAATCTCACTATAAATCTCCCTGATGAACTTAAAAACTCAAACTTTCGTTGGTAGACGCGCAAAACTGGCAGAAACTTCACCCAAAAAGACCTGGAAAAAATAAACAGTTCTCTTAGATTTCCATTTTTTAAACGTTTTTGCAGCTGAGACCCTGACGGGAAACGGGACGTTGATCCGAAACACGGCCGGCGTCCTGACTGTCGGCGCTACCGCGTCAGATTTTCCTACCATATCACGGATAGAAGCCAAATCTGTCAGGGCCACGCGTCTAAAGCTGCTGCCATCATGTTTACAAACAGAAAAGTATAGCGGGTTGTGTTAATGTTCAATATATTGCATAACATTATGAAGCTTAGGAGTTATGATTAGCTTAGCATTGGAACAATTTATTTATATACGTGATGAAACCAAAAGAAGATCTGAATATCCTATAAAATGTCTTAAATAATATCAGAGGCGTTTGTAATAATAAAACAGTGTCAGACAAGGGAAACACATTTTTATTGGAATTAAATTAAACTCTTTTTTACGCATTAATACGTTGCATGACAGACTTTATCAGGATATGATTAACATGATTTTACACGACTATTCCAGCTGCAATCCCACATTAGCATCTGTTTGGCAAAGTTTAATAATAAAAAAAGAGTGTAATTAAACTAGAATATTTAGAAAATATAGGGACAAAATAGCCCAAAAAACAAAAACCGCCAAACAATGACTCGTTTACAGAAGTAGCGACTTTGCAGACGGCAAACTAAAGCCGTTATAATCTGCCTGTCATGTAAAGTAAAACAAAAGCCAGGTGTTAAATAAATTAAATAAAGCTCACCGTCATCTCAGATGAAATAAAAACACCTGAAACCAAACTTGCACAGGTAGGGCGTATTTATAAGAAATCTGCTGAGTCAGCAGTATGCGACCCGGCGGGACGGATTTACAGGTAAACAGAACACCTGCTTCAGTCGATGCTGATCCCGTTTTTTTCCCCCCAAAAGCGACGCCCTTAAAAACTCGAGTAAATCATGTCCGGTTCAAAATACTGGATTATTTGCCTTCCTCTAAGACTCTTTGGAAAAATGAAACGGCTTCACCACAAAACAAACTGAAGGTTTTTATTAACACAAAGTAAAAATTAAAAGATTTCAGTCGTTTTCTGGCTTTAGATGAATGTAAGGATAAAATAAAGTCCTTTAAATTGCAAAGGTTGAGGAACTTTCTGAGTTGGTCTGTTTTCACAACGTTTTTAGTTTGGTAGCATAAAAAGTCCCCCAAAAAATCCCAAATTAATCATAAATTGGCTGCTATGTAATTTAGGTATACAAGGGGACGCGTCGGTTTGTTCTAAGAATTTATTTCATAGTTAAAAATAGTTTAGAATAAACTTCTGTGCAGCATTTAGCGGATGTTATATCAGACGTGGTTGAGATTACCAGGAAGAGATGAGCATCTTTCAGGCTAAATGTGTCTTGATTAGTTTTGTGTTTTAGTTTCTGCGTGTCATGTTTTCTGTCTTCAGACTCGTCAGCTTTCTGTGGATGATGCAAATGAGGCAGACGGCCTTCGATCTCTTTTTATCTTTTTATTTAGAGCGAAAATACGGATCAATCTGTACAGCAACGCATGAGGAGGAACGAAATGATCTACACTGTGAAAACACAAGTATTTTTGTCCAGTTTCTGCTACAACTGAAATAAAACTAAATTAACTTGCAAGTTAATTTTTCAGCAACATGTAGCAGCTTGTTTTAAGTCAACGACTCCTTAGTGTGGATGAAAACGTTCTAGTTCGACTAGCGGATTATTTTCCTCAAAAAACATTTGTGGTACAAAATTAGGACTCGGGTCCCAGATTAAGGAAGTAATAAAGTAATTCGTGTGATAGATAGACGTGTGTGTAGATAATCTCTGAGATGAAGCTGTTTGGTGCAGCTTGAGTTCAGGAGTTTGACGGCTGAAGTGAAGAAGCCGTTTCTTTTTGCTCCTGCATCTGGACTTTTCATCAATGTTAAGAAATTATTTACTGACAAAAAGCTCCTTCATGAAAACGAACATGCAAGTCACTTTTGTCTTATTTCACGTGTACGGAGATATTTGCACCAGAAACTAAACCCAATATCTTTGTACAGTTTTGAGTTTTTATAGAGTATGAAGGAAGTTTTAGTTCCTTATTGAAATAATTACAGTTTTCTTTGTTTCGGTGCATCGTTGTGACTGTAAATTATCTCCGTTTGACCGTGTTTTGGTTCTTTTTCTGTGTCCAGCACTACACCAAAGACGCAGACGGTTTGTGCACCAAGCTCATAAAACCAAAGCTGGAGGAAGGAACGGTGGCCGCGCAGGATGAATTCTCCAGGAGTGAGATAAAGTTTATGAAAGTTACACGAACCTTAAATTCATCACAACATGTTGTCACCAGTTTGTCGTTTCCAACAGGTGGATGGTCGATGAGCAGAAAAGACTTGAAGCTTCAACAGGTCATTGGAAAAGGAGAATTTGGAGGTAAGTAGCTTTTCTTCTCCGTGGACGAGGATTTCCTGTTTTAGTGTTTTTAGGAGAATTCGTTTAGAAAGTATTCACACTCATTTACACACAAAGATGAGGATTTAATCTGGTTAACCGAAGTAAAAGATCTCAAAACTGCAAGGTGGAAGGGAAATGAGGGACTGATTTAAATGTTTTCTTCAAATAAACTGAGAAGTATGTTGTGCATTTTATTCACTTCAAATCGTTAGGAATATTTATTTATCTCTATTTTTAGAAAATTCCTCACTCAGTCGAGTTTTCAATGCTTGCCAAAGTTCCCTATGTGCTGCTCAGAAGTAAATACTTCAAAGTTAGTTTTGTCTTAATTCATATGTTCTGGAAACTTGATAAAAATACTTGGTCAGACTTTGTGTATTTTCAGTTTGAAGGCAATTGGCAGATTTTATTTGAGGGTATAATAAAAAAGGGGGTTGAAAACAGTTTTTTCACATCTTATTTGCTCTAAAAAAAAAAGGAGAACCACAAATCTTTTTCTTCCTGCTTCTCAGTTTGTGTTGGTCTATCAACTAAAACCTTAAATGGCAGCATATCCATCACAAACGGTTGCTGCCACTGTTGCACATTTTCCTATTTTGTGATCAACTGTTTGTTTTTTCCTCCAGATGTCATGGTGGGAGACTACAGAGGGACAAAAGTAGCTGTGAAGTGCATAAAAAACGATGCTACGGCTCAGGCTTTCATCGCAGAAGCCTCTGTCATGACGTAAGGCCTTAAAATACAGCAATAGAGCGTCTCCGAAACAGAAAAGCTCATTGTGACATCCTCATGCTCCTCCTTCTCCTTAGGCAACTACGGCACAATAATCTGGTGCAGCTGCTTGGTGTGATTGTAGAAGAGAACGGGAGTCTTTTTATAGTTACTGAATATATGGCCAAGGTAGGAGGATAATAACACACTGGGTTATTTGTCCCAGATGGGACAGTTTCTAACTTAAAACATTAAAAAATGACATGTTTGTTTTGATTTTTCAGGGCTGTTTAGTAGACTACCTACGGTCCAGAGGTCGAACGGTACTCGGTGGAGAAGCTCTCCTTAATTTTGCTTTGTGAGTATTCAGATATCTACATATGCTGTTTAACATCATCATATAAATCACTGTCTGACAGGAAACCGGACATTCCAGTTTTAGGGCCTTTTAGCTGAATGTCAGGGTAATAACAGAGCAAATCTTACAGATTTTATTGCATCAATCACATTCAGATGTTTACATACGACTTCACCATCTGGGCAGTCACAATTTGAGACGTCGCGCTCCGCAGAGCTCCGCCCACTCCGCCATGTTGGCGGTCAAAACAACAAACGCGTGACTTAATATGTCGCTTTTATTTGGTTGATTTCACTTTAAAAATTGTCACAAGGTGCTGCGAGGCCGGCTGCACAAACAGAGAAGGATATAAACCAAACTTGTCATTTTATTTTATGACTTTTAATGAGGAAAGTGATCGATAACAGCCTTTAATTATACATATTGATCGGCAGCCCTCGGTGTAGTCACGGGTTTACAGCAAACATTTTTTCACAAGGTAAGAAGATTAACAGTCATAAACTTTACAAGTTAGTATGATCAGAAAGATTATATAAAATATGGCATTATGGAGACGCGTCTAACCGTAACCATGGAGACAGTGCTGCACTATTAATACAATATTTAGGAGTTAATTTAGCTGAGAGATTAAGTTTGCAGTACGGAAACGTGTGAAACACTCAAAAAAATAAATACTTGACATTTACCTTCTCCTTAGGATTGTTATGATTTTACTGAATTAAATTAATTTTATAAATAAATAAAAAGCTTAAATGATAACAGGTTCAGAGATTTATTTAGCTCATTTACAGGAAACATGATTCTTGTTGCAATAAAAACATGTAAAAACTCCTTTTTGATCAGATAAAAGGATTTCACACAATAGACATGCAGAAAACAGTTTGTGCTGCTCATTTTCATTATTTCGCAGTGCTGGTTTAATTTTGCTGAAATATTAACACGATTGTTAGTTTAAAATGAAATATGCAAATATGATAACCAGGGTGAAAATACAGTTTTACAGTGTTAAAATGTGGCACTTTTTGAAATGTTATTAATGTAAAATCACAAACTTGAATATATTTTGTGTCGCATTAATGCGACAGTAAAAAAGCATTTCCACATCATGATGCTGCCACTAGGGGGCAGTGTTAGACTTTTTAAAGCTGTATTAGTAGTTTAAATGTAGATTAAAAAGTTATATTTTGGTCCCTGCTGATGAAACACGTTCCCATAGTATGATGCTGCCACCACCATGTGTCACCACAGTGTGGTCAGTTTTTTTTCTCCACATGGAAAAAAACGTTTCTGATTTTGGAGCTTTGCTAAACTAAAGATGAGTATCTGAATATGAAGAAACATGTTTTTCGTAGCGTTAAACGTTTGGTTAGCGCTTCCTGAGCCTCGTTTCCATCGCCTGTGTTTTACTTCTGCAGAGACGTCTGTGAAGCCATGGCTTACCTGGAGGCCAACAACTTCGTGCACCGAGACCTGGCAGCCAGAAACGTTCTCGTTTCGGAGGACAACATCGCCAAAGTCAGCGACTTTGGTCTGACCAAAGAGGCGTCGTCGACTCAGGATACGGCCAAGCTGCCCGTTAAATGGACGTCGCCAGAAGCCCTCAGAGAAAAGGTACAGTCAGACGCAGCACAGCTTCCAGCTGCTAGAAACTCTTAGTTCATAAAGCTAATATTTCTTATTTTAAACAAAGTAAATGCAAAAGAACTAGAAAAAAAGCTTTTCAGCCTGTTGGTGTGTTAGGGCCATTCTAGATTGAAAAATAAGAGGAATTTCTGCCAAAAAATCTTGGGCATGTTCTAGAAAAATAAGTTTCTGAGCTCCACAAGTTGAAACTTTGTGAGAAATAAACTCAGAAATTTTGCAATTAATTCCATAAATTGCTTGGGGGAAAAAAAATGGAAATTTATGAGTTTAAAAAGTTTTTTACTTTTCAAATTTTTTCCAAGAAAATTTCTTAGATTAATCTCAAAATTAAAATTTTTTCAAACCAATTGTCAACTTTTCACATTCAGAAATGTCCTTGTTTTTTTTTTCGTCAATCATTTCCTCTCTTTGTTGCCGTCGTTCAGAGATTCTGAGCATAAATATCTCAATTAGTCACAACGACAAATCAATTAATCGCATGATAAATTAAAGCGAGTTTAATCATTTCTATTTGCATGATCTACTTCATTTATCTCATGTGCAACTAAAACAAATTTGTATTATTTTTATTTGTTTAGTGTATGTCAGTCAAATACAAACACTGAAGATGTATTGTGACCATTTATCACCTGACATGATCAGTTATCAGAAATATCAATGTGAAGTTTGATGGTTTGTCGTTTTTAATGATTTATGTGTCGGTGTCAGTTTCAATTTATCTAAAAGACATTAATTGTACCAAAAGACTTTATTGTATTCATAAAACCACAGATAAAAACACAGATTTAAACAGACAGGAAAAGGGAATTACAATGTCAGCAACTTTTTAGGTCAGTATTTTAGTCACTGCATGTTGTCATGCAGTGACTAAAATACTGACCTGTTTTTTTAGCTCTTCATGTCAGGCCGCAATCAGTTGAAGCTGTAGCTTGTGGAGATTATATTTTTGCACGTTTGGAGAACTTGGTGAAAAATGTCATTTGAAAACATTTTGTTTAATTTACTCCAGTTATTGCTTTGTAATTTTACCACTTTTTGATGATCTGAAACATTTAAAATGACACAAAAAAGCAAAAACATTGGATGTAAATAAGTCGGGTTAAAAAAAATTTGCTTTTTCTCGTATTGACAGAAATTTTCCACTAAGTCAGACGTATGGAGCTACGGTATTTTACTTTGGGAGATTTACTCTTTTGGCCGAGTCCCCTATCCAAGAATTGTAAGTATTAATCTCAACATAGAACAAATCTTTCTTTCTTTTTTTTTTTAAAATACATTTTCTCTGGTATCAACTTTGCTGTTTTTTATTTTCTTCTCCAGCCGTTAAAAGAAGTTGTGCCGCGAGTGGAGAAGGGCTACAAAATGGACTGTCCTGATGGCTGTCCCGAAGTCGTGTACAACATCATGAAGCAGTGCTGGAACCTGGATCCGGCGGCGCGGCCGAGCTTCCAGATGCTGAAGGAATGGCTACAGCATATTATTCAGAAAAAATGATCGTCCGCTGTCCGTTTTGACTCCTCAAAGCAAGGACTGCTACTCTGATAGAACGTCAAAGCCTTTTCTTTGCATTTCACTGTAAAGTACATTTGTCCACACTGCAAAAATCTTACCAAGCATGTTTGGTCTAGTTTCTACTAAATACCTTAGTACATGTGAAATAAGACAAACTAACTTAAAGGTAACTTATTCAGCAACATACAGAGCAGCAGTGACAAACTCAATTTTGTTTTGGTCCAAATTAACATCGTGACAGAATCTATTGCTAAAACTCATTAACAAAATGTAAAAGCATATAAATAAATTCTTAAAATTCAATAATATTGAACATCTTTTCAGTCCCTCCAGGACTTTGCAACTGTTTTAGAAATTTTTTTGTTTTGCAATAAAAATTAGTGTTTGTGTTACTAATTTAGAAATATTTGCACTTATGTATGACGGGATATGCAACTTTTTACTAGCAGTTGTTATGGATTATAACTTGAATCATGTTAGGGTGAAGCAGCTGTTTCATAGAAGTAAAAAACGCCACAAGTGGGAATAAAAAGTCACTTGAATCCAATGTTTTTTATTATTTTGGCCAGAAATCGGCGATAAACACGAAAAAGTGCAGCAATTTGTTGATTTTGCGTAAATTTTCACAATAATCTGCAGGAAAGTGGAGGGACTGCTTGATATAATTTGGCAGTAAACAGATAAAACTGAATTTATTTGACTGATAAAATAATATTTAAGAGTCTAGAGGGCCACATAAGGGTTTGGTTGATGCATGTGATATAGAGGCTTCTTTTAAGTAAGTAATTCCTTAATATTGATGAAAAACTACCAGCTCCACTGGCAGATTATTTAATTTATAACAAGACATTTTTCTATTTTATAAGTTAATTTATCTGCCAATGGAACAAGTGCATTTTCATCAACGTTAAGGAATTAAAACAAGCCTCTACATCTTACTGAAAAGATACTTTTACGTTTGTCTTATTTCAACTGTGTTAAGATATTTGCACTAGAAACTTTGATTCTTTTGCAGTGCAATCATTTGCTTCTTATTGCCTCGTGTCAGATTGTTTCAAACTCAGCAGCTCTCAGCGGCTGAGCTGTTTGTCCTTCCACACTTTATCTGGAGAAAATAAATAACTTTAATAGCATCAAGTCCTTCTTTTCAACAGTTGCCTTAACCTGTTTTCCATTTTATATCCCTCATCATATTGGTGCCAACCTTTAACTTGTCAACAGAGACGAAGAGGAAATACATTCTTGAGTAGGATTTTGCTTTTCAGTGCTTGATGTATTAATATTATTATTTTTTATGTCTCCAGGTACAGCTTATTGTTTGAATGTTGAATTATTTTTGTTTAAAGAGCTCAAATGAAATGACAGCTTCATTTGTCTGATGATGTTTAATACTTCTCGGTTTATTTGTGAGTCAAAAAAAGCATCCGGCATAAAAATTTCACTTAAAAAAAAATCTAAATCTGACTGAAAAACATGTTATTGTGTGAATATTTGGGGAACTCAAGCTATTTGGACTTTGAATGGTAAAAAATGTACTATGCTGCCATTTTCCACAATAAAAAGAAAACATGCCACTTTGAAATTAATTGAAGCGCTTTTAAATTAAGGAGACTTAATAACTCACTGGACAATAAAGCCAAATATAAAAGACAACCACATCTTTTATAAAAATAAAAAAGATGTAAATACTGAGGAATTAGATAAATAAAATAATGTAAACACTAAAGAATCTTTACATGAATTCAGAGAATCACAGAAAGTCAGTAAAATGTCCCTTTGTTCGTCAACTTCCTGTATTTTTGTAACGGTTGTAAGAAAGAAACCAACTCCTTGAAAAAAGAACAAGAGGTTATAAAAGTACAGATTACTGCTACGAGGTTTCTTTTACAGAGAAAATGATTCATGTTTGACGAGTGACTTCATTGGAAGAGAACAAAAATTTTTTACTGTATCAATGTGACTTTTGAGTTTAAGGGAAGTATTAATTTCCCTTAATTAATTTCCCCGTCAGGGAGGAAACGTTGATACAGGCGTTCCTGTTGGAGTCTGTAATCCAGGTCTAGTTTCTTGTGCAAATATCTTAGTACAGTTGAAATAAGACAAACTAACTTAAAAGTACATTTTTAGCTAAATATAGAGGCTTGTTTTAAGTAAATAATTTCTTAATATTGATTAAAAAGTTCTACTTCCATTGGCAGATAAATTGATTTATAACCAGGGAAAAATATTTACAAATTTTTATGAGTGAAATAATCTGCCAACAACAGTATATATTTTTTAAAATCAATATTAAGAAATTATTATAGACATTTAGGCCTAAGAATGAAGCCTCCTCTGGGAAAGTCAGCTGGGGTAAAATAATTGATTATGATGCAAAAACTTTGACACAAAAATAAAGGACAAACTTGTTCCAACTCAGAGAAAAACCAGCGTATTCATGTAAACAGCAAGTCAGCAGATGAGACAAAGAGAATAAGTAAAAAGTTTTACACATCATAAGAAATCTAACAGATTACATTTTATTTTCACTTCAGCGAAATCTTGATTCTGAGCAAGCACAGAGGGACGGACAGTGAAGAGAAATAATTCATATTTAACAGGAAGAACCATCCAGAAAGAGGGTTAATATGAGCAGCCATCTTCCTCAACCCACCAGGAATCAACAGGGCAGAAAAGGGACACAAACACTGATGCTGTTGGCAGTGAACACCTACCACAAATAAAGAGGAAACTAAATTTATACACAATAATGGTGAACACACACATCAAAACTAAAAAGGGAAGTAGGAAGAAAAAGACACATAGTGCTTCTGCAGTAAATATCAATATTGTTTATGTTAAGTTATTAAAATAGAGGCTTCAGCTGGAAGCAAAGGAGAACCTTATCACCTAAAGCTGACATACTAATGTAGGAACCACAAGTTATAATCTGTAGTTGGAAATAAGATGAATGACATAAAGTCTTAAAAAGTGAAGTACTACAGTAAGGAGACAAAACCAGAAACATGAACTATCTTCTCTCTACTTCTGTTAAGCTATAAGCATTTAATTGTGAGATTTTATTTTCTCCAACTATGTAGAATATTATTACATTACGTTTTCTTTAATACAGTTTTCTTAAACATTAAAAATTTAAGATTTCCGAAAGGATGAATAAAAACGGAGCGCATTCGGCGAGGGACTCGGAACTGAGCTGCGGAATGAGGGAAGGATTTATTTGTTGCACGAGGTGCATCGGGAAAACGTGCACTGAAAATATCGACAGGAGTTGCTGGAGACCGAGACTGCGGGTGTTATTTACTGTGAGATGGACGATAATGCTGAGTTTTACAAGGATCTACCGAAGGTGGTGAGGGAACTCTGTGATGTTGTGTTTTACGAGAAGAAGAAAAATGTTTTGGGAGGATCTGATGAGGGACAAACAGCAGGAGTGTGTTGCTTTAAAACGCTAACGTCAGCGTTTTGATTTGTGAACAGGAGCTTCACGCTCACCTGAACGGATCGGTGAGCGTCCAGACCATGGAGAAGCTCATCCGGCGGAAACCGCACCTCAACATTGAACACAGCATGACGGCCATCGGCAAAGGCCAGCGGAGGACGCTGGACGAGTTAGACATTAACCTAGCTTATAGCGCAAATGTACGGCGGCGCGTTAGGGCCATTATAGACAGAAAAAATTATAAATATCCGCCCATAACAAAAGGGAGATATTTTGAGAAATTTAAGTAAGAAATTTTCTAGAAAAATTTGGAAATTTTCAGGCCTCAGAAAGTCGAAAATTTGCGAGAAAAACTCCGAATTTTTTTAAAGTTTAATCTCTGATTTTTTTTTTTTTTGCTAGAAAAACTTGGACTCGAAAAGTCAAACATGAAATCATAAATCTCTAGATTATTCTCAGAAAGCTTCTAGAAAAACTGGGACATTTCTGAAATCCAAATGTCCAACATTTTCAGCTTTTGAAACAAAGAAAATTTCCAAAAGTTGAGAATATTCGACTTTACAAGCCCAGGAAAACTCAAAATTTATAAGATTTGAGATTAAATATTTTCAAGTTTTTTCTGAGATTAATTTCAAAATTTCTAATTCTTTTTACTTGACATTTTTGACTTTTGGAGCTCATGAATTTGGATGTTTTTTCCTAGAAAACCAATGAGATTAAAAAATTTCAGAGTTTTTTGGTGGAAATTTACTCCTCCTTCTGTTCTATCTACAATGGCCCTCATACTTCAATGCACCAATACACACTAATCACAACAGGCAGTTAATATAACAGATTTCATGCTTTAAAAAATGTATAAAAAATAATTTTACCTCTGATAAAAGGTTGCTGCACTGCTTGGTGGGGTAAATTTACAGGATTTTTCAGACTTATATTACGATTCTATAATAAAAGAAGAACCTATACATCTATATGTAAAAGGTGCTGATTATAATCGTTCTGAACAAGGTTAGTTTTGTGGTTTGACAGCTGCTATAAAACCAGTTTTTGTGATGTGAAGTGCACAAAATTCAGAGACTGAGGTCCAGACAAAAGTCAGGCAGCAAAACAATCTTTAATACATCTGCAGACGGAGAGCAAAAAACACACTGCATTAGGCACAAATTAGATTCGCTCTGACCAACTCAGAGGTGCATAGTTACTTTATTCATCTCTCTCTACTACCGAGGCGGAGACTCAATCTTCTAAGACCAAACAAGAGAAACAATGGAAAACATACGGAACCTTGTAGCTCATTCACTGTTATGTTTATGGAATGCGAAAACTAAATAAAACAGCTAGTTCCCAAATAACTCTCTGGGGAAGTTCAGCAACCCTGGGAAACGTACTTCAGTAGACACATCTTGTTTCATTAGTTTGTACCCCTCTCCCAGCTGCACAGAAAACACCTTGACTGTGATACAAAAAACATTACATTTATATGACACATAAAGGGACATCATTTAATATGAATAAAACTTCTTCACAGTGATGTTGAGAGTCGTGTTAAATTGTTATTATCTCATTCTACAACATCAGATATTTACCTTTTTCTTCCATGTTTGCAGATGTTTTGAGGTCTTCAAAGTTATCCACAAACTGGTGGACACAGAGGAGGATATCCTGATGGTGAGCGCGGATCTTTAGTAAAACAACTTTTATTTAAAATACATTTTCCAGATTTCCACTCACAGATTTTTGCATTTCTAATCAAGGTGGCGACAGATGTTATCAAAGAGTTTGCAGCTGATAATGTCAAATATCTTGAGCTCAGAAGCACACCGAGGGAAGAGAATCGCACTGGTTCGAATCTTAAAGATGATTCAGATACTTTGGCTCAATGTTTCACTGCTTAGAATCTGACTTTGATTTATGATGCTTTTTTATTCCAGGAC
This sequence comes from Poeciliopsis gracilis, assembly GCA_911649635.1. Taxonomy (NCBI): domain Eukaryota; kingdom Metazoa; phylum Chordata; class Actinopteri; order Cyprinodontiformes; family Poeciliidae; genus Poeciliopsis; species Poeciliopsis gracilis. The sequence continues at coordinate 1,066,307 of CAJVRI010000506.1, forward strand.
TAACAAAAAAGAGTTACATTGAGACAGTCATTAAAGCCATTCAGCAGTGTAAAAACGAGGGAGTGGACATAGACGTCAGGTAGATGATCATCGCTTTCATGTTATCATTAATAGGGCTGAAACAATTAATTGTAATAAAAATCGATTATTGAAGTAATTGTCAATTAATCTAGTAAGCGGTTAATCATTAATCTGAGCATTCAGACTCAAATAATTAAATTTATGGAAAGATCAACAGTCAGCTTAAACCAAAAAATAAACATTTTGCATTTAAGACAAAACACTTTGTCTGTAAATATGTTCTGCAAATAATTAAGCGTTCACTCAGTGAGCGCTATGATGACGTTTTTATTTTTTTATTTATTTTAAATTATTTATTTGAGTCTTTTAACAAATGAATGATATTGTATAAAAAGGCTTAAGTTGTTAATGTAGAATGTGATTTTTTTTAAAAATCTGGTTAATCATCAGAATAATAGATTTCTAAAATAATTGTTAGTTTCGGCCAGAGGTCACGTTAACGGAATATTTTCCGTATTTGACCGGTTATCTCTTTTAAACGACCGGAACATTTGAAGCCCGTTGGTCGTTTGACAGGTTATAATTAACACCTCTGATTGCTGAAATTATAGACTTCAATTAAAGATTTAATCGCAGAGGCAACTAAAATCAATCAATAAAAATCCTTCCTGAATATCATTTCATGGACTCTGAACTAAAGGCGTCTTTCTGACGTCCTGTTCAAGGGTTATGGACCGGACGGTTTGGAGCATCTGGGTTAGGAAGCGCATTCAAAACCTTTGGTAGAAATAATGGCGCCTTTAATTCCAGTCTCCATTACGTACAGAACAGAGAAAACTAAAGAGGATGCAACGTTTGTTTATCCATTTATAGTCCAAACCAGGGGTGGGCAATCCTGGTCCTCTAGTACCGGAGTCCTGCAACTCTTAGACGTCTCCCTGGTCCATCACAGCTGATTCAAACAGCTGAATCACCTCCTCCATGCAGTCCAGTTCTCCAGAGTTCTGCTGATGACCTCATTATTTGACTCCGGTGTGTTGAAGTGGAAACACATCTATAAGTCGCCCTCGAGGCCTGGAGTTGCCCACCCCTGGTCTAAACAGAGGAGCCGGGAGTTTATCTTGAGGAAATAAAATAAAGGTGCAGAAATTAATGCGCAGTGCGCTTCACAACCAAAGAGCCACTGCAAAGATTTAAACTTAACTCATCCTGCTGTTTTAACACTGAACCTCATTTATCTGTCAGGTTTTTGGTGGCCATCGATCGCAGAAACGGCGAGCAGGTTGCCATGGAGACAGTGAAGCTGGCTGAAGAGTTCATGTTGTCGTCTGGAGGTTTGGTGGTGGGAATTGACCTCAGCGGAGACCCAACGGTTAGTGAAGCTCTAGACTTTGTGTTTTTGTCAAGTTTGCAGTAAAAATGTCTTTGGCACATTTTGAATGAGACAAAACTAACTTATAAGAAATGTATGAGGCAGATTTATGTAAACAATGTATTAATAGTAATAGTCCCACTGGCAGATTATTTTACATATTGCAAGATATTTTCCCATGTTTAAGTGAAATAATCTGCTGAAGTTTTTTATTAATATTAAGTTATTATTCACGTAAAACAAGCTCATATGTCTTGCTTAAAAGTTACTTTTAAGTTAGTTTCAAGAACTTCAACTTGCACTAGAAACTAGATCAAAAATACTTAATAAGATTTTATGTTTTTACAGTGCTGCAGTAAGTTACCAACTCTAATCTACACTGCAAAAACACAAAATCTTACCAAGTATTTTAGGTTTAGTTTGTGGTGCAAATATCTTAATATACTGGAACGAAGACGAACTTAACTCACAAGTAACTTTTTAGAAAAAAATATGAGCTTGTTGTAAGTCAATAATTCCTCAATTTTGATTTACAAAAGTACTGGAGCCACTGGCAAATTATTTCACATATAACATGGGAAAATGTATTACTATAAATTAAATAATCTGCTAGAAGTAGTATTTTATATGTAGTCTTAAGGAATTATTTACTCAAAACAAACTAAAAAGTAGAGAAAAATTACGTTTTATCTGAATTCATATGTTCTAAAATATTTGCACCAGAAAGTAGATAAAATACTTGGTAAGATTTTGTGTGTTTGCAGAGCGAGGACAAATGTTCATGTTCATGCTAAGCTTCAGAAACTTCTTACTTGTTAAAAAGATGTAACTTTTGGTTATTCAAATTTTTACATCTAACATTGGCTAAGAAAAATATGTCAGTGTTTAATAGACAAACATAAAGTTTTGGATTCTGTTAGCGTCCACATGCTAATGAAGCTTTCATCTGAAGGTGGGACACGGCCGCTGTCTTCTTCCCGCTCTGGAGAGAGCCAGGAACTGCGGGCTGAAGCTGTCGCTGCACATGTCAGAAGTAGGTCTCCTCTCCATCATTTAATTCATTTGGACTCGTTGTGCAACACTGCTGTTCCTGGAACCAAACTGGTTGCAGGTTCCCTCCCAGCTGGAGGAGTCCGAGTTGCTGCTGAACCTTCCTCCTGACCGGATCGGTCACGGAACCTTCCTGCATCCGGAGATGGGCGGCTCTCAGTCCCTCGTTGACCGAGTGGTGAAAGGCAGGATTCCTCTGGGTAACAACCGAGATCCAGAATCAGGAGAACGACTCTCGGCTGATGAGGTTCTGATTTCATTCTTCCTCGTTTGCTTGTAGAGATTTGCCTGACGTCAAACGTCAAAGGACAAACGGTGCCGAGTTATTCCCAACACCACTTCAGATACTGGTACCAGCTGGGTCACCCGTGTGTCATTTGTGTAAGTTTCCCCTCTTGAAGTAACTAAATACAATAAATCTATATATTTTTAATTTAGTGGCTCTGTTTTATAGATAGATGCCTTTTAAATTTTTAGAGCAGTAGAGTCCAAATGTTTTGCTGTGTGAGCCAAAATATCTTAAAACACATTTGGCCAAAAAATCTGTTTAAAATGCATAAAATAATTTTGAATTAAACAATAAAAAATGTTTTATTACAGTATTGTAGTCAGTTTTATGTTAAAATTAATTTGTAGACCATTGTAGATCCAAAACACAAAAAAAGAGTCTCGTCTTTTTAAATGAAAGATCTGCTGTTATCCTAAAAAAAACAACTTGCTGGTGGGGAAAAAAGTGATTCTACCAAAATTGTGAAATGTGCTATTAGTCCTAATTTCAACCAAGTGAGTAAATTCTTATGGCTTTAAATTGTGACGCAGCTAAAAAAAACCCAAACTGTTGTTTGTGGCGTTCCAGACGGACGATAAGGGAGTCTTCTGTACGGAGTTGTCTCAGGAATATCAGCTGGCTGCGTCCGCCTTCGGTCTGCGTCCCGATGCGGTGTGGACGCTGTCGCAGCGCGCGGTGGACTGCGTCTTCGCAGGAGACGAAGTGAAGCAGCAGCTCAGACAGAAGTGGACTGAATTAAAGCCTGGGCTGCTGAAGGGAGCCAAGCTGCAGGCTTAGAGATCATCTCTGGGTTTGATTTTACACTGAAAAAACAAAATCTTACCAAGTATTTTTAGTTCAGCTTAAAGTGTAAGTGTTTTAGTTAATGTGAAATAAGACAAAGTTAACTTACAAGTAACTTTTCCACTGGCAGATTATGTCACTTATAACATTTTTCCCATAAGTGACATAATCTGCCAGTGACACAAGATACTAAAGGGGCAGGATTATGTAAAATCAACTCGGCTCCTTCAGACTAGCCAGCAGCAATTAGTAAACACCTGGTAGAACTGCTGAGCTCAGTGAAACGCTGGTAAAAATGTTGCTAAAAGGTTAATAGAAAAGCCAGGATGTGATGACTTGATGAAGGCAGAGCTTCAGGAAGAGCAGGAGGTTTTAAAGAGACAGAGACCCAACCAAAATTATAAAAAATTTTAAGTCATTTTGAATATATATATCGCAATTTTATAAGTGAAGTTAATCATTTCCTTATGCTTCAAAAATGATACTATGTGTCTAGAAAATGCATAACACTGCAACTTAAAAAACCCCCGACTTAAAACAAGCTCCTCTATCTGCTGTGAAGTTCCTTGTAAGTTAGTTTTGTCTTATTTCAAGAGAACGAAGCTGTTTGCTCTAGAAACTAGAACAAAACTACTTGGTAAGATTGAGTTTTTTGCAGTGTTTTGAAATCCAAAACAAAACTGTAAAATACAAAATGTTTAATACATTGAGGCAAAGTGTTGGTTTTGCTGTTTTACAGCGTTGAACAGTTTCCTCATGCAAAGTGTGGAAATGAACTCAATAAGGAGCAGAAATAAAATAATTTTTATGCATCTATGAGTCCAAAGACGAATCATGTGCAGTCCGATCACTTTGCAGGGTTTTCTTTTATGGCTTCTTTCCAAATTTTCCACGTCTGTCTTTGTTTTTCTTAAATTTTCCGTGTTTCATTTCCTTCCTCTGCTTCCCGGCCCCGTTGCTCGTTACGGCGATTTCTCCTTCCCATTTCCTCTTCTTGTCGCTGTCGGTAAAAGAAACACGATTACCACTGCGCCCCTAAACAAGCAGACGGCGGCGTGTTTTCCTGCCGATGCTGCACCTTTTGATGCTGACGACGGCCGTGCTCCCCGCTTTCTTCAGCACCTGGTCCCACTCCTCGTCGTCTCCCCGGATCTTGTACCTGGAAACACAAAGGAAGTCGTTACCGGTGCAGCAAACGGTGTTTTCTGTCCAGCGACCCGTCGACCCAAATACTCAACTCTTCCAGCTCCATTTCCTTCACTTTCTCCAGATCTTTCTTGTGTTGCTCCTCAAATTCTTTGGCAGCTTCAGTCTGAATCAGGAAAACACTGCAGTCAGTTTTTGCTTCAGACACAAACTAACAGATACAAATGTAATAAGAGCTCCTGTTTAAAATGAGGAATTTTCTTAAAAAAACAATGAAAGGTTTTATGATAAAGGAGCGTCTTAATACCAGGGCTCCTTCTGCTGGTTTTGTAGTAAAAAGAAAATGCTAAAAATTCACAAGAAATGTGAAAAAACATATTGACAATGTCTAAACACCAATTATAAAATCTTTTAAAGAAAGACATACAAAAGTAAATGAAAATTACATAAAAAGACAATAATAAATAAGCAAATTTAATCCTGCCACAATGATCAATTATCCGCATAATTAACATAAACCTGATCATTTCCAATCTTAATATTTTTTGATGAACAATTTTCTTTACAGAAACATCATAATCTGTTTAATTTATTGCATTTGGTTTTGGATATTTAAAATGTGTTCCAATTTTAGTGTTTTTTTTTCATTGTATTATTATGCCATTATCAATGCATTAATATTGTTTATTGCAGCAATAAGGACAATTAATCGCGCAGCAAACTGTTATCATGACAGGAATAAGCACATTGTAGGCAATATTATAAATAATATAATATAAAATTATGCAATTGATAAAATATTAATTTCATTTCTAAATATTGGAAATGGGAGAATCTTATAAGATCACATTTTTTGCTGTTGCATTTACATTTATTTACTTTCTCTTGCTGTTTTTAACTTAATAACAATTCAAATGATAAAATAACTGCAGATTTAAAAAGTATAAAAAGGTAAAACTATCTCCTAAACCACGTGTTGTTCATTGTTTTTGTTGCATCCAGATTCATGTAAACCTCGTTTGTTTGGTTATTTTATCTTTGTTCCCGTTATCCGGTTGTTTATTTTGTAGATAAAATAAACAATCCCCTTTTTGTTAGTCTGTCTGTTGTGTAAAAATGATTTGCCCCGTGTTGCATCGCTGCGTTCTCGTACCAGATCTTCATTAAGGCTTCTGACAGTCGGCTCCATGCTGACGTCTTTAGTTGCCACCATTTCGGCTTCGATTGCTTTTTCCTGGATGCTGGTGAAAACCTGCAGCAGGGTCAAAGGTTAGCGTGTTGTTTAGCGCAGCATCTTTTATTTAAATCTGACAAAACAATCAGAAAAAAAACTCACCTGCACGAATTTCCGGATCAGACGGTTGAAGAGCCCCATGAGCTGCGAGCTCGGCAGCTCGATTTCCTTCTCCAGCTGATCCACGGGTTTGTGCTGCAGACCGATTCCCAGCAGCAACGCCTGGACAGGAAGAGTCAGCCAATCAGCATCCGGTGGATCGCACCCGGGATGTGTTGCAGTCAGGATAAACCTACACACTGCGCTGCCGAGAGGGAGACGTCTCCGAGCTGCTTGAGGAAGAAGATGCGAGCCACGGTGGGGATCAGGTCCATGACCAGGTGGTAGTCCACCATGCTCCTGGAGTACAGCTCCAGGCGTTTCAGGTCGTACGGCGTGAAGTGGGCCGCCAGCTCGGCGCTGCTCAGAGCTGGTGGAGATTGAGACAAATCAGACGAGGCAATCCAGGGCGGAAACCCCAGATTTAACTTTTTATTTTTAAAAACATCTTACAGGCAGCCTCCTCTTTCAGCTTCTTATTCTGCAGGATGCTGAGCGCCAGGCTCGGGTGGAAGCTGCTGAACTGGTAGGAGAGCAGCGACAGGAAGCGCCGGCGGAAATCTGAGGAGGGAACGAAAAACGCTATTTTTCATCCTTTCTTTTTATTCACTTCCTTCAACTTCTATTGCTGAATAAACTTTAAAATGGATCCATAGATGGTGGCGTCCATCATTATTTCTGTAAACAATCCTCTGCACATGTAAACCACTTAAGTCTGATTCGAGCGGCTTTAATTAGTCGTATAAACCAAGCAAATCCATTTCCACCTTTCCAGAAGGCGGCGAGCCACAAGCTCTCCTGCGACGCCTCGTCCGCGTTCAGCTCCTTCAGCATCACGCAGGAATGCTCTCCTGTCAGCTCATTCTGGGCCAAACAGAACACGTCAGACCTCAGTTCAGAAATAATACACAAATACAAAACATTCATCCAATATCAGGACTTACAGGTGTTTGCCGTAAATAGACCGGCGTGTAACCCGCTTTCTTCCAGAACCTGCAAGACACCAAACAGTTTGACACCTTTAAGTCTGAAAATCTGTTTCTGGGTTTGTTTCTCAACGATGAAACAACTGTGGATAGAAAAAAAGAGGAGAAAATTTATGCCAAAAAAACATTCAGATTACTCTCAAAAATAAAATACTTGGAAAATAATTTCCAAGTATTTTCTAGAAAATTTGAGATTGAGCTCAAAATTTCAGATTAGTAAATTTTAAACTATACAAACCCAAAAAATTTCCTTGTTTTTCTATAAGATTTCTGAGATTTATCTCAAAATTTCTTAGTATTACTCATAAATTTCCTCCTTCTTTTTAACCTCTGACCCCATTGCATTTCCACTCACTTGAGCAGCTGCGCCGTGAGACCGTAGGAAACTCCTAAATAGTCCAGCCTCTCAGCTCTTCTCTCGCTGAGCTTCAGCAGCAGAGGAGGAAGCTCCTTCCGGGGAGTCACCACCTCCTCCAGCAGACTGACCGCCTGGAAAACACAAAACATTTATTGCCCTCCAACCAGAACGTGGGGGGGGGGACCGTCGGACTGATGTACTTACTTCGCTGCTGACGGAGGCGATCTGTGTGTGCGCTGGTTGGACGCTCTCGTCCATGGTGGGAAACTTCCCCTCGTAGTACATCTGCAGCTGCTGCAGAGCTCTGGAGCCGTAGCCCATCTGTTGGAGAGCGGCAGCTTAGTAATTATTATAAAAGGAAAAAAAAAAAAATCACATTCTGGACGTTTTTTAAACCTGCGTTTGGATATACTACTTCTAAAAACAGCGCTTGAAAGGAAAAAAAATATACATATATTAGTCAGAATTACCTAAAACTGTTGCCTAGCAACTGCAGCCCAGCCCAGCCCGTTACTTAGCAACCCATTCAGAGTTCCAGAATGGGTTGCTAAGTAACTAAGTTTGTTTTTCAACAAACTTTTGGTCAGTTTGTTTAAAAAAAGGGGAAGAATAATGGAAATGCAACTGTTTCACAAAAACATCTTTCCCATGTTATAAACCATCAGCGTGTTTAGATCTTTTTCATCAATATCAAGGAATTATTGACTCCAAATAAGCTCGATTTCTTGCTGAAAAATTACTTGTAAGTTAACTTTGTCTTGTTTCAAGTGTGCTAAGATATTTGCACTAAAACTAGACCAAAAACAATTGGTACAATTTTATGATTTCGCAGTGTAAAAAAAAAAAAGAAAAAGATTTGGGTGGCATTTGCCTGCTGTGTCAACGTAGATGGTTGCTCTTCACTTTGATTTCAAGCTATAAAAAATTCAGGTGCCTCACAGATGTAGCTGCAGCTTTTCACCTCCAACACACCATAAATTATGAACACACACTCAGCAGGTCTGCAGCGGCTCTCACCCCTTGGTAGTCTGGATTGACCGCGATGCGAACCACTCTGCCTCCAGACAGGCTGCCAAAGTCTGCGTCTTGAAACTGATGGGACGAAGGAACAAGTCACCAGCTGACAACAGAAACACACTCACGGTGTGTGTGTGTGTGTGTGTGTGTGTGTGTGTGTGTGTGTGTGTACCTGTTCTGATACAGTCCAGGGGATGAGATCTCCTGAGGCTTTCTTCCCTCTAGACAGACTGTTGAGGATGGACTGCCTGGAAATTTCTCCTTCAAGACAAACCTTAAGAGCCAGACAAACAAGAATCTGTTTTCTCTACAATGTTACTCATTTCATAACGACTTAGATTGATTTTAAGTCACATCATATCCATACGACTTTAAAGTAGTAAAGAAACTAAAACCGAGGACTTTGCAGTTTGTGTGTCACACCAGCTGTCAACTGGAGGGAGAGGAAGATGCAACACAGATTTTGTGTCACACATTGATTCTGAAGTCATCTTCATGGTTTTAATGTCATAAGGCAGCTTGCTATTAGCTTCAGCCATTTATAAATGTGTTTAGCAACATGGCTAATGCTACGTTTTTAATGTGTTTAGCAGTTCTTAGCCTCTGCTAACTTTTAAATGTGTTTTGCAATTTATTGTTAGCAAAGTTAACAGTGAACCTAACGTTTTGGTTAACTGTGACCACCACTGACAATTACTATTCTCAATTTTAATGCAAACATATATTCTCCATTACAGCCATGGCAGCCATTTTGAAATATGTCCACCAGAAAAAGGAAGCTGTGTCTCATTTCTCATATGATTTGGCACCTAAATCATTGATCTAATTGCTTATTTTAGAGCAAAGATTAACTTTCATGTCAGCCATCTTGAAAAAAATATGATTTCAATTGGCCCAATCATGTGTGATTTGACACCAAAAGTATTATCTCTGATGAATATAGCCAAATTTAGTGCAGAAATGAACATTTACTTAACAACTATGGCAGCCATTTTTAATTTTTTAGTGGCTAACGCTCTTTTTCCCCCAGAAGCAAGTTCCTGTATGTATCTGTGCCAATCTGGGTTCTTGTATCGGCAAGTGAAGGACTTTACTCCTCTGTACTACCTGAACGACGGCGAGGACTTCGGGCAGAGAGTTCTGGGTGGGCGGAACGGGCGGCAGGAGGCAGAAGAGGTGATGGGCCGGAGCGTCCGACAGCAGCTGCAGGTCGTTGGGGGAATTCTGGAGCGGCAGAAAAAAAAGCAGGTCAGCAAAAATAAAAGGACACAAATGACGGCGTGTGATTTTCAGCTGCCGAACGAAACGTCACCTTGTAGTGCGACGCCACATAGAGAGCCATCAGCCTTTGCAGAAACGCCTCGGATGCCTTGTGATAGCAGAACAACGTGTCTCTGTTTACATAATACCTGAACAGAGTTCGCTAAGGAGAAACGCTGGAACATCTGGGAAACGTTTCACTAAATTCACAAAGTAAAATAATCCAAAGAACATAAAGACATACGAAGGTTTAAATTATGACGTTTTATTTTTCTACCCTGATCTTCTGGATCCACTGTCCTGCATGCTTTCGGCATTTCCCTGCTCTTGCTGCACACCCGACCAAAGTTGTTATTATTTACTAAAATTGACAAAATAACAACAATTAAATGTGATAAAACATTTTCGTTGGCCAAAATGAATAAAACCGGTAATTAGTGGTGAAAAACTAGAACTAAATGAAACTACAGGGGCATTATTAAAACTAAAACACTAAAATTGTAGATATAATACCCTTTGTTTTTGTTTTATTTATCAGCCTTTTCATTTGATGTGATCTTAAAAACTAACAAAAACTCTAAAAACTAAAACTAACCAAATCAGACAAACAAGAAGTCAAAATGAAAATAAACTGTAATAAAAAACCCAAAGTTATTATGACCCAGAACCTGCAGCAGCAAACAATAACAATTCACCTCTGATCAATCCTGAATATCAATAGATATTTTGATGAGGTATTTTAGTCCATCATAATGTTCATGCAGGACTTTATATTATTCAACATTTTGCAGTGGAAAATCGTTACTGCAATACGTTTTATTTCCCAGGAGAGTTAGTAAATGTAAAAGATGTTGCATTTCATTTGAATATTTGATCATTTACAGCAAATTGGTTGGACATGAAGGATACAGGTCACAGGCCTGTGGCAGCGGGCAGCCAGAAATGAGTCTGGGAATGTTGAGGCAGTCCAGACAGAGCAGCTCATTCAGCCACTTCTCCACCGCGTCGCCCACGCCGTACCGAATGGACTCATGCAGAGAAACCTCGTGCAGAGTCCGAGCTGCGCACAGCAAGAGACGACAACATGAGACGGTCAAACTGAACTCTGCTTGAGGAGGGAGAGGAGGAATCAGAGGACAAAGGTGATGGGAACCTGCTGCGAGCCTTGCTGTGTTTGCGTTCCTGTTCTCTGCAGAAAGGATCTGCTGACTGTCGGCGCTCTGCTGCCTCAGCTGCTGGATGAGTTTGAGAGAAAGAGAGCGGCCGGTGCCTTCATAGCTGCAGAGGAAGCACAAACTCTTCTGAGTGGAACGTTGATGACAACCAGAAGCTTCACTGCATTTCATTAAGACTCTGTTAGCTCAACACAAACTGCTGCGAAATGGGAGAACCAATAAAACGCAGGAAGCTGTTCAGAGGTGAAGAATAAACTACAGCTGCACCGACTGCAGCTTTCTTACCGATCACCAATCTTTAAAAAAGAGTGATACCATCTTATAATCCCATCATGAGAAATTTTATGGAACTTTTGTAATAAATAAAATATGTAATTCTTATTTCAGAGAAACTAAGATATTTGCATTAAAACTAGAGCAAAAATACTTTTGAAAATCATGCAGTGAAGTTGAGGCTGTAAAATTAAAAAAAATGCGTTAAAAGTTCCAGGAGAATTACTTGTTGCAACATTTTTTTTGCAACTAAACATTAGTTTCTCTGTCTTTTTATGCGTCAGCATCATTTCTGTACGAGTGGCGGTTGGGGTTAAGGTTCTTTCTGACCCGTTGATGGTGGAGGCCATGAAAACCAGGTAAGGCCCCAGAAGGTTTTTAACCAGAGGAAGCGGGATGGCCGCAGCCTCGTCGATGACCAGCAGCTCCGCTTGGCCCAGTTTCACCGCGTCTCCGGGATGGATGTACTGACGGACGTCACAGTGAGAATATTTTAGTTTTTTAGCATTATGTCAGGTCGTTAAGCCGTTTAAAGTGGTTTAAAGTTACCTGAATGGTCTGTCGATGCTCTTTGAAGATGTTCACTCGCACCACCGCTTTGTTGAATTCAGGATTTAACGACTGGATGATTTCGTAGTCCAGATGCTCCTGCAGATTAAAGCTCAGCATTTTAACCTTCTCTGCCTTAATACTTCACTAATTACAGGTAGGAGGATGCGGGCGCCGTCTACCTGATACTGCAGCGCATCGAAGCCTTTAAAGATGAATTCGAACATGGTGTGAAGGTTGTCGGGACTCGGCGACGTTACGAAGATGTTGGAGTAGCTGAATTAAAGGAAGCAGGAGTGAGCGATGATGAACAGCAAAATGTTTGATACTCGGGGTGAATTTGATCTGTACCCAAACGCCACGGCTCCTGCGACCGCCAGCCCCATGGCGGCGGACTTTCCTCGGCCTCGGGCGGCGGTCAGAGCCACGGTGCTCCTCAGGGTCTTCTCTGAAACGGCTTCGATAAACTTCAGCACGGCCTTAGCCTACAGGAACCAGAACATTTATTATCCGAGGCCTGGAAGGTGCAGCGTTTTCTAATGTACTAATAAAATAGACTATATTTAGTTTAAATTTTTGGACTTATAAGGGAGATTAACGGAATATTAAGTCCAGGCTTGGACTTAATATTCCGTCATTTTTTAGTTAAAACTTTTCTGGCTAATTTATAACAATGTTCTCATAATAAAACAAAAGTTGTCAGGCTGGCCCCAACATTTTCTGTCATCTGTTTTTTTTTTAAAACAAAGCAGAAAAAAGACAAAATATTTTTTAAAAATGGATTCAAATTGTTGTGAAAAAAAATCTGCAAAAACACAAAATTTTACAAAGTAATTATATCTTAGCACGCTCAAAATAAGAGAAACCAACTTAAAAGAAACTTTTTGACAAGATATAGAGGCTTGTTTTAAGTCAATAACTGCTTAATATTGATGAAAAGATTCTAGTTTTATTGGCATATAAATTAACTTTTAACATGATGTTATAAGTTAAATAATCTGCCAGCTGAACAGGCATTTTTTCACCAATATTAAGGAGTTACTGACTTAAAACAAGCCTCTATCTTGTACTGAAAAGATACTTTTAAGTTGGTTCTCTTATTTCAAGTGTGCCAAGATATTTTCAATATAAACTAGATAAAAAATATTTGGTAATATTTTGTGTATCTGCAGTTTTATTTTTACGCGTCGGAAAAGCCACTCGCACATCCAACAACAATTGGTTAGTTGTGGTTTAAAAGTGAGAAGTGAAAGTGTAAAAATGCCGACAGCCAAATTTGCAATCAGCATTTTTCATCTCTGAATTCTCCAGTGGGTGTGACGACATTCGGCAGTAAACGTGGAAGCAGCGTCTGATGGATGCTGACCTGATCCAGCGTCCTGCAGCAATCCACCAACACGCCGACAGGCTGCGTGTCCTGCAGAGACTCCTTCAGGTCCTTCAGCTCCTGCTCTCGGGGAGACAAGCCGTCCTCCTGGACAGGAGACAATGAAGACAGATTTAACCGGAGAACTGAACCGTTTTTTGTGAAATTTATGCTGTTTCAAATTCTTTGATAAAGGAATTTAGAGGTCAGATTTCAACAAGAAAAGATCAACCAATGACTGAGTTAATATGTGTGATCCAACAGAAAGGGTGTCCAAACTTTTTGTAGCTTGCACCACAATTAACAATAAAAGGAAAAAATAAAGGAATAAGGAAAAAAAACACAAGGCAAAAAATGTAACAAATGAAAGAAAAATTGTAAAAATATAGATTTCTCTAACAAATGTTTAAATTATTGTGCAGAAATGTAAACGTTTTGCATGTTTGCCTCAGGAATTTAAGCGTTTTGCATGTTTGCCTCAGGAATTTAAGCGTTTATAAATGTTTTAGGTTTCAAACTTTACCCGAAATGTGAGCTTTAGTTAAATAAGACTGTTGGAAACACAGTCCAGGAGAGTCTAGTATCAAATAAAGGAAAAAGATAAAAAAAAAAAAAAATACTAGGCTTTTTTATGAAAAGCCTAGTTTAGACCAAAAAGGATCATTTTGTTTGCAGAAGCTTTATAATTTATTATATTTGCTGTTTTGTTTATTTATTTTGTATATTTAAAATGTCTTCCAGTTCCTGTGTTAAAAAGTTCATAAAAAATTAAAGTTCATTGAATTTTCAAAATGTTTTCTTGCATTATGGTCTCAGAACTCAAATAATATAATTTATCACAATAACATCTGAGATCATTTGAAATGAATGTGATTTACTTTAATTCCCAACTTATTTTAGTTTTGCAAAAACAAATCAGGACAAAAAACCAGAGTTGATTTCAAACAGTTTTGGTACCTGCGTCTTGGGAGGGACTGGCTTGATGTTCGCCATGTGGCTGGAAATCGGCAGGATGTTGAGCTGGTCGTCGATAACGACGCAGTTTTTACAAGAAGAAAGCGACAGGATGAATCTAAAAGAAAAACAGAGGGATTTATATTCCAGTTTTGTTCCACTGAATAAATTTCACAAAAAAAGAAACTGACCTCTCATTAAATCTGCCAACGACATCCTGATGAGCCTCGGTTCTGTATCGGGAGTGAACGTCCTGCAGGGAGAAGGGAACTGTTCTCCTCTGAACTGAACTGATGAACTGATAGCAGAAGAAGCAGAAGGCTTACCATGGTCATGGTGTAGAGCTGCTTCAGAGAGTTCATCGTCCTGAGGAGAATCACCACGATGCCGCCTCCTTCCACCGTCTCAATGGTTCGCGCCAACAGGTTGGGAGTGAGCGCTTCAAAATCCTGGGCAACAAAAATTAAAAAATACTCAACTAAATCTGGAATTAACTTTCTCTTTGGGATTAATAAAGTACTTTAGCACTTATCGGCGGGAAGGTGTCGGCGACGACACATTTTGGTAAGCTAAATTTGAGGTACATCTTGATTTGATCAGTGGGTCAAAGAATCTACTAGAACGCAGATAAATAAAGGAAAATCCAACAATACTGTGAAATTGTTATTTTTAAACAACAAAATAAAAATCAGATAAAAAACAAATTCCAGAAGTAAACCTACGTTTGCTGTTTATTTGTGCAGCAACAATGCAGTTTTAAGTCCTTTACATCATAAAACAAATAAAGTAGCCATCAAAAAAACATAAGATTGTCAATTTCACCATAAAGCAAATATATACCAAATGCATCTCAATGTTCCAGGTAGTATGAATCAAAGGCAACTCTAAACAGGTGAGTTTTTAGTCTTGATTTAAAGCTTTGATGCCAAAAATGTGGTGCAGGGGCCTTTTGTGGTCTTTGAGATGATGTTTGATTGGCCACATTGACCACAAATCAAGAACAGTAAAAACTGACAAAGTTTAGGAGTCCCTGATAATGAATGAAAAATTAATCAACAATCTGATGTGTATTGATAATTTTAACAATGGCGTGTTATTGGTTTACAAAACTGTTGACTATATGATGCATTTAAGGGTTTGTTTGTTTTTTGGTATGTTTTTACTTTGATCCGCCATGTTGCTGAAATGTACAGTACAAATAACCTTGATTGACTGAAGATCTGCTCGTTTCTCAGTGAGTGGATGGGTAGGGCTGCAGAGGCAGACTCACCTGTAAGACACACATGCCGTACGTGTTTCCCAGGATCTTGTGCGTCTCGTTGTAGTAACAGTAGCGGATGTTGGTCGCAGCGACGAAGAGCTCAAACGGGTCGTCCTGATTCAGGTTCAATGTTCCAGTTTTGATCTTCTTCTGCAGCTGTCTCATCCGTTTCTTCCGGTTGCTGTTTCAGAAAGACAAATCAAATCCCTACCTGCTCATCACAGCTGAATGCGCGTGTTGTTCTCACACACACACACCTGCTGAATCCGAGGTCTTTCTTGTAGCACCAGAGGACCGACGGTCGGGCTCTGACTGCGGCTTTGGACAGCATGTGATGAAGGATCACCACCTGGATCAGAGGCAGGTCTGTTTGTGTTAAAGCTGTGAAAATAAACTCTGCGGTTTCTCCGGGTTTGTACCTGATCTCTCCCTCGGTCTCCCACCACCACAAACATGGTTCGGTGCTGGAGCGCGACTCCATTCTCGATCTGGACCCGAATCCGGTTGTCTACTTTCTTGCGGACAGTCGCCATCGCGCTTCTGCCGAGGAGAGAAATTCAAAATAATCATCAGCACAACAATGCTAAAAACCAAGCGCCGCAGTTATTCTGTCAGCAGACGAACATAAACTATTATAAAATTCAAACATAACATCTTAAATCACCTTAAATAAAGCTTTTGGATACTTTTTGTTCCCTTGGTAATCTTCTGGGTTCCGGCTGCATGGAGCTACATGCCGACCATGTTGATAAACTCACGTGGAGACGGTGGTTCGTGAAGGACCCCTGTGTGACGTCAAAATAGTGCGACGGATTTTAAAGTTTCGTTTTTGTTTTCACCACGCTGTGTACAGTAAAACATGTTTTAATTTCGTTTATTTTAGTATTTATTACTGAAATAATACTATCCCGACGTTTAAAGAAATGAAAAGCTACCACAAACCTCAAGCCGCAGCCTGTTGCTGGGATACGTCAACGAGCCGCCATATTGGGAAGGGAAACGGAGGCATCATGACGTGAACGTGATAATTTGTTTTTTAAAACAAGGAGTATTTAGTTGTTTATATACAACATATTTAATCAAGGTATTTATCACACTAGAGACTAAAGCAAAATTCCCTATTCTATTAATTTGGATAAAATAAGCATTTAAAAAAAAAAAAAAAAAACTTACAGATGAACCCAAACATCATAATCTACAATTTTTTCTTTTATGTTTTGAGTGAAAGGCAGTTTAAGAGAAATTCGTTTATAAGATCAATCTTCTTGATTAGTCATTTATTAAAATAGAATATATTTTAATGACTTAAAATATATTCTAGTTTTAATTTTGATACTATGTAAATATTTTTCAGCACCTCCAAGAAGCTATCAAAGCCCAACCAGTTTGACCCATTTTAGGATATCAAAATACTCTTTGCAATTGTTTTGTTTTTATACACAACTAAGATATTTTTGTGTAAAAACTCAAAGCTGAAACATGATTATGCAACACAACTTTATTGAAACTCTTGAAGCAACATCAATTTACAAACAAGAATACGGGAGCTTGTTAAACAAAGTCTTCTTTCTTTGAACCAAAATGACAGAAAAGAACCGAAGAAGGGAAAGAAACTCCCATAATTTGGACCAGCAGTGGCAGGTGCATTTGTTAATAAAAAATATATATTTATATATAACTTATGGAATCTTTCAAGTTTACAGGACTGTTGGTACACACGGCTCGTGTGAACCAGTGATTGGGTTCACAGCTTACCTTGTGTTTTGAGCTTTAACTGATTTTTTTTTTTTATTTCCAGATATCAAAGCTCGCATCACTTTGATTGAAGACAGAAAGTAAAAATACCACTGATAAGGAACAAAGAAATCAGAGCAAACATGAGATGGGGAAATGCATTCATGAATTTTAAATTTTCAGTGTGGTGCAAATTTTTCAGTCACAGTCATTTTAAAAGGCCATTTCAGGATCGAATTGCTTGAGTGCTGCTTCTTGAAACTCCTCTGGGTCCTTGGCCAGATCCTCGCTTGTAGTTCTGTTGGTAACCGTCCTTGATCACCGGCAAAGAATAGAAACATTTTAGAAACTTTTCTCACAGCACATTTTGTTTTCACAAAGCCAGCGGAGACTTAAAGCTTCTTTCATACCCTCTGAAAACTCCCGTTTGGGTAATCGCGAGGTGTGTTGAACTGGGGCTGTCCATATCCGGAGTTGGGAGTGCTGGCGAAGGGAGGGCGATAACCGTCATAACCACCTGAAAAATAAAAATATATAAAGATTTCCATTTAGCTCCAGAACATTGATGGAAAAACATAAATCTGTCAGGAACATTTCTCCAGATAGGGAAGTATTTCTCACAATCTGTCCAGATATTTAGGTTGCAAGAGCTCAGCAGGTAATGGGGGGCATTGCTTTTTTCACCTTTGAGTTTTCAACCTGCACATCATTGAACAAGCTGAAAGCAGGCCTGCAATAATCCCTCGAATGATTTGATTAAAAATATGGTCAAGGTTTAATCTCTTGCCTCAATTCTATTCATTTGTATTAATCTGTTGGGAAAAAATTGTGTTTTTAGTAGGGCTGAAACAATAAATTGAATTAATAGTGATTCGTTATTCAAATAATCAACTAATTTAGACGATTAATCGTTAACTGAGTGTACAGACTCAAAAAAATGTCCATTTGCAGAAAAACCCCCCAAAATCTTACTTTTGGTCTAGTTTCTAGTGAAAATATTTTAGTAAACCTGAAATAAGACAAAACTAACTTACAATTAACTTTTTTATAACAAGAAATAGGAGCTTGTTTTAAGTAATTAATTTGTTAACAGTGATAAAAAAGTGCTTGTCCCATTGGCAGATTAACTAATAGCGAGACATTTTTCCTACGTTATAAGTTAAATTATCTGCCAATAGAAGAGAATTTGAAGCAGGTGAAACTAAAATGCCACCTGAGGAGTTCTGGGTAGAACATATTTATAGACAAAGGTTATTTGTATCTTAAATGCAAAATGTATATACATTCTTTTACAATTTCAGCTTAATTACAGCTCTGAGTGTGCTGTTCTCTGTAGACTTCAGTTAATCAACTGATTACGAAATTAGCTGATGATTATTTCAGTAGTCGATTAATCACGATGAATCGTTTAAGCGCTGGTGCAGATGAGCGCTGACCTCTGAACCCGTTGGAGGCGCCTCTGTAGCCGTTGATCATGCCGCGGGCGTTCCTGGGCCCGCCGCGGCTCATGCCTCTGCTGTTGTAGAAGGACTGACCCTGCCGGCCGAAGCCCGGGCCCTGCTGAGGAGGCTGCTGGTGGCCCCCGCTCTGGTCCTGGGCGTGGAAGGCACCGACTACTGGAGACCGGCATCGACAGAAACTGAAGTCACACGGCCGTCGATGGCATAAAGAATGTAAAACTATAACTACTAAAGTGATCACCCACCAGACTGTAGCTGCTCAGACTGAATCTCTGTCTGCTCCACAGAATGCTGCGTCTGGCTGCTGAAAGCCGGGTTGTAGCTGTTCTGGTACTGGTTGGCCTGGTTCAGGGCCTCGGGCTCATTAGCTGGCGGGACTGGGGCATTAAGGTTGAACACCTAACGGGACAAACAAAGGCCACATTGAGGTGAAGCCAAAACCAGAGGAAAGCTCACGGGTTCATTAGCTGTGATGAAAAACACATTCTTCATTTACTGGATGTATAAGAAACCCACAAATACAGCAGAGAGGTACACAGAGCAAGCAAAAGCTTCATGTACATAATCCAGATTATGTGCAATCTCTGATCACAATCCTGGATAGAAAAAAAAAAAAGGCGTGAAAACAGTTAATGCTCCAATGCAAACACTCAGAAAACTGGCAGATATATTTTAGAATCAAACAATCAACTTACACTTAACATTTAAAACCTTAATAAATTGTAATCTTGACTCAACATCTGGAAGCAAAATATTTCAAAAGCATTTTCTGACAACAAAACAACGTAATGGCAACACTTCGAGAAACAGGAAACAGTTTAATACGCCGTTTCCTGCCAATAGAAACAGCGTTGATGTTGCAACGACTGCTGCAACGTGAAACTTTTTTCTTAACATAAATATGTCAAGCTGAAATGCAAGGAAATTTTATTTATATACCGCATTTTCAGCAACAAGGCAGCTCAAAGTGCTTTACATGAATTAGAAGGAAATACAAACAAAATACAACCAGAAGAAAGACAAAAAGGTGAAACGTAAAAAACTAAATATTGGTTCAGAATATTTAATTCATAGTCTATTTATGAACTAATACGGTTTTCTCTGGATTTTAAATTTGCTCTGGATTAGCGAAGTATAAAACTAAATGTTGGTTCTCCATGTTTGATTCTTGTTCCGAGTTGCTCAGTAATAAACTAACAGAAGTTTTCCACAGTTTTGCTCTGATAATAAGCTAATGTGTTAAACTAAAAAAGATGAACTACTGTCAAAGAAAGAAGTGAAGATAATCTTATGTCTGCTGCCAAGGCAACAAGAGCTGTTTGTGAGCATAAAGTTCTTCAGGAAAGAAAATTATTTCTCTCTGGTTTTTACGTTTTATACGTTTAATGTTTGTGTTGTTAAAGCATTTAAGTTACCAGACATTTACGTTACTGTAGTGCTGAAAACTTTTGAGTGAATATTTGCAATAGGAAACGTGTGGACATTTTTTTGTTTTTTTTGTTTTTAGGTTTAAAAGCAAAAAAAAAAAATTACAGAAGAGGATCGATACATTTTCTTTTATGGGATGTTGACATTTATGGCAAATGATGTAAATGAAAAAAACTTTTAGTTTCTAAAAAATTGCCATTCTATAGTAGATATTAAATGCAAAAAAAAAGCTATTTTGGGCATGGAAATTAGATATTTAACAAATACTTAAAGTCTACATGTTATATCTAATTTCTTTTATTAATTTTTTAATTGCCCTCTTTTGAAATAAATTTTTTAGAGCCATTATGGAAGATCCAAAAAGCCACAGGTTGCAGATCTACAAGTCTTTTCTCTACAATAGATAATGGACTTATGTAATGACAGCAATTACATAAGTTTGCCTTTAGATATCAGATTAACAATGGAGGACAGAACTAGAGCAGAAACAATTACATTTATCTGAATGTTACGAGTTTTAGTGAATCAAATAATTGAGACAATTAGCTTTTAAATCCCTTAGTAGAGTGCTGGTCTTTTAGGTTTCCAAACTGCTGTGTTCTTCCGATGTCTTCTAAACATCGTTCTTTATGAATTAAATCTTACTGTCACTCCTTTTAACTAAGGTGAACTAGTTGGAAACATACAGTTGTCACTCAATTCCAAGCTGCCTTTTGTTCACTTTTATTTTTCTCTCAACTATTTTTAAGAGAATGACCAGAGATAATCCTGAGCTCCAGGCATGAACACCTAACTGATGAGGAATACTGCTCTCCTTGCAGCACCTGGATTTTTAAAACAAAACATGATGGGAAAATAAACATAACGCTGCAACAAAAAGGAAACAAAACAAAACAAAAAACAGGCATCCATGTTTTCTCATCAAATGTGCACTCTGGTGTTTTGCTAAGTCTTAAAGTCGAATCTTTGGCTGCACTCAGGCCTCTGGTGAAAAGCCAATATGAGCCTCAGCAGCTACTGACATTATGTCATGCAGAACAATGCAGACAGACACACAAGAGAAGCATGAGTTTGCATTCAGTGGCTAAAGGCAGTATGAGACTGGTTTGGCGTTGAGACAGAGAAACAGGAAGTATCATCACGGCCTTACTGTTTGCATTGACTGGAATGGAGCTGCATTGACATTGATGCCACTGCTGTGAGGAGCTTTGGAAACAGGCTGAAAGACCTGCGTCTGAGAGGCAGGAGGGAGAGCTGTGGAGGGGGGAGGCTGTTCTGACGACAATGACATGGAGGTCTGTTGCAGAGGGAGACACAACACACATTACATTTAGGGTTGGGATGGATATGTATGCTGCTGAAAGGCTGAGGCTGGAGTTTTAGGACAGATTAGAGTTTTTTGTTGTTGCAAATGAGATTTTCACTTGATAAATTATTAGTAAGACACAGGTCTTTTCCTTCAGTAAATTGCTTTTGCTAAAAAGCAACAAATGAAAATGGATACCAGACGTTCTCTTGAAGGCAGAAAATTCGTTTCAAAACTTTCCGCTCGTCAGGGTCGTAAGATAAGGACAAAGCTATTTTAACCACAAGCTCTGCCATGACCATTTATTGATTATTGCTATTTTAGTCCATTATCTGCATCTTAAGACACTTTTCTGACAATGGTTAACTAGAAAAGGTTACAAGGTTCGTTCATTTTTTTCTTCCACAGTAAAATTAAAAAATTCAGGTAAGTTTTCAAACCTTTCCAGCACCAGACTCTGGAGATAAAACAGTAGAAACTGAAGAAGCTCCAAAGAAGAGCTTTAATTCACCGTTTTATGAATATTGTTAATAGCATCTTTTGATAGTATTCTACAGCACGGACCAGGTAAACTGAAATATACCAAAAATGTTATGTTTCCAAATGTTTCTCTTACACACTCATTAAGTTTTCTGCCACTCAACAAAAATGATTCTGGTAATTCTAACAAGAGGAATTTTATCTGATTTAACTTCAGACAGAGAGAAAAAAGAGTAAGTGTTCTTATAGGTTGTTAATCAAAAGTTAGATTGCATTCCTGTTAGATGCAATCTAACGTTTGCATCCAACAAACAATGCAATCTTGTTAGATTGCAGTGGATTTTTTAAAGGGTATCGGAGTAAAATGGGCTTAAATGTTCATGCACTCTGAAATTGATAGGAAGAATCTTGAAGCCAAGCGTTGTTGTCACTTCACTGCTCTACCACATGCACTAGTTTTTTTTACTCCATCCAAATAAAATACCTCCACATTCGTTACTAGAACTTTACAAAATGTGAAGGAGTTCAAAGGGCCTGAATCCTTTACCAATCTTAAAAATTAATAAATAACTTGATCATTTCCGTGGGACTGATAAGACGTCAGAGAAAAGCTGCTTTACCTGGATTGGGTCGATTGGTTCTGTTGCGGGTCGTGAATCTGGCGTGTGAGAGGTCTGGTACAACGGCGGCGGTGTCGGTGAGACGATGGGGACCTGAAGACAACACAGCCGTTTGATATTGGCGTCACTATGGCAACCTGCATGGTGCTCAGGGGTTAAATGCTCACTTGTGTGGGCTCAGGCTGTACAGGAACAGAAGTGGGTTGCGGCGGCCGGGACTCGGGGTGACCTGCAACAGTCGCACTTTAATCAGACGCAACCGGATTTCCCCCGTTAAAACACAACACGGCATTTAATGGGGTCAAACGTACTTGGTGGACAAACCATCTGCGGTACGTCCAAAGGCTGAGCAGGTTTCATCGGCTGAGCCGACACGATGGCGGGATCCATGGGCTGTCCGTCAAACTCCAACATGGAGTCCTGAGAGCAGAAAGACTTTGCAATAACATACGACAACAATATCACACAGCAGCTGCGTTTCCAGCAACCACCTACCTGCCAATTTCACATTTAGAAAGTAAATTTTATTAATGGAGAAACGGCAATTAAAAAAAAGTTTGCTTTCACCAAAAGGATGAGGTGGATTTTTCTGGCCGTATTGAAATTGGTTTAAACCTCAAAACTGCAATGGAAACACGAGTCACATGATCAACAACTGGATGTTACCATGAAGAACGACAGGAAGTAGTTAGAGGATGACGACACAGGATGTTTTCTGTAATTGAACACTTATTCACGTGTGACTTTAACTGATTTTATTATTTAATGGAATCAAAAAAAAAATTCTTTGATCCCAAAGGGAAATCAAATGTCGTTGTAATGACGTGTTTTCTTGCGTTACGCGTGTCAAAAAACGTTTCTCCAATTTCACTGGATGATGAATTGTCGAGGCCGCATCAGAATCACTCGAGCCGTTGTTTTCCATTGCTGGCCTGTTTGCTGGACACGTCAAACGCTCCATATCGCGGCGCGTTAAACATGCAAAACAAGCCTCAACAAGCCTCCACACAGACTTTGAATTCAAATTCAAAGTCACTCATTGATTCAAATTCTGCAAAGAGTTATTTCAGGGAGTGATGGCTGCTGGCAGTTAAGATCTCTTGTAGCAGACAGTGTTACAGAGAATCTGGAGAAGCCTCTGACTGAAGACGCTCTGCCTTCCCCAAAACAGTAATTCAAGGAAAAGATATTTTCCTGCAAAGGCAGGGAGAAAAAAAATCTCAATAAAAGTGCAGAGCTACTCCGACGTCCTGCCACCCTGAGCGGCGTAATTCTACAATAAATTGTGTTTCTTTGACATTACGAAATATTGACAAGGTTTTGCGTTTGTTTAATGGAAACGCAGCTGTTGTTGCACAACTACCCGACCTCACCTGCATGAAGTTGTACGTTCCCTGCATCTGTGCCATCAGGTCCTGCACCACCTGCTTGCGGACCATGGGGTCAGTCGGGGGAACGGGAGACACGAGGTTCATGGGATGGGTCTCCAGAGCAACAGGGGGCGCTGTAGGCTGTACCGGTTGCTGCTGCTGCAAGGCACTGACAGCCTGAAAGAGTGATTAAATGTTTCATTAGCAAAAGCTGCTCTGAATTCACTTCCTTTGAGTGTTTCAGAGCCGAGAGATTTTACTCCAGACTCACAGCTTAGTTGGTGTAAAAGAAAACAGCAGTGATTAAAAAATAATCCGTCCTCATTAGCCTGTAAGATTATAAACATCCCTAAATATGTTAAGCGGATCTGCTACACACCTCGGGTTCCCTGGTCCACTCATCCGCCTGCTCCTTTTCACTGCTGCTGTAGGAACTGTCTGGAATGAACTGTCTGTTTATGAACTGAAACAAAAAAATAAAATCAATAGAAACGTTTGAAAACCATAAATAAAATAAAAACACTAAAGTTTTTTTTTACGAATCTCACCTCTGTGGTTTCCACTGTGAGAGCCTCTGTGAATTCCTCAGCGACTTCAGTTTCTGTCAAGTGAACGGAGAGCAGATTTAACTACCGGATGACTTAATTCTGTAGGATGATTTTTGATAAATCGCTACCTGGATCAACTGCCTGCTCTTCTGCCTCTGATGACTCGGCAATTGGTGCCACTGCTGCCGCTACAGCTGCCGTCTCTTCCTCCTCCTCTTCCTCACTGACTCCATTTTGGTGAGATGCAATCCGGTCAAAGTATCCACTCAGCAGAACCTGGTCCAATATGTCTTTCAGTGCCTTGTCTAGAAGAGGATTAACAGGGTCAGCAATTAGAATTAAGATTACCGTATTTCCGGAGTATAAGTCGCATTTTTGAGGGAAATGTTAACATTAGCTAAATTTCCCGTTAGTTACATGTCATGTCATGAACAACGAACTGAGAACGTGCCTGGTATGTTAACATAACATATTAAGAGTTATTCAGATAACTATAACATAAATAACATGCTAACAAGTTTACCAAACCATTCGTGTCACTCTAAATCACTAAATCAAATCAAATCAAATCTTCGTCCTCGATGTCGCTTGTAAACAACTCTGCTAACTCCAAAAGTAGAGTAACACAGGCCTAGAGCGCCCTCTTGCGGTTAAGTGTGAAAATAACATGTGATATGCACAGTTCCACCAGATGTTTGCTAATCGTTGCTGGCTAGTCTGAAGGAGTGTGGGAGTCGTAGCCAATAACATTGTAACATGATGTACAGCTCAAAAAGTACATTTCATATGCTACTGACCCTTTAAAAACAAACCTGGATTACTTAGCATTAAGCAAATCGAAAAGGAGAATCATTTGGCTACCAAGCTAACATCGAGTCTTGGGACAAATCACAGCCTTAAAAACCAAAACCGGATAATTTCAATGTAAAACCTTAACCAAAGATTTCTGCATACTGTGACATTTTTACACTAACGAGTTTCCTTTGCTTTGTGGTTCTTCATGCAAAGCAGTTGCCTCTGTAATTTGACCCCTACTTCTCCAAATGACCCCTCAATGAGGCGAAAGGGATTGCCTGCAGTGAACTGGGGCACCGTCGTCCCAGCAGAACTCCAGTGACCGGACCAGGGGAACCGAAGGCGACAGAGCCCCTGGCACCAAGCCCTGCTGCTGAGTCAGGATCAGCCTGCAGCCCCCAGAGCAGAATGCAGCAGCACCAAACCCGGGACCAAACCGCTGAGAGCGCAGGACGCACACATCCGCTAAACCTGATCACTTCAGTCCAGTCACTGCACAGAGTGTTCAACCAAAAACTCGCTCATGGATGCAGAAACCTTTAAACAAGCTACTTTCAGTTGTCTGAAACTGATCACTTACAGTCGGCTACATGATGAAAACCGGCAAGACGAAGGTTGCATCAGCAGCCATCTGATGAAATAAAATGTCCTGCCAACTATTAGCACCAGCTGGGCATCGAATTGCATCCACATTCATTAACAAAAGCAGTTTTGTCCATTTTTCTAAAATAAATGCCAAAAAATGTAATAAATAGAAACCACGCTATTTAGTCAGCTTTACCTCATTGTAATAAATGTACAGTTGGGATTTTTCAGCTGCATTTCCAACACAAAGGTTATCTGTAAATATTTTTCTGAACTGTACCATTTGTATTAATGAAAGACAATTAAAAAGTAAATCTAGAACATGTTAATATTCTGTCAGCATTGGGCCAGACGCACAAATTTACAGCCCCAATTTGTACTGTGAAAAATATCTTATTTATTTAGTCGAGAGATGGAAACGGAAGACACAATTTATATAAAGATTACGAAACCAAGTCTGTTGGAATAAGCAATTATCGGCAGATAAATTAAAATGAGCTTGATCATTTAATTGGTGTTTTTTATTTTGGATATTTAAATTTTCTCTCAGTTCCTTCACAAGATTTTGAATGAGCAAACTTAGATTGTTATGCCATTATCAGTATATTACTTGAAACAATGTTAATGTTTATCGCAGTAATTTGTTATTTTGTCAGGAAAAGCAAATCTGATCCAAACTTACATGTAGTTCCAACCACAGCCTTGTCCTTCCCTTCAAGCAGGTCCCAAAGGTGCACAGATGCTTCTTCGTACTGGTCAATCAACCTGCGAGCATCAAAACTAAGAGTCAGAATCTCTATGTTACATACAAAACACAGGGATCGTTTTGCATCTCGGCGTCTTACACCAACCTCACGCTCTGATCCCGTTCTGGTCCCACCAACTTATAGAACTCATCAAACGTGGAAAGGTCTCCGTCGGTGAGGAGCGGCGAGCCTCCCACGCCCTGCTTCAGGTCCTGCCGCACCGCTTCGTCTCCCAGCCGGTCAAGGACAAACTGCAGCTCAAGGATGTTCTTGAGCCGCCGTTGCTCTGCCTCCTCTCGCTGCAGCTGCTCCCGCCGTGCAGACTTCTTCACCACCTTCTGGAACTGAGGAGGAGGAGGATCAGTGAGGAAAGACTGGAATGGACACAACTCTGAGAGAAGGAAAGAAAATAAACCTTCTTACATCTTGTCCCAATGTAATAAATGTCTTGTGCAACTCTCGGGCAAATTCCAAGTTATTCATGACTTCTTGGTACTTGGAGAGAGCCTCCTAAGCACATCAAAGAGAAACAAAAGGTTAAAAATGAGAAATGACTGTACAAATACTGAAACCATTAGATAATGTTACCCTTCTGTTACATACCAGCTGGTCCTGGTTGAGACCTTCTCCCTTGTTCTTCCTGACTTTGTAGTCATCCAGTTTGCTCTGCAATGACAAACCACAAACACAGCAGATGAAGTCGTTATAAACTTAATGCAAATGATACTTTTTGTTCTGGATCATTCAGAATTTCAAAAAGGATTCCCAACTGTTTAAAGCCCTTTCCAACATTTAGTTTTATACTTCTAAATGTAATTTCTTGCTCTGAAAACTCTTCAGAGAAAGAGTTTTCACTTGCTCTGAAGTTCCCACTTCAGAGCAACATTTAGTTTTCTACTTTATGACAAATGGAACATTTTTGAGTGCAGTTTTTCTTTTATTGTTGTTTTTGTTTTTCTTCTAATTCATATAAAGCACTCTGAACTGCCTTGCTGCTGAAAAACAGCTATTTAAGTAAAACATCGTCTTACCTTCTTCTTCTCCATGTTGCGGACCTTCTTGTCGATGACGCCCAGCACTTGCTTCAAGACCTCGGACTGGCCACAGCCGCCCATCGACCCTGGAGCGGATCCCACCTCTGGACTGGCGGATTGCACGGTCCTGTTTGCATTCATTGCTGAGGGCATCTGGAAATACGAAGAGAAAGTACAACATGTGACAATGATAACAAGACATTTCACTCACTAAATGTGTCTTATCTGTATCAGCAAATGTCTGGGGAGACAAAATCAACTTGAGCTGCTGTGAGATTCTCACAGAATAATAAGTATAATATAAATATTCCCTGAATTTTCATAAAATAAGCATAAAAGTAAAACAATGTTTCCTACCGCTAGCAAAATACAAGATTGATTAGTTTTACTGTTTAAACTAAATGTTCTTATTGTGGAGAATTTTATAACCTTTTACTATTTTATAGAGCTACAAACAGAACAAGCTAATATTAGTTAATTAGTAACGCTATCTGCTCAGGTAGCAGCCCACAGAGCTTGTGAGTTCCCAACCATTGTCTCGAATTCTCATGGTAACAAAGAATTTTGCTCACTTTCAGGGGTAAAAAGAAAGATCAGATCAATGTCAGAGGAAAAGGTTTTGAGGCATAAATTAGGACAATCTCATAATTTCCATCATTTTCTGATATATTTTACACTATTTCTGCTAAAAATGTTGCAGCAAGAATATTCTTTTGTATTATAGTCCTCTGTGGAATAATGGTATGTAAAAAAAAAAATCCATCAAGTCAGACATACAAAAGGAAAATCATCCCCCTCTGTGTTTTGTTTGTAATTAAATGTTCAACACTGTGGTTAGCGTCAGATGTTTTTAATGTGCTCCATCTTTTCTGACAGCTGGAAAATGCCTCATTGTTAACCTCTTCTAAGAAAGCAGCATGATTTTAATATGTGCTTTACCTTCTATGTTATTACTGCTAATATTTCTCAGATTAACTTTTTTAAAAGGCAGAGAAAGCATGTCTAACATTTCATTAAAATTAGATTAAACTACAGAAGCTGTATAAAAGTGTGGTTTTGTGAATGTAATATTTAAAATCTTACATTTTAAATGCCAGAAACAGGCATGAACTCAGCATAAACTGAGGAATTTGGCTGCTAAGCTTTTATTGCAAACTCCAGTTTGCCAATATATTGACAAAGAAACTAACTGATCTTTTTGTTTCTAATAAAAGAAAAAGAAACTTTAGCTTGCAGTCAGTGCAGGTGATTTTTCTGTTGTGACATCAGTACTGTACAGATCAGGCAGGTTGGTGACTCAGGTTTAAATACCAGAACGGATTCATGACTCCATGTTCTTTCTGTCAACACATTTCAAACGTTTGTCTGAACCCTGAGTCCTTCTTACATAAACAAGAGCTCAGGCAGATGCTTAACAATGTGAACATGATGCACGTTTTCCAACTGATCTGAAGTGTCAATAGTGTTAAAAAAAATAAATAAAAATCAGCCTAATACACTATTTACTAAGCATCTCTGTGGCTTCTCCATTTGTATTGCACCCCGATAACACGAGTCTGCTGGAACATTTTAAAGGAAATTGATTTGTCCAGATTGCAGATGGTGCTAAACTGCGCATTTAAAGTAGCACCTTAAGAGGAACCGTGCTTCCGAAAGTAACTGTTACAGGACTAGACGATTCAATCAAGGAAAAAAACACCATACATATATGTGATATATGTTCAGCATTAGCTTAGATGTATGGAATATGTAGTTTCGTAACAGAGGAACTGTTCCTGCTAATCAGACGATATCTGTAGCAACCTGGTAACTTTCGTTTCAACGGTTTGCTATGAGCAGACGTCTGGAAATTACATACTAACAAGGTATAAACGGTGATTCCGTCAAAAAGCGCCGTAATTCTCTTAGCAGTGCGGTCAAGCCGCCTGCTTTTGCCTCGTTTCGGTAAAAATGGCCCTGGCCGCACCACCGTTAGCACACACCGAAGAGTTAGCATTAGCTCGCCTGACTGATGTTAACACCAACGCGTGTTGACCACCAGCTGGTCGGGAACCTCTTTTCCTCGACAGCCCCTCTCCTGATTCACCCACCTTGTTGTTATATATCCTCGGGGAAGCTTGATAGCTTAATTTAGGTAAAAGGCCAAGTTGTTATTGTTGTTGTGTTGCTTTTTATTTTTCTGTTTCACTCTAATGTGGGATCCGCCCGGCCGGCCTCACCGACAACTGAGATGGTTAGAAAGGAGGAGAAACTCTTTATAAAGACCGAGGTTCCTCTTTAGCTGTTTAAGATATGCCTGAATAAATACACCAAAATTAAAACGATGTACGAATAATATATTAATAAATCACTATACTTCACATACTCATGATGGAAAATAAAATATTTATTGTTTAAAAGAATGTAACCAGTTGCCATCTACAGGACAGGTACCTTTTATTTGTGGTCAGGCACAACTTTCAACATACTCGTCAAAAAATCTGCACAATCATTAGCTTTGATTAGGCTGTATAGGACTAGGCATTTTATATCATTTTATATGCCGATTAAATATTTCTTACTTATAAGTTTTACAATGTAGATTTTCAATGTGTTATATTTTACAGGTGTTTATTTGATTGGGTTTATAGTATGTTATATAATTATGTTAAATTACATTGTTATTTTGGTATAAAACTATATAATACTGATGACAGTATTAAGTGCAGTATTTAACTTGTGTATATTTAAAAAAAAATAGTCTATAGTTTTGAAAACTGTAGTCAAAGTTCACGTGAATATTAATAACATTGCTTTATTTCTTTGCTTATTGGGTAGAACTTTTAGTTTCTGTAAGTAGATTAGATAATAATTTCTCATGTAAATGTCTACAAATTATTTTTATATTTTATGTCATTTTAAACTTTTGACATCTGCTTTCACATAAAGCCTGGATATAACAGTAGGTGGCAGTGAAGCACATCAATAAGAAAAGAGACATGAAGGGAAGGTTCAAATTGAAACTTGACTTGTAGATATATCCTCCAATATTTTTTGCATGTTTTAGTTTTATTTAAAATTTTATTGGACTGAGTTTACAAACTAGGTAAAAAAATAATTATCAATGTTAAGAAAATAATTAATAGTAATGTTAAATGTTTTGTGTGGTCCTCTTGCGTCATTTTTATGAAACTATATTTTTATTATATCCATTTTAAAGAGAAATTAACGTACCTAAGGTATTTTGAAAGAATGTTGTTTTGCCAAATGCAGGAAGCAGTTGACATGGCTGCACTGCTATTTGATTGCATTGTTCCATGGAAAGTGTTTTCTTTCAGGGATAATACTGATTAGGGGAGGCACCCAAGGCCAAGAGAAGCTCCCTTTCAGCGAGTGACTCATTTCCTGCCAGGCTGCAGCATTTCAGTCGAGCAACAGCTCAGTCAAACACCCCAGGGTGGCTCCTTCCTCAGGCCCCTGACCTTTAAAGCCAACTTTGTAAGGACAAAAAACAAAGCTCTCCAGTCTGCACGTTTTGATGAACAAGAAAACATTTCTACAACTTTGTCAGTTCAGGAAGAGCGCTGAAAGAGCAGCCAGTTATTATCACTCTTCAATCCAGGCAGGAAGCGGATGGCTTTGTTAATGCTGTAACAGAGTTCAGGCTGTCAAAGAAAGGAATAAAAACAACAAGGTCCTTATCAACCTTGTTGTGAATGAGAACTTTTATGGAGATGGAAATATACTGTGAATTCTCCAAAAATGTTAATATAACTTTTATTTTAGATTTCAAATTGTGGAAATCTAAAGCAAAACAGAAATTCTTCTGTTTTTATGTAAGTTTAGTTAACAGGAAGCTCGACATGATGACGTCACTTCCAACAGGATCATACTTTTTAAAGCAGCACTTTAAAAAGTATATCTCCTATTAAAACAAATTACGATGTGAATGTCGAGCCTTTGGTAAAGTGATGCTTCTTTATGGTGACCTTTTGGAAGCTTTTTGCTGAAGATAAGGGTTTTATCGCTCAACGCCATCCAGTTGGAGTTGTAAGGCCGTTCTATCATGCAGGCACATCTGGACTTCGCCTGTCCAACTGTGAAATGATGACAAGGTGCCATCGTGCTTGTTGGGAGTAGGAAGTGATTGCAATAGAGCCGCCACCCCCCAGGAAAGCATCCTCTCTGCATGCCAGTTGCACATCCTTTTCACAGTCAACTCCACAGGAAGTACTGGATGATTTGTGTCTTGCCTGCTCTCACTTTCACTCTGCTTTTTTTTTTCTTTTTTAAATTATTTATCTTCCAGCTCTCCAATGGTGAATCGCTAAAACAGTTGAAAAACCGCATAATTTAAGTGTATAGTCTCACAGAAGACATAAAAACGTGTCAGTGTCACATCGCAAAAGCGAAAAAACAAAAACAAAGTCAAACTTTACACAGGAAAGGTGAAGGACACAGGAAGTGGGATGACAATAAAATGCTATAATGAGTTAAATCCAACAGATAAAATCAAAAGACAAGCTGAGCGAGACAGAAAGCAGAAGAAATGTAAACCCAGATGATGAAAGTAAAAGAAAAGTTGTAACTTATGGACCAAAAGACAACTGAATTTGTAAAATACTGATGAATATATATATATATATATATATATATATATAAGGGTGGAACATCACTGTAATGTAAGTCTGTTGGGCTTCACCTTAATCTCTTACAAGACATTAAAAAAGGAAAGAAGTCGTCACTGGATTTTATTTAGAGGTATCGGATTCGAAAGGCATGACACAATTTTCAAAAATGTTATTTATAAAATTGGTAAAGTGATGTTTGATATTTCTTTCACTTAATTATTGACTTATGTCATCATTTTTAGTTCAGTCAGCTGTTCAGTTTGCTGGGATGATTTATCAGTCATATTTAAGACCCTTAAAAGAGCAAAGTTTTTACAACAAACTCCGCTGAGATGTCATGTTATACAAACACAACGGATGCGAAAACCGTTTCTCCATTTGAGGGATTTGTAGTCTGGAGTTTTATCCCCGTCAAGCCGCTGTGCTTCCTGTACCTGGCAGCCGGCCGCGCCGCGCTCACCTTGCTTCTGGGTTTTGGTGTGTGTCCAGTCAGCCTGGAGAAGCTTTCAGCCTACATCTAGAGTTTACACCTTCGATCTCTCCCTGCTCTGCTTCTGGCCACTGGAGCCGAGTTGCTTTATCTCTCTTCCCAGCCCAACTGCTGTCTGCGTCCGTCCCTCCTGCAGGCAGCCCTGCAGCGCTGGCAGCAGATAAGAGAAAGGCCCACTGGAGCTCCGGCTTGAAAAGGAAAGTGTGGAAGGACACGGCCAAAAATATAGATTTGTTTAGGAAAAATTCTACGAGATCATTTTTCAGAATATGTTACAACATAATGCTGCCTTATATTACAAGTTGAAACCCCAGGAAAAGGAAAGACTCATTAAAACTCTCTTCCCTCCTGGTTATCCCACCGTTTCTTTGGTCTCTGATGAACATGAAAAACAGCACTGCCACATCACAACATCTAGCCAAGTATTTTTGGTCTAGTTTCTGTTCAAGTTCTCCTGAAATAAGATAAAACTAATCAACAAATAACTTCTAAACAAAACACAAGAGCTTGTTAATATTGATGGAAGTATTTGCTCCATTGGCAGATTATTTAACTTATATCAAGACATTTTTCCCAAATTATAAGTGAAATAA
The DNA here is from genome assembly GCA_911649635.1 of Poeciliopsis gracilis. Taxonomy (NCBI): domain Eukaryota; kingdom Metazoa; phylum Chordata; class Actinopteri; order Cyprinodontiformes; family Poeciliidae; genus Poeciliopsis; species Poeciliopsis gracilis. The sequence continues at coordinate 1,099,299 of CAJVRI010000506.1, forward strand.
TCTGTCAATGGACCAAATAATTTTTTTTATCAATATTAAGAAATTATAGACTTAAGCTCTTATCTTTGCTGAGAGGTTACTTGTAAGTTAGTTTTGTCTCATTTCGAGTGAACTAAGATATTTGCACTAGAAACTAGACCAGGAATATGTTGAACGACCCAATGATAATCCATTTTCTGTTGTTCATTTTGTTTGTTTGGTTTTTTTTTTATGTAAAATGTTCTGGTAATTTAAATAGTTTACAAAGTGCACAGTGGCGCAGTTGGTAGCACCGTTGCCTTGCCTGGGTTCGATTCCCGGCCCGGGGTCTTTCTGCACGGGGTTTGCATGTTCTCCCTGTGCATGCTGGGTTCTCTCCGGGTACTCTGGGTTCCTCCCACAGTCCAAAAACATGACTGTTAGGTTGATTGGTCTCTCTAAATTCTCCCTGGGTGTGTGTGCGTGTGTAGTTGCTTGTCCTGTGTGTCTCTGTGTTGCCCTGCCAGAGACTGGCGACCTTTTCAGGTGACCCCACCTCTTACCCGGGTAGCCGGAGAGGCACCATCACCTCCTGACCCCACTGGGGACAAGGGTGTAAGAAAATGGATGGATGGACTTTAAAGTTTAAAAATAAATCTGACAGGAAATTTACTGAAAGCAATTAACCTTGCAAACGTCACAATGTGGTAATAAGCTCCTCTATTTACTCTTTTGGTTTGATCTGGAGTCTGGTAATTATCAGGGGGTAACACAGTGGTAATGATACCAGCCCAGTCTTTATCTTGTGCGCCATCAGCTCTTCTGGAGGCGAACTTTCTAATGGGCTCATTAGTTTCAGTCACGACGCAGCCGCCCTGCTGTCGCTTTAAGACCCATTTCCCCCCATTGTCAAAGCGGCGGTGAACAGGAAGAGGCGAGAGGGGCGGGGGAACGGCTCCGACGTTATTTAAACACGCCGTGCAAGGAGGCATGCCAGGGGCTACATGTGGAGAGCAGGTCTGCGGTCGAGTTGCCCGCTGATCGGATCAGATTCTCGGCGTGTTGGCCGCCAGTGAAGCCGCCGCAGGACGGGGGAAGGCATGGAGGTGTCACCGCAGGTTATCGCCTCAGGAAACGATGACAGCGTCCTCCGTCAGCGCTTAGCTGCGTGAAGAAACATTTCATCCGCGACCGATTTGAAATTTTGTTTATTTCAGACGAAGGAGAGGAAAACAAAGCTTCACGGCAGAGCGCAGGAGCAGGTGCAGCGCGGCCGCCTGCAGGCTGTGGACTCAGATCTGAAGCTTCTGCAAGAATGGCATCTACTATAGAGAGGAAAACACTGGAGGCCAATGAGTGAGTGCATGCTTTACCATTTAAAACCACATCATCTGCGACTCATTGTGTAGATATTCAAAAATAACATCAAAACTACCCACACAACTAAACAGCAGCTCTCTATTACACAGTAATGATCAGGTCGATGTTCAGGAGTTTAAGGATCAATATTATTTTTAATTAAAGACTACAGTTTTCAATCAATCAAGTTTAACTGTGTAGCAACATTTCAGTTAAAAAATCAACAACTGAAGCATTGCATTTGGTTACACATCATAATGTCCATTATTGTTTCATTTATGCTTCAAAAGCAACTCAATAGACAGAATTTTTTGTCCTGGTATTTAATACAATATATTTTAGTTAAAGTAGTTCCACATGACCTATAGCAGCTACATTAATTACAGAAAAAGTTGAAGAATACAGAGGACTATTATTTTGCGAGTTCAGAATGGGATAAACTAGTGTAATAAGCATATTTAGATCAACAAATCTTATTGTATTCCTCTCAAAACATTTACAGTCAGGGCCGGTGAAAGCCTTTTTGGGACGCTAAGAATATTTTAATTTATCCCCCACCAGAGGCTTCCTCATTTTATCTACTTTGTGTGTAACATGCCTACTATCATTAGCAAAGTTTGTAATTATACATCAAACTGATTTTATTATAGCTACTGATGCCAACCTTGCAGGAGTAGCAAACTAAGTAATTAATTTGGATTTTGAAGTACAGAGTTGTGCCACATTATTTCAGCTATTCGAATATAAAAGGCATTGAATTTACAGTAAACAGGTTAACAAATTCAATATTTTACATTTCCCCAGGAGTGGTGTTAATAAAAATGATTTAGAAATCAAGTTTCCATATGTAACAGCATTTAGTTAGTATTATTAAATGTTAATTTGAATAAATATGTATTTTTATCATGCTGGCTTGGTGCTCTTGAGAGCCCTCTAGTGGTGTGGGTGGCCCTTTGCAGCTGCTTAATTTGCATATCATCACCTTCCTAAGATAGTGGCACAAGTCATTTATTGCCAAAAGTAATTATTTTAGGAAAAAGAAAGAAAAAAAAAAAAAAAGCTCATCTTTCTCTTATAATAAAATATTTTAATAACATGATAAAAAAAAAAAAATTTATGTTAAAAAAAAAAAAAAAAAAAAAAAGAGAAAATCAAAACAAAATCATTTTTGAAGTCAAGTTGAGAAACTACAGCACAAACATAAAACCTGAAATTAAACAATCAATCTGAGCAAGCTAGTATTGGTAATCCAATACTGATTTGGTACCGATATTTTGAATCGATCTGCTCACCTCTGTAAGAAGAAAAAAACCCAATCCTTTTCTGACTGGTTGTTAATTTCGGGCGCAGGGAGCCGGTGGACGAGGTCCTCCAGATGCCGCCGTCGCTGCTGACCTGTGGCGGCTGCCAGCAGAGCATCGGCGACCGCTTCTTCCTGAAGGCCATCGAGCAGTACTGGCACGAAGACTGCCTGAGCTGCGACCTGTGCGGCTGCCGGCTGGGAGAGGTCGGCCGCAGGCTCTACTACAAGCTGGGGAGAAAATTATGTCGGCGGGATTATCTCAGGTGACGACGGCGTTTCTATGGAAACGTGTTGAAACGTTGATGGACAGAATCACAATTCTTTGTCCTGAGAATTGTGGCCTGAATTGATTCAAAAATCACATTTTACGTCCACACTGCCACAGCGATCTATTCATTTTGAATAAATCTTTGATTTCGTTTAAGTTTAGCAGCTAAGCTAACCTAATAGTTTTAGTCACAAGAGTTTATGCTCAAACGGCCTCCAAAGTAGGGAGTATTCCAGTTGATAACAAAGGATGGAGGCAGCTGGAGTCAAGGTCTGGGAAACACACCGTTAACTATTTCACATGAAATCTCAGAAAGAAAAGGCCTCAAAGTAAGTTTATACATTTTAGCAGAGGAAGAGAATACTTTAAAATGAAAATCACAATATAATGCTGGGTTAATGATCTAGGTTAATGATCTAACATGATAATAATAAATGTTGAATGTAAGAATGATAACACAGAAAAATCCTAACATCGAACAGCGACTGAATGAAAGTCGTCTTTTATTTTCACTGACATCCTGGTTCTGTCTCTTCCTCCCAGGCTCTTCGGTCAGGACGGTCTCTGCGCCTCCTGCGAAAAGAGGATCCGGGCGTTTGAGATGACGATGCGCGTGAGGGACAAGGTTTACCACCTCGAGTGCTTCAAGTGCGCCGCCTGCCAGAAGCACTTCTGCGTCGGGGATCGCTACCTTCTCATCAACTCGGACATTGTGTGTGAGCAGGACATCTTTGAGTGGACCAAGCTCAACAACAGCAGCGTGGTCTAGGGCGATTTCTGAGGGACTTTTCTGGCTGTTGATGAACAAACGTGTTCAAACCTGAAGAAGGGAATGCATATTCACGCAATAAGCCTGGAATCAAAGGAGGAGAGAAGCTGCATCTCTGTTTTTCTGCATGCAAACCTGCACTTATGAACAAATAGTTTATAATCCAAAGCTTCCTTCCTTAAAGCAAAACAAACAAAAAAAACTTAAAAACTGAACATGTTTAAATTTGCTATACACTGGAATTTCTAATGATATAAATGAACAAAAAATGTCAGACATCCTGCTGAGTAAGAACATTGGTAAGCTTCCTTTTACTGATTTTATATTTTTAAGTCTTAATCATATGATCTTAATTCTTTAGTCTGTGAAAAAAACCTTATGCATATACTGCAATAACTTATCATAGTTAAAATGTTATGTAAGTTGACACTGTGAAGTTTTTATTTTCTACTGGAAAACAATCAAGGATGTTTATGTTTAAAGGATGAACTGTGGCGCCCTCTTGTGGCAACATTTATTTTACAGCTTGTTCATATAAAGTCTTTTAAGAAACTTTTGCAATTTTGCTAAAATTCTGAACTTTCGATATTAACTGATCAGTATGTTTAATAAATGACAATTTGAAGTAAAAAAAACCCAATTTCTCAAATTTAAATTTGTGTCTGGAGTGTTTTAGAGAAACTGAAAAATATGGAGGAACCTACAATTTTCCTAAGAATTATTATTACTGCTTATTTAGAGTCAAAAGGAGAGTATAAAAATCCTATTGCTACATTTGTAAGAAAACAAAAACATTTATTGGAGGTCTGGATAAGGTTATTTTATAAAAGACATTTAACACGACCTGGTATTACATGCAGGAACATCTGAGTTTAACATGAAATTGCTAATAACAATTAGCAGGATTTGGTAACAAAACAGCCTAAACCCAGGGAACTTATCTCTTCAACAAATTTATAATTTACTGAAAACAGAATTATTGCTTAGCCAAAAAAAACTAATAAGTTTAAAATGATCATAGAATCTAATTAAGAAGGAAGAGAAAAAGTTAAGTAGCTAAAATTAAAGTTAAATTGAGTATTTTTTAAAAACATTTTATGAATATTTTTGCATCGTTTTACAGTAAATTTGTGAGATTATTAGCATGGTTAATGGAGTTCACAGTAAATAGATAAAATTTCATATGAGAAATTTTAAAAGAAAAGATAAATCCAATATTTCTTTTTCTTAATCAATTCTATTTATTGTATACAATGATTGAACCAAGTCAGACATAGAAGTAAGACTTTAACTATCAATCTATACTGGGCTGAAAACGTGATTTATATCTAATCACATTTTGTAAATGACTGTAAGTAAAACTGAATCTTCAGATAAAAAGTGACTGCAAATCAAAACTTTCAGTTTTCTCAGCTTAGATTTTGGCTCACAGAGTTTATTTTGACTATTTCAGCATTTAAAATGTCTACTCCTACTTTTTATCCTCTGTTTTAGAAGTAAAATCAAATCATCTACCTGTTCACCTCCCTCACTGAAAGGGCAGAGACTCCAGTTTTCACCACAAGAGGTCACTAAGTGATTTAAAAGAAGCAGGGAAGCTGCTGTGGGATGATTTCTGTACATTTTTCTTCTTAATAAAAAGCACTTTACAGTTTATACATCAAATACAATCATCAAAGAATCACAGACAAAGAAATAAAACATAATTTTTCATGTGTTTTTCTTCAGGATCATCATCAGTCAGACCCATTAAATAATCTCCTTCCTCCACTTATCTGTGCAAAAAAGCGACACACACACCTCCAAATTGCACATTCCCTAATGAATGCCTCTTTAAGGCAGATCGGTCACAATAAACATTAAAAAGTGTTTCTAAAAGGTAAATAACTTGAGACCAAGAAGGAAAACATTTAAAGAAGGAGAGGCACAGGAGCAGTGGATCATTAGCTGCTTCAGTCGTGAGTTTATTCACACCAAGGAGGAGTGAAGCAGCAGTAGACGAAACCCACCCAGGCTGAGATGATGTTTTTTGAGAAAAAAAAAAAAAAAAAAGATACTTGTGGTGAAACTAATGAGTCTTCCCACATTAGAGATGGGAATCTACTGAGCAGCCTTACAGAGGGATAATGTGCCATCGCTCATTTGGAGGTCTGCACAACTGTCATCTTGGTGTTAAGCAATGGGTGAGGAATGCTGGAGTAGAGCAGACTAATATGTGGTGGTCTCATAAAAACAAAAACAAACAGCTCAACATTAAACGACATGTTTAAAATATGTGTGGAAAGTTATGGCAAACAGCAGAAACAAATAGAATTTGGCAGTGTGTTGAAATGCGCAGATACATTTTAGGAATCCAGCATTTAAGAAAAGATGTTAGCTGATAGCAGGCAGCAAATATATATTTTGTACTGTGCAAGGAGAGATGTGATTCAAGACTATTTAAACTGCTTTAAAGTATTTCAGCTCAAATGAAATGTTCAAATTAGTAAGAAAAACATTTATGTTGTTACATGTAATAAATATCTACCTCTGCAAAAACACACAATCGTATTTATTGTCTAGTTTCTAGTGCAAATATCTTAGTAAACTTTAATGAATGTAAAAGTTAACTTATCAGCTTGTTTTAAATAAACAATTCTTTAATATTGGTGAAAAAAAAAGTTCCTTTGGCAGATTATTACACAACATGTGAAATTGTCTTGTTATAATGCAACTTTTGTATCAATATTAAATACTTATTTACTTAAAACAAGCTCACATATTTGCTGAAGAAATGCTTTTAAGTTAGTTTTGTCTTATTTAAAGTGTAATAACATATTTTCACTAGAAAAGAGACAAAAATATTTGGTAATATTTGGCATTTTTGCAGTGAAGATATTAGGTTGATATTATTATTTGCACCAACTCAACATCAGCCAGTGCCAATGCTCCACCAATGCACATATTTTGAATTTTGTCCCTTTTAATTATTGCTTTATTTGTGGAAAGCTTAAGGATGGAACTGTTTTCCTGTAGACTTGTGTAGATCAATGTAAATCTGCCTTATTGAATGACATCTTCACTTGTTTTTCCCATTTTGAAAAGTAGCAAAGACTGCAGGGACGAGAGGTTCTCTTGTTATAGTCCGGCCGTTTTCATTAAATTACTTGAGAGAGGAACGATCCACAGTCAGAGCGTAACTTCAGTTATTACACCTATAAACCAGCGATCAGGCCCAAATCTGGGCGTGGCGATGGATTCCGGCCTGAACCTTCAGAGCCACATATAGACGGTTACAAAGTCGGCCTTCTATCACACGAAGAACACTTTTAGATTAAAGGATTGATGTCCTAATAAGATCTAGAGAGACTCATCCATGCGTTTCTCTTTAGTCTCATTGATTACTGCAGCAGTGTCTTCACGGGTCTGCCTAAAAAAACAATGAGATCCAAAACGCTGCTGCTGGAGTTCTGACTAAAACCAGGAAGTTAGAGAACATCATCCAGATCTAAAGTCCTTCCACTGGCTGTTAGTTAGTTTGTTAGCTGTTAGTTTATAAATCGCCGAACGGCTCAGCACCACAACGCATTCAAAATCTAAGCTAAGAGTTGCCTTTGATATGTAAAAACTGGAATATTGATGATCAATGACGACTTTGTTGATGACATTTGACAAAAGGACTTTGAACTGCCCTGTTGCTGAAACGTCCTTCACAAATAAACTAGACTTGACTTCACTTAAGTTTGTGATTTAAAGAAACTACAGACCTGATAAGGGAATATTAGCCTCACATGAAGATGTTGATGCTGTTTATGCTCCGATCTACTGGGAGTTCACCGAGTTTAGTAAGAATAAATCTGAGAGGTCTGACAACAGTCACACACACAACACACTGAACCAGGCAGACCCTCAGCGTTGTCGAGCGGCCTGTCTTTCATCGGCCCGGTCTCCTCTCTGCTGCCTTGCAGGCTGAGCTTTGCCAGATCCCTGTGCTGATTTGAACACCACCCTCAGCGGGACTCAATAAAGCCCTGCGCCTCTTGTGTCATCCCCACAAGCGGTACACAACGCCAGGAGTGTAGTGCTGTGTTTGTGTGCCAAAGGAGGCCTGTTTCATCTCCAGTGCCCGAGTCACAGCTACCCCGTTTGGGTAAACGTAAAAACATCCAGCTGTGTGAGCATGGAAACCAAGAAGACTCTGAGAGGATGTAACCGCAGCGGCTTGCAGCTTGTTTTTATCAAACAGCTTGCCTGTCTGACACGACCGATACACATCTGCATCCTCCCTCTGCAGTGTGCAGAGTGAGCAGTAGGTGGCAGTTCTTGCCAGAGTTGATGCATGAGGAACTCTATGAATGTCTTTGTGGGGAAATAAGCGACAGGCGAACTGCTAGGAAACCGGTTTTCATGTGCCAGTTCACAAGATTAATTAGAAGTGAACAGAAGGCGACGAGCTAAATTCAAAGCCTTTCAGACACGACGGACTTCAGTGACACCTCCGAAGGAAGAAGTGGTCGGACAATTATCTGCAACACCACGGCGATTCATCACCCAGCAGCCTGTCAATGTCAAGCCCATCTGAGAAAAAAATGTGTCAAATGCTATTGATCATGACCGCCTTGGGTTTCACTTGCACCCACACTTTATCAGATGGAGTTAATTGGGAACATATTCAGTCTGAGGCCCTGAGAGATGTGTCTGTCAGGAGTCACATTCCTGCTCCGATTCCCTGATAGCCCACAGCGCCTGGAGTCTGGATGGAGGACAGGATGGGGGAGTGAAGTTTGGGGGTCTTGGTGTTTGGAACGGGCAGGATGTTCACATCTTGATTGGTGAACAAGTCGGCATCCTGTGACAACAGCTGAGCAGATGGATTTTCTGCATTAAGAACCGATTTGGCAAAAAAAAAGAAATTCTGCTTCGAAAGTTCAGGGCTGACTTAACTTCCTCTTGATTTTCTTGCCACTTTACATTTCTGCCTTTTTATTATAGAGAGTGTGTGTGGAAATTATTTTCTCTCCGTCATTGTCCTCAAAATGTGTGCAAATAAGAGTCACAAGTTATTTAATTTTTGTAACGTAAAAAAAACAAAGAAGTTTCCAGACTTTTCTGCTGAGTGGCAAGAAAAACAAAAAAAAAGTCAAAAACATGTGACATCTGGATACAAATGGCATTTTATTTTCTTCTGCTACTGTCTAAAAATGGTTTTATCTTCAGTTTTAAGCACTAGTTATTGCCACTTGGTTAGCTTAGCATAAATCTCAATTAGCATAAACAGATGGTTTAGCGGTTGGATGAAAAACTGAATTGGTTGATCAAAAAGTGTCAACTGTGAGATGCTACAATAAAACTAGGCGCTAACAAGAAGTTATTTTGACCATTGAAAAACATTAATCCTAAAGCTAAAATTAGCTTGACGGCAGGTGTGTCTCTAGCCAGATGTTTCCTTCTAACACTTTGAGTTGTTTTTATTACTTTTCATTAAATATTTTAACAGTTTTGTTTTAACATGTAGCTTTCCATAATGACTCATTTAGCTTTATAATGTTATCTTGTATTTTTGTTGGAGTCTTCTTAAGCTAACTGGTTAAGTAATATATATGCAGATATAAATTTTTTTTAAAATTAAACTTCAAAATGCGGTTTGCTCATCACATCTAACAAAATAAATAGTTTCTGTTTGGACCAGATTTGTTGGGTAAATTCAAACTATAAAGCAAGTGAAAACAGATTAGCATGACTCGTGGGTCAAACTGCATAATTTAACCAATTAAGCGTAGATGTTATATCTTTCATTTCTTCACAATCGTTTAAAATCTTGTGCAGTTCCCCTCAACCGATTTAAATATATTTGGATTGCAGAAAATCTAAAAAACTTTCATCAGCACGAAGCAATTCACCAAACTTTTGCCCTGCTAGCGGGGAAAGTAAATGACCAAACTAGGTTATCAAGGTCATGAGGTCATTGTGTCGATAAGCGAGCTGCTGGCTAAAGTCCTCAACAGCCACGCCGGGCCAGTACATCGAGTCATGATTGTGTTGCAGCTGCAGTAATGACCCACTTTGTCCTCTCTTCAGAAGTTTTATACAAGCTTTTGTATCACACTCTATAATTTTGCAACCACTTAATTGTTTAGATGCCTCTGAAGACCTCTTAGCATCCAACTTCTTACTGATTTCATTGCAACGAATTGTGTCTTCATCCTCGTGTAAGGCATGCAATTCAAAAATTATGTCCAACTTTTTTTATTTCCTTTTCTTAAACCTCAAAGTTCAAGGTAGCATATTTTTATTGACTAATTAAGATATCCTCCAGAGTCAAACTAAAGTTTATATTATGTAAGTTCTGGACATTTTTGGGATCTAAGATGCTGTGACAGTAAATGTTTCCAGGGAATCAATTGTGTGTTTTTATGGTTTCTTTGGTTATAGCTCTTTTTTTCCTTCTAAAATGATCCCCATATGTACAACAGTGTCCCTGGCTTATGCTGAACCAACCACACAGTGCACAAGCGGCCCTGTGATGGGAACAGCACTGCAGAATAATAAATGCAGCTTCACAATGAAACCACATACTTCAGATTAGAAACTGCAATCACAGGAATTATTCCCTTTATAACTCCAAAACCACCGACTTGTGTTTACATGGATGGATGGTCAAGGAAATGAACGAATGACACACCGAAAACCTTCGAGGGTTCAGCGCAGCCATGATTTAGAGGGTATGGTGTTACAGGTCAAAGGTTAACTTTTTTTCTGGGATGCAAGTCTAGAGAGCTGATAGTTACAAAACGTAAAGCTGTCGAAGAAAAGCAGAAAAATGATTTTCATAACTGAGAAATCTTTAGAGTTATTGAGTTTTACTTCAGTAATCTCACTGTTATTAACATTTAGTGACTGATATGTCTGTGATCTCTTCCCAATCAGTCAACTGCTTCTACTTTCTGATTAAACATAGCAGCAGCACACATCACATGTGCGTTATAAACGCTTTACTCATGTCACATTTGGTCTCCTCTTGCAGCATACGTCAAGTTCAGATCGGCATTTTTTACATTAGTGCTACAAAAAAAAAGACCTTCTGGTAAGAATCTAAATCCGACACATTCCCCCTTCTCATCAGACACATCTGAGAAATAGCTAAACAAAAGCCAGACCATTACCAGGAAGCAGAGCGTGGCAGTGTTTTCATATTTTCAAGCAATGAGCAATAGAAACTCCAATTAAGGTGGAGGAAAAAGGCAGCTACTGCTTTGAAAACATCAGTGCAGATGTGCAGGTGAGTGACCATGTGGTAAACCTTGGCTGCACCATGACTGCCTCAGTGCAATTTCCATTTCTAATTTGACTTCCCACGCAGTGCCTGCTTCCAATCACCACAAGGAGCCAGCGCAGTGAGACGCACTGGTAGAATGGCAGAGTGCGGTTGGTGTGTATTGGTGTGTAAATCCTGGGTCTTAATGGAAAAATTGGCTGAGTGTGAATCTGTAGTTTGTGGTTTACTCAAATAAACAGGAATTGACAGCAATTTAAGATGTATCTGTGTGCAATTACTTATATTTTTCAGGTTTTTATTGTGCAGCCAATTAAAATTTAGCCGTGATGCTAACTTTGTCCAAGATGATTTTTAGGTACAATGATTAGTAACCCTGTTACAAAATAAAACTTAATTTGGTCATGCTTTAATTATTTTTGTCAGGAATGTGATGCATTGAACTGTAGGTCTGTCAGGATAACGAATTGGACCAATCTGTGCTGTAAATTGCTTCAGGATGACCTTTGATGTGGATTAGAAAAATACATTGGGGATGTTTGTTCCAAAGTTGTCTTTAACAGTTTATTTATTCATGGCTTCTACTTGTTAGCATCGAGCTAATTTGTCCGTGAACGTAACAATGCCTGGTTGCAGCTCAAAAATGGCGGCATTTATAAAAGTTGGAAACAGCTAGCTTAGAAATTGACCCATATCTCCCTCCTCTTGATGTGTTGCTCAAATGACTGACTTCACCTGAATTCACACCAGATGATTTACGTCACTATGTTATAAACAGCATTTCCCCTTAAACCGGAGCAACATTAAAAATGTACAAAAGATGACATGCTAACCAGTTTTTTCCACACATGCTAGGCTACATGACGGTTCGGCACTGTCTCCATGGTTACCAATGGTTAGACCGTACCTTCTCCATAATACATTTCTAATGATACTTATGAAGTATATGAACCTTAATCTTCTTACCTTGTAAAAGGTGTTCGCTGCAAATCCGGAATTAGTCTGCTAACAGTCTGTTAGCTGCTAACAATAGCCGCCAAATCTTTCCCCACTAAAAGTTATAAAATAAAATGACAGGTTTGGTTTATATCCTTCTCTGTTTGTGCTACACCGACACCAATTTCTAGAGTGAGACAAAGAAGCTGGTGTGTTTATACTTTGGGCAAGTCCAGCACTCACACCAGCTGCAGGAGCTTCACCTGCAGCTCCCTTTGCTGCTCCACCCTGCAGAGGAGACACTCTGAAAAGCACTCAAACAATTAGAAAACTCAAATTAAACCAATAGAAATCAGAAACAAAATGACATTTTACCCACGGCCAGTCCCTCTGTCAATGTAACTGACAAAAGAACTGAAATAAAAAGCATTTGATCTGTAAATAAACTAAACAAAATATTATCAATAATCATTCATTAGAGATGGAACCCCTGGTCTCCATCACAATAATCCGTTTGACTTTTTTTTCTCTTCTCCTTGGTTGCACCAACAACCATGTCTGGAAAATACTCTGCTTAAAATAGAGCCTTAGTCACTAATGATTATGCAAATCTCCTTGAAACAATTCACTTGTGTTCGTCTTTTCTTGCTTTTTCAGACAACACAATGGAGCCTTTGTTTAAAATGTTGTGCAACAGAGGAAAAAACAAATACCAGGAACTTTATTTGTTGTGAAGCTGATGCGAAGCGCCTTGGTAATTTAAAGTGAAAAACTTTGAGTTACGACCAAAATAACTTGGACTCATCACTCAGGTTGCTGCTTTTGTTGACTTTGAAGACATAAACATTAAAACAGTTGCTGTTTTTTTATATGTGTGGTTCTGTCTTTGTTTCAGAATTGCCCTCATCCATCACAGACGCTGATCACGGCTCCTGGATGAGCTGAAGCTGACAGTCTGCATGCTGCCTGCTCATCACTCGTCCTTCGCAGCTTCAGAATGTGTTTGGGATCACAGGGTTATTAAACTGTAATAGCTGCCTTTTTGAGAAGCCCAGCGGGATTTACTCCTGAGTCAACATGCCAGAACCCATTTCCTCCTCACTCACAGCTGCCTCTCAACACTCGATTGCAACTGCAGAAACACTGGATGAAACTTGTGTAGATTGAGAAAACCCTGGAAGTGACCCTGCATAATGTTCTGGCTACACTTGGGGAACTGCGCCAGTAAATGTCTGTTTTAAACCAAGTTATTCAACCAAAACATGATGGGGAGATAAACACAATGTAAACCATTTGAAGGCGGTTTAACGTGAAAATGCAATTTAAGTAAACAAAAAAATTGTTTTGGTTTTAACTCAGAAATTAAAGTTCATGAAGTTGATTTAACAATAAAACACAAGTTGTTTAAACTTTGTTTTTTAACTTCATTAATCTTGAAATTGTGAGTTTTAACTTAAAGCTGCAATTTAAACCAAATAATTATTTCACAAGATGCAAGAAAAAAATAGTTAAAGAGCCACATTTCTCTGTTATTTAACTCACAATATCAAGTTAAAAATAAATACTTATTTTACTTTAGAATAATTTAAATTCTTATTTCAAACTGCAGGAACAAAGTTTCTGATCTGATGATGAATTTTATTAAACATCCCAATGAATTGAGCTCAGAAACATTCAGTGTGAACAGGACATTATCCTCAAGCTTTGCTAACTGAGAATTGCATTAAAATGAACATTTGCATTAATAAAACACAAGAGTCAGATCAATGTGACGCACTGGAGACAAAAACATGCCGCTAAGCATTCTGGGAAATAGCTCCCACTCCTGTCTTTTTCCTCTTTCAGTTTTTTAAGTGCTAACCTAAAAACTCCAGTTTATTAAACTCTTGGAGGTTTGACTGAATTAATAAAACTTAACACAACTTACTATTGTAAGTTTATCTTTCACAAACTCACATTTAGGTTCAAAATCTAAAACTCGATAAATTAATTTGACTAAAAGAGGAAAAGATAGTAAACACAACTAAATGCAGCTCAAATATATTCAAACTTTTGCACTCAATACTAGTTTTAAACATGTTTAAAGAGTTTTATTACCATTCAGTGGTGGGAAAAACTTTATTTACATTACAGTGATATTTGTTTTAAGTGGACATAAAGCCATCAGAGCCAGAACTTCACAGCACAATTAGAAATATTTCGGTCTTGACTTGATGTGAGCTGATTGCAGATGCTCCTTCGTCTCGGTGAGTTTTAACGGGTTTGAAGTCGTTCGGCTCTCAGACGATAAACATCGGAATGTTTTGTGCCATTGATTCTCGTCTAAAGATAGCGACTCACATGGCAAACACAAGACATGGCAAGCCCAGGCCGTAAACCTGTAAAGTGCGTGGTTCTGGAAATTGGTGGCCAAGAAAATTAGAGCAGAGGGGTCCAGATAGAGGGGCTGGCTGGAGGCCGATCAGGCCGTGTGATTGAGGCTGAAAGGCAGCAGTAATGGCGGCGGGTCAGAGACAAAAGGTCCACTCAATAGTGCTCTTTTGCTTTACGCCTCATACTCACGCGCACTGCCCTTCGATTGCTTATTGAATTACAACTAATCACTCAATTAAAGTCACATGGAGGAGGAACGCACATTGTCTGAACCGGGCCGCTGGATGCCGGATAACGGGCGCTGTGTTGTTCCTCGTGGGAAGTTTCAAAACAAGATGTCTGAAGCGTTTGCGCTATGACCGAGGCCGGAGTCGTTGGGAAAGCACCGTCATGAAACCGGATCAAATGCCATCATTTCTCCTTCCTATTCAGGCGAGATAATGCTGATGAGTGATGCATTCAGGGAACTGCCACCATTTTAACAAGCCAAGGGTTTTCTCAAAAAACATAGCAAAACACGAGAAAAGGGGCAAAGGTCACGTGCAATGACCTGACCACTGGGTAACACTTTATATGAAGGGGTGTTGATCAGACGGACAGGATGCTGTCATTAACACAACACCTGGTATGTTTATGACAGGTGTTATAATCACCTGTGTCATTCCGTAAATAGTGCAACGTTTAATGTAAAGTTGCATTAAAAATCCATTAAAAGTTTAAATATTTACCAAATGAACGACCATTCATGCTTACGACTATTATGTCAGGTTTATGCACTTCAAATAAAGTTTTACCAAAAACATCTTGGGATTTTCTGTAAATCATTTGAGCTGCATTTAGTTGTGTTTACTATCTTCTACGCTTTAAGTCAAATAAATTTTAATAAGTTTTAGATTTTGAACCTAAATGTGAGTTTGTGAAAGATAAACTTACAGCAGTAAGTTGTGTTAACTTTTATTTTAATTCAGTCAAACCTCCAAGAGTTTAATAAACTGGAGTTTTTAGGTTAGCACTTAAAAAACTGAAAGAGGAGAAAGACAGGAGTGGGAACTATTTCCCAGAATGCTTAGCGGCTTGTTTTTGTCTCCTGAGATGGAAGTGCGTCACATTGATCTGACTCTTGTGTTTTATTAATGCAAATGTTCATTTTAATGCAATTCTCAGTTAGCAAAGCTTGAGGATAATGTCCTGTTCACACTGAATGTTTCTGAGCTCAATTCATTGGGATGTTTAATAAAATTCATCATCAGATCAGAAACTTTGTTCCTGCAGTTTGAAACAAGAGTTTAAATTATTCTAAAGTAAAATAAGTATTTATTTTAACTTGATATTGTGAGTTAAATAACAGAGAAATGTGGCTCTTTAACTATTTTTGTTCTTGCATATTGTGAAATAATTATTTTGGTTTAAATTGCAGCATTAAGTTAAAACAATGTTTAGTCAACTTGTCTCTGGATGTTAAATCAGCTTCATGAACTTTAATTTCTGATTTAAAACCAAAACAATTTGACTTAAATTGCATTTTAAATGCAGCAGGTGGACTTTCATTTTCAATTTAAAACACTTTCACATGTTTTACAGTGTACAGTTATCGTCCAATCTCAGTGATTTCTCCACAAATACGGAGGAAGTTTTGAATTTCCAGGTATTCGTGCCATAATGCCAATATGTCAGATCTATATTCTGACATATTGACATTGCATTTACACGTTACTGACACCGAGCTCAATAAAAAACAACTGAACAAATTTCCATCTTCCAAAATATTTCTGTACAGTACAAAACATTTTTGAATATATCAAAGAATTTTGAACTAATCAAAGTCTTCAGAGGAACTCAAGTGTATAAAGGCACTGACAAAATTCCCCAGAGAAAAGCTTACAAACAGGTAAGTGTTTGTTTTAACACAATAAAATGCTCATCTCACATCACGGTTTAAATGCACTTTAAAAGAACTGAGTGTTTGGAGAAAAGACTTTGAAACGTGTGTCTTCTTGCTGAGTCCATAAAGTCAGACTGCAAAGTTTTGGCTCTTGGAAAAAAAAGCCCACAGATTTAGAAGAAGAAACCACTGCATTGCAAAGCGGCACACACTGGTCCCTTCTGGTCAGTAAACTTGTTATTGCATTTGTAAAACACTGAGCACTAACAACTTCTGCAGCTTTCTTTGAACATCAGCTTTAAAACATTCAAACAGAAAATGTTAGGTACACAACAAAAATTATTTTTCTGTTTTCTTTCAATGTCATAGTTAATAGGATTTGGTTAAATAGAGCTCTTTTCTTCTTGTTGTGTAAAATATACACTGTAGTTCAATAAAAACACATCTTTAGTTTGCTGAGAAAGTGAAGAAGGAAAAAAAATTAAAGGTTGGTCACCTGCACTTTAATTCACTTCAAGGTGAATCAACTTTTGCAAATGCGAACCACTGTTTTATTTTTAATGCTGACTGATTTGGTATTTAGGAAAAGAGCAATTTGTTCATTTATTTTCCCGACATTTCAGACAAACTGTATGGAGAAGCTGTTTCCCTGCACGTCCCATCTCGGCTAAAGCGTCTCAAGACCGAAACCTAACTGACTGGACGGTTCTGCACCACAACGCATTAAAGATCTGCTGTTGTCATAGCAACCTTCCAGACCTCTCAGGTGTTCTGGTTCTGCTCTTCATCCAGAACCAGAACCAAACCAGGAGAAGCAGCATTCAGCCTCTATGCACCACAAATCTGGAACAGACTTCCAGAAAACTGCAAAACGGCCGAAACACTGAGAGCATTTAAATCCAGACTAAAATCAGCTTTTGAAACAGAATCAATGAAACATTAACCAACATATTTGATGTGTGGTGATGATTTTATAACTTTTTATTTTTGTGTTTTTATGATGTAAAGCAACTTGAAGTGTCGTGTTGCTGAATTGATTGATTGATTAATTGATTGATTGATGGTGCTGAAATTGTACCTGATCTCTTGTTTTCTGATTAACCATGCTGCTGCCAGTATTCAAATAAATAAAAAAAAAAACCCACTTCATTCATCCCAAAGGGAAATTAAATGCTGTTAATTAAAATTCTCCAAAGGGTTACAGCAGATAGACGTTGCAGGTCAGAGATGCAGAACATCTTCTCTCACTCAGGTCAGCATTTGCTGACGCTGTTCCAAAATTAAACATATCTCATCATGAAAACTGCATTTAATGAGCTGTTCCTCACATGCATTTATGACAGCAGCACAAAAACAATCCATGTTTGTTTGTTCTGGGTCTGTGCTTTCATTTGTGTCCAATTGGATCAATGATTGTCGCTGGCATGGTTTGCATACAAATTATAGTCCACTTGCAATAAAGAACATTGTAAAAGTAAACCGCACTAAACAAACAAACAAACAAAGTCAGTTTTGGTGGAGACCAGTTTTGGTCTCAGTGAGTCAGGAATCACTGAACTGAGAGTGTTTGAGTCGAGCGGAAGTGTGGCCACAAATCTGTCACCTGGAGGTGGAAAGTTGCTAGAATGGTGATAAAAGTGCAAAGCCTGCGACCTGCAGTGAGCTGACGAGCCTTTACAATCCTAAAGCACTAAAATACATTTTAAAAGATTGAAAACAAGAATGTTGGGTCTCCAACAAAGAGTCGAAACTAAAAACTTTGAGCTTCAGTTGCACGACAGTGGATAAAGATGTGGCTCTGCTGTCCACCTGGACAAATAGATAAATAGATAAATTTGAAAATGCGCAGTTCCACCTGATGTTTGCTAGTTGCTGCTGGCTAGTCTGTAGGAGCTGAGGAAGGCGGCCGACGCCCCGAATGGGAGATTCAAGGATTTCTCAGTCATTCATGAAAGAATCAAAGCAACACTCCAGGTATGTTTTTGATGAAGGAATAACATAAAACTTAAAAAAGTTGATTTTATATAACACTGCCCCCTTTAAAAAAAAGGATCGTTTATAAGAAATCTATTTTAAATAGTTATAATAAAGAAAAACTGAATTGAGATAATGCATATCATACCTAACTACTATCTTTTCCAGATGGACGGTTGATGAAACAGGATTTCCTTTGTGCTGCAACATAAACAATCCAAAGATGATTGAATAAAAAATACTTTTGAAAAGTCTTGGTACGTATGATGATTTAAAGATTTGTCCTGTGCTTTTTTTTTTTTTTTGCGTTTCCTGTTGTAGCTTTTCCTCGTCTTTTCTCAGTACGCGCCCTCAGTTTCAACTCTGACACAAACCCGATTAACTGTTCTTACAGATCTATAATTTCTCTTCAGCTTCACAGCCCTCTAAGGCAGGAGCAAATAATCAAAGCAGCATGACAGACAATGCTCAGGCGTTGTTTGAGGTGGCAGCGACCGGATGCATCGTTATAGAGAAGGTGACACGGGCCGGGCTGTGGACTAACACTGAGCTGTGGTGGTTCTGCAGGGTTACAGGGACTCCACGTCTCTGCAGCTGTTTAAAAAGAGGACAAGGCAGCTGTTCAGCAAGTGTCCTCTGGAATTAAGAGCGTGGAGCATGACTCCGATTAGCTGCCATGTGAAAGAGACTCTTTCTTGTCTCAGTAAGAACATTCCCCTCAATTAAGAGGATGTGTAGCGCTCTGTTTGTCTCCTGCAGGCGACCTTGTCTGACTACCTGGGAGTTTGAGATGAACAACCAGCACACTGTAAAACAATTGAGCTGCATTTAGTTGTGTTTACTATCTTCTACTCTTTAAGTCAAATTAATTTGTCCAGTTTTAGATTTAGAACCTAAATGTGAGTTTGTGAAAGATAAACTTACAGAAGTAAGTTGTGTTAACTTTTATTAATTCAGTCAAACCTCCAAGAGTTTAATAAAGTTTTTAGGTTAGCACTTAAAAAACTGAAAGAGGAGAAAGACAGGAGTGGGAACCATTTCCCAGAATGCTTAGCGGCATGTTTTTGTCTCCTGAGATGGAAGTGCGTCACATTGATCTGACTCTTGTGTTTTATTAATGCAAATGTTCATTTTAATGCAATTCTCAGTTAGCAAAGCTTGAGGATAATGTCCTGTTCACACTGAATGTTTCTGAGCTCAATTCATTGGGATGTTTAATAAAATTCATCATCAGATCAGAAATTTTGTTCCTGCAGTTCGAAACAAGAATTTAAATTATTCTAAAGTAAAATAAGTATTTATTTTAACTTGATATTGTGAGTAAAATAACAGAGAAATGTGGCTCTTTAACTATTATTTTCTTGCATATTGTGAAATAATTAATTGGTTTAAATTGCAACATTAAGTTAAAACTCACAATTCAAGATTAAGAAGTTAAAAAACAATGTTTAGATGTCTCTTGTCTCTTGTTAAATTAACTTCATGAACTTTAATTTCTGTGTTGAAACCAAAACAATTTTCTTGTTGACTTAAATTGCATTTTCCAGGCAGTTAAACCGCCTTCAAATGTTTTACAGTACATGCACTGCAAAAAACACAACATCTTATCAAGTATTATTGGTCTAATATAGTATATGTATCTTAGGACAATTGAAGTAACACAAGCTAACTTAAACATAACTTTTCATTAAGATATGGCCGCTTGTTTTAAGTAAATAAATACCTAAATATTAAGGAATTACTTACTTGAAACAATCCTCTGTATCGTGCTAAAAAGTCACTTTTAAGTTTGCTTTATTTGAAGTTTACTAAGACATTTGCACTAGAAGCAAAACCAAAAGTACCTGGTAAGTCTTTGTGTTTTTGCAGTGTTCGGTGCATGGGGTCAAACCACATAATGCCAATTTTAAGTGTTACCATTTTTTTATTACTATTGCCAAGAAACGGCAAGTAGAAAACTAAAAGTGCTTTTTAATGGAAGAAGTAAAATTTTTCCACGGAATAAATGTTTACTGGGGAAATTCTGCTTAAAATATGAGAGGAGCGGGAAGCCATTGGCTCAGCAGGGGCGCCAACTGAGCAGAAAGGAACATCACTTCAGTAATCTCTTTTATGGTACGACCACAAAAGCCAATTCCGGATAAAGCCTCCCAGGATGCTCAGCTTTCCAAACACACCAGAAAGAAAACCAGAGAATATGAACAATGAAATGTCTTCCATAAGGTTTATTTCCACCACATGACATTACTGGTAATTTACACTGGAAAACAATGGAAAAATCAACTTTTGTCGAGAAGCTCTTTTAAGTAGCCAGCTTTGCATGTCTACTTTGTCACAAAAAGGCAAGTCACCCGCTGAGATGTGCAGGTTTTATGATTCCTGTGTCATTAACAAGGCATTTGTCCTTCACGCTGGTTTGGATTGAAACAGCTAAATTCTCGACTTACCTTCTTGGAGCCTATTATTTTCCCTCTTGTTTCCTGACACCAGCTTCCCTTTTTTCCCGGGTCTGTTTCCATTTTCTCTTCTTCTCCCCCAGGTTGAGTCACTACCAGCGTCAACACAACTCTATAACTTCATGGTTTTTAAAAGTTATCATCCACCTGGTGATCATTAATACTGACTTGCTACAAATCTGTTATTGTTACATTTTCTTAGCAAATAATATTTGTTTTCCACATTTTCAAATATGTATTTAAAAGCTTAATCTGTAAGATATTGATTCTAAATTTGTCTTTCAAATAAAACCACGGAACATCAAAAAAATAAGGTCTTTGTTTCTGCATTGCGATATGAGAACTACACTGTAAAACACTTGAAGGTCGTTTAAGTTGAGAACAAAAGCTGCCTGGAAAATGCAATTTAAGTCAACAAGAAAATTGTTTTGGTTTTGACTCAGAAATTAAAGTTTCTGAAGTTGATTTAACGACATGAGACGAGTTGTTTAAACATTGTTTTTGACTTCATTAATCTTGAATTATGAGTTTTAACTAAATGCTGCAATTTAAACCAAATAATTGACAATATGCAAGAACAAAAACATTTGTCTGTTATTTTACTCACAATATCAAGTGAAAATAAATACTTATTTTACTTTAGAATAATTTAAATTCTGAATTAATAAAAAGTTAACACAACTTACAGCTGTAAGTTTATCTTTCACAAACTCACATTTAGGTTCAAAATCTAAAACTGGATCAATTAAGTTGACTTAAAGAGGAAAAGACAGTAAACACAACTAAACACAGCTCAAATGTTTTACAGTGTACTTATGAAGTTACATCTTCTTCTGCTCTGATTGGCCGTTCAGTCCATCTTAGAGCACAGATTATTTCACCCAGAATAATAATTTCCAGCTTCTTCGGGTGTTTTATTCTGGGATTGAGTCAAACATTTTTCTCTGGTTCATTTCTTTGCTTTTCAACTTTTCAGAACCGTTTAAATATCTGAACAACCAAGACTTATGGACGTCCACAATCCTCTCCTTTTGACATGTCTCTGAATTTCTTTGTCATGTTTGAGGTTTTTCATCATTCAGTGTGGCTCCATTTATTATAAATATTAAAATTTAACCTCAAGAGCTTACGAACTACAACGCTTAAATTCTTAAAACCTGATAGTAATACACTTCTGAATTTGAAAAAGTATTTCAGAAATATTCCTCTCATTATTTTGATGTGAAGCAAACAGAAATTATTTGGTAATTGTAACTGAAAGAAAGGAAAATATTACAGGTTATTAGATGTAAACATCAAGTTTTAACTGTAGGTAAAACAGTGAATAACCTGAGTCCTTTCTAATTTTGTTTCCTGAACCAACAAACCGCCGCTCACTATTTTTGAACCGTTAAATCTACTCAACGATAATCTGATATCGTCAGAAGTTTTGAAGCAGAGCGAAGTTGTCTGTAAAGTTGCTGGTTGTGATAAGATCAGGTCAAGGTGAACTGATTGTGTTGCTTCTTGAACGTTGCTAATGATGAATGAGGAAGCATGAGGCGTTTCAGTTTGTCCCCCACTTTGCCCTCTTGATCAACTCTGCTCTAAACCAGCTCTCTATTGGATTAAACTGGGCCTGAGGGGGGGAGCGCGGGCAGCGGTAACCTGGACAGAGGGTAAAAACGGGGTCAACCAACTGTTTCAAGAGAAAGTGGAATTTGGGGCATCTGTGTTTGTTTGTAAGTAGGTATGTTTGGGCCTGAGTCCAACATCCTGAACAGCCTGAGGGGCAGGGCAGAGGTTAGTCATCGCAGACCCAGAGAGCTTCAGCTTTAGAAACGGCCCGCTGACTTTTATAGGTGAAACCTAGTCATGCACTGCAAAAACACAAAGTCTTACCAACTGTTTTAGATCTTAGTGAACTTGAAAAAAGAGAAAACTAACTTATAAGTAACTTTTCAGCAAGATATAGAGGCTTTTTTAGAGTCAATAAGTCCTTAAAATTTATTTTAGAAAGTATTTGTGCCAATAGCAGGTTGTTTCATTTATCCCATGTGTCAAACTTAAGGCCCGTGGGCCAAATGCGGCCCGCCGTAGCTTTTTGTGTGGGCTTCTAGATTCTACTCTAAACAATAAGTGTGCTAAAATATTATGTTTTCAATCAAATCAATGCAGTTTTTATCCGTTTGCTGCCATATTATATCAATCAGTCCCTCTGATTGGGAGTTTAAGGCGCAGTTGGTAGCACTGTTGCCTTGCAGCAAGAAGGTCCTGGGTTCGATTCCCAGCCTGGGATCTTTCTGCATGGAGTTTGCATGTTCTCCCTGTGCATGCTGGGTTCTCTCCGGGTTCTCCAGCTCCCTCCCATAGTCTCTGTGTTGCCCTGCCACAGGCTGGCAGCCTGTCCAGGTGACCCCGCCTCTCTCAGACCGCTCCGGACCCCACTGGGGACAAGCTGTTAGAAAATGGATGGATGGATGAATATTGGGAGTTTGTCGCAGATTTTTCTCCAAATTGTCAAAACCTTTCTTACTGCATCAGCCTTAATTAAAGTCAGATTATAGTCCATGATCTATTTAGCGATTAACCGTCATGAATAAACGCATATACGTCCAAATTAGTACCAGAAACACTTTAGTTTTTATCGCAAAAAAAATGACAAAAAGTGTCAGGAAATCCTGGAGGAAAAGATGTTCAATATTATTGTTTAAGTTTAAGAATTTATTGATATTTGATCAGTTTGGGTTTTATCAATACATTCTGGCCCTTTAAGATCATGATCTTGATTTGGTCCCAAAAAATTACAACATGGCAAAACATCTGAAATAATCTACCAGTGGAAAAAGCACTTTTTCATAAATATTAATGAATTATTTACTTGAAAAAAGCTCTTATCTCTTATCTTGCTAAATATAAATATATATATATCTTAGCACACTTGAAATAAGACTAACTAACTTAAAAGTCTTATTTCAGGTGTACTGAGATATTTGTACTAGAAACTAGACTAAAAGTAGTTGGTAAGACTTTGTGTTTTTGCAGTGCATGTGTTCAGTCTCGGGTTTTCACATGGGAAATAATTTCTCTCTCTTCTCTTTTCATGCACAGAGAAGATATGAGAACACAGAATGTAAAACTTTCCAGCTCACTGGAACATGGACATCCTGGTGCCTGTGCACGTGGAAAAGACATTACGATCTAAAACCGGACACACATGATTTTTCTGCAATATTAAACTCCGAGATGATCTTTGAAATGAAATGCCGAAAGCGGATCTGCAGATTTGACCAAAGTTTCAGACACAGGACACCGCAGCGCTCCAGGAGCTGCCCCCTGTGGCCCACCTCTGAAACTACGCGGGGGTGAAAGGTTACTGCTGTGACAGTGCCGGCTCATCTGAGGGTCTCTCTTCTACCCCAAAAGCAAAACACCCGAGGGCAGAATGTGGGGCTCGTCTGGCCACCCCAACCTGAATCCCCAGGATCCCGGCAGGGAGGCAGAGAGCCCAGGCTCAGGGCCCTCCTCCTGCTGCACAAATACAGACGAGGTCGTGGGTCATGCGGGGAGCTCACACAAGGCTTTCATCCCGTAGAAGCTCATTTCAGGGGAATGTGACTCTTTCTTCATCTAGATAGGAGTCCAGGCCGGACCCTGTGTGGCGGCGATGAACCCCGGATTGACAGACTTGTTCTCTCAGACGCGTTTGTTTTGCTTTGACCCTGCGCCTCTGTGCGCTCCACTTTGCGTGGACCAGACACTGCTGTGGGAAGATCAGGCCGGATCAAGCCACACATGGCATTCGGTTACAATCCAAACATTCGCCATCAGTGTATCAAAGAGGACGGCTGCAGCGTGAAAAGAGAACGCCGCAGCGTTTCTAGCTGATATCTTAGATATGAGGCGTCTAAGATAGAACAAAAATTACCAACAAGTAAACCAGTGAGTGTGGAGAGCCTGAGTGTTTTCTTAGCTTTATAACGTTGCATTATGGGTAATTTGGTAATCAAATTGCAGACAACCCATTTTACTTATGATGAAAGAAACATTTATCAGGATGTTCCTGCGAAAGATCAACATTTTTAAGTGGAAAAAAATGTCACTGAATTATTTTTACAAAATAAAAGTGTAGAGAATGCATCTTTGCTCAGCCCCCTTTTCTTTGATGCCCCTAAATAAAACAATAAAAGCCAATGCAACCAATTTCCTCTCGTAAGTCGAGTCCAGATGTTTTTAATTAAATTTTCTTTATAAATTATGTTTTTTTTAAATACATTGGTGAAAGGAATTAATGTTTTTAGAGTAAAAACCCACTTTAATGTGCCACAAAATAACAAATATCTTAAGACATTTAGCCTGATTGTAAAAAGGAATAACAAATTTGAGTTAAAAGTGCGTTTAAAACACCAAGAATGCCAAGTATTTCATATGTTCATAAATTAACTGTAATCCAGATGTTTGTAATTTAACTTTCTTCTAAATAAAGTTGTTCTGTGAAGTGAACACATAAATGAAAGGAAATAAAAAAAACACACATTAATACGTTATGAAATGGCATAATATATCTTAATACATTTATTTTTTGTGAAAAGAACAAGTTCTCGTTAAAAGTGCATTCATGTAGTGAAGCTACACCAAGGGTGTTAAATATTTAAAACATTCATATCTGCGCTATAATCCAGCGATTTGCAATTTAACTTTCTTCTTTTAGTTATAAACGCACATTAATTTGCACAATTTATGCTAATAAATGTGCACTTGTAGTAAAAGGGAGTTAAAAATGGATTTATGTGTCAAGTTTAACACAGTTGAATTAACTCTCCCAGTTTTGCTGCTTTACTACCAAATCACAGACTGAAACGTGCGGTGTGCATCTGTGTTCAGCCCCCTTTTCCCTGACTCCCCAAATAAAATCCAATGCAACCCATTTCCTTTCATACGTTAACCGCAGTGCAGCTGTTTGCAGCTTAATTACAAACATTTCACTTTCTGTGAAGTGAAAAAAAACTCAAACAGCACTGATAAAGTTATGAAGTATTTTTGAGTTTTGGTCAGAAGAGACCAAAACTGTTTGTTTTGGTTTTTGCAAACCCGTTGTGTGTGGAAAAGTTTCACGGTTGTTGGAAGATCTCCAGACATTTGCGTCTAGGAAACAGTTTTCTGCCAAACTCCCAATGGAAAACTTTGAGGTTTGAAACTGTAAAATGACAACATGTAGTAAAGTTCAAGGGGAAGTGATGTTGTTTCACAGCCAATGTATCGGCTTCTCTTATTATGTCAAAAGGACAGACGTGTAATTAGCTTCTCAGCTAAAAGTGTGAAAACTGACCATGTTTTTCAGCTGCTGGTAGCACTTAAAACAACCACATGGAAATGCAATAAGTGCTAGTTTTCAACTCAAAGCATTTGACTTGCATTAGGTTGGTCTTGAGTTTGAGTCCCTGTGTGAAAGCGGCCAGGACGCGAACAGCAGCTGGACTCTGAAATGTCAGAGAGCAAAGATTCCCAACATATTGTAAAAAAAAAGAAAAACAGAGCAACATAATAATGTAGAAACGTTTCTGATTGTATGTGAGACGTAAAAACTCAGTGTAATATAAAAATAATGTATAATTTTATTAGATGTGTTTGTTTACATGTCGCATATCTGCTTTATGTATAAGACAAAAGAGACTACATATATTTTATTAATGTAAAACATCTCCATGTTTGAAATTAAAGTCTAACAGAATGTGTTATTTTATTGCTTCATCCTTAATATGATTTTTCATAAATATAATCTGTCTTTTTATGTAAAGTAACAGCAGGAGGAACAGCAGCGGATGCTAATGGGGATGCTAATGAAAAACAATAAATTGTGCATAACTTATTCCAGAACTTG
This sequence comes from Poeciliopsis gracilis, assembly GCA_911649635.1. Classification (NCBI taxonomy): domain Eukaryota; kingdom Metazoa; phylum Chordata; class Actinopteri; order Cyprinodontiformes; family Poeciliidae; genus Poeciliopsis; species Poeciliopsis gracilis. The sequence continues at coordinate 1,125,689 of CAJVRI010000506.1, forward strand.
CTCAAGTTGCTCATTCAAAACTGAAACTTAAGAAAAGATGGACTTACAATGGAAAAACAAACGATTAAAGATAAAATAAATGTACCAGAAAATGTTTAAGATGCGCAGAGGGATAGAAAACCTGGAGGATAAAAATCAGACTTAATCGTAAAATGAAAAAAATTTGTGAAAGGAAAGAGCAGATCCACTGAAGCAGCTGTAAAGGTGATGCAGTAAAGAGTCGCCTGACGCAGCTGCAGCTGATCGCAGAGGGAAACCTGAACCAGAGCGAGGATGCCGCTGATTTTTTTTGTTTAAAAATCATTTTGAATTCATCTTTAAGTTGCCAAAACAGGTGTTTCATTCTTTCATGCATGTTTGAGAAATCCTTTAATCTCCATGGCAACCATTCAGGTGTGCAAAACACCTGGTTGGACCTAGCCCCGCCTCACAGAGAACCCAGACCTCGTGACTCACCCGTTCAGCTCCTTCAGACTAGCCAGCAGCAATTAGCAGACACCTGGTGGAACTGAGAATCTGCAAATCTCATTACAGGAGCTACTACTCAGAGAAACCCTGGTAAAAATGTTGTTAAAGGGTTAAAAGAGAAGCCATGTTGAGATGACTTCCTGAAGGCGGAGTTTCAGAAAGAGCTGGAGTTTCTTAAAGAGACAGAGGCCCAATTTTAAGGAGCTAAATCACAAAGTCAAATTTCTGTATACAGCATTTTTTTATTATTATTATTATAAAAATGAAGATGATATAGTTACTTGATTGTGCTATAAAATGGCATCATGTGTCTGTCTGGGAAACATGCGATACTGCCCCTTTAAGAGCTACTTTCAGTTACTTTATCACAAAAAAATCTATTTAAAATACAAAAAAGTTAAACATTGAATGAAATACTTTTGCAAGACACTGAATGTAAATAAAACCAGGGAGTTTACTGCGTGAAAACTATGAATTAAAGCTTCTTTTGCCTCAAAATGACAACATAAAAGCTGATAAAATTTTGCTTTTCTTCTTTGTAAATGTATAAAACCATCGCACTTTATGTTTATTAAGTGATCAGTTAATGCATTCTTCATTTCAGCTCCTGATGATAATATAGTAACTTTTTTCTATAGTTTTAAATTACCAAAGCACAAACTGACAAATAGGAAACAAAACTTACTTTTTACCCTTATTAAACTATTGCTAGACCAACATAATAATGTTTTAATACCATTTTTAAACAATATTCTGATTACTTTTAGATAATACTTCCACATACAACATTTTTAAAAAGAACTATATCAGTACAATGGTTATTAATTTACTCTGTTTAATCAGTTAGTGTTTGGTTTTGGTTTTATATTTGCACCTTTCATGCTTTGAGCTCCACAAATTACAGGTTTGAAAACACTAAAATGAAGAAAAACTGTTAAAATGTGACGTTAAATTAACTTAATCTGCAACCAAAGACATTTCAATGGCATTAATGAGCTTTAATAAGCCAATTTTACTTTATAAAAATAAACAACAGTCCATAAAACTAGTACTAGAATTAGAGAAATGTTGATTTTAAATGACTTAAAATGACATCAACAAGCTGCAGTAGGAGAGGGATAGAAACAGTTTCTTTACGCTGGTGAAGAGCATCAGCTTCATGCGTCTGCATTCTGCTGCATCAGTGAACGTTTGTTTCTCTCTCCTGGGTCCAGATAAAGAGTGGAGGGCTGACGGCAGCACAGCGTCCCTTCTGTCTGCTCCTCTTGGTTCTGTTTATTGAATTAAACATCAGTACAACCACTGCCTCTTTCCTTTCTTTTCCTGCTCTCCCCTCATCGCTGCTTAATTTGATCAGAGAATCTGCTGATGCAGTGTGTGCCCCACTCATGTGAAAGTCATTTAAACCTACGCAATAAAAAGACAGAAAATAAATCCGGTCTCCCTTTCACTCTCCAAGCCACGCAGAGGACGTCACAGCGCTGCTCTGTGGGAGCAACGTACCTGCCGAAAAACTCAGCAGCCTCGAGTCTGAGCTCCTCCGCCGACGCAGAACAATGTGAGCTTCGTTGTGAGTCACTTTAACGAAAAGGTGAAGAAAGGCGACGTGTTGAGAACATGAGAAACATCAGCAACCTGCATGCGACCTGAAAACGTTTCAGAAGACAAACTATTCCTGCGGCTTAAAGTTATTCTGATGAGAAAACAAAGAGGATTTTTCTGGTTTTGGAAAAGCTCTGCTGCCCCTCCTCCACCTGTTGCTGAACAGCGAGCTGAACGTTTTCCTGAAGACAAAACACCCATCAGTCCTCTTTAACATAACCAAACGACAGCTGAAAACTTAGGAGCTTAATATATTGAATGAGGCCTAATTGTGTGTATGGAAGAGGATAAGGGCCACGAAAAAACTAAAAATAAATAAAAATCTGAGTTCTTTCTCAGAATCCTAAGAATTCTGAGAAATTCTGAATTCTGATTTCAGAATTATGAGCAAACAAAGAACCAGAGTTACGACTTTTATTTCTAAATTCTGACTTTTTCTTTAAACTTTAATCCAAAGTGAGAACTCTGATTAGAAAAAGTTAGTTTTTGTTTTCAGTGGCCCTAATATTCTTCCGTAACTTTGCCTTGGTGCAAAGCATCGTTTCCTGTCATTCTTGTTATTCCTGGATTTAACGATGCAAACATGAACAATATAAACAAAATCTGTGTCTGAATTTGAAACCATCCTACCTGAAACATCTAGAGTCTTTAGTCTGATTCTAGATGTACATTGTTGGTGATTCTGGCTTGTTTTGCATTTCCATTGTTCTATTATTAGAGGATCAATATTTTTAAGAGATTTTGAAGCTGATGCTTTTTGGAGATTAGCTCAACAAGTGAACCTTTCTTGTGGTGCTGGAGGGCACACTCACTCCATCTTTATTAGATTATTGAACAAATTACTGCAATCATGAAGTGAGAAGATAAGGGAAGGAACTGCTGTATGTTACTGTTTAAAACCTACGTAAATCCACTTTTACCTCACGTTATCTATTCTGCAAAGCCTTCACAATCCAACATTTGAAATGTTGGGTGTGTTGTTTTTTTTTTATGAAACAATTAGATAAGAATGAAAAATCAGCCCTGATTTAGACTCTGGCTTCAATCTGAGAGCAGATGTAATCTTCAGCTGTGACATTTCAGGCCAGTAACTGGATCATCTCAGCTGCTTTATGAATCCTTCACTGTCCTTCCCATCCTTATCCGAGCGAGCACAGAGAAACTCCACGTTCAGATCTCCGCCATGATCAAGTTTTTGCTGAGTTGTTCTCAGAGCAGAGAGCTTCAGCAGCCTTCAGTGTTTACATGAAGCCTCTCAGCTGCTCATGTTTCCAGCTGGAAGTGAGGCAGAGCTGCAGCCCGTCTGACAGCTGAGCCTCGGCCTGTGGCAGCCGGTGGCTCACATCAACATGAAGGCAGGCAGACATTTTATTTATGGGGAGACATTTCGCCCCTGTTTACTTTAGCTGCGTAAAAAGCTTTTTCTGTCCGGCTTCCTAATCGGGACGCGACATCAGCTGAAACTGTTGCACAGGTTTAGAAAGAAAGAGGAGAAATAACATCTTTTTTTCTTTCTTTTAATTTTTATTTCAACCTACACTAACAAAAAATAAAATAAGACAAAAATTAATATATATTTTTTTATTCAATACGATAAAATAATAATAATAATAATAATAATAATAATAATAATAATAATAATAATAATAATAATAATAATAATAGTTCTCTACTTTATGGTAAAATGTGGTGCAATAATTTTAAGATAAAATTCTTATTTATACGGTTCAATTTTATTGGAATGTATACAATAAAATCCTGGAATTTTATCGTGTATGTATCGTTTAAGTACGATAATATTGTGGCTGCGGGGATTTTACCGCAAGTCAGAGAAGGTTTTTTGTTTGTTTGGTTTTTTTTTTGTTTTTGTTTTTTTTGCACAGTGCAACATTTAAATCAACTTAAAATGCATTCAAACATAAGTGAAAAAAATATATATTTAGAAATCAAAGACATTTAATTTAGGTGAGGAAACGACCAAACATGCAGAAAACTCACAAATAAATTAATAATATTCATTATTGTAAGCTCAAGATTTTTAAGTGCAAGCAAATTATAACGAGATGATTAAAACAACGAATGAAAATCAGGAAAAAATGACTCATTTTAGGTCTTTTCGATTTATTAAAATAAACGAGTGGCTCTGTGAACGTTGAGAAGCTGAAGTAAATTTAATAACGCCTTGTTAGAGATGCGCAATCCAGAAAATATCAGCTGGTTGAAGGAGGATCCATCGATCCTGTGGGGGAGAGTCTGAATCAGTGTTCACTTCTTGGAGAAAAGGGCAGAGGGGGATCGGGTTAGGAAGGTCTGTGTGCGTAAAACTGCCAGAAAGAAACGGTTAATAATAATAATAATAATAATATGTGGGGAAACGTCACAAGCAGTGACTCAACAACCCGCGTCCTAATTAACGCGCTAATTATGGAAATTCACTTCAGTTCAGTCTTTATTTTTAGGAGAGTCAAGTCCATAAATTCAGAAAAAGGACCAAAAGTGCAGCAAAATCATAAATTAATTTAAAAAATGTATTGAATCATAATTTATATGGAATCTATAAGCGCACTGATTATATTCATTAAAAAAAAACATGATGAAAATATGAACCCAGAATATCATAGTGAGATCTTAGAGAATGAATAATATAGTTTTAAGAGACGTAAGAGGGAAAATTATTTTAATTTACGCACATTTATTTGGATGAACGACCTCAACAACTACTAATTATTATTATTATTATTATTATTATTATTATTATTATTATTATTATTATTATTATTATTATAGATTCGTGTTGTTAAAGCTTGCAGGAGCGCCTCTCCTGCCTGCAGGGAAGCTGTTGACGCGTCCATGAGGCCCATCTTGTTCTCCCGCTGTTTAATGTTAGAAAAACAAAACTGCGCAAATTTCTCCCGCTGCGTCTTTTGGTCAACTTGCGACAGCGCAAACTGATGTTTGTTGTTTTAACAGTAAAATGTTTGCAGCAGTTTTGTATGTTTTACAGTTTAAACAATGTTTGTGCCACAAACTGTATTGTGAGCAGTTCTGTGTTAATCTACACTTATATTCACATTTTATTCACGTTTTAATCACATTAACAGGAATAAAAAAACAGCTGTTATGAAATGAAATATGTTCCTAATTAAGTGGAATATTTCTAAGTTAACTTTTCTTAAAGGTTAAAGTAATTTTTTAGCGCAATAATAGAAGTTTGCACAAATAACTGGTGTTTTTTTTTTTTTTATACAATAAAAGTCTTTATTCAGCTTAATGTAAAGATGTAAACAGTTGGTGACTGCTGCCAGTGTGTTGCAGTTATTTTAACAATAAAGGGTTTACAATGCAGGCGGTTTATGGGCGACCAAAATAGATGTTAATGACTTATTATTGATTCCATGTTGAGTGAAAACTGAGACGCTTCTCCTGTTGCTCACTGCATCTAGTGCAGCCATTTTATTCCTCACTGTCGCAGTTTTGCAAATGAAAACAATTATGGGTAAATCTTTCACATTTGTTGTGACTTAAATGAAGTAGTTAAGTCAAAATGTGTGACGTATTTAAATATCTGCACACGCATAAACATTAAAAAAAAGAAAGTCAGAGGTTGTGGAGGTTCCTGCGCCGCGGCGCAGGAATCAAAGCTGTTTTATTCGTTTTCTAATTACATTAATGTCATGTGTTGCGTCTCCCGCGTGTTTACCAAAAAAGCCTCCCCCCCCCCTCCGGAGCCTGACCTCCCATCCCTACTGGCTGCATAATAACGCATCAGGCGGGCTGCGGGTCGGTTCGGGCCTCATTCAGACCCGCCTGCAGGTCGGAGCGCTGCGCTGCGTCCGGGCTACCGCATGCGGCGGAATCCGCTTCAGCTTCAGCGTTTCTCCTTCTCTCACCCTCCTTCCCCTGCACCCCCATCATCCAGCCGACAAACCTTCAGGGAGCTTTTAGCATTTGTTCGGTCTGAGGTCTCTGGAAAACATCTGATTCGCTTTTTTTCTAACCAGTCCCAGATGCGCCATGCAGCGTGAGAGTGAGCGCGTCTGAGCGCGTCAGTGTGAGTTTTGTCAGCGCATGAGAATTAGGAGAGAAGATCTGCAGGGGAGGGCAAGAGAAGAAGAGAAAGGAGGAAGAAGAAGAAGAAGAAGAAGAAGCGTCTGGACTTGTTTCTCCCCCCTGACTGTAACCTTTTCGGTATGAACGCAGATACGTGCGTCTCATACTGCGACATGACATCCATGGACTCTTATTACAGCGCGTCTCCTGCGCAGAGCAGAGACCACCAGGCGAATCCTTTCAGGACTTTCCAGACCACCGAAACCAAATACAGCCCCACGTTCATTCCGGGTAAAGGCTCCCGGAGCCCCTTCCAGACAGAGTGCCAGTCACTGGACGGAGCCGAGGAGAGCAACTTTAACAAATACCAGCTCTTCATGCAGCGGCCGAGCTGCAAGACTCCACCCGAAGGCGGCAAGCTGCACCCGGACAGCGGACACAACGGGACGCTCATCTCCTGCTACGGTGGGTTCGCTTCACATTTGCACTAAACACAGCAGCGATGATGGCAGGTGAACTGATTCGTGATGAGAAACTCACCTGGGCCTCTGCAGGGGAGGCTTTAGTCGGTCTGTTTGGGTCGGAAACTCCTCCTGCGGTTATGGAGGAAAATCATTTTGCGCTGTTCTCTGATTTTATTGCGCTGTTGCATAAAATATGTGCACAAATGCACGCAGGATATCAAGTGAAACTTAACCATTTAAGGAGATTTTTTTTTGTTGTTTTATTCGGGCCATGTTTCTATTATTCCTATGCGTGTTGCGTTCACTGACTCTGATTTTCATTTTAGTGGTTTTTGGTTCTTTTTTCTGTTGCAAAGCAGCAGTTCGTTAAATAAAATGGAATAAAAAGTTTATAATAAAACAAGAGTAATAATTATCATAATAATAACAGTTGGTTAACTACAGCTTGGTTTTATTGCCTTTAAATTTTACTGACACATTGTGTGGATTATCGTTAACAAACCAATAAAATGTAAAAAAATAAAGAAATAAGACATATGGACTAATTCATTTGCTACCCTAGCATTTTTTCTAATTATGTAAAAATCCCCAAATGGAATTAACTTGGTAAGATAATATAGATATTAAATAGGAAGAGCCTTTATAATTGTAAATTGAGATGAAATATAAAAAAATATGGGCAGGGATTTATTACAAGGAGCTTCGCAGGCCAAAAGAGAGGTCGATTTATGGGCCGTAAAAGTCCCAGATGATCAGTTAACAGGCTTCCTACCAACTATAAAATATTAGTTTCTGACTTGTTTTGTTCTAAGAAAGTTACGTTTAAAAATAAATCTTTAAACTGCTGATTCTGCTTCCAAAAGCCGAGCAAAGACAACGACCCCTCTGTGCGTGAAATCACATTTAAACCGATCTGTGTTTTTATTTGCAGAAGCATTTTTAAAACCCACATTATGAGAGGAGATGTGCTCTAGATATTTACAGTTCGTCATTCATTCAGCCATAGACTGGATGGCGCCTTTAGATCTTAATTAAACTCCAGATGTTCATCGTGATGCTGCAGCAGGACATTATTAAATTGCAGTTATCAAAGCACTAAAAACAACAACAACAAAAAAAACAAAACAAAACATGGGGAATAAATAAACACCTAAGCTTCATTTATTTTATTTACTTATTTTTGTTGTGTTGCTACTTTTCTTTTAGAAACCTGGCGGCTCCCTGCAGTCTGCAGCCGCTCTCAGCCAGACGCGCTTTTCCTTTCTTCCTTTTTTTTTAACATAGTTTGCCAGAATGAAGCCCAATCCACTCCTCTCTCCTTCCCCATAAGAAACAACCAGATCCCGTCTCGGTTTCGGCCCGACCTGTCTCTTCTCCAGCCTGCAGGACCCCAGCCTGCCTGCCTGCCTGCCTGCCTGCCTGCGCGCAACGCGAGTACATTTGGCAAGTGCATTGACAGGCTCGTTTAAACGCCGCCATTAAAACCCAACGCGCGTCCCCAGAGGACGAGCTGTGCAATGTTATTATTGAAAATGTTGCAGCCAGATGAAGGCGTCGCGGCTCTGGGGAGGATGCTTCGGGGCGCTTGCCAAAGCCTCAGGCGTCAACAGGGTTGTGCTGTTATGTGTGGTCCTCCACGGGAGATATATTACCCAACGCTGCCTGGTGCTTTATCTGCGACTAAAGTCCCGTCATGATGCGCTGAGGGGAGTTGACTGCTGGGATGGAGATCCAGACGGGTTGCGTCTGCGATTTCACATTAAAAACACATCAAATAAAACAACACAAACATTTAGAGAATCTATCAAGATTCTGATTGGGCATATAGGCTGTGGGAGAATATTTGCAGCATTTACATTGTTGATAATGCTGAAGCATTTAAAATAGATTCATGTTTCTCTAACTGTTTTTGCAAACAAAAATGTGGAAAGTGCGAAATGTCAATAATGCATTCAGCCCCCCTTTACTCAGACACCCTAACATGAAATCCTAAATACATTTCATTCAGAAATTGCAGAGTTAGTTTTAAGAGTCGTCTTGCTCGGCGAGTGTTATTTATAGAGGTGGGCTTGGTAACTCTGGAGGAGCTGCAGAGATCCTCAATCATCTTGTCAGGAAAACTAAAAGCTTCATTTGTTGCTCACATGTTACGCAGAGAGCTGAGATTCACAATCCCAGCATATCCGATATGCCGATGTCCTGAAATTGGCCGATAACCGATACAAATACCGATGTTTATCGGAAGCTTGTGGGATGGACTGCTGGTGGTTAGCTGCTCTCTCTCTTTTCCGTTTGGCCACCTTGAACTCATCGTAACGTAGGTTCCTGAGATGAATAATTAGGTTCGACATGTTGGAGCTCTTTGTTGCCTCGCATCACTGATGCTGAGCTGTCATTGCAAATAGCAGCTCTGCTATCAGTTTCCGACACTTTGAAAAACGTCCACATCATTGACATTTCCACTTGGTCCTGCTCTCCCGCTGTCATGACGTTGAGCTATGCTGCAGGCGTCATTGTTATATAAAAACATCTTTTATTATCGGTTATTTTGAAGGAATGTTTGATATTACATTTTACAGCTATCGACCGATACCGATACAATACCGATAATATTGTGCATCCCCAGCAGAAAGCTCAGTAAACACACTAAATAAGATCAATTTGACCTGTTTGGCTGCCACTACCTACATACAAAAAAAAATATCTTCCTATTCATGTGCAACTTTTCTAATCCATCACATAAAATGCACTTTTGTGGATGTAATGTGACGGAGTGAGGAAAAAGATGAATATTTTTGCAAGCTGTTTCTGGACGACCAGGCCGGTGGGGGAAGTTCCTTTAAAAGGACGTTAATCCTTCCAAGCATGTGTGGACGGAGACGGGGCCGCTTTACCTGCTGGCGGAGGGCTGAATGAAATAAATGCCCCTGGAGCTGATGGAGAGCTCAGGAATGCAGGTCAGCTCCGCAGGAGAGGTCTGGATTAATGTGAGGCAGATGTGCATTACTGACTCCTTACGGTTATTATTCATACTCCCCCAAAACATCAGATCTCCAAAGCTACAGAGTCCCCGAGATGACAAAGTGGGACTGGTTTACATAACCTTGTCTCAACAATACTTTGTACAAATAAGCGGAGAGTCAGAAACGCACACGGAGATTGGGTCATGATTTGAGAGGCTCTGGAGAAATGAGATTGTTTCTGGGAAAGCCTCACTTTGTGCTTCAGAGACTGTTTACAGGCAAGTGAACTCACTGCTGAATCCGAGGGTTTTACTTTTAAGCTCCGGCTGCCAATAATTGCTGGTGTTTGAAAAATCTTTCCTCTACGGAGAATATTCTATCACCTTCGCGATCCTCGGATGTGTCCTGTTGAAATTCACATCCAGGAAACACAACCGTCGAGTCGAACATTCGTGGGACACTGCGCATCCCGTGATGTGTAAAAGATTCAAAAACCAAAACACAACCTTGGAAAAGCCTTGGCGGTGCTTCAGAAAGGAGTCTTGTCAAAATATAGCAGTCAGACTCCATGTTTAAAAAGGCTATGGAGGTGATGTCACAGGATATGCATGTACTGATGGCTAACACATTGTGTGGTTAACAAAAGCAACGAGGTGACACCCAGAGTCTCGCCCATGTGGTTCTGTGCACCGGAATAAATTTGAATATGTAATAAACGAACGTTTGGGAGGGTAAATTTCTGCCTGCAGAAATACGTGGTGCAGAAAGTAAAGCAATGTTTTCTCACTGCACTGTAAAACATTTGAAGGTGGTTTAAGAAGAAAACAAAACTCCACCTGCTGCTTGGAAAATTTAATTTTAGTCCACAAGAAAATTGTTTTGATTTCAACAATTTAACAAGAGACGAGTTGACTAAACATTGTTTTTAACTTCATTCAACTTGAATTGAGTTTTAACTTAATGTTGCAATTTAAACCAAATAATTATTTCACAATATGCAAGAAAAAAAAATTGTTAAAGAGCCACATTTCTCTGTTATTTAACTCACAATATCAAGTTAAAATAAATACTTATTTTACTTTAGAATAATTTAAATTCTTGTTTCAAACTGCAGGAACAAAGTTTCTGATCTGATGATGAATTTTATTAAACATCCCAATGAATTGAGCTCAGAAACATTCAGTGTGAACAGGACATTATCCTCAAGCTTTGCTAACTGAGAATTGCTTTAAAATGAACATTTGCATTAATAAAACACAAGAGTCAGATCAATGTGACGCACTTCCATCTCAGGAGACAAAAACATGCCGCTAAGCATTCTGGGAAATAGTTCCCACTCCTGTCTTTCTCCTCTTTCAGTTTTTTAAGTGCTAACCTAAAAACTAGTTTATTAAACTCTTGAATTAATAAAAATTAACACAACTTACTGCTGTAAGTTTATCTTTCACAAACTCACATTTAGGTTCAAAATCTAAAACTGGATCAATTAATTTGACTTACAGAGTAGAAGATGGTGAAACTAATTTAAACGATACTTTAAATCTCAATCTGTTGGGTTTATGAATGATTTTGCACTTGTGTAAATCAAAAGCAAAAATATTGGATAAAGATTAATTTTGTGACGTAAGAAAGAAAATAAAGATTTTATAAATATCAGGCGACAGTAATTGATTTTATACTCAAAGTATTTCACTTTTTGAAGATAAGATAGTCGGATACGAGGGAAATAACTCTTCAATTTATCTCCAAAATCAAATCTTGAATCCCTAAAATGACTCAGTTGCCATAAATATAAATTAATTCCTTCAGTATTTGCTAATTTTAACAATGGAGGAGCTTCTGAACTGTGCAATCGCATGGACACAAAGTGCAACATTTGGATGTGAAAGCACTGCAGACATCCAAATAAATATATTATTAATTTATACACAGCTAATATAATGTTGTTTTGTGATGCAGGGGAAAAACCTCAACGCTCTGCAGAGTTTCTACATGTCCTACTTATTTGTAAAAAATTCTGCAAGATTAGAAAGTCTTTTTTTTTTTGAAACTGCAAAATATGGACAAGTTGCCTGAATTTATCTTGACCCCCTGACCCTGACCCTGACCCTGACCCTAAAGAGTAAAGTTGTCAAACCAGTTTTTATTTTGGGTCACATCAAGATCAAGAATGTCCTTTTTATGTGTTGATAAAACTACTTCTTAAAACACAGCTAAAATATTAATAAATATCTGCATTCATTGAGAACTTTTTGAAATTATATAATATTTAACATATTTTCTCCTTACTCTAATTTGGTACAATACAGATAAAACTGTTGATTTGACTGATAAAATTGTGTTTAAAAGCACAACTGTTATCTTAAAGATTTTATTTCTGCACTCTAAAGGGCCACAGAAAATCTTTTGGCGGGCCATATTTGGCCCACGGGCCTTGAGTTTGACAACATGTGATAAAGAGGATGATACAAGGTATTAGTAAATTTAGAAATTGACACGAATTGAGTTTAAAATGTAATTTTTTCTCCAGGGAACCAATAATTGTCCTTTTCCCCCAAACGTATGGACATGATGTGACGCCCTGTTAATTATTTTTTATGCGTAAATTTGGGATAAAGGACGATAAATGAATTATAACATTTACCTGTTAAGTTTTTAAATGTTCTGCCTCTTCCCTCAGATTATACCAGAATCACACATTAATCATGAGTTGTACTATTTTTTTTAAATCACACAAACTAATCAATTAAATCAGATGTTTTTTGTTTTGTTTTGTTTTGTTTGTTACATTCAAATCCAGAACATACACACTGTTTTTTAGACAACATTAAAGGATGAAGATATTTTTTGTTTTAAATCAAACTTTGTTATGAACTTCCTTCAGACCCAAATGAATCGGGTTCTGATCCCGGTGCCGTTGCCTCATCCAGAGGTTATAAATATCCCCCATCTGGTCACCACTGATAACGTTTCTGAAGCGTTTTGCACATGTGACCGGTAATCGTGCAAACCCTGACCTGTGATACATGAAAGTTACAAAGTCAAACGTAACTAAGAGAATTGTAAAGTTAAGATCTTGTATCTGAGTAAAATCCTTTGTTGTTGTGCAGCTGATTTTATCCTCCACTTGTTTAAGAGGTGAGTTGTGTTGATTTGAAAGTTAAATTCTGCTTCGGGACTCAAACCGATCTGGAACAATAAATAGTATTTTATTTACAGAAATGAAAACACGGCGTTACAATTGAACTCATAACATCAGTGAGACAATCTACAGACAATATTTTTCTTAACAAGAAGAAAAATATTGATTTTGATGATAAACAATATATTTGTTGTGTCGTTTATCAGGATAAGTTTTAACTTAATGCTGCAATTTAAATTAAATGATTATTTCACAAGATGCAAGAACAAAAATAGTTAAAGAGTCACATTTCTCTGTTATTTAACTCACAATATCAAGTTAAAATAAATATTTATTTTACTTTATAATAATTTAAATTCTTGTTTCAAACTGCAGGAACAAAGTTTCTGATCTGATGATGAATTTTATTAAACATCCCAATGAATTGAGCTCAGAAACATTCAGTGTGATCAGGACATTATCCTCAAGCTTTGCTAACTGAGAATTGCATTAAAATGAACATTTGCATTAATAAAACACACGAGTCAGATCAATGTGACGCACTTCCATCTCAGGACACAAAAACATGCCGCTAAGCATTCTGGGAAATAGTTCCCACTCCTGTCTTTTTCCTCTTTCAGTTTTTTAAGTGCTAACCTGGAAACTCCAGTTTATTAAACTCTTGGAGGTTTGACTGAATTAATAAAACTTAACACAACTTACTGCTGTAAGTTTATCTTTCACAAACTCACATTTAGGTTCAAAATCTAAAACTGGATCAATTTATTTGACTTAAAGAGTAGAAGATAATAGACACAACTAAATGTGGCTCAAATGTTTTACTGTATTAGTTTATGTTCCTCGTAATCACAGCCATTCAATTATCTAGAAAATGAATAAAAGTCTTTATTTATTGTCATCACAATGGTTCATACCTCCAATGCCTGATTTCTGTATCATCATTTTACTCAAATTCAGAATTATTCAAATTAATGAGTTTATCTCTCTGTGAATCTAAATGATTCAATGTTCTGTCACTTCAGGTAAAGCCTGTAAATCAGCCATGAATTGAGAACCAAGAACACCCAGAACTTTGTGTTTCTGTCTGTGCTGGCAGGTGGCACCAAACACAAAGCAGATGAAGAAAAACAAGAAATACGAGGAAAGAGAGCAGAAAGCAGTGCAATACAGTGGATTCCCCGGTAGTTACGGGGGCTACAGCCCACAACCTCCCACGAATAGCTGAAATTCCCCCTAAACACGTCTATAATTGCCTTTTTTAAAAGTTCAAACACCAAATAAACTTTAATATGCATTAACACGCACAGTGGAAAACATCTTAGCTCCACCACAGAAGCTAACATGTACCGTCTGATTTATCTCAGCTGATGAACAGTTTCCAAAAATTACTCTAAAATAAGAGAACTTCAACATGTTTTTACTCAAGTCAAAGTAAAAAGTAAGAGTAAAAAAGTATTTCGTAAAAGTGCAACTCAACTGATCAAATTATCACTTAACATGTAAAAATTGCATAATTAGTTGGACCAAAATATATAATTGAGTGGAAGTTTTGGTATTACGGAGACCAAAATGACAATAATTTATATAACAAAATAACATAAATAAAATCAGGCAAAAGAAAATTTTTTCCAATAAGTTTCTTTCAATAAAAAATAATGAAACTTTAACATAAACTGCAGTTATGTGTGTCTGTATTTGGTTAAAATATGTTTGTTTTTCATCCAGTGGGTAGAAAATACAGAAGTTTCACTGAAGCAAGAGTAAAAATACTTCATAATGAAATTACCCAGGTAAAAGTAAAGCATCCTACAAGCAATCATAAAAGTCAATTTGTTCAGAAAAAGGTACTCAAGTAAATGTAATTGAGTAAATGTAACTAGTTACAACCCAACCGGTTCTGGGTGCAGCCAATCAGAAGCGAGGAGAATGTGCTAATAGCATGTCAAGTAGCGATGCAGGAATCTGAGCTTTAACTATTTCATATATAATCTGCAAACTGAATTGTGAAAAGGCTCTGGTTCATTCTGGGAGACTGCGGTGAGAATCTGTTGGTTGTTTATCGGTGCTAAATCCTGAATTGACAGGATTGTGCTGCTTCTCTGAGTTACACTGCAGATACAAAGTTCAGCAGCTAACCAGCAAGTTAGCATTAGCATCTTTGCTGATCTGTTTAATAATGGAAGCAAACCTGCAACAACATGAGTCTTTTTCCCACCGACAATCAGACTTCTCTGATAAAAATCCAACAATAAAAATCCAGCAATCCAGACATATTGTTGTTTCACTGAACAGAGAGAACAGTTGTAACATCTTCAGCTAAACTCTGGGGATGTAACTCTTATTAAAAATGGTTTTATATATTTGTTCAAACTGTCAAGATGTTGTGACCTTATGGTACATGAGAGGTAATCTTTTAAATGACCTGCCTTCTCCCAGTGCTGGCTGCAGAAACACACAGGTCTGTCAGGAACAACCAATCAGAGCCAGGAGGAGGGGCATAGCGCTGTCAATTATGCGCTGTAAATTCGTAGCAAAACTATAACCTGAATTAGCTTTGCCCTCTCCTGGGCCAGCAGTGGTTTGTCGTGTTGTGACGGTACGGAGGCCAGTTTTTCTCAAGGCTTAGCAGGAAGATTCCTCCGTTTCCCAGGGAATCTGCATTCTTCTCTGAGCCGCGCAGATCTCTCCTCAGGAACATCTGGGAGCCTCCCTTCCACTGAGGAAACAACGCTCAGCATCAGGCTTTATCCTGAGCAGTGGAAAACAAAAATCCAGCATGAAACACGTCGGCAGACATAAATCCATTGTCACCTGTTGACAGCCGAACCTAATGGGATATTTGCTTTGTATTTACTTCATATAAGGTGTGATGCATGGAGAGCCACTGCAGCAAACAGCAATCAACTTTAAGTGTTCAGAGGGAGGATTTTTTTGAGCACTCTGTTTAAAAGCATTCCCTTCCCCTATTTAGTGTTTTGTCATTAACCCTTCCCCAGGTTACTAATTTATAGTGTTTCTTTTATTTGGCTTCACTTGACCCTCCCTGTCCCATTCCATAAAAACTAAGAGGGTGCCCTGTTGCTTTACAACCAGTTAAATTACACTTTGATGTTTTCTCTCTGTGTTCAGCAGTGATTAAATTGCTGACCCTAGTAAACATCTGACCCCGGCTAACTGAAGCGGCCTGCAGCTTGTCACAGAACAGGGACGCCGGCAGATTGCGGGACAAGCTGGCGAAGTTCAGCGCGTTCGCGTCTGTGTGTGAACGGCATGCTGATGAGCGCTGAAAACGGGAACCGCTGTCAAAAAAACACATTCCTTCGAATGCCAAAAAAATTCAGAGCCAATGTAGAGGAATTTTGGCTTCCCAAAGAAAGCCCTGTCTGATGGCTGTGTTTTCCAGAAGAGACAGCTCAGCGTGCGGGAAAAACTCGAAAATGCTTGTGGCAAATGCATCTGTGTGGTTAACGCGACAGAGACGAGATGATAACAGAGAAAATATGTTGATTAGTGCAGAGTTTTGTGGAGATAAATGTCCGAATGAACCAGGACTTAACACTTATAAAACTTGCTAAAGGTGTTATTTAGTTTCTGTTGAAGTTCAAGGTCTGTTAAAGTTTAACAGACTGTCTGAAACACATTATAATCAAAGATGCCAGATTTTCATCCTTAGGTTCTGTTCATTTCTGAGCAAAGCTCTTAACTCAGAGGAACAATTTTAAACTTCCTGAATCTTCTAAAATGCTTCAGTGTTGTATCTTTAGTAGCATTATTGCCTAATAAGATGCAATTTCAGTGGTGAGTCTTTTTTTTTTACAAGACCAGCATTTTACACAAATTTACTGAAGCAATGTGACAGAAAAACATGCTTTTTGTTAAATGCATTACGCATGTCTGGCTTCTCAGTCTGGTCAGATTTACATGCAGCATGCTTTTCTCCGTCTAATTCATATTTAAATGAGGTTGTCAGCGTTGATCCAAAGTGGTACGAAAGGCCTGACGTTTGATGTCTTTGTTCTGACTGAATCTGAACAGGATGTACTGGCTAAAAAAGGGACGTTTTTAGCATATTTTAGGGATCATATAAAGAGAAGAACTGGCTGTCTTGAAGAAGCCATAAAAAGATGTCGATAAATGTCTCGAGTTTGAAAGGTTGTATTTTAGGGTTAGTTCAGGATTTTTAAGGGAAGGTTCAGTTGAAACAAGCAGTGTCTGATAAGCAAACCTTCTGGGATCGTCATTAAGTCAAATATTAGTCCAGTCCTGCAGGATGAAGCTAATGGATAAACCAAGAAAAATAAAAACACTACAGTGGTTTATTTAAAAATCTATTTTATGATCCTTTATACAGTCGTCATGTTTACATAATTTGATGATTATTGACTCAGGAAATGAGCGTAGATGATGATGCACCACCTTTAATCGTCTCACCATGGAAAATTTCAGGGTTGTTTCCGATGTTTTTTTTGGAACAATAATGGAAATGATTGGGTCATTAGCCGTTCCCTGAAGATATGAGAAGGTAACACCTCATTTAAAAGGGACACAATGTGCAACATTCACATTTTGCAAGTTTTTGTACTTCTATTTGGCTACTGTTTCTAAAACAGACCAAGCGTTTTGTGACCAAACTAGGCTCTTATTCTATGAAAGCGCTGACTGGACACAGAACGTGAACTGCTCTCAAATCTAAGGCCTTAATACTGTAAGGCTACAGCGAATTAAATCGAGACCGGAATGCATTCTTGTTCTTTTTATTTATTTTATCAAGCTAAACATGACTTTATGAACTATTCCTACAATCTGTAAAGGTTTTATCTCATTTTCTACTCCATTAAAGTAAATTTTCTAATGGTTACAGGCTAATAACAGCAAGCTAATTAGCTGGCTACTTGCTGGACAGCAGTAATTAACCATTAGCTTACCGCTAATGATTACTATTAGCAACAGGGTGTAATAAGTTAAGTTTGAGGATGCAGAAAAGAGACATTTCCTGATTCTCTGCCTCCTCTGATATGCAGCTGTTTACAGGTAAGTATATACCAGCTTTAAGTGAATAACTTTCCACCATTGCCTCACTAATTTCCGTGCATTTGACCTTGTAGCATGCAGTTTGAATCCGACTGAAACAGCCTGCCACAAGATTTAGAATTCAAACATTATTTTGCTTCTTTGAGAAAGCAAATATAATTCACATACGCGCTACTGAGACCTACTTACATGTGTGTTACATGGCTGATGAACAGTGACCCTATAATAAACATTGCTTAACTTCTTGCTATTCCACGCAGGTTCTCAGTCTGCACTGAGGAAGATCAACTCACTTATAAATGTTGATCTCTTTAACTGACACCAGAATAAGCAATGTATTCATTCAGCAGTTAAACATAAAATACGGCAACCCACTACAATTAAATGAAAGGAAACCTCATCTGTCCTCACACTGTACAAAATGGTGAATTCAACACATTACTATTAAATAGCATCGAAAGAAACACACATTCCTGAAATGAAAGGGCTTGATAATCCACTTTAATATCCCACTTTTATCCTCATGCGACACGTTTTTCAGTGTCTCAGGAACTCAACCGGACTTTAAAGTTAAGATATTGTCTTATTTGTTATGTTTATTGCATTTCGAGTGTAAAGGGTGACCTTTGATGCTTCCTTGCACAGGTCAGGGTGGGTCTACACAAAACAAATTTCTTGCACAAAGAGATTTCAGTCTGCTCATTTTGATCTCCTTTCAGGATCAGCTGTTTTACAAGTTACATGTTCACAAGCAGATACACAACTATGCAGCCGTACATCTTTGAACAGCAGAAGTGGAGCTTCCTGCACAACCAACAAGAACGCAGCAAGTGATTTCTGAATAGCTAGCCAAAAATAACATACATGTAGAGCGCATACAGCGGTAAAACCAGTTGATCAAACTCCTGGAGCTCAGTTTGGGTTGCTAGGTGACGGCTGGGCTTGACTAGGGTTGCTAGGTAACGGGAAATGCTTGCTGATTTGGATGTTTCACTCCAGAGGTTTTTGAAATGGGTCATTTTCCAGACACCAAAAAATATTAACTTATTGCCTAAAACTAACTGTTGGTTTTTTAAAGCCTTTTGGCTGATTTTAGAAGCAGAAGTATAATTTAGCATCATGCGTCCCCTCGAAAGGAAGCTGCTGTTCATAATGTTTTTTTTATACAAGTATATAAACATTGAACTATTTCTTTATGAGAAAAGTAAATATAAATTTATTCAAAAATGGAGACAAAAAAAGAACGAGAATCCTAAATATTTCTGGACACCTTCCTGCTGCCTTGCTCAGTGGACCTTCAGCCCGACAGGATGTGGGCCTTGCTCACGGGGAATAGCTGTATTTTCCCTCACGGACACGAATGCCAGGCAGGAACTTGGATTTGACCTGTCTTTCTTCACAAACATGGCAGCTATGCTTCCTCCTCGAGGGAGGAGAAACAAAAATATTGCACAGTGCACGAGGAGAAGAGGCCAAATTCAAGGGGTTGGTGATGTCAGAA
The DNA here is from genome assembly GCA_911649635.1 of Poeciliopsis gracilis. NCBI lineage: Eukaryota > Metazoa > Chordata > Actinopteri > Cyprinodontiformes > Poeciliidae > Poeciliopsis > Poeciliopsis gracilis. Next base: position 1,144,910 of record CAJVRI010000506.1, read on the forward strand.
CATCTGCTTGCGGGAAGACCATAAAAAGGTCTGACAGGTAGATCGTGATGATCTGAGGTCACGAACTCCAGCTGGGAGAGCTGTGCTGTTCCATTAGCGTCTCAGCTGGGACAGGTTGGAGACAGAGTCCGGGGGAGGGCCGCCGCCGCCGCTGCAGCTTTTCGGCCAATAGATATTGACATTTCATTGAAGGAGGCTCTCGCCAAAGCAGAGCTAATCTGTAAAAACAAACACGGATGTTGCTGACAGCCTCCGCCCAGCTTCATCAGTCCGAAGATATTTAGTCATCAACAAGGTTCACAACTGCCAGAAATTACAATTTTGCTTCCCCTGACAGTTTGCAAGGAGGAGTTTGATTGTTCCAAACTGAAATGCAAAGTGACAAACTAAAATACATGCACACGGGCAAATGAAATTGGAAGCATAAGAGCCACAGATGTGTTTCTATGATGAGAAGTTAAACGCCCAGTGCATTTAGGACGAGGTGCTCGCCTTCCCCATCGCAGGAAAGGCAAACAGAGGCTGACCGAGCGCAGTGTTCTCGCCGGTCTGCAACCAGAGCCCTTTGGCTTATTTATTCACATGCCTGTTTGTTTATTGAAGCAGAAGGCACAGCTTCCTTCATCTCCTCAGAAAGACACAGTAAAAGGTAGCGCAGCGCGGGCACAGAGCGAGTTCTGTCCCAAAACGGACGCTCGAGAAATCGAAGGCGACAAACACAATGTTGTTTACGTCTGACAGGGTAAGACTGGTTGTGGAAATACTTAGAGCGACTCTCCCCCCTCCACATCGGCACCAAACAGATCTCAAGATGGAGCAGATTTCACGTAGCTCGGATTTCACGTAGCATGATGGAGAGATGATAGGGAGGGGGCTTTGCAGGTCATGTCACAGGTCACTACCAATGTGTTGTGACAAACCATTCAAACAAGAAAAAAGAAGGAACTTCTTCTCAGCAATTGAGATTTATGCTACATTTCTTTAGGTCTCTAAATAAGCCATGAGTGAGACGATGAACGTGGTTCCCACAGGATTTCTGTTCATATCGCAGCTTTTCCAGAGTCAGTTTTCTATGTTTTATTGCTTGGGCTAACTAGTTAATCAGGGATAAATATGTTTGTGTAGGTAGGTTTTATTATTTTCCCACAAGTCCTGAAACTACAAGGTGTCTCATATTTTTAACCGTGTTAAAGGGGAAGTGAACATTTAGGTGAGTAAAACCTCTAGAATATTGAAAAACGTGGACGAGATCGTCCAAGATTAAAGAATCCATGAAGCGTAATTGTATAAAGGTGGGGAAAAAAAGCATCAGAAATAAACAGATCTTCATTTTTCAAACATGTTTGTTGATTTTGAGCCAAAAATGTAAAAAAAAAAATCAGAAAAGGTGGAAAAAGACTGAAAGTAAAAGTCATCTTTTAAGCACAAATCATTTTAAGCAGATGTTTATTTTTCCCAAAAAAAATTTATTTTTATCTTCCAGACAAAATTTTCATTTTTCCAAAAATATCCAAACTTGGAAAAATGATCAAATCAAATGTCATGTTTTCCAGACCTTTAAGAAAAGTGAGGCTTTACTTCGACTTTATTTTAAATTGTAACACGATGACAAGCAGAGAAACTTTGAGGCAGTTCAAAAACTAACACCGCTTCTCACAAGCAACCAAAATATCAGGATTAATGTTCAAATGATGATGTTTTTAGCTAACAAGCTAAGTCTATAGCTGCTGTACAATAACCTGGTGGTTTTTAAAGTCTGTATTTGTTCATATTTCTAGAAGGAGAACCAAACAAATGCAGCAGTCCAGCCGAATGTGATGCTTGCTGAGTTAAACCCTTTAGCATCTGCCAAGCCTCGACTCTCCTTCTTTTGCAGAAGTTCTAAGAAAACTCAAATGTTCCAGTGGCCACTCTTCAATTTGCAGTCCAGATTTTATTCCCAAATATCTAAAGGTCACATTTTTTGCAACTTGTTAATAGCCTCATAAATTTCTCTTCCCCATCCTGTCCCTACACACACAGGAAAAGACAACAGCGGCCTGACAGAGTCTGAGCTTCCGCCAAGTGTTGATCCTCCTGGGATGGAGGGCAGCTACCTGAACCTGAAGGAGCCCGTTGTGAAGGGGCCAAGCGAGCGACCGGGCTCCGACCTTTCCAGCCCGCTGGAGAAAAGCGAGGCGGAGAGCAACAAAGGCAAGAAGAGACGCAACCGCACGACCTTCACCAGCTACCAGCTGGAAGAGCTGGAGAAAGTTTTCCAGAAGACGCACTACCCAGACGTTTACGCTCGCGAGCAACTGGCGCTGAGGACGGACCTGACAGAGGCTCGGGTTCAGGTGAGAGCGAAAAAGAAATTTTCCCCAAGCAATTTCAGTCTCCGTGGACTGAAGTCACCATTTTGTGTTTCCAAAAAGCCTTGGTAACACTCGGTACAGGCCATATTTTCCCACAACTCGGAGATTACTTGGCCCCTTGCAGAACTTATAACAGACTTTACCATAAATTTCTGTGATTACCTCATAGAAATTTGGCAGGTACTTTGCAAATATTTGCAAGGATATTTCCAGAAACTGATGAGGTATTTTCCTGCAGCTTACCGGGTTCTTCATCCGACCTACTAATTTATTTTCTGCATCTTTCCAGAACTAAGCAGGTATTTTAGTTTATCACGATAGAGGCAGTAGGAAAGTCTTTGAACGTTTGAGGGAATTATGAACGTTTCGTTAAGTTTCAAAAAATATCCTCCAAGTTCCTGGAAAAGCAGCAGCATTACCTGTTATTTACTGTCACCTACATTTTTACTGCAGTGCAACTGAGATTTTTTTACTTTTTGTGAGAAATTTAACGTTTTGAGATGGAAAAAATTATGCAATTTTTAAAAAAAATGGCATTAACTGAACCAATGTTGTCAGCATGCTGAGTAATTATTGAAATAAAATGGAAATTAAGCTTCACTTAAAATAAATACTTTTTAAAAGTATTTTATCACCAATATATAATTTATTTTCAAGAGGAATGCACAAAGGAGACAAATTTGGGAATTTAACAACATCCTCAAAAAACATGCTATTCATGTTAGACTAGGAAATAGAAAATTAGCTAATTAAAACATTTAAAGGTCTTGGAAATGTGGAAAATCCAACGTTACCTGTTGGATTTTAAAAAGTAAAAGTTTTTTTAAAATCTGTTACAAACTTCAGCTGAAAATCAAGTTTATCTGAAAGTAAACATGTTTTCTTCCCGGGGATGTTTGTTTTCTTACAACTTTCAAAGATGTAAAAAACTTTGAAAACATAAAAATCATGTTTTCGAAACCAACCAGATTGCTCTGTTGTCAAAGCCGGATCAGCTTCAAACTACGGCGCCCCCTATGGGACATGGAGGATTTTCTTTCTTCTGCGTTTCTCATCAGTTCATGCAGCATTTCTGGAGTCTTTCTTTCGGTGGCTGCCGTACTTTCTATGACGTTTTCGTAAAGTTTTTCCATGCACCTCCTCCTATAAAACTTTATCTGAAGTTTTATATTTTTTTCTTTAGGAGAGAAATGCGCCTCAAACCTTTGTGCAAAAACAAAACGGGCCAAACACGGGCTCTTTATATCTCAGAATGGATGGAAACAGAAACTCTCCATTAGGGTTAGGGCTTCAGTTTTGATTGCGTCTTTCTGTCTGAATGGTTAATAAAGAGCCGTTTTCATGTGCCGTTCCATCACAACCTTACACAAACATGCAGTGAATTAATCCATTTCCAATTAGTTCTTTGCACCAAAGAGTTAAAAAAAACATTGTGTTCACATTTGCAATTTTTAAATTGACATTTGTGATTGTCTACAAAATAAACCAGGGTGTATTTGCTTATTGCGAGGGAACGCAAGAAAAGAAAAATGTCCCCATGTCCCCTCGGGGCCTCCGTATTAAATAGATTAAGCTAAGAGAGAAAACCTTAAAGAAAACCTTTCTGGACTCTTACTGCAGCCTCAGATGACTAAAACAAGCACCAGGCCAGCAAACGTGAAATATGCGCCTGTTTGCTAATTGAAAATGTCAGGACGGTTTCATGTAGCAGAAAAGAACAAACTAACCTCTATGTTTAGGTTATTTATATCTGAACAAAAGCGTTGCTGTGTTACCAGGTCAGCTCGGTTTTGGCATGTAGATTTGAAACAGTCTGATCCTTTCTGACGTCAAATTTAAATATGACTGTTTGCCACAATAATGAGGTCATAGAAGGAGGACGACAATGTAAAAAACACAGAATTTTATTTTTGTCAAGTGTTTTTGTAAAGTTTCTAATGCCAAAATATTAGTACACTGAAAAAAAGCAAAAACTAATTTACAAAAACTTTTCAGAAAGATATAGGAGCTTGTTTAAGTCGATATTTTCTTAATGTTGATGAAAAAGTTGTGGTTCCACTGGTGGATTATTTCATTTATAGCAAAACATTCGTCTCATGTTATAAGTGAAATAACCTGCCAGTAAAACTAGCACTTTTAAAAAAAATCAATATTAAGAAATAAATGACTCTAATTAAGCTCCTGTGTCTTGCTGAAAATGTACTTATGTTAGTTTTATCTTATTTCATTTGCACCAGAATCCAGACCAAAAATACTTTGTAAAGTTTTGTATTTTTGCAGTGCAAGTCGCAGAATTGGTCGATGGTTTTGCTCCTGTCCACAGACGATTGAAAGCTGAAGCGTCTCTTGCTGCATAGTTGTTGTTCGAATGCTGATAATCGCTCCTGATCGGACGGAAAACACTGAGAGACTTAACTCTGGCACGTCGACAGAGATTGTTTTGATCAGCAGAACAGCGAGGCCTATTGTTTTAAATCTCTCTTTCCCCCTGCCAGGTTTAGATCAGAGCGTCGGGTGGGTGGGGCCGGGGGAAGACTCTGCTCATTGCACTTACACGGTGCAGACTTCACATGAAGGTCAGAGGTCAAGGGTTTCTCTGCAGCAACTGCCACGTTCAAACCGCTTCACCGCTCCGCTCTGGAGGCACGCAAGGAAAACACATGGAAAGTCATCAAAGCCGTTTGGCATGGATATAAAAGACACTCGGAGATGCCAGTTTCAATTTCCACGCACAGCCTGAGACACAGTCAGGGACGGAGGAACCTGGCCTGGTCCTCGCGGTGGTACAGTAAAACAAGCACAGTTTCATAGGCCGGCCGTTCCCCAGATGAATATGATTAAGTTTTTCATCTCACGCAGCAGAGCTGCTGTGAGGTTTGACCCAAACTTCTAAAAACAAAAAAAAAAAAAAACACACACAGGCCCCGAATATGCGTGCAATCAAAACTAAAACGCCACAATTTTCACTGAAGGTCCACGGAGACAAAGTCCAGGGATGTGGAGTCGCTGAGGACTGCGTGGCGCTCGGAGCGCGCCAAGCAACCGGAGAATCTGTTTCATCTCCAGCAGAACAGCAATTGGAACCAACACTGCAGATGTTGGGAGCCTAAACGCCACCATTAGAGTCCTTCGGTTTCATCCTCAGTTTGGTGATGAATGTCTTCATAAAGTCTTGCTGCAGCTCTCTGTAATCACTCATGTGACGTTTTGCTGCCACCAGTTTGGTACAATTGGCTCAGAGCCTCGGTCTTGGACTTCACCCCTGCTGCCCATGTTTTAATGGAAGCGGGGGGCCGAACGTGTGTGTGTGTGTGTGTGTGTGTGAGGGTGTGTGTGTGTGTGTGTGTGTGTAAGTGAGTGAGGCACTCTATCAATTGCAGTGGACCTGGATGACAGAGATGAGGTGAGACGGCTGGACTTCAAAGCTGCTTTTGTAGCTGGAGACTCTGCCCTCCCTTTCTCCGTCTTCCTCCTCTCTCGCTCTCTGCCTGCTGGCTCCGGAGCATAAATAAAGCTCCATAATGACTCTGTAAGCTGCATTTTGCTGTCAGCGTCTTTAGCAATTACTGTATCACCGCCAAGCACTTTGAGCTCCAAGAATACCGAGTCACCTTCCTTGCAGATGTCTGCTAAATAATACAAACAAAAGTAGTAAGCGTTTGCAGTCGGCAGGTTTCACCCTCGTGGGCGAGTCGTTGAGGACAGACGCACGTTTAAAAAACTGCATGAGGTAAAGAGCAGGGATTTAAAACATTTCTGATTTTATTGCACTGAATTGTTTTAAACATTCAAATCGTTCCTTAGTGAGACAAAAATAACCGAAACAAACACAAAATGCTGTTTTTAGGTTATGATTTTGACTATTAAAAGGGAAAAACCTTCTCTGCCAACATGGAAAAAGTCATTTCCCCCCCTTTCTTAAAATGAATGAAGCATGAGCTACCACATGTGTAAGAAGCTAACTTCTGTTTCACTGGCTGCAGTAAAATGTCTGACATGAAATTGGTGGAAAATCTCAGAATCAACGATTTAAACATAAATTAAAAGCAAAGCCACTGACATCTGAAAGGGTTAAAGTCATTTCAAAGGATGGGGACTCTAGTAAACCACATTGACGACTCCTGCAGGAGTTCGCCGAGGAGCCCAGATCCACGTCTGAAGCGCCGCAGGACTCGCTAACCACAGTCCACGGTTCACCAATAAAATCGGTTCAGCAATAAGAAAGAAATGGGGAAAAATTACAGCCTGGGGAGAGTTTCTAGGTGAAAACCTCTGCTGACACAAAATGAACAAAATGGTGCATCTGATGTTAGTCACAAAACGTCCTGATGATGGCGCTGCGTGGACACGACAAACTTGGAAGGTCTCGATAAACCAAAACGTTCAGAAAAAGCCTCACACCTGAAGTCAAAGGTGGTTTTTGTGGCGTTGCGTTCTGGAGCCGCTGCAGACGTTGGAACAATCGTGAAAAGGAAAACGTACGGCAAGCAGTTTGTGACTTTAATCTCAAGCGCATTTGGTTCTGCAGCAGGTAGATATAAAGATACGTAAATAAATCTATAAGATCGCATCAGTGCGTTGCATCATGTTGTTGTACAGAAATAAATCTGTCAAAAATCAGTTTCTTTATCTCCATTCCAGTTTGTAGGATTCACTGTTTTCCTTGAAACTCAGCATAAAAAAATCATTTCTAAACTAAACATATTTCAGATCAGCCAAGTATATTTACTCTGAAACAAGGAAATAAAACAACTGCAATCAGGGATTTGAGTTATTTTTTATCGAAATATGAGCTTTAAGTTGAAATAGACACATCATTTCATTCAGATTTATAATTAAAGAAAGAAGATTAAAGGTTAAAATGTTTAATAAATTGATTAAATTAAGAGTTAATTAATCTTCCAGAGATTTAACATTAATATGCAAAGAGAAATTCAATTTGTTAGCATTCGACACCAGAACCAAGAAAAGAAAGAGACTTCCTGAAATCCAACCAGCTGCAAACATTCAAAGGTTCAGAAAAAAATCATTCACAAAAAACAAAATGGTGTCATATTTGTGACACTGGTTTCGTTTTAAGATTGTAAAGGTTTGCTTAGCTTTAGACCAACTAATCTGGATTTATTCCAAATGAAAACACCAAGGAAATGATCCTCTGCAGGTATTATATCAACTACTTACAGCTTTTCAATAAAACTTTCCCTGAAAATGTGTAAACTTTCCCCTTCAGCAGTGAAATGATCAGAATAAAGGATCATAAATCTGACAAGCAAAGGAAACAAATGATTTCTGTCTTTTTCAAAGTGTTTTGGTTCTTTGTTTAAGCGAAATTCTGAAAAACATTTCACTCTTCAGTTCAAAAAACAGTTTCTGAAAGCGATGTCAGAAAGTCCAGCTTAACAATATTTAGCAGTCGGTAGGAAGGGGACTTTGCTTTGTGTGTGTGTGCAGACGAGAGCGGCCCAGTCTGCCGCTCTCGTCTGCACGCTTCCCAGAGGTCGAGAAGGTTAGGCGTGGAGAAGCCGAGGGCTTAGGCGTCAGGAAATTAAACATGAAATGAAAACAAGCCCCAGTTTGAACATTCTCCCATCTCACTTTCCAATATCCCCACTTCCCTCGGTCGACTTAAAAGGGAGGTGGGAGGAAAGCGACATTTGGGAAGAGGGGCGAGGTCAGTGTTACGGAGGCCGGGGTGTTGAGGGACAGAAGAGGATGAGCTTCAGCAGAGGAGGGGGAGCGCTGCAAAGAGAACAGGGTGAAAAAAGGAGCGCTTTATCTTGATTTGTTGCAATTAAGGTGACGGCTCAATAAACTAAGAACGGTTTATCTCTGGAGAGGAAGGTTATTCATCTTTGAAAGGCATCATCTTTTCTCAGAGCAAATGAAAAGCATGTTCGGACCCGAGGGATGCTCAGTGCAGCATTAGCACTTCAGGTTGAAAAAACATCGCTGATATGGAACTTGGCTAAGAAAAGAGAGCAATAAATCTGATAAATATGAACCTTTTCCCAGTTTTTCCTCCTATATCTCTGAAAACAAATCCACAGTGAGCAGACATCAGTCCAAACACGCCGCCGTCACGTGGAGACCTGTGACGTAATGAGCTCATGTAATTCAGGTTTCTCCGACAGGAAGACAATAATAGACTCCCGAGGGAAAATCCAGGCAGAGAGCAACGACTTCAATTCAAAAATACTTTATTAATCCCAAATGGAAATTAAATGTTGCGACTCAATAATTTAGATTCTTCAGTTTCCCTGAATTCACACCACATGATTTAAGTCACCATGTCAGAAACAGCGTTTCCCTTTCACACCAGCAAGAAAAACGCACAAAACCACAGACGCTAACCAGTTTTTCCATGCTAGGCTACATGACGGTGCGGCGTTGTCTCCATGGTTACCAACGGTTAGACCTTCTCCATCAATAGAAATGTTTCATATCTTTCTAATCACACTTACTTGTGAAGTAAATAAACAATCTTCTTACCTTGTAAAAAGTGTTTGCTGCAAATTTGTGATCATACCAAGAGCTGATCAATCGTTATGATCAACAGCTGATCAATCGTTATGATTAAAGTGGCAAGTTCGGTTTGCATCCTTGTCTCTTTTTCCTGCAGCCTGATCAGCTTCCCTGCTGCTCCTCAGTCACCAGCTGAGCTGAGAAATGCTAGAATTCGATGCAGTTCGTATCTGTCACAAATATAAAAAGACGTCATATCAGCCGTATGTGGTCTAATCTGTTTAAAGTCCCTAAAGGAAAAGATATTTTGCACATGTTGAGGTTCCTCTGGTTAATGTAGTTTCATCTCGTCAGAAACTCCTTTGCACACTGCAAAAAACTAAACCAAGTAGCTTTGGTTTAGTTTCTAGTGCAAATATCTTAGTAAACTTGGGTTAAATTAACTTTTCAGCAAGATGCATAGCCTTGTTGTAAGTGAATAATTTCTCAATACTGATAAAAACGTACCGGTTCCATTAGCAGATAAATTAAATGTCTACCATGTAAGTTAGTGTAATCTTATTTCCAAACTAGCAAGATAGTTGCACCAGAAACTGGACCAGAAATACTTGGTAGGATTTTCACATCCTGCAAATTCACAGCTCAGCTCTGCCTCTTAACCCCGATGTGCATTTCTTTACTAAGAGAAATGATGACAGTGAGAAAAACATGGGTGGCTGGGTGGGGAGTGGTGGCATATAAAGGGAATAACTGAGGGAAAATTGCATGTCAGGGACTCTGAAAACCACAAGCTGATTGGGCTGGGAATCAACCCACAATACGAGTTCAAGCCCCGCGCCAGAGCGAGATTACGCTCTCTCTCTGTCTCTGTGTCTCTCTCTCTCTCTCTGTTTCTCTCTTTCTCTCTCTCTCTCTCTGTGTCTCTCTCTCTCTCTGTCTCTCTCTTTCTCTCTCTCTCTCTCTCTCTCTCTCTCTCTCTCCTTCTCTCTCTCTCTCTCTCTCTCTCTCTATCTCTCTGTCTCTCGGGTCTTTGAAGATGTTTCCACTTTTCTCTCGGGAGATTCGATTCAGACAACCAACAAATAGACGCAAACAAACATGTGGAGACTCGTACTGCCCTCTCCTCTTCAATTCAGCTCGAGTTCAATGAAATGGAAAAAAATCTCATGATGTTTATCAAATAAAGCTTCAAAAATAACTGTGTACATCTTTTTTTTAAACTATTTATTACAGATCAGTGTTTCCCCAGTGTATAAAAAGCCTGGCTTTACTTGTGTCCCCTTGAGGTTAGCGTTGCTTATTTATTAAGGTTTTGTTTTTAATGTTTGCATTTTTTAGGACTTTACAGTTGGAGTGCAGATATTAATCCTTCTATCTTCCTATAACACATACTTATAAAGAGATATTTTCACATTTCTGTCAACTTTAAACATTTTTTAGCCCACAAACAGTTTGGGCCGCTGGATGGATGGCAGTCAGGGCCCCGACCACCGGGCTAAGAAACGCCACTCTCAGTGCAACTTAGACAAAAATCCGCCTATCACACATAATGTTCGCCTGTGGGACGAAGCTGCAGCGCTCAGAGACGGAGAGAACATGCACTGCAGCTCAATATTGAATTCAAGGACATTCTGGCTACAAAGGAACAGCACAAATGCTTCACTATGCAAACCCCAAATACGATGAAATGAAATCGTGCGTCCTTTTTAGAGACGCCATCTGGGAAGTAAAAGCTTTCCTCATAAGTCAGAAGAATAAACGACGCGTTTGTCTGTCTGTGCAGCCGATTGCGCAGAATCCTGGGAGCATTTTTTTAAATGAAATCAAATAAACAAAACTTTTATTAGGCCACCAAATGTCTGTTGTTTTGACGTCCGTCATGGCGGAGTGGGCGGAGTTCTGCAGAACGTCAAATGCTTTTCAACAGAAATAGCAAATCAGCAACTCAATGCATTAAGGGTCTAAACTTGCATAGGTTAAATACTAAGCCTTTGTTAAAAAAATAAAAAGCTTTTCTGTGGATAATGGTCCAAAGTTGAAGCCGTTGGTAAAGTCACAGGTGAGAGGAGAAGGAGCAGACTCAGATATATTCAAAATAACAGAACTTGAGTGAAGAGTTTTATATGTTGTCTTTAGTGAACAGCCTTTCTCAGCAGAACGTTTCTGACCCGTTTTCATGCTCACATCAGTTCTTATCTATGGGCACAAAGCGAAGATTCTCAGGCATTTCGCTTTACAAGCTGGCAAAGTGTTTCTACACATTCTGATTTACAATCACAAAATCTTTTGCATGAATGCATTCCTTTCCACAGATGCACAAAGCAGAATTTCTCAGGCTTTTTATTTTGCAACTCTTGCAGTTTGATTTACACGCTCAAAATAAAAAGCACTGGAATTTATGCCAACAGTACAAACAGACACATTTTTAATTTATCACTATAACATGAATGTGATATTCACACTTCTAAGCACGCACCGTTCGCTGACCCCAGCATTTATTCATCAGGCGCATTTCTGACAGTATCTGTGTTTTCATTAACCACAGAACTGTGCAAACTGAAATTATGACGTAAAATAAAACGGAAACGAAGCAGCATTTTAAAAAATCTTTGCGCTAAGATGGGGTGGTTTATCACTAGAATCAAAGTAGATTTTTTTTTTTTTGTTTTTTTTGCAAAACTTTCTTTTTTTCGCATGATGTAATCAACAACCGGATGTTACTACTGGCGGAAACATGGAAGAAGACAACAGGAAGTAGTAGGAGGATGATGGTTTGTTCGTTTTGTGCAGTGAGATGTTTGCACTTGAAAATAGACCAAAATTTATTGGTAAGATTTTGTGTTTTTGCAGTGAACACATCAAACTGCCACACTAGAGAGTCTTTCTGAGGAATTAGCTCAACCTGCCAATACTTTTATATATTTTGGAGCACAACAAATTCTTCCTAAACTCCGTAGTTATGCTTGAATACAAGCATAACTTGTCGACGTGTTGCTGAAAGCAACCTTTTTGAAATCTATTGATCCAGAAGACAAGATCAAACCTGGCTAAAGTAAAATAAACAGAGATTATTAGTTAATTCGTCTCTGGGCCAACTTTTGACCATGTTGGTCAAAAGTTCAGGACTTGTTTCATGGGCTGCACCAAGGGATTCCCTGTGCTGACATGTGGGAGAGAGCACACCTTTCTGAGAGTGATTTATGAACAGCTGCAGCCCCAGATGTGGATCTGTCGACGCTGGCAGCATGAAGGGAGGCAGACGGCTTTGTATCAAAGGGAGGAGCTGAAACGCGCTGCGCTGGGGGAGACTCACCATTTTCACATCAATAGTCCAGTGTGGACAGCACTTTAAAGACATGTCAAGTCCCAAAAAGACTTTCATGTGTAGCGCAATTTATTTTCTTCCCCATGTTCAAAACGCTCAGATTCTTTTAATATCTGACTAGATGAGCAAACAGCCCAGTTTTTAGCAATAACTTCAGTAGAAATGTGTAAAACGGTTGTCGATTTGTTTTTAATTGACATCCTCTGTTCTGATGGATGGCCTTCTTCTTCTTCTTCTTCTTCTTCTTCTTCTCCTTTGCAGGTTTGGTTTCAGAATCGCAGAGCCAAGTGGAGGAAGAGAGAACGTTTCGGCCAGATGCAACAAGTGCGCACACACTTTTCCACCGCTTACGAACTTCCACTTCTCACCCGACCGGAAAACTATGCACAGGTAAGGAGAGAGCACAAGGTGCAGAAACAGTCAAAGATTTCTACAAAGTCCTGCTGAAGCATAGACCCACATGTGAGACTGATATCTGCAGGGGACTCACTCTCTTTATGTGGCCCTCCAGACTCCAAATTACATCAATACGTCCCTACAAATTTCACAAATCTGCAAAATTCACCCAAATCAAAAGATTCCTGCAATATTTTCAGATTTTACTGCAAATTTTTCTCATAATTGGCCCAAAACATTGAGCTTAAGTGACTGCTGCCTCAGCTTTATTAGTCTGTGATCGATACGGCGATTAGGAAAAAGTCACATTTAACATCATAAATTAGCTCAAGTTTTGAGAAAATTCCTTACATGTTTCTAAATTAGCATAAAAAAATCTGTGATTTTGATTTAAAAAAACAAAAAGTCACAAAAACAATCCAAATCCTGGACGGACTGATCCGTGTGAAGAGATGTTTAATATTATTTTAATGTAAGAAACACTTATTAAACGCTGAAACAAAAAGCTGATATGACATTTTAACAGTGTAATTAATTCAATCAATGGATTCTGACACAACTGGCCCTTTAAGAACATTCAGATTTTTGACATGGCGCAAAATGAACATTTGTTTTTTAATAATATTTTTTAAATGAATTTTTAAATATAATTAAACTGTTAAAATATTAAATCTTTCTCTGCATTCAGTTTGTATTACCCAAGTTCACGTGTTTAACATCTTTTATTTGGCACCAATAAAAACTGATTTGATTTGACCAATAAAATCATATTTAACCCTTTCATGCTTGGTGTCTAAAACCCGTTTTCTTCTGCTTCTTGTGGATTTTGTGTTATAAATGCACACAGACCACTGAAGTGGACTCTAATGCATCACAAAATACACTGTAAAACTTCTGCAAAGGCAAGAAATTATTTTTGTTAAATCCAATATGGCCGACAGACAAAAAAAGCGTGCAAACTACTGTGCTTCCACTGCCGTCTAGTACAGGTAAAAAATATATTGTGATATCAAATAACCCCTAAAGAACAAAACTGCAGATGTATTTTCTCAAATAACAACTTTGTATTTGGATAAAATTACAATTGTTCCCCTAAAATAAGTTTTTTTTACAATTTGTTTTTTATGTCTCAAGAAAATCCAAAACAAATTTGATGCATGAAAGAGTTAAGACACAATTGTCATCTTGAAGTTCTATTTTGTGGCCATTTGAGGTCCAGAGGGCCACAAAAGTAGCTTTTGTGTGCCAGATTTGGCCCGCTGACCTTGAGTTGGGCACCTCTGCTGCACAGGAACCATTTGAAAGCTTAATAATATGAACCTCAGTTCGTTTTTGCTCTGTTATGCATCTGGTTTGTTTTCCACTCTTTCTGGCTCCCAGTGAATCAGATGCTTTCATCTGAACTCTGCAGCGACTCATTGACTAAAAACTGACAGAGACAAATATAGCGTCTCTCTCTTTACTGGAGCCGTTTGTCCACATTTAAATCCTGACCATGTTTCTGTATGTTTATGTAAATAACAGGCAGAGCAAATAGCTTTGTATTTAAAAAGACCAAAACTTCCTTCCTTATGCAGAAAGAAAATGCTGTTTGCTGAAAACGTGAGGAAAAAGTGGGAAAAAGCATCAAACTTCACAAACTCAGGTCAATAAATAATCCTCTAAAAAATAAAGAGGGAGGGTTGGATACAGTATTTAGAAAAAATACAGAATCTGACATGTTTTTAGTTTAAAACATTCTTCAAGAGACGAATCCTGCAGCAACAAAATTACTTAGAAAGGCCATCCTGACATTATTTGACAGACCGGTGTTATTCTCAAGCATTTGAATAATAAAATATGATTAATGTGAAAACAAAACTCCATCACTTCGAGCCCAAAATGTTTTTATTCTGAATCTATCTGGACTGGCACAGATTTGGGAAAGTATCACCTTCATGAAAGATTTATTGTGTGATTAGTAGCAAAAGTTTATTAGTCAGTTTTTTCCCTAGAGACTCAATTTATCGATCTGTTTCATTCCTGATTCATGGCAGCCATGTTAGTCCCCTTTAATCGAACTCCGGTTCTTTAGTCTGTAAGTTTTGGTTCGTTTTGGAAGCGTCAATGAGAAATCCGCCTCTGATGCGGAGCCAGAAAGCTGGTGGTGCACGTGAAGGTCTCAGCTTGTTTCCATACGGATAAAAGTGGACCAGAGAACCGCTCCAAAGGCAGAGCGTGACGACGGCGCAGGGCATTCTGGGTAAACACAAAAAGCCAAAGCGAGACTCTACGGCACGCAAGCGAAATCTCGCTGAACGAGCCTTCAGAGGGTGACAGAAGCGGTAAGAACCCAGCTGTGTTGACCAGCCTGAATACTCAAAGTAAGTTACGCGTTTGGCTCTGTAAATGGGTTCAGGGTCTGGTTCTGCCACCACAATGAGGATAAAACAGCCAAGCAACAAATCCCATGTTTGTAGATTGTTGTCTGAATGTATGGCCAGTAAAACCAGACCGTAATCCCGGCCCTTTTCCTCCAGATCCAGAACCCTTCGTGGATCGGGAGCAGCAGCGCGGCCTCGCCGGTGCCGGGCTGCGTGGTGCCGTGCGACTCCGTCCCGTCCTGCATGCCGCCACACCCTCACGCTCCCGGAGGCGTCTCCGACTTCCTGGGCGTGCCCAGTCCAGGCGGCAGCCACATGGGACAGACACACATGGGCAGCCTGTTCGGCGGCGCCGGGATCAGCGGGGGGATCAACGGCTACGACCTCAACGTTGATCCCGATCGCAAGTCGTCCAGCATCGCCGCGCTGCGGATGAAGGCCAAGGAACACAGCGCCGCCATCTCCTGGGCGACATGATGGGGCTCCAGCCCGGTCCCCGCGATGGGCTCGTCTCCGGAGCCGCCGTCAGTGAGCACTGAGAAGGACGAGATGGGTTTTCCTGAGAGCACTAATGATAACACAAGTCAGATGAAGAGGGGGAGGCGGAGGAGAGAAGAGGGGCCAGAACAGCAAGCCAGATACCTGTGACAAGGAATATTCTGCATTCAGACAGAAATGCAGCTGTGCGACTTTAGAGAAAGAAAAATAACCAGCAATTATTCACATTCCTGATAAAGATGCATAAAGTGCCTTAAAATAATAACATTTCTCTCCGTAGTGTCTTAATCTCACACTGAAGACTCAACAATGTTAAGAAACAAGCTTTAACCAAAATCATCACTTCCTTTTACAGCAGCTGCATTGCATAAAATCAACTTTCTCGAGTTTTAAATCACTTTATAATGTTCATCAGAAACATATCTGGAGCGACGCCTCGAATTTTCCAGGCATGTTTCAGAAATCCTTTAATCTCCATGGCAACCATTCAAGTGTGCAAAAGCCTGGGTGGACTAAGCTCCGCCCACGAGAACAAAGCTCCTCCTGTGAGCTGCAGTTTCAGATCTTCCGCCTCACAGAGCCCCAACTCAGCTCCTTCAGACTAGCCAGCAGCAATTAGCAAACACCTGGCGGAACTGCATTTCTGCTGCGCTCAGTGAAACGCCGATAAAAACGCTGTTGAAGGGTTAATAGTGGAGCCATGTTGTGATAACTTCCTGAAGGCGGAGTTTCAGAAAGAGCAGGAGCTTTTTAAAGAGACAGAAGCCCAATTTTTATAACAACTCAAAGAAACATAGTTCATTGATTGTGCTTTATAAACACACAACATGTAACTGAACTAGTCGTTGGCAGTAGATGATGAAATCCCTGCTGTGTATTTCTGCTCAAGTGTCACAGACTCTTTGAAATCTGATATAGTTCACCAGAAAACTCCAACTGGGTCACTGATTGGACCTTTTAACACGATGAGGATCCATAACCAGAGGTCAGTTCACACTGAACTGGTTCACCAGACAGAATCAATCACCTAATATAAACTAAATCATGAAAGAAAACTTCAGAAAATCTTTTGCTCCAACCTTGTGAATGTGAATAAAAGGATAAATATGTTTTTTCTAACTTGGATTAATGTCTTTAAGTCAAAGTCTGGATTTTTCAGTGTGAGATTTTGCTACTGCAGTGAAAATGAATTCATTTTAAGACTTAAGCACGTCTTTACAGGAGCACATAATTCCTTGATCTCTCAGTTTTACTCCCTTCAAACCATAATAAAACATCAGATTACAGCCGTTTAAGGTTCATGTAGCTTTTTTCCTTCATTATGTTTCCACTGCAGCCGTCCTGCTGCACTCATACAGGATGCCTCTTCAGTCTCTCTCCTCAGGCTGCATAAGCCTGTTTAAGTGTGTTTCTAAACAAAGCTGTCATTTTGCAAGCTGTCTGAGAACAAGTCCGCTCTCTGTGAGCATTCCCAGACGCACGCACTGCGTGGACAGTTTACATCCTGTCACTTTCCATCGCAAACTGCAATTATGACAGAAAACAATCATTTCGCCCCAGCCTGCTGCTGGGAGTTCATCTCCCTGCAGAGAAGGGCAAAGGTTTAGCGCAGTGAGGTGAAGGTAATCAAACTGGAAACAGAAATGGTGCGTCAATCGAGTCTGGCCTTGTAGGCCGGCGGTAATTTCAGACCAAGCTGTCATTTCCCGTCCCAGAGTCGCCTCCACGGGTCTCAGGCCTCCAGTTTCAGGAAACAGAGCGCAGGCCTGCTGGCAGACGCGCCGCAGCGACCGTCAGCACCAGCCTGCCGCGCCGGCGTCAATCAGACAAACGTAATCAGCATCAGCCGGAGACAACCGGGCCTGAACGATAACAAATTCATTGGCTCAAAAACTAAACAATAACATCGCTTGAAGACTATTTTAAACCGATAATGATAATGCAAGAGATGCCAAAAATAAATACACTTTATTTTCAAAAGAACATTTAACACTGGAAAAAACAAATTGGAAATAAAAACTACATTCAGCCAAAAGAGCCTGAATAGAATATTACCATTCGGTAATCATTAGATTTAGATAGAAAAGATGAGCATTTCCCTTAAATGTATCATTAAATGTTGGTTCTTCAGAGCCTGCTGCCTTGGCGCTACCCAACGGTTTTCGGTAACGACGGCGTGGACCGGTTTGTGTTGCCATGCCAACAGCGGTTATCAGCGGAGCTGGGCTCCAGGATGAACCCGAAGGCAGGATTAGCGTTTTAAATGATCTCTGTTTATGACATGAGCTGAGCCACATTCACTCTTTACAAGTACACTGCAAAAACAGGAAATCTGATAAAGTTTTTGTTTTTTTGACTCGTTTATGGTGAAAACATCTTACTGCGCTTGAGATGAGACAAAACTAACTTACAAATAACTTTCCAACACGACACAGGAGCAGAAATAGTTCAATGTTTGGGTTTCTGTTTCTAAAACAAAAAACAGCCAAAGCGCTTAAAAAAAATAAGATACAGCTGGTTTTAGGCAATAAGTTAATATTTTTTGGTGTCTGGAAAATGGCACATTTCAAAATCGTCGGGGGTGTATCGTCACAGATCAGCAGGGCACGTTACCTAGCAACCCCAGCAAAGCCCGGCTCGTTACCTAGCAACCAAAGCTGCACTCCAACTCACCTTTAAGACTCAAAAATATTGATAAAAATAAGTGCTAGTTGAATTATTTTCCATAAATATTAAGGAACTATTGACTTAAAACTCCCTCTGGCTGAAAATGTTCTTTCATGTTATTTATGTTTTATTTCAGTTGCATTAAGATATTTACAGATACAAAAAAAAACTACTGAGTTAGATTTTATGTTTTTGCAGTGTACAAACGTCAAAGAGGATTTAATCTGACCAAGCAACATAAAGTTGTGCATGTGGGAAGGAAAATATTGCAAAAGAAGTGTAGCATTCAGTCTGCAAAGCCAGCTTTAGTTCAGCTTGGTCACCTTTCGTCTCCCATGCGAGTCTCTCGCGTTCGACACAATGAATCCGTGACACCAACTCATTTTTTATTTTGACGTTTTCCCTCAGCGCTCCTCTCCCCTGCCGCTCCGTCTATGTTGATACTACTGAATTAATGCAATGAAATTCAAGTTAATGACGCCATATTGTTTGAATGTGAACAGTATAAATAATATTGTTCGTTTTATTTGTTCATGTGTTTTTGCTTCTCTTTCCAATATTGGACATCCAGATCTAAACCAATGAAGTATAACAGGAATGATGCTAAATGTGCCACGTTGTTTTTGTTATCCTGAAAAATGCTTTGTTCTCTGTGGTTTTAAGCAGCTTTTTTTTGTATATTAATCATATATTTTTACTTTTGATGGTCTCCATTATGCAATAAGTTATTGCACTTCCTGTGCTTTTTTTTTGAAAAAGTGTTGCTGGGGCAGTTCTCTCCAACCTCGAGTCAAAGGTTGAGCAGCTTTTTGTCCCGGTTTTAAGCCCGTCCATAGCATCGAAAGCAGGATCAGCACCTCATGGTGCAGGACTTTGTACAGAATTAATACTTTGTTTTTCTGTCAATGTTGGTTTGGAACTTTGAAATAAATTGTGCTTTAAAGAATCAAAGATTGAAGAATTTCTTCTTTAAGGGGTTAATTTTAGTTTAGTCACAAAAAAGAAATGTTTTAGTAAAAATCGCCTCATCTCTGAAACATTACATTACAACACGGGGCGGTTAATTCAAAAATAAACTGAAATGTTTCTTCAGGAAACGTTTTGAACCAGGCGGCGAGAGGAAACTGCTGCTAATGCAATAAACTGTTTCAACCACAATAACAACACAGCCAACAATAAACCTGTTTATTTTGTGATATGTTATAAAATTTAGAAAAATAAAATAAACAATAAATTAATAATATTTCAAGAATAAAGTCGTAATATTAAGTCTTTATTCTTGTACTACTGTGATTTTATCCTTGTATGACTTTATTCTTTTAATATTTTGTCTTTATTTCCTGAATTTTACGACTAGTTTTTGTAATTTTATATGTTTTTATTTTTGCAGCATCATCCCGAATGCGTCAGAATTGTATTTTCTGACCTCAGCATCTTAAAAATATCACAAATATTCAATATACAGGCTTATGGGAAAGTAAAGATGAACTTTTTGCCAATAAAAAATGAAGCATTTTCTTCCTCTGGTCGGATCAAAAGAAGGCGATGCTTATCAGAGAGACTCTCCTCTCACCTTGTAACGCTTCTGTTCCACCGCTAAATGATCAACAAGCGCCCAGAATAAGGAAGAAGAGCAAACTGCTGCGCCCTGAGAGGAACTCGTTAAAGCTGACGGGTCGCGCTGCTCCAGCCAGGCTCCATTGGCAGCCCTATAATATAGAGCTGCTCGGTTAAAAGACCATGAAGACCATTAGGGTACTTCAAAGTTCACCCCTCTGCATTAGGGCCAGACTGATACAGCAAAGAGGGGAAATATCCGATTCCTCATTTACTGCCTTATTTTCCCATCAGTTGGCCCGTCAGTCAGTCTGAGCTGCTCGTTAAGGGCCATCGTTAGCAAGGCCGGCGCTGTAAATCTGCCCTGATATCAGCTTTCAGCAGAAACTTCTTCTAGGTCATATTTTTGGGGCTTGCGCTCCGGCTTCCAGTGTTAAATGATCCCTCAGAGGAGCGCTGGTGCTCGCACTGTAAATCAGATTCCTTATTCTAACGAAAAGACTCCTAAAACATGAAAGGACTGGAGGCGAAGTGAAGCGACATAAATGAATTGACACTGGCCTTGATGGAACCAACCGGCTCCTCGTTCAAACATTCCCCCGTCGTAAATCAGACATCCCTCTGACACGGCGGTGCAGTCCAACAGGAGGACGTCCAGGGAGGACGTCCAGGGAGGACGTCCAGGGAGGAGCGTCCAGGGAGGACGTCCAGGGAGGGACGTCCAGGGAGGACGTCCAGGGAGGAGCGTCCTCCTGTTGCGGTCGTGGACAAACGCCACAGCCCTTCTGTTTGGCCACATGCAGAGGAGCGGGTGGCTGAAGATGAAGGCGCACACAGATCTCTGCTCAGTCAGAACGTTCCTCATTACAGGCCCAGACTGCCAGAAAACAATTCATATTCAGCACTCACTTTTGACATGCATAAGAAATCAATCACACAGAACAAGAATGATGACCGATCCTCGAACAGAGGCGAGTTATGGAAGAGTAGGCCCACAGTGCTGAGCCTTAGAAAAGCTTTCACTGCACTTTATTTGGATTTTATGCATTTAAGTAACACAAAGTGCTGCCTAATTGCCAAGCAGAAAGAAAATTATACATGATTTTCACACTTTCAAACAAGAAAAACGTTGATTTCTCCTAACCTGAGCGGTTTCTTCCACATGCTGGCTGAATTCCCAACATGCCAAACTGTAAAATAGCACTTTTTATTTCTTTCAACATAGTTATTACCAGTCTTGCAGAGTGCAGGGGTGAAAGTTCACAGTTTGTCCAGCTTAAATCTCTGCAGCTCCTCCAGAGCCACAATAGGCAACTCTGGAGGCAACTCAAGATCCAATTAATGACCTGATTATGGCACCAAGTTCAGGAAAAGCTTCATTTATACTGAGATTTAATTACTCAAGGGTTGACTGTTTACTTCTGAAAGCAACTGGTCCCACTGGACTTCATGTAGGAATATTAGAGAGAAATCTTCTCTGTACAGATGCTAACCAATTTCAGAAGTGTGCTAACCGCAACACTGAGCGTATGCTAATAGGTCAAAGGTCAGACAGCGGTGTAGAAGCTCAGATCCATAACATGAGAATCTTCAGTTCAGGTTTTTTTTAAAGCTGATGCCGATATTTATGAGCCGATATTTATAAAAATCGGCTTTTTCTTCCTCCATTTACGTAATAAAAACGACACGATGATAATAAATGTTACAAAGGTTTAAAGCGAAACAAAAAAATAAATATTCATTACCTCCTATGGAGACTCAGAAGGTAATAAGTGAGGAAAAGTAAAAAAATCTGTTTTCAAGGTGGATTTTCAGTGAGTTTTCCACCACATATACTGTTGCTATGGCAACAAGAAAATTACATTTTGGTCCCACCTTTGGCGTGTCCCCCACATGCCTGGTGGAACATCTTAAACTTACATAAAAACCAGATTTATGAAGAGGAAAACTAACTTGTTTACAGATTTACTCGCCTTGTGTGAAACTTTTGGGTTTCTCTCTGATAAATGATTTTCTGTCTGCCATTCCAGACGAACGGCCATGTCTCGAACATTGTTGTTATTGTTATTTATTTCATGGCGATTTGTGCAATTTATGCGGTCAAACTGTAAACAAAGTAAAAACTAAATTAATCTGTGTAACATTCAAATAAACACAAACTTAAAAAAAACAAATGCAAATATTTAACGTAAACCATCAGCATATTGTCACTAATTATGCTCAATTTAACCAACAAATAATTAAGTACACACTTCCTCTTTGAACCCTTTACAGTAAAATAAACTCAGTGGTTAGCACAATGCTAACCACTCGAGTTAGCATTATGCTAATTAGCTGCTAACCACTAGCATTTTCATGAGCTTAAAGCTACTTTGCCAAAACCGGCATATAAAACAACAAAACATATCTGGCAATAGCTTTAATCAAAAACGCAAGAAATGCGTTAAGGTTAATTAAACGTTTCCTTCCGATCCGCCGCCAATAAACTGTGGAGCCCCCTAGTGGACAGTAGGAGATAATGCAACCATGCTCTGTTTTCAGATAGTTGCTTAAAAAGTTCTCACTTTATCGATTTTTATTTGTAACAAAAACATTTATATTGTATAATTTTCCTTCATTTCACAATCTGTTGAAATTTCAGATGAAATCTTTAAATTTGGGGCTGAGATGTAATTTTTAATCGTTCCATCCCAAAGTCCTGAAGTTTGTTCGGTCTGTGTTTCCAGAGAACCTTTTCGGCTCTCCTCTTTGACAATATGCTTCCAATTATGAATCTGGTGAAAACGGGGACGGTAAAGCACACTTGTGATTTATTGCTCATTGAAGTCCACTCTCGCTCAGTGCCGTCGCACATGAAGGCCTCCTGCGGCAGAGCACAGAGGTCAGACACGCACTACAGTTGACCTCCAGTGGATGCACCGCGCCACTCGGGAAGAGAGACGGCGGCTCGGGTCCAAACGCCACACCGCGAGTCAAGTTTCAGCGCATAAAGCGACGACTCCGCCACGGGTCAGCCTCCAACTGGGAAACTGCGTCACAGATCGAAAAGAAGAGAAATAAAGTGACTCAAAAATCTCTGGGTTCATCACTGACTTTTTACACAACTCATCTTTATTGTGACCAAAGATTACTTTGTGGTGTTTTCACGTGGGACAGCCTCAGCTATTTAGTGGCGTTCATTAGCTGCACTCCGGTCCTGGGGACTGAAAACACATGCTCAACAAGTGAGTCACCAGGCGAGCCGGAGCTTCTCAGACGGCAGAGCGGCTCGGCCTGAGAAACGGCTCGTCCCTGCAGACCAGTTTTCTGTTCAGCTCACTTCCTGTTTTACTTGAGACCACCACGTTCTGAGTCACAGAAATTGTCTGGTTGGGTCAAAAACCGCTGGATCTGTGGAACTCGGTACTCACGGGACATTTTATGACGTTCTGCACCACAACAAGCTGCCATTTAAAGCCAATTGCCGCATTATGTTGGTTAAAGTTTTTCCTAAATAGGTATTGACAATTTGGTAACAATTTGCCTTGTGCGTATTCCTGTGCAAAAAAGAATAACAGAAATTACTTGGAAAACACACAATGAAGCAGAATGATGTAAAATGACCCTCTTATGTTTAACCAAGTAAACATAAAAATTTAAAACAAACAAAAATGAAAGATTTAGATTGAAGAACAGAAAACGGACTAAAAATGCACACAGGCAAAAGTTTTGAAACATTTTCCAAAGCATGGATAATAAGATAAAAAGCAACTGAGCAAAACTGTAAAGCAAGCAGAGACTCCAGTCTGTCTGTTGGTCAACAGCATTAGAAACTGCTGCTGTGGAGGAGATGAGATGCACAAATGCTAAGATGGATCATTTCTGTTATTCTTCTTTGCACAAGAATAACAAATTATTACCAAATTGTCAAAACCTATAAATGTTTTGCATGGTGACTTAGAACCCAAAGCTGTAAAGCAACTAAAAACTAGCAATCGGCCCAAAGCCTGGGACTAGTGATGGACTCGGACCTGAACCTCCAGAGCCACATAAAGACAGTTACAAAGTCAGCCTTCTATCACCTGAAGAACATCTCCAGGATTAGAGGACTAATGTCTCAGCCAGATCTAGAGAAACTCATTCATGCATTTATCTTTAGTCGCATTGATTATTGTAACAGCGTCTTCACAGGCCTGTCCAACAAATCAATCAGCTGCTGCAGCTGATCCAGGAGCTGCTGCAGCTGATCCAGAAGCTGCTGCAGCGGATCCAGAAGCTGCTGCAGCTGATCCAGAAGCTGCTGCAGCTGATCCAGAAGCTGCTGCTCGCGTTCTCACTAGAACCAGGAAGATAGAGACATAACACCAGTTTAAAGTCCCTCCACTGGCTCCCTGGAGCTCAAAGAATAGACTTTAAAATACTGTTGTTAGTTTACAAATCACTGAACAGTTTAGCACCACAATACATTAAAGATCTGCTGTTGTTGTATCAACCTGCCAGACTCTCAGGTTCTGGTTCTGGTTCTGCTCTGCGTCCCCAGAACCAGAACCAAAAGAGAAGAAGCAGCTTTCAGCATCTATGGACCAAAAATCTGGAACAAACTTCCAGAAAACTGTAAAACAGCGGAAACCCTGACTCCCTTTGAATCTTGACTAAAATGCACCAGTTTCACACTGCAGCCCGAACTGAGCCAAACCCGACGTTTTGTCAAATCGGATCTTTTTGTCATGAACGTTTACATTTCCAAATATGTGCGACCTGTAAGTGATCTCCGGCGTAAACTGCAAAAGACCTGAAAGTGTCCCGCGTGCCCAGCAGAGGGCGCAATAACGTCACAGAGAGCGTAGCTTATGATTTTAACGTTTTTATCCAACCGGAACCAGCACATTACCAACTTAATCCTCATTATAGTCCACCGTGGTTGTTGTTTGTCCTTCTCGTTTCTGCGCATCAGAGCTCAGAATAGTGACGTTTGTCGAGCATCGATGGGCTGAACACGACCTGGACGCTCAGATTCAGGTCACACAGAGATCAGGTACGTGTATCCAACAGGTCTGGGTCCCACGCGAAAATAATCCAACTTGTGTTGTTCAGACCGTCATGAAAAGATCCGATACGGGTCGCATCAAGAGAAAAATATCAGAATCACTTGGGGCTGCAGTGTGAACGTAGCCTTGCTGACAGCATGTTGGGCTTATTTTAGATTCTCGTAGCTCTTAGTTTTGCTGTACCAGATGTAAATCTGCCTCTGCAGGGGGCGGATCATACAGAGGGCTTCGCTTTACGCCACGGCTCCCTGCCGGACCTAACACCTTTCATGCTGGAAAAACATAACACAAAGGAGAAGCCTGGGCTTTATGTTAGACGGTGGGTTATTACAAGCAGGAAAAAGAACTCGCTCTGATTCCCCGGGGAGGCTGACCACTCATAAATCATTAAGCAATGAAAGTCTCCTCTCCAAACAGAGGCCTAAAACAAACTCAACACGGAACCCCCACGAGTCTCACATCTTCGCCATCCATCACTTCTCCTTCCCTTTTTCCCTGCGAGGAATGTTTATGAGGTAAGAGACACGAGTTCAACCGCATGAAAATGCAAAACAGTAAAAGAAATAAGAACTTTGATCATCGCAGAAAGGAACAACTGAAATATGTACTCAATAAATATGAATTTAAAAACTTTGGTACGTCCTAAAAGACAACGATCAGAAACCAGGTGAGTCGTGACGTTCGAGGGGCTTTTTCATCTTTTGCTATTTGTTCTTCTGTGGATGTCTGTCAGTTCAAAGCTAATCAGTTTTCATCTGTTTGTCTCGGCTGCAGCAGCTTCTGTGACACAAACATTAACATGCTTGCTGGAAGGAGTTTCACAATAAGCTGTCAAATTAATTCGACTGTTCAAAGGAAATGACCGTAATTTGTTTTCTAGCAGTTATTGAGTAAAAGTAAAGTTTGACAGGCTTATTATTTTGTTCAGGTTGATATTCACCAGACTTTGAATTACAGATGTTTTCTGTTTTTGTTGTTGTTGTTTTTTAATCCAGACGTTTAACAAAGTAACTGCCAAATTCAATCCACCAGGGTGTGTTTGCATAATGATTTGATTTGAAAACTGATATGTGTGGAAGAATATCTTTAGCTGTAAATAGTGCAAAGATTGATCAGGTAATAAAACGTATTTTACTTTGTTTTACTTTGTTTTGTTATTATTTCCATGTGTTTAGGATTAGTGCAAAACATCTGATGATGGCCACAGATCATGTGAAATCTGTGACAACTCTTTCCAGACAATCCCTCTGCTGCCAACTCCTGAATGTTGCTGCATGACGTCACCGTCTAATTTGCATATTTAGTCATGTGATCCAGGCTACCGGGAGAGGAATATCGATGTGAGGTTTTCTCATGCTAAGTTCAGAAACAGAGAGATGTGAAAATAATCTACTCATAAAGGAAAATATAAGCTTTTTACTTCTTCCAGGGTTGCACAGGGAATCCTAACTATGTGGTTTAAAATTAATGTTTCTATATTAACACCACATTTTTATAAAGTTTGTAATGACGGAAACTTTTCTTCTTAGATATATGTCCAATTTCTGGTTAAAAAAAATCTCTTCCTGTTGCAAGTTGACCCTAAAAATCAGGTTAAGACTGTCGACTAGGATGCTACCGCCCTCTTGTGGAAGTAAAGTGAAACACACCTTCCATTTAAACTTAATTGCTCCTTTACTGGGTGGCAAAATGCAAGAAGTACAATGCAGTTTATTCAAAATGCACACAGAGTAGCGATACAAAAGACTAAAATGTGTTTAATTTGAGAACAGTGGTACCTTTGTGAGGTGATTCTCATGAACCTCCGTGGAGCAGCAGCTCAGCCAACACCTCCGTTTATTGCTGTGTGAGTCCACAGCACCAGAAACAAAGCCGCTCAGCTCCTTCTCACTCTAATGAGCTCCAGTATATGGTAATGAGGCAGGAAAAACTAAAAAACATCAGCCGCCACATTGTTCACTTCACTTTGACCGCAACAAGGATCCACAGCAGAACGCAGGAGAGTTTCTGGAAAGGCTTGTTAAGAAAATTGTGATCACATGTTTTGCTGTGTCGACTTTTCTCGCACTTTCTTTCCTTCTCCCGTCACGGGGCTGATCAAAAGGCCCGAACACAAACGTGTTCATGTGATGCAGGATAAATTGGATGCAGTTATGCAGTACACTGCATAACCTTTTATAGAGTATTATCGAAACAAATTAAGTTGGAACCGTGAAGAATGTTTTCTGGGATTTGAGCAGCCAAACAAAACAAAAAGCAACACCTCATGAGGACTGGCATCTATTTGCAAATTAATGTTTTTCCTTTTGTTTGGATGAAAAAAAAAATAAAAATCTCTTGTGCAGCACTTAAAGTTTGCTGATGGATGTTTACTATTCTTTCCAGTTTGGCCCAGTTGTGGAAAATACAAAACTCAAGCTGAATCAATTGCAGACAGAGATCATTTTAGATTTTCTGATCTTCACAATCTAAAAAATAAGAGAGGATGTTTTCCAGACGAAGAGAGGAAGCAGGACTTAATAACTGGCTTCATCTTGCTTGGATAAAGTCAAAATTTCAGTGCAAAATGTTTTCATTCTGGGCTGCACAGTGGGTAGCGCTGTTGCCTTGCAGCAAGAAGGTCCTGGGTTCGATTCCCGGCCCGGGGTCTTTCTGCACGGAGTTTGCATGTTCTCCCTGTGAATGCGTGGGTTCTCTCCGGGTTCTCCGGCTTCCTCCTACAGTCCAAAAACATGACTGTCAGGTTGGGCTTTCCAGATTCTCCTTGTGTGTGGTTGTTTGTCCTGTTTGTCTCTGTGTTGCCCTGCGACAGACTGGCGACCTGTCCAGGGTGACCCCGCCTCTCACCCGGAACGCAGCTGGAGAGGCACCAGCACCTCCCGACGCCGTTAGGGAGAAGGGTAACGGAAAATGGATGGATGGATGTTTTCATTCCATCAATCATTTGTGCTGTTTAGATCCCAGGCAGAAATTAATGGGATGTCAAACTCATTTTGGGTCACATCAAAAAACCTACGGTGGGCCAGATTTGGCCCTCGGGCCTTCAGTTTGACACCCGTGCTTTAAGCTAAGGGTCCGCTCCTTTTTGCTCTATTGGTTTGATTTCCACAGGGTTTTTGAAACTGTTGCCGTTATTTTCCCGTTTTTCTCACACCAAGAAAAGGAGCGAATCAAACCACTAAGATAATCAAAGTTAAATTGATTTTGTTAGTGAACAAAAGAGCAAATTGAGCTCAGTGCTGGGATTTTCTATTATTTGGCCCATTAACAAATATCACGGCTCATCATTTGTGTTTCAGACACTCAGATGTCACCAGAGTGTCTGCGAGGAATGACTTGATGAGGAAAACGGGCAAATCATCCACGCAGGGAAAAATAATATAACTGTCATGTTTGAAAAATGTCTCCTTCACTGGCGTGAAAATAGATTTTACTGTTAAGTTTGAGAGAAAAAAATCTCATTTTTACCTTTTTGTATTAATAATGATGGATAACAAAACAGCTAAACTGAAGAGGCAATAAATCCATCATTTTCTCCGGTGCAGACTGAGCAAGAAGCAGACAAAACCAGTCATTTAAAATGCCATTTATGTCACAGACTTTTCAACAATCTAATACAAATTCATACACATACATGTCACCACCTAAAAGCACATTTCTAATGCAAATAAGTCACCAAACAAACAGAAAAAAACAGCTGTTGGCTTGGGAAGGGTTATGGAGAAAATCACATGCTCACAAACATCCAGCACACACACACACACACACACACACACACACACACACACACACACACACACACACACACACACACACACACACACACACAGTCAATATGACCCTTTGCAACTGCGTCACTTCAAGGCGCCATGACGGACGTCGGAAGTGAGGGACGGGAGTCTCTAACAGAGCGGCTGAAGTTGTTTCTACCAGTTTATTGACGGCTTCTGCTCGTTAGCATCGAGCTAATTTGTCTGAATGTAACACCTGGTCGGCGTGTTGCGGCGGTTATGGCCGCCATAGACGCCGGTATTTATAAAAGTTGGAAACCGACCCATACCTCCTCCTCAACTTGTTGATCTAATTACCAGCTTCTCCTGAATTCACACCACGTGATTTATATCACTACGTCATAAACACGTTTCCATGGATACCGATGGTTGGACCGCACCTTCTCCAGGTTTCTTTCTAATCCCATTTACTCAAAGTGAATTAACGTTCTTATCCGACCAGGGCTGCCAGTCGTCATTAACAGCTGCTGCGTATCTTTCCTCATCAACAGCTGCAAAATAAAATGGAAAGTTTTGTTTCCACCCTTCTCTGGTTGTGCAGCCGTCCGCGCTGCGACCGTTTTTAAACTGAAATCGACTAAATAAAAGCGAAATGTCAGGTTACAGACGTCTGTGTGTAGAGCGGCTCTAAAGGAGCGCGGTGGTCGTTCTGACGCCCGTCATGGCGGAGCCCTGCAGAGCGTGACGTCACGTGGAAAGGGTCGATGATAATGAGCTGACATGATACAGTATTTGAGAGGTGGCAGTAAAAAAGGGCATGTGGAGGGAGGAGGCTGCTTACAGTAAGAAAACAGGTCAGCGTGTACGTGAAACACGGTTTTTACAGTTGAGCCAACATAACTCTATATAAATATTCTTCATCCAAAAGTCAGTGCAGTGCCTTCTGCGCAGGCTTAACACCCAGTCTGTGCCAGACCTGGTCCACTAATTACTGCTTCCACTTTATGCACAAATTCTTACTTTTTATCTTTGATTTTTAAACTTTCTCAGCGGTTTCTGTGTCTGGTTTTCTTTCTTTCTTTTTTTTTCTTTTTAAATCACCCAGTACCTCAAAAGTCCAGCTGTGAAGTACAAGAGTTTGCCTTTTTTCTTCTTCTTCTTGTTTTTAAAACCAATTGGACAATAAAAAAAAAAAAAAAGGAGATCCACAAATTTACAAATGTCCGTTTTGTCGTTTTCTCCTGAATTCCCTTTTTGTTTG
Organism: Poeciliopsis gracilis; assembly: GCA_911649635.1. NCBI lineage: Eukaryota > Metazoa > Chordata > Actinopteri > Cyprinodontiformes > Poeciliidae > Poeciliopsis > Poeciliopsis gracilis. The sequence continues at coordinate 1,174,551 of CAJVRI010000506.1, forward strand.
AGAAAAAAAGCGATTTGCAAATGAAGCACTTCTTTCTACTGGATTCCCCGGAAGAGACACATGGCAAAGACCATGGCGAAGAGCTGGAGGAAAAACAAAGCAAACGGTCACAAGGCGCAATTATTTCAACCAAAATAACCCACATTAATTCAATTCATCACTCATTAAATCAATCAATCAATATTTCCTCTGGAACATATTTTTAGAGGTTTATTTGTCTTTGATCTTCATTGCTGCTTGGCAGAAAAATGATTCTTTGCATAATTTTTGTCCAAAGTTATGAAGAGGCAACTTTAAAACAACACATATTGTGAAAAAAACAACTGGTATAGGGTGACATGCATTGTCTTCAGCCCCTAAATAAAAATCAGTGACATCACCTGTTTATAAAAATCAGGTGATGTCACTAATTATGAAGTAAATTCAACTAATTGGGAAAAAACCATTAATAACATAAAATTTAATGTCCCTAAGTCTTCATATAAGTTCTGCATATGTGCATGTATGCAAAGATATAAGAATATAAACTGACATAAACCTACATGATACATTAATGTAGCAGCAAATACAAATTTACTCTGTAACAAAACATCAGAACTTAATATACATAAACACAAAAAACAGAAATAACACTTTAGTCAGAGTTACATGGTAAATAGTTACATTGACTTCAGCAACCTTTTTGGAAAAAATGAACTTTTATTAGTATTTTTACTGTGCTGTACATTTTACTTTTACTTCAGTAATTTTACCCTGAAGTATTTCTACTCTTACTTGAGTAAAATTTCTGGATTTTCTCCCCATTGAATGAAAAAACATGTTTTAACCAAAAATTCACCAGACAAAAAGCTGCAACTTCTGTTAAAGTTTTATAAGATTTTTTTATTGAAAAAATATTATTTTGTTGGTTATTTTTTGTTACTAAATGACCAGTTTCTTGGAATTTACTTCTATTTATAGGTTTATGTTTGAGTAAAATGAATATGGTTTTATTCTATGAACTACTGACAACATGTTTCTGACAAAAAGATGCAGTGCTTTCAGACTTTAAATAATGCAATGCAATAATGCATGTTCACTTTAAAGAACAACATTAATGTTTTAACGAGGGAAAAGTTCAGGAATCAATATTTGGAGGAATAACCAGCAGGTTTTCGATGTGCTCTTAGGTTTACGTCTCCCTGTGATACTGAACATCACCACATGATGGCGATCTTTCCACAGCCAGATCGTTCTCTTGGCAGGTCAGGTGTCTTAAATTTAAAAGCAGAGCGCTGTCGTTCAAACACAGACATCCTGATCGTTTGGGCATCAGGAAAAGATGCCGAACGTTTCAAAAGCCGCTCCTACCTCGATGGTTAACACCACAATAGCCAGCGCTCCAGCGACGTAGATGTACAGCTCGAAGTAGTCGACCACGGCAGAGTAGCAGCCCTGAGGACACACATGTGGACGACATGCTCCGCAGTGAATCAATAGGCTATAAATTTGCACAATTACAGAGATAGTTAAGGCGACATCACGGCTTCAATAGAGCGAGGATCGGAACAAAGGCCCCGCTGAACGAGTGGGAAGCGGGGCCTGCAGCCTTTTAATGAGGGCTCTTTGTGTGAATAAGCAGAACGAGCCGCACACACGCAAACACACGCAAACACTCTGAACATCTCTTTATCATAATGGCATGGAAACAACAGGTGGAGGGGAAAGGCTGCTGTTTAAAACCTCCCTATACCTGTTATCACTGTAATTACATACGAAGCTCGCTCTTGCACACATCAAATAACAGATTTAGGAGTGAATTCTCACATATTTTTAATTCTCAGCACGGTTTATTTTTATATTCTTAACAGGCTTTATTTTTGAGCAGATATATCTTCCACAAAACCCTCCAATTTAAGCATGTATGCACAGGCTCATCTGTAAGCTGCCATCTGCGTGCTGCACATGACCCACCGTGACACCCAGTCAGAACAGCACTAATAAGACATGGCAGAGTCAGGCAGTCCCCGAGTGCATTTATCTACTGTTTTATGCTCTAATTAGGCCCGGAGGAGGTCTAGAACCCGGCTGAGAGGGGAAGAGCGGTGCCAAAAGTTACCTTGTTGTTGCGGAACATCATATTGCCTGATAGGCACTGCTCCTGGCCGGAGAAGACCCTCTCTTCGCTCTGGAGAACGCGCTGGCAGCAGGCTTCGGGCACCATGTGATTCTGGTTGTTGAGCCTGAACAGGCTGTCCTTAAAGTCCTCTGGGCTGTTCACTCCACAGCAGTCAAACTGAAAGGCAGAAGAAGAAGAAGAAGAAGTTGCATTTGCCGAGCGCCTATTTGTGCAGTGACCTGCGGTCAGCTGTCTGTGGGCGCCAACCGAGCAGAAATATTGACCTAAATATAAAGGGTTTGTGTTTAAAATAGCCAGCTAGCTCTGAGTCTGTGTTTCCATGGACTGTCAGCAGAGCGTCAGGAGGGAGAAACGGCGATGAGTGCTGCTCACTGTGATCATGATGGCGTTCCATGTGGAGGTGAAGACGTCGCTGTTGTTGTAGCCCTGATAATGACTCTTCAGCTCCTTGGTGAAGTACTCTCTGGTCAGCTAAATCAGCAAAAAGAGCAGAGGTCAATCAACGCCTCTACAGATGAAGCCTGAAGCAAGAACACATGATGAGCCGAAATGCGCTCAATAAACTCCTTTCTGAGTTTGTTACATGCTACTGTGGCTTTGAGCGTTTCCACTTTGATTGTCTGGGAAGACGACGGACTGGGCACCAAATCTGAAACGTTTGTTAAATTTTCAGCTGGAGTGGTTTGCTTTCACACAGCACTGAATCTTTAAAAACCTGTTCCCCTCCTGGCCTGTGGGGGCACTGCAACAAGAACCACTGAAGGAAACAACACAAAAATCTCTGAATCATCATGAGTATCTGACATATTCAAATGTGGCCCGAGTCCGAACGCGTCCATCCGACCCGGCGGCTTGGAGAACCAGAGAACAACGGCAGGAAGTGGACTAAACCTCAGGACGTCGATACTCGACAAAATCACTATTCTGTGTCCTGATGCGCCCGAGCGGGAAGAAAAACAACAACAATGACATCCTTAATAATCCTTAATAAGGATTAAGTTGTTAGTTTGCTGGCTCTGGTTGGACAACATCTGTAAAACCATAAGCTGTGCTCCACCGTTAGCATCCATGTTTAAAACCCTGAGCACTTCTTCTTCTTCTTCTTCTTCATGGCAGTTGGGAAAGCACAGAACACGCTCTCTGTGTGACGTTATTGCGCCCCCTACTGCGCTTGTGGGACACTTTCAGGTCGTTCGTAGTGGAGATCGCATACAAGTCGTATAGAGGTACATTTGGAAATGTGAACAACCACGGCAAAAAAAGAATCAGAGTCGGGTCGCTTCAGGCTGCAGACTTAGATTTGTAGGAGAACCAAAGTTCACTTTTTTGGTCGGCATCAGAGTTTGATTGCACATTCAGACCTCCAAAAACAAACCTGACCTTCTAGGAAAATAATCCACGTTGGATTAAAGCAGACCAAACAGGAACTTTGTGCCTTTCACCAACACTTCAACACAAGATGAAGCACTCTTTTCTTTTTCTGTCTCTGTGTGTGTTGCTCTGCAGGGGGTAAAAATCAGCCCACCTCTGTTACAGCCATGCCGAGTCACAGCTGATTACGTTCAGCGAAAGCCGAACGCTCTGCGGGTGGAAGAAGTGGGACGTTATGACGTTTGATTTGTGTGACCAGCAGAATTGGAAACCACTCAAAAGTAATTTCATCAAGAAAACTAAAGATTTATAATTCAAATTTGAAGAATTTTACAGTTTTTTTTTGGATGTTGACAGGATGACATCTGTCATGGATTTATGTGTAGAGCTGACATTGCTGCTGCATTAAACCTCCAGCCAGCAGGAAATTTCTGTCTCCTCTCTGGATCTGTGAATTGTTGGTAGGAGCTTCACAACTTATGATGGAAAAGTTTGAGAAAGAAAGGAGACTGAGGCTGGGCTTTTCAACCAAAAAATAACCACGTGAGGCTGGAATTAAAAACAGCAGGAACATGTGAGAAACGCCTCGTTTACAGATGCGAGTAAAACCTTGTTGATATTCTGCTAATGTGAAAAAACTATTTTGCAATTGTGATCTCTGCATTAAACACAAATGAAGTTACAGGTGATTAAGTTTGTTCAAGCGATAAATCGTATAAAATATGCCGTGTCGTCATCTTGCCACTACACTGTAAAACTTTTTTTTTTTTACTTTATTTGAAACAGTTGAGGTCAGTGACAAGTTTCATTTCCTGTGTCTGACCAACTCAGTTTATTATTATGTTTTTATAACTTAATTCATTAAGTGTGTTTAATAAGACAAATTCAAGTCACTCTTATGCAAATCATTTATTTTTGTCGAATAAATAATTCAAATCTCTCTGAAAGTCAACTCAAACTTTTACGTTGTTCCAAATTAAAAAACTAAAATACGTAAAATACATTTCAATTATTTTAAATGTGTTTCAACATGTTATTTTCAAAAATCCTGCACACTGGAAAAAAAGCATAAAGGAATCAACTCAATTGATTCATTTAAGTTGATTCAACTAATTTATTTTTTCAGCGTAGGACGAAGAATACTTCTACTTTTGTTTGGACTCGGCCCAATGTCAGTGAGGAAGCCACAAATGCGAAAATCCTCCCTAAGAAAGATGAGGAGTCTAATAAAGAAGTAAAAATGATGCAAGCTGGTGAAACATCAGCTGGGAACAAAAGACATTTAATGGAGGAAAGTCAGTTATTCGACAAATCGCTGCTCTGCTTTGTCCCAGAGAGCCGACGGACTCAGCTTCAAAGGTAACAAAATATCCCGGGTTTAGAGAAGAAACCCAGTGATTGAAATTGCGATCTCTCTCTCCCTGAGTAATCACTGATGTATTTTCTGATTGCAGAAATGGCTCAAAGTTAAAAAGAAGCGAGAAGAGCTTCCACTTCAACTTCGTTTGGACTGAAAATATCAAGTTCCCTAAAGCGACTTACGTGTTCCCGGAATATGAAGGCGAGGATGGCAGCGGCCAGCTCTGCCAGGAAGATGAGCAGGATGAGCATGAAGAACTGCAATAAAGTTAAATAACACAAAACCAGATAGTGTGAAAATTACAAGCTAGGTGAGTCAGGAAAACTGCACTCCAGGTTCTTGTAAAAAAACTAATTACACGCCGTCTGTGCCCTCTGAAGTCATCGTTACAACATCGCGATGTACGAAAGCACACAGATGGTTTCGCTTTTGCACAGAGTTGCACATGTTAGCATGAACTCACGAAGAGAAGCAGACACTTGTTCTCCCGAATGGCTCCGCAGCAGCCCAGGAAGCCCAGCAGGAACAGCATGCCTCCCATCCCCAGGATGATGTAGACGCCGGTGAACAGCAAAGGGTTGGCCGCTACAATTTCCCTGAACCCAGTGGGGTCCACCAGCACCCACACGCCCACGCCCAGGAGGAACGAGCCGCCCAGCTGCAGGAGACGAGAAAAGAGGTCACTTCATTAAAAAACAAAAATTCAAACAAAATATTAGCCATGGTGTCAAACTCAGGGCACGGGGGCCAGATCTGGCACACCGTAGTTTTTATGCGGCCCTCTAAACTCCAAATTACACCAAGAAGTTTTTCACAAATCCACAAAATTTACACAAAATCACCAAATTTCTGCTGATTTTATTGACATTTTTTCTCAAAATTTGTCAAAAACCTTGGGTTTAAGAAACTACTGCTTCTGCTTTACTTCCTGCCAAATTACAGTCTGTCATCGATATGGAGAGTAATAAAAAGTCACATTTCACATCACACATTAGTGTAAATATCGTAAAAATTCCTTTCAAATATTTCTAAATTAGCACCACAATTTTATTTGTGTTTCTGATGGCAAAAAACACAAATAATAACAATTAATAAAAACACAAAAACAATCTAAATCCTGGCTGGACTGATCAGTGTGAAAAGATGTTCAATATTATTTTATTTTAAGAAACACTTAATGCTGAAAAAGCTATTTACTGATATTTTAGCAAATTAATGGGTTTAATCGATACATCCTGGCACAACCGGCCCTTTAACAACATTCAAATTTTGGTCTTTCAGCTTGAAAAACATGTTCATTACATCTTTTGCACAAAATCTTCTTTGATAAGATTTCAGTCTGTCCAGTTCTGCCTGTTTTTTCCTTTCAGAACAACTCCTTTAGACCGTCTTGTCACCTTGAATCCTAACTCAACATTTACACTCTCATGTAAAAATGCAAACAGGAGAACATTTATACAACCATACATCTTTGAAAAGCAGAAGTGGAGCCTCCTGAACAACCAACAAGAATGTAACGAGTTGTCTTTTCCAGCAGCCATTGTACAGCGGTAAAAACCAGTTCATTTAATTTATATTGCACCAGTTCCCAGCAGTACAGTTAATCATTTAGAGTCATTAGAAACTTTTTATGTGAGAAAACCCAGCAGATTGTACTGAGCCACTGATTTACAGCTCAGTGATATAAATGTCTTTCAGGGCTAAATAAGAGTTCAGGGTGAAAGAGCAAAGGTTTAGTTTCTCCAGTCACTATGGGAGTGTAGAGATATCAGCCCAGCTTCAAAAACCCCCCCCCGACCTGCTAAAGCTCCCATCCTCCACCGTCCTCCGTCTCTCCAAAATCCCATCCACCTCCACCACAGTAACCACTCATGTGATTAAGAAAAGTAGATACTGAGGTGGGGGAAAGATCAGAGCCTCCAGCATTTCTACTGCAATCCTCTTCCTGCAGCCTTTTATAAAACCTGGCTGATTTAAATTGTTTTTCATGACAGTTTAGTTTTCTGCTTGTCTAACTGAGCTGATTGAAATTAGTTTTTATCATTAACCAAATGTTTAGTTGCAGTTTAGTTTTTATTGGTTACAGTAGTAGTTCATACTTTGGTAAAGTTTTGGTGCAGACTCAAAAAGATACAAGTATTATTTTGTGACGATGTGATTGGCTAATGCTCATCAGAAGAAAACCAAAAAAAGAAAATTACATTATTGTTGAACTGACTCTGGCGTTTTATAACAGCAACTTCTGCTGTTGCTCTTTTGCGACAGGAGGATTATGGAGCATCGTAAATTAACATCTGACATAAACTGCTTGATTGAGAGAAATGAATAAAAAAATAAATTTCACATTCTGAGGTAAAAAAAAAAAAAAAAAAAAAGCAGAAAACATTCCCCTTCTCTGCTCTACTGGCCACATTATCAGCCCAGCCTTGAACAATCACATGTGAGTGGAGTCTCTAAATGGTTTGGATGCGCCTAATAAAGCAGGAAAAGACACAAACCTTCCCCACGCCGACCCTCCCCCCCACGCGGCTAACGGGATTACCCCTGATTGTCTTATCAAGTCTGATAAACTCAGGTGTCAGTCACCAGCTCCATATGGCACAGAGAGCCTCAGATGTGTGTCAGCACACTAAAATTTAATCAAAAGAGAATTTGATAGAATCAAGATTGCCTCGTCTAATGAAATGCAAATGCGGCTCCATTAGTAAGAGGCCCGTCTTAAATCATTAACTTCAGAGGTAGCCTCTTTGAGAAAGAGATGAAAAGTACTTACAAAGATGAGAAAATTGAAGACAAACATGAGGTACTTGATGCAGCTGAGGCAGTCGCCCTCCATGGTCGTCCCCCGAGCTGAAGCCTCGCCCTGACCCTGCAGGGAAAAGCAGAAAACGAGACGCATAAATCCTCCATATTGGACGGTTATTAGGCTAACGAGGCTCCGGTTGGACCTGTTCGCATTTTCAGGAGTTCAACAAAACACCAACAATAACTGTAAAACACTTTAGTTGTGTCTAATATCTTCTACTCGGTTAGCAAAGCTTGAGGATAATGTCCTGTTCACACTAAATGTTTCTGAGTTGAAACCAAAACAATTTTCTTGTTGACTTAAATTCCATTTTCAAGGCAGCAGATGGACTTTCATTTTCAATTTAAACCACCTGTAAATGTTTTACAGTGCATCAGCTGGTTTGCTTTAAATTCAGATCCTTCTTTGCCAGATTTAATCTCCAAACATTTTCTAAAGAAATTAAACTCTTTGGTGATGTCATGATTCTTATCTTTTCCAACAATATAAAAGTGAATTAAGCTTTAAAATTAATTTCCAGAGTCAGATGATCGGCTTCCCTATCAGCACTTGACATATGGTGTTCTTCTGGTCTATTGCTGAGCGTTTTAAGGACCTAATTCCTGACCAAGTCTCCTTGTGCATTAACCCAAAGGGGATGGCCTTTACTTCAGAGCATCTTTTTGTTAATGTAATGAAAGGCAGAAGCTCCTGTGCAGCCGTCAGCTCACCCGCTACCTGACATAAACGCACTTTACTTGATGAAGGTCCTTCCTCAAAGCACTCCTAGATAATGAAGAGCCTCTCTTGTGCATTAAGGGGCGACATGGCGCTGTCTGTATCCCTGACCCCGCATATAAAGTCAGCCACTAACTTCCTACTACAGAGGAACTACCTGAAATCTCGTAGAATGAAGAATAGTGTTATGATTGGAAAATTCAATTGACATTCACTGCAAAATTACAACATTTTACCAAGTAATTTTGGTTTAGTTTCTAGTGCAAATAACCAGACAAAACTAATTTAAAAGTAACTTATTAGCAAGATATGTGAGCTTGTTAGAAGTCAATAATTCCTTAATATTGATGAAAAAGTCCTTGTTCTATTGGCAGATAAATTCACTTACAACATGGAAAAACAGAACACATCCAGTATAGTTAGTCGTTAATCTGTAAGCTTCTTTTACAGCTTAATCTTGCTGTTGCCAACACGAGCTACATGAGTTTGTGTTGCTGAAATAAACAAATCTTAATTGAAGTGGTTGTTGTCCGAATGCCTGCATGTGTCAGTCAGCGTTAATTACGTCTTCACATCTGAGTGGGTTTCACACGGCGTGTGCACTAATGCTCCCGTCACGCCCCACACCAACATCACAGATGCTGCCTTTTGATCGGCGCTGTTCGTCCGTCTGCAATTAAGCCTGAAGAAAGCAGCGTCCATGACTCTGGTTTACGCAAAACAACTGCAGGTTGTTCATAAAAGTTTAATTTATTTGGTCAGCATCCCTAAGTGTGAAAAAAACTTCCTTGTGGTTACTTGAGTTAATTTGCCTCAGCCCCTCTTTTATTTTTCCTTGCGCATTATGAGAAAATAACAGTCAAAGAAAGCTTTAATGCAAATGAGGGGCCGTGTCATCAGGTTTCAGCTGCTGCCTACTGGTTGGTTAGCATCACAACGTACTTTGCTGGAACAAAAATGGCAGCTAAGTAGATGGAAAGTCCATGTTCGGGCTGTTTTGTTTTTGCACAGAGGTTTGTAGTGCATTTCTATTTTAAAGAAAAAGACATTAAACAAGCTAGATATCAATATACATTGGAAAGCTTCCAGCTCCTGCTGATGTTTGGAGTGAAAATTAATTAGTTGCATTTTAAACCACTTTCCATCTGCAGTTGAATTAGATTTGTGTTTCTGAGTAAGTCTGCTAAATTTTATCAATTAAACAAACGTATTTTCTTCTCCTCCAAGGATTTCTCTCTATATATCCTGCTAGGACTGGATGAGAAGCGATCTGTGGGGCAGCTGTAATTGCTGTAATTTTAAGGGAACACAATTAATAATTTGTCAGAATCTAAATGACTCTCTGCTTTATTAATTTGTTGTTTTGTTGGGGTTGAAACTTGGTGACAACCAGATCAAAAAGCATCTTCTCAAAGGAGTTTTAATAGATTTAATAACCACAAACTGGAAGCCTCTAAGCAGAAGAAAGAAAACAAAAAACGTCTTCTTTCACTCCCTTTTGTTGGGCAGGCTTCCCACTCCTCCGGGTGAATCTCTCTGCAGAACTGACACCTGGGTTATGATCAATGCTGGTCTAACTCTTGTCAAATATGATCTCACTTTACACACAGAAATTCACCTTTGAGGTGATGCAAACCAAAACCATTTGCCAAACATTTGCCTCAAGTCCAGCACTCACAGAGAATCAAAATTGCATGAATAATTAAGCAGAACAAAAGCCTTATCTTTTTGTCTTTTAATATTGCATGCTTGGGTTGGTTTGTTGGTTGGTTGGTTTTTTAACTTGCTGCAGAGTATTGATGTGTTTTGAGCCACAGAGAAAGCTTTTTCTTTGTCTCGCTGCCAGCTTGTGTAAGTTGGCGTGACAATCAAATTGAACCAATCTAAAGATGCTGCGTGTCTCTTTGTCTGGTTTGGGGATGATTTAACATATAATGAGAACTATTACTTTCCTCAGCAGCCAGCGGATGCATTATGTTTTCCCATGATTTAGGAAACTGAAATAGAGTGACGGTTAAATACTTTCCGTAAATCATGTTATGGTTACGTATCGATTACCCTCAGAGTGGTGCTCTGAGCTACCAACCACCTCATTGCCTGAGATGGGTTTTAATTAACTCCATCCTTTCCTAGATCCAACTGGAAGGCCTAATGAGGTCACAGTAGGTTTTAATTGAGATCTGCATAAATTACTGTCTCACAGAAAAGCGAGTGAAGCGGTCCATTCTGTCAATCCCTGGGCCTTAAGAGAGCAAACCGTATTTTCCACAGCAGGGGATGAGGAGACAGGCTGCTGGAAAACCTCTCAGTTTTTATAACCACAAACAAAAATGTCTGATCTCTTTTCCAGCCTCACCCTTTCTCTCTGCACTCCCATCTCAGGGTCGGTCCAGCTGTCAGATGTGGGGCCAGTTCTCTTCTGTGCATTAAAATTCATTGCTTAAGATCGCTTTTACTGTATTTGCCTAGCGAGGCTCCCAGTACAAGGTGGAAACCAGCACCGTATAAATCAAACTGCCACAGCGAAAGTGCAGAGTAAACAAACTGGCCTTTCCCATGACTCCCATAAGACCGCTGGCCCTCATCGATCACAGTTCAGCCTCACAGGTCAGACACCCAAGTCTGCAGATTCTGTTATCTGGAAAAGGGCAACACAGAGGCTGCGTTCACACTGCAGCCTGAAGAGATACAGTTTGGATGTTTTGTCACATCAGATTTTTTTGGCATCGTTGTTCACACTTCCAAATATGTGACTTCAAAGAAACTGAAAGTGCCCTGCATGCACAGTAGGGGGCGCAATGATGTCACACAGAGAGGGTGCTCAGTGTTTTGCCAACTGCCATGATGGTGCGTTCACACCAAACGCATTATGCCCGTCAAAAATGCGTCCGACACTTCCAGTTCGACCCGTTTGCACTTTGAATGCTTGACGCTTGACATTTTGCTCTATCACTACCACTTGGTGCATCTGGTTTACATTCAAAGTCTTTGTGGAGGCACATCAGATGCGTCTAAATCGCTCCAGCCAACGTTTTCTGTTGCTGGCCTATTTGTCGGACGCATTGGACGAACTTAACATGTCAAACACTCCAAGTGCTCCAAATCGCACTGCGCTAGACATGCGATATGCATTGCGATGGCCCTCAATGGGCCTCCAAATAGACTTCGAATGTAAACCAGATGCATCCGACATGCAAAAGTGTTTGGTGTGAACACTAAGAATTAGTGCTCAGTGTTTGCAGAAGTAAACATGAATGCTAACAGTAGAACATTTTTTACGATTTTAAAGACATTATCCAAGCAGAGCCAGCACACCAACAACTTAATCCTCATTACTGTCCGCCATGGTTGCTGTTTTTCTCCTCTCTTGCGTGCATCAGGATGCAGAACAGTGACGTTTGTTGAGTTCAGGTCAGATGAACCGTTCAAGCCGTTCAGACTCAGGTCACATTTGGAAACATCAGATACGTGTCGCATATCAAAGTGAATAAAAGTTCAATCTGTTTGTTCAGACCATCAAGAAAAGATCAGATACAGGTCAAATTAAGGTTAAAAAAATCCGAATGGAGTCACTTCAGGCTGCAGTGTGAACGCAGCCAAAGTTTGCAAAATGCATGAATTTATGTTGGTATGACAAAAAGCAGATATTATAATTAACCAACACAGATGCAGAAAGAAATGCTGTGCTGATGAGATTAGAGAAATATCTTCTTAGAGAGAAACACTGCATGTCATTGATGTGACAATGTAACAGCAGTGTTTGCCCTGAGGTATCCTGCACAAGCCAACTCAATTTACATCAACTGCTTCTTACGTTACCGACATCATTAAATGCCGCGCGGCTCCAAGAATCCCTTTGTTTACTCCTGGAGATCCCCGGCTGTGGACCTCAGAATGGTGGTGCTTGATGGCGGATTAATGAGATCCGAAACCCAAATCAACTTTATGATACCAGCAGAAGCCAGTGCTCTGTAATGAGGACAAACCCATCCGACCTACATTCCTCCCAGTGGGAGCGTTTTGAAGCGATGCCCTGAGCATTTTTCCAAGCCGATCTTAGACACCAAGAGCTCCATTTTCTTTGCGCCCACAAGATCAACAACTATGGCTGGGAAAGACAAAGATAAAAAAAACCTATGACGACAGGAAAAACACATATAAAAGGCGGTTGTTTGTTTATCTTGACAATCCCTTTATGGATGCAGTTAAGCGTACACTGCAAAAACACAAAATCACAAAATCTGTGGTCTAGTTTCTGCTGCAGATATCTAATTACACTGGAAATGAGACAAACTAACGTAAAAGTAACGTTTAAACAAGAAAACGTGAAAAGATTGTCTGGAGGTGAATAGATCTCTGGGATACTTTTACAGCAAATTTGGTTTAAACATTTAAAACTGGAGTTTTGCTACAAGTCAAAACAAAGATGTTTGTAAGCAGAGATTGGAAAACACTGATCTCCAAACTCACCATAAATCCAGGGTCCTTTCAACTGACTAGCATTATTCATTTATATTTTATGCAAAAGATCTGAACGTTGCCTCTGGTGGTATCCAGGAAGTATCTTGCTGAGACTACTAGAAAATCAAATTCGATTAGATATAAAGTGTCTTTTTTAAATGTGCCAGCACAGCAAGAAATATTAAATATCTAATCATATTTACCTATTTTTAATATGTTATTCCACTGAAATATGCATTTTAAATATTACTGCGATATCACAAGTGAAAAAATAACCTAAATGAATTTTGGTTCATTGTTTTTGACTTTTATTTTTTAGACTTTTAGACCAGTTAAAAGTCTGGTTGGTTAAACAAACAAAAACATAGTTCCAGACGAGATGCATCATTAACTCGTGTTGAAATTAAGTGTACATGGAAAATGTTTTGGTTTATTTACTTCTTTTGTTTCCAGTCTTTATCTGTCATGAAATATGCAGGATTTATAAAAATTGGCACTCTTTTTGAAATGTCTGGTATGAGTTCATATTCATTAGGGAAATATTTTATAAACTTTTCACATGAAGTATCACCTGGGTAAATACTGAGTTTTTCAAACACATAAACACAAGAGGAATTAGAAAATGGAAAATATTGGTACTGATTGCAATGTAGCAATGACTTACATCTTTACTCAGAGGCATTTTCAAGACTGAAATTGAGAAAAATCTATAATCGTTTCTCACTAATACCATCCACAACATCCAATATGGCTGCCTTGCTTTAAAATGTAGGGATGCCTGCATTAAATAATAGTTTACTTTCATTTTTAATAATTTGTATGTCATTAGATTTTTCAGAGTATATTTAGTATTTTGCTCAAACGCCAACATACAGAAATACTGCATTAGTTTTATTACTGTTAATTATTGCTAACAATAATTAGCTTAGATGTTACAGAGTAGATTTAGAAGAGCCAAATGATTTCTGTTCAATTGGGTTTGAGCTCATTTGCAAATCCAAGATCCAAATTTTAATCAAATACAATAAGTGGAGCCTCCAGAGCTGCAATTTGTTTTTATTTAGGTGCAAATAAAACCAAGATTTCGTCTGTGTATAATAAATGCAGCACTTTTCAGATCCATGGGGACCAAACATAAAAACCAAGGTTTAATGGAAGCTGCAATAATTGTGCTAATTGCTAACATAAGATGCTTAATCGACTTTAAAACTACAAATCATTTTGTCTTTGTTCAAAGTCCAATTCTCTGTTTTACAGTGACTGCTCCCTCTCTCACAGTGTGCGGTCACCTCAGTTCCTACTATAAATAATTTAATGACCGCTCAGAAGAAAAACTGGAAAAAAAATATTCTGAAGGCCATTATAGGTCTTAAAGCGAAAACACACCTGGTTTAGTCAGCCATTTGCAAGTCAAAACCTTAAAAATGGTCACAAATGTCTCATTTGGTACAATTAATAAGCTGAATCCATGCGCCTCTGCTCCAGCAGCCTCCCTCCCTGGATAAATGGATTACAAGGACACCCTGTCTGTGCACCTCCACCAACCGCGTGTTCAGCCAGTCTACTTCATCTTGGGCGGAGGTCTGCATAACAGATAATCATTAACAATGAAACCCTCTTGAAAATGTAAGAGGTAAAACTTGACCTGCTTTAATGCCATTGACCTCTAAATGATCACCTGTAATTGAACCCTGGGGTCTTCCCTGAGGTCCCAGGTGCCTCGATGTGGCGGGGCGCGCTAATGCTCTGTGCGCTAATACCCTCAGACGACACTGAGGGACCGCACGCATGCCGCATCACCTTTTATCTCAATTAAAAACCCATTTTCCCATTTCTCTGTGACTTCCTAAATCATCTACAGCAAGTAAACACCCAAAATCCTCTAGCAATGAGCTCCCCTAGAGGACCAGCATGTCCCTTAATGAACCTCCAATTAGGAGGGAATGAGCCCTGGGCGGGGCCGTCGCACCAAAGTGCTTTGAAGTTCAGTGAAGGTAAAGCAGCTGGGAGCTTTCTCTATGAGCTAAAAATGAATAACCTGGGTTTGAGCCCTCCCGTAGTTCTTAGAGGGTCGTTTGGATCCCGCCCAAGTGGTTCGCTAGTTTATGAGCTTTTTTTTTTTTTTTTTTGTGGTTTCGCAAACTGAAGAACTAATGGGTCACCCAGTTGGCCTACCGTGACATCTGCTGCACTCTCTTAGAGCGGGTTAAATTTAGTCAAAATGTTTGCCAAGAGAGAATAAAAAGCAAATATTGTTGCTTGACCTTCTCATCCTCAAGATGCCAGACACATCACCTGAATCTGAGAATCTCCTCTGTGGATCACAGGTAGGCTTTGCTTTCCTGTCTTTGTTATTTAGAATAATTGACAAGCAAATACCACAGAAGAGTTCAGCAATCTGCCAAGCTATATGAATATTTCCTATGCTGATTAAAAGCTAAGGGACACACATCAATAGTTCATTCTCAGTGAACCTTTGCCTAATGAACCTTTTTACAGTATGCATAATATAAGAGGAGTGCAACTAATCAGCTATAATGAATTAGCTCCAATCCACCAGGTCATCTATTATTTAATACCGTTGCTCCTGTAAGAGCTGAGCGGCACACACCCCACCCATTCACATGGGAATGATGTTATAGAAACCCTGAGGGCTGAAGTCCTCTGACCAGGCAGCTGATGCTCTCCTGAATAACCGGCTGATTAACCAGAAAGCACATTCAGAACGAACAAATGCATAGTCAGAAACAGAAGGGCCATGTGAAGTCAACATTACCGCCGGCCACATTCTTGACATCCCAACTGGGCGCTGATCCAGCTGTTAGTGCAGGCCAAGCTGTTGCTGAGACTCAGCCAATCGATTTTCCAGATCCTTGGATTAGAAAGATAGGGCGAATGTGAAAGGCATTGATTTCTTCTTGATATTTAACATAAGTGGTTGATTTGTGAGGTAAACAAACTGATATTTTTGTCTTCACTGGCCATGTTTGCGATCCTCACTTTGACTTACCAGAGACTTTTATTTAATTGCTTCACCGCCTCTTTCTGGGTGAGTGAAGATACAAGCTGGGATCGATAACAGCTGGTCATGGATGCATTAATCGCCAGGAGCTGCAGCTCCGAGTCGGCCGCTGGTCCTGCAGCAGTGAGGGCATGTGGTACTCCACATAAACACTTCCACTTCTCAATGCTTTTACAGTTTTTTTCCTTTTTTAATAGAGTAGGAGGATGACACATGATCCTGGGGGATTTCCAGAAAACTAGGTTATAACTCAATTCATAATTACACAACATGGGAATTATTCCTCTGCAGATCTGCTTTTCCTTTTGCTGTTTTGCCAAATTCTACTTTCTGTAGCTTATTCTTCGAGTTCCTGGTATTATGTGTTTTTCATCTCCATATCAAGCACATCAAAATCACCATTGTCATCAAATGTCGATTGTGCCAGAATGTATTGATGAACCCATTAACAACCTGTTCAAATATTAATAAACAGCTGTCTCTGGATTCTTATAATTAGTATTGAACATCTGTTCACAGCCGCTCCAGGATCTTGTGATTATTTTTCAGATTTTTCGTGGTGCTACTTCAGAAATATTTCCAAGAAACTTTGTCATATTTTCACTTCTGTATGACGTTAATTGTGACTTTTTGTTACTCGCTAAATCAATAATGGACCGTTACTGTTTTGCATAATATGTCCTCTTTCAGAAACTGTTCATCTTACCGACAAATTGCACTCAAGTCAGGGTGACGTAAACATATTGTTACTCAAGTAAAAGTAAAAATGATTTGATAAAAAGTCTACTCAAGTACTGACTGACTAATGAAACTATCAGTCATTTGATATTTAAATCTTACATTATGAAATGGACCAAAATGTAAAGTTTAAAATACCAAAAATTTCACTTAAAATGAAAATGATAATAATTCATAAAAGTAACAAAAAATAACAAAATCATGCAAAAGAAAATGTTTCCAAATCAGTTTCTTTAACTAAAAAGACTTATGAAACTTGAAAATGGTTTGGTGATTTTGTTTTTGGTTTGTTTTTCATTCAGTGGGTAGAAAATACAGGATTTTTACTCAAGTAAGAGTAAAGATATTTCATAATAAAATAAGTCAAGTGAAAGTAAAACATTATAAATTCTCCTAAAAGTATCCTTTTTCAAAAAATTACTCCAGTAAATGCATTTGAGTAAATTAGTAATTACCCAACTCTAATCTAAAGGGACTTCCGCAAAAAAAAAAAAAAAAATCTCAGGTTTGCCAAGATTGGTGCAAGAGAAAATATCCACTAATCAACATTTAGAGAATAAAATGATCCAGTGACGTCAGAGTAATATCTTTGAGCCCGTCTTCAACCAGCAGAACAATCATGTCACGAAGCTCAGATCATCCAACACTGGCTTTCGAACATGATGATAGGTTCACCAGGAGCTGCAGCAGCAACTGTGGTGCCATCATGTCAATATGAAACAAAACCTCTGGAGGAATGTTTCTGACATGTTGCTGAATCTTTGCCATGAAAAACTGAGGCAGTTCTGAAAGCAACAGGGGGTTTAACACAGTACCAGCAATAAAAGTGGCTGGTGAGCATATCCTCACAGCAGACCCACTTTCTCACAAGCAGGGAAGGCTTCTGATAGCTTTCTCTGCAATAACACAATGCAGGCTCTCATTATCTAGTGAATGGCAGGGGAAAAGTGCTGCTACTTCAGTTTTTCCCAGTCTACCATTATAAGATCACTGGCAGAGTGAGGATGATTGCAGGTGGAACTTGTATTATACTAA
Organism: Poeciliopsis gracilis; assembly: GCA_911649635.1. Lineage (NCBI taxonomy): Eukaryota > Metazoa > Chordata > Actinopteri > Cyprinodontiformes > Poeciliidae > Poeciliopsis > Poeciliopsis gracilis. The sequence continues at coordinate 1,192,180 of CAJVRI010000506.1, forward strand.
TTACCCATATTAAAGAAACCACCTGAGCAACACCCATACTGAAAAATACAGACAAGTGTATCATAAGATTTTAAAAGTGCAAGTTAACCAACTTCCAACATCTTTGCTGGACTCAAGATGTTGCCAAATGATTGGGAGTGAGTCGCTCTTCTTCCTCCTCGATGCCTCAATATTTGAAATTTGACCTGAGTTGCTGTATCATGCAACCAAGTCCTCTAAAAACTGTAGCTATCACTTCCCTGGCAACATCTGCTTACCTTCAAATGGTTGCTTTCTCAACTTCCATGCTACTCTCTATAAAAAGTAATCTCTAAGGCCACCCAGACATGCTGTTAAAGTGGCCTTTGTCTGCAGACTGTGTTTGGCATCTCCTCCTAAAGCTAGTTCCTGTTGGAAAACAAAAGGGAGCACAGGGGAGCACTTTACAACAGTGGGGGGGAGCACAGTTTGGCCCGCCATTTGTCTAATGAACAATCAGTCACACTTTGGTACAAGGCCATATGTTAGTTTGGATACAGCTTGCTCCCTTGTGTAGAGAGCCTGAAACCTGTTTCATCACTCACAGATGGCTGCGTGCCGCGCACACATATCCAAAACCTTGAGAACGAAAGTTAGAGAAGGTTCAACAAGATAAGGGAGAGGGGAAAAGAGCAACGGCGTAACCCAGTTTCTGATACGAGTTGGAGTTTAAAGCGATCAAAACAAAGCCTGGAGGGCACCGGTTCTGAATGTGGTTTGGTGGGAGATGAAAGAGATAACTGTATAAAAACCAGTCTCTGCTGCTAATGTTTGCAGAAGAAAACAAAGTGGGTTAATGTCTCTGGGTGGGTTAATAAGCACTGACAGCTTGTACTGTCAGTGCTTATTAATATAACACTGAGACAGTGTGATAACAGAGCAACTGGTTGGGGTAATTATTATTTCCTGTATAACAGCATTTGATGAATAATTCAAGTTTGTTAGTTTGTGCATTTTATGTTCACAGTTTTATTCCTTATGTTCAACCCACTGGTCTGAAGCCTGGAGCACTAATGTGTCTCTCAGCACAGTATCAGACATTTCTCTGCCCCGGGTGATTATAGGTCCATATTGATGCACGGGGCGGTTCTGCTACCGCTGATTAAGCCTCATAGAATATGGAAATGACAGGAGAAGTTTCTGATGCCATGTTGGTTACGCAGATGACTGATGTCTTCCTACGACAACAAGGAGACGTAATTACAAATTCGTCATGATTACAAATTTTACTGGACGATAAATTGAGCCAGAAGTTATCGCGATAAATAATTATATTGCTTTGTAAGGACATAATAATGCAAGAACACAATCTCAGATACTAATAATCTTTAAATTCTAACTAACTTTTAACACTAGAACTAAGATATCTTAAATATCCAAAATAAACAAAAGAAAAAACAAATAAAATGAATAATAAAGTCTTTTCTAGTCAAGAGCAAAACTCCAGACTGAAAAGATTCACCATCCAGTTTTAGTTAGAAAGAGAAAAGAGAAAATTACAATAAATCAGACAAATAGACAAATTTATCATGTGATTAATTGAGTCAGTGGTTATTGCGACAGCCATACTTCTACTCATTCAAAAGTGTAGTTTTTGATAAGAAAACGTTTGTATAGACATGTTCACTGCAAAATAAAATCTTACCAAGTATCTTTGCTCTAGTTTCTGGTGCAAATATTTCAGTACACCCACAACAAACTTTTTAGCAAGAAATAACAGCTTGTTTTAAGTCAACAACTCCTTTATATTGACCAAAACGTACTGGTTCCACCGTATTTCTCCTGTATTATATGTTAAATAAATAATGTGCTCGTGGATTTTGTATTTTTAAAGAAGTTATTGTCTTGAACTTGAAACAAACCAACTGTTTCTTGTTGAAAAGTTCCTTATAAGTTCCTTTTGTCTTATTTCGGGTGCCATGATATTGCAGAGGAAACTCGACCAAAATTACTTGGTAAGATTCTGTGTTTTTGTAGCGTTAGGAGTGTATTCCTATAGAAATAACAAACAAATACTCATATAAATCCCTGAAGAAGCGACCTTCCTCCTGAGTGCTTCCCTTTACTTTCTGCATGAAATCATGAGAACAGCAGAGCTGTCACTGTGATTTCCTTCCACTTCTCTCTCACTTTTTCCGCACTTTGAATACATTAAACTTCAAACGTGTCAAGAAAGGCACCGACTGAGGGGAAACGGTGAACTGCGTCAAAGAGAAGCCAACTCCAACCTGATTTATCTGTGTCGAGTGAAGCTTGTTCCTTTGAATCTTAGATGTTAGTTTAGACTTTGATTCTGTGTTTTATTGGAATTTCAAAGCAAATGACAATCGCTCCACTAATTTTTAATGGTAAGGATTTATTGTCCAGTACATTGTTTGTAGTGTGTGTTCTGCTTGTAGTTTTCAAAACCAGAACAGTGACATAAAACCCGATCCACCACCTGGGACTGGGTCCCTGAAGGTTCCCAGTACACCAACAACTGATGGCTACAACTTTAAAAGCAGCAAAGGGACATTTAAATAACAAAAATCCAGCAGATTTAGACAGAAACAGTCTGAAGATCCAATCTTTTAGAACAAGGTTACCGCTTACAAAAATATACCAGAGTTTTTAAAAAGCTGCAGTTTCAAAACAGCTAAAATTTAGTGCCATAGTATGTTAATGATTTCCCTCTAGTGAGAGACCAGAAAGTGGAGGAGGGAAGTGCTGAACTGGAAAATCCACAAGTGGGTTTCCAGTGTCAAGTTATCCAGAGATTTTAAAATCCAAAAAAAGAATTTATCGCATGGCGTTCCAGATGTTGAGATGCAGTAGAAAGTGCTGGATGGGTGTCCAGCTCCAGTCCTCACAGGCCGGTGTCTCGCCAATTTTAGATGCATTTCTGCTCCAACCCAGCTGATTTAAATGGTCCATCTACAAACTGAGCATGTTAAGGTTCTGCAGAGGCCAGGTAATGAACCATCATTTGATAAGGTGTGTTGAACCAGAAAAGAACTAAAACCTGCAGACAATCGGCCCATGAGGACTGATTTTGGACACCACTGGACCAGAGTTTTTTTAAGTTCTTGTGTTAATGCTGTAAAACCACATTGTCATATCTACTTATTTTTTCACAAATCAGTAAATCACAGATTCTACGTTGCCACTTCAAGAAAAAAATATTGACACTGAATAAAAGAAAACCTTTTATTTAACCTTCCTAAGAGCTAAATGACAAAAACTCATCAATAATTCAACAGAACTATAAGGATGCATTTTCACCAGCCCTGTTAAGTTCACTTTGATCAAACGTTAGTTTCTTGATAGGAAGATTTGTTTGGGAAGGTCTGAACCCACAATCAAACTCTGATGCATACCACACGTTTAGTTTAGAGTTAGTAAGAGAAATGGCTCGTCACCTTTTACCAAAGACAAAAAAGAAATCCTACAACTGCCAAAATCTGACACTGCTCCATTTTTGGTTACATTTCATGAAGAAGGAGGTTGTTCCCATGTTTTCTTCAGGCGTTTTTGTCCCATTTCCTTTGGTGGTTCTTGGTGCAGCGCCACCACAGGTGAGGAGGGCAACACATTTTTAAATTAGTTTAGTTTGTTTGACACGATGCAGTGTGAATGCAAACCACACCAGCTAAAAATTTAACAAATGTTGCAATTTTGGTCCCCAATCGAACTGAGTCTACCGGAGTGTCAGGTGTGAAAAGTCAATGTTTAGTCAGGTGTCTTTAACAAAAGTAAAAATTGAAAAGACCAGCATTGTTTGTAGTTTATATTATCATCAGCTAAATAATGGCAATAAATTTCCATGCCTTAAGGCATGTAGCATTTGCCTGTTGTGTCTTACGGCTGTTAACAGCTGATCCAACCGGATCTGAACTCCCCTTTAACCTCTCAGTCTTTACATGTCTGCTGCTCAGCCATGCCTGGAATACTAATGTTGCAAATGTCAATGCAAATCAGAGCCTAACAATAAAGCAGCACAAGCCTGCTGTGATGGTTAAAGGACGAAAGCCTTTCTGTCTGTTTTGCAGCCGCAGCAGCAGCAGCTCTCGCTCCGGCGCTCTGCCTCCTGTCGGTGGTAACAATGGCTTTTCGCTTGTGCTGTCAGCATCTTGCTGAAAAGAGTCTGTCAACAAGCTCTTTCTGCTGTGATTCTCACTGATTTTACACGTGTGTGCAGAGGCTGGAATCCCTCAAGGCAGCAGCTATGCATTATTGCAGAAAACCGAAGGGCACCAGTATGTTTGAAACACAAATATGTGTTGGAGATGAAAGTGGTGGATTTTCTTTTTCTTTTTTTAACATCACATGTGCAGCATTTGAAGATGAAACTCAGCCATACCATGCGGATCCCTTTGTTGCTCGTCTTTGTTCAGGTGAAACTGTTTGTGACTTGTCCTGCTTTTCTCCCCCAGCTCCCGTTTTCATGGGCTGCAGAACAGAAACACGACAAAAAAAGAGTTAGGGCCGAGCTAACGAGATGAATAAATAGCAAAGGAGAAATAAATGTGGCAATTTTTTCTTATAATCAACCTGAGCAGAATAAAAGTGCGAGGAAAGAAAAAAAAAGCACAGAAAAGAAAATTCTGGGCCACTTAAAATGACAGAGTTTGCATTTATTATGTATGAAGCTTTTGCCCCGAGTGCCGCTCTAATATGAGGCAGAAGTGCTTCATCTGTGTGAATACTTCACTTCTCACCAAGATTAACAGCATTAGAAGGAAGAAAAGATTACTTTAATAGCAACAGTTTAGACTAATGTTGCATCCAAATAAAAGGCAATTAACGGTTTTGCGGTAGTAAAGTAAGGTTAAGGTTAACTGTCCATTATTAGTAAACCCAGCACACCACTCTCCTCATACGGCTTCTGGCTTGACCTTGAGGCGCGTCTGAACTCATGCATTATTCACTTTCCTTCCTTAGCACACGTTGCCGACTTTAACTGTCAATGCAAGTGTCTCCAGCCATGTGTGTCTAATGAGCATAAACGCTTTAAACTTTTCCTGTCTTTAAATGGCTTTTTTTTTTTTTTTTGCCACAACCGTCTCCCAGCTGAAAATAACGATACGGCAATGAGCGCCAATTAAACCGCTGCTCCTCCAGCCTCTGTGTGCAAAAATAGTCGGCAGCCCAATTTTTTGACTGACTACTCTTTGGAGCCGGTGTTATGCCGAGAAATGCCTGCCTGCCGAGAATTGCATCCCCTGTCGCGGGAGCGCGCATCGCTCTAAACTCTCGCATATTGACGAGGAAACGGGCTGAAATCCGACCGAAAAGGAAACTTTTAAAGATATTCGTAACATTATCACGTTTATTAATCATGTAAGCTCTACAATTGTGGGTCTTATTTCGCTAATTCATTGAAATAAATACGGTCTTTTACGTTTATTGAGACGTATTTGTCGAACTTTTTTTCAGTTTCTGATGAACATGTTCTCCGCAGCTGGTTTGAAATTCCCATATTTTTCTTTTAACACTATAATAGCTTAAAGCATTACGAAAACGAGGCCCATTATATAGAACATTTTATATGACGCTTAACTGTCTAGTGTATCCCAAAATTTGCATCCCCTCTATTTTTTTCTCTAATGTTATGCCAATAACATGAAACTCATAGCAGTAGCTCATAGAACTACTCTGGTTATGTAGAAAAAGTTATACCACTCTTCGTATCTTATTTCTACATGTTAGCAAAGGGGATGCATTTTATGGCAAAGCCTATGATCTGCCTGCCAAAATATGCTTGCCCTCTCTTATTTTCCTCAAATCTTTGTCCTATTGGTATGCAACTCATACCAGGAATTAAGGGAACAAATGTGATTATGTAGAAAAGCTATTTCACTCGTGAACCTTTTGTTTTTTAAGCTTGGGGGGATGCATTTTTTGGCAAAATGAATTTTGAGCTGCCGATATTTGCATGCCCTGTTTTTCAGCTCAAAAGTGTCATACAGATTTGAAAGTCACTCTAGTAGCTCAGAGGATATGTGTCAGAACATTTCTTATAACACATTACTATCCAAATGCATTTTCTGGCAAGGGACATTTGGAGGCCACTGCTTGACCTTCCTCACCTCTAAGAGACTATTTGGTCTTAGCCATTCATTTCTTCACAACACAGTAAGAAATATTCATTAAGAACCCATCCATCCATGCACTAACACTAGATTTCAGCTCTGGAATTGAAACCATAAAAATGAACGTCTTACCAAAGTTATTGTATATTTGCATGCCCTATATATTTTTCCCAAGTATTGTCCGTTTGGTATGAAACAATGCCAGTAGCTCAGAGAACAGGAATGATTATGAAGAAAAAAGAAATCCTTCCTAACTCTCTATTTGGCAGAGTTAGCAGGGGATGCATATTTTGGCATAGCAAATTATGAGCTGCCGATATGTGCATGCCCTGTTTTTGTTTGATCTTATGAATTAATTTTATCACAAACAAAGGGTAAGACACAATCACACTCAAGAAACCCCCAGCAGACACAGACTGATGGTTGTGAACTACTGAAGAGTTAGATTTGAATAAAGTGGGTTCTTAATGTCGGTCCTTGGGCTGCCACCTTATGATGGTGAAGGGGTTTGAGTGCCCCAATGATCCTAGGAGCTATGCTGTCTGGCACTTCATGCCCAAGGTTGGGTCACCCAAGGCAGACACTACCAGACAAAGTGCAGCCCAAAGACCCCAAAGATGAAGAAAACATTTAGATCTTGTGTTCCCTCACCTGGATGCGGGTCACCGGAGCCCCACTCTGAATTCTGGGCCTCCCTTCTTAGTCTGCTATCCCCGCAACCTGATCCCGGATAAGCAATGGATGTATGGATGGATGTATTAGTGCCTCTATTTTAATATTTAATATTTTTCCATTTCGCTTCATAATTTTTGGCACTTATATTTATTATGGGAGTTTTTGGGCAGCATTATAATATTCTCTAAAGTCAGGTAATGCCATCCCTCCCTTTTCTTTTGGTAATTGTAAAGTTACAAATTTTATTCTGTGTTTTTTAGCATTCCATATGAATCCATATGTAATCCAAAATGGATTACATATGGTTTTAAACTGTCTGTCAAGGATTTCTATAGGCAATGCCAAGAAAAGGTACAATAACTTTGGTAAGACGTTCATTTTTATGGTTTCAATTCCAGAGCTGAAATCTAGTGTTAGTGCATGGATGGATGGGTTCTTAATGAATATTTCTTACTGTGTTGTGAAGAAATGAATGGCTAAGACCAAATAGTCTCTTAGAGGTGAGGAAGGTCAAGCAGTGGCCTCCAAATGTCCCTTGCCAGAAAATGCATTTGGATAGTAATGTGTTATTTTTTTCTCTATAACCAATTTTCATATGAACAGGACAATAGACAGGGGATGCAAATATTAGCAGGCTCAGAAATGAAAATGCATCTCCCCTACATTAATACACTAGACAGTTAAGCGTCATATAAAATGTTCTATATAATGGGCCTCGTTTTCGTAATGCTTTAAGCTATTATAGTGTTAAAAGAAAAATATGGGAATTTCAAACCAGCTGCGGAGAACATGTTCATCAGAAACTGAAAAAAGTTCGACAAATACGTCTCAATAAACGTAAAAGACCGTATTTATTTCAATGAATTAGCGAAATAAGACCCACAATTGTAGAGCTTACATGATTAATAAACGTGATAATGTTACGAATATCTTTAAAAGTTTCCTTTTCGGTCGGATTTCAGCCCGTTTCCTCGTCAATATGCGAGAGTTTAGAGCGATGCGCGCTCCCGCGACAGGGGATGCAATTCTCGGCAGGCAGGCATTTCTCGGCATAACACCTGTTTCAAAGCGCTGGCATTGACAAGCTGGTACCCAATAATGGAGAGCGCAGCCTGTCTTTCTGAGAGACACGAAGCAGCGCGCAGTTAGCTGGTGCAACGAGCTGGCAGGGCATTTTCGTCCTGACGAGGAACAGGACGGGAGAAGATCCCTGGAATATTCCTGGAGATGGAGTTATTGTTTAAGTCCGGAAATGTTGCGCATGCGCACGACTCCGGAGGGCAAAGAGCAGATTCTCTTACACGGCTAGGCTACGTGCAGATTTGTTGTCATAGCAACCGACAACAACGCCACTCTACATAACAGGATTCATCACCAAAAACACTCAAACGTTTCCCACACAAAGAACAGAACATTAAGTCCGTTAGCTTTATATTTTTAGGCTTCGTGTTTATCATTTAAAAAGTGAACGCTGTGGCTGCTATTAGCTAAGCTAACACTGCGGTGGTTGGTTAGCTAACTTATTCTACTGATGATACGTCAGAGTTGTTGTTTAGATCGTCTTTTTCAACATCTGTTATCTAAACCAAAACATAAAGAATTCCACGTCACATCTACGTGATACGATTGTTAAAGTCAAGCTAGCCTAACTGAACTACTTCCCTCTTCCTCACTATTTGTTTTATTAAAACTTGATCTTGACATTATCTAGTAATCTTAGTGCCGACAATTAGTTGCAAAGCAGCACTGTGTCCCTTTGTCTATAATATATCAGGCGTGCATTTAAGATTTAGCACGTTATATTGACAACTTGACAGCTAAAACCAAAGCTAATCATTGGTAGCCAGCAGCTTGACGACACTCTCCAACGGTCCATTTCCAGCTGACATCACATTCAGCAGGACACTAAACCCGAGCGACAGTGAAAGCATCATGTCCTCTGCTCCCATGGAGAATATGTGACTCTGATTGCATCTGGAAGAGGCAATCAAAGCCAGAGTGACGAAGAGGGACAAATCTCAGAAGTGGGGAGATGCACTGGAATGATACAGTCTCTTATCGTGGGAGCTTGAAAGCGCCCACGCTGAGAGAATCAATAAAACCGGCTTCACACATGCAGGGAGGGTGAGGATGTACTCTGTACGCTGAAAGACTCATTTACAAAAAAACAACTGTCTTTAAATCACCATATGGCCCAGCTATCATATCCCCAGGTAGTGCAGTGCAGTAATCCCAGTGCCAGCTTGTTTCAGACATTACAAAAGCAGCAGATGAGTAAGGAATCGTCATTATCTCGGTCTGTAATGGCACTGAGCTGCTGCGTGATCAGATTTTACCCTGAAGCCTGTTGCAGAGGTAGTCTCTCTTGAACCCTCTGTTTAGGAGGACTATTAGCGGGCGGGGAGCAGCAGTGCGGAGGGTCCTGCAATATTTTCCCGGTTACCATGGAAACCCCTTCATATGAAAGAGGAGCGCCGATGGGATGCGGCAGCCCTCGTTGAATCGGTTATGGGGGTGCGAACGGAGATCGGCGCAGACGGCTGAGAAAGCACAACAATAGGACGGAGTCTCTGAGGGGGGAAAGGCCAGGCCGCCCGGGGCGCCAACAAAGGTTTCATCTACATCCACCCCAACGGCGTCGCTTCTGAACAAATCACTCCCGCCAATTTGCCAATGACATTTAAGCTCAGGAGTATTGTGGCCGATTGAAACGCCAAGGCAGGCAGTAATTGATTAGAGTCTGCTGATATTTCAGGTTCTGACAAAAGTATTGCATCATTAGTGTCTGTCTGTCAACGTGGTTAAAACCAGGAGCATCCGCATTGTTTTCTTCCAGACAAATCAAGAAAATATCCTTTTACTGTGACAGTAGTGATTATATTCCATCAATCTTTATAAGCAAACAGGATCAACCTTCTGTCTCAATAATAGCGTCTGAATAAAGATTTTATTTGCTTAAAGCAGTTTTTATCTCGTTTCTCCACTGAAAACATTGGAAATTAAAATAATTCATCCTAACTCCCATTACCACTCTCCCACCAAAATATGTGCAGCCCTCAAAATCCCATTAATTTTCATTACGCAGGGTTTCCCCCGGTGGTTGGGACGCAAAGGCAGTCATTCATCCAGCAGCCCACTGTTGAGTTAAAAATGTTCAAAGGTGACAGGAAATTTGAAGATATCACTTGATAATTGTCTTATTGCTTAGCCTGGAGGGAAAAAAAAAAAAAAAAAAAAAAAAAAACTGAAATAAATAAGCAAGCCTGGAGGGGCCAGGCCTATAAAACACTATCATAATAATAAACTCACCCTATGGAATAAAAACCCTATATTGTAGCTAAGCTAAAAGCATGAAGACAATAAAAACAGTTTCTTTGGCACAACCACATGTTTGACATCTTGGAAGTGATTGAGAGTCAGTAAGTCTATTGTTGAGCTGCATTTTTTGCTTGTTTTTATAAGTATCATGTTTGCCGCTGATCTCCATTAACAAGCATGAAGGTCAGGGACGCATGTTGATGTGTGCAGGAATCAGGGGGCTGCAGTTGACTGAATCAAGAAAAAACTTGAGCAATTTTGGCAAGAAGAATAAAGATTGTTCCTTTTAAAGGATCTGTGCAGAAATATATGTTTTGTCATTGAATGTATTGGGATTTTTCCTTGATTTTAAATGGAGAAATAAGACTTTCTCCTAGTTAAAGGAAAAATGTATTTGTTAGTTTAGAAATATTTCATATCAGAAGATACATCTTAATAATAAAAATATACTTTTGAAGGCAGACTGTTGAAGCAGTTGCTCAACAGACCTTGAGGTAAATGATGCATTTTTTTATGTTTTATGTTTTATGCTTATCTAACTCCAAGTGGTACTTACTTATAAGATATTTTCTGGGAACAAAACTCTAAAATCTCTCCTCCAGGTCACTAAAACACTGCAACATGAACTATTTAAAACAGAAACAGGTGAAACGTCCTGAGTAACGGGACGTTTTAGCCGACTGTCAATGAAACAACTCTAAAAATTACGTCTGTATTTCAAAATAAAAGTCTCAAAAATATTTACAAATGTATAGCACTCACTCTAACAGCCTGGGCTCCACACTAGCAGCTCAAAACAGAAATGATAAAGTCCTTCATGCTTTTTGTTTGACAGGGAATGCGATTGTGACTTCACATCACCATGCTAACAGCTAAAACTCTCCCATACTTCACCCAAAACCGACAGTTGATGTAATAACTTAGAAATGTTAAACATATAGTTACTTTAAAGTGTTGTTTAAACCATATCTTGACCTTTCCTCTATATTTTGGAACTGAATCGAAAACGCCTCACTGATTTAAGCACAGAGGTTTTTCTTGAAAGTTTGATTAGTCTCATCAGTCGAAGTTATTTAAAATAAATTCTTGAAGACTGAAGGAACAACACAGCACTGTAATCACCAAGTAAGACAGCCAGATCCCTCCAAAGATTAACAACATCGTGGCAAGGAGAAAATCAATTCGGCTTCAGATAGAGCTTTTCATTTGTGGCCAGTCGTCATTAGTTTCGAACCATCCAATTTCCTAAACTGTCATCTGCAGGTATAACAACAGTTAATAAAAGTAGATTAAAAAAAAAATGCTTACTTAAAGATGAAGATATATTTCCAGTTGACCCAGTATTCTGCCACTACATCTTTACACAGCTGCCACCTAACAAACCGTTTCCACTGAGAAATTCTCCAACAGACCTTTACAACATCGTCTTCGGCAAAAAGAATGAAGTTAATTTAAATCTGTGGGCCCATTCATACTGGTTGTATTTTCTCTGGGTCTCACTCTGATCAGGCAGGAAGCGTTGTCGGAAATGTCAAAGGTCACACAACAGCAGGTAGTTTGGTCAGTTCTCTTCCTCTGAGGACAGGAAGTGTGAAGGAAACAGGCAGGAAGTGAAGGATCTTTGGTCTGGAATCAGCTTCTCTCAGGTCAAAAACAAACAGCTTAAATTTTTCCACTTCTTTTTGTGGTGATTGACGGTTGAACAATTCTAGCCTGGAAAAATGTGTTGAAAATTAGGCTGTGTCTCATCTATTTAATTAACCCGACATTGTATATCCAATAGTTGTCCTATGTAAACAAAACAGATTTACCCTGGGGTGTCATGCACCATCACTGTAAAACATTTGAGCCGCATTTAGTTGTGTCTACTGACTTTTTACTCTTTAAGTCAAATAAATTTGAATAAGTTTTAGATTTTGAACCTAAATGTGAGTTTGTGAAAGATAAACTTACAGCAGTAAGTTGTTAACTTTTATTAATTCAGTCAAACCTCCAAGAGTTTAATAAACTGGAGTTTTTAGGTTAGCACTTAAAAAACTGAAAGAGGAAAAAGACAGGAGTGGGAACTATTTCCCAGAATGCTTAGCGGCATGTTTTTGTCTCCTGAGATGGAAGTGCGTCACATTGATCTGACTCTTGTGTTTTATTAATGCAAATGTTCATTTTAATGCAATTCTCAGTTAGCAAAGCTGGAGGATAATGTCCTGTTCACACTGAATGTTTCTGAGCTCAATTCATTGGGATGTTTAATAAAATTCATCATCAGATCAGAAAAGTTTGAAAAAAATTTAAATTAGAAACTATTTTAGTTCTTGCATATTGTGAAATAATTATTTGGTTTAAATTGCAGCATTAAGTTAAAACTCACAATTCAAGATGAATGAAGTTAAAAAAACAATGTTTAGACAACTCGTCTCTGGATGTTAAATCAACTTCATGAATTTTAATGTCTGCGTTGAAACCAAAACAATTTTCTTGTCGACTTAAATTGCATTTTCAGGGAAGCAGGTTGACTTTCATTTTCAACTTAAACCACCCGTAAATGTTTTACAGTGTTCGATAAAATGTTATTAAACACCTCAACAAAGAAAAGAGTCTGTAGCCATTTGGATGTCATTTTTCTTCGGTCTGGTCTCACCAACCCCCAGCAGTTCATATCCATCCTACTGCTGTATTATAAAAATGGAAAAAATGGCACATGCCGGCAGCTATGTATCTCCTGAATGTCCGCTTTAATGAGGGCAATGCTGAGGCAGAATTATCGCCTAACTCCATCTGGATTTATTGATCCTACAGTGTAAGTCAGCCACAGGAGATAAAGATAAACTACCACGATGGAGAAACAATCCCCACACTGATCAGAGGGCACCACACTGATAATCACTCATTCTTCCCTCTCTGGCCACCACTCCCCACTGTTTTCTTTGTTCTTTGCTCCACTGCAGACTCTGGGGGGATCCACACAAATAGCATCCCCAATCACTTCAGCTAAAAGGTGGAAGTTGGACTCGTTAAGCAGTTTCCACTGTTTTCTAGGCATTAATCATATTGGGCTGAATGAAAAGTTGAGGAGGATGCGTTGTGATGCAAATGAAAGACGTTGTTGTGTTGACCCCTTTGTGGTGAACGTTGGCCAGATCGCTGGTCTGGCTGGCAGAGTCTTCATGCAGCAGATCGTCTCTCACCTCTGCAAAAGATGCCTTCATTAAAGCGCAGCACTCAGAGAAGATATGGATGATAAATCAATTTAATCGACTCACTGAATCTTTGGTTTTTGAATGTTTTATTTATGGAAAATCTGGATTTTTTCCCCACCAGTTCACTCCTAGGGTTTCCATTGTTCTGGCCGCCATCTTGCTTGACAAGCGTCTCTTATTAAGGTAAATCTCTACGACAAGATCTAAAACAGACGAGGCAATATGAGAATAAGAAGAAAGTTGTGCTTTCAGAAGGATGAAGTAGTAATTTTATGAAAACTCAGTCACAAAAAATAAGAAAAATTTAATTATCCAAGCTATTTTTGTCTCAAAATACAAAGCTAAGATATTTGCACAACACACTACATCAATATTACTTGATAAATTTTGTGTTTTTGTAGTGTTGTGACAATATGATGAAGCGCAGCAACCAAGCAACTTTCTGTTAATAACTTTGGCTGTGGCCTCATGTAGCATCACACGTTCAGCCAACTTCCCAGGCCCAAAAGATTCGCCCCGAGTCTCTGAAGAGCTCGGCGCCCCGGGGGCATCACAATGCCGCTTTGAAGTCAGGCGATTAAAGAGGAAAGACCTGTCGAATAGGGATGATGGGGTTAAGATCGGGAGAGGAGGAGGATCAACGTGAGGGACAGGAAAGGCTGTGAATACCAAGCGCCCCGAACCCGAGGGACGCAATTAAGAGCAAGGCCTTTTTTTACCGAGGGTTACGAAAACACAGCGAGGATATCAGCGCCGCTGCCTTCCAAGCCAAGGTAAGAGTTCATTACTACACACAGTGGGGGCTGTTAAACCTGGTTTGTTCCCTCCTGCCCCCGCCCACACGCCCCGCAAGCTGTCCAACAGACACACGATAACAATTTCCATCTCTGTCAAATCCTGGAGCCAGGAAAGCTTGAGAGCTGCCGGCAAAGAGCTCAGAGAGATTCAACAGGGATAAAGATCCCATCCGGCCTGTCTGCAGCCCAAACACAACAAAATGCCTTGCATTCTGCAATAATATGCAAATAAAGAGAGAAAATGTTGTGATATATTCTTGAAAATAAGAAAACACCACCTAAAAACCTCCCTTACTCATCATGAACTTAAACCTTACAGTGAAAAATGAACTGCATTCCACGTTTATTGAAAGAGAGTTGAGTAAAGTGAAGTAAGGCATAAAATGTATGCAGAAGGCAAATTATATGTGCTTTTTAACAAACAGAAATATATAAAAACTGTTCAGTTCAGCCCCCTGCAGGCAGTATCATGCACTGTGAAACATTTGAAGGTGGTTTAACTTGAAAATGAAAGTCCATCTGGTGCTTTGAAAACGCAATTCAACTCAGCAAGGAAATTATTTTGATTTTAAATCAGAAATTAAAAGTTTATAAGTTAAAACATGAACAGAAAAGGTGCAGTAGACAAATGATTTTATTCTTGGTTAGGTTTTCTCTGTCCTACTGATTGCTTGTTTTAAAACCTTGTTTGAAATAAATAAAGCAAAATCCAACCAAACTACCAAAATGTCTGAAAGTCAGAGCTGTTTCAATACCTGCAAGGCTGACACACTTTTAGGTTTTATAGATAATGTCAAAATAATGTATTTATAAAAAAAATAGCTGCCAGGATAATCAGTCATTTTCAACTCAGATATGAAAGAGTTTCCAGCTGATTCCAGAAAATTACCTCTTACACAAGTGATGATTGTATGAGGAGATTTAGCACAAACCAGCAGCCATTAAATCCAAAAATACCGACATGGCCAACTACGGGACATTTTTCCAAACACATCAGATGTAGAGATATGTGGTCTGCGCTATTCTGTAAGCCATGCCAGCCACTTAAACATGTGTTAAGAACACATCTGGTAACAATTTCTAGCTCTCATTTAAATGATGCTAAAATACCATAGAGCGGTTGGGTTTCCTGTACAGTTGCTGAAATCAGATTGCTTAGAAGAAAACAACACTGTAGCATAAAATTTTAAGGAAAAACATTTTAGGAGGAAATAAAGTGTTCTTTGTCAGCAACATAAACTGCAAAACAACTGTTATGTCAGCACACAACCTACACAGCTGCTTAGTGTGCTGACAACAATAAACAGTGGAGTGGCGTACATACGGAGTGGAAACAGACAATTAGCAAAATGCCACCAGATTAAAGCTATTTTTTATTATTTAAAACTACTAAAAGCCATTGAGTCTGGGCTCCTGCATGAGTTTCTCTGAAATGTTTATGGGCTGAACAACACGAGCCAAAGCTCTGACGTTTGATTTGTTTTTATATTGCCGAGGCTCCAAGGCCACTTTCCAACAGACTGTGTATTAAATAATAGTGCATGAAGGGAATGAATGGGGAGTATAAAATATAAATCCTGACACAAAGGACTCAACATAAAAAAGGAATAAAGATACTTGGACGGCTGCCTGGTGGTTACAGAATGAGTCCGGCCCAAATTGCAGGCTGGGGTCCAAATCCTAATGGTTTACATTCTGAGTTTGATGCCGAGAACATCCAGTGATACAACAATGTTCACAAATCCCTCTGAAATCAGCTGGTTAGCAACGAAGGCGACTCACAGCTGCGGCTTTCAGAAACGCAAAACAATTTTACATCATATTCATCCTAAAAATGCCCAAAACTTTAAAACTGTGGCAGAAGATATAACTGGCTGCCATCACAAGAAAACAGTGTTAGGTTGTGTGTGTGTGTGTGTGTGTGTGTGTGTGTGTGTGTGGGGGTGTGTGTGTGTGTGTGTGTGTGTGTGTGTGTGTGTTTTTAAGGTGACCAATTATGTTTCCGTTAACATGTCAGAACAGGTTCATGCAAAACATATTACATTTTTTTGCACAAAATCATTCTTCGGCTACGTTCACACTGCAGCCGTAAGTGACCCTAATCCAGTTTTTTGTCTTTTTTCTTTTTGCCATGGTCGTTCACGTTTCCAAATATATGCGACTTGACTGTGTTCTCCAGTGTGAACTGCAAAAGACCTGCATGCGCAGTAGAGGGCGCAACAACGTCACAAGTAGCGAGCGTGCATAAAAAAGAAAATAAGAAATAAACGTAGATGCTAACGGTGGAGCATATCTTACGATTCTGAAGTTGTTGTCCAACTAGAGCCAGCAAATTAAGAACTTAATCCTCATTATCGTCCGCAGTAGCGGTGCTTTTCTTCCCGCTTGCGCCTATCAGAATGGTGACGTTCTGGACAATGAATGCGACTTGGACATTCAGATTCAGGTCATGTAAAGTTCAGATACGCATCGAATGTCCAAAAGGCCTGGGTCATAGTTGAAAAAGTCCAAACTGTGTTGTTCAGACTGTCATGGAAAGATCAGATATAAGTTGGATTAAGGCAAAAAAGTTGAAATTTGGTTACTTCAGGTTGAAGTGAACGTAGTCTCTCTCTCCTCCCAAGCCACACACAAACAGCAACCAATGTGTTAAAAGTTGACTTACTCCAGCCGACATCAGTGTTAACGCCGATATATACTTCATCTCTCATTCAGCTCAGTGCTGTAGCATTGCTTAGCCTTTGTTTAGAGGAAGTTTTACATGCAACATTCCTCAATCCCCAAGATTGGAAGGGGAACAAAGACGAGGAAATGTTAACATTTCTGGTCAAAATATACATTTTGGTCTCCAAAGTTTTTACAACGGATTTCCATAATCCTGATGTCTAAGAACTATTTGCGTGTTTACGTCTTGATGGTTTCCAAAAACATGCCAAGGCAACGACATATGGAAACTTTATGTCGCTGAGCACAAATTAAGATCCACTGAAAATCTTCAATCAGCGCTAGGAGGAAAGACGGTACACAAACACCACAGATGCTTCACAGAAAATCAAACTGCACATAAGAGCACCTCGCTGAGTGCAGCAAGGTGTTTGACTGTGTGGATTTATCCTGCGGCAGCACAGGAGCAGCAGAGCAGGAGTCCCACTGGGTTACAAGAGCCAGCAGGTCTGCATCTGGATCATTTCCTCGGCACAAAGACGCCACACTGGGACCTCCTCATAAAGCTGCACATTTTCTAAAACCCCAAAATCCCTCAGAATCTGCGAGCGCTGTCAGATGACGCAGCAGCTTGCAAATTACAGCCAAAAACTAAGAATGTAAATATCATTTTTTACACAGAAGAACATTTGAAGGTGGTTTAAGTTGAAAATGAAAGTCCAATTTATGTCAACAAGAAAACTGTTTGATTTTAACTTAGAAATTAAAGTTGATTTAACAACAAGAGACAAGTTGTCTAAACATTGTTTTTTTAACTTCATTCATCTTAAATTGTGAGTTTTAACTTAATGCTGCAATTTAAACCAAATTATTTCACAATATGAGAGAAAACAAACTGCTCTCACAGAGTTAAAGAGCCACATTTCTCCAGTATTTTACTCACAATATCAAGTCAAAATAAATACTTATTTCACTCTAAAATAATTTAAATAGAAAAATAATTATTTGATTTGACTGAAAATATATTATCTAAGCACAAAACAGTTGTCCTTTCACAAAGACAATTGATTGTACTGGATTTAAGTTGACTGAAAGCAAAAGCATGCACACTACTTTCTGTTGGTTTATCATAAATTATAATAAAATGTGAAAAAGTTTGCAGGCTGCAGGTTAAACTGAACTGAAAAAGAGAGAACTAAATGAATGTGGTTTTTTTTGTCCCTTAACCTGTCAAATATATGTACAATAACAGCCAAAAATTCAATAATATGCTTCAGTGACACAAGGGAATAAACTGGATTTATCACTTGGTCAGGGTGTGAAAGGATGTGGAGAGGAAGAAAAATGAATTCTGGACAAAGAAGCACGAACTCTGCTCAGTCCAAAACCTCAGGATGCACTCCTTTCCTCTACCAGCAAGCTCTGCACTGGAGAAAGAGTTGAAAGATTTTCTTTGACGAGATATCCTGCCTCTAGTTAGTCCCCAGAGCGAGCCAGGAAGACGCTGAAATGTGGGGGGAAAAACTGGAGGAGGCGGCGAGGGTGGGGGTTTTAATCTTGTGAAAATGCAGGAGTACTTTAAGAAACATTTGTTCAAACAGCCAAGGGAGCCGCAAGCAAGGAGACGTCAGGAGAAATCAGGCTTGGCTCGACACAAAAAGCACTCAGAGAAATGAGATTTAATCTGCAGAGCTTAGAACGTATTAGCTGCATGTAAACAGTCAGTGCTGGCTGTGAGAAAGTTCACTTCCTCAGCTGTGCTGCCTGAAAAACACAATGCATAAAACATCAGGGGTTAAATGGGAATCTGACATGCGAGGACGTGGGGGTGTTGCGGTTTTAAATCGAAATGGATGGGCTGCAAAAATGTGACATCATCTGGAGAATGTAAGGAAACTAGCTGACAAAACCTTCTGGTTTGGTCACTAATTGCAGCCGATTTACTGCGCCGCCATTTGTGTTGGAGTTTTTATTGTTGCTGTTGGTTCGCACAGTCAGCACAGCCACAAAAACCCACAGACAGTCCGTTTACAGAGGAGGAAATACTTTCACAGATGTACGTGATTATGCAAATGTAACAACATGATGACCTTCTAAAAATATCATGGAATCAGTGAGGGACGACCAGCAAACACACAAACCTGAACGTGTTGCAAAAGGTTTGGACGTCCCTGGTTTAAGATGCGTTTGGTGCTTTTTAAAGGGAGTCTTTGTGGGTTGCTGTGATCCACAGGGGTCCACTGCAGCAGTTCTAAAAACTCAACAGAATGATATTTCCAAATTGCTAAATGTATCGTTTTGTTTTATGAGATTAATAACGGTTAATCACTGCAAAAACACAAAATCTTACCAAGTATTTTTGTAAACCTTCTGCAGCAAATATCTGAGCACACCTGAAACAAGACAAATCTAACTTACCACCAACCTTTCAGCAAAATACAGGAGATTGTTTTCAGTTAAGCAGTCATTAATTTTGATTAAAAAGTTCCATTGGCAGATAAATACTTAAAACAAAACATTTTTCCCATGTTGTAAGTGAATTTATCTGGCAGTGGAACTTGTACTTTGTCATCAATACTAAAACACTATTGATTAAAAAAGCTCCGATTTGTTCTTGTACATTGCTCTAAAAACTAGACCAGAAATATTTGGTAAGATTTTGTGTTTTTGCAAGCTCGAAATGTAAAATGCACATTTTAAAAAAAGCATCTCAATAAGATGATTTTCAACTCCAAAAATAGAATGAGTGAAAATGCAGCGATTTAAACCCAAACCTAATGATAAGATATAAGATAATATCATAAATTGGAATACACTGTCAAACATTAGAATTGCATTTAGTTGTGTTTACTATCTTTTATTCTGTAAGTCAAATAAATTTATCCAATTTTGGATTTTGAACCTAAATGTGAGTTTGTGAAAGATAAGTTTTAACTTTTATTAATTCAGTCAAACCTCAAAGAGTTTAATAAACTGTAGCTTTTAGGTTAGCACTTAAAAAACTGAAAGAGGAGAAAGACAGGAGTGGGAACTATTATTAACTTGATATTGTGAGTAAAATAACAGAGAATTGTGGCTCTTTAACACCGTGAAGGCAGGTTTTTCTTTATTGCATATTGTGAATTAATTATGTGGTCTAAATTGCAGCATTAAGTTAAAATTCAATTCAAGATTAATGAAGTTAAAAAAACAATGTTTAGACAACTTGTCTCTTGTTGTTAAATCAACTTAATGAACTTTAATTTCTGAGTTGAAACCAAAACAATTTTCTTGTTCACTTAAATTGCATTTTCCAGGCAGCAGGTGGAGTTTCATTTTTAAGTGAAACCACCTGTAAATGTTTTACAGTGTAGAAATATTCTCCCAATCTACTGTAAATCAAACTGACACCCTCTGTGGTGCTTTGCTGCTTCCTAAATGTTTAATTTAAAGGTAATTATACTGGCAATATTACTATCTTAACGGTTGCCGTGGGAACAAGACCAAGTTTCAAACAACTGGAGACAAAAGGCGATATGTGAATTAAAGGTTTAGGAAATTGCTACACTCTCCTAGAAAGCAAACAGGTAATATTGGTTTATCAAAAACCCGTGGTTAAAGTGAGGCTGAGTTGTCAGGATCATGTTGTCATAGAAACAAGCAAAAAAAAAAAAAAGCATCTTTTTGAGGAAAAGCTGGTAGGCAGCGAGAGAAGAGAGCTGTGAGGATCCACACCTGTATTTTCCTCCCATCCACCCGTCACTCAGCTGTCAGCCTTTTTAAAAAATAAAAAATAAAAGGGAGACTGTCTGGCGGTGAACTGAGGTGTGGGAGTGTTTTTACTCCAGCATGGTTTATGAAACTGGGTAAAAAATGAAAAAAAGCTCTCATTTACAGCTGCAAAATATTTCTTTAGTCACACGGTTTAAAGCAACGTATAAAAATGGAGCGCGTTAACGCAGCTGCTCGATGATTCGAGCCACTATTTTCACAGGAAAATCACCAGCAAGGCAAAACAAATCTAAAAAAATATCTAACATTTTTAAATATAATAATCTAAACAAAATGTGAAATCCATTTGTTTTCATCCAACTTAAATCTTTCATATCTGCAAATCCTGTAGGTTCATCTTTATCAGTTTAGACAGAGGACATCTTGACTGCCATTTTAACGTTTGGCTCATATTCTCAAATGGATTTAGACGTGGACTTTGACTAGGCCACTAAGGATAAATTTACACCAATCTAACTCTAGTTTGTTTTCCTCCAAAGTGCGGTTCGTTTCGGAGGTATGAATCCCTAATCAAACTCTGATGCAGTTTTGGTTTGACTGAAGTGAACTGATGCAGTTCGAATGCATATGTGAATGCCAAGCGGACCAAACCCGCTCCAAAAGCAGAAGTGAATTACATCGCACTGCATTCTGGGTAAAGACAATCAAAAGAAATGCATGAGTTTAGCGCTAGCAGGAGAAAAGCCTCATTGACTTTTGTCAAAGTTAAAACCATTCTCCATTTCTGACTAAACTTCGTGAGTGAGGAGGCTTTTGTGTCGTTTTCTTCAGTGCGGCGCCACCACAGGGCAGGAGGGGAACAGCTCTTTAAATTAATATGGATCTTTTGACAAAGCCTCACATTTCATTCATCCCCTCACCATGATACTGCCACCGCTATGTTTCGAAGCTGTTTATAGTGTCAGATTTAATCTTGTTCTGTTTTGAGCAGAAGTCCTTTCCTTTAATCTTCGACCACATGAGAGCAGTGCATGATTAATAGATGTCATATTAACATTTTCTGCAGCCGGACCTGCAGCTCTGCCAGATTTCCCATGAGCCTCTTGGATGGTTCTGTGATGAACGCTCTGCTTGCCTGACCTGTCAGT
The DNA here is from genome assembly GCA_911649635.1 of Poeciliopsis gracilis. Taxonomy (NCBI): domain Eukaryota; kingdom Metazoa; phylum Chordata; class Actinopteri; order Cyprinodontiformes; family Poeciliidae; genus Poeciliopsis; species Poeciliopsis gracilis. The sequence continues at coordinate 1,213,779 of CAJVRI010000506.1, forward strand.
TCAGGAAGACGATTAACGGCTGTATTTATTCTCAAGGTTAAATTAAATAAAATGCTGATCTATTTAATATTTAGTTTAAGGTATTTGGTTGCTTTGGATTTTGTTTAGGGGCATCAGAGTAAAAGTGGGTAAATACAAACCGGTCAAATTTTATTAACTTTGTTGGAAACATTTCTGTTAGTTCACCTCAAACAATCTTGATAAAAAAAAAATACGTTTTTGGTTTTTGTGTGAAAAAATGTACAGAAGTGGATTACAGCCACTCAGCTTTATTTTTTGCTGAGGAAAACAAAAACTTTTTCTCAGAATTCTGACATTTTTTAGAATTTTCACTTTTCTCAGAATTCTGACTTTAATCTCAGAATTCTAAAATTTTCTTTAATTTTTTACTCAGAATTCTAACTTTTAAGATTGAAAAATTAAAGGCAGAATAATTGCTTTGTCAGTGATCCTAATCCTCTTGCGTGCAAAGTGTGAAAAGGTCCAGCAGATCCTGTTACGGCACCTCATGATGTCATGGGGTGCTTGCCGGGGGCTTGGCCCTGAGGACCTCCCTGACAAATTGAACAAATGCTAAACACTGCTGGAGCAAACGCACTTGTTCTGAAACATATATTTAAAGAGTAAAGTCTGTGTTTCACAGGACGAGGACAACAACACTGTGGGAATCAACAGGGTGAGGTTAGCGGGTCACGCTGAATCACTTTCTCCCTGAGAACGTTGTGCCTCCAGTTCAGAGCTGTGGGAAAAGGGAGTTTATACAATTACATCACATTGATTTACGGGGGCCAGAGAAACGATGGGGAGAGGATGAAAACCGAGCTGCTTGGAGCGGCTCCAAAATGAAGTCCCTAAAGAAACACAAGTCAATAGTTTGAGGCCACAAAACATGACGGATCTGAGGCAGTTTGAGGGTCAGAGATACATCGGCAGTATGATGATGAGGAAACGGTTTAAAAACGTGCCTTTAGGATTTTAAACAAGATGATAAAAACGTGTAATGACCCAGAATAAACACAGGATCATCTCTGTTGATTTACTTGAAGGTGTCTCAGCAGATATGGGAGGGAAATGATGACAGTTCTTGCCTGAGCAGATCCTGCTGATGCCAACGTTAGTAATTATTGGGCCGGTGATGAAACTGTGAGCAACGCTCCAAAAGGTTGAGCTGCAGTTTTACTGGCGGGTAAATAATTCAATCAGCCTCACCACAAACATAAAGTTAAAAATAAACAACCGACGTAGCGCTGCATGCCCATAAAACAAAGAGCTGGGATTTTCATGATGAAGTAAGTTTTTATGTAAAGGTTTAAATCTGATCTGGTGTATTGTTTGAGGCTGCTTGTAAAGCTTCAGCCCCAAAAGACTGTTTTATGCATCTACTGAGAAGCTATTACATCGGAGAGCGTTACTCTAATGCAGCGGCTGTATTATTGATGTCAGAGGAAGGGAAAACAGACTGATTACCATAAAGACAAAGCAAAAATGAAATTGATCCCACTGAACTGTATTCACATGCAAAGGCAACAAAAATGAACACAACTTTTGGCATTTGAAAATAAATTGCTTTTCCAAGTCGACAAGACAAAAACAAACATTCTTAATCTCAAACATCAAAAACTATTTACATTTTCCCAGTAGAAATGCAACTTTTCCACAACTCTACACAAATTTAGATAATTCAGTTGATGTAAACATAATGCTTTAAGGTTGCAAATAAGTTTTAACATGCATAGCGGTCACTGCAGTGCAGCTAATTAAAAGCTGTTTTCTTGTGTTTCTTGTGGATTTTTCTGTTATCAATGCACAAGGATCACAATACAACTACTGGCCATCCAATGCAAGTCCAAGAAAAGTTTTGTTAAATCCAATATGGCAGAGAGACTCAACTCAGAAACATCCAGTCCCTCCTTCCACCGTAGCAGGTAAAACATATTAAACCCTATCAAACACCAATCAACACTAATACGACTGACGTACTTTATAAATAACTTTATATGGAGAAAATTACAACCGATCACCTAGAAAAAATAAAAAACAAATGTTATTTTACAAAATATTTTACCACCTTTTCTGTGCCTTTAGAAAATCAAAAACATTTTGTGAAAAATAATGACTCGTAATTCATGCATGGAAGAGTTCAAATGATTCCGATATAAAATGTTAGATTATTTTTCCTCCTAGATGATGAATGTTTAAATAAAAACCAGTATGTGTTCGGTACCAGATGCTGAAGAACTGCAGTGGGAGATATGTCTTTCTTTCCTTCGTTTCTTTTAAAATCTCCAGCTTCTTGGAAGAACAACAGACCGGCAGTTTGAGCCAAAAGCAACAGAATAAGTGCAGAGAACTGGAGAGCGGGCTCAATACTGGAAGTGGGTGTATTAACAAGCTCACAGAATCTGCACGGATGTTTGAGACGTCGACGCTCCTCCAGATACAGCTTCAGAAACTGGAGACATGTGCTCTATATTAAATAAATAGTGAGGTGTCCATTTTTCAAACTGGAGTAAAGCTGCGTTTCCAGTTTGGATTGTTTTCCTTGTTATGGTTTCTCTTTGTGGGAGAAATCAGATCCAGGTTTAGGAATCAAACAGATTCATCTGAGTAAATGTCTGTTCTGTCATTTGTCTCGTTCAAACAGCAGCTTGGATGAACGAGCTGGATGATTTTTTAATGCGTCTCTTCATAGTTGTGAAGCCAAAAGAACATCAACTCAGTTGGGGGGGGGTGGGTTCAAAACGAAATCAGCAACAAAATTACTTTGGCTTCGGCATCCGAGCATTTCATCTGGGATCTGCGTCCTGCCAAGTGTTATTGGGAAGCATAATCTGAGCCCATTTCTCACAGGCGCACGCTTTTGGAGGCATTCCCAAAGCGAGCGTTTGCTCCGGGAAACACTTCCGAGAAGCAGAGACAGGTGGCCGCCGGCGTGAAGCTGGACGACTCGACACCTGGTGCAGGTGAGAAATCAGCAGGAAGACGGCCAGGATCACCTGATGTTCTTCCTTTTAGTTTCATTATCAACTTAAATCAATCATCTCAGCAGCCAAATTAAATTCAGCGGGTAGGGACACCTGTCGGTGCCTTGCAGCCTCTGATAAACACGCGCTGGAGCAAATTTCTGGGCTCTAAAGCGTTTCGTGATAAAACCAAACTCCTTTAATAAACATCAAATGGTTTATTAAAGGCTGGATGTGTTTCCAGTGCAGTGGATTCTATTTACTGCGCGCTTCAAAGGAAAGAGCGCCCAGAGAATTGTGGATTAAGTGAAAAACGGGAACCGACTTCACAGTTCGAATGCATTTCCTCCAAAAGCTATTAGGAGAGAAAATGAACTGCATCTCTTCTTGGAAAACCGCAGTTCCTTGAGGAAGTTTGAAAGAGGGACTAAAATGCGAGCGCGCTCCCTCCTCGCACGCTAATGGCTTGGTTTGCTTGTGGCTGTAACACTTCGGCTGGCACTGACCGACTGTTTGCCCAAAGGACAGAGGCCGTGTTTTAGTGCGCTGACCCGCGAACGCCGTCTGGAGTGCCGCGCTTTCAGAACGAGCGGAAGGTTAAAAATTTCATAAGCCACCATCAAAAAAGCATGAAGCAGCGTGCCACTCTGTCTTTCTGTCGAATTGTTTTCCCCTGTGAGAAGCGAAGAGGAAAAAAGAAAAAACAGAGCATCTTTTGTTAAAAGGCTCTTATTTAATCAGACTATTCACATAAAATAATTCTTGAACTTTTAAAAGCATGTCCTGAGTTGGTCCCAGAATGCTCTCAGTAATCTGAACACACATCTCCAGCATCACTGGAGGATGCTGGGTCACATGGGGAGCCTCATCTGACTCCACCATGACCCTGCAAGTTCCTCATCACATGCAGTCTGAGGCGAAGCTCTGGAAAAAATGGGAAATGGCAGACATTCACGCACACACACACACACACACACACACACACACACACACACACACACAGCTATCAGTTTATATCCATTAAAAATCCTCAGTTCTGATCCTTAACTGCAAAAACACAAAATCTAAAATCTCTAGAGCAAATATCTTAGTTGACTTGAAATAAAACAAAACTAACTTCCAAGTAACATTTCAGTGACAAATAGGAGCTGGTTTTAACTACCTAGTTGAAAGTATGTGGAGCTAGTATTTTGTTTTTATCAATATGTTGATAATATATTGATAATAGAGAGATGTTGGTGTCGTTTTCAAAGCAAGTTGTACATATTGACAAGACTCTTAAGTGTTGATCAAACCAGAGTTGATTTCTGATTTCAATTGATTTTTTTATCTATTTCTTTTCTAAAAAATAAATTACTTTTAATTCAAGCTTTTATTTCAAGCTTCCATATTTAGGAAGAATAAAGACGCACATTTAAGAAAAACAGTTATTTTAATTTCAAGTCATGGGAAAAATGTCTTATTATAAGTGAAATAATCTGCCAGTAGACCTGGTACGTTTCCATCAATGTTAAGAAGTTAATATTGATTCAAAACAAGCTCATATATCTAGCGTAAGTTACTTTTAAGTTAGTCTTATTTCAAGTGAACTGAGATATTTACACTGGAAAAAAGACCAAAAATAATTTATATTTTCATTTCTGAGAAGAAGACATTTTATACTCTCATCTAAGTCTTTATTTTTTATATCTGATCAAATTTACTGCACATAAAAGATGGAATTCTTACAAACATCATTAGCCTCCAATTCCTACTAATTTAATCAAGATAACAGGAATTAAAAAACAAGACAACACAAAGAGACTACGTCTAATTCTACAGACTATTACGGCTCCACAGGAACGTTAAAAAAAACATTCAAAATTCTCTAAACTGATTGTCGTATCAACCTTCCAGAACCTCTCAGGCCTTCTGGTTCTGGTTCTGAGGAGGCAGAGTAGCCAAACATAGAGAATCAGCTTTCAGCTTCTATGCACCAGAAATCAGGAACAAACTTCCAGAAAACTGCAAAACAGCTGAAACACTGAGTTCCTTTAAATCCGGACTAAAAACGCAGCTGTCAATGTTCAACAACGACAAAATGTCCAAACCATTGACGATGTTTTATGACTTTGTATTTTATGAGGTAAAGCCCTGAGAGACCTAACTGCTGAAATGTGTTATACAAACAAAACTGATTTGATTTTAAAGCATTGTGGTGCTGAGTCACTGAGCAACATGTAAACTAACACTATTTAAAGTCTGAGCACATTTACTCTGAAGGCTTGTTTTTAAGGTGTTGGGTAACAACATCACCCATTCATTAATCTCCTTCTCTCCGTCAGATTCTCCAGATCAAGGCTGCAACCTCTGATTCAGTTGATCCAACAAAGCAGCCCATGTGCCCATCAGACCTGTGGCGAGTCTCACTTTGTGGGAGGGACCGCGGCTTCGCGGTGATCCCGGAGGAGCAGCAGGGAGCCGCGCGGTGGACGAGTTGTGCGGGCTACAAAGGCAGCAGAAAAACACAGCAGGCCTAGAGGAAGGAAAATTCAGAGGCTTTTTATAGCTGCTTACCGACTCCAATGCATCCCGGCAACACACGCAAGCACAATAAGTTGGAATAAAATTAGCCCAATTATCTGCTAAGGTTTGAAATATTCACTTTCAAGTAAAAACGGTCATGTCTTAAAACATGCAGCATAGATTGGGAGCTTTAAATAGAAAAGCACGCCGGTTCCAGTTGCGTTTCACCCGCAGGCTGTAAGGAGAGGCAGGGGGGGGATCATTATCACTGCCTGAGACATTAAAGTGCTATTAACCAGGCAGGATGCACCGCGAGTCATCCTGGAAATAAATCCCTCAGACGGACAAGTGGAGAAAGCTAATAAAGCTGCATCATTTATTCACAGCGACTGTCCTCACCGTGTCGATACGTCTGCAGCTGATTCGTATCAGGAATAAATGTTTTGCAGAAGAAATAAAATAATTGGTAAACATCTAGCATCAACCTGTACACGAAGATAACGACCTCATTACCGGCGTCACCATTAATAAGCCCGGCTCGACGACATGTTCAGTCCAAATGACCCAACGATCATCCCGACTACGTGATCTGAAGAGTTCAGATCCCAAACTGGAGCAAAAAATGAGACATGAAGTGAAATTGATCATTTTATGAATTCATCAGAGAAGAGTAGTGATACTTCAACATATTTCTACTCAAGTAAAGTAAAAAGTATCCAAGGTGTGACTCGAGTAAAAAAGTATTTTGTAAAAAGTCTATCAAAAATATCAAGCATTTAATTTTTTTAAATTAATCAGAAGAACCAAATTATGAAGTTAAGTGGAATTTTTTTTTAATTTTAAATTCAAAATTGCAATAATTCATTGAAATGACAAAAAATAATAAAATCATGCAAATTTCCAAATCATTTTTTTCCAATATAAAACTTATTAAACTTTAACAAAAACAGTTTTTCATTCAGTGGGCAGAAAATCCAGAACTTTTACTCAAGAGTAGCGATAAAAGTAAAACTAAAAGTTCAGGGTAGCAAAAGTACACATAAAAGAAAATGTTTTCATAAAAGTTACTCAAGTAAATGGAAATAGTTACAACAGCATTTCTGTATTAACGTTTCGTGTTATTTCAGATAGGAATGTGGAGGAGAGTCCAGGCGCAGGGAGGCACAAAGAGAACATTTTGGACCCGGTTACAGCTGATGCAACCGTAAAAAGCCAGAAGATTGGAGAGAGTCCCAATTTATCTGAAAAATGCTTGAGTCAGGAGAGGAGAGAAGCTCTGGGCCCAGTGAGTCACAGCGAGAGCAGAAACGGCTCAAAGCCAAGCAGCGCGCCGGTGTCATCCCTCACAAAAAAAAAAAAACAACCAAATTTTATCCATAAACCTCACAAACCTTTTCCCTCCTCAGAGAATCCCCATCTTATTGAATTATAATCTATATAATTATCATTTTGATCCATGTTTTTGGTGGAAATAGATTGTGCTCATATTTATAATACACTATAAAGTCACACTTTCTCCTTATATTTTTTTTTATATAAATGTAGGATTGATAGACTGTAAAGCCACAAAACAGAAAACAAAAAGGCAACATTCATTCGTTCACAAAGCAAGAAGTTTACAAAAATAAGACATCAGAGATGGACAAGAAGCTGAGAACAGAGAGCTTAACTTTCCTTTGGATTAATAAAGTATCTGTGTATTAAAATAAATTGAATACGATACATTTTTTCCACATATATTTTTATTTTTCAACAACAGACACTATGTTCATGTCTTTGAAAGCGTTATCAGAAGATTTTGACCCCGATATGAAATGATACACGTTTACAAGGACTTAAAGAAGCTTTGAATTGCATAAATACTCCAGTGTCAATTCATTACAAGAATCATTGTAAAAGTTTTGATAAATCTTTGATCAAGATCGCTGAACGACACCTTCAATCTCTGAATTTTGCTTCCAAAGATCGAGCTGCCTCTGCAGCAGCAGCATCTGGCTGGACAGGAAGTTAGCCAACATACTGCTGCAAACAGCCCATAAATGAAAAACTGTTCATAATATCTGATTAAAACCATTTAAATCATGAGCTGTTAGAGATCATTTCATGGTGAATTAGCTGTTAGCTGCTTGCGTTCAGCTGCAGGGTAAATTTGAAACATATTGGACAGGAAACAGACGCTGGAGATCACATTAGTGCCAGCAAAGACTCGCCTTGTGAAGGATGAGCAGAAAACCGGTCAAGTTAAGCATCAATGCATCATCAGTTTCCAACGTTTCTTTTTTGGCGGGGCAACAATGAAAAGATACTAAAGAAAACATGCAAAAAGGGAGACTTTCATGCCCAGAAAAGCTTAAAACTCTAATTATGTTGCATTGTTTGTTTAGTTAAAACACTCCAAACAAAGGTCTGTGCATACAGAATTTCATAGTAAAGAAGGTAAAAGCCCAACTCCAAGCCTTTTCTTTTTTAATCTCATTGGACTGGGCTTTCGAAGATCCAGAGTCCAATGAAATAACAGTTATCAGATTTATCTTCTTTACCTCAACCAAACAAATAGAAGTAGAAAATCTGCATGAGGTGCGTCCGGATTTATCTTAGTCACAGACATGTGTTAATAACCAAGAACTAATCTACTGAGACTGTTTACTTGATGCATCGAGGAAACTACATTATTCATTCTGCAAACAGATTTTCTTTTCTCAGTCAGTTCATAAGCAGAGCACAAGCCTCCATATTGGGTAATAAATAAATCATGTGACAATGGAAACCAGTTAATGTATGCAACAAAAACAAGCAAGAAGCAACTCCTTTACTAACAGGGGCTTGAATATGGAAGACTGAGTGTTAAGCAGTGCAGAAAACAAATAAGAACAATGAGAAGCTTTTTCATGGAGCTCCTGCACATTATTTCAAGCATGCAAACTTCTAAGTGACCATATACAACATGGTTTATGTGGTTTATACGGCTCTTTCTGTGACGCCCAAACTTCAGCATCATTCAGTGCATCAGAGCCAGAGCTGCGCAGTAACTAGTCACATTTACTCAATTACATTTACTTGAGTCAATGTGAATGTCAAATTTATTTACGTACCACTTTAAAAACTGCACCAAAGTACAAAAAGGATAACACAAAAGATTACGTTGTTGAAAACAGAAAGAGGAAAAAACAATGAAACGATAGTAACACCTAATTAGTGCTGAGTAACTTTTTTGAAAACAAGATGTAAATAAATGTCAGGATTTTCTTCCCACTGTATGAAAAACAAACATGTTTTAAGCAAACATTCACCAGACACACACCTGCAGGTTTTTAAAGTTTCATAAGTTTTTTACTGATTTGGAAAGAAATGATTTCGCCTGATTTTGTCATTTTTTTGCTACCTATACAAATTATTGTCATTTTTGTCCATAATATACCAACATTTCCATTTAACTTTAGATTCTGATCCATCTGATGATGTAATAATTGATCATTTTATTAGTTACTCAGTACTTGAGTGGACTTTTTACCAAATACGTTTTGAGTAATTTTTTGAATAGCTACTTTTTACTTGAATAAAAACATGTTTGCTCTTCTCACTGCAGTATAATTTTTGGGTCCTCTGCCCGCCTCTGATCAGAGCTCCTGAGGTAACTCCCCCCACCAGTCAGACCCGTGTCACGAATCCCGACAGCTGGCCCGCTTTAAGCCCCTCGCAGAGCTTTGAATACATCTTGGGGATGAAAAGAGCATGAGGTGATGAAGAATCCTTATGGGGAAAAAGCCCTGAGATTTACCGAGCGTGCTCGCTCTGTGCAATGACCTCAGCCTTTAATGGATACCTGTGTAAACTGGTTTATTAGTTCTGGAAAAATGCGTAAAGGAAAATATGCCTGTGGGGAAACTTCGAGATCATTTGTCGCATCCTGAGATGAAGCTGAGAGTTCCTCCCCCACCGGAGCCGAAGCCTAAGCCTATTGGAGGGTCCGCTATCTCCCGCCGCAGCTTGTCTAATACATACCTTTTACCTCATTACCTGCTCAGCACAGCCTTTATAAAGAGGAAAAGGCGTGAATGCGAGATAAGCACAACAAATTCTTGGGTTGAGCACAAACAGCCATCCTGCTTCCTCCTGATAAAAAGGAAGCGAGGCCCCTCAGCTTCCTGCCCTGTGTGAACTCTGGCGCTGCCCCGTGTTTGGGTCACTCACAACTTCCAGACCCTCATGGAGACAAGCGGCAAATAAAGATACGTGGAAGCGTAGATATATTCTGAAACAGATTATAAAAGCAGAAGTCCTGCAGTGTTTAAGTTTTGTCCAAAATTCTTCCATATATCAACGCCGCAAGGGTCCAAAATCAAAAATACAATTTTTTTGTGCCTTTAAGGAATTTGGATTACATTTAAATCAAAAATAAAATCCTTCATGTACAGATGAAACCAGATATTTATATTTTGCATTCATTTTTTTCTGTTTACGTGACTTTATTTATTTTTGATAATTGCCAAGGCAGCATTTTTTCAGATTTTATTACAACTGCCAGTGAACAGTTGGGAGAAAACTCCTGTGACTCTGACACATTATTTGTCAGCTCATTAATCAATCGTGTTTATCTGAATAGCACATTTCAGCAACAAGGCAGTCCAAAGATTTTTACATGATAGAAACACAAAAAAGTCACCACACAGTCAACAATTGAGAAAGGACAACAAACTTCAGGTACAGACTGGACAATATGGCTGAAAAACATCACGACGTAAGGGTTTCATATTGGTCAATATCTTTAGTTATTGATTAGTTTTTTGTTTTAAACATCTGAAACGGCCTTTCCTGTTTTATCCACAATTTTCACTCAAAGCCGATTATTTTTATTGTTAAGCAGTTAGGAGGCAGAGTGGACAAACCTTAAACTGCTACTGTGCAAGTACATAACAGTTTGTTGCTAGGTAACCAAAGAGTGAGTGAGTTGCTAGGTAACCAAAGAGTGAGTGAGTTGCTAGGTAACCAAAGAGTGAGTGAGTTGCTAGGTAACCAAAGAGTTAGCGAGTCAGTTGATTCCGCCAACCTTGCTTAGCGAAGTTGAACGGCTACTTTTTTCTCTCCCTACATCTCCCAGAATGCTGTGCGGCTCTGGATCAAAGTTCAGGGAATATTCTACATATTAAATATCCTAACAAATGTGCTATCGATTGATATTGATCATGTGTTTATCATGACACATATTGTTCTTGATTTATCGTCCAGCCTCAGTATAGACCGATGAAAATTTGTTGTTGTTTTGAAAACTTAGATGTACGTCGACACAGGTAACTAGGTCATTAATAATTTAGCCTGTCTGTTAATGTTACAGCAGAATTCAATAGACTGTTTAACTGAGTCATCATTCACAAACAGGGACAGTTTATGAATTTCTAGGAATAAGATCAATAAATAGGGAAGTAAAATGCTGTTTTTCACTCTGTATCCTCCTAATTAAGTCTAAAAAACAAGAAACATCTAAATCATTTAACCAGAAAACCTCTCGGCAGATGGACTTTCTTCTGTTTACATTCTTCCTAAAATTCTTTGATTAAGTCTGCCATTAAAATCTGCCCCAAAGTTTGCAATTAAATTATTTTAGGAGGAAGTTAAAAACAGGAAGGAAGACCTTAAGGACATTTCTGCGAACGGAGGACAAAACACGTGAGGGAGAAAAGGAGCCGGGAGAAACTCTCTCTGAGCTCTGAGAGAAAGCGAGTAAATGAAAAGCTTACAGATAAGATGGTGCCAGGATAACGTTTGTGGTCGATCTCATTTGAGATGTGCTCACATTTCACCCAAACACACAAAGGCTCCAACGGCAGCAATGAAAATGATCTATATCCACACAGTTGATAAATGCCTGAGTGAAGCACCGACACGTTTTATGGAGGACTATTATATCAGGCATGTCAGCTAATGAGGGTAATGGAGGCAAACACACGGGCTTCTTTACAGTAGAGCGACTGTGGCAGAGCGGTAGAGTTTGGTGGATGATTTTACCTGTTGATGTTGATTTAAAAGTTCATCCTTTTTAATTTGCAGTGTCAGTAATAATTTGCACTAGAAGAAGAGGCAAAGTCACACTGTGTGAGTAGGAGAGCTGCTAACTAGTGATTATGACTCAGTCTTGCATTCTCTCCATATGAATCAACCACAAACTTGCCTTTACATGTCATAAAAATACCTGTCCTTGTAAATAGCTACTTACATTGATGTGCTTCCTTCAATTTTGACGGAGTTTAGTTGTGGTGTATTCTCTGATCTGTAAAATATCATGTTCTTGAGTTTTCAATCTGTCAATGAAGCTGAAAATCGTAACTTCACAGTAACGAGACAAATTCGCTGCAAAATCACAAAATATTACCAAGTATTTTTGGTCAAGTTTCTTGTGCAAATATCTTAGTTCACTTGAAATGAGATAAAAATAACTTAAAAGTAGCTTTTCAGCAAAATACAAGACCTTATTTTAGGTCAATAACTTCTTAATATTGGCAGATTATTTCACTTATGCCACCATCAACAAGCAATGTGGGGTTACTTAGCAACCTCAGTCAAGCTCAGGACCTAGCAACAAAGTACTCATCTTTTTTCCATCAATATTAAGAAATTATTTTACTAAGACAAGCTCCTGTATTTGTGCTGAACAATTAGTTGACTTGAAGTAAGTCAAAACTGACTTACAACTAAGATATTTGCACAAGAAACTAAAGTAAAGGTTGTGAGATTTTTTGTTTAGTGTTCTCAGGGAAACTCTAGCATGTTGACAAACTGTTCTGGCTCCAATATGGCAGCCCAGAGGGTCCTGCAGAGGATGGTGAGGGGAGCTGAAAAGCTCATTTGTGTCCCTACTTTCTGTTTATCTTCAAACCCTCAAACTGTTTGAATTGCTGTAATCAAACAGTACTGCAACATTACAATAGAGAACTGCTTCCAGTGTAAATAAATATGCTTGACTTGCATTAATTTTTACACTTTTTACTCTAATTTGAATTTTTGGCGCTATTGTTTATATGCTTACAAGATCCATTAGTCTGCTGTATGATCTGAAAAGCTTGTTTAATTTTTGATTAAGTGATAGTAAATTGATCAGGTTTGATGGAAGATGCTCGACAACATGCAACATAAAAAACAGACACCATTTAAATCAAGACAGCAAAGTTTTTCCCTCTGAAAATATTCTTTGGAGTATTTCAGACACAAACCCTTCATGTGTAGCTCTGCTGGGTGCAAGCTTTGGACCAAAAACAAACAACTTAAATCAACAACGCCAAAGCTTTGATAAATAAAGAAAAACGCTGCCGCATGGAAGCGCTCAGGCTGTAGTGTCAGACCTTGCACATCTCTTGGCTCCTGTACAGCTGATGAAAAACACACCTTTCAGCGAGTAAATTATTTCTGCCAGCTGAAAAGCAAATTTCATTTTCTCCTGTCTCTCGACAACAAAGATGCTGAACCCATTACAGGCCAAGGCGCATGCATCACACACGTTAAATGAAGGGTCCTCTTGCAATCGAGAAGAAAAAAAAAGCTATTTTCTCATTGAGCCAATAGATACTCCATTTAGTTGTGCCTCTGTAGATTACTGCTCCTGTAGAGCAGAGAGGATGATTCAGGGAGAAAGCGAACAAAGAGCACTGACCCAGTATTGTTTTGCCTACACATTTGTGGTGCTCCAAAGGCTTCGTTATAAATACAGACGGATATAGACTAGAAAGGATGTGCAAGTTTCTAGTGCAAATATCTTAGTTTGCTTGAAATAAGACCAAATTTACTTAAAGAGCTTAAAAAAACACCAGGCTTGTTTTTAGCTATTAGTTCATGCTTTTGGTGTCTGGAAAATGAGTCGTTTCTAAAACCTCCTGAGCGAAATGTCACAAAATCAGCAGGCATTGCCCCTCACCTAGCAACCCCAGCGAAGCCCAGCTCGGTACCTAGCAACCCCAGCGAAGCCCAGCTCGTCACCTAGCAACCCCAGCAAAGCCCAGCTCGGAACCTAGCAACCACAGCAATGCTCCAGCATGTTTAGTCACACAGCAAAAACACTAAATCTTACCAAGTATTTTTGGCTTTGTTTCTACTGCAAATATTTTAGTTTGCATGAAATAAGACAAAAATAACCAAAAAGTAATTTTTCAGTAAGACATAAGAGCTTGTTTTATGTCAGTAATTCCTTAACATTGATGAAAAAATACTGGTTATCATTTCACTTATAACATGTCTTGTGAGAACAAGACATTTTTTCCATTGTTATAAGTGAAATAATTTGACAATAAAACCAGGATTTTGTCATCAATATTAAGGAATTATTGACTTAAAATAAGCTCCTATAACTTGCTTGTAAGTGAATTTTGTATTATTTCAAGCGAACTAAGATATCTGAACTAAAAACTACACTGTTAAAATAATGTTTATGGTGAATTAATTTCTAATTTATGTTTGTAAAATACCGGCAGAATTTTACCGTATATAAAATATTTGGTAAAATATAAAACATTACTCTTTTGTATATTTTAAAGAACAGAATTTCACCGAATGTCTCACAACTTTACCATTTTAATACGGTAAGATTTCATCAACCACAGCTGCTGGTATTTTACTGTAAATTAGAGACTTTTTTCTTTACACTGGTAAAGCACTTGGTAAGATTTTGCGTTTTTGCAATGGAGTCGGAAGACAGAAGACAAAGTGGAAACAAGGAAAGAAAGCTGAGAGAGGACCTGGTTAAGTCGCATTAAATATCCTGCCAAAAAGAGATCCACCTCATCTGCAATCATGCCAGCTGAGACCGAGAAGGAAAAAGGTGGGGAAATGACACCGAACGGAGAGACCACTGGCTGATTAACGTCAGGCCTTTAATGCTGTGCCAGGTCAGGTGGTGTCACGTATTTTTTTAGCGGATTCTGCCAGACTTGCTCACAGATTTTGCCAAGACCTGGATGAAACGGCAGCTTTGAACTCATCACTCCGTCACATCCTGATGTGTTTTCGTTTCATTGTAATGTAAATGGTAAATCAAAAGCAGCATATTAACAGGGATACTATTAACACCTTAGGTGTTGTGTGTGGGTGGGTGGAGAAAAAAACCCACTGGAATCAACTGAAATGTTCAACCATTTAATTACAGCACCTTTGTCGCATTTATAAATTTCACTACCAGTTCACTAATGCAGCTGTTGATGTTTATTGTGTGAAAACTATTTCTTTTTCCGAATATATTCTTTTAACAAACAGAGGAGAGAAAAGCTGCAGGCAGAGTCTAGTCATCTGTGTTGGCAGCTCCTCCAAACACATCAATTCAACTGTTTCTTTATCTTTTTTCCCCCGTTACTTGACAAAGCAATTGTTCCGCAGCAACATGGAGAACAAACAGATCTCTGTTTTTTTTCTGTCTCCACCAACCTCTTTTTACTTGGTTAGGAAGAATGATATTAGACTAAAAAATAGCAGAGAACAGAAGGAAGCAGAGTTCTTCTCTCAGTATAATGCGCTGGTGCAGCAGCGCTGACAGTTAGTCTGTCTGTCAGTGTGTCCAAACTGAGTGGCTGTGATGTGATTCTCCTCTCTTCTGACATGCAAACCTCAGGGAGCTGCAGGGCCGCAACTCCAGGCACACTCCCATGGACACTGCTGTGTGTTAATGAGTCCCTCGGAGACAATCTCCTGGGGCAAAATGTGATTAGATCCAGATTCCTAGCAGTTACTGTAACCAGACTAAATGCTTGAGTGGAATATAGAAATATAATTTTTTTTACCATGACAAAAACAGTGCGGATTTATTCAATAAAATTAGGGTAATAATTGAAATTGGTCACATTTTGATCAGCATTTTGGTCATAAATTACATAAAATAAAACAGCTGATAGGTACTTGAATAAATTAAATTCAACCAATTTTGAGCAAAACTGGTAAAATTGTAGGTAATTATCAAGATCATTACACTCAGCTTAACGTTAAAAAGAAAAATATATAAGAATTGGGCCATGATTATCTCATAAAACGCTGGTGAAAGTTTCTAAATGTGCCCTAAGCTGGCATGTAAAGGTTCCTAGCAAATTTGACGTTAGCATTAGCATCGTCTTTAACTACAAGTTAAAGCTTAACACTAATACATTAAATCTATTTTAACAAGATGGCGTGCAGACCTTTCAACTATCCTGACATAACAGCAGATTAGATTCTGTTCACTGGAAATAATTGCCTAAAGGTTGACAACCAAAGCTTGCTAGATATTTTTGCTTTAGTGTTAGCATTGTTGCTAACTCACTTCAAACTGGATGCAAGTTTTTTTAAATCAATTCTTACAAGTTATCAAACTTTTTCTATTCCCTGAAAACCAGATTCAAACTGTACTAATAGTGTTAGCATCGTTGCTAAAGTAGTGGAAACTTGTGGTGAACGTGGACCAGTGGTGGTATGCCGTATTTTCTCTCCAGAAAATACGGGAGTATAAGTCGCATTTTTGAGGGAAATTTATTTGGTAACGTTACATGAACAACGAATTGAGAACGTGCCTTGTATGTTAACATATTAAGAGTTATTCAGATAACTATAGCATTAATAACGTGCTAACAAGTTTACCAAACCATCTGTGTCACTCCAAATCACTAAACACAATGAAATCTTCATCTTTGATGTCGCTTTTAAACAACTCTGTTAAGTCCGAAGGGAGAATAACGCAGGCCTAGAGCGCCCTCTTGCGTATTAGTGTGAAAATAACATTGATATGATATAACGATGTGTTAATTTCCACACATAAGTTGCTCCGGAGTATAAGTCGCACCCTTGGCCAAACTATGAAAAAAAACTGTGACTTATAGTCCGGAAAATACGGTAGTTTTCTTGCAATTGGAAGGTTGTAAGTTTGATTTGATTAAGGTACTAAACCCAAAATTAGCATATATTGACCCAAGTATCAAAGTGTGCTGGGATAAACAAGCGTTGAGTATGAAAGGTGCTTTTAAATTCGATCCAAGTAATATGATACAAATTTAAATTCAGAAGCTTTCCAAATTAAATATAAACTCTGAATAAGTTGATATAATGATTCACACAACCCTTAATGTTCTGTTATACACAGTATAGCTAATTGTTGACTAAACCATTACCTAGTGGATGCTAAAATACTACAATTATTTTCATACTTTTGTTTTGCAATGTATTCTGAATTTTAACTTTGTGTTAACCCTTTTCCTTAGATTTAAGCAGCTTTCTGAGCCCCCAGCACTTGGATAAGTCACATGTCTGATGGATAATAAGTGACTCTGTCCTTAAAAGTATTGACTTTCTCTCTTTTTTCCTCACAGGACGCGTTGCGCTCGCTTCAGCGGAGATCTGACAAGACAGAGGGGAAGAGGCTGCGGAGGTTTCTGGATGATGCATCCCTCTGATTAATGCAAACTGACAGCGAAGTTCTGCCCTGCAGCAAAGGTAGCGCCGTCAGAGACATCCATCTGGTGACCCCCCCACGTCCCGGCAGACAGCCTCTTCGGGTTGGGGCTGATCCGCCGTGGGAAGGGTGCCAGCTTGGAGTCGGACGGACGCACGGCGCTCCGCTCCGGACTGAACCGAACCGAACCGGACCGGACCGAGCGCCTCCTGCCCGGCTTCCCACCGCGCAAAAACACCGAGGAAAGACTCGCAATAATAAATAGAAAACATGCGATGTGAACTGAGTCTGCCCGGAACCGAAACATGAATGTTGAGCCATTTTCTTTTTTTCTATTAACTATTCATGTCGTTACTTTTTTCAGCAAGTCATTAAAGGTGGGGCAAAGATGCAACATGTTCCAACAAAGTATGAGGAAGAATCCCCTTTAAAGTTTAAACTCAGCAACAGGGAGCTGCTTCTTACCTCCAGGCGCAGCCGAACCTCAGCCTGTCTGTGGCGACCCGCTTCCCCTCGCAGAACCTCACAAAACCTCGACCTGGTTCTGGATGCTCCTGTTCGCCAAAACACAAAATGCTGGTCAGAGTGGATGTCCGCCGGAGAGAGTCATGCCCAGCAGCGCCCAGCTGAAGCAAAATCCAGCGCTCCACTCCTGCCGGCACACAGCTGCGACTGGAGGCAGCAAACAGTTAGTTGGAGTCGGTGGAGGCTGAGCGGCTGATCCAGGAGCAGCCGGTCCGGATCCGGAGGGCGGAGACTCTGCGGCAGCGGACACGCCTTCAGCCGAACCGCACACTTCATGTCAGCAGAGCAGGGCAGGAGGAACCAGCAGTTACTTTTACTCAACTACTTTTACTTAAGTAACTTTTTTTAAAGACATTTACTAATAGGAGTATTTTTTTTACTAGGCTGTACTTTTACTTGAGTCATTTTATTATAAAGTATCAACTCTTAATAGATTCTCTACCAACTGAATGAAAAGCAAACTTTCAACCTTAAAATATCAACATTTTCACTTAACTTTATACTTTGGTTCATTTGATGATGTAATTTGGTTAATACTGTTTCAAAAGCAACTGCAGCCAGGCGGGTTTTTTAGTGTACATTTAAAAGGAACTCAGTGTTTCAGATGTTTTGCAGTTTTCTGGAAGTTTGTTCCAGATTTGTTGAGCATAGACGCTGAATCCTGCTTCTCCATGTTTGGATCTGGGTATGCAGAGCACAACCAGAACCAGAAGACCTGAGAGCTCTGGAAGGTTTCTATGACAACAGCAGATTTTTTAAAGTGTTGTGGCGCTGAGCCGTTCAGTGGTTTATAAACAGAATTTTAAAGTCTATTCTCTGAGCGACAGGGAGCCAGAGGAAGGACTTTAGAACTGGGTGATGTGCTCTGGCTTCCTGGTTTTAGTCAGAACTCCAGCAGCAGCGTTCCGGATCTGTTGCAGTAATCAATGCGACTAAAGATAAACACAAAGATGAGTTTCTCTAGATCTTGCTCAGACTTTAGTCCTCTAATCCTGGTTCTAATTCTTCAGGTGATAGAAGGCCGACTTTGTAACCGTCTTCATGTGGCTCTGAAGGCTCAGGTCAGAGTTCAGTCTGATCTCTACTTTCCAGCTGTAATAACTGAAGCTGTGTGTTGACTCTAGAAAGTTCCTCCTTAGACCAAAATATAATAACTTCAGTTTTGTTTGCTTTTAGCTTGAGAAAGTTTTGGCACATCCACAGATTTATCTGTTCAGTGATTGGATGGATTCTGAATCACCTGGTGACATCATAATGTAGAGCTGACTATCACTACTAGACCAAAAATACTTGGAAATATTTTGTGTTTTTGTGGTGTTGAAGGTCAACATATTATGTTTTACTCCATTAAACCAATAATGTCATGGAGAAACAATACAGAGCAAAAAGTGTGAAATGCAAATTCTGACAAATGAGCCTCAGAGGACGGAGAGAAGCTTTTACTGTATAAATCAGCTACTCATCGTCTGCAGAGGGCTGCAGCATCTGAACTCCAGAACCGACCCAAACACAAAACGAAAAGTAAAACCGATAACAAACATCATCATGTTCACAGGCAGTATTCACAGCCAAATGCAAGATGGATACTTAGCATGTAGATATAGTTCATTTTTGCATAAAAGTGATAAAAATAAGGAACAAATGAGTTCCCCGGTAGACGACCAGCACCAACTTTTCAGATCTACCACCTAATAGCTGTTGTTTGTCCCTGTTAATTATTCATGCTGTGTGCCTGTTGCTCCGGCCAGAAAAACAGGAGAAGGGCTTTTGTTCCACGTTTGGAGTGGGCTTGAAGTGTTTTCTCTCCCTCTGTGCTCCTCGTGTCACAGAATCTACTGCAGATGGAGAGCAAGATAAGCGCTCCAGAGGCTGATCTTTTTGCCTTCTCCTCCGAGGTCGTGACACTGACATTCTCCCTGGCAAACGTGATACTTTCAACCCCCCGTCTCCTCGTGTTTTCTTTTCATCTCGTCCTTATTGCCCCTTGGGAGCTCTGCAATTTAAAACGCATTTTGGAAGCAAAATGCGTTGTCAAAACTGGACAAAGATCAGCTTGGAGAGTTTGGGAATGTTGTCAGGATTGAGAAGAGTGGCTGAGTAAAGCGAGGAATCACAGGAGTGAGTTGGCAGCAGAAGGAACAGCTGTGAGGTGTTTTCTTTTTGGCTCCTTTGGTATTTTCAGAGGACTTAGAGAGTAAAGAAAGGCTAAGGTGACTAAAAAAGCCCCTTCCACCATCTGAGCGCTCGCATGGATCACTGGTTAGGGGAGGGGTCCTCTCCAAGACTCTTGTTAAGTAAAGAAACTGTTTGTTGTCTTTGGCTAATCAGTGATTGATCAACAAATGCAGCTTGTACCCACTGATAAAGTAGCAAAGACTTAACAAATGTACATTAATTTCAAGGTAAGAAAATGAAAAAAATCTGAATTAGTTTTCCATTTTCACCTGCAAAAAATACACTGCTGGTGCAGAAATAAAAGATCATCTCCAGTCGTGGATTGGGACAAGATAAAATGCAGTTCAGTTTCACACAAAACTCATAAACTGTAACCTATTAACAACCAGCAAAGTGCAATACTCTGATTTGACTGCACACATTGGAAAAACACAAAATCCTACCAAGTAATTTCGGTTTAGTTTCTAGTGAAAATGTCTCATCAAGCAACACTGGTTGCCTTTAAATTGGAGGGACACAAGATTCGGACATTAGTTTGCTGAAATTTTGTCTCTTTTCCAGCCAGAATATCTATTACCAAGTCAGGTCACATATTTTCCATTTCTCCTCTGAAGTTTAACGTGAAGAGAAAAACATAATGTCTTCATTAATGCATTTGCAAACTTTTTACTGTTTCATTTCACTGTTTGGTACCAGATTCATGCATTTTCTCATGGTTTTTTGCTCTCATTCTGGAGTCGATTTTTCCAACTCACCAAATCCAGTTGATCTGGGCCACAGAACCCATCTCCTTTCTGACCCGCATAAAGTCTGAACATTCTGGTGCTGTTTCTACTTGCAAATACTCGTTTAAAAAGACAAATGTGGCACTTTCCAGCATCTACAAAACACTTCTAGGAATCCAAATTCTCTTCCTGATATTTGTGGCTTGAAACAAACATGCTTGAGATGTTGTCTTGAACAAATGTTTTCAAATGTCGCAATCTAACATATTAGAAACCCAGATTCAATAAATGTACTAGTTTCTTTGTTCTTAATTCTGTTTTTTAATTGAAAATAATCTAATTGTGTGGCAGGAAGTTTAGAGGAACTGCAGCTTCTGTAAATCGGATTCAGTGTGTCGTGTCTTCGGCTGCTGTGTGGTCGTCTTGTTTGTCCCCCATAAAGCAGCGGTCAGTATAATGTCCATTTTGTTCTTTGTCCGCGCTAACCACATGATGCACACAATCACAGACGGCCCACGCTTTCTCGCAGACTCTTCCTCAGACTCACATTCTTCTGGCACACTAACCTGCTTAATTTAATTTGCACTATGAGCGCTTTATTTTCACACACACAGCATTGGACCACATGCTGTCTCATTAAATAGGCCATGGTCATGCCTCACAAGTTTTCACACAGTGCTCCCCGTTGTTGTGCACGCACACACGCGCACACACGCACACACACACACACATGCACACGCACGCACACAAAGACAGAGAGAGAAATACACACAGAAACACAAATGGTCTTGAAGATTTCCCCTGGCAAGAGCAGCAGAATATTTTAATACAAAGCATTTCTGTGGAAATGAGATGGTGATCTGTTTTATGTTTAAATGCTTTTTTTTGTTGTTGTAAAAGCATAAATGCATAAATGTTTTATCCTTGCTGATATACGTTTACGTGATGGAAAGATTCAGAAACCCCACAAAAAGTGTCAATTTAGCGAGATGCTTAAGATGTGAAAACGGGAAAAACAAGGCTGGAATTATTTAATTTGGAGTCTTTCTTGTTCTATGAATTATTAAATGTCTTTCATCTTTTTACTAAGTCCATAGCTAATCTGGCTTTGAAGACTACAGCAAAAATCATCTCGTGTATTCATTCAACTTGAACTCAACTTGGACTCTTGAAGTCCAATCACATCATTTAATGTATTTTATTCAAATTTTAGACGTGTGGAAAATTTGTTATCCTGATACATATCACAGGAAATCCCAATAAAAATTAATTAAAGTTTCTGTTTGAAATTTAACAAAATGTGAAACCTTGGCAAAGGCTTCACTGCAAAAACAAAACATTTCACCAAGCATTTTTGGTGTAGTTTCTGGTGCAAATACCTCAGTACACTTGAAAAAAGACACAACTAACTTCAGCAAGATATTTCTTAATATTGATGAGAATTACTAGTTCCAATGGCAGATTATTTCAATTATAACATTTTGTTATAGGTGGAATAATCTGCTAATAGAACTAGTACTTTTCATCAATAAGAAATAATTTACTTAAAACGATAATATTTGCTGAAAAGTTACTTGTGAGTTAGTTTTGTCTTATTTCAAGAGTGCTGAGATATTTGCACCAGAAACCAGACCAAAAATACTTGGTCAGATTTTGCGTTTTTGCAGTAAAAACAGATAAAATCTCACAAAATGATGATTTGGTTTGTGGAACTTGTTTTCTTTTTTGCTTGAACAAACAAATTAAGTTAAAGCGTGCTTTTCCCCAGCCGTGCACTTCGTTTCCCCATTATTTTGATTCTCATAAAATCCTCAAACATGAACCTACAGATAGGCGGTAAAGACGAGCCTGCAGCCTCAATCTGTCAGGGGACATCATCCGGCGCACAGAGGAGACGCGCCGCGCTCCCGGCCCCTCCGTGACTCCACAACTGGAAGATCAATCCGTCAAAACGTGGTTGCATGTTGGCATTAGTTGTTCTCTAAATACCTTGTGGGGAGCCCGTGACACCCGTACAGAAACATTGCCTCTGAATAAGAGCTGCTGTTTTAATTTTCCACTGTAAAGCATGAGTCATAATCCCGTTTTCCAGACTTTAATGTCGCCCGTGTCTTTCTCTTGAGGGGGAAACTTTTGTGTGATATTTTGGTGTTTTCATGTAGTTTCTGGTGAACCAGTACCTCAAACCCCCTCAAAGACTTTTGTTAAGACACAAATTAGAATCAGTGAGGTTTCACTGGAAATGATGTGTGAATTCATGCAGCTCCATCTGGCCTACAGAGCCTGTCTGCATCTGTCATTTCAACCGAGAGGAGAGTCAGGCAGAGGTGACACTACAGCGTGATATTTTCACTCTTCAGCCAGCAGCTAACAAGTTGTCTGTACTTGGAAACACCTCGACTTAAACAGATTTTTAGCAGCGCTACCTGCCTGTAACCTAGCGATGAGCCTCAAGCACTTTTTTAGAGGAATAATTAGGCGAATCTGCAGGAACAGGATAATAAAAACATAGATTTAAAATAGAATTAGAAAGCTGCATTAAGGCGGCTTGTTTTCTCTCTGTTTTTGTGTGCATTCCTCGGCATTAAAAAAAAAAATCTTTTCCTCCACCTTCATAATTACAGATGTCTACCTGCTGCAGCTCAGTGACAGCAGCCCGGGGATACGAGTATGAGTGAGGGAGAGGCACCAGGAGGGGGTGAACCGAGTGTCAATCTTTCCAGATATATTATACACCACCTCTGTCAGGAATCCACACAGCAGAAACATCTGCAAGGTCTAATCTTAACCAAGCGCAAACACACACATGCACGGAGTCACACACAATGCACTGGGGGAGCAAGAGGAGAGGAAATAGAGTGCAAAGATGGAAACGAGGAATGACTGGACCTGGACCAGTCGTCATGTGCTGATTCTCCACCAATCCCCCCCAACACACAGAGGGTGCAGCCATTTCAGGGTTTTGTCTTATGGTGGCTGGCCAAGCGTGGCTGAACTCTCTCTGCATACTGTACATCCCAGAGTTCCCAGGAGGAAGAAACTCGCTGATGAATGGAGGAAAGTAGGCCAGGAAATTCACCGCTGCGTTCCCTCCTCCTCCTTTCCCTCCTCTTCTTCTCCTTCATATCTAGAAATTTGGTTCACTGAGAACCAACAATCTATTTGCATGTCCAGTCAAATATTCCAGTTTCACTGTTTTCCTAAAGCAAATTTGTTTATCTTGGAACTGACTCAGAACAAACTATCCTCTTCATATTCTGTGTTTTTGACAGATGCTACAAAAACAAGTGTAAAAAAACATTCATTGGAGATGCAAATTTAAAGACTTTAGAAAAAAAATCCAGCCATTAATTTGGTGATATTTGCTTGAAATCATTTTAATTTAAAAATAACTTTAATTTTAGTTCGCAAAATTCACATTTTGGATGTTTTTGTATTTCTATTTGGGTTTCTACTGCTCTAAACAAACATCTTGTTGATTTTGGATGCAAGTTTAGGTTTTTAGGTGTCTGGAAAATGAGTCCTTTCAAAAACCTCCGGAACTGCCTGTTACCTGGCAACCCCATGGAGTCCAAGTCTGTTACCTAGCAACCCAAACAGAGTTCCAGCACACTTGGCCAGCTGGTTTTATGCTGCGTTCACAACAAACGCATTTCAAAAGTGCACTCTGAAGTCAGAAACTTGACATTTTACTCTAGACATGAGTCAGAGCGTCAAAATCGCTCTAAGCGTGCGTCTGGATGAGGCATTATTTTCCGTAGCCTGTCTCTTTGTACTGTGGCGGATGAAATTGACACCAAAATATTATGTGGTGAAAACTTCTGCAATCATAATGGAGGCTCAGATGTCTTTGCTGAATATTTTGTGTTCAGTTTCTATTGAGCATACACCACAGACAGCTGATAATGGCCTGACGTACGTTGGGAGATTCTTGCCTCTTTTTCCTCTCCCACTCTGAACTTTGAACAACGGCAGATGAAATACTGAGTGCCTTGGTTTTATTTACTGCAATTAACAGAATTTTGCCATCGGACAAGTGTTTGAATTTATTAGATAATTCAAAGATGTTGTGCGTTTTGTGAGTTTCACAAGCTAGTCGGGAGCTAACAAGGGTCGCCATCAGCTCTGCTTTCATTAGACCAGTTTGATGATCTGCTAACCCGCCTGGGTGCTAGTATGTCATACAGCAAAGTCACTCTGATTGGTTAACACTCAAAGTCTAATAGGAAAAGTTCAGATTTTCCAACTCCAGCGCTGGACACACTTTGAATGTTCAAGACTGAACCGCGACGCAACATCGACCTGCGTCCACATAGGCTTTCAATTTAAACCAGGTGCTCTTGATGCAAGATCAATGTCACATTGATCTTGCGTTCAATGTGAACATTATTGCTATATGTGATATACAATGGCTGCTGGAAAAACCACTTTCTCCCCGTCTGAAAGGAGCTCAAAATAGGCAGAAGTGACCAGACTGAAATCTCATTGTCTGACAAGCATTTGTGCAAAAAAAGCACACAAATTATACAACTATGTTCTATAACCAATAGAGTTTTGGTTATACAAAAACTCTATTGCTTCTTTTATGACCAATAGAGTTATCCTAACTTGTCCAAGGTTAAGAAAAAAAACAAAACATTAACTTCTTGCCAAATTTGGCTGTTTATTCTATTTTATTTTTAGAAGCAGCTGAGACCCAAATGGAAGCACAAAAATGTGCTGAATGTGAATTTTCCATTGTAGGTTCCCTCTTAATCATTTATGAATTAAACAGATCTTCAAATCTTTCCTCATGTTCTGTGAACCATAAATTACATTTCCAGACTCTACTTTGGATCTGCAACCTTCAACCCTGCAACATTTTGACCGACATCGAGCCAATTTTCCGTCTCCTCTCAGAAAACTATTACAGATAAATGAACTATAGATGTAGCCTGAAATCAACACCAGCGGCATCTGATCCATTGAATCAACTTTAGCAGTGTTTTCCTGCCAACTTCTGCTTGGATACCATCATTTGCTTAGCAACTGCCATGCCAGCAGCTATACGTGTGCATTAAACACTGACGGGAACAGCAGGCCTCAGCTGTTGATGGAACACAGTTATCCTTTTTCTCATTACTGCCTGCTCTATGTGAGATTTACCAGGACACGGGGCAGCCATCAGAGAATTACGCATGTGTTTGCACAGCATGGCCAAGAAGGAGAACAGGCGTGCAGCTCGGAGACACCTGTCGGGTCCTCTGAGCAGAAATTTGAGCTGACAAACAGAGCTTTTTTTCCTCAGTTAACACTCCAGATGTCATCAAATACGTCTGTAAACACGCCTCCCAGAGAGAAACCGCTTAGACATGTTCAAAGCTCCAGAACTTGCATGCATAATTTTATTTGAGATCATAAAACACAAATTAGGACCCCCATCTTATGATGGTTGTGTTTGCTGCAATGTTTCTACATGCTGAGGAACTTCAGGCACAAATACCTATTATACCTGATGTATGCCAAAGCTCAGTCACTCTGTGTTGGTTTTGTTCCTGTATGCATAAATAAATCTCTGAAATGGGGGAAAAAATGAAATCCTGCTTAATGATACGTCTCAAGATGAGATTTTTGGTTTTTTTGGATGCCTCTTCTTTACAGAAAAGACGATCAAGCCAGAGCTACTAGATAGAAATAAATTTATGAGACTGTAAAAAAAAAAACCTTCCAGATTAACTCCAGTTGGTGTCACGCATTAAACTGCATTAACATGAATTGATAATCAGGAATTTAATCAGTCTAACAATATATCTGAAGGATGAATTCATTACCTATCCACTGAACAGCTGCATCACATATTTAAAGAAGCAATCACATTCTTAATATGTTTCCAATTACGATTTATTTAACGGCAATCAAAGTAATTGCCTGTAACTAGTTATGTTAATTATTAATCACACTAAGGTGTAATGATTGAAGCAGGTACAAATACAGAAAGAAACAACAAAAAGAAGAAGAAAAGCTTTTTTTTTCTATGTCTTCATTACAAAATGGACGACTTATTTGTTGTAGAGGTCAGATGCACCTACGTTTGTCTCTTGGGAATTATGACCATAGAGCAATGTAAACTGAATGAGTAGTTGGTTTAAAGTTGCAGGGGGGAAAGTTGCCGTTGAGCTATTTCAAAGGCAACTTTTGCAAAATCCTTAAAGTAAGTAATTTCCTACATGACTGACACGTGTGGAAAGACTGGTGAGCTTTTATGTAGTTTAGGCCTCAAAAAGCCCATTTATTTGACGGAATAATAATAGCAAAAAGTATAGACACAATTATTATATTGTCCTTACCTAATTGTAACATCATATCGGCTGATAGTAGCCATTTCTTAACACATCTGTAAAAAACTGGGCCGATATTAAGACCTGACATTTATTTCCATCTTGTTGCCAACTGTTCCTAATAATCTTTTTTTTCCCCAAAGGTGACAAAATAGTAAAGAAATATATACAACATCTGTAAATATTGTAATTGGACATTATAGCAATACTGGATATTGAAATGTTTGTATTGGTGCATCCCTAGATATAAAATGTGGTTGTTTTATTATTATTTTTCCCCTTACAGATTTGTTTTTCAAAAAAAAAAAAAAAAAAACAAATGCATCACTGCAACATATTTATACCTCATTGTTAAAAAATTTAATTTGCTTCAGATGTTCTGATATAAAGGGTGACATGATTTTGAGTTCATCAAATGAAAACTATTTTTGAGATTTAGAGTAACAGAAAATTCAGTCGATATCACAGTTTGGTTTAACAGTGAAATCAAACAACTGACAGTCATGATAAGGGAAATGAAAAGTTAATGACGGTGAGTTATTTGTGCAGCAGCGTAAAAGGCGAGAGATGTTCTGATGCTGCAGGGATAATCTCTGTTATCAGGAGGAACTGTCACCCTGAAATTCAAACAATTACAGACACAGGAGAATTCAGGAGGAAGACTGAAAACCTGATGGTTTGACCTTGAAATGTCCTCCGTGGTTGTGATTCATTTGATGTGAAATGGTTTTATATCGAAGCCCTGCCTCATATCCCAACAAGGCTGAATGACAAACGCACCACAGACAGTGGATGAGAGACGAGGTTTTACGGAAAATAAAAAGGAGAGCAGAGAGGGAATTTAAAAAAAAAAAAAAGAAAAAGGTCGTTCAATTTCCCGTTCTTGTCAGAAGTTAGCAGGTGGTTTCAGGGGAAACATGCGACTGTTGACTTTCACAATTTTTAAAATTACAAATCCATGAACCAGAGCGCATCAGGGGACGCTGAGGCTTTCTTCAGTTGGCAGGGTGAATATCCGTCATGAATAGGATCCATTTCTTTGAAGTGATATTCAAACTCCCTTTAGGATGAGCGCTCAACTCGCTATGACAGAAACATGAAACTTTGACGTGAGACGTGGTTTTAGGGAACACTTTGCAGATACTGAAAAAAAAATAACACGAGGAGCCAACTCCACAAGATTCCCCCGCTTGAGATTTAAACTACACTTGTTGCACTGTAAAACATTTACAGGTGGTTTAACTTGAAAATGAAAGTCAACCTGCTGCCTTGAAAATGTAATTTAAGTCAACAAGAAAATTGTTTTGGTTTCAACTCAGAAATTAAAATTCATGAAGTTGATTTAATGACAAGAGACAAGTTGTCTAAACATTGTTTTTTAACCTCTTAATCTTGAATTGTGAGTTTTAACTTAATGCTGCAATTTAAACCAAATAATTATTTCACAAGATGCAAGAACAAAAATAGATAAAGAGCCACATTTCTCTGTTATTTTACTCACAATAACAAGTTAAAATAAATACTTATTTTACTTTAGAATAATTTAAATTCTTGTTTCAAACTGCAGGAACAAAATTTCTGATCTGATGATGAATTTTATTAAACATCCCAATGAATTGAGCTCAGAAACATTCAGTGTGATCAGGACATTATCCTCAAGCTTTGCTAACTGAGAATTGCATTAAAATGAACATTTGCATTAATAAAACACAAGAGTCAGATCAATGTGACGCACTTCCATCTCAGGAGACAAAAACAAGCTGCTAAGCATTCTGGGAAATAGTTCCCACTCCTGTCTTTCTCCTCTTTCAGTTTTTTAAGTGCTAACCTAAAAACTCCAGTTTATTAAACTCTTGGAGGTTTGACTAAATTAATAAAAAGTTAACACAACTTACTGCTGTAAGTTTATCTTTCACAAACTCACATTTAGGTTCAAAATCTAAAACTGGATCAATTTATTTAACTTAAAGAGTAAAAAATAGTAAACACAACTAAATATGGCTTAAATGTTTTACAGTGTGTAGACTTTGTTCCAGCCTCACCTTGCATCAGGAGATTTCTGCTCTCCATCCGTTTACTCACCGTGAAGGAAAACGCCTCGTTAAGTTCTGCTAACAATACAGACTCCTGGCGCTGCTGGGCCTGGTTTAATAATAATAAAACTGTTTTTTTGTATCACGAAGGCGATGTGACGAAGTTCACACCACTGATAAACTCTGAGAAGCTACTGTATGTTTTCGTTCAACATGACTATATATCAGTGAAACTGAAAATAATGGCTGATTTGTTTTTTTGTTTTATATTGTGAAACAATTAGTAAAGTCAGCAGCAGGTAGCAATTATGCCTGACAGAAGTTAATTTATGTTTTTCAAACCTCAAAAATGAGTCTGCAGGGGAAAATATGAGTCAAATGAGGAAACATGCAAAAGGGTCAAATTTGAACTCCTTTCTTCTCTGCTCAATTCACAGGGATTTAATGTCAAGAAAAAAGTAGTTGATGTTTGCATCTGGTGCAGAACTGTGTTAATACAGTGGAGGTAATATTAGGAAAAGCTGAGTGACAAGGTTCAGGCTTTACTCCAACAGTGAGATAATAAAGCTTCAGAAGTTTTGTTTTTACAAACATTTTCCTCTAATAAAACATTTCTGTGTGATATTAAATTCACCCCAGTGCGGAAAAAAAAAATGTATGTCCTTCAACTTACCCACAAAATCTGGGGTAGTCTATTTTTATTTTTATTTTAAATTCTGACTCACTTCACCAATCTACCACATTCAGCAAAATAGCTGCGGAGCATCATGGGACAGAGATTAATCACCACTGTGGCTAACAATGAGCACAGCGCTCCTGGGGGTTAAATTCATTCAGCGTACGCCTCCCTGCAAACGTTTGCTCACCTTGGCCAAATAACTCACGCACTGCAAAAACACAAAATCTTACCAAATAAATTTGTTCTAGTTTCTATCGCAAATACTTTAGTTCATTTGAAATAAGACAAAATTAACTTTAAAGTAACTTTTCAGCAAGATATAGAAAGTAGTTTTAAGTCAATAATTCCTTAATATTGAGGAAAAAAATATGAGTTCCATTGGAAGATTATTTAACTTTTATCCTGGGAAAAATGTCTTGTAATAAGTTTTTGCAGTGTTCTGACTCAGCTGTGGTGGTTGTTGGTTGCTGGAGGTTATGAGTATGAGAGGGTCAGAAAATCATACACTGCAAAAGCAGTATTTTTGGTCTAGTTTTGTGCTAGGCTTTATATCTGATATTTGTCTGAAATAAATGAATCATTCATTCAAACTGCAAAGTGGTGCACCAACTCTTCATTTACTTGATGCAATTATTACTGAAAATACATTTTTCTCTGACGGAGTGGTGCCCTGGGTGGTGCGTCATATGCTCCTTTTCAAAACTCATCTCTGCACCTTTTAGATGAAGCTGTTCTGTCTTCAGTTCTGTGAGCTCTCCTGTAGATTTTTAATAATGGCGCTAAAGGATTATCCAAACCGTTTATATAGACAAGGCAGATTGCGAGACGGTGATGAGCCATTGGTTTTACTTTAAACAAAAAGCTCTGGGAAGAAAATTGAAGGGGATGGGTTTTCCTCCTGTCCCTGCAGATTCAATGGGCTCTGCTCATAATTTAATCTGCTGCAAATCTACAATCGCTGTGCAAGTCTTTGTGCTGCAGTTTCACCAGAAAGTGGTTCAGATTTGAAAGAACCTCAGGAGAAAGAGGGCAGATAAAAGAGGATGTGCGTTAGAGAAACGAGGTGACTCGGCTAAAAGATGGAAGAGCCAATAAAAAATTAATTTGACACATTGCACTGAGATGACAAGGTGACCTTGCAGACTAAAATAAGCAGATTTTAAAACGCTTTAAGTAAAATGTAACACAAATAAAGTAAATATTAATAAAAGTTGGAGTGAACTCTGCTAATTAAATTACACTTCTTGAAGAAAACGAGAAGTGCACAAGCCAGATCATACATTTGTAAACAGTATTACTTTTACAGACAATTAGGTCAGTAAGTGACATGATACAAATGTACTAATGTTAAAATCAAGCAGAAAGATCCGAGCTTTTATATGCTGATACAAGCAATCACTAAAGGATTGTTGTTGCATTTTAGGAAATGAAATGGTTATTTTCTTTTCTAGAAAATTTATTTATTTGCATCTTTTAATGTACAAAATGATTAATAAAAAACCTGCAGAATGAGCCAATTTTTTGTATCTGATTAATAAACTACCGTATTTTCCGCACTATAAGGCGCACATAAAAGCCTTAAATTTTTTCAAAAGCTGATCATGCGCCTTATAATCCGGTGCGCATTATATATGGATCAATATTGAGCCGCAACAGGTCTGGCAACTACGGTAAGACGACTCCATTTTCCCCGTAGAAGAAGTAGAGCGCGGTGCATACTGGGATAGCTATATAAAACGGCATTTCATTTCCATTTGCGTGTTTTTGTAAAGACCCGGAAATGGCGGGGAGCAGCAGGTCTTCCGCTGTGGTGAATGTTTTTTTAGCTTTAGCAAGGATGTAGTGGAGGCTTTTCGCATTGTGGGTTGGGATGACTTGAACTCAGAAAGTTTTCTCCTGAAGAACTCCGGTGGCTTACCGACGTGACATCCATGTTTTGTGGTGAGATGCCGCTGGAGGTGTGCCGGCTTCATGCTAGCGTTGGCTAATTTCTCCCCGCAAAAAAACACGGGAGGGTCAGAGATCATGGTTGTAAATCCCATTGAAACATACTTTTCCATGTACTTTCTGTACTTGGTCGGCTCTGGTTTTGCCTTCTTTTCTCCTTTATCTGTACTTTCGGCAGCATTGCTGCTTCGCTTTAGCCACGTCTCCATGGTAACAGTGTAATCATGATGACGACAGGTCGTTGACGAGTGCGCTGGGTCCGTGGGTCAAACTAACTTGGTGGGGGGGGGGCATTTTATTTTAAAGGATATTGAAACTAAATACTGAATATAAAATTCAGTGCATGAACACACATTGATATTTTATTGAACTTTTTACAAAATAATTTTTCCCAAGACTTATTATGAGAAGCCTACTGATTTTTTAGATATTTTGAAAAGCTTCACGTACCCCCTGCAGTACCTCCACGTACCCCCATTTGAGAACCACTGGTCTAATGGATGTATAAGGTAGCGCCTTATAATGCGGTGCGCCCTATATATGGAAAAAGTTTTAAAATATGTCATTCATTGAAGGTGCGCCTTATAATGCAGTGCGCCTTATAGTGCGGAAAATACTGTACTAAAAGTAACTTCAGTCCCAGCTTTAGCTCTCCCAGCAGACTAAAATATGTCTCTCATTATACTTCTGTCTAGAAAATATGAATAATTTCATTTATTTAATGTCATACAGTGAGGAAAAATGGTTCATGCATGTAAATATCTGATGAACAGAATAATAAAAGGTCAAAAATACTCATTGTGCTCTGAAACACAGAGCAGAGAGGAAAATACAGGAGTTCACTTTGGCTAAATTGATTAATCTGGACGGTTGATGGGCAGGAGACAGTCCAAAATTCAAAGTCTGATTTCTGTAACAGCAAAGCTAAGTGGGTGTTTTCACCCGTTTGATTTGAATACAAATAAAAAAATAAAAAAAAACAGTTAAAAATCTGAAAGTAAAAATATGGTAGTCTAGGAAAACAACTTTCAGGACTCAAATTAGATTTAAACGCACAATCTGCATCAGGCGTTAAGCCCAGCATCGTTGTTCTCCCGCTGCATGGTGCCTGTGCATCCTTAACGGAGCGCATGATCACAAATGTCTGACAAAGACCACTTCATCAGCTCATGTCTCCCCTCGCCACAGGCCCCTGGCTCTCCTCCGCTGCGAAAATATCTTCCAAACCGCATAAATATTTATGTCCATTAATAGTAAAGAGGCAGCAGAGTGGATGCATAATGCTCCGCGCTGGCCACGACGTCTCTGTCGCCATGACAACGGAGTGGAGCTCTCCGTCGGAGCAGGACTCGGCTGTCCCCGCCAAAACCAGCAGCTCGGGTTGTTATGTGGAAGAAGCGCTGCGGCGACATGAATATTAATGCTGATTTGCAGCAACTTCAGCGTCTGAAGGACATGTGTTCTCGATGTAACACACTCTGAACAGGCTGACGTCAAAAAAAAGAGGAAGAGAACATGAGGGGATGACCTCTGACCTTCTTGGAGAGGTTGTCATCAAGCACAGGACACTTTGACCAGATTGACCCTTTGCAGCTCCGCCACTTAATCATTCGAGGGATAGGAGTCTTGAACAGAGCGACTAAAATTGCTTTCCAAGGTTGTTTTTGCCAGTTTATTTATGGTTTCTACTTGTTAGCATCGAGCTAATTTGTCAGTGAACGTAACACACCTGGTCGGGGTTCATAGGCGGCGGTAAGAGTTGGAAACAGCTAGCTTAGAAACCGACCCATAACTCCCCCCTCCTGACGCATTGATCTAATTAGACTATATATATATATATTATATATGATGCGCAATTAGATCAACACGTTGTCTAATTCTAATTGAATTAAATCGCTATGTCATAAACAGTGTTTCCCCTTGAGCCAGAGCAGCCTTAAAACGTAAAAAAGATCAGATGCTAACCAGTTGTTTCCGTACATGCTAGGCTACATGGCGGCGCAGCACTGTTTCCATGGTTACCAATCGTTAGACACTACATTCGCCATAGTTAGATATTTGATTTGACTCTACCTATAGAGTATATTAACGTTAATCTTCTTACCTTTTAACAAGTGTTCGCTGTAAATCCGCGATTTCACCGAGGGCCCCCAGTCATGATTAACGGCGGCTGCTGTTCGTCACCGCCGTATCTTTCCTTATTAAAAGTCATAAAATAAGTTTGGCTTATATCCTTCTCTGTCTCTAAAGCCGTCCGCATTCCATCCATGACCATTTCTAAAGTGAAATCGACTAAATAAAAGAGAAACATTAGGTTACAGACGCCTGTTTTTAGACCAGCTTTAAAGGGGCGCGTTGGTTGTTTTGACGTCATGGTGGAGTTCTGGAGAGCGTGACGTCACGCGCAAGCGCAGGTGAGGCATTTATTTCCATTCCCCATGCTTGTGTTATCTCCAAAATAATGTCTTCAGGAATTGAGCGAATTTGCAATTAATTTTAGATTTTTACAGACAAGTATAATCTTTTTCAATACTTATTTATTCAGATACAAGACAGAGTATTTAACTGTATTAGCAATGTTAGCATAGATTACACTTTTTTAAAACCAGCAAATGCTGCACAATTAAATTGTTTTGTTTTCCTTTGTGATTAATAAAGTGTTTTTGAATTTGAATTGAACAACCTTTGTAGCAAAAATGTAAATAAAACAAGATTAAAAAAGAAAAAAATAAGACAATAAAACCCCCAGACCTCCAAAGAGCTTTGGAGAATATTTACATGTCATTTAATGCTGCAGTTGTGCAAGACATCATTTATATTTTGGATCAACAATGATTTGCAGACTCCAAATCTGCTTTATTAAATTAGTATCTATTTAGTATGGTAAAGACATGAAAACAACAAATGTCTTACGAAATTCACCTTTAATTAAAACAAAATGAAGTGTTCTCACCTTGACAGTTTTCACCCCCATGGTAAATAGTCTGTCTTAAGGAGTTTATTGTTCTGGAGCTCTCAGACAGGAGAATTTTAAAGTAAATTTGTGGGACTGAACAGACGGCACATAAACAAACAAATAATTGCAGCTTTACTGCACTGCTGTCCACACAAACACGCTGCTGCTGCTGCTACTCTGGGCTTTATTCTGTCAAAGCATTGAAGTTTTCCGTCGGCGGACATGATGTCTGCTTGCTTTGACATCTCCTCTGGGAGATCCAGCCGTTCTGCTGTATAAAAGATGGATGGAGAACAAAGGTATGATTCAGCTGGAGACGGAAGATGATACACAAACAAAAGACAGGAAAACACCAATAAATGAGGTGTGCCTCAAAAAACAGAAACGCAATGTTAGCTCTGTGAGAGATTAGCGGGCCACCCAGCAGGAGAGATTTCCTCCAGCTTACTGGCTGACTGCTTTCAAGGTAACGCGACTTTTTCCTGCAGCCTCCTTCGGGTTTCTGTTGCAAGAATCACAATAACATTTAATCATTGTATGAACAAAACATATAATATCTAGCAGAGTCTATTTCAAATCAAAACATGAAGGAAAACTGGTCAAAATCTCTCTGGGACACGTGTCAAACTCAAGGCTTGTGGGCCAAATCCGGCTCGCCGTAGCTTTTTATATGGACCTCTAGATTCCAGATAAACATTAAGTGAGCTTATTATGTTTTCAATCAAATCAATATAGTTTTTAATCTGTTTACTGGCAAATTATATAAATCAGTCCCTCAAATTTTTTGAGGGTTATCGTGGACATTCACACAAAATCAACAAATCCCTGCACTTTTTGAACTATAACATAATTGGTGTTTATTGCAGATTTTTCTAAAAATTGCCAAAAACTTTCTTACTTGTACTCAACAGCTGCCTCAGCCTTAATTGATGTCAGATTGAAGCCCATGATCTGTAAAGTGAGAAATAAGTTGCATTTACCATCATAAATAAGTGTAAATATTTCCAAATTAATACCACAAACACTTTGATTTTTATTTCTAAAAATCACAAGAGGTATCACAAAATCCTGGACGGACTGAGAATATGTTCAATAATATTATTTAATTTATAAAAAGGGAATTCATAGATATTTTAACTGTTTGGTGAACAGGTTTTATCAATATGCATAACCGGCTCTTTAAGAGCATTTATTATCTTGATTCAGCCCAAATTCGACACCCTGATAGAGAAAGTGAGGATGTGCATTTTAAGTTTTAAACATTTATTGTAAATACTGAAAAGAAGCATGAAAAGTCATGTGAATTATTGAACGGTTAGTTGTATAACAGCTGTTGATTCACATATGTACCCGTTCAGTTTGTGTCTTTTATTTAACCAGGTAAAACCCGGTAATCCAGATTTCATTTTTATCTGCAATACACAACAACCTGGTTACACAGGTTCCCTGGTGTCACACACTCTTCAACTGCCAATACAAATGATAGATTTGCAATCTATCACTTTCAGGAGAATAACTGTAGAGCAAGCAGACATGATGCAGAAAGATGCTGCTCCATAAATAAATAAAAAAAAACAAACTCACAAAACAGAATCCAATCCAAAAACATGAAGTCAAAAACCTGATCACAAATCCAAAAAATTAGAGACAAATTTAATCACAAGATGCATAAATGAGCAAAAACAGAAAGAACATGTAGTGAGAAAAAGCTGATAAGTAGAACAAAAGAAAGTTGAGGTGAATGAGAAACCGTAGAGCGGATTCAGAGAGAATATAACAGAATATATGGCAGAATAGAAACTGCAGAACAATTAAAACGGATCGCAGTTCAACATGAGAGCGGGTGAAATGACACCAAGATGGGATTCCAATGCAAAAAACAACCAAAACTCAACCTGTAACCGGGAGCAAATGGACAGGAAAGTGTGGAGGATGTCCTGGGGATGTGAGCAAAGAGTCTCAGGAGACAAACTTGTTGACATGGAAACAGGCACCTGATGGTGCAGGTCCTCCGTCTCGCCTCGTTGGACTTAGCAGACTGAAAAGCAACATGGCTTTATTGACTTACATGGATAGTTACACACAGACTGATGTTTTTAAACCATTATTTCTGTTAGTTTGGGTGATTTTCTGTTTACATGTAATAAAACCAGAGTTGGGTAGTAAATATAGTTACATTTACTCAAGTAACTTTTTGGAAAAACATTAATTTGAGGAGGAGACCTTTTTACTTTTACTTGAGTAACTTTATTATTAAGTACCTCTAATCTTGAGTAACTTCACTGAATGGAGAACAAACATGTTTTAACCAAAATTTCACCGGATTATAGCACACACCTGCAGTTTTTGATAGTTTCACAAGTTTTATATTGAAAGAAATGATTTGGGAAAATGTTCCTTTTGCAATTTTGTAATTATTTTATATGAATTATTTCAATTTTGATCTTTAAATACCAACATTTCTACATAACCTTACTGTCGTATTGAGTTTTAAATATTAAATGGTTGATAATTTGATCAGTTACTGTGTGTTTGAGTTACCGTTTTTACCAAATACTTTTTGGGGCAGAGCTCTCAATCACTGGTTGCTATGGTAACCATCAACCGTCACTTAATATACAGATAAATGTCTGGAGAAACAGCTTCTTCACTGTTTAAATTCAAAGAAGAAATAAACACATTTTGACAAACTTCACATCTAAAATATTGTTAAAATAAAACGCAGTTGCATATAGAAGGATTTTATATTTTTAACAGAATTTTAAAAATAAAATTACATTTAACTTACTGCAGTGCACCTGCATAGTCGCTTTAAGATTGATTACAGACTAATGTTTCATGTTCAGAGTAACATCTTGAAGCGCGTCTCCCTCCCTAACGGGCGATTTTTAGCTCTGGAGACAGTGCGTAATGACAGAGGGTCTCATCTGAGCCTGAGGACAGTGAGACAGCAACACCCAGAAATACACAAACACACATGCCGCTCATTGTAATACAGGTCGTCAATTTGGCCTGACCTAGAAATGCTGTCTGCACGAAGGCTGCTCAACAAGCTGAAACAGACTGACAGGCTCAAAACACTCCAAATCCCCCCGTTCCCTGCTCTGCTCCCCCTTTAAAAGCCTGGATTAACTCAAAAACAAGTAAAAAAAAAAATACATGTAGAGAGAAATTCACAGTGTTTCTGAAGGTACATTTTTTATGCTAAAACAAAGCACAGAACAGATTCGGGTGGAGTGCCGTAGCTGATCCAAATTGAAGCTGCTGAGCGTGAGGTTGTCAGCAAAAGAAATAATTAGCTCCAGCATGTCTGCGACTTTTTCTCTGTGACTCTGTATGAGCCGCACAACACAGCCAAAAGAAAGCTGGCAAACCATGGAAACAACATCTACCAGCAGAGAGAGATATGGATACGCTCCCTCTCTTCTGCCTGTGTTTGTCTTTGCTCCTTCTGGAGGGACTGTCAGAGTCTGAGGGGCGATCTCGAGTGCAGCAGCAGAGGAACAAGAGGCGGGCGGATGATGAGGCAGAAGGATGTTTTGAAGGTGAAAAGGGTGAAACGTCCCACTGTGGTAGGTCTGTGGATGTGTCATGGGTATTTTGGGTATTTTGGGTATTTTGGGTCATGTCGAGATCGTTTATGACATGACCCAAAAGGGTCTGCACAGAGGCACAGTTGGTAGCACTGTTGCCTTGTAGCAAGGTGGTCCTGAGTTCGATTCCCAGCATGGAGTCTTTCTGCATTGAGTTTGCATGTTCTCCCTGTGCATGCAATGCACATAACACAACTTCTTTATTCTTGATTTTTATGTATTTGACATCATTAGAGAGCTGATAATCTCCATTTTCAGGATCTGCACATACTCAAAATGCCCTAAATAAATTGGCTTATTTGAAAAATAGCACCACGATTCTCATTAAGATGAACAAAACAAAAGAAGAAGTGAGTTATAGTTCAAGTTAGGTGGTCTGTCAGTATTTGTTAAATGCATTAGGAGATCCTCATCTTTAAAAAGTTAGAGAAAGCTGGGGAGGTTTGCTTCTCTGCTGGAGAAGCTGGAGAAGACTACGACGTCTTTGACGCCTTTCTTTTTCAACCATCTCTAACAGAGATGTCTGGAGCCGGGGAGGTTTGTAAGATACTGGCAGGGAAAGCGTACATGGAACGACATAACCAAGTGGCAGGCATAGTGTACAGAAACATCTGTGCAGAATATGGACTGGAAACCCCAAGATCACAGTGGGAAACACCCCCAAAGGTGGTGGAGAATGCCAGAGCTAAGATCCTGTGGGACTTCCAGATCCAGACAGACAGAACGGTAATGGCGAACCAACCAGACATTGTCGTAGTGGACAAACAACAAAGGAAAGCCTTTTGTGGTAGATGTAGCAATACCAAGCGATTGCAACATCAGGAAAAAGGAGCACGAGAAACTGGAGAGATACCAGGGCCTTAAGGAGGAACTGGAGAGGGCCTGGAAGGTGAAGACCACAGTGGTGCTTGTGGTCATCGGGGCCCTCGGGGCAGTCACCCCCAAACTGGAGCAGTGGCTACAACAGATCCCAGGAACAACATCAGACATCTCAGTCCAGAAATGTGCAGTCCTTGGCACAGCCAAGATACTGCGCAGGACCCTCAAGCTCCCAGGCCTCTGGTAGAGGATATCTATATATATATATATATATATATATATATATATATATATATATATATATATATATATATATATATCCTCTGGTAAAGGACTCGAGCTCAGAGGATAAGAACCACCGCGGTGGCTGAGAAGGGAATTTTTTATATATATGGTGTATCAGAGCTGGAGCTCATCGCAAACCTCTTGCTGTTCGCTCTTTTATTGTGTTTTGTTTTTTTCTCACCCTCCTCATCTCCTCCTGCCTCCATCCACTCTCCACTTTCCAGTGTGACAGCGGCGCTGAGGCAAGCTCTAATCTAAACCAGATGAGCTAGAAAAACCCACACTTTCACCGCCGGTTGCTTTCCCCATTAAGAAGCCCGTCATTTCTGCCTCCAATCACAGAGCAGACTCCTGAAGTTTACCAGAGAGACTGCATATTTAACAACGCGGACAAGCCAGAAAAACTGTTCTCGGAGTGATTTAGGGTGACATTCGGTGACGTCGGCGCAGCAGCGTTCTGCCATGTGGCGCTCTGAGCTAAAACCATGGCACCTGTTGCGAAAACACCGCAAAATCATGCTGCTCTCTTTTCAGGAGAGTTTTTTTTTGTTGTTGTTGCAAGCTAACGACCAGTCAGGGCTGAAGCTTTCACTCAGGACTGACTGAGGCAGAAACACGCCACGTCTCGAGGGGGACGGTTCTTGTCCCATCTCGTCACTTTCACTCTTGCTTTTACAGACCGCAAAGCAAACATGCCTGGTTAGCAGTGAAGCAGAGGGGGCATTGGGAAGGCAGTAAAGCAGGAAAAATAAATCAACTACGCTGTTGATTTATTGAGAGAGATAACCAACTTGCATGACAAAACAAGTGCTCTAAACCACAACTGCAATTTTAAGCAATCTTCTTTGGAAAAGAGGAAAAAGAAATATGTGAGACCGGACCCTTTCCAAAGTAAAGAATGGGAGAATGGAGAAGTTTGTTCAAGAATAATTTTATATAATTATGGACCTATAAAGTATTTTTAGTAGTTTGCGTTTTACTTATCAACAGCAGAAAACTCCGGAAAGCCTGAAAACCCATGACCCAGTCCGTTTGTTTTCTGCAACCTTTTGAACCTTGAAGGGTTCCTTTTGCCTGTTTCTAGAGGGCATCCTGAATGGGTCGGCGGTCCGTTCCAGGAAAACCTAGAGACTCACGGCCATGTTTAGTCCTAGTGGGGGTTCAGATCGGTTATTTCTCCTGACATGCAGGTTTTTGGACAGAGGGAGAAGTTGGAGCAAGTCGCACCAAACGCCACACAAAACCCAAAAATATGCAAACCATAAACAGCTCAACTTGCCAACTTTAAAGCTGCATTATGTGGCTTTTACAACACTATGTCATGACAGTACAAAATAAGACGGCGAATCTCCAGGTTCTGCTTCCAGCGGTTCTCTAATTTGGGTCCCTGCTCACGTCTTCAACTTGCTCTGCAGCAGAAGAGCAACACATAATAATAAAGGTTGAATAGGCCTGTATGTGACTGAGGTTCATAAGTCAAACTTCCTTTCTCTCCTGAATTTGTGCAAGTGTATTTTTAACTTTCCCTGGAGATGGTGAGATAAATCCTACAGCAGAGGAAGAGGTGAAAGGTCAGCCAGGCGCATCGTAACCGGTGTCATGACTCATGCGGCAGAACCAGCTGTAATGGCCGCTCCTTCTCATCCGCATGCCGTCTTACACGCCACCTTTTCCATCGCCACCCGCCTCCAGCTCAGAGCAGAGGGTGCGAAAGATGGAGACGGCAAAAGTTCAATAAGCAGCGCGACGTAGGAGGTGAGGAAAAAACATTTAGAGAGCGAGGAAAAAAAAAAAGAAGTTTCCTCAGAGTGCGACTCCTCATTTCTCAGGACACATCTAAGTTAATAACAGCGGCAGGAGAGAGAGCAGAGTCAGTATCGCGCAGTAACACGCTCAGCAGCGAGCCCCACATGAATCAAAATGACAAAGCCAATCTAGCGACAAATTCTCTCACGCTGGCTGTAAACGGCTCGGCTCCCTGGGAGACCGGATGCGGCAAAGTGCCGGCTGGGAAAACGAGGGAGTGAAATTTAAGAAATAAAACTCAATTACTCAGGTGAACAGCCTCTACAACGCCACCGCTTACTCCCTCCAGTGGAGTTGATCACATCCTGGTTTACTGGACTGGTCTTCCCTCTAGTCGCACAGCTTTTGGCTTAATGTGAGGTGGAATGGCTTTCACAGAGCCATCTCAGAAGAGAGGCTCTTCTGTCAGGAAAGGTCAGATGTGCATCATGATCCCTGCAGCTGAAAGATGACCTGAAAGCTAAAATCTACAGACTGAGGTAGAAAACAGCAGCGTAACTCACTGCAGCAGGTGAACTGGCCTGCCAGGGAAACAAAAACAAAAAAAATGCAGTCTCTTTTCTTTTATGTACTTGGTATGGTTGTACTTCCTAAAAACGTCCATATCCCCAGCTTAATAGTAAGAATGATCAGATATCAAACTCTGTTATTACAGAAATCTGGATCACTTCAAAGGACAACGTTTCTTCAAAATAAAAGCCCTTCTGGTGAAGTTTATGCAGAAATTTTACATTGCGAAGTGTCAGCCTCTCTCAACTCATTTTCTTTAAAAGCATTTGCACATTTATATATTTTGAGTGGAGTAATAATTATATCACTTTCCCAAATAATTCACTGCAGCTTAAGCAGTTTTCTCCCAAGTTGAATCAAATGTTCATCTTGGGAACATTTAAATGTTCGTGTGTTTAATTGGATTGACAAATAATCTAATCTGCACTGCAAAAACTAAATCTTATATAGTATTTTTGCTTCATTTCTAGTGGAAATATTTTAGGACAAAACTAACTTCAAAGCAACTTTTCAGCAAGACATTTCTTGTACGACTCTAATTTCTGACATTCAAGGTTTTCGATTATATACGGGAACATATTACTGGCAAATGTCTTGAGATTCAAATGAATCATGTGAGGATCAGAAGAAAAATAAATGGAAACAGTGCATAGTACAAAGTGTCCAGAAAACAACATCCTGTAGAGATGAAATTTTAACATTTATATTATCATTTTGAGCTATAATTCATGAAAATCCACCAACTACACAACCGTTTCGATGTGGCCACAAAATGGAAGTATAAATAGATGAAACGGAAACATGCCAGGTTGAAATTCGGTCAACTGACCCAAAGCATTCAGAGCTTTTTATGGTGTGAAAACAAGAACATACAAAATGGCTTGCAGATGGCCAAACCTGAGGGATTTGATTACCAACCAGTACAGATCTAACATGTTATGTGATTTAAATGGAAGGACAATAATCTTTCTGTTCGATCATCCACCCAAACTCCTGATTGAAGAACTGTCTTCAGTTAAAAGTGATGTGCAGTGACAGACAGGTGAAGGTGAGAAAGAGGTTAAAGTTTTAGTTTAGTCTGATCCCAGGTGCAGCCAGAGTCTCTTCGTACAGAAAACCTTTTATAGCTCGGATGGAGACGCAACCCGCAGTCCGGTTACCCCCTCTCTGCCTGGTCCCACCTCATAAAGGCCTTAACTGGTCTCACATGAATCTTTTGTCCGGTGGATCGGTGATTGGCTGAATCCTTGGAAATAAAGGCTGTAACTTCAAAGGGTAACGCGGTTCATTGCCTCACAGGATGAGCTCATCCTTTCCAGCTGTGTGGTCAGTGCGAGGAGGCCTCCTCCTCATCCAAGACAGCAAAAATCACCTGGGCCCGAGCCATCACAAACACAGGATGAAATACGGCCAAGATGAGACGAACCGACCTTGACTGTCAGGTGAGGAAAAATCAAGGAAGAACGATAAAAAAAAATAACAGGGAACCTGAAGGTTCTCCAATGGGGCATTGCATATTTTTGAAGAGAAAAGGCTGAATTAACTCTTAATGCTTCAATATTCCAGTGAAAATTCTAATTTATTTATGAGCTGCAGTGGACTGAATACTGTCCACGATAATTTTCCTGAAAATAAAACATGTTTTCTGACTTCTTTAAAAAGTAACACATGGCAAAAGAAAAATAACGACTTATTTGCTCTCACAGTCTCCCGTGTGCAGCTAAACGTGCAAAACAGACCGTTTATCCAGTTGCTGAGCACATGGTCGCACTCGTTACTCAAGCATGAGCGAGGATCAAGAAACATGCAATACCTCAACCCGGTTTGCATGTAATGTCAGTTTTTAACTCTTAAATCACAAACCTCCCCTGGTTTGTGTCAACCAATGCAGGGTGCATGTGGCGAAATGAAAATAGTAAACTTCACCAAGCAATCGATTGAAGCAAAATTAAAAAATAACCTTGATTTGGTTCTGACCCCGAGGTAGAGAGGATGTAAAGCTTGTTATCAGCTGAAAAATCTCAGTAAAAATGTTGTGGACATCTGGAAATGAATGCATGCATCACAAAGCGCTGCCAAGCAGATGAGGACGCTCTT
Organism: Poeciliopsis gracilis; assembly: GCA_911649635.1. NCBI lineage: Eukaryota > Metazoa > Chordata > Actinopteri > Cyprinodontiformes > Poeciliidae > Poeciliopsis > Poeciliopsis gracilis. The sequence goes on from CAJVRI010000506.1 coordinate 1,257,103, forward strand.
CTATTATTATGTTACTAATTTTACAACAGTGTCCAAGTGTGACCACAGTCTCCGGTGAAGCTGTTTGCTTGTGGTTTGAGTTTAGTTTCCCCTCGGCAGATGGAGGTCAGATGAAGTTGTGATGGAAGCTGAAGGGGTTCAACCCACCGTCTGACCTCTGCTCCTCTCTGCTGCTCCTCTCTGCTGCTCCTCCTCTCTGCTGCTCCTCTCTGCTGCTCCTCCTCTCTGCTGCTCCTCCTCTCTGCTCCTCCTCTCTGCTGCTCCTCCTCTCTGCTGCTCCTCTCTGCGCCTGCAGGCTGATTCTGCAGCCACTCAGCAAAAAGGAACGAGTGAATGAACGACGTGACAGAAGCACATTTGCAGCTGATTGTGTGGTAATGAAGCGTGATTACTGAGACACTGAAACAGTCCATCCTAATTAGAAACACTTTAGTGGAACTGCAAGCAGGTCCAGTTCGCTGCTGTAATCACATCAACTGTTTTCTGCCTTTACAAACTTCCACTAACTTCAGAGAAACTTTCAACTTTATTGAAAGTTTATTGTCCGCCAAGGGGTGACGTGCTTTGCAGACAGCAAGAACAAATAGCAGAAAAATACATAACATAAAGGAAGAAAACAGTAATAAAAATACATGGAACAATTATGTGCCACCACAGTTTTTTAGGCTTATCTCAAATTATTAATGAGACCAAACATCTACGCATTTTCACTGCAAAAACACAAAATCTTACAAAGTATTTTTGTTTTTAGTGCAAATATCTTAGCACACTTGAAATAAGACAAAACTCATTCACAAGTAACTATTCAGTAAAATGTAGGAGCTTGTTTTAAGTGAATTTCTTAAAATTGATCAGAAGGAAGATTATTTCACTTATAAAATGGGGAAAAATGTCTTGTGAAAAGTAAAATAATCTGACAGTACTCGGTTGCTAGGTAACCACAAAGAGTCTATTGATCATGACATAAGTGAAATAATCTGCCACAGTTGACTTAAATTACATTTTCAAGGCAAGGGGTGTACTTTCATTTTCAAGTTAAACCACCTTCAAATGTTTAACAGTGCGTTAGCCTCACAGGTTAGCCTCACAGGTTAGCCTCACACGCTAGCCTCACAGGTTAGCCTCACAGGTTAGCCTCACACGCTAGCCTCACACGCTAGCCTCACAGGTTAGCCTCACACGCTAGCCTCACAGGTTAGCCTCACACGCTAGCCTCACAGGTTAGCCTCACAGGTTAAGTGGTTGTCGATGATTGGTCACATCCTGGTCATTGAGCAAAGACACAATTGCAGAGTCATCAGCAATCTTCATAATATTCCTGTCCTTAGCTGGACTATGACGCCGATTAGTGTAGAAATTAAAGCAGTGAAAGGACACAGACCTGAGGGGAGTCAGTACACACTTTGACTTCTGCTACAGTCGCACAAAGAGAGTCTTACGCAAACCTAAAAGCATTCCAGCACATTTGTTTCTGCTTATGCATCTGGCTGATGTTTTAATCTTCCATCTCTTTTATGAAGTGTGGCTGTGCCAGAAAAAGTTACGACCTCAAACAGCTTGAACAAAAGAACATTAGTTGTACCTTAATTGTTTTTTATTTTCTTTTTAATGAATATCTGCACATGAATTCTCTGACTGGATGGGTTAAGACTTCCTTTGGACTGAGCAGAGCAGAAAACCTCAGATGTTCTCTCCATGAACTCATCCTTCAGCCTGCTGAGCTAAAACATCTGTGTTCCTTCATTTCTCGCTGCAGTTTTCCACTGAGTCCCCAAACGTGGGATCCCCCCAGGATTTTGTTGGTGAACAACACATGGTGCACATAGGAACGTGAATGGGCTCAGAGTGGATGTTAAGCAGAAATATTGCATTTTATTGGGACTTTTGCTTATTTGGTTCGAGCCGATTGCTATTTCACATAAACGACCCAGATAGCTGCTCATCAAGTCCAACAACCTTTGAATAAATTCTGTGAAAACTCCAGAGTTGTAAAATCTGTGTCAGGTTCGAGTATTTTACTAAAGACTTTTTAACTTTTACTCTGTTTATCTTGTTATAACTAACGTCGCTCTTCAAACTGAAGAACATTCTGACAGAAATTCAACATGTGTGTTCATTCTCTCACTACGTCACAGGCTGCTTGTCGTTTCTAAATCACGTTCCTTTTGAACGTTTTCTTATTAGATTTAACTAAAAAGCTACATGCATGCAGTGGTAGAACATTTATTTCAGTCTTTAGGGACTCGAGACCAGAATTGGATTTTGAAATTAAAGATTTGCCACTTGGTAAAAAATAAATAAATAAATAATAAATAAAAGTCCTTGTATTTATCTCTAATTGAAGGCGAAACCACTCTGCTGTGTTCTTTGCAGAATTTGCCCTGAAAACAGACAGAATCCGGGAAAAACACGGCGAAGAGAGCAGCGGCAAGATGGAAACGGAGAAAATGAGCAAAATACGGGAAAAGAGCGAGGTGTGGGGGGGAGGACGACACAGACACCCACAGCAGGGGGGCATGCTGTTCTCCGTATTAGACTGTCAATGAATCTCATTAACATGGCTTCTCTAATCAGCAGCTGCGAATGTTCGTCTGAAGGCCATCCACCTCCTTCCTTGCATTCTGATTACTCTGATGAGTAAATCTACCGTTGCTTTTCCCTCTTATATCTAAAAGGGTTCGAATTAAACTCTTTGAGAGAGGCGTCTGAGTTGCTCAGCCTCTCCATTATGTCCGCTGGGCTTTCCTTTTATGTGAGACACAGCAGGCTGCCATGTTGAAGATATCCACGGTGCCCTTGTCACATCGTGACAGGCTCGTTTTCCATCATTTCCACTCAGCAAGTAGCGGAGACAAATGAGGGCTCAAGCTGGAAAGTTTTTCCACATGACAGCATTTTGATAGAAAAAAGGGATATGAAAAACCACAACGCTAAAAACCTCGGTGAATTTCAGCTCCGTGAGAGAAAACATAACCAATAGGACAAAAATTTCTACAATAAAACGGACTGGAGAAAAGAAAAGAACTAAAAAAGACAAAAAAAAAACAGTGGGTAGAAGAAAAGAAAGGACTACTGATAAGAATGGGCTCATCATTTCTGCTCAACCGCAATTAAAAGTCAAGCTGCACAGGTCCTTTAAAGTATTAGCTGCAACGACACGAAGACGTCTCAAAGAACATCTAGAAGACTTTGAGCTTCTTCTGGAAACATGCTTCTGCAAAACTTTCACCAGATGTTAACGTGTCGGCCTATTTAAGCATTTCAAAACCTTAAAATCAATTACAAAATGGTAAATTAGCTTTGATTTATCCAGTTCATCTCAAATGGTAAAAACTAGACCACTGCACTGAACTGTTATCAAACTTTACCTTCTGGATCGAACATGGCGGCAGCGACGGTTTTGCAGAACCGTAACTGAAAAAGATACGAACGGTTTCTGGGAGATGCTGCGCTCGAACTGGTCGGACTGAAATATGAAATATGGGAACCACGTATTGTTTTTGTCCACTTTGTGCCACTATGCGAACTATAATTTGGGATTGGAAAGTGACAGGGATTCACCCTTAAAGGCGTCAGTGAGTACATGTGTCACAGGAAGTCATCAGCATTCGCTCTGCTCATAGAGCAGGCAGGTCTGGCTCCATGCAGGGGCTTTTATACGTCTTAATTTGCCCCATGCTTTTCCGTAATGAGAGGGACTCAACCTTGGACTCAACAGTGAGCGTGATATTTGACTGTCTTCTGAGGAATTTGCGTGGCAGAAGATAAAACGGGCGATTCGGAGGTTGCCAGATACATTCCCAGGACCACACATGTTCATTCTTTATTCAGGATCAGATTCTGCCAATACTGGGAAATCTGAATTCCACAGCTTTAAAAACAACCAGAGCCGATTCCTCCATTTCATCTCTTATGGTGACAAAAAGGAGCTACTGAAGCTCTTTAAACCCCTAAATTAATTTATAAACACTCAATCTGCAGCAGTTCTGACTCCCATCATCGGATCCAAAGTGATTTACGATCTACTTGCTCATTTTTCTCACTTTTCTCTCCTCAGCAACTTTGCTCCAATTCCCGTGAAAGCTTGGGGTGTATTCCTGGCGCTGCGTGTTCAGATAGGGTAAATAAATCAAGCGCAGACCCAGCAGAGAGCAGGGAAAGCGACTGGAACGAGCAGCATGGAACAGAAACAGGCATATGGCGAAGACGCTGGAGCTTTTCTGCTGCATGAGGACGACGGCTTCTCGCTCACACAGACTCCCACATCTAATCGAGTCAGCTGTTCATACGCTGGTGTTTAAGGTGGGATTTTACTGAGTAAATGTTTGCAGAGGCGTCGCAGCTCTTCCCGCCTCAGTGTCTCAAGAACCTCCAGAGAACGCAGTTAGCAGGTTTTCACCAGGTGACGGCGTTCATCTGTACGCTCCCAAGCTGCTGGATGATCACACGTTAGAAAATTACATTTCCCCACACAACCCCAGTAATTTCTACCGCTGAAATGATCTGCTGTTAGGTAAGTTCAGGAAGTACATTTGTCAAACTCGAGGCCCGAGGGCCAAATCTGGCCCGCTGTAGCTTTTTATGTGGCCCTCTAGACTCCAAATTACATCAGTAAGTTCCTCCAGTTTTTCACAAATCCACAAAATTTACACAAAATGAACAGATTCCCACATTGAGCTTAAGTGACAGCCGCCTCTGCCTCACTCGATGTCAAGTTATAGTCTGTGATCGACAATTAAATCAAGTAATAAAACGTCACATTTGACATGTTGGCGCAAATATCTTTAAATTAGCACCACAAAATACGTGAAAAGCAATCATAAAAACCTGAATGGACCAACCAGTGTGAAAAGATGTTCAATATTTTATTGAACATATTGAACTTAGTGAATGCTGAATCAGCCATTTATCTATATTTTAACACTTTAATGGGTGTTTCGCTATTAGGGAATTATTTACATAAAACAAGCTCCTATATGCAGCTGAAAAGTTTCTTGCAACTTAGTTCTGTCTTAATTTATGTGTACTAATATATTTGAACAAGAAACTACATAAAAATACTTGATTTTTGTGTTTTTGTAGTGTGATTCTACATATGCTTAATGCATTAAAGCATCATAAAAATGCTTTAATGCTTTTAAACATATGTATGATTCCACATATGCTTAATGCTACCCTAAATAATTAGGGTTGTCTAAACAATTAGACAACCCTAATTATTTTTACATTTCTTCAAATCACAAGGAAGTTTTTTTGGTCTAATGGTTGACGCATTCCTTCTCCTTGTTTTAGTCAGAAGAAAGCTTTCCATTTTCAGTTACAACCTAAGCCACTGGCCACAGGGAGAGATTATGAATTTACCAGCCAACAAATGAGACTCTCAAAAGGCTTATGTTGTCTGAAAGCGCGCACAGTTGCCACCACATTTATATTCCGCACACAAACACAGCCATGAAGGCTGGAACAGTTGATCCAGTATCAACCCTGGTCCCAGTAGGTTAGCCGGAGAAAGATCCTATTAAACCGTGTAACTGCTGCAGCGGCGAGCAGAGGAGGGGGAACCCAGCGCTGACCTCCATCTGCTGTGGTCAGCTCGGCAGCGGAGTCAGCATTGTCGGAGCTTATCCCGTGTCTGATAAAGAACCTGAGTTCAGAACAAATTGAGAGAGAAAAGGGAAAAGCAGGTGAGCGGCGAGAACAGCAACAAATGCGCTGCGAGGCTTTCGCATCAGGGTGACAGGTGCATTATCACGGGTTAATGAGAAGCCCGGTGCTGCCTGTAGCTGCAATCAGGGGGCCGCTGCCTCTGCTGGCACCGCCATCAATCAGACAGGACAGGAACCTTCACTCCAGTGTGCAGAGCGCACAAACAGCGCCAACATGCCGTCAGAGTCGCGCACCTGCAGTGAGTACGCAGGCGCATTAAGAGGTCTGCGACAGTTCAGAGGAGCTGTTAGTTCAGCATAAGATACCAAAATAACAAGTCAATAAATTGTTTTTCATGATAATTAAGAAAAATGTTCTCCAGGGGTCATCCGAGGTCAACCACTCCCCTGGCCCTGCTCACATTTGCAAAAATAAATACATTTGGTGTCAATCAACTGTCCTACGTTTGTGCTGGTTTGTGCAGGAAATTTTTTTCATTTATACTGCTATTACAAATGATAGCACTGCAAACTATTATTAGTTATATAAATAACAAGGTCATCAAAGGTCAACCAGCTCCCCCACCTTCTTCATATAAGGTAAAATGGTTGTCAATTGACTTGACTACATTTGTTCAGCAAAACTGTTCGTTTGTGCAGCTATCATTTTAAAGATATTAAAAGAAAAGTGTCCAGAGGTTATCAAAGATCAATGAACATCTGTTCATGCTGAAACTATCAATTTCATTTAAATTGCCGTGTAAGTTGCTAACATATGAACATAAATAATTACATTATAACATGGAAGAAATTCAATTCAAATTAGGTCTCATCTAAAATGAATAGGTTGGTACATCACCTCCCAAAACAATCTCGGTGACCTGTATCTTAGCTTCTGATCACTAGAGGGCGCTATTAGACAAACTTTACTTTTGAAATATAAAAAATAAGAATAAAACATGTGCTTAGCATCTACTCAGCCTTTTTGAGGTCAATGTTATTATCGACAGCAATCATCAACACTTCTTTTCAATACTTCATCGCAGTGCATCAAGGTAAGTTTGTCCACTTGCGCTTGCAGTATGCAAGATTCATAAAAGCAATGTATTTTTACACATTTTCCAAAACATTAACTGTTTTAGTACAGTATGATGTAAGACAGCTCATCTGTGTCAAAAAATAATAATACTCAGGCTTCTCCTCCTGCTATTGTAATCTGCAGAAGTGTATCCCTTAACAACCACTCAGTCAGATTATCTCAACGCTGTGATAATGGCAGAAGAACAATGTACTGTTCTAGGAAAAGTTTATTTGCAGTCATCAGTGGCTATGCTAAGTAGCCAGAGCTGTCATGACATGCAATGCTATTGGGAATAAGCTCTAATATAGGAAATCAGTATTGAAATATCTGATGTAGAAGTTTAATAAAGTTGCAGTACTACATTAATGGTGAAACCACTCCTTTAAAGACATTGTCCGGATGTGGCCTAGAAAAAAAAAATCACTTTTCACTTTGTACAAACCAGCACAAACGTAGGACAGTTGATTGACACCAAATGTATTTATTTTTGCAAATGTGAGCAGGGCCAGGGGAGTGGTTGACCTCGGATGACCGATGACCTCTAAAAACATTCCTTTATATCTTGAAAACGATAGCGGCACAAACGAAATTTTTTGCTGCACAAACCAGCACAAACGCAGCACAAACGTTTGACACCAATTTTGTCTGATTTGAAGAAGGTGGGGGGGCCAACTTCACTCAGGTGTTTCACCTTGTATTTAAAGCAGAATCTCGCTGCAGCTGCAACAAATAACAAAACAAGTCAGACCGTTTGTTGATGGTCTGACTGGTTAACTGCTCAGTCAGGATGTCATAAATTGTTACTAACAAAGTGTGTGGCGTGTTTACTGAACTGAGCCGCTGAAATTGTTTTCCCATGTTGTTTCTGCCAGTTCATTCATGGCTTCTACTTGTTCTCATTTGCCTGCGAGTGTAACGCCTGGTTGGGGCTCATCGATGGCGGAATATGCACAAGTTGGAAACGGCTAGCTTAGAAACGGTTAGCTTAGAAACCGACCCAGACCTCCTCCCTCCGGACGTGCTGATCAAATTACCACTTCACCTCAATTCAAAACACGATTTATACCAGCGTCCCATGAACAGCGTTTCTCCTTTATACCGGAGCAGCATTAAAAACGTTCAAAACACGAGATGCTAACCAGCTTTGCTCCATACATGCTAGGCTACATGACGGTGCGCGGCACTGTCTCCATGGTTACCAGTGGTTACCTTCTCCATAATGTTATATTTGATTGCGTGTTTATTCGATTGATTAGTACGCGAACATTAATCTTCTTAACTTGTGGAAAGTGTTCGCAGCAAATCGGTGATGGCGCCGAGGGCTGCCAGTCGTTATTGAGCCAGTCGTTATTATTAACGGCTGTAACTTTCCTCATTAAAAGTCCTAAAATAAAATGACAAGTTTGGTTTATGTCCTTGTCTGTTCCTGCAGCCGACCGCGCTTTTCTAAAAGCGAAATCAACTGAATAAAAGCGACGTTAGCTTTCAGATGTCTGTCTTTAGACGAGCCCACACCGTCATGGCGGCGTTTCGAATGGAGTGACGTCACGCGCAAACGGCCATTCGCCGTCAGTTTGTTTTGTGTGGTAGGTTAATCTGACAGTGCATGCTGTCCTGACAACACCGGCCCACATGTGAGCTCAGCTTCGGCTCATTTCAGCCCGAAGTGCTCTGAGGAGCCGCATTACCGCGGTAATTTGGTGCGGGAGATTGCGGAGTGATTATGAGGTATTTACGGACACAATGAGGAATAATTAGCACTTCAAGCACAGATCTCAGGTGTGATCATCAAACCGTGTTAACCGTACCGCAGCACATACAGCACATAATACAGTGCCGGATGTATTCAGGTTTTAACTAGAGGCCTTGAAAGGCTTTTTTTTCTCCCTCCAGCTGGAGATCTTATTATAAATAATAACACAATACATTGTCCTGAGCCAAATAACAGCTTTTCACTGCAAGGATTTCTGCTTTTCTGGCTTGTTTGTCCTTTTCCCCCTCTTTAAAGTTTGCTCTAATGAGGAAGGTTGTGCAGAATTTGCTTTTACATTAGTTGCTAGGGATGCAACAAACCTGATCAAACTACTCCTACTCAATACTAAATGTTGAAATCCCAGAGTTAGTTGGCACAATAAAAATGATCCAGCGTGTTTAAAAAGTATGTGCGACTAAAGTTTCTCTAGATCTTGCTGAAACATTAATCCTTCAATCCTGGAAATGAAATTTGTAATCGACTTCTTCAAGACACGAGTGACATGAAGGAGTGTGGTTTGTACAAATAGAAAATAAAATGAAATCAAAGGAATCAGGATTTGTTTCCATCGGCAAGAGAACATTTATTATCCTGCAAGATGACGACCTGGAGCATTAAGCTAATGCAGAAATGGTTTGAAGACAAGAAGGTGCCCGTTTTGGAGTGGCCTAGTCAAAGTCCAGACCTCTTTACACAACCTGACAAAGCGGGAACAGTTTATCAGGAAGAATAGAAGAAAACCACAGCGTGTAGACTCCCTGCTGTGACTGAATTCAAAGGTGCATCTAAATACTGACTGGAAGGAGATGAATATTTGTGCAAAAAAGCTTCAATTCAAAACAAAAATAAACATTTTAAAAGAAACCTCGGCTAAATATTTACACTTTAACCTCAGGATTATTTGTTCATTATGACCTAATGTGAAACATTTGGCTGCCAACTATTATCAGATTCAGATCCTAGGCAGAGCTAATTAAACAAGCCATCAAGACAAATGATTCATCTGGTTGAAGCTAATTTGGTTTCATGGGCGGATAAACAAGCTGCAGGGCCTGAGGGCAGTGAGTTGTTGTTGCCCCCCACTGACATCATTTTGACCTGACATCCAGTGAGCAACCAGCCACTGACGGCTAAATTAATTTAAATAATAATAATAATAACAATGTACTGGATGAAAGAGCAAAAATATTTCAAAATATGGGAATACCTTGGACAAATATTCATAGTTCTTGTTTATTTTGTATGAGGGAATATTAAGGCTATACTAAGAACAAGTAAAAAAAAAGAGAATGAAGTTATAATAATTTGAGAATTAAGTCAATATAATGAGAACAAAATTGCAATATTCTGTTTTTTGCAAAACAGAGATAAAAACGGAGACAATGTGGGGGAAAAGTAACAATGCAATAATTTAAAAAGAGCATAAAGTCATAAGAATTAAAGACTTAAGTCAATATTTCAAGAATAAAGTTGTAATATTACCAGAATAAAATCATAATGTTATGAAAAATAAAGTCATGACATTCTCACTTTATTCTCATAATTTTATTTAATTACTTAAATAAAGTTTTTTGTTTTTTTTTCTTAACATTTCCCTATTCAATGTAATATTGATAAAAATAATATTTACTTTCTAGTAAACTTTTCCCATTATGCTTTTGCCAGAATCCCCTCTGATGTCCAGACCCTTAATTTATACAGTAAGCACAACGTGCAAAAACAAAATACAGCACATAAATAAATAAAAATCAGTGTGCTGGCAAACAGATTGCAGATGGCAGGGAGAAAACTTCTTAAATACACGTTATTGTTGATTTCATGCATAATTTATGAAACAAAAATCACATATTTTATCCACTGAAAACACAAAATGATTGAAGAGGAGTTTGTGTCTTACGGTTTTGTGTCTTTATGCTCCGTTTTAAACTCTCACTGCTTTAAATAAAAAGTATTTTCCCACCTTCACACCTTTTAAAAGCCTCCAATAATTGAATAAATTCACATTCTGATGATTTCAGCACACGTGTCAAACTCGCCGTCCAGGGGCCAAATCTGGGCCGCCGCAGCTTTTTATGCAAATTACATCAGCAGGCGGTGATGTCATTAACGCATCACCGACGTCGGACCACGTTTTTCAGTAAGGAGTAATTTAACGTGTTGCTATTTCAGATCCAGTAGTCAGACTAGTTACTTATCGAAATCACTTAGCGTTACTATTTTCTTTTGTAATTAAATTTTATTTCCTCTCCGCGTTTCGCCGTTTCTATGCGACAGCATCAGCAGCGACAGAAACACAAACAATGGAGGGAAGAGGGAGATTTTGTTGCAGGAACTATTTTGAGTTTCGCTCGCCAAGTTTTATGTCTAAAGTGGCTCCCAGATTTAGTGAGTCGTGGGTTTGCGCTTTTTGGGCTTGGAAATATTTTGGATCTTTGTTCTGCTTCATAAGTCAAATCTGCTGGACGTTAAAGTCACAAACTCGATTGTTCCATCAGCATAAAGGTCCAAACGCAGCAAAGACACTGTCGATACGACGTTCTTTTCTGAAATGCTGCGTTGGATTCAGATCAGATTCAACACCTTCAAAAATCATCAGTTTGTTTTCATTCTGGAAATCTGAGTTAGTCTTTTGGTTTCCTTTAGGTTGGAAACATGTTTATGACGTTGATCCAGGCTTTTTCTTCTGTTTAAGTCATGAACTTGAACCTTAAACAAACGAGGTCTGCCTGATTTCTGCGGGCCGGCTCGTCCTGGAAAGGTTCCTCCTTCCAACTTTTCATCACTTTGAATTTAAGGCTCTGACTGTTTCACTGCAGGCCTGAAGGTTTATGAAACGGATAAACCTTTCCAGACTGGAAATCAGTGACTTTGTTTTCATCTGTTCCTAAATATCTTTAGATTGGGTCATTATGTGTTGCTTCTTGCCTTCTGAGCGTTGAAAGTTCTAGTTAAGTCATTTCTTGGTTTTGGTGTGACTGGTGGAAATGACCTTATCTTTCCCAAACAAATATAGTTAATTAACAGAAAACGTGTGATTTAAGAAGTGAGGCAACTGGCACGACATTGCACAGAAGTAACTCATAAAATGAGAAAAATGTCATAAAGTGAATTAATCTGCCAATGAAACTAGTATTTTTCATCAATATTAAGGAATTATTGGTGTAAAACAAACCTCTATGGCTTGCTAAAAGTTACTTGTCAGTTAGTTTTGTTTTATTTAAAGTGTGCTGGGATACATTCACCAGAAATCCTTGTTAAGGTTTTGTGTTTTTGCAGTGTGTGCACAAGGCAGATGGCTGCACTATCAGGCCATATTTTCTTTTCTTTCTTCATCACTCGTCACTTTATGGCGTTTCTTTCATAGCCATCCCTCCTCCTCTTCCTCTCACCTCCGTCTCACTGGACTTTAGTGGAAACCATGAGTTTCCTCAGACTCTGCTGATGCTCCCTGGTGTTTGGTGAGGTAGTGGAGCAACGCCAGAGTGATTTCAGCAGCCTTTCTTCTGCAGAGGCCAAAGAGGCCACGTGAAAACGAGAGCTTGCCCTTATCGAGCCGGATTTACCCACAAGGGGAAGCGTGGAGATATAAAGAGCTGGGGACGGGAGGAAAGGAATAAAGGAAGGAGGATCTGTCCATCATCCTCCTGGATCCTCCAAGCCAGTGGGCAGGAAATGAGGCGAAGGACACCCACTGACCTGGAGCCACTTGCCGGCTCTCCGCCTATCTCCAAAACAATTTAAACTGCTAATGGAACTGGACTGATCCTCTTTCCATGGCTCACAGGGCCGCAGTGACTCACACTGCTCATTTCTGATTAGAGCTCCTCGGGCTTCAGGGGTAATCTGCACCAGACTCCGGATAGAGCCAGACGGTTATGTTATTATACATATCTGTCAGACAGAGCGATACGTGGAGCAGACTGAGTGCACTCTCTTTGTTTGTGTATGAGGGGTAGGAAAGGTTGTGAACAGGAAGGGACCAACCAGAGGGAGGTCAGCCTGCAGGTGGAAGCTGCGGGTGCTGACTGGATACGTGCAGCCGGGGACAGGATGCTGCTGCAGCTGCAGCGAGACCGCCACCATCATCGGACCGCCACCATCATCGGACCGCCACCATCATCGGACCGCCACCATCATCGGACCGCCACCATCATCGGACCGCCACCATCATCGGACCGCCACCATCATCGGATCGCCACCATCATCGGACCGTCACCATCATCGGACCGTCACCATCATCGGATCGCCACCATCATCGGACCGCCACCATCATGCGACCACCAACGCAGGAGCACAAAATATTACGAGCACACCGATTGCAGTTTTCTGGTCGATCGCCGATTATTCGTTTTAAAAGCCTGACCTGCTGACTCCGATTTTGGCCGGTACTAGTATTTTTTGTCAGAAATGTTGCTAAATATTAGAAATGCTCCCATCAGGATTGTTACTGCCGATTCCAATACCGATCATCCATGAGGCCGATCTCTGCCGATCTCTGCCGGTTTGTGCCGATCGCCTGGATGGCTGTTAAATTTTCGCTTTAGGTATAAATGATGCTGTTATCTGGCAAAATGGAAAAATTACCTGGCAAGGTTAGGGTTAGGGCAATAAATTCACCTAATTTAGACATAATAGACATATTTTAATACGTATGTAAAAAACTTTTTGTTTAAGTTACGTCTGCAGCTTTAAGCAGCTGTTCAGTGTGAGTTCGCCCTCTGGTGGAGGTGGAGCAGCGCTCCATCTGTGAAATGTTGCTACCAGTAGCGCCGGTCCGAGAGCGAGAGCAAAACCCGCGTCTTTCATGACCAGCTCAAAGATTTTAATTATTTTCTGGGTTATTTGTTTAGCTTTCTGACCGTCATGCTAATCCGGGTGAGCGTTGGTTGTTGTGCGCTGCTTAGCAGACAGTGGATGATTTTTAGATGTTTGCTGAAGTCGATAATATCAGCTTCACATGTCAGTATCGATCACTGATCTCCCAAAATTAAGGAAACTGGTGCCAATAAATTGGTGCATTCCCAGAGAACGCATTTTAATTAGCAGTAAAAAGCAGAACAGCAGCTCTTTTCTTTACTGAACAGTAAATTCCTTCCACAGTGTGAAAGTGGAAGAAAAATATGTTTGTTTTTTTTTGTCTAGAAATTTAAATCTAAAAGATTCTTTAAAAAATTAAAAGTTGATTAAATGTGCTTTTTAGCAGGTCTTGTGGGGTTTGTATCTACCAACTTTGCAGAATAACTCATGTTCAGTCAGATCAGACAGAGATCATCGGTTTTTAAGTTTCGTCACTGATTATCAAGGTTTGGGCTTTGACTAGGCTACTCAAACATATGAATATCAACAGCTTTGATTGAAATCATTTCATTGCAGCTCTAGTTTTATATTTGGGGTTGTTTTGGTAACGGGGAAACTTCAAGTCTTTTGAAGCTTCGAAAATGTGTCAAACTGAAGGCTCGGGGGCCAAATTTGGCCCACCATAGTTTTATGCGGCCCTCTAGAATCTGGAGCGACATAAACAAGTTTTTATCAATCATAGTAAAGCAGTTTTTATTTGCATTCTGTCAAACTACATCAATGTTTAAAAGACTTTAATCCTATTAAAGACACACCTGTTTATTCTTATTCTAACAGTTTAATCTGTTGTTTTATTGATAAATTTGAAACAAATCTTTGCATTCCTTAAGCAAAAAAATCTGCTCTGGTTAAATATTTGCCGGCAAACATCTGTAAAAAAAATAAACATCAACTCAACATCTTCATCACTCATCTCTGTTATTGTATTTGGTCTGAGTGGGACCATTACAAAACTCACTTCCCCTGCCTTGAACTGGCCGACCGACAGACGGAGCATCCTTCCTCGTGTTGTTTGACCTCAGCAATTTATTTCAGTTCGTCAGCTGTCAGGTCCGTCGACACCGGCAGCAGAAAAATATCCTGCTGCAGAACAGAGAAAAGCATCAAACTCCCTGTAAACAGTTGCTTTATGAATCTGTTAGTCTTGCACTCACTCTTTAAATTGATGCATTTCTTTCTATTTGTTTAGATTTGGTGAAAAATAACACTTAAAAAATTGCAAGTATTAACGTTCATTCGTTAGATTCCTATTTTTGTTTATCAAGATCACATCAAAAACATTTTAGTAATTAATTAGAAACATCAAAGTGAATAAAATTCATCAAGATGCTGAAAGCAGCACCTAATTAACAGCAGACATGTTTGATGGGGGAGAACCGACCCGTTACTGATCCGAGTCATTTATGATGGTTGATACCAAGTGGCTGTTTTTGGTAAAGCAACATGAAAACCTTCTATCTACTGTAATGCACTGGAAGAAAAAAGGGAATCTTTTCAATGCGCTTGGCGCCAGAAACACCTGGAAACCTGAGCTGAATTAGCTAACGAGTTTATTTCTATGTTTTCCAACTCTTCTGATTTGTGAAATGTTTAATTTACTGGTCAAAACAATAATAAAAAGTGAATCTGCTGAAAAAGGGACAGACTTACCGTTAGGGATGCCGGATTTGCTTTTAAAGAAGCGAGGAGGTTCTGAAAAGCCACTAAATTTAGGCAACGTCGCCCAGAATGCTCCCGCTTCCAGCTGATGCCGTGCTTCGTTTTACTGCAGTCACTACTGCAAAATGCCGCGCAGATGTTGTTTCGTGAAGTCTCTGTACCGCCACATAACGATAGATACCATTTTTTTAAACTACCATCTGGTTTTAGAATAAAAATTGTGTCCAAGCTCTGATCGGGATGTAACGCCAGATTCCAATCCCCGATTTCCGATCACGTGATCTTTTAGGGTTCGGGTTGGGGTTCGGGTTAGGGTTAGGGGTCAGGGGTTAGGGTTCGGGTTCGGGTTCGGGTTAGGGTTAGGGGTCAGGGGTTAGGGTTCGGGTTAGGGACATCCATAAAATAACACCGTGTCGTCTACATTAAATGGTTCAAATTAGTATTGTAATTGCCTCCTTCTTATAAACCAAGAACATTCCAGAAACTGGAGTATTATTATATTTTCCTTCAGTGATAAATATTTTGACAAATCAAGTTTCAGTAGGACTTGATTTTGTTTTCTAAAGATATCGCTGACCGACTGCTGAAGTAGTAGTGAAGAATTGCAAAGTTTTCTTCCTCTTTTGATATTACACATTGAATATACATTTCCAGTAAATTATGAAGGCACAAACCGTCTTGTAAATTTAGCATTTTGCTCTGAATTTTATTAAATGTAATAAGTTAAGTTTTATCATGGGGGATAAGCAGCCAGTACAGTCTCTATGAGTGTCATTGTAAATGATTAAAAACAAACAGGTTGTTGGGTTAACACCAAAATCTGTCAGATCACACCATGAATTATGAAGGCAGCGAACACCAAAAGCAAGTTACATCTTTAATTAACTCTTGTTTAAAACAAGAGTTAATTAAACATCTTGTCCAGCTGACATAAAACAACACATCAGTAAAATTGAGACTTTACTGGAAGCCCAATCTGATACCTGGGACTGGATCAGGACATTGTTATATTGTCAAGAGTTTTTCTCTTTAAATTAAAGCGAGAAGCTGACTCCACCTCTCTCCTTGTTTATCCCATCGCTCATGTTAACTGATTTAGGCGGTTGAATCCGTCTGCATCCTTTCTTATTCACAAGATCAGACTTGTGATCTTAGTCAGAAGCTGACATCTCTAAGCTCTATGTTGCAGCAGCCGGTTCCTGCTACTAAATACAACAATTGTTTGTTTTTATATTAAAATATGTGTTAAAAAGTGCTTCACAAAAAACTACAACTAAAGTTATGACAGTGTGACTAAATTTGGCCGGAGAAGCAAATAACAGGGCCGTAACTGAACATGTTCTCACAACACCGCAGTGGATCAGTGTGAGGTTCAGTGGGAGTTTGTTGTTTGGTTTAAGAGCAGCAGCCTGCGCCGAGGAATTTGCTTCTGGCATGACACCATGCGATTCCCTGTTTCCTGTAAAAACAGTCAGGCACTCAGGATATCTGGAGATCTTTTCTGCACGGCAGAGGAAAGATCTCATAATACGAGGAGCTTTTTGTTCAGCAGTCAGTCCCAATCTGCAGAAAGCATCACAACAAGAACAGAAACGGAAAAGCTCAGATGCTGAAATGTTGTAAAATCACTGATTTTATACGCAGAATTACAAAACATAATCTTCCTTCTTGCACTTTAAAGAGCCACGATGCAAACAGTAATAGGTGAATACTGCCATCTACTGGCTGTTTAGGTGCAAAACCCGCAAAAGAACAAATGCAGATGAAAAACTGGCAATTAATATAGACATCAGGAAAAGACACAGAAAAAATATCAGTTTCTCTGATTTTACTCTTTATAGGTCTATGTGTGAGTAAAATATTGTTGTTTATTCTATGAATATTGCTTGGAATGTTTCTGAAATTCCAAGCAAAAATTTTGTATTTATCTGCAGAAAATGAGAAATTATCAAAATAACAAAAAAGATGCTTTCAGACCTCAAATAATGCAAAGAAAACAAGTTCAGATCCACCTAGAAACAACAATACTAATGTTTTAACTCAGGAAGAGTTCAGGAATCAATATTTGGTGGAATAACCTGCAGGTTTTCAATGGGCTTCAGTGCAGAGGGATCCTTATTTTTCCCCTGCAGCTCTATATTTTATTTCCTGTGTTTAAGTGGGTAAAACCCCCACTGAGATCCAGATCTCATTTTTAAGAGGGACCTGTGCAGAAATCTGCAACCTGGTTACACACCAGTAAATATTTGGCTAATCTCATGTTCAGAAATTTACATTTTCATAATTTTTCACCCTTTTCTAGTTCAGGAAATTGAACTATATTTATCAACTATATGCAAAAGTACAAACAAAAAAAGCTGTTAACATATTAATGTTGTAAATCATTTATTTAAAAAAAACCAAAACAATTGTCTTTATATCTGTAATTTCTGCTTTCTGTTTTGTTTTTACACCAATATATTTACAGTAGCAATCTATCAATCATTGGCATATTTATTTCATATTCAGTGTTTTGTTAGTTTTTTATTTGTTTTCTCAATTAAAAAATAATCTGAGCTGTGCAGAACTGTTTAAAGAAAAGCATGTTTAATAAAATTATTACCTTTAAGACAGAAAGAGACAGATTCATAACTCATAATAGTTTAGGTTTATTCATTATAATAAAAAAACATAAAAACGTTCTCATTGCTTTCAAATCCACATTTTTTCCCCTCTACCAAATGAAATCCTTACACAAAACATTTTATACAAAAAGCCTTCATTTCCCATCAAGTTAAATTAATGTGGAGGTTTGCAGGGATAAACAAATGAAAATGACTCTTTCATGCTGATGAGCTTAATAAAAATGCAGTCTGGTCACTCATGTGCCCTAAAATACAGTTATTTAATTTTATTATTTAATTTGAAATGAAGTGGATAAATCAAAGCAACATTTTTTTAGTCAGTGAAGCTCTAATAAATTTGAAATCACCTTCATTTAAAGGTTTTATTTTTTTGGCCCAGTGTTACTGGACGTGTCCAAGCAAAGTTGAATCAAATTTCTAAAGGTTTATTTAGATTTATTTCTCACAAAATGATATTATTTCTGTTCATTTACAATTCAAGGGAAACCTGAAATTCAGTGGATCAGAATAGTTCAATATTTTATTAAAACAAATAAGAAAAGGATTTTTATTACAGAATGTTGTAACATCCAAAACCAAAACTCTCCACATGGTGGGCGACCCATAAAAGTTGAAGATTTTTAGTGGAAGGTTAAGTGGAAGGAAAAAGTGCTTCTCAAGCAAAACTAATTCAAAGGTTTGTGGAAACACCAAATACTTTTCTGAGCTGTGGGAAACGAATTCATAAATTTTACTGATTTAAAATAATTGAAATAATTAATTGTTTTGCATCTATATAATCTAAATAGAGCTTAAAAATACTTCCAATAGACTCAACGTCATATAAATAACAGCGTGGGTTCATGAGTGAAGACAGAGCAACTCCAATTTCAGACTGAATAAATGCTGACGAGGCGCAACGGGAGCCACAGCCTGAACAATAGAGAGGAAACAACAACAGTAGGACTCTTAAAACAAGAGCATGTGGGTGAAAAACTTTCCCATATGAAATGCTGACCAAGCACCAACGTGCCTTAATCCCATAGTGAACATATTTACATGACATGAAAACAGAAAAGATAGAAAACAGAAAGTCACACAAACAGATTCAGAGGATGATGGACGACACTGTAAAACTTTTACAGGTGGTTTAACTCGAAAATGAAAGTCAACCTGCTGCCTGGAAAATGCTATTTAAATCAACAAGAAAATTGTTTTGGTTTTAACTCAGAAATTAAATTTCATAAAGTCGATTTAACAACAAGAGACAAGTTGTCTAAACATTGTTTATTAACTTCATTAATCTTGAATTGTGAGTTTTAACTGAAAATCTGCCGTCAGCGAGTTAAAGAGCCACATTTCTCTATTATTTAACTCACAATATCAAGTTAAAATAAATATTTATTTTACTTCAGAATAATTTTAAATCCTTGTTTCAAACTGCAGGAACAAAGTTTCTGATCTGATGATGAATTTTATTAAACATCCCAATGAATTGAGCTCAGAAACATTTAGTGTGAACAGGACATTAAATAAACATATTTGCCTTTAAAATGAACATTTGCCTTAATAAAACACAAGAGTCAGATCAATGTAACGCACAAACATGCCGCTAAGCATTCTGGGAAATAGTTCCCACTCCTATCGTTTTCTACTTTCAGTTTTTTTTAAGTGCTAAACTAAAAACTCACATTTAGGTTCAAAGTCTAAAACTGGATAAATTTATTTGACTTAAACATTTGAGCCACATTTAGTTGTTTTACCATCTTCTGCTCTTTACAGAGTCGGATGACGTGGAGGCGAGGTCAGCAGAGGTCAGCGGAGGTCAGCGGAGGTCAGCAGAGGTCAGCAGGGGTCAGCAGGGGTCAGCGGGGGTCAGCGGATGTCAGGGTTACGGGGTCAGAGCTGATTTTCAACCAAACCTGGAGCCTCCGCCACCTCAGCGCCGAGCAGAACGCTGACTCAGCACCAGAGACACCAGGTGCAGGCCCACAGGGTGACGGTAATCCGTAAGACGGGCCCTCAAACACACACTCTGGTTTCCCTGCCATCTGCCTGCCTAGAAATCCACTGATCTGGCTGTCAGATCGCTAAATCTCACTAAAGTGCTCGCTCTAATGCCGCGCTTGCCGAGGTCAGCTGGAAAACAACTAAAATCTAAATGGACATTTGCACAAAAGCAAGTAAAGCCCGGCGGCCCGCCAGGCTTATCCTGCACCGGGGGAAACCCTGCATCTTTCCAGAGTTTGGCCCCAATACTCCGTCATAAACAATGAATTCTTAACCTTAAAAAAAAAAAATCCCATCAAATGAGTCCATCGTGTGTCGATTGAGAGCTGAGTGAGTTACTGGCATGTTGGGCGAGTGTGGGAGAAATCTGCACAGCTGTCGAGACACGAGAAGCTCGGATGGTGAAGACAGCTGTCTTAATTTCTTTGTGTGTGTGTGTGTGTGTGTGTGTGTGTGTGTGTGTGTAGGGGTGTGTGTGTGTGTGTGTGTGTGTGTGTGTGTGTGTGTGTGTCGAGGAGAGGCGGAGGGGAGTCGGTCCATCTGTGTTGTTGAACTGGCTGGCTTCGTGCTCGGCTCAGTACTTCGGTACTTTGGTGTAATCCTCCTGGACGACGCTCTTGCACAGACACATGGAGAGGATCATCCCCAGGAGCTGCGGCAAATGGAGTCATCAGATTAAACTCGCCGACAAATGATCAAATATTCACTGAAAAGTCACTGGAAGCTGGGAATATTTCCTCAGACGTGAAGAAACTTCAAACACAAATAATTCACATCGTTTCCATGTTTTCTGTAAATAATATCTGCTGACACCAGGAAAAATGAGAATAATCTGACATGTGCTCCACCAAGGAGCACCTGTTTTACCACAGAATATTAAATGGACTTTGACTAGACCATTCCAAAACATGAATCTGTTTCGATCTGAGCAGTTTCACCGCAGCTCAAAGCTGCATCAATAACCTCGTCCTACACACTGTAAAAAATATACTTATTGTGTTTATTTGAAATGTAAAATTCTGTGGTTGCCAGAATTTCTCCATATGAATAAAATATTTTACCAGATTTATTTACTGTAAAATCCAGATAAATACAGATTTTACCGTATATTTCTACAGAGTTTGCTGTGAAAAAAACAAAACTGTATTAATAAAAGCTATAAATTATGCTATATTTATTAAATTAAATTAAATTTTCACTTCCAATAAAATTCTGGCAATATAAATACATATTTATTTATATGGTAAAATTCTATGGTTGCCAGAATTTCACCATATAAATGCGGCAAAACCTGCATAAATACAAATTTCATCATATTTATATAAATTTTACCGTAAAAAATACAAATCTGTAACAAATTCAAATCCGTCTTTACGCAGTAAAATTCTCCCGTCTATTTTTACAGTGCACTCAGCTTCCCTGCTCCTGCTAAAGAACAGTGTCCCCACAGCATGATTCTGCCGCCACCATGTTTGACCATGGAGAAATAAGCAGGGTGGCATAAAACCCTAACAGAAAACAGCGCTTCCATGTGTTTGTGTTGAGAACAGCGGCGTTTGTTTCGATGTGGGTCAGGCTCACTGGGTCAGAACATTTTCACATCTTTACAGGACATGACAGAAAGTTAGAAATGAACTTCCTACCTCCACTACAGCCACGCCGACACAGATTCCCAGGATAATCCCACAGTTCTCCAGCAGCCAATCTTCCACGTTGGTTATGCAGCCCTGAGAGACAAAAGCAGAAGAGTAAGAGCAGGAGGGAGCGAGACGGTCGTCCTCACAGGCTTTTAACGGCAGAACTGTTGGCTTTGGGTCGGCTCTGATTATGTTCTGCTGGAAACCTGGAGTCACGCAACAAACCAAGAGATGTGATGAGTTCAGGAACGCACCGTCTCAAAGACAGGTGGCTGTGCGGACAGGTGCTCACACAGGCCAAACTCTTTCACTTCGGTTCCCGGGAGGGTGTCGTTGCGACAGGAGCAGGAGTACAGGTTCTGTGTGCTGTTCTTGATCAGAATGTTCTCAGACCAGTTGTCTGGACCAGTCCACCCACAGCAATTCATCTGGAGTCAGAAATGAGGAGATGGAACCAAAAAAGAAGTCATAAGAGAGAAGAGAAAGATGAGAAACTCTTTAAACTGTTGAAGTTACTAAACTCCTCAGTGATTTCTCACAAGACAGCAATTATGCACTGTAAAACATTTGGTTTAAGTTGAAAATGAAAGTCCAGCTGCTGCCCGGAAAATGTAATTTAAGTCAAATTGTTTTGGTTTTAACTCAGAATTTAAAGTTCATGAAGTTGATTTAACAACAAAAGACGAGTTGTTTAAACATTGTTTTTAACTTCATTCATCTTGAATTGAGTTTTAACTTAATGCTGCAATTTAAACCAAATAATTATTTCACAAGATGCAAGAAAAAAATTGTTAAAGAGCCACATTTCTCTGTTATTTTACTCACAATATCAAGTTAAAATAAATACTTATTTTACTTTAGAATAATTTAAATTCTTGTTTCAAACTGCAGGAACAAAGTTTCTGATCTGATGATGAATTTTATTAAACATCCCAATGAATTGAGCTCAGAAACATTCAGTGTGAACAGGACATTATCCTCAAGCTTTGCTAACTGAGAATTGCATTAAAATGAACATTTGCATTAATAAAACACAAGAGTCAGATCAATGTGACGCACTTCCATCTCAGGAGACAAAAACAAGCCGCTAAGCATTCTGGGAAATGGTTCCCACTCCTGTCTTTCTCCTCTTTCAGTTTTTTAAGTGCTAACCTAAAAACTCCAGTTTATTAAACTCTTGGAGGTTTGACTGAATTGATCAAAGTTAACACAACTTACTGCTGTAAGTTTATCTTTCACAAACTCACATTTAGGTTCAAAATCTAAAACTGGATCAATTAATTTGACTTAAAGAGAAAAAGACGGTAGATACAACTAAATGTGGCTCAGATGTTTTACAGTGTGGGAGACAAATTCAATCTGAGATACCAGGAAGTAGAAAACATGAGTTTTGTTTTCTCTGAGTTTAAATCAGGTTTTCGACACTCAGATTCGCCTCTAGAATATTAAAGCCTGTTGCAGCCGAGCCATATAATCTGTTTTATCAGCATAAAAATGAACATTTACTGAATCTTTTTCCTTTTCTTGCTTTTTCATCCTGCATGAAGACGCGTTTGGATCGTTCCTTTCCCACCAAACGAAGCGTGATTTATGCGTTTTGATCTGGTTGCACTCATTGACTCACCGCCCTCTGAACGAAGTCCCAGGCGTGTTCTGTGGTTTTGTTCTGACCCGTGTAGTTCACTATCAGGCCTCTGATGATGACGGACATCTCACGTTTCAGCTGCAGACAAACAGTTACAGGAAACAGTCAGCATGTTGACCAACACTGAAATAATGAACAAAGTCAATTATTTGATCATTTTTAATGCTTCCAAATCAGAAAATAAGTCTAGATTTGCAGCCAGTTTTCCACATTTTATTGAAACGTATTTAAATAAATCATTTGTAAAGTGATTTAAGGTTTTAATTTATATTTTTACAGGTGTGGTTAAAGTACCAAACACAAGAATCGGCAGGTCGGGTTTTTAATGCATCAGTAATCGGCCAGAAAGCTGCAATAACTGAGTAAATGTATCTAGTTATTACAAACTCTGCATTTTTTTTACCCCACTTTTACAAACTAAAGTGTTAATTATTCAAAAATAAGCCTTGCATGTCAGCAAATCTCTTCCCACAGCATCTCATGTTTCTCAGCAGAACGCACTCAGCAGTTCACACACGTGACGCTGCATGTTGAAGCTCTGCAGAAACGCAGCTGATGCCGGGACTGGCTCCGTGTTTATGTGTGAGAGACCGCAGAGAGAGAGAGAGCGAGAGAGAGAGAGAGAGAGAGCGGCAGAGAGAGAGAGAGAGCGGCAGGCGGGAGAGTGAGAGAGCGGAGAGAGAGAGCGGGAGAGAGAGAGAGCGGCAGAGAGAGAGAGCGGCAGAGAGAGAGAGAGCGGCAGAGAGAGAGAGGCGGCGGCGGCCATGCAGCTTCATGACAGGCGAGAGCCGCGCCCTTTTCTGGGGTTGAGCAGCGCCCTGCCCTGCGGCGAGCCCTAAACACAGGGAGAGTGTAGGAGGCTGCAGACCCACATGTGACCAACACACACACACACACACACACACACACACACACACACACACACACACACACACACACACACACACACACACACACAGCTGGAAGCACATCTGTTCTAATTGATAAATACACTGAAAGGTTTGATCACTTTGAGGCTGTTAATCTAAATAGTGCTACAGTTGATTTTTTATTCATAATTGAGCAGAAATGTTTCCTGACCCTAAAATAATCATTTCTCTGGTGACATTTGTCGTTATTCACATAACGAAGCTAAAGACATCCTGCAGGGGGAACCGAGATGAAAACGTTCTGCACAAACGATCCCTTCTTCTCTACTTTCTGCGTTTTCTTCTTCGACTCGGATCTGAAGTCATTTCGGTTACAATCTGACTTCCTGTGGGTTTCCGTTCGATCGTCTGCACAGTGTTTCATCACAGGATGCAGCAGGTTCCCCTGCGGGTTTTAACGAGGCACCTACATCGACTGCAAAAAACGCAACAATGCCAAGAAGTTTTCACCTGGTTTTAATGCAAATAATACAAAACTAACGCACAAGCAGGAAATATGGGCTTGTTTTAGGTAAATAATCCCTTAATATTGATGGAAAAAAGAACATAGGAAAAGTGTTTTGTTGTTAGCGAAATAATCTGCCGGTTATCTTACCTAGCAACATTCCATTGTCAGTCGAACTAGTATTTTTTTCATTAATATTTAGGAATTATTGACTTAAAACAAGCTCCTCTATCTGCTGAAAATGTTCTTGTAAATCACTTTGGTTTAATTTCAAGTAAACTAAGATGTTTGCACTAGAAAGTAGAAGAAAAACATGCGGTAAGATTTAGTATTTTTGTTCAGCCGGTTCCAGATGTGCCCACAGTAGGAAATGTGGCGCCTGGTTTCAGGGTGGCTGTAATTCACTGAAGTTTTATTTTATTTTTTTAAATCGGAGGGTTAAGGAGGAAGAGAGGAAAGTGAAGCGTGTCTCACCGGATCTCTCTGTATGTAAATGAGAACAGCAGCAGTGATCTGAGCGATGAGGATGAGCAGCAGGCAGGTGAAGTACTGTGGAAATAAACAGGAAATAATGTTAGCAGAAAAATACTGAAGGCCTTTCAATGATAATGATGATAATAACACAAAAACATTAATGCCTCAATCCTGTCACATTTTCATAAAAAAAGAAGCAACAGGGAGTCACGGTTATGAAAAAGCAAAAGATTTTTCTTCCTCTTTTAGCTGTTAGATTCATTATGTTGGATTTACAGAATAAATTGAGATTCAGATCCTTATGCAGTTACAAATGCTTTCACTGTAAAACATTTGAGCCGCATTTAGTTGTGTTTACTATCTTCTACTCTTTAAGTCAAATAAATTGATCCAGTTTTAGATTTTGAACCTAAATGTGAGTTTGTGAAAGATAAACTTACAGCAGTAAGTTGTGTTAACTTTTATTAATTCAGTCAAACCTCCAAGAGTTTAATAAACTGGAGTTTTTAGGTTAGCACTTAAAAAACTGAAAGAGGAAAAAGACAGGAGTGGGAACCATTTCCCAGAATGCTTAGCGGCATGTTTTTGTCTCCAGTGCTTCACATTGATCTGACTCTTGTGTTTTATTAATGCAAATGTTCATTTTAATGCAATTCTCAGTTAGCAAAGCTTGAGGATAATGTCCTGTTCACACTGAATGTTTCTGAGCTCAATTCATTGGGATGTTTAATAAAATTCATCATCAGATCAGAAATTTAGTTCCTGCAGTTGGAAACAAGGATTTAAATTATTCTAAAGTAAAATAAGTATTTATTTTAACTTGTTATTGTGAGTAAAATAACAGAGAAATGTGGCTCTTTAACTATTTTTGTTCTTGCATATTGTGAAATAATTATTTGGTTTAAATTGCAGCATTAAGTTAAAACTCAATTCAAGATGAATGAAGTTAAAAACAATGTTTAGACAACTTGTCTCTGGATGTTAAATCAACTTCATGAACTTTAAATTCTGAGTTGAAACCAAAACAATTTTCTTGTTGACTTAAATTGCATTTTCAAGTTGAACCACATGTAAATGTTTTACAGTGTGCGCGATAAGGGGGGTTTGTTCGCCGCCAGCTGGTCTCTGTCACTCAGAGAAGTAGGTCACGTCGGTTCTTTAGTTAACCCCCAGCAGGTTTAACGCTGCCGAGGTCACCCACCCATCCCCATCCCCCCCCCCTACCCCCCATCCCCCCCCCCCTACCCCCATCCCCCCCCCCCTCCCCCCATCACCCCCCCCGTCCCCACGCTGGAGGAAGCCGCCTGCTTTGATCTGCAGCACCTCTCACCTCTCAGCCTCACACATTAGCAGGAGCCTTCAGAGGCTTTGCTGCCAGCAGGAATCCGTCACATGCTATTAACCAGGCAGGTGGGAATTAAAACGGCCATGAATACAAAACGCAGTATTGATACATGAGGACTGCAATCTGTCGATCGCCGGTTCGATTCCCGGTCTGCAGACCCGCATCGATCATCTGGTGTCGGTCAGAAGAGCTGATGGCGCAAAATTTGCAACCTCTGCCAATAAGTACGTTTTTTTATAAAATACAGAAATTTCCACTTAATTTTATATCACTGTCTCTCTTTACTTCACTTTTTACTTTTTAATTAAGTGATTTTATTATGAAGCATCGCAAAATGTATGGATTTTCTACCCACTGAATGAAAAACAAAACATGTTTGTTTAGACCCAGACGCACACCTGCAGGTTTTATTCAAGTTTCATAAAACCTTTATTGAAAGAAACTCATTTGGAAACTTTTTATTTTTTATTTTTTGTCACTAATATAAATTATTGTCATTTTTATTCTTAAAAAATTTTCAAAATTTCCACTTAACTTTAAATTTTGATTATGTAATTTTTTAATTTTAAAGCTCGATAATTTGATCAGTTACTTGAGTAAACTTTTTACCAAATACTTTTTTACTTTTACTTGTGTAAAAATATGTTGCAGTAGTAGTGATACTCTTACTTGAATATAACTTTCAGGTACTTTTCCCACCTCTGCAAGTGAGAGTAGCAATAATTCACCATGAAAGTCTCCAGTAAGAGTGAAAATGCTCCTAAAAGTGCATTTATTTCCAACGTTACTCGAGTAACTTTTGGTGCTGGTCGGTGCTGATCCGGTCAGCGGGGATAAAACAGGCTCTGTGTGTGTTTCTCCTCACCAGCCCCAGCAGGCAGCGGATTTCATAGATGGCGCCGAGGCAGCCGAAGAATCCCATGACCATCGTCAGAGATCCGACTCCGATGAGGATATACGACGCCACCTTCACCGTGTCGGAAGATTCTTCTGCAGAAGACGGAGGAAACATTAAATAAGCAGCAAAATGCAGCTTCAACTCAGAGAACCCTTCATTCAGAATTACAGATGATTTTATTTTGCCACCAGGGGGAGTCGGACTGGGACAAGCGGGCCTGATTAATTGATTTCAGTTGTTGGTATGTGGAGAGGGAGAGACGCAGGAGGAGCAGGAGTCTAAAAAGAGAGACGCAGAGTTGAAGAGGAGATGAACGGGAGCCATTATGTGGCTCTGCGCTGTCTGTGCTGGAGGAGGTCCAGAGACGGAAAGCTCCGACTGCAGATGGAGCCAGAATCTGGGCTTCAAGAAAAGAGTCCAAGTTAGGAAGAAGCCTGGCCGAAGCGAACGAGGAGGACTCGTCAATCTGAAACATGAAAACGGTCACAGAATTCAGAAATGCACCTTTTAAACGTCGATAACAAGCTCTGGGTTTCTTCAAATTGTCATTCTAACAAATAAAGTCCATAATCACAGCATTCTGGGAAATGTAGGCAGAAGAAAGGCTTCAGCTCAGTGGTGCCAAACAAACCTGGAAACTGACTAGTGAGGGCAGACGAAGAGAGAAATGGTCGACTTTGATCCTTGGCTCTGATTGGTGCTTTAGTAGTTTTAATATTTATTAAATTTAAAGCAACAAGAGCTTGGAATAAGAACTTTGTGTGCATCTTTTACTTCTGAATGTGAATGAAGAACAAAAGCAGTTTTATCAAGTTGAAATACACTGCAAAAACACAAAACCTTACCAAGTATTTTTGGCCTAGTTTCTAATATCTTAGGACACTTAAAATAAGACAAAACGAACTAACAAGTAACTTTTCAGCCAGTTATAAGTTTTAAGTGAATAATTCTTCATATTGATGAAAAACAAGAGCTCCACTGGTAGATTATAAAATGTATTGTTATAAGTAAAAGAATCTGCCAAATGATGAGCACTTTTTCAAAATTATTGTGTTTTAACAAGCTTACATTTCTTGCTGAAATTTTACGTTTTGTCTCATTTCAAGTCAACTAACATATTTACACTAGAAACTACACCGAATTTACTTAGTAAGATTTTGTGATTTTGCAGTGTAGAAAAATAAAACTAATCTCCTCAGTCTTTTTATATTAGCTGGCCTTCTCGTTATCACAGGATGCAGACTGCATCCTCGTCCGAAAGGCAAATAAGCTACCTGCCTTGCTGCAGGATATTATCCTATCACGCTCCAGCTTTTATATCCATCAAAACAGGAAAATCCCTGCACAGACGCAAACGTCTCCAAATGTTGTAAATGTAGAACAGCTTTAAAAAATTTCATATGATGTTTCACCAAAGAAGTGCTGACTTTACACGGGCCGCAGCAGCGGCTCATGTTTGGCGGTTTGGGCTGTAATTTAAGGCCGAACAGTCGGGTGAACATATGCGAGGCGTTTATGTGGCTGCAGGCTTGCAGTCAAAGGAAGGGAGAGGTAGCAGCTAAAGCTCCCATATGAAGCTGAAACATGTCATTTAGGATCTCCAACACACACACACCGCTTCCCAAACACAACCAGTCTGCAAAAGCAACATATGTACTTAGGTTTCTTTAGCAATGTAATTACATGAGAGCGTTACGGTGTGAAGGAAAAAAATCAAGAGGAAGCGTCAGAAGAGGCAGTGAAGAGAGATTAACAAAAAGAGTAAAGCTACGTTCACACTGCAGCCTGGATTACGATTTTTTATTTTTATTTATTTATTGTTTTGCTTTAATGCAACATCGCTTTATCGAATGCGACCCGGACAAACTACCTGGGTGTCCGATACGCATCTGATCTTTTCACAAACGTCATCAATACTCGACAAACGTCACCTGATTGGAGCGAGCGGGAAGAAAAACAACAACCATGGTGGACGAA
The DNA here is from genome assembly GCA_911649635.1 of Poeciliopsis gracilis. Lineage (NCBI taxonomy): Eukaryota > Metazoa > Chordata > Actinopteri > Cyprinodontiformes > Poeciliidae > Poeciliopsis > Poeciliopsis gracilis. Next base: position 1,286,061 of record CAJVRI010000506.1, read on the forward strand.
GATGAGAATTTTTTTATTTTATTTTATTACCATCATATATAGCAAACATATCGGCATCAGATGAAACCAGAAAAGCTTGAAGAAGCCGATCCAGAGTTAAGTTGTTGGATCCGGTTGGGTCACAACTTCTAAACCGTAAACTATCTTCTTTTCGCAACATTCAGGTGCCACGTTTACCGCCACCTGCCAGACTGGAGTGCGAGCGTCTACATTGACCTCTGCTTCCCAGTGATGACCTCTACCTTTTTACCTCGGTTGGCGAAACGCTGAGCTCAATGTGTGACGTAATTACCCTTTACTGCGCATGCGGGAACTTTCAGGCGATCGAGTCGCATGTGTGAAAGACGAAGCCAAAAAAATAAGAAAAATAAATAATTTCACAAAGCGTCGGAGTTGCGTCACTTCAATGCGAACGAAGCCTATTTTTTAGTATGTGCCAATTTCCTGTAAACAAGCCCTGATGCAACAGTTTATAAGGTGTAACAAGGCATCTGACTGCTGGATTAATCCTTAATCTCAGACCTAATCAGCGAGTCTTTTATCTTTTCACTTGTGTAATCTAAACAGGTCTTGCATCATCTCGATCAGCGTTCTGGTGAATGCCAGCTGCAGAGCAACAGATACTTCCTCTTGCTTTGGTGCATTTCTCTGTGGTAAAACCAAAACTAAAGCACGAAACACAGAGCATCTGCAAAAATACTGCAGCTCCGTGACATTGAGACACATTGAGAGGATTTTCTGTGGTAGGCCAGCATGAAGTAGTCGATTACAGGGAAGTGGGAAGAATAGAATTTTTGGAAAGTGTCTGAACCCCACAGCATGATGCCTCCACCACCGTGTTTCATGGCATACTCAAGGCGATGTGTACGGTTCGTTTTCTGTCATATATTATTATTTTTTTTTTTACATATGTTCCTCATCTGACCACATGACTTTCTCTGTGTTTGTTGTGGACCTACTTTAAGCTGCAAACAGGGATTTCCAGCGCGACGTTGGTAATAAACCAAATCCATTTTCCTCCTGCAGTGAGGTAAATACAGTGGAGGTTACCGCGCAGCTCAACGTGTCAGGCTGACTGGTTAGGAGTCTCTCTGTGGCTTAAACAAAAGTGCTTTTTCTGGAAGTTTCCGTTCAAGTTGGAAAAACTTAGGTTGACTCTTCAGCCGGTTTCAGTAGCTCCCACTCAGACCTGAACTCCCCAGCTGCGGCACAATGAAGGATATTTATATTCTGCCAACCTGAACATGACCAGAGCCACATGTTTAGCTTGCATACAGCCGGTATGAAACCACAGTTGACATTGTGACCAGATTTTAAAAGTAAACACCAGCGGACCGGCTCTGCACTGAGTTTTAAGTTTATGCTGGGTTTAAACAGTCCGAAGAAGAGCGATTTCAGCCCCCGGCTCCCTGCCGGTCTCTCTAGACGACCTCTACTTTGGCGCACGCCCTGAATCACATTCCTCCTCTCCGAGGCTGACGTCTGTTTCAGCACATGGCAAGCAGTGTTTTGGCAAACGCCGCTGACACAGACTTATTTTACCCCAGCACTGGAGGAAAATGTCGACTTCGCTGTGTCAATGCAGAAACCGACACTAAAAAGAGAAGATCTGTTCATTGAATAAGAAATACCACAATATTCACGTAGTTTCCCTGCCTGAGGTCAGTCAGGCAGCTGTAGAAGACCCTGCTGGTAGGAATCATAAAGAATAGCACATTGAAAACACAGAGATCCTGTTTATGGCCGGGCAGTGGTACAACGTTTGAGGGGAACCTCCAGAATCAATAAACAGAGCCGAGTTCAGCTTTTGTTCCTCCACACAGTGAGAAAGATTTCCAGTGAAGTTGACGAAGGCCGACTCCTGGAGGCATCAGGCACCAAAATACATGCTGGAAAGGCGGCCATTACAAGTGACCCATCATTATCGGGTTAGGATGGGTCGATGGGCGATACAAAACATGTTCTTTACATTTTCTTTGCACAACATCATTCTTAGATAATGAGATTTAGGTCTGCTCAGTTCTGCCTATTTTGATTTCCTTTCAGAATCAGCTGTTTTATGGCCTCTTGTCACTTTAAATCTACATAAGCTGCTGCTTTAACTCAACGTTTAAACTCGCATGTACAAATGGCAGCAAACAGATGTGCAGTTATACAACCGTACATCTTTGAAAAGCAATAGTAGGTCCTTCTGCACAACCAACAAGACTGCAGCAAGTGGTTTTGGGTTGGTAAAGCAACAACACTTGTCTTTTCCAGCAGCCATTGTACAGTGTATTGACATTTGTCCCATGGATGGGACTCCGCCAGTTACGCCGTTTGATATTGTGATTTAAATCATGCGTTATAAATTCAGGCAAAGTCGGTAATGTGACCAGCAGGTCAGGAGGGAGGAGGTACGGTTCGGTTTCTAAGCTAGCTACTTCCAAATCTTGTAAATACCACCATCTATGAGGCCCAACCAGGTGTGTTACGTTCACAGTCAAATGAGCTCGATGCTAACAAGCAGAAACCATGAATAAACTTCAGTCGCTCTGTTCCACGACTCCCATCCCATCGTGGCGCCTCGAATGATCAAGTGAAGTAGTTGCAAAGGCTTTATAACCTGCTAATACTAATTACCGGATGTCCTGGAACTCAGCTTGCGTTGCTAAGTAGCGGCTTGGGTTAAACTGGGGTTGCTAGGTAACGCTGCCAGTGGACTGTGACTCAACAATATGAGGTTTTTGAAAGGGTTTGTTTTCCAGACACCAAAAACATAATGTCAAAAAATGTCTGGGTGGTTTCTTTTAAGCGCTTGGGTTGTTTATAGAAACAGTTGAGACACGCGTGGGAAAATAAAAATTTAATAAATTTTGCATAATGGGTTCCCTTTAAAACTCCCACAGTGGGAAAATCCAGGCAGCATCAGAGAGCTACACAATCTGTGGACAAACCAACGCCGCAGCTAACCCAGAGGGGATGACGGATATTTGTTTTCCAAAGGTCTGACTTAAGATTAGCACACTCAATAAGATGTTGGGTGTGATTTTTCCGTTGTTTCTGACCTCGAGGCCTTAAATAGTCAGTCAGGATACACAATGGCTGCTGGGAGACAACATCAGCTCTGCATGACCTTTGTCAAAACGCAAGCCTTTCCATGAAATGTTTTAAAACAATAGCAAGAGAATTACTGACTGAAAATGCAATAAATGTCTTCTAGAAGACCCTTTTAGCAACATTAAAGAGTTATATAACACAAATGATTTCCATTCAGAGAAGTACAAATCTTAAACAAAAAAGGAAAATAATATCTATTACATACATTAGTATAACCAGATAGATCATAAACAATGGTCCATGGAAAGAAAGTTATCAGAATAAAGAGGAAAAGAAGAAAAATGAAAGAAAAAAGGAACACTGAAAAATGGATGGATAGATGTAAAGAAAGGAACAAAGAAAGAAAGAAATGAAGAATGAAATAAAAAAGGAAAGAAAAACAAGAGAGAAAGAAAAAAGATGGATGGATGGATGGATGGGTGGATGGATGGATGGATGGATGGATGGATGGATGGATGGATGGATGGATGGATGGATGGATGGATGGATGGATGGATGGATGGATGGATGGATGGATGGAAGGAAGGAAGGAAGGAAGGAAGGAAGGAAGGAAGGAAGGAAGGAAGGAAAAAGAGAAAAATGGGAGGGAAGGATTACAAAGTAGTAAAGAAACAAGAAATGTTCGGACCGTTGGACGGACGGACGGACGGACGGATGGAAGTAAATCTTGGCATCCTATTAAAGTGATCAACTTTCCTCATTTTGTTTCTGGTTCATTCCCATCTCAGCTGGGTTAATAAAAGGTTAACAAAGGCTTAATAAATGGTTAATAAAGTGTTAGCAAAGAGTTAATAAATGTTTAACAACAGGTTAACACATGGTTAATAAAGGGTTAATAAAGGGTTAATAAAGTTCCAAACTAAGCAGCGCTATATTTACTCAGACTCACCAAACAGACCAGCAATAAATTACTAAACTCTTAAGGGGGAAGAGAGAGAAAGCTCCGCCGCCGCTGCTGCTGCTGGATTCGCTCCATGTGTGTTGAAAACACGGACAGTTTTTGGAAACAAATATTTTCCATTTCTCTGTCAGAGAGGTTGAAGCTGGGTTTAATTATGCTGCCTGCCTGAAAAAAGCCTCTGCACATTTAAAAACAGAGACAACATAGAGTTGCACATGTTTATCTGAAGACAAAAGTGCTATGATCTGTTGCAGAGGGAATTTCCACCTGAGCCCCCCTGCTGAGTGGGCAGACTGAAAAACTCTGTGGAGGCAACGAGGAAGTAGAAGTGATAAAACCTGAGATGAAACCTTCAGAGTCGCCTCACCCACTGGGAAACCTCCGCCGCACAGATGTGAATGTTTCTGCATCTACAGCCTTTACTCATTTCATCTGTGAGTCACATTTTTTTGAAACAATGTTGAGTTTCCATGGAAACGATTCCCATGGGAACCCCATAAAATGCAGACTCTAAACACAGACTTTTGGGGGTTTCCCACAGTTCCCAGTTTCTGTTTCAGTGTTTAACATTTTAAAATCCCTCTGGTTAAGAAAGACAGTGAATATTAAACTATCTGCAGGACCAGCCAAGTGTGTCGCCACTTACGAAGCACAGCGATGAAGCTTTCCTTATCGAAGAGTATCCACAGTCCAAAGCCCATGATCAACGCTCCAAAGACCTGCGAAAGAAGAAAGTGGAAATATAAGAGATTCGCCAATCCAATATTAATGTCTGTGTTAATATTGATAAAAAAAATAATAGATCAGGTATTGGTGACAATGTGTAAAATCCATAAAGAGACATATATACTCACTGCAAAAACACAAAATCTTACCAAGTATTTTTGGTTTAGAACATGTAAAAATATCTTAGTTCACTTGAAATAAGGCAAAATTATTTTAAAAGTAGCTTTTAAGCAAGATATCAAGGCTTTGTTTAAGTAATAAAACAATAATATTGATGAAAAAGTGCTGGTTAGCAGATTGGTTCACTTTATACACTTCAAAAACACAAAAGTTTACCAAGTATTGTTATAAGTGAAATAATCTGTTAGCGGAACTATTGGTTGCCAGGTTACGTCCTGAGCTTGGCCGGGGTTGCTAGGTAACGGCAAAATGCCCGTTGATAGAGAGATAATCTGTGTGATTTTTCTGAGTTTTGTCATTTACAAATCTCAAGAGTTACGGCAAAATCTACAATATCTGAATAATTTTGATCTTAATAGCAAAATAGTTCACTGTGCTGATATTATCAGTATAGTTAGCATTACACTTGCTAACTATGTGTAACTAAACCAACTAAAAACTCACAGTTTGTGTTTTTGCAGTGTTCAGTCTAATTCCATGCTTTATAATTTATTTTACAATAATTTTAGAATCGCTAATTGCACTTTCTCAACCATGTGAAAGAAGACTTGTTGGAGTTTATTTTGACATGTTTGACCAACATGTTGGTTTTGTCGGTTTCTATTTTAGATTTGCTGTTTAACCCTTTAAAGTTGTTTATACATGTTTGACCAAGCTTGTGAAGCTATTGGTGTTTTTAAGTGTGCTGTGTTGGAGCAGAGTTTTCAAATACATTTGTAATTCAGTATATTTATGTCTATGTTTTTACAAAATAGGAACATTTTAAGCCAATTCGGCGCTGGTCTTCTGCACCGGTAAGGCTCAGATATCGGCATCGGAAGTGAAAAAAGTGGATCGGTGCATTTCTGTGTCGTATGAGAACAGAACAGACGGGTTTGCCTGAAAACATGGGAGAGTTTTCTTTCACTTTGCTACTTTCACATCTGGAAGTCATTAAACCTTAATCTCTGTCTTTCTGTCGTAGCAGCAATGAAGAAAATGCCTCTTCCACATTTTCTCATGATTACCACCCATCATTGAGCAACGAATCCAGCGTTGTTGGTTTATGGTCATTTCATTCCCTCAAATTTTTCCTGTGACTGAGTTTGGCAAGTCCTGACTGTGAGCCTCTGTTTAGAAGTTGCAGGGTTCTGTCTCGGGGACTAAAGTCCTCAATAAGAGGCTCTGTTGATTCTCCAGCTTCCTGCTTGTATCGCTGCCCCCTCTGAAGCCCCACAGCAGTAATTAGTGCCCTGCTTAGGAGCCGATCTCTTAAAGAGGCTGCAGAGCACCAGCAGCCATTATTAGCCCACCACTTCCTGGCTCTCCTGGCCTCGTCGTGCATAATTTGTCCACATGGACAAACACTTGACACAGACACACACGCTTCCTATTAGACACCAGTTGACTTCAAAAGGCCTGTGTCAGGTTTATAGATGCAGACTCATTGGGAAGGTCTGGACAGCCTCGCAGAGTCGGTGCTGGAAAGCAGAACTGGACTTTAATGGAAGAGAGGAGGAAGCAAACTGGAACCATCTGCTGTTACTCAGACCTGGCTGGTCTGTAAAGTTTCTATCCTCAGGCATAATTTCCTTATTCGGTATCTGGTATTTGAATAGATAATTATTCAAATGAAAAGCCGAAAGGCAGCAAACATCTCTAAAGATTACGTGGTTTTCCAGGTTATCAGTGAGGCGCCAGTGATGGTTTCACCGTCCGTTTTGTTTTGCGAGACGTCAGCTAGCTTCCCTGTGTTAGCCAACGTCCCAGCTAGCACAGAGACGCTAGCTGGTGATTTTAACCTGAAGATTTTCCTCTTCGTTGGTCCTGAAACTCAACAATTCGATCTTTTTCTGATCAGTGAACTGAAAATACCAAAGTGCTACTTGGTTGCATTGGCAACAACACAGAAGACTCAAAGTTAGCTATTTTAGTTTCAACTCATCAAATTAGGCAAGGATAAAATAACACTATTTAGCTTTCCATACAGTAATTTTCCACAAATGATTCGGTTATTTTACCACCAATCATTTTTAGCACCAAAAATACTTGGTAAGATTTTGTGCTTTTGCAGTGTGCAGTTTTTCCAGAGTTTTATTTGTGCACTGATTCGATATTCGGTTCCATTTTATTGGAAATTGTGACGTCTGATTGCAAACAGTGGAGAAAAATGTTTCTCCGGATTTTTTAATTAAACAAAGTCAGAACTAATGAACTGATGAAGAAACGGCTTTACTTACAAAAAAGAGGAGGTTGAAGAGGAATAAGAAGTACTTGGTGACTGTGATGCATCCTTTCGACATGGCTGTGATTTGGCCGGGCTGCTTAGCAGTGAGTCGTGAGCCTGAAACATACAAACGTCCATTTAGTCTCACCTCAGTAGGAGAACGTCAGAGCAGATTGTAGGGAAAATCTGCACAGCTGGATTTCTCACTAAACACAGCCATAATCTGCAAAGACTAAACATTGCAATCATTCATGGGGTTTTCACGATTTCATACTTTCCCTATTCACCGTTATTCCGATTAAATGGCAGTTCGATTTGTAGGTTTCAGAAATTATAAAACGTCATGTGTGGTGCACTTTTTCATTTTGCAGCTTGGACTCCAGCTGCGTTACAAACTAACTGGTGGATTCGTCACACAAGGTTTAAAATATTCCATTAAAAAAAAGAAGAAAAAATGAATTGCTGCTAAAAAAAAAAAAAGTGGAAATTGGATTTTTTAATAACTGAAAAAAATAAAAGATAACATATTTTTTAAAATTAAAACAACAACAACAATAAAGTTTCATTAATGGTCAAATGAAATTAGGCATTTATTTCACTCCCACTCACTTAAACACTGGAGGTTGAAATCAACCTGATTTGAAGTCGCCTAAAAAGCAGCAACAATAATTAGTGAATGATGTGTGCAAAACCTCAAAATGTTGGATACAATGTTAAAAATCAAGATGTGATTTGTTATAAACGTAAAACTCTTTTTCATGCTCTGTTGTATTTTTTCCATATCTTGGCCTGTAAAATGTTCAAACAGACTTTTTAAGACCCTGAATTCATTCACAACAGCTCCTTAAAGCGCTAACCCTCCTCTCATTTACGCGTGTATCAGCAAACCACTGACCTCAGTAGGTTGAAAGTTGGCTTGTTTACCACTATAGCAGCAAAGTTCATACAAAAAGGAAGCAAAGCTTCTCTGAAGTGTTGAGTTTGGTTGGCCGTTTAGTTTCAGTCTGCATGGCAGTGGGGAAACGGATTCACCGCTGTGTTTGCTAGCAACAACAGTCCTGGTTACAAACATTGTTTTATGGGCTATTTTTAAACGGCGCCGCGTTCAACGACTTTATCTGGTGTCATAGGAAACACATAAACAGAAACCATGATGTGGACGTAAATCTGATCTGACTTTAACTTTGGCATTTCTATCAAAGTGTCAAGAAAACCGACTCAGCACAGAGTATACTTTCCTAAAACTCATCAAGCCAGCACCATTCAGCCTCAACGTCACCAAATCCAAAGAAAATACACCCGCTGCAAGATGTTATTCTGCGCTGGAAGGAGCAAAAATACACCCGTCCATTGTGGTTATTTGAGGAGTCTGAAAATATCCCAAAACGACGACTCCCTCCCTGGAGATCAGATTACAAGCTGCTTCCATCTCTCCCTTCACTGCGGCTCAAAATCTCTAGTTTAGACTCTGTCTCTTTCATTAAGTCCTTCATTAAGTACACCATTTCAAACTCAACAGATGCGTCGATTTCAACAAAAATTCAAAATACTTTGTTAAAGGGCTTCAACAGAAGCTTCCTAGAGGTTAATATGAGGATAATTTGATGCCATTTGACAAACTAGAGTAGGAAGACGCCACCACTGTCAGATCAAAACCTCACATCTGTGAAAACACAGGAACTGAAAACAAACATCCTTCTTCTGAAAGTGAATCCATCCGTCACATGGGGTTTTTGATACTTTTAGAGATAGTTATCGATTAAACCACAGAGAGATGCTCCACAGCGTAACAGCAGCAAAACAAAAGTGTAAAGAGATTATAAAAATGAGAATAAGTGATGTACAGTAACAGGAATATTACATAAAAAATGATAAGACTGTACAGTAATTGGTACTCTGCTCTACATTATGATGCCACCAGGTGATTCAGAATCCGTCCAATCACTGAAGAGATACTGGGAACTGAAAAATGTGTGGATGTGTCAAAACTTTCTCCAGCTGGACAAAAATGAAACAGAAGATATTATATTTGGGCCGAAAGAGGAACGATGTAGCATCAACACACAGCTTCATTTATCACAGCTGGAAACGAGAGATCAGACTGAACTCTGACCTGAACCTTCAGAGCCACATGAAGACGGTTACAAAGTCGGCCTTCTGTCACCTGAAGAATTAGAACCAGGATTAGAGGACTAAAGTCTCAGCCAGATTGATTACAGGTCTGCGTAACCAATCAATCAGATCCAGAAGCTGCTGCTGGAGTTCTGACTAAAACCAGGAAGTTAGAGAACATCACCCAGATCTAACGTTCTTCACTGGCTCCCTGTCGCTCAGAGAATAGACTTTAAAATACTGTTAGTTTATAAATCACTGATTTCACGGCTCAGCACCACAACGCATCAAAGATCTGCTGCTGTTGTCATAGCAACCTTCCAGAACCTCTCAGGTCTTCTGGTTGTGGTTCCAGAACCAAACATAGAGAAGCAGGATTCAGCTTCTATGCGCCACAAATCTGGAGCAAACTTCTAGAAAACTGCAAAACATCTGAAACACTGAGCTCCTTTAAATCTACACTAAAAACTCGACGAAACATTAATCAATAATCTGATATAATGATGATGACTGTGCTTTCTATGACTTTGTACTTTTGTGTTTTTATGACGTAAAGCTGCCTCGTTGCTCAAATATATTTAAAGCAGTGAAAACAACATGGCTGGTACTTGAAATTAGAAACTGTGCAGCAGTGAAAACACTGAGTTTCTTTTTTGTGAGCACAAAGTCGGAGGAAGGATCTGTGATAACGCTCCTTTGTGCATTTCGGATGCAGCGCTCCGTCACTGCCCAGCATCAAGTTTTTATTTTTATTCTATTTTTCCAGATGTCTGCACAGCCATTTTGTAGCTTTGTATCCTCTCCCCGCCATGCAAAAATATTCACACCCCTTCAACTTTTTATAATTTAGTTGGTTTACAAAATGTAAGGCATAAAAATACACAACTTTCAAAACTAAAAATGCTCAAAACAGCGACTTCCAATTATTCCTGCCTTCAGAGACACACAATTAGAAACAGAATCCATGAAATCTGCATAAATCCAGCTGTCCTGTAAACGTTTGTCAGAGAACAAATGTTGTCAGAGAACGTCAGTAAACAAACAGAACCATTAAGGACCAGAAGAAAGCAGTTCAAAGATGAAGTCATGCTGAGATTTAAAGAATAGCTTCACCATAAAACATCCTCAGCGTTGAGCATTTCTGCTGATTCATCATCCCGAGACGGAAAAAAGCCACAGCAGGAAAACGTGTTAAAAAAAAAGACCAAAATGACACATTTTCCACTCTGTGTGTTTGGAAATGCATCAATCTGGATCAAGCATGGTGGTGGCAGCGTCATGCTCTGGGGATGATGTTTCTTCAGCAGAGACAGAAAACGGGTCTGAACGCAGTGGAATTGTGGGAGACAATCTTTCTGAAAAATGTCTGTCTGGAGCAGAAGCCACACGTTTACATTTGTACTTGTAAAGATAAATAAATACCCGTATAAACGTTCAGCATTCATTCTGCTTTCTGCGAATGAACATGCTCCGGTAATACATTGATAAAGTTTAACCAATGAGAAGATGTTTTTAAATATCCAACCAAAAAGAATAAATATTAAAACAAAAATTATGAAGTCAAAATCGTCAAAATTCCTATAAAATTTACAGTAATTTTGACCCTGATTTGATCAAATGTGTGACTGACTCCATGCTGACATGTCTTCCATCACTGACACTCTCCATCCACAACATTAACCTATTGGCCAGAAAATACAGAGAGAGCTTCCTGTTTACAAAACTGAAACGAGTCCAAACCCCAAAGCACTCAGCAGCAAAGCAGATTATCCTCAAAGGAGATTGTTGTCTCGATGTTGAGCAGCAATGCGGATTAAAAAAGGCTAAGTTATGATACCGTCTGCTCACTACAAACATCTCGATTGCATTTTCTGGAAATTAAATGATCACCAACATGGTTCCAAGTAAAGCTTAAAGTAGCGACACTGGAATTAGTTCAACAAACTTAGTTTAGAGTTTCCATTTTTATCCGAAGCTACAAGAAGAAGCGAGTTTAAAAATAAAGCCGTTCATCCAGCATGTGGTTTTGTCTCCAAGTCTCTGCTGTTGTTGTGAATATTCTGAGTTTAAGTTCCTGCTTTGTTGACAAATAAAGACTTTTGGTCACTAAAGTTTGGATAGAAAAGTTTTAAAGAACCTTCTGCCGCTGCTAAATTACGTATGATTTAAGGCTCTTTGAAAATGACGCAACTGGCTAATCTTTAGCTAATGTTAGCATTTTGTATTCATGTTTGAGACTCTTATTTTGGAGGGAATTCCTGCATCATTACGTTGACATTGTTGAACAATCTGCTTCTGGCCAGGCTGACTAAAAACCCTCATTTATAAAAAACAAAACTGTGAGGCTACGTGTTAGCTGCTAACAATGCTAAAGCTAGCATCTGTTTCATAGCTTCACCCAAACCCTGTTGGTTCTTATTTTGAAATAAGAAAGGAAGTAGGTTTTGAGTTGCCCTGTCAAGCTGACAGAAATGAACAAAGATTTTGCATGTTGTTCTCAGTATGGCGTTACATTCCTGCCAAAAATCTTGTATCAATGAACAGCATATTTTTTTACTCTAAATGTGAGTATTTTCTTTTATTTGCCATCAACGCTGCAGGAAAACACAGCATTTCTGCCCATCTGTACAATCTGCTCAGTAATTTGAGCTTGCAGCGTGTATTTCGAAGGCGGTAACTCTTCTTCTACTGTTTTATTCAACCTCACAGCCTCCATTTTCCTTCTTCTTTTGCAGTTCAACAGCATTTGAGCACCTGTTGACTTCATAATTCAACAATCAATAAAGAAAGTTTAAGTCTAAGAGAAGTTCTATGAAATCTTTATTTTCTTAATTAAAACATAAAAACATGTTTCTAATGCATTTTATAACATTATTCTACAAATTCTTTCCAAAAATCTAACATTTATCTCATCAATCCAGTGATTTAAAAAAAAAAAAACTCTCAAAATGAGCCTCCATGAAGTAAAAATCCTCTGACTAGAAACTGAAAGCAGAAGTAAAATCACCAGCCTTATTATAACTTGTATAACAAATACTGTACAACGCAGCTGAAATTAAAAGACTGTGGGGAAATCTATCTTTATATGCTGCATGCAGCACCAAAATTACCGGTGAAAAAAAAAAAATGAACCAGTTACCAGAACTTTCCGGCTTACTGACATAGATTTTCCCTCTGCAACGTAAGATCCGCGCTGTGTTTCACTGTAAAATGTTACTGCCAAGAAACAGTTTGGGGACTAATAACAGAACCGCTGCTTCGCTCAGTGGTGACAAAAGCCTTTTCATTTGGGGCCAAATCAAAAATCTGAATGTTCTTAAAGTGAATGTATCGATAAAACCCAATAAACTGATAAAATATCAATAAACAGCTGTTTGTTTTAGCAGCTAATAAGTGTTTCTTGGAGGAAATTATTATTGAACATCTTTTCCTTCCAGGAATAATTTTTTTTTTTGCAATGAAAATCACTGATTTTGTGGTGCTGATTTAGAAATAGTTGGAAGGAATTTTTACACTACACAGAGGCAGCAGTCACTTAAACCCAAAGCTTTTTGGCCAATTTTGAGAAACAATTTCAGTAAAATCAGAAAAAAAAAAGTGAGAATCTGTTGATTTTGTGAAGTTGTGAAAAACTGGAGGGGCTAATAGATGTAATTTGGAGTCTAGAGGGTCACAAAAAAAGCTACAGTGGGCCAGATTTGGCCCCTGGGCCGTGAGTTTGACACATGCAGCTTAGCTGACAGAAAAACAGCTATCAGCTATCAGAGATAAGCTACATACTAAAACAGATGCAACGTCTCTCCACTGCTACATGCTAACATTGATACCATGCAACAAGACAAAAGCTGCAAGTTTTATTCTGATGCTGCTGAAGCCTTTACTTCAAAACTCAATTCACAATTAATTAAGTTAAAAAAACAATGTTTAAACAACTTGTCTCTTGTTGTTAAATCGACTTCATGAACTTTAATTACGGAGTTAAAACCAAAACAATTTTCTTGTTGACTTAAATTGCATTTTCCAGGCAGCAGATAAACTTTCATTTTCAACTTAAATGAAATGTTTTACAGTGTAATGCTGTAAAACAGCATCTTCAGGTCTCTGAAAGGTTTGGGATGAGTTTTAGGAGATAACGAAGGGGCTTTCCTGTTTAGCATCGCTATGACGACGCTGTGACAAAAACGTGTGAAACCCCCTCAGGTGAATTTCCTCTTTCTGTCTGTGGAAATTATGAAGCATCTGAGCCAACAACTAAAACCTACAGCAGAAAATTGCTCATCAGAGCAGTGAGGTAACAGGAAGCTCCATATAAGGAGTGCTGCTTTCACTCTTCCAGTTTAAAATCAAAAAGATACCATTCATGTTCTCCACTTGAACGCATTAATAGAAGAAACAGCTTTAAGTATCTTGTAAGAACTGAACTTTTGCTGACTGTCGTCCCAGTTTGGAAAGCCGCCCTGTCATTAGCTGGCAGCGTTGTTAAACGTGGGGCGGATCAGCCAAAGCCTAAATTAAAATACTGCTTTCTAATCTGTGCATATGAGGCGCCTCCCTTCTCTGAAATGTGTCGATTGTTCATTTGAAAAAGCCTTTCTGACTGCAGCAGCGACGAGAAAACGACCATGTGGAGGTCAGGGAGCAGCTGACTGAACGTCTGAAAGCAATAAAAAGAAAGAAGGATATTTTATAATGGGATGGAGTTGGAAACATTCAATTATTAATGGCTTAAATGGTTGAGATTTCAGGTTGAACAACAGCAGCGGCATTTAATATTATTGTATGGCTGGCATTTATAAGTAGAGCTTAAAAAAAATTTAAAATTTTGCAATTTCACCACTCAGTTCTAAATCTTATAAACTTTTTTTTTTGTTTAATTCAAGATTGTAAAACTCATCAAGACCATGAATGCTCTTAAAGGGCCGGTTGTGCCAGAATGTATTGATAAAATATCAAATATCAATGAATTCTTATAATCAAATAATATTCTTGAACATCTTTTCAGGATGTTGTGATTCTTTTTGTGATTTTTTACAACAAAAATCAAAGTGTTTGTGGTTCTAATTTGGAAATATTTGGGTTGCAGGTTTGTAAATTAGCATGTGGCTGGAAAACCTGCTTTCAACAGCTGCTTTGTTTTGAACAGGTAACGATGTTTACGGTGGTGTTCTTCACAAAATCCGGTTGAAATAAATGATATATATTTATTTTTCTTTTAAATGTGTGGGTATAAACACGGCACTTACCAGTAGACTATACAAGTTTTCACAAATTATGGTTTTAAAACTGCTAACCTTATTATGAAGAGCGTATGCTAAAAGGAAAAACTGTATTCCCTGGCTACCTGAAAAATCCTCCAACACTTTTTCTTTGCATACAAGAAAGAAAATGATGGTTTTTTTTGTAAATATTTGGTGAAAACTAAACAGACTCCACTCCGATGAAGGCATTGGCATCTTAAAGCGAGTAAGCTAGCTGCTAGCTTAGTCGTGCATGTGCTAAAAGAAATACTTCAAGGACAAAGTTTTTTATTAACTACTTTTTGTATCTTATTGTAATAAAATAAAAATAATATGTTTTAAAAAAAACTGATAAAAAGAGTGTGAGTGTAATTTTTTGTCAGCTGCAGTTGGAATGTGTATTTTTTTTAGTAACTTGATTATATCAAATATTTATTTTCCTATTTTGCTAAAAACACCATAAACTGTTGTTTATTTTTAACTAGTATCTACATGAGCAAACTTGGAAAAAAAGAACAAAACAAACACATTTCCTAACAGGCACCAGGACGGGTCACCCACAGCCCCGGGATTTCAGAGTTACGCCACTGCGCACAGCATTTAGCAACCAAGTTGAGCAAAAGTCCCAAACTCCTGCAGTCACCTGACAACTGGCTGCTGTTTATTTTCAGTTTTCACGCAATGAAACTCAACCGAAGACTAAACACCAAACTTTGTGTAGGACACTTGGTGATGCCAGCTGTTAATAATAAAGGCTGATTTTACACGAGTTTGAAACGGATCCGGTGAGACAGATCTCTCGGAAAAACTGAACATTTTCATCCCGTCAGACCCACAAAGATGAGTCTAAAGTCGACTCGTTTTATCCAATTCCCTTCCAGGTCAATTTACCGAAACTCTGTTTGCTTCTAAGGACAAAACCCGGAGAGTTCGGGTCGCTCCGGACCGATCCGGACTCATCCCCAGAGTGTCAAAGTTTTTTAGCTGAACAAACATGAACGGGACTTACTGTGGGTTGTCTGCAGACGTCCTGAGTGGATCCTGCTGAATGTGGGACGCAAAAGGTCCGTGAGAAAGAAAACTGGATGTTTGTCTCTGCCTCTTTTTCTGTGGGGTGTGTGTGTGTGTGTGTGTGTGTGTTCACACCCCCACCATGCGGCGGCAGACACAACATCGACCCCTACGTGTCACATACGTCATCAGAGAGAAGCGAGTCTTCTCATTTAATACAGAACGTAATATAATGAATGTGTTGTTATATATGTCAGATTCCTGGATACAAACAGTATCCAGGAATCTGATGTTTTCTGTTTTCAAGCATTAATTTCAAATGTAAATATTTATTTATTGCCTAGATATTTAAGATTTAACAGAAAATATATCTATATTTGTATTGAAAAGATATAAATTCAAACACTAACTCATTTGTTTCCCTGTGACATTTGGATATAAATATGTTTCTTAGTAATGTAAAAATCTAAATGTTTATGTAAATTTATCCAAGTACTGGATAAAGGACGTGCTGGTCCTTTACCAGGCCTCGACTCTTACAGAGAGCAGACCGACCCACATTAACTCCCGTCTGACTCAGAAAGACAACAAAAAATAAATAAGAAAAATAATGAAATAAAACATAAATGAAACCAACAATTATTAACCTGCAAATAAACTGTAAATATGTACAAAAAAGTAGAAATTTAAGAATAAACTAACAACATTCAAATGGTTAAAGAAATAAAGAATAAACACCTCCAAAAGGAACCAGAACCCGGTTCACTTGGTGGAAAGTTTGAGAAAGCGCACACACACACACACACACACACACACACACACACACACACACACACACACACACACACACACACACACACACACACACACACACACACACACACACAGGAGCTTTTTAAGACGTAAACAACTCAGACTACACATCCACATGCTGCCGGTTTTCAACCCCTGTGCGATGTGTGTGTGGAAGTGGAAAACAGTCGGTTCGGTCGGTTTTATACATTTGATTGGACGGATTGGAACATGTTTCAGAATTTAATTTAATTACCAAACAGCCTGTTGAGACTTGCTAATGCCTCAACATTTCCGCTGATGGGCTGCTTACAAGGGCTTTAAGACTTTTCAGCCAGATATCGACCTCTTGCGAGTGACGTCACAGTCTCCAGAACTCCGCCCACTCGGACGTCAAAACAGCCAACGCGCTCCTTCAAAGCCAGCCTAAAAACAGACATCTGTAAACTAATGTCGCTTCTGTTCAGGTGATTTCTTTAGTCAAAATGATCACAGGTCGTTACGAGGTCGGCCGCAGAAACAGACAAGGATATAAACTAAACTGGTCATTTTATGACGTTAATGAGGAAAGAAATGGCGGCAGCCGCTGGTCATGACGTCAGCACTAACGGCGAACAGTTTTAACAAGATAAGATGATTAACGCACTTATACTTTACAAGTATTATTAGAAATATATTGATAAATAATGCATTAAGGAGAAGGTACGCGCCTAACCGTTGGTAACCATGGAGACAATGCATGTAGCCTAGCATGTATGGAAAAAACTGGTTAGCATCTCGTCTTTTTGTACGTTTTTAAAGCTGCTCGGGTTTACGGGGGAAACGCTGTTTGATATAGTGACTTAAATAATGCGGTATAAATTCAGGTAAAGTCGGTAATTCGACCAACACGTCATGAGGGAACCGGTATGCGCCGGTTTCTAAGCTAGCTGAAACAGTTGTTTTGTGAAGTATGAGCCCCGACCAGGCGTGCTACGGTCACAGACAAATTAGCTCGATGCTAACAAGTAGAACGCCATGAATAAACCGATAAAGCTCTGTTCAAGACTCCCATACGTCACTTCCGACGTCCGTAGATGCAGTCACTGCTTTACTTCGCAAAGTCGATAATTTGATCAGCATGTGAAATTACCGAGGAGATGAGGTCTGTGATGTCAAATAGGGCATCACATTAGTGCCATCAGTGCCTATATATGAGCAGTGATGTCACAGGGTTTGGCAACGTTGAAAAATATTAACTTTTAAACAAAGTAGTTGTCTTTTTATAAACAAGTTTTTATTGTAAGTTGAACCACGTCAGTTTTACTGAAAAGCACTCCAATCAGCTTTTATCTAAGTTATTAATCGTTGCTAAAGCTTAATCAAGATTTTTGAAAGAAACTGACCCAAATCCTGTTCTTATACTTAGCAAATGTGTTTAATTTCAAAAGTAGATGCCTTCCGTTTAATGCAGCAAATGTGCAAAATCTTTTTTGTTTGTTTTGGATCTACACTTAAGTGGTTTTGGTCTAGTTTCAAGTGCAAATATCTTAGTAAACTTGACTTAAGATATTTACACTAGAGATTAGACCTAAAATACTTGGTAATAGCTTGTGGTTTTGCAGTGCAACCCAAAGAATAAAAAAGAAACTTTATTTGCTTGATTTCAGTGTTTTTATGTTCCTTCCCCACATGTACTTTTCACTGGACAACAAACAAAATGACTCCATTTTCAGATGTTCCAATAATAAACAAGTGTTCTTTTTATTTCAAACTAATAATCAGATTTCAATCACAATTAATTTATCATGTACAATATCCCACATATATACAAAGAAAACACTTTGCTACAATTTAAAACAGATAAACAGCATATGCCATCCGTAACATTGTGAGGGAATGAAGCATTTTTGCACTATTTTCAGACTTGAAGACTAGTTTTCAGTTCCATATTTCTAATTTACGACATCAGGGATGATGAAAGAGTTGCTCTGCCTCCTCTCCTCTGCCCTCCTCGGCAAAATTGCTGTTCTCTCCAAAAATAGACCTGCCTTGCAGACCTTTGAACATTTCACCAGGCTGATCGTTTGAGGCCTGCAGCACTGATGGAAATGGAACGACACTTTTTTTTCTTACTCCATAATTATGCTTGTCGGCGCAAAGCGGCGCAACGTAAGGTCGGGGAACACAATGTTACTCGGGAGAGCTGCTTCTAATTAAACCCTGCAAAAATAAAAAAAAGCATAATTACGGCTTGTTAGGGGTGCAGGAGACCTCACCCGTGTTTCAGTTTCCCCCATCTGAGCTGAAACATGGGTGAGGACGGCGCACATTTCCCCTCAGTGCTGAATCTGAACAACAACAAAAAAACCCGCAGAACCTCTCCCTTCTGGCGCAGGACTTAATGTGGCCACTGGAAACCTGATGGACCACCACTGGAGAAACTCGGCTTGCTTTTAGTCCGAATCCGTTTTGATTTTCAAGTTTCAAACTGATAAAAAAAAAGCTGTTTTTTTTACTGACAAATAAGCTGTTTTAACCCTCAATAAAGCCTTCAAGATAAAAAAAAAAACAACGCATAAATATAAAAATAAATATCTGCTTAGGTAAGATAACTTTAATGTGCTGATTATTTTAAGAATATTTTTTGGTTACTGCATCTATAAATCTGATGGGACGGCTACTCAAGTCGTGAAAAATCAGTTTGGTGATGAAATTTATAACATTCTCTGCATGTTTTGGATCCCTGTAAAAAGGTTCAAATAATTGTTTCTTAAATAAAGTAATAATTCCTGCAAAAATAAAGCATTTTTTTTCTCATTTCAGTTTTTAAGTGTCTGCTTATTTGTGATTTCCTGTTTGCTTTGGTTGTGAATATAGCCATACATCACATCAGAACAGAACAGAAAACCATTGAAGTCAGCTGGTTGTCCAATATAAAGTTAAAAAAAACAAACAACAAAAATAAAAAACTGTGACCAAAGAGGCAGAAAATGTAGAGCAGAGTGGATATTGGGCAAAGTTTAAAAATAAAAATAAACATTAAAAAAATCCTTCTAAAGCTGACAAATGTTTATAACAACCATTTATTTTAGATACAGGTTATTATTTTAAGATATACATTTTCAAGATTTAAAATCTGGCCAACGTTCTGACTAGAAGTAATATTAATGTTTTAGAGCAGCCAGAGTTTTAACTTCAATCTGACAGATAATCTATAATTATCCATCCATGAAAATGACAGATAATATGATAATTCATCAAAATATCTGAGGAATATAGAAAACCTGCTCAGGATATAATAAAAGATATCAAAGATTTTTCCACATATTTGTTAGTAATATTAACAGTTTGGGCTCCAATATTCATTAAAAATATCTATGACGATGTTTTCATTGTTTGGAAAAAAATTTCTCCATTTTATGAATTTTGTTTTAACTTGGGGTGCAGATATGAAAAAAATATGAAGTTTAATTTTTTGGTACATTTTTCATGGATTTTGCAATTTTATCTATTGTGTTTATTATTAATTTATGTACAGGTATTTATAGTGTGTTATGAACTTTTCCTCACCATTGAAAATGTGTTTTTAATGAAAAAGCTTTCCTACAGCTCTTCACCAGGGTGGCAAATGACTCAACAAAATATGATTTAAATAGGTAGAAAAATAAGACACATTAAGAGAAAGTTTAACCTTTAATAACAATTGATTAATACTGAACAAGTTCCCTGTTTGGTTCACAAGAACACCACTTAATATTAAATACTTATTTACATATTTACAATAGAACTGATGACTGTTCTCTGAGTTGTTTAAGGCAAGACTATGGATATGGTGCATGGCATTAAAAAACAAGCTATGCTACATAACTAAGATGAGTTGATCAAGCACAAGACATGCCTGATTCGACCCGCTAATTACACATGAAGGGTTTGATTTTCAGTCAGGTTAAAGTTCCTCCTAATCGCGCACAGGCAGCAGAGACAGCTGTATGGTTTCTCTGCGACGATTCACCTCACAGGTTCACATGACAACATGACGGTTAGTTGTGCTTTAAAAGCTCTCAGCCTAAAGCCTGACAAATATGAGATTTCAAAACTAAGACACAGATTTTTAGACCAAACGGTAAAATGATTACCAGTCTTGATTGAACGGGTGAACAGAGAGTTTCTGGATACTCAACCCATCAGGTATTTTTGTGTCAATAATCCAGCGTTGATCTCATCTAATGATTTTTCTAGAAATTCAGAGGAAGGCAGTTCGCGTTTTCACATATGAAATATGAGTTCACGTCCAAAAAACAACAAATGGCACAAACCCTTGAGCGTGAGAAAGGAAACGGTAGTTAGATGAAAGGAAAAACACTAAACGCTTCACCTGGACATCGTATAGCTGTAGAGAAACACCGACAGGTGCTACGTCTGTCCTGTACACTTTAAAGTTTCACACAGATGCAGCGTCCGGCACTCAAAACTACGCAGAGGAGGAATGTGTGTGAAGTCCAGCCGCTCCGTGTGACGCTGAGGTTTCTTGTTCCTGTTGAATCGATGGCGATGCGACGCTCTGCTCGTCTGTTAAATATCACTTTAGTGGGGTTTGTAGCAGGCCAGGTCCCACAGAAAGGGGGTATGAGGCCTTTTACTTACAAAGCAATGAGACCCCCTGGCCCCCAGCTGTGATTTGTGCTGAAACACCCCTCGCCGAAGCGCCGCAGTCGGCTCAGATCTTCTTGGGCTTGCGGCCCAGGTGGTAGTAGTACGCGACGGTGACCACGAAGAAGAGAACTCGACTGAGGAGCAGCAGCATGGCGGCGCTGGGCAGGATGCCGATCTCTATCAGGGTGACGCACGTCACTGAAACACAAAGCCGCGTCAGCAAAAACGAAAACCATTTCCCGGACATACATTCTCTGAGTTATTTTTATTGAAGTTGGCTGAGAATAAATTCTCATTTTCAGAAAACACTAAAAATGTAGAATATGATTTTTATATGGTCGATGCACCGACTGCAGTTTTCTGGCCAATCAACAAGCTTAAAAAAGCCTGACCTGCTGGTTCAGATTTATTTTATCTGAAATGTTGCTAAATATAGCAAGAAAGTTGCTCTTTTGGCAAAGCTGGGTCTTCTTGTTCCGCTCTGCATCCCCAGAACCAAACGTGGCATTCAGCTGCTATTTGCTCCACAAATCTGGAGCAAACTTTCTGAAAACCGTGAAACAGCCAAAACACAGAGTTCCTTTAAATCTAGATTTGCTTTAGAAACATTGGTGCTCCCTACTTTTATAAAGAAATGACCTTTTTAACATATTTGTTGAAACTGTCATTACATCATATGACACAGATAATCTATGAAAAAAGCTCCTCTGTTTTCTCTCACTGCAAACTAAAAGCAACCAATCAGAGGCAGCAGGAGGGTCTTAGAGTTGTCAATCATGCCTGTGTGCATGCCACTCAGCCCAGCTACGCCTCTAACAAACCCAGTGAAAGTTAAACCACTATATAAAGAAGAGTCCATCTGAAATCAAAGTTATTCCAAGATAATGGGAAACAAAAACTTTGATTTATTGGTCAGTTTCTGTGTGAAGCTTCCAGCATATTCTTAACATCTTGATTTTAGTTTACCATTTGATACCTGACTTTTTTTTTTATAATCTTCTGGCAATATTTACACTAGGAACTCTCCTTCAAACTTACTTTCTGCACATACACATTAAACCATCTATAAAAGCTTGTGAAAATCTACCTTAAACCAAAACCAACAGAACAGAGTATAACTGTCATGTGATAAAGTTGCTGGAGGTGTGAATAAATGTTGCATTGAATCTGACATCAGAAAAATGTGTGTCAACTTTAAAGAGATTCAAAGCTGTGATTCTCCAAACGTGCCACAAGAGGGCACTGTCCACGCGTCCATAAATGATGACACTCATTCCCACTGAGCGCTGAACTCATCCGATGTTTATCAAAGTAAAATTAGAGAGCGTTTGAACAGCACGTCTCACGGCAACAGAACCACCACATGGCAACTCTTAAGATCTGTTAATTACCTAGAAACTGGACGGCAAAGTAGCAGGCTTCACTGAGCAGAGTCCACTGGATGATGACCTTTTCTGCTGTGTAGAGACCGTTCCACATAATGAGGGCGAGGCCTGCAAAAAGATACCATCAAACAGGATTCATAGGTTAAGGGTTTAGAGGCGTGGGAATAAAAAAGGAGCAAAGAGAACCGCTCCGGGGAGCGCTGACTTTCATTTATCACCAATCAATAGAAAAAGCCTGTGTCCTAAAATGGTTCATCGTATTCCCCATTTCCGCTTTCCTCTACTGAAACTGGCGAGGCTCCGAACCCACTGCGCGCCATTGTTTACGTCCGGAAAGTTCGCGCATGCGCATGACTCTGGGAGAGCAAAATGATTCTGTTAACGAAACCTGGAAATGTAGGTATTATTTACTTATCGCAGTGACAGAACAAAGGGGGAAATAAAGCAGAAAAACCGGTAAAGAACAACGTAATACCACTTTGTTTCTCGCCCTCTGCATCGGCTAATCTGCGAGAAGAGTCGTTGCCATAGCAACAGACGACAAATGCCACTACGTGTTTCAGGATTCACCAAAAAACTTTTAAAAAAATACTCCTACATTTTCCACACAAAGAGCAGAACATTGAGTCTGTTACAGATTTGTGTTTTTAATGCTTATTTTATGATTATTAATAAGTGACCTCTGCGGTAGATTAGCTACCACTGCTACAGCTAAGCTAACAGTGCTGCAGCTAAGCTACCACTGCTATCAGCTAAGCTAACACCTGTGTCAACTATGCTAACACTGCTAATTTAAACGCCAGCTCTACTGATACATCAGTTTTTTTTATTTAGTATCTGAACTGAAACACTTCGCCTCACATCTACAAGTTAACGGTTGTCAAAATCAAGCAGGAATAATTTATCCACTTCGGCCTAATTTGGGTTTTTTTCTTTCTAACGTTATCTAGTTGTCATACTAGTTTGCTACTAGTAGCAAAGCACCGACTCCCTTTTTCTTTTATACACAGCGTATGTTTAAAATTTAGCGTGTTATATTTACAAATTAACAGCTGAAACCAAAGGTCGTCATAATCAGCCAGCAGCTTTTTGCCCTCCAGCAGGGATCTGACGCATGTGACGTCACGCTGCAAAGGATCCATTGGAAGAAGAAGAAGGGGTGGGCAGCGAGGCGGGAGGGCTGATGGACTGCATCCTCTCCCTGCCAGGATCCATCTGTGTGGCAGATGAGCCGCCATCCTTCACCCCTACTGCTGCACCTCGTCTTGCAAGACATGCCCCCTCCCTCTGCTGCTCCCTGAAGCTCTGCTGACATTTATCATAATGAAGCCGGGCTCTAGCTGGCCTTATGGAGCTCAGCCATGATTTATGCACAAAAAGCCTCGCAGTGACGCGCCTACAGTTTCAGCTTACCAAAACTGCAACCAGCTTATGTTTATGATTTCTAAGATCACCCAAATTCAGACCCAAAAGTAGCTCAACATATTTTTACCCAAGTAAAAATAAAAAGTAGCCATAAGAAATCACTAAAGTTAGAGTAAAAAGTAACTGATCAAATTATCAATCATTCAGAATTTAGAAATCACATCATCAGGCAGATTAGAGTGTAAGGTTATGTGGTGATTTTGATATTTTAAAAACTAAACCTTAATAAACTAAACCGTTGGTAAAAAGGGAAATTAACAAGCTGCATATTCATTTGCATTTTAGTGGAAATTGTAACTTTTCAGCTGAGCATCAAAGCAGTTGGTCGGATTAATAGACTTGGCACCAGAAAATACATTTGACAAATAACGTCCCGCTAGCGCTCACGCAGCATCTGCAGATGAAAACAGATCAAGGAGGTCGGACCCATTCATTTGAGGACAAGCCCGTTTTTATTACTTTTACCTTTAAAGTTATCCCCTAAATTCAGAGCTGGGCAGACGACTCAAACATTGGACTGGAGTAAAAGTAGCACTACTTGAACATATTTTTAATGAAGCAAAAGTAAAAAGTCTTCCTCCAAGAAATTTCTCAAGAGTAAATAAGTATTTGGTAATAAATTCACTGAGTAACTGATCGAATTATCAATAATTTAATATTTAAAAGTTGCACAATCAGAGCAAAATATGAAGAGCTATGTTGATATTTTAGAATGAGAATTAAAATAATTCATATAAAAATAAAAAAATCAGGTGAAATTATTATTTTTTAATTATTTTATTAATGAAATGAGCAAAAGCTGCAGGAGTGACTGAGTCATGGATTCTTGGTTAAAACATATTTTTACTGAAGTAAAAATATTCCTAGAAGTTTTTTTTTTTTTTTAAAGTTACTTCAGAAAACGAGTGAATCTAATTGTCCTGGGAGACGTGTTTAAGTTTTAGTCAGGAAATGAAGTGAAGAGGTAAAAACAATATTTATTTGAAATCATAATCTACACCGTTTCTGTAAGCGACCACATCCTGCATCACTTCCTGTTTTTCATTTAAAGGTATTGCTCTGAATGTCGATATGGGGAAATTTAGCCTTGCAGTTATTTCCTCACTCAAACAAGCATCTGGATTATTTGAATGCAATGTTTTGTTTTCAGCACTGAGGAAATTGACCAAGTTATTGACATCAAAATGCTCCACTAAAACACTTATTATTGCATTTTCCCACACTGGTTAGGACGGAGGTTCTTTACGACAGCGGAGTCGATCTTCATTTCTGGCCCTTAAAGGCCCGGTTGTGCCAGAATGCATTGATTAAAAACTATTTAATTGTTAAAATCTGAATTTATTTTTGATCCAGAAATGTTAAAGTCCGACTGCAGTGGATGTCTCCTGGTGGGCTTGGAGACAAAGTGGGACAAAGTTATTAAAGTGATGAAATTCTGGAAAATGCTCAGACTGCAGTGAAGAGGTGAGATAAATCCTGCTCCCTCTTTTCTCGCTCCCTGGCCTTTAATCGCTGCGAGTTCTTCTTCTTGGAGCCATTTAATCGCCTGACTGACGGACTCGCCTCAAATTAGGGCCGTTAAAATGATTGCTGCTCGTCTCTAAAATACAGTCTAAGAGCAGGGCGAAGCACAAACAACATAATTACCTGGCTTATTTATAATCAGTGTCTGTCGCCTGTCGACGACCAGCACAGAGCACCAGAATAAAAAAATAAATCTAGATTTATTTTCAGTGTTTCACAGAACTTAACATGAAACTCCCCTGCAGCAACACAACATCTTATAAATA
This sequence comes from Poeciliopsis gracilis, assembly GCA_911649635.1. NCBI lineage: Eukaryota > Metazoa > Chordata > Actinopteri > Cyprinodontiformes > Poeciliidae > Poeciliopsis > Poeciliopsis gracilis. The sequence continues at coordinate 1,311,560 of CAJVRI010000506.1, forward strand.
CAACCTGAAATTAAAATATTTCCATTTTGAGTTATTCACAGATTATAAGTTTTTAATCTTTCCAATAATGCCACCCACATTGAAATAAAAAAAAACAACAAAAAAAACATAAGTTGTTCTTATTATCAAGTCCCATGGATGGGAGTTAATTAATTTAATAGTTTTTTTATCAAGTAAAAACAACAGCTGGTTAACCAGGCTTTTCCGTCGCACTTTGAGCTCATGTTACAACAAATAAATATTTATCCATTTCATTTTATTATTATTTTATGTATCATGTATTAATTAAATCATCATTATTTATTAATTCTCATAATCCCAGTTGTTCTGTTTCATTGAGAATTGCAATTTTCTGATAAACCGTTGTTTACATGCAACATCTTGCGGACCACTAGGGGGCGTTTAGAGTTTAGATCACACGCATCAAACTCAAGGTCCGGGGGCCAAATCTGGCCCGCTGTAGCTGTTTGTGTGGCCCTCTGGTCTCCAGACCGTGATTATGGAAAATCAGCAGCTCCCAGGATGTTTTTATGCTGATGCACAACTTAAGTTTATTGCTAATTTTCCACAAAAATTGAGAAAAACTTTATAGGAGTCAATAATTTTTCACTTTTACAACACCGCTTCCTCGGCCTTATTTCATGACAAATAGCATTTATAAAATGCAGACAGCTGTCGTTTTGATATTTTAAGAGTTTATCAATGTATTAATATCAAAACATTCTGGCACATCCGGCTCATCAAGAACTTTCATGATCTTAATTTGACACCTCTGGTTTAGAGTAAAGCTAAAACTGAAACAAAGTGCATTTTCTTGTGTCTGCCTTTTCCCACCACATTCCCCCCGGATTTAAACTTGACATTTGAAGCGACCGAAACAAGAGGCGACTGGAGCGTTAGCTGTTAGTTTTCCTGAGAATTTCTCTCCTCCACGCCTGAAGCCGTCCTCCTTCCCGGAGAACCGAACTGTATCAGATTAAAGCAGCATCTGCTTGGGGCCTGAAGGAGAGACTTTTCCAGCAGAAAGAGAGCTCTTTATGTCACGTCTGAATGAAAAATGTCTGCCAGCTCTAATGAATGCAGCAGAAGACATTGTCGCAAAAATCCCACATGCAGTTGAGCAACGAGTATTTATCGCATTTGCACAAGTAAATGTTAAAACCCTGCAGAGGTGGGCACTGCAAATAAAGATGTACTCAAGTAAGAGGCGCACTACTTTAACTTATTTTTACTCAAGTAGTATAAAGAAATTACTCAAGATGGTAAAAACTCTACTCAAGTACAGACTAACTGATGAAATGATAAATTATTCAATATTTAAGAATTAAATCATAAGATGAACCAAAATGTGTAATTAAGTGGAAATTTTGGCATTTAAAAGCTCAAAATTAAAATAGTTCAAAAAGCCAGAAGGCAAAAGAAAAAAAAAATTCCAAATGAATTTATTTCAACAAACTTATGAAACTAATAAAACCTGAATTTGTTTTTCATTCAGTGAACTTCCTCACACACTGCAAAAACAAAATCTTACCAGGCACTTTTGGTCGAGACTCTCGTGCAAATATTTTAGTAAACTTGAAATAAGACCAACTTACAAGTAACTGTTTAGCAGCTTGTTATAAATAAATGATTTCTTAATATTGATGAAAAAGTGCTAGTTCCATCGGTCGATTATTTTACTTATAACAAGACATTTTCCCAAGACATAAGTGAATTTATCTGCCAATTTATCTGCAAGATTTTGTGTTTTTTGCAGTGCAGTGGGACAGAGAATCCAGAAATTTTACTCCAGGAAAATAACGAGGCATCATAATAAAGTTATTTCAGTAAAAGTACAACACAGTGCGTTTCTTGTGAGTTCGGACATTTTGAAACTTACTGAGCAGCGCTGCTCCATAAAGGCGAACAGAGATGCTAGTTGTGGAAAGCTCCTCCTCGAAAACAAGCTCGTAGAGTTGGTTGGGAAACACCAGAGCCTGTATGGGGGGGAAGAAAGGCTCAACACAGTCCCGTCATATCAACACAGTAGCATTCTGTGCTTCCCAAAGTCTTTTGGGTTGTGAGTCAGTGTCACCGCTCATGCCCAGAACACTGAGGATATTGAGAATTTGACAGCGAGGCTGACAAAGAGGGAGTTGTGTGCTCCGATAACGCTCAGTAATACACTGATGATGGATCTGGAGATAGCTCTGCGTCTGACTTTTTGCAAAATGCATCTTCCTTTTTTTATTATCTGCACATTTTTTACAGATGGTGTCAATTAAAGCCGAATGACTTTTGGAATGCTTCTGCATAAAAGTGATCCAAGATTAGTTCAACGTATTGGCCTGAATATGTTGTAATTTTCCTACAAACTAAAAAAAAAAAAAAATACTGTTTTTGATGCACCAAAAATCCTAATTACTTAAAAAAACATTATAAATTTTGTTATATTTTCCACCCCTGGAGGTGGCCATGTTTTCAGCTGCTGGGTTGATGACGTCATTCGGCCCGTTCTGTACTGGAGTCTACAGAGCGACACAGGAAGGCTAAATTTACCTGAGAAGTTGTCGGTCATATTGTGGTCGATTGGTGTAATTTTAGATAACGCCACACTGTGTCTGGACCGAATCTGGATCATTTGCCACATGAAAAAAAAAAAAAGAAAGAAGAGCGCAGTGGGAGAGAGCTGGAGCCAAATAATCTGTGCTCTCAACATTTCTCTCCAGAAGACTTTCAGTCATTTGTACGAGCAAAACTGGCAACGGATCGTTACCTTAACAAGCTAAAAATAAAGGCAGTGCTAACAGTTCGTATCCACAAAGAGCCTAAACCCTTAAAGAGCTTTGGAAGCTCTTTAAATGGTAGTGGAGCTCCTGAGGCAGTAGCACGGTGCCACTGGACCTGGAGACCGGACCCTAAACAGCTGTTATCGAACCGGACACAGAGCTCTAGAAGTACTTATTGGATCACACAGTCCGACCAGAGGTAAGTGTTATTCATCGTTTAATTTATGAAGCTGAAGGTCGCAGCATTGCCCCAACTCTGTCCTCTTCCTCTGTTTGGTCCTCCTCATCTTCATCACCTCTTGTGATTTCTACGTTCCGATCGATTCCAATACGATCCGGTTAAGTTTGAAAAGGCTTAATAATGTTAATCACTGCTTTGGCTGGACAGCGCTAGCGCAGTTGGACCATTAGACGTCATTTACCCAGAATGCATTGCAGCGTGAACAACATGGCGACGTTCATGTGACAATATTTTACTAAAATGTATAAAAACGTAATGTTCTTACATCTAAAATAAATATCTGTTGGTACAGCTAAGCGTGGATCCGTTTAAACACTTACCGTTATGGCCATTAGTGTGAAACCCACAGCAGAGATGAGAATCCAAACCCTAAGAGACAAAAACAACATGCCATGATGAATCCGTCTTAAAACAAATGGAAACAAAAGCTAAACTCAGAGAGCACCAAGTCTTACCTCAATCCAATCGGCTCTCGCACTGCAAACTTCAACTCGTTTCCGAGCATCTGACTAATCTGTGAGCAAACGGGGCAGCAGAGGAAGAAAAAAAGGAAATGAGTTATGAGAGGGGAAATGTTATCACAATCCTGCCATCTCGCCAGATATTTAGCATCCGATAAGCCTCGACAAGCAGGGATGGAAACCACCCTGTAGCTGCACAGCTCTTATAAAGAAGCACTTTAAATCAACCTTGAGGAGAGAAAGAACAGATTATTTTGCTAACTGGAGACTCAGAAAGTCCTTAACCTGTTTGTCATAACATCTCACAATGCATTCTTAACGAATGATCAAGGCCTGTTGCTTTGCCAAGAAAAAATGTAAAACTTTGAAGCTAAAAAAAAAAAACTTCCAGAGGAAGTCTGTTGTGAATGAAGAGAAACCAAAACGCTGCAGCACAAAATGTGTTTTATATGATAGACTGGAAAGTAGAAGTATTTTAAAAGTAAAAATTGTCGTCATTTATCCCCCTCTTACTCTGACACCCTTTAATTAAATCCAGTGCAATGACCTTATTACTAAAAAACAACCATCATTAGTCAGGAAATAACTAAAACAATGGATATTCGATTATCAAAATTGTTTAATTTTTGAACTAAATATGTTTTTATATTTTATAACGTTTACTGTAAATTATACTAGTTTTATTTGTACTTTGAAATCTGTCATAAATAAATAACCATGCATGTTAATTCAATCCAATCTGTTTGCAAAGAGGAACAGTCAAAGGTTTCTGTTGGATGTGCAGAAGATTTTGCAGGTGGAATTACAAGTTTTTCTGATTTTCATTTGTAAAAACCATGGCTGCGTTTTCCTTCCACTCCACATTTTATCCTCTACACTCTGCAAGTCAGACAGCAGCCCAGTGAACTACATTAATGTTTGTGCATGTAATGCAACAAAACGTGAAAACAGACAAACACACAATTCCTAGAACTGTAATTCCTGGACTTTAGCCACTTCAGAGACCCTGAATGGGAAACCAAAGATTTGATAAACGGCATTAACAGACATTTTGTTCCATCGCGCCTCTCCAACAGCGAGTTGCCACTCCAAGCATTTCCTTTCATATCTTTTAGACGCCAGAATATGAAATTTCCTGAAAGTTCAAACTGTGTTTTCCTCAAATACAAGGAGGAGTGGAGTAAACACGAATAATCTGTTTAAAATTCAACTTGTTCTGTAATATTTGCAAAAGAGAAATCAGAATTATCTCTGATCAACCCACAGGAGGACTCAAAACAAAAACCAAAACCAAAACATGTCCGCTGGATAATTCAGAATCCTTTAAGCTTCCCTCTGTTAAATACTGAAGAGTTTTCTGTGTGCAGAGCCGTATGTTCGGTCATTTTATCTGCCAAGAGCAGAAGTTCTGTCCTCAAGTAACTGGAAATTATGTTCTCAGAAATGCACCGACAAATTTAGATTTTCCTTTTCAGACGGGGATACAGAAGGGCAAGGGGTAAATAAACTTCCCCCGAAAGAAAAAAGCAAAGTCAGAATTAAAAATAAAACCCAAACAACTCTTCTTAAATCCGACCACCCGTTTATTTTTTAAAATTTTTATCACCTCCAGAGGAAAAAAAACCCATATTAGATCTGAGCTTCCAACATCCACCTTCATCCTGAAATGTCTCGTCTCTGAAGAGGAGCAGCGATGGAGTCAGACGGCGAAACCGAAACTAAAAATACATAAAGACGCAACGCGGGAGGAACGATGAATCATTTCTGGCTCGCCGTGTTCACTGGGAGCTCAGCATCAATTGGAAAGTAATTTTCTGTTCGACAAAACATCCGAATGAATGAAAGAAAAGCTCTGATACTCAGGCGTAAGGAGGAGGGATTTACAACATTTTTATTGTCTCTGTGCCAACTGGAGCTGCTGTCTGTCCACTGATGCATGGAAGCTGCACAGAAAATAAATTGAGACATGAAAAAAGAAGATTTAGCTAAAAATGACACTTTAATTCATATTTATAAACAATTTAAATAGATTTATATAAAAGAAAACCGACTAAATTTTTCTAGGTGATTAGTTCAAATAAGACTAACTTAAAGTAACTGTTCTGGATGATATAGGATATATATATTTTAAGTAACACCTTAATATTAATCAAAAAGTTTTGTTCCACTGGCAGATAAATTAATCTATAAACATGGAAAAATGTTTTGTTGTAAGTGCAATAATCTGCCAATTGAACTAGTAATTTTTCACCAGAATAATAATTTAAACAATCTTATATTTGATGCTTAAAAGTTACTTTTAAGTGAGTTTGTCTCATTTCAAGTGTACTATGATATTTGCACTAGAAACTACAAAAAATACCCGGTAAGACTTTGTGTTTTTGCAGTGCACTGAAGAAACGTTAAAATTTAAATCTAAATTTGGATCAACGTCACGTCTGCGCCTGTCATAGTAACAGAAGTTATGGCGATAAATGATAATATTGTTGTTTTGAGACCATTTTCACTAATAATGTCATGACAATAATGCAAAAACATCCTTAAAGATCAATAAACTTTAAATTCTAATCAACATCTAACGCTGGAAGTGAGAAAATAGAAAAACGATGAATCATGCAATGGTATTTATTGATCTCGGTTTAATTCATTTTGCTATTAATCGATTAATCAGCCTGATAGAGACTATGCAGTTATTCCTTTAAAAGTACAAGAAGCTGTTTTTCAAGAATTTGCAAATAAGCAAGAAAGCCAAAAAAAACAAAAACATTTCCTGCGGTTTATTTCTAAACGTTTGCCAGCAGCTGCTGCCATCTTTTAACGGGAGCTTTTAAAAAAAAAAAAGCCCCTTGGAGCCAAAACCTAAAAATGACGGAGATGAAAAGTTTGAGTCAGAAACCATCACATCCTTCCTGGCTGTGCAGCTGAGGCGCCTGCTTGTGCACCAGCTGCGAACACGGCCAGGTGAATCAGCCTTCCTGTGCCGCGCTCCAGAGGCTGTTTCTGACAGGAACACATAAATATTCATGACAGACACTCAAAGGGGACTCGGAGTTAACTGACGGCTCTGGGTTGGCTGGGGGTGTGAGAGAAAAACAGCAAAGAGACGCAAACAGGCCTAATTACGGCTCACGTTCACATCAGTCGATCAGATCCAGACACGAACTGGCTGGTTTCAGAAACTCGGAGGATAAAAATGATTAACAAACGACAAACAAACTGGAATTCAATTAGATGGACAAAACAAAGCAGGTTTGATGCAGAGCCGAGTAGAAAATAGTTACATTTACCTGAGTAAATGAATTAGTTATTTTACCAAATAGCTTCATATTTTGGTCTGAATATGTAATATCTAAATATTAAATATCTTTTACCAATTAAAAGCAGGTTTTCACCAAGTCAATCTGTGAATGTTTTCCAAGTCTGAGCTTAAACTGTCACAAAGAATAACTGTGGAAAGTTTTAATGTCTAGATGTGCAGAGCAGGTTCGTCACCATAAAGTTTTGCTGGACAATAAATTGTCCCAGAAGTTAGAGATAAACAATAATATTGTAATATATTGTCAAAGATCAATAAACCTTCAATTCTAACAAACATTCATCACTGAAGACATTTTAAATAACCAAAATAAACAAAACAGAAACAAGAAATAAAATCGACACTGAAGCCAAAGCTCCAGACTGAAGACTTTTACCATCCAGTTGGCAGAAAGAGAGAAAAGAAAAGGATAAATTATGCAAATTATTGAGCACAATTTAATTTGTCATGCAGTTTATTGATTTAATGCGACAGGCCCAGTGCAGAGATGATGGAAACATTTTAAAAATATCTTAAAACCACAAAGTGGTTTGTGTTTGCACTGAACATAAAGTACCAATCAAGAGGCTCGGAGCCACAGCGAGTCACTGCCGGTGTTTTCACATCAAGCAGATCGACAGCAGTCACTGTGCGCCAGTCAAACGGCCAACGCTGAAGAGTACACACAAAACATTTATGGTAAGGAGTGCGATGAGGGCTTGACTGCAGGTCTGTTTGTTGCTACAGCACCGTAGCGCTGAAGCAGTTCATTATTAGGGTCAATGGAGCCGTTGGCAACAATAAACAGGACAAACAACAGAGCCTGGCGATTCAACGCGACCAAAGCTGCTGTCTTTGTTAAAGCATCTGCTGTTATCAGTGAAGAAGTCAGGAAGAGACGGTCAGCAGACCGCACTTCCCTCCTTTGTTTACGGTCCCGTAAGGTCAAGTCCAACCGTTTCCTTCGGTCTTAAGCTTAGTTTACTTTTAGATTCGCTCTCAGGAGCCTCTTCTACACACAAGAACAGCGACAAAACAATTCACTCCACACAAGCGAAACAACTGCTTTTGGTCCAGTTTCTAGTGCAAATATTGTAGGACACTTGAAATGAGACATTTAAATTAGAAGAAACTTCAGCAGGATGCAGCAGCTTTTTTTAAGTGAATAATTCCTCAACACTGGCAGATCATTTCACTTATAACGTGAGAAAAATGTTTTGGTCTGAGCTACTTTAAGCTTTATTTTACATTATATTTAATAATAACATTTTCTGAACAAAGGGTTTGTTGCAGCATAAAGTCTGTTCAGGTTCTCATTTATTTTACGTTGGCTGTCCAACTAAACTGACTAAATAACTAAAGTTGAAGCTGTTGGTGCATTTCTGTTTGCTTTACTGCTGCACTGGGTGTAAAAAAATAAAAGAAACACTTTAAATCAATTTAGCTGTTTTTCGGCTCATTCTAACTTCAGATATCGGTATCAAAACTGAACACCGAGGATCGGTGCATTCCAAGTACCAACCGCATAAAAATACAGATTCACTGGTAATTCCTGCTGCTTCCGTTTCACCCAATCAGTGCCGAGGCGTCTGCGTCTCGTCAAATAATAATAGTCTGTGTCAGAACCGGAGAGATGCAGTGATTTTATTTAAATGCGTCTGTTTTCAAGGCTGCGCTCGCTGAGAGAGATTTGTGTGACAGATGTCTGGGTTCGGCTCCGTGCTAAAACATTGAGAGAGAAAACAAACACTCAGGAGGGCTGAGGAAAGGGGGCCGACGTCTCATCGCTAGCGATCAGCTGCCACCGTATGCCTGCTCCCTTCGCTCGCTTCCCTGATTAATATTTCAGAGCAGAGCTGTCTGCTGTGGCCACGCACTGCGATGAAATCTTACATTAAAAAAAAAAACCAAAAAGATAAAAACTGTGATTTTTGGAAGGAGAGAAATGATCTACAATCTGCAGTATTCCTCCACAAACCAGCATGGGAGAAATTATGTTTGGGTTTGCATTGTTCGTGAGTTCGGACATAAACACAAGAGGAAGTAATCCAATACGTGACATGAAACGGCCTCCCGGGGGAGCCGGCCGTATCTCGGCAGAGCTGCGCGAGCCCGGAGCGTTACGTGATCCAGATTCCCTGAAGCATGAGAGGCGAATGCCCACGACGGAGACGAGCCAATTAACAGCCCACTGCGGCTTGTAAAAGGACTCCAGAACTCCTCTGTGGGTTAATATCGGCATCTGGCATTTTTCTTTATGCACTGCTGGACTAACGGCGGTTTAACTGAATGGCTTCATTTATAGCAGGGCTGTTTGCAGAGGATGAGACGATTCATCAGGTCAATGAATCAGTCACTGAATCGGCCAATTCACCATTTCAAAAAAACTCGACTCACAAAAGGTAATTTGCTGAAGAAACAATGAACTCAAAGCAGCAATTAAGCCAAAACTGGAAAAAATTAAGAGACCAGTGGAAATGATCAGTTCGCTGATGTGAGTAAAATTAACCTTGTTCTTTTACTGTATCAACTATTTACTACTAGTTCTCATTTTTAAATGGTCAAAATAAAAAGATGCAAAGCTTTCAGACCTCAAGTAGTGTAAAGAAAACAAGTTCATTTTCATTTAGTAACAACAAAACTAATGTTTAAGCAGATTTTAAAGGAACATTTTGCATTTAAGATTAAAAAAAGAAAAACCTGTTTTAGCTTCACCCACTGGTTTTTAGGCAACATTTGCCTAAAACCAATTCTTTTCCAGTATCATAGTGTAATTTTATGAAGCAGTGAAGCAACTATGTTACCTTGAGTGGTTATAAAGTTGAGATTAAATGAATGCCTTGAACTTGGGCCTCTGTCTCTTTAAGAAACTCCTGCTCTTTTTGAAACTCCGCCTTCAGGAAGTCATCAAAACGTGGCTCCTCTATTGACCCTTTAACATTTTTTTAACCCGCGTTTCAGAGGTCACTCCTTTAATGAGATCAGCAGATTCTCAGTTCCACCAGGTGTTTGCTAATTGCTGATGGCTAGTCTGAAGGAGCCGAGTGGGGGAGGAGCTTCTACCTCTAAGGCGGGGCTCGGTCTCACCAGACGTTTTGCAGAATGTGTCTATTTTTTAACCGATTGCTTGATTATCAGAATAATCGCTAGTTGCAGCCGTTTCTCGTTAATGAATTTGCTTTTGGTGTGAGCGTCCCGACCTTGGAGCGGTGCACTTCCCCGTCATCGTCCTCGCCACCAACCCCGAGGATCTTCCGGCTCTTTAGACGGCTGATCAGGTCCGTCTGGCTGTGCTTCTTCATGAGGGGAGGATGACTTTTGGATGACATGGTGCCCACCTGGAACAGAACGGAGAACTGCTGTGAATGGTTGGGGGAAAAAAGGGAACTCAGTATCTACCGATCTAGAAGAAATACCTCCAGGACTTTAGTTATGCAAGAATTACACAACAGGACTCTTCCAAACAAAGGCAACAGTCAAAGAAGTAAATAAAGTTTCATTTCTGCCTGTAAAGATCTTAATGAAGACCATCAGATGTGTTGAGGTGAGATTTATTGTTTACTTCTGGCAAATTTTATTATTATAGTTCAAAGCAAATGAAAACGAAAAACATCCCAATGCAGAAATGTAAAATTATGCCCAGGTCTGACCAGCACTGACATTTTTACCCTTAATAGGGGTGAAAAGCCACACAGAGGCACCGCTGATGGCTGTGCATTAATCTCTCTGTTCAAGCGTGTTAATGAAAAGTTAAGTGGAAGGAAAAAGTATGCAAAAAAAGGTGAATAAGCAACACAGATAACCTGAGGTGTTTAGGAAGTCCAGGTGTTTTTTTATGCAATATGAAGTAAAGTCCATTTAATAACAGTAACTGCAATTAAATAATTGTGCAAATTGGTATTTCGTAAATACCAGGACGTCGAGACAAAAACAACTGGACTCTTTTTATAATACCCACTTTTTGCTCAAAAGTCACAATTTTGAGCAAAAAAAGTAAATTCTGAGGTTACAGTGAGAATTTGGAGAAAAGGAGCCACACAGGAAGTGTGGTTTTCAGGAGCTGCTGTTGCGTTATATAAAATTTTGCTTCTTTCTGCCAACAGAATTTATGGAGACGCCAATTTCATTTTCCAGATACTCGGCACCGGCCCAAAACTGCCAACAGTACCAAAACACGCATTAATCACTTCGGTATCACTGAGACTGATCAGCGCCGCTCCAAGCTAACAGATCCATAATTACTATGTTTATAACACCTGATGCATAAACAAATCTCTGTATTTGTCATCCTGAATAAGGAACAGCTACATCACCATGTAATGAATACAAAGTTCACTTTCTAAGCTGAATTAATTCAATAAACTTTTTTTAGTGCAGTGAACCTCAGTGAGCAATTGCTTAATTTCTGATTCACTGTGAAGATCTGCATACGTTTCATATATTATATATATATTTGTCTTTATCTGAGCGATTCTTTCATCGTTCGCTCTTTTTTCTCGCTTTATGCCAACACGTTTCTGTGACTAAACAGTTTCAAGTTCATCTAAGAAGCGTCACTTCATTACAAAGAGCATTGTTTCTCTCTGATGCAAAATTAGCATTTGAGTTGCCTCCATTGTTTACTTGGCTGCATACAGAGTTTATTTAGAAAATAATGATCCAGAGAATTCCTTGGATGTTTGCCCTGTTGTTATCACAATGGCATAAACACTGGCTCTGGGATTTAAACAGGTACAAGCAATAGTTCCACCGGGAGAGATCAATGCTGACTCAATAAGCTGCCCCATAATTAAAGGGGAGGCTGAAAGGCATGTGCCAACATGAGTGCACTCATGCACACAAAGGGGCAGCCAAAAATTGATGCCGCCGCCGCCACGGGGTGGTGGCCTTCAGAGGAAAAACAAGGGCAGTTATTGAACTTTACGTCCAGCGATAAGGAAAATGTCTAAGAGTTTTCGCCTCATGGAAGAGGGAAACAACTGTTAGCTTTAGCATTAAAACAGCTTTTTAATACAAATACAAAACTGGCTTTTGTTGCACGTATAAGAAAAATCTTTTGCTTTTAACCTCCATGCTGTGGGAGATAAAAGCTCTTCACCGTTTCTCCAGTCAGCAAGGAAAACAATGATAATGGACACATTAAAGATTCAGAGACTCTGTTCTCCATCTGAGCTGCTGTGAACGTGCATTAAAGGCATTGCAGAAATGCACACATGACGGCATAATTACGGTGCTTATTAATGGGCCTGAGACACGGCTGTGTGGGTTACATCACGTATATTTTCTCAAATGACCTTCCAGACAAACTGCCATCCCAAACAGAGCAGGAAGAGAATTCATAATTTATGATCAAATGTCTTAATCTGATTTCCAGAGAACAAATAATGATGAGCAAATTCTTTTTTCCCCATTTCAAAAAGGAAAATTAATGTCGCTTTATCTCCATGATTGATTGTTGTTACTGGAAAACGTCAGCTAATAGCAGAGCTAATAGTTCCTTTAGCGTTTTTGCCAACTTTGCTTCCCCTAAATTATTTCCTGAAAAGCAAATGAGGCTCATTCTCTACCCACAATGCATCTAAAACAGGTTAAAATCTCCTGACGTGCTGAATGATTTCTGACTGAGTGATTAGGCAGCAGAATTAATAAAACTCAACACGGTGTGTGAAAAGTCTGCTCCAAAACAACCGCTTCCTGAATTTCAACCACACAGGAAGGTGTGCAATCACACATCTGACCACGCTGAGGGAGATGCGCCGTGTTGTAACGCCTGTTGCATCATTGATGCATGCTGGGTATCGACATGGCTGAATTCTGCACCCTGCGTTTGGGTGTTTAGCATTAGCATCACTAATGTTTATGACTGTGGTTTTTATCTTTAGTTGCTCCTTTTTCAATAAAGCTTGTTGCAGTGGAAATGGTGAAGTTTATCACACTTTCAACAGCTGAATTGACCTGATCATTACATTCGCCTTTAACCAAAACTGGACAATTTATTGCACATCACATCATTAAAGAAATATTCAACAATATTTGCAGAATTTGCAAACCAAAATTTTAGAAATGCATTTGTGAAAACATTAATAAAATTGTTTTGTATTTGCTAAATGAGGATAAAATAATTGTCAGAAGAGCAGAGGTGACCTCCCCTGTTTGCTTTTGCAAATATTGTATTGTATTCCTGAAACTGCTGATTCAGGGGGAATGAATGGCCAAACATCTGCTGAATAAACAGTTTGCTGATTCTGTAGCTAAAACCTCTTTTGATGCTGTGAAATCACCAGCTGCGCCCTGTTGACAGGTTAAAAAGGGAAATTAAATCATCACCATATCAAAGACACCATCTGAGCGTTTAGGTTTCGTTTTATTCCCAGAAATAATTCAAAATTCCAGCAAAGACTTTTCTGAAATTCTAGTTCAAGAGCCACAAAGAAGCTGTAGACAGATCCCACTTATGCAGGAGGACTCAGAGCTCCTTACGGCGTCCCCACCGGCTCCTCTTGACTTGCAAGAATAATGCTGATGCAGTTGCCTAGCAACCACCAAAGGACCAATCCCCTCTTGTGAACTGGAAACCCTTTCATGACTGAGACCACCTTTGACAAAGGCGGAGCTGGTGCTGACCCCAGGGCATTTCAGCTGACCCCAGGGCACTTTAGCTGACCCCAGGGCACTTTAGCTGACCCCAGGGCACTTTAGCTGACCCCAGGGCACTTTAGCTGACCCCAGGGCACTTTAGCTGACCCCAGGGCACTTTAGCTGACCCCAGGGCACTTTAGCTGACCCCAGGGCATTTCAGCAAAAAAGAAAGAGAGAGAAAAAACAACAACTTTGGTTTGTGATTATTCAAAACGATATTTCAAGTGGGAAATTGAGAGACTGAACCTAAAAATTTTAAGTGTTATAAATATTATGATCTGGAAATTTAAAAAAAAGTTAATGTCAGGAAGATGTTTTAATTATAAAGAAAAAAGCGAGGAAAAGGTAAGTAGTTCAGTTACGCTAGCTTGACTATGAGAACCTTAACATGTAGATGTGATGTGGAATTCAGAGCGTTTTGGTTCAGTTGTTAAATAAACACCAACTCTAATAGATTAGGTAAATAGGTGTTTAAATTAGCGAATCAACAACCACTGCAGTGCTAGCTTAGCTAGTAGCAGAGGTAGCTAATCTACCACATTTAGCTACTTCACTGTCATTAATAATCGCAAAACAATAAAACAAACTGAAATGAACTGTTCTGTTCTTTGTGTGGGAAACATCTCCAGGCTTTGTTTAGTTAACGGAGTTGTTGTTCTGGGCAGCGTGGCGATGGACGCCATGTAAAAGAATCGACCTTTCGCCCTCTGGCGTTGCGCGCATGCACAAAATTTCCCGATGTAAACAATGACAAGCAGGGGTCTCGCTAGTCTGTCTGGAGGAGGGAAGTGCAGGGAAGCAGACATGAGGAATACAAGAGAGCATTTTATGGCACAGGCGTCCGTAAGCAGCAGGCGATAATACCACCTTGGTTCCATTTTCAACTTTTGCGACTGCTGAGAAGAAAATCTGTTAAACACACGAGGAGGATATTGTGGGAAAGGTGCGAACTCCTTCAGAGATCTCTGGCTAGCAACTGAAAAGATGTTCCACATAAATTATTGTGTCTCAGGAACAAAGCTGTATGCGGAGGAACAACTGTGAGCAAACGTGCTACCCAAAATAAGAAAGACTATTTGAGACCTTGTTACTCTCCACCTTTATTCCCCCCATAAACAACAGGAGAAGCAGCCGGTAAATCCTCCCACTGCCATGTCGAGGGTATCAAACACCACCTTATGGCACAAAAACAACCATGTGACTGCACAATTTCAACCACAGTGTTTATTTTTTCTCCATCACAGGACGCCATTAAGACGTCTGCAGACAATTCAAACTTTAACTTAACATAAAATTCCCACGAGAAGAAAAAGCCCTGCATTATGAGATCAAGTAGTGCTTCAATAATAACATTATTGTGATTAATGTGTTTTTAATGAATTTGAGACATTTCCTTAATTTTAGATGCATGAATTTAAAACTTTTTCAGGATGTGCAGACACCCTGCAGTATTGCCAAAAGACCCCAGAGCAACAAAAATGAACAAGTCGTCCCAGTCGGGAAGAAGAAGACGATCGCTTGACATCTGCAAAGGAAAGAATTGCAAAGTTGGTGACGAGGAAAAAGTCCCACTTCTGCAGAAGAGACACTCTGAAGCTGTTTGGTATGTGAACATGGAGACATTGTGTACAGTGAAAGCATCTCCTTCGCTCGGTAAAGACAGATCTGGAGATCTCTGGTCTGATAGACTGCTTATATGTGGATGTGCGATTCTGATTTATCGAGTATTGTTGACGTTCAGGTGGATGAAAAGATCAGATACGCAGCAGATATCCAAGTGACCTGGGTTGCATTTGAAAAAAATAAATAAAAAAACAAATCAGACTGGTGTTTGTGGAGAAAAGATCAGATTCAGGCCTGCAGTGTGAACCGGGTCTGAGTCTCAGCAACCGAATCTAAACTTGCACATTGAGACGCGATTTCATCGATTCGTGAAAGTTGCACTTGGCTGTAATTGGTTCCATGAAAGGTTGTTGCAGTTTGCAGCACATGGGAGAGAATATAAACACAAGGATAATTTAGAGCAGTTCCACTAATGAAACCATCATCATCAGAGAATAAGTGCTCTCTGGACCTTTGCCACTGCATCTTACGCAATTAAGCAAAAGAAAACTAAGGACGCGCAAGCATACAGAACGTCTCATAAAACAGAGGCTCTTCGTGACATCATTGAAGCCGAAACAAGGAGCTAAACAGAGCAGAGAGGGACATTATGTGGTGTGAATGGAGGGATTGATCTTCTAGACGTCTGCAGCTGTCGAGGGACGCTTCAACTCAGACTTGATCCAATCACCTGAGGCAAGAGTTTCCTGTCTGACAGACGGTCAGGTTCTGGTACAGCGTGAATTATAGATGAGGACGAGTCGTAGCACAAGGTAAAAAAAAAAAACAGCCAGCTAGGGACAGCAGTGGCAGTGAAAGCTGATTAACAAACAAAGAAAGTCAAAAGGAGGAACTGAAACGATACGCTTTGATTGCTGGATCCCTGTGCAGAGCAAACGCTTCGTACTGCTGGATCATCTGGGGCTCGTTGCCGTGGAATGAACCGGCTGTAATGATCGCTGGGATTTCCAGTTTGCCCTCTAATCTTCAGTTGTTGCATAACATGATGGGATTTACTCTCGTAGTACGACTGAAGCCAAACCAGTCATATCAGAGAGGACGCTTAGAAAAACAAAAACAACAACAAAGTGCGTTATTCCACCAGTAACCGACTCGAGTAAAACAAAAAAATATTGTTCAACAGTAATTCTGCTTAAAAGTCCCCAAATTATTGGCATCGTAAATGTATGTTTTGCTTCCAAACAACAATTTCAGGCACTATGCTATGATCTCAGCTGCTGGGATTGTGGATAATCAGTAAGATTACAGTGTTATTGTCCAGCTGGGTCTCTGTTGACTCCCTGCAGGTCTCCTCTAGTCCGCAGTTCTCCAACCGCGCTTCACGTATTAAAGCACTGCTCTTATAAACTGAAAACACAGCAAACTGTTAAAAATGACTCTAAATGCTGCATCTTCTGTTCCCATTTCATTTTATAAACTAAGAAAAGCCCAAAATACGTATGAAAAGCCTGGTGAAGCCAAGAGCACAAGATGACGGGGAAAACAAACAAACAAGAGTCTCGGCAGGAATGGCTTCCCACAGCAGAAAACCTGTCTAAACACACCACCATGCATACACTCTTACTTTCAGTTCATTTTATTTCAGTGGGTGCAGCAGAAAAAGCTCCAACCAGCACAAGAAAGTATAAATCTGCACAACCCCAGAGAAAACATAAAATAATGTTTAACCTACAGTTCTTGGATTTGGTATTGACCTACATCCAATCGTCTTGCGCTGGTCTGTGACTGGGCTAACCGGAGACCAACAAATTGCTGTTTAAAAACAACATTTGAAAAGAGCAGAAAATAAATTTTTTTGTCTCCGCCCCATGAGATGCGCCTGGAAAACCTCCAAAGGAAAGATAAAAACCCGATCAGACGACAGAACCATTTAAATCGCCTCCTGTTGATGTGGAGGAGAAGAAACTCTTCAAAACTTCCAGGATCTTTTTCTGCCAAAATCCATATTTATTGACTACAAGTGAATATCGAACCGGAAGCTTTTTCTGTAAAGTTTAATTTTCTTTTGTGATTAATAAAGTATTTTTTAAATTGAATTTTAAAGACTTTAGCCAGCCAACCTAAAGCCACGGTTGGTGGAATCGACCAGCTCTCTCTCTCTCTTTGGTTACCTAGCAACTCAGCTCATTCTTTGGTTGCCTAGCAACAACCTGCTGAGTAGCTGCCACAGCAGCAGTTTCAGGTTTTGCCACCAGGCCTCATAGCCGCTTAAAAATAAACAGTGGAGTTTAGTGAAAACTGGGGATGAAAGCGGAAAGGTCACGTCACCCGCCGATGTTGCCATGACGACATGGAAGCCACATCGCTAATCCTGAACCCAGATTTGATTGGCGTAATCTTTCCCGTGGCTGATGCGCGGGGTCCTCGGCAGTCGGAGCGCGCACTGGTCGCGCCATCTGGGCCACCGTCCCAGCTTGACCCCACAGTCCAAGGCCCCCACGCGACATTTGACCCCACAGTCCAAGGCCCCCACGCCACATTAAAGAGGAACGTCACCACAACAGCTCAGAAATGCTCCAACGCTCCAGCAACTCGGCATGAATCTTGACAAGTTTTAATTACCATTTTTAATTACCAGAAAGGGCAGGAAAGGAACTTTTCGAATATTTGAAACCATAATCTTTGGGGTAGGAGCATGACTTTCTCTTTTTTTTTAAAGATGTCAAAAAAGGTCAGACAACAAAAGTCTCTAGAGTAGCAGCATGGAAATGATGGAGATCAAACAGAAGAAAGGCAGATATAATTAAAAAAAAAACCCACTCATTTAATAAAGAATTGGCATTTAGGAGAAAAATTGGAGAAGTGGAGGACAACTATCACAGAAAGAGAGGAGGGTCTGTCAGGAAGAGCCAGGAGATTCTCAACACTTACGACCTCATTGGAAGAGTCGCCCACAGAGGAAACCTGATACATTTTGGGCCAAAAATAAGCTGCTTGCTGTGAGAAATGACATATTTGCAGAAAATCTCAAGAAATGAGCATCTATCCAACGGTCATCCTGGGGGTGGACCGATCATACCAGAACCGTGTCACAGACAGAACAAGAATAGATTCAATACAATCCCAGCAGAAATGGTTGGGAATAAAGTGTAGTTTGTTTGACACGGGGATTGAAATCCACTCCAGATTATGTCAACAGATGCCAGCTGAAGAATACCCGTTTCTGGCA
The DNA here is from genome assembly GCA_911649635.1 of Poeciliopsis gracilis. Classification (NCBI taxonomy): domain Eukaryota; kingdom Metazoa; phylum Chordata; class Actinopteri; order Cyprinodontiformes; family Poeciliidae; genus Poeciliopsis; species Poeciliopsis gracilis. The sequence goes on from CAJVRI010000506.1 coordinate 1,329,756, forward strand.
AGCCACAGAAACAGAAAGCAAATGACAAATTAAATAAAAGTTAAACCAGGGGTGTTCAAAGCGCGGCCCGGGGGCCATTTGTGGCCCTTGGAGTGATTTTGTGTGGCCCTGCAGTGCAATTCTGCACGTCCGTCTGAGGTGCAGATGCAAACTTTTTAATTTATAATCAGGGTAAAATATTAAGTACAACATAAAATATGTCTTTTTATAACCAAGCTTTTAAAATAAGTCTTTATAGAGACTTTTTCTGAAAAGCCGACTTTGCTGTGCATAAATCAGCTTTTATTTAATTTTGTTTTGAAAGAGATTGCCTAATTTTTTTTGTGTTCAATGAAACCCACTGAATTAAATTTCTTTTACAGAAAATATCACTTGAAAGTTTTTCAATTACTTGATTTTATTTTACTTTTTTTGCTTTATTTATTTAACATTTTTCTTGGCCCACAAGTACTTTTGACCTGACCGTTTTGGCCCAGGTGACGGTAACTTTGGACGCCCCCGTCTGAAACACTGCTGGTCCTGCGTGTCATTTCTGGTACCGTCTGTGTGGAGGGATAGTTTATTTTGGCCATCTGTTGCTCCGAGCCCCTGTGGAGGACGGGATTTAGACGGAGCGGCTGAAGTCAGAGGCTGCCAGGCTTCGTTTCATGTTTCCATCTTAGAAAGCATCTTGACACTGCAGGCTCACTGCGAAGGCAACGTAGGAACAGGAAAGGTGTGTTGAGGTAAAGCAAACCTGGCACATGGTGCAAACACACAGCTGGGACATGAGTCGGGTCTCTTCAACATGAGATTAGCACAGATTAACCACAAAGGGGAGAATCGGGCCTCTAACTTTAAATGTTTTGAAAAGACCCAATAAATTATTGTTTTATTTAAAATATCAGTTCCAGTGTTAAATTTCCACCAGTTTATTAAACTGTGAGATTCCTTTGGAAAAATAAACTGCAACCAACCTGGTTTCAAAAGGGTCAGAAAGTCCAATTAGGATTTCCAAATGTAACGTAGATTGTGCATTTGCAATCTTATACATAAAGGCTCTCTTCCTACATTTTAGTCACGTCTGAAATGCCATAGAAATCTGTCTAATGTGAAATATTCTTCCATTTCTCTGCCCGCTTGTCTGACAGGTAAACCTCCGCTAGTCTCAGGTTTTCTGCTGCCTCTGAAGTCTTTTCCCCCCCTGAACTGCACCGCATGTGGTTTTATTTATCTCTCCTATCAAATCTTTCCAGACTCCCTGTTCCAGTGGAACGGCTAACAAACTGTGCTGAACCCTGAAGTTTCCAGGCCTCTACGATGTGACCTAAGCTTGAAAGAGGCAAAAGCTGCGGCGGCCATGATGGAGCCACAGGTAGCCTGACATATCCGACCGGCAGGGCTTGTTGTCATGGGTAACTACCGAGCCGGGACTAATTAAATCATCTAATGAAGCAGGCTTTAATGATGCACAACAAATCGTTATTACTGAATAAAATTCTCTACATCCAATTATTTTCCCCTTATGACTGCAGAAGACTTTCAGCTCCGACATGCCGTTCAGTTCGAACAGCGTCGCCGTAAAAAGAGTCAAGCTGCTGCACAATCTAATCTCAATGTGGGGACAAACTCATTCACTACAGTGTCTGACGGTGCTGCGTTTGGCCTTGAGGCTTTTTAAAGTGCTGCCAGATAAATTAGTTGGTGAAAAAAAAAGGCACAGAAATCATTAAATCATTATTGTTATGCGATTTCACTCTGGCGGCATTTGGATCTTGGAGTCTATTAACCACTACAACTGTAAACCGATTGTTTCTTTTTTCCCTGAGGGAAAAACAAAAAAACATAAGAGGCGTGTTTAATATCTGGCCTCAATCGGAACAATACGTAGTACATTCAAACAAATAAACACATGTTGATGTACTTATAACTAATAAGATAAGTTAGAGATGCACAATGAAACATGCTGGAATCTGCTGCCAGGTCTCCCTTAAAATGCGACTTTTTAAAGAAATTCATAAAAACAGTTTACAAATAAACAAAAACGAGTATTAAACGAGTTTTAACGCATAAAAAAAAGAACATCCCACTCAATGAGTGTCATTTTCCCCATGTATATTTGTTTTATACAGATCATATTGTGATGTATGCATCGTTATCGCCACCAATTACAATGCATCTTGTGAAATGAAGTTTGTGCCATAATCGCTGCTGCATGACATGTCGTAGTTCTGTTCGCATCCAGAGACTCTCTTGTTGTTGTTCGCTGTGTAACCTACAGGGAAAACTTTAACGTAAACAAGAGAGCTAATTAAACCTTGCACCCCAGGTGCCTTCACAGGACATTTACGTCCAGCCTTTAACTTGATCCCTCCTGTCTCAGGTCGTGTTGCGCGCTGCAGCGTTCACCTGGTTGCTAGGCAGCCGAGCTCGATAATGGAGCGCGCTCAGTTAGGGCTCGGCTCATGTCACCGTTCTGCTGGAATTAATTGCTTGGAAAATGTCAAAAATGAAATCCGTAAAGTAACCGACGGGTTGTTGCTATTTGTTCTGGTTGGTCTGCCATTTGGTAACACATCTCCAGTCGCCCTCTGCGGCGTCTCATTTTCTCCCCCTGAAGGCGTGAGAGAAGATCTCCCGGGCAATTCCTGGCTAATGGACACACGCATGCAGGTTTGGAGGGACATAAAAGCGCTTCTAGTGTCTATCGGATTTAAATGAGCCAACAAAGGTTGTGACGGATTCAGCAAGCAGCGCAACGTGCAAATGGGAATCCATGTTAGTGTTTCATTACGGGGACGTGGCACACGCACTTTGCTTCCCCAACGAGGCAGAACATGACAGGATTTACATAACAGAGGCCTGCAGGCAGATCTTAGAGCACGAGTTCATACCAAACATGGAGAAGCAACTTTCAGCTCAACAAACTTCCAGAAAACTGCAAAACAGACGAAACGCCGAAATGAAATGAATCATCAACCCGAGGAAAGGCTCGATACTTAATGTTCAATCTAAGTCGACTTGCAAAGACTCAGTTCAATCGTCACGCGACTAAAACTGGTGGCAAAAGGAGAACTTGTGTTTACAGAGCAACACAAATGTACAAACTTTCAGATTTTAATTGGCAAAAAAAAATGTTTGCTTCAGTCTACTTTCATTTTTTATTTTAGTCGCTCAGTAATAAATATCAATAGTTTGACACAAATATTATTGACTGAAAAGGAGCAGAAAGAAACATAACATTTGCCCCAAGTTCACACAAAAAGGAAATTCGCTCTTCAGCTAAAAAGACATTTAGACATAAACACAAAATACACAACAGTAACTTATTCAGTGCTATATTGCTACATCATAATGACTTAAATACTTATTTTAAATGCAGAAGGATTTAAGGCGTCAGTCCACAAACTGACATCTTTCATTAAAATGCAGATTTTCACCTGAACCGTTCTGAAGAATTTTTATTTATTTTTTACACAAAAAAAATCTCATTTCCTTCTAAGTTGAATTTGCTTTCTTTCTTTTTATTTTTTTTTTTAATCTGTTTTAAAGGACGTCGATACGTTCACAAGACACTGGATACCTGCAGGTTGTTTATGCAGGAGGATAAACATGGGAAAGTTTTCCAAAGCTAAATAAAGTTAAATGCAATGAAGTTTCACTATGAAGCGCAGAAAACCACTAAAGAAACTGTCCTGCGTCTGTCGACCTGTTTTCACACCAGAATGTTATCAGTCATTCTGTGGATTTTCACGACTCAACAAACTGTGTGTGTGTGTGTGTGTGTGTTCTCTGACTCAGTCTCTACAAATAAAGGGAAGCTAACAAGCTAGCAAATGCTAAAATGCTAAGTACACATGCAACAGCAACCCAGCCTTTAACTTAACGTTGATCTAAACTTCGGAGTCAGTTTGAAAGGCAAATGTGACGAGCTGCCAAAACATGCTCAGATTTATTGAGACTTTAAAATACTTTTGCTAGTTTATAAATTACTGAACGGATCAGCACCACAACACATTAGAGATCTGCTGTTGTCATAGCAACCTTCCAGACCTCTCAGGTCTCCTGGTTCTGCTCTGCATCCAGAACCAGAACCAAAAAAGGAGAAGCAGCTTCTGCGCTCCACAAATCTGGCATAAACTTCCAGAAAACAGCAAAACGGCCGAAACACTGAGTTCCTTTAAATCTAGACGAAAACCCGGCCATTTTGAAACTCTAAACTGGACTTATTGTCTACACAAATGGTTGTCAATTAATGCAGGGTCATTTTTTTCCTGACAAGATACTTAAACATGAGCAGAAGACACTTCAAATTACATTGCAGCTAAAACAGAGAAACCTTGACTAGATTGTGTCACGTAAAAATAAATGTTTCACATTTTGTCACTCAAACTGCAAAGTCAATATAGCAAAATTGTGAAGTGGAAGGAAAATGAAGAATGTTTTTAATTACGATTAAATTGATCCAAATTTTAATCGCAGGGTTTTAAAAACCAGACAAAATAAGCAACATTTTTAATTCAAAAACACTTTTTGCAGCTAAATCATCGAATAAACCCACCTGACCTCAACAACAGATATTTCAAATGTTTTTCAGGTTATCCAACCTTTAGATTAGTGCAAAGACGTCATTTTTAAAACATTAAAATCTACAAGCAAAATTAACATATTAAAGTTTCTGCCAGTAAACAGAAAAACAGTAAATCATGCAAATGATAATAATTGAGCTCGTTTTAACTTATCATGCAATTAATTTATTGCTTATTGAGTCATGCCAAAGTATGAGTTTTCCTCATTTTTCTTTCAAACGCTGCATCCATTTCTACCTCAAAGGATTTTCAGCACTGCAGGAGGAACAGTAAATCCCTGGACGTGTTTATAATTTCAATTCATGTGTTTATGACCCTGAAATTTCCTGAAAAGTGTGTAATTCATGGTTTGAAAAGCGGAGAGCAGGGAGTTCACGGGTCGGTCTCTTGAGCCCAGTCACATGTAGTTATAAAAATCAAATTAAATTCATCGTTATGGTGGGTAGTAACATCTTTAATCTGCGGGACATTGGCAGCCTAATGAAGCAACAACGGAGAAATGATGTAAAGTTGAATCTGTGTTTTTTAAGCAGGAATCTTTTTAGGAATGACCGGATGGATGCAGCGAGTCGCAGCTGCGGCGCAACCGACCCAGAGCCAACGCTGTCGCTCTAATCCAACAGGAGGAAATGAAAATGATGTTCCACACACAATGTGTGTGTGTGTGTGTGTGTGTGTCTGTGTGTGTGTGTGTGTGTGTGTCGGAGCAGAAACTGCTTCGTACAATAGTCAGTGTCTTTGGTTTGACTGTTTTTCCCCAAACTGAGTTCAAAACGTCCTTCCAACAGGAACTGGATTCACAGACATGATATTTGACAGTCGGCCACTTTAACAGGAGACTGTTTTTGCACCTGATCGCACAGGAATGGAGAACTAAATGTGGAACTAAATGTGGAACTAAATGTGGAACAAAACGGAGCAGAACTGGTCAGAAATGGTCCATTTTATTCAGACGTTCACCAGCGATGGAAGAAAATCTAACCAAGTATTTTCGGTCTAGTTTCTAGAGCAAATTTCTAATATCAAAGTCAATAATTTCTTAATGCTAATGAAGAATTACTAGTTCCACTGTCAGATTAAAACAAGAAATGTTCCCATTTTATAAGTGAATTAATCTGCAGACAGAACTAGCATTTCCTCTTCAATATTAAGAAACAGATTTAAATCAAGCTCCTTTTACTTGTAAGTTAATTTCATGTTTATTTCTGTAAACATGATTTTCAAATATTGTTTCTTTTTTTTACTAGAAAATGAACGTTTGCAGTGCAACATTTTCCTATAAAAACCATCATTTGCTTTCTAACATATAGCATACTTTGCACCAGTAATTTAAATTGAAACAAAGTGAGTGGAACCGGTTTAAAATGAAGGCGTAGAGTATTTCTTTAAACATCAGCACAAAAAACAACAACCAGCAGCCAGTAATTATTAAGGTCTGGTCAAACTTGGCACGCCAACTCCAAGAGGAAAAAAATGTAAAAACAAAAACAATAGTCGACTTTCACAGGAGTTGGTGCAGGAAGTGTAGTTTTCCAGAGCAAGTGGACACATTCGTCTTCTCAAGCAGACGCGCTTTGTTCCTCAAAAGGTGCTTGAGTCGCTTAAACTCGGAGCAAAGAAAGACCCAAACCTCAACTGAAGTCTGCGCCTGCGTGACGCCTTTCATGCAGGAATGTCACGGCGCGTTCAAGCCTTAATAAAGCGTCAGGAGGAGAAAAGCCACTTAGTTTAATTGCGGAGACTTTGCTCAGCAGCCGACAACCTCGACAGAGAGTGAAGATGAGAGCTAATTGAATCGCTTTTATTTTCATAATGACGAGGGAAACATTAAAAAAAGAAGGTGATTGGGGTCAGAGCAAAACATTTGAGCTGAGGTAATTGATGTTTGCTTTAATCTTTTTATGTTTTAGAGTGAACATTAATAATTAATGATATCTGAAGGAGAGGAAGTAACCAGGTGGAGGTTAATGACTTATTGACAGCTTTATTTTGCCATTTTTAACTAAACTTGGAAAATAAACTACATGCCTGATATGTACATCAAAAAGATTTGCTTCTTTTTATAAAGTAAAAAAAAAAACTTTATGGTGATAAGCAGGGTGTTTTGAAATAGACTCAATACTTTTGTTCAATCAAGCTCCCCAAAAAATGTAATTAAATTTTTATTAATACAGAAAATTATTTAAAAAATTCTGCTCTAACAAACAGCAGAATAAGATGTCGTGCACTGCTTTATTTTATTATTTCTATTACTTTTATTTTTTTACTTTTGATCTGTCGGTTTTGGACATCTGGGTTTCTCTGGATTAAAATCAAAGCTTTGAGCCGACATCTCATTCAAGCAGAAATGTAAACACAAAACTAGCGATAAAGTAAACTGTGCAGTGAATGTTTCTGTGCTGCAGCAGCCAGAGGAGAACCAGAAAGCTGCAGGGCAGCGTCAGCTTTTTAATCCGTTTATTTATGTTAATATGTCTGCTGGACAATGCATTAAATAGCATGTAGACATACATTTATAGCTGCACTAACAGATCGTTTATATCTATGATATTTTGCTTTAATGCAACTGTCTTAAGAGATTAATCAATACCTCAAACACTTAATTTATTAAATGACTTCAGGCTGGATTATGATGTAATATGTTAATTTTATTATTAGTGTTTTTATTAAAAGAAGATAAATGTATCACGATGTGTTAGAGTGATGAATCATTTGAAGAGCAAATGGGAATACTTTAATACTGGGTAGTTAAATGAGCATTTAGTAGATTAATAACATAAAGAAAAGCTTAAATACGCTGCTCACACTTAAAACTGAAAATACTTTGATAAATAAAAACAAAAACCTTTGTACTCAGCCCATTTCTGCCCAAAATATTTCACACTGAATTACTTCTGCCATTGCGTCGTAGTTTATTGTTCTCAAAGTTAAATACTTCTATATAAAATGTTCATAAAAATCTCACTTATAGTTCGATTGAAAGCTTTGCCTCATACCATATTTTCCATTTATCTGCGTATCTGTCCCCCGTTTACTATAGTAGGTGATTGTATTTCGTTCAGCTGAGTACAATCTGGAAAATTATCGGTTTTTCCAACAGGTATCAAACGCTGTCCATACAGATAAGTGAGTCACACATGTCAAACCGGAGGCCTGGGGGCCAAATCTGGCCCGCCGTAGCTTTTTATGTGGCCCTTCAGACTCCAAATTACATCAGTCAGTCCCTCCAGTTTCCACAAAATTCATACAAAATCAACTGATTCTCTCATTTTTTCAGATTTTACTGGCATTTTTCCTCAAAATTGGTCAAAAACACTCGGTTTAAGTGACTGTTTAAGCCTTACTTTATGTCAAGTTATGGTTTGTGATTGATACAGTGATGAATAAAAAGTCGTACTTAAAAAAATACTTTTTTTTCCTATACATTTTTTCAGGTTTCAGAATATTTCATTTGGGCCCCAGGCCCCCTAAAATGGTCCTAGTGACACCACTGTGAATTCTATAAAGCAGAGAGTCGTGTAATCAATGCAGTGGAGTGATTGTTTACATCCATTTGTTAAATTTATCAACGTCCCATTTCAATCACAGAAAAACGCAGCAGAGGAAGAGCTGTACGGGACTATAAGTCGCTCCAGCCATAAAATGCATAATAAAGAAGAAAAATACATTTATAAGTCTCTCCGGAGTACAAGTCGCATTTTTGAGGGAAACTTGTTTCCCTCAAAAATGTCATCTTGATAGAATAAAGGCAACAACAGGCTGAATAATTGCACGGTATGCTAACGTTACATGAACAACGAACTGAGAACGTGCCTGGTGTGTTAGCATAACATATTAAGAGTTATTAGATAACTATAGCATTAATAACGTGCTAACAAGTTTACCAAACCACCCATTTCTCTCCAAATCATTAAATGCAATGAAATCTTCATCTTCGATGTCGCTTTTAAACAACTCTGTTAACTCCGAAGTGAGAATAACACAGGCCTAGAGCGCCCTCTTGTGGTTCAGTGTGAGAATAACATGTGATATGATATAATAATATGTTAATTTCCACACATAAGTCGCTCCAGAGTATAAGTTGCAACCCCGGGCAAATTATGAAAAAAATTACAACTTATAATCAGGAAAATCCGGTACCCTCTTTATAAGATAAAATTTAGAAACGTTCTTCTGGTACCGGCTCGTATCTCGCATTACTGCCCAGCTCTAACCAACATATGGATGCATGTGGGCTGGACATTAAAGTTATTCTGGGTTTCCGCCGTCAGAAAGCAGTTCTGCAGAGCTTTAATTACTTCAGAACGTATTGGGTCTGCTCTCTCTTAAGCAAGAATGTCAGAGCTCCTCTCCTCCCCGATCACAAATGATTTAGTGAACGAGTCTCCAGACATTCCAGAGGCACTTCTCTGCAAATGAGAGCCTGCTAATCAGGTTTTTACCATGCAGCTCAAATGCCAGCCAGAGTTTACACGGAAACAAACGAGGCAATCAACCTCAGCCTGGTGGCAAATCGATGCCTGAACGGGTCGGGTCGGGTCGGCTGGCTGCTGCCGAAGCCCCAAGAAATAAACGCCTAATCAGAAGAACGGCTGCGTCCTCGTCTGGTCTCCTTTAACGCAGCCTGAATGCATTTTCACGTTAGGACATGCGTGTCAAATTCATGTTCGTTTTGGGTCATTTAAAAATCTGAATGTTCTGAAAGTATCAGTAAAACCCGCCACGCTGCTAAAATATCAATAAATGCATGTTTGCGTCAGCATTCAATAAGTTTCCTAAAATTCAATAATATTGAACATCTATTCATGTTGAGCAGTCCAGCCAGGATTTTGTGATTTTTTTGTTGCTGATTTAGAAATATTTACAATATTTGCGCTAATCTGTGATGCTAATCAATAATCTGATGTGTAAAGGAGGCAAAATGTGATGTTTCAGTTGCTGACTTTGTGTTTTTATGATGCAAAGAACCTTGAAATGCCTCATTTCTGAAAAAGTGCTATATTGATTTGATTGATTCATGGATTAAAAGGTGACTTTTTATTAATCGCTATATCAATTAAGTCACTCAAACTGTTTTTGGCCAATTTTGAGAGAAACTGTCAGTAAAATCAAAACAATGTTGGGAATCTGTTGATTTTATGTGAATTTTGCAGATTTGTGAAAAACTAGCAGGACTTACTGATGTAGTTTGGAAACTGGAGGGCCACAGAAAAAGCTACGGCGGGCCAGATTTGGCCCTCGGGCCTCGAGTTTGACACGCGTGCTGCAGGAGTTTCCGGCTCTTAAACAACATGGTGTCCAGCATTAAAAAGAAAGAAACTCTCACACGAAAGCACATAAAGCTCATCGTCTGATGTCTGGTGGAAAGAGAACAGCATGTTCACTGTGTGACTAATTTTCTATCACTCTGAAAACTGTATGCTAAAATAATAATGCCTAAGATTTTCCACATATTTAATTTCAGTTCTGAGCAAAGATTCACATAAAAACCACAAACAGAAGAGATCTTCATCAACACCCCGAAGCCTCACAGGCTGCCTCTGGGTGGGACGTTGATCATATGATTAACTTCTAGGACAGATTTACTGTCCACAGTGGGAATCACACTGGTCCAAACAAACCCATGACCGCAGGATTACTTCCGTCTGTGGAAGCTCGGAGTCTTAATTGAAGCGCAGCGTCACCAAATGACACAAAAACATCGGCTTTCTTCGTTTTTGTTAAACAGGAAACGATACGGAGCAAATTAGCATTACTAATAGTCACTTTTTCCTCTGTGGAATATAAAGAGTTCCTGTGTGAAACTTGAGGCCCGGGGGCCAAATCTGGTCCGCCGTAGCTTATTATTGTGGCCCGAATTAGATCAATGAGTTCCTCCAGTTTTTCACAAATTCGCAAAATCCACACAAAATCTATAGATTCGCAATTTTTTCCGCAAAATTGGCCAAAAACTTTGGATTTAAGTGACTGCTGGCTGAGCATTACTTACATCTGTGACCAATACGGCGAGTAATAAAAAGTCGCATTTAACGTCACACATTAACGCAAATATTGTAAAAATTCCTTCCAAATATTTCCAAGTTAGCGTCACAAAATCTGTAATTTTGATTGCAAAAAAAACCCAAAACAAAAAAAAAAAATCTAAATCCTGGATGGACTGATCAATACGCAAAGATGTTCAATATTTAACTTTAAGAAACAGTTTGTGAATGCTGAAACAAACAGATTATTTTAGCAATTTAATTAGTTTTCTAATTTAAAATAAGCAGACTTATGATGTTTTTACTTTTGAATCTCAGAAATGTTCTGGTTTTTTTCTACAATATGACTGAGATTAATACAAAAATTCCTTATTTTTTTCTGCCTATAAAAGCCTTAATTCTTTGTCATGTCAAACCAATTAAAGCATCATTTTGTGCTTGTAGTTAATTCATAATCAACCGAGTCATAATCCACAGTAATCTAATAATTTTCTTATCATTTGGATCTTGTTTGTAACACTTTAATCTCTTACTCTTCTGCAGCATCGAGCCCTTAATTCTCAAAGTTAATCCACTACATAGGGACTCATTGCCAGCTGGTTCAATGCTGGATTAAAAAGCAATGACCTCTATAACCTCAATAAACTCGCCGAAAAATGCCTGTTAGAAATAGCAATCTAGTGTAGCGCGAAGGCAGATTAGTTCATGCATCACGCAAACGAGAGAGCGATGCATTTTAAATCTGTAGCCTTCAAGGCCAATTAGTAGGAAACGACTTCAGAGAAACTTTTAATTAAATACAGATTTTAGGCGATCGATCAAAAAGAAAACGAGCTAAAGTTGTGGGTTCAGTGGGAACTAAATGTTCTGACAAAAGCGAGTTCTTTACTTTAAAATTAAATCAGAGAAAGGATTTCAGCCAGTGAGTGGCTTCCTGGGAAACATTTCAACAATTAACAAGAGATGTTTTCTTTCTTTGTTGTTTCCATCTTAAAGCTTCCAGGAAACGTTTTCCCTGAAATAAACCAAGTAAATGTTTAAAACGGTAAGAACCCTCCCTCATCTCGCTATCAGAGGGCTAAAAGCTGCTTGCTAATAGTGACTAGCATTGATTTTAGCTGTTAACAAGATAACGTGCTAAATCTTAAATATTCGCCTGATATAAGAAAAGAAAAGGGGACTCAGTGGTTTGCTACTAATTATCAATACTATGACAACTAGATAACAAGGTCAGGAAAAAACAAATAACGAGGAAGAGGTAAGTAGTTCAGTTACGCTAGCTTGACTTTGACAACCGTAATATGTAGATGTGATGTGGAACTCACTGTTTCCGTTCAGCTACAAAATATAAAAATAAAATAAAAATAGGCGACCTAAACATCCAACTCTGACGTATCATCAGTAGTGCAGGTGTTTAAATTAGCTAACCACCCACCGCGGTGTTGTCAGTTGCTACGGCAACAAGTCTGTATGTTGCATAGACGACACAAACATTTTTTTTGCCTTTTCTGTGGCGCATTGCGATAAATTAATAATAGCAACATCTCCAGGTTTCACTAACAGTTTTTCTACTTTGGGCGGCGGTGAATCGTCTTTTTGTCCTCCAGCTTTGGGCGCATGCGCAAAATGTCCAGTTATAAAAAAATAAAAAAAAAACATGCAAGGAGACCATAACTTGATGAGTGTAAAGGAAAAAATATTTAATCTAAATGAAAGAAAAAAGGTAAAATGATTGAAAGAAGACATAAAATCACTGTTGCGGTCAGACGTCACGTTATTTCCAGGACTGTTTGGCAACACGCTCATTTAACTATTGACAGTTTCACAAAAGAAAAATCTTTAAAATACAAATATGCCATTAATCTCTGGAGAATAAAGCATTCTTCTGCTTTTGCCTGCAAGAAGAAAGTTCAGCATCAGCTTTTGCAGGGCCAAACGAGCCAGCAGCCAAAACAATGACAATATGAAAACAAAGAAACCCCAGCAGACTCTAAAACACAGCTCTCCCTGAATACTGCACATCCTAAATGACTGCAAGCCATTTTAATGACTTCTTTGTTCATTAAACACATCAAAAAACAATATCTTCGTATTTCTAATTACTTTGGTAAATTACAGACATGTCAACCAAACAAAGAGACCAATAGAAATGAAGAGCTGTTGAATCCATAGAAATTATTAATAGTCTGGAAAAAAAAAACACACAGAGATAAATAATCTGCCAAATTCACTCATATATTTAAGTGTTTTCACTCTTTCTAGTATTAAAAAGCTTTTCTGCCCTCAAGGAAAACTGATAGAAATAAATAAATGCAGAACAGTTGAGATTACCAAGAACTATTTAGCATATTTAAGTCAGACAAACTTCAAGCAAAAGAGGCTTTTTTTAACATAAATCAATAAGAGTTTATGCAGTCATGCAGAAGTAAGGAAATGCATTTAAAAAATCTCTTTTATCTCTCATTAAAATGACTTTATTATAATCTTAATACGATCTTCTGGTGAAATTGAGTGTTTATTCTCAAGTCAAAGTTTATTTATTTATGAGCAAAGTGCTTCACGACACAAATGATTAAACAAAAATGATGTTTGATGCAAAGAAGAAATGATAAAAATTGCAGAAAATAACTAAAAGTAACCAAGACAAAGTTATTTTCAGCTCCAGTGATTTACCAAAATAAAAAAGTCAAAACACTGAGACACTAATAATCCATTGTTCTCTGCTAATGTTTTCCTGTATTTAAATAATCTTGTAGCAACAAGACATGCAACTCAGAGAAATAATGACTGGAATAAAAACCACTTTCTGAAAATATTTTCTGTAATTCAAGTACATAAAAAAAAGAAATACTATAAAAGTAAGTTTTTAAATGAAAAACTTTTTATAAAACACTATTTTCATTAAAATTTAACAAATTTACAAAAAATGTGTTAAAAATCAGACTTGGCTTAAAAAAAACATTATATTTCTACATCATAGCATTTACTTAGCTTAGCATCCGTCCCTGGACTGCGTTATTTCAACAGGAGCTGCAGCTGAAAGGGGTTTAGCATCTGCTTTTGTCATCCAGCTCAACAAAAAGTGTGAAGGACCCCTGAGACCCGCTGAGGCCGAATTCAGTCCTGCATCAAAACCAAACAGAGACGCAGCTCCATTTGTACTGTAACTCTCAGAGGGATCCTTCTGCCTCACTGCCCGGCTCAAGAGGCCAAACCCTCATTCCACGCTGCTGCAATCCCCACATGCAATACTTTGTGCAGAAAATGTGAGGTCATGATACGTTTCCATTTGTCTGGCACTCCTGAGCTTGTTCCACATTAGCGCCATTAGAGGGAAACTTGGGATAAAAGCTGGGAGGTCTGAAGGTGACAAAATGTGAACTTAATAATCCGAACCAGGAGCGAAAACGACCTGAAAAATGTCACCACCGAGTCCAGCCTGACGCGCTGCAAAAACAAAATCTCACCAAGTACTTTTGATCAAACTCTAGTGCAAATACACAAGTAAACTTGAGATTAGACAAAATGACTTAAAAGCAACTTTTCAGCAAGAAGTAGGGCACAAACTTGAGGCCCAGGGGCCAAATCTGGCCCGCCATAGCTTTTTATATGGCCCTCAAGACTTCAAATTACCTCAATAAGTCCCTCCAGTTTTCCATACAATTCACACAAAACTCAACAGATCCCCACATTTTTTCCCTAATTTTCCTGACATTTTTCTCAAAATTGGCCAAAAACCTTGGGTTCAAGTGACTGCTTGATGTCAAGTTATATCTGTGACCAATACAGCGATTGATACTCACATTTATCATCATACATTAGCACAAATACTGTAAAAATTACTTACTAAGATTTATAAATTAGCGCCACAAAATTTGTGATTTTGAAAAAAAAAAACATTAAAGTCCTGGATGGACTGATTAAACAATCAAAGATTTAAGAAACACGAATTGGATGCTGAAACAAGCTGCTATTTATCAATATTTTTAAAAAGTTAATGGGTTTTTTTTTCATACATTCTGGCACAACCGGCCCTTTAAGTACATCTGGATTTTTCATATGACCCAAAATTAAAATGAGTTTGACGTCCCTGAAACGGAGGTTTGTTTTAAGCAAATGTTTATGGAAAAGTCCTTCCTCCATTGGCAGAGAAATTAACTTATGGGAAAAATGTTTTGTTGCAAGTGAAATAATCTGGCAGTGGAATTAGAACTGGGTTGCTAGGCGACGTCCTGGGCTTGGCTGGGGTTGCTAGGTAACGGCAAAGCGCCCGTTGATAGTGACATAAGTTTCTGCCAAAGGAGCATCAGTATTAAAGTTGGTTCGTCTTATTTCAGGTTCACTGAGACATTTGCAGTAGAAAGTAGACCAAAAGTACTTGGTGAGATTTTTGGCAGCTTTGGTACCTTTATACGGCCTCTTAATGTTCCCATTCACCACTGTGTGAGCAGCGTAAACATGAAGCGGCGTGGTGGTTAAAATGGTTAAAAGGACAGAGCGGCCTTTCAAATACCCGAGCCAGAGAAATGGCTGAAAGCTACGTCAACGCGACCGCAGTGACACAAACAGACAACAACGCGCAGCTCGCTCTACGGCGACTAACTGCCGTTTCAGAAAACATCAGAACTTTGTTGCCGTTAGCAGAGAGAACAGAGATGGAAGCCCGGCTTCATCGCTGCCGTTTCCTCATCCAATTAGAAACCTCTGCCCGCCCACGCCACCTGGATCTGATCTGCTTCTTCAGCGGAGGAACAAAGTGTTGCTGCCGCCTTAACGGACGAGTTAGGAAATGAAAAACATGCAAAAATGTCAACTGTTGGACAGAACTGCGTCATTCTTCTTCTTTAAAACAGACTTTGCTTTGATATTTATCTCGTGTAGCTCATTTTCTATAAAACAACCCTAATTTTTTTTTTTTTATGAATGAACCGATCCACATTTTTTACTTCTGATACCAAAACCGATATCTGAGGTTTAGCATCGGTCGATACCAATCCGATAAAGAAAAACAACCCTGAAACTTACAACATTTCCTTTTTTATTCTCTTTTTTTAAACAGATAAATGAACTGAATTACAAATTTATTTGATAACTCTGCACCAGTAAAGCACACACTTTCACAAGTTTGGTCAAATTTGTACAAATTCAATTTGATCAGTCAGTGAATTCAGGAGTATAAAAACCAATGTAAAATAGATAAACTGACGAAATAATAGGTTGGCATATGCAACGCAGGTTTCCGGATATTTGGGGTGCAATTTGTGAAGCAGAGTTTTGTTTTTTGTTTGTGAGATTTTATTTTAAAGTACCAACTCCATATCCTGTTGAAAGCTGTGAAGGAATCACACCATCCGCTATCAAGAGCGATCTCCAGAGAAAACGGACTGACAATGGACTGAGTCGGACCCAGGAGCCCATCCGTCTGCAGAACAATCTATACCACCAAGACTGGGGTGAAGAAATTAATAATATTTCTCCCATGGCTACAAAACTTCAACAGCTTATTAATAGGTAGCTTTTTGCTACAACCGGCCCTTTGAGGATCTTCAAGATCTTGATGAAATTAAAACGAGTTTCACATTCCTGCCAAGCATCATAAGAACAAAAAAGAAAAAGAAAACGTGATTTTTGAGTCTTTAAAAAGCCTGACCTGCTGATTCCAATTTTGGCCGATACCGATTTTGTTTGTCTGAAAAGTTGCTAACTGTAGTGGAAAAGTGTCTGAGTTGGCAACAGTGGAGTTTATGAGTGTCAAAAACCAATGAAACAAAAAGTTCAAAACCTGATCAGTTAGAACAGGCACGATAATCATTAGCAGGCCTGTCGCGATAAATTTAGCTGGACGATAAACTGTTTCAGAATATATTGCGATAAACGATACTATTGCTGTTTTGAGACCATTTTCAAGTAATTGCAATGCCGTGGAAATGCAAGAACACATTCTCAGAGATCAATAAACTTTCAATTCAGAACTGGAACCGGGAGACATTTTAAATATCCAAAATAAATAAACAGAGACGACAAATAAAATGAATCATGACGTCTCTGGAAACTAAATTAGCCTTTAAAATAAGTGGCTAGCTGGGACCAAAACTCTCCGTTTGCTGAAAAGCTTTGAAATTTCTCGTGTTTACAAAGATTTGTTAATTCTAGTTGTCAGCCATTATTGTTTCTGTCCATTAGTCCTCATAAATAACCTCTAACATTAGTTAAAAGAACATCCAGTGTAGCTTTAAAGAAACAAATGAACTTACAGTTGACACGAAATCTTTCATTGAAAATGCATATTTGCTAAAACCTTAGAGTTGCTGAAAAAGGAGATTCACAATCTTTTCTGAGCTGAAGTTTTGTGACGTAATCGACTGCAGCCTGGCGTTGCCAACATGGACATGTCAAAGCACAAGCAAGTGCTAAAGCTTCACCTTTATAAAGCGACGGAAACGCTTCATAACGACGTCTCCAACTGTCAGTTTGTTACTTAGCAACCCAGAACGAGAATCAACGTTTAGCTTTATACAAACTCAGAACATCTAGTTTTATACTTCACCAATATTTAGTTTTTTTACCTCACTGATCCAGAACAAGCTTCAGATCCAGAGAAAGTTTATAAACTATGGACTACTTATTCTTATTAAACATGGGGAACCAACATGTAGTTTTATGCCTCACTAGTTCAGAGCAAAGTTAAGAAACCGCTGTTTAGGGTTTTCCCCAGTGTAAAATAAGCCTGGCGGGCCACCAGGCTTTAATTGTGCCCCCACCAGGCTAAGCTTTACTTATTTAATTAATTCTTTTTAAATGTTTGCATTTTTAAATACTTTATAGCTTCCAATTTAAACATTTTTTATGTTCTTATTAAACATGGGGAACCAATAAGCAGTTTGATATTTTACTTTTTTGTCTTTCTTTTGATTTTGTTTGCATTTCCTTCTAATTCATGTCTCATTGAATTACCTTGTTGCTTGAAAATGTGCTCTGTAAATAAAATTACTTTAGCAACAAAAAACTTCAGGAAGAAAACGCCTAAAAAGATCGGCCCATGATAAACAGACCTGAACTCTTGCCCGACAACATGAATGAACAAGCCTTGAAAGGCTGGGGAGGAAAACTGTTGCACACTCACAACAACCTGAATTACCGTTCCCACACCTGGACTCAATGTATGGTCCTGAGTGTTTTATTTAAGGGCCACCTTAAGCAAAGACATGCACAGATCCTGTCATTTTAACATAAACAGCAGCAGCAAAGACAAGCAGAGCTCCCTCTTCCTGCTGGTCACAATTTATTTTGAAATGCAGCCATGAATTAGAAAAGAAGTAGTTAGTATTGGGTTATTTTCATCTTTTAAGCCACACATTTATAAATGGAGCAGAAGAGATGAAATAAGCAACAGGAAGGACTTTAATTGTGCATGATGAATAACATTTTTATCTTGGCTGCATTGTAACTTCACACTTGTTGGGTGGAGTGGAGTGGAGGGCTGAGGCGGTGCAGGCTGTATAAATAGCCCCGTGGAGAACACGGTCCGTGTTGTGTGTGTTGGTAATTATCGATAATCTGCTGCTGATATTCAGGAAAAAAAAAAAAAAATCAAACCGAGCCTCGTTGCGCCCGGTTAAGTTCCATCACTAAGCTGTTTTACTCTCACACTTTCCATGTGAAAGAATCACATGAGCAGAAATAAACAACAAAACCGCCTTCAAACTACTCTAACACAACAAACACCCAGCAGTGGTTACATTTTAAAGGAGGCAGTTTAATATTTAACCACAAAGACGTGAAAACAAAGCGCGGAGCATCACAAATTAAAAGTGTATTTTTGACGTAAAGAGAGCGACAAACACGGCGAAAACACGCGGGATGTGAGAAAGAGTAACTTACGGCGCGCAGCGAGGCGGGATCCGGAGTTTGGTCGACGGGAACGTTGGCCGTGTTCACCGGGAGACGGTGAGCGGTTTGTGGGGAAGCTCGTGGAGGCGCTCGGTGCTTTCAGGCAGAGGCAGCAAACACTGCACTGCCGTAATACCACGCAGCAGCGAGCGCGAGCAAACCTGCCTGCTGTTACCGTAAAACAGAAACAAGTGCGCACACGGGAAAAAAAAGTGTAAACACAAATTAGCTCAGAAAGAAATAAATTAATGATAGTTGCAATACGTGTCATGAAAGTCTCTGTGAAGGTGAAGTATCCATGCATGTACAACACTGTGAGGTCACAGTGCTACAAACAGTAACACTAAACAGTTAATCAAAAAGTTACTTTTGGCATTTTTGTTGTTCCTTAGTTTCTTCTGTTTAGTTCTGCCTTGTTTTCCATTTCTGTTCTTCCTTAGTGATTCTAGTTGTGTTTATTTCTTGTTTCTGGTTTTATTAGATTTGTTCAGTCTAGTTATTCCTTGGTGTTTGCATTTTGCTTGTTTCCCCTGTGAATTTGATTTACAGAATCAAATTCTGTAAATTTGATTCTTTGTTTTGTCATTAAATATTCACAACTCAACTCCGTCTCTTGCCTGCTGCTTTTGGGTCCAGATTTAAACAAACCATGACAGAAAAGTAGCTCTGCATATCATTCTGGAAACACCGTTCCACTGTGAGACATGGTGCTGATTCATCTTTGATTAATGTGTTATATTGAACCATATACATGTAAGTTATTTCTTCATCAATTGTTTAAAGGCAAAGAATTGTAATAAAAGATTTTTGCTTTGTTTTTGTTTGGCGAGGTTTTGGTGTGGACCTATAACAGAGATCACTGGCACTGGTTGACTGGAAACTCTAAAGAGATGAATAAACAGAAGATGAAATGCAAAGCCACTTCTCCTGCCACCGAGCAATAAACCACAGCAAACAGTATTTACCTCCCAATGTCTGGATAAAACTTGTGTAGGGGAGACCGAGAAGGTTCACTGAACACGACGATACTTTCCCCTTGTTAATTATCTCACAAACCGTCCAGATTGATCCAAGGATATTTAGTAAAGTGAGAAAAAAAAAAAAAAAAACAGTCAAGCAACTTCTTACACTGTAAAACATTTGAGATGCATTTAGTTGTGTCTACTGACTTTTTACTCTTTAAGTCAAATAAATTTATCCAGTTTTAGATTTTGAACCTAAATGTGAGTTTGTGAAAGATAAACTTACAGCAGTAAGTTGTGTTAACTTTCATTAATTCAGTCAAACCTCCAAGAGTTTAATAAAGTTTATAGGTTAGCACTTAAAAAACTGAAAGAGGAAAAAGACAGGAGTGGGAACTATTTCCCAGAATGCTTAGCGGCTTGTTTTTGTGTCCTGAGATGGAAGTGCGTCACATTGATCTGACTCTTGTGTTTTATTAAGGCAAATGTTCATTTTAATGCAATTCTCAGTTAGCAAAGCTTGAGGATAATGTCCTGTTCACACTGAATGTTTCTGAGCTCAATTCATTGGGATGTTTAATAAAATTCATCATCAGATCAGAAACTTTGTTCCTGCAGTTTGAAACAAGGATTTAAATTATTATAAAGTAAAATAAGTAAAATAAGTATTTATTTTAATTTGATATTGTGAGTAAAATAACAGAGAAATGTGGCTCACAATTCAACTCACAATTCAAGATTAATAAACTTAAAAAACAATGTTTAGACAGCTCGTTAAATCAACTTTATGAATTTTAATTTCTGATTTAAAACCAAAACAATTTCTTGTTGACTTAAATTGCATTTTCCAGGCAGCAGGTGGACTTTCATTTTCAAGTTAAACCACCTGTAAATGTTTTACAGTGCATTTCTAACAATTGACAACTCCATGCTTTAACAGTTCACGTAACATTTGAAGCAACAGTAACCAGTTAATATTTATAGATATGTTGAAAGGTGTAGCAGTTTTTCTGTGATCTCCTGTGTTTGCAGCAGCATCCAGGTGCTAATAAAACAAGCTGCTCGGTTTCGTAAAGAGCTGCTGCTTCACTGCTGGAGAAAATACCACTGAGGATTTGCTGGATGTTGGCAGCAAGACGAAGTGGCTCACATTAAATAGAGCAGCTCTATGGCAACATAAATAGATTTCTCTGGGCGAATCAGCTCTCTGTATATGTTAATTGCAGGTGGAGGTGGGAACAAATCTTGTTTTTCTTGCACATGTATATTTTGGGATCTTTTTTGATGCCGTGACCAAAAGGAAATATCTCTGTGTGCCAGCTTGAGCTCTGATCTTTTTCATTTTGTTTTGATAAATGAAGACTTGTCCTCAGAGGGAGGCGCAGGATCGTTTTTCTGAATTGTGGCAGAGTGGGCCGCACCTGAATGCTGCTCTGTCAAAAAGCTATTTGGGAAATATTTCTAACAAAGACGTCCAACACAAGAATGAAAAGAAGCTCTTTCATTTTGTAATAGTTCCTGCAACGCAGGAAAAACCAGAAGGTGGACAGATGGATGAATGTTGGAGATGAACAAAACAGATTTAAGGTGGAAAATAGGTGAAATTTTAAATATCCTGAGCTGCAAAGTTTTCATGACAAAATCAGCGTGGAGACACAGTAGCTTTGCTGGTTAATATTTAATAGTGCTTTGCAAAGTTTTCATGCTCTTTGAACTTTATCACGTTTTGTCACATCCCAACCTCAGACTTGTGTGTATTTTATTGGGACAAAGTACTCTCTATGTATTTGTTTTCATAAAGGCAGAAATTATGATGAATTTAGCTGATGGTGAATGGCTCTAATCTGCAAATCTGTCAAAACAGGATCTCAAAGCAGCTCAAGATTTTTGAGATTGCATGAAGACAATCAGTGAGAATGAACATAATGTTGCCGCCACCATTTTTCCTCACATTACAGATAAAACATTTAGTTTTAGTGTCTTCTGACCAGCCAGTTCCTGCCACATATCTGCATTGCTAATGCTCTTGGTAGACCTACAATTAAGACAAACTCTTTCCAATTTCAGTTAGATCGACTGAGCAGAGAGATATTTAAAGCTTTGGATGTTGATTTACAAGCTGACGCTGCACAAATTTACAAATTACCTCTCTGTTCTTTTCCTTAACGACCAATTTGTTGACAAATGTTCCCTGACAAACCTCTGAGGTGCAATTATGCTGAGATTAAATTAGTGATTAGAACTGTTTAGAAGGCAACTTCTATATGGTTGCCTTCAGAAGTTGCAAATCTCTCTTTGCTGCATTTGCAGTTTCTGAAGGCAACTGGTTGAGCTGGACATTATTTCGGGGTATCAAAGTAAAGAGGCCTGAATGGAGAATTTGTATAAAGTCATACAGTCCTTGCTTTATTTGCTCTTAATTCAGTGAAGGAGCCTGATAATTTATATACCAAACACACAAATGATTGTACTGCAAGCTTGTTGCCACCATCTAGTGGTTGGAGTGTGAACTACAGTTGTTTGGGATTATTTATTTTTTATTTATTTTCAACTTGTGCTAAATTTAATAAGCTGTTATTCCACAGAAACACAGAATGACTAATTTGGATTATACCAACTTTCAATTTTATTATTTTAAAGCTGAAAATTTAACAGTAATTTGCATAAATTAGCATGTGAGCGTTCTTATACTTGCCAGCAATGCTCTGAAAAATCCCAGTAAAATAAAATAAATGGAAGTTTCTGGTTGTAATGTGACAAAATATAAAACATTCTGGGGTTTTAATACTTTTGTATCACACTGTAGATTTGAGCTTTTGCTTGTGCGTGAGTAAACAATTTGATTTGTCAAATCAAATCAACATAAAAACACATTTAGCACCAGTAATAAGGAAACCAGTTCTGCCTTCTTTACGTCATACTGAACATTTCTTTAAGTGTCTCGCTCTTCTCCTAAGCTATGATTTTGCTGAGGTAAAATTGAGAGCATTTAGACATTAAAACGCAGGCCATGTTTTCTCACACGCATTATTATGACATCCGTCTCGCTGGTGTTTGCCAGGTTACAGGCCTCTCATGGGAAAATGTGACATTTGAGCAGAAGCAATGATGGAGGTGGGCAATGCTGCAAGATAATGGGGGTCTTTCAGAGGATAAGAAAAGCAGGACAGGTGTGAGAGGACAAAAGACGAAGGTGCAGAGAGGCAGTAAATATGATTGTCTGCACATGCTTTGTAAAGTTTGCTTATTGAATCAGGAGACATGGGCTCTGGGAGGAGTGGGGGGCCCTGCATGTATGGGGGAGGCATGTGTGCTTTGTCTTCACCCACACTCAGACCTGTCAAACGAACGACACTCTTCTTCCACCCCCATCACGACGCAACCAATCAGGCGCCGGGATTGCAAAACTCGATTTCTGCCATCTTCCCGTCCCACTGGCGGCGACTGGAACAAGGTGTTTCTCCGCTTTGTTCGAAGACAGGAAGCTTTAAATCCCATTTTGTGTTTTGTCATTCATTTCTTTTGTACGTTAAGAAGGGAGCAGAAACAGCACATGCTGCATGCCTCCTTTTTCCTTTGATCATTTTCCAATAAATACGGTTATTTATAGGAATTCAGGCGAATCGAGTCACTGAACAGTTAAATCTGAAAATCCTGCTTGTGGTTGTATTCAAGCCAGTCTTGTGCTGTTTCTTACTGATGTGAGGATTGATACTTAGATATTGATTCTTTTGTGCTTAAAAATTGATTCTCAATACTTCACTTTCTCGAAGTATTGATAATATCTTCATCAGAGCATTTTGGAAACTAATTAAATTATTATTTTTTCTAAAAGAGTCAGGTTTTTTTCTTCAATCTGCTAAGAGTGTAATGAATATCGATGTAATGAGCAAAAGTTGGAGTCTTTTGTTGCATTTTCATTAACAAACATGTCCTTGTAATATTAAATAACGAAACAAGGATTTAGGACTCGGATGATTCGAGCACATCGATTATTAAAATTCCTCCACAAAATTTTTTATCTGCCTCTGAGGTTCGTTAAATTATGTTTTCTTATTTAGCGCTTTGGGTCATTATTCGTGTCGCTTTCACTTCCACCTCTGAGTTGTTGCTAAAATAAATTTACCGCCATCTTGGTCACAACAAGGCGGAGCGCGGTGTTTCTGTGCGTATCAGTCATTTGTGTTTTTATGTCACAAAGGGCAAAGAAAGAGTTCAGCTATTAAATTGACTGAAGATTAATACATGGACAAAGAACTGTGAGCCTGCTGCTTTATTATTAAATTGAATATAAGTTCGTATTTTTGTATCATTTTTGTCCAGATTAACTTAAAAAAGGAGCCGTTATTGCTACAGGTTAATTTTTTATTCTTCAGAATAGGATTTGTTAGGGGTGTGATGTCTAATAATGGTAAAATTGACCAATTTTTATTTGATTACTCTATTAATTGTAAGACTAATCGATAGAATACTCAATTAATAAAACAGTTCTTTACAGCAGGATTTATTTCAGAAGGGTTATTTGTTTAATGATTGTACCTTTTTATCATTTTGTCTGCTGTTGTTAAAATAGCTTGGCTATAACAAATGATGCTGCTGCCACAATTAAATAAATTCTCATGTGTTGTAAGATTTACTCCACTTTTTTTAGATTTCCCAGACATGTTTGGTATTTTTGCATAAAAGTATCGCATTGAATCAGTATTGGATGAAAAAGGAAACTGGTGGCGCCTAACATCATCACTGTTTGTTACTCAGAGCTGAAATAAGAAGACAGGAGAAATAAACACCCACAAACCTCTGGATCGTCTCAGATCAGTAGTTTTATAACTAAAACACCTAAAACCCTTACAGTCGCCAAGGTCTTGTTATCAGCTCGCTTGCAGACATCCCGCCTCCTCACTTAATCACGGTAAACAGCTTTCACGTCTTTTGTTTTCCTTTTTCACTCTTTTGCCTAATCTCTTTAAAAACATGAGCTATTCCTTGCAAAGCTTTAATGAAGCCGCTTTATTTGCGTCGAGACGGGAGGAAGGAGCAGAACTAAAATGTGAGATTTCTTTCTAATAGCATCACTGCAGAAAAAATCAATAACAACAGGAATCAAGTGGAAAAATAGCGAGAATCAGCCAATACTTTTCACTGCTAATGAGCTCTGTGGAAACGGCCTGAACTTTTTCACCCACATATCAGTTTTCTAGACATCAGACCCTGAGAAAGTATTCCTGCTCCTCCGTCTTCTTCATTTAGTCATTTATTTCCTAAGTATTTTGATTTGATTTCATTTGCTGGATCAATATAAAACAGTGCATCATTGAGTCAACACTTTTTATATGGTTTGTATGCAAGATAATAGTTTTTAAATCCGAAGAGTTTCCCATGAGGGGGGAAAGCGAATGCTTCATTTCCAGAGCCAACAGGTCTGAGAAATGCTAATGATGTAATTAAAAGCAGATTAATCCAAATTGATTCAGTGAGAGGCGCCGTCAACCGAACAGATGTGCAGGTACAGAGAAAAGAAAAAAATGGTGCTTCAATCTGGTACAATAAAAGTAAACGTAATTGATCAAACCGAGTCCTGGAGCACAAATGTCTGTCGAGCAAAACAGAGGCAATCAGGAGGTAGAGAGGTATTTCTCACATTGATCAAGCCTCCACTCGTGCTCTGAAGTGAATGTACGCCTGCAACATTCACGTTACATTTCATCACTGCAGGAGAGAGAAGACCGCCGTAAGCGCTGAACGACGTGTGGGCTATTTTTCTCCCATCCTTCTCTGAGGTTTGAGGACAAGCAAACACTGCAGCAGGCAGAGAAACACAAAGGTTTTTACAACACATCATCTGAATGACTACAAATTTAAATCTGATTAATCTCAGGAATTAATCACGATTAATTAATTAAGAGAAATGAATGAGTTAATTAGTTCTAAATGTTTTCATTAGGGTTGCCAACTGATTAGAATATGATGCAATAGCAGCTTAGTGTTGCTTCTGTAAAATGATGCTTCGTTATGTTGTTTTGTCTACAACAGCAAAATAATTTCAGGGCCACAAAACAGAGGAGAGAAGAGAGACTAGAGCTGTTTTCAGATTATTTGCATAAGAAACAGGAGATTATCCCCATAGAAACACACAATTACATTCAGATGATGTTCAAAAAGTGCAGAAACCTGCACATTAATCGCACATTTAAATATAATTACAGCATTGAAAGCATGTGAATTAACGTGCTTTAATTTTGTATTATTTTGAAAGATTACATATGCAGTAAATTAATCTAAATTGTACTTTATGATATAGTGTTAAAATTAAACAGTTGATACAAATATAGATGGAGATTAAACCCATGTCAGAAATTTTCCCAAATTTTCCCAAGTTGCAAAAAGTGATTTTACCCTCTTAACTTTTACACATTTTGTCACATTAACTAATTTAACTGGGATTCAACCAATTTCCTTTAAACGTCACCTAATTTGTCAATCAACCCAAAAGGTATTTGGTTGGTTTTCTGCATCAGCTCAGGCTGAAGAATCTGTTGTTAGATCTGCAAACTCTCCATAAACCTGGATTTTATGGGAAAATTCAGAAAATAAAACTATTTTTGAAAGAAAGCCAGAACACATTTTATTTCACCAAAAGTTTTTGTCCCGCATGTGTGGAGGATTAGGGTTGGGGTTAGGGTGTGGAGGAAAGCTAGCACACTGCATCGCAGTGAATGTATCATCTCCCCTATGAAACACGGTGGTTGCTGCATGGTCCTGTGGGATTTCTGTCCTTCAGCAGTGAGAGGGAAGTTTGAAGAGTTAAGAAAACCTTAAAACACTCGAGTCCATCTAGATCAGCGGTGTCAAAATCATCTTCATTTTAGGTCAAATCAAATCAAAACTCTGGATGTTCTTAAAGGGCCGGTTGTGCCAGAATGTGTTGATAAAACCCGTTAAACTGCTAAAATATCAGTAAAGCTGATTCAGCTGATTCAGCAGGCAGTAAGTGTTTCTCAAAATAAAATAATAGTAAACATCTTTTCACACTGATCAGCTCATTAAGGAATCACAGATTTTGCTGTGCTAATTTAGAAACGAGGAATTTTTACAATATTTGCTCTATGTGTGAGGAGGCTGAGGCAGCAGTCAATTAACTGCAATGTCAGAAAAAAAAGGTGGGAATCTGATGATTTTGTGTGAATTTTGTGGATTTGTGAAAAACTGAAGGAACTTACTGAAGTAATTTGGAGTCTAGAGGGCCGCATAAAAAGCTGCAGCGGGCCAGATTTGGCCCATGGGCCTCGAGTTTGACACACATAATCTAGCTGGAAAATAACCCTAAATACAGCTCCTATGGATGGTTTAAATCAAAGCATAATCACATGTTGGAATGGCCTAGTCAAAGGTAGGTCCCAAATCCAATGAACAGGTGTTAAAAGACACTTTATAGCAAGACTTGCTTATGTAAATTCAGCAACTACTGGTCAGAAAAGTTTATAATTATTTTGCCAAGCGACTGTAAAGGCTGTTTATTATTAATTTTTATGATCATTTTTAAGCTGAACCTGAATATTTGTCCTTGTGTGGAGACGAGAAAATGTATCTTTTAAAAGACTTATAACATTTTTAAAAACCTTTCGATTATTGAGCAAAACTTGCTAAATAATTTTGCAGACTGTAATAAAATGTCACTGGTAATAAATTAGAAAATTAAAAAGTACTTTTAAATGGATCAGATTCTGCCTTGGACATGTTTTTCTTTCATAGCACAGAGTTTATTTCAGTGGATAAAACCGTCATTAAATCCGTAGTAGCACAGGCAGAGTGAGGGATCGCTGCACACAAAGGATGAAGTCTTCTGGGATTCAGACCAGCAACTCTTCATGCTTTGAAGCAAAATCCACCAACCATCCATCTACAGACTGTCATAAAATATACAGACAGGTTCTTCACAGACTGATTCGCCTCTACTGCCACCAGCAGGTTGAATTATTTAAAACTCAGCATCAGGACCAGCTACAGACCAGAGAACTTATTTTTTTAAAAATATTCAGTCTCATTTTTTTTTTTAATCCTCTGATTTTGCAGGTTGTTGTTTTTGTAGATTTAATGAGAAATCTTGCATCGGTTTATGTTTTCTTACTTGGTTTTTTTAGCTTTCATCAAAACTGCTTTGATCCGCTCCAGTAATCACTCCTCCCAGCAAATGTGATCCTTAATTTATTCTGGTCCTTGTTAGATCCCTGTGCCTGTTACTGCCTCTGTTATCGATTCTCCTATTTCCCACAAATTGTTTTTGTTTTCCTCAGGTAAATTGTTGACCTTAAGTTTCAGTAGAAGGATCAGTTTGGTGCTGAACCTCCTTCCTGGAGGAATTGTTATGATGTTTTCATGAATGGATGATGTTAAATGTGACTTTTCTTTGCTCGTTTTACCGGTCACAGAATATAACCTGACATCGAGTAAGGCAGAGGCAGCAGTCACTTAACCCCAAAGTTTGACCAATTTTCAGAAAAAATTTCAGTAAAACCATAAAAAATTTGGAAATCTGTTGCATTTGTGTGAATTTTGTGTATTTGTTAAAAACTGGAGGGACTTATTGATGTAATTTGGAGTCTCGAGGGCCACGTTAAAAGCTACGGCGGACCAGATTTGGCCCCTGAGCCTCGAGTTTAACACATGTGGCCTAAACTGTGGGTAGGAAGGGAAACAGACAATATCACTTGTGTCAGTTTATTGCTTGAACCAATATTTTTTTTTCCTTGACCTGAAGTAAAATAAGAACTGCAATGAGCGGTTCAGCTTTACAACTTTGAAGTGCAGCAGAACGTCAGCAAACTATTGGGCTGGGAAAAATAACACGCTGAAGCGTTGTAGTGGAAGCTGCATTGTCTTATTACACTCTTATCCAAGCACTCCATTCAGTTTTACTGCTTGTATCTGACCATGAATAAATTGCCAAGTAACTAAAAGTGCTGAGTAGAACAGAGGGTTTTTTTTTTTTAGCTCACTCTCTTCGTCAAAGACGATCTCATGGAAAGCCAAACATTGATTCGTCATGCATCCTGCTGAAAGAGGTCAGTCTGTGTATTGATGAGGACAGGGAGGACTGTAAGTACTGTATCTGGCTTTTCCCCTCTAACAGCAGGTGATATGAAACCCAATGAAAACATGAGAGCTTTCCAAGGACACAACAGCACTGACAACTTCACCAAACTCTCATCTGTGAGTCAGACCTCTGTCCTTTACAGAAGATCTCAGAGCGTTCTTACACACAAGACCCTGACAGTTTTGTGTTCATTTCTGTTAGTGGTGCATCGATTTATCTGTGCTGATTTCCTTAGTTTTGGGAGATTGGTGATCGGCTGACATTTACATGTGAAGCAGATCTTATCTACCTCAGATAAAGGTCTAAAAATCAGCCACTGCCCTATTCTACTCTCCCGTTAGAGAGGTAGGACTGGTAGATCAGCTTCTGTCTGTACATTTGCAGTTAATTTTCACCCCACTGCTACCAACTCAGAAACTTTCTTTGCTATATTTAGTCATATTTCAGACAAAAAAAAAAAAAAGAAAAAGGCAGGTCAGGCTTTTTAAAGAATGTCAATGGGCTAGAAAACAGCAATCGGTGCACCCTTAATTTCCATAGTCCAGGGAGAATTAGTCTTAGCATTCATAAAAACAAAATCATCTCTTCAGTCCCTTTGGTGGGGTGCTGAATATCAAAATATCTATTCAAAGGTAATCAGTCTCCTGATTGTTAATAATATGCAAGAAAAGCTGAAGCATGAGCAAATTGGTAACCTGCAAAAACACAAATCTTACCAAGTATTCTAGTCTTGTTTCTAGTGCAAGTAAACCTGAAATAAGACATACTGATAGATGACCTTTCATCAAGATATATCTGCTGGTTTTAAGTCAATAATTCCTTAAGGTTGGTGAAAAAGTACTTGTTCCATTGGCAGATTATTTCACTTACAACATGGGAAAAATGTCTTGCTATAAGTGGAATAATCTGCCAGTGAAACAGGAATTTGGTTGCTAGGCTGGGTGACATCTTGGGTTTGCCTGGGGTTGCTAGGTAACAGCGAAGTCCCGGTGGTAGTTACATAAGTGACATAATCTGCCAGTGGAAAAAAGTATTATTAGCCTCCATATTAGGCTGTGGTTTGTTTGTTTTTTTGCCTTATTTCATCCTGTATCTGGTCTTTTCATGCAGTCTGAACAACACAGGTCAGATTTGTTCTGAATGCAACCCAGGCCGCTGGGATGTCCGAACGTATTTGATCTGAACGGCCTGGTCATCCGACCCAAAAGTCATTGATTATCGATAAAAGTCGCAGTTTGGATAACAAATTGAAAATTGCTCCATGGTTAACATCCATGTTTTCTGGAAGTTGGTAAAACAATAAGCACACTCTGTATATGTGACGTTATTGCGCCCTCTACATACTAAACAACTCTATATATCTATATATAGAGAGTTGTTTAGCGCTTAGTAATTAGCGCTAAACGACACAACCAAGTGGCAGGCATACCACTTGGAACTTAACAAACTTAAATAGTTTAAGTTTGTTAAGTTCTACTGTTCGTATTAGGTGATTTCTGTTCAGCGTTTCTTTTGCCACTTAAGGCATACCGTAGTTGGGGCGGCGATGACGTCATCTCATCGTCGTAAAAAACTAAACCGTTCCTGATATCACGGGGGTAGAATAAACCCAACCTCACTGTTTTTAGAGCTTATTTGAGATGTTTTTTGTACTCTGTAAAACTGTGCACCAACGCTAAAGCTATAAAACTTATAACTTTAAGTGATGAATTTAATCTGTAAACTGTTACCTCAGCACCTCGAGCTTACCACTCTGTCTGTATTTGTATATTCTTCATTTGTAAATAAAGTTTGTTATAAAAAAAAAAACGGCGGGAAGTGGGGTAGCAAAGCCACTGTGCTAATTCGTGAGAGGGGCAAAATATGTGTGTTTACCTTGTAAGTGTGCGTTATTGACAAGTAAGTTGCTATATTTGAGTTTTTACTGAAGCTAAATGAGTGATTTGAAGTTTATTAGTTTACCGTTATTTACCGTTAAGTCCGAGCTAGCGGCTATATGTGTGTATTGTAGAGCGCTGTGCGATGTACTTGACAGGCTCAGCGGGGTGGATATTAGTTCATTTGTTTTAGTTTGCTTATGAATAGTAATTCTGATGTTAAGCTTGTTTAGGCTTTATCAATTTCCTTCTCAGTTTATCTCAGGTTTAATAGTATGCTGTAATGTGTAATGACAGAACATCTGAAACTTATTTTCTGTATTTCTGTTTATTCTAGGAGACCACACACACCTACACACATACTGAAGCTCTCACCCACACCCACCAAATACATCTTGATGCCATTACTGTTGTTGGATTAAGATCTGTGACCTGAGTTGGAATACAGAAAGCAAAAGGGATCCTGCCTCATGTCTTCCTTCTTCCACCTGCTGCATCACATTTGGTCCTGAACTTAATCCTAGTCTAAGTAGTGTTCTGACCGACACTCCAGGTTGAGAGCAGTGATAAACCTGAACAGTGCCTTCATACAATCCTACAAATTAAGAGCAGACTCAGCTACAAATACCAAGCGATTGCAACATCAGGAAAAAGGAGCACAAGATAGAGGAGAAATACCAGGGCTTCAGGGAGGAACTGGAGAGGGCCTGGAAGGTGAGGACCACAGCAGTGCTTGTGAGAGGGAGAGAGAGTGCAGAAGAGGAGCTTGCAGTCCTGATTATAAAAAGAAATTTATTAATTATTTTTAATAAAAAAAACATGCTGACTCCAAACAAATTTGGAAAACAACTTCAGTCGCTAAGTTCCCGTTCCTCACTTCAGTCATGGCACCTTGAATGATTAAAAGACGCCTTAGCAAAGGGTCAATAATCCGGGTCATGCAGAACTGATCTGATGGTTTCTATAGCAACGTGCAGAAACAAGACATTCCCCCAGAACTACAGTGACCTCATTGTAGTTATGACCTCATCTATGACATGCAATTGTACATCAAAGAACACCTTATTAATGCATGTGTTTCAAGACATCCCTTCATATCCAAGCAGCTCATTGAAGTTCAACATTGTTTTTGAGAAGAATTTTCAGAATGGCAGAAATGTGTGTGTACGATGCGTTTGACGCCTTTCTTTTTGAACCATCTACAACAGAGATGCCAACCTCCCCGGCTGGGGAGTTTGCTTCCAGACTAGTTTTTATGACGCCTTCTTTTTGGAGAGATCTACAACAAAGAAGCAAACCTCCTCGGCTGATGATGATGTTTTTGCTTCTCATGCGTTTGATCCATCCCCAGTTGAGGAGCAAACCTCCCCGGCTGGGGAGGTTAGCTCCTCAGAAGACAACGTTTTTGATGCTCATCTGTTTGCTCCGTCCCCAGAATACGATGTTTTTGATGCTTTTCTTTTTCAGCCATCTCCAATAGAGAAGCAGTCTGAGATGCAAACCTCCCCGGCTGGGGAGGTTTGCTTCTCAGACTATGATGTTTTTGACGCCTTTCTTTTTCAACCATCTCACACATCATCTCACACAATGAAGCAAACCTCCCCGCCTGGGGAGGTTTGCTTCACAGACTACGGCTTTTATGACGCCTTTCTTTTGGAGAGATCTACAACAAACCGAAAAACCCCGGCTGATGATGTTTTTGCTTCTCATGCGTTTGATCCATCCCCAGTTGAGGAGCAAACCTCCCCGGCCGGGGAGGTTAGCTCCTCAGATGATGATGTTTTTGCTTCTCATGCGTTTGATCCGTCCCCCGGTTGAGAAGCAAACCTGCCCGACTGGGGAATATTCGTCCCCAGTTGAGAAGCAAACCACCCCGGCTGGGGAGGTTTGCTTCTCAAACCTCCGTGGTCACTGCACGGACGACATTAAAGAAAGGGGATTTGAGAAGCACACAGCAAGTACCCCGTCTTCCCCTGCAACATATAATATATCTGTACCGGACTATCAGCCACTTATATTAATTTTCTGTTTTTTTTGTATTCTTGTTGCTATTATATTTTTTTCTGATTTTTTGTGGGATTTTCCGGGGTTCATTGTTTTCTTTGTTGGTTTCTGTTGTGCCTTTATTCATCATTCAGCCAGAAGATAGTGCTCAGGTTTGCTCCAGACGATATTTATGATTCTTTTCTGTTTGCTCCGTCCCCGGCCGGGGAGGTTTGCTTCTCAGATGATGTTTTTGATTCTCATCTGTTTGCTCCATCCCCAGTCTCAAACCTCTGTGGCCACTGCACAGATGACATTAATGAAAGGGGATTTGAGAACAATATATCTATTTCGGAATGTATATTTATAAATATATATAGATGGGAGCCACTGATGTTAATCTTGTGTTTACTTTGTATTCTTGCGACTATTATTTTTTGTCAAACTTTTTGTGTGATGTTCTGGGGTTCATTTTCTCCTCCTGAAATCAACAATCATCTCCTTTATTTGTTTCAGGTTCTTTCTCAGGATTCCTCCATCATTAAAATACATATACATATGTATATACATTTTACTTATATACATATATGTGTATATACTAATACACACTGTAGTGTTCTTGTCAAAGTGCAGCAACTCTGAGTTAACACCGAACTAAACAACAGCAAAATGACGAGATGGAGTCGTGAAGTAAGTTTGACCATTTACTGTTGACATCCTTCATCACAAACTGCGGTGAAAACTGCAGGCAAAAAGAGTACAAAACAATAATGTTGTTTCAACAAAATAATGTCATATATATCTTAAGTAACATGCATCTTAACAGAAAATGTAACTTACAGCATAGTTTCAATGTGATTTCTGGTGGATGGCACCGGATTACACGCTGAACTCACAACAATACTCAGCCATGCTTGCTGCAGCTCAAAGAAAACAACCGGAAATTACTCAAATCAGATTCTTCAAAATAAAAGCTTTCAAATATGCTGCAGTTACAAGTAACTTAAAATGTCCATAAACACAATAAAATGCTGTCAAAGCAGCACACACACACAAATATATATACACACACATATATAGACAGACCGCGGATCGGTCAAGATTGTGTTACTGGTGATATGTTGAAGATGCCAGTGTAACCTTTTTAATTATAATGGCTTATCATCAGCTCTGCGTTGTGTGAATACGGGACCAGGACACAGGATGAGACAAAAATGCGGTTTATCTGTATGAAACAGAATATAGATCAGGGGTCACCAACCCCGTGCCCGCGAACACCCGGTCGCCCACAGGGACCTTGTCAGTCGCCCGCAGAGCTCCTTCTAAAAATAGCCATTATCATTAGGGAGCACTACCAAAAAATAATTTAATTAAATGTTTTTACATTGAAGTAATGACGTTTGTTTATATTTAGAATTCAAAAGAGGGAAATGATAAAAACGTTTAAAATAAATTGCTTTACGTATAAAACTCTTTCCTGCAGTTAAAGTTCAGAACTGCGCGCAGGCGCCTGCAGCTGCACTCTGCGTATCTTGAAATTTTTCTTTAAGTAATGAAAGAAAAGAATAACTTCTTGAGTTTTTATTATTTAACCCTATTTACCATTAACAAAATTGTGAAGAAAAAATAAATACATTGTGCAAAAACATCTTATTCGTAGCGCACAACTGTATCGGCTATTCTTAGAACAACGGGAGGTTCAAACCCAACTCGTTCATTTTTAGCTTACAGAAAAACGCAAAGCCGTGAAATAAACAAAAGCAAACTGACCAGTAAGACTTAGACTTTGGCGTTCCCCACCTCAACCCTCAGACTGACACAGCTGTGTGTGTATAATATCTTTTGACACAAAAGATATTTTATTTTCCACAATTTTGCGAATAGAACAGATGGTTAGATAATTAAACAATAGCTATTCTTTTCTTTTTTATTTAAAGGAAAATTTCAAGGTACTCAGTGCTGTACAAAGTGATCATTTTAAGTTTTTCCAGAGCTGCATTTGGAAGTGTGAACGACCACGGCAAACAAATCTGATTTGACAAAACAAGAGAATTGGGTCACTTCAGGCTGCAGTGTGAACGCAGCCTTATTCCTGCATACTTTTATGGTACTTCAGTGACATTGAGACAAAGACGACACAGTTAAATCATACGACGTTTCTGAAAATGGTTGAGGATGCTTTACATTAACTGGGGTCCTCTGCTTTGTCTAAATCCCACCGAGGTCACTTTCGGTTGTTCTCAAATCACAGGCAGAGACGAAACGACGTGGATTCAAAATGTATTCAGCAGAGACCAGGCAGCCGCCGGAGGGACTGAGATGCCACCAATCTAAATCTGAGATGTGAATGAATCACCAAAGTCAGAAAAAGCTCTGAGGAGATAAATGACAGAGTGTGAGAGGAAGACGGAGAAAAACAAAGTTCCACCAGCAAAGGGAAGAAACGGTGAGTTTCACTCTAATGAGGAGACGGCGCAATATTATTTACAGATTTCTGCTTTATTGAACATGCCACAGAAAATGGCCTGTCCTCGCAGAGACGTTGAATAATCCAGCACATAACACAGAAACGGCACCTCGGAGACACCCCGACTAAAAACACCCACAACTGGTGTTATTG
This sequence comes from Poeciliopsis gracilis, assembly GCA_911649635.1. Lineage (NCBI taxonomy): Eukaryota > Metazoa > Chordata > Actinopteri > Cyprinodontiformes > Poeciliidae > Poeciliopsis > Poeciliopsis gracilis. The sequence continues at coordinate 1,364,731 of CAJVRI010000506.1, forward strand.
GACTTCATAGAAATAATGTTTTGATGCATACAGAACATTTCTGTCTCGAGGCGCACACAGCAACATGACAATTAGCTCCCCCACCTCCATCAGTACAGAAAAACTACGCAAACAGCTGAAACTAAGACCCAGAGGAAACACAAATGGTTGGGTGACCAAAAAAGGTCTAATTGTGCTGGACAGATCTGACCACTTCATGCCAATGTGGTTGCCTCTTTTTCCAAGTCACAATAATTTTATACTCCCTCATTCACATCAGTTCGCTTGTATTCGCCGCTCCTGACCGGTGCCTTGATATTGCAGCTGGAAGATGAAATTTCTCCCAGATTCACCATTAGGTGTTATAATAAATAAGATTAACTGTAGTTTATTTATCGACTGCGACAAAAATCAGATCTGCTGCTTGTCGTTCGTGAATAAATGCCTTTTACAAGAATTTAAAATTACACTGCTGTTGCCTGCTAATGGCCGACTGCATAAGCAACCACCCTGCAATATTTGCTAATAACCAAACCAATTCATATTACACATTTTAATAGTTTAAATGAAAAGCTTGGAGGGTTTCGAGGAGGAAGGAAACAGGTCTGCTGTTCAAAAGCAGCACACATACTGTTATCACAGATAATTTGGACTCCATTATGCTAATTAGTGAAGCTTTCAGTCGGAGCCCTATGCATCTTTCTAAAGCTATTTTTTCCAGCTTAATTTTCTTTTTAACACTTGGAATCAAGTCATGGCTGATTGCAGCACTAATTTACTTGATTAAACTATCATGTCTGCCAACAGTTAAACCTTAATATTTTCACATCCTATGGCATGTTTAGATTTAAAGTGACTTTTAATTTAACCAACAAATTTATTCTGGCTGCCAGTTGCATTGAGGTTTTTGAAGAGGCTAAGCCAGAGACCCAGTTTGAATATGATAGGAAATTAAATATATGATGGGATGGCGATAGGGAGAAAATGTCACACAGGGAAAACAGGGAGCCAGAGAAGAACAAAAACTGGAATCCAGTAACAAAAAAACAAGGAGAAAATGGGATTAGACAGGAGAAACCAGCAAGGAGTGACTGAGAATGAGATGTCTGTATGCTGGGAAGATTAAAAACTGAACAAGAAATACATGGCTTATTATAAACTAGTTGCAGGTGTAACGATGCGGTTACACCGGCTAAATAAATGTTTATTTAACGTGACTTAACGTTTTTGCTGGACGGATTTGGATGGCTCAAATGAGGGGAAACATTTTCAAACAGTTAAAGTTATGACCTTCCAAGCAAGGTCCTTTCTGTTCCTGTATCTGTAGTCACAACTTGATTGGTCATAGATTATAGGATGAGAACAACAGGTATAGCTATACACAGAGCTATGATCCCTGCTTATGCATAAATATCTGTATTTTCAATTTTGGGTTGGATATTTGTGACTTTTCCTTTATAATCACCAAGTTTCTAGCAGGATTCTTATTATTCCTCAATTTAAAAAGTTATCTTTATTGAGAAACTAAAGTTGACATAACCATGTAAGTGTTGTTCATGAGTGTAACAAAAATGAATTAAAGGGATTAATCACATTGAATCCTCTTTTCGCTCCTGTTGAGGCCCTTCCTTGGTCAGCCGGACTTGTTGTCGCACCTCAAGTGGCAAATTCTGTCTCTGTGAGGATCAGCTTCGCTGCAGAACCGCAGGCTGTTCCTTCTCATCCCAATAATCAGGATTTACACTCATTTCTTCAACTCTACTCTGCTAAACTGCACTTCAACTAAAACTTTGGCGTAGTCAAAAGTTTTGCTTCACAGTCTTTTTTTTCTCGTCTGCAGTCCTGTCTGCTCTGACTCCATCTCCCTGGGCTTTCTCTCCCAGCGGGGCTAAATCAGTCATCAGCCTCCTGACAAGTTTTCAATCAGTGCAAACCTCCTTACAATCAGCCTCGAGTTCTTCTCCCACTCCTTTAGAGCCACCGTGTGTTTCTTGCCTCTGAACCTCTGGATCGCATCGACAGAAACCAGATCCATGTAAACACACAGCTCTGTCGTGTCAATGTGATATCAATGGTTTTGTATTTCACACACGTACTTTGCTTCTGGAAGGGGTTTAAACAGACTGGTAAAACATCAGTGCAATGTGAAGAAGATGAGATTTCTTTTATAAAATGTGAATTTTGCTGAAGGATTTTTAATTTGCATGGTGCAAACTAAAAATCTTACAATACCAAATAAAAGAGGTTAGGTTCTTCGATTGAAAAAAATAGCAAACTTTTCCACATCAGGCTTTGATCGCTAGCCTGTTTCATTTTCTACTTAAACCGCCGTCAGTGGAGGGAATCTTGCTCTTCCATCACCTCCTGGTCTGCGTCTGACACTGACCTGCACTCTGACCTCCCTGCAGAGAGGTCAGGCGAAACGAGCACAAGGACAGATATATAAATATAAAATGCTAAAGTTACTGCTGATATTCTGAGCGGCGATCAGGACGGTGTGTGGGGAAGGAGAGACAGACCGGCACCGAAGCTGACAGCCGAGATTATGAAACCTGGAAATGTGCTGAAGGGCAGCGCGGCTTTATGGGAGCACTGGGTAGAAACACAGCATGTCTGAGTAACAGGGACGAATAATAAAGATAAATTCAGCTTTAATTGCTAAAGCACAATCTGATTAGACAATATTTTAAAAAATCCCAGCAGAATGAATTTGGAAAAGGTTTTCCTCCCATTGCTAAAAGAAGCGCAGATGGGATGGATCTATTCTGTAATGGTTGTTATGGTGACCTGGTCACCGAAGCCGGTCCGCTTTGTTTGGGATATTCTTGTTTTTTTAAAGGTTTTGTTGGCTCTAGTGGCCTTTATTTGAAAGTAGTTTGACAGGAAAGAGGGGAACTTCGCCGGGCCGGGACTCGAACCTAAATGCCTTGATACCATTTAGTCTGGACCATCGGAACCAGGACCAAGGCCTCAATACGTGGGTCGTGCTTTGCCCCTTCGCCACCACAGCATCCTGGATATTCTTTATTTTGACTAAACTTACCTCCTCACTGTGCATGTTGGCAAAATAAACGTGGATCCTCGTCCTTCTCTGCTTGTCACATTTCCAGTTGCCCGACTGTCTGCCTGGCTGTTTTGTCAAAAATAATTTGCAATTTTGGAAATTTTCTGTGTGTGCATTTAGTTTGGAAATATAAAATATGAGATATACAAAAAGATTAATTCAATTTAATTAATCTTTTATTCATTTTGTGTGCTTATTTGTCTGGAAGTACAAAAATAACTGTAATCATCTGATAAAAAAATACTGACAGTATTAAAACCACACTAGTTCAATAAAGACATATAAATAAAATTACAAGAATAAAATCATAGTATTAAGAGAATTGTCATATTATTATGACTTTATTCTCATATAACTTTATTCTTTTAATATTATGACTTTTTTCTTGCAATATTGCAACTTTATTATCTTTATTCTCATAATTTTATTCTTTTATTTGTTTTTCTCAGCATTAAACAGGGTTTTGTGCGCTCTGCCGTCCCTGCAGATGTGTGAAAAATTGTATTTGTCAACTCCTATTTTATCTTTGCCACCATGACTCTTGCATGACTGAGATAAGATGGAAACAGTTTGCTGGTAGCGGCACATAAACCAACAAGAGGCGCATCTCTTCTTCTTGTGTCTCTGATTTCTATTGGACGGTGTCGGGCCTGGCAGGTGACCGGGTCAGATATGTGAGACTCATAGCTCACCTGAGCTCACCAGCTGTTGTCATGACAACACGCGACACGGCAACACTGGTGCGCGTTCCTACTGTCGCAGCCTCTGCACACTTGCATGGATAATAAGGTCTTGAAATGAATCTTTCCCCACAATTCAAACTCAGAGTTTAGAAATGGAAAATCTGCACAACCATCCCACTGCACTGACCCGAAACGTTTCTGCACGAAATGCTACAATTACTATGGCATCATTTGAGAGGAAATGTTTGACTAATTTAACCTTGTAACACTGCACTGTAAAACATTTGAAGGTGGTTTAACTTGAAAACAAAAGTCAACCTGCTGCCTGCCGTATTTTACTTTAGAATAATTTAAACTGAATTAATAAAAAGTTAACACAACTTACTGCTGTAAGTTTATTTTTCACAAACTCACATTTAGGTTCAAAATCTAAAACTGGATCAGTTTATTTGACTTAAAGAGTAAAAGACAGTAAACACAACTAAATGCAGCTCAAATGTTTTACAGTGTAGAAATGTTTCTAATATTCAGAAAAAAGAAAAACATACTGACAGTAAATAATTTTTTAGGTATTTGGAGTACAATTAAACCTTTTGTTTTTTAAATATAAAAATGGTTTTGTCTCCAAATAAGCTAAACTGATAATTTTCTGGAAAGTTACCAAACTAAGTTGGCTTATAGCGCTGAGAAAAAGAGCACTGAAAAATTAAATCCATGCTGCCAAACCCCCACACAATTAATTACTTTAAAGAAGTTGGCCTGATTTACAAACACATGTTGAAAGATCAGTTGGAATAAAACGTGACAGACGAGCAGAAATCTGATGAGTTTCTTTAATGCAGCAATTAAAGTTACACTTTAATTATAAGCCAATGGGTAGATGCAGTAGATGTGGTTCTATTTACAAATCAACAGAAGGAAAGCTTAAAACATGAAAGAGATGATCACATCCAACAGATTTTAATTTGAAAGTTGTAGTTTTTCTTGAATAAAATCAGTCCAGGAGCCGCAAATGGCCCCCGGGCCCCACTTTGAACCCCCTTTCTTTAAAGGGAAGGTTTTGTGATGCTCTTAAAGTTATTTAACCTCAGCACAACGTGGCCAGTCAGAGTGAAGCAGAAGTGACTTTCTTTCTGTGGCGTTCAGAAGCCCTGCTGTGGACCGACTGACCCTGGTAATTTCATGCCACTCCACTTTCTTTCCAAACAGCGATTAGAGGTAAAAGCATGTAATCCAAGAGAGAGCGCTTTACAGGAAAGCCCAGTTTCAACCCACTCATTTAATCTGTTCAGTGTGCGACACCTGGAGACAAAAGCATTTCTATCCGCAGACAAACGGGGTATTTCAGAATTCAGATTACTGGATTTCTTAAATCAATATGACAATGAAACGCGGGTTGGTTACTTTTATAAAACAAGTAAAAGATTTTAAATAAAGTTTGTTTCACTATGTCCTGACAGAATAGTCTCAGACATCCTGCTAAATGTGCTAATGGCGGAGAAAACCGTTTATCCACCAACAATGGTGGCTTAATAGAATTACTCAAGTAAAAGCAAAAGGTACAGTGCAGTTTTTTTTTTTCTTAAGGCCTAAAAAATGTGTGAAAACTATTTTGTAAGAAACAAAATTATTTTCTAGGTGATTAGTTGTAATTTTCTCCAAATACAAATGCATCAGTAGTATTAGTCTTTGGCGGTTACTTGATATCACAATATGTATTTATTGTTTTCCTGCAAGAGTAAAAATTAAGGACCAGATGTTCTTGAGTTGGTTTTTTGTCTCTGCCATCTTGGATTTGATAAAAATGTTCTTGCAGTTGCAGTGGGTGGCCAGTAGTTGGCAGTGTATGATGCACTAGTGTCTACTTCAGTGTGAATTTATGGCATAAAGATCTACCAGAATGGCTCTTAGAAAGCTGTCCACTGCAGTCACCGCTGTGCATGGAAAGGTTAATAAAAAAATATATTTTTTATGAAACTTACCAGCTTTAGCAGCTAACATTTCATCTTCTGGCCTGTATTTCTTTCACATTACCGGTTAATAGTAAAATTAATTAAAAAAGAACTGCAGCTTCCACAACTTAGTGTTATGGCTAAAATAAATGCAGATTGTAATGTTGATATAATTCCTGCCATTTGAATGTGAAATTTATACATATTATAGAAGGTTATGAGCTCTGATTGGAGACTCCTGGGGCCTCTAATGAAGATATTTTCATTAATGATGCTTCACTGATCAGCAGAGAGGGAACATCATCTTGGACTCGTCCCTCCTGTTTCCGTCATATACCTGTCCTATTTTTTACCTGCTGATTCTGAGAGCTGCAGGATGAGAAGGAAGAGCAGAGTTTCATTAACTCTGAGTTAAAGCCCCCCGCCTTCCTCTTGCCTCCTGCTTCGTGTACAATCTGATGAACGGAGGCGGGGGGAACAGAAAGCAAGAGGTTTGTGATTACCTTTGGATCGGGTGGCTCCATGTGTGACATTATTGTCAGGGTTGAATGGAGCACCTGTGTGTGTGAGAAACGGAAATTATACCAAATAAAAGTCTATCAGAGGAGACATTTTGGGGTGATTAGTTGCCGGTGGTTACAATTTACCAGGCTCCATTCACCAGAGACCCATGGTGACTTTTTATGAAGTTCTTTTCAACTCTATTACTGCAAAGGGCTTGGATTCACTGTGATCCAGGAGCAGCTGCTCACAGACAAGAGGCTTTCTGGATCTGGACCAAACATCCAGGAGGAGTTCTGGTCTATTTAACCTGGTAAAAACAAAACAAAACAAAAAGAACTGCCCCTTTAGCGATTGGGTAAAGTTTAAAACATACATCAGTTTCGAATGTTTTCCCCTGGCATCTCCAGTGCACCAGTTATGTGTTGTAAACAACCGAAATGTGCTGAGAAGAGAGAACAAGATGGCTGCTAAAGATGCAGTATGAAACTGTCTCTGTTTTGTGCCAGTTTGGTATGAGACAAATAATCTGTGAAAAAAATAAATCTCCTCTTTCTTCTCCCAGTTCTAACTAGAAAAAGCCAATCAGAGCCAAGAGGCGGGCCTTAGCGCTGTCAATCACTCTCTGCTACTACAGCTTCTGAATGCTAGGCGAGTTAGCATGGCTACCAATTAGGGCAGATTAAAGGTTGTTCTGTAAAAGTAAGTTGTTTCTCCATCATTTATTGAGCAGCCACTATATGAGCATGATTGACAGCCAAGACCCTCTTCTTGGCTCTGATTTTTTTAAAATTTATTTAGAAGGTAGATTAGCTCCATCTTTTCACTTATTGCACCATCACGACATGGTGACAGTTTTAACAAATACAGCTCTGAAAAAAATTAGGAGTCATTTCTAAATGACCATAAACTTTTCTTTGCACTATTTGAGGTCTGAAAGCTCTGCATCTTTTTAGTTGACCATTTCTCATTTTCTGCAAATAAATGCTAAATTTCAGAGACATGTCAGTAGGTCATAGAATAAGCAATGTTTGTTTTACTAAAGCATACACATATAAAGTCAAATCAGAGAAACAAATTTTTCCAGAGTGGTATAAAAAACCCCCAACATTTTTTAGAATAAAAGTTGCAGCTTTAGTGTTAATTCAATATTTGGAAGCTGCTTTGTTCATTTCTCCTGCTGCCATTACTAAAACTACAATTCTAAAATGGAAAAAACAAAATAAAATTGCCGCATTTCACTTGTTCTTCTACTCGTTAATTGGCCCAGTTCAAATTCCACCAGAGCAATCCATGTTAATGGGAGAAACCCCAGGAGAGCAGTGAAGTGAGATTAAAGTCAAATGACAGAAAAAAAAAGCCTCCAGTGGAATTGCGTAGGAAGGCAACGAGCTGGCGAGGTAAACAGTCTTACCCTGCTAGATGACGTCAGCTGTGCAGAAACCTGAGTCAGAGTAAATGACCCACACGTCAAGGAACAGAACAATTTCACGTGTTCAGATCTGCGACGCTCTGAGGAGTTTCAGCTGGAGGCGGCGTTTGTTGTCAGTGGAGCTGCGGGGGTTTCAAAGTTAGCTCCCGCTCCAGGGAAACACGCCGCCCACACCTGTGTTTCTGTTTGAAATGTGAAGGAATGAGGGCGAGGCTTTGTGTTTGAAACCAGCGTTTTATTCCACAGGAGCTCAGCATGAAGAAGAAGGAAAACAAATTAAAATTTGCCTTTCATTTAAAATCTTAGGCTATAAAAACACTTTCTCATTGTTGGGAATATTACATAAACTCTATTACCATGGTTCCAGTGTTAACAAATCATCCAAGAATGTTTCAGGTTCAGCAGAATATAAAAACAAACCTAATGGTATCCAGTATTTTCATGAAAAGAAGGCACAGGCTGTCAGAAATGTAAAAGTTTAAACTGGTTATGAGTGGAACAGGTCACAGATGGTCAGGTGGGTTTTGGACACAGAGAGAGCCGGATACAGAGGCTCACCAAAACTGTGCTTGAAGGAATGCAATAAAGCAAGACTGCCCCCTTGTGTCGCATCAAAGAACGACAGGCTCCCCTCTTCGAAGTCCAGGAACACTCCGACCCGCTGCAGGCCGTCGGCCTTCACCGGCGCCGACTCCTTGTTGTGCAGAGCCTCCAGCTTCCTCTTGTCGCAGGCCAGGCACCAGGAGTAGCTGTTGCAGCCCAGACGGGAGCCGTCCTTCTGGCCCTTCCTTTCTATCTGAGCCGCGCTCAGGCCCACCTTCCAGCGCCCGTCGTCCACCGACACGGACACCTCCCAGTACCAGCGGCCGCCCTGCAGCGGGGAAGACGCCAGGACTTGTGGGAAGGAGCTGAAGCGGGCCTGGTGGTCGGCGTAGGCCTGCGGGGATTCGCTGTACGCCACCTTCCTGTTGGCTTCGGACAGCTGCAGCTTGGGATGAGCCGTGTCTGCGTCCATGGCAGGAACGGTGCCGTCTGCACGCAGGGAGAAGATCTCTTTACCGGACGCTCTATTATCAATCTACATTCTTATTTTTGTTTTTATCAATCATCTATCTGTGATGCTGTGATGGTTGTGAAGCACTTTGACCTGCTGAGGCTGTTATAAATAAAATTGCTCTTCAAAAAATATTAATCATCAGAACAGAAATGATCAAACTCATTTTAATTTATGCAATAATGACAAGTTTACTAATATACGTTGACTGTTTTTGGATTAACTGATTAATAAAAGGATAGAAAAAGGTGCTTAATAGGTGATTTTGTTTTATACTGAACCTTAACCTTGTTACGCTTGAGGAGTTTTTGGTAGAATTAGTAATCTACTCATCATGATTAATTGTTCCAGCGCCGCTTCCTAAGCTAAAATAACGAGCGCGGAGGATGTGGCGTGAAGCGCTTCTTACACAGCAGCCTGTAGAGGTCTCTGTCCTTCCCCGGCATGGTGATGACGACGGCGTCCAGACGTTTCTCCGTCCACCTCTGCAGGAAGCTCAGTCGGCCGCGGTCCACTTCCTCCGGAGGCGCAAACTGATCGGCACAATTCCCCACCTCACTGGTGCTGGAGAGGAAGAGCAGCGTCAGAGAGAAACTACTGGATTCCCAAACAAAGACTCCAAGATGCTCAACATGATCATAATGAAGATGAATCATGATGTTTGATGATTTGAAGGAAAAACAAGTTTTAAAATCTCACTCTTGGGACGTTTAAGTAAGAATGAGCGTTTTTGCAAATGCATGCAATAACACATAGATTGTACTTAGTATCTTTGAACTTTATTATCTATTTGCAGAAAATGGGAAATTACCAAGATAAAGAAAATGCAGAGAAAATTTAAGAGCTCAAATAATGCAAAGAAAACAACTTCATATTAATTTAGTAACAATAAAATTCACTGAACTCTCGTTGTCAGGTGATTTTTGTGAGTCAGTCTAGAACAGGTGAGTCAAACTCTTTTTCATTCTGGGCCAAAACAAGATCATCGATGACTGCATCACTGACACAATCATCAATGACTGCATCACTAATACAATCATCAATGACTGCATCACTGATATAATCACTAATTGCATCAACTTAAAATACCTAACTGTATTTTAAATCAAAATACAGTTATTTTAACTTAACTGTTAAAAGGCAGTTTCTTAACTGTCTATTTTAACAGTTCAGAAACTTAATAAATATCTGTGTACTTGATAAGTTCTTAAGTCGGATAGATCGTCCAGTTTTCATGATGATTTTTGTGATTACACACTAATGACTCTGTAATGCTAATTTGGAAATATTTGCAAGGAATTCTGCAATATTTGCACTTACCTCTGAATATGTGACTTTTCGCTAACTGCCACATCGACTGCAGACCATAACTTAAAATCTAGTAAGACTGAGGCAGCAGTGGAGTAAAAGTAGTAAATACTGCCACCTGCAGGGAGGAGTTGGTATCATTTAAGTCCAATGTTTTTGACCATTTTTGCAAGAGAACAAAAATTGCAATAAACTCAAACTTCACAACGAACAGGAGAAAATGCTGCTGCCTGTAGATTTTGTGTGGATTTCAGTGATCAATAAATCACAAAAAACTGGAGGGACTGATTGATGAAATTTGGCTCCTGGAGTCTAGAGGGCCATATAAAATGCTATGGTGAACCAGATTTGGCCCCCGGGCCTCGAGTTTAACACCTGTAGTCTGGACTATGATCTGTAACAGAGAGGCTGTTTCTCTGAAAGCCTCTTTTGTTTCCTAATGAGAAAGAGACAACACCAGAACCCCTCAAAGCTTTTTAAACACAGGATTTACTCAAACTATTGTTAATTTGTTCTGTTAGATATCTGCCCTCATTAAAATGCAAGAAAAAGCAGAAGTTGAATTACTTACAGCTGAGAAATCCTGCTGTACTCCTGAAAAGTGGAGAAGAAGAAGATATTTGTGTTTTACTCTGGGAGAAAGTGGCCGTATATCTAACAGAGAGCGCTCCAGCTGACCATTATGAACGCCTGGTCCTGAACGCGCGTGTCGGCCCTGGCGTCGGCCAGACTCTCCAGGGTGTGGAGGCCATTTTGGATGGACTGCAGCGAGCTCTGAAGCAGGCAGAGCTTCTTCTCCAGACCGCCCAGGACCCGGTCCTCCTCCTTCTTCACGCAGCGGAGAGCCGACTGCTCCTCCTGATCCAGCGCCTCTCTGATGGCGCCGTACTGCTGCTTCACTCCGTCCAGCGCTTCGGTTAGAACCTCCTGGAGACGAAAGGAGAGCAGCGCCATGATGTTACTGTCAGATATAATCATCAGACCGAAGTTAAAGAATGACTGGAAATAATTATCTGCGGTTATTTCACACGGATCGTACAATTAAAGCACTTTTCAACCATTTTCAGGGTACGTTTTTAAACTTTTTCACTCTTATATGACATCATTTATTACTATTACGCATTTTGCAGAAACAACAAAACTAAAATATAGCAAGATTTTATGGTTTGAAATGTCTCATGTCTGAGAACAAAACACTAATTTTACAAAAATAAATAAATAAATTTGCCCAAATTGAATAATCTTGTTTAATGTGGAAAATATAAACCAACCTTTATTTTAATTACACAGATCAAGAAGTCATTACGCCATTAGGAATAACAAATATTTACTACATTGAGACAAACAAAACTTGCTCAAATTAAATGCTTAAACACAATATATAAGGAAAGAAACAAATATATATCAGATATTTTAAGTTTTCTGTAATTTAGCAAATGGAAATAATTTTTGTAATTCCAACTGATCTTAAGCAAAAATAAATTTAGTCGATTTTACTACAAACAGTCAGAAGAAAATATCTTTGTCTTTTTATTAGGTGTATGAAAATATCTGGTTTCAACTGTAAATAAAGCTTTCCAAATGTTTAGCTTTTAATCACATGTTAGATTGCACTTTATTAATAAACTGTGCATTTTGAATACCAAGCATCTGAAATTCAGGGGTTTTCAAGGATTGGTCTCATGAAGAGCAGCAGATAAATCAAAGTCTACTAATCTATTAAACTATTAAATAGGTTCATAAATTTCAGCCGGACAAAGCAAACAGACGACAGTTTGGTTTAAACTGCTGAAAGAATATTAAGATCTTTGTGCCAATGATAAGTTAGTAAAGTTTCCTCTTACTCTGAAAGTCTCTTTCTTCTCTGTGAGTTCAGTCACTCTGCTCTTCACTTGCTGTTCAGCCTCCTGCAGCTGTTTGATTTCGTCTTTCAGGTTTGCCTGGAAAAATCACAACAAACATAAAAACACCAACCAAGATTTTATGACACTATTCTTCTCTAAACCTGTACAGGGTTTCCCTCAGTGTATTATAAGCCTGGAGGCCACCAGGCTTTATTTGTGCCCCCACCAGGCTTAGCATGGCTTATTTATTTAAGTCTTTTTAAAATGTTTGCATTTTTTATCTTCAATCTTTCAATAACACATAATTATCAAGTGATATTTTCACATTACCTGTCAACGTTAAACATTTTAAAACTCAAAAACACGACGGGTCCAAGCACCAACCGCTGGGTTCAGCATGTTTTCTGGGGGAACCCTGGACCACCTTGTTCTGGAGAACATCGATAAAAGATGCAGTTCACTCACCCTGAGCTCCATCTCCGCCTCCCTGATGCTGATGCAGGCATGGTCGCGGTGCGAGCCGATCACGGTGCACACGGTGCACACGCACGCCGCGCACTGCCTGCAGTAGATCCGGTTGATCTCCTGGTGCTCCTGGCACCTCCAGAGGGAAATGTCCTCCTTGGGGGAAACGAGGGTGTGGTTCTGGAAGACGGGCGACTCCAGGTGAGGACGGAGGTGCTCCTTACACATGGACGCCCCACACACCAGGCAGGTCTTCACAGCCGGCTGGTGCCCCATTTTAGGGCAGTAATGACACGGCACCGGAAAGCTGTTTGACCTCTCTGGTCTGAGGAAGAGGCCCAAACGGTTGGAGGAGGCAGAAGTGGACATCGGAGGCGTCTTGCTGACTGGAGCCGATTTGTTCCCTGGACTTAAACTCTCAGGACAGGCTTCAGCGCTTCCAGGTGAGGCGGGTTTCTTTGGCGAAGTGGGAATTCCTGTTGCAGTAAGAGGAGCGTCGCAGAGATCTACTTCACTGGAGCTGTCAGAATCATCTACTGGCTTTTGAGACAAATCACTTTCATCTGACTTCCTGTCAGCGTTCTCGGTGAGGGAATTGCCGTCACCACTCGCAGACGGCGTAGGTTCTGGGTTGATTGGTGTCGTGGACGTCTCTGCATCAACTGGATCTTCAGGTTTGTCTGAGAAGGAGACGGTGGGAGCCTCAGTGGTTCTGGGCCGGTCATTGGGAGACTCCACAGCGGTTCGCTTTGCCACATGTTCCTCTGAAACGGGCGTGGTGGCCTTTCTCTTCCCGAGGAGCCGGCTGGTCAGCGTGGGTCTTCTCAAGTCGGAGGCAGACGTACTTTGTTCGCTGTGACTGGATGATGACGCTATACCAAACACAACGCAGGCAGGTCAACAATGATGAGAAGGAGACTGAATTAACACAAGGCTAGGCCAAAATTCAGCAGAGTTCCAGTGATTTGTCAAGCAAGAATAAAATACAGAAAACATTAATGTGATTATGTACAAAAAAAGTTATGTTGACTGGTGAACATGCAAAGTTTATAGACAATTCTGCGAATGATGAGTGAATTTCCACTAGTAGTTATGATAGCAACATCGTGGAGGGACAGATGAATTAAAATGATTCACGTTTTATCACGCAACAGCCTCCTGATCAAAGTCCTGACTTTGAGTAGGCCATTCCCAAATCCTTTGAACCACTCAGAGGTGGACTTCTAGTGAGCTTTGTATTATTTTTCTGATGCATAATCTATGTACGCTTGAGTTCAAGGCCACAAACTGATGTCGAAATTCTTCTGGTACCTGTGACTATTTACCAAGCAAAAACAAATCAATACAGGATTTTCATTCGAACTGAATCATTGAAGTCACAAGTTGAATTTCTCTTCCAGTTTCAGAGTCGATCATGCTGTTGCAATCAAACATCAATCTGTGTTAAAGATTTCAGATTTAACCAGCATTCCAAAACATTTGAAAAACGATGTTAAGGATTTTACCATTTTCAGTCATTTCACTTCCCCTAACATGGTTAGTTTTTGTTTAATATTCAAATTGACATCACACAATTTTATGGTTTTCTTTCTTCAAAATTAAAAAATATTTTAGCAATCCCAAAGGAAAATATTAATTAGCTACAAACGAATGTTTCACACTAAACAGATAAATCTCAGCGCTGTTACTTTAAAGAAATGATTTGATCAGTGATTGATCAGTAATTATAAAGCACCTTTTCACATAGAAATGCTTCTCTAAACTGATCTGTTTGTTTCTCCTGGTCAGGATCTCCAGTCAACACCATCAGAACCGCATTTAGCTTTTTAATGTTAAGCTGCAGAGGAATGCGTTACAAGCTGGTAATAATAGGAACCGTATGGCAACAGCAGTTAATAGCATTCTATAACCGGAAGTCATCTAACGTTAGCTAGGTTAGCTTCTTCTAGGTACCGGTAAACCGTAACAGAGTGTGAATATTAGGTTAATTATGTGTGTATTGTCCAGCTACAAGTCAAAGGTGTGTCCTGTTTACCTGCAGCACTACGTGGAGGCGGCTGTCGTCTAGGTGTGGGCGACCGTATGAAGCTCTTATCAAACGGAAGGCTCTGGTAAACAACTTTACACCTGGACTCAGGGCAGTGGTACGGTCCGGTCGGGCTAACGCTCCACAGGTCTCCGAGACATCTTTGGCAGAATTGGTGGTTGCATTTCAGGGCGACGGGATTTTGGGTCATAACATCACAGAGAAGGCACCTCGCTGGTGTTTGGAGAGACGCCCCCATTTTGGTTTGGCTAGTTTCTGTTTCCGCGACGGCAGGAACATGGAGGCGGAACCAAATTTTAAATCCCGCTCTCCCTGGAAACGAGTCTTAAAGGTGCAGTACACATTAGAGCAAAAGACATCTGAAACAATACAACAACAACAACAACAACAACAACAATAATAATAATAATAATAATAATAATAATAATAATAATAATAACAAAATGCGTTACTTTAAGTTTTCATGTCAACAGACATTTCTTTGGCGGCATCTGGTGGTCAAACACATGAAGAGCAGGTTGAATTTGCTTTTTTATTATGACTGACAGAGTTTGGCTGTTGGTAGCGCTGTTGCCTTTCAGCAAGAAAGTCCTGGGTTCTATTCCTGGCCCGGGGTCTTTCTGCACGGAGTTTGCATGTTCTCTCTCCGGGTGCTCCGGCTTCCTCCCACAGTCCAAAAACAAGACTGTCAGGTTAATTGGTCTCTCTAAATTCTCGCTGGGTGTGTGTGTGCATGTCTGTCTCTGTGTTGCCCTTTGACAGGCTGGTGTACCTCGCCTCTCGCCCGTAATGTTGCTGGAGATAGGCACCACGACCTCCCGACCCCATTAGGGATAAGAGTGAACAGAAAATGGATGGATGGTGTTTGCCATCTTTTATATATTGTGGTACTTTGAACATGTGTTTGTGGTGGAGAAAAAAAAAGTTTAATGAATAATCTCGATAAATTAACTTTCCTTGTTTGAACACATTCTGTGGTGTCCTCTGCTGGTGACTTTTCACATTTAAACACAACTATAAAAGACTAAAAGCTTCAATATATAAGATAATCTTATAATACTTTGGATTTATGCTTGTATGTGTACATATGTGAAAAGGTATATTGTATATTGTAACTTGTGTGTATGATGTATTTTTCATGTATGTATATTGCCTGGGAAAAAATGGCTTACAACTAGGTAAAATAGCAAAACACATATAAAGCAATTAAGGTTTTTCTTTGAGACAGTTTCTGCATAATAACTTATACATCAAGTTATGAGAAGAATACAGTATATAGGGTAAAATATACATAGATTGCCTTATTTCTTCCCTTTTCTGAGGATAATTTAGATAAACTCTAATACTGATTTTAGAGATGGATGCACTGTTGGAGATTGTGAGTAACACATGCATTTTAGTAAATTAGAATAATCTACTTTTAGTGCATTTGTCTTTGTTCCAAGAAATGAAAAATTCTCAGTTTTACCATTGAGGATAGTTTCTCTGAGGCAGGATGCAAAAGTTACTTTGATATTTTGGTGAGAAATCACTTTATTGTTTGTTTTCTGTTGTCTTTGTCTTCTTCTCCTCCAAGTAGACATTGTATAATAAACCAGGGCATTTTCACCCCGTTAGCAATAGAATGGAAACTGTATGTTTTGGAGTAGAAGGCAATTGTTTAGCGAAGAAAAACAATGTGGAGCTGTCAGTTTAAATAACTCTAGTCATTAAAAAGGTGCCATTTCCAAAACTTTTCTCAAAACTTTACTCAAAATCTGCAACCTGAAAAATAAACTATCGCTGTCAGAAATAAAGTTTATACTCAGTGAAAGTCCCCATTAAGGTGAGAACTCACAATAAAGTTTATTAAAAAATGTATTTTAAAAAAGGCAATAACAAAAGCTATGATCAGAAAATGTAGAGGTATTGGCAGCCATGCTGTTGTTTCCCTTTAAAACGTTTTGTAGGAATAAAGACTAATTGCGGTTCGCTTGTCATTATGGTGGCTTAAACACGGGACATGTGACATCCAAAATAAGATTATATTTCCTCATGAATGAGACGTTAATCTTTCATAATCTCTCAGACTTCAAGCCTAATTGTGTTGGCCTGACGCTTAGGGTCAAACTGGTGACTTGTTTTGAAGTTGCTACAGCTAACAGCAGCTTCTGCCCCACGGTTACCGACGGCAACAGGAAAAGGGGGCTACTGGTTGCTATGGTGACCGCCAACTGTCAAGAGCAGCACAACAGAATTTATATACCATTAAATGTCAGGAGAAATAACTTTTTGACTGAACAAGATTAATTTGAAGAATAAATAAATCAATTTCGACAAACTTTATGTGTCTATAATACCGCTAAAATTTTCAATGGATGACAAATAGTGAACTAAAGAAAAAAGCTGCAGCTTATGTTAGAATCTGGGATATATTACAGAAATGAATAGTCTATTTTTGTACTTTTAACTTAATTACCTCTTGCCAGTTCCTCTAAACTAAAGAGATAAAGTGTCACCTTTACTTCGTCACTCTGGTTCTTTGTCTTTGCTGCACATCATTGATATCCAAAAGAGGAAATCATTACGAATGGAGAAAAAAAATATTCAAATTTTCTTTTTGTATAAACTATAATTCTTTTAAACTACTACTTTGTGCTTCTTCTGTTTTTCCCATTAAATTTTGTGCATCAAATTGTTCCTAAAATGCAAACCTGGCATCAGTTCTTATGCAATTCTTACTCTGAATGAACAAGTTTTCATAGGTCTATGAATATTTAAAAAAAACTGCAAAAAAAAGTCTGCCTATATGTGATTACATTTATTGGGAAGTTTCAAGCTCAGAATAATATTAAAGTAGCTTCCTTTATGAGTGATAAGAATATATAAATGTGTGTATTAATGGAGGATCTGCTCCTTTCCTGCTTATTCTCTGTCCTCTCTGGCTGCCGTTGCCTGGACTGAGAACGATGTCGTCCTCCAGATGGCAGAAGATTAAAAAGCACGTGGGAGGGATTTCTTACCATGCTGATGGCTTTCTTTCTGCTCATTGTCTCATAGCTCCAATTTTAGTTGATTTTATTTTTAGAGATTAAAGTCTGCTGATCGCTCTTCACTTTTCTCCATGGCTGTGTTGATTGTGACAGTCAAGAAACAAACTAAGTTTGTTTTTATTTTCTTAAAAAATATATGCACATTTATGATAAAGAGTTTCTATTCAATAGCATTGATACTGGTTGTTAAACTTGGAGGAACCTTTTTGCCAAAACTCCTCAGAGTTTTCACTCATAGCAAATATTCACACTTTGATTCACACCACACCTACATGGAGTGAGTTTGAAAAAAGCGTCAAATCTTAGGCTCCGCCCACACGTAACCAGGTAGTTATTGGATCTGGTTACACAATATCTCTGCCACATTGTGTAAAAAACGAATAAACCTGCATAAGAACGCAGGTGATCATTAAGTGCAAAGCTAAAACCTGCGTCAACCAATCAGAATCCTCCTAAACAATCACAACTTCCTGTCGGGAATTAAATATGGCACCAGGAGGTCAAGTTATGTAGGTTGAACTACTTTTAAGTATGAAGGTAATGAAACACAATAAATTATGTAAAATAAAATATGCACACAGAAACACAAATATGTTTTCTACGTTTTTTAGACTTGGGTAAAGGCTGTGTTTTTCATATATATCCAGCTCTGGAAAAAATTAGGAGATCACTGCAAAATGACCACTTTCTCTGATTTTATTTTATTTTATTATAGTTGTGTGTTTGAATAAAACGAACATTGTTCTTTTATTCTCTGAACCGCTGACAACATGTCTCTGAAATGTCAAGCAAAAATGTTGTATTTATTATCAGGAAATGAGAAATGGTCAAAAAAAAAAAAAAGATGCAGATCTTTCAGACCTCAAACGATGCAGGAAAAATAAGTTCATTTTCATTTAGAAACAACAATACTAATGTTTTAACCAATATTTGGTGGAATAACCAGGAGGCTAGGAGCAGTGCCTTTTCATAATTAATAAACTAACCCTCCTTTCTGTTAAGACAGGCACAAAACACAGCAGAGGCTTACAGTGAAAACCTTTATTAAGTGTTCATAGTCTTAAATGAATCTCTTTAGTTGCTCTAACTTACTGATTTATCAATATCTACAGAATATTTATTTACACAATAACATTATGCATGAGCCAAACGTCCGTCTTGACTCGAGTTCAGATGTCAGCCACGCCTGTCGCTCCATCGCATTACCCTGTACGTCCCAACGAAACAAACAGAGCAAGGTCATTAAAGAAAGACCCACCGAGAGACAAAGACAGATATAAGATACACAAGAGGACGGCTAACTGCGTGTGAGGTTGGCAAACTATTACACTCATAACACACTTACAGCGATGCTGCGCGTACGTGCATGCTCTCGTCAAACACACACACACACACACGGTTAAACTCATGTAGCAGCTAGAAGTCCTGCAGCTGGCAGTTCAGATAGCCGCCTTCACAGTGTCGATACACGAACAACAAAATATTAACGCCCCTCTCAGACTTGAGCACTGTGCAAAGTTGGGTAGTAGATAGGATGTAGAACAGGTTCAGTTAAAATCCTTATAGATCACTTTTAAATATTCTCTGTACACACTTTGTAATTCTAGTTGCCTCTGTCGTATGATAATATCACTACAAAACAGTTTTAAATATCTTTTTCAGGGAAATAAAGTAGCATATGAGAGAGAGAGAGACAGAGAGAGAGAGTAAAGTAAAACCTTAACTTTGTTTAACCTAAACACTACAGATTAATCCGATATAATTGTTTTTTTTCTTCTTCTTCTTTTCACAAATAAAACATAATACTCATTCTGACGGTGACACACACATTTTGGTGTTAACATAGGTTAATACTTGTAATTACATTTGTGTACAGACTGGTGTGAGAGTTGGAACATGTGTAGTTATGCAGAAAGAGCTTCAATGTCTCAGGTAGTTGGATAAAGGATTTTCCACACGAATGCTGTTCTTCTCCACAGAATAACAGTCTGTGCCCTTGCCATGGTCTGTGCATTGGTGTGCAAGGGTTAGGTCCTTAGATGACAAACGGTGCTCTGGGCTCCGTCTAAGTGCTGGAAACAATGAAGGGGAGCGGTGAGGATGGACGGCAAAGGTAGGTTACAGTGGTGAGAAGGAAGGCTGTCTGGTTCCATCGTTTTCCAATTCACCGTCGCCTCTGTCTGCTTTCCTGAAAAAGGTTGTTGAACGACTGGTACTGAAGAGGATCGGACAGTCGGAACGAAGCAAACCTGCAAGAAAAAAGAGAAAGATTTTGACTGAGCAGCAGACAATAGCTCTGACCAAATAGTTACAAAAATTAGACTGTAAGTTTAACGTTTTATTTATAGCTCAGAATTTGGTGCCACATATGAATGAGAAATAAGTGGATGTTGTTGTAAATGTTGCTTTTGTTGAACTAAAAATTTATTTTAGATCCTCAAGATGATTTATATGGATGCAAATAATTTAATTATGTTCTCCTTGAACTTACCTAAACATCAATTAGGCATTTCCTCCTTCTGTGAAAAAGCAGAAATAAAGAGAAAATTAGAGCAACACAAGTAATATACTGTCTCCCATTTAAAAGGACTATTTGTTTAGCGTAATATATCTTATGGTTTAGCTCTATTGTCAGATTCATGTTTTATTGCTTCTTTAATTAGAGTCTAATATCTTGTGGTTTCTATTTTCTATTCCACTTGAGATTTAATCTTAAAGCAAATCTTAATGCATGAATTTAAATATTCTTGCTTCCTCTGGGTACACACTGTAAAACATTTAGTTGTGTTTACTATCTTTTACTCTTCAAGTCTAATAAATTTATCCAGTTTTAGATTTTGAACCTAAATGTGAGTTTGTGAAAGATAAACTTACAGCAGTAAGTTGTGTTAACTTTTATTAATTCAGTCAAACCTCCAAGAGTTTAATAAAGTTTTTAGGTTAGCACTTAAAAAACTGAAAGAGGAGAAAGACAGGAGTGGGAACTATTTCCCAGAATGCTTAGCGGCATGTTTTTGTCTCCTGAGATGGAAGTGCGTCACATTGATCTGACTCTTGTGTTTCATTAATGCAAATGTTCATTTTAATGCAATTCTCAGTTAGCAAAGCTTGAGTATAATGTCCTGATCACACTGAATGTTTCTGAGCTCAATTCATTGGGATGTTTAATAAAATTCATCATCAGATCAGAAATTTTGTTTCTGCAGTTTGAAACAAGAGTTTAAATTATTATAAAATAAAATAAGTATTTATTTTAACTTGATATTCTGAGTAAAATAATAGAGAAATGTGCTTATTTATCTATTTTTGTTCTTGCATATTGTGAAATAATTATTTGGTTTAAATTGCAGCATTAAATTAAACCAATTTTAACTAAACTGACAATTTAAGATTAATGAAGTTAAAAACAATGTTTTGACAACTTACTGCTGTTAGTTTATCTTTCACAAACTCAACATTGTAACATAGCAGACACAACTAAGTGCATCTAAAATGTTTTACAGTGTTGTAGTAAATGTGGCAAACTGGCTGAGACGCTTTATGTTTCCAGTCACTCTAATAAAATGAGGCGCTGAATGCAGAACTGCAGTAATATCTGAAAGAGCGACCACTGAAACAAGCTCATTATGCTAAATAATCCAACCTTTGTTACCCTCATGATTCCAGTTCCAGTCCGGTGATTTGTTTTAAATGCAGGCGGTAAATTTAGCTGTAAATCTGCTTGCAGAGTTTAATCTGAACTGGTTCAAGATCAGTTCTCCTTCTTAGATTTTGTCTTCAACAACAGAAACCAAACTTTTTCCTAACACTAGATTTGATATTCCTAAAAGATATAAAGCATCAAATTTCATCAGATACATATTCGTACCCTTGCTCTCAGCCAGCAGCTCCTCCGTCATGAGTCCGTCCTGCCGGTTCCCCAGGACGAAGGCCAGGAAGGAGAGGATGAGCGCGTCCAGGATGCCCATGATTGCCAAGATGTAAGCCCAGCGCACTGAACAAGCTCCCAGACTGTACTTGTCTGTCTGCTCTCCGCACATCCGCCGCACTTCATCGCTGTCCCAGCCATCAGGATAGATCATACAGCCCAGCACCAGACAGACACCTAACAGAGAGAAGACAGCAAATACAGAAGTTAGTGCTGCAGTGTGAAACCTTAATAAAAAATATCTGAAACCAGCAGCGCCTGCAGCTGTGCAGCTCTACGCACTGTGTACTTTCACAGTTTTCTTCAAGAAAAAGAGAAGTTACTAGATTTTTTATTGTCTAACCCTCTTTATTATTAACAAAATTTTGTAAATTCTGTGGAGGTGTTCACGTGTCCATCCTAAACGTAAATGTTATTGGTCAGTTCACTTTTGTTTATTTTGCGGCTTGTTGCTAAAACGAATAAGCCGAGTTTGAATCCTCCCGTAGTTCTAAGAGGAGTTGAATGATCCCTGCTTGAACTGTTTTCCATGTGCAGTTCTGTGTCGCCGCTTTATGAGCTTCTTTTGTGTGGTTTCACAAACCGAGGAGCTGACGGATCACCCAGTTGGCCGACCGTGACATCTGCTGCACTCTTCCTGAGCATGCGCTAAGACTGCGGGTTAATCATTTAAATCTAGTTGAAACTTTGCCAGAAAGAGCAGAAATTAAGCAAGCATTGTTGCTTCACCTTCTGCTCTGGACGTCTGATACACCACCTGAACCTGGGAACCTCCATCCTCCACCTACCGTGGGTCACACAGGTAGGCTTTGCTTTCCTGTCTTTATTAATTATCTTTATTAATTAGTGTAACAAAAAACAGCTGATTAGAATAGCTGTTTTTGTGGACATGCACATGATGTGTGTAACATCTTGGGGTTGTGCAGTGATAATATTGTGCTACTCTCCAATAATATCCTGCAGGCGCCTCTGGTTGAAACTGCCACTACATTGTGACAGTCTGATACTAGATAGATAATTTGTGAAAAGAAAATTAAGCTCTTCTGTGTCTCCCAACGCTCACTAGAAACAACCAATCAGAGCCAGAAGGAGGGGCTTAGTGGTGCCAATCACAATCTTGTGGCTGTGCTCATTCCAACCCTCTTTCTCTCTGCTAAGCTGCAGCTTCTTCCTGATGTGGTTAATGCTAATCCAGCTAGCACGGATACCAATGACGACGGATAAACCGTTTTCCTGGAACAGTAAATTGTTTCTCCGCCAATAACATTTGTAATGCAGTGAGTAGTTCAAGTTCAAGTTTGTTTTAAAGCACATTTCAGCAACAAGGCAGTTCAAAGAGCGTTACATCATAAAGTCACAAAAATACAAAATCATGAAACACATAGTCAACAACATTTTGTCTGGTGACATTATTACACATCAGAATATTTATTACTGTGATATTTATTATATTTCAAAAGCAACTCCAGCTGGGTTTTGAGTCTGGATTTAAAGGAAGTCAGTGTTTCAACTGTTTGGCAGTTTTCAGGAAGTTTGTTCCAGATTTATAGGTTGATTGACAGCACTAAGTCCCTCCTCCTGCCTCTGATTATTTTGAGGTTTTTTTTTGTCAGCAGTGGGACATTTTCTTCAGAGAGACAGGTCTTTTCACAGATCAAAAAAACTAACTTTTTTTTACGCACTGCATCTTTAAATTGCAGTGTAATAATTGATTTTAAGGCTAATATCCAGAGAGGAAGGAGTAACTGAAATGGTCTTCTGGTGTAATCTCGTTGCAGCCTCTCCTGTGCTTGCATGGTGTTGCATTTATCCTGCTGATTTTCATCCCGGGTCTTTGCCAGCGGGCAGAAAAGCAGACAGCCAACACCAAAATAGAGCTGAGGAGAGTCATGGAGCGAGTAACTGTGTCTCAAATCCATGAAAGCGTGGATTTTGTTGCATTGGGTCGGGCTCGTAACCTGGACCATCTCTCTTGAAATCATACAGCTTTTAGTTTTCTCTGAAGTGTGACGACTCTCAAATGTTCATTTAAAATGAGTTTCCTTTCTGTGGTGAAGCTGCAGCACCAGAAATTCAAGAGCCTGCACTGGTCTCTTTTAGTTTTGGCCCCAGGGGTAAAATTCCTGTCATCTTTAATTTGAATGCAGATCTCCTTTGCTGCATCCCAGCAAAGGAGCTGAGTGTACATTTATCCTGAGCGCAGTCTACATAAATAACAAAATAATCTATTTTTTATCTCCCTAAACACTTTTTAGCATTGCATCTCTTGATGATGTGAGTTTCTGTTCCAAGATTATTGTAGTTTGCCACCTGCCATGCAAACTTAAAAGGGAATATTCATATATTTCTCACAAATCCTTCGCAGCACAGAGACACTGCAGTTTGTAAGTTATTCTGCAGCCCCAATATTTCTGACCTACATCAATTATTAAGAAATATATCCGTGTGAGAAAGGGAGTAGTGCAGGAATTAGAGAGCCATATCTTTGCTTCAGATTGTGCAGCATACCTCAGAAACAGTGGGAATCAATCGTCTGTTGTAGACTTTACTTCCTTATCCCTCTGGTTTTTGTTGTCATTACTAATTCATATTGACACGGAAACCCAGAGCAAAACCTACTCAACCAGCAAACAGCTGACTTGTCTCATTTTCTGCCATGTTGAACAAAACTCAAACGTCACAGAGGATGAACTTTCAGGAACCAGTAAACTTTACTGACAACCTTTTATCTTTTAGCAGATAGCACAGCCTGTGGCGAATGCTAGGCTAGTTAGCATGGCCACTGATGATAAACGGTTTTCCACTGATGGGACGATAAGTTGTTTTTCCGCCATTAGCACACAGAGCAGAGAGTACACTAGATTGATTGACAGCGCTAAGACCTTCCTCCTGGCTCTTATTGGTTGTTTCTGGTCAAGCGCGGTGCAAAAGAAACCTTCTGTAAGAAGAGGGCTGAGAACAATTTTTAGCATTTCTGTGGGTGGAAGACCTTTAAAATAAGTAAGTAAAGCGTTTTACACAAACTGTACAATAGAAAACCATACAAAACAGAAAAACAACATAAGAAACACAATAAAATTAAGAGATAAAAGACCGGGAACATAAAAATGTTTATAGTTGCTTTTTAAAAACCTAAACAGAGTCAGAAAAACTTCAATTTCAACATCAAAATTAATTATTTTCTCAGATTCTAGTTAAGCATTGTCTAGTTGGCTAAAGAGCGCGCACTGTAAAACATTTACAGGTGGTTTAAATTGAAAATGAAAGTCCATCTGCTGCCTTGAAAATGCAATTTAAGTCAACAAGAAAATTGCTTTGTTTTTAACTTAGAAATGAAAGTTCTTGAGGTTGATTTAACAACAAGACACAAGTTGTCCAAACATTGTTTTTTAGATAGTAGACACAACTAAATGCGGCTAAAGTGTTTTACAGTGCAATAATCATTTATTGGAAGGTAGATAGAGACCTCTGCAGTTGTTTATGCTCATGTTTTGTTGTTGTTTTATTATTTATTCTAAGCATTACCCCAAATTCTATTTAGCAGTCTAGGAATAAAGACCCCAGAAACAGATTTTGTGTCTGTTTTGACTTTAATTTCACCATCTCACACCTGATATTTTTACAAACCCCTTCCCTCTTACGCAACAAACATTGGTGTCAAACTCTGGGTTGCTGCAGCCACATTAGTGCTGCTCTACAAGTTCAGCTTTTATGAATGAATGGAGTTCACTTGGCTTGTAGCAGGCAGCAGCACCAGATTACACAACAAGCCCATTTCCCACAAGGGAGACTTAAACAGGCAGTGATACGGCCTCACAAGCACCTGAGTCACTGATCTCCACCAGAGCGTAAGATGTTGTAGGATCACTGTCTGTCAAACGCGCTTCTGCAGTCGGCCTCAAGATTCGAGTTCAAAGCGAACGTCACTGAGGCCGACGGCTGCGTTTAAATCCAACAGAGGACTGCTGTTTCTGAAGCAGGCACTATTCTTTCTTCTTCTGGTTGCACACACTGAATTGCATTGACTGGGAAATGTCAGAGAGCTGTTGAACTGCGGTTTACATAACAATCTATCAATTTTGTTGTGCATTTGGTTTCATTGCTTTGGGATTGAGGAAGAGAGTGAGGAAGTGAAAAAGATGAGAGGAAAGTCTGCTTCTATGCTCTCTATGAATCCTCATGCATTCTTTTTCTAGATCCTTCTGTGCGCCAAGTCCCACATGGACTTGGCTTCATCCGATACCATCATGAATATTACATGGAGGCTCAGGTGGAGAGAGTAGAGCTGCAGAGCTGTGAAGCAAGTCCGAGATTTTTGAAAAAGAAAGAATAAGGGAGCAGACGAAAGATCATTGGAACTGGAATTGTGACCCACTGCAAAACCTTTACAATTATTTTTGTCTCCTTTCTAGTGCAAACATCTTAAAAAACTAACATTATTGACTTTTCAGCAAGATATAAGAGCTTATTTTAAGTCAATATTTCCTTAATATTGATGAAAAAGTGCTTGTGTACCCAGGTTGTATTTCCCCTTTGTTATTATTACACAAAATGTCTTTTTTTTTCAGGATTCTTGCTTTACCTGACTGTTAACACCTTGGAAAACTCTGTCATTGTTATAACCATGTGACTTTAAAATCGAGAGGCCCTCCCTTTAATTCTTCTTCTGTGGTATTTTTGTTAAATTTTTTGCACCCTTTAGGCCCTCCTCTTTGTCATGTTGTCCAGCGGAAGAGATGGCTGTTTATTTTTTTAATCTAAATACATCCAGTTTATTTATAGGTTTTTATCATCACCACTGTCACATATAAATCCATTCATTAATGTGAATATTTTTAAGTGAATTAATGACTGTAAAGTAGCAGGAATTAACTTTAGTTTTGGTATGTAATTTTGTTTTGTGAAGGATTTGGAGATGGCAGTCATAACATGCAAAAGCATGTTGTGTTTCCAAGTATTCTTATCTAGTTACAGTGCAAATATCTCAGTATATTTGAAATAAGACTAAACTAACTTAGCTTTTCAGCAGGATACAGGACCTTGTTTAAAAGTTAGTAATTCCTTAATATTGCTTTAAAAAGTGCTAGTTCCTTTGGCTGATTATTTCACTTATGACACAATGAAGAGGCACTTTGCCGTTTCCTAGCAACCCCAGCCAAGCCCAGGACGTCTCCTAGCAACCAAATACTAGTTCCACTTGCAGATCATCTCACCTATAGCAAAACATTTTCCCCATGTTAAATGTGAAATAATCTGCAAGTCCTTTTTCATTAATATTATGTAATTATTGACTTTAAACAAGCTCACCTCTTTCTTAAAAGTTGATAAGTTGTAAGTTAGTTTTGCAAAGCGTATCTGCACTAGAAGCTAGACCAAAAATACTTGTCACAATATCGCTCATTTGTGTATTAAATTACAAAAATTAATCTCAAAGAGACGCACTTGCTTGATTCAAACCAAGGGTGATCAGTATGCCATGTTTGATCTCAGAGAACAGATTAATAACAGGAAGAGAACATGTTTTAGTGACACAGTGTACCAGGATTGCTCTAATCTTCAATCACAGGCAGGCCCAGTTCGCCAGATGAAGTCTTGCATAACAAAACATTTCATTAAATAAATCAGAGCTTTAGCCCACCCCTTCCCTTTGAATTTAGTATATTCACATTCCAAATTTTATCATTTTACAGCCTAAAATTTGTAGATGTATTTTATTAATGTTTTATTTACACAACAAAGAGCACCGCAAAACTGAAAAGAGAAAAAAAATGTATATATAAGGTGGTATACGCTTTATGCCCAAGAGAAACGCTTGGAAATTTCCTATAACTATTAAATCCCAAATTATGTGATAATCTGTGTGTATTTATCACATTTGTTTATGGTGAAGTTTCTCCATCTTTATTTTAAATCTGAGGCTCAGCGCTATTGGCTGAGCCCAGAGCTCCCTGCTCTGTGATTGGTTTCGAATTCAGCTCTCTGATTGGCTGAGAACACGGAGTGCAAAGGTCCGACAGAGTGCAGTCGAAAAACGCAGTAGTCGGAGCGTTTTCAATGTTACAACAACGGACTTGACTGAAAATGACGGGAAAACAAGCTACTTTTTTAAAATGAAG
Organism: Poeciliopsis gracilis; assembly: GCA_911649635.1. Taxonomy (NCBI): domain Eukaryota; kingdom Metazoa; phylum Chordata; class Actinopteri; order Cyprinodontiformes; family Poeciliidae; genus Poeciliopsis; species Poeciliopsis gracilis. Next base: position 1,392,136 of record CAJVRI010000506.1, read on the forward strand.
CATCTGCGCCTAAAGTCCAGCTTAGAACCCGCCATTTTCACAGCCGAAACCATCAATAATGGGGTTGATATCAGAATTACCCGGGTAAGTGGAAGTGGCTAGCAGTACCAGTTAGCTGAAGCTAGCTCAATTAGCAACTGCGTGTCATCGCTCAGTTAAGGTATTTCCAGTAACATTTCATTTAATGTAACAATGACAAATGCTCACCACGTACAGTATTAAATAGTAAACTGTAGATTCATCTCTTCTTAGAAACAGCAGCTGACAGAAAGCAGCTGTCAGTCAGAGCTAAGATAAGCTAGCAACTGACTGCATAATCCTGCTCTTTACCTCCACCTCTCCTGTTCTCAGGAGAGATGGGGCAGATCAGGCAGGCAGGGAGAGTGAGGAGACTGATTATGAGGTAGGATGAGCCAGAGATTGTGTTATATATGTGTGTGTTAGGTACAGTGTGTGAGGATTGGGTCTGAGCCATCGTTCAGTCCTGTGTGCAGACACCAGGAAGCTCCAAACGCCATACGGTGGAGTCTCTTATCAGACTGGCTCCCCATTTCTCCATTTCTACTTTTTTTTACAGGAGGACCTGCAGCCAGAGACGCATTTAACCTAAATGCACCACGAGGAACAGAGGAAGTCATTTAGACTTTACACACTGCAAAAACAAAATCTTACCAAGTAATTTTGGTCTAGTTTCTTGTGCAAATATCTTAGTAAACTTGGAATAAGCTTTACTTAAAAGTAACTTTTCAGCAACATATAGGAGCTTGTTTAAAGTAAATAATTCCTTAATATTGATGGAAAAGAACTGATTCTATTGGCAGATAAATGAGTTGTTATAAGTGAAATAATCTTCCACTGAAACAAGAACTTTTTCATTAATAATGAGGATTTATTTACGTAAAAGAAGCTCCTATGTCTTGCTGAAAAAGTTACTTGTAAATTAGTTTTGTCTATTTCATGTATATTAAGATAGACCAAAAATACTTGTTAAGATCTTGTGTTTTTGCAGTGAAGTCTGAATGACTTAAAACTAGTTTTATCTGCACTCATTTATAGATTATTTGTAGTTTAACATATTTGCATGTTGATGCTTGTTATGTATTTACATACAGTCTTATTGAATTACCTGCATCACTCTTATATATATACAGCTCTGGAAAAATTAAGAGACCACTTAAAATGATCAGTTTCTCTGATTTTATTATTTATAGGTATATGTTTGACTGTGAAAATTGTTGTTTTATTCTATGAACTGCTGACATGTCTCTGAAATTACAAACAAAATTTTAGTTTTTATTTGCAGAAAAGGAAAAATGGTCAAAATAATAAAAAAAGATGCAGTGCTTTCAGACTTCAGATAATGCAAAGAAAACAAGTTCATGTTCATTTAGAAACAGGAATCAATAATGCAATGGGTTTTTTTTTTTTTTTTCCAGAGCTGCATTTATTTTATAAACTTTATCTTTTATGGTTATGTTTATATTATTAATATTTAACACCTTATATGGAGCAGCTTGTCAACAAATAAGTAATTTCCCTTTGGGGATGGATAAAGTATATTCTATTCCCCCCCACACACCTGCCTTTTTTCCATTTCCTGGGAACAGTGGGATGAAGCAGTTGGGGGAAAAAATGAAATAATAAAAAAAAAGCTTGCTGGCACACCGGCAGCTTATATAAGAGATGGTAGGTAGGGCAGCTGAGGTACGCAGAGCGCTGCAGGGAAGTCTGACGGCGCACCAGCAGATGGCACAGGATGACGTGATGACTGTGGATTTGTCACAAACACAATTCCTCATTTTCCAGAAGAGGCCAATAAATCCCAGAGTCACAGATCCTCCCATCGTCTCTCACCGTCATTTGCAAATAGGCGCCCGGATCCCCGGTGACCTCCACAGCGGCAGCGGAATTGGATTTGCGTGTCTGGTTTGCCAACAAACATCCCTGTAATCTGTTTTGGTGTAACGCTGTCAATGCAGCCGCGTGTCTGATTGCGGCTTGTTACGGACGATGCTGCGTTTTGGATGGAAATAAACACTTTGTCAGCCTTTTCTTTCATCGGTCACACATCCAGAGCGAGAACGGAAATCACAGTTTAACCAAACACGTTTTTTTTTTTTTATTATTGTTGTGATTCTCTTTGTTTTCTCCTTGTATTTAAAAAACTGTGACCAACGAGATTTATTATGGAGTCTTTCTGAACAGAGCTGCATTTCACTGTGTAATAATCCACATTAGACACTGCAAAAACACAAAATCTGAACTATCTTTGGTCTTGCGTCGAGTGCAAATATGTTTACATACTTAATATTTATTTAATTTTCTTTGTGATCAATAAAGTATTTTAGAATTTGAATTTAAATAAGACAAAACATTTTAGCAAGCTATGGGAGCTTGTTCTTAGGAAATAATATTTAGTACCTCTGGAATATTATTTCACTTACAAAAATACATTTTACTTTTGTTATAATTAAGATGATCTGCAGATGGAAGTGGTACTTCTTATTTTCTTTCAACAAGCTTGCATATTTTGATGAAAAGTTCCTTTTAAGTTAGTTTTGTCAGAAACTAGACTGAAATCCTTGGTAGGTTTGTTTTTCTGCAGTGTGTCAGATGAATTTAAATATCTAAGAGATTAAAAACAAAAAATTGTTTTCAAATGAAAGGGAAGGAAACTTCCCAAACTAGTCTTGGTCCCATGCGATATTATAATCATCCCTCTTGTTAAATTATAATTTTCCAATTGTTTTCAGTTTCATTAGTGAAACTCAGACCTGATTACAAAGAATATAAATGCCTGGAATAGAACCTGTCTGACAACATGAAGTAGGCTAAAAGATCTCAACAGCAATCAAAAAACAAATTCAAAAACATGAGACATCTTAGTACTTGCTACACTAAATGTATTTTTTATTTTAGGGCTGACTTTGGATGTACTAAGTTTGTGTTTATTAAAATGTGGTTGATGCTCTGAAACATTTCAGTTTGACCAAAAATAAGTGAAATCTCTGTGGGGCGAATGTCTTTTCACAGCACTGTGTGTGTGTGTTTTAACTGAATGTCCCTCAACTCAAAGCACCATTGGGCTTTTCTCACCATGATGGACAGAATTTAAAATATTTTACAAACTCCCCGAGTGGCAACATTGAGGCTGTGATGAGGTCGTTTCAGGGTAAATCAGCAAACATCCTGCTGGTTGCTTTGAGCGTTTATCCCAGTAGGGTTTCGTATGAATATCCAAACGAGTGTTTGCCTCAGTTTCATAATCAGACTGAAAATACTGCAGGTTTAATATCAATATAATGAATATTAAGAGTCCTGCACTGTCAGAAGGTAAGGGAATCAAATAAGTGTAAAAAATGAAACAATATTCATTAAAACAGCCTTAAAATTAGGCTTGTGATTTGGGTGACTTATCAAACCTGTAGAGGTTTGTTTCATCTTTTCATCTGCATGTCTGTTTTCCAGGGAAAGCTCCAGGCGGAGGGAGACATGCAGACGCGGTGTGACAGCACAGCTGGGCGCCTGACGTGACTCACGCCGCTGAGACCCGAGGCAGAGCGCCACATCGAGGCAGAGCTCCACATCGAGGCCGAGCTCCACATCGAGGCCGAGCGCCACATCGAGGCAGAGCGCCACATCGAGGCAGAGCGCCACATCGAGGCAGAGCGCCACATCGAGGCCGAGCTCCACATCGAGGCAGAGCGCCACATCGAGGCGAGCTCCACATCGAGGCGAGCTCCACATCGAGGCCGAGCGCCACATCGAGGCCGAGCTCCACATCGAGGCAGAGCGCCACATCGAGGCTGAGCTCCACATCGAGGCAGAGCTGGGGGGAGCCATGCAGCGCTTCTCTCCTGGTGTGACTTGCCCTGTGCACAGAGTGAGTCTCTACGAGTTTCTGTCTAGATGCAGGAGGCGCAGAGGTCAGAGCGGCTGGCGGACAGGCCAAACCCTCGGCAACAATCTCTGCAAAACTTTCTAAAAGAAAAACATCTAGCCTCCAAAAGTCAAAAATTTGCTAGAAAAAAACAACATTTGAGATTAAATTCTGAAAAAGCAACAAAATTCTGGCCTCCAAAAGTTTTAAAGAGGAAAAATTCATAAATTTTTAGATCAATCTCAGAAAATTTCCAGAAAAAAAAGTGGAAAAACCCTTATAATTTTTCAATTAGTCTCAGAAGTTTTCTAGAAAAAACAAGGAGTTTCTGACGTCCCAAAGTCGAAAATCTGCTTTAAAAAACAATCAGAAAATTTGAGCTCAATCTCAGATATTTTGTAGAAAAACAAAACTAGGAAAGTTTCAGAAGTTGAAAAATGTCGGACATTCTGGAAAAATTTTCTTTTTTTTTTTCATTTGCAAATTTTCAGCTTTTACAGCTAAAAAATGTTGTGTTTTTTGTACATTTCAGTTTTTTTTCTTGCTAACTTTTGAATTTCAGAGCTCAAAAATTGTTAAATTTTTTCTAGAATATTTCTTAAATTAGTCTTAATATTTTTTAATTTTTGGCAGAAATTTACTCCCTCCTTTGTCTCCATCTACAAAGGCCATGATATCATCGTACGTTGCAGGTTTTGATGTAAACTCTGATGTGAACAGAAAGCATCTGTTAAGTAAAACACGGTCAATAATCTGAACTGGACAACTGCACACTGAAAAGCAACTTAATGTGCAGATTGAGATTAATGTAAACTTTATTTTATTTCATTTTTATTGTCTTTTTGGCATTTAAGATTACAGATTCTTTAAAACACAGTTTCTTAGTTAAAGTAGATTCCCATAAAATATCGCTAAGAACATATCACATAAAATTCTGTTTTCACCGCCAAACGAGATTTTCTTTTCTACTCCTGAAATTGATTCAACACTGAAGCTTTTCTGAGTCAAACTTCCCCTTCAGGTTTTCTGTGCTGTGAGCTTTACAGGCAAACGATGAGACAGATTACATCCATCTTTCTTAGTTAAGTCCCTCTTTACACTCAATAATTAAGACTTCTTAGAAGCTGCAGTGATGACCGGATACGCTGAGAGATGGCCTGAGACGGAGACAATAATATGCCCTAATCACTTGCAGATAAATGGGGCAATTAAGAGTGTATTATGCATGCAGTGAGAATAAATGAGGTGTGAAAATGTGTCGTGAAGTTGCACAAGCTTTTCGAGGGGGAAAGCGAACAAAGAAACATCTCCATGATGAGAGCTTTGAGAAGAGATACTCTAATAGCAAGGAGAGAATATTAGCTTGAAAATGTGTCAAATTTTAGACGTCTAGGGACTGAATACGTTTGAAGACAGCTGGACACCAATTTAAGACGGTACTAAAAATGAAATTAACGTGAAAGTGTCAAAGAGGCAGCTGAAAGTAGAGCAAGAGAAACTTTTAAAAGTGACTCTGACAGCCTCCTCTGGAAGAAGAAGAGTGTGTTTTTGAGATGAGCTGTCTCCAGTCCAAATCTATTTCTGTTGCAGCGACTGGCAAACACTTGATGGTTTGCTGGAGGGAAGTAGGAAGCTTCCAGGCATCCTTTTATATTCCACTCAACAAAAACTTCTGTGGTGTTTTGATTTTTTGCCCAACAAGCACATCATGCCTGGAACTCACCTTTTAACTCAATTCACAGGGTTTATTTCATCAAATTGTCTCTGTTCTTCTAAAAAACAAGTTGGAAGTTTTGCAAATTATGGTCCCAAAGAAATGTGTTGCTTTTTTGAGCGTTTCACCGGAGGCAGCATGAAGTGCTCTGATTCAGTACGGCTGAGCATTGTGGTCCAAAACGACTCAAAGAAAGTCTAACAATTGACAGTACTGCAATAGATTGATACTTGTAAGGTTGCTTTGTTTCTTTCACTGCAAAAACACAAAAATCTAGAACAAAAATGTGATGCATTATCAATTTTCTAGAAATTTCCTGCTTTTTTTCTTGCAAATTTTTGAGTTTTGGAGCTCAGAAACTTCCTTTTCTTCCTCTCCTGAAAAGGATTCAACATTGATGCTGGTATGACTCACATTTATCAGAAATTGTCTAGAAAAAAATAAGGACATTTCTGGGCTCACAAACTTAAAAAAAAACCTCAGAAAATTTTAAATTAATCCCATAAAATTTCAAGAAAAACAAAAAAAAACCTCGGAAATTTCTGAATTCTAGAAGTCGAAAATTTGCTTGGAAACCTCATCAATTTTGAGACCAATCTCAGAAATTTTCTAAAAAAATTAAAGAAATTTTGGGGCTCCTAAAGTTAAAAGTTTGAGGAAAAAAAACTCTAAAATATTTGAACTAACCCCAGAAAATTTCAAGAAAAAAAAACGTGAACATTTCAGAACTTCTGACGTAGAAAATTTGCTAAAATCCTCATAAATTTTGAGATTAATCTCAGAAACCTTCTAAAAAAAAACAAGGAAATTTCTGGACTCCAGAAATTTGAGAGCAAAAAACTCAGAAATGTTTAGAATAATCTGAGTCTGACTCAAACTTCAGTTTCTCCGTTCTGTGAGCTTCACAGTTAAACGTTGAGTGCAGAAGAAGACTGATTGCATCCATCTTTCTCCCTTTTCACTCAATAATTAAGACTTGGACGATACGCTGAGTGCAGTAGCGCAGGGCTGTAAATGTGCTATTAATTGATCAAATTTGTCCGTTAAGGGACAGAATCCCTGCATAGGTGCAGCTAAAGCCAACATGGCAGGTTCAGGTTAAAGCAGAGTTCAGTGTGCAGAGTTGCAGGGTGCACAGTGGGGGAGGGGTTCGCTCTAAAACCGCATCGAGGGAAGCAGGAGAGAGTCAGGGTGGAGCAGAGAGCTTATGTAACGGCTCCAGATGCAGCTGAACCTCCACAGAGGATAAAAACCGGCGAGGCGAGCGGCGATCAAAGAGACCTTTGAGTTCTCACTGATAATAGATGCTGCACCAGCGATGTTAAACCTAGTTTCAGTTTGGGCCAAATCTGAAGTCAAAAATGTTCTTAAAGGGCCGATTGTGTCAAAATATATTAATTAAACCCATTAAATTGCTAAAAAATCAATAAATAACTGTTTCAGAATTAAATATGTTTCTTAAAATAAAATAATATTAAACATCTTTTCACATGATCAGTCCATCCAGGTGTTTGTGATTTATTTTTGGTGGTTTCTCTGTAATAAAAAAATCAGATTGTTTTGTGGTGCTAATTTAGAAATGTCTGTAAGGGATTTGTACAATATTTACGCTAATCTATGATGTTAAATGTGACTTTATTAATCGTCGTATCGGTCACAGATATAACTTGATGTGAAGTAAGGCTGAGGCAGCAGCCACTCAAACTCAGTGTTTTTCACCAATTTTGAGAAAAAATATCAATAAAATCAGAAAAAATGTGGGGATCTGTTGAGTCTAGAGGGCCGCATAAGAAGCTACGGCGGGCCAGATTTGGCCCATGGGCCTCGAGTTTGACACACCGTCAGGTTAGAGACCACTGAAATCTAAACTAATATTATTATGCACACTGAAACTGTAAATATTAGTTAAATCATCATGCTTTGAGCTGGAAAACTTTTAAAAACTTTTTTTTTAGGCTTTCAGAAACAAAATGGCTTCATAATCCATAATCAGATTTAAATATGAATTCCTGTAACTGTTAGTTTATTTACACGATTGAGATACAGACACTTTTAATCCAATTCATAGTAAACATGAGACCAACATCCAGTGACTCTTTCTTACTCATTGCAGACAGTAAACATTCAGCTTCTCTGGAAAACTGCACAACAGCCGAAACACCGAGTTCCTTCAAATCAAGACTAAAATCCCTCCTGTGAGGAGCTGCTGTGGAATCATAATATGTGAAACATTCTGATGTGTAACGACGGGAAATGAACTGTTTTAATTGACTGTGTGATCTATGATTTTGTATTTTTGTTTTTATGATGCAAAGCACTTTAAACTGCCTGTTGCTGAAATGTGCTGCACAAATAACTGTGATTAAACTTGGCTAAATTAAGCAGCATCCTGTGCTTGTCGCTGAGAATAAACACAAAAGTAGAAAAATGGAAAAAATGCAAAGAAAATCTGCAGGTGTTAAATTTATAAAATTATTTAAAATGCTCTTTTTCTACAGAAATAAGACTTCTTTGCTCTCTTAAAATACCATGTTTTGTTTCCAGTTTTGCAAGAAATAAGGAGACATCTGCAAAAACACACAAAAAAGTGAAGCCTGAAAATCTCTTGCATTTAAAAAGAATAAAAGAAAATCATTTTATGGTGCTCTGGCTCTATGTTTAGGTTTTTAAAGCCACAGAAAGATTTGCAGATTCTACTTGGTTTTCTTTGGTCAAACTGTTTGTTTTTGTTTCAGTTGATTAAATAAAAATAATACTGTGTCATAACTGGAAAAACACAAAATCTTGCCAAATATTTTTCAAATATACATTTGAATTAAGACAAAAAAAACAACAACTTACAAATAACTTTTCATTAAGATAACAGATTGTTTTAAGTTAATACTTTAAAAAACTGCTTAATATATGATGAAAAAGTAGGAGCTCTTTGCAGATTATTTCTCTTGTCACGCAAATAAATGTTTTGTTTATAATTTCATTAATCTGCCAGTAGAACTAGTACATTTTTAAATCAATATTAAGTTATTATTTATTGAAAACAAGCTCATATCTTGATGAAGTTACTTGTTGGTTAGTTTTGTTTTATTTCAGGTAAGCTAAGAAATTTGCATCAGAAAAAAAGACCAAAAACAAAACATTTTGTATCTAGTATTTTTCCACAAAGTCTTCTTTTTAAATGCCTCCTTTCATGGAGGTCATATTTGTGCAGTGGATGATAAATAATAGTTGTCCTGGTGACAGAGGCTTTGAGCAGAGCTGTTGTGCAATACTTCAATTTAACAGTTTCTCTCTGTTTAAAATGTTGTAATAAAGATGGAGGAGGCATGAAGGACAAATGACGGCTCTGCAAGGATTCATAATCACAAAAAGCCTTGAATATGAACACCTGAAGAGTCGAGTTGTACCATCAAAGCAGCGTCAGACCGTGCATTTCAATAAAAAATAAGTTATATTTTAATTTCTGCACCATTGTGGTTTTTTCTTCAACGATGACGAATAAACCAACCTCTCTGTAAGTCATGTTTATTACCTGTATCATAAAAGCAAAAGACAAAATCCGAGAGAATCATTTTCCTCTTGCTCCACACAGAACCGCCGTATCTCTAAAACTGAAGCAGCTCTGCATTCAACGAGACTTTAAAGCTGTTTCAGAGAAAACCTCAACACCTTTAAATAACAAGGTGACAGAAAAGAAGATGATACGTACACTGCAAAACACTTGAAGGTGATTTAACTTGAAAATGAAACACTCCCAAATAAAATCTTATGTCATTAGAAGTCACTTCATTTCTAAAAAGCTTCTTCAGTGTGAAACTGAACTCTAGATATTTTGTGAAACCTGGTTGGAGACAAACAATAGATTACTGTAAATAATTAATTTCACAGAGGATAAAAATCGACGTAAATACCTGCCATCGTTTATAAATTTTTGCTTTTGAAAATGTGTAAAAACTGTTGACTTATCTGACCAATTCACAGTTATGTGTGTCGGTGTATCAAAAAAATATCCCCAAAATGCACTGAAGTTTGTGGATGTAACTTGACAAAATGGGAAAAAGGTCAAATGTTACTTTTGCACTGCAGTTGGTTGCAAAAATGGTAGCTACACTGAAAAATACAGATTTCATAAAAATGTACTAAGTAATAATAATTTCAGTTTTCAAGATAAACAAATGTATACAAAGTGATTAACTTAATTCAATTACTTGTGACCAATTAACACGTTTTTTTATTTGGAGCTGCTTTCTCTTTTTTCACTGTAATGATTACATGATGGAAAAATTATGCATGGATGAGGAATTAGTTTTAATTAGTAAATTAAGAAATCATGTAGGTAATGGAACAGAAATGGAGCTTTAATTGTTACTGAAACAATAAAACATGAAGTTTGTTTCATCCAGATCAGGTTGCAATCGAAGCAACCAGGCAAATGCTGCAGAAAGTGCTTCTCATGCAAAATCTTACTATAAAGGAAAACCTCATACTTTATTTATACTGGAGTAAGACTTTAAAAGCCTGTAGCGGCCACTTTAACTGGTCTGCAGATTTCAAAATAACTCCGGTTCAAAGACTGGAGAAAAGGTGAAAAAAACACTGCACAGATTTAAGAATAGAAAATATGAAATGTGAAAAGAGATGAGGTGCAAAGATGGAAGGTCTGAGAGAAAAGTCTTAGTTTGCTCAGCAGAAAAAGCATACTCTTACATCTCCATGCCCTGAATCTGCAGACGCCCAAACTTAGCTCTAAAAGACGAATGTGTCTCCATCCAGGGCGTTATGGATGCATCATAGATCGGTGCACTCAGCTCCAGCTGTCATGTAGACGGTGTGAGACTTCTGACAAGTCCTGCACGCTGGTTACTTTATTAAATATTCAGCAAAAAACTCTTCCAAGGAAAAGGAAGGAAATATGTGGCAGTTCTCTATAACTTGTTCACCGAAAGGCAGCTGAGTGCAAATCTTAGCATGTTTGACATCAGGTAAAAAACCACTGCATCAACAATAACTTGATAACTATTCAAACCCTTTTTATTTTTTTTGATTTTGTCACATTACAACAACAAGCTTTAGTGTAATTTAAGTCAGCGGTTAGCGCTGCTCATCTTCATCTTTTCACATCTCAATATTGACTCTTTTTTTCTCCTTGGCAAAATAACTAACCCCCACAGAATGATACTGCCACTACTGTGATTTACTATGAGCACGATGTGTTTAAGCGTATGCGGTGAAATGTTAGCTTGAAAGCTAACATAATATTTTTAAACACAGTAAACAAAGCCAGTGTTAGCTCTTAAGCTAACAGTAGCTTTAAAGCTAATTTAAAGCTTAACACGAATGTAAAATGATACATTAGTGACATTTTACATTACACTTTAAAGTTAAAAATAGCTTTAAGGTGTTAGCTTTAAAACTAGCTTTAGCTTTTAGCTTTGTCCTGAATTTTATTTAGACCTGTTGGAGTAAATAAAGTTTTGAGATTTTTATTTGTTAAGAAAAAAAACAAATGTTCCTTATATTCTGGTTCTATGCGACAAAATCACAACAAAATGCAGTTTGTAGTTAAAATATGGATGCATTTAAATAACAAATGCCTGGTTAAAACATCTCAACATTGGCAGAATATAAAAACGATGCATCGTCTTCCCTCATGTCTAATGCTATATAATAGAAAAAGACAAATTTACAGCCCTTTTCAAAATCATTTGGTCTTAAATAACCTGGTAGCATGCTAGCTTAAAGCTGCAGCATCAATCTAAAGACGTGCATGTGAGTCTGTGGAATGACCCGCGATGATGCTCGCAGGAGCAGAAAGAAAGATTGATGCCATGTAGCAGAGAGCAGTGCCCTGAATACTGACTGTGTCATTAATGTCCTCCAAGCCTTCCAGCAGCAGCAGCAGCAGAAAGCAAGAGGAGGCTGACCCTCCATCACTTTTTATTTCAGATCCTCTCAAAGCCACGAGATTTGACGTACACTGCGCTCTAAAAATCCTTCAAGGTGACAAACTGTGAAAGGAAACAAAAACAAATTTGTCTTTCCTTTGCGCTCTTCTTGGCAGGCTGACGTGCCGTTTATCACCATCACGCTGATGGTGTGTGGATGTTGATGGGCCACCTGTCCTCCCTACGGGCCACTCAGCCAAGGTGTGAGTCTAAACATCAGCTAAGTAATAATGTTTGACAGCGGTAATAAGCCAGGCCTCCCTGTGTCAGACTGCCCTGACCGCCGCCTCTTCTCTCAGCTTTCTCTTTCTTCTCCTTGCAGTGAAACCAGCAGTGGCCTCATTAGAGAAGCTTATTGTCTTAATTCAGCCCAACACAACAACTCAAGATGGAGCCGTTCCAAAATAGCTGCACTGTAAAACATTTGCAGCTGGTTTAAGTTGAAAATGAAAGTCCACCTGCTGCCTTTAAAATGTAAATTAAGTCAAAAAGAAAATTGTTTTGTTTTAAACTCAGAAATTAAAGTTCATGAAGTCGATTTAACAACAAGACACAAGTCGTTTAAACATTTTTTTAACTTCATTCATCTTGAATTATAAGTTTTAACTTAATGCTGCAATTTAAATTAAATGATTATTTCACAAGATGCAAGAACAAAAATAGTCAAAGGGCCACATTTCTATTATTTAACTCACAATAACAAGTTGAAATAAATATTTATTTTATTTTAGAATAATTTAAATTCTTGTTTCAAACTGCAGGAACAAAGTTTCTGATCTGATGATGAATTTTATTAAACATCCCAATGAATTGAGCTCAGAAACATTCAGTGTGAACAGGACATTATCCTCAAGCTTTGCTAACTGGGAATTGCATTAAAATGAACATTTGCATTAATAAAACACAAGAGTCAGATCAATGTGACGCACTGGAGACAAAAACATGCTGCTAAGCATTCTGGGAAATAGTTCCCACTCCTGTCTTTTTCCTCTGTTAGTTTTTTAAGTGCTAACCTGGAAACTCAGAGCTTTGCTGCTGCTGCTGCTTATGGCTGGACTCTTCAGATGAAACGATGGCTTCTGACGTCCATCCAGTCACAGCCAATGACAAAATGCTGCAGCTCAATAGTTTTTACTCAAACTTGTTGTTAAAACCACAGAAAGAACAGCTGCACTCTACACATTTTGATTGCAGGAGATCAGAAGAAAAGCTGGTCATTGTAACGGCTCAGATTGGGTTGGATGCCTGCTGTGTGTTATGTAAGCAGCTTAAAATGGGACAACGATGAAGTTTTAGTTGTATTCATAGAGCTAAATGGGTATTTAGTAGAAAGTCTGCAACATAAGCAGAAGGTTATTCTATCACAAAGTCCTTCTGTAGTAAAACTCTGAGGTCCAAACAATATTTAGCATTTATGCTGAGTATAATATACTCAAACTATGCAGAGTATAGTTACTGTAAGTGCATAAAGTACACTGAATTACACACTAATCAAGTGGTGTCCACCTGCTTTTATTAGGAGTATCAGAATAAAGTTGTTTTTGTTTTTTCTTTCCCAAAATTAAAATTCTTTGAACACAATTAATGATCTATTTTTGAAAATTGGTGTCTAAAAAGGATGGAGGAGTCAGAAAGTAACTCAAAAGCAGAGCAAGATGTCTGTAAAGCATTTCAGCACCGCAGACAGAACTCTGCGTACCTTGAATTAATTATCCATTCACTTTTCAATTGCTTTGGATATAAATCAGTGTATTTTATTTGTCATACAATTATATTTCTTAGTGTAAGCACTGATCAGAGTTATGTTAAGAATATACTGCAATATAAAGATTTATGTTTAAGATGAATTTTAAAGATTTGATAGATCAAATTTTTATGAAAATCATTTATCCAAAAAGTCATTTTCTATACCTGACTGCTTAATAAGGCGTAAAACAATCAAATACTTAAAAATAGAGACGCACTTTTCAGATAAAAACATAATGAACCATAATAAAGAGAAGATCAATAATACGCAACAAGTTCTTAGAGATGAAAAATGGTTGGATTTCTTAGTTTTGATTTATTTAATGAACAGGAAAAAAAAATCTAATAAATTCATAATCAGACTGATCAGAACTGATTACGGGAAAATCAGCCAATTCCGTTCTGTAGCCGATTGATTAACCCAACTACAGTTTAAGACAATACTTATTTCCAATTGTTGTATTTGATTGATATTGACAAGTTAATCTGATCAGTTTATAGATAAATATCAAACCAATGCGTATTTTATGACCGTATAAATAGGAGTGAACCGATTATTTATCAGCGCAAATTTACTTAATTTTGGGGAAATTAAAGGTTACATGTGAAGTCAGTTGTGTCCAATAGTATTTTCTACCTCAGCAAAGGTTTGAAACTCAGTAATATTCTGATTATCTGATTATCAAAAATTATTTTCTGCTCCACTAAGATCAGTCCACCATGTTTGCAGTTAATTGTTGCCAACTCAGCAACTTTTTTTGGCTATTTTTAGCCACATGTCAGACAAACAAAAACAAAAATTGGTCATCGGCTAAAATCGGAACCGGCTTTTTAAAGGTAGGTCAGAAAAGTCCAATTGGTGCAGCCGCAGTTTAAAGACGAGGTTTCCGGACCTACCTGATGCTGCTTGCATCCAGCCGCAGATTTTGTACACGGTGGAGGTGCTGAGGAGGAAGAAGAGGCTGAAGCAGCCGATGCAGGTGACCACCAGCATCATTGACATTCCAATGAAGAACGAGGCGGCCTTGAACGCCCGGGAGGGGATGGCGGCGAACTCGGTGAAGCTGCCCTGGCAGTCCAGGTCCTTGGAGAGTCCGTCCCCGACGCAATAGTGGAACAGGCCGAAGTAGCCAGCCTGCGGGGTGTCCACGCCATCCCCGATCCAATAGGGCTGCGAGAAGATGGTCACGTTAACGATGCCGAACAGGATCGTGAAAATGGCCCACAGGAGTCCGATGACACGCGAGTTGCGGACGTAATTGGTCTGGTAGAGTTTCGCGGCTTCTGCAGACGGTAGCATTGATGCGGCAGATCCAGGTATCATCTTATGCAGAGCCGAAATTGAAATGAAGGCTGCGGTCCGTCCGTGCGCCGGGGAGGGGATCGAACATGGATGTTGAAAGACGCTTTTCTCCCGGTTCCTCCTCTCACACAATCATAGTTAAAACAACGCGCCGGATCGGACGAGCTGTGCCTGTGCAGCTGCAACACATCTGTCAGACGGGATCAGGCTCATGACGTCGCATCCCTCCCTCCCCCCCCTACCCCAAAAAAGAAAAATCAGGCAGTGGACCAAAGTGAGGAGAGCTCGAACCCTGGATGTGACCCGACTCGCTCGCAGCTCATCGCCGCCGCATTTCGGCGCCCTTGGAAAAATCCAACGGAGAAAGACGCGTTTTCACAACAACCTCAGCTGCAGGCAACACCTAAAAAATCAACAGCCTGTTGGGAGGAAACGTCTCCAAACGGGACCGCGTTCACTAAGATCACGCATCAAATCATCCCTCCGCGAATTACGCATTCAGATCTCACGCCTCTCTCTCTCTCTCGCTCTGTCTCTCTCTCTCTCTCTCTCTCTCTCTCTCGGGTCGTGAAGCGTAAATATATTCTTCACAGCAGCATCCGCTGGGCTCCCGGTGATGCTGCGAGTCACAGAGGGAGGGGCGCGCGCACAGATGGTGAACGAGCGCGCGTGCGGTGACACACCTTCTGGAGAACGCTGCGTCAACATCCAGCGAACTGACGACACATCGGTGCCAAACGCATCAGCACATGCGCGTCTGCGTCCGTCTCAGCTGGATGACAATCTCCTTTAATGCACGAGGTTACGCAACCATTCATGAAACTCGTGCGCACAATTCCTTGCGGAAAAAATGCAAAGATTAAATCCTCAGATTTGGTTTTCCTTCCCTACTAAATGCCAGACGAATATATAAATTAATAATAACTGCTCATACTCTGAAGGTTTTTCTCATTTTCTCATATGATTGTATCACAATATTGCAACTTTGTTCTCATACTATTATGACTTTATTCTTATATTTTATCATTATTCTTGAAATATTTTGATTTTATTCTCAAAATGTTATGCATGAACTTCATGACTTTATTCTCATAATTTTAATTGTTTTCCTTAGTATGGCCCTAATACTCTGTCATCTAAATCAGATGTATTTATATTTTTTACATTATATAAAATAAAGGCATTAAAACTTGTTTTTGTCAGATGCAGAATCTTTTTCTTACAGTCACACATTGAAGCAAGTTTCTGAATCCCAAGAAGCCTCACGCTTTGCCAGGACAAAATGTCAAACTGTTTTAGATTTATGGAACCCGGTTCTGAGTGTGAAAGTAAAAAAAAAGCATTTTTTGATTAGGAACAGTTGAAGATCAGAAAACTGTAAAAATGGGAACAGAAGAAGCGGTTGACCAGAAGAACATTAATTCAAAATGTTTATGTTCTGGTGAGAAGTTTAAACACTTTCACCATCAATGTCTCAAATGAAAACACACCCGGTGTGTCTGCAGTCTGAAATGAAGTTCCATAATTGCTCAATATGTTATTTTATTTGCAATAAAACTGCACAGCTTGTGATTTGCCCTCCATGTTTGACCTATTTTAAAACGTTTGGATACCAGAGCAACAAAGATGAATCATCCTTGAAACTGATGACATCAACTGAAACTGATCAGCACGGTTTCTATGGCAACTGGTTCTGATAAAACAAAATTCCTTGATGTTAAGTTATAAATAGGAAACCCCCTGTTAAAAAGATTTAAAGAGACAGTGCCCAGCAATTTAATGGTAAGACCTACTGACATTTTAATCATTTCCCCCAACCCCATTTTGATAAAATTTTCAAATTTTGTATTTTTCTACAAGATAAACCATTTTTAAAAATTATAAACCGACCCCTGTTAATTCTTCAGTGGTTCAAAAATGCACACGCAGTACTTTATTTGGCCACTAAAGGGCAGCACAGTCTAACATTTTGAATTTATTTGTAACAGTACAAATATTTAATTTCACATTACACTGTGAAACATTTGAAGGTGGCTTAAGTTGAAAATGAAAGTCCACCTGCTGCATTAACAATGTAATTTAAGTCAAAAAGAAAATTGTTTTGGTTTTAAATCAGAAATTAAAGTTCATGAAGTCGATTGAACAACAAGAGACAAGTTGTCTAAACATTGGTTTTAACTTAATTTTAATTTTGAACTGTGAGTTTTATTTTAATGCTGCAATTTAAACTAAATAATTATTTCACAATATGCAAGAAAAAAATAGTTAAAGAGCCACATTTCTCTACTATTTAACTCACAATATCAAGTTAAAATAAATGCTTACTGCTGTAAGTTTATCTTTCACAAACTCACACTTAGGTTCAAAATCTAAAACTGGATCAATTTATTTGACTTAAAGAGTAAAATATAGTAAACACAACTAAATATGGCTCAAATGATGGGAAAAATAAAGAAAAAACTTGATGTTTATGCACGACTAACGTAAAAACTTGCATCGTTCACAAATATCTTTTAGTCATTTGAGCAGCAGAGGCTCAAATGACAACAAAATGCAATTCAGGTGGATTTATTGAAATTCTGCCGGTCGCAATTTCACCAACAAATACTTGGAGCAATTTCCGCATCCATACCAAAAAAAAAACCCAGAATACACAAACTGGATAAATGCTACTAATAAATATTTACATAGATACAAATCATCACATGCAGCAATCTAAGGCCAATCAAAGAGTGAATTTAACAGCTGCTCCTCCTCGTTGACATGGTCTTCAGCAGCGACTGTCTCCACCCTGCTGGGGAGTCACACCTGGAAAGGTGAGAGAAAAATTAAACTCATATTAAACCAACAGTAAATGTAAGATGAAGAAACTGACTTTGAAATTTGACAGTTTGTGAAAATAATATTTTTTAAAAAGGAGGGAAATCAGTGGTTAAACAGGTTAAAGCAGAAAGCAGCTGTTTTATCATTTTTAGATTACAGATTTGTTTCTTGGTGGTTTCTGAATAGTTTTGCTCATTCTATAGAAATTTGATTTTGAATGAGGGAGAAAATTTGAATCAAAATTCTGGAAATTCTTCAGATTTTAACAGCAGCTTGCATCCATTTGCATCCTGGTGTTTTACTTCCTTTTATTCTGTATTTCTTCTGTTTCTTTCATTAAACTGAATTATTTAAATGTTTGCAATGATGACGAGGAAAACATAAAGACATAAGAAGGAGCCAACAGTCTTGGTTAAAAATTACTCGGAAAATTTAGTCATTAACTTAATTTTTGAACATTAAACCCTTTTAATTTGAAGCATAATATCATATATAGGTTCTTATTTGAATAAGTGCAGCTTTCCATCAGATGATGTAAGTCACATTATGGGAAAATAATCCACTTAATTCAGTTATTTATAAGCATTTATGGGGCAAACTGAGTTTACACTGCATTATAAAGCATTTACCCTTATTATGCTGGAGCCACAGTGATGTGACTTCAGTTCTCTGATTTCTGTGCTGACACAGAAACTGGAACGGTGTCTATGTGAGTTGGACAAAAAGAATGATTGGAGGAGGATAAGAGAGATTTGCCTTGTTGAATTTGGGTCTGAAACGCATTGTTTGTGTGTGTGTGCATGTTTGGGAGAGAAAAAACGAGTGAATGCCAAAGACAGAGACAGAGAGCCTGGGTGTGTTGAGATAAGCCGGGTTGCTGGAAGGTTGTTTTTTAGACCGTGCGCCTGTGCTTGTTTGTGCAACAGCCTTTGTATTTGCACGCGGTGGTGTTGACTAGTTGTTGATTAGTAGTTTGGAAACGCCAACAGTCATTTCTGAAATCTCAACCCACAACGGCGCCATTGACGATAAGCTGTCTCGATTTGCTGCTAATTTTGTTCCTAGAAGTCGTTGGTTTTCCCACAGCTTATTTTGGTTGTTGGAAATGTTTGTTGTTTACTTATTTTCTTATGCAGAGTAGATTTAAGAGGGTTGTTAACATTGTCCTGCTGCCAACAGTGATTGTTGACGGTGTCCTGCTTCCTCCCTGTTGCTAATGAGAGGTCACCATGACTGCATGAACACATTGCATGTTATAAGGCGAACTCTGCCATGACGACAGCCGAGCGTGTTTGAGGCGTATCTGAGCCACCTTTTTGTACATACACTTGAAGGTTAGACCTCAAGTTTATTGAGCTACTAATGTAAATGTGTTCAAAGTTACTGTTAATGAATTCAAACTGGATTTTAACAAAAATAATTTAGATAAACCTGCAAAATTTTAACGGACTGATCTGGGGGAGGAGAGTTTCTATCTCCAGCAGTCGTTTGGTCGAGAAGCAAGCAGGTTACCATAGCAACACATTGACACACACACACACACACACACACACACAGGATAAACGATCAAACACATCCGATATCATCGATATCTTGTCAGTATTCACTCCTAAAGGCTTTTCAGAAACTCTCGTCAGATGTTCCTCAGATTCAAACCATCACAGATCGCTGTTGCTATGGTTACAGCGATCTACAGCAGTTGTGTGCATTTTACGGCAGCAGTACTTTCATGGCCAAACCTCTTTCCATACCTCTTCCCTCCTGATGTGTGGATCAAAATACCGACCTGGCCTGAATTCAGACATGATTTAAGTCACTGTGTCATAAACATGAACAGCGTTGAACCTCAAACCGGAGCAACATTAAAAACTTGCAAAAGACGAGACGCTAGCCAGTTTTTTCATACATGCTAGGCTACATGACAATGCGGCAATGTCTCCATGGTTACCAACGGTTAGATGCGTACCTTCTCGTGCTATATTTGAAATCTTCCTAATCGCACTTTTAAAGTATATTAACGTTAATCTTCTGACTTGTAAAAAGTGTAAAACAGCAAATATGTGGTTACACTGAAGACATTTTGATTGTGATGCTATCCATCGCCGCCGCATCTTTCCTCATTAAAAAGTCCTAAAATAAAATGTCAAGTTTGGTTTCTATCCTTTTCTGTTTCAGTGCACAGCACCCTATGACCAATTTTAAAGTGAAATCAACTAAATAAAAGTGATACTAATCTATGGCTTTTTAACAGGATTTGCTGCAGCGTATTGGTTGTTTGACGTCCATCATGGCGGAGTGGGCGGAGTTCTGGAGAGCGTGACGTCATGAGCACAATAAACCGATGTTAAACTGATCTGTAGCCGGGTTCATTATTTAGAAGTTCGAGCTTTTGGATTAGCTGAGAAGCAAGCTTCCTCGGCTGTGATATTGCGCCAATTTTGTTTACGTTTGGGAAAGATGTAGCGCCTCCACAGGCCAGGAGGCTTAACAGGTTTTCCAAAGGGTTTGGTTTGCTTGACGAAGTGCAGCTGAAAATTTAATAAATGTTGCAATTTTGGTCACCAATCAAATCCAGCCTGCTTGCAGGAAAAAAAAAGAAAAGTTGACATCTTTTTAAAAAAAATTATACCTTATGATCAAATCGACTTTGCTTTTGTTAACTTTTGTTGGTCTTTTCAATAACGCTCAGTGGTTTTCAATCTTTTGTGGAGGCAAAATTATAGCCTTCCTGGTGTGTGACGACCCACTGCTTCAAAAGCTAAAGGGCTTTTATTTATTATTCCTCCCAACTTTTTGCTTCCTGATTGTAAAGGTGACCCCTACTAAGTTAAACAAACACTGTCTGTCTCCAGACTATTTAACATCACAATGCTGACACTGGTACTTTCTCCTCTCTGTGGAAAGCTCATACTTATGTATTTCCAGTCATTACACTGGACTGTTTTTTATTTTATTGTCAGTGTGCCATTGTGTCCCCCCTGCTGGTGCTTTTCATCCACAACCTCAGATCAAACTGAGCTGCTGCCAACAATTTGCCTCGTAGAGCCAATGAGGATAAAACCCACCAGCAAACAAAAGATAAAACACCCAAATGAATGCTGGAGACGGAGCAAAATGAACACAATGAGGGGGTTTGTTGAACAGGAGCGGTGGAGAGGGGATGGCAGAGGAAGCCGGAGTTGGGATTTATTGCGAAGGAATTTAAATTTGTGCATCGAAATGTTCAGAAAGAGAACTTCTTACATCTATCGTTGAAAAAGTTGAGCGAATGTTAATAGTAGACCTGTCATGAAATTTTCCAAATATGACCTGGATCTCTGAAACCATCATAGTCCGCTTGGTTGCTCCACCTCCCAGGCCTTCATCCAAAACCAGTAAAAGCAACTCATAGCGTAACGACAGGAAGTAAGATAGCGCCAGGTCAATAAAAGGTAAATTTTTTTGTCCTTTTTAAAGGGGCTGTATCATGTAAAACCAACTTTTTTTCCCGCTTTTCTTCATGTTTTAATGTTATTCCCCCATCAAAAACATCCCTGGAGTGTTGCTTTGGTTATTTCATGCATGTGTGAGAAATCCTTTAATCTCCATGGCAACCATTCATTGTGCAAAACGGCTGGTTGGACCTAGCCCCGCCTTCAACACTAAATATTACCAAGTAGTTTTGGTTATAACATCTGAGTCTGCGTGAAATTAGACAAAACTAACTTACAGGTAACTGAGCTTGTTTTGAGTAAATCATTCCTTAATATTGATGATTGGCAGATTATTTCACTTATAACATTTTGTCCTATAAGTGAAATTATCTGCCAAACAAACTAGTATTTTTCCCTCAATATTAAGGAATTATTTACCTAAAACAAGCTCAGATTTCTTGCTGAAGTTAGTTTTGTCTTATTTTTAGTGTACTAAGATATTTGCACTAGAAACCAGATCAAAATTATTTGGCAAGATTTTGTGTTTTTACAGTAAAAATGGTTAAAAGATGTAATTACGGCGTTAATGGAAGATATAACTGATTTCCTTTTGTACCCTTCTTCAAATTCACAACGACGTATTTCTCACGTAAAAACTCAATAAATCACATTTATTGATCTCTTTACCAAAAATATTTGCATTTACTGAGAATGATTTTTCTCTGCATGTTTCAATTTTATGTGGGAATAGCAGGAAACTTCCTCCTTCTAATGCTTACCCAGAATTCATTAGACGGATAACAGTCTTAACAAACTAACAGGCCATTACTAAGAAGCGCCTCAGCGACTGTGTAATTCGGTTAAATGGTAGACAAATCTTACGCTTGTGTAAATTAAAATGAACATGATTACCTTGAAATAAGATGATGTAATTATTAAAATGCTTGTTAATTTGATTTCAGCTTATTTGCTGGCTGAACATTGAGTCAGCTGAATGTTTGTTGCCATTTTTTTATACACACTAATCTGATTCTTATGCTTAAAATGTCAGAAAATCAGCAACATATGAAAAGTTAAAAACTGAATCGTGTGTCTTATTAGGTGCCACTAGATGGCAACCCGAGAGAACATTTAGTGGAACCAGCAGCGGTTCTGCTTCTCAGAGGGAAGAAATGTGTTTTCTCTATCTTTTCTATTCCTCAAACGTCTCATTTTTCAAGCAGGTTTATTATAAACAACCTAGTTTTGTCTATTGTTAGATCTGCATCTTTGTTGTAAGGTCAATGTGAGCACAAATGACTGAATATTATGCTTTATTTATTATTGCAAAAAATTATTTTTAAAAAGATTGCTTTGGTTACATTCAAAATGTGATGATATAAAATCCAAAGTAGAGTCTTGCCTCTAAAATAATTTTTGCACATATTTGAAATTATTTGCAACTTATTTACTAAGCAAAAGGAACTTGTTTTGAGAAACGTCTCCAGGTCATGATCTATGGTTTGTAGAAGGACCCGAATGCAGACAGAGGCGTAGAGTAAATGATGGTTATTTCAGTGAAAATCTGAGAACAGAAAAGCTACAACAAATCCATAAAGAGATCCATCCATCCAGGGGAGCACGAGGAAAACACGAGGAAGCGACTGGAGAAGACGTGAGGATCTGGCAAGTAGTGGGCGAGAATGAGAGGCTTAATTAACAGGGATCATGATTAAAGAGACATGACAGAAAATAACTAGAAAAGAAATAAACTAGAGTCACTAAGGAAGAACAAAAATGGGAAACGAAGCAAAAAACAACTAAGGGACACTAAAAATGACAAAAATCCAAACCCAAACAAGCCCAGATCCTAACACTTTACCTCACGGAGCCTCTGCAGACCCAACTCTGTTTATCTGTCAGGAATGTTAAAAATGAAGAGAATCTGCAACAAACATGCCAATGAATGACCTGCTGTAATGAAGTTGTCCTTCTGCAGTCGAGCAACGAGAATCCTGCATGGGTTTAATATGGGTTAATAAAGAAAACTTGGATTTTTTAGGGGGCATGAAATGTTATTATTTTTTGTCGTTAGCATTGGTGCCAGTGTGTGTGCAGCTCTTTCACTGGGAACTGTGAGTCGGCCCTATCTGCGTTTGCTGACTGACTGAAGAGAATCAGGAGCGACCAGCTGTGTGTACTTATGAACGAAAACAGCAAGAGGAACAAAAAAGTGTCACAACATTCACAGCCAACAATTCTCCATCTTTCATCCATACATCATATCCCTTCTCACTTCCGATCTCCTTCCCTCTCAGCTCAATCGCAACGCGCTGGCTCCCTTTTCCTAGCAAACCTTTCTCTCATCCATTATTGAGACTTGTTTTTTTTCCTTGAGTCTCAGAATAAAGAAAGAGAACAGATCTTTTGAATGTTTAATGGCGCGACATAAAAAATGCACCATTAAGTCATTTCTCTACAGCATGAACTGGTAAACTTGCAGTTCTGGCATTTAAAATCACAATTTTAAAGGTTTTTTTTTTTCAAGAATTTGGGCTTTAAATTCAGAATTTTAACCATCCTTGCAATTCATACTTTTGTCTCAGAATTTGGACTTTTTTCTCAGAATTTGGACTTTTTTCTCAGAATTCTGACCGTTTTCTCAGAATTTGGACTTTTTTTCTCAGAATTATAACTTTTTTTCTCAGAATTCAGAATTGTGTCTCAGAATTCTGACTTTTTTCTTGGAATTCAAACTTTTTTCTCTTTTGTTTTTATACTTGGAATTTTCACTTTTTTCGCAATTTCGACATTTTTTTCTTAGAATTCTGACTTTGATCTCAAAACTCTTAATTTTGTTTCAAAATCAAATTAATTAACCAAACTTTCTTAGGTGTATGTCAGTGATCTTGTTGGCATATGAAAAACATTTCTTCCTTGTTTCAGGATTTGAAACAGCTTTATCACTGTGGATGAAGCTGCGCTTTATCTACACTGACAGTCTGTCCCAAATTTATTTGGTAGATTTGAGTTTTAAGGTTAGATTTGCATAAACAATTTAATCAATTGTGGTTCAGAGGAAAAAGTCAGAATTCTTTCTCTCTCTTACAGCAGCTCTAATCCTCTTTTGTAATAAATATTGAGTTTTTCAAAACCTGGATGTATTAAAAAACAGACACAAACAACCTAATTAAATTCCAAAACATTCAGGAAACAATCAATAATAATTTTAAACCTAAACGTAGCATCTTAAAATATGGTTCAGTGCGTCTAACTCACCTGATCCATGATTCGCCACAGCTTTTCAAACAGCAGCAACAGTGAAGCTCATCTGTCTGAAATGCTTTGAAACAGAGACACATTCACAGCTCAGTTCTGATCTATGTGCTGAATCTCTGTGACCTGCTGGAATTATTTGCATCCATCTACCAGACGTTAAGTGTTTTAGGAGACAAGAGAGGCTATAACTGGAGAATGACTGAATACCGTCAGTAGAAAACTGCCTGCATTTGCATGATGTGTGCAATAATGTCTCCTGGTCTTGTTTACATGTTTACACTCAATCTTCGTGGATTTAGACTCATAAAAATGGTGAATTATTTTTATGACAAAAAAAATTTTAAAAATAAAATCTAGCCTTTATCATAATGGAGTCATATATTCCTATAAGCTTTAAAATGTTATCTAATATTTAAGCTCTCGTTTAGCTAATTAGCAATAGCTTTCAGTTTATGGATACTCCTTGATCTTTTATACAGCTGAGAAATAAAAGACAATCAAAAGTCAAAGATTTGATAGAAAACATTCTGAACTTTAGAGATTAAATAATCTCAGAAATTAAAACAATTGGTGTTTCTAAAGTAGAAAAAAAAAAAGTTTTTTTCTAGAAATTTTCTGAGAAGAATCTCAAAACTTCTGAATATTTTTGGTGGATATTTACTCCTCTTTCTTTATCTACAATAATCATAATACACCATCTTAAAAATTAAAAAAAAACTTAACATTTATTGGTTCCAGTGGCAGATTATTTCACTTGTAGGAAAATGTCTTGTTATAATTTAAATAATACTTTTTAATATCTTACTGAAATGTTCCTTGCTAGTTACTTTTGTCTTATTTTAAGATATCTGCACTGGATCAAAAGTACTAGATAAGATTTTCTGTTTTTGCAGTGAAGTCTTTACAGGTTAAATTAATTCAGTTTGTGTATTTTTAATGAATTTATACCTTCATAATTTATCAGAAATACCTATATCCTGATGCAAGTGTTAGGGACAAAAGGATCTGTTTAATAGAAGTAAGACTGGACTAAACGGCACCGTTTGGGTGCAAATTGAAGCATAAATTGGTGAAAGTCTGAACTGAACTGGAGTTGTTTTCCAGTTGAGTTCGAACCGGTTTTATTGGTGAGTGCCAGACCTGAATCAGGGCAGAGGTGAGATAAATGCATTGACAGTGCTCCAGTTTCAGGAATGAAACTCACTGCAGATTCTTTTTGTTTTTGCCTGAG
Source organism: Poeciliopsis gracilis (assembly GCA_911649635.1). NCBI lineage: Eukaryota > Metazoa > Chordata > Actinopteri > Cyprinodontiformes > Poeciliidae > Poeciliopsis > Poeciliopsis gracilis. Next base: position 1,417,446 of record CAJVRI010000506.1, read on the forward strand.
GGTTTGGCTGGATCAGAACCAGGATCTGTTGAGGGACCCGACCTAAACCGCATCACTGTGAACCTTTTTTTTTATTCTTTCTTTCTTGCCAGAAACAAAAAACGGCAACATACCTGAAGGACATGAGGAATACGTGGTGGTTTACACTGCAAAAACACCAAATCGTACCAAGTGTCTTTGGTCTAGTTACTAATGTAAGTGATTTAGTGCACTGTAAAACAGGAAAACCAACTTGCAAGTAACTTATACAAGCTCGTTTTAAATAAATAATTCCTTAATGTTGATTTTAAAAAAGTGCAAGTTCAACGGGCAGATTTATTTCACTTGTAACAGTTTTTCTGTGTTGTAAATACAATATTAAGCTGATATCAATATCCGATATTCGATATCCGATAACAACTGACATTCACATATATATTTTTCAGTATTTTTTTCTAATCAATACCGAAACGTTAAAAAATGATAAATATCGGCTGATACAAATGTTGGTCATAAAATATATCCCAGAATAATATTAAGAAATTATTGACTTAAAAAGTTCCCACAACTTGCTGAAATAGGTTTGTCTTAATTCAAGCGCACTACGATATTTGCACAAGGCTTTTTAAAATTTAAGAGTTTCAAATGTCAAATAAAACGTAATTTTTCAACCTCAGAAATTTCTGAGATTAATCTAAAAATTTTCTGATGTTTTTGCTGGCTATTTGCTCCTCCTTCTCCATCGACAATGACAATAACACTTAAAAATAAATAAGGTTAAGACTTATTGGCGGATTATTTCACTTAAACACGGGACCAAAAATACCTGGTAAGATGTTTTTGAAGTGCACTGGCAGAAGTGATTGAGTTGACAACCAATGATCAGCGGAAAGAGCAAACAGATAAAGATTTACTTTCAGTTGAGTCTGCAGGTTAAATTAAAAGACATTTTTTGTAAAACATAAAAACCATGCTGTGATATTTTACAGTGTGTGTAAGGCAGGTGTCTCGCGTCCGTACACACACAATATGCAGACTGTATAGCCCGTGGCAATGGACAGAAATAGAACCAACAGCCTGGCAATGAGGTGTCAAGAGACGAGGGAGGGGAGGAAGTTCAAATGAAGAGGAGGAGGAGTGCAGGCACGGCCGATGAAGGAGGGAACGAACCGGAGAAATTCCTTCATAACAACAGGACAGAAACCACAGAGCATCCATAGTCATATCTGACAAAGGTGAACATCCTCTGTCTTCATTTCATCGCAATTTCATTCCTCCTCTGGTGGCCGTGAAGTTCTAATAAGGAATTGATTTTCCGCGGCACGAGAGAGCAACAGAAAGCGTGACCCCGTGACCCCATCGTTCATGGAAGCCGTGGCAGGAGACGGTCCTCATCCCCGGGAATCGATGCGGCCGGCTTCGCTGCCGATTTCACAGGCGCAGAATGTGTCATCATCCCGTCATCCGGCATACATCTCTGTCAGGAGTGACGAGACCTTCCGCACCTGCCCCCCCCCCCGCTGAATGAAAGGCAGAGCGAGGCTCGTCCTCCGACTCAGTGAAATGGTGCAGAAAACGGAAAAGGAGAGACACACCCCTCTCACCCTGATTCTGAGGAGCTGACCCCCGGTGGAACTTCATCCAGAAGCCCTCATCTATCTGTCAGAGAATGCGAATGGAGGTAAAGGAGGGGGAGGTATCGCCTCCCCTCCCTTCTCAGATGCATAATTCAGTGTTTCTCTCACAACAGCCTGAGCTTTGGAGGGCTCGGTTCCCCCAGCCATGCGTCCAGCAGTCTGCTAATATAAAAGGAGCTCAGAACCCACTCTGTTGTTCCTTCAGGCTTTCTGGCTCTACACACTCTCAGTCATACTCCCATGATTTATTCATACTTGTTCATCCATGGCAAGAGACTCAGACCCCAGCGGACGACTTGGGGAAACATTTTTGTCCTTGGCAGAGGAAGTGTGTCGGCGTCGCTGTGGGTTGTCAGAGCGACACTGGAGTAGCTTTAGCCTCCCGCTGCTGCTGGACACGAGTACGACAACTGTGTCTCGCCCTCCATCGCATCCTGGAGGACAGAAGAACGTGGCGCAATGTTCCTTTAATTTTCTTTAAACCCTAAAATGGCCCTAAAATGTTACAACTTCAAACCTCTGCGTCTTAATTTGAGAGTTTATGTGAGTTTGGAGTTGTTTCATTTTGTTCCTTAGTTCCCTATTTTGATAACAATAGCCTTGTTTCTATTTCACTGCAAAAACACAAAATCGTAAGTAATTTTGGTCTAATTTTTAGTACATATATCTTAGTACTCTTCAAACAAGACAAAACTGAAACAAAAAGTGAAATTTCAGCAGGAAGTAGGAGCTTGTTTTAAGTCAATAATTCCTTCATATTGATGAAAAAGTTGAATTAAGTTATGCTCACTGAAACTGCACAAGTTAATGTAACAAGAACAAAAGAAAATTCAGGAGCTATTTTACTTTTTTTAAAGTAAAAAGAACTAACTAGTTTTTGCAGTGCAGGGGTTATTTTGAGTAACCTTTGACCTTTCCCATTATGAGGTTGCTTCCCCTGCGTACATGAGGCATTATTTCAGCCTTTCACCGATAATTCAGAGAACCCAGTTTTGAAACCAAATCCTCTCCAGTTAAAAGATTAAACCGTTTTTATGTTGTGCCTCGGAGTCGACCAATGCTCCCAATGCTCCCAGTGCTCCCAGTGCTCCCAGTTCTCCAACATGTCCCCCCGTTCTCTGCTGTGACGTCAAAAGTAATGACACGCTGCAATAGCTCAGTGAAGGGCCTGGCAATGGCCGGGCGGCAGCTGGGTCCGGTCTGGCCCGGTGACAGCGCCACTCCGAGTTCAGAACCATAATCCCTAAATGATGATGAGTTCTGCGTTCCCAGTTTCTGATTGAAATTGAAGTTTAATTGCATGGAAATCATCCACATACACTGTAAAACAATTGAGCTGCATTTAGTTGTGTTTACTATCTTTTCCTCTTTAAGTCAAATAAATTGATCCAGTTTTAGATTTTGAACCTAAATGTGAGTTTGTGAAAGATAAACTTACAGCAGTAAGTTGTGTTAAGTTTTATTAATCCAGTCAAACCTCCAAGAGTTTAATAAACTGGAGTTTTTAGGTTAGCACTTAAAAAACTGAAAGAGGAGAAAGACAGGAGTGGGAACTATTTCCCAGAATGCTTAGCGGCATGTTTTTGTCTCCTGAGATGGAAGTGCGTCACATTGATCTGACTCTTGTGTTTCATTAATGCAAATGTTCATTTTAATGCAATTCTCAGTTAGCAAAGCTTGAGGATAATGTCCTGTTCACACTGAATGTTTCTGAGCTCAATTCATTGGGATGTTTAATAAAATTCATCATCAGATCAGAAATTTTGTTCCTGCAGTTTGAAACAAGAATTTAAATTATGATAAAGTAAAATAAACATTTATTTTAACTTGATATTGTGAGTTGAATAATAGAGAAATGTGGCTCTTTAACTATTTTTTTCTTGCATATTGTGAAATAATTATTTGGTTTAAATTGCAGCATTAAGTTAAAACTCATAATTCAAGATTAATTAAGTTAAAAAACAATGTTTAGACAACTTGTCTCTTGTTATTAAATCAACTTTATGAACTTTAATTTCTGAGTTAAAACCAAAACAATTTGACTTAAATTGCATTTTCCAGGCAGCAGCTGGACTTTCATTTTCAACTTAAACCACCTGCAAATGTTTTACAGTGTGCGTTTATTCTCCTCTTAGCAAAAAGAGCAAATCTCTCTGCCTGGGTCTTTTCTCTCAGATGAAAGTGCAACGCCTTGGGAACGTTGTAATTATGCACAATCTCATTACTCAAGTTTAATTACTGAAATCAGATCTGATCAAAATATTTCCCCTTCTTTTCTCATTGAAGGTTTTAACCCACTGAAACAAAACATTCATTTGTTTGGAATAAACTGAAATTAAAGATAAAGAGTTTTTTTTATCTACCTGTGAGTAAAATATCAAACGGAGCAGAAAAACCAGATTTTTTCAGCGCAAAGCTGTTCGTCATTAGCTGGAAGTCATTAGCAACTTGCTAATTGAACTCATTTCCAGCCTTTCCTAATCTGCCGCGGTGACCTTGATCCAGCATCCGCCTAATGTTTACGCCAGCGAACATGAGGGCGCCTGTCTCTTTGTGCCATCATGAGCACAAAATGCAGATAAGCCATAAAAAACCTGCCCTTCATTAGTCATAATCACCTTTTTTCTCAGAGAGGCGATGAGTTTTTGAGTCGGCAGAATGAAAACTCATCAGCAGAGAAGCAGAGCACCTTTTTTCTTTTACTGCTTACAGTATATCAGCCGACGCCGGCGTGACGGGAGAAGGGTTGTAAATCTGAAGCGCCGGTGCAGGACGGGCATTAAGTAGAGGGACGGCATAAGGAGGAGCGTGTTTGGAGCGATAGATTAATGAGGCATGGCCTTGTCTGTGTGAGCGGTGGCTGTCTGAGTGGGGGACGCGTCGCTCTACGCCTTTGTATCCATTTTATGCTGCTCATAACTCTCTTTGAGTCGGTGGCTTTCAGTTTTTATTCTTAAAACAAGGAATTACAATGCATCATGCTGCAAAAACCCCAAAATCCTACCAAGTGTTTTTGGTCGAAACGTCTTAGTTCAGTTGAAATCAGACAAAAATAACTTACAAATAACTTTTTAGCAACAAATCGGAGCCATTTTTTAAATATTTATCGAACTTGATGCATAAATGTTATAAGTGAAATAATCTGCCAATCAAACCAACAGTTTTTCATCAATATTAAGAAATTCTTGACTTCAAATAATCTATATTTTGCTGAAAAGTTATTTATAAGTTAGTTTTGTCTTATTTCAAGTGAACTAAGATATTTGTACCTGAATCTAGACTTAATAAGCCTGTAAAATAAGCAATAAATCAATTAATCGCATGATAAATTGAAACGAACTCAATAATTTCCATGTAAATAATTTAATGTTTTTCTCTTTCTACTAAAACCTGATGACAGAAGTCTTCAGTTTGCTGCTCTGGTCTCAAAAATGTTGTTTTTGGACATCATAATTAATTTTATTCTTTGCTTCTGTTGTTTTGTTTATTTATTTTTGGATATTTTCAGTTAAGTTTTGAAGTTTATTATTATTTAAAATGCTCTCCAAACAACAATATTATCGTTTATCGCAATAACGTCTGGGACAATTTATTGTCCGGCAATATTTTTGTTATCCTGACCTAAGTGGTGATATTTTGTGTTTTTGCAGTGAGGATGAGTAAACTTCTGATTTAATATATTATCCACATTCTCTGTGAAATATAAGTCGTATTTCAAGTGTATTTGCACCATAAATTAAACCAAAAATACTCTGTAAGATTCTGTTTTTGCAGTGTTTGACCCTTTAACTTTATTGAATGCCGTCCTGCTACGACCTAAATTAAATAGTTACTGGGATTTTGCACGCTAGACCAAATCAAGGCAGTGCAGAAAGGGAAATTTCACGTGTCTACTTGAAGGGGAAACAGTGAAAACAGTTTGTTTGTTCAAAAAAAAAAAAGAAAAAACACTCCTGCCAAATTACAGAAGTGGATTTGGCTGTTATAGGACTGGATCTGAGGGGTGGTAAATATGCAAAGACGATAAGCTTGTGATTGTCAGACACATTTGCGATGGGAGAGACAAAGAATGAGAGCTCTGTGCGCGCAGTCAATAGCCATTTAGAGGAGATGAAGTGAGAGATGACAGCTGAGCAGAAGGGTGTGAAGAGAGGAGGATAAATGAATGAGCGATATACTGGGAGGATGGGGAGAAACGGGTGGGGGCAGGTCGTCGACTATATTGTGGAGGGATGGGACCGTCTTGTGACCTCCGACCTGTAATTGGATCAGTGCTGAAGAACCTACAGTGAGGGACTCGGAGTGTTAAGGTGTGTCTGCATCGACTCACTGTAATGTGCGTTCACAGCCGGCGGTTAATTACCCAATCAGGCCTTTACGATCCGCTTTGACGAGGCTCTCGCCTCGTTGTTGGTGTTTCTATCGCCGCGGCTGAACGATTCAACATGATTCAACATCAGTTTTTGCACAGCGATGAAACAAATGTTTGGTTTTTCCCAAACATTTTGCTGGATCCATTTTTAAATCCTTTTGAATCAGTTCAAAATTGCAGCTCTCATAGCTGTCAACACTGCAAAAACACCAAATCTTAGAGCATTTTTGTTCTGGTTTACAGTGCAAATATTGTAGTGCATTTGTATTCACTTACAAGTAACTTTTAGCAAGACATAGGAGCATGTTTTAAGTTAATATTGGTGAAAAAGTACAAGCTCAGCTGATGGAAACGTTGAGAGAACCGATACACTGCAAAAACCTAAAATCTTAATAGGTTTTTTTAACTTAGTTTCGAGTGCAAATATTTCACTACACTTGAAATGAGACAAACCTAACTTACAAGTAACTTTTCAGCGAGATGAAGGAACTTGTTTTAAGTCATTAATTTCTTAATATCGATTAAAAAAGTTCCATTTAACGTAACAAAATTTCTTATTATATTTGAAATAATGTGATACTTTTCAACCAACATTAAGAAATCACTGATTTAAAAAAGCTCTTATGTCTTACCAGTGTTGTCTTATTTAAAGCTCACTAAGACACTTGAACTAGAAACTGGACCAAAGATACTTTGTAAGACTTTGTGTTTTTGCAGTGTATGTGTGTCCGTTTGACTTGTTGATCCCCTCCAGTGTGGGTTCGGCTTGCTCCTGCTCTACTGACCCAGATAATCGAGGCCAAAGGTGTTCCTCCTTGAATTCAGAGTCCACAAAGATGAAGGTCACCTTATTATCTGTGTCATCTGTCTCACTTTAAGGCCACCAGGCGCTTTTCCATCTCGGTTTAAGAGTTTTTTTTTTTTATCAAACTTTTATTTCCTCCAGTCCTTAGAGGCAGAAATTTTCACTGTAAAATAACTGATATTATATAATCTAATTACTCATATAAAAATCAATTTCTTGACGTCTGCAGGGAGTGGTTTTACATATTATATTATACATATTGCATATTGTATATAAAAGTTTATTCCAACTCAACATTTAAATGGATAATTAAAAAATGAGAAAAAAACTCAGTGAGAGCTGAAATGAATGATTTATTAATCACTCCAATATCTAGTATTTAAACCTGAATTATGACAACAAAGACAAAAAAAACAAAGATGCTACACTGAAAAACATTTGAAGGTGGTTTAACTTGAAAATGTAATTTAAGTCAACAAGAAAATTGTTTTGGTTTTAAATCAGAAATTAAAGTTCATGAAGTTGATTTAACAACATACGAGTTGTCTAAACATTGATTTTTAACTTCATTAATCTTAAATTGTCAGTTTAGTTAAAATTGGTTTAATTTAACGTCGCAAATTAAACCAATTAATTATTTCACAATATGCAAGAACATAAATATTTAAAGAGCCACATTTCTCTGTTATTTAACTCACAATATCAAGTTAAAATAAATGTTTATTTTACTTTAGAATAATTTAAACTCTTATTTCAAACTGCAGGAACAAAGTTTCTGATCTGATGATGAATTTTATTAAACATCCCAATGAATTGAGCTCAGAAACATTCAGTGTGAACAGGACATTATCCTCAAGCTTTGCTAACTGAGAATTGCATTAAAATGAACATTTGCATTAATAAAACACAAGAGTCAGATCAATGTGACGCACTGGAGACAAAAACATGCAGCTAAGCATTCTGGGAAATAGCTCCCACTCCTGTCTTTCTCCTCTTTCAGTTTTTTAAGTGCTAACCTAAAAACTCCAGTTTATTAAACTCTTGGAGGTTTGACTGAATTAATAAAAGTTAACACAACTTACTGCTGTAAGTTTATCTTTCACAAACTCACATTTAGGTTCAAAATCTAAAACTGGATCAATTTACTTGACTTAAAGAGTAGAAGATAGTAAACACAACTAAATGTTTTGCAGTGTCCTCTACAACAACAGGTCAAAGGGAAACTGTAAAACTAATGAAGGCACATCTAAAATACCAGTTGACTGATGAAAATCTAAGAAATAACAGGAAATTATTCTTCACATCATTGCGAAATAGGAAAAGAAAAAAGTGAAACCAGGATCCGAACCGGTCCCGTTTGATTCGCTGATGGTACCAGAGCTAGCGCAACAGAAAAGAGAAAAAAATGATCCAAAATCAGAGTTTCAGTGTTTATGAAAGCTCAAATATCTATTCAGCCGCGACCTGCAGATGTTTGAATGAACTTTAAGGTTCAGTCACTGGTTTGTTTCAGTAACTGATTCTTATTGGCAGTGTGTTCCTGGAGTAATTTGCAGTGTTTGGTGAGTGCTGTTGCCCTCTGCTCAGAGTTGTTGCAGCCCAAACTTTTCCTAATTTGCATCATTCCTTCCACAAATTGAAACATGCAACAAGACAAACCAGCTACGTCAAAAAGATTCACACAAACGTACTGATTTACAGTGAGTTGCCACATCTGGGTGTGGCGTTTTGCAGCTATAATTCCTCTACAACGCCAAAGAGCGATCATCACAGCAACGTACTGAGCAACGTCTCTGTTGCTCCATGAACGGCGGGCTGGAAAGAGTCCTCATCTCTCCGAAAACAAAACCTTGATCTGGGATACGGGAGGAGGGAAAAGGATGAGAGCTGGGCGGAAAAGGAGAGTGTTTGCTGGTTTAAAATGAGATTTCCTCATATTTATTTATATATTTTGCTGAGCTCATAGCTCAAGGCTGTCTGCTTGCTTTTTGTTATGTGCATACTGTGGCCTTAGTGCCCCCACCCCTCTTCTCTGTGTTTCTGAGCATTGGCAAGCGCTAATATGTGTGCTTACACACATTCACACCTCTACTAAAACTGCAAGGATGCTTTTTAAAGGGTTGTATACATTAGCAGGTTAGTGAGAGTTTGTTTAAATCTCAAAAGCTGCTCTGTTACTGTACGTGTTTAGGCGTCCTGGTAGTAAGTAGTAGTTGTCTGAGCTGGTGTCTGTGGATAAAAATCTTTTAGGATGGACCTGTTTTATTATGTGCATGCCAGACATGCTGCTCACACAAGAAAAGAAAGCGAGCTTTCCTTGGCTGCTGATGAACACAATGCCTGAAAGCAGCTCAGATTATGCAGCAGAGTGAGAACAGGAGCTGTTTTGTTTTTGCTGGTTGGGAAGAACACATTGACATTTCCTCCAACCACACTAAAATCAATATTGTTTCTATTCAGGAAATAAGGAATTCTGAACACGGTGGACTTTTTGTTAGTGTTCATGTACAATTTATGATGTGAGTGGATGTCTTTATCATTTGTCATATTGATTTGCAGCAGTAGTCGCTGTTTTTCAAATGCTACCTGGAAAGCTAATGCCAGCAGGTCTGTAAATTGATGTCTTTTTACGCCAAATAAGTTTTTTTCTGCATCAGCATTATTCTTCATGAGCTCAAATCAGATTTAAAGAAGACCTATTATGCAAAATTCACATTTTGCACATTTTTGGACTTTCATTTTTGCTTCCAAAAACATCCAAAAACATCCCAAGCGCTTAAAAAAAAAACATCCTCCATTCAGTTTTTAGCAATAAATTAATGTTTTTTTGGTGTCTGGAAAATGAGCCATTTCAAAGATCTCTCTAATGTAACGTCACAAATCAGCAAGCGCCACCTGTTACCAAGCAACCGCAGCTGAGCTTTGGCACTTTGGTCAGCTGGTTTTCCCGCTGAATATGGCACTGTACAATGGCTGCTGGAAAAGACAAAATGTATACAGTTGTGGGAAAAATTAAAAGACCCCTTAAAATGATCAGTTTCTTTGATTTTACTTTTTATATGTCTGAGTAAAATGAACATTGTTCTTTCATTCTATGAACTACTGACAACATGTCTCCGAAATTACAAGCAAAAACTTTGTATTTCATTGCAGAAAATGAAAAATGGACAAAATAATGTTGCCTTTTCTGTTTGGGTATTTTATTATTGTTGCTCTTCGTTTTCTCATGCGGTTATTATTATAACTATTTTTTAAATACTATTATTAAATATTAAATATTATTATTATTTGTTCTGTGTGCACTAACTGACAAAGAAAAGAAAAGGAAGAGACAAATGTTTTGTCGACTCACCATCCAGAAAAAAAAATACTACTTTCTTGTTGGTTGTGCAGCGGGCTCCACTTCTGCTTTTCAAACATGTACGGCAGTCTAATTGCACATTTGTTTGCAGCCATTTTCACATGTAAACATGAGTTGCGGTTTATTTGGATTTGAAGTGACAAGATGCCTTGAAACATTTCATTCTGAAAGGAAGTCAACTTACCAAACTAAAATCTGCTTATCTAGGAATCATTTTGTGCAAAAGAAGTAATGAGTTTTGTATTGCTCATAGACCTTTTCTAACTGTTCAAGGGAGCATAATAAGTCACCTTTAACAAAGTCAGCAGCCTCGTTGCATTAGATTTACCACTTGGTCCCACATAACTTGTCCCTCCTGGTCTTAATTGTCTGCATTCTGGATGTTGGGATGGAAAATTGCTGTCTGTGGTGTCACACCACTCTGCACTCACTCCGTCTGTCTCTGTCACAATGTGGCCATGTGTCTGTCATCCTCCACGTCTCGTATTCCTCGGCTTGTTCTTTCACAGCTCCGTTACCATGACTGCAGAACAGGAGGGGGGAACCTGCGATGACTGAGCGTGGAGCTCAAAACGATGGGTTTCCAGAACAGATTCTGCGCTCAGAAAATGTGAAAGAGCTCCGAGTTCGACTCTGATTCTGTATTTAAAAATGCATCACAGTTAGATGGGGCCAAATCAGTGCGCAAACTCAAAGATGTCTGAGCGAACAGGGATTTTGTATTTGAAAAAGTTGATTTATTTCACATGAAATGGACTAAATGCTTGGAGTATTTCATCAAAAAACCTTGGAGTATTTCAGGATGTGACTTTATTTTTGTAGGACGGAAACTGAAGCAGTGCACCGCGCAGCTGTTCTTCCTACAGGTCGAACTGATTTGATCCCCTCTTTTTGAAAGAGTTCAATCTTTAATTTAACAAAAAAGAAACACATAAAAATGTTATTTTTAATGTGTTCTTATGATGTAAAGCACTTTGAACTGCCTTGTTGCTGAAATGTGCTATAAAAATAAACTTTGATTTGATTTCTGTAAGTTATTTTGTTGCTGCTGCGACACCAAGATGCATTTTCCTGATGGCCCGTTGGAGGATTTGGGCTGAAGGTGATGTTTTTGTCTTATCCCTCCTTCTTTAAGGGAACAAGCTTTTCATGGAGTTAATTGGAGTGTGCAAGCCATCACAGCTGAAGTGCTCCCGCAGGGCATCCTTCTCTTCTCTCCCCTCCAGTAGCCTTGCTTTTATTATTTTTTACCACGTTAAGTAAACAACCTGTTGGTGTAAATTAGGGCCCAGTGAGTGATGAAGCGACACATTCAACTGTCTCCGACTCCTTTCAGGTCTTTTCTCCTCTGACTTGTTTGGCCTTTCAGCTGTGCTGATCGCCGTGGTGTGTGCACGCGTGTTTGCAGGGGGCAAAAATGAAGATTGACGCAAACAAAAAGCCCTGGCGTAACCTTGAGGTGGAAATTAATAATGATAAAAATAATTACTGACCCTCTCCACTTACACACCCTTCCCTGACCTAGTTTATATAATGGAGAGCGATAGCCCCCAGTAGGACATTGTGAGTGTTGAGAGGAATGACCATAGTGTTACGGAAATGGATGTAGGACATAAACCAGAACCTCCATAAAGGGAGAAGAAAAAACAGAGGTCATCGGGTAAAATAGTGTTTTTCTCTTTTAAATTTGTTTTGTACATGCAACTTTTTTTTTTCCATACATCAGACAAATATAAGCGTTAATTTTCTGTGTGAAAAATAGAAACCAAAACCAAAGACAGAGGCTATTCCACTTGAAGAAATTAAAATATTTAGTTGTTTGAGTGACAAGTGAGGATTTGTTTCGCACACCTCCATGGACATCAGCGCTTCATATAACACAAAACATTTCAATTACATTTTTGGACAAAAATTATTCTTAGACAATGAGATTTTATTTTTAAGCTTCTTTCAGAATTAGCTGTTTAAAGGCTCACGCCAAAGAAGCTGCTGCTGGCCACGCCCCCAACTCAACGTTTACACTCACAGGTGAAAATGGCTGCCAACTGATGCGCAATAACACAACCGTACATCTTTGAAAAGCATTAGCAGAGCGTCCCGCACGGCCAACAAAATGTAGCAAGTGGTTTCTGGATGATAAGTCAACAACAAAACATTTGTCTTTTCCAGCAGCCATTGTACGAGGATTCAGTGGTGAAACCAGCTAACCAAATGTGCTGGAGCTTCGTTTGGGTTCCTCAGTAACGAGCTGGATTTTGCTGGGGTTGCTAGGTGCCAGCGCCTGCTGATTTGTGACGTCACATACTGAAAGGTTTTTGAAACGACACATTTTCCAGACACCAAAAATCATTAACCTACTGCAAAAAAGCGATTGGGTGTTTTTTATTTTATTTTAAGTTATGTTATGTTTTCAGAAGCAGTAGAAACCCAAATAGAAATATGACAATGTGCTAAATGAGAATTTAGCATCATAGGTCCAATTAAATGAAATATTTCCTGTGTTGGGGAGGAAGAGAGTGAGTTACGTTGTGGTGCGGTCGGGACAAGGAAAAGCACTCTGGCCAACTTAACTACTTTGTTTTCAAAAAGTGGGAGTTGCGAAAAAATTAGAAACTCTTCTGTTATTGGAGACTTTATGGCGACACCAACTCCTGACTCACCACCAGGGGGCGTGTCTGACACCAACCGAGCCGGCTGCTGTTTGCAATAGGAAAATTTGACTCCTTTCTACCCAAAGAGGGCAGCATTGAGGCAGTTTTAGGTAAATTTGTGCAAAATGAAACTAATTGACATGAAAATGACAATTTGCACAGAAGCACAGAGACCAATTTAGACAATATATCAGCAAAAACAGAGTTAAAACTGATCTGGAGTTTAGTTAAATGAAGAACATTCACTCTGATAAAAGTCTCAAATTTAACTTCAAATACTTTACATTTCTTTCACCTTGAGCCTAAAGCAGAAACTACATGAAGGAATCCCTGGATGCTCGCGAGACACAAAATAACTTATGTTCTCTGACAAATCTCTCTTGTGATTTAACACATTTAGTTTAATTAAAAGTCCTTAATTAAGAGGCGCTGCATCCTCGCCGGACCGTGTGAGAGCGGAAAAGATGCGATAACCTCAGACCTCTGCTCGTGAAGCAGCAGGGAGGCCATAAAGAGCCTCTGCGAAGCTGGTGCCATCGGTTCACTGTTTCTTGATTTTCCATTGACGCTCTCATTACATCCAAACTTAAAATAGCTTGTGCAGATAAATTATTGCAGTGAAGGGAAGCTTGATTCACTAATATTTGGGTCTACTGAAACTGTCACAGCTTAACCCTGGGACTTATTGTATTTGGAAATTATTGTAGTGGAAACATCTAAAGTAAATAGAGAAAAGCTGTGAGGTTGATCTGCATGGAGCCGTTGGACATCTTTAGATCTGCTGACTAACACAAGATTTTTTGTTTTTGCTTTTGCTTTTTAAGCTCAAATTATAAATTGTTTATGATCCAACACAGTAAAATATAAATAATTGTATTCCTTTTTCAGGTTTTTAGGTTTTGATTGAGATTATAGAATATCAGATTTGTGTTCTTGTGATTTATAAAAATATCATTATTTAGCTTTATAATATTTTCTCACGCCACAAAAAAGCTGCTTTCTCTGTCTGTCGATAGTCTTTGAGAAAAGATAACAAATTTCTGTTTTGCTAATGAATAATAAAAAGTATGTTGTGTTTCTGGGTATTAAATCTGGATTGAGCAACAGTTTGAATACATGCATACTTTGTGAAACCCAGTGGAACAGAAAATGTGGTGGTTTGTTTCTGTAAGCTTTCTGCAGGTTTTCTTTGGAACTTGGTACTTTTTCCTTCTTTCACGCAGATATTTGAAGAAAACTATTTTTTGTGAGATCTCTATCAACATTTAAAGAATAAGATCTTGGATTTCATGGTTGCTCTAAGCCACATGTGTCAAACTCGAGGCCTGTGGGCCAAATCCGGCCCGCCGTAGTGTTTTATGTGGCCCTCGAGAGTGTAGACTAAACTCTAAGTGTGCTTAAATATTAGATTATAAATCAAATCAATGCAGTTTTTATCTATTTACTGCCAGATTATGTCAATCAGCCCCTCCAGCTTCTTGAGAATTACTGTGAAAATTACACAAAATCAACAATTGTTAGCACTTTTTTGTGCTAACAATCGAGAGTTTATAGCAGATTTTTCTCAAAATTTGTCAAAAACTTTCTTACTTGTCCTAAAAAGCCTTAATTGATGTCAGATTATCGTCCATGATCTGTACAGCGAGTAATAAAAAGTCACATTTACTGTCAAAAGGAAGTGGAAATAATGGAAATAATTCAAACTTTGACTTTTATTGCAAAAAAAAAAAAAAAAACATACACAAAAAGAATCCCAAAGTTCTGAAAAGATATTCAATAATATTATTTAATTTGAAGAATTTACTGATATTTTAACAGTTTGTGAATAGATTCTAGCAGTACATTCGGCAGAACCGGCCCTTTAAGAGCATTCATGATCTTGGTTTGGCCCAGAACAAGATCATGCTGCTCTAAGCCAAACCATTTCACACTCACCTGACTTGAAATGGCCCTGCAATAACACAACATCTTAATGTATGCAAACTGAAAGAAAAATATTAGTCTCTGAACACAATCGTTTGGTAAGCTAGCTGTAGCGTCGCACGTTGAGCTGACGTCACGTAAACTTAACGGTCATTCACAGTGAAGTTTCAGTCAAGTCCGGGTTGATGGCGCTAACTCAATTCATCCAACTATTTATTCCACAGTTATTTGGTTGAAGACCAAATGTGAAAGAGATAAACATTAATTTACGTCAGACTTATTGCATGGGATAATTTGTGAGATAAAAACCTGATGTTTCCTTTTTCCCCGAATGGTTTTGGAAATTGTGTGCGCGTTTGGTTTTGCTTACCCAGGGAGAAAATGATACAATAACTGCAATTTCTATATTTGGAAAGCCTTGAGATTCCCCACAGTAAGCAGGAGAGAAGGATGTCTAGAAATGCCTCCTGACTCAAACTCAGATAACTTCACCAAAACGAATGGTTGGAAAAACTGGAAGAAATTTACCCTTTTGCTCATATTTAAAGACTAACTGTGCAATATGAGTCATGCCCTACAGACTGAAAAGCTGAAGCTCTATGAAAAGTCCTCAGAAATAAAATATTACTTAAAGTAAATTGAACTTTGTAATATATCACCTTAAAATTGGGGCTCTGTCTCTTTAAGAAACTCCTGCTCTTTCTAAAACTTCGCCTTCTTGAACTTGTCACACCTCTATTAATTCTTTGACAACGTTTTTACCAGCGGTGCACTGAGAAGTAGCTGCTCTAATGAGCTCAGTTCCACCAGGTGTTTGCTAATTACTGCTGGCTAGTTTGAAGGAGCCGAGTCAGGGGGCTGCTCTGTGAAGTGGAAGCTTGGAAACTGGAGCCCTGAGCCTTGAAGGCGGAGCTAGGTCCAACCAGGCATTTTGGACAGCTGAATGGTTGCCATAGAGATGAAAGGATTTCTCAAACATGCATTAAACAATCAAGGCAAGGAATGTTTTTGATGAGGGAATCACTTTATAACATGATGTCAAGCTAAAAAAAAAGTCTTAAAAACAAAATATACCATTTAATTGCATCATTTTTACCTCTGAATCCAACAGAAGCAGAAAAAAACATGAGGATAAAAACACAAGCCGCATTTGTAAATGTGCAGACTGGAGTTTGTTTGAGCAGGATTCCGGTTCTGGAAGCATCTGGCCGAGCGCTCTGCAGGTCTGCAGGTCGTCCAGACTATTTGGACTATGTGCAGCTTTGTTGGTTCGGGAGTGTTTATGTCTGTAACTGAACAGGCACTCAGCCACATAAATGCCTCAGACAGCTAAAGAGAAACGCAGGAGTGGATGTTTTACAGTGTTAACAGCAAGTCCTTTAAAGGGATCCATGATTAGTTGTAACAATAGAATTTATTTGGGAAATATTTAATTTAGATGTAAAAACCATACAGTGATAATGCCAAAGACTGTTTAGTTTGTGTACATTTTTATAAAATATTGCCACGCTAATATCGCCATGTTGTTCACGCTGCATTCCGTGTAAATGTCGTCTCATGGCCCAACGGCGCTAGCAGCGCCTAGCCAAAGCAGAAACGTCTTTAAGCCTTTTCAAATTGAACTGCAGGACGTTGAAATTGATGGGAATGTAGAAATCACAAGAGGTGATGATGAGGAGGAGAACCAAACGGAGGAAGAGCACAGAGACGGTCGTAGGTGTGTGATGTTTCTCCCAGCGTCTTTTGCTCCGGTGGCAGCGGGTTTTAGGCGCTTTGTGGATAAAAACTGTCAGCATAGTATTTATTTTTAGCTCGTTAAGGTAACGATCACCTGTTAGAGCCCTTGTCAGTTTTGCTCGCACAAATTACTCAAAGTGTTCTGGGGAGAAATGTTGAGAGCACAGATTAGGTCCTTCGGAAGTTGTGTTTCGATCCGGATCTCTCCCATTGCGCTCTTCTTCTGTTTTATGTGTGAAGCATCCAGATTCACCTCACTGTTTGTTTTTGGTTTTTATTATAGCCAACAGTGACACAGTCATCTACCAAATGCAATATGATGAATTAAAAACCAAAAAAAACAAAAAACTACTCAGGTAAAGTTAGCCTTCCTGTGTGATTCCAGTACAGAATGGGTCAAAACGCATCATCAACCCAGCATGGCGACCTCCAGGGGTGAAAAATATAACAAAACATGTACATTGTTGAAGTAACTTTGAGTTTTAATGTATCACAAACAACTATTATTTAGTTAAAAGTAAAATTACAACATATTTAGACCAACATGTTGGACTAATCGTGGATCCCTTTAAGCTCCGTGTTGATTTATTTAATGTGCTTTTCTCTGTAGCTTAGTTCCACTTGCACTGGAGACGTTTTCTTAGCATCTGAGGATCCACAACGTCTGTGCAGAGAATATCAGTCAGAGGTGGGGTTAGGTGGAGGGAGAGTGTATCACTTACACTCAGCGCAAGAGACAGATGAGCAGAGAAAGAGAGCAGCAGATGAAAAAAGCAAGTATATGTTACTCAATTACTTATCCCCATCATTTGGTGGGCTGAGGAGAAAGCAGCTTTAAGGCTAGTGTTGCACTCAGTCGGTGTGATTAATGTGGAGCAGAGCGGTGGCACACGCAGCTCTGAAAAAGTTGGAAAACAAGGTTCTGATGGAAAACCCAGGCAAAAAAATGGCAACAGAGGAGGAGAAGGAAAAAAACCAACGTGAAGATTTCTGAGGAGAGAAGGAGGCGTACGGGGTTTGGGAAAGAGTGAGAGTGAAAGAAGGGAGGGGAGGCCGAGTGGAAGAGCAGCAGAAAGGAAGAGGAGGGAGGAAGGAGGTGTGATAGTGGGTGGGAGAGGAGGAGACAGTCTGGTGGATGGGCAAAAAGACAAAGGAAGAAGAGCGGAGTGACGGGGATCTGTCAGAGGGCTGCTTAGGGATGAAGAAACTAACAGATGCATGGAGATAAGACAGCCAAGCTCTCTGGAGGAGAGCAGCGTGGAGTAACTTAGAGTATTTCACAGAGAGGTAAAGAGAGGGGGGAGCATGAGATTAGGGGGAAAGGAAGAGTGATAGACTGGTAGACAAGAGGGAGGAGAGAAGAGCTGGATGAGAGAGAAACAGCACACGCGTGGAGCTCATGTTAGAACGAACGAGAGCCAGAGAGAGGAAGGGAGGGAGGGTGGGAGGAGAGAGGGCAACACAGGGAGGGGGTGAGGTATTTAAACGCCGGAGCAGGACAGCTCAGGCGAAGCTCCGAACTCCCTGAGAGTGGAGGCAGGACAGGGGAACAAGAAGCTTCAGAGCACTTTCTCTGACACACCTAAATATCCCTCACTGGGAAGAAAACACACACACACACACACACACTCTCACCCACACACACCCACTTCTGGACTTCGACTCAGCTGTGGACTCCACCACCTGTCCTCTGGAGCTCAACCTGTGCCGTCCACGCTCCCAGTCATCACTCCCATCACCTCCAGTCCCTCAGCCGCCCGCTTGGTGAGGGGGCAAATGGCCGTGGCGCGGGCCTCTCTTGGGGGCGTTTGGGGCTGTGTCGTGCTTTCCCTGGCGCTGGGGAGCAGCAGTGTGGATTTCGGGGCACCTCCGGGGAGCTTCTACCCCCGTTTTAACCCGTTCTTCTTCCTGTGCACCCACCACGCGGAGATGGAGGGAGCCGGGGTGGCGGAGGGCGGCGGAGAGGTGCTGCTGACCCTCCAGATCACGGGGAATCCCAGTTCCTACACGCCTGGACAGGAGTATCAAGGTGAGCACACCTTCTGAGGTGTCCTCCTTTCACTCGTTCATTCGGTTAGATATCGATTTGGTAAATTCACAAATTTCCTACATCAAGATGCGTTGCTTTCGCTGTGAATTTTCTTCAACGCTTTTCCTTTTTGAAAAACGTAAACCTGAAAAACAATTAGATGATTTATGAGTTCATAAACAATCTTAGACCTTCCTGCAGATGTTTTGCTTGCAGCTTCTTTTCTGTATGATTCTGTTTTTGCTGCTAATGGTAACCAGCTTTTATGTAACTGTAATGTGTAGTGATGCTTGTGGGACTCCATGTGTAGGTGGCTCCTCGCAGGAATAAACAACGCAAATTCACCAGCTGAATGAGAGCGTAAAAGTTGAGAGTGCAAATGGAGAAGCTGGGCGGAAAGAGTTGTGTTTTCTGATTGCAATAATGATGTGAAAAATGGAGGGTGGAGGAGATAATCGCCACTTTTCTCTTAATGTGTTTGCACCTGATTCTGGAGGTAAAAACTGATTTTATTTCCTCCCAAACCGGTGACCCGCTGGTCGATAAAGGTCACATTCTCATGCTTCTTTCCCACTTTATAGTGATGTTTAGATTTTAAAAAGTAATTACATTTTAATTGGAAATAATTGACGTATTTCATAAAAGTTTCACAAGAAGAAAAGGGATGAATAAAAGTCATAAAACAGGGAGAAAAGGGAAGGAGACTGCCGATAACTGGGGCTTATGAGGAGCACGGGCGGAGAGAGATTTCAGTCAGAAGCTGGCGGATGGGAGGGATAGAAAGCACGGAGAGAGGTTTAGATAATTAGCATTAGAAATGTGTTGGACTGGGAGGAGGGAGAGATTTAAACAGGGCCACGGCTGGGATCGGATGGCGAAGGGGGAGATTTAAATGACGATGAGGGGATTGAGCAGATAAGATACCGACAGCGGGGCTTGAGCTGGAAAAAACGAAACACTTGCAAGCTGCTCACTTTTTCCTCTTCCTCTTGTTTCGTCACATGATCGCAGGTCAATGTCGTTGCTGTTGTTACTGAATGGGAAATGCAAGATTGCTTGATGAGCCAATGTTTTGCCCAAATATTTCCTTGTCTCTTGTGAGAGATCGAAGCCACATTGCCTTTTCTTCCCTCATCGATTCCCTGCAAACCACTTCAAACTTCAGCATAAACTCTTTACTATTTGGGATAAAGTTGTTGTGTATCTTTCCACAAGGCTCTCACAATCGTTTGCTTTCATTTCTTTTCCATTCCTCCTGACAAAACTGGAGCCTCTTTTCAGCTCTGCCTGCATATTTTCTGTGGGAATTAAATCAGGACTTTCTCCTGGCTTGGACTCTGCTGTCCTGAAGTCACTTTGTAGTAATTTGTTGGTATGCTCAGGGTCATGCGCCATTTGTGTCCAAACTTTTAACTGTTCAGCTGTACACCAGTTCACCAGGCTCTACTGTGTAACAATAACTAAACGGCTGAGTTTTAGTTTCCTTACACCGTAGAACTGGTTCCCCCAAAATTCAGACCCCTTTCCCTTTGTGGATTTCCAAAATGTAATCTCACATTTTGTTATTTTGCTATCCTTCCTGAATACAATGTTATAAAAACACTATTTGATGGAGCGTTTATCATTCTGGCTGAGCCAGAATATGACCTTGATGCCATGATGGATGTCAACATGGACACCAGAGCAGAAGAAAATGGTGATAAAAACATTGATTTTGGTTCAAATCCATTTATAAATCTCTATTTGATTGATAGCAGTCATGCAGATGACATTGTCAGACTCGTTCCTTCTTGTCAAGAGTGTCTTATTATTTGAATTAGTTTGCAAACTTACCATGATACCAAACCGCTGTTAGCATAGTAGCTAACAACGGCGTGTGTAAACATGCAGAGTGTCAAAAACACACTGTCAAGCCTTCGAACAGTTAATAAACTCATTTACAACCCTTCAGGTGAATTTATATACAACTCATATCCGAAGAACATTTTAATTTAAAGCATAAGTGTGTATTATTATCGACATATTTAGCCCAAACTGCAGGCAAAACAAAACAAATTTAATAGATACAAAATGCAGTTAACGAGTAAATGCGCCTCTGATTGGTAAATTAACACATTTGGGATTTAAGCATCAGTTATATGCTGATGCTTATGCTTTGATGTAATAATAAAACACTTTTAGACCATGTTTACTGAAAACTTATAAAAATATGTTTTCTTAATTCTTCCCACTGACGTTGTGTACAGTGATGGTTATGGCTGCATGAACTGGAATTACAAAAATAAATTTGTTCAACGGAAGCACGGGAGTTTGGAAAACATTTTTGACAAAACATTTTTGCGTTAAGACGAAGTGGCGTTTTGGCCGTAAAAAAAGAATTTATTTTGCAAACCTGCAATGGAAAAAAACGTTTTGGTTTTTTTTGCTTTACATGAGTCACATGATTAACAGCCAGATGTTGCCACTGGCGCAGACGACAAAGAAGACGACACAGGAAGTAGTTGGGCCACCATGTTTTTAAATGACTCATAACATGAACAAATGTATTTCTGTGTGATTTTAGTTGCGTTTCTAATTGAATAGAAACACCACGATTGCGATTTGCAGTGTGAAATTGGACATTAGCAGAATATTGGCGAAGTTTTGCACATGTTTGTGATGGAAACGCAGCTGCTGGCGATTATTCCCATCAGTGTAACTGGTCCTTTCAAGGAAACTCTGGCTGAACTGGTTTGATGCATTTGGTTTTGTATTTTTGACACATTTTTTGGGAAGCCTATGGAGTGCTCTCACAAATGATGAGTTTTGCTGCCGTTGCAGAGAAAACAAATTACTACCAGAAAAGATCAAATGTGAATACAAACCCTGATACCAACACAATTAATTAAGCAGCTGTATCATTAGCAACGCTTTGTTACGAAAGCATTTGTAATGTAAATTTGATTGATTCAAAAACAAAGTCTGTCCAGTAAGTTAAAAATTCGTAAAGCAATGCCTAAATAAAATGTTCTGGTCCTGATCAGGCACAGCGTCCAGAAAATTGCTGCTTCACCTAAATGAGCTTTTGTATCCCAACATTGCAATTTTGATCCAACTTTATGAGAAATCTGCACCTTAGTTATGGATTATATTTGGGTCAGTGGGAGTGAGATAATCACTGAAAGAGCTGCATGTATGAAGAGGGGGATGGAAAACATCTCTGACTGTTGAAGGGCTTTAGAAAAGAGGAATAAAGCAAAACTCTGAAGACAGGAAAAGTAAAGAGACTGGTGACCTCGCAAACAAAAGGCAGGAGGTTAACGTCTCTGAGAACAGCATGCGCTGTAAAGCAAAAGGAAGATTTGGAGCGGCCGCACAGTAATTGAGTTTCTGACCCGACCTCCGTGCCTCTTGCCTCTCTGTTGCTTTTCAGTGATAAGACCGTGTGTGGGCAGCATTGCTCTGCGTGCATGCTGCAGACGTGATTACTGTGTTAAGCTATCGGGATGAAATGACCAAGAGAGGCTGTGTTACTCACAGAGAAATATTTGAGGAGGTGGGTGTATTGGCAGGGTCACGGTGGACAAAATGGAAATAGAAACACTGTGGAGAGAGGATGAACTGCTGGGAAACAGAAGCGGGAGAAATGAAAGGACGTGACGATTTTTGTGCTTGCATTCAAAGTGTAGGGCGAGACCATGTGTCAAACACATGCCGACCTCTCTTTAAGAGGCGAGGCAGCAGAAAAAAAAAGAAGCGAATCCCGACGTCTAAATAATCAAGCAAACCTTTTGAAGTATTTTTGCTGCACTTAGAAAGCAGCAACCTTTGATATATATTTTCCTTTAGTATCTGACCTACTAAAGGCCGCTTCCACAAAGCGGCCGTGTGTTTATAAGAAGCGATATCAGAATACAAAACCCAGAGCCTTGTATCTAAACACAGTTAATCACAGGGAGCCGGTTTTCATTCGGTTGTCCTTTGTCCCTCTTCTCATTCTTGCTTGTTCACTTTCACAGGCAAACAGTGGCGTTAGAAAGGGACAGTGATGGGGAGAAACAGAAGGAGCCAACATTCCTCACACTGTTTTAGTATGAGAAAACACGGCCTTTCATTCAGAGCACAAACCTTAAAAACAAGGACGTCTTTCCTACGTTTAACAGCACGAAATTCTTTGGGAGGAAGCACAATGGAAAAGACCGAAGGGAAAATGGGATTGCGACGTGGTGTCCTCTGAAAGAGTTGCCAAAAAGAGTTCTGCACAGAAATAGGGCTAACAAGACTGATTACTCAGGTAATTTCTTATACTTTTTAACCCATTTTTATTTATGTTCCCGCTGTCAGTACCTGTTTGCACTGAGAGCTGATTAGCTGGCTT
The DNA here is from genome assembly GCA_911649635.1 of Poeciliopsis gracilis. Taxonomy (NCBI): domain Eukaryota; kingdom Metazoa; phylum Chordata; class Actinopteri; order Cyprinodontiformes; family Poeciliidae; genus Poeciliopsis; species Poeciliopsis gracilis. The sequence continues at coordinate 1,440,297 of CAJVRI010000506.1, forward strand.
TTATTCAAACCTGCGGTAGATAAAAACCCTTGAGAGAGCGTGTAAGTGGTTGTTCATGCAGCTTTTGTATTTGCATGCTGTGCAAATACAAAAACTGTGTGCATTTGCTTTTGAATGTAGGGTTATTGGTTAGATTGTAAAAGCAATGAATGAGTCATTCACAAAAGCCCCTGAGAGTTAATACAGGCTCAACGGACCCGTCATTATGGGAACAACATCGAGCAGCATTTAGCTGTTTGTTTCACACTGATGCAAACGTTTACACAAAACCCAGAAAATTATTGGTGCTGCTCTCAATAAGAATAATTATACTTTTATGCCTAATTAACTGTGTGAGAGCTGGATTTGTTTTACAAGATTCTTGAGGTCAGAATTAATGAACACTTTTGGAAAAACAAATCACATTTTCCAGCATTTTTTGTTTTTTTCTGAGGTTTAAAGATGAAAAGGCACACAGGTCCATTTCTTTCAACTTATCTTCAAAATGGGAAATAAAAGAGAACATCTTGTTCAAGTGGACTGGAATCTTCATAAATAAACATTTTTACACAATAATGGCCACTTCCCTGAAATTCATCTATCAATCAATCAGTCATGTTTATTTACACATTTCAGCAACACGGTGGTTCAAATCTCAAGGTTCAAAGTGCTTTTTGTCAGAAAAACACAAAACTATGAAGTCAGTAGCAAGCAGTAGCGCCTGCAGGATATCATCAGAGGGTACGCACAAAACTATCCCTGCACCTGACCCACAAGAGCAGAACCACATCTCCAACACGCATCATGAGAACCAGCAGAAGCCTAAACCACACAAATACAGGCCACAAGCATGTGACGCGATTGGCCCTAAAACAGCGGACCTATGCCTTCATTTACTTTTTTTTTTTTCTTTTTTTACACATTATGCTAAATAATAAAGACAGGAAAGCAAAGTCTCCCCGTGTGATTCACAACAAAAGGATGTAGATTCCACGGTTCAGGAGAAGGTGAAGCAACATTTGGACAAAGTTTTGACAAGATTACCTGTTTAACCCGCAGTCTCAGTGCGACGCTCAGAAAGAGCGCGGCAGATGTCACGGTTGGCCAACTGAGTGATGTATCAGCTCTTCAGTTCTCAAAACCACAAAAAAAAAAAAACTGTTAAACCAGCGACCCTGGTAAAAAGCTCAGGCGGGATCCAAATGGATACTTTTAGAACTACAGGAGGATTCAAACTCCTCTCATTCATTTGGAGCTCAGAGAAAAAACACAGCTGCCAAGTAAGCTGACCAGCAACATTAAGGTGCTGGCATTCCCACCCCAACAGACTCACACAGATGTGCGCTTCGGAAAATAAACTATTCTTTTCTTTTATTACTTCAAGGAAAATCTCAAGGTACGCGCAGTGCTGATAGCTGATAGCAGGCACCACCCAGTCGACAATGAGACAGCCAGTAAGCATTACATTTTGCCATCATTACACATGAAAATGTTGATCAGTGTTTCATTTATTTTTGTCTACAGTAAAGTAAATATATAAAAAGTTTTAAATGCGAATTAAGTAGATTAATCCTCTTACGTGACAATATGTGTTGCAAAGTTGAATGATGTCAATAGAACAATAAACAAAATTTATAGTTTAGGGAAAAAAAGGTAAATGCAGTAAAATACTGCATTTATTCAGTCTGCTAAGAAACCAGAGATCTTAGCAGACATCTGGTTACTTAAGACGTCCTGGAGACTCAGCAACAACCAACTCAATGAAACCCCTGAAAGAACATGAACTGTCCAGGACTTCAGCAGACATCAGGATGTCACCGTTTGCACTTCTTGACCTCTGGAGAGGCTGTCGAGTGTATCCTGTCTGACCTCTGTCCGTTTCTTGTCAAATCTACATTGTTCAGAGTTCTGTTCCTGATACGGTTAGATTTATTCAGTTGCATTTTAGTCCAGTTTGCATCTCCTATTGTGCATTTGAATCCAAAGACAAGTCAGTGTATCTCATATGGTGCATCAATCATTAGCTGGTGACCCATCAAAGGACTGACCTAGTTTTCATGAAGGGACCCAGAAAACATAAGAGGAGCAAATTAAGGGCTAATGGTAACAGATGACCCTCTTGTGAGCAAAAGAAACACTTGTCTTTTCAAGAGCCCAAACCTGTGCATCCATTTGTTTCTGTCTCTCTGCCCCCCTGCTGATTTGTCTGAATAGGTCACTTCACAGCGCACCGGGAAGTGTGTCAAGCCTTGTGCTGTTTGCACTGCATTGCCAGACGTGTTTGGGACTTTGTGGACCCAAACACTCTCAGAGATGTGCCAGTTTCCTTTCTATCAGAGGAGCAGATGGGCGAGAAATGAGAATGGATATTCAGTCGGCGTCGTTCCTTTGTCACACATACCTGCCTGGTCATGTGCGCAGCGCTCGGCGTTTAGTGGGTGATCCATCATGACACGGAGACAGGTCAGATGTTCCACCGGCTACACACGGGCGTCTCGATCAGCAGGCTGCTGCAATTACCAATGTAATGACAGGATATGATATGATAACGGATCTCCGGGTCTTTGAGTTTGTTTTGGGCTTTGTTCCTTAGTTCTGCCTTGTTTCGATTTCTCTAGTTATGTTTATTTTGTGCGTCTGGTTCTTTTCTTAGTTGCTTTAGTTTTTATTTAGTCAGATTCATTTCCTCTCCCTCGCCCCTTGTGCCACTTTCCCATTTTCTCTCTCTCCACACCTGAAACCCATTAGCTCAGTCTGGTGCCCCCTACTGGTCTGCGAGGTACTGCATGTAAATGACCTTTTATTTGCCGTGCGATACATGAAGTTAGCTTACCAACGGTCTGAGGTTACAAATATTACTGGGTCACGTTAACAGCTATTATCGTTTTCATTTAATTAAAAATGATCTATCGCAAAATAAACACAATAGATAAATACAAATGATAAAAATGGGTGATTAATTCTTATGTTTAATTTTTGTTTCTGCCACAGCAACAGAAGTTTATTTTTCTTTTATTGTGTTTATCATTGGAAATTACAATCTACTCTTTTTTTCAGGTTTTGCAAAGAACTCAAAATGCCCTCGACTGGTTTTTATAAAACTCTCAGTAGTTAACAGAGAAATACTTTCACTTCCGGTTAGGTGTATGTAGATGCTGTGTTGCTGTGAGGGACAATTTTAAGCTAGGTGTTTATTAAATGGGTTAAATAGTCCTGAAAACGCTTGAGAAACACTGTGTTGCTCATCAGCCCAGGTCTTTTGTTCAGCATCCAACCTCCCAGTACTTAGGCACTTCATTCTCAGTTCCTCCTTGCTGGTTTCTCCCATTATTCCCTGTTGTTTTCTCGGTTTCCTCCTCGTGTTCCCTGCTGTTTTTTTATTGGTAGTGATGAGTTAATGAGGCGTCATGAATATTGCCAAACTATGTTGATACTGGGTCACTGAATCCTGACACCTGCTGGACCTTCAAAATCCCTACAGGCAACCGAATTGGTGCTGACAACTCACACTGATTTGATGACCTAGTTAAACAATAATATAGTTTAAGTCATTGGTTTTTTTTTTAGATCTTATTCTTTCATACCTTCATTTACATTTAAAATATCTTTGGTACTTTTAGATGCAGTCAATAAATAATGTGAATCCTAACATGAAAATCTGATGCATGCAGACTAGGATTTTATTTTTTTCTACAAATTTTTATTTAAAGAAAAAATGTTTTCCTGTTTAGTAATAGAGTCTGTTTCAGTTTTTGTTACAACTTCTCCAGCTGTAGAAAACATTCATTAGATTTGTTTTTTGTTCTGCTCTGGCTGTAGCTGAGTGTGCTCTTAATTTGTGGGACTGTTTAAAGGCACTGTTCAGGTTTTTTCACTGCTCTCAACCTGGAGTGTCGGTCAGAACACTATTTAGACTGGGATTCAGTTCAGGACCAGATGTGGTGCAGCAGGTGTAAGAAGGAAGACATGAGGCAGGATCCCTTTTGCTTTCTGTATTCCAAGTCGGTCACAGGTCTTAGTCCAACAACAGTAATAGCATCACGGTGTATTTGGTGGGTGTGGATGAGTGCTTCAGTATGTGTGTAGATGTGTGTGTGGTCCCCTAGAATAAACAGAAATACAGAAAATAAGTTTCAGATGTTCTACCGTTACACATTACATCATACTGTTACACCTTAGATCAAATAAGAAGGAAATTGATAAAGCCTAAACAAGCTTAACATCAGAATCAATATTCATAAAAGAACTAAACAAATGAACTAATATCCATCCCTCTGCGCCTGTCAAGTTCATCGCACAGCGCTCTACAATACACACATATAGCCGCTAGCTCGGACTTAACGGTAAATAACGGTAAACCAATAAACTTCAAATCACTCATTTATCTTCAGTAAAAAGAACTCAATATAGCAACTTACTTGTCAATAACGCACACTTATAAGGTGAACACACATATTCTGCCCTCTCACGTATTAACACAGTGGCTTTGCGACCCCACCTCCCTCCGTGATATCAGGAACAGTTTTGGTTTCTATGACAACGAGATGACGTCATCGCCGCCCCAACTGCGGGTATGCCTTAAGTGGCAAAAGTAACAATGAACAGAAATCACCTAATACGAACAATAGTACATAACAAACTCAAACTATTTAAGGGTCTTTTGAACAGCCGCCCCCAAATGTGTACAATACATTTGCTCAAACAAAAGACTCTAGGTAGGGCGACCTTGCGCCTGAGGGTCACTGTCCTCCTGAGGTATGGCAGGGAGGATCACCAGCCGGGCCACAGGTCGAGTGTAAGTTCTGTCCTTAGTCTTCACATCTGCTGACCTGATGTGTCCATCCGGACTGGGGTGAACCTTGATGATGCGTCCCATAGGCCAGAGGGCCCTTGGCAGATGAGGATCCACGATCATGGCGACCATCCCTTCTCTGATGTCAACTGCAGAGGTTTGCCATTTCTGGCGTGTCTGAAGTCCAGGTAGATATAGACGAACAAACCGGGCCCAAAAATGGTCAGCGAGCACTTGGGCATGCCTCCACCGTCGACGACTCAAAAGTTCATCTTTGGGGTAAAACCACCTGTGGCAGCGAACCATCCGGCCGCCCCATAAGCAAGCAGTTTGGTGTCACAGGATCTGGATCTCTTACATCGGATGAGACGTAGCCCAGCGGCTTTGAGTTGAGGATCCCCTCTACTTCTACAAGTACTGTACGAAGGACCTCTTCTGTGATGGGCTGTGCTCCGACTGTAGCATACAGTGCTGTCTTCACAGAGCGGATTTCACGCTCCCACACCCCTCCAAAGTGAGGAGCTGCAGGAGGATTGAAGTGGAACTGAATCTTGTGTGGAACTAGCAGTTGCTGAAGTTCCAATGTCATGGCTGAAAACGCTTCCCTCAACTCAGCATCACCTCCTCTAAAATTGGTGCCCTGGTCTGAATAAAGCTCAGCTGGTGTTCCTCTTCGTGAAATGAACCGACGCAGAGCCATCAAAAAGGAGTCTGTGTTGATGGAGGTCAGTACATCCAGATGTACAGCTCTGACAGTCATACACTTAAATATTATTCCCCATCTCTTTTCCAAACGGCGGCCCACTTTAACTTCAAAGGGACCAAAGCAGTCAGTTCCAGTGGAATAGAAGGCTGGCTTGAAGAGGCGGAGTCGAGCCAAAGGCAGGTCAGCCATTTTAGGGACACTGGGTCTCGCCCTCCATCTTTGACATTCTGCACAGGTTCTCTGAAACCGCCGAATTGCTTCTCTACCTTTTAGGATCCAATAATGGCGCCCGGAGCTGTGCAAAAACTCGTTCTGGTCCAGGATGCCGCAGTCGACGGTCACAGTCCTGGATGAGCAGCTAGTCACTGGGTGAGAGGGATCTAGTACCAGGGGGTGAAGGTTGCAGAATGTTAGGTCTTCAGCCCGACGCAGCCGGCCACCCACTCTTATCAGTTCTCCACTTTCATCCAGCTCTGGGAGACAATGTTAGGAGGCGACTACTTCGTTGAACTGGTTTTCCTGCTGTCAGAAATTGAAATTCATCCGGGAAACTCTCTTGTTGAACTCTCTTGATGAGAAGCATCTCTGCTTTCCGGTAGTCCTCAGCGGTGGGACTACTGTCCTTCGCCGCCCTGAAGTTCCTGTACGGTTGCCTCCAGAAGTTCATGCCAGGTATCATACTGACTCATGTAGGATGGGAGAGGCAGAGGTCATGGCACAAAAGGTTGACCTGCGAAGCTCAGATGCATCGGGGAGATTTTAGGGTTGTCAGACGGGTCTTTAGGCCATTGGTCTTCCGGTAGGTATAGGTGGAGAGGACCTTGACTCCATCGGTTTGGTCGTGCTAACTCCTGCAAGGGTTTTGCCACGTGTTATGTCATCAGCAGGGGTTTTTGGGCAGATTCCACATAATGCCAGCTCTGCAGATGGGTCAACTCCTGGATCTCAGCAATGCGCGTGCCCACAAAGACTTTGAAGCAGCAGGATTCAGATCGCAGCCAGGTCAGCACAGTGGTAGAGTCTGTCCACATCACTGTCTTCTCAATATGCAGAGAGAGCTCACCCTCAAGAAGCTTAGAAAGTTGGGCTCCCAGAAGTGCTGCACATAGCTCCAGTCTTGGAATGGAGTAGAAGGCGTTTGGGAGCTACTCTGGAGCGAGCCATAACAAAGGACACATGTGCTTGATCATTCTCTCCAGTCATTCTAAGATACGCCACAGCACCATAAGCCTGCTCTGATGCATCACAGAACACATGCAGCTCTCTCCCTGTCGCCTCCCAGGCTACATCAGTGGGCAGGTATGGTCTGGGGAAACGGATTTCAGAAAGGAACTGCAGCTCCCGTTCCCAGATATCCCACTGTTGACGGAGGTCGGGTGGCAGCTGGGGGTCATCCCAGCCCGATCCTTAAGTATGAACCCCAGTGGATTTTCCCAAGAGTCTGACCAACATCTTAGCTCTGGTGGTGTATGGTAGTATGAACCCCAGTGGATCATACTGACTGGCCAGTACTCTGTAGATGATGCGCATGGTAGGAGCTGCATATTGGACTGGGCGGTGCTTATAGCCAAGCATGTCTGAAGCAAAGTGCCAGCTAAGGCCCAGGGTTGATTCTGGGATCTCTGTCTTACTCTCTGCAAGCCAGAGCTCAGCACTGTCTGACCGATCTTCTTCTGGTAGGTGACTGATGGCACATGACTCGTTGCTGGCCCATTGCCGGAAGGACAAATCCAGCTGATGACAGTAGCGCTCTAAGTTGGTCCACCAGTTCTCTGGCCTCTGTGGCTGTTGGCACACTGTGTAGACAGTTATCCACATAAAAACATTTCTCTATGGAAGTTCTCACCTCCTCTCCTGGCTGACTGTGGTCTTTGGCATGGCGTTGCAGAGCAAATGTGGCACAACAGGGGGCTGCAGGTGGTGCCAAACGGTAACACCTGCCACTCGTACACTGCAGGTGGTTCCTCATGTTGTAGGTTACGCCACAGGAAGCGCAGAAGAGGGCGATCTTCGGGTAGTAAGCGGACCTGGTGGAACATGGCTTTGATATCCCCACTTACTGCCACGGCATGCTCACGGAACCTTAAAAGGACCCCGAGCAGAGAGGAACCAAGGGTGGGGCCAGGAAGGAGATAATTATTCAGGGTGTGACCTTGGTGCTGAAAGGAACAGTTAAACACTAGTCTATGTTTTCCATTGTGGCTGACGAGGTGGTGAGGAATATACCACGCTTCATCTCCTTTCTTTAGCTCTTTAACTTCCACTCTCAGCACATATCCAGCCTTTATCAGTTTGTCTATCTCTGACTGGTAAATCTCAGCTTTCTTTGGGTCTTTGCGAAGCCTCTTCTCAACTCCTCTCAGGCTCGGCATGACAGCCTCAGGTGTGGCCTGCAGGAGAGGCATGTCTTTGCATCGCAGCAGTGGGGTGGCATAGTGGAAAATGCCATCGACTTCCATTCGGGCTGTTTTAGCCTCTAAAAGGTCCAGAGCTTGATTATCTTGCTTGGAGCGGGTCACCACTTTATCACTCCTCAGGGGAATAATATCTGTTTTCCAGAGCTTCTCCACATGTCTCATTAGCTCATTCACTTGAGGGGGTATGGAGGTGACTAAACACTGCTGTGACATTTCTCCTTGGTGTAGGATGCTGGAGGGACCTTGTAGCGTCCATCCCAACCTGGTGTGAACAGCAGCTGGGCCTCCTGGTGGACCAAGTCGCACAGGTTCTGTAGGAGTAATGAGATGGGGGTGATCGCTGCCTATCAGGAGCAGAGGTTTTATTTTCTTAAAGGGCTGGATTGGCAAGCCAGTCAGATGCTTGTATTTCTTCATGAGGGAGTTGACAGGATAAGTGTGATCTGCTAGGTCAATACGTTCAGTGGTGAAGGCATTACGGATGCGGTATTGAGTCCTTTGCTTGGTTCTGGGGGATATAATGAAGGAAACACAGGATCCATTAAGTGTCTGAACATCTTGTCTGATGGTACGTAGAGGCAAAGACTCTGGAGAGCCCTGGAGTCCCAGTTTTTGAGCTGCTGCAGGCAGGAGCATACTTCTTTCGGAACCATCATCTAAGATTGCATAGGTTTCCAGAGTTTTGGGACCATGACGAAGGAGAACAGGAACAACTTTCAACAAAACTCTGCTACCTTCTGTTGGTCGATCTAGATACAACACCCCTGTTGGGTTCTCACTTGGTGTTTGGCTGGCTGATGCTGGCAATGGCCCCTTTACTGGACCTGTGTTAACATCATGAAGAACTTGTAAGTGTCTGCCCCGACACAGGTTACAAGACTTCTTCAGGTTGCACTGTGCAGCATGATGTGCTCGTGCACAGCGCCAACACCTTTTGTTGGTCCGTATCCAATCTGCCAGCTGTTCCTTTGTCAGTTGTCTTACTGCTGCACATTGACTTAGATGGTGCTCTTTAACATCACAAAAGGCACAATAAGGGGGTGGCTTGGCTTTTGTCGGTGAACTACTTGGTGGTTTAATGCCTTGAGATAAACTGTCCGCACCATGGAGCACAGCAACTGACCGTTTCCCGAATCTTCCTTCTCCCTTCATGCCGCTTTGTTTCTCTTTTTAAACCTCTGGCAGGTAGTTGACCATCATAATCTTGACACCAAGACTCATATTTCAGCCAGTCAGACAAATCAATAAGGTTATGGTTGCGTCCAGACTGCTTAAACATGCATCTGCGGAATTCCGCTCGCTGCTCAGGGGGTAACTTACTAAGCAGGCGAGCAACATGTGAGCCACAATAGAGCTCCATCTCTCCCTCAGGACCAAGTGTCTTTAGCAGGCCCACCAGTGACTGGATCTGGAGAGAAAAATTTCTCGAAGGCGACAACATCACCACGTCGGATGTCAGGTGAGTCCATCACAGTGGCAATCCTCCTTAGAGCCAGTTGGTGAGGTTGTCCAAACTTCTCATTTAAGGCCGCCATGGTGTCTGTGAATGGGGTTGGAGAGTGAAGGTAGGCCTCCGCTACCAGTTTGGCATCCTCCAACTTTAGATGGTCCACTAAAACTTGATATTTGAAGAGCTCTGGGCTGTCAGGTGGTAGTAAGTTCTCCAGAGCCATCTTCAGATGTGCAAATTCAACAGGGTCTCGGTGAACTCTGATAGGGTGGCCTAGGGGGACGAGGACCATGATAGGCTGTATCTGAGCTGAAACTCTGATAGGGTGGCCTAGGATTTGGAGCGGCCGCTTGGGGGACATGAGGAGTTTGCGGGAGAGGTGCTTGCTGTATTGGTTGCTGAGGGGGAGCAGCTGGAATGCTCGTAGGCGAGTAATTGGTGGAGCTAAATCCTGGAGTGAAAGTAGCTGACAGATGTGCTGATGCACGCTGCGGTGGAATTATGAGTGGAGCCTGACTGCTGGGTTGATAATTGTTCCTTGTCTGGTGATAACTTAAGGCCATTTGTGTTGCTGGTTGAGCTGAAGGCTGACTGCGTTGGGTTAGCAGAGCCTCACCTTTCAAAATCTGAAGCTCACTCATCATTTTGTCCAGGCGCTCCAGGGCCGGTGTTTCCTCCTCACCCTCAGTCATCCAAACCGGTGGAGGTGGCAGTGGCCACTCCTCATCCTCATTATTGACAGGTGGGTCAGGAAGCTGGACACATACTGCTCCTTTCAGCTGTTCCTGTTGAGCCTCATGAGCAGCATTCATTATCTGAAACACATCAGTCTGTATAGCTTTTAAATGTGCCAAGTCTGCTGAAATACGTCGCTGTGACTGCTGAAGGAGGAACCTCTCATGCTGGAGCTCTTCTAACTCTGATCTTAGAGCCATGGCTTCAGTCGAGGTGGGAGGGAAGAGACTGTGAGGGTAGGATGTCTCCATAACCTTGCTGGCCTTCCTTCAGACACTAGCGATTGAGCTAACTGCTCCTCTTTGATCCACAGCTGACTGTCTCCTGGATCATGTGTGGTAGGTTCGCTGAGAACCCATGTCTCCACAGCTGCTGGGGAAGCATATGGCGAGGTGAGGGGAGTATTCTCGGCCAGTCCCTCCTGTGTAGCCATCCTTCCTCTTTCCACTCTGTGTTGGTAAGAGTTGAGACTGTTGAAATCGAGCTGATAATCTTCATAACGTTGGGGGGGACGGATCTGACGTTTAGGACGTGCGCCACTTCTGAAGTCCTGATTTCCATCCATCTTTACTAGGGTAAGGCAGTGAATCCGGCTCGAAGGACCATTAATGTAGCTGAGTGTGCTCTTAATTTGTGGGACTGTTTAAAGGCACTGTTCAGGTTTTTTCACTGCTCTCAACCTGGAGTGTCGGTCAGAACACTATTTAGACTGGGATTCAGTTCAGGACCAGATGTGGTGCAGCAGGTGTAAGAAGGAAGACATGAGGCAGGATCCCTTTTGCTTTCTGTATTCCAAGTCGGTCACAGGTCTTAGTCCAACAACAGTAATAGCATCACGGTGTATTTGGTGGGTGTGGATGAGTGCTTCAGTATGTGTGTAGATGTGTGTGTGGTCCCCTAGAATAAACAGAAATACAGAAAATAAGTTTCAGATGTTCTACCGTTACACATTACATCATACTGTTACACCTTAGATCAAATAAGAAGGAAATTGATAAAGCCTAAACAAGCTTAACATCAGAATCAATATTCATAAAAGAACTAAACAAATGAACTAATATCCATCCCTCTGCGCCTGTCAAGTTCATCGCACAGCGCTCTACAATACACACATATAGCCGCTAGCTCGGACTTAACGGTAAATAACGGTAAACCAATAAACTTCAAATCACTCATTTATCTTCAGTAAAAAGAACTCAATATAGCAACTTACTTGTCAATAACGCACACTTATAAGGTGAACACACATATTCTGCCCTCTCACGTATTAACACAGTGGCTTTGCGACCCCACCTCCCTCCGTGATATCAGGAACAGTTTTGGTTTCTATGACAACGAGATGACGTCATCGCCGCCCCAACTGCGGTATGCCTTAAGTGGCAAAAGTAACAATGAACAGAAATCACCTAATACGAACAATAGTACATAACAAACTCAAACTATTTAAGGGTCTTTTGAACACTGGCTCCCTGTGATTTCTGCAAGTTTGTCCATCGTTGTTTTCTTTTTATTTTCTCTGCATTTCTGCTTTTGGATCCATTATGAAAATACATTCTACAATGTTCGTACAAGGTTTGCACTTTATCTTTTTCAGGTGCCAATTGCTTATATCAAGACGTTTTTGCAAATGGTTGATGTGTTTCTCTCAGTCGCTTTGGTGCATTTCTCTGAACAGAAAAGGCTGAGTTTCCATTGATCCAAAGTCACCAAACATTAGTTTGTGACCCACAACAAGATGGCGATCCTCTGATCCTACTTTTCATTCCTGAACCCCACTGAGGGATTTTATTTTTTTACTTTGTTCTCTGCAGTTCTGTCTTTTTCTTTCTGAATCTGTCAACAAATTTCAGTAAAAGCGGAAATGTCAATTCTGTCCAGTCTCTTGCCATTGGTCTCCCACATTTACATCAAAACTTTAATTTACAATAGAACCGTGTTACATTGACAGCATGACTAAGAAATTATTCGTACACAATGTCTGTCTACTGAAAGGTTCACTAACACAGATATTTAATTTTGAGAGTTGAACTATGGATTTTGCAGGTAATCAATGTTGCTTTTGTGAGAAATGCACTCACTGTTTTGCAAATGTCAAATGATTCGCAAAATGCACCAAATGCAACTGATAAAAACTTTAAATGCCACCTACATATTTTATTCCCGGAAAGCAGACTCGCTCCATCAAAGCATGTAGAATGTTATTTACTTGGTGGTAAAACTGTTGGCTGAAATGAAGCCAGCAGAAAGCCAGGTGGGGTAAGAAGAACTACACAAACAAAGACAGTGAGTGGACCACTGCCAGAGAGGTGTGCGCCTCTGCCAGTCTTATCTGGGTGAGCAGCAATGAGCTGCTGCTACATTTTTTATTTTCAGTTTCCTCAGTAGAGTCGTCTCCCAGCCAAAACAGGAAAGCTCTTAACAAGCAAATGTGAGTTGTGATTTCATTTACTTTTATGAGTGGGCAGATGAGTGGCTGTAAGTACATTCAGGATGTTGGAGTGTGCGCTCGTCTGCTGGGGGTTTGCCTGATCTGGAGTGCCTCTTCGCTGATAATACAAGCTGCATCAGAGCTCACACTGCCCTCATGGACAGCTCACCAGGCCTTTTCCATTCATCTGCAAACATGTTAAACACACTGTTTGGTTCATTTTAGGAGCTTTTTCCACATTTGCATCAGAAAGTGAGTAAGAACTGAACCTGCGGTCATCCGTTTTTTTTTTGTTTTGTTTTAGTTTTTTTTTAATAAGCGTAATTTTCACTGCACAGAAGCAAAAGATGCTCTACATAGAGGGACCTTGATTTGACTCTCTGAATATCGACCCCTTCATTGTAAAGAGAGATGTTACTGGTTCTGGCTATAGTATGGCACATAAAAATGTGTAGAGTGAGTGAATACGTCATACAAAATTAATGAACGTCCCAGAATGTCTGACCAGCTTTCAAGTTAGCCCTGCTGCCACGCGCTAGTAAACAGCATGCTCTGAATGCAGGGGATGCTTCGGAAAACAAGCATCAGATATCTGAAAAACAGAAACGGAGATATTTCAGTCAGAGCGCCACCAGCATTGTTGTGGTTATAGACAGTTTATTTGGAGAAAGCCAAACCTTCTGGTGCAAACAGGGTGAAGCAGGGAGGGCGTGTCAAAGTCTGGGGTGAATCCATGAACGTCAACAAAGAGGTGGAATGCAAACTTTAGAAAAGACAAGCCAGAAGATCAACATGGAAAGAACTAAAGAGCAAGATTAGTTATTTAAACCGTGCCAAAGTGAAGAAGATAAAACTCTTACAATGTGGCTCTTATCTGATTCTATTAAAAAAAATATTGATGAAAGTTTTCAGTGATGCTCATTTTTAATATCTGATTCTACAGCTTTTGCTTCACTTTTGTACGGAGGACAATTAGGGCCATACTATGAAACAAAAATAGCAAAGAATAATGTCATATTTTAAAGTCATATTATGAAAATAAAGTCTGACAAAATCTTACAAAAATAAAGTTTAAATACAAGAATAAATCTGAATATTATGAGAATAAATTTGAAGTAGTAAAAGAATAAAGTCGAAATTATATGCAAATAAATTCATACCAGAATATTAACTGAATTGTTATATTGTTATATTGTGGCTTTATTCTTATATTATTTTGACTTTATTTGTGTCATATATTTCATATTATAACTTACTCAAGAGTAAAAAGTATTTGGGAAAAAGGTTGAAACAAAAAATTAATTTCTTAATATAAATAACATGATTACAAAATCAGGAAGATTTTTTTAAATCATTTTCTTTATATATGAAATTTATTTTTGGTTAAAACAAGCTGTTTTTTTATTCATTAAAAAAAGGTTTAGGTTGGTTGTATAAAGTACAACTAACCTAAGAACACCAGTTTATTCAACTCTTGGAGGTTTGACTGAATTAATAAAAGTTAACACAACTTACTGCTGTAAGTTTATCTTTCACAAACTCACATTTTGGTTCAAAATCTGAAAATAGCCAAATGTATTTGTCTTAACGAGCAGAAGATAGTAGACACAACTAAAGATGTTTAGACTTAGACTTGTATTTTATTGATCCCTCGGGAAGACTCCCTCAGGAAATCAAGCGTTTTCAGGACTGCTTAACCCATTTAATAAACACCTAGCTTAAAATTGCCCCTCACAACAACACAGCATCTACATACACCTAACCTGAAGTGAAAGTATTTCTCTGTTAACTACTGAGAGTTTTATAAAAACCAGTCGAGGGCATTTTGAGTTATTTGCAAAGTCTGAAATTAAGTAATAACAGTGTACGTACTGTTATTGATGTTTACTTTTTGTACATGCGGGTCACTTCAGTTTGGTATGTCACTCCTGTTCTGCAGCTACTGCTAGAGCAAAATGCGCCTCCTCCTCTTTCTGTTTTCTGCTCCTCCTGGCAGCTCCATTGAAAGAAACGTAATCCCTGCTTGGGGGGGCCGTGTGTCGTCTGTGCTGATAGCATTCAGAGGGACTGGTAGTGCCCCAGTGGACCCACTACAGAGGAGGCGGCACGGTGACACTGGATGGGTGCTGAGCCCTCATCCCTTGGCACAGATGGATTAAGTGGAGCCCCGCCCCGCCCCCATTCAGCACCACCTTCCTCCAACAGCCTGGCGGGCCAGAAAGCACCGCACCAGGCTGGCAGAGGCTGATTATTCACATGTATTAATTCTTAATTATTCTGCAGCACTACCAAATTTTTAACCTGAGAAACCACAATGTTTATGTGCCAAATTTGAAGTTAGTGAGGACTAAAATTAAATGAATTTTTAATCTCTCCTTTTTATCACAAGGTTATGAAATGTAACGTCCTTTATGTGTTAAGACTGCAGCAAGTAACCTTTATTTTATATATATATGTTTTTACATATTCTTTCAAAACTGCCACCATGTAGTTAGCTATTAGCATAGCCACGACGTCGGCAGGTAAAAACATTTCCTGTGACGTTGTTTCTCTGCCGTTAGCACATATAGCATCAGCATGACGTATGAACTGATCGGTACATTGTTGCGAGGGGATGAAAAGTTATCAAAAAAGACAAATAAAAACATCCTCCATGTCCACTAGAGGGCGCCGTAAATTGGAAGTGGGTTGTCCTTCTAGAAAGACTCCATGTTGGGGAGCGTCTGTGTTTAAAGCTACATGTTTAGCATTGAGATGCTATTTTAGGCCTCAATAGCTTCGGCGATAGATCAGCTTCTATTAGCACAACTTAACACAACAAAAGTCTCTCTTATAGTTACATCACGTCGTTATTTGAAGTAAAAATTAACTCCCAGTGGGAAAAGAGAAGCACTTTTTTTGTCCATCGATGTTATTTCTGGATGCCAGTTGTGCGTCGCATTTATGGATGTACCGGAAACACAATGAAAAGGTTCCGGGTTGGGACTTTTGCGTTTGAAAAAAAGAAAAGAAAATGTGATTAAATGTGTAAAAATAGTGTTAAAGTCTATTTAATCAATCGAAATTAAAACATTAAAGTAAAAAAAAAAACTCAAACTCTTTTTCCTAATCTTACATTCAGTTATATTATTGTTCTTAAACTAATAAACAACAACCCTGATAGAGTGAAGCTTTTTATATTTGTAACCATTTTCTATCTACATTTTCCTTTTTGTGGCTGACATTCTAAATCTCACTTATTATTTAAAAAAAAAGGTTGATTTGGAATAAAAAGTGAGACTTCATGTTTTATTTCTGATGGTGGAATGAGTGTTTGGACATCTGCGTTCCTGGAATGCTAAAGACATCTTCTGCCTGCATGTGTGAGTGCTCTCATGTATAGTAATGTCTGCGAACAGGCAGAACAGCTGTCTGGCTTCGCCAAGGAAAACAGCCAGATGTTTCATAGCAGTAGATATAGGTTAGTGCACAGACACAGATGGACTTAGTGGGACTAATAGTCTGTTTCAGATACAAAATGATGAAGGAAATGGTTTGTCTTCTCAGTTAACCAGCTGTATAAATCGCTTTTTTGTTACTTTTTGACAAACGTGTGTCATATAATCTCAAACCGAATGTTAAGAAAACCCATCATTTGTTTTCGCTCTAGGAAATTTGATCAGCAACAATCTCACCTTGTTGTTAATGAGAAATTTAAAAATAAAAATGTCAATTTCTGTTTTTAAAAAAGTGCAGTTTTAATTAACGTAATGTTAGTCCGCCTGCGTCTTATCTGTGATCTCAGACACTTAGTAAGTTTCGACTCTGTGATATTGGAAATGTGTGAATTGTAATTTAGTCCAATGCAAACACAGCAAGATGTTTTTTTCCACAATATATTAACTTTGTATAAAACATTAAAAAAAAACTTTTCAAGCTATTTCCTCTCAGCTGGAAATAATTCAGTAGAAGCAGTGTGTGTTATTTTAATAAAATATGACTTAGTGGCCCCGAGACACTGACATTTATTAAGTTTGGTCCATTTCTCTCCTTGAAAGTGGGCTAAGGTCTATGATGTTTCAGAAACACACCCATTTCCCAGCTACTACAGTGATGGACTACAAACTTTACCACATTTAATAAAATTTTAAGTGATAATAATTTGAAATTTATTTGAATTTAGCCCTCCTGAGTCGATTATTTGAAGAACTGCCTTTCTTACAGGTAAAAGTCTCTCATTGGATAACTAGAAACTGAAGCTTTTAGCTCAAGCTGAGTCAAATTGGAAGTTTTCAAATCTTATGAGGAAATAATGAATGGACTTTTGGTCTGAACTTTGACTGGGCCACTCAGGTGAATACACTGAGATCTAAACTACTGATGCTCTGGATGTAGAGTCACTGTTAAAAGCTCTGTCTCTTTCAAAAGTTTGCTTTTAACTAAACTATTATGAGAATTGTGTTGTGGCAGCAAATATATTTGACAGGTTTGTTGTAAACACAAAGTGTGTGGGGATGTGTGTTCTTGATGTAAACAGCAGTTAATAAACAAGATATAATTTTAAGACCCAGATTTAAATCGGCCATTTTCATCACTAGAGGGTAAAAACTTTACTACTACAGAATCCTTTTTTTCATGGTACAGTTTAGTCAATGAGACATTTTGACTAACATCAGCAATTAATCAAGAATAATCAAGTTATTGTTATGTTGAGGGCATCAAACTGTATTGCATCACAGCCTGTAACAGCGACACTTGTTGATTCGTCTTTCTTTGATCTGAGCGACTCTTTTATGCTCAGACAGGATCACTGTTTATGTGTATTCTTTCTGAAATATGCCACTTTGACTCTTGCAGTGCATAGTGTGTGTTATTATTCCTTGAATGAAAAATGAAAGGCTTCCACTTTTCAGTTTGCTTGCAGAGATTAAATATGTCTCTCATTAGCTTTTTCTTTCTGGATTTGAACATGCGCATCTTTCCTGTTCTCTCTTTGCACATGTTGTCATCCTTTCCCGGTGGGGTTGTATATTTCTTTTAATTCAAATGTAAGTCTTTTGGCATGAAAAATGAAAAGACAAGATATTACATTATGTGAAGAGCAATATGATTTTCAGATTACTTGCAGATGGAGATTGTGTCACTCCCTTGAAAGCCAATTAAAAGAGAGCAAAAGGAGTCCTTGGAGCATCGAAACATAAATCTTGATTTTGGAATATTAAGGGAACTTGGATCTGCTCTGTGGAGGATGATTTGGACACCTGCACTTGCTCATGTTTAGACATCAATTATGCTTTATATCATAGGAGATCAGCACAACTAAGTGTGATTTTGAGGTTGATTACGTATAAGAAGCAGGATGTTTGTGTCACGATTCTGGGGTGTTTTGCTTTTCATCTGTGTTTGTATTTTGATTATTTTACTGTTTATTTCTGTTCAACCTCAGTTAGTTAATTTATTTGCATTCAGTTCTCTGTTCTTGCATTTTATTTAGACATTTCCTTATCTTTCTGTCCTTATCTTGTTTTTCTCCCCTTCATCTCCTCTCTTGCTCACCTGTTTAACCTCCTTGAACAACTCCAATTATACGCCTGTTCTTTCTTCATACAGCAAGTGTGGTGCTCAATTCACATTTTTTGCTGAAATTAATTTTTATTATTATTTTATTATTGCTTTCTTTACAAGGTTCATCCTACTAATTCAACCCGACTACTAATTCACCGTACGGTGGCCCTGAGATGCAAAACACTACAAAGCATGCGCAGGAGAAGAACGCAGACGTCACTTAGCAGCGCATTGTTTACGAAATGGAGCCGTTTACGGATCGATTTTCACTTTTGTTTTGCAATGAGAGACAACAGTATTGTTCTAATATCACAGCAAGAAGCAATCTAACAATAAAAGAAAGCATTATGTTAGCGTTTATCTTCAGTGAAGAATTGTTTGCAACTTGGAGAGGGTCTTCCTTCGTAAGTTCGTGAATTTTCAGCCATTGTTTATGTCTGGATTTACTGTATCTGAATTTTTTGTTGCAGAATTATGACACACTTCTTATTTGAATGACATAAAAGTAATACAAAATGCGACATGACGTTGATACTGCAGACGCTTTAACAATTGGATAAGTCTCCGATTTACCTCATGTGGCTTAGAGCAGATTTTTTTCTTTGCATATTTTCTAAGACTGTCAGTTTTAGAAAGCGCTCTAAGACTGGCATTCATCCCATTCCACTAGGGGGCGCCACAGTTTATTTCACACCGGATCGAAGGGACTTAACTGCGAACCGGAAGTGACATGACGGCGGACCGGAAGTAGCTTAAGTCGCAGTCGGCTCACGCAAGCAAACTAAATTAATCTCAAAACTACGTCTCACTTGCATTTTTGAGTATTTCCTATTGTGGTGAGTTGATGTTGAATGTGTTATGTGTTTTGGCAAATTGGGTTAAATCTAATAAATTTATGTGGTAAAGAGATCAAGGACTAACTATGTGTTTATATGTTGGTTAAAACCAGAATAAATGGCGATGACATGCTCACATGGTTTAGGTTTAAATCTGTGATTTTGATACATTGCTAAATATTGCCATTTTGCTTTTACTTTGCTTACAGTTTTCTCTATCAATTCAAGAAAATCTCTTCACCGTCTTATAGCGGTTGTTTTTCTACGTAGCTGTTGCAGGTTGGAAGCCAAACCAACTTCATTTTAAAAAAAAAAAAACATGGGCAGAGTGTCAACAGTGCAAACATGACTCAGAAAAGCCAGTGCCCATGTAAATACTGGTATAGTACAGCTAATTTGAACAATCGCTTTGATTCCAACAAAAAAAAAAAAAACAAGTTGCAGTTTAGCAGACCTGTAGAAGCTCAGTACCTCATAGGTCATCTGTGATAGAGTTTCACAGCAGCAGATGGCAGTGCCAGCAGGCCGGGTCGGTGCCAGTAGGTTACGCAATGGAATGATTCTTGTAAGACCTGACTGGATCACCACATGACACATGCATGTGCAGAAACACACTTCCCACACAGTCTTCTGTTTAAAAGTGAACCAGTGCACCAATAGTCGGTAATTCTGATGTTCTGGAAAATGCTCCAACTTGCCAATTTGACTAATCATTCCTCCTTTTCTCATCCCAGTAAATTGTGGTATATTCTTTGAAGTATTATGGTCAGGTGACTGATAGTCTGAACCATTTCAGGAAGCTCAGGGTGAAGTGACACCCCAAGGCTGGCATGGCCATGGGAACAGATGGATGTATCGGTTCCCTATGGTCTGGCCTCTATTTCCTGGTCATCTCTGGGGCACGTGCGTCTGCCTGTAGGATGTGGGTCAGATGGGCACTTGTCTTTATCAAGTTTATTGCCAGGAAAACCCAACTTCATAAAATCAAACAGCAATCACTTGGTCTTAACGCATATTATATTTGAGTGCAAATATCTCAGTTCCCTTGAAGTAAGACGAACTTAACATAAAAGTATCTTTTGGGCATGATATAGGAGCTTCTTTTAAGTTAATAATTCTGGTTAAAAATTACAATTCAAATGGGAATTATTATGATAACAAGTGGAAAAATCTGCCAGTGGAACTAGTGCTTCTTTAAAAATCAATAGTAAGGAAATATTGACCTGAAAGAAGCTCCTCTATTTTGCTGAAAAGTTGAATCAGAAAAAGTTGGTCGATTTTAATCTAAATTATATTTTTTAGCATTTGTTTTTCAATTGGACTTTTTTTGTGCAGCCGTTCTCCTGTAAATCAGTTTTCTGCTCAGTAAATGTCACTGTAACAGTCTCACAATGTGTTCAGGGTTCAGATTCTTTGTGAAAAACACACAGTAGCTGAAAAATATCGTCTTCTTCCAACAGTCTGAAATGGCAGACAGTTAATGTTGGCTGGAAAGTCATTTCTGGCTGCCTTTAATTGATGCAATCATCTAATTTCCCTGAATGATTTGAATGTAATTCTATGTAATTCCAATGGACACAGCAGGAGAGAGGAGAGCACAAACACGCAACTTTTTATTTTAATCTAAAAACATTGATAAAATGTTGTGTATGATCTAGATTAGTAATCTAGATGGGCCAGAAAGAGACAATAGAAATGAAGTTACTTATTTTTGTGAACTATTGTATTATAAATCAACCAGTGGCAGGTTGCAACCTGGAGGAGGAGGTTCTGGTTTCCGCCGGAGGGGACAGCTGTGAGGGCTTAGACACGGGAGAGGGGTCCGTGTCAGCACCCGCTGCTCGTTAGTGCATGAGTAACATGGCTGTCCAAAAAGTCTTCAATAACAACAGAAAAAGTTGTTGCTTGTCACCATGTAGTGACAAAGTTGCTACGTTCGCTACAGTGGGCTGTCACTTTGAGTTTGCTTAAGCTAGTCTGTGAAATTTAAGCAGTTAGAATTGCAGAATCTAACTTTTACAAAATATATATTTCTTCAAATATTTCGTGTCACTGTGTTGTAAAAAAAAAATCAAGCTCTTCGGCCTTCTGTCAGATCTCCCAACGAGAAGCAACCAATCAGAGCCAGGAGGCGGGACTTGGCGCTGACAATCACTAACTCTGGTACGCTACAGCTTCTTCCTGATAGCAGAGCGTGTCATGAATGCTCAGGCCAGGTATCACAGATTGTAAGTTGTTTCTCCATCAGCATGTCGAACAGTGAGTATACAAGGATGATTGACAGCGCTGAGACCTTCCTCCTGCCTCTGATTGGTTGTTTTTGGCCTGGAGCGGTGCGGATCTGCAGATGGTTCAGGAAAAACGTGGAGTATATTGATCTTTTCGCAGATTATCTGTCTGGTATTACACTGTGACGAAATGATGACAGTTTTCACAAATATATACAAAAACACTTTTATTTCATAAATGTTACTCGCTGCAGCTTTAAGCTGACTTTTCCAAACCAACAATATGATGAATCTGCGTCAGTTCCATGAAGCTGATGTCAATATTCAGCCATGTTTTTGTGATGCTATCACAAAAACAATTATAAAATCCTGGAGGGACTGATGAATGTGAAAAGATGTTCAATATTATCTAATTTTAAGAAGGACTTATGAAATGTAGAGGCAGGTATTTATTAATATTTAACAGTTTAATTGATTTTATCAATGCATTCCACTATAATCGGCCCTTTGTGGATATTTATGATCTTCATATTTCCCAAAATAAAAAATGAATGTGAAGCGCCGACTCTAAAAGATGCTGCCCAGTTCTTTTCCAGAGTCTAGTTATATTATTACCTTGAAAAATGAGCTCATGGTTCTAGAACAGGTTGTGCTTCGCCATTTATTTCAGTAATTAAATGGCAATTAGGATTAATTCAATCCCAAGTGATTAATTCAATCATTTATTTTGTCAAAACATTTGACAAAATAAGTGATTTTTAAAAATAAAAAGTACAAGTAAGTTAACTGTCTTGTGAAGGCTCGTTCTTCACTGTGCAAGGCTCAGTTCACTGGGACCTGAGTGAAACAACACTGTGGTACCTTATCAAATTTTCAGTGGATATTCACCGTCTTCCTCTTGTACCTTGTTTCTCTGATGTTGAGGATGCTTTTACAAAAGGCAGGAAAAGTTAATGCAGTCTCGTTGTTCTTGATTACCAGGTGATTCCAGCAACGCAGGGGAGAATCTGAAATATTCATCAAACAAATTCAGAACCGTAACCAGTGGGATTGTAAAAAACAGTCATGTTTTACACGTCAGTGAGCTTAAACTCTTTTCTTTTCTTTTATTTTGCTTATTTTGCAGAAGATCCCTGCTGGATTTGTAGTACTTGTCTCTTTTAAGACGCCTTGCTGGTGAATGTGTGTTTTGTTTTGTTGTTGCGCGGATACACTGTAAAACATTTGAGCTGCATTTAGTTGTGTCTATTGTCTTCTACTCTTTAAGTCAAATAAATTTATCCAGTTTTAGATTTTGAACCTAAATGTGAGTTTGTGAAAGATAAACTTACAGCAGTAAGTTGTGTTAACTTTTATTAATTCAGTCAAACCTCCAAGAGTTTAATAAACTGGAGTTTTTAGGTTAGCACTTAAAAAACTGAAAGAGGAGAAAGACAGGAGTGGGAACTATTTCCCAGAATGCTTAGCGGCTTGTTTTTGTCTCCTGAGATGGAAGTGCGTCACATTGATCTGACTCTTGTGTTTCATTAATGCAAATGTTCATTTTAATGCAATTCTCAGTTAGCAAAGCTTGAGGATAATGTCCTGTTCACACTGAATGTTTCTGAGCTGAATTCATTGGGATGTTTAATAAAATTCATCATCAGATTTTGTCCAATTTAAAACAAGAGTTTAAATTATTTTAAAGTAAAATAAATATTTATTTTAACTTGATATTGTGAGTAAAATAATAGAGAAATTGGTTATTTAACTCGGTGAGGGCAGTTTGTTTCATTGCATATTGTGAAATAATTATTTAGTTTAAATTGCAGCATTAAGTTAAATCACAATTCAAGATGAATGAAGTTCAAAAACAATGTTTAGTCAACTCGTCTCTTGTTGTTAAATCAACTTCATGAACTTTAATT
This sequence comes from Poeciliopsis gracilis, assembly GCA_911649635.1. NCBI lineage: Eukaryota > Metazoa > Chordata > Actinopteri > Cyprinodontiformes > Poeciliidae > Poeciliopsis > Poeciliopsis gracilis. The sequence goes on from CAJVRI010000506.1 coordinate 1,463,319, forward strand.
TCTGAGTTGAAACCAAAACAATTGTCTTGTTGACTTAAATTGCATTTTTAAGGTGAGATTAAACCACCTTCCAATGTTTTACAGTGCACTAACGTTACTCATGGTGGAACCAGAGAAGTGTAGAAAGCCCCGGGCCCATCAATAGTTGAGCAGTAGCATGGTTGTGTGTGTCTGTAATGAGGCTTACCGCATCTCTTCATCAATATTATATGCTGGCTTTGGGCCAAGCGGTGAGCGCTGCGTTCTGGTATAAAGTATGTGGGTTTCAGTGTTATGCATACAGTGTGATGAGGATTTTGCAGAACTTCACTTCAGACCTCTGACAGATGTGCAAATACATCATCATGCTGGAATGTGGTCTCATCTTGATTGCTTTTTGCATTTCTGACCCTTTTAGTAACTAAAATGTCTAATTATGTATTCAGAAAGATCAGAAGCTTAGATTAAAAGCTTTGGTCCTTTTTTGAAATCCTAAAATAAGAAATTGCAGAATACACAATTTTTCCCAGACCTGATTTCTATTTTCGTGTGTGTTTGTGTAGTTGATTTGCAAACCAGAGATGCAGTCTTACGCTGGAAACGTCCTAAATTCAGTCCAGATGTCTGCTGATCCGCTTCAAACCTGGCACTTGTGTCGTTTGGATATAAACAGTAAACGGTGTAAACAAACGCATTCTCTAATCACGCTGAACCTTAATGCTCTGAATGAGATGCTCAGGAGTAAATTTCAGCCTCATTCCTCCCTCATGGCTCCTCATCCCCTTCGGCCAAAGCGAACAGCTCTCAAAAAATGAAGTATGGACGAGAATGTTAACGGCTAGCATCAAAGGCCTTCTTTCTAAAACGTGTGTGTGTGTGTGTGTGTGTGTGTGTGTGTGTGTGTGTGTGTGTGTGTGTGTGTGTGTGTGTGTGTGTGTGTGAGCGTAAAGTACCCCCACAGGTGATTGGATCTGATCCCATCTCATCTGATTGGCTCATCTGTCTGATGCGTTACACAGGCAAGAGAGAAAGTGCGGCAGGGTGGGGGTTGTTGGAGGCCAGGCTAAATAATTTAGATCTTGGATTTGTATTGATCAGGTAGCGCGGTTCTCCTCGGGCAGCTCCGCTACGCCGTCTCTCCCAGCTCTTGCTTTTCAGCAGTAACCTTCTGGCCTCCAGCGCGCCTTCAGGTGCGTTTCTGCAAGGGACAGTAATCCCCTCATTTACCTGTGGAAGAGCATTATGAACATGGGCTGATTTGCATTACAGAGGCAGGTTTTTATTTATTTTTTTCATTCACAGCATCTTTTTAGAGTAATGGAGGGTGTGTAACCTTGGTGATGCAGGTCAGTGGAATTGCAGAAATTAGCATTTTGGCTGCTCCAAGTTTAATGCATTGCTCTATTAAATACAGTACGATGTCACGGCCTTGGATCAATACTGCAGAATGCAATTACTAATGAAACATGTCTCAACTTAACATTTAATGGATTTGTTGAATAGCTAATGCGCTTGGAGAGGGAAATGAAAAGAACATGTGTAGTATAATATAAAAATGAAACTTATTCACATAAATTAGATTTATTTGTGCAGTTTGTGGTTGATGCAGTGGCAGATGTTCTCTCAGAAACAAGGAATTAATTAAATATTTCTTCAACTGTTTTTATTCAGTCTGTATTACATTTCAAGCTTCTTTTACTGATTCTTGTTCAAGTTGCAGAGGGACTTATTTTCACAGACTTAAGTTTTATTTCCAAAAAATTGGAGTTAATGTTTAGATTCTCCAATCTTTAGTTTTGACTTTATCTAATTTTCTTGCGTTACGGCGACCATTCTCAATTCGTTTCCCTGGGATTTCATGTGATAGACCCGTACAAAGCCGTAATATTGATGAAAAATGATACAAGGTTTTCTCTTTTCTCTGCCAATAATGTGAGAAGTGTTATGGAGTACGTTTCTACCAAGTTTGCACATCCCCTTCTAACTCACAGAAGAGCTCAAGTTCATTCAGACAAGATGAAGAGCAACTGTGATCTTCCATTTTCAAATAAGCTGATATTTTACTGTGGATTTGACTAGGCCATTCTGTTGTAGCACCATCTGGTTGGATGTTTGAGTCCATCTTCAGAAGGTGAACACCCCCTACAACTTTAGATTTAATGGATTTGCTGAATATGTTTGTCAGCTTTATTGAAATTGGTGAATTTTGAAAAATTTTAATTGCAACACTTTTTTCGCGTCACATGTTACTACTGGTGGAAATGACGAAGATGATGACAGGAAGTGGTAGGAGGATGATGGTCGGCTTATTTTTAATTATTTATCACATGAACAAACTTATTCACATGTGACTTTTAATCATGTTTCTTGTTTAAGGGAAACGTCGCAATTGCAAAATTGTGTTTGACAGAGTTTAGCACACCTTTGTAACGGAAACGCAGCTGCTGTGCTAAAAAATGTCTCTATGTGGCTGGAAAATACATAATACATAATACTACCTTTAATCTTTATGACTGGTTTAGGGTTTTTTTTTTTTATGTTTTAACTCTATATCAGGGGCTTCGAACAAATCAAGATTATGAATGCTCTTAAAGGGCCGGTTGTGCCAAAATGTATTTACAAAACTTGGTCACAAACTGTTAAAATATCAATAAATTCTTAAAATCACATAATATTATGTAACATCTTTTCAGTCCCTCCAGGATTTTGTGTTTGTTGCACTAACTTGGAAATATTTGCGCTCATTTATGATGATAAATGCAACTTTTCATTACTCACTGTGTAGATCATGGACTACAAGTTGATATCAGTTAAATCTGAGGCAGCTGTTTAGTACAAGTAAGAAAGATTTTGACAATTTTTGAGACAAAATTGCAATAAATTCAATTATTAGCACAAAACAGTTGGGGATTTGTTGATTTTGTGATAGTTCTCAAAGCTGGAAGGACTGATTGATATAATTCGGCAGTAAAGAGACAAAAACTGCATTGATTTGATTGGAAACATAATATTTAAGCACACACTAAAGTATTTTTATGCTAAAATTTAATTTGATGCTGAAACTAAATACAGATGGCAGCCAAAATATGTCTGTTGGCAGCATGTTAAGGGTGTGTAAAGTGCTGAGTTTTGAATGTGACTTATGTGTTTAAGGATTGTGACAGAAGAGCAGAACAGGAAATGTCTGGATGCAATAAAGACGGTAATGGGATGAATTATTGAGGCTTTGATATGGATGAGAACCTGGGAGAGAGGAAGACGGTCCAAACTCCTCAGACGGGGCGCAAGCCGTCCAAAGTACACAGCATCACAAAGAACACACACATTCAAACACACTGCAAAACATTTGAGCTGCGTTTAGTTGTGTTTACTATCTTCTACTCTTTAAGTCAAATAAATTTGAATAAGTTTTAGATATTGAACCTAAATGTGAGTTTGTGAAAGATAAACTTACAGCAGTAAGTTGTGTTAACTTTTATTAATTCAGTCAAACCTCCAAGAGTTTAATAAACTGGAGTTTTTAGGTTAGCACTTAAAAACTTAAAGAGGAGAAAGACAGGAGTGGGAACCATTTCCCAGAATGCTTAGCTGCATGTTTTTGTCTCCAGTGCGTCACATTGATCTGATTCTTGTGTTTTATTAATGCAAATGTTCATTTTAATGCAATTCTCAGTTAGCAAAGCTTGAGGATAATGTCCTGTTCACACTGAATGTTTCTGAGCTCAATTCATTGGGATGTTTAATAAAATTCATCATCAGATCAGAAACTTTGTTCCTGCAGTTTGAAACAAGGATTTAAATTATTCTAAAGTAAAATAAGTATTTATTTTAACTTGATATTGTGAGTTAAATAACAGAGAAATGTGGCTCTTTATCTATTTTTGTTCTTGCATATTGCGAAGTTGAAAGAAAACAATGTTTAAACAACTTGTCTCCTGTTGTTAAATCAACTTCATAACTTTAATTTCTGATTTGAAACCAAAACAGTTTTATTGTTGACTTAAATTGCATTTTCAAGTTAAACTACCTTCAAATGTTTTACAGTGCACACACATGCTTACGTTTTGGCTGCGTTGTGTGAGAACACGTTAAGGCGAGTCTCCCAGTCAGATGGACCCACACAGGAATCCGCTCTGCCCATGAAAACACACCAAGCCCAGAAGAACGAACGCCCTGAGACAAAACCGATGATGTTTCTATTCTTACTCAAGAAAAACACATTAACACTGTGAGGTGTCTCCTATTCTGTCTCCTATTCTCTTCATTACTTGTCAGTGAGCACGGGGATTCCAGGGTCAGGAAGTATCAAGTCCTCCATGTTCGGCTGCAGCAAATCGTTTTACTCCTGTGTGTGCAGAGCCGTTTTTTTGGGGGGGCGTCAGACTGTTCCCCTGAGCTCTGCGCCGTCTGACTGGAAGCAGTCCAGTAGCCGATCTCCGTCTTTTTCCAGGGCTAAAGCCGACTCTGTGGGCCTGTCACTCCAGGCTTTTGTTTACCAGACAAATCAATAGTTAACTTTCTACAGGAAACACTGGGCTGCAGATGCGTTCAGCTTGATACGTTTCAGGTTTTCCACTGTCTATGGAGAGCAAAGCTATTCGAGTTGACGAGTTTTCTCTAACGCGTATGTCGATAGGGACAAGTCTTGTTAAAAGTGGAGTCATTTACGCAGCCAAAGAATCTGCATTTCTGTGTCATTGAATTACCATTTGGATCAGTTAATTTCTTGTTTTACTGTTCAGCTTCATGTCAGCAAATTTGAAAATGTTTGTTTCGTCGTTTCAGTGATTTACTTCAAAGGTGAAAGTTGTTATACGGCAAAAACAAAACATTTTACCCAGCAGTGTTGGTCCAGTTTCTAACGCAAATATTCTAGTACACTTCAAATAAGCGTCATATGAGGCATCAATCTTTACTTCAGCTTTTTAAAAGAAATCTTCCTTTCTGTTTCTTCAGTCAGCATCTCTACCAGTGTTCCCTTCGATGGTCTGCTGGTGACTGGCCTCTACACATCCACACCAGTCCAGTCCGCTCCCATTCCTGCCCCCGCTGCTTTCGGCTTTGGTAAGTTACGATCACGCTCATGGAAGAAGGTTCGTGTTGCTTATTTTTGTTGTTGTAGTTGTTATTTACATCTGCGCCTTTCTGGAGGGCAAAAAAGAGATTCTTTTACTTGCCGTCCTAAATGAAACCTGCAGATGAAGGTGTTATTAATTTAGTGTGGTGCGCCAGAGCAGAGGAGAAACTCGCATTCTTCTTCTCCTTATGCCGCACATACAGACCTGTTGCCATAGCAACTGGCTGACAACAGCTCCACTAGCTGAGATGAATCAAAAAAATTCCTGATTTTTTCTTTTTCTGTCTACAATATTCAGTTGTAAAGAACAGAACATTTTGTCTCTTACAGTTTAGTGTTTTCAGGTTTCGTATTTATTTTGCAGTCATCAGTAGGTGATTGTCTGAACAAAGCGGTGGTTGATTAGCTAATTTAAACTCCTGCTCTACTGATGATCTGTCAGATAGTTGTTTCGTGTGTCACCTTATTTCTTTCAAATCGACTAAAACACACCAAATCCTGCAGCACAGCTACATGTTAAATTTCTCAAAGTCAAGCTAGCATGCCTAGCGAGGTTTGTCTCCTTTGCTATTTTTTTTTTCTTTGTTAATAAAACATTTTATTGATCTGTGAAATGTGATACTCTTGGACCTTCTTATCTAGTTGTTGGAGTGTTCACAATTATTATCAAAATAATGCATCCATGTTTTATATATATATTACATGTACATTTAAAATTTGTCACGTTATGTTAACAACTTGATAGCTGGTTATAATAAGTGAGAAGTTTTAACGTTTCTATAAGGAAAACAAAACGATTATACTTAAAACAGAGAAAGAAGTTTTAAAATATGTATTATTTTGTTCCCAGGATGAATATTAAACTCCTTTAATGGCAAGAATGATCAATGTTGAGTGGGAATGATGGAAGAATTTCACCAAATATGTTTTTTTGTTCGTGTTTTTAAATAAAATACAAACTGAATATGACATAAATGTAAACTGAACTCAAACAAACCGGTATGGGTGGTGAAAAGGAGACACAGTTACTTCGACTTGTTGGAAATTGTTCTTTGGGCCGGTTCGTCTGCAGTTGGTTTCCACAACAGAAAAGCATAATAACTGTTTTCAGGAGACAATTTAATGATGTGAAATTGTCTCTGTGTAAATAATTTCCTGCCTCCATTATCTACTTCTTCTTCTCCCATTGGTGGGTTTGTCATTTCCTTTTGGTCCTAGTTTTGCTTTTTTTTAATCCGTTCTTTCTCACAGCAAAAAAGGAAAAAATATTATTATTTAAATTTCAAATAATTCAGTATAATTATTTGAAGAGGCAGCTGAATAAATTGTATTTTTTCTCTAGGAACACAAAGGCCTCATTTGCGGAACAGTTTGTCCAAAAACTTTCCTGAAAACCTCGGTTTGGTCGAAGTGAACTCCGGTGCGGTTCGAATGCACACACGGATGCCAAGAAGAGAAATCCTACAACTGCTAAAATCCACATAGACTTTGATGTAAACCAGACGCGCCTGACGCTCACAACGCATTTGGTGTGAACGCACCATTAGCCACATCAGAAACAGAGCCAACTCGAGTTTTAAGCACAGTGCTGACAATATTTCTGATTGTTCCCTGCTTTTGATGCTTCTGAACAACGGATAATAAATCATTTCTGCGGCACAGCAATGATTTATTTTAATTTTCCATTAAAATATTTAATCGCTGTCGTCGCTACATCTCACTCTCAAGCTGCAAAGCCGGCTGACCCTTACATAGAGCTGTATGTGTTGGAGCTTCGACTCCAACACATAAAAGTGGAGAGAGAGACAATAACGCTTCTTTCAGAAAACATAGGGAAAATGCTCAGCTTGAAGTGTTCAGTGAGAGGCTACTTTAGCTGAAGTGCGTCCTGATAGATCCCCTTCTGCACTGGGTGGGGTCTCTCGTGGAGCCATAAAGAAATCCTCAGAGAGGCCCGGCTCGGAGCCGGTGCCAGTGTGCTCACTCATCCTGACTAACTCCAGTGTTCCTCAGACGCTGACTTCACCCTGGCCCTGTCCACTCTGCCTTCTTGGCAGTTCTGCTTACTGGGGTGGCATCCAAGCATGAATTGCGTCACCTTCGCTTCACTCTAATGACTAGAAAATTTAGAAATAGTGCTGCATAATGTTGCTGCTTGTGGAGGGAACCGTTAGGCTCCAGAATGTCATCAAAACCTGGAAATCCTCGAGTTTGAGTTTGTGCAATCTGCTGCACCGTGCAGCCAGTTTCTTTCTTACTGAATTTCTACCTGTTGTTAAATCGACTTCAGAAACTTTCATTTCTGAGCTGAAACCAAAACAATTTTCTTGTTGATTTAAATTACATTTTCAGGGCAGCAGGTGGATTTTCATTTTCAACTTAAACCACCTGTAAAAAGTTTGTTCACTCCTGACTTAAAACAATCTCTTATTTCTTGCTAAATTAGTGAATTAGTCGTGTCTTTGCACTAGAAATATCTCCTACATTGTGTTTTTGCACTGCGACAGACTGGCGACCTGTCCAGGGTGTACCCCGCCTCTCGCCCGGAACGCAGCTGGAGATAGGCACCGGCAACTCCCGACCCCGTTAGGGAGAAGGGTGACGGAAAATGGATGGATGGATGGATGTGTTTTTGCAGCGTATAACCTAATGATGTCACTCTGTTGGATCAAAACATGATGAGAATAATGAAGTAGAACAGTTTAAAAATAAGATTGAATGTTGAGCAGATCATTAAGGTCACCGTTCCCCATGAGGGCCTTTTGTATTGATGATGTTTGGAGAAAAGGAGTTAAGAAAGGGTGTGCCTTTAATTCTTCTGAACGGAGCCAGTTAACACATGAACATCAACCCAAAAAAATACTAATTCCCTCCTATTCAAAACACACACGCTCTCCTAATGTGTGTTATTGAAGTGGTTTAGGAAACATGTGGTTAGCAGATGTATCAGTGCAATATTTATTGTCCGCTCACAAAACGGCTAAAATTAAACCTCTTTTCAAGATCAAGGGACAATAAAGCAGCGTTTATTGGATATCCAGGAATGTTTGTGTGTTTTGCACCACATTACGTTTTAGCAGATATTTATCCTGGTGCATTCAAGGACCAACGCAGCTTTCACTATAAACAATCACATTATAGTAAAAGTTTAAATGGTGATTGATTAGCTTTTAGACCTAAAACTAATGTCACTTACCGTCGTGAAGATACTGTCTAGTCGATGGTACAACATCTATGTCAAACATGAGGCCCGGGGGCCAAATTCTGCCCACCGGAGGCCGTTTTTGTGGCCCTCTAGACTCCAAGTTATGTCAATCAATCCCTCTGTTTTTTTGCGGAAATTCACGCAAATTTAACCGATCCGGTGTTTTGTGGAGGTTTTCTGCGCTGATGGATAGGCCTGTCACAATAACCAATAGATCAATTAATCACATTATAAATTAAAGCCAGCTCAATAATTTCTGTTTGCATGATTTATCTTTTTTTTTCTTTCTACCAAAAACTGGATGATAAAAATCTTCAGTCTGGTGTTTCGGTCTCAACGAATTGAAGGATAATTTTGTTTGCAGATGACAGATACTTTGTCAGTATTAAGTATTACTGACCTAAAAGAAGCTCGTGAGTCAGTTCTAAGCTGAAGCGACTTAGAAGTCTCTTCTCTTGTCTTATTTCAAGAGAACAAAGATATTTGCTCTAGGAACTGAACAAAAAGGGTCGATGGGGTGGGATGACCCCAGCCTCAGCTGTGGTCATAACCGAAAGAACCAGATCGCGGATTCAAGCGGCCGAAATGGGTTTTCTCCTTGGGGTGTCTCAGAGTAGAGCTGCTGCTCCTCCACATCGAGGGGAGCCAGTTGAGGCTTGGGCATCTGGGCAGGACGCATCCTGGACGCCTCCCTGGACGCCTCCCTGGTGAGGTGTTCATGCCCGGGGAAGACCCCGGACCTGCTGGAGGGACTGTGTCTCCCGGCTGGCCTGGGAACGCCTTGGTTCCCCCGGCGGAGCTGGAAGAAGAGGGAAGTCTGGTCCTCCTTTCTGAAGCTGCTGCCCCGTGACCCGACCCCGGATGAGCAGAAGTAAATGGATGGATGGAAACTGAACAAAAATACTTGTGTTTTTGCGTGTGTAGCTGTTCTCTTTGTGTTTAGATTGGTTTTGTGTAATTGTGCATTTTGCTGTCTTTCTCTTTGGTGTGTCACTTTGGTAAATTTAGACCCTCCAATGTTTAGTCACAAAGAGACAATGACACGCAGACAGAAGGCATCAGTTTAGGTTTTTCCCCTTCCGTAAACAGCCATGCATGTCTCAACACTTTAACAAAAAATGTGTTGGTCTGACTTTTACTGCGTCATCAGATCTCAACACCCACTCTTTATTAAATTAGTTGACCAAAATTGTGGCAGCCATTAAGGTATTGAAAAGAATGCCATTTATGTGGGTTTGGGGCTGAACTGCGGCTGCAGCTCGTCCCTCCTCTGCCTTCAGTCAGCAGATCACACGTTTGCCGCTGGTTGGCTAACTTCAGGACCTTTATGATACTATAATTGTTCTGTTATGACTAGTGAGACAAACTGGAGCTGAAAACAATGTTCTTTTTTTGGATCGGTGCCCACTCAGAACACAGGAGTATAAATTGCTTGTGGTTTTCATAAAAACACCCGTTGGTTCTGGAGGCTGGGTCCGTCTGCAGTCTTTTTGTCTGTGTCCTGGTGCCAGGCGGTGACTTTTATTTTGAAATGTATGATTATAGTTCACACTTTTTTAGCTAAAGTAGGCCGTGCGGTTTCATTTGAGGCTTGTGGGTGGTGAGGTTTGTCAATTCGGGTGTTCACTACGGACCTGTTGGGGATCATTTTGACTTGAAAGTTGCAAACTTCATAGGTATAAGTGCATGGGGATGTCTGTGTCTGCTGCCAGCAAAGCAATATGAATCTGAACTGACTCAGCAGCCTGAGAATTAGAGCCTCTCCATGTTCTTGTTTCTCCTCCAAAAAAAAAACTTTTTCAACTTAGAAGACTTTCTTTTACAGTCCCTCCAGGCATTAGGAAACTCTAACTGAGATCTGGAAAGATTTCAGACTGAACGCGTTTTCCTTTCCCTAATAATGGGTTTAGTTATCAAAACAAAAGGCTTGCTTTCATCTGCCACATGGCAAATAATGAAGTGATGCATTAAAACTCATGTATAAATGGAAAGAATTGTCACATTTGGCATGTTTTGTGTTGCTCCCCTGACGGCTAAATGTTTCCCTTCACATCATTATCCATCCGAACACAAAAACAGAAGTATTCATTCTACACGTCTTCAGCTACGTTATAATTACAATGATGTAGGAGCACTTAAAGGGAAGAGGGGCTTTGAAAAAAATGCCAACACAGAACTGACAAAGTATGTGCACTGTAAAACATTTGTAGGTGGCTTAAGTTGAAAATGAAAGTCCACCTGCTGCCCTGAAAATGCAATTTAAGTCAACAAGAAAATTGTTTTGGTTTCAACTCAGAAATTAAAGTTCATAAAGTTGATTTAATAACAAGACACAAGGTGTCTAAACATTGTTTTTTAACTTCATTAATCTTGAATTATGAGTTTTAACTTAATGCTGCAATTTAAATCATTATTATTATGTCACAATATGCAATAAAAATATTAAAACAATGACTTATTTTACTTTATAATAATTTAAATTCTTGTTTCAAACTGCAGGAACTAAGTTTCTGATCTGATGATGAATTTTATTAAACATCCCAATGAATTGAGCTCAGAAACATTCAGTGTGAACAGGACATTATCCTCAAGCTTTGCTAACTGAGAATTGCATTAAAATGAACATTTGCATTAATAAAACACAAGAGTCAGATCAATGTGACGCACTTCCATCTCAGGAGACAAAAACATGCCGCTAAGCATTCTGGGAAATAGTTCCCACTCCTGTCTTTTTCCTCTTTCAGTTTTTTAAGTGCTAACCTAAAAACTCCAGTTTATTAAACTCTTGGAGGTTTGACTGAATTAATAAAAGTTAACACAACTTACTGCTGTAAGTTTATCTTTCACAAACTCACATTTAGGTTCTAAATCTAAAACTGGATCAATTTATTTGACTTAAAGAGTAGAAGACAATAGACACAACTAAATGTGGCTTAAATGTTTTGCAGTGTGGCAGTGGAGGAATAAGGCGGGGAAAATGACCCAAACATGCATGAAAAATGTGAAACGGGGCCGATGAAGGTACGACAGAATGTGGCTGATATAGAGGAGAGGAGGAAGATGAAGGGATGGCATTCCATCACTTCCTCTGTCGGAGTGGCTGATTACTGTTGCCTTGCCAGTGCTGAGCTGCTGAGAAACCGGTCATTGATGGATAGCTCGTTTGCTTGGGTGATGTTTATTTTGTCGCTAATTTGCATATTTGTATGTATTTGTTGAGTCGCTGGCTTCTGCTCGTGAGGTTCAGTCCCTCCCCACGTCGCGTTATGATGAATTTGGCTGTCTGACAGAACGGACAGCTTAGTGACGGGGACGTCCAGCTGACACTCGGCTCCCGTGACGGATGGGCTCATGCTAACACACAACCACGATTAGAGATGAAATCCAGCTGAACCTTGACCTTAAGAGGGTGGGGCGAGAGGAGATCTGCTGCCAAGAGCGTAATCATGCACATTTAATTCCCAAAGGAACACCTTTGAACATTGGCAGCACCTACAGTGCCACACAAATGTAGGGGAGACTGAGATACACTGCAAAAACACAAAAACTTACTAATTATTTCTAGTCTAGGTTCTGGTGCAAATATCTTAGTACACTTGAAATAAGATAAACTAACTTACAAGTAGCTTTGTAGCTAGATATAGAGTTTGTTTTAAGTAAATTGTTAATATTGATGAAGAAGTATTAGTTGCACTGGCTGATGATTCCATTTATAAAAAAACATTTTCCCATAAATTAATTTATCTGCCAATTGAGCTAATAGTTTATCTCCAGTATTAAGGAATTATTTACTAAAACAAGTGCGTCTTTTAATTCAGTCTGCCTTATTCCAGGCCTACTAAGATGGTTGCACTAGAAAATAGAACAAAAATATTTGGTAATATTTTGTACTTTTGAGTGAATGATTTGCCTGTTAAATTTGTACTTTATCATTAATATAAAGACTCAGATTCAGAACCAGCTCCTTTGGTTGCTGAAAGCAACTCGTAAGTTAGTTTTGTCCTATTTGACGTAGAAATTAGTCACAAATACATTTATGCCAGAAATGAAAATGCCTTCAAGATTTATTTTGTTACACTGCGTCTTTTTTTCCCCTCTTTATTGAGACGGATTTAATGTCATCAGCTCTCCAAACAGTGATGTACTTCAGGCTGCTCAGTGGGCAAATTATTTTTTCTGTCAATCAAATGATCAGTTGAGTTTGGAGCAGAACTGGAGCATGAACATTTGGGATTTTATTTAGTAACCTTACCAGTCTTGGGTTATCGCCCCTAAAACTGCACAAATACTTTTCCATTTCAAGGCTGCAGCTTGGGAAGCCAGAATTTCTTGGAAAATTAGTTTCTGATGGAAACGTTGGAAGGTGTGATAATTGATACACTGCAAAAACACGAAATGTTAGCAGGGCGTTTTATTCTGGATTTCAGTGCAAATGTTTGAAATGAGACCAAATTAACTTTTCAGGAAGTAATAGAAGCTTGCAGATAATTTTTTAACATTGATGACAGTATTTCACTTTTAATATGGGAAAAACACTTTGTAGGTGAAATAATCTTAAAACCAAGTAGTAAGAAACTTACTTAAGAAAACTGTTATATCATGCTGAAAAGTTATTTCTAAGTTAGTTTTGTCTTACTTCAAGAGTACTAAGATATTTGCATTAGAAACTAGAGAAAAATATTTTGTAAAATTTTGTGTTTTTGCACAGTAGAGTGATCTATAAACCCCTGAAAGCTGTGGGATTTTATTCTAAAAGAGGGTGGATAAAACTCATGATTAAATTGGTCCTCTGTAATATGCGCACATTTAGGTAGTAAATATCTACACTTTCATCCATCTCAAGGCTGAAGGTTAGCTGCCGTCACCTCCCTGCCACCAGGCTGGATGGAGTGTCAGCTGAAATGTCAGTGTTATGAGAAATGGCAGCTCATCATGTCAGTATTTACAGAGACATAGTTTCCTGCAGAACAAAGCCTTGTTTTGAAATTCTGCGTGTTTCCTCGAACAGTCCCGGGAGACCGTGCTGCCGCGTAGCCCTCCTTCTTCTCAATCAGCTTGATGAGGACGCAGAGCGAGGAGCTATACCGCGTATGGAAAGAGCGCAGGATAAAAAAGAATGATACAAGAGAAAAGAGGTGGTGCACGGAGCAAAGAAGGGGTGAGGAAAAAGGGGCTTCCATGGGGAGAGAAGCTGTCAGTCCCTGAGAGACATCAAACGCAGTGCAGCCCTGTGATCAGCTTGCACCCTGGCTCTCCTCTGACAGCTCCCTGACTGTGCCGCTTACACTCCTTCATACCGGCGCAGAGATACGCACGCTTACTCTTTCCTGCAGCCACGAGAGCTCTCGCTCGTTCCGACTTATCCATTCATACTCCGACACATTCGTATTCCACACTTTCACTCGCCATCATACATGGGATGCACATTCGTGAAGCGTTTACCTTGTAGCGACATCGTCAAGGTCGCCTGAGAGTCACAAACTGTTGCTGCAAAACTTTGGGCTCAGTGGCGGGGAGGTAGTGCTGCACTGCAAAACCACAAAATTTTACCAAGTATTTTTGTTTCTAGTTTCTAGACCATCTTAGTCTGCTTGAAGTTTGACACAACTAACTTACAAATAACTTTTCACCAACATATAGGAGCTTGTTTTCAGCAAATAACTCCTTAAAGCTGCAGTATAATGTAAAATTGACTTTTTTGAGCTTTTCGTCATGTTGTTTTGTGATTCCCTCCTGGAGGGTTGCTTTGATTCTTTCATGCATGTTTGAGAAATCCTTTGATCTCCATGGCAACCATTTTTCAACTGTTCAAGACACCTGGCTGGACCTAGCCCCGCCTTCAAGGGTGAAACTCCTCCCCCACTGAGCTCCTTCAAACTAGCCAGTAGTAATTAGCAAACGCCTGGTGGAACTGAAGATGTGCTGAGCTCATTATAGCAGCTAATGCTTAGTGCAACTCTGGTATAAACGTTGCCATGTATGTTGTGATCACTTCCTGAAGGTGGAGTTTCAGAAAATTATTATGAAGTCAAATTTCCTTTGTTATAATGGTTAGCATTTTTATAACAACTGAAGGTAATATTGTTGCTTATTTGTGCTTTAAAATGGCACTATGTGGCTGTAATAATGTAATAATAATAAGAGCGCTTCACTTATAATAAAACATTTATCGCATGTTAAAACTAAATAATCTTTCTGTGGAATAAACACTTTGTCAGCAACATTGAGGAATTATTGACTTCAAACACGCTCCTAAAATTTGCTGAAAAGCTACTTGTAAGCTAGTTTTATCTTATTTAGCGTACTAAAATATTTTCACTCCAAATTAGACCAGAAGTACTTGGTAAGACTTTGTAGTGTGGCAGCCACAGAGATGTTGAAGATGAGGATGATAACTGATCTGATCCATCACTCCTTCTCTGCCGGGGATATGGGCACCAAAGGCAGATCCTTCCCGATGATGAATTCATTAGCGCCTGAGATGAAATGGGTTGTCAGGGCCAGGGTTATGTATGGGAGGTGATTTGTGTCCTCTGCGGCACGGCGTTGGATCAGACTCTGAGATCTGTTGGGTCGGCTTGTTGTAAATAACGGCTCTTTTGCTGGCAGAGGATTTCCCCATCCCTCTCGTCCAGATGAGCTGCTGTTCTGTCCTTCTTGTTGCTTAGCACCCCCGTCCCCAAGGCCTGCAGGCTGCTAACAGGTGGCTAAACATTTGCGCTCTGTCAGAGTCCAGAGGACTGCTCATATAATTATGCACCACTAAGTAATCAACAGTAGATTATCTCAATGTGCACAGCCTCATTAGAAATAAAAAAAACAAGCCCTATTACTAGAAACTGAATTTTTTTGAAAATCACTTAAATATTATCTATTATGCTTCCTTTAGCAGTTTATGATAGGTCAGTGGGCGACATGCAAAACTTGTTCATTACATTTTTTGTACAAAATCAGTATTAGATAATCATATTCTAGTCTGCTCAGTTCTACCTGTTTTGAGTCCACGCCTCCTACTCTCCTTTTAAACTCACAGATGGACATTGATACCGAGAGATTCGCAATGATACAACCATGCATCTTTGAAAAGCAGAAGTGGAGCCTCCTGCAACACCAGCAAAAATGCAGCAAGAGGTTTCTGGATGTTAAGTCAACAGCAAAACACTTGTCTTTTCCAGCAGCCGTTGTACATCGGTAAAACCAGCTGGCCAAATGTGCTGGAGCTCAGCTTAGGTTGCTAGGTAACGGGCTAAGCGTTGCCTGTTTATTCCCAAAACGGCTGGGTGTTTTTTAAGTGGTAGAAACACAAATGAAAGTACAAAAACGTACCACATGTGGATTTTGCATAATTCGTCCCCTTTAAGTCGCCCTGCAGTACTTGATCAGACATCCTAACTGCTGAAGTATTTATGTCTAATTTCTCCAGCAAATATCTTAATACACTGGAAATAACACAAACCAAGTAACTTTTTAGCAAAGATGCTTGTTTTAGATAAATAATATCTTTATACTGACTCAAAAATACTAGTTCCACTGGCAAATTTATTAATTTATATCATGGGGAAAATGTATTGTTATAAGTAGAAAAAAAACTTCTAGTGGAATTATCAATATGAAGGACTTATTTACATAAATAAAGCTTTTATATCTTGCTGAAAAGTTACTTTTAAGTTAGGTTATTTCAAGTGAATAAAGATATTTGCACTGAAAACTTGGTCTGACTTTGTGTGTGTGAATGTTGGTGTTTTTTTAATGCATTTTTAAAGCTTTGACCCCACATAAATTTGTATGCTCATGCTGGGCTTTGTCCTTTTCTTCCTGTATTTTTTTGCATCTAAATGTATGGTAAGGAGGTTCAGGGTAACTGAGAACGCAGAAACAGGAAGGCGGGAGCCAAACTCACTGTGATAGAGATTTCAAAGCAGCGTGTGAGCTGTTGGGCACTTTTTTTTATTAATTTATTTATTTTTTTTTGTGCTGCAGGAGAGAGCAGCAGGCGTAGGTTGTTTCTCCCATGTGTGGTCTCTTTCGAGCAGAGCTAAGTTATTTTCTAACCGTGCGGAGAGGCTGGTTACATGTCAAAGAGAAATATGGATGGAAGAAAGACGGGGAGCGCATCGACTGAAAACGCTGCCCATTTCGACACATTTCTGTGAACACCAGTGGGTTTGCATCATTTCAACACTCAGGGAAGCTGACTTTGAAATGGATCTTTGTTGTTTGGTGATGTAAAACTTTTTTTAAATTCTGTGCTTCCACAGGCACTTTGCAAGTGTGTGGGTTCCTTAGGCAAACCGTACATGTGATTTTACAAATTTGTGCTTGCCAACTGAGCTGCTCTCTTAAGTCTACCCACTTTTAAACAGTTTAAGTGCTCTGTGATTCTGTTCACAGGAGGATTTCTCCCCTTAAGTCCCTGATTTGTACTTTTTTCTAAACGTTTCTGTGATCTGCTATTTAGTCCCATGACAGGCAAGTGCATAGAAATTAATATATTTTTGGTCATTTTTATTACTAATAACTGGTTAATATGAAATTAAGTTAATCAGAAAATATCAGAATATTACATTGTATCAGTGAGGAAGAAATGCTATTGACATGGACACATTGCAGGTAGGCCACATGGACATGAAAGTTGTGTGGAAGAAAAAAGTGAGGTAATGTTGCTCATTTATCTTGGCTAAGTAGAAAAAAAAGACAGTGCTAAGTAATTAAAGCAACTTCCTGTTTGATTTTTTATTGATCTTTCGTTGATTCATATTTTCCCTGAAGGGAATGAAACTTTTTCTCATCAGACTTTTTCTTAACTTCTTGGACATTTATATATTTCTGTTTGGTCTCTGCTGCTCCCACAAAGCACCCAACTTTTTTTTAATTATTATTTTTAGTAATAAGTAATTTTTAAAAAATTGAACTGTTTCAAAAACCTCCCCGTTGGTAAGTAGCATTTGAAGAGGACTGTCATGTTACCTAGCAACCCCAGTGAAGCCCAGCCTGTGACCTAGCAACCCACCCCAAGCTTCCAGAACATTTGGTCAGCTGGTTTTATGCTGTATGCGCTGTACAATGGCTGCTGGAAAAGACAAGTGTTTTGATGTTGACTTACTGTCCAGAAACCACCAGCTGGATTCTTGCTGGTTGTGCAGGAAGCTCCACCTCTGCTTTTCAAAGATGCAGAGTTGTATAATTGTGCATGTTTTGGAGCCATTTTTACGTGAGCGTAAACGTTGAGGTGATGGGAGTGATCAACAGCACCTTACTGGGACTCGTTAAAACAGCTCATTCTGATTGGACCTTAAAATACGCATTACCATATCTATGAATGAGTTTGTGCAAAAAATTTAAAGAGCATGTTTTGTGTAACCCATAGACTGATTCTAACCTGTTCAGTTAATAGGTCACCTTTAAAAATATTTTTCATTATTATATTATATAATGTTGCTTTTCTAAAAAACATAATTTTTAATTTTATTGGTTGTAAGCAATGGTCGTTAGAGAAAGTGATGCCTAGAAATGATCAAATAAACAAAAACAGTTTAAATAAATTCCTCTCAGAATTGAAACTATCATTTTTTTATGTTTCATTTGCAGTGGAGAGTTTCTCAGAACTCACCCAGATCCTCTGACCCATATTCTGGCAGAGGAAAGTTTCTGACCTTCTCCTTGTTTTTCCCTCCTTATGAGAGCCGGTCTGTCACCGTGATTATTCCGCTGCCTCCCAGCGCCTCTCGGTCAGACCAGGAGCAACTCCAACCCCCGTCATAAACACATTCAGAAACGCGCACAACGGGTGTACACACCCTTCACAGCCATTGTAAGACGCTTTCCCAGGGCTTTCCACTGACTCCTCACCTGTCGCCCCAGGTCTCTGTCTTTCATACGCAGTTTGTTTGTTTGCTGCATTGATGGGTGGAAAGCAGGGTGGCTGGTGGAAGAAATTAGCACAAGTCATATCAGATTAATTAATCCTCAACTCAAACTATTAGCTGAGGAGTCCTGTTGAATTAAAAATCAAATTAGCCAAGGCGCCTGCCGGTAAAGCTGTGGCTGTGCGCCTGCCAAGCCACAATGACACACACCCACAGGACGCAGCTGCTCACGGGCTTCGCTCTCGGATTGATGTATGGATGGAGAACAAGAGGAAGAAACTCTTGCTCAAGAAGAACTGGAGGATGTCAGGGATGGGAAAGATTTGTTTTTTGACTTTGCCGCCCAATTTCGTCGGCTTGTCTTCAGGCACGAAGCTGGCCGTCCTCCAGTGGGCCCTTCTCCCAGGCCTCACTCAGCAGTTTTAGAAATGTTTCCGCAATCATGCCTTTCAGCAATGCTTCACCTTCAGCATTTATATTATAAACGTTCTGCTTGATCTCTTTCCTAATTCTAGTTTTATGAAAGCTGAAAAGCGCAGTCAAAATTTCACTTGAGGATTTGTTGGGGTTTTTTGATGATAAGTTATTAAGTCACTTATAGTGAAACTTGGGATGAATGTAAACAAGTTTCACTTTGATGCATATTTGCATCTGTTTCTTCAAAATGGCATGAAAATTCAAATTTTGGGTTTGGATATGCATGTGAAATGTTTTCCAATGTATTCATCATTTTTGTTCACGAGAACCATCTGGAGTAATTGTTGCCAAAAACATTTTTTAAATCTTAGCTTCATCTGAATAAAACTATTGTTAATGGTTGCATAAATGTTGCATATATATACCCTTGTCTTGTGATGGCATATCTGCACTGTGAAAACACAAATTCTAGTGCAAATATCTTAGCACACTTGAATTAAGACAAAACTAACTTACAATTAACTTTTCAGCAAGATATATGAGCTTGTTTAAAGTCAATAATTTGTTAATATTTATGTAAAAAGTGCTAGTTCTACTGTCACATTATTTCCAATTTTTTACGTGATCTGCCAGTGGAACTCATATCTTTAAAGCAATATCAAGGTATTACTGACTTTAAACAAGCTCTGATATATTGCTGTAAAGTTTCTTGAAAGCATCTTTTTTTATTTCAAGTGTACTAAGATATTTGCACTAGAAACCAAACAAAAATACATGGTAAGATTTTGTGTTTTTGCAGTATGAAAACAACTTTCTCCTGGCATTCCTTCCAGAAATGTGGTTTAAATCTAAAAGGTGTGCTTTGGCACAGACACAGTTTTTGATATGGACCATATGGGCAGTTGCCCATGGCAACATAAGTAACTGAGGCACACAAAAATGAGAAATGTATCTTGAACAAGAAAACTCTTGAACAAGTTTTCTGTCACTTTAATGCATATCATCTTTGCAGTTTTATGTAGGACTGCACTGCATTTTATTCACCCCCTATAATTTAGATGATTTCCTGGATTTTGTTTGGTTTGATTTGCAGAAGGAAGCCTCCAACCTCTGGCTCCAGAGCTGCAAGTGGTTCTTTGAAGTTTCCAGAATGGCTCTTAAAAATTTGACTAACAAAGTGCCGAACCAATAAAATGTTTTAAAAATTTTTTTATAAGAAATGCACGTTTTAGTAGTTTGCTTTTGCAAACCTGTAAATGCTGCATTATATTTCCACAACAGAGTGGCCTAAGTACAAAATCTTTGTCTAGTAATTATTTTGAAAACTAAGTGCTTTCTATGTTTAAATTATTTTCTATAAATATCAAAAGACAATGTATCAATATTCTTTTTGTAAACAATTTTGTCCTCGTTCAGAAATCAAATGGTTCTGCCTTTGCACGTGACGTCACTCCCTTCGAAACTCAGCCCGCTCCGCCATGATGGAGCGGGCTGAGTAGGCTGCATCTGGCAGCCTACTATCGCTTTTATTTAGGTGATATCGCTGTCAAAATGGTCACAGGGTGTAACTGCGGACTTACAGCGAACATTTTTTACAAGGTAAGAAGATTAACGTTCATGTAACTTATGAGTAAATAGGATTAGAAAGATATTAATCATTCCATTGTGGAGAAGGTACGGTCTAACCATTGGTAACCATGGAGACAGGGCCGAATCGTCATGTAGCCTAGCATGTATAGAAAAATCTGGTTAGCATCTCGTCTTTTGAACGTTTTTAATGCTGCTCCGGTTTAAGGGGAAACCGGAGCGGTTTCCCCTTAAACTATGTCACTGTTTATAACATAGTGACGTAAATCATCAATTCAGGTGAAGTCAGTAATTTGAGCAACACGTCAGGAGATGGGAGATATGGGCCAGCTTCTAAACTAGCTGTTTCCAACTTTCATAAATGCCGCCATTTTTGAGCTCCAAACAGGGGTGTTACGTTCACGGACAAATTAGCTCGATGCTAACAAGTAAAGAAGAATAAAGTGGCAAAAACAACTTCAGTTGCTCTTTTCCAAGATCTGTCCCTCACTTCTGGCTTCATCATGGCGCTGTGAATGATTAAGTGACGGAAAGGGTCAGTAATAAATATGCATTAAAAAGTTTCAAGTTGTCCCTTTGCGAAAGGTTAAGTAGCATTTGTGGGTCTGAACTAGTTTTAGTTATCAGGACTTGGGGCAAAAACTGCTTTTTGGTTTGTAAAGTTGGCAGACCTCTGGTTTATTGCCATTTTTTCTCTAATGACTTACGAAGATCAAAACACATCTGCCTTCCTCAGATGGCTTGTTGTTTTTCTTTTTATTTTGAAGATTTGTTAACAGTAATGGGGAACTCTCATTTTTAAACTTTGGGGTAATGCCATCTCAAATGTCCCTCAGTTTAATAGAAATTCTCCAAAGTGCCATTGCACTTGAATTTAAAACACCGTCCATTAAACATTAAAAGTTCCTTTAATGCCGATTCTTTAATCCATTCATGTGGCAAACATTCTTTCATTTTCCCACATAGTTTCTCACTCCACTTGTCTCGGACCACTGGCATCTTTTGCCACCCATATTAACACACAGCTTCCTCCTGGCAGCTCGTTGCCAGACCCCTGCCATCAACGCAAAGTTTCCATCCCATCTCCATGGTAGCGTGATTGGCAATTCCTGAGATGGATCCCCTTTTTTGGCCAATGGCGGCTCAGAGCGGGGTTGTCATGCGCTGCGAGCCCCCGCAGTCGTCCGGCTGACCAGCTGCAGACGTCGCTGGAAGGAAGGAGTGAATGCAGCGCAATGTGAGGCGCGCAGCAACACACATTGCATGGGATCATTCAGCAAGCACAAAGCATACGGGGGTCCCTGCTCAGGCTGTCAGTACTGTTGTGATGTATCATTTATGTCCCCATTGTGTGGCCTTCTCTTGAAACATGTTGACGGAGCCATTATTCTCGCCTTGACAGATTCCCATATATTCACTGGCTTTTAATACCACATGTTAATGCTCCAGTTAGTTTATGACAGGTATTAAGAATTGCTGCATGGAATATGACCCTATATTAGGCTTCTTGTGTTCCAAATTATTTAGGGTGTTGTACTTTTTCAGTCTGAACTGGAAGATTATGGACTGGATCTGGTTATTCGGCTATTATCTACCAGTGTGAGACAACATATGGAGCATAAACTCAACATTCCAGAGGAAAGAGGATTCTCTACCATTTTACAATTCAAAAATACAAAATCTTACAAAGTATTTTACTCTAGTTTCTCCTTCAAATATTTTTAGTTTGATCTTATTTCAAGTGTGCTAACTTGTAAGTAACTTTTAAGTAAAATATTGACTTGTTTTACGTCAATTACTCCTTAATATTGTTAATAAAGTTCTAGTTCCACTGGCAGATTATTTCACGTATAACAATATATTTTTGTCATGTTAGAAGCGAAATAATCTGATGGTAGAACAGGTTTTCAGCACTATTAAGGAATCATTCATTTAAAACAAGCTCCTATATTTTGCTGAAAAGTTACTTGTAAGTTAATTTTGTCTTATTTCAAGTGAACTAAGATATTTGGATTAAAAACTATACCAAAATTACTTGGTAAGATTTTTTATTTTTTTTGCAGTGTATTTTCATCTTTTTAAAACAATTACTCTTTTCTCTGTTGCCTCCAATATAAGTGGCCAGATTACACTGCATTGTGGGCCTTCGCTCCAAGCAATCTGCCTTGGTAGCATCGTTCTGATTGTTCTCCTTTCTGTGTTTGTGTTAGCATATCAAGCCATGTGTTTACAGTATTATCAGTGTTATTCTGCAGGAATGATGCAATTTCATTAACCTTGTATAATATTGTCAATTAATTCTGTAAAGTAAAGCCAGATAAGTTCACTAATTTACTTTTAGCTTAAAGGAAGGAATAAACAGCCAGACTCTTCTTGTCTCTCGGAGCACAAATTGATTTTATCATGTGCTTTCCTGTCACACAGAGCTCTGGCAACAAAGATATATTTCACAATGATCTTGAAAGCATTTTTAAAACCATTTAGCAGGCATTGATATAGTCCAGCAAAACACAGATGGTTCTATCAGACTGGTGGCTGCCCATTGCCCCTCAAGCCAGACAAAGTTAAAGGACATTTTATGGATTCAGAGGAAAATAAAGCAGCTATTTGCTGCTCACCAGATGTCAAATGGTGTGCATGGATTTGGTAACTGTGCTCATAAGTTTAAATAAGTTGCCCTTTGAATCCTCACACCATAAAGCAGAAATGTTCGCTACATTGCCAGTTAGAGCATGCTGGTCCTACAGCGATCAGCTGCTGCCAGGTTGAGCCACCAAGTGCCCATCTGCTGCACCGAGGAGATTTCTCGCTCCATGTATTTGACTTGTTTTAGAGCTTTTATCCAT
Organism: Poeciliopsis gracilis; assembly: GCA_911649635.1. Taxonomy (NCBI): domain Eukaryota; kingdom Metazoa; phylum Chordata; class Actinopteri; order Cyprinodontiformes; family Poeciliidae; genus Poeciliopsis; species Poeciliopsis gracilis. The sequence goes on from CAJVRI010000506.1 coordinate 1,486,296, forward strand.
AAAGTCTACTAGACTGCAAATAAAATTTAGATTTTTTTTTTTTTAAAAAGCACTCATTTTAAGGCTTTATTTTCTCTTTTGCAGCAAAAACACAAAAATATATCAATTATTTTTAGTTTCGCTTCCAGTCCAGTTATCTTAGAATACTTGAAATAAGAAAAAACAATCTTGCAAGTAACTTTCCAGCAAGAATAGGAGATTCATTTAATTTGATATTTATAAAAAAGTACTTTTTCCACTGACAGTTTTTTTTCACTTGTATAATAAGACATTTTACCCATAAGTGAAATAATACGCCAGTTAAACTGGGACTTTTTAATCAATATTAACAAATTATTCACTTAAAAACAAGCTCATATATCTTCCTAAAATGTTAGTTTTGTCTTATTTCATTTGTACTGAGATATTTGCACCAGAAACTACAGTAAAAATATTTGGTAAGATTGTGTTTTTGCAGTGGTTTTTTTTTTTTCTGTTTGTTTTTTTTACTCCACAACTGTGTGACATTTGCATTAAAACAACCACCACTAATAAAAATGACTTGTTTTGACATTTTAGTTATGCATAAAATAACAGACCAAAAAACCCCCCTGGTTTTTATGAATAAATAGCCAGACTGAATATACATGAACAAAGGGCCTCCTCCACTTTTATGGGAACTTTGAAAAACATTCATGTAATTAGCTTCAAAGATTCATGTCAGAATGATACTCCTACATCCACTGTTGGACATTTAATATGCTAACACACCCATTTCCTGTGTTTTTGACTGAGTTTGTTTGTGAGCATGCTTGCATGTGAATGTGTGTGTGAGGGGGGAGGTGTGCTGGAGGTTCATATTAATAAAACAATCTTGGCCGAGTTATATTGTGGGAGTTAGCAGGTCCTCTTCCCCTGTCATTAATCACTGCTGACAGCTCATAAGTGCCCAATCTGCATGTGAAAGATTTGCATGTGTTTACATGTGCGAGCGTGTTTGTATTTGCATTTACGTATTTGTCTGATGCTAAATGCTCTACACCACCAGCATTTACTGTGGACAAGTCATTAGGGGATGTTTGGACACATGATTCTAGCTACAAATGTCGAATCTGATTAAGTAAAAGCAGACTATTCCCTCTCCCTCAGAGTAGGTTGTAACCTAAGTGTCTTTGTTCAATGTTTTGGTATCCAGGATAGTGATTAGTTCCTTGCTTTTTGAAAATTCTAATTTTCAGGAATAAAAAATTTGTTGTTTTTTTTTAAATAACAGCAGAGGAAACTTCAAAGTCCACACTACCCAGAAATTTCTGAAAAATAAACTTCTACTTTGTCTGGACAACAAAAAAATATAAAATATACATCGCGATAGACATGTCCTCAATATCAATGCACAATACATCTGACAGAATGTCCACTAATTTTGCTGAACTCTGATCCAAAACCGCCCAGCATTCTGGGGGATGCAGGCAGAAGAAAGGTTTTGACCCCTCAACCTCTGAGACCTGGCTAAAAGTTTGGTGGAATCAACTAACTCACTCACTCTTTGGCTACCTAGCAACTCACTCACTCTGTGGTTACCTAGCAACTCACTCGCTCTGTGGTTACCTAGCAACAACCTGCTGAGTAACTGGCACAGCAGCTGGTTAACCTGAAGAAGTTTTTCAAAGTCAGAGGAAGATGTTCAGCGTATGGATTATTGGCCTCACAGAACAATTTGCAAAAGTGGCTGTGGATCTAATGAAGGACTACTTTAGCCTTTGTGTGAAAGAACTGGATGTTGGATCTGATTTCTTTGCACTGCAGGACTTTATATGAAAAACACTGTGATAAATGAGCATTTCTGTTCAGAACAACATGCTCTGCACAGATAACACATTCAGATGTTTAAAGTATTTTGTTTTCTTTAAACTCAAAAACAAACTTTCTGAGTTATAAGATGTTGGTGGCTGTGAACAACGGCTGCAAAATCAGCTTAATAAGATCAAGGATTCCCCGTTTTTTTTGCCTTCAACTACCTTTGTATATCAACAAAATCAATCAAATTCATGTAATTTTAATGTTTGCTTATCATCTGGAACTGCTTTCAAAGCAAAAATGCATCTGGTTTCTTTTGTTTTATTAAATCACTGATAGATTTTGACCAACTTGACAAAACATTGATAAATGACAAATCAAGAGGAAGAAAAAAAAAAACATCTCAGCTGCTGAGAATGTTAAATTCTAAGAAAACTTATAGAAGGAGTGAGAAATGTCTTCAGCTGATGCAACCCAGGTGCTGATATGCATGGAGAGGGCTTTGCAACAGACTTTATTTCACAGTTGCAAAACAGCTTATGCATTTCTCCGCTTATTCTCTGGACAGCATCAGGAATGTTGGAGGTTTCTCTCCAGTCTAAGTTCACTAAACCTTGTTGCTCCTCTGGACAGTTGGGATTTGGATCACGCTGAATAATGGGGATTTCTCCCTGCTCTTCTTCTAACTCTCCGCTCTCAGACATGAAAGGAGACAGGGACTGTTATTTGCATTTTTATGCCTTGGTCTCTTTTTCATGTGGGAATAGAAATTCGATGAGCAGAGTCAAGTCCCAGTGCTGCTGTGTCCTGAAGTGCATCAGGCTGCCTTTTCATCTTCACCTCTGCCTAACCGCTCCCTGCTTCCCTGAAACCAGACCTTTAGCTTACTTCTCTGAAGAACTTCTAAAATGTGCATTTTGCTCTGTTTTATGTTTTCTTTTGCATTTTCATAAGTTTTTCAAAAGTATAATTTCCATCTCCTTTTTTTGACTCAACAGCCACATTGGTGCTTTTTAATCACTCAACGTAATATAAAAATAAAATCTTAATTTTGGTCTAGTTTCTAGTGCAACCATCTTAGTTGACTTGAAATAAGACAAAAGTAACTGACAAGTTAACTTTAAGCAAAATATCGGAGCTTGTTTTAAATCAATAATCCTTAATATTCATGAAAAATTACTTGTTTCAAAAACAGATTATTTCACAAGTCATTTTTCCCATGGTAAAGGTGCATAATTTGCCAGTGGATGTAGCGTTTCTTCATCAATATTAAGGAATTAATGACTTGAACTAAGCTCTTGTTTCTTGTTGAAAATTGTCAGTTTACCTTGAAATAAGATAAAACTAAGACATTTGCACAAGAAACTACACCAAAAATATTCTGTAAGATTTTGTGTTTTTGCAGTGTACTCATGTTCTCTGATCTGTATTACAACAGCTGGCCATTTGAAAATGACAAAGCATTAGCTGTGTTTCCATTACAAATGTGTGCAAAACTTTGTTGATATTCCACTAATGGAAAAAAACCACAATCAAATGTGAATAAGTTTGTTCATGTGATATGTCATTAAAAAACATGCACCAATTTATTGGCCAGCCGATTTCTTGGTGCCGATTTCCTTAATTTTGGGAGATCAGTGATCGGCCGATTTTTACACGTGAAGCCGATCTTATCCTCCGATCTTATCTAGCTTGGTAAACATCTAAGAATCAATCACTGTGCTCTTTATCTCTCCGGTGAGAAGGTTTTGTTTGACAGACCGGCCCACCCAGTTATGTCTGCACGTTTACAATTAACAATAGTTGCCTCACTGTTGTCAACTCAACAACTTTCTTACTATATTGAGCAAAATTTCAGACCCAAAAATATTGGTATCGGCTAAAATCGGAATCAGCAGGTTACGTTTTTTAAAAGATTGGTAATCGGCCAGAAAACTGCAATCGGTGCAACCCTACTTCCTGTTGTTTTCTGCGTCTTTTCCATCAGTAGTAATATCCGGCTTTTGATTATGTGACTCATGTCCAAAAAAATTGTTTTCCTTGCAATTTTGTGAATTGCACAAATTCTGATAAAGCTAAAAAACGTTTAGCAAAAACATTTAATCAAAAAAACGTGAGTTTTAAAGAAACTGGTGTGGGTCTGTCAAACAAATGTATTTATCCAAAAATGCAGCAATTGCTGAAAAATTACATGCAAGTCAGTTTTATTTCAATTGTACCGAGATATAAACAGAAGAAACTAACTAAAAATACATGTCAGGATTTGGTACTTTTGCAGTTTAGTACATTCCAACGTTGTAAAACACCTTAAATTTAAAACTTCCCTTTTAGGGATGTTTCAGTCAGATGACGCAAGTATCTCAGATAGGTGACAGGTTTTGACCTGCGTTTCTGCATAATTCATTTATTAAGTCTTGAATCGTCTGTGTGGAAAATCCAGCATTTCCAGTTGAGCTTCCAAGGCTGACTTCACTCTAATAAAGTTCCTTTAACCCTTGTTCGAATGTTTATGTGTTGGGTTATGCCTACGATAAATTGCAACCATTAAGCCGAGAGGTTGAAGGCAAGGTGAATGGAGAACAGCCGCACTATTAGTGGGTGATTACATCTCATTCTGTCATTACACTCCAGCACCTCGTTAGCATGGTTAAAGGCAGCTTTTGCTCTCTCCCTCGTAAATCTGACACATTAGGACCACACACTGCACGTACACATGTCCTGTGAAAAGGTTGTTAATGTTAATGGGTCGCTAATTTTTCATTTTGACTTGCAGTTGAAAAGTAATTCTTTTTTTCCCCCCACGTTATAAAAAAACGCAAACATAAAAATTCCATTGAAATCCTAATTAATACATGGTGTGCAATGTACAAACATGTTTGTTTGCCAACAGCAATGATAACTAGGTCTGTTTGTGTCATGGCACACAAACACAAGAGCACAAATTTAAAGCAACAGAATTAACAAGCACATCCACACTCAACACTAGAGCTGCGAACATTAGGAGTGTTTATAAATGCTCAACCGAGAGGTCAGCTTTATTCCTGCCAAAAGGGGGTGTAAATATTTCTGTTTCAGAAAATTAGTTTTCAGACACACACACACACACACACACACACACACACACACACACACACACACACACACACACACACACACACACACACACACACATACACACACACACACATACACACACACACACACACACCCTCACACCATCAGTGCATATTGATCTGCTCATTGATTTTCAGGATATTAAAGCTTCGGTGGTGTTAATCACAGCTGATTACATTTTCAGTGAAATGAGATTTTATTAAGAAGACAAGAAGGTTCTGTAGCTTTCAGCTTATAAGAGCCTTGCAAATTATTGACACTCTTTGCACTTGTTATCATGTTAAACCCCTTAAATTTGATTTGGTCTTATAGGGTTTTATTTGAATAAAGTAAAGTGGTGAGTAATAATTGTGCTACACTACAGAAGAACATCTTTAGCTGCACACTGCAAAATCTCACCAAGTACTTTGTCTAGTTTCTAGTGAAAATATCTTAGTACTCATGAAATAAGAAAAAAACTAAAAACTTCAGTATATTATAGGAGCTTTTTTAAATTCATTAATATTGATGAATAAGTACTAGTCTTGTATTGCTACAAGGGAATATTGCAAATCAAAATGTCTTGGTCCAACGTCCAACCTGACTGAACTTGAACTTTGCTGCAAAAAACAACAATTTAAAATTTGCAAATGTGCAACACTGTTAGCAACATTCACAAGAAGATGTGCAGCTATAATTGCAATGAAATGTTTTCCTGCAGAGCATTGCTTCACAACAACATGTCGCACTTTTCAGGATTTTATTTTAAGAAATGTTTTTAAAAATATGGGGTTTTTTTGTATACGTAAAGGCTCTGCTTTTTTTGTGCATCACATAAGATCCTAATAACCTGAACTGATGTTTGTAGTTGTAATATGATGAAAATGTGAAAAAGTTCATCCCTAAACGGCAAGATAAGCTTACGTTGTTTGCATAGGGCCGAAGTACGCTGACAATTTGAATGAAAAAAGCTTTTCAGTTTAAGAAATATATATATAATATATATATACTAGTTGTTTTTGTGACTGCTGCTGCACAGCAGTGTCTCGTTTAGGGATGGTAAATTATTCAGCCGTTCAGGATGTCTGAAGATTGATTGGTGCATTTGCTGGTGTCCTGGCCTTGCCCTTTATAAAGAAAAGATTATGTGACATGATGTTTTTCCAACTATGTAATCATAGCCAAACCAGGGCGCACATTAATAAGAGCAGCGTTGCAGAGCAACGCCTCACAGGAAAGTGTAAAGATGCATTTTGAGGAGAAAAGAGGGAGAGACGGTGAATGTAAAAAAATAAAAAAGATGAAAAACAAACATGTGCTGTGAAAAATAACAGTAGAATATCATCACGGATGGATGGAAAAGCAAAGTAAATACAAAGAAACTGGGTTTATTGGGTATTTAAAACTAACCAAATATTATCGAAGCGTTTAAGGTTCATACAGGGGTTTGTTTAGTTTGTACAGTCGGTTAACTTCATCTCCTATGAATCTCCTTGTTGCTCTTTCCATCAATCACTCTTCTTCTCTGTTGGGATCCAGGTGTGATACCAGATCGCCAGTTTGCTGGAACCCAGTTCGTCTGCAGTGTTGTGGCCTCTCATGTCAGCCATCAGCCCTCCACCAGCTTCAGTTTCGTCTGGATCGCCCCGCCACCGGGCACCGGCTGCGTCAATTTCCTGTAAGTCTGCTGTCAGATTCACACAAAGAAAAGAATAAAACAAAGAGAAAGCGGTGCAGATGGGTGGATTTGCTGGTAACTTTACAGCTGCTGCTCCAGACATGGAAGTTATAAACTTATTTGTTAATGACTTTAGGCTCCGTGCTAAACCAGAAAGACTGAGAGCAGCTCATCAGCTGCATTAAAGTTTTCCTACTAATTCTTTAGGATGTTTAATAAAATTCATTATCAGATCAGAAATTTTGTTCCTGCAATTTGAAACAAGAATTTAAATTATTATTAAAGTGAGATAAGTATCTATTTTAACTTGGTGTTGTGAGTAAAATAACAGAGAAATGTGTCTCTTTAACTCGGTGAGGGCAGTTTTTTTTTTTATTACATATTGTAAAATAATTACTTGGTTTAAATTGCAGCATTAAGTTAAAACTCACAATTCAAGATGAATGAAGTTAAAAAGCAATGTTCAGACAACTTGTCTCTCGTCATTAAATCAACTTCATGAACTTTAATTTCTTAGTTTAAACCAAAACAATTTTCCTGTTGACCTAAATTGCATTTTCAAGGCAGCAGGCGGACTTTCATTTTCAACTTAAATGTAATACAATACAATACTTTTATTGTATTGAAACTTGCACTTATTCAGTTCTGTAATTTTCCCTTAAATTGACTAATAATTTATTCAGAAAACTGAAGTGTAAAAGTGTAATGTTCATCTTTATGTAACACGTTTAGGTTAAGCGTCCGGGCTCTGACCTCATTACTCTGTGTCCATGTGGGTCAACTTGTCATGGATTGATGAGAACTGCCAAACAACTTAAAAGTCTTTCTCTTGTGTTTTTTTGAACCCATTACTGAACTCTCTTCACAATACTCAAAAACTGCTTGGCTAAATTCCTGGAATGTTTCAGCTAATTTTCAGACTGAGAATTTTATAGAGCGACCGACGCAGAACAATTCAACATGACAGCTCTGCTAAATTAAAGCTGCCATTTAGACGATATCCGCCACAATAAATGGATTTACTGGCTTTTTGCGTCTGCCAACTCACACTTTTACTGTCAGGCTTGTGTGTCGGCTTGCGTGGGTTGTGTTTTTGTCTGAGGACTTGTGTGTGCATGCATGTGAAAATGCAAAACTGCTGATGACAGCTGGACAATTGTATGGCAATCGGAGTCCCTGCAGTTGACCTTATCAAAGTCAGTCCTTTGCACTCCAGCTGACTGGAAACGCTTCTCAAAAATACATGCAGGCATTCAAGCAGACATGATTACTGGACTCTGTTGTCTTCATCTTGCTTCCTAGAGTGACTCTCTTGTGTCTCATAGTAGGAATTCATCATACATGTGGGTGTCTAACCAAAACGTGGGCCACTTGTGGTGATGGAGAAAATATTCCAAGACTGAACTGGCAGTAGCTGCGTTTCCATTGACTGAAAAAGTGTGCAAATTGTAATTATGAAAATAGAAACTTGGCAATTCCGGAAAAAAATCACACTTTTCAATAAAACATTTTTGCGCTAGTGGTTTTTCAGCCATATAGAAATTGGTTTATTTCACAAAACTGCACTTTATTCGCATCAGACGAGTCATGAGATCAACAACTGGATGTTACTACTGGCGGAAAAGACAAAGAAGACGACAGGAAGTCCTTGGAGGATGATGGCGCAACATGGTTTTTAAATTACATTTGTAAACAAACCATTTCACATTTGATTTTAATTGTGTTTCTTAACATTAGCTGAATATCAACAAAGTTTTATGCACATTTGTAACAGAAACTACTTTGGTGAGAGAACTGTTACTCTGTCAGTCATACGCCTTGTTTCCATCCAACTGCGACACAGATTTTGAGTGAATTTTAAGAAATGCCCCAAAAAAGAAAATGCACATTAGTCCTGTTGCTATTAGTTGTGAGGATTTTATTGTATTGTTTATCATTTATGGGGTAAAACATCTTATTATGACAAGAATTTTGATTTATTGTTTATTTTACATTGGCTGTTGTACTGGCTGAACAAATTAAAGTTGTATTTGATGCACTGGTGAAGCTATTTGTGTATTTAAGTGAGCTCTGCTGGTGCAGAGTTATCAAATAGATTTGTAATTCAATACATTTATGTCTGTGTTTTGAAAAACAAGATACATTTTAAGTCAGTTTAGATTGTGTCAGCCATTGCTAAACCTCAGATATCTGCGTCGGTATCAAAAGTGAAAAAAGTGGATTGGTGCGTCCTTAATCAGAACTTATTCAGCTGCTGTATTTCCATTTCCCCCTTTCATGCATTAAAACCTTTTCAGAAAATCCAAGTGAATGTAACAAACTTTTTTAGGAAGTTTTTTCAGACTTTTTCATTTCCATCAACCTTTTTTAATGCGATCCTTCAAAATGCACATCAAAAAACCTCGATGAAACACGGTTATCTGCAGTTTGTGCATGACATCTGATTTGGTAAAAGTCTTTGCAAAATCTCATTTCACTTTCCTGCACATAATACTAAAAAAGTAATCAGTTTTATCATGCCTTGATTGATACAGAAAGTGTTTTCTGCAAGCCGAGCCAAGAAGTGTTTAAATTGAAGACGCAGACATGCTCTGTCCTTCAGAAGGCTGGAACCGGTCCACCACTGCATTAATATGGGCCCTGTGAGCAGTTTTATGGCCGATATTGTGGGATTGTCCCTGGTAACACATCACTTGCAGCTGAGTGATAGAGTGCAGTGATGTGGGCATCCAAAAGAATTAATTTTCTGGACGGCTGTAAATTGCCACCAAAAGAGAAGGCCAGGCCTTGGAGAACAGATGAGAAGAAGAAGAGATGGAGGAAGGTGGAGAGCACACATACATCCAAAAGTTATTGCTCTACGGAAACCTCACTGAAACAATGTTGGGCTCTTTCTGGAAAGTGTTTTACACTACTGTCACAGCTGAGGCAGACACTGAAACAAGCCAAAGCATGTTTGTGCAAACAGCTTCTGTTTGTTGGATTTCTGTGGCAGGCATAGGATGTTGAATATCAACTCCATGCTCACCAACATTCAATGTGTATGTGGTGGCAGGATACCTTAAATCAAAGGTTTTTTTAATCCCGTCACCAGACTGGAGGTATTTATGTCTGAAATTCTGGACAGGAAACAAAAAACTGTCAACCTGAAAGTTGGTTGGATCTGCTGGCGAGGGAGTCTGACAGATAGTGGCTGTTTTTTCAGGTGAATGTTGTATTTTTGGAGTAAACCTGAAGCATTTGTAACCAACACTCTTTAAAGTAAACTTTTCCTGGTAATTTTCCCTGCTTAAATAACCTAACTTTGTGGATTTTGATAAAAATGGCTGCCATTTTTCTTACACTGGGTTGCAGATGAGAATCTTTTATGAAAATCTCATATCTTGCTCATTTTTCTGCTTCCATTTGGGTTTCTACTGCTTCTAAAAACAACCTAAGCACTTAAAAACCCACCCAGCTGGTTTTTGCCTGAAATTGATGTTTTCACAAGTTTGTCAATTAATTTGCATAATAAAGTTTGCAAATGTTCTGTTGAATCCACTAGATTGAGTTTGACAAAATATGAGACATCTTTCTGTGTTTGTCATGAGACCTGACCTATCTTTCCCAGGGCTCCTAATTTACCCAGTTATTAGTCTGCTCCATTGATTTGTTTGTATTTAAGTCAATCAGTCGACTCTGTTTTATCATAAAGCCACTGCTTAATGACCTTTCATCCTTATTAAAGGTCCTCAAAGGCCTCTGGGCGCATGAAGGTTCACTGGAAATGTTAAGCCAGGAAAGAAATAATTGGCGTATTTTTTACACCTATCCCTCTTACATAAGTAGCATCATCCAATAAATTACTATTTAAGTTAATTTGGTTTTTTGAGCCTAACAACAAAGAGTTCTAAGGATTTAATTCTGTAAAATTGTGAAATTTTGCCAACAAAAATTCATAGAGACTCTGTCTCAAGTTTTCATCTGTATTTATATTGCGTTATTTCCCAGAGGAAAGGCCGTGACCCCTGTAATTATGCGCCCACCCCAGTGTGCACAGAGACTCAGGTGCACACACTTAGCTGTTCGGGATACGCCACTTCTCAAATCGATAATGCTACATATTGTCCACATCACCAGAATCCCACATCCTCATTACCAAAAGGTCACTGTCCCACCTGCTGGGCTGATGATCATTTTAACAGCCTGAGATTAAATAGAAGGTTGAAATGATAAAAAAAAAAGTAGCATAATGAACCACTGTGGTTCACTGTGGCCATCTGAGGCAGCTTCCTCAGATGGACTGTATGCTGGTGTCTGATCATTTGTCCGTGATCAGGCCTGCTCAGTTTTGATGAAAACCAGACACGACCGCTTGCTTGGAGTCATCTCTCGTTCGTTAACTCTAAGTAAATGTAGTTAATTCTTCCCAACATCCAGTCTGACCCAGATGCTCTGTGACAGGCAGAGAAATCTTTGTCAAAGCATTAAGCTTCCTTGAGTTTTCATGTATCAGAGTTTCTTTTTTTTGCTTTTAAAGGGGCAGTACTATGTATTTTCCATGCACAGAGTGACATTTTATAACTGCATTGTTAGAAAAATGCTGTGTAACAAATAAGACTTAAAAGAAATTTGACTTCATAATTTAATGCCTTGAAATTGGGCTTCTGTCTCTTTAAAAACATCTGTTCTTTCTGAAACTCTGCCTTCTGTTAATCCTTTGACAACATTTTACCAGCGTTTCACAGAAAAGTGTCACAGTTCCACCAGGTGTTTGCTAATTGCTGCAGGCTAATTGCTGCAGCTAGTCTGAAGGAGCTGAGTTGGGGAGTCATGGAGGAGGGCTGCTAAATGAGGCCAAAGCTTCTAAACTGCAGCTTTGAGGAGGAGCTGCGCCTCAAAGGCAAGGCAAAGTGCCACCAGGCATTTTGCACTGCTGAATGGTTGCCATGGCGATTAAAGGACTTCTCTGACATGCACAACAAAAATCAAGGCAATACTCCAGCAAGGCTTTTTGATGAGGGAATAAAAGTATAATTTGATGTAAAGATGAAAAAAAGTTGATTTTACGTAACACTGCCCCTTTAAAATAAAAGTATTTCTTCCGATCATATTAAGCTGCTCACATCCCCAATTTTTTTCCTTAATCTCACATTCACCCCAAAGTAAGTAGCTACAGTTGTTTTCTTAATCTTTCCTATTATTACCTACTTGCAGCAGTCAAGGTCAATTGCTCTCGTCTTTAAGCTCCATACTGAGAGCAGTTTCTTCTGGCTGTATTTGGAGCAATAACTATCAATGACCCCGGGCTAACAAGCAGGTAATTTGCCAAACAACTCCCAAATCCCTCTTCTGTGCAGCTTCATTAAATTTGCATGCTCTCTAAGAGCCCTTCTCCAATTAATTAATTCAAGGGAGTGGATGGTGGAGTCACACAAACCAGCGGTAGTACACCTTTTTGTGCATAAGAATGAAGAAAATCTTTAAACTATATTGTATAAGAGCTGAAAATAAGATACTTTTCAGCTCAAATGTGATTCTTGTTTCTGCCCTGTGTTGTCCAGGTCAGTAGAGTCATAAACGCAGCTGGAGTTCTCAACGTTGGGGATAAATCAACCAATTAGGGCGTGTTATTTTAAAAGGAGAGGTCCAAATGCTCCAAATCAGCGCTGGCAACAGAGACCGCACCCCTCTGAAACTCCACGTATTTATCATAATTACTAAACGGGCTTAGTGGGCTGGAAGAGAAGATGAGCTTTTAATTGGGGTTCCAGGAGAATAGTGGCTTTTTTTCCCTTCTAACTAGAAAAGTGTGTTTTCTATCCTCACATGTTAGACACTCATCACCATTTTTCTTCGTTATTTCTTGACAGTAGGGTTGGACTTAAGAAATGCCTTAATTTAATGAAGTGTTGAAAACATTCCCCAAAGATTGTGGTCCATTTGGGCGCCAAGCAAATCCTCCACTCCCCCAAGTCCAAACAATTGATGCAACTGGACTGCAAACAATGATTATCATAGCAATAGATCATTATGTAAATTATTTGGAAGATTAATCAATTAATCGAATAAAAAAATGTGCAAAATTTTTCTATCTTGTTAAAAATGTACATTTTTCATGAGCCAAAAAGATATAAATAAAGCATCTCACAGCCATTTTTATATTATATTAAAACATTACAAGATGGAAATAAATGATTCAGTTCCCTTTTTAAATAAGGAAATAAACATTTTATTGCCTAAATTGCAATAATATAGCATTCATTTCATTTCGTCATTTTGCATCGACCACTTGTCAATTGAATAACGGTAATTACTTAATCAGAGATTAAATTTTTTGAACCAGGCGAAGCTAAAACTGCCAGTTGAGAAATGTTGGGTAAAATATATTTGAAGACTGTTTTTTTTTTTTTATTATCTTAATTGCAAAATGTACATATTTTTTGCACAGTTTTTGTGTAAGTATTGCTCTGTGTGTTGTTATTTCAGCAAATTACTCTGTACACTCCTGGTTGAGATTGATCGATTACTAAATTAGTTGATTATTTTGGCAATCGATTAATCATGATTAAACCGATTAATCATTTGCAGGCCTACTGTAGATGCAAGTTAAATATTAGAGTAGAGAAAATTAGTGGCCTTGTTTGCTTTTGTGGAACATATAATTTATTCATTTATTCTTTCTTTTTAAGCAGCAGTTTATTTAACATGTATTTGCGGCTTAGAGTAAATCAGCAGTCTATATAATTTGAGCGTGTGGTTAGCAGGGAGCTGTCAAGTCGGTTTCCGGGGGATACTTACGGCCAACAGCAACATGTAATCTAACATGGATGACATGGATGGTAATTACCCACTCCCAGCCCTTTGGGGAGCTCTGTGAGTGACAGCTTGTCCATCTGCATACATGTTACCGCCGCTCTTATATAGCTTAGAGAGTCCATGTGTGTGCCTGCTTTGCTTTTACTGGCTCGCCTCGCCACTTGACAGCAGATTGTGGTATTTGACTGACAATGCCATCAACCCTTCCCCCTTAAATCATTTTTTCCCTCTGACCAAATCCAAACCCTGCTGCCTTCTCTTCCTATGCACTCTCCTGTCTCTCTGAAATTTCTTCATAATTATGAGTGGTTTGCGTATTTTCAATTCCACATTTTGACAGATGGGGCACGGGTGACTTGTACAGCTCTGGAAAAAACTAAGAGCCCACTGCACTGAACCCCATCGAAAACCTCCTGGTTATTCCACCAAATGCTGATCACTGAACTCTTCCTGAGTTAAAACATTTGTATTGTTGTTTCTAAATTAACATGAACTTGCTGTCCTTGCATTATTTGAGGTCTGAAAGTACTCCATTTTTTTTGTTATTTTGACCATTTCTCATTTTCTGCTAATAAATACTCAATCTTTGCTTGGAATTTCAGACATGTTGCCGATAGTTCATCGTATAAAACAACAATGTTCATTTTACTCAAACATATACCTATAAAAAGTAAAATCAGAGAAACTGATCATTTTAAGTCGTCTCTTACTTTTGTTGCTGTATTTTCATGAAATTAACTCCAGTTTGAATCCAAAAGGAAGAGAATAGCGGAAAAAACCCGACACGTATTACAGCCCCTAATTGCCCCACCCACTGAACTAAGGAAAAAAACGAATAAAATTAACATTTAGCTGCTCTTTTTATGTTTGTGTGGGTTCCAGAGAGTGGATGGACTAATGAGAGACCCACGCTGAGGAGCCACTGGTGGGTGACGGCAGACAGACACTGGGGTCATGCTGCTCCGATCAAACACGCTTCGGCTTAGACTAACTGCTCTCGCCCGGCTCCTGTTTTAATCATAAACACGCTCTCAGAGAGCCACTCCTGCTCCCAAATAGTCTAAATTAAGCAGAAGACTCTTTCTCTACAAATTGTTTTTTTTTATTTTCACTCTTTGCAAAACAATGCTTTACTGTTTAAGCTGAGGTTTAGTGCTAAACTGTGTAGGAAGTGTGCTTTCTAAAGTGGATCTCTCCTTCCTGGCCACCAAGCAAGATCCGCTAAGTGAGCTTGAGCTGTTTACTAAATATTTAAGGGCCTTGTTCCTACATCCCCACCCGCTGTTCGTTACGCATCATCTTTTATTCATAAATACCAAACCTTAAATTAGTTTTCACCAATTCTGAAATATGAGTGTAATTAAGTATGTTTTCTCCCCAGCTATGCTCAGGCACAAGAGGTCTTTATCAATTAATGAGCAGTCCATTCATTATTTATAGGATGAGACAAATGTGTAAATGCCTCGGCACCCGTAGAAAGGCATGAGTTGGCAGGGTGGGTAGAGTTTGGAAGATGAGACCGGATTCATGTGGGTTGAGAAAGAAGGAGAGGAAAGATGAATGAGGAATAAGGAAGCTGGTGGTATATTGTTTACACCCACTTGGCTAAGCACATGCACTCAAAAAGAGTTGATACAAATTTTGCAGCCTCACATTTCCGCCCAAATCTGCATCGTACTTTGGCCAATTTGTTGTTGTAAATCCACTGTAGGTCAAAAACTGGACTCTTTATGTAAATTGTGTCACTTTTAAGCGAGAGAGACTGCTGTGCTGAAAATAAATTGGCAATAACTTAAGGAGGATTCTGCAAAGTCACTCCTTTTTATGGAAAGATTCAACTTTCAAGGTATTTTAAAGGGATACAGTTGTCTGGTGTTCTCCAAACTTAACTTATTATTTGTACTTCACCTATAATCAGAATTATTACAAGTGTAATATTATAAAAAATTATACTATTGCCACTTTTACTCTCTTCCAACTACACAGATGTTGAAAGATCAAAGAGCTAGTAAACCAGTAAGTGCAATTTCGTATCCTCAACCCAAAAAACTCCTTGACTCAAAACAAAGAACAAAAATGTGAAAAATAAATTTTGCATAATAGATCCCATTGAACCTTTAAAATTGTTGATCTATTGAAAAAATGCTGCTGTACAAAAAGGATGAAAAGTTTGTGTTACTTTTGATTTTAAGAAAACATTGTATGCACGTAATTTCAATTTCATTGCTAAAATCCCACAACTGTTCAGTTTTTCAAACTAGACTTGAGAAACAACAGTGCACTTTGGTGAGCTGGTCTAAACCCAGCTCACCAAATGTGTTTTAATGTGAAATTAAAACACATTTCGAGTCACAACCTGAACGGGAAATACCCATATGCATTCCAGACCACCTACAATCAAAGACTAATATCTGCTAATCTCTACATTAGCATCTGTGCTGTTTGATGTTCATTTGTGCTGGTACCACAGATTGAGTATCTTAAAAATGTGTGTAATGTTTGTGGATTTAGAGACAGTAGCCATCTTTGAAGAGCTCTTCAGGCTCTTTGTGGGTGGCACACATACTGTAGCTGTGTGTTTGTTTACTCATTATTGGGAGGTTGGTCAGATTTATTAGCCACACATAATTTTAATATTTAATGTTTAACCCTAATTGCAACATGTGAAAAATGCTTGTCTGTGTGCCAGATGATACAACTGCTCTACACTCCCCTTGATGGATGAGCGCAGAGCATGCACATAGTCTGGGAGAAACGCGTCACAGCTGTTGTGTTGCTGCTCTTTATGCTTTTGACCTCAGTCCCACTGCAGGCATTTTCCTGCAGTCTTTTGTGTTAGAAAAATGTTTTAAAAGTAGGGTAATGTAGTTTTTGCAAGCCATCTAAATCTATTATTAAGTTTTTATGTGAGACAAAAGTGCAGTGTGTACAAAATGTATTCACAACTCCTCTACATTTTTTATGTTATGGCTTTATTCCAAATTATATAAAACTAATCTCTTTCCTCAAATTTCTACACACAAATGCCACAATATGAAAATAGAGAAAACAATAAGGTGATCTTTCAGGCATAATTCACATTTTGCATTTTTTTTTAACATTCATTTGGTTTTTTTCACCCCAAGCACTTAAAAAAAATCACCCAGCTGTTTTTTGCCAATAAATTTATGTTTTTTGGTATCTGGAAAATGAGACCTTTCAAAAACCTTCCTAGTAACTCAAGTTGAGCTTTCACAATATCCAGTTTTACCTCTATATGCGCTGTACAATGGCTGCTAGAAAAGACAAGCATTTCTTTGGTGGGTTACTGTCTAGAAATCACTTGCTGCATTGTTATTGGTTGTGCAGGAGGCTCTACTTCTGCTTTTCAAAGACATATGGCTGTATAATTGCACATCTGTTTGCAGAGAGTGTAAACATTGACATTTTTTAAATTCAGCATATTGATAGGAAAAGCCTAGACACAAAAGAAACTAATTAATCCAGAGATTAACCAACTTTAGATTGATTCATTAATAAATAACTTGTGTCCCTGCTTAATATTATAAACTGATATTAGAACTTTATCAGAAGCAGCCATCAGATCCCATTGAGCATCCATACGGTAACACACTCCACTACTTTCCATATTCTGATTTAGTCTCAGCTTGTTGAATTAGAAATTTTGACTTTGTGAAGAAGTTTCTGGCTTTGATCTCAAAGTCAGGTCATAATGGCTTTATAAAAAGCCTTCTTTCATGTATAACAGTGAAATGCATTTTGGTAAAGTAGAAAATGATGCCATCTGTGCTAGATCGATGTTCAGACAGTATAATAAGGACAACCAGTTAACTTTCCCCGTGGTGGTGTTTATTTTAATGATCTTCCTCTCCTTCGTTTTCCCCTTCTTCTTCCATTCTCCTTCCCAGAGCCACAGCAACGCATCGAGGACAGATCATTTTTAAGGATGCGCTGGCCCAGCAGCTCTGCGAGCAAGGAGGTAAGTAACAAGGACAACACCGCGACGTTCCTCTATTCCTCACCGTGTCGTGACACAGGCATCATGAGGCACTCGTAGGGGTAATATATTCACATCTGTGCAGAAACACAAACATGTGCACCAACAAATGCTGCATGGTCTCACCTTCTGTCAGTTCCCATTGTGTGTACGAGTGTATAGTCAGGATTCGCATGTCAGAGCAGCTGATGTTCAGGACTGTGCCTTTGCAGCACTTCCTGGCTTTCTTTCTGCTTAATGATGCAGCCAGTTAGAGAGATTCGGATGCCCTATATTGCCAGCTTAATTTCAGCTTATGCTAAACTCAGCTTTTTCCCCCACTCCTTTTTGCTCCTTCTCTGTCAGAGATTTACACTGTATTGCCAAGACTTCTTACATCCACTTTCTGTGACAGTCCTAAGTAGCTATTGACAGACAGTGCAGTCCCACTCTGCATGCTGAGTGTGTATAATTGCTTGTTTACAGGCAAGATGCCTCCCTCCTCCTCACTTAAGAACTATATCAAAATTTATCTTTAATGCCAAACGAAGACAGAGTGTAAATGCTGCTGCTCTTTTTCTGGGTGTAGCAGCGAAAAAGTGGCTTTTGATAAATAAATACTTACTTTTTATGTTTATTTGCAGTGCATAGAAACTTAATTAGGAAAAGACAACTAAAGTTAGTCCGTATATTCTTCAGTAGGTCATCGGAAACCCTTTAGAATAAAAACTAGTTGGGAATTAAGTGCTTAAATGTGTCATTTGGAAGAGATGGAGCTCAGAGCTCAGTTAGCCATGGATGATCAACAGAGAGACGGAAAAGCGAGAAGGCTTTTCTCCTTTGTCTCCTTGCCGGAGAGCTCATCCTCTCACCACCCCTGACACACTGCCCCAGTCTACCCTCCCTGCACATGAAATATCTGTAGCCAACAACAGTCACTTAGCTATAAAGTGCCAAGGCCCCAAAGTATCAACACTAACACACAGCCGCTGGCCGCAGACAAGCTGGAGAGCAGATATTTAGTCCTTACAAGACCTTGGAGGAGACGACTTGTAAAGCGGACAGTGCGGTAATGTAATACACGGATAGGATGAGAACAGAGTGAGCTCGGATCAAAGTGGTGACAGCGATAAATGATCCGAAGAGGAAGGTATCAGTCTGAATACTGGAGACTATAAATTACAGAACTGAAACAAAGCATTTATTTTAATAAAAGAGTTCAAGTGAAAATAGCCTAATTCTCATGAATTTGCTGTTTGTACTCGTCTTAAAGGGGCAGTATTATGTATTTTAGTAACATTTTGTAGCACAATCAAGTAACTGTTAACTTCAGTTACTATCAAACATGACCTTATCATTTGGCAACGAAACATTTTTACTAGTTTGAAACTTAGGCCTTAAAGGGTTGAAAGAATTGTTACTTTGTTATTACTGCCTTGAAATTAGGCCTCTGTCGCTTTAAAAACTCTTGTTCATTCTGAAATTCTTCTTTCAGGAAGTTATCCCAACAGTACTCCTCTATTAACCCTTTAATAAAGTTTTTACCAGCATTCAAATGAGAAGTAGCTCCTACAACGAGCTCAGTAGATTCACAGTTCCACCAGCTGTTTGCTAACTGCTGCTGGCTAGTCTGAAGGAGCGGAGTGGGGGAGTGCTGCTCAGTGAGGCGGAAGCTTGGAAAGGAGGAGCTTTGAGGAGGAGCTGCGGCTCGAAGGCGGAGCTTTGTCCACCCAGGTGTTTTGCACAGTTAAATGGTTGTTTTGGAGATTAAAATATTTCTCAAACATGCATGAAAGAATGAAGGCAACATCTCAGTTACTAAGTTTTAAAATAGCTTTTGCATAAAAGGTGAGACGCTGCTTTGATTATTGTTGCATCAGTTTAGGTGACCAGACACATTTTGTTAGGATTGCTGTCGTTTTCCATGCATCTTTCATCTTTGGATTATAACTTGTGCAGTTCTATGGGAGATGCTCAATTCTTGGGATTTTATCTTTTAACCCACAACCTGGTTCAAACGTCCTTCTATGTGATGCAACTTGCCATACAGTAAGCAGACAAATTTCTGAATTGTCCTTAAAATTTAACCAAAAGATATGAAGCTTCTAGCTATTTGAGAAGTTTAAATACTTAAGACTCAAGCTTTTATAAATGGGAGTTATATAAATCTAGGTTATGATCCATGGAGGAGAGCAAGGAAAGGTTGAATAAGGAGCACAAAGGATTGAGTCATGGAAGGAGAGGGCAAGGAATTGGGACTGATCAAAAACAAGTAAGGGACAAATTGGTAGATTAGCAAAGAGGCTAAACTGTGTCAAGGACTAATCCAAAAATCCTAATTTATGGATAAAATCAGATTTACTGTAATACCTCATCTAATGTTGCATCAAGTGACCTGCAACATCTGCTTCTCAGTAACATAAAGCCCCCGAAAGCCTTCATAGATATGAGCAGGGGCTGGATTTGTGTGTGTTTGTGTGTAAAATAATCTGCAGCAGTTTTGGGGGATGCCTGCCTGGTACCAGACATGCGGCTCACCCCCGCGCTCCTTTCTGCTGTGCCAGCGCACTTCTTCACCTATTCCCTTCAATCTGCCAGCAATATCTTCCTCCAGCATCCCCCCCTTCTAGTTCGGGTTGCTTGGATTTGCACTCTAATAACTCACCCTGATATTCCTGTATAGTATGTCAAAAACTTTTCTTATACAAATTAAAGGGAGTGAGTGGGTGTAACCACCTGTATAATCTTACATTTATTACATGTATAATCCATACATCCAACACTAAACCGGTTTAATAGTTAGCCAAAAATAGTCATATTGTTTTTCAGACGACATGACGATATATCATGATATAAGCATAGTTCTACTCTTGAGTATAATTTCAGGTACTTTAAATGGGGGAATTTTCTGCCATAATTCGAGTGCACACATTTGTAGTCTGAAAGCAGAATTTCTTATCTTTTTTTCTCAAACCTTTAGTACTTGTGATTACATTTTCAGTTTGAAAGCAGGACTTCATGTCTTTCTTCTCAAAACTTTTAATACTTGTACTCAAGATGTCTGCTGTCTTTCAAATATTCACTGTGCTTCCTTAAACCTTTCACCTCACGCTCAAAACTTGTCTCTTCTTGGGTCAAATCTACACTTGCAAACTTTTCTGCTTGCTTGTGAGTAATTTTCTGCTGGGTTTGGAACAGAAAAATACCGTTGCCTGGCAACCTCTCAGCCAATAGAATGCAGGTTTTAAACTTCCTGGGTGTGGCTGTGTGGCTACAATCGATAGCAGCAACTGGTGAAGTTTTTACGTACAATTTTTGAATGTTTTACAGTGAAAACATTGTGAAGAATTAGCGCTATCTGTAATTTCACCATGTCAGTGAACTTAATCATTTGATTTTACAAATAGTTTTTATTCTAAATAACTTAAATAGAGTATGATTAGCAAATTAGAAAACAAAACCAGTTGTAATAATGCATCCATTCGTCTATGGGTTACGTTGTTTGTAAAAGAAAAATACAGTTTTAAATTAGTATAAGTTAGTAAAAGTTTCTTCTTTGGTGTTAAGTTTCAAAACTATAAATTCAGCATAAAAAACAAGTCTAGACGAGACTAGCCAAGTGGATAAGGAAATATGGCTTATAGTTGGAGAAGAGGGTGGAGCCTTTGGACGTGTTGAATTGCCCTGTGTGCCGTCCATCACTTCTATCTCCTGACAGTGGGGGCAACAATCCCAGCTTTCTGCCCAGCATCGCCAGCTCCTCTCATTTCCAATGAGAGCATAAATCAGATCTTTATGGGCCCGGTCGAGCGTTCTGTGGCCCAGATGGATTATTAAAGGGACATATAACTCAAAGAGGCCACCGCTCCCTGAGGGTCGCCTGATCACAGCGCAACATAGAGGGGACGGGTGGCCTACCCTCTCCCATCTCCTCACCTCCCACCCACCCAGTCTGCCAGCCAGCCTGCTCTTCTGGCTGGAAGCCATTCCTCACCAGCAAGAAATCTTAAGACCTTCGTTGTCTGAATGTCTCCCCCTCTAGAGTCCTAAATATCTCCGGCAATATGTTGCTTTTTTCAGGATCTGTGCCTGTTTTTCTGAAGTCTGTCTTCTGATCATTGGTCTTTTTGGGTTTTTTCTTTAAAATTGCTTTAATTTTAATCAAACTTCAAACTTCATGAGTTCATGATGGTACTGTAGAATAAAGCATGGGTTTTTGAAAAGGATGTGTTCTGCAAAATTCACATTTTGCATGTTTTTGTACTTCCATTTGGATCTTAACTGCTTCTAAAAAAACAGCTCAGGTCCTTAAAAAAACACCAAGCAGATTTTTGGCAATATGTTAATGTTCTTTGGTATCTGGAAAATGAACCATTTTCCAAGATACCAAGAATGTAACGTCACAAACCAGCAGGCACTGGAGTCAAGCTCGTTATCTCGCAACCCCAACTGAGCCCAGTCCGTCACCTAGCAACGCAAATGGAACTCCAGCATGTTTGGTCAGTTCGTTTTACCGAACTGTACAATGGCAGCTTGAAAAGTCAAGTGTTTTGTTGTTGACTTACCATCTGGAAACCACTTGCTGCAATCTTGTTGGTTGGGAGGCTCGACTTCTGCTTTTCATAGGTGTGTGGTTGAATAATTCCTCATCTTATTTGGGCTTAAAGTGACAAGAGGCCCTACAACAGCTCATTCTGAAAGGAGCTGAAAATGGGTAAAACTGAGCAGACTAAAATCTTTTTTAAGAATGATTTTTGCAAAAAACAATAAATAAATTATGAATATACCATATATCAGTCCTGACTCGTACAAGGAACCATAACAAGTCACCTTTAACGTCAGTGGTTGTAAAAGAAAGAAATCACAGCTCGGAACGTGCTGCTCAGTTAATGAATTTAGATGACAGGAAAACAGGAGTGAAGTGGTACCGACCTACACCACTGCTTAAATCACTTGTAAAAGTAACACATTTCAGCGCTATCACTCGTCTCTGTAGTTTCGGTTTAAGATCAGAGCCCTAATTATTGCTGTGGCAAAGACTGGTTTTTCTTCAGTGGAATAAAGTATTTACAATGTGACCATAGGGAGCTGTTCTTTCAAGTCACTGTAGACCAACAAAAGCTGCATCCTGCACCCTGGTGATTCAATAATTGCAACCACCAGTTGGACGAGAGTGAGGCAACTTCAAATGCAGTTCACGTCTTCGACAGTGTGAGTCAGACAGAAGAGGGAAAGAGCAAATGTGCAAGAGGAGATGCAGTCTAAAGCGCTCCTAGAAAAGTGAAGAGGGAAAGAGATTAGGGCTGAATGAGGGGGAGAAGACTTAAGATGACTTGTGCCCTGTGCTCTTTGTACATGTTTGAGTCTTCCAAAGCTTATCCCCGTTTGTCCCCAGTTGTTGCGCTCCGATCCTCCTCATCAGCACCCGTCTGATTTGGGTGTCCCTTGTGTTTATTTAGCTGTTTTTATTATTTGTGCCTCAGCATAGAGAGCACTCGTTCTGCTTTCTATGAATGTATGTTTTTCCCCATGCACACTTGCATGTTTAAGCCCTGGCCAGGAAGATACAGGCATTAGTAGAGATGAGCCGCTAATAGACGAGGCGGTAATTGAAGTCTTTAAGAAAGTGAGAGGGGGATTAATCCAAGCGAAATGAGCACCACTGTCTGCTGTGGGTGAGGCGGAGAAAGGCAGAATGGGTGTGATAGAGAGACGTGATGAAGCATAGAAAAGAAATCTGTAAATGAGGCCCTTTTTGGAAGCTGGAAGGGATTATCCACAAAAGAAATATATAACTCTTCTGGGCCGTTCTCCAGCCAAATGGCCTATCTGGAAAGAGTTGAAAACTAAGCCAAAGAAGGCCACAGAGAGCAGAACTATCAAACGATTTCTGCACTTTGGTTGTTACAGCTGAGTAACAATTCTTGTTATGAACAAGAAACATTGGGACCGATGGTTACTGTCAACATATTCTGAATCAGCAAACTCTGTTGGATTAGAGGGGTGAGGAATAAAGATGGACAGAAACAACAGAGGCTCTTTCATGTGCCTTCATTGTGTTTCATCGCAGAGCGGGCTTTAGACGGGCAGCCAGTGATCCTGTCACTAAAGCCACTAAAACTTTAGCATCCACAGTCAGCATGGAAACTTTTGCACCCTTGCAAAAATTATAAATCCATCCTAAAAGCATTTGCATTGATAAGAAATGAGGGCAGCTGACGAAAGTAAAGCTTCAGCTCAAATAAGGACATTTGCAGGACTGTTATGAAAGGAGAGGACCATTTTCCTTAATCCCTCCTGACTTTATTCAGGTTCAGTTGTTTAAAAGGGGCTTTAGGTAGGCTTTCCTTTAAAATTTTAAAGGAGTCTTAAGGGACTGAGTAAAAGTTTGGTATGAATCCTTGCTCTGTTATCTGAGTGTGTCTTATTAGCTGAGCACGAACATCTAGGGAAGAGAGTATTGCAGCAGATTATTCTTTTTATAAAGTCTGAAATAAGGCTGCTTTAAATTCCAGCGACTAAAGTACGGTGAAAAAACTTCAGTAAGACTGACTAGCTTAAATTAAAACATACGATTGGTCAGAACTCAATTGTTCAGGTAACTGGTTAAGCCAAAAATCTAATTTAACAACCATTTTTAACAGCTATGGACTCCTTGCATTTTATAGGTTACATCCAGACATTTTATGTTCGTGCACAACGCTGGAGCGCACAAAGACGATTCTTTTACAGGCCGTTCATAGCTGCACGCACAAACTGTCACGGTGTAGCTATGATCAGTTTAATAACCAACAGCTGAATTTGGTTAAGTTTTATTACCTTTGGTTAATCTCTGTGCTCTACTTCTTATATTCTGAGTCACTGTTGTAATTTTAGTTTTATTTTTGTAATTATTTCTTCTTTTTTGTTGTTCTGACGTGTTTAGTTATGTTCCGTTTAGACATTTTTTCTGAAGTTATTAGGCATTGAGTTACTGCTCACCTGTTTCCATAACACCTTTTCACCTCCCCTGGACTCTTACTCCTGTTCTTCCTCCCTGTTTGTCAGATCCTTTACCCGTCTAACTGCTGTTGCTCCCAGTTTCTTCTTTTTTTTAATTATTTTATTTAAATTTAGCACTGAATGGCATGACTGAAAAATGTATCAGGAAATAAATAAATGAGATCTGACTTTTGATGGGGCTCTTCCTGGTTGATTAAAAAAAAATTAATAACGCTAAAAACTGATTAGATTTTAAGAAAAGATACAGTTCTACTTAAAAGTATATGATTAAAAGATTTGTTCAGTTAATTTAATTATTTCCTCAAACTTTTTGGTGTCGTAAGTTTTAATCATTAAATTTTTCAGCACAAAAACCTTGGAAATACTTTTCTTTTGCTCTCAATTGGAGTGAGATCTTTTTTTTTTTTACACAGTGTTCTTTGTAATTGAGTTACAGTAATTTTTTAAACTCACAGTTGATTCATTAAGATCTACAACTCAGAGCCCCCACCTCTTCATCAACTTCCCATTCACCTCCTTCCTCCTCTCGGAGCTGTCATGTCCCCTGGGAGAGATTGATGGCTGAGTGTGTTTGCTGGGCAGCGGCCACAGATCACAGCCTCCGCCTCTGGGGAGGATGGCGGTTAATTGCCATTGAACTATTAATCATAGCAGCCAGGCCTTTCATTACTGAAAGGAATTAACATCAGTAGCTAGGAGACTTTGGGGAAACACAGAGAAACTTTGTTTTACTCAGATATGATGTAAGATTGGCTGCTTTTCCTTGTCCTCACTTCCCAAAAGAGTACAGTTAAAGTTGCAAACTATGTAAAATATAGATGATGGGATAAATGTTTGCATGGAAACCTGTGTGCAAGTTATACACTGCAAAAACTCCAAATGTTACCGTTTAGTTTTAGTCAAATTTTGGTGCAAATATGTTAAAATGAAACTAACTTCCAAACAACTTTTCAGCAAGATATGGGTTCTTGTTTTAAGTCAATAATTTCCTAATATTGATGATATTTGCTGTTTCTTACAGAAAATTTGGTAACAATTTCTTGTCCCATGTTATAAGCAACATTATCTACCACTTTTTTCATCAATAAGAAGGAGTTATTTTCCAAAAACAAACACCTATATCCTGCTGAAAAGTTACTTGTAAGTTAGTTTTATTTTATTGAAGATATTTGCTCTAAAAATTAGACCAAAAATACTAATTTTGTATTTTTGCAGTGGTCTTACCACGACTTGACTAACACCTGATCTCTGTTTTAGCTCCAACAGAAACCCCCTTGAAACCCAATCTTGGTGAGTTTCAATTCCATTAAATGTTATGAATTTCATTCATTATGTCAATCCTGCCAATAATAGACAGTAGATTTAACTGTGAGCACATTGTGCATTGCATGTTTATAGTGGAGCTCCATGCGAAACATGCTGTTCTGCGAGATGACTTTGACTCCAACATCCCAGAAGAGTTGGACTCTAACATATGGTAGGTGGAAAAGTTTCTGTTTCTCTTGCAGCCTGAAAGGCCACTTGTGTTTTCTGGGAACGCTCAACCAAGTTTGACAGAGGTCCACTCATTTCTAGCAGTTTTTATGGATCATCAGGTTCCTTTTTGTGGCAGGATCCAAGTGGACCAGAATTTTGTGGCTGTGTGAACTCAGCCTGATAACTACAAGAAGTACCTTGCAAATGCATTCATGTACTTTTCCACATTTTGCCATGTTGAAAAGACATCTTTTATGTACCACCATAGGACCTACCACTATGGTGCTACAATTGCCGTAGTAGCCAGCAATTGTGAAAGGCAAAAGACAAATGATGTTCATTTTTTTTACCTATAAAAATCTTAAAAATGTTGTGCATTTTTATTCTTCTCCTTTGCATTATGACACAGGCAAAGAGTCTATAACTAAACTCCAAATTATTTTTTTTATTCAGATAAACTCTAAATTGGTCATTAAGGGTGATGTCATATGTCTGAAAACTGACATTTTTATGTAAATTTCTTAAATTGTCCAATATTTAGTCTAAAATATGGTTGTAGTGCTACCCCCTGGGGGCTGAATGATGGTTATTGTAGTCAGATTTTCATATTGGTTACAAAGGCACAGTTTCACTCATGTCCACTCTTGGCCACGCCCCTCTGTGTGTCTTTGCTCCGCCCACTTTTGAGGAACGTTTTAAAATTTGTGTTTTTACAGGGCGTTTAGTTATTACACTTTTATTTTAAAGTCCCTCTATAAAGACACTCTCCATCAAATTGAACTGAATTTTAGCTGTTTTGAAAGAATTATAAAATAAGAATAAAAAAACATTTATGTACAAAGCAAGTGGAGACATATCTGAAAATTCTTCCAGCTGTATTTGACATGACGCCGGCTCCGCCCCATGCGGACGTAGAGCAATCCTCCGTCAATCATTCTGGGGCGTTTGTCAGCAACTGAGCAATCAGCAGTTGCAATTTGTCCTGAACTACATGCCCCTTATCTAGAGTAACTGACCTTCGACAACATTGCAAGTGTTTATCATTGCAAACACTCTGCAGTCAAAGAGTTTTGGGAAAATGATAGGAAATCATAGTCATTATCAGTGGGGAATGTGCCGTTATCCAGAGTGTGTAGAGGGTGAAATACAGTATATTACATTTCCAAAACCCAAACAGAGACTGGAATATGGCCTGTAGCTGACCTCATGTCCCATTAAATGAAACTGTGATTGATGGCAACTACCACATGAAGGTAACTGGTATGACCTATTGATGGTCAAGTCAAAGACCAATAAGTGAAGATAGTTATGCTTGATTTTATGTGTGTAGATTCCTACGGTAGTTCTGTGGCAGCATGAAAACTTTTGCTGCGGTATTTACATTTAAGCGCCTTTTTATGCTGCTGTTTATTTTTCACCATTTCCTGGAGGCAGATTTTCTCAAGCTCATTTTATTTAAGTCATTACTCACCCGTTTCGTACATGCAAAATGTGTCGGACTCGGCGTTCACACTCAGACCCAACCAGACTTTGTGCCCTCATCATTTTTTGTCTGAGCTTCATTGTTGATTTCTCCGCTGTTTGATGTAGGACTCGTTGGATAATTTTATTGCCCGTCGTCTTTGCCTCAATGTTGGCTGATAAGGCAAAAATTATTCAAGAAATGTCTCGGGTAGCACATTTTTGTTTTTATTGATTTTTATTTTAGTTTTATTACTTCTACCATTGTAGCACCGTTTGTTTGTTGGGGTTTGCGCCACTTCCACGGAAGTAAACCCGGCATTTTGTAGTTGCTTCAGGAAGGCTAGATAAATAAATGTATCACAATCTTTACTAGATTTTTGTTGATGAAAGAAATTGGAATCAGACATATTTCAACTATGAAAAAGTTGAGAGTATGACAACTTTTGCAAAGCACGTGCTAATAATTTGTGTCATGCCTTTCAGCTCTCCTCTTTGTTTCAGCTCTTCTTATCCTGATCTCTTCCCAGGTCTGAGTGCAGTAACTGTGAGGTCGGGGAGCAGTGTGGTGTGTTGTTGCATGGCAGAGCCGTCACTTTCTGTGAGCACTTTGGAGAGCGAGAGCTGGTAACTACCCTGTTTGACCACAACGCAACCACTGCATATTTCATGGCCCATTGACAATAGATCCAAGCCAGCCGCCCAGTGGGCACAACCACATCCACTCTAAATCATAACGCGAGCTGTGACAACAGAAGCTGGAAAATTAAAAATGTCCTAGTGCTGCAGCATTTACCTTGAACTCTCTAATTCGTATCAGTTTTTACTTTTTTATTCAGATAAACAATCACATATGAATAAAAATGAGTAAGACATAAAATTATTCATTAGATATTTATTCAATTTGAAAAGCAAACATGGTAACATCACATTTTTTATTTGGTTTATTCATTTATTTCAAAGAAATCACTAAAAAAGCAAAGTTTTAAATCATTTTAGCGAAAAGGAGTGAGAACAAACTTACACTCTGTGCTTTTGGCTAAAAAATTAAAACCAGCTTTTATTTAAATATATATTTGATCTGTCTTGGTATTTAAATCCATAAATAAAAGGATCAAATCTATTAAAAAGAAATATCACTGCCCTAATTTATGGTTTAAAGTTTAAACTGTAGTTATCAGTTTGAAATAAAAAATAAGTCGATGAAAGTCAATTTTTAACATTTCTTCTTTGATTAGATGTTATTATTTGAAGCAAAAATATGTTAATATCAATTTGTTTCACTGAATTTCCTAATCCCAATTTGCTTAAGATGCTGTTTTTGACATTTGGTTTCGGCATTTAAAGGCCTAAAACAAGAGTTTATAAATAAGACCCGAAGTGAAAATGTTTGTTGGAGCTACACAACTGTATATATCCCAACATAACTACATTAAAGCAAAGTTATATCTTACACAGTGAAAAGTGTGTTTTCGTTCTTTCTGTCTCTGTGGATTTCAGTCGGTTTTGCTGTGAGAGATTAAAGCTTCACACTTCACAGCAGAGAAGTGTTTAGTGCCTTGTGATTCTGTTTACTTCTGTGATAAACAGCCGCTTTGTCTGTCACTGTTCCAGATGTTTTTGAGCAGCTCCCTGGCAGCTCTTCTGTCAAGTGCAACAAAAATGTTAATCCAGAAACAACACACACATTTAGGCAAAGACAAATAAGCAGTTTATAGCAATCTGTAGCTGAAAACATTGCATAGGTTGCTATTGTTAAATCATGTAAGCAAAACTTTTTAAATTTAAAGAGATCTAATTAAACCGCTCACAGCAAATCAGATTTATTACATACTAAAGTCTGATTTATTGAATTCTAATTGAAGTACTGACAGCTTATTTCCTGTAGTATACTTCCTTAAAATATAGAAAAAGAAATTTGTGGATTTGTATAAATTTTATTGATATTGTAAGACTTGTTTTCTTTTGCTATAAAGATATTATTAGTCTTCTGTTTCCTCCTTAGACCACAGTACCTCTCAACACCAGCACAGCTTTAGTCCTGCAGTTTGCTCTGGGTGAGTATTTGCAAAAACATGCTGCATACAGTCTATGTTTTGTTTTTTTATTATCACACCGCAATAAATCATTTCAACACTTTTTTCAACCTTAAATTAAACAGTCTGTTATAAAATTCACCGGCTCTACTTTGAAAGAGGTCTTTGTCAGAATTAGAGATGTAAACTATTAATCAACTTACGTTTAATTGTCGATCAATAGTTAATTAGATTAAAATTAGTTCTAATCATTAACTAAGACCTTGTTTTAGTCATGTAGTTTGGCTGCCATCCAGCAGAGGGCGCCGCTGGTCATTCATAAACAGAGCCAGATACTAAAGATGGCAGACCAGAACAGGAAGTAAATGGTCCATAACAGAGAAAAATTGTAACATGATGGAAAGAAACATTAACAAATAGTACAAGCATTTTTTTTCTAATCAGTTACTGTTTTATTAAACAGGGTGGGCCGTAAGTTTCCATACATTGAAGAAATAAACATTTTATATTGGACAACCGTTTTTATTTTTCTGGGACTCTGTGTAATCGCTGCACATCTTGGGCCACTTCGTGGTTGATCTGAAACATTTCCAATTTTCTGAAACTTGCAAATAAGTTTTGCCACAGTGCCGTGTGTGATGCTCGTTCCTTGTTTTCTGTTAAAGTTTCGTGCTGCTTCCCAATCCAGCCATCAGTATAACTTCAATTCTTTGCTGTTTTGTCAAGCGCATCTTCTTGGTATCTGAAACGTAAAAGAAATATGCATTTTACATTCTTCTATGTATGGAAACTCATGGCCCACCCTGTATTTCAGGAATAAATGAAGTTTAATCATTTGCGAAAACCACGATTTCAGTTTGTATTTGATACAGCTGACACAAAGTTGTTAAATTAAGCATATGAACAACTTAGCCTTTCATGTTATAAAAAAATGGTCAACCCTGTTGATAAAAAAGACAATGGCCGCTTATCAGTTAATCATTAGTGGAATGGTAAGAGCAACTCTCTTTAGATTAACTCATTAATTGACTAGTCAGAATGCAAAGTTATTTTTTGGCTGCACCTCCAGATTACCCCACAGATTATATCTTTAAGTCATCGTCATTAAGCCTTGATTAAGGTTATTATAATTGTTGAGATCAAAGCCTTTTTAAGTGCTTTTGTTCTTTGCTCTTCACAGATCTGTTGGGGTTTTTTTCACCTGAAGTATAATTTTAAACAAAACATTTTTAAATTATATAATTTGATCTTCCTTTTTCATCTCAAAAATTTCAGTAGGTGTGTAGACTTTGTTTTTAAATTATAGTAATTGTGTTGAAACAGTCTGTCCATGAGGAGAAAATACCTCTTTGTCTGCTTTAGGGAGACAGTGTTCGTTTACGCTGTTTCATGTCGGTAAATCTGCTGGTGCAAACCATATTTCAGCGTTTCTTCCTCCGTCCTACTGTCCTCGCTCCCGCCTCCCCCCTCCTGTATCTGTAATGAATGATTTACAATTTCTGGAAAGACACTGAGAAGGCCATGGAAGAGTTTTAGAGGTGTTGTATTTTTCATGTCCATTACATCCATCCACCTGTTCTCCAGGGAGCGTGGCAAGGAGAAAATAAAAGTACATGAAGGTAAAGCCTCACCTTCAACCGCTTGTCTGACAGGCTACTATGCTCTCTGAAGGTCAGGAAAATTGGTTTGTTTTGCTAGATATGCGAGGTAAAAACTGTCGTGGAGTTCTGGTTGATGCATGAATTTTAAACGTCGTGTTGAGTTAACGGAGGGAGGGGGAGCAGGTGAGGATGTTGGGAGTTACTGTACTAGTCCATTAGCAGCCTTTGACCCCATTTACTCCCATAGCATTCAAAGAGGTCCACATTTAAAAATAGAGTAAGTTAAATCTGGGTGGAAACACACACACACACAGGCATACACACACTCAGATAGAGTTTCCAACTGTCAGTCTGCCTTCACTTCACCGTCCTTATCATACATCATCTTCTCTAAATCCTTAGAAACTGCTGACTCACTCCTTTAGTCATGACACCATTTACAGTTTAACCTCCCAATTTATCCCAGAGGGAAGAGTGGGAGAATCCAGCATGCTGGCTGACGAATCAGAAAATGTATCTGTCTTTTAGGCTTGTACTCGATAGTAAGCAGTTCTTTATTACTCTAGCGAAAGAAAGATTGAGGCTTTACTGATGAACAGTAAGGTTTATTGGAAATAAATCATTAGTCTCACCGTAAGAGCTGTATGTACACATACACAAAAAAACAAAACCATGCTCCTACTAAGCTTAAAATTATGTTTACCGCTGAATAGATAACTATATTCACAGTTTTAACCGATTAATATGAGAAACATCCTTATTTGCAAAATGAACATACTTTGTGCTTCTATGACAGGTGCTGCTAATATAAAAATACGTTTTAGAAATGTTAATTGTTGCAACTCGTTTTTGTCGTTAAGCTACTGTTCAATAATAGATACAGTGGAAATTGTCTTATCCAAATAAAAGCATCAAAAACCAGAAGTCAACCATATATTATTCATGTAAAATGAAGGAAAACTCAATAAGCTCTAAATAGTTGATGCAACAAATAAGGAGCTTAATTTGATGTTATTTACAGTTGTTATTATCATTATTATCCAACCTGAGTGCCCTTTTTCTGTGTCTAGGTTCAGGTTCCTGTCGGTTCAGCTACTCAGATCCCAGCATCATGGTGTTGTACAGCATAAGTGGCAACGCAAACACCTCGGATGACTGGATCACACTGGAAAAGATCAGGTCGGTTTCTCTCTCTCGTCTCCTTCCTCCCGCCTCATCCGTCACACACACAGTCCCTCCATCTGTTATAAACACCCGCCCTCCCTTCTCCCTCTTCACACCTCCCCCTCTTAATTTGTCATTTCTCTCCTGTTTGTTTCTTGATGATCCACCTGTTTTTAATCCCTCTCTCTTGGCCTCTGTGTTTTGTCAGCTTTCAAACAGGCATAGTAAAATTATTATGTTTAGTCAGGATAGGATGTGAGGTTTCAGTTTTAGCTCGTAAACGTCTTAACAGGTCTGGTTTACTTTACATTCTGATACCATTAAAAAGGTTAGGATAGGTCTATGGACAATACAAAACATGTTTATTATGTTTTTTACTCAAAATTATCCTTAGATAAAGAAATTTTAGTTCTGCCTGTTTTGAGCTCCCTTCAGATGAGATGTTTTAGGGCCTCTGTCACTTTAAACTCAAATAAGCTGCTGCTGCCCCCAACTCAATGTTTACATTTATATGTTAAAATGGCTGCAAACAGGTGCACAGTTATACAATCATACATCTTTGAAAAGCAGAAGTGGAGCCTCCTGCACAACCAACAAGAATGCAGCAAGTGGTTTCTGGATGGTTGGACGATAACAAAACATTTGTCTTTCCCAGCAGCCATTGTACAGCACATACAGCAGTAAAACTAGCTGACCAAATGTACTGGAGCTCAGTTTGGGCGGAACTCCACTGTGGTTGCTAGGTAACAGGCTGGGGCCTTCACCTAGCAGTAGGGGCCCATTGATTTATGATGTTACATTCAGAAGGTTTCTTGAAACGGTTCATTTTCTAAACACCAAAGAAAAAAACACAACTCTGTGTTTTTTTTTTTTTTCAACATTTGGTCTGTTTTTAGAAGCAGTGGAGAAAACATCCCAAATACACATTTTGCTTAACAGGTTCACTTTAAAAATATTAAGCACGATGTCCATAATGTGTTTCTTCATTTAATATTTTCACTACATGAAATATCAGCCAGTTAAAAGTATTTTTTTCCTTCCCTTTCAGAGCTCCCACGAACAGCAGCACCGTCGTCCACCTGGTACCACTCCCACATTCCTCCAGAGGAGAAGCCGTTCGTCTGCGCTGGTCCCAGGAGACGCCCCACGGGCCTGAGGGCTACGAGTCCTGCTGGGGCCTCGACAACGTGCTGCTGGTGAATTCTGCCCACAGAGTTCCCCTCATAGAGGACAACCTGGACCCTCTGGACACGTCCAACTGGCTCTTCTTCCCCGGAGCCACCATCAAGGTACGCTCATATAGAAGCACATAAAGTGCCTTCAAATGTATTTTAGGGGATTTTAACTGATAGGCCAACACAAGTAGAGCAGAATTCTGATGTGGATGGAAAATACTTAACATCCGTTTGGTGCTTTGGCCTCAACAAACCGTTTTGTTTGAAGGGGAATTTTGTTTACAGAGATTCCATGATTCATTTTATTTTGTCGTTTCTGTTGTTTTTTTTTATTTATTTCAAATGTCTTCCACTTCCAGTATTAAATGTTCATTACAATTTAAACTTTGAGAATTAATTTTCCTTTTTATTACCATTATGTAACTTGAAAATGGTCTCAAAACAATATTATTGTTAATCGTAATATATTTTGGGACGATTTATCATGAAGCAAACGTCATTGTGACAGGCCTACTTCTGGGAAACTTTGAATAGGGCTCATTATATCCGTTTTTCAGCAATAATGTTTCTCCTTCAAGGACAAATTTGTAGCGTTCACAACTTGTGCTGTAACAATGCATTGTATAACTTCTGATAACACTTACTGTGTTCCTCTGTATCTAATTTGTATTTTTCCGTATTCTTTCGTGTGCTCACTGTGTGCCACCTTTTTGCACACAATGCACTTTTTTTCCTGTAAGCTGCTGGTAACTTTAATTTCCTGAGGGAGTCTTCCCAAGGGATCAATAAAGTCTAAGTCTAAGTCTTGATTTTGAACATTTTTGTTTACATTTAAATTAAGATGAGTAAGATCATCAGCTCTCTGTACAGCTGCAGTCATGAGATTATTTCTGTAAATGACCCAGAAAACAAATCAAAAACATTTTAATCATATTCTCTCCCCTTCAATGTAGTGTTTTGTGTTGGTATATCACTTGTATGATCTATGAAAATACACTACAGTGATTATAATGTGGGAAAAAAACGTTAAAAAAAGCTCAAGGCGTATAAATAATAAACATTAGGAGGAGTTGTGTTTCTATTGTTTGGAGAAATATAAACTATAATGATGCCAGGCGTCAATTTAAAGCATGTAATTTCATGTGTTTTTATTGAATAGCATGCCTGTCAATCGGAGGGCAATGCTCTGTACTTCCATGGCGGTGAAGGAGTCGGCCGCAGTTTCGCCTCCACCAGAGACATCGATTTGCACCGTGAAGAGGGAAGAAGCTACTGGGAAGAAGACTTTGAGACGCCGCCTTTAAAGTAAGTCAAGATCAGAGTAAAAAATGTGGTTTTCGTATGGTTTTCATCAACTCACCCTGTCAGCTGCTTAACTTAATCATGTTGAGGCGCCATGAGGAACTGAGCGACTGTGATTGTTTTCCCAAGTTTACATACCACGACACTCTAAAAACACAAAATCTTCCCAAGTATTTTGGTCTAATTTTTACAGCAAATATCTTGAATTAAGACAAAACTTTTTAACATGACATAGAAGCTTGTATGTAAAATAATTTCTTAATATTGATGAAAAAGTATTGCTTTTCCAGAGATTATGATAACAGGAAAAAAGTCTTGCTATAAATGAAATAATCTGCCAGTATTACTTTTTCATCAGTATTAAGGAATTATTTACTTAAAACAAGCTTCATACCTTTCTAAAAAGTTACTAATAAGTTATTTTTGTCTTATTTCAAGTGAGCTAAGACATTTGCAGTAGAAACTCGACCACAAATACTTTAAGATGGTGTGTTTTTGCAGTGTAGTTGTATAAATCTACATAAACAATGAATTCCTGGTTTGCTTATATGGTTGTGGTTATATTTAACTCCTGGCAAGTGGTAAAGAATTACATTGGCAGGGTTACTGAGATATGCAAACATTCAAAATGCTTTGACACCTGTCACTTGTCATATGTCCTGTAATGAAACACGCAGCGCTGCATAAGTCAAGCGTGGGAACTCACACAGGTGATCGGCATACCTCTGACTGCTACAGAGATGGCCGTCCATCTGTTCGGAGTACACAACCGTACGGGAAAACACACGCCCGACAGCAGAGAGCAAGGAAGCACTGTCTGATGCTCTGCATGAGGCGCAGAGATGAAAAGAGAGGGCTGATGGATAGCACTGCTGCCAGGGAGTAATTAACAGGCTTCATGCATCAGCTCTGTCAGTACGCGTTTCCATTAATGAGAAGGACCACGCCCTCACACCTACACCCCGACACAGCGCCCTGCGTGACGCTCTCGCCCATCAGGGAACTGTGAACTGAACACATGTATAAGGAGGCAGGGAAGACTTTTTCTTCTCTTTTGTTAATGGTACACTTCACGTGTTATTTAACCCAGCAGCAGCGACTGTGACAGAGACAGAAAACGGATAGTAACAGCAGGAAGGGGAACAGGAGAAAAACAGAAACTGTGAGGGGAGTCAGATGAACTACGGAGAGCTGGGCTGACACACTGAGCAAACTTCTGTCGGGGATAATGAGAATCTGAAAAGTCTGCCGTGATGAAATATGTGCATCCTGTAGAAGTCCCATTCCCCAAAAAAAAAAAAAAAACGGGCACTGTTTGTTTGCCTTATAAGCCAGGTTTTAACATTAAGGGCATGTCAACACGAGACTGCTGCCTAGAAACTGCCGGTATTTTCTGTTTCTGATGCTGATTTAGAAAACGTTCCATGTTCCTGAAAGAGTCTTTAAAGAGACAGGGACCCAATTTTAAGGAGTCAAATTACAGTCAAATTTATTTGAAGCTATATTTGGCATATACAGCATTTTTATAACTACTGCAGTTAACATAATTGCTTGATTGTGCAATAAAATAGCTCTCTGTGGCTCGAAAATACATAAATTAAGCCAAGTCAAGTTTATTTGTATAGCATATTTCAGTAACATGGCAGTTCAAAGTGTGTTTCATCTTAAAATACAAAATCATAGAATGCACAGTCAACAATTGAAGCATTTTGTTAAATGTCGTCGTTACACAGCAGATTGTTGACTTATGTTTCAAAAGTCTCTCTAAACAGGAGGCTTTTTAGTATAGAGTTGAAGGAACTCAATGTTTCAGCTGTTTTGGAGTTTTCTGGATGTTTGTTCCAGATTTGTGCTACATAATACATAATAAATCTCTCACTTTTTTCCTCAGCTGGGACATAGAGGGAGCAATGTACGGGACAAAGTGTGGAGAGATTGAATCAGGCGCTGCTCTGGTGTTCGAGAAGGAGGGTCGGAGAAGAGTGTGCACCCCCTACCTGGACACCACATCTTATGGAAACCTCCGCTTCCACTTCACCATGGGTACGTATTCCCTCTGGCTTCTCCTCAGGACCTTTATTGTAGTTGCTATCAGTAGTTTTATGGGTGTTGGCTGGTGTTTTGTGCAGGTGGTGGTGACTGCGATCCAGGGGAGTCACATGAGAACGATGTGGTTCTGTTTGGAAGGTCAGAGGGCAGAAGAGAGCGCGTGGTGCTCGACACTCTCCCCTACTCTTCCTACAGGGTGAGACGCAGCTCCGTATAGTGGGAAAACTGCAATAGAAACCACATTTATTCACTTCTGAATACTGAATAGAGACTGCTCCAATAGCAGGAAGTAGAATATTGCACATGGCATTGTGGGTAAATACAACCTAAACAAACGTGCTACTCTAGCGCTAGCTTGAGAAATAAATCATTGTCTTTTACAAAAGACAAGGGAGAAATCCTACAACCGCTAAAATTTGATGCTACTCAGTTTTGTTTACATTTTGGAGAGAATGAAGTTGAGCTCATGTCGCTTCTGAGGTTTCTGTCGTTTCCATCAGTGGGTCACCACAGGCAAAGAGGGGAACAGTATTTTTGGTTTGTTTTAGAAAGAGCAGGAGTTTTTTCGAATGACAGAGACACAAATTCAAGGAGATAAATTACAAAATAAAATTTATGATAAGTTAAATTTGAAATATTCAGAGTTTTCATTACAGCTAAAGTTAAAACAGTGACTTTACTGTGCTATAAAATGGTACTTTATGCCTGGAAAATGCATATTTCCCCTTTAATATTTAATTACATTTCATTAATCAATTCGCTCACAGACTGTAAATGTAAAGTCAGGACCTTCGTTCTAATTTTGTGCTGCTCTGTTCGGATCTTTTCCGTCCTCTTCTTCAGACTCCTTCAGTCGTATCCGTCGCGCTGCCATCTGAGCTGCAAACACCGGTCACACAGTTCTGCTTGGAGCAGCGGTCCCACGGAGGCGCTAACCGTCATGTGTGGGCCGTGGATTTCATGCAGCTGCTCCCTGTGTTGCCTGGCACGCACACACATGTTGCTCAGTTCTCCATCAACCTCGGCTGTGGCTCCTACCAGCCTGCCAACAGGTATGACACACGTTCTAGCAGAATAAAGTAGCCACAGGGGAGCTAGATCCGAAAACGAAGCTGGTTTTCATCCCGTTAGTGTGAGTCTGGAGTTTTCCACCAATCTTGGTCGCTCCTGGTCTCTGCTGCACACCGAGTGTCTGCCAGAACTCTGTGCTGGGCCACATCTACCTCACAGCACCATCTACTCCTCAGACAACTACAGCGGGTACAACGTTCTGCTAACATGTTCTCACTTATTGCCGTACGTTTGTGCATTTAATGAATCTAATTTCCAAAGTGTGCTTTGTTTGTTGGTTTAGGTGGACCAGAATCTCTATCCCTCTGCCCAATGCTGCCTTGACAGAAACGACTCAGTTTCGCTGGAAGCAGACCGGCACCGGAACGGGCAACATGTGGGCCATAGACAACGGTCAGAACTCCTCATACAGATCCGACTAATCCAGAGTCTGAAAGCGAGACTTTCTGTGAAATAAGCACAGAACTCAAATATCTACAAAAGTAGCTGATGTAATGAGAGAAACTGAGGTTTTAGCGAAAATTTCTATCCGGCAAAAATTCAAGCAGTTGGTAAAGTGATGCTGGAAACTAATTATTTAGTTTAAAACTAAATATTAAAATACTGAATATTCACTTATCAAGTTGAATATTAAGCTCTAAACTAGATATTTAACTTTCATATAAATATTTTGCTTCAGAGTGAATATTGAAGTGCTAATTATTTTGCGAACATGCTCAATAGTTATTAGCTTCAAGCTAAATATTTAGCTTTAGTTAAATATTTAGGACTTAAGCATTTAACTAAAGCTAAATATTTGGCTAAATTAAACATGTTTATGTTCATGATTATTTAACTATAGCTAAATATTTACTCATCAAAACGTTAATTACGATATTTATTACAATATTTAGTAAGTTAGCAAGGTAGATATTTACTCTATTCCATTTTTCTAAAGACTAAGCATTTTATCATTGGTCTTCTCGTCTACATTTGTGTGTCAAATTGATGCTTTATAGATAAAATTTTAATACATTAAAATTTAGGTGTCCAGTGTTTATTTAAAAAAATATTAAAGTTTTATGTGTTGTATCAGTTTTCCCCCAAAAGGTAACAACTTAATTAACTTATTAAGAGCTCTAAGTTATTACAACATTCATGCAAAGTGTGTGTCAAAATGTCTAAGTCAGCTTGTAGTGTTAACTACACCGCTTTCATTTCTTTTTCAATCTTTGACATTTTACAGTCTATGTAAGCAGACTGAAGTCTTGCTGTGTTTATAGTGTACATTGGACCAGCTTGTCTCCGGTTCTGCTCTGGAAGAGGACATTGCTCCCGCACAGGCTGCAAGTGAGAGTCGACTTTTTTATTACTCTAGATAAATCCAGACCAACTGAGCTTTTGACATCTTAAGCCTTTAGCTCTATTAAAAATGAATCACATTGTATTATTTGTATGATTTATTAATGAATTTTCATTTTCTGCCGCTCCGTTTGATCATTTCTGCCTTCAAACCTCATTCTCTCTGCAAAGATGTGACCCAGGCTTCAGCGGTCCGGCTTGTGAGCTTGCGTCGCAGACCTTCCCCGCTTTCCTGGCCGAGGGTTTCTCCAGCCCGCGTCTCTCCTCCTACCACAGCTTCTCGTCGCTGCGCGGCGCTGAAGTCAGCTTTGGCTGCGGCGTGCTGGCCAGCGGAAAGGCTCTGGTCTTTAACAGGGATGGCAGGAGACATTTGGTCACAGCGCCACTTGACAGTTCCCAGGCCAGGTACTGACAGAGCGGATATAAAGTGTTTATTATGCACAGAAGCAAATCTGGACTCTGAGGATAAAATAGTGCAAAAAGCTTCCTTGTTCCAGTGATCCATCACCGCGCTCTCCCGCTTTAATGTCACGCTTGTAGATGTACGGTGTTTGTGGCGAAGCTTTGGCTGAGAGAAGAAGACATTAAAGTGTTAGATGAAAATAAACATGCAGTTAGATTTGGCATTATGTTAGATTGATTGCACCTGTTGCAGATGGCAGCCATATTTAATGCCAGTTTCCTGGCTGATAAAGTAAACAGCTGCCTGAGAGAGGAAAGTGTGCTGTTAATGAAAGAACAGTTTAACCGAGGACAGAGAGCCGGAGGTGGTGAATCTGTGAGCCAAGAGAAGATGATTGAAATCTGAATAAAAAATGCATTAAACTAGATTAGAAACTAATGTGTCTGCAGGGATCAGAAGATGTGATCCAAAGTTTTTCATAACTTAACTTAGACGTCAAAGTATACTTGTGTCTAGGATTTTGCACCGATTTATTCCCAGCTGATTTATTGGCAGATTTTCTTAATTGTGTGAGATCAGTGATTAGAAATTGGAATCAACAAGTAAAGCTTTTTAAAAATCAGCCACTAAACTACACCCCTTGTTGAGACGACTTTTTATTTCCAATCCTGCTTTTGTGATTAGATTCTTGCTATAATCATTTCATGGATCCTACAAAATTTTTCCAATTTTGTCTTTAACAAGAAACATCAAAGTGTTTCACTTGGAACATGAAGTAGACCATAATTG
The DNA here is from genome assembly GCA_911649635.1 of Poeciliopsis gracilis. NCBI lineage: Eukaryota > Metazoa > Chordata > Actinopteri > Cyprinodontiformes > Poeciliidae > Poeciliopsis > Poeciliopsis gracilis. The sequence continues at coordinate 1,526,487 of CAJVRI010000506.1, forward strand.
ATCACTGAAGGGGAAACAAAGGAGCCAGTTTTTAAATAGATACAAAGGTTCTTTGTACTTTTACTTGACTAAAACTATGTTGAACTCGTGCTACTCTTACTTGAGTGATCCTTCCACCACCATATCTCACCTTTAGATTCTGGGTCTTGCAAGTAGTCCAAAAGATTTTCATTCCAAAACATTTTCAAACATTAATTAGAATAAAAAACGTAACGTCTCAATTACAAATCATGAAGTAGAAATTGTTTACCTTACCTTTTCAACGAAGCGGCTCCTTTCAATCTATCACCCTTTAAATAATCTGCTTTAACTTCTTCCTGATGTTTTCGATCTGATCTGCAGGTACCTCCAGTTCACTCTGCGCCTCGGCAGTCGCAGCATCCTGAGCTCCTGCCCGGCCCCTGATCAGCCAGGCGAAGGCGTTCTGTTGCATTACTCTTCAGATAACGGCATCACCTGGACCCTGCTGCGGCACTACGCATACCAGGGCTTCCACGAGCCAAGGTAACGTCTGCATTGGGCTTGTGTTGGGTGATATTTTGATTTGGAGCAGTAATGTTTGCTTCGCAGTCAGATCTGAGCTTGTTTTAACTAAGTAAGTCCTTAATATTGACGAAAAAGTCAATATTTGGCAGATTATTTCGGGAAAAATAATCTGCCAATGAAACTGGTGATGAATGTTGATATATCTTGCTAAAAAGTTTCTTTTAAGTTATGTTAAAATGTGATATTTTGTACACTGTAACTGTCAGAAAGAGTTAAAATCCCGTCTGCATGTACATTAATTACAAACACCAGAATGTGTTTGTGTAGGTTTTCCGTCCAAGACGAGGCCTGACTCACCCTTCTGTCAGTCTGTGTGATTAATTCCTCCTGATCTGCTTGGATTACAGTTTAATGTTCCTGCAGTGGTTTGGCTGTGACTATGACACTTGTGCTGCTCAGGCTTTGGCAAAACAAAGAAAGTAATTATACTGATCCAGTTTATAAAATGTTGGTTTTTGTTTTCCTAGAAGACTTTGATTCTTATGGATAGAGTGATCTAATTAAAGCATTGATTGCTGATAATTGAAATAATTATGACTTATTGAGAACCCATAATTCATTTCCCCAGACAGATAGGATCATTCATAAAATCACAAAACAATGCAAAATCCTGGAGATACTGAGAAGCACAACGGCATGGTCGGGTTAATGTACATAGAGAAAACGAGGATAACATTTTTGCCAAACAAATAAAAATGTTGAAATCTCAGAAATTTTCAAGAATTTTTTTAAACTTGGAAAGTAAAAAATCTGCTTGAAAAATTTTCTAGAAAATACCTGGAATTTTCTAAGATGCAGAGAAAATTTTGAACTTTTGAAACTCAGACATTTCCAAGGCTTTTTTCAAGAAAGAGTTTCATCTCAACATTTCTCAGTTTTCTGGTGGAAATGTACTCCCATTTTCCGCATACTATTGCTCTAATGCGCTAAAAATCTATTTTTTATTGCTCATATGTAATATAAAAATTTTATTAGCAAATTAATTTTGAGTTTTTTTTAGTTCTGAGTCGTCAGCAGAAATTAAAAAACAAAATTAAATTTCTTTAAGTGAATCTAAATAACCTGAGTTTCGCTTTTAGAATTTAATTATTAACATTAATGGTTATTTTTGCTGTTATCTGATTTTCTCAGGATCGTTTCAGTCGAACTTCCATCGGGCGCTCGTAAGTTTGGCGTTCAGTTCCGCTGGTGGCAGCCGTATCACTCGGGACGCAGCCGCGACGTTTGGGCCTTGGATGAAATCAGCATGACCTCGGTTCTGTTCAACACCATAAGTCTGGACTTCAGCAACGTGCTGGACGTCACCCAGAGTCTCGGCTTTTACCTGGGAAACGTTCAGCCATACTGCCAGCACGACTGGACTCTAAGGTTTCAGACGTTCTCATACCAGTAATAGTTTTGTTATTAATCTGTAGTAGTGTTAAAAAATCACCCAGCGAGTTGATCCTAACAGTGTGATCCTCCCGGATTGTTCGTGTCACTCTTCAGTTTCTCCGGTGAGCCCAGTCCTGGATTCAGTATCCGTTATGTTGAAACTCAGTCGATGCAAATCGGCGCCTCCTACAGTCTGCAGTTCTCCCTGGTAATGGGCTGCGGCCGCGACCCCTCCCCTCACATCGACACCCAGGTGCGCCTGGAGTTTTCCACCAATCACGGCCTCACCTGGCACCTGGTCAAAGAGGTAAATGTGATTTTTATTTTTATGCATCTCTGTGGCAGAAACTTCTCATATTGTCCCGTGTAGAGACAAGGACACAAATTATTTATTTATGATCATGAATATTAATTTAGCCATTACAGCCGTAGAGATAATATGTAAATAATGAGCCTAAATGTGGTACTTTATTTTAAATGACAAATCATCACAATTAGTTTTAATCACTGCGTTATCAGCAAATACGCGGCTGTATGTGAATGAGACGGTAGATTATCTTCAACAAGGATTTTCTATAATCATAACGGCTTCATAAATATTCAGAAGTTTGATTTTTTTATTTTTTTTATTTTATTGCTTTTGGAACTTAATGAACTATAATGACTTTCTCTTCTTCATCAGTGACTTTTCACTGAATCACATTCACTGTAAAACATTTAGTTTTGTTTACTATCTTCTACTCTTTAAGTCAAATAAATTTTAATAAGTTTTAGATTTTGAACCTAAATGTGAGTTTGTGAAAGATAAACTTACAGCAGTAAGTTGTGTTAACTTTTTATTAATTCAGTCAAACCTCCAAGAGTTTAATAAACTGGAGTTTTTAGGTTAGCACTTAAAAAACTGAAAGAGGAAAAAGACAGGAGTGGGAACTATTTCCCAGAATGCTTAGCGGCATGTTTTTGTCTCCAGTGCGTCACATTGATCTGACTCTTGTGTTTTATTAATGCAAATGTTCATTTTAATGCAATTCTCAGTTAGCAAAGCTTGAGGATAATGTCCTGTTCACACTGAATGTTTCTGAGCTCAATTCATTGGGATGTTTAATAAAATTCATCATCAGATCAGAAACTTTGTTCCTGCAGTTTGAAACAAGAGTTTAAATTATTCTAAAGTAAAATAAGTATTTATTTTAACTTGATATTGTGAGTTACATTTTTCGCATCTTGTGAAATAATTATTTGGTTTAAATTGCAGCATTAAGTTAAAACTCAATTCAAGATCAATTAAGTTAAAAAAAAAACAATGTTTAGACAACTTGTCTCTTGTTAAATCAACTTCATGAACTTCTGAGTTAAAACCAAAACAATTTTCTTGTTGACTTAAATTGCATTTTCCAGGCAGCAGGTTGACTTTCATTTTCATGTTAAAGCACCTTCAAATGTTTTACAGTGTGCATCTTGCAAGTACAGACGCACTGTGCACTTTGTAGAGTTTATCCATGCTGATCATTCAATGCTTCAGGTCAAAGATACTGTATTTCAGCAAACTCTATTTATGATCATATAAAACTGGCTAAACCTAATCTGCAGGAAACAGTTCTAAGAATATATCAGAAATTCAGAGTGAGCAGTGTTGTAGCCCCTCTGGTGAATATGTGAAAGAAAATATATCTTAAAAGGTTTCTTTTGCAGGCCTGCCTACCTGGCATGCCGAGCTGCTCTGAGTTTACAGCTCCCAGTGTCTACCATCCGTCTGAGTTCAAAGACTGGAGACGTGTTACTCTCTCGTTGCCTCAGAAGACGTGGTAAGTACAATTCACTAAAACAGAAGAAAAAAACTCACAAAGTGCCCTTTGGGATTAAACGCTCTCTGATCTCGATTTTGCCGTGTTTTTGTTTTATTATTGTGGCTAATAAGCACGTTGGGGTTTGACAGCAGTCAGGTCAATTACAGAAAACGAACAGCAGAATACGAGTAAAGGTCTGCATTTTCCTCCATCAGCGGCTGCAGGCCTGAATAGAAACACATAATCATCTCACATCTGCTAACACTTTCACTATTTCACAAACATTCATATCCCTTAAACTTTTTTTACCATTACAACCACTAATTTATTCTTCCAACATGTATTTTATTATTATTTATAAATGTACAAGGTTTGTAAAAAAATTTTTACGCATAACAGTGGAATGTGTAACATGCATAGAAATCCAGCTTCCTTCACTCTGATACCCCTAAATAAATTCCAATTGGAAATATAAGGATCATAAATAAAAACTATATGGTATAATAGAAATGTTGCTAGAGCAGATACAAAACAATATCTAAAAAAACAGGCAGTCATTTCTGCAAATATTTGGTTATCAGTAGTTTGGATGCATCATTTGGGGCTCCTCAGGGGCCACTGTTGGGCCTAAACTGTTTATACTGTATTTAATTACATTTGCAAGTAATCAAACAAAATTACATTTGTTATATTTGCACAGGACACAAACATTTTGTTTAACAGAAACAAATTTTTACTAAATTTACGAAAAATAATAATAAATTCAATATATCTGTAAACATGAAACAGTATTACAAATATGGAAGTTGTAAGAAATTAGTTGGAAACCACATATGTAACATGTTCAATCTAAAGGATCAATAATGATTTCTATTTTAGGTACAACATGACATTTTTAAAACATAATTTACTCAATAAATTGCATTATTGTTCCATTTCTGGAATACTGTGTTTAAGTTTAATATAAAAAATAAAACCGAAACCAATTATGGAAACTATTGAACAGGATGATCCAATAGTCATAAAAAAATAAAGTTTGATCTTTATTGAAGAACAATAAGAAAAAATACAATAAGAAAAACAGAAAACATGTAAAATACAGTTCTCTGGTAATTCAGGTTCAGTTTAAATTAAAAAATGGTCCAAAGGGATATTAAATTCAATTCAGCTAAATTAAAGAGACAAAGATAAAATTTAAAAACATAAATGTGTAAGAACGGCCCAGATCTTAATCTGTAACTTTCTCATTGATCTATTTTGCTCAGAAAAATGGGCAAAAGTCTCCAGATGCGTTTTACTCTCTTGTAAGATACGGTGAAAGATTTTATCAGGTAACGTATTTTATCAAATCAATCTTTAACACACGTGCAGCTAAAATGGCTATAAATAACGTGAAGCAGCCATTATGCCTCAGTTCGGACATAAATCAGCTTAAATCGTCACATAACCCTGACCTCAGCCTCCATTTCATTCCAACACCCAAGCTCCTAAATAACGATGCTCTAATCTCCTGTAGAGTACGATGACAGGTCAGAAGGTCACGGCCCCTAATGGTAATAAAACAGCAGGTTGGATGAACACGAGACAATCTGATATGGATCCGTAAAGCAGTAAACCAAGAGGCCTGTGTGGTTTATCATCTCCAACATGCCATATTTATACCACAAAATCTCTTTCAATTTGACGTTCAGAAGTATGAAACGTTATATGTGACTGGATTACAAGGTGACCTCTTATGATTCACTGGACAGGTTAGTATCGGTCTATGCGCTATATAAAACACGTTTGTTACATTTTTTGCACAAAGTCATTCTTGGATAATCTGATTTTAGTCTGCCGAGTCCTGCTGAATTTGAGCTTCAGAAACTGACCATTTTAAATGGTCTCTTAACGTTTTCCAAAGCTGTAAATTCTAATTATTTCAGGTCCAGTGCAACCCGGTTTAGATGGATCCAGAATTACTACGGCGAGCAGGACGAGTGGGCTCTGGACGACATCTACATCGGCCAGCAGTGTCCCAACATGTGCCACGGACACGGCTGGTGTGACCACGGACATTGCAGGCCAGTCCTTCCTCCTGACCCGTGGATGCATATGGGACAGATTATAAACTGACAGCTGGATTAAAGTCGCCCTCTAATCTCACACAGGTGTGACGAAGGGTTCTCGGGTCAGGACTGCCAGCCGTCGTCTCCGCTCTCGTCAAGCGTCCTCTCAGATTTCGAGTCCCAAGACGCGCTGCTGGCCACGTGGCAGGAGGTGATTGGCGGAGAGGTGGTGGCGCCTGACATGGGCTGCGGGGTGGTGTCGTCTGGATCGTCGCTGTACTTCAGCAAGGTAGCGCAATGAGAAATATTTTATTCATTTCTGTCAAAATAAAGTGTTAAATGTGATTATTTTCATGTTGAAGAAAAATCTGGCGCACGAGAGTTTCTGCGTTTTGCTTATAGCGGATCAAACATGTGGTAAATTTGTGTAATTAAATTAAACCAATTTAGATTTAGTCCAAACTTGTCTGGTTACTGTCCAGCGCTCATTGCCAAGAACCGTTGACCTCTGAACTCTTCCCTGAATGTTTCAAAACGTAACTCTCCAGAGTTCATGAGTTTGATTGCTGATTACACAGCTGACGCTTTGCTAAGCACTTTTTAAATCAGTTTTTCCAGCTGCAGCTGCATTTTTTCCACAGTTTTTTAAATGTTTTCAGCTCAGTGCTTAACAGAATTTGACACTGATTAAGTGAATGTTATTATTTTATGGCTTTCAATTTTGTATTTCAACCTTTTTTTCCAGGTCGGTACAATTATAAGACCATCAACTTCAACAACTTTTGAAAAGCACGGGTTAAGATTTATTGTGGAATTTCCTTTAATATTTTTTAATATTTAAGTCAAGTTTATTTCCATTTCACATTTTAATAACAATCATCTGAAGTGCTTTACATGATGACAACATAACACAACTAACAAAATACAACATTGCATTACAGTGCAGGAATAAAGACAAATAATGTAATCTGGACTAGAATTAATCTATGTTTACTTATTATTAATTTTATGCCTTGATTTAAAGGATCTCAGTGTTTGGGCTGTTTTGCAGTTTTCTAGAAGTTTATTTTGGTATTTAAAATGTCGCCCAGGTTAAATGTTTGTGTTTGGAGTTTATGGATCTTTTAGAATAGGTTCTTGCATTCTTATGCCGTTATCGTTATATTACTTAAAAACGGTCTCAAAACAACAATATTATCGTTTATCGCAATAACTTCTTGCCATTTATTTCACTTACAACATTAAAAAAAATGTCTTGTTAAAAGTGAAATAATCTGTATTTTTTTCATCAATAAATACTGAGAAATTATTGACTTAAAACAAGCTCACAGTTCATGCTGAAATGTTACTTGTATCTTAGTTTTGTCTTATTTCAAGTAAACTGAGATATTTGCACTAAAAACTAGACCAGAAATACTTGGTAAGATTTTAGATTGTGTATTTTTACAGTGAACATGATGAAATCTGACCAAATGTGTAACTGACGTGACTCTGTGCATGTCGTGGTCAGGCTGGGCTGCGGGAGCTGGTGAGCTGGGATCTGGACACGGAGTGGGCGGAGTTTGTGCAGTTCTACCTGCGTGTGGGCGGAGACTGGGCGGAGTGTAACCAGGCAGACAGCAGGGAGGAAGGAGTGCTGCTGCAGTACAGTAACGACGGAGGGATCAGCTGGGGCCTCATCGCTGAGATGTACTTCACAGACTTTACCAAACCTCGGTGAGACAGAAACCGGCAGAGTTTCTCATCTCAGCTGTTCAGAGTTGCATGTGGTTCCAGAATAACGAAGCCGCTCGTTTTCCTTCCACAGCTTTGTTCATTATGAACTTCCTCTGGCTTCTAAAACTCCCTCCACTCGCTTTCGGTGGTGGCAGCCGCTTCATTCTGGGGAAGGGTACGACCAGTGGGCGATTGATGACGTCATAATTTTGTCGGAGAGGGAGAAACACATCATCCCAATGGCCAACCCGACTCTGCCGCAGGTCAGACTCCATCATGGCATCAGCTAGTTTTATGTGCTCTAACCTTGTTAACCTTCTTTTCTCAGTACTTTATTTAAAGCTATTTTTTTGTTTTAAAAATGTAGGACTGGAAAAATATCTATTTTCTTTCTTCATATGGTTATGCTTGTCGCCATAAACAATCAAATAATTTAACTCAATAAATAAAAATGAGTTTGATTATTTCCATTCTGATGATTAATATTTCTTTAAAGGGCAATTTTGTTTTCAGAGTTCATAATCCATTTTGTTTACGGGATCTGATGTGTGTGATTTTTATTTCTGTTTTATTTATCGATTTTGATTGTGTTTTATTTAGGATATTTTAATATGTTCCAGTTCCAGTGTGAAATGTTCTAAATTAAAGTTTATTGGTCTTTGCAATAATCTCAAAACAACAATATTATTGCTTATCGTAATAATTACTGGTACAATTTATCATCCAGCAAAATTGATGCAGTTATTGTGGTAGATCTACATATTGTACTTTTTATATATATATTCTTCTCTATGAAGCAGCATTTGCACTCATATATATGTTTATATGTTTGCAAATATTATTCTTGACTGTCTGAAAAGCATCTTTTGGATCCATGAAGATGCGTTTGACCAATAAACAGCTTTTTCCAACTTCAAAAACATCTTAAATCTGTCTTTATTTTGAAATAAATTATTTCCAGATAAATATTACCAGAAAACACAACATCTGTTTTTTCTTTTCTTTTCTGCACAGAACTTTTACGAGAAGCCGGCGTTCGACTATCCTCTGAACCAGATGAGCGTTTGGCTGATGCTCGGCAATGAGGGCATGGAGAGGGACAACAACAGCAGCTTCTGCGCTCCGACTCCCTCAGCGATGGTGTTTGGACGTTCTGATGGAGACAGGGTGGCCGTCACCAGGGACCTGGCCCTGCGCCCTGGGTACACCCTTCAGTTTAAGGTTCGGGAGAAGCTTTCAAATCAAATAATGTAGGAAAATACTGAGACTGTTTACATATCCAGTGCCCATATCTGAAGTTTGGTATCGGCCAATTCTGGTCTGATACAGAAAAACACCTGAATTGACTTAAAATGTTTCTTTTAAAGAAATCATATAAATATATTTACTGAATTACAAATATATCTGATAACTCTGAACCAGAACCGCACATTTAAATACGCCAATAGCTTCACAAGCTACATGTAAAAACAACTTTAATTAGTTTAGTTACTCAAATTAGAAGTAAAACAGCCAACGTAAAATAAATAATAAAGAAACTAAAACTGTCTGAAACATTAGGTTTCAGGCAGGTTTCTGAAAAAACTTTCAAGGTTTTCAGAAAGTGCAATTAGGAAATCTAAACATAATATAAAACAAATAATACAGAATGAAATCGCTCAAAGCACAAATCATAGAATTAGGCTGAATAGATCATTGTGACATTGTCACTGATTCCCCATTTAGATTGTCTTTCAGTGTCAGGACCAATCCATATATTAATATCGGATCAGTGCATCTCCAGCTGAAACCATTATTTGGATCAATTGTAATTAACTGATTATTGAAATAATAATTGTCAACTAAATTAGTAATCGATTACTTGTTAACAGGCCAAAAAAGGCAATTTTCTGAAAGAACAACAAACAGAGCAATAATTAAACCAAAGCAAAAATATATATATGTTTTCCATTTAAGATAAAAAAAAAAACATGTTTTAACTTGATAGTTTCACCTGGTTCAAATTCTGTAAAAAAAAAAAATTTTCTGTTAGGCACCTTCTGAGATCCAATTATTATTTGGTGAATTAAAATATTCAACAGATCCGCCCAACACTGCATTGATGTTAAGTCGAGCAGAAAGTCTGAGCTTTGCACGTGTTAGAAGTATTTATTTAGCTGCAGACGTTTAAGTGTTCAATAAATGAATGCTGTTACTGCTTTTTGGGCAGTTAACGTTTTTCTTTTGTATTTTAAAAAATGACATTTTTCATTTGCATTTTTTAATATATTACTATATTGTACTAAACTGGCTTAAGTAGCGAAATGAAAAAAAAAAAAAAGTACTTATTTTTTGTATCAAATTACTGTTTTAATCATCGAAATGATCGATAGAATAATCAGTCACCAAAATAATTATTTTCTGCTGCCCTAAATTCTTTTTAATTACATTTTCTTTTACATCCTTCATTTATTGTTGTAGCTGAACATAGGCTGCGAGTCAGAGTTCAGCGCCTCAGCCCCGGTCCTGCTGCAGTACTCCCACGACGCCGGCAGAACCTGGGCGTTGGTCCGAGAAGGCTGCTACCCCGGAACGCCGGGAGCAGGCGTCTGTGAAGGCAGCGGCCGAGAGCTCAGAGAACCGACCGTCTACAACACTGGAGACTACGAGCAGTGGACCAGGATCACAGTGGTCATACCTCGAAATGTGGCAGCCAGGTAGCTCCCTGTGTTTGCATTTACTCTGATGTGTTTCAAATGTATTCACACTGCAAAAACACAAAACCTCACCAGTTATTTTGGTCTAGTTTCTACTGCAAATATCTTTGTATACCTGAAATAAGACAAACTTAGTTTTTGCAAGACATAAAGGCATGTTTTTAGTAAACAAATCCTTAATATTGATGAAAAATACCAGTTCTATTGGCAGATTATTTCACTTGCAAGACAGTTTTCCCATGTTACAAGTTAATTTATCTACCAATGGAACTGGTACTTTTTTATCAATCTTCAGAATAATCTTAACGAATTATTCACTTAAAAAACAACCTCTGTGTCTCTGTGTAAGTTAGTTTATCTTATTTCAAGTGTACTAAGATATTTGCACTAGAAACTAGACCAAAACCTGGTGAGTCTTTGTGTTTTTGCAGTGCTCTTAGTCCTGTAGATCCACTTCGATTGGCGACCAAAATTGCAACATTTGTTACGTTTTCAGCTACGGTTTGGTTTCACTCTGCACTGTCAGACAAACCACTCTAATTAAAAAACCTGTTCCCCTCTCCGCCTGTGGTGGCGCTGCACCAAGGAGCACTGAAGGAAACGACACAAAAACCTCAGAAGACACGAGTGCAACTTCCTTCTGCATGAAATGTAAACAAAAATGGAGTGGCGTCAAATTTTAGCTTTTGTAAGGTTTCTGTTTTGTCATCGGTAAAAGACCACAAGACATTTCTCCCACTAGTGCTAGACTCTTACATCTGTCTTGGTTTTATTTACCCAGAATGCCGTGCGCTGTAGTTTGTGTCCTGCTTTTGGAGCGGTTTCTGATTCACTTTTATTCACATGTATTCAAACCACACTATAATTCAGGTCAACTAAGCCGAGATCGAGGGTTTCAGGCGGACCAGAGTTTGTTTTTTTTAATCCAATTGTGCATTCACACTTCCCCAAACAAACCAGACTTTCTAGCAAACAAACTCGAGTTTGATTAAAGCAGACAAAACTGGGCTGGTGTGAATTCACCCTTAAATTCTGAGTTTTATTTGCACTGAAATACCTGAATTTTATTCATTTTCTCAGTAAAACCAGGTTCCGTTGGTTCCAGGAGAGTAGCGTGTACCGAGATGCGCCAGCGTTTGCTTTGGACGGCGTCTACATTTCCGAGCCCTGCCCCAACCATTGCGGTGGTCATGGAGACTGCATTTCTGGCGTCTGCTTCTGCGACATGGGCTTCACAGGTACTGTGAGGAAAGAAAGCTGATGTAACCAAGTATTTCATGATGCTGATGTATTTTAACCTGTAATCTTCCTGTTTTTTTTATAGTGGAGCAAGATAGTTGTGTCCCATCCGTAGCTAGTCCCACGGAGCTAACAGAGGGCTTTGAGGGGAAGCTGAGTCCTCTCTGGCAGAGTATCAGCGGGGGACAAATCGGAGGCGGCTGCGGCATCATCGGCGAGGGCAAGGCTCTTTACTTCAGCAGCGCTGGACGTCGGGAGGCTCGAACAGCTCCTCTGGACACGACCAACACACGGTGAGAGGAGCAACCCTCTTATTTTCTCAGCATTTCAAGCATTATGTTGATAAAATTCACTTTTGTTTTTTGTTTATAGGTTGGCTCAGTTTTACATCCGAATTGGCAGCAAGAGTTTAGGACCCACCTGCACCAGGCCTCGCTCGCGCAATGAAGGTTGTTTCCAAATAGAACACATGTTGTGATGGGGCCCTCTGCTGGTTCAATGTGGGAACTACCCTATAAATCAATACGGAAAGGCTAACTTAATCACTTCAGCTCTGCAAAAACACAAAATATTACCAAATATTTTTTCAGTTAGTACAAATATCTTAGTACACTTGAAATGAGACAAAAAATATCCTAGAAGTAACTTTTCAGCAAGATACAGGAGCTTGTTTTAAGTTAATAATTTCTTAATATGGATAAAAAAAGAAATTGTTCCACTGGTGGGAATAATGTCTTGGTATAAGTGAAATAATTAGTCAGCTGAATGCATACTTTTTTAAATCAATGTTAAGTAACTTCTGACAAGCTCATAAATAACAGGTTAAATTATTACAGTGTTTTAAATTAACATGCAATTTTACATTATTTGTTGAAAAGGAGCAGGTAGGATCTTATGACCCTCATAACCTACAAACATTTAAATCTCCAAACACCAGATTGACTCTTAAATTATTCCCACATTCAATGATGCTTAAACATCACATTCTCCTCCTTAAATGTACAATTATTTATACATTTTAATATCTTCAAAAGCAGTTTTGATCTTTGAGACCCTCATCCTATGCAACATATTTCCCAAAAAGCTCATTTTTAAACAGTTTTTAAGCTGGTTTATAAGATTATTGGTGACAGAAAAACTTATCAGAAGTTTCTGATGAGGGTCATGTAGGTAGTTTCTCAGGGCTGCATTAGAAATGGGGATAACTATATTCGTTATGTGCTACAAGTTTTCTATTGCTTTTATACATGTGTAAAACCTTCCCATTTGGTTTCTGTTAGTGATATTCTCCATCATGTCTATTAAAAGGCTGTTTTGTACTTTCAGGTGTCATTGTCCAGTTTTCCACCAATAACGGGATCCAGTGGCAGTTTCTGAGAGAGTTGGACTTCAGCTCCTTCTTGGAGCCTCAGGTGGTCACCATTGAACTTCCACCTCCTGCAAAAACTCCCTACACTGTGTTTCGGTGGTGGCAGCCACAACAAGGTGAGTGAACTATCTGCAAAACTCACTATGCAATAAAATTATCTTAAATTTAACCTATTATACTTCCCAGAACAGGTTAGGATAGACTAATACAAAACATGTTTATTACATTTTTGCACAAATTTATTCTTATTTAATGAGATTTTAGCTGTTTTTGAGCCTCTTGTAAATTTAAATCCAAATAAGCTTGTAGAATACATGTTTCCACCACAATTTACTACTACTGATGTGAGGAGCAGCCATATTGAAATAGGAAGCCTGCCTTGCGAGTTGGTCCCAGTTTCCCATTGAGAAATCCGACTTCCAGTTGATTTTTCTGACTGGAAAGTCAGAAATTCCCAGTTCCGAGTACAACTGGAACGCAGCGTCACACTCTCACTTGAATATGGCTGCAAACAGACGTGCGATTATACAACCGTACATCTTTGAAAAGCATTAGTCGAGCCTCCTTCACAACCAACAAGAATGCAGCAAGTGGTTTCTGGTTCGTAACAACAACAACTTGTCTTTTCCAGCAGCCTTTGTATAGAAGATACAACGGTAAAACCAGCTGACCAAACATACTGGAACTCCTCTTGAGTCGCTAGAGGAGTTGGACTCCACGGGGGTTGCTAGGGAACGAGGCATTGCACTCCAAATGTGACTTGACAATCAGAAAAATTGTTAACTTATTACCAAAAAAGCATTTGGGTGTTTTTTAAAGTGTTTAGTCTGTTTTTAGAAGCAGTCGAGACCAAAGTGGAAGCATAAAATCTTTTAATAATATTTAGTTGCCTTTACTCTAAGCCAACTCTTTAGATTGTTTTACTCATTTACTCTGGTCCTTGCAGGAAAGCACTCTGCCCAGTGGGCGCTGGATGACGTTCTGATCGGTATGAACGACAGCTCCAGAACCGGTTTCCACGATAAATTCGATGGCACCACCCCGCTGCGGCACAACTGGTACCGGATCCAGGGCGGGGAGGTGACCGTGGACTGCTTGTCTCTGGACACTGCTCTCACCTTTAACTCTGAGGCCATTGATAGTAAGTGAAACACATTCACTACAGCTATGAAGTGCGTTGCTTTACAAGCTAATGTCAAACTGATCTGTGTACAAATTTCTCTCTTCAGTGTTTGCATATAGACTGAAGTACGTGTTATCCACTCAGACACTTAAAAATCATTCAAACAAGGAACATCAGAGCACTTTGCTATTAACAAGCAGCTGAAACAGAGCCTGGGATTTACTGTGGTGTCATCCATCCTGCATTATTAATGAGAGCAGACCTCATTGAACATCCTGCCTGTTATTTATGCTTGCATCAAGCTGTGAGTGGATTAGGTTTGTGCAAATAGCACATCACAAAGGGGCCATTCATTAGGTGTGCACAGCATGACCGATTTGGCAGCACATCTGTAAACACAGGCGCTCTGTGTTTACGAATAGTCAGAGGAACATTTGAGGATGCTTCATGACATAAAAAGAAAGATAAATTTAGCTAAAGTTTGAGTGTTCACTTCTTCTTTCCCTGGCAGGAGAATTTACCAAAAGGAAACATAAATTAATAATTTAGTTTTGTTGTGCAAGTCTGAGTTAGGGCCATAAGATGTTACATAAACAAACTCCCTTAAAGTGATTGGCTAAACTTTATTGAAGAGACTTTTAGTGTTATGACTTCTTCAGAATGTAATTGTCGATCACAATAGAAAGGAATCAAAAGCCATTATTTCTTGCTAAACAAGTTTACCTACACAAAAATGGTGCCTTTAAAAAGTATTCTTAACTTTTAAACCTTCAACCATTTTGTCGCCAACTCAAAGTGAATAGCTGTGAGGTGAAAGGAAATGAATATGACGAGTATATTTGTCTCACTACACTGCAAAAACACAAAATCTTACTCAGTATTTTAGTCTAGTTTCTAGTGCACTTGAAATAAGATAAACTTAACTTGTAGGTAACTTTTCAGCAAATGTAGGAGGTTCTTCTAACTCAATAATTCTCTGATATTGATTTTAAAAAAAGTACCAGATCCACTGGCAGATTATTTGACTCATGACGAGTCATTTTCCCCATGTTAGAAGTGAAAGACGCTACCAGTTGAACTAGAACTTTTTCATCAATATTGAGGAATTATTTACTTAAAATAAGCTTTTATATGCTGAGGAAAAGTTACTTGTCAGTTAGTTCTGTTTTATTTCAAATTTACTAACATATTTACTCTACAAAATAGACCAAAAACACTTGTTAAGATTTGGAGTTTCTGCTGTGTAATTTTGATAATGCTTCATAAATTGTAAAATGACTTAACTTTTGCAACCTGAAATCACTTTGCAGAGAAGCCGAGATATGCAGAGAGCTGGGACTTTGAGGTGACGGGTTCGTCGTTCCTCCAGTTTGAGCTGAGCATGGGCTGCAGTAAGTCCACCTCCTTCTCCCACGGGGTCCGACTGGAGTACTCGACAGACTGCGGCCGCCACTGGACTCTGATCACGCCGGAGTGTGTGCCTCCAGCCATCGGCTGCGCTGCATATACACAGAGCTCTGTCTATGCATCAACCCAACACAAACACTGGAGGAGAATCACGGTTTATCTGCCCAGTGCTGCTAAGTAGGTGTTTCTGGACACACACTGTTAAAATTAGGGATGCAAAGAATGAATTGGCTTCCGATTAATGTTTTATTAGGTTAAAATGACTTCCATTGTAAATTAAGGACAGAAAAGTGGAGGCGATAGCGCAGAGAAATTGAGACATGATGAAAGAAGACATGAACATATCTCAGGGCATTAAATGTTTCAAATCTTTTCTTTTTTGTATTCGATAACCTAAGACGCTCCTGCTTTCTTAAGTGTAGTAATGTGAGAAAACCAACATTTTCTGTTTGTTCACTCAGTATTTAATACAGCTAGCACTAATTTGTTAAAATATGATGATATTCATATTTTAAATTAAGCATTTTAAATAAAAAAAAAGAGAAAGTATCCCTTCAGTTTATGGAAAGATGGTCGAACCTCTTCATACTAGACTAAATTCTACAAGAAAAGGATGGCAGCTTATTACCGGTAATTAATAGCTCCTCAATTGACAGGATTAATCATCTTTAGATTAGTTGATTAATCAATAACTTTTGTCCCTCATTAAAATTTTCATCTTTATTCTTTATTAGAACATATGTTTAGTTTTTGGTGAAAAGAAATGAGAGCTTCATTTATAGTTTTTGACATGGAAGTGTTTCTTTTGTCTTTGTAAAATTATGTAAATCTAAAATTAACTGTAGAAAACTCTGATTTATAGATTACATTATGTCATTATTGCTCAAGCAAACATGAAATCCTTAAATATATACAAAATATTCCAGGCCTCAATACCAAGTAATGCTCTGTTTTGTTGTTTCGAACTATAATGTTTATGTAATGGTGACTTTCTAAATAAAATTTTTCCAACTCACTCAGTTCCCCCAGAACTCGGTTCCGTTGGATCCAGACCCACTTCACACCAGGGGCAGAAGGATGGGCGCTGGACAATGTGCTGCTGGCCCCTGGTTGCCCCTGGATGTGCTCTGGACACGGTCTGTGCGACAACGGCCGCTGTGTGTACGTAAATGCGTCTCTTTCTCCGTTACTCACTGATTTCTGCCTTGATTTAGTTCAATCTCTACATTTCTGACGTCTTGTAAATAGTTTCTCCTTCTGGTAATCCATCCACACAGATGTGATAAAGGTTACGGAGGAGCCCACTGTGTACCTTTGGCTCCTCTACCTTCGGTGCTGAGGGAAGACTTCAACGAGAATCTGCAGCAGGAGACTTGGCCCGAAGTGTACGGCGCAGAGAGGGGGACGCTCAGCGGAGAACCACTTAAATCTGGAACTGCGCTTATTTTCAAAGGGGTGAGGAAGCTGAACAGGGTTGCCAGATCTGACTGAAAGTTTCCAGTCCAAACACAATGAAAAACCAACTCCATAAAAAACAGCCCAAATGTAAACCTCCGGTGAAACTCTTGTTCATAGCTCCAGATATAATTCAAATTGATTGATCCCAAAAGAAAAGTAAATGTTGAAACTCATATTAATTCAAATTCTTCAAGGAGTTGCTGCAGATGGTCATGGCTGTTGGCAGGAGAGATATCCTGTAGCAGGAGAATATCTATTAAATATATATAACCTTATATGTGCTATATAATTCGACTGCTTTCATAGACTTGTGAAAATTTACAGCGGTTTTGGTTTGATTATTATAATCTGATAATATAATCCCATTGCAATTGCAAAAAACACAACCAGATTTGTTTTTGTGGCTCTTCACTGCAAAAACACAAAGTCTTATTAAGTAATTTGGGTGTAGCTTTTAGTGCAGATATTTTAACAGACTTGAAATAAGACAAAGTAACTTAAAAGTAACTTTTTAAGCAAGTTATAGAGGCTAATTATTATCTTCTATCGTGGAAATTTAACTTATAACTCGGGAGAATTATCTTGATACAGGTGAAATAATTTGCCAGTGGAGCAAGTACATTTTTATCAAAGATAGGGGATTGTTTACTTAAAACAAGCTTCTATATCTTACTGAAAATTTACTTGTAAGTTAGTTTTGTCTGATTTACAGTGTAGCAAGATATTTGCTCTTTACACTAGATCAAAAATACTTGGTAAGATTGCGTGTTTGGCCGCGTGTGTCACTTTAGATCATGATGTTGTACTTCGATTTCTGTTTTAAAATAATATGACATAGTGACACTTGATGAACCAATAACTAATAATTGATGATGTCATTATAGACATTTCACAGTAAATTAACTCATCAGTTCAATAGCTTGGCATTTTCTGAACATAATGACTGTTTTGAAATCATTTTTTTCTGAACATTTTCTAAAAACCTGCCAAATTTTGTGAACAGCAGCCCAATTTTTAACTTTCAAGCAGGAAACTCACCCAATCTGGCAACGCTGCTGAATATGTGCAGAGAAAAAATTCAGAGGAGAGCTTGGAAATTTAAATCACATTCGCATTTTTTTCTTCTGTTTGTATTCAGGATGGACTGCGAATGATTGTGTCGAGGGATCTGGACTGTTCAAACACTCTCTACATCCAGTTCTCTTTCAAATTTATTACCAAAGGTACTCCTTCACTTCCTCTCATCTCCATTTTTGATTTTTTACTTTCATTTTGCTGTAACTGCTCATCCATTGTGCTTTTCTAGGCGTGCCGGAGCGCTCCCACTCGGTGCTGCTGCAGTATTCTGTGAACGGAGGAATCAGCTGGCTCCTGTTGGATGAGTTTTACTTCCCGTCTTCCACAGACACGCTGTTCCTCCACCTGCCTCTGCCAGCCAGCGCTCAGACCAACGCCACCCGCTTCAGACTGTGGCAGCCTTACAACAGCGGTGAGCAGGCAGCACCGACTCAACTTCAGTTTTGTTATTGATGTGCCGCTGATTCGCAACAAATGACAGCCCGAGATGTTTTACAACAGGAAGTATCAATACCAATATACAGATTTTTATCAGAAGATAAAAAATCTGATAGAATAATTAATACTGAAAATACAGAATATTCACTGAACTCTGACCCAGAACCGCACAGCATTCTGGGGGACGTAGGCAGAAGAAAAGCTTTAGCTGTTAAACATCTCACCATCAGCTAAATAAGATTGGTGGAATCACTTATTCTTTGGTTACCTAGCAACTCACTCATTCTTTGGTTACCTAGCAACGCCTTGTTGAGTAACTGGCGCAGCAGTAGTTTCAGGTTTTGCCACTGTGCCTCATAACTGTTTAAAAATAAAAAGGATGGTGCGGAATGAAAACTGGGAATAACATAGGAAACGTCACACCACCAGTTTGGCAGTTTTCCAGATATTTGAAACAAAAAACAAATCAATAATAATCGATATTGACTGATATGAAGGGTTTATATCATGATTCCAATTTATATCTAGGAATATAAAGTCAATTACATCCAATCCAATCATGCAAACATATTCATCCCTGACAGTTCAGCTTATTATTCAAATTGGTAAAAGGTTTTTCTTCTAAGGAGACCCAGTTGATTATGGAGTCACTAACTTTGCAAGCAAGCATGTAGCGGACTGTCCTTTTTTTCCCTCTGTATACTTTGTCGAATTGATCAAATTTGGGTCTGTACAAATAAAAGCTGCTTTGATTTGACTAATAAAATAGTCAAATCAATAATAGCACACAGCTATTATTTTGAAGTTATATTTATCTAGCATTCTGGAATCTTCAGGGCCACATAAATAGCTGTGGCGGGCCAGATTTGGCCCTCGGGCCTTGAGTTTCACCCCCAAAAAATTATTCGGATGCATTTCCTTTTTTCTTTTTTATCTTTTTTCCAGGCACAGAAAGAAGGGTCTCTGCCAAGAAACATTCATAAGAACCACCGCTGATTAATCTGTAATTGTTTTATTTTTTGTCGTTCAGGTAAAAAGGAAGAGGTGTGGGTGATCGATGACCTCATCATTGATGGCAGCTCTCTACACAAACCACCGATGGTAATCGACACTTTTGAGGAAGGCCCTAATGAGGAGAACTGGCTTTTCTACCCTGGTGGAAACACAGGACTGTACTGTCCCTACCAGAAGGCTGGCCTGTGAGTATTACACTGCAAAAACACAAAATATTACCAAATATTTTGGTCTAATTTCTACTACATACATTAGCACACATTAAATAAGACAAAACTAACTTTCAGTGAGGTATTTTAGCTTGTTTTAGGTCAATAATTCCTTAATATTGACGAAAGAGTTCTAGTTCCTTGCAGATTATTTCACTTATAACCAAAGCTGGTTACATTTACTGGAGTAACTCTTTTTTGAATAAATGAAATTTTACTGAATGAAAAACAATGTTTTAACCAAAAATTCACCAGACACACCTGCAGTTTTACAGTTTTTTATTGAAAGAAACTGATTTGGGAAAATTTTCTTTGCCTTATTTTGTTTTGTATTTTTCTTTAAATGAATTATTGTCAATTTTGTCCTTAAAATGCCAACATTTCCATATAACTGTTAAATTTTGAACCATCTGATGATGTAATTTTTAAATATCAAATGATTGATAATTTGATCAGTTACTCAGTACTTGAGTTGTCTTTTTACCAAATATTTTTTTACTTTTTTTGGAGTCTTTTCTTGGATAGACGCTTTTTACATTTTCTTGAGTAAAAATATGTTACTTTCAATTAAATATAATTGCTGTGTCCTTTGCCCAGCTCTGCTAATAACATGGGGAAAAAAATATGTTTTAATTAGTTTAATGTGTTTCTGTCACACAGACTAATAGGTGATAAAACCTGTAAAAACATTATGTTTTTGGGTTTTTTTGTTTTTTTTTTACTTTGACCTCTGATTAAGCCTGGTGTTTGCGTGTGTCTTGATGCAGGGAAGAAGATGAGTCGGCCATGGTGTTCATCTCCAGTGAGCTCGGCGAACACTCCATCACCACCAGGGACATTGACGTCAATGAGAACACCATCATCCAGTTTGAGGTACCCAGACGCAAACAACTGTTTCTTCTCATTTTTTTTTTCGATGTCTGGAGAGAAATAGGAGAGAAAGAATCACAAGAATATACAATAATAAATTCCTATAGGAGCTAATTAATAAGTCAAAATTAGACGATATGGTTAAATATTTGCTTGTATTTTCTTATGATTTTGTGCAGCAATGCAAGGTTCCTTTGCTCTTTTTTTGTTAGAAAATCTTCATTTTTTTTACAGCTCAATGAATTTAATTAGCAGCCAGACGGAAAATGAGCATCTGAGATAACATTTAACTTGTATTGTAATTTGTAAAAATGATTGAATAGCACAAAATCAAAAAATTACGATGAAAAATAGAAAATTTATGGGATTTTTTGTCGTCCCTCCAACTTTCTGAGATCCCCACAGCGCCTCCTGGTGGCCTCTCATTAAAACACTGCTTTAATCCATCACACAATCACGTTTCTCTTGTATTTCCGCTTTTCTTTAGATCAATGTTGGCTGCACGACCGAGAGTTCCTCTGCAAACCCGGTTCGGCTTGAGTTTTCACGGGACTTTGGAGCCACATGGCACCTTTTGGTGCCGCTGTGTGCCGGCGGCCCTCAGCCCTCCTCGCTTTGCTCCACAGAGCTTCACCCTGCCAGCATCTATTTCCCCGGTACCACACACGGCTGGAGGAGAGAGCTGATCCACGTTGGCAAGCTTCGCCTGTGTGGGTAAGGGCAAAAATACCAAAACACTCACTCGGTCTTTAAAATCGCAATTTTGTAAGTTGTAAATTTCCTTCCCTGGAATCCAGGTCAATAAGGTTCCGCTGGTTCCAAGGTTTCTTCTCAGCTGGTTCTGCTCCTCCAACGTGGGCGCTGGATAACGTTTACATTGGCCCACAGTGTCAGGACATGTGTAACGGTCACGGGGTGTGTGTGAGCGGCACCCATTGTGTGTGTGACTCCGGTTTCTCTGGACCCGACTGCTCCGTTCCAGAAACCCCCAATCCGGACTTCCTCAAGGAGGACTTTGAAGGTACAACAGAATCAAGTTATTTGTTGCTGCGTATTAAAAATGGAGATGCAAGTCATCAAGTAATGAGTTAATCTGAAGTGGATTGATGGTCTGATTAATTGATGAGCTGCCATTTTCTTAAAAACCTGAGTTTTCTCTTGTATCAAGAGGGTCACGTTTCAAGTTTATCAATTTTATTTGTATGGCATATTTCAGCAACAAAGCAATTCAAATGCTCTAGTCAACAATTGAAACATTACATTTTGTCCAGTGGGACATGGGAAACACTTAACCGTTAATCAACAATTGCTTAATTACTTGACAAAGTAGGTATGTGCAGTTGTTTGTAGGATAACTGCATATATGTAGTAAATTTTAATAAATATGTCTGTTTCCTGGTTCTTTATCCAGGAGGAGCTGTGGATGCTGAGCATTTCACTCTACTGAGTGGAGGAAAACCATCCAGGAAATGTGGCATCATGTCCAGCGGAAACCACTTGTTCTTCAGCGAGGATGGTCTGCGCATGTTGGTCACCAATGATATGGATCTGTCAAATGCAAGGTGCATCTGCTTTAAACTAACACCCAAAACAGTTACATTACTTTGAAAATGTTTGAAGCATTTTGGGTTTTCAGTTCTGATTAAAAACTTTCCATTCTTCCTCAGGTTTGTTCAGTTCTTCCTTCGCCTGGGCTGTGGCAAAGCGGCACCGGATCCTCGTTCTCAGCCTGTTCTGCTGCAGTTCTCTGTGGATGGAGGCCTAACCTGGGGGCTGCTCCAGGAGTTTCTCTTCAGTAATACCAGTAACCAGGCTCGGCTGGTGGCTCTGGAGATCCCACTGCGTGCCAGAACACCTGCCACTCGGCTGCGCTGGTGGCAGCCGTCAGAAAATGGTCACTTTTACAGCCCCTGGGTCATAGATCAGGTACAGGAAGTGAATTTATCCATAAAGTGAACATAATTAATCATAATATTTCACTCTGTAACAAATAAGTCAGAAATAAGATTACAAATGTTTTGTATAAATGTAGCTTAACCTGTCTTTGCTGTCGCTGTTATTTCTGTATTGATAAAATTACTTAAAATACAGAAACAACACTCAGCCTGGTGGGGGAAATAAAGCCTGGCAGCCCTCCAGGCTTACAATACACTTGGTGAAACACGTATTTTAAGTTTGATAAGTAGTTTTTTCACTCCTCTTTACTCTCCTCTCTCTGCCATCGGTGACGTTTTCTCTTTTGTACCGTAGGTTGTGGTGGGTGGCAGTGCTAGTGGCTGGGGGCCACTGGAAGACGATTTCTCCTCGATCGACGGACGGTCGTGGCTCCTCCACCCGGGTGGAACCCGAATGCCTGTGTGTGGTTCTGACGGACCAGCTTTCGCTTTCATCGAGAAGTCCAACACACGATACGCCGTCACCACTGACATTAGTTTGGGCCAAGACGCGTTCATCCAGTTCGACTTTTCTGCATCCTGCTCTGTTACTAATTCTTGCTACTGTAAGCAAAAGGAACTCATAAGCAAACGTTATTATTTGCATTCGTTAAAAACTTAAAATGTGCATTTTTTAGTTTAAAAGGAACATCAAGTAACTGATGATATTACTGAGAATATTATGGAAGTTTGTAAATAGTTTCATAAAGTCACCTATTTAACGAAGGTGTGCAAAAGTTATACTCTAATAAGTGTAGCACATATAAATAAAAAGTAGCATCCAAGAAATTAACAGTAAATTATGTAGTAAACTTAATTTACTGATTAAATTATCTGACTTATTTGTCACGGAGTGAAAGTTTCTTCATTCAAGACGGAGGCTCGGATATCTTTTCTGTTCAGTTTTTATTGAGGAGAAAAACGGTGACAGCTGATAACGGCAACAGATGTTCGTTACCTAGCAACCAAATCAACAGAAGCAAAACTTGACAAAAGAAAATTTTTCCAAATCAGTTTCCCTAAGAGTACATTTAAAAAAAAAAAAAGAAAGTTACTGATATGTAGTTGTGTAACTGTAACTAGTTATTACCCAAGTCTGCTGTTTTAAACAGATGAACGGAGGAGTTTTTAAGTGTCTGTTCTTCTTTTTGCAGCTGTGGAGTTGGAGTACTCGCTGGATCTGGGTCTGACTTGGCAGCCGCTGGTCAGAGACTGTCTGCCTACGAGTCCCGACTGTTCTTCTTACACTCTGCAGCGGATTCTCGTCTCAGACACCTACAACAAGTGGGGCCGTGTCACCTTGTCTGTCCCATCATATGCAAGGTCAGCAGAGATCTGCGCTTCGCCAACCTAAGACGATTGTTATATAGTAGTGCAGAATATGTCAGGATTGTCTTGCTTTTTCGTTTCTATTGTGTTCAGGTATTTATCCTAAAAATTAGGGGTGAATCGATAAATCGGCAAAGTTCTTCTTAACTTTGGGAGATCGGCGTTTGGTTGATATTTACACGTGAAGCCAATCTTATCCATCGATCTTTACTTTCTCCGCAAAGGTCTAAAAATCAGCCACTGTCTTCTTTTGCTTTGAAAGAAGTCCAGCAGCTTCTGCCCCAATGCATTAAATAAAATACAATAAATAACCATAAATAAACTACAGAGCAAAGGCTCCCAATGAGCGTTGACAGCAGCTAGCAGTTGTAAAATTAAACATAGCTAAAATGCACATTAATCATAAGAGCCAAAGAACAAATAAACACATTTTGACAAACTTCACATCTATAATATTGTTAAAATAAAACCCTGTTACATATACAACATACAATTTAACCTTGTTGTTAGTAAAATACTTCAGAGGAAGAATTTGGAAACTGTGGCTATAAATTTGTCTGTTTTGATTCTGACACCATTCTAACTTAACCTGAAGCCACCGACATTAAACACCAAAAACATTTTTTGCAGCACAAGCCCCAACAAAAATCAGAGCAGAACACCAAGAAAGACACAACTGTTGAACTAAATGGAAATTCAAAAGGGGCATGTAATTTTTCCAATCTTGTAAAGTTTATCTTTCCCATTTTCAACTTTTCTTTTCCAGATCTCCTGCCACGAGGTTCCGCTGGTTCCAGCAGGCTCCCTTTGACAAGCAGCAGACCTGGGCTCTGGATAACCTGTACATCGGTGACGGCTGTCCTGACATGTGCTCTGGACACGGCCGCTGCCAACAGAGCTCCTGTGTGTAAGTGGCAAAACATACGCATCACTAGAAAAGAAAGTACTGGTTGTATCTGGAACATCAACACTAAGACTTAAAGTCAAAATCTGACTCTTTACAGTACAGTCATTAAGCAAAATATACACAGTTTTTCATGCTAAAGATGGTATTGCTGCAAATTTAATATTTTGCACATTTTATGGTTCCATTTATGTCTCAAGCATTTAAGAAAAAAACACCAAGTCATAATGAGCTGTTTCAGAAATCTTGTTAAGCCACATTCAATGGGCACTGAGCTGTTGCCTAGCAACTCCAGCTGGTCTTACAGCTGTACAATGGCTGCTGGAAAAGACTAGTGTTTTGTTGTTGACTTACCATTTAGAAACCACTTGCTGCATTCTCGTTGGTTGTGCAGGAGGCTTCGCTTCTGCTTTTCAAAGATGTTCGATCGTATAACTGTGCATCAGTTTGCAGCCATTTCCACATGTAAACGTTGAGTTGGGCAGCGTGGCCAGCAGCAGCTTATTTGGATTTAAAGTGACAGGAGTCCCTAAAAACAGCTCAAAATTGGTAGAACTAAAATATGATGATGTAAAAATAATTTTAATGAAATCTAGTGAACATGTTTTGTATAGCCTGTAGACTTATACTGACCTGTTCAAGGAAGCATAAAGGTCACCATTAAAGTAAAGAAAAAAATGTTTGGGCCTGATTAGTTAAAAGAGGTTTGAATCTTAATCTGGTATTTTCTGACCCAAAAAACCCAAACTAAATAAAAATGTAATTCCTATTATGTCATTCAATGTTAACACTGTATGGTTCTTCTTGTTTCTAAATTGACTTTCCATGCCAGGTGTGACCCGGAGTGGGGAGGAGAGTACTGTGACGAGCCGGTGCTGCCGCTGCCGTCCCAGCTGAAGGACAGTTTCAGTCGAGCGCCGTCGCTCAGCCACTGGCTCGTTCTCACGGGTGGGAAGCTCAGCTCCGTGTGCGGAGCTGTGGCTTCTGGAGCCGCGCTGCACTTCAGCGGGGTAGGTCCGCCTGTGCTGGAGATTCTGCTTAGGTGTGAGGGACGGATGGCGCCTGGTCCATGACTTTGCTGGTCCCACTTGACATCTGAGTTGGAATTAACTTCACATCATGGAGTACACTGGCAAAACCATTCTGTGTGATAAAAGTCTCTGAATAGCTTCTTATATCTGGCTAAGGTTAATCTGTATTATGATGTGTTATGCAGCACATCATCACAAGGATTTTGCACAGAAAGGTCTATGTGAAATATGTTAATGTAAGAATTAAAAGATTGAAATTTCTGCTATCAAACCTGCAAAAGATCCAATATGTTTTTCACTGAAGGAAAGTCAGACAGTTATCAATAATGCCTGAAAGATTTATATTGGAGAATAAGTAATAAAATATGTGTCTTTATGTGTGGCAAAGGTTTTTCCCTTACATTTCACACTGCACAAATATAAAATGTTACCATTTTTATGTAGTAAATGTTAATACACTTAAGACAAAGGTAGTACCTTTTCAGCAAAATATAGGAGCTTGTTTTAATTAAATAATTCCGTAAAATAAAAAAAAATTATTTCCACCGGAATTTTGTTTCACTTGTAATAAGTTACATTACTAATATTATAAATGAATGAAACCTGCCAGTGTATTTAGAACTTTTCCTCAATGTTAATGAATTATTTAGGCAAATCAAGCTCCTATATCTTGCTGAAAAGTTACTTGAAAGTTAGTTTTGTCTTATTTCATATTTTGCTCCAGAAACTCGACCATAAATACCTGGTAAGACTCTTAAACACCAAATAAGCCATGTTTTTCATTATAAAAGCAATAATAAAGGCCGGTTTTAACAGTTATCCTAAATGTTTTATTCAGTATCAAATGTACTCTTTAGTTGGAGCTTTAAGGAAGTTAAAGTGGTTTAAAGGACTACTTGGCAATGTTAGAAAAACAAGAAATTATACCTCTTTACATAATTCAAACCCTTTGTGAATTTAATTTCAACATTTGATTTTCTCAGACTACATCTCTGCATTTGTCTTTGCGCAGTCATGCACCCGTCAGCTGGTGACGGTGGATCTGAATCTGACAAATGCGGAGTTCATCCAGTTCTACTTCATGTATGGCTGCATGATTCCTCCCAGCAACCGGAACCAGGGAGTCCTTCTGGAGTACAGCTTGAACGGGGGAATTAACTGGCATTTACTCACAGAGATCTTCTACGATCTCTACACCAAACCTGGGTGAGATTTATTCCTCCACTGCTGCCCCCTAGTGGTCTACAAAGTACTGCACAAAGACGCCATGTTTTTAATGTGTGAACAAACTTGTTTCAATGGAAACACAGCGATTCCAAATTTGTGTTGTTTTTTTTAACATTAGAGGATTTTCAGCAGAGTTTTGCCATTTCAGTCTCTGTGGTTCATCTTCTCAGGTTCGTAAATGTGCTGCTGCCCCCTGCTGCACGTCAGGAAGGAGTGCGGGTGCGGTGGTGGCAGCCGCAGCATGAAGGCGCAGACCGAAGCGACTGGGCTCTGGACAACGTCCTCATCGCTGGATCAGACCCGCGGGCCCAGATCTCTGACACATTTGGAGGCGTGGCTCTGCCTAACCATGAGAGAGCGCCTGCAGATGAGACTTCTGGAAGAGTCAGTCAGCTGAATGAACAGGAAGAAACGCCGATTGGTGATTCAGCAGCCGCCGCCTGTCACTGGGAAACACAGGCGTTTCTATAGGTTTCTAATATTTGCTTCGTTTTGTTCTCAGTGAGTGAGCACTGGCTTTTCTCTGAGGATTGCTCTGTGCAGCGCTTCTGCAACTCCCCGGATGGTGTGATGGTGTGTGGAAACGCAGATGGGAGAGAAGTGTATGCTGTCACACATGATATTGTTCCAGACAAAGGCTGGGTCATGCAGTTCAAGGTAATTATGCCAAGTTTATTAGTATAGCGCTTTAAATAAAAACATTATAACAAACAAGCAAAAAAGAAACTTTACATGACAGTGGCAAAAATAAAAACAAGTACTAAAACAGAAGGCCGACTTTGTAACTGTCTTTTTGTAGCTCTGAAGGTTCAGGACAGAGTTCATCACTACACCCAGAATTCAGGCCTTATTGATTATTTTGATTGTTTTTATTCATAATAACTGAAGCTGTGCATTGACTCCAGATCGTTCCTCTTTAGGTCTGTTCAGCTGGAGAAAGTTATGGCACATTCACACATTTTTCTGTTCTGAGCATCTACTTTGAATGACATCATGATGTAGAGCTGTGTATCATTTGCATAATATCTTGTTACTTGTTATAATGTGAGCATTAATGTACATATTTTGTGTAAAAACGTTCTTTTAGCATTTTTCTTGATCTGAATGATCTCCTCTTCTAGAGAGTTAACCTTGTCATTGTTTCTTTTAGATTGCTGTTGGCTGCAATGTTCCAGACCGTCCAGCAGATCGACAGATCCACGTTCAGTATTCGGTGGATTTTGGAGTTACATGGAAGTACCTGGTCCCTCAGTGCCTGCCTGCTGACCCTCGCTGTGGCGGTCAGGTCTCCCAGCCGTCAGTCTTCTTCCCTGCTGAGAGCTGGAAAAGGGCAGTCTACCCGCTTCCAGACAGCCTGGCTGAAACGTGAGCCGTCCATCACCTACCTCCGCATGGTTTTAGCGAGCCTTCACAATAAATCAATGACAGTATATATTGTGATAGACAGGTGATCAATAGCAATATATGATACATCAGATAGAATATTCAATATCTTCACCTTCCTAAAATAATGGCCTAAGTAGCATTTAAAAAAAGAAAAAGAAAAAAAAAACTTTTTTAGGAAAAGGAGGAACAGAATATTCACTGACCAATTGGTACCAAACCTGATCCAGAACTGCAAAGCATTCTGGGAAATGTAGGCAGAAGAAAGGCTTAACCTGCTCAACCTCTTATGGCCGGCTAATCAAGATTGGTGGAATCAACTAACTCTGTCATTCTTTGGTTACCTAGCAACTCTCTCACTCTTTGGTTACCTAGCAACTCTCTCACTCTTTGGTTACCTAGCAACAACCAGTTGAGTAACTGGCACAGCAGCAGTTTAAGGTTTTGCCACCGTGCTTCATAATTGCTTTAAAATAAAACATGTTTAGTGTATCATCTGCATAATATCTAATCTTATTATGCAGATTTCCTTACATTTCCTGGATAAAGGAGGTAATGTAATGGCACCAGTTTGGCATATTTCAGACATTTAAACAGAAAAAAAACAATCAATAATTATTGATTATCGACTGAAATGAAAGTTTAGCCAGAGGCTTCATGTACTGGAAGTTTAATTAGTCGTGTGATTCTGTGTTGCTGAATGATGCTTGTTCTTGTCCTCAGGGCGGTGCGGTTCCGGTTTTACCAGCAGCACTCGGACATCCAGTGGGGTGTGGAGAACCTGTACATCGGGCCGTCCTGTGACGGCCACTGTGGGGGACACGGAGACTGTCTGGATCAGCGCTGCATCTGCGATCCAGGATTCACCGGACCCAACTGTTACGCCAGTACTGCCCTAAAGGTACCTTTTAATCCGTCTTTATGGATCACCTTCAGTGAAAGAATGAAGTCAGAGATGGTTTAAAGCATGTGTGCCAAACCTGAGGCCCGGGGCCCAAATCTGGCGCACAATACCTTTTTATTTGACCCTCTAGACCAGTACCAGTCCGTGGACTGATTGGTACTGTGCTGCACAAGAAATAATTAAATATTTCCGTTTGAAGTTTTAGCTGAGTCTGGATGAGCTTTTATTTTGAAAATCCTTTAACTGGATTCTCTCAGTTTTTTTGTTTGTTTTTTTTTCCTGTAGGCATCTTTAAAGGAGCGCTTTGACTGGGAAGGGGGAGCTGGACCTCAGTGGCAGGTGCTCGAGGGCGGGAAGCCCTGCACAGACTGTGGCGTTCTGGTGGAGGGTACCGCTCTGTATTTTGGAGGAGCAGATGCCAGGCAGGCCGTCACTGCTGATTTGGACCTCCGGGGGGCCAAGTGAGTCCCATCACTCTTCGGTAGAAGATTTCTGTTTCGTGGAACTCCTTAACGCTGTTGCATTTTTTATGTTTCTGCTGATAGGTTTGTGGAGTACTGGGCCAGGATCGGAAGTGATGACAACATGACCATGTGCCACCGACCCACTTGCCGTAAAGAGGGGGTCCTGCTGGATTACTCCACTGATGGAGGTCAGCAAAGCTCAGGCTGTTACCTAGCAACGCAAGCTGAGCTCCAGGACCTTTGGTCTCCTGGTTTTACCGCTGCATGCGCTGTACAATGGCTGCTAGAAAAAACAAGTGCTTTCTTCTTGACTTACCATAAAGAAAACACTTGCTGCATTCTTGGTGGTTATGCAGAATGCTCAATTAATGCTTTTCAAAGATGTACAGTTCTATAATTGCACATCTTTATTACAGCCATTTTCACATACGAGGGTAAACGCTGAGTTGAGGGCCCGAGAACTACAAAAACACAAAATGTTGTCAAGTGTTTTTGGTCTAGTTTTTTTGTGACAATGTCTTAGTATACATAAAATAAGACAAAAGATTTGGATTTAAAGTGACTTGATTCTCTTGGAAAGATTTTGTTGTAAAAATATCAGGAACATGTTTTGCGTCACCCATAAACCCATCCTAACCTGGTCAAGGTCACCTTTCATGTTACTCTTTGAATACTCAGGTGTGTCCTGGACTCTGCTACATGAGATGGATTACCTGAAGTACGTGTCTGTGAGGAGAGACTACATTGTTCTGCCAGAGGTGGCGCTGACGAACGCCACCCGCCTGCGATGGTGGCAGCCGTTTACCGTCTCGTCTGGCTTGGCCACCCCGAGCCTGGAGAGAGCTCAGTGGGCCATAGACAACATCCTGGTGGGAGGGTCAGACATCAACCCCTCCACACTGCTGGACACCTTTGACGATGGTGGGTTAGGATGAGCTGGTATAGTAGAGATGTGAATCTGTCTTTGTTTGATTCCAGTTTTTAGGATCAGAATTTGATTCAGAAACCAATTTTTCTATTCAAACATTTTGGAAATTCTGTTTGAATTATGTGACTAACAACTAAACTATTTAAAACATTTCTAAAATGTTACACACTGTTTCAAAATTCATCAGTTTTTATTTAAACTAAAATAGGTTTCTGCATCAAATTAAGTAAGTTAAATGATCAGTATTAGGTTAGCGAGGCTGTCTGGCCTTTTCTAAGGTAAACAAATATAAAAATAAATATCAAAAAATTATTTTGCAAAATGAAATGAAAATATATATATATAACTTACAAAACAAATTAGATGTATTTCATAAAGAACTATACAAATATACAAATTTAAAATAGAAAATATACAAAATACAAATAAATTTACACATTATATTTACAAAATCCATATTTTGTATATTTACAAATAATAATTTAGACTGCTTAAAAAGCATATTTCGCCTAACACATACGTAATTTTTTAGTTTGCTAAAAGTTGAAAAAGACTAAAATAAATTTTTGAGAATTTTGAATTGTTTAAAAATTTCCCAGGAGTAGAAATTGGTATTCTCTATGGAATATTATTTTTTTCTGCACCTCTTTAGTCAGATCAGTGAAAACCCAGATTTAACCACATTGCTGATAAACCATTTGTTTTACTTTCACTAGAGGGCGTTTCTCATGAGGAAAGCTGGAGTTTCTATCCCAACGCTGTGCGTACCGCCGGCTTCTGTGGAAATCCCTCATTTCACCTCTACTGGCCGAACAAGAACCAAGACAGGACACACAACATCCTCGCGACCCGAGAGCTTATAGTTCAGCCCGGATATATTCTACAGTTTAAGGTACGAATGAAAGCGCGCTCACAGTGGTATTTGTTTTATTGTTTTTGGTCCTAAAACGTCTCATTTCTGCAGATTGTTGTTGGCTGTGAGGCAGACACATGCGAGGATCATCACTCTGTCCTGCTGCAGTACAGGAAGGACGCACGGTAAGAGAAACGAGGAGAACAATCACCCTACACTGCAAAAGCACAAAGTCTAACTGTTTTTCTGTTCTACTTTCTAGTGCAACTATCTTAATGCACATGAAATGAGACTAACTTAGAAACTTGCAGTTAAGCAAGCTCTAGGAATAGGAGTGCAGCAATTGCAGTTTTCTGGCCAATCACAGATTACCGATCTTTATAAAGCCTGATCTGCCTGTTCTAATTTTGGCTGATACTAATATTTTTTGTCCGAAATGTCAATGAATATAACGAGAAAGTTTCTGATTTGCTAATTGTGGAGTGACTATCACCTACAGCAGTGCAGAACAGGACAGCGTCTAATTTTTAGACCTTTGCTGACGTAGATAAGATCAGTGGATAAGATCAGCTTTACATGTAAGTATCTCCTGATCACAAGTCTCCCAAATTTAAGGAAATTGGAACTGATAAATTGGTATACTTCAGAGTGAAATAGGAAATTCAAATATGACTGAATACAAATAAATAAATGAAATAAGAAGCACGCACATGCAAATATGTTAATCTATAAATAGCCTATAAATTAGTGGCTACAGGTAGAAATGATTTCCTGTGGTGCATTTTGGTAAAAATGAGTCTCTAACTGCAGCTTCATAAATAAAGTTTGTTAAATTAAATTAAATAATCTGTAAGTGGAACCAGATAAAACGTGACGTGATCATTCACTGCAGATGCTTTGAAAACAAACCTCAAAGCTCAGATTGACAAAGACCTGACTTTTTTGGGGTTGAGTGAAAAGATTGGAATTGGGTCTTTGAGTGAATATAGCAATTAGGCAAAAAAAAAAATATTGCATATCTCTACAAGACCCAATTTTAAGAACCTTAAGTTGTCCCTTTAACTGCATCACCTCCAGGTCCGACTCGTGGCAGCTGGTCCAGTCAGAATGTCTTCCTTCATCTGTGAACAACGTCGGCTGCTCCCCCTTCCAGTTCCACGAATCCACCATCTACAGTCCGGTTAACAGCTCCACCTGGACCAGAGTCACGGTCCAGCTGCCGGACCACGTCTCCTCAGGGTAAGAAACGCATTTCACAAGATCACTGTTGAGTTTTCATGGCATCGTTGTGAAGCATCTGCAAACTGGTTGATGTTTCAGAGCGACGCAGTTCCGCTGGATCCAGAAGGAGGGATCCGGAGAGAGGCACAGCTGGGCAGTGGATAATGTTTACATTGGCGAGGCTTGCCCAGGGCTCTGCAGTGGCCATGGGTACTGCACGACTGGAGCGGTCTGCATCTGCGATGAAGGATACCACGGTGAGTCACAAGCTGTATGTCACAATAAGGCTGAGCGTCACGGATTAAAATAAAATCTCAGATTTTCTATTTCATATTTGATTTTAATCTTTCTTTCCAAAAAATAAAAAATAGAAACATGACTTCTCCCTCCTGTGAGTGGCACAACAAAGTGTCCGACCCAAGCTGAAAGAATTTTTGTAGAACTATGAGGAAATAATTGTCATATTAACAGAAAAAAATGCAATTTTACCAGAAGAATTTCTTAAAATTTCAAGAAAAAAGTCAATTTAATGAGAAAAAAGTTTGAATAATTAATTTTTCTGTCATTTTTCTTGTGGAAGTTCTTATAAAAATTGCTACTCTCTTAATATTGTACATTTATTTTATAAAAATTAAATCTTCAAAAACCAAAACTCCAATTAATTGATAATATGGATTTATCGCCCAACCCTATATTGGAGGCATCACACTTTGTTCAAGAAGGAATTTGCTAGAAATAATTGGAAAATTATTACCAACAAATATTTTTGACTTTTCAAGCTCAAAAAAAAAAATTATAAAATTTAAGATTATTCTCAAAATTTGAGTTTTTGAAAATTATTGACTTCTCAAACTCAGAAATTTTGTGTTTTTTACTAGAAAATTTCTGCAGGAAACTTCCAAAAAAGGAAGTTTGCAGTGGCCATGCAAACAATGATGCTCCATTGTAGTTTTACCCTTGCATTGGTGAAATCTAACGTTCCTAATTCATCTCCCGCTCCTTCTGACCCACCGACAGGCGATGACTGCTCCCTCTCCAGCACAGAACTGCCGAGCTCCATCAAGGACAACTTCGAGTCCGGGGCGGTGTCTCCGGAGAGCTGGCAGCTGATCCACGGCGGCGGCGTGGGCAGCGGATGTGGGCAGCTGTCTCCACATGCTCACGGAGACTCTCTCTACTTCAGTGGCTGTAAGCTGAGGCAGGCAGTTACCAAACCGCTGGACCTCACTCGAGCCAGGTACAGGTACTACCAAAACATTCAGTTACTACAGCTAGAAATTAGCAATGAGGCCTGAAATCTGGGAGCAGCGACGGTTGTATCACCCTTCCTGGTTCTGCTCTACATCCAGAACCAGAACCAAACTTGGAGAAGCAGCATCCAGCTTCTATGCACCACAAATCAGGAGTAAACTTCCAGAAAACTGCAAAACAGCTGAAACAATGAGCTTTTGAATCATAATCATCGGAATATTGACCAGCATATTTATTAACCTTCCAGTTCTTCTGTTTCTTCACCATTTCTATATTTATTGAGATATAATGGTTTATTTTTATCTTATCTAATTATTTGACTCCCCTTTGATAGTCCTATTTTCTAAACTTCGTTATTCTTTCTTGAAGCATAAATGACAAAAAAAGGAATTCTGATTGAGATTCAACATGTTTTATGTGTATTGATCATTTTGATGATTTCACTCAACAAAATGTAACGTTTATTGATTTCACAATTGGTGACTGTAATATGTTTTTACAAAGAAAAGCAACTTGATGGATTCATAAGCAAATCATAAAAAGATAGTGTGTATTAGCATGTCGCCTTTAAAACAGACCAGATGTTTCCATGTCTACATTTCCTCTCTAACCCGTCGTCTGTCTGTCTGTCTGTCTGTCTGTCTGTCTGTCTGTCTGTCTCCTTGCAGTAAGATCATGTTTGTGCTGCAGATCGGCAGCGTAGCACAGACAGACAGCTGTAACATCGCTCTGGATCAGGCCGACACAGTGGACCGGGCCGTGCTGCTGCAGTACAGCGTCAACAACGGAGTCAGCTGGCACGTGATTGCCCAGCATCAGCCCAAAGACTTCATAAAGGCCCAGAGAGTCTCCTACAACATCCCACTGTGAGTTTATTAGAGAATGCACCAAACTGCAGAAAAAGACAGATTATTTGTGATTATGACCAGTTTATTCATTTATATAAAGTGTTTTACAAAAGCTTTCATTTTATTTTTAGGGCTGCAACTAAAGATAATTTTAGTAATCAATTAATTCTTCAATTATTCTGGCAATTAATTAATAGTCAGAATAATTGAATTAAAAGGCATTTAGAAAAAGTGATTTAAAAAAATTAAAAAATAATTAAAAAATTATTATTATTATTATTAAAAAATTATTTAAAAAGTGATTTAAATAATTAGATTTAAAGTGATTTAAAAGTGATTAAAGTGATTTAAAAGGCACTTTCTGCAGATTTTTAATTTAACTGCTTTTTAATATTGTATTATATGTATTTTATTTACATATTGGAATATGTAAATAAACAAATCAGTTCCATTTTATATATGAGACAGCAAATATTTTATTGCCTAAAATGCAGTAACATAGCATTTAGTTTTATCTAAATCTGAACCAGATGCAGATAAAACTTGACAAAGGTGTTTTTACTTTAAATGCAAAATATGTGTATTTTTTTGTGTAGTTTTGGCTCAAAAACTCCTCTGGATGTTTATTTTCCAACAAGTGGCTTGTGGCTTTTTACAAGAAACTGATTCATTAAAATGTTTATATTATATAAAGCTTATATTCTGGAGGAGTTTAAAGCAGGGTTAATTATGACACTATCCCAGGGTTTAAACATCCAATAACTGAAAATATTATCTGAAATTAAAGTTAAGCACAAATGAGTGAAAAAAAGGTCACGTTTACTTCCTGACAGGAAGTTGTGGTAGTTTTTGAAGGATTCTGATTGGCTGGCTGAGGTTCTAGCTTTGCGCTACACTGCCCCCTATGGGTTTGGCATGTTTACGCTCATGTGATTTAAAACAGTTTGGAAACCGATCTGATGTGTATAACATATTTGTTCTATCTACATACGTGCAAGGCCTAAGATATCTAAAATAATCTGCTAACTGACTTAAAACTCCTCTTTTATTTTTGAAGTGCATGTTGCACTGGTTTATGCCGATTCTCTAACTCACTCCACGATGTTTCTACGTTCTTCCCAGTGAGGCGAGGGATAAAGGCGTAATGCTGCGATGGTGGCAACCGAGACACGACGGTGCAGGACATGACCAGTGGGCGTTGGACCATGTGGAAGTAGTTCTGTGAGTAGCCAATCCCAGTCCAGCTGTTGGTAAACTCCCACCCACCCAAAACCGGCCCTGACAGATTGTCCCCTATCTCAACCTCTGCCTCACCGCAGTACAAAATATCTCCTTTCACTTCACACAGAGCAGGAAATTCACACCAGGGCAGGGAAAGGGTGTTGTTAGATGATTGCTGTTTCGTTTACAGCAGGACAACTGTTGCTGTTGCATCATATTTTCAGTTAGGGATTTTCCACACAAACACGTTGATGTCATACAGTTTAATTGCTTAAATACAATCATATTTAGCTTTTAACTCTGGATGTGTCTGGGTTTTTTCTGGCTTATCTTTTATTTTTAGCATTAAAATGTTTATTTGATTTAAACATACAGTATTCATTGTTTAACTTATCTGCTCTTTGTGGTCGTTATAAGTAGAGATGCACTGATCAGAGATTTTGTGGTCAATGCCAATTTTAACTGATTTCCGAGTTTACTTTTAAGAAATATAGCATTCGAAAATATGCTTAAAGAATTTGTTAAACTCAGGATCATGTTGTAGCGCTGTCTTACTCAGCATTAGAGGTGGGCAGATCAATCCAAAGTATCAATAATATTGATACCAAGTTAGTAGCAGATCAATAATAGCATGACAAGATCAATGCCTTAAGATCAAAATACAAATGTATTGTAGTTTTGTATTCTAGTTTCTCCATTCTAAGCTATTGTTTTGATTGCTCTCTAATTGTAATTTTTTTTTTTTTTCATGTTATTTATTGAGAAAAATTTATACAAATTTATATTTTTCTATCATTTCATAATACACAGTTTTGCATAAATGTGCATCAAGCAAAATTATTTGTTACTTTCATTCAGGTTTCTACTGCTTCTAAAAACCAGCTTAAAAAAATCTGCCCTTTTGATTTCTTTTTTTGTTTTGGGGGGTTTTTTGCTGTCAAAAACTTCTGGAATGTGTCACTAATCAGCAGTCGCAGCTCGTTACTTAGCAACCACAGCAGAGTTCCGCCCGTCACCTAGCAACCCAAGCTAGGTGACAGTTTGCAAACTGTTGAAAACAGAGCTCTCTCTCAATGATGGCTCATCTGCAAAGCAATGCGGTAAGTTTCATTGAGTTGAAACACAACGGGGCCACCGCCGTGTGGCGCAGAATTCAACTTTATTATCAACACTTCTTCTTTTTTTTAACGTCAGAATTGTTATTTGACTGCTAACGTGACACTCAACATATTTACTTTCACAAGTGAAGCATTATAGTTTTTGCTGTTATGCTCCACTTGACATGTATGTATATAAAACTTTACCAGAATTATTATGGGTGTATTTCAGATGTAGTGGATATGGAGACTGAAAGCTAAAGAAGAAATGTGGTGTGAAAAGGCCCACAAGGCAAAGAAGGACACAAGAGGATAGGAGAGAAAGAAGAGCAGATAAAATGCAAAACCACCAGCAAAAAGAGTGAAACAAAACCAAGTAACCATAGCAACAATCAACATATGCACATATAATAATAACAAACACCTCTACTGAAAAGTACATGATACCAGTCAATAGGGAATGCATTTAGTGTCAACCGCAGCCTAACGTACAGTGTTTGTGAAAACACCTGAATCCAAACACTGCTTTTAGAAAACTGTGCTAACGTTGGCTAGCTTTTCTTCAGAATCTGAAACATGAACTTGAATTGTTATACAATCAACATATATTCCTTAAAACTGTTTAAAATGTATAAAATGTGTTTGTGAAAACATAAGGAGTGTCTGCATCATGTACAGAAATCCATTTTAGCCTCAGTCTTCCATGCTTGACTCAGACTAAGGTGGTTTACATGCTAAATAAAGTATTGAAATCATAATTTTTAACAGCTAGAATAAATGTTCAGCAAATCCAGTTCGGGTTTGATTTAAGCATTTTATATTTTGAATTCGTTGATTAAAGAAAATGTACTTCCAACTTCCTGCTATTTTAATTTACAGTGGAGACCTACATACATCTGCGGACTTAAAGTGAAATGAATAGCTGGCATTCCTGCCGAGGAAATTGTTTCCTTTTTAAAAAGCTTCTCCGCCTCTCACTCTACCCAAATCGGAGAATTTTACATCTACTTCTTTCAATAACAACTTCCACATCAATTTGTGGTTTTTTGTTGGTTTTTTTTTTTTTTTGTTTGTTTTTTTTAGCCCAAATTGTTTATGCTTAAGGGTAAATTCACACCAGCCCTGATTAGTCAGATTTAATGTCTTCTACCAAAGACAAAAGAGAAAGTTAACACTTTATTTAGGGTAGGGTTAGGGTTGGGGTTAAACTTTAAAAATTATGTAGCTGTATGTCAATAAAGCTAAAGTTTAATCAATAATAATTTTTTAACTAATTTATGTCAGATCATGATTTCTTGGTTAATGTCAAGTTGCATAAAAACATTTTGAATAACTTTGTATTAAGTGTCATGATTTACCGAATGACACTTTATGACAACGATCATAAATATTCATGAAGACTTTCTCATGTTCATGTTATGTCATGTTTATGATGATGTCAGTCTTATTCACAACCCGTCATATAAAATGTTATCTAGAGAAATCCTAAAACTGTTCAAATATCATGCTACTCCATTTTTGTTTATATTTCATGAAGAAGGAAGTTGGGCTCCTTTTTTCTTTGGAGGCTTTTGTGTCGTTTCCTTCAGTGGTTCTTGGTGCAGCGCCACCACAGGTGAGGAGGTGAACATGTTTTTCAAGTAGTTTCGATCATTTGACACAATGCAATGTGAAAGAGAACCACAGAAGCTGAAAATGTAACAAATGTTGCCACATACAGCCTGCCACACACTGGTCAGGCAGTAAGTGTCGTTCCCTGATTGGAAGACACTCAATGATCTGGGTGAAAGGTCACCAGCTAATTTCTCAGTGCATCTCTAATTATAAGACAGTGTAGCTGTAGATGGATGAGCCTCATTCATAGTGTTTCACTGAATATTGCTTTTCTTATTACTTTTCTTGCATTCTAGATTGTTACACTTCCTATATTCAGCAGCTAAACTCAAACTGCTTAAATTAAGAGTAGAGACTCTGCAGAAGACTGAAGATATCATGAACATAATCACTGCTACACTGGTTGGTTATCCTGGTTCATTACTAACATAACACCATCATAAAGCATTTTAATGCTTCATGTTGGTGGTGGATTCACAGCAACATCTCATCACACAGACTGTATTTCAGATTCTGCATAACATTCATCTCAGTTCAAATTATGCAGATTTGCTTCCACGCACACGAATACGCTGACATGTGCCTAACCTGAGCTGATCCTGGCCAACATGGCCGTGACCTGTCCCTCTCACTGCAAAAACACAAAAACTCACCAAGTTTCTGGTTTAGTTTCTGTTGCAAATATCTTAATATCATTTAAATAAGGCAAAACTAACTTTTCAGCAAGAGATAGGAGCTTGTTTTAAGTTAATAATTCGAAAGCAGAGCTAGTCCAAGACTTTTTGGGGCCCTGAGCCGATTTTCATTTGGGGCCTCTCATACCAACACCAGATGCTTCATTATTCCTACTCTACTCAATGTAACACCTTTACTATTATTAGCATCATTTGTAGTTAGTTTACATCACACAAGTGTTGCCATTGATTTTATTGATTGATTTTAACCTTATAGCGGTCATAAACTAAAAAAAAAAAAAAAAAACACTTGAATTTTTAAATTCACACTGGCTTTCAAGTGTGGAACATTATTTAAACTGCCTGAAAGTAACATCAGCTGATAAACAATAAATTTACAATAAACGACAGGAGCCCTTAATTCCTTAACAGGAATTAGTTTCTCCCACATTATGAAAAAATCTGCCTGTGGAACCTTTTCGTCAATATTACTGACTTTAAGTCCTGTTTCTTGCTGAAAAGTTACTTGTATGTTAGTTTTGTTTTATTTGAAGTGTACAAAGATTTGCACTGAAAACTCGACCCAAACACTTGGTGAGATTTTGTGTTTTTGCAGTCCTCCTCCCTCCTGCCTTTGCTCGGTTTTCAACAGTGTCTGCTGAAAAGAGTGGCCCTCACACTTTGCTCTGTTTATTTCTCTCCACCCGCCGCCACTCCTCCTTCACACATTTCCTCTCACTCCTCCACCTGCACAACCTTTCCTTTTCTCTCATCCTCCCTTTGCTTCCTGCTTCCTTAACACCACCGCCAAACGTTTTCTCACCGTCCTTTCTCTCTTTTCTTCAATCCTTCTCAATGAATGGATTTCTCCTATAAATCTTTGTCTCTCGTTCCTTCTTTTTTGGTTGTCTTCATTTTTGTTACCTCTCTACTGTCTCCTGCTTCATATTTTCTTCCCATTTTCTGTCTCTCCTGCTTCCTCACACTTCTGACCTCCTCTCTTCCTTCCTCTCTCCCCCACTTCGGGCCTCTGCCTCCCCAGACTGGGGCTCTTTCCCCCCCAGACCTTTCTACAAGACAGCAGTCCCCACCTCCTGCCCATCCCCTCTCGCACTCTAACCTCTGCTCTCTTCTGTATTCTGCTCCCTCTGGCATGGCTGTAGTGTGAGGTAAGTTTTCCGCCTCTTCCCGAATGCAACCCCATCCCTCAAACTCACCTCAACCAACACACAGACCCTCCTTCCACTCCTTTATTTTCATTTTTTTAAACTGCAGACACCTTTCCATGATTTTAAGAAGCTCTTTTCATCACTACTGAATTCATCGCCATGCTCTGCGTGTAGGGGTGGGCATTTATCGTATCGTTTACAGTGATAAGAATTTTAATTTAGCGCAATAAATTCAGATTAATTGTTTAAAGTAGAAATTCCCTGTATTATCAGGATTGTTAGTTTTATTATTTTCTCCACTCTTTCTTCAAAGAGGCTACCAGTTAATTTAAAAATTGCACAAAATTAGAAAATATTTCCAAGTATTTTTGATCTAGATTCAAGTGCAAATTCCTTAATGCCCTTAAAATAAGATCAACTAACAATTAACTAAGATATAAGAACTAGCTTTAGGTCAATAATTCATATTTATTTGAAAAACGTTGCTAGTTTCAGTGGCAGATTATTTCACTTATAACTTGTGAAAAATGTCTTGATATAAATGAAATAATCTGCCAGTCGATTATTTATCACAATATTAAGGAATTATTGACTTAAGCCTGGATCTATATTATGCTAAAAAAAGTTACTTGTAAGTTTGTTTTGTTTGTTTCCAAGTGTACTGAAATATTTACACCATAAACTAAACCAAAAGTTTAGTGATAAAAATCAAACTTATTCATGTGACTGGTGTCCTAAAGAAGTTCATTACATTCAGTTAAATTATTTGAAAGCATTAAAAAGTAAGTAAATAGTTTTTATTGTCACTTTTGTCATCACAGTTATACCACAAAATATTGGAATAACTTTAAGCCCATATTGCCCACTCCTACAGTCACGTAAATTAGCACACGAGACAGGTCAAAGGTCAGGCCAATTGCTCACAATGTTCAGGTGGAGGCTTGACTTAAAGCCAGAAAGATCATCCAGACTTTTCTAATGTGGCATGTAGCTGAAATCAACAATATTTATATTTTCCAAATGCCAGAATATTGAGATAATATGCCAGAAATGTGTTTATTAAAGCTTTAAAAGTCAGAAGTTTATATGACATGTAAATCTTACAAAGTGTCTTTGGTCAAGTTTCTAGTTCAGACATCTTAATATCCTGGAAATATAATCAAAACTAACTTACAAGAAACCTTTCGGCAAGACATAGGAGCTTATTTTAACTCAATAATTCCCTAATATTGACGAGTTCTAGTTCCACTGGGAAATTATTTCCCTTATAAAAATATATTTCTCCCATGTTACAAGTGAAATAATCTGCCAGTGGAACTTTATCAATATTAAGAAATCGCTTCTATGTCTCTGAAAAGTTATGTTGAGTTAGTTTTCTATTATTTTAAGCGTCGTAAGAAACCATATCAGAAACACTTGGGAAGGTTTTGTGTTTTTGCAGTGTAAAGGTCGGTGGATAAATCCAAAATATCAGTATCAATATGCGATCAATAGCCGTGTGATGATATCAATACTTTAGTTTCAGGTTCCCTCTTGAAATTTTATTTTTGCATTGTAGATTCTCAGTTCAACCATATAAAAGATTTTTGCGTTGATTTGTCCTCAAATTATAATTTTTCCACTTTATTTTGAAAACAATTCATACTAATTTTCCTAGTTTTTTTTTTCTATAGTTTCTATTGAGGCCTATAAACTTTATCTAAATTCATAATAATTCAAAGGAAATAATCTTAAATACTGAATATTGCTATTAGTGATACTATATTTCCATACACCAAGCATCACAAACTTTACAAACATTTCCTCTTTGAACTTTATGGTTTGGGTCCATTTGGACCAAAGTTTTAACTTTCTGGCTGATGTTGCTTCAGTATTTCCACATAATTTACAAAGTGCACCAGTTCCTCCTGCAGCAAAACCCCCACAGCATGATGCTGCCACCCCCG
The DNA here is from genome assembly GCA_911649635.1 of Poeciliopsis gracilis. Lineage (NCBI taxonomy): Eukaryota > Metazoa > Chordata > Actinopteri > Cyprinodontiformes > Poeciliidae > Poeciliopsis > Poeciliopsis gracilis. The sequence goes on from CAJVRI010000506.1 coordinate 1,568,856, forward strand.
TACTTCACAGATGGGATGGTACAAGTGTCCCCGTTTTTCCTCCAAATATAACAATTATGTCATTCTTAGAGTTTGCGTCCAATATGGCTGCTAAAAGTATAATAGTCAAAGTTACAAAGTTACACTTCTGACAGTTTGGATTACAATAAATAAAACGCACACATACTACTACAACTAAACGGCCACTTTTTGATAATGTAGTTCTTTTAAAGTTTGAATACCTAAAATGAAGAGAAAGACAGAACCAGAGCTATTAGCCAATCTAGCCAGTTTAGCAACTCGCAGAAGTTAAAATGTCCTGACAACAGTAAGCGAAAAGGTTTCACAGTTTTTAGAGGAATCTGGACGAGATTGTTCAGAATCTAAAATGCTTAGATTGATCAAACCTGAACTGGATAAAGCTACAGAAAAACATTCAAAAATAATTCGTTAAAATTTTTACTCAATTTGTAAAAACCAACAAAGAAGATGGTTAGCTTTCCCAGGAGTAAAACCAGAATGTTGTCCAGTTCTCGTGAACCCAATTCGTACCTCGTCTCGTCTCGTGAGCCAGATGTTTCGTCGCCCTCTAGTGTTTATATGTGTGATGTAATCCATCACTGTACCTGTTTGTTTTTGTTTTTGACACTACCTCAGCTCCAAACCAATTTATTTATTTTCCTTTCGATTGGAACATAAACCGGATGCGTACAATACTGTCCGTCTGTGCAGCTCAGACATGGACAGTCCGTCCCCTCCTCAAACTAAAACTGCTCTTATAAAGCTGAAGATCTCATATCATTGCTCTGAAATAACTTCACATTTCAGCTTTCAGTTTCCTGCATGGCTTCATGGATCAACAACGCTCCACCCTTCTGCCTCATAATGACTGTTTGTCTGACAACAACATCATCATCATCATGTCTCTGGGCCAAGAGCTTCATCCTTACACTGCAAAACACAAAATCTCAACAAGAATATCAGTTCTACTGCAAATATCTTAGTACACTTGAAATAAGACAAATGTAGGAGCTTGATTTAAGTCAATTATTCCTTAATATTGATTAAAAAACATCAGACATCTCTACTTATAAGTAGAGATGTCTGATCCACTTTTTTCTCTTCCTGTATCTGAAGTAAAATAAATAAATAAACAATAAGTTGAGTACTTTGGTCAAACATGTAAAAATATTCTGCATCAAACCTTCAAAAAGTAGAATGAGGAATTTTAAATACAATTTAAAATCAATAATAAAGCATCAGAGGACGAAGCATAGAATTAGACAGAACAGAGCTGCCTGTATGGATTGGTAACATTGTCTCCGATACTTGATTTAGACATTTTCTTTATATCGGAACCGGTATCGATATTGGTATCGGATCGGTTCATCTCTAGTCATAACTGAAATGAAAGAAACAAGAAACTTTCAGGGAAAATGTCTTGAATAAGCTCCTTTATCTTCCTGGAAAGTTACTCATGAGTTTGTTTTTTCTTATTTCAAGTGTATAAAAATATTTACACAAGAAACTAGACCAAAAAGCACTTGGTGAAATTTTGTTTTTACAGTGTAAGCCTCCTTGGTTTAAATGCAGAAAATGAAGCTTTCCATTTCTCTCCTAACACACACACCTCACCAGGCATTCCTAACGCTTCCACCCATCACACACACACACACACACACACACACACACACACACACACACACACACACACACACACACACACACACCCCATCTCCCACCTTCCTTTGCCTTCCTGCCCACCCACCCGCTTCACAGAGACCCCCTGCCTGCCCTGGCTGTTCTCCCGGCTCACTGGCACCGCCCTGCTGGATGGAAGAGGCAATGAACAGGCTAAGCAAGAGCGATCTTCTGCAGCTTTTTAATTTATTTTTTCCTGTTATTTCCAGCATCTTGCAAAAGTATTAATACTGCTTGAAGTTTGACAGATTTTGTCACATAACAGCTACAAACTGCAACGAGTTTTATTTGGGTTTCATTAAATCGACACAAGTGGGAGAAAAGCTTGTTTTGTTTTGGCATGAAATGTTTGCGTTCTTATTTGCTTCGTGACTTTAGTCTTACTGATTTGTGAAGATCCATTGTTAAGGTTTGGACTTTGACTGGGCCATTATACCATAAATATACTTTCATGGTAACAAGAGTTAAGATATTTGGGATCATGAATCTAAATGAAGATGAAACTCCTTTTCATTTCTTTAATATAAATATCTATATAGTAGGAATTACTTTATTCATTTTTATTTGTGTATTAGGTTTCTTAATCTGGGGTCTGAGTCAAGCAATAAAAAATCCTTGAAAGGAAACAAAAGTTACAAAATGTTCAAATAGATATTTGTTTCTATTTTGATTTTAAGAAAGTTCTTTTGGTTTTTTCCCGAAACATTTCCCTTCTTGCCTGGACAAGTAGAAACGAAACATGAAATGTTACTATAATGGAGAAGCCTGAATTCTGTATAAAAGAAATCAGGCAAATAATTGGACAGTCGAAGCATAAAATATGTGAAAAAGTTAAAATTTTGCGCCACTTTGTGTTAATCTAAAGCTGAAAATCCCAATGAAACATTGAAGTTTGTGGCTTTAATGTGTCAAATTGTGAAAAACTTCAGTGGTTTTAATAGTTTATCAAGCTACTGTAGCTTTAAAAGCCTTTCCTGCTCAGGACCCCGCACTTCTGGTTTTTATTTACTTCTTTTGTTGTTTTTTAAACTCTGACCTCAAACACTTTGTGTCAGAGTGAAGCTCTCTCGTATTCGTGGATCTTCGTCTTGTCTTGACTGTTGTAGCTGCGTCATCGTTTTCCTGCAGAAATCCAAACTAGCAGTAGGAGTTTGTTGTTTTTCCGTGTCTGTTCAGTGTTTGAGGTCATGGTTGACTGAAAACCAAAGCATGAGAAATGAAAACGGAGGTGAGAGAAATTTGAAGCTGCATTCAACCATCCGTGTGTTTTGCATGTTTGGATCTGTGGGGAAGTTGCACTTTGCTTTTACTCTCTCACTAATCTTCACACTCCTTCCTTCTCTCTCTCTCTCTTTCTCTTTTGTTTTATTTTTTATTTTACTGACTTTATCTCCCTGCAGCACACGCAAACAAAACTACATGATGAGCTTTGCCAGACAGACCGGGATGCGTCACTACTACAGCCGCAAGCGGCGGGCACTGCAGCAGCGTGCCTGAGCCCGCCGCTCTCCTCCTGACCGCGTTTCGCCCCATTGTGACCCGTCCGCCGGTGGATTCGAGTCGTCCCGCCCATCTTCTGCTCGTTCTCAGCAAATCACCTTGGCTTTCTCAACCAAACCCAATGAAACTCATAACGAAGGAATAAGGCAGCCATTTTGGAACGGATGGTCCACGGTTTCTAGTTCTTTTGTAATTGTCGCTGCCATTCCTTTAAATCCTTCGCCGTATCCCTTCTTTTCCTACCACACTGTGAAATTAAAAGATGATTTATCACTGCTGAACTGACCAGCTGATTGGAGAGTAGCCTCCCAGTTCCACTGAGCCGCCTCCAAAGCTGCCAAACCAGTAAGCCAGGAGAAGGACACACAATGACCATAAAGAAGGAAAAACAATGAAGCTTCAAAAAAACTGAAAAAGAAAAAAAAATAGAGTACTGTGTTCTTGGTGTTCTGTGTGTTTGTGGGTTAATTTTGTGATAAGTTGACTGTGGTGTTCCGTTTATTTGTTTGTTTGTTCGTTTTCTACTAATTCATATGATATTATAGGGGAGGGACTGGGGGATATGCTGGGTTTTGTTTGCCTTCTTATTTTATTTTTATTTCTTGGATCACATGAGCAACGAGCAAAAAGCCTCAACAACAACCAGAGCAGGAAGGAGAAGATTTGCACGAAAACTAAAAAAAAAAAAATTATGGGGAAAAATTTGTTTGTTTTTTTTTATATATATGTTGGTTTCCGAAAAATACAGATATTTATGGTAAATGGTTCTTCACGTAACCTATTTAAGATGCACTGTGCGTGAAATCTGTACGTTATTTTCCAGTGTTAAGTTATTAGACAGTCGAGTCAGGCTCTCGGACTGCAACATCTCCCCTCTTCCTTCACTTTCCTACGATGGCGAATTGGAGCTGATGTGGATTTTTAAAAAAAGTTCTTTTACACCAAAAAAACCCCCAGAAATTTTGAGATGAATTACAAAAAAACCCATAAATGCTGAGGAAATTTAAAAGCTGTAAATTTGCAAGAACAACTCAGTATTTTTGAGGCTAATCTCAAATGTTTCTAAAAAAAAAACGTAGAAATTTCTGAGCTCAAAAAGTCAAAAATTTGTGAGGAAAAACTCAAATTTTAAGGTCAATTCAGTTTCTGGAAGAAACATTGAACTTTCTGAGCTTGAAAAGTCATAAATATGCAAGAATAAAATCAGAAATATTGCCATTAATCTCCAAAGTGTTCTAGGAAAAGCTTGAAATTTCTAACATTTTTAATTTTGGAACTCATGAAATTTCCAAAAGTTGTGAATTTTCTACATTTTGAGATCAATAATTTCCACCTTTCTTATAGAAAATATTGCAAAATTTATCAAAATTTGTTTTTTTCTCCCGAATTTTTGGCTTGAGCGCATTTTCTTTCTCTAGAAAATTTCTGAGATTAATCTCAAAGTTTCTGAGTTTAGTTTTTACAAATTTATGACTTGGTGCTCCAAAATTTCTGAGATAGTTTTCTGGTGGAAATTTTTTTTTCTATCTGCAACAACCCTAATTTGCCGTCATCCTTTCCTGTTTTCTTGTGCTGTTTCCTCCCTTTTTCCTCCCACTTCCTCTCTCTGCTGATTTCTGATACCTGGAGTTGAGGCTCTATTAGTGTCGTTTATGGACGTCTGTGTAACATGGACCCTCTGACCCTCAGTGTAACTCCAGTATAGCAATCTCCTGTATATATATGTATATCCACTATGGGGAGACCCAGCAGCCTTATAAAAGGGAAATAAAGAACTGTCAAACCTCAAACTACATTTTGTCACATTTTTCCTTTCTGAAAAGCCTTCGTATCATGTATAGTTCAGGACTTGACAAAAACCATCTTTAATTTCTAGAAGCAGCGAGTTGCCATAAATCTGATTGAAAGGAAAAGGATTCGGGCCACTAAAGTTTTTTTTTCTCAGAATTCTGACTTGAAACTATTTTTTCTGACAATCAACTTTTTCTCAATTTTTTTTCTCAATTTTCAGAATTGACTTTTTCATTAAATTCTTTAATCCAAATTATTTTTCTCAAATTTTTTCAGAATTCTGAATTACAACTACTTGTTTTTTCTCACAATTGACAAAAAAAATTATAATTTTTTCTCAATTCTTAGAATTCTGACATTTTCACTAGATTCTTTAATCTCAGAATTCTGACTTTAAATTATTTTTTTCTCAATTTAATCTCAGAATGTTCAGTTTTAAGAGGAAAAAAATTAATATTTTTTAGCCATTGATATTGCAGGTATGACCCGGTTTATTTTATTTAGGTAGTTCTTTAAAATGTCTTCCACAGCATTATTTAATCTGAAATATTTTATTACAGATCTTGGGATTAAAAACATAAATACTCGTTAAAAACATCATAATAAAAGCGTCTCACATTCGCATGGCACACACTGCAGTTTTCAGACTGCGTGTTCACCCTCTACCTCTTATTACTTATTTTACTCACAAACAAGTAATAGCAGAGGCAGCCAGAAAGGTTATAAGACCATGAAAAGGTTTGACCTTGACCTCTGAGTTACAGTATGGCCAGTCACAGCAGCCGAAGGTCATGGCGTAGATCGTCCCTCTGAGCCGGATGTCGCTTTGTTTTCCGCAGCTCTTCACCGGAAAGCACCCCCTCGCCGACAGGGCAGTGACGTTTCCATAGCGACCCAGCGCCTTGAAGCACACCTCGCGAGGAGGACACTCTGTCACAATGAGGTCAAAGGTCATCGCCTGCTCCGTCTTCAGGATGGGGCTGTAATAGCACAGCAGATTCCCACAGAGCAACGAGGGCAGAAGAAGAAGAAAACACAAGATGGCGACAGGAAGGAGCTGCAGATCGTTCTGCCTGGGGAACAAGATGAAGGGAAAACTGGACAAACTTATTTTACTGTCATAGAGATTTACTGCGACGGATCTAACATGTTGGCACAACTGCAAATAGAAACAAGCCCTAAAATTTCCAGATTCATTCCAGAAATTTTCTAAGTTCCAAAAGTCAAAAAAAGATATTTCCATTTTTTCCAAGGCATCAGGAATCAGGAGAGATGAAACTAAATTTCTGAACTCAAATATTTCCTTATCTCATCTAGAAAAATGTTGAAATTAATTTTAAAAATCAAGAGTTTTTATAGCAAAGTTCTCACTTCTGAAGCTCAGAAATGTTATTTTTGTATAAAATAGTTTTTTGGCTGAATTGTACTTTCCCCCGCGTCTACTGCCACCCTGAGACGCCGTCTTAATATTGCATTGTGGACGATTTGAACAAGATTTTTAAAACATCTCCAGGTTTTGAAAGTTTCTCTCCAGCTTTAGAAACTATGACAGATTGTTAGTACAGGGTCGTTGTTGATAGAAAAAAATAAGGATTTTTTTTTTTATTTCTGCCAAAAAGGCTGAGATTTTTAGGTTAATCTCAAATTTTCAAAAAATAAAATCAAATCTGAATTTACACCAAATCGACATAAATTTACTTTTGTTTTTCTAACCAAAAATTTAATATGATCTTGGAGCATTATGAAACCTATTTATTAAACTTGAGGGGAAAAATTAATTTCTAGAACTTTTACTCTGGTACCAAGCTACAAATTAATCTCACTGTATCATTTATTTTTTAACATCTTTTATTCACATTTTAGTTACTGCTTGCTAATTGAATTTTAAAAAAGTTTAATTATTCTGGTGTATTTTCAGTGCCTTCAATAGTATTCGTCTTGTGGATTGTCAAACATGTCTTTGTTTTATTTAGAAACTCATATTGTACAGTTTTTATCCGGTTTTTTGATTTACTGATTACATTGAAGTAAGCTTGAGGCCAATTTGTTATAAATTACACAAAAATCTGGGATTAAAAAAAAAAAAAAAGTAATTTCATTTTATCAGTTGTAACAAGTTTGAATGAATTTTAATGCAACATCTGTGTTTCAGTTGGATCAGAGGTAAAACACCAAACCTGTCATGTTGGCAGGTTATTGGTCACTAAAAAGGGGCTTAGTAATCAGCCTTGTGGCACTTTTATGGGAGAATATTAGTGGAATATCCAAGTGGAATAGCTGCGATTCCATTACCAATATGCACAAAACTTTAATACTCCGCTGGGGTCAAAAAACATTTTGCCGTTGTGGCGTTTCCTTTAAATAAGTTAGAAATGAATTTATGGTGCACCAACATCCTAACATTCCTGTCTTCTTTCCCACCATCTGGTTATCGCACAACTTGCAATGCAAAAAGTGTTTCTATTGTTGTGCAACATTGTTGAAACAGCTGGCAGGTTTCCTATTAAGCAAGTTTATTTTTGTAATTCTAAGTTTATGGAAACCAGAAAAACCTGAGTTGATTTCCCTCTCCATGACTTGAGTCACTTCACTTGCCATTACTTTGCCAGCAAGCCTTTAACAGGTGTTACCAATTTCACCGTCACACCCAGAGTGTTAAAGTTAGAAAGGAAATGCAGTATAATTTTAGTGAACTTTAAAACTTACCCCGTCATTTCACACAGTTTATCTCCAACCAGCCAAACTTAGAACATCAATGTTTTCACTCAATGTCTTTAGAAAAAACTTCACACCTTTAAGCACACCTGCTTTCAATAAACAAGACAATCGTTTCTTCAACATGGTGCTTTATTGACCAGAAGCCACAGTCAGTCAGGAGGATTGATGAACCGTTTCTCTCCAGGTTAAACATGTGAAATCCACCAATAACATCAATACTGTTTTCACATCAATTTAAAGAAGCATGCAAACACCTGACTAAATGCGACTCTGCTTTTGAGAACGAAGGCTCGGTCCACTCAGTCTTCAACACACGGTTATAGTTTTACATCAGAAGATGATGCGGTTTGGTTTGAACAGGGACTCTGGAGCGTCTTCATGTAAGTGGAGATGAGATTATCTGGATGAGTTTTGAACCAAAGTGATACAATCAGGCTGGTGTTGACCTTTGGTGTAAGGTTGCATTTGTTTCCACAGCAGCAGCTGTGGCTGAGGTCGTACTGTTGACCCCGATATCTGACCACTTCCAGGGAGTTGCAGAGTTTGATATCCAAGCAGCCTTGGGAGGACAGAACATGGCGGAAGCCTTGCCATCCCCAGGAACTGGCGCAGCGATGGTTGGGCGGACACTCGGTGTTGATGACTGGGAAGGGTACGTTTTTGAACATCAGGGGGCAGAAATTACAAAAAAGGTTCCCCCAGGTGAAAGCAGGGAAGACCAAAGCAAGAAGCAGGAGGGTAGAGGTCAGATGCCAAGCGGAAACATGGACATCCACTCTGATGGAAAGAAAAGAAAAAAATAGTCAGAAAATGGATTGATGTTTTTAAGTATCTTTGTATGAATTGAATTCTTACCTGCTTTTTCTTTGGTACGCCATCGTCCTGTGAGTGTAAGCCACACCCACCAATCAATTTAAATGTTGGTGTTATCAATCACAAACAGGTGTGTTCAATGCCAGAGGATCCTCTGCAGTCCTTCAGTGGGAGTTTATAAAGACATGAAACACTAATTGGTAAGAAATTCTTCAGACGCTTACAGAAATTTATTTGCTTTACAAAGTTGAAGGATACAATTCAACCTTACAATAATTCATATTTTCTTAATTATGTAAGTTTTACCTTTGTTTTTTAACTATTTATGTCAGTTTCACGTTATTTCAGTAACCAAAGCACATTCGAAAAAGTGCTTCCGGTAGCTGTTTGTGCTCTTATTTTGAAAAGTAACCGGACGTTCTGTTACGAGAGGCGACAGAAGAAGATGCTGCTGATGTCGGACGTCAAACACAAACTGCCGTTATCACATCGAAGAAAATCCGTTTCTGAGATCCTGGGTTACAACTCTAAGCTAGCGAAACTAAAATAACAATAAAATAAAGTCCGATACCATAAAAACAAGCTAGCAATATTTTTTTAAAAAGGAAAAAGTCTGTTTCCACCACAGATGTCAGGGCGGCTATTGCTAATATTAGCTGCCATTTTGCCAGTGGACATAAATACAGTATAGTAATATTCTATTAATAAAAAATAAACGTTAATATGTCCATCTTACTTACGAAACTGTATCCTCCGAGATCTCACGTCAATAGTCTGTCGAGCTGAACAAAAATATCTGGCAGTGCTGAGGCTTTTTCTGGAGTTTGGTTCAGCAGAGGAGGAGGGACGACCGCTCCAAGATGGCCGCCGTGTTTCCTACTCCAGAGCAGCCAATGCGGGATCTACTCATGGTTTCCACATCTTACTACTGTTGATGTGACGAGCGGCCACACTGAAACCCGGTCTTAACTGGGGGATAGTTGGAGTGGAACTATCCCCCAGTTAAGTGGAAAATATGTTCCAGTTGGCTTTTCAGACTGGGCGGTCGGAATTTCCCTGTTCAGACTGGAAGGCAGCTTTAAAGTCACTGCAAATATGGGGTAAGAAACAAGAAGACAAAAGGCTTCCAAACCAGATTGCACTTCTCAGTTTATTTAAGTAAAACTTTTTTAGTCACTACTTTGACTCAAAACAACAATAAAATTCTGTTTGGTCCCGTAAGAAAAAAAAAACAAAATCAAAACATTTTGAGGCAAAAATCAAGAATGTGGCGCCATCTGGTGGCCAACGCAGCAGCAGCAGGCGGGTTTTAATGGTTTGTTGCATTGTTGTCAGTCAGTCCTTCATTTTATATCAAAGGAGAGCTGTGAGTCCTTGTACAAAGGTTCCTGCAATGAAAAATACAATTAAAAGTTGGAGTTAATATGCAAATTATAGATTATTAACAGCATGATACAACTAATTTAAAAATAAGCCTGTCACAATTAGCAATTAATCCCTTAGTCCCATAATGAATTAAAATACATTTCTGATGATTAATAAATGTTTTGAAGGTCAATTTTGTTTACAGAGACATCTTAATCCATTTTATTTACAATTTTGGTTGTAATTATTTTTTATTTCTGTTTTATTTTTGATTTCTGGTTGAGTTGTCTTGTTTTATTTTGGATTTTAGTGTCACTGTTGTAATGTCTCAAGACTTTCCCATTATTTATTGAGGAACCATTTTTGACATTCTGTTGTTTTGAACTAAAATCTTAGTAAAAACAGCAACTGTTTTTAAAATTAATTCCCTTTAAATCTTTTTCTCTCGGAAATAATATTTTTTGTGGCATAAAAATAATTTAAAATGAAAATCGAGTTATGATTGAGTCTGTCGCAATAATGCATGTGAGAAGTTTTTATTACTGTTTTTAGTTGCAATGTTCTGTTTGGAATATTTCAAATATGTTCCAGGATTAAATGTTATTTATAAAATGAGGGTTTATTTGTCATTGAGATGATGTTGTCAAAACAACAATACCATTGTTTATTATAATTACTGGGTGAATTTACCATCCAGTAAAATTTGTCACTGTGACAAGTCTACTTAAAAGTGTATATCAACACAATAAACCCACAATAAATCAAACCTCTCCACCAAATTTTAGTTTTCTAAACGTATTAAAGTTGTTTTGTACGATTAATCCATCCACCAAAAAAAGAGCAAATAAAGCTTTGAATAACATGTTTTCTTACGGCCTCTTCGTCTTTGTCGTAATCGCCCCAGTCTTCCTGGTGTTCTCCGGGGTCGTAGGTGTAAACCGGAATCAGTTGGTGCCGCAGCTCATCCAGTCTGAAGAAGAAACAAAACTGAACACGATGGGATGGAAGCATTTCTAAACCAGTCATTTCTTTTAGCCAGAAATCAGGTTGATTTACTTTATTCAAATGTTGCTTTTTGTTTATAATTGTCCAGGCTACAGAAGAAATGTTTGACCAAAAAGCACAGATTTTTAAAATTCAAAATCAGAAAGAATATCTACATTTTGTGCTGTTGAAACTGAAATTTTCTGTTTTTCTAATATCTGATTAATCTGAAAATGTGAGTTTTTTTCTAGAAAAGTTTTGATTATTCAAACTTAGAAATTTCCCTGATTTTTCTAGAAATTTTCTGAGGTTAATCTCAACATTTATGTTTTATTTTTTTCTAGCAATTTTTCAACTTTTGAAACTCAGAAATGTTTTGTTTATGGTAGAATATTTCTGCGATGAGTTTTTGGGTGGAAATGCACCATTTTCTTCTTCTCCTTCCCATCTCCAGTGCTCTGAATACAGTTTAGTATAAATTACTTTTTCAGAAATTCAAATGTTTTTATTTTTATTTTTTGAAAGGCCAACTGTTTCTCTAATTACAGAATAACCTTGGGAAACTTGTACAGCTGTGTTTCTGGCATCCTGTGGTTGAGGTGGGTAATTGTAGTTTGCTTATAACTCTGGCCGGCCTGCTGAGGAACCAGCAGCTTGTTACTGTAAGTGAAGACAGCGACCCGCAGGCGCTTTGCAGGCGCTTTGCAGGCACAAGTGGATGTTTTGTTTTGTGTTACAGGAACATGCATGTTGCTGGGCTGGTTGTGGTTTTGCTCTCACATCCAGTCTTGTTAACGATTCCAGACGTCGAGCCGCTGAACAGTTTGTTTTATTTTGTTGTTCCTTCTAAATACCCGGATGTCGTGAAGCTTCCTGAAACATCACTCTGGTGCTGCTGCTTTGGAAAGAGGCTGACATTCATGACTGAAACAAAGCACTGCATCAGATTCGTTTTTGCTACAAATAGGTCAACATGTCATCATTTTTATGACTTGTTCTCCCTTTTTAAATTATCATTATAATTACAGAGACCTGAGTCGGTGACGTAAAGACATCCTGCTCAGTTTTAGTTTCGGTTTGAGTTTCGTTCCTTCATGCAGGGCCGACCAAAGCCTTTTTGGGGCCCTGAGCAGGTTTTCATCTGGGGCCCCTAATACCAACACGCCAGCAACACCAGATGCTTCATAATTCCTAGGCTATGTGTGTAAAGTGCTGACTAGCATTAACATAATTTGTCATTAGCATACATAAAGTTAAAGCTGATTTTTAACCCTACAGGAGCAGAAAACTAACTAAATTTGTGGAAATTAAATGAACAAGTTTGATATCTTAAATCTTCAACATATTGACCTATTTTTTTCTGTAACAAGTCTATAAATAATACATTTTACATAATAGCATTTTAGCTGATATTATTCTGTCTTTCGTTAAATATATAATCTTGCTCGGTTGTGGTGTCCTCAGCAGCCGTTTAACTCGCAGACTTTTGTTGTGCATCTCATTTACCTTGATCTCCTTTTCATGTAGAAAACCTGAAAGAGAAATTTTCACAATATTTCTATAGTTATGGTATTTGCTTTAAAGTTTATGAAGTAGTAGACAGATTCTTACCATTGCCACGATGCAACTACTCAGTGCGAGAACAACAAGAGGCAAGAGGGCGAAGTACCCCGGGAATTCAGGTTTTCTATTTGGAGTCGAGCTAAAGGAGGTCGTTTGGTTCAGATTCATTTCTCGTCTTTCCTGTTGCTTTTTTAGGAAAGTCTCTGTTGACACATTCAGATGAAAACTGCTGCAATTCCCAGAAATAAAAGGTTGTCAAGACAAACAAATCCCAGAGTTCATAACTCGTCCTGCAAAGGAGCACACTGTAAAACATAACTTGTTCTCCTTACTTAAAGAATATATAGTGGCATTCCTAAAATAACAGCTGATCAGTTTTGCTTATGTAATCTATTATTATTATTTTATTATCTTTGGAAGGCAACCATATGCAAACTTTCTGATGGAACATTTTAACTAGAAACTACTGAGAAAAATAAAGTTTCTTGATTAAAATGGCTTTTTATCTGGTTCTCAAACTTTTACAGAAAAAATGGAAAATAGTGATATTTTTGCTCACTTTATCCAGTAAAATCAAACACAATTATGTAGTAAGAAGTGGCTTAATTAGTTGGTATCCCACAATGCATTGTGGGATACCTTGCTGCCTTCCACATGACTTCAAATTAACTAAATTCATTTTTAAAACTTGTTCATCTCAAAAAGCCCTCAGCTTATTCAAATAAAGTGAGTTAAGTCAACTTAATTTATTCCATTAGAGTAAACATTTGCAATTCACTACACTGCAAAAACACCAAACCTTAGCAAGTATTTTTTTTGTCCAGTTTCTGGTGGAGATAAAAATGACTTATAAGTAACGTTTCAGCAGGAAATGTGAGCTTTTCTCAAGTAAATGTTTTCTTGATAATGATGGAAAAAGTTTCAGTTCCAGATTATTTAATTAAAACAAGCAGAAAATGTTTTAAGTTAAATAATCTGCCAGTGGAACTGGTACTAAAATCAATATCAAGGATTTATTGACTTAAAATAAGCTCCTAAATTTAGCTGAAAAGTTACTTATATTTAAGTTTTGTCTCTTTTTAAGTGTACTAAGACCTACTTGGTGAGGTTTTGTGTTTTTGCAGTGTATACGCCCAGAAACGTTGAGTTATGTTCCTCCATCTGTTCCAGTTGAACGTAACGTTCCAGTTCTCCCACAGTCTGATCTCTGGAAGGCGGTAAATGATGACTGGAGAAGAAAACTGCAGACTCACCGTGTGTGTGAGCTCCAGCTAGCTGCAGTCACCCATCTTCCTCCTTCTCCTCTCCTTCAGTGTTGCTCTCCTCCAGAACCAGACGCTCATTCTGCAACCTGCTCTCCCACATTCCTGAACCGGGAGTGGGTCGGACGCTAAAATGAGCTCATTTTAAGGCACGAAACCTCCTTTTGGCATTAAATCCAGAGCATCAGTGATGGGTGAAAGTATTTTAAACTGTGGGATTCTGAAGTTTGAGTTGTTCTGAGTGGAAATGATGTGGAGTTTTCTCCAGCAGAGGGAAGGTTGTTGAGGATGAGTTGTGCTGAGGGGGTGGAGCAGTGGGAGGGCGGAGGTCGCTCAGCAGGGAGCAGCAGTACAGGTTGGACTCGCTCAGCATGGCTTCAGTCGGAAATTCACCTCTGTCCTTATGCCAGACCTCTGATCGTAAGTTTTACCTCAAACACAGCCTCTGCTTTGTGAAACAATAACTTCTACAGCTCATAAATCGACCAACATTAAACTGTGGCGTCTGTTGAATCTGCTTTTTGACATGTTTTCACTTTAGTTTTGAAGGATTGTTGTTACAGGTTCTGACTGGTTTTGAAGAGTTTCAGGGTATTTCCAGAACCTTAGCGGCGCGGGTCTGGTGGATTTCCTGCTAGGATTTGAAATCTTGTTAATGATTAGAGCAACATAAACCTTCAGGTTGTCTGCAAAGCCACTCATAAAATGGCTCTTATCTTTCCTGACTGTAAAAACAAAATCTTACCAAGTTTTTGCTCTTTCAGTGCAACTAGACAAACGTATCTTAAAAGTAACTTTTCAGACAAATACAGGCGCTTGTTTTGGGTAAATACTTCCTGAATGTTGGTTAAAAATTACTAGTCCACTGGCAGATTATTTAACTTATAGCAAAGGAAAATAATCTGCTGGTCGAACCGAAACGTTTTTCTTAACATTAAGGAATTATTGACTTAAAAACAAGCTCATATTTCTTGCTGAAAAGTCACTTCTAAGTTTGTCTTAATTCTTGTGTGTTAACAGAAACCAGGCGTAAAACAGTTGGTAAGATTTTATGGTTTTACAGTGCTGCAATACGTTTCCACCTCTGTTGTACAGTGCAAAAACACAAACGTAAATGTGTTAATACACTAAAATTATGCTAAAGGAAACTTGCAAACAACTTTTTTAAGTTGATTTTTGGTAGATTATTTCATTTATAAGATGGGAAAATGTATTATTATAAGTTAAATAATCTGCTAGCAGTACCAGTAGTATTGTTGTCATAGTTTTAGTGACTTATTTACTTAAAATGAGCTAAAAAGTGTAAGTTACTTTATTCCTTATTAAGATATTTGACCTTGAAAGTGGAGCAAAAAATACTTTGGTGTGATTTTGTGTTTTTGTAGTGTAATTCACTCTGATTTGTTTTGTTTTGTGTTTTAGCTCCTCATATTGTTTTGTAATGAAGTGAGAACCAGCGGAGAAACTTAAACCCCATCAGCCGAAGCCTAAAAACAAGAATCCAATGGCTTTCATGTCAGACGAGCCAAATCCTTTGAGAGACGATTTAGCGAATGATTATGAATCCATCCATGGAGTCGAGGCTCTTCAACCCCACTATGAGACGATGATGCCTGGAGTCGCAGCAAACCCCAACCAGCAGATCCGGGTCAACGCACCACCTTTACTTCCACCGAGACCTCGGCTTCTGACCATCCCCACTGGGGCGCGGGCCGACCCGCCTCCTCTGCCTCCGCGCAACCCGCCTCCTGCTGGCGGCAGCAGAAATCCCTTCGTCTTCCCGAATGACCACAGAGCTCCGAAACTGATGCGATCCACCACTGAAGTGCACAGTTATGTGAGTATCCATCATGAATCCACTGACAGCTGCAGTCTGCAACTTTTATTTTGAAATTGTTTTTATGCAAATTTGATTAAACAGTTTTTTTCTGAGCAAAGCTCAAGTAGTAACTATTTTACTCAATTGCATTTACTTGAGTAGGTTTTTTGAAAAAACGTACTTTTGCTATGCTGCAGTTTTTACTTGAGTAATTTTATCTCTCTGCTCTTATCTGAGTAAAATTGCTGGATTTTCTGCCCACTGAATGAATTATAAACATGTTTTAACCAAACACAGACACACCTGCAGTTTTTCTTAAAGTTTCATAAGTTTTTTATTGAAAGAAACTAATATGGAAAAAATACTCTGCTTGATTTTGTTATTTATATGAATTGTTGTCATGAATAATTTCTTGGCTGCTACTTTTCACTTTCAATATGTTGAAATGCTGCTGCTCTAAACCTTTGGGCGCTTTACTCGCCTCCTACTGCTGCCTGAAGAAATTCACCTCTCCCACTTTATATAACAGTTACAAACTGCAGCTTTAAATGTGCTGAAAAAATAAATCCAGAATTGAATGTGGGCAGAGAAAAAATAACTAAATGTTGTCCAGGATCCCTGGTCAATCCGGCTGATCGACTCTCCAGAAGGCAGCACGAGCGAAGTGGCTTCTTTCAGCAACGCGACATATCAGTAAGACTTTAAACACGTTTATCGTCCCTGCAGCTTTTCCTGCTGTTCTTCACCTCAAAAACACAAAATCTCACCGAATGTTTTTAGATTTCGGTGCAAATTTCACATTAAAACCTTTCAGCAACATACAGGAGGTTGTTTTTTATTAATTATTCCTTAATATTGATGTAAAAGTACATATTATTTCACATATAACATGGGAAATAGGTTTTGTTATAAGTTAATTGGAAAAACACAAATTCTTACCAAATCTTGCAAATATCTTGAAATAAAACAAACTAACTTACAAGTAGCATTTCAGCAAGATATATGAGCTTTTTCAAAGTAAATCCTCGAACAGGCAGACTTTCACTGAAAACAAGACATTTTGGAACCAGTACGTTTTATTAAAAAACTCCTTTATAACTCTTTTCTTGTTGTTTAAGTTAGTTTAATATTATTTTAATATGTTTCCTCTAGAAACCAATACTTTATTAGATTTTATGTTTTTACAGAGAGAAATAATCTGTCAGTGGAATTAGTACTTTTTCATCAATCTTAAGAAATGATTGAATTAAACACGTCTTTTTTAGAGTGTAGTGAGACGTTTGCTCTGTTCATCGTTTCTTCAGCCGGCGTTTTGTTTGGCTTCTCCAACAGGTTGATGTCACGATACCAACACAGCGACAGGATTCACAACCCGGGCGTAGTTTGGGGCCGACTGTTACACATCCACCCTGCGCTGCTGCAGCAGGAGGTGAACGTCACTATAACCGAGAACGACACCATCAAGTTTCCCATTCCCAGCCCAGGTAAGATCAGAAACGGGCTGCAGCCGACGCTTATTTTACCAACCGACTGTTTCTGATGATTATTCAGGTTAAAAAAATCAGTTCATTCTGTAGAGTTTTCATTGCATTAAAAGATGCAACTGTGAGGAAGCGAGCTGCACGCAGCTGAAGTTGGTTTTTAATTTGATTTTAAACGGCTAAAGGGCGATTCCGCTTAACCTTTCACTACCTTCTGCATCTCTAATCAACTCTATTTTAAAAACTAAAACACCTGGACTGGATTATTCTCAACTAACAGCAGAATATTTTTTGCCGTTTCACAAACACGGTTGTAAATATTCTGCTATTAGAGCAGAATAATCCAGTCCAGGTGTGAAGAGTTTGGGTGTTGCAGTTAATTAAGACCTGAACTGAATTATTATACACTTAAAAACACAGTTTGTCCATTGTTTAACGTTTACTTTATGTTTTAATCAGTGAACACGAAGGTGAAGGACCTGATAGACGAATACTTGAAGTTGCTTGACCGCACCGCCGACACAAGCAAGGATTATGTCTTAAAATTTTGTGACACTGAGGATTTCCTCACAAAGTGAGTCTGTCGCTGATTCTGTTCATGTCAGCAATGTAGATTTTTTTCACAGACATTTCGTTAAATTGATCTTTTCTTTGTAGTGAAGAACTTCTTGGCTTGCATGAGAGAGTTCAGATGTATTTCAAGACAAAAGAGGAGATCAATCTCCGACTGGTTCGAGTGAATCACCTGAATCGCCATCTTGCCAGAGATGTGAGTCAATTTAAACTCCAAATGATTTACCATCCAGGGTTGGTCTGACCTTTAACCTTCACATCCTGCTCTTGCAAACGCAGAGAGGTTTTTAAATGTGGCTGTAAAAACCTCCACCCTGATTACTTCATGTTTTTCTACATGTGCATTCAGAAATGCTGGCATTTAAGATCCAGGAAGAAATGAATGAATGAGGTTTTATTCTGCATAAACAAAATTCACTTCATTTTTGTTTTTTCTCTTCATTTATTCCAAACGAGTTTTGAAACTTGAAACAAATAACTTACAATACATAAGCAAAATTATCACAAACTGACTAATAATCATAATATTAGTAATAATGGCAATTATAAATATACATCAGGATAATTAACTTCTTTCTGATGTTCACCTGTGAATTCTTCAACTTAACTATTTAAATCTGTTTTCCAGGCTGCAGATGGGAAAGCTGGATGCAGTTTGCACCAGTTCCTGCGGCCCGTCAGCGTCCACTGCACCGCAAGGTGAGACAACAACACACCGGTTCACATTTCTTGTTTGTTTTGGTCACGTGTCGCTCAAGTCGGCCGCTGTTTGCAGTAAACGACCAGGCTGACGTCTGCGTGTGTGTTTTCTCGTTCCTCAGGCTGAGCATGGAGAACGTGCTCAGTGCCTTCAACAAACATGCGAACGAACTCATGAGCTCGAAGGTATGAGGACAGAACCAGTCTGGTCTTTACTGCCTCCATTCAAAACGTCCCTCTGTAACGTTTGGAGTCGTTTTGTGTCTGCAGAGCAGTAAGAATATCCCAATGGTTGTGACTAATGTTCGCATCATCAGTAATCTTCTGTCTGGGCTGACATGCCAGGAGCTAGAGGACGCCGTTGGTGCCCTCAATCGAATCAATCATGTGCACATGGTAGGAGTTTGCTTCACATTTGGCAGTTTTATGTTGAGAGTGGAGGGGAGGAAGGATGCAGCTTAAAACAGAGCCTCACTGGAAGAAAACCTGTCAGGCCTCATTTTCTGTGAGCAGCTCAAATATTTTGCTATTTTTGTCTTTTTGCTTTGTAAAAGCTTCCAGTGCAACCAGACAATGGTGTGGTTTACACTTTTGAAACACTTTATTCCTTGGTTTCCTTCAGTTGTAGACCTGAAACCGAAAATTAACTCGCATCGAAATTTCTGACGATGATAAACGTCATTTTGACCAAGTTGGTGCTTCGGGTGTTTTTAAAAATTTAAATAAAAGTTTTTTTTGGTTGCGCATCACGAAGGCCAGTTCAGCTGGGGAAGAAATGGGGAATAAATTTCCACTAATTTATTCATCTCAGAAATGTTCTGGTGAAAATCAAACATTTCTGAGCTTGAAGACAAAAAAATGCTACAAAATTTTAAGATCTCAGAAATTTTCTAGAAAACATATAAAATCTTCTTTATGACTTTTGAAAGTCATGAAATTTTCAATGTCAAATTTTTGACTCTTAAAGGTGAAAAAATGTTTCTACAGCAGACAGACAGGAAAGCCAGAGATTATCACAGCGATTAATCTGAGAAAAGTTTAGAATTGAAATGAGAATGTTGAAAAACTTTGTTGCAGTATAATATGTCGTTAATCGCCTGTGCATCGTTACAACACATATTTCTCTCTACAGAACGACGATCAGATGATGGAGTGTGAAGCTGGTGAGTCTGTAGAGGATTTTATGTCTGGATGAGAACCAAAAGACATTCATAAAGCAACATTTGAGGAGCTGAAGTGATTCTATCAGCTTTTGTTAAATGTTCATATTGGAAGAAATTGATTTGGGGAAAAGATTCATTTGCCTGATTTTATTACTTTGTAATTATATGAGTTTTGGTCCTTAAAATAATATAATTTCTGCATAACTTTACATTTTGGCTCATCTAATGATGTAATTTTTAAATATTAAATAAATTATTCTTTACTACCTGAGGAGCCTTTTCACCAAATACTCTTTTATTCTGTAGTCATTTCTTGGCTACTTTTTACTTTCACTTGAGTAAAAATATGTTGAAGTGAAGCTACTCTTACTTGGGAACAATTTCTGGGAACTTGACCCACTTTTGCACAAGCATATGATGAACCAGACATTTGTAAATCACTGCATCTAAATAAATTAACGCAGAAATGATTCATTAGACACCCAAATCAATACGGCAGTGATAGTTGAAGGTTTTGTTGATTGAACATTAAAACATTTCGACCCGTCCTGTTTCTGATTGCAGCCTTGGTCATGCTCAACGGGGCTCTGCTCAAAGTGCTGCAGATATATTTTGATAATTTCCAGTCAGACTTCAGATCCCACAAACTCATCGGCACGCCCCAAACCGATGACGTCGACAAGAATCCGGATATTCTGCAGTTCAGCATCGTTTCCGTCTACAAACTAAACCCGAGCTGGATGAGGTTTGTGCACGCTCACTTCTTCTTCGTCTTCTCCTTCATCCATCCAGAACAGAAACTAACGAGGCACAAATCTATTTTTATCACCTTTTGACAATTACAGTAATTATGAAAGTTTCTCTGTTTCCTGCGACTTGACATACGGAGAAAACAAGATCTGTGAGACCGGCGTTTCGGAGAACATCAGCACGGCGTTCTCACGAGGAAACAACCTCTGCTGTAACCGCCTGTAAGGGCCAGAGTTCCCAATGATTTCAGAGATTATTTCATTATTTAAATGCATAATTTGAAAGATGAAAAACATTCAGAAGGCTGCTTGTTGTGTTTTAATTTCAGGATGGTGTTTCCTGTTCCAGTGAGTGAGTTGCCATATGAGTGCATGCTGACATTTCGCCTTAAAGGCACAAAGCGAGGGAAAAACCCAGAACCTCTAAGCTGGGCTGTTCTGCCCCTGTACAGCGACAGGTAGGTTCACAGATCATGACGAGTCCCGTAACTTCAAAAAAAACGTAAAGGTAGGGCTGGACGACATGCCTGAAAAACACATCATGGTGTAAAACCTTCATATCAGTCGATATTGATAATAATTAATTAGTTCTCTTGTCTTAAATATCTGAAATGATGCCAAATCGGTGGCGTGAGCTTCCCTCTTTTACCCAGTTTTCACTAAAGACCACTGTTACAAACTGTGCAAGTTACTCAACTGGCTGTTGCTAGGTAACCAAAGAGCTGGAGAGTTGCTAGGTAACCAAAGAGCTGGAGAGTTGCTAGGTAACCAAAGAGCGAGTGAGTGAGTTGATTCCACCAACCTAAGCCGGCAGTGAGAAACTGAGCAGCTGAAGTTTTTCCTCTGCCTACATTTCCCAGAATGCTGTGCGGCTCAGGGTCAGAGTTCAGTGAAATTATTGAGTATTCCATCCGACTGATATTGATCACGTCTCTCATCGCGATATTTATTACCGATTTGTCGTCCAGCCCTTCGTTTTGCGCAGCTACTCGATCGGTCACGTTTAAAAATGTGTATCTACCTGTACAAACGTCAATGTTTTGTTCATTTTCACGTTGTTCTGATGAGGCAGAGGGATTTTTTCAAAGTGTGATAATTAGCCAACTCCGTCTGTTGACAGGAATCTCCGTCTTAGAGTAGAGATGTGCTTGACCCCGTTGCTACATTTCGTTGCTTGTACATGTGACATTGCAATGACAATAAAGTTGAATTCTATTCTAGGGGCGACCTTGTCTTCTAGGGGCTGTGATTGGTTGATACCCCGAGCAGAATAAGACAAAAAATAAATAAATTTGATGAGTTGGCAGAAATGAACTGATCTTACAATCAATAGCCAATAGAGTAGCCCTTTTTTTTTGTTTACAGAGACTTCAGAACTCATTTTATTTGTTATTTTGTTTATTTGAAAGTAATTATACTGTTTTCTCTGTGTCTGTTCAGGACTTTTGTAAGAGGAGCCGTCCTGCTCAGCATGTCCTCTCTTCCTGAGCCGCCGTTCCCTCCGTCTCCCGCCCTGTCCGACAGCCACAGGCAGCCCAAAGGAGTCATCCTGCAGGCGAGCAACGCAACCTCACACTGACTAAATACGGACGACGATAAGGGCCACTCATTTTTTTCAGAATTTTGACTTATTTGTCAAAATTTTGGCTTTTTTTTTTCTCATAATTCTGACTTTACTTTGACTTTATTCTGACTTCAATCTCCTGTATAAAAAGTCATAACATCAGATTTTTTCAGTGGCCCTAATCTTCTCCTGTAAGTAGATGATCACACATTAGTTTTGTTTTACAGCTTGAATTTGACGACCAGTATGAGTGGAAATACTGCAGACCCATTGCTCTTCCCGGCTTAATCAACTTCACTCATCCTTGTGATGAGGTGCAAAGGAAATTATCGGAGATCTCCAAAAAGCATTGCCTCTCCTTGTAAGTAGGAGAATCAGGAATTCAGGTTGTTTTTTTGTTATTTTTACATAAACCCTTCATAGATTTCTCTTTGCATTTTCAGCCTGACTAAAGATCAGAAGTCTTTCCTGTGGGACAAACATTCCTGCAGCGACAAAGGAAGCACGTTCCTCCACCTTCTTCTCGGCGGCGTCCCCCGGTGGCAGCCTGAGGACTTGACGGAAATCTACACAGTGGTGGAGAACTGGCCCATTCATCTGCCAGAAGAGGCTCTCTTCCTGCTGACGCCCAGGTGAACAGAAACATGGTGACTTTACAAAATATGCATAAAATGCCATTTTTTCTGCCTCGGTTGAGTTTTAGTGCTGGAGATCCGGGCGATGTGAGCGAATCTCTCACCTGCTTTTGTTTTGAAACACACATTTCCCAAAACATGATTCATCGGATTGATCATTTGTATCGATTATTGCAATAACTGTCAACTAATTTAGTAATTGATTAATCGTTAACTTGAGTTTGTAGAATCAAAAAAAGATAATTCGCTGAAAGAATAACATATTCATAGCAGTAATTTAACCAAAACTGTATAAAAATGTATAAATTTTGCCTTTACGATAAAAACATTTGTCTGTGAAATAAGTTTCAGTCAAAACTTCAAACTTAAGAAAAACTGAATCTGAGGATGAACCAAACTCGTGGAAGTTTCCAGATTTTCTCCTGATATCATTGCAGAATTTTATTATTGTAATAAAACAATAATAAACGTGTTTTCATCTTTAAGCTTCTAAAGTCATAAAATCGTCTCCACAAATAGTTTACTGCGATGCAAAAACACTAAATATTACCAAGTATGTTTGGTCTAGTTTCTTAAAATTAGACTAACTTACAAGTAGCTTTTCTGAAAGATACAGGAGCTGATTTTAAGTAAATAATTCTCTAATATTGATGAAAAGGTTCTAGTTCCATTGGCAGATTATTTCACTAATAACGAGACTTTCCCCCCCAGATAATAAATGAAATAATCTGCCAGTACTGAGATATTTTCACTAGAAACTAGAAGAAGTAAAGTCTCTCTCTATATCCTGGCGTTGAGCTCATAAGAAACTTGTTTCTTAAAACGTCTCCTTCAGTTTCCCAGACGAGACGATCCGAAAAGCTGCGGTGGATTATTTTGTTCAGATTCCAGACGGAGAGCTGGAGTTGTTTCTGCCGCAGCTGGTCCAGGTGAGGAAACTGTAAAAGTTTACAGAAGGTTTTCAGATATTGATAACTGAACAACCTTTTTGTTTTGTTTCTTTTCTTAAAGGCTCTGAAGAGCGAACGGAAACTTGACGGGCCTCTGGTGACGCTGCTGCTGGACCGATCCCTGAAGAACGTACGGATTGCTCATCAACTCTACTGGTCAGTCGGACTTTAAACTGGGAGCACAAGGACTTTGCGTGTCAAATTAAAATAAGATTCTTTCTAACTTTATAACATATTTCATTACAAGAAGCAGCTGTGCACCCACTGCGGCTGATAAAAAATTATACAGGAATTAAAATATCGCACCGTTCAGATTAAGGAAACGATAAACCAGCAGAACATGCACTGAAAAACATCAAATGTTAGGTCTGGTTTCCAGTGCAAATATCTTATTAACCATTAAATAAAACAACACAAAGTTACAAGTAACTTTTCAGAAAGATATAGGCATCGTTTTAAGCCAATAATTCTTTAATATAGATGACACTTTTTTAATAGATGGTAAATTGTAAATAACTGCTGGATATTGAAAGTTTCAATGAAGAAAAAATATTTACTCACAGAACATTTAAAGAACTTTGTTCAGTTAAAATAAGAAAAAATAACCAGGTGGAGATTTGAGACTTGGCCTTCAGGGTTAATCTAAATATTTTAGGTGTTAAATGTTGTTTGTTTATGTGTTTATGGTTTAAATATCCCGGCAGGCTGCTGGAGGACAGCCACACTGACCGCTACTTCCAGAGCTGGCTGAGTAAAGTCCAGGCTGCCTTGAGGTTCTGCTGCGGCCGAGCACTGAGGACGGAGCTGGATCATGAGTCCCATCTGGTGCAACTCCTCGTTCAGGTGGCACAAAAAATTTACTCTGCTGACAAGCCTCAGCGTAAGGTTCGTGAAACCGTAGCAAGTTGCCTTTTATCAGAGCAGTGAAATAGTTGCCAATGCATTTTCTTTGGTTTTACATTTTTGCACCATTTGATTCTTTTTGCAGAATGTTTTGAACAGAGAGAAGGGAGTTATTGATGAGTTTTTCAAAAGTGGCATCACCTGCCGTCTGCCTCTGGACCCTGCAGTCAGTGTAAAAGCTGTCGATGTGGATGTAAGCATGCACACGTCACTGCAAAAACGCAACATCCAACCAAGAGCGTTTGGTTGAGTTTCTAGCCTGAATGTTTTAGCACATTTGACATCAGAGAAAATTAATGTAGAAGTAACTTTTTAGCGAGATGCAAGAGCCTGTTTTAAGTAAATAAAACTGTTTCTTAAACAGTTCCACTGGCAAATTATTTCACTTAAAACAACAAAACCTTTTCCATCTATAACTAATCATTTTTATTTCACCCAATATTAAGGAATTATTGTCTTAAAACAAGCTGCTATGTCTTGCTGAAAACTTACTTATTTAATTTTGCACGATTTCAACTGTTTTGAGATATTTGCACTATAAACTAGACCAAAATGCTTGGTGGGATTTAGTGTTTTTGCAGGATTCCACTTGATGTTGGTCAGTATCTGCAGGGTTTTGCTGTAGTTTTTACTCCTCTGTGCTTTTTTTGCAGGCGTTTAAGTTCTACAGCTCCAACACGGCTCCTCTGGGGGTGACATTCATTTGCGAAGACTCTCTGGCTAAAACCACCAGTGTCATTTGCAAGGTTAGTGACGATCATCAACAAACTGCTTTTTGATATCTCTTGTGGTTTTTGCCTAATTTCTCTTTCAGTTTTCTCATTTAGAGTGAAATTGAGGCCGCAGCGTCTTTAAAAAGATTCAGTTAAACACTCAGACTCAGTAATTTACAAAAAAATGTATTTTCAGGAAAAGCGCCTTTCTTTGGTGCAGATTTTACAGTTTTCCATCAAATCGTTTCAGTGCACAAAGATGTCTGCCATTTGTCGCTGGTGTATTTTGTGTCTGGCTGTTTGACAAGATCACAACTTCTAATAATGGCATAAAACAAGTTTTTCCCTGATTAAACCTGCTTTTCTGGGTTACCTTTTGCTTCCCTGATATTTCTTCTTATACATTTAATAAATGTATTCCCAACCTGAACTTTGTTGCTCCAAGTGCTTAAAAAAAGAAAAACAGCCAACCAGTTAGACTTTCACTATACGCCTTTCAGACGGGGGAAGACCTGCGTCAGGAAATGCTGATTCTCCAGATAATCCGTGTGATGGACTGGGTTTGGCTGCAGGAGGGGCTGGACCTGCAGATGATTACGTTTCGGTGTCTTTCTACCGGCAAAGCTCAGGGTAAAGGATCCTTATTGGCTCATTGTTATTCCATGTTTTCTGAGATCGTCTCCTTACTTACATCGCTTGTGGTCATCAGGTCTGGTGGAAGTTGTACCAGATGCCGTGACGCTGCGAAAGATTCACCAGGAGTGGGGTCTGGGTGGGACGATCCGAGTCGACACGCTGGAGAAATGGTTCCACATGTTGAACAAAACTAAAGAAGGCTACGAAAAGGTTCAGCCTTAAGGCAATGTGGATGTTTGGGTATTTCTGTTGTCTTTTTGTATCAACCTTCTGCTGTGCACGTGCAGGCGGTGACGAACTTCATCTATTCGTGTGCGGGTTGGTGCGTCGCCACCTTCATCCTGGGGATCTGCGATCGCCACAATGACAACATCATGCTGAAGCAGAGCGGACACATGTTCCACATTGACTTTGGCAAAATCATGGGAAACGCACAGAAGTTTGCAAACATATCTAGGCAAGTTGGTGGAAAAGGGAACGTAGTGGGGATAATCAGGGCCGGACCTAGAATGATAGGGGCCCCTGGATAGAGCCAGAGTTGGTGCCCGAAACAAACAGAGAAAAAGAAGCTTTGAAAGAAACATTAATAGATAAACCTACACATCAGCAGACCTGACAGCTCCATGCTGGACCCAAAAACATGTACTGTAACGTCAGAATTTTAAAATAGAGTATTGTATAAAGAGATTATTTATTTGTAAACACACCAATATCCACACAACTTCAGAAAGAGCCTGCAAACTCACCTTTAAGCTGCTACTGGTTGCCTTTGTTACCCTCATTATCTTGTTTTATCATCCAGCTTGTTGTCACAGAACCACGATTGTTTATCAAAACGAGACAAAATACGCTGTCCAACCAACATTTAGTTTTGTGCTCTGAACAAGAATCAAACATGGAGAACCAGCAAACATTTAGCTTCATGCTTCGCCAGGTGATCTTCATCGGCTGCAAGTTGTAAATCATTTTGTTGGCCTAATTGTAAATAGTTTAAATAATTAATGTATTCTTGCTTACTTTCTGGAGGCGACATGCGCAGTACACTGATAATCCCTCTATTTGTAACAGCATTAAAACTCCACACTTCATACGGGCCTATGAGTTTTATCTAAAGTATAATGTTTGTTAACCATGCAGTTATTGCACAAACACCCTGTGTGAGGTCTGGCCCAAAGGTTAATAATTATAAAACAAAAGACAACAATAGACACATAATAAATCTGCAAAATCCTTTTCTCACACGACATCAGGGACAGAAAGCCCTTCGTTTTCACGTCCGAGATGCAGCACTTCATCACAGGCGGCGGAGAGAAACCTCAGCGCTTGCATCACTTTGTGGAGCTCTGCTGCGAAGCTTATAACATCATCAGAAGCCGCTCTGCACTGATTCTCAGCATGTTGGAGCTGGTAAGACCTTTCGAATCAAACACACAAACGTCTTCATGTGCCTGAGACACCTGGACCTTAAAAATGTGGATTTTCCCAGCTGCTTTCTGCAGAACTCCCAGAACTGAAGGACTTCAACGACTTGCAGTTCGTCCTGAACAACCTGAGACCTCATGACACAGACCTGGAAGCCACTTCCTTCTTTACCATGTAACTTCACACATAATCCCAGGATGTATGTTTTGTCTGCGGTTGTGCTGATCAAGTGATGAACTCTGCTGTAGAAAAATCAAGGAGAGTATGGACTGTGTGGCTGCCAAGTTTAACTTCTTCACCCACACCATGCTTCAGCCAAAGAAACAGCACACATTACGGCGGCCCAGCTTTCCTGCAACCAACACCAACATCCAGAAAGCCGTCATCCAGGACTTTTCTGTCAAGGGACGAGTTGTGGTGAGGCCAAGTTTTGGTTCTTAGCAATGAAACATCACTTTGTGTTGCATCCTGACACCCCAGGACAAAAAGAACAGTAAATTTTGACCCAAAAAATTTTAAAACTTTGAGCTTGATCGCAAGATTTTTCTAGAAATCCTCCAAAAGTTGAACATCTGTGAGGAAAAAGCTCAGGAATGTTCAGATTCATCTGAGAAATTTTCTAAAAAGAAACATGGAAATGTCTGAGTTTGAAAAGTCAAAAACTTTGATTAAATCAGAAATTTTCTAGAAAAAAAAAGTTTGATTTGAAGTGCAGAATTATTTTTTTTTTTCTGACAAATTTCTCAGATTTTTTTTTTTGACAGAAATGTACTCCTCTATTTGTATGTAAACCCCAGTCATTGTCAAGTGACGGCTTCCATGTTTGCTGTAGAAACTTTTTCAGCAACACGCTGAGTTCAGAAAGCCAGTTTTTCTGGTGTTGAGAGGAGTGATACTGGTATCTGTGGGTGTTTCGCTGCTCTTTGATCAGGAGAGGTTTTCTTATGACAGGTTTAGTCCTTTGAAGGCTCAGAGATTTGCCTGGTTCCTTCACAAGAACATTTACAGAAAAACATCAGTTGGTAATATTTTAATCCTGTCAACCTGTCTGTCTGCAGCAGGTTATACTAAATCTCTGTATTCATCCCCCATGCGGCTGCAGACTGTTTTTTGTGTGCCTGTGTGTGAATTGCAGACTTACAACCTCAGAATAACAATTGATGATGGAGTTTTGACGAGTCAGAAGACATTCAGGGAGTTTGAACTGATCCACAATAAGCTCCAGACTTACTTCATTGAATCTAAGCTGCCGCAGTGAGTAAAAGACAAACTATGCTGCAAAGATACAAAATACTTTTGTCTGGTTTCTAATGCAGGTTTCTTAGGGGTTTTTTTTTCTCATTTCAAGTTTACTAACTTACAAGTGACTTTTGATGAAAATATAATTCCTTAATACTGATAAATAAAAGTCCTAGTTCATCAGATTTTAAGTGAAATAGTCTGCCAGTATAACCGGTAACTTTTCTTCAATACAGTTGTTTTAAGTTTTATAAGACTTAAAACAAGCTCTTATATCTTGTTGAAAAGTTACTTGTAAGTTAGTTTTGTCTTATTTCAAGATATTTGCAATAGAAACTAGACCAATAACATGTGGGAAGATTTTGTCCATTTTTTGTTTTGGCTTGTTTTTGTATTTACTAACATTTATAACCTGAAGCTTTTGATCTCATTAAGGTTTCCAAGCTGGTATCAAATGTCGTTTACCCCACAGAAGAGGAAGGCTCTGCTGAATACTTACTTAAATCAGCTCTTTGAGGGGCCGTGCAAGGGAGTAAGTGTCTAATCTAGTCTCTGGACGGTTTTTCATAATCCTCCCAAATCTCTAATTCTTACTTTGAAATGTCTCGTTGTGTCATCTGCAGGATGAATATGTGTGCAGCTTGTTTCTAGATGGCCCCAATCCCAAAACAAATGTGGGAACAGGTAATATCAAAGGGGATCTATTATCCAAAATTCACATTTTTTATATTTTTATACTTCCATTTGGGTTTCCACTACTTTTAAAAGCAGCACAAGTTCTAAAAAAACACCCCTGACATTTTGTGGTAGTAAGTTAATGCTTGTGGTGTCCCTGTAACGTCACAAATCAGTCCACTTAGCAACTAAGAGAAGTTCCAGCACTTTTGGTCAGCTGGTTTGACTGCTGTATGCACTGTACAATGGCTGCTGGAGAAGTGTTTTGTTGTTGACGTACTATCCAGAAACCACTTGCTACATTCTTGTTAGTTGTGCAGGAGTCTCCACTTCTGCTTTTCAAAGATATATAGTTGTGTAATTGGGAAAAAAAAAAAAAGAACATGTTTTGTTTCGCCTATAGACCCATCCTAACCTCTTTAAGAAAATCTGTCACTTTACAGCATAACTGAGGTCTGATGTAATCTCTGTGTGTTGCAGGAGGCCGGCCTCAGATCCAGCTGCGTATATCGTACTCGGACTGCAAGCTCTCTGTGTTGGTGAAACACCTGCAGAACATCGTCAGTTTGCATCATTCTTTGAACAAAGTTGTGTGTTCTGATAAAATATAATAAAACAGTCTCTGATGGGTTCTCTGCTGTTGTGCTGTTTTACAGAAGTTGCCAAATGGTTCAAACCCTGATGCCTATGTGGTGACACGATTGAGACCAGACCCTACGCAGACCTCTAAGAGGAAGACAAAGGTGGTCAGCAACAACGACCACCCGACTTTCAATGAGCTGGTAAATTTCACCCTTTATAGTACACTGAACCCTGATTTCACTTGGAAAAGTTCAAGATGGCAGTGAGAAACATTCACTTAGGATGACCAAAGTCCTGAACACATCATATGACTTAAAGTCCGTCCAAGTCATGAAAATGGGTGACATGTTATGGCAATAATTGGTTTATAAGGGTAAAAAAAATATCTTGAAAAAATGGCAGTCGTCCTGAAATTCAAGTGGCTAATTGGACAGACAAGGATGCTAAAAAATTAGCATGTTAGCATGAGGTAGCATGAGGTAGGTGTTAACCTACCTCCAGATGCTAATAAAAATTAACATCCTCAACATGCTAATTTTTTAGCATCTTCAACATGCTAATAAATTAGCATGTTGAGGATGCTAATTTTTATGTTTGTAACCAGACATGAAATATTTTTACAGTAAGGCTGTTTAGTATGTAACCCCCTTGCTAATTGAAGTGTATTAAACAAAACAACCTTTATATGAACAAATTTGCCTCATTCTCACAGCTGGAGTACAACTTTATCAATCTCCTGGATGGGATTTTGCTGAAGGTGACGGTGAAGAGCAGAAAGGCCAAGAAGACATTTGTAGCTGCAACCAGTATTAAACTGGAAGAAGAACTGCTGGACAAGGAGCTGTGGTTTCCCCTTGGGAACTGTGTGATCTGACCCTGAGGACTGCACTGCGAGCCTGCCGCCAGCAGGGGGTGCCAACACACTTACTGTATTAAATGTTTTATTTTAATGTAGGGAGGGGAATACAGAACACTGTCCACTAAGAAACCTTATAAATTATATTTCTCTACAAAAGCTACGTTAACCTACCTCCAGAATTTAAAGCACTGACTGGCTGGGATTTTTGGCTTAAATTATGTTAAAAATGCATATTTATGGTTAAATAAACCAAATCAGCCTTAAAAAAATAATTTAATTAGATCAAATTAATATTATAGAAATAATTTATGAAGGAAAGGGTTTACTGCCCATATTTCCCTCTCGACCTCAGAGCCACAGAATTTCAAAATAACATCATGTTATTTTTTCCAGTGAAAATAAATCAGTTTTATTTCTGTACTCTTAAAATTAAAACAGATACTAAATATAATTACCAAATTGAGTGCAGAGAAAGCTGTAATAATTTAACAGTTTTGTCAATATGTAGTTCTATTAATACATTCAAGGTCTCCAAACCGGACCTTTGAAGACGATTAGGGCCACTAGAAGGAAAAAAGACATTTAATCTCAGAACTTTGACTTTGGATCTCAGTAGATTAAAGTCAGGATTGGGATTCAAGAGAGAACTGACATCAATCTGAGAATTCAGATTTTTTTCCTCAAAATTCTGACGTTTTTCTCTCTGATTTCTGACTTTGGATTTCAGAAGATTAAATTCAGAATTCTGAGATTAAAGTCAGATTTTCGTCTTGTTGTTTTCTTGTTTCAGTGACCCTCAGCCTCTTCCAAATAAGGGACATTTATAATCTGGATGTTGCCCTAAATGAAAATGAATCTGCCATCCCCAGCATCCTGCTTCTGCTTGTGGTCTAGTTTTGGTTTTTTTTTTGTTTTTTTGAGTGAGTGAGTCAAACTAGAGACTTTATGTGTTTTATGTGACAGATTAAGAGTGAAGGGATGCTTCAAGATGTCTGCTTCTTACCTGCACAGACATGTTTGTCCCTCCAGGCTGCCTGTCCTTGACCAGTGGAATTAGAGGCGAGAGGCGAAGCGACTGTGTGAGCAGGATGACAACTCAGCATCTCAGGCCTAAGGGGCCGAGTTAACACTCAGCCCGCCTCCCTCTCACTCCATCCACTGTTTTATCCATCAGTGGCATTTAAATACAGTCGGGCGCGCGCGTCTACACGTAGAGGCAACCAAAACACAGACTCTGATCGACATGCATGCTCGCTCCTGCTGGGCCAAACTGGGTCTTCGTGTTATCTTGATGCCATTCCGGTCCTGACAGGCCTGCTGACCCGTACTTTCCTTTTACCTCATTTAAAGGATTTAGTGACGAACAGAAATGGAAATAGTCTTCCCTGCACTAGATTCAACTCAATAATGTATACCTCTTTGGAGACTATTTATAATATTCCCTGATGGGTTTCTCGAATGGAAATGGAACTGGTTGCTATTTTTTGATGATGCGGTCATGTGGCGTTATTAAAATTGGTGTCATTCACCACTGTCAGCCCGGATATGCGAAAGCAACAGAACACAGACACGTTTGTTGGCACCTCTGGTGTTAAAAGCTCTAAAATAAACGTATCTGTTGCTGCAGCAGCAGCATAATCTCACTGAAAACATTACATGAAGTCGACCTTTACTCAGCTGGGAGAAAAAAAATTTGTGTTTAAAAATAAATGTCCTTTTTTTAATTACTGTGAAATACCATTTGGCAATCGGAGGACACTTACTCTTCTTTTTGAAGCAGAAAAGAGAGCAAGGTTTTTTACTATTCTTCTACACACAGTCTCTCTATGTCAGTACTGTCCAAATGTTTTGCTGAAAATATCAAAAATATCAAGTTGAAAATACTTTGGGGCACAAAAGTTAGAATTTTTTTAAATTAAGTTACTTTATATTAACTTCTCTCTCTTTTACCAACAGTAAACTAACCACACAGTATTTTAAAGGTGACGTATTACTTCCTTTAACAGGTTAGGATATGTCTATGCAAAACATGTTCATTACATTTTTGCACAAAATCATTCTTTGAAAATGAGTTTTACATCTGCTCATAACCGCTTGTCACTTTAAATCCAAATAAGCTGCTGGCAACCCCTCCAAACTCGATGTTTATAAAAATGGCAGCCCACAGATGTACAATTATACAACTGTATATGTTTGAACAGCAGAAGTTGAGCCTCCTGCACAATTAACAAGAATGCAGCAAGTATTTTCTAGTTGGTAAGTTAACAACAAATTGTACAGCGCATACAGAGGTTGAACCAGAAGACCAACCGTGCAGGAGTGCCGCTTTGGTTGCTAGGTGACGGGCGGAATTTTGAAGGGGTTGCTAGGTAGCAGGCTGAGCTGCACAGTTACAAAGACAAGAAAAAGAAAAAACAGCATTCAATCTTCCAAATATTTGGGGTTGATCTCTGCCTAGATTTTTCTGTGTGCGTTTTCAGCAACAACAATATACAGCTCGCTCTTGTTTTTATAAATTGCTTAAGTTCAAGTTTGGTTTAAGGTAAAATTCACCAAATGTTTTTCAGTCCAGTTTACCAACTTAGTAAACTGAAAGGAGAAAACATTTATGATAAAAGATGAAAACTCTGTGTTGTACCTAACATTTTTCATTTTACAGCCTCAAAATAATTAACAATTGCCCCTAATGTTATTTTTTTTACTTGTATTTGAATCAACCGCCTGAGTTTGTAAACTACCGGTACTTTTTTTTTTTGGTAGCAGGACAGATGAGCCATTTTCTATCTAAATGCCAAACAACTAGTGCCCATTGGTTGTATTGGAGATTTAATGAAGCTTACATCCAGCCTAATTTTGTCATTTATTATTTAAACCCCAATTAGGAAGTTTCTTGAAACTGTGACTCACTTAAAAGTAGAAAAATGTGAAACTTTTTCATACAATTAGGCTATCAATTATACAATAATTATGCTAACGGTGATTTTGCTAAAAGCAATAATTTCTTAACATGGGATTTTTGTCCTCTGTAGTGAAAGACTCAAAGTTGTTTTAATGAATTCAATGTGAGATTAGACTTACAAGAAAACATGAAGCCTAAGTTTGTTGTTTTTGTAGTCCATGTTTACATCTTCAAGGTGATTTTTGGATGAAAATGTATGTGATTTAAGAAATTCAAGCAGTATGCAATCAGTTTCTTTTCTGTAACTCTATCAGCCATCAGTAAAAATAGAGATTTGCATATTTTGTCAATAAAATGTATATTTATATCTCAGAAAATCATGCATTGTGTAACTTAATTATTGATATTTTGTTGTTCTTATTGGGTGCTGGATAATCCATCCATCTTGTATCTAAACTGTGTGAGAGAGAGTCCATTTTGGATTGTCCACTAATACGAAACCAACACGAAGAGGGAAGCCGGATCCAGACTGCATCCGTGTCGGGACAGGAGAGGCACCCAGCGGTAGCCTGGAGGAGGTTAGGGGGCAAAAGAAAATACATCAAACAGACAGAAAAGATCATTTCCATTTTTCTAAAAATCTATTCCACAGAGCAGCGCCTGTAGCTGTGCTGACACTGTGAATGTCAGGCAATGATGGACCAACAGTGTTATCTGATATACTCTCCCCACAGCCACTTAAAGTCACCCTTTCTGCCCTGTGGCTCACCTTTTTTCAAACTGGTGAAGGGCATTGTGTACTGGCCCACAAACTCGCTCTTGAAGAGGGTCATCTGGTCACGCACGCAGAAGCGGATGAGGCAGAGGTCGGGGACGGTGATGCTAAAGTTCATGTCGGTGTCCCAGCGAGGAGTCAGAGCTGGAGCAGTAAAAATCATCATTATTAGCTACACAAAAGGTTCACTGACTCATTTTAAGACCCAGAAACAAGATAGGCAATCAGTCAAGTTTATTTGTATAGCACATGAAGTAGCTACACATTCTAGTGCGGGTAGCTACATATGCTAGTTGCTATCCCTCCCGCAATAGCTGTAGGTTGCGGTAAAACAACCCACAGTTTTCATAGCTGGTGTTCCCACATTTTTTTAGCCTAAAAGCTCTGACAAAAGCCGGTTAGTGATTTGCTAACATGTAAACAAATGGCGGTTCCGGTTTGCGGCGGAAGTCGCGGCCATAAATCACGCAATGCGTCATGGGGGCTCGGAATAAAGTGGGAGGAGGTCGGGAAGCTTATCCGCCTAATTTTATACTCTTCGTGACAGTTTTAACACATATGTCAAAACACAAATAAACAAAAGCAATAGTTACAGGACTTAAATTTTGTCATGCAAAAGTTTAGACATTTTAGTTGCGTCCTGTGACTCGGCAGTTGAGACTACCGCTGCTAACTAGCTGCTAATATATGCTAGGAAGCTAATTAGGTTTTTGCCTCTTATGGTGTTGAACTAGATAGATGGTCAACGATGAAGGACAGCGACAACCGAAAGTCATCCCCACTCTGAGTGAAGACACAAGAAGACAATAAAACACAGGTAGGCGATGAAATATTAAGAACCATAGGATTTCACACAATGCAAAGTTTTTGGCTCCTAAAAATGTGCTAGTAAGTGAAAATTTCGAAATTAATCTGAAGAATTTTGTAGAACAAAATAGGAACATTTTGAGTTTGTTAATATTAACTAAAAACTCATAAATGTTAAAATTACCAGATTAAACAGAGTTTTTGAAAGGATGCAGCAAAGATAAGTAGGGAAACTTACACTTTTCACTCAAAGCAGCCTGCAACTAAGTTGTAAAATTAGAGATGTCTTTAATTGACGTTCCTGAAGATGTGATCAGCCAACAGAATTAAGATTTTATTAAAAAGGAAGTTGGTACTTTAACCTCTCTAGACTGAAATAATACATAGTTCATCTGAATTTCCTTCTGTTTTTATGGCTCAACTGATTAAATCAAAATGCATAAAAGCCCACTGTAGAACAAACTGGGACAAAATGTAATAGCAAAGTTCATTAGGCAGGCTAATGAATCAATCATTTGAAACCAGTTCACCCTTGACAAGAAGTAGTTCTGCATTAGCCAGAGTAAAATTAATTCCAGTTTATAATTCACAGGTCCACTATGAACTAATTGTCATTTATCAGTGCTCGCTCTTGAAGCTACATTTTTAAAGTAGCTCATCAATCTGTCTCATCAAGCCATAAACCTTCAAAGAAGAAGTGGAAATAAAGTGGAAAAAAAAAACAAGAAGGAAGAATAATCATAATAATAGCAATCTGCTTTATGTGACATCATCATAAGTATAAAGCTTGTTTGCATAGGAGAGTGATTTTTCTTTTTTACATGTATCTAAATTCAATTTAATGGCTTTCACAAGAAAGACTGGCTGGTATTTTTAGCTTGAGCAAACGCTTTGAGCAACCCCTTTGCAGTAATATCAATTCTCACTGTATTTTAATGATTCTTTTTTTTGCTCAGAAGACAAAAGTTGGCACAAATCAGGCTAAATAGGGCAGAGCCAGTCCTTAAAAGGAGTTTGCTTTGTGGTACTCACAATTGTTTTTGACAGTGTGAGTGCTTTTACAGCGGGAGTCGAATGCAATCCCATGAATCTCCACTCGGACAAATGGGTCGAGAGTGTTTCGAGATTTGATGACTGGAAGGTTGGACCCACTTATCACCTGTGAACAGAGAGAGATGGAAGTCAACTCAGTTTAGATGATGCTATAACAGAAAATCATTAAAAGAAGATGTTTGTATCAACAAAACAACAGAAGAAAGAAATTATGTATTGTTTTTTTTCTGCCAGACTGTAATTACTACAGTCTGGCAGAAAAAGCAAACTTATCTGCAGTCCTGTCACATTGTGCCTTCCCTTTCACTGGCTCTGATCAAAGACAAACCTGCAAGCACTTATCACGACATGCATCACTTGGTCGTGATGGAGCTTTACAGTGTCCAGCCTCAAATTAAATTCCCTTCTTTATCACCCAAAGTCACGCTATATATATATACAAAGAACACCCTACATTTTACCAGCAGCAGTACCTTCATGTTTGTGTTTAAATCTCAGATTGGAATTGACTCAAAGCTTTGTCGTAAAGATAAAAGGTCCTCACATATTAGAGGCTAACCCTTAATGCAGTAATTAAACTTCCATTCTGTTAAAGGTGTCCTGCTATACTTGCTTGAATAGGTTAGAATAGGTCTGTGGGCTTTACAATACATGTTCATTACATTTTCTGCACAAAATCATTCGTAGGTAATGAGATTCTCCTCAGTTCTGCTTATTCTGAGATCCTTTCATCCAAATAAGCTGCTGCTGGCCACGGCGCATAACTCAACTTTTGAAAATAACTAGTCATTTTCAAACATGAAAATGTTTGAAATTTGCACAATTATACAAATGTACATCTTTGAGAATCATTAGTAGATCCTCTTGCACAACCAACAAGAATGCAGCAAGTGGTTTGTAAATGTTAAGTCAACAACAAAACACTTGTCTTTTCCAGCAGCCATTGTACAACACATACAGCAGAAAAACCAGCTGACCAAACTTTCTGAACCTAGGAGACAGGTGGAGCTTCACCTGGGTATCTGGGTAACTGGACTTCTCTGGGGTTGCATTCGGAAAAGTTTTGAAACGGCTCATTTTCCAGACACCAAAAAACCTCTTGCCAAAAATTGACTGTAGTTTTTCTAACTTTGATATTAACTTTTCCATTATTTAAAACATTTAAATGTCACATAAACAATAAAACTGAAGAGATCTGTAAGGTAGGAAAAAGCTTTTCTCAACACTGCAAGTGCCGGTATGTTGAACTTATTATTTTTTCTCAGGATGTTTTATGATGCAACCACAGGAAACGGCATGAAGCACAAAGTTGTCACTGTGAAGCAAAGGCTTAACAGGAATTTGACTAACATCTGGTGATGTTAGCTTCTTGTTTTTTAAGTTCATTTAAAGTCTCTTCACTGCAAAAGCATAAAATGAGAAGTAATTTTGGGCTAGTTTCTGGTGAAAATATCATGGTACACTTGAAATAAGACAATGCTAAATTACAAGTTACT
The DNA here is from genome assembly GCA_911649635.1 of Poeciliopsis gracilis. Lineage (NCBI taxonomy): Eukaryota > Metazoa > Chordata > Actinopteri > Cyprinodontiformes > Poeciliidae > Poeciliopsis > Poeciliopsis gracilis. Next base: position 1,606,224 of record CAJVRI010000506.1, read on the forward strand.
TTTCAGCAAGATGGAGATTTTTTTTTAGCAAATAGTTTCTTTAAAATTAATGAAAAAGTACTAGTTTCATGGACTATTTCACTCTTAACAAGGAAAAAGGTTTCCTATGAGTGAAATAATCTAGCAGTGGAAATAGTATATATTTTTAAAATTAAAAATAAGGAATTATTTCTTTAAAACTATCTCTTCTATCTCGCTGAAAAGTTACTTGCAAGTTAGCTTTGTCTTATTTCAAGTGTACTAAGAAATTTGCTCAGTATTTGGTGAGATGTTGTATTTTTACTCAAGACTCTATAAAGGATAATTTTATGAAACGCCACCAGGCAAAATCTGAAAAATTCAGATCATACTACTTCTCTCAGTCTTTGCTACGAGGCTTCCTTGATGATCCACTCGCTAAGACACTTAGAATAATGGGATACAATGATTTATTAATTGGACTGTCAGCCTAATTGCATTAGAGTTCCTGTGTTTCCTTTTTCCCTTAATTTCTAAAGGGAGATAATCTCATTAAACAGATACACTTAGGAAGTTTTACATCATTGTTACTTCACAGTATCCAGCAGGGGACTATTTCTCTGGAAGCTCAGGGTGAAATAAGGTCTGATATAAAATAAAAACCCTAGATTGTGAGGTGCACAATCCTCACAAGGCACAGCGGCGTACCACTGTACCTCAATCCATAATCCCCTGCAGGGGGATTATTGAGCATTCGTTGCTCCATATCTGTACCTTGAGCACCAGCTGTGTGGGTTTGAGGTAGCGGTAGCTGGTGGTGGGATCAAAGCTCCTCTCACTGGACATCAACACCGCTGGCTTCAGGACGTACCCGCAGCCGCCGTTGTCTTGGAAACGGCCATTGTTGAGGTCCATGGACAGGCCTGGGGACTGGAAATTCAGAGCCACTGCAAAACACAGTGGGACAGTCTGAGAACAATGAGAGTCAGGAGCCTCACAGCAACAGTGAGAGCAGACGCTGCGTGTGCACAAAGCTTGTTGGGGGGAAAGGAGGTTAGAGGATCTCTGCAAGTTTCTGAAGCTCGTTTCACCGCACTGAGGAGAGTTAAATTATGGAACAACTTCAAATGTTTCTGCAGCAAAGGTTGCGTCAGAGAGGTTTCTGTTGTCCAAATCTTTAACCATGTCCACTGCATATGCCAGGGGTGTCCAAAGTGCGGCTCCGGGGCCATTCACGGCCCTCTGAAAGCATTTTGGGTGGCCAAACACGTATGGTTGATGCAGATGGGACACTTCTCTAACATGATTTATAGATGAATAAATATTAAGTACAAAATAGATCCCCATTTATCAATAAGGTTTTTGCATTCATTTTAATTTTAGATTAATTATAACCTTTTTAAGATTAAATCTTGCTTTTCATATTTCTTTTTTTTTTTTTTTCAAGAAAACAATCAAAGCCAGATGATGTAGAAATTGTCTGACTTCTTTAAGTTTTGTATCTACAGTGATTTTGTATTTTCTACAAAAATCTGACCATTTTTTCCATTTAAAAAAAAAAAAATAAATTTTGTGTATTATTGAGCAGCTAAAATAAAAAGGAACCAAGAGTTTGTTTTAAAAATAAATGTAATGCATTTAACAAAGGACATTTTCAGTGCCTAAAATAAACAAACTTTAAACTTCAAATAAAATGAATTATGAAGTCTCTGTACACAAAATTGTCCTTAAAAAAGGGCTAGTTGGGACCAAAACACTTTAGTCGTCCAGTTTTTGGTGGATTTAACAAAGGACATTTTCAGAGCCAGAGAAAAACAATAAATCATGCAAATAAAAATTATTGAGCTTCAAATGATGCCGTAACTCTGCAGACTGCAGTGGGTTTGCAGTTATTTAGGGACATGCCACAGTTTTAATACCATGTATTTTTTAATTTCGCTGCACAACAATCCACTACTTTGATTGGGCTTTCTGAAAAAATCTCAGAAAATTACACTAAAGAAGAAAATTTCAGTAAATTCAACGAGTACAAGTAATTCTGCAAAGCACTTAACCAGACTTTTGGCACAAATGAGAAATCTGTAAAATAAGAGATGTATGTGCATAGCTGCCAAAATGTTAGTCTGAATTAACAACTTTCTCTAGCATACAGAATCAAGATCTGCTAATCTAACAGAGATTGATCTGTCTGAGCTGCTGCTTTGTTCGTCTGTCTCAGCTCTGCAGCTGCTGAGCTGCCCCCACGCAAACGCACGCCGTCTGCTCAGCAGGGCTCCTTTTCAAAGACGCCACCAACCTGAATGAGCGATGGAGACGGATGAGGAGGAAGTGCAACGACAGACGGAGTGACAGGAGCCTGCAAGATGCAGTGATTCAGTGAGTCAGGAAAATGCAGTGAATAGCCGCAGAATTACAGGTAAAGTTTAATATTTTCACTCAAAGCATAATTTCACTGAGAGACGTTTGTTGCTGTTGATGTCGTCAAACTCAATTCAGACCATTGAGTGAGTAAAATGAAAATGTAGGGGGTTCTGACAATGGCACAGCCACTGTGCAAAGGAAATAAAGAAATAAATTTACACAGGAGCAAATCAATCTGGAGGAGGTGTGATAGGAGACAGGAGAGACGTTGCTGCAGGGGCTGATGATCCCAAATGGAAAACAGATTTCTAAGCCATTCCCTTTGAAGTTTGACAACTCAACTTCTGGACGGCAACTTCCCTCCGTCTCAGCTTGTAATGAGTTGCAAAGACGATTTGGTGAATGTGGAAACCTTTTTTATTCCTTGTGACACTGCAGATACAAGGGATCAAAAAGAGTCTATATTCATTTTATTTAACATTTTGACAATGACATTTGTGTCTGTACTTGGGATGTCGCTTAATTAGCTACAGTTGATAAACTAATAATGTCTGCTTAGACCTTCCTTTAGTGTTGTAGTTCGGCCGCCATCCTTAAATAGAGCCAATTGATTCAGAAACAAAGATGGCGGCGGAATACCAGAACGGGAAAGAGAAACGGTCTGGTGTCGGACGCACAATGCATTTACGCCGTTCTGTTTTGAAATCTAAACTCTCGTCCAGCTACGAAAAGGATTAGAGAAAATGAATACTGACTTCAATCTCAGACTCCTGTCAGATTTATGTTTATAATCAGAATTTTTTTCTGATTAAAAAAAATCTCAGAAATCTGAACTTTTTTAAATTTGAATTTTGACCTTTTTTCTTTATCTTAATTCGGTTACATCTCACAATTCTGAATTTTTTTTCTCAAAATTTTGAGTTTGAACTCAAAATTTCTTTTTTCTTTTAACGGCCCTAAGCCTCTTACATAACAAGGTCCTTATGTCTCACAAGGTTTTTATTTTTAAAAGCGAAATTATAATGACAAATGTAGCCCTTTATAGGATGGAAACGATCGACCTTCTTCATGCAAGAGAGAACAAATATTTTTAAGAAAATGGGCACCTCTGAATTAATTGTTAGTTGATCAACAGCATTTAAATATTTAAATATCAGAGTTTCCACAATAATTAATTACATCTATGTTTCTGCTGAAACAAATGTGTCTGGAGGTTCTGCGGCTCACCGAGCTGTGCGCCGACGCTCCAGAACTCCTGCGGGTTGTAATTGGATGAGGACGTTCTCGAGCCTGCTGGATAAATTCTGCTTAGGAACCTTTGATTGTGCTGAATAAAACTGGAACCTGAAAGAGAGGATGCAGAAGCCAGTCAGGGGGAAATGTTAAACGTACAGCACTGAGTGCCGCTTCCTTGTGATGTTCCACACTGTCACACTGGATGCCGTCATGGAGTGATGGGGTTCATCTGAAAGGACATGGTCAATTTTTGACGAGTTTCCAATACATTTTTCAGTTTGGTATGAGACAGATCTTTTCTTGCTCTTGGACTGCAAATAATCTGCAGCTTCAACACGCAGTTCTGTGGAAAATGTTTAAATAACTTCCTTTCTTAACACTTTGCTTCCATGGAGCCTGACAGTCCTGTAATCTCATTACTTGGTCTTGATGTATAGAATCCTTAGGTTTTCTGAACATCTCTAAAAGTTTGTATTTGGACATTTGGTTCTTTTTTATTAATTTTCTGTCCAGGAAAGAGGAAAGTGGACACATGGTGATCAAAAGAAGGTTGGTTCACTAGAACAATAATTTCACATATAAACTTTTAACACCCCTCAGATTTAGAAAGAAGGTGTTTACTGGGTTAACATTTCCTTCTATTTTTCTGAACTATTTATAGGTCTAATTAAGACCACAACCAACAACATGAAAGAAAGCCTGGCTGTTTGATAACAGTAGAGAAATGTGGGATGATGGAAGATGATTCACATTGATTTTATGATTTTCAGACAAAAGTTTGCAATCCCAAAACTTTGTGATTTTCAGATACAAAGTTCTTGGGTGGATAAATGAATGGATGGATGACAGTAGGATGAATGGACAGATGGATGGATGAATGAATGACGGGTGAATACAGGATGTGAAAGTCAGATGAATAGATGAATAAACGGATGGATGCAGTAGGGATGGGTAAATAGATGAACAGACGGAATGATGGATGGATGGATGGATGGATGGATGGATGGATGGATGGATGGATGGATGGATGGATGGATGGATGGATGGATGGATGGATGGATGGATGGATGGATGGATGGATGGATAGATAGATAGATAGATAGATAGATAGATAGATAGATAGATAGATAGATAGATAGATAGATAGATAGATAGAGGCCTTGAAAATACTTAAATCAAATTCCATGTTTTTCCAGATTGTACCGCCCCAAGACTTTTGCACAGCTATTCTTTGTTTTTCAGAGAATCAAAGCTCTGTTAATGACTCTGTCCCTAAAGTTCAGGATGTTTCTGATCTTAACCCTCATACTGGAATCCTCACCATGACCTCGTTATTCCTCACATGACCTCATCATTCCTGACTGTGACCTCATCCCTCCTCAGCGTGACCTCATCCATCCTCAGCGTGACCTCATCATTCCTCATTCCTCCTCACCATGACCTCATTCCTCCTCACCATGACCTCGTCACTCCTCACTATGACCTCATCATGGCATCATCAGCGAGACTCTCTGTGTACCTGAGACCTTGATGAGCTTGCGCGCCTTCTTTTCTGACATGGATGTGTTCTCATAGCAGTTCTGATTGTCCCTGGAGTGGCTGAAGCTGATGAACTTCACAGACCGCGTGTAAATCACCAGGTCCGATAAAGCCGGGTGAAGGGTCACCTTCACCTTCTTCTGGTCAGTGCCGTTAAGTGAGACAAGGTTAAACTTCACATAGTGGGCATACTGAGAAAAAAATTAAACAATAAAATTCCAAGAATAATGTTGCATTACAGAAATAAAGTCAAAATGAAAAATCCTAATAAAATTACAAGAAAAAAACAGTACAAGATAAACAGGCGTGTTACACGAATAGGGTCATGAGGATAAGGTTGTAGAAGAATAAAGTCTACATAAAATCATAAAATTGTCACGTTACAAGAAGTGATATTACAGGAAAATAGTTGTACGAGAATAAAGTTGAAATAACATGAGAATTGTATTATGAGAAAAAAACTTGTACAAGGAAAAGTTGTATTATAAGAAGTCATATCACAAGAAAAAAAGTTTAATTAATAGAAGAGTCTAAATAGTACAAGAATAAAGTCATAATATGAGAATAAAGTTTAAATAATATCAGAAAAAGAAATACAACCAGATTAAGGTTGTAATATTATGACTTTATCCTCATGTTCTGCCGACTTTATTCTCGTAATTTTATATTTTAAATTTCCTCAGCGTGACTCTAATACTGTCTTTTTATACAAACATGCCACTTACTAGAATCTGTTTAAACTGGCTGAAAAAACAAACCCTAACTCACTTTCTTCTTTGCACTCGTTCTCTTTGGAGACCAGAACTTTGCTTTGCTTTGAAAGCTGTCCTCATCCTCATCCTCGTCCTCATCCTCATCATCAGCATCCTCAGCCTCATCTGCACTGTCCTCTGTCTTGTCCTCTCTTTTAAGCTGCGACTTTAGCTTTTTGTTCTTGATCAGGATCTTATACATCAAGTCCTGACAGTCCCACACAAACAGCAAGAACTCAGTCATAAAATTATGCACACAACCCTTAATAGATACCATTAATTCATGCTCATCTTTTAAAACTTATCACAGACGTGCAGAAGTGCAACAGCCAAGCACCACTTTTGCATAAATCACTACAGCAGAAATCATTTCAGTTTATATTCACATTACTGCTCACAGTTTGGGGTTATAAAGACAGAGAAACCATTTAATAGCACAGCAATACATCTACTATTTACGCTATTTGTGCTTTAAATCGTCATGTTTTTCAGCCACAAACTGTAACATACAAGAGTTTTGGGGAGAAAATATGACCCATATTGACAGATTTACCAATGCAAGCAATGCTGGGGTCTATAAACTCTGCAAATTACTTCCCTTGTTGAACATTATATCTTCTCAAAGCAAAGTTAAAACATCTTTGAAAAACAAACTTTAGTGTTTCCAGAAGCTGTAGTGGAAAACTAATTAAGGGGCCCTCTTTTTATTCCTGACAATATTTCAAAACAAGTGTACAAGAATTGGGATTCTGACGAGATAAAGGGAAAATAAAACCTTACTTCTATAAGCCCCTCCTCAAACCCAACAAAGAATATCATAACAAATACTGATGGACCATAAACTGTGCCAGAATTTATTGTGACAATATTGTTGTTTTGACACCATTCACAAGTACTATTGAACATTTTTTATCCTACTTAGCGACTTTACAGTCTCCAAAATTAGCAACTAGAGCAACTTTTTACTCAAACAAGTGACTCGCAAATTCTAGCCATGTTTGGGTTGTCGTCATTAGGCACTTTTATGGCAACATGTGAAACCAAGTTTTATAACCAACAGGAACATTTGACTGCAGTTGCCACAGTTCGACCAAAAGAGGGCAGCACAAAATTGGTTTTAGACAAATTATGCAGAATTAAACAAATGTACCACAGAAACGTAATGATGATCAAGAAATGATCTTTGAGCCCCAGTTTAGACATTTTATCTGCAAAGAAAGATTGAATTTGGATTTAGTTTCTCTTTAAACTTTTCCATAACTCAAGCGCATATAATCTCTGTGTTTACGGTTTTTAGGAAAATGGCTTTTGTTCTTTCTGAGTGGCTTTGCAGCAGATGTTGGTACAGGAGTCATTTCTCTGTGGAGAAACATTAACACCAGCTTGCGCTAACTTCGTCACATGGTCCGTTGCTTTTATTAATTTCAAAAACAGAGAATGTTTTCATCTCCCAGACAAAGAACCCATTGGCCAAATGAACGCTTTTTCTCTCCATGAAATCAGCTAAAAATTCCCATTAGCGGTCATCAAGCTCACATAGGCTACGTTTACACTACAGGCTGAAGTGACCTAAATCCAATTATCAATCTGATGAATGTTGTTCAGACTGTCAAGGAAAGGTCAGATAGAGGTCGCATTAAGGGAGAAAAGCGGAATTGGGTCACTTCAGGTTGCAGTGTGAACGAAGCCTTACGTTCTTCAACCCATCCATTGGTTTGTCAGTCTTACATTTGGGCTTGGGAGGTCTCCGGTGGTTGGGTGATCTAAAGGACTCTTCACCAGCTTGTCCCCCAGGATGGAGGTCAGGTACTTGGCCATGACTTGCTGCTGCTCCTCGCAGCAGTGGTTTTCCAGAGACAGAATCACCGGGTAGGCGGAGACCTGTCAGGACGTAAATAAAATCTAACAAATCACATCGTGGAAGAGTTTAAAAAATGTAACACCTGAAGTCAGAAAGCGTGCAGTCACAGTGTTCAATGCAAAAACACAATATTACCAAGTATTTTTGGTCTAGTTTCTAGTGCAAATATCTTAGTAAACTTGAAATGTGACAAAAAAAGTAACTTAAAAGTAACTTTTTAGCACAATGTAGGACCTTGTTTTAAGTAAATTATAAATTAATATTGAAGAATAAGTTCTAGTTTCACATGTATACTTATTATACACAACAGGGGAAATTTAGTTATTGTTTGACTGGCAGATTATTTAACATAGCCAGTACTTTTTCATCAATATTAAGGAATCATTAACTTAAAACAAACTTATTCCTTCCTGAAAAGTTACTTATAAGTTAGTTTTCGCAACAAAGTATGAGGAAAAAATAAAATTACAAGAATTAAGTCATATTACAAGAATATAGTTGGACCAGAATAATATTATAATCATATTATGACTTTATTCTCGTATCACATATTATTTAAACTTTTCTTGTAATATTATGACTTTCTTTCTCGTAAATTTATTTATTTTTTTTATTAGTAAGGCCTTCTTGTAATCCATTGCAAGTTGCTTTATTTCACGTGTAATAAGATACTTGTTCTAGAAACTAGACCAAAACTACTTGGTGAGATTTTGTGTTTTTGCAGGTTGCTAACTGGATCTGTAGCATCTCTGATGAGATTCCTTGTGCTTGTAAAAGTCAGACGCTGATTCTTGGTGCTGCATAAATGTGAGTGAAAAGCCTGAGCTGTTACCTCGAAGGCGTGTTGTTGTACGGTTCTGATGACATCCTTGAATAAAATCTTGGTGGTGAGGGTGTAGCCGTGGTAAACTATAGGCTCCGCGTCTGGCCCATCCCAGCAGTCGATCTCCAAACAGCGGCAGCCTTTCCTCAGCGCGCTGTGTCACACACACGCGCACACACACACACGGACACACGCACACACACACACGCACGCACACACACACGCACACGTGCACACATGCTCACAGTGAGCTTAGACAGGGTTATCATAATCACAAACTTCTCTTCTTCCTTCCCATGCATACATTCTCACTCATCTCTTTCTGTTTTTAATGATACCACAGATGTGTATTCCTTCTGCTGAATATTTAAATATTGTGGAAAGCGGCTCGAGCTGGGTGGTGATGATGATGTCACTTTAAATTGTTATGGATTTGATGTATTTTCTGGCAGCGTAGTGAAGAGTTATCTCGGTTTCTGCAGACACTCCAGAGGGACTGCTTTTGGTTTTGTGCCAGTTTATTGCCTTCCCTTATATCACTGATGAAGCGACGTTCCGCTGCTCATAGAAAAGCTGCAGCGAGTCAGTATGTTGCTTTTTAAATCATGGTGTCCAGTTAATGCAAATATTGTAAGGGGAAAAACAAGACGGTCCAAGTTGGGAGTGGACCGATAGCAGTTTTCTGTCTGATCAGTGATTACCGATCTTTAAAAAGCATGACCTGCTGATTCTGATTTTAGCCAATATTTGTTTGTTTTTTCCTTTTTGTCTGAAATGTCACTAAATATGGCAACAAAGTCACTGAGTTAGCAACAGGTGGATGATTATTGTTTTTTGTTTTTGTCCACTTTTCTTCCATTTGTGTTTGCTATAGTCTCAGATGACGTGTCAATTTTTCCATGATGCAGATTTATTCTGTTATTCCAATCCTCTGGACACAGGATCCACCTTTACTCATTTTCTTACTAGTTATTAACATAATCTTACTCAGATAGCTAAGATAGGGTGACTCGTTAACTGCAGACATGCAGACGTGACCTGGTCTGTCAGTCAAACCTCTCATAGCAGAGCAAAAGAGGACAAAGGCTAATTTTTAGATCTTTGTTGACGTAGATGAGATCCGGGCATAAGATCAGCTGATCACCCATCTCATAAAATGAACAAGAAAATTGGCAATGAATCGAAGCAACAAGTTAAAGGTTCACTCTAATCAGTGCAACCCTGTGGATCCAATGCAGTAAGTAATAAGTAGGAATACACGATTTCCTTAGCTTTGGGAGATCGGTGATTAGCTCATTCTTAAAGGTGAAGCCGATTTCATCTACATTAACAAAGGTCTAAAAATTGACCGCTGTCCTCTTCTGCTCTCCACCAGGTAATTTCTGCATGTTTTCAGTTAACAATAGTCCCTCTACTGTTAGGAATTTAGTGACTTTCTTGCTATATTTAGCAACTTTTAAACAATCGGTATCGCCCAAATTGGAATCAGCAGGTCCGGCTCCAGCCAGCAAACTGCAATCGCTGCACTCTTCAGGAGTAATGCAACAAAATCAGACTTTAAAATGTACACAAAACCGCATTATGTAAAAATCAGTACAAAATGAAATAAAATCCTTGGTTGCATTTTGGAGCATTTTTTCTTGAACGACTTGCAGGTTAAAGCTTCAGTCGAAGACGTTTTCATAATTGCACTTATGAAGTGAGAATGTGAGGAAAATTGGAAAACAGTGTTTTAGATTCATTTCCCTTCACTGATCTATTACATAAAATCCACATAAAACACATAGAAAGTCTAATGTTGTAATAGTTTTCAGTGTAGTTTTATCTTTCTGCCTCAGTTCAGTTGCATTCACTCTCCAAAAAGTGAATCTAAGCCCTTTTTTTTATTTCCTAGTCTCTAATCAGCAGCCTTCTGCAGCTGTATTCCTGTTTTCCTCGCAGATAAACATTTAGTTATCAGGCCAGAGCAGAGCATGAAGGCTGCTGGGGCTGAATGGTTAGTTTCTACCAGCTGGCCGGGGCATTCAGCCGTTTGCCGGATCCATAAATACTGAACTCTTGCTGCTGTCAGCTGCTTTGTAATCGCTCTCATTGTGCCACAGAGGTATCCACAGCAGATTTGCTGTCTGCCTCAGCACATGAGTAGGTCAGTGAAACGAGAAGGACGGTATTCAGTGTTCAGAAACCAAAAGTGCAGCTCTGCAGGGTCGGGATCGACTTACAAATAAAAAAACCCAGTAGATGTTTATTTTTGGGCACCTTGTATTTTTAGATTCTATGTACATCGAACAAATCGATAAAATAAATTAGAGACAAGAATACATACATACATTTAAACATATACACTAAAACAAAAGTTAGTCATTTTAGCTGCTTGTACTTGTTCAAAAAGGAGCTACAAGTTTATTTTAATTCCAACCCAATTTTACTATTCTTCAATACTCCCCTTATATCAAGATACTAATGACAGTATATGTTATATCTATATCTTGCATAAAAAACAAAATTCATCCTACTTTTTATGTACTACATTTATCTCAATCATAGAGGTCAAGGGTTAGACTAGGGTCACTGAAAAAAGAATCCTGACTTTTATTCTCAGAATTCTAACTTTAATCTAAAAAAATCTGACATTTTGTTCCCAAAAGAATCTTACCATTTTTCCCCTCACAGTTCAGACTTCTTTTCCTCAGATTTCAGGCATTTTTTCCCTCAGAGTTTGGACTTTTTTTCCCCCTCAGAGTTTGTGTTTGCTCTTCTTAGAATTGCAGTACATTTTGACAGCTTTGATCTTCCGTAGATTTCACCAGATCACACCAAGAAATGTTTTGTCATTCCCTGTTTCTATGTAATACCCATTCTCATTCATAAATTTTCAAATGATAGATGCTTCGTTAAAACAAAGCGTTGAGTCATAGAAACGCTCCCTACCTAACATACGCATCCAGGTGGCTTTTCCCGACCAGCTGATCTCCGGTCAGGTAGGTGTTGTGAGACGAGGAGATGAAGTAGCTAGTGAGAGGCTGGTCCATGTCCTGGTACACCGTCTTGTGAATCCGGTTGAACACGCAGCAATCTTTGGACTCCATATATCTGAGGAAGCCTTCGAACGTCATGCACCTGCTTTCTACAGCTGAAAGGAGGAAACAACAGGCTGAACTCTGGGTCAGGAAATTTAATAAAACAGAGCAGCAACAGCAAACCCAAGCAGAAAAACTGCTGATCCTCTTTGCATGTAAGGACAGAGCATGCTAAACTCATTAGTACTTTGCTAATTAGTTTTTGTTTTTTTATTGAAAAACACTTTATTTTGTTCTAAGTGGAATATCTGAGCTGCAAAGACCCATTTTTTTTGTCTTTTTACCAATATTGGAGCTGCATGCGTCTTTAAGACAAAGTATTCCAGCTCCAAAATAGACACGTTGCAACCAAGCAATCGCAGACCAAGTTACATAAAAGTAAGAGAAAAGTAAAGAACCCAAAAATCACAAGAGTAGCACAAAAGTAAAAAGTAGCTGAGATGTTCCTAAAAACGTTGAACAGTACAAATAAGTAAAGCATTAAATAAGCATTATTTTATATTAATTTAAGGGGATTGTTGGGTTTTCCAGTAACGGCGGCTTTAGGAATTCATGGGTTTCTTTCTGGAATATAATTTTTTGTTCACAGTTCTGTCGTTTTAAGATTGAATTATTTTCCTTTCTTGAACATTTGTTCCTGCACAGCTGCAGACTCGGTGCGACTGGGAGACACGTCCCGTTACATTTCCTGCTTTTTAATGAGACATTCTGTGACTCACTCTGCAGCACATTGAGCTTTTAACAATACCTGTTCCACTTTACCAGCGAAGAATCCTCTTTTCTCCTCATGTAGACCTGTCACTTTCAGTATTCAGGTCCTAACTTACATTCAGACTGAATCACCGTCGTCGTGATTCGTCTTATTTTCCAGAATAATTTTTAAACCTTCTTGATGCAGCGAAGAGACGTGATTCCTCCTCGTTCACTCACTCACCTGCCTCGTCAATCTCATATCTGTCGATCAGATCCTCCGCCGTGTCTTTGCTCGCTGTGAGCTCCATTTGTTCCTTACAGAGAAACGTCAGCAGAGCACTCGCAGGTAAAGTAGGGAGGCCTTCTGTGTATCTTTGAAACAGAGACAGGATTTCTACTCTCCTGGATTGCGGCACCCTGCTTTTCCTCAACATTACCTGTATAAAGATAAATTCAGGCTCATTAGAGGGTTTTTCATCAATTGGTCTTACTTGATATGCTCATTATCTGGGAATTTTAGGTTTTTTGATTAAGTATAATTATCAAAATTTACAGAAATCAACACTTGATTATACACTGCAAAAACAGGCAATAAACAATGAATCAATTAATCATATGATAAATTAAAAGCAGCTCAATAATTTCTATTTGCAGGATTTATTGTTTTTTGTCTTTGTTTCTTACCAAAAACTAGCCTTCAGTCTGGTGCTTTGGTCTCAAATAGCCCTATTTTAAAGGATAACTTTGTTTACAGCAACTTCAAAATTCATTTGATTTGTTTTTGTTATCATTATTATTATTTATTTATTGTGGATATTTAAAATTTTTTCTGGTTCCAGTATTAAATGTTCATTTTGATTTTTGAGAACGTTTTCTTCTATTTTATTGTGCCATTACCATTATGTCACTTAAAAATCGTAACAACATGTTATCATTTATCGCGATAACATCTGGGACAATTTATCATCCGGCAAAATTTGTTATTGTGACAGGCCTATGCAAATTAAGCGAGTATTTGAACACTTGGAATAAGACAAAACTTACTCACAAGTAACTTTTCAGCAAGATATAGCAGCTTGTTTTTATCATGGAGTATTAGGGATACATTTGAATATAAAAATACGAAAATTGCGAGAATAGTCGTAGCATTATGAGTATAAAATCACATTATTGCGACTTTATTTCTGTACAACTTCCCATAATACTATGACTCTGTTTATGGTAATGCTATAACTTTATGCAAAAATATTACGTTTTTATTCACATTATTTTGACTTTATTCTTGTTATATTCTAACTTTATTTTCTGTTTTTTATTTTTTAATATGGCCTAAATACACTCATATGTTTTTAGTCCTCAATGTCCTAAAAATACTAGTTTCACTGGCAGATTATTTAATTTATAACATGGGGAAAATGTCTTGTTTTTAGTAAAATAATCTGCCAGTAGAAACTACTTTTAAAATTTTTTTTATTAATAATTCATTACTGATCTATAACAAGCTTTTATATCTTGCTGAAAAGATAATTGTAAGTTAGTTTTCTTATTTTAAGATATTTGCATTAGAAATACTTTTGTGTTTTTGCAGCTTAATCCACAAGTTTCAGTTCTGGAATTAAATAAATGAAACTTTTAATCACATTTTAATTTATTTATTGAGCTGCAGCATTTTTTTAAAATAATTTTTGAGTCTCAACGTTCAGTGACAGATTACATTTTCACAAAACTTCTTCATGAAGCCGTGAACAGAGGTGTCAGCCATGAGATATATCTGACTGTTTACCTTTTTGCATCTTTGGAATATTTATTTCTGAAGCTCAACATGAAGGAGATTAAAAGAGAAGTCTGGATTTGTCCCTCCGCAGATGAAATCTTCGGAGGGACAAAAACTGCTTCTCCTGTCTTTGTCATTCCTCTCAGGCAGGAGGGAAAGTCTGCGACTTTCTCTGGCTTATTTATAAATATATTTTTTCATTTTTCTTTATTATTTCTGACACTTTCCCTCCGTACCTTTCAGATCTGCAGCTCTACATGCCACAATGTTGGCAGCGCAGAAAAGGCCTTTCATACTGAAAAGGCTTTTAATTAACTTTTAATACTGCTGCAGAAACTAAACATTCCCTTAGATTAATAACCATCCAAGGACCAATCAAACTTAAAAAAAAAAAAAAGTAGATTAAATATGCATGATTATTAATACAGTGGCTTTTACAGTAACAAAGGCTTTCGTCAGTTAGCTTTAGCGCAGCTTGATTAATTTCCCCAAAACTTTCTGAGACAACCTACCTTGATTAAAGATGGCCGCTGAGCCTCTGCTTTGAAAACGTAAAGATAGATTTATATTTAAAATTAAAAATATGTTTAAAAAAAAAAGGAAAAAAAAAAGAGAGAAAAGCGCTGTAGCTGAGGGGTATGAAAATAATCTCTAAAGTTTTCAGCCAGTTTCTCTGTAGGTACAGAAAGTTGTTGCCATGGTGACGGAACGTTCCAGTTCTAAAGGCAGGAAATGTGAAAATCACGAAACGCAACAGCTTCTCCGCAGCGTTGCCTCCATTTATGTTACCGGTGAGAAGTTTTCTCCCTGTTTCAATGTTCCCTGTTTTTATAAAAGTTCTCCACTTCTTAGTTTTGTTAAAACCTTTTCTAAGGAAGAACGAATACGACAGACTGGAGGTGCAGCTGCTGTTAAAGCCTTTAATAAACCTTCGTCTCTGAGCTCTGAAACATTTTAAGTTGATGAAAAAACTGATTTTTAAATTTCCAGTTTTCTGTTTTTCCTTTGAATATATTCAAATTTGAATACAAAAGATCCCAGTTAAAAGTTAGTTGGCTTTATTTGTATCAGATGATTTCTTGTCTGCAATAATGTAGGCAACCCTTTGACCCCTCACACTGTAAAACATTTGAAGGTGGTTCAACTTGAAAATGCAATTTAAGTCAACAAGAAAATTGTTTTGGTTTTCACACAAAAATTAAAGTTCATGAAATTGATTGAACAACAAGAGACAAGTTGTCCAAACGTTGTTTTTTAACTTTATTAATCTTGAGTTTTAACTTAATGCTGCAATTTAAATGACATAATTAATTCACAATATGCTAGTCAAAGAGTCACATTTCTCTATTATTTTACTCACAATATCAAGTTAAAATAAAGACTTATTTTACTTTATAATAATTTAAATCCTTGTTTCAAACTGCAGGAACAAAATTTCTGATCCGTTGATTAATTTTATTAAACATCCCAATGAATTGAGCTCAGAAACATTCAGTGTGAACAGGACATTATCCTCAAGCTTTGCTAACTGAGAATTGCATTAAAATGAACATCTAAATAAATTAAAACTAAAACAACAACGAGGTGTATATTAAAATGGATACATTCAGGACAAAACAATGGTGTCACAACAAAAACAATGAAATTGTCTAAGATGTGGGTTAGGAGCAGCTATTTTCTGATTTTATTTTTCAACTTTTAACCTTGCATGAATGATGATGCCAACCAAGTCAGATTGTGGGCAAGTTTCTTCTTACGTCTTGCCATAAGAACAATTCACATCTGCACTGCTGAGGTTAAAATTATTATTCTTGCTGTGGAAAGTGCAGCTGAAAAACAATAATTTAGTTCCCCAGTGTGTTTTCTGCTTCAGCATGTGTCTCACAAATGACTTACAATTTTCTACAAGGGAACAGTATATATCATGCAAATGACTGCCGATAGTCAGATTAGTTCTAGCAGCGTTATTGTCATGAAATAAAGTCCAGATCCTCCACACAGTGAAAACCACAGAGGATCAAAGTGTTGATGCGTCATGAAGAAATGCTCTGAGCATGTCGATGAGGTTTCCAGGATAATATCCACTCATGCTCTTCCTTCCTTCCCTCGTCGTGTGATTAAACATTTTGATGCAACACAGAGTAGCTGTTGCCAAGTTGAATCGGGCAGAGTTGTTTCTGTTCACACCAGCCTTTAATTGTTTGGCCTTGGGCCTGTCAGAACAATCTGGAGCTGTAGTCTGATGTGATAATTTCCGGGCTGTGAGCATGAAGCCCTCTGTTTGGCCCCAGTCTCTGCTTCCTCGTCCCTCTTTCTCCGCAGCCGGTTCGCTGGACTGGTTGGAAGTCGCGGCGTCTAGGTGTCATGAAATCTGTCAGGTTTGGTTTTGGTGCAACTGTGCAGATTGGAGTATTGAAGAACAGATCAGGAAAAGATGCCGCGCCATCTTGGTAGGGATTATATTCAACACTGATTAATAAAGTTATGTTACCTGGTAAAACATTTACAGCTAAATCAAAATGTATGAGGCAGGATTTATCCTAAATGGATGTATAATTATTTGATAGTAAGCAAAAGTGAGAAAAAAATTAAAATTCAGTATTTCTTTATATATTTTATTGCATTTTCTGTGGGTAAACCCACAGATTTGTTGTGGTTTGTTATAGTTGTTACACATATCCTTTGTGTCTATGTAACAAATAACATGTTTAAAATAGAAAGCATCCAATCTTACCACTTAAATACCTGAAATAATGAGAGTTTATGGGATCCTCTAACAACAATAAAACTCAGGTCACTCAGGAAGCAACAGCACCACTAGGACAGATCATGCCAATGGTGAAGCATTAATAGGACACACATGCTGGAGGTTTAGTTTGGTTTGCCACTGGAAAATAAATCAAAGTTCCTTGCTGGTTAGTATTCCTGTTATTTCTTGACAGATATTGCTGTGGCCTCGAGCAAACGACCATCTGTCAGGGAAGCGACAGCGTGCGTGTTTCTGAGGCTCTGAAATCTGCATTCTGTGTCAGTTCCTGGGTGTGGAGCGGCTCTGGCAGCCGGGTTGGAGCTGAAATCAGCAGGTCAAAGCAGCAGGAACTAGAGACGTTCATCTGTAATCCATCTCAGGATGGAGCCATTGATACTGATCTAGGCCCGTCCGGAGAACATGTGATTCCCGATAATGCACAGATTCTGGAGGCAAGCCTGCAAGCCGCGGCAGGCCGACCACACCCAGATTATGCTTTAAACAGAGAGTTGTTCAAACATAACCAACTGGAATGTTGAGTTTTATAAAAACAACAACGATGGAATGCTGGGTTTGTCACAACACAGGTCAAATGGAAGTCTCCCCTTTTCAGATTCAAATTATTTAAAGGGACAGTATTATCAGTCTATCAATCAAGTTTATTTGTGTTGCTTATATTTCATAAAAACCCAAAAATACAGTCATGAAAACAACATATAATCACCAATTGAGAAGCCAGTAACAAAAATTAGTGTCATTTTAGAGCACAGTCAAGTGACTGTTACTGTTAGTTATACAAATGTTTTACATATCAATATGACATAAAAGAAATTTCACTGTGTAATTTAATGCCTTGAAATTTGGCCTGTCTCTTTAAAAAGTCACGCGCTTTCTGAAGTTATCACATCGCTCCTCTTTTAAGCTGTTAACAATGTTTATACCACTGAGAAGTAGCTTGTTCAATAAGTTCAGCAGATGTGCAGTTATGCTAGGTGTTTGCTAATTGCTGCTGGCTAGTCTGAAGGAGCTGAAGCTCTGAAGCTTAGAGATAGAGCTCTTATAAACAATTAATCGCATGATAAATTAAAATGGTCCATAATTCATAATTAATTTCCATTTGCAGGATTTATCACTTTTCCCTTTTCTCTTTTTCTACCAAAAACTGGATGACTAAACTCTTCAGTCTGGTGTTTTGATCTCAGCTTACCCGTTTTTTGAAGGGCAGTTTTGTTTACAGACTTCATAACTCATGTTTTGTTTATGTATTTTGTATATTTAAAATGTCTACTAGTTCCAGTGTTAAATGTTCATTAGAGTTGAAGTTTGCTTTTTTTTATGCCATCACCATTATATCACTTGAATATGTTCTCAAAACAATATTTTTTTTTTATCCTAATAATTTCTGGGACAATTTAACATCCACCAAAATGTGTTATCGTGACAGCTGCAGCTATGGGGAGGAGCTGTGGCTCAAAGGCGGAGCTAAGTCCATTCAGGCGTTTTGCACAACTGATTGGTTGCCATGGAGATTAAAGGATTCCCCAAATATTCATAAAATAATCCATGCAACACTCCAGGTCTGTTTTTGATGAGTGAATAACGTTGCAACATCACTGAAATCTCAAAAGTCTTATTTTTTTTTAATTTTCACATAATAATATCCCTTTAAAAATAAACACAAGTAATTTCCTGGTGGAATGCAAAACCGTTTTTCTCAGTTCATAACTGTGCAGAAAACAGTCTTCGGTCGGAGCCACTTAAACCGAGCCACGTATAATTGGTCGGCTCTGTGGTGCAGCTCACTAGTACCAGAAAGCACAACGGCAAGAGCGCTAATTTAATTACATCTGTAACAAATTATGGAATAATCGTCAAACTTTTGCTGACTGCTTAATTATAGCTGGTTCCAGCCAATGAGCAGTAATCCCCAGCAAATTACATATCCTCTCTCTGTCTCAGTGAGACTCCCCATTCATTTTCTGTGCCAGCTTGCCCCATAATAGACATGGGAGATTAATTGGTGTCTGTTAGTCTTGCTGGCTGCCAAGAGTTCTGCTGGAGGAGGCCGTTCACGTGGCAGGGAAAATTGACCCACTTAGCACTCCATCATAGTTCGTGCACCTTCTCCATACAGGCAATTAGTTGCTGAACCAGGCCTCGGTGGAATTAGCCGTCAATGTGTCTTCCTTCCTCCTATGAATCTGCAGCATGGAAAAACAGATAATGTTAGCTAAATAAGTTATGTATTTGAGTCTGCCTCCTGTGAGGTTGCATTCTGCTGCTACTTTTGTCAGGGAAGGGCATGTTAGCCAACATAAATCATATTATGGGGAATTATGTCAAACACTCGCAGTAGTAGGACTGGCTGCGTAACTAAGATGATGTTTTTATCAAAATATGGGAACCCATATATCAGATGTCATAGGACAGAAAATATCCACAGTCCTTACAAGAAACTTTTTATTGTAATGTGAGTGAATACATCTGTGTACTAATCAATATTCATATTCCATGTCCTTTTCTATTTATCCTGATTGTGACACCTGAGCATGATTATGTTTATGGGCCAAAATTTTAAGATTTGCTTTTTGTTTGTGTTGCATTCAACTGTTGAAAAGTATAATATATCCTGAGAAAATTTGCAACTCATTTTGTTGCTCAACCTTTTGAGGCAACCACTTTCCTTGGTTTCAGTATGATTCAGATCTGGGCCCATTCAGAACAGTCCAGTGTTTTTGCTCTTAGCCATTTTTGGGAGTTTTTAGCTGATGTTTTGGGTCATTATCCTCCTGGACAACCCATGACTTGTGACTGAGACCAAGCTTTCTGACACTAGGCAGCACATTCCTCTGCAGAATGCTCTGATTGTCTTGAGATTTCATCGTACCCTGCTCAGATTCAAGACATGGCGAAGTAGCAAAGCAGCTCAATAACAGTATGATTCAGTTGTGCTTATTTTCTAGTGCTCTTGTAGTTTATTCCTCCTTACATCGTTGAAGGTTATTGTCATCTCCATCAAGAAACAAGCAATAAAGAGTTCACAGAAACTGACAATAAAAACAAAAAATAATTTCTTCTGATCAATATTGCTTACACTTTAAACTCCAGCAGAAGGTTATGATTCTTG
Source organism: Poeciliopsis gracilis (assembly GCA_911649635.1). Classification (NCBI taxonomy): domain Eukaryota; kingdom Metazoa; phylum Chordata; class Actinopteri; order Cyprinodontiformes; family Poeciliidae; genus Poeciliopsis; species Poeciliopsis gracilis. The sequence continues at coordinate 1,626,177 of CAJVRI010000506.1, forward strand.
TTATTTGTTCTGCATGGGCAAATTGTTGTTTATAAGATATCACACCATTAAACTGAGCGACAGATATACTCAACACGAAAAGATTAAAATGCTGCCGTTTATGCAAAAACAGCTCAACAAGAACAATAACGGTGATGGCGTTCAGAGTCTGGAGAGCACTTCCCTTAAAGATTGCAAAGTAGGAAGAATAAAGAGGCGGCGTTTTTTCACAGCGATATTGAAAACTTTGTTTTCTGGGAGCAATCTAAGCTGGATCTCTTTGTCAGTGTGGTGAATATGTTCTGTGACAAATCTCTTTCTCGTATCAAATATCTGTTGCACAAACTCTTTCTGCAATCTTTCTCTGGTTATTTGTTCTATAAAAGTGGAACTGCATTCTCACGAAAGCATTACGCGTGTAGAATAAATCTGCTTGGTGAAAAGCTGTTAAAGAAACGTAATGAGTTGAAATCTCCAGATTCTGAACACATTTGAATTTGCTGTAAATGTTTCCTGGCGCACTCTGTATTGTCTGAAGATCAATGATTATAACAAGGGTGCTGAATTTCAATAAATCCTGGTTTGTTAGACAAGAAAATGTAATTTGACTCACAAAAAGAAGCTGAAAAGATGGTCAAAATACTTGCCTTTTATTTATGGCATTCAATGACAATAAAGGACTGCTTTTCATTATTACTAATTTATTTTTTAGTAACAATGTAAAAAAATAGAGTCCAATTCAAAAGCAAAAATGTATGTACAGAGCTAATCCCCACCTTCAATGTTAGCAAAAAAAATCATTTTTTTTCTTTTCTTTTTGTGGAACGTATTGTCATAAGGTTTTAAATGGGAACTATTACACAAAATTCACATTTTGCAAATCTTTATACTTCCAATTGCTTCTAAAAACAGAGTGGGTGCTAAATAAAAGAAATGACCAGCAGTTTTTTGGCAATAAATGACGTTTTTAACTGTCTGGAAAGTGAGCCGTTTCAAAAACGTCCCGATTGTTACATCACGCTCCACAGGCACTGCGCCGTTATCGAGCAACCCCGGCAGAGTTACAGCATGATTGGTCAGCTGGCTTTACTGCTGTATGCACTGTACAATGGCTGCTGGAAAGGACTAGTGTTTTGTGGTTGACTTACCATCCAGAAACCGCTTGCTGCATTCTCGTTGGTTGTGCAGGAGGCTCCACTTTGCTTTTCAAAGATGTATGGTTATATAATTGTACATCTATTTGCAGCCATTTTTATAAGTGTACACCTTGAGCCGAGGGGAAGTGGCCAGGATTGGATTAAAATCTTAATGACAAAGAAAGATTTTGTTTAAAAAAAAAAAAAGTAATAAACATGTTCTGTAACAAATTGATCTATCTTGAAGCATCATAAATTGCCTTTAAGATCACATCCTCTGCCCCTAATATCTACATGTCAGTGTGTTGATTGGTTCAGAAACACTTTATTTAAACTTTATTAAACATGAGCTTTAATAACAGAGCTACGTAATTTTTAAAGTTTAATCAGTAATACTTTTATAACAAATTTATGTCAGATCATGATTTCTTGGTTAAAGTCAAATTATTATAACGAAGATATTTTGTTACCGTTGGTTCTTTATCATTTTAGCTGCTAGCGGCTCTGGAGCCTCAGGTTGAAGTTGGAAAGGCATGTGTAATAATGTCTTTAAAGTTTGTTTTTTTTTCTGCACAGCTAAGATTAGCAGTGGCTGTGCAGGTTTCTTCTTTTCATATCCTCATTAAAAGCGGCATGTTCAAATAAAGCTGAACAACAAAGCCTAAAACCTCCAGAAGGCATCTTCACTTATTACTGAGCAACTTTACGGTTTTCCTTTTGCTAGTTCTTTCCTGCAGGGCAATGACAGTCATGTGGAAAATCTTGGTGTTTTGCACTGATGTCCCACATGTTTTAAAGATTTTTCCCTCAAGATCTACCTCTTTGGAAATCTCTCTGACCTCTGAACGACACCCACGTTGGTATTTTCCAAATAAAATGATATAACAGGGTTTTTTAAATGCATTAATATACTGACAGGGTCTTAAAGCTATAACTACTTGGTGATATCAGACTTTGTTCTATATTCAGCTTGTATGTATTCACAGTATCTTTTTTTATTTTTACAGAAGCTGTTCCTACATCTAAATTTACATTTCTTTGAATGTGTTTTTCCTTTAATGCATCCCTAAAAGCAGAACATTGTGACGTTTTGACAGGGATTTTATGCTAAGCCTGGATAAAGTGTGCACAGTGCAGTTTGACTCTCTGAGCTCCTGCTAACTTGCTCATCACAGCTCATTAAATAAACCCAAGAGGCATTAATTACACTTCACAGCGGTCATGATCTGCAATTTATGAAGACATAGGCTCATTTTGTTGACACTTCTCTTCTAGTTGTTGCATGATTTGTCATTTTGCGACATCCAAAATGTTTTTGTTTTACAAAGATAATTTACAAGAAAAATTACATTTGAATCATTAACAATTGAAAGCAATTTTGCTGGTTGTGTAGTAACCAGTAAAAGGTATTTGTAGCAGTGCAATTAAATTAGTTCAATTTTATGTCACATGGATGATGATTCTGTGGACAGGAAGAATCTCCAGTAGCAGTCAGTCTTGCAACTAATCTAAAAAAGCCTCAAACTGAAGACCGTTGCTGAATGACGGCCTCATGACTGACACAACATGCTGTCCAGACAGCATCAATGATAATCCACAGTAACATCTCCAGGTGTTGACAAGCTCTGCTAATCCACCTCGTTTGCTTTTGCCGCTCCTCTTTAAATCTCTGTCTGGCCATATGGATCCAGAAAGGCGCTGGATCTCAGGTGTCATCAGGGCTTTAGAGATGCTAATCGGATTCTCCCAGTTGTTAAAAAACGACACCTTGTCGTCACGGTTACGCATCATAACAACCATCCAAAATGTATGCTCACAAATCCAAAGAGAATAATTGTACAATTGTTCAGCAAACATTTACCAGGAGGGTAGGGAGTTTATTGAGACATCACAATAATAGATTGAAAATAAATATAGTTATAACCTTCAATCCCTGCATATGTACAGAAAGTATTGTGTAGAAAGCCGGAGGAATGCAGCAAGGTTAGGAGTTATAGCACGATAAAATATGCATTTTTAACATTCACAGCACAAAAAAACAACAACTAATTAGAATATTTTTATGGTCCCACTTCACCACCTTCATATGTAGCTTTTTAAATCTCTGAACATTGAGCTCTTTGATCTGTGAGCTATGGAGCATTTGCATTTTCCTGTGAGCTTCTATGGCAATTTCAGCTGCTTTATTGCCTCCTGTCAGAAACTGTATTGTGTCTTCTTTTTTTATTACAATTTTACTACAGTGTCTCTGCTTGTGTGAGAAGGAGTTGGATCAAAAAACCTTAAAAAGGTTATCTGTAAAGCTCTCCATCCGCCCATCTCTCCATCTGTGTGACTGTCACCTTACAGGGTTCCTTATTTATTTTACCTTTCTGCTGAGCACAGCAGCTGCAGTGAATGTGAACCATCCAGCCGACAAAGCGCTGATTAATTGTCTGCCTGCAATGAGAGAGAATGAAAGCAGCAGGGGGAGGCGGATCAGAGATGGGCAGCAAAAACAGCAGCGGGGGAATAACTGTCCATGCTAGCTCAAACATGTCCAACCAGAGGAAATGGCAGTGTAAGTTTTAGGATACACATTTCAGAGATCCTCACAGACATGGCCTTTGTCCTCCTGTGTTTTCATAAATCAGTATACGCTCCCTGTGTTTGCAGGTATGGATGTTCATACCTGTAAATGCTATATTCCAATCTCCGCTCTGGTCAGATGGGTTGCATCTCATCAGCTGGGCTGTATTTGAGATAAGTGAGGAATCGATGCGTATCGATTTCCCTCGCGGCTTAGCCTAGGCGTTGTGCTGTAGAAAGCAGATGGTCCTGGTGCCCAACGGTGCTCGGCCAACAGGACTTGTTTAGTGGCCCAGACGCAACCTCTCAGCAAGACCCGGCTGTGTCGTGAATCCTCTCCAACAGACCTATAAATTTAGATTCTCCTAGAGGAGACACACACCCACTGCGGCACTCTGTCATGGTTTTGAATCATGCCAATGTTTTTCAAGAAAACTCTGTTTTGTCACAGGGCATTTGATTAAAGGTGACCGATTTTGCTTCTTTGTACAGGTTAGGATGGGTCTATGAGTAATACAAAACATTTTTTGCACAAAATCATTCTTGATGATGAAATTTCCTTTCAGAATGAACTGTTTTAGGGCATCATCATGTTACTTTAAATTCAAATAAACTACTGGTCACATCCCCCCAACTCAAAGTTTACACTTGCATGTGAAAATGGCTGCACTATTATTCATACTTGGAGTTTTAAACCAAACTCTTAGACTGCAGATAGGAACACAATCAACCTTTTCACTGATTTTATTTTATTTTTCACAAATATTTTCATTGGAATTTACTTGTTATAAAGCATGGAGTCCCATAAGGGACACATCTGGATATAATCACGATAATAACAAATGTAAATTTAAAAAATTACATATATATACACCTTCAAAGAGCCTCAGTGAAAACGTTTTTATATATGCTTAAGAATTTGTTGCTAAAATTGGTTGGAAATATATCTATTATGCTTTCTCTGAACAAGTTAGGATAGGTCTATGAGCTATAAAACATGTACATTACATTTTTGCTCAAAATCACTCTTACATAATTAGATGTCCTTTCAGCTGTTTTAGAGCCTCCTGTCACTTCAAATCCAAAAAGTTGCTGCTGGTCACGGCCTTCAACGCAACGTCTACAATCACACTTGAACGGATACACAATTAATACGCAATGAAACATTTGTCTTTTCCTGCAGCCATTGTACCGAACATATAGCAGGATAATCTTCAGGCTTTAAGGTTCCTGTTTATTTTTTATTTTATCTGCAGATATTTTATTATTCCCCAATGTGGTATTAATAAAGACTATTTCTACTCTATTCAATAACCAGCTGTCCAAACATTCTAGAACTCAGTTTGGGTTGCTAGGTAACGGGTGGAGCTCTGCTGTGGTTGCCAGGTAACAGGCTGGGGTTACTAGGTGAGGGACAGTGCCTGCTGATTTGTGACATTATATTTGGAAGGTTTTTGGAACTGGTAATTTTCCAGACACCAAAAAACAAGATGGTGGTTGTTTTTTTTGTTTTTTTTTGTTGGTTTTTTTTAAGCGCTTGAATTGTTTTTAGAAGCAGTAAAAACCCAAATGGCCGTACAAAAATGTCCAAAACGGAAATTTTCACATAACAGATCACCCTTCAAACACTTTTTTTTTCTACTGTACTGATGATTTTCTTTTTTTTTTCATTAGAGTGAGTGACTATAAATCATTGTTAGCATCTCTGAGTGATGTGCAGTAAACGCCTGAATGTTGACGTACCGCCCCTTTGCTTACTAGTCCTCAACCAGTGAGGAAATGAGCTCCGATATCTCACAACCTTCACAACACTGCCATTGATTCAGCACCAGTTTACTGTCCCAGCTACTGCTGACACGGATCATGGTGAGAACTGGTTGCAGTAAATGCGGTTAAGATGTTTTTCAACCCAAAGGTGGAATATGAAAGTCACTACACCTAATCTGCTGCAGAGGAAATACTTGGCTTTCGAGCTCGAGGAAGCAGCCACATAAGCAGAATAAATAAACCCAGAACAGAAATATGACACCAACCCATAAAAGCTATAATATTACATAAAGCTGCAGAAAGAGACGCATATTTGTTTCAGGTATTTTTAAAGAGAAACCAAATGGAAACACTATATGATGATTTGATGAAACTCAAAAGATGCAGCTGGATTTTAGGTGTATATTTAGCACAGGCTTAAAGATGAACATTCCATTAATATATTCACCATGTCTCTTTTAAAATGTATTTTTATCATGTTTTATCACGTTCTAAAAATCTAAAGTTATTTAGAAAATATATTTTACCCAAAAAACAAAATGACAAAAAGTTAAGTTAACTTTACTAATAAAGAACAATTAAAAGAAGTAGGTTTGTTCAAAAGTCTGTTTAAATGGACAGTATTATGTTATTTACAGACACATAGTTCCATTTCACAGCACAGTCATGTAACTGTTACTTGCAGTTGTTATAAAAATGGTGAATAGCCTATATAAAACATAACATAACTTCACAATTAGACGTCTTGAATTTGGGCCTCTGTCTCTTTAAGAAGCTCCTGTTCTTTCTGACATTCATCACAACATTTCTGCGTTAATCCTTTTACAAATGTTCTTCATAATATTGGACTGAGAAATAGTTTGCAAAAAGTTATTTGTAAGTTAGTTTTGTCTCATCTCAGGCATACTAAGATATTTGCACCAGAAACTAGACATTAATACTTTTGTGTTTTTGCAGCATATTCAGACATACACCATCTGTTTTAAATTACCTTTGAATTTGAAACAATTCATGTTGCATCGTGTTATAGATATTAGCTGTAAGGACAAGAACAGGTCACTGCAGAGTTTGATTGAAGCAGATTCAGCACTCTGATGTGTCCTGACTGGAATTTCATTACTATATTACTTTCCTGATGGATAGAAAACCATTCTCACTTCCTGTTTTTTTTTTTTTTTTCTCCGTGGGAGCGCCGAGTCTGGCATAGAAGCGGCGTTGATTGACGCTGAAACCCGATAAAGCTACATTTACAAAGACAAGGTGAGTTCAGCTGCAGTCACAGAATCTGGCAATGAGTCAGAGGGAAACTAGATTTCGCTGCGTTTGGTTCCGGGTTCTTGCAGTGGAAAACAGGATGGAAAGGATTAGAACCAAACCTACAGTTTCAGTGCCTAAAAATTGTGGCTTTCATGCACAATAGACGGCTTTATTATTTTAGGAAGTTAGCAGATTCAGGGATCTAATTTGCTGAGTGCTGACAATGTTTTCTAAAAAGTGATCATGTCTGTGGAAGTTGATAGTTTTGCTTTAAGAGATGTACTTACTGCAGTAAGCAGCATGATTAATCCTGATGACACAAGAATCAACATGAGCTTTGGTGGCAGACAAAACAGCTGACTAATTTTATGTTTCACAATCACTTCCTTTGTCTGAGTTTAACGCTCAAGCACAGATCCCTGAAATGCAAGGCGTGCGCTAACGGATCGCCCTTTCATGCAGAACATTAGGTAACTCAGAAAGGCAGCGATGACCAATTGATAATGAGAATAGTTGTATGATTGTTGCAGCGCGAACATGACCTTGAATTTTAAAATCTGCAGGGCAAAAATAGGCTCAACAGGAACAGATGTCCATGCATAAATATATGTAAAACTGTGATGTCAAAGGCTCCTTTGTTCTGAAGGATTTCACTTTGACTATTTTTGTTCTTAAAAATAATTAAAGGACGTTTATCAGCATATTCATAGGTCACCAATAAAGCTTCCTTGAACATGTTCGTGACTTTTTTTTTTTTTTTTGCACAAAATCATTTTAGTCTGCTCAGTTCTGCCTATTTTTTAACTCCTTTCAGAATGAGCTGTTTTAGGGCGTCTTGTCACTTTAAATCCAAATAAGCTGTTGCTGGCCACGCCTCCAACTCAGTGTGAAAATGGCTCCAAAAGATGCACAACTATTCAACTGCACATCTTTCAAAAGCCTCCTGCACAAGAACGCAGCAAGTGGTTTCTGGATGGTAAGTCAACAACAAAACCCTTGTCTTTACCTGTAGCCGACGTGCACCGGTAAAACCGGATGTGCTGGAGCTTAACTTGGGTTGCTAGGTAACTGGTGGAACTCCGTTGGTGTTGCTAAGTAACGGCCTAGTGCCTATCGAATGTGAGTTTAACAATCTGGAGGTTTTTGAAACGGCTCATTATACAGGCACCAAAAAACGTTTAGTAGTGACCCAAAAACACAATTTTTAGTTTGTTTTTTAAGCGCTTGGACTGTTTTTAGAAGCGGTAGAGACCCAAAGTTCAAAAATGTGCAAAATGTGAGTTTTGTATAATGAATCTGCTTCAAGGCAACCTGAAAGTACTTCTTGATGGCACAGAAAAAATATGATTATATGATCTTTGCAACAAAGATCATCTAAACAAGAATTATGAGAAAGCTCTGAAGAAGAAGTTTCTGCCCCAGAATTATGAATCAACTGCAATCTTAAACATAAGGGAAGCAGCCACTCAAAGCTAAAGGAAGAGGATTTATTCTGGGAGACTTTATCCTCCCAGAGTCATCGGCTGACATCAGAGCTGTCCTTGAGGAGTGCCTACCATCTGCTTTGAAGAATTATTCCAAACCCGGAACGCTTCTCTGCGTCGCTCACATGACCCTCTGTGCCCCGAGAAGACGCTCATGACCTGCTCATCTCATTGCTATGCTTTCCCATCAGACACAGGATATGTGTGTCACCAGGGGACAACAACACGCTGAGGCATCGTAAATACTGCAAACGCCAACAAGATGTGGCGGTTGAACCGCTATATGGCATCAACCTGTGCGATTAAAGAGATTTTTTTATTTTTATCAGTAGGGGAGACTAGGGTAATTTAGCCTCCCCTTGTTTCTAGAAAATGTTAAATAACATTCGTCATGTGACCAGATAGCTTCTGAAACGAGGATGTAGATTTAGTGTTTTTTCCCTTTCAAATGTTAATGTTCACTTCCAGAAAGATTCTCTTTTGTTTGTGACATTTGTTTTTAATAAACAGTAGTTTAGCTGTAATTCACAACAATTAAAACCTCCTTGTACCGGTTGAACTGTGTACAACAAATACAATATAGTTGATGAGAAAAAGTGTCTGTTACAGTAACAAATTTTGTTGGAGGATAAATTGTCCCAAAACTTATCGTGATAAATTATAATGATGTTGTTTTGAGACGATTTTTAGCAACGATAAGTAGATTATAATGCAAGAACACATTCTGGAAGATCAATAAACTTTAAATTCAAATGAACATTTCACTCCGGACCTGGAAGACATTTTATCCAAGATACATAAACTAAATAAAATTAATAATGACGTCTTTGCGAACAAAATTGTCCTTCATAAAAAGGATCCGTTTGAGACCAAATCACCAAACTGGAGACTTTTATCATCCAGAAAGAGAGAAAATGGAAGTTATTGAGTTTGTTTTGATTTATTGCTGATTGTATTAGGTCTCGGCTCGTCTTACCGCAGTCTATGCAGCGTCTTCTATTTTTACACAGCCTCACCTTTGCTGTATAATCATGCTTTCGAAACTCTATATCAAGCCTGCACTTGAGGTATTTTTCCCTGAACTGATCTGTAATCTGCTACTTAAGCATAAGCACATGCTGCAGGGTGAAGGTGCAGCGATGCACTCCTGGAGATGAATCCAGAAGCTGCAGCACATCACTAGTTGTGATGTCAGCACATGTGATGGGCTGTAATGAGCACTCCATGTTGGGGAATCACTCCAGTGTCGGGTTATTTACGCTTTGCTGCTAAGTAGAGCTAAAGACCCTGATCAATGTTAAGTGGCCCTTTATCTCGAATAAAAATATGCTCCATTACTGGAATGACACAGCAGGAACTTTAGAGTAATGTTACCGTCTGCAATCAGCGCAGGACCCACTCCTGCAACGTGCGGATAATTTAGTGTCTGGAGTATTTACAGTAGACGTTTTTTAAAGCACTCTGCGCAGCGACAGCAATTAATAAAGTAGTTCATGGAGCACAGAGAGAGCTAGAAGGAGGCAGGCTAATTTCATTATCTAATCACAGAGACCCTTGTCTAAACCAATAATGCCTGAAGACTACATGTCTGCAAGAAAATCATAAGTATGTTGGTTTAGTTACTCACCAGATAAGAATCTTGAGAGTTTTCAAGAAAATATGAACCAGAGTTTTAATTAGTTTTATTTTGTTGTGACAAATCAGTTTTAATTCAATCTTAGTGCTTTTATTAATTAAATATTTAGTTTTAGTTCGGTTAGTATTAAGACATAATTTTTTTCAAAACTGTATTGAATTGTGATTATGTTTATATCAATTGGGTAATAAATACTCAACAGAAAAAACCATTTTCATAACATTTATTCAATTATTGTTAAACAACTAACTGAATCTGGTGCTTCGTCCCAACTTTTGCAGACTAGAATAAGCGGAGGAGTATGGAGTACCGTAATTTACCGACAACTGAATTAAACTGCTTGTATTGGGGAAGAAATCAATTTCAGATCAGTCTGAAAGGCTAATAAATGGTTTCATAAACACAAAAACAAATTGCTTTATATCTATAATTTTGGTATGTCTTAGTTTTAGAAACTTATATTATAGTTCCAGTTAGTTATAGTTTTTCCCCCATTAATTACGGTTTTTATTCATTTCAGTTAACGAAAACGTCTTTTCAATTTCAGTTTTTGTCATTTTGTTGGTTTTAGTTAACTATGACAACCTTGGCCTGGATGATGTTAAGTATCAACTGCCATGAAGTTTACAGTCTGAAAGACAAGCATAACATGTGACCAGGGCCGGATCTAAGAGGGTGTGGGTCCGGGGGCTGGTGCCCTGTCCACTAAGAAGAAATTATTTTAGTAAAGCAAAAGCAGGACATCAGTAGGTAATCCTACAAATCAGCAGGTATGAACTGATGCATTGTAGGTTTAATATGTCCTCTATCCAATAACTCCATGTTGCTTCCAAATATATCGACTGTAACATCATAATTTTTCAAATACTTGAATTTTGTTCAGATTCTGAACTCACCTAAGTTTTACATAAAGTACCATTTTTGTTTTTTGTCTAGTTTCCATTACAAATGAGCACTAGACTTTGTCAATATTCCGCTAATGTTTAAAAAACAGAATTTTGCAATTGTGGTGTTCCTGTTAAATAAGTAATGCAATTAAAATAAAGTTATAATAAAATTACAGTTTGTTTTCATAAGTCATTTAAAAACATGTCACCCCATGATTCTCTTACCACTTCTTGTCACTTTCTACTTTATGGTTTGCAACATTCAGTTGTTTATTATGGAAATTTTTTGATGCAAAGTGTTTCAATTGTAGTTTTGAGAAGTATACCAATTTTCATCCATCTGAAAAAAAAAACCAACTCATCCAAACACATTAAACAGTTATCAAAAATATGAGTTTTTTTGTTTTTAATTGTTTCCATTAAGCAAATTTAGTTTTGTAATTCCAATCTGCTCAGTTATGTAGGCAGTGAAAATGCAGCTATACTAGTGCCAAAACCTTTCATTTTATGAAAAACAAGTTGTTGCTTTTTTTAAATGGGAGTGTTTCCATGAAGCAAATATATTTTTGAGTTGCCAAATTGAAGAAATGTTTGGTCAAAGGAAACGCAGCAATCCTAACACCATCTAAAAACAAGAGTTTTACAACGTTGTCATGTTTCCATTTATTTTAGAAATGTCAAACTGTTCAATTAGACGGCCAGTGGAAATTATTCTATCCCAGTGCCAAAATCTTTTATCGAAAAACAACTTTTCTCAAAGTTGTTTCGCTTCAGTTAAGCAAATGTTTATTTATACTTCCAATTTTTCCAATTATATGGTCAGCTACTATTGGAGCAAAGCTCTGCAACTTACTCAGAAATGCTTAACACAATCAGCGTAAACATTTTGATCTGCTGCCATCAGGCAAAAACCCACAAAATCAGAAGCAGCTCCACGACTTCCTGCCTGCTAAAACTCTGCCGTTACGGGTCTGCTCTTCATGTTACTGCACCTATTTCATCTGTTTTCTCCAGTTCGCATTTGTATCTGTTGAACGTTAAATGATTTTAGATCTCATGGAAAGCTGTGAGGAAAACATTTGTGTTGAATTATACCGGCATATTTAATAGCTTTAGCCTTTGAATGGTGGTGAATAGTGAGCTGTTTGTAGGTTTGGTTGTTTTCTGAAGTGACTAACTGTGATTCAGGGAGGCGTCTTCAGTGATTCAGAGGTAAACTGTGAGAAAAACACTCCTTTCAGGGCCTTTCTTAAACCTTAAAACTCCTACAAACGTCTCCCAATCATATAAATAAATTAACTGTTAAATGATTTTTCCAGAGTTGCCCATTAACCTGGTTTGCTGACTTGCCTCGCCATAATAGCCGTCCTGGGTTGTGGTTTGTGCATGCCGATCAAATGATACCATGTGTTGAGACTGGGGAGGCGCGGATGACTTTATGTTATGGACTTAAGGCGCTCTGCAGTAGGAAGTGAGACTTTACATTCGCTACAACTGAAACCAGATATTTACATACACTTTAAAACCTTTTTTCTGATTCTTTTGTCATGTAATCGAATTGGACTTCCTGTTTTCAGTCGGGTATTTTTAATTTCTGAAAGCCAAAACAGTAAAAGAGACACTTTCTAAAGGATTTCTTGCTGCTTTCTTTAAATGTAGAAGTTTGACTTCTGTATTTAATAGAATTGAGACGCAAACCGCATGATTTGGATCCAATATTTTGTGTTCCCTTTCACAAACATCTCAAATGCTACCATGTTAAGTTTCGTTGCTGATGGTGTAATGCACATGTGTCAAACTGAAGGCCTTGGGACCAAATCTGGCCCGCTGTAGATTTTTATGTGGAAATTATGTCAATAAGTTCTTCCAATTTTTCACAAATCTGAAAAATTTATGCAAAATTCACACAAAATCAACAGATTTCCACAATTTTCTGGTTTTACTATCAGTTTTTCTTAAAATTGGCCAAAAACATTTGGTTTAAGTGACTGCTGCCTCAGCCTTTCTTGATGTTAAGCTAAAGTCTGTGTTCAATATGGCGATTAATAAAAAGTCACGTTAAACAACATACATTAGCACAAATATCATGAAAATTGCTTTACCACAAAATCTGTGATTTGGATTGCAAAAAAGAAAAACGATTACAAAATCCTGGATGGACTGATCAGTGTGGAAAGATGTTACTTATTGAATGCTGAAACAGCTGTTTATTGATATTTTAACCCTTTAAGAACATTCTGAGAAAACGTCAAAATCATGAGAAATTTTGACTTTTTTCTCAGAATTTTGTGAAAACATTCAGAAATCTTAACAATTCTGAATTCTCTTAATTCTGACTTCAAACTTGGAATTCAATTTTTTGATAACATTTCAGATTAAAGTTCAGATTAAATTCTTAGTTTAAAGCCAGAATTCTGAAGAAAAAGTCAGAATTTTGAAAAAAAAATCAGAATTTTTCAATTTTGACTTTTAAGATTTTTTTCAAAATTCTGAGATCAAAGTAAATATTCTGAGAATAAAGTCCGGATTACTATCGTTATTTTTTCTTCCAGTGGCCTTAGTCATCTTCCATACTTCCATGTCCCCGTTTTGTTTACATTCTGAATTCTAACCAACATCCTGTTGATCCTGTCGAAGGTTGAGAGCTGAGTGCAGAAGCTGAAGTGTCTCCAGTGTAAATAGGAGCGACTTCACTCAGCTCAGACTGGAACGAGGTTTCTCTCCTGTGCTGGCACCACAACAAAGCCCTCTAACAGCTGTCTCATAATGTGCAGCTACTCATTACATTGTGCCTCATGTCTCGAGTCTGGCCCGAGTCGCAGAGGGCAGAACCCACGCGTTGCTCTGCATTGAGCAATTGCATAAGAATGCATTGCACAATCCCAACTACATAAAGCTCTGTGGCTAGCGGTGATTATCCTATATGTTTGTCATGCACGTCACACAAACACAAAAGTATTTGGGTCTAGTTTCTATTGCAAATATCTTAGTGCACTTGAAATAAGACAAAACTAACTTTTCAGCAAGATATTGCAGCTTGTGTTAGTTTAATACTTTCTTAATTATGGGGAAAAGGTTCTAGTATCTCTGGTAGATTATTGCACTTATAACAAGACATTTTTTACTTGTTTTAAATTGAATAATCTTCAAATTGAACAAGTACTTTTCAACAATTTTAAGAAATTATTCACTTAAAAGAGGTTACTATTTCTTGCAGAAAAGTTCCTTTTAAGTTAGTTTTGTCGAATTTCAAGCGCACTAAGATATTTGCACTAGAAACTAGACAAAATACTTGGTAGGATTTTGTGTTTTTGCACTGTAAACACTGGTTTTCCTTTAGTTCATGGAGTAAAATTCACCATCTTCAATTTGACTTTTTTAACTGACAAGTTACATAAAATTTCTTCAATTTGTCTTTTATTTATTTTTGCCTGTCTTCCCTATTTTTGGTCTAGAAATCTGATTTTGTATTTGCATGAAACCATTTCTGGTAAGTCATGAGTGTCTCAGCGAGACATTTAAATCCCAGACTAGTTCTCTCTTTTTTTCCCCTTCCTTTAAGTTTTTGTTTTAATTCTCTATTTCTCAGCAATTTCCAGTTAAAGTATTAAGTATCTTGTGAAAGTATTTTTACCACTTGGTCTAGTTTCTAATGGAAATATATTAGTACACTTTAAATTAGACAAAACTAACTTGCATGTAACTTTTCAGCACTTCTTTTAAGTAAATGATACCAATACAGATGTTAATATCAGCACACTGCTAGCTTTGTTGTATTTCTAGTGTATTTGGTAAGATTTTGTGTGTTGTAATGTAACAAAATGTGAAAGTGCTAAGGTGTATAAATACTTTACCGAGACACTTCAGCACCAAATGCTCTGTACTTATCCTTCCTCTAGAAGGTCAAACACGGCTTCCCACTTTCACTCAGGCGCTACTTTAGCAAAATGGTTTTCGGCTGTTTCAGAGGGGATGATGAGCTGCGGCTCAGTGCAGCATTGTTCACCCTGGCAACTGCGGGCTGCGTTTGAGAAATGGCTGTTTGTGCCGAAAAGAACCCCTTCGTTCATGTTTGGTTATGTCAGAGCGTAAAATCCTACTCATCCTCCTTGTAAGTTTTGTTTTTTTCTGAAGAAATGATCAATAAATTTACAGTAAAAAACATTTTTTTTAGGTCATACTTTTGGAAAATGTGTCATAGTTAAGTTGGTTTCATTTCTCTTTTCGGCTGAAGTTCTGCTGAGAGTAATTGGAGTTCAGGTTTTATGTGAAGAGCAACATCTTTCAGATCCTTTACAATCACACAGGTTGGTTTCAAGATCACATGCCATAACCGCCACCACAATAGGGTTATTTTAATGGTTGCTTGTTTTGAAAAATTTTGAAGTTGTCTGAAATTCTCTAGAAAAATTAGGACCTTTATTGATTTTCTGAGAAAAAACCCCTCAAATGTTTAGATTATTCTCAGATATTTTCATCAATATTCTTGGAAGTTTTTGAATTTCAAAAGTTGAAAATGTTTGACATTTGAACATTACCTTTTAGAGTCAGAAATATTCAGGTTTTTCTCTAGTGAATTTCTGAGATGAACATCAACAAATTTTTTCTAGAAAATTTTTGACTTTTCAAATTCAGAAAATTTCCTAGTTGCCTTTTGAAATTCAGAAACTTCCAAATCTCTTTCTTAAAAATTTCTGAGATTAATCTCAGATATTTTTTTGAAAATTCTTGAAAATTTGAGTTTCGAAAGTTGACGATTTTGTGAAATTTGAACATGACTTTTCAAACTCAAAAATTTCCAAGTTCTCTAGAAAGTTTCTTGGATAAATCTCAAAATTTGAGTTTTTTTCTAACAAATTTTTCAAACTTTTTTCAGAAAATTTCCTAAAATCAAATCGTTTTTACTTTTGAAACTCAGAAAATTCCAATTTTCTTTTTCTTGAAAATGTCTGAGAGAAAAAAAATGAGTTTTTGGCAGAATTTCACTATTTTTTTTCTGTCTACAATGTCCCTGTTGTGTATTTGAGGAATGAAAAAAATTAGAGATTTTAATTACCAGCCATATCATCTAAGTCTATCAGTTTGCAGCTGTTTATTTCCAGTAAATCTCTCCCTCTAAATTTAATATGAGGTTAAATTACAGGTAATAGAAGATTATGAGGTCAGTATCTTCTGTCCTCATGTGGATTATTGTCCAACTATCAGGGAAATCTCAGATACTTCTGTCCAGGTAAACACAACACAAAGAGTCAAGTGTTTGATGGTTGACCTGGCCGGGCGTCATCGCCCAAACCGCTTCCGGTTTTTTCAAACTTTATTCACTAAATGCATGACTGACTATTTGGGAGATCTATCCGTCTCCTGGAACCACCCATCATGGCTGCTGATGACATTAAATGTGAGGACAATGCGAGGCAGTGCAACAACAGAACGGGCACAGTGGTGTTGGATGACCCGGCTTTGTGATGCAGTGAAAGCCTGATGAAGCTGTTTCCGGGCACAATCACAAAAGCAAAAAGAAAAAAAAAAACCTCAGGGTAGAGTTTAAAAACCTGGGTGTGCTTCTCAATTATGACATAAGCAGCAAGTACAGTAGTCTGCAAAAGTATTCATACTCCAACACTTTGAATCATGTATAATTTTCACAATTATACTGCACTTTGTGTTAATCTTTCATGTGAAATTCCAACAAAACATTTCTATGTTTGCAGTTTTAATGTGACAAAATATGGAACTGTTCAATATACAGAAGATTTGTCTTGTTGCTCAATTTTCTAATGTATAATTTAGTTTTTGTGGACTGAATATTAATAGTTTGCAGATTGAACTGAATAAATGAATGAAGCTTCCAGTCTGTACAAGGTTGAGCATTTTATTCCCTGGAAAGACTTTGCAGATTTTAACACTATACTTTTAGTATAAGTTCATTTTAATTTACACCAAATGCCCACAGCGATTTAATTTAATTTATTTCAAATACAAGTGCCATAGAAACCCAAACATTTAAATTCAGGTTGAAATATAATTTTTCTACTATTTTCCTAAAAAATCACCTTCAATTTTATCTCTCCTTTTACCTGAGTAACATCCGGTTTAGCTTCACCTGGTTAAAAAATGCAAAACAGATACTATGTTATAGCATTTTATGCTAAATTAATCGTTAGATGTAACTTTGTAATTTTGTGTTTTTATCATGTAAAGCACTTTGAACTGCGTTTCTGCTGAAATTGCTCTACACAAATTGAAACTTGCAGCCCAAATTTGAAAGAAATGAAGTCTGGAAATATATTTTCCTTTTCATTATTTTATGTTTCAAAGCAGACCTGAAAATGGTCAAATAAAATCCCGTAAGTTTCCCGACTTTTTCAGACAAAGGAACCCGGTGATTGTGTGGAGGCTGTACTCTTGAAGCATAATGCCTCATTATGTGATCGGAGCCCCAGGTGGCTCCAGCTATAAGGCCGGGGCTCCAGTCAGCATAAAGGGGCCCCATCTGTTGATGGCTTCTTCTGGGATTTAAGACTTTCATCAAAAGTGTCTCCGGTGAAAAACAAAAACCCTGATGGGATCCTACAGATCAATTTTATCCTGGGGCTCTGCTGCAGTTTCTTTAAAAGAAAAGATTTTCTTTTAAAAACAAAATATTGATAAAAAAATAAGAAAGCAACGTAACTAGAGCCTTGCAAAGGTTTTCAAATCTTAAACTAAATCAAAGTTTAATCTGGTCAAAGGGTCATTGTTTTAAAAGGTTTTTACAAATTAAAACGCACGTATATCTTTTTTTTCACATTTTATCTCTTATACTGTCACAGCAGATTGGAGTGCAATATATAACTTTAATTTTTTTTTTTTTTTACATATTTGTTAAAACTCATGTCATGTGATAGTTTGAGACAAAAAATCTGAAAAGATCAATCTCCTCCACTTCCTCCATGACCTACTCCAGTCTGAGCTACAACCAAAAACAACCAATCAGAGCCAGGAGGCGGATCTTAACGCTGTTAATCAATCTCATGTTCTTGTTGCACAATGTGATAATGGTGGAGAAATGACCTAGTTACCAGAAAACCGTTTATCTGCGTCATCATTAGCAGAGCTAACTACCCCTAGCATTCACAGCATGTTATGCTAGCTGCAGTGTAGCAAAGAGGGATGATGGGATGAGCAGCACCACACACATAGGGTGATTGACAGCGCTAAGACCAGCCTCCTAGCTCTGAGTGGTTGTTATCAACCTTCCAGACGCCTCAGGTCTTCTGATCTGCATCCTGAGAACAAGAACCAAACATGGAAAAGCAGCATTCAGCTTGTATGCACCACAAATCTGGAACAAACTTCCAGCAAACTGCAAAACAGCCGAAACACTGAGCTCCTGCAAATCCAGACCCACCTGCTTCAAGTTACTTTTAAACCATAATAAAAGGAACATTGACCAACATATTTAATGTGTATTGATGCTTTTAACGATGGTAGTTGACAAAATGCCATTGTTATTGGTTTTCACAACTGTTGACTATATTATGTTTTCAAAATGAAAAGTGCTTTGAACTGCTGTGTTGCTGAAATGTACAATTCAAATAAACTGTTTTGACAGTTTCAATAAATATATATTTATTTTCTGGAAAAAAATTTGAGAGACCACTTAAAATGATCAGTTTCTCTGATTTTACTTTTTATTGGTCTATGTCTGAAAGAACAATGCTCAATTAAATGAGCATTATTTATTTAATACTCACAACATGTCCCTGAAATTCAAAGCTAAAATGTAGTGTTTATTAGCAGAAAAATTGTCAGAATAAGGAAAAAGATGCGCTTTTAGAGTCCAAATAATGCAAAGAAAACAAATGCATGTTCATTTAGAAACTGCAGTACTAATGTTTTAACTCAGGAAGAGTTCAGAAATCAATAATTGGTGAAATAACCAGGAGGTTTTTAATGGACTTAAGTGGTATCTTTATTTTCTAAGAGTTACATAATGCAAGTTTAATCTTTTTCTTTTTAAAAAAGATTAAACTTTTTTTTAACTGTTTATTTATTTTTACTTTTTAAAGCGTTTTTTTTTTTAAGTTTTTTAAAAACTATATATAAGGCACATATGTGTGTGTGTGTGTGCATATATATATTTACCTTATATTTGTGTTTTACCAAAACAAATATAAAGTAAAAATGTTTGCTAAATGCACATTCATTAAAATTTTTTTTTTTTTAAATCTGAGGGGCGCCCCCCAATAAATGAAGCCCTGGGCTACTGCCCCTCTGAGCCCACTCTAAAGTCTGCCCCTGCAACTGAAGCCTTCCACCTGGCCGCCCCACACCCAGGGCTCCTTCCCGCCCCCTCTCCGCTTTCCCCGTTGCCAAGGTTTCCGTGTACGCGCTGCCTGCACCAGCGGCGCCGCGCCGCTGTCATACATTAGTGCCAGACATGGCGGCGGAGCTACAGCCCGAGTGGATTTCTGCTCTCCCGTCTTCCTGGACTTATGGGGTGACTCGGGACGGACGCGTCTTCTTCATTAAGTAAATGCACCTTTAACTAACCCGGTCCAAGTCTTTCGGCTCTCGAAAACCAAATTGCATGGGCCGTTTTATTTCCGCTCTCTTGTCTCAACAGCGAAGAAGCCAAGAGTACAACCTGGCTGCATCCGTTGAGCGGCGAAGCGATCATAACCGGACACAGGAAAACTCCAGGTAAGACGGACAAGAAACGTCACTCAGCTGTCAAGTTTCAGTTCGCCGCAGCGGCGGGGCGGCTCGCGCGTCCGCCGTCATGCGTTACGTTTCAGCCCCGGAAAAAACCCCACACACAGCAACACAAAATAAAAACACGATTCTTCCCACGCTGAGCGAGAGAGAGAGAGGGGGGGGGCTCTGTCATCCCTTTCTGGATGCACGGTGGGCTCGTGCTGTGGAAAGAAAGTGAGCCGAGCTCGAGCCACTTCCCCGCGAGCTTCCTCCTCAGGTTGGCTCGGTCACCTGAAGTTGACGACGTCACGCTGGCGAACGTAACTTGAGAAGTTGTACAGCAATAAACCGCAGCTGGAAGCTCATGTTGATGTTTTCTTCTTTCTCCCGAAAGCCCACCGTTAACCTCCGAGTTCCTGTGGGATTAGCGGTGTTGACATCAACATCAGCAGCAATCTGGCCGAAGGATAGATTTCAATATCAACAATAACAAGGCAGGTCTGGCCATTATGCACACAATGAGCCCATTTGCATCCAGAAGCTCAGAAATTAGAGAATAATCTCCAAAGGTTTCTAGGACAAACGAGCTCCAAAAGTCAAAAAATCTCAGAAATTTTTTAATTAATTTTAGAAAATTTATAGAGCCCCCCCAAAATGTCTAAGCCTCAAAAGTAAAACAATTACTTGACAAAAACTTGATCAATCCCAGAAATTTTCTAGAAAAAAACTGAAATTTCAGAGAGAAAAGTAAAAAATTTGCTTTGAAAAAAACAAAATTAACTCAATTTTTCAAAATCATAAATCTTATGATTATAGTAAAAAGAAATTTCTGAGTCTGAAAAGTAAAAAAAGAAAAAAATTGCTGAAAAAATTTGTGATTCAAAAGTAATTTTTTTCACTTTTTAAATTCAGAAATGTCCAAATTTTCCAATACAATATCTGAGATTATAAAATTCTGACAGTCAAATCATGATGGTGAATGTAACCAGAATTTATAAAGCGACGGTGCAAACAATTAATCTAAAGTAAGCTACTCTTTATGCTTTTTCTGAAAGATCAAGAAAGACGCAAAGCCACCGCTAAACTCTGAGTTCCTGTGGGATTAGCTGTGTTTACATCAACATCCGCAGCGCTCCAATCTGGCTGCACAGATTAACAATATCAAGGTGATTCAGGGCCTTTATAGAGGGGCGCCCCTCTATAAAGGGGGGCGCCCCTCTATAAAGGGGGGCGCCCCTTTAATTGCAACTTCTTTGCAATTTTCTGCAAAGAAGTTCAGAAAATTGGAAATTAATATCTGAATTTTTCTTGAAAAATAAGATATGTGAACTTGACGAATTAAAAATTTACTTGAAAATCTCAAAATGTTTAAAATTAATCTCATAAATCTTCTGGAAGAAAACATGGAAACTTGTGAGCCGCCGTCTCGAACGTTTGCGAGAAAGAAACGTGATTGATGTCAGAAATTTTCTAAAACAAAACCCCCCTGAAATTTGTGAGGTTGGAAAAGTTAAAATTTGGTAGAAAAAATTCAGAATTTTTTTGTTTAATCTCAAAATTTTCAGAAGTGGAAAATGTTCCTCTTTTGAAACCCAGAAATTTCCATGTTTTGTTCTTGAAAATTTGAAATAAACCTAAAAGCATCATGACTTTTGCGGAATACTTACGGATACTTTTTTCTTTCCATCTGCGCCGTTTTATAACAAAACCTCTATGTATGAAATATTCCTGTAAAATCCTGCTGATTAGTGCAACATGATATATTCATTAGTAATTGCCTTTAAACTTCCCTTTTCCTAATTATTAGGACCTAATAATCCTAATAACTAAGAGACGAAGGAAAAGTACTTGCTTTTTCTACTAGTGGTTTTCATATTTTCTCATCATGCTGCAAAAACTCACATTTGTTTTTCTGAAAAACCAAAATTCAAATTACGTATAGGAAGACATGGAGAAATTACTCAAATATAGTAATTAAGTAAAAGTAAAATAAACAGATACAATTACACTCAAGTAAAAGTACATTATATTTTTACTTGATTGAAAGTAAGTTTGTTTTAAAATATCATAGGTTTACCTGCTATATGTATATTTTGCTTAGTAAGTCAATAATGTGCCATTTTAAAGAACAATCTTTCAAACGATGCCTGTTTTTATTGTTTACTCTCTGCGACAAAGTTTTCACTTGAACTTGTGATTCTGTGCATCACAATTTGAGGGGCGACCTGCAGCGTTAAATGCCAGGAAGCCAAATAAAGCAGGAATGATTATACCTTGGAAAGTTTTTATTTACCCTGGAAAGTTTTTATTTAACCCCCAGCAAAACCAACGTGCTATTTCAACCTCAGTAAACACATTCTAATTAAAGATGGGCTGAAAACAGGGACATTAGACTCTGATTATTTCCCATCAACACCACAGTTTAAAAATACTTTATATTCAACTTTGTTTTTGGTGAACAATATTTTAATTTTCTGACTTAATTTTAAAAACTTGGGTTGTTTGTTAAACATTTTCAAATTAATAAACAAATAACATAAAACACGATTGTACCATGTAATGCAACACATATATGAATAAATATAATAAAGGTGAAAACTAAAGTAAAAGTCGAAAGTACCCACAATAAAATCTACGTCCGTAAAGTACAGATGCTGGTAGCAACAACAGATGATTGTTTTCACTGATTAGAAAATGAAAGCCGACTAATATGTGCAGAATTGGAGCCTTTTCCCAGTTGCCAGTGGGCGAGATGCAGGTAAACAGGTTTCCAGTCCATCACATTCATATAAACTAACTTTTATTTTAGGGATCGATTATTCTATCGAATATTTAGACAATTAATCCAGTTACCAGATACAAAAATTGCCTCATTCTGCAGATTTTTCATTCAACCTCTTGGTCAGAATCAGAAATATATCAATAGTGTCAAAGGAAAACACATTTTTTATCGTTGTATATTAAAAGTACTTCTAATAACCATTTGTTTTGTGAGACAGAGTTGAATTGATTTGGGATTTATTGGAACATGTTTAGATGGAAAATCCCTCCTAATGCTCACTGACATCATCGTTTTCTCCCGTCTCTTCTCGGTCTGTAAGTAAGCGTTCCAGGTTTAACGATAATTGATTTCCTGTAAAAGTATTTACCTCTGGGTTTCCTGAAAACACTGTTAATGGGCTTTCCCTTTTAAATATTTCAATTAATCAGGCATCCGCTCGTGTTGTAGAAGTGCAGATATCCGTTTTAGCTGACATAATTCTTTCTGTGGATAAAATGTTGATTTATTTAAACAAATTGCAACGTTTGACTGTCAAGAATCAGTAAGTTAGAGTTCAAAAGGTCGTTTGAAGCAGATTTCCTGCCTAAATTAGGCATGAAAAAGGAGATGTTTATGTAAGAAGCAACATAAGAAGTTGGAACATGGTTGCTGTTTGTTAGTTTTTGTTTGGCTTCCCACTTCCTGTTGTGTGGCATTTTTGCATTCAGCTTTAAACATTTCAAAAACAGCCACAGAGTCTTCAGGGACTCATCCAGGCGACTTTATTTATAACTGTTTATTGACGTTTTTAGCAGGAAGAAGATAGAAAGTCCAATGTTTTCATTTTCAGAAAACATTGGGCTTTGTTTAGAAAATGCTTCGACTATCCTCTTAATAATCGTAGTGACTAAATCTTGACTTTGGAACTGCTGGTAAAGCTAAATTTAAATATTTGTTTTGTTTTAAAGTCAAGAAAGTAAGAGACACATAAGATCATGATAGAAATAATTGATAAAGTCCTTGAAATATGTTATATTTGTGTTCCAAGAAGCTGCTGTCCAAGACAGTATAAATGTTAATAAAAGCACAGATGATAAAACTAACAGCAACAAGAGTTTTAATTTATAAGCTGAAGAAAAATTGGAATTTATGATTCTAATAATATGATGAGCTGGAGTAAAAATTAAATCATTTTACTCTTAAAAAGAAAATAAATATGTTTATCATTAATAATTTGGGCTCCACACCATGATCAAGTTAAACACATACTTTGTGTTGTTTTTGTCTTAATGTGTTAAATATTCTTGGTAATTAAGATATTATCATTTATTTAACCTTAATTTATGAGTATCACATGTGAAAACATTTTTACTTTTACTATTTTTGCTTTTACGTGGTTTTTATGTGATCAATTGGATTTTTTTTGACATATTGAATACAATCACCTGATCTTTACGTGACGACAATCTGATCATCTGTGGTGCAGATACGCGATCAAAAGTTGAAGAAAGCCTGGTCCAGTAAAAAAACAGAAATTTTACAATTTTATAGAAAATTTTCACTTTAGAAATTGAGGAATTTCCCATATTTTTATATTATTTTCTGAGATTAGTCTTAAAATGTCTGAGCTTTTTATCTCACTATTATTTAAACTGTTGGAGCTCAAGAATTTCCCAGTTTTTTCCAGAAAATTTCAGAGATTTTTTGCAGAAATTTACTACTACTATTTCAGATATTGGTGATCAATCAGAAAACTGGAATCGGTGCATCGCTGACGTTGGTCAATTCTCCATAAAATCTTATTATTTGGTGTATTTTCTGATGCAAACATTGTATAACGCTTGAAATAAACATGGAACAAATGTCTTGTTATAAGTGAAATAATCTTCCAGAGGAGCTAATAGTTTTTTTTTTAATTAATAGTATGGAATTATTTACTTAAAACAGCTCTTATATCTCGCTGAGAAGTTTGTTGTTTTAGTTAATTCAAGTGAACTAACATAATTGAACCAGAAACTAGACCCAAAATGCTGGGTGCAAGTTTGTTTTTGCAGTGCACACCCAAAAATCTCTTCTTCATCTCAGTCAAATTACTTTAAATACTATTGAATAGGAATTTTTCTAGCAGTTTAGTAACTTTTTAAACGTTAATGCTCTTCTGCCAGGAATCAATTCTCTCTAAAAAAGAGAGAGAGAGCATCTAAAATCTCTTTACTGTAAAGTTGTGAAATGTAACCTGAGATTTTGTATCCAAACATGTTTCCTCAGGACTGTGCAGACATGTTTTATTTTATTTTTTATCTTCCTTTCCTCGTCACACAGACCTGCCCACTGGATGGGAAGAGGGATTTACCTTTGAAGGTGCAAGATGCTTTATCAAGTGAGTTCAACTTTACTCTACAAACCACACACCCATTACACCTGTAGCCAAACACTCTGCAAGTTCACACTGAGTAAAAGAATTAAACCACTTCACCGTTCCCATGCGATCAGGGCAGCTTGATTACCGAACAGAAATGTATTTATTTCCGCTCGCCTGCATGCTGCTTGTGAAACCCGGCTCTGTTCTGGCAGTAAACTCGTGAAAGGTTATAAATGCTGGACCTTTACTCCCTATTTCTTTGCTATCGCAAAGTTAATGATTACACAGAAATATGGGGCAAGTACCAGACAGTCCAGGGTTCCTGTCCTATTGAGAGCTGTTTACAGATTAATATGTTTTCTGTTTTCATAATTTATTCTCGCTGTTTGGGTTTAAATGTTGTGCTAAAGGTTGAAAAATGTTTCAAAGCTCCTACATAAAATTTCACAACTTTATAAGCTGCAAGCCTTTGCAGCTTGGAGTAAATAAATGTGTAAAAATGTTAAATTCATGCAATCAGTGCTGTTAAAAGGTAAATATTTGATATTTCTATTAATGTGATATAAAATAAAAGTGCATATTTTGTATTAAAATTTTAAGTATTCCTATTTACTCCATTTATTATAGTTTGTTTCACCTTAATTTATGCGTAGCACATGTGAGAACATGGGAATCAAGTGTGTTTTTACCATGAACTGTTCCAAATATACAAGAATACATGAGCTTCTTTATGTAACTCACATGTAAAGATTTGTGTGCATTTTTTATGTAAAAAAGGAGAAAATTCTCCCAAAAAAACTCAGAAATTTTGAGATTCATTTGGAAATATCAACTTTCGGAACTCAGAATTTCTCAAAACTTCTGAGGAGTTTTTTTCTTGCACGGTTTCAACTTTTGGAGCTCAGAAATGTCCTTGTTTTTTTCTAGAATGAGTTTGGTGCAAGCAAACCTTTGCAGCTTGGAGCAAATAAATGCAAACTGCATGCATTCAGTGCTATTAGAAGGTAAATAACACTGAATAATAATCCCTGTGATGATGCCTCTCCGCTGTCTGGAATCCAGAGTATTAATTTCAAAGTGCAAGCATCTTTTCTGGTCATGTGTCATTTTGTGCTGCATTCTGGTTATTTGGTTTGTTGCAGAAGGTTTTTACTATTGTGACTTTGCAGCAACTCCATCCTGAGTTTTGTTGAAATTGTATTTGAGCGTTTTTGTTTTTTTTTTGTTGCAATGAAAGGACCCTTTTTAATCGTTCCTACAGTTTGACCTGGGGCCACATTTTTGAAGCCAACAATTGACAAGATCTTTTCATAATGATCCTCTTTCTTCTGGGACTCTCCAAAAACACACTGCATACTGTCAGAGGCTGTAAATCTTTCTGGAAAATAACATTCTTCATACCATAAAAGTGAATATAAAGCCTCCATTTTAACTTTTCTTGTGTATCATTCTTGTTGAACTAATGTGGGTCCACTAACCCACTTTTATGCATATTTCCTGCTTGCTGTTGGCCACCGAACTGGTCAGAAGTTTATATACACCTCAAGATTTCCCCCAGAAAACGTGCGAAGCGTGGAGGTCGAGGCGCATTTATCCAGCGGCCCGTCAGAAATGTTTTGAAGTTATCAGGAAATTTGAAAATATCACTTGATAATTATGTGTTATTGGAAGATTAATACCCAAACACCAACTGTGAAGTATTAAAAAATGGAAACATTAAGGAAACGTAAGCAATGCTCAGCCTGGTGGGGGAACAAGTAAAGTCTGGTGGCCCGCCAGACATAATACACTGAGGGAAATGTGTTTGCATGCATTTTAGGTTTTTAGTGATTCATCAACCACCAGAATGAATCTTCCCTTACAAAATCCTTTGTTCTGGCTTTCAAGCAGATTCAATAATTCTTCATAGGATTGAGTTTAGGGCCGTAGCTGCAGCCTAGCCTTAAGTCTATTGAAAATTTGGGTCTGCACTGAAAAACTACCCAGTTTAAAGTGCGACACATGATGCTTTTAAAAGGGGTTCGACTCCACCTTGTTCATCCATTTTCGTGGTTTGGTAGCAGAAACTTTTCCCTTGAAATACGTCGACAACAAAAGACTCGTCCATCCTGCCTTACATCCTTAAATGCTGCCAGAATATGAATTAATATGTCTTACAAACGAGGCTTCTTCAACGTAGTTTGTGAGTTAGCTCCCAAACAAACTGTTGATGTAAAATTAATACTAATCAAAACATGTAACGTTGTAAGGAATTGTTAGTTCTACTATTTTCTTCTCTATTTTTTTTTATGATGGTATCAATAAATATGAAAATATGATTAAATGCAGTTACTGTGTGCATAAATCATACTTCTTCTTTACAAATGGTCACATTTTTCAAGAGCAATTATTGTTTTTGTGAGGCTATGATTGCTAAAAAGGAAGTAATAAATCATTATTTTCGTCACTTTTATCATCATCACACTAGTAACACAAAATATCATGATAAAGGTCCACATTGCCCACCCCTTAATCCACATAAT
Organism: Poeciliopsis gracilis; assembly: GCA_911649635.1. Taxonomy (NCBI): domain Eukaryota; kingdom Metazoa; phylum Chordata; class Actinopteri; order Cyprinodontiformes; family Poeciliidae; genus Poeciliopsis; species Poeciliopsis gracilis. The sequence goes on from CAJVRI010000506.1 coordinate 1,653,215, forward strand.
CTGCATTCATGTTCAGTTTATGGTTCAGTAAAGACATTTTATATTCTACTCATGCGCTGCAAGAATTGAATTTAATGCCTCACATTCTGTGCTAATTCATAATCTGTCCTTCAGATCCTGATATGTGACTAAAAGATGTTATTTTGCATATTTTCTAGGAAAAACTCAGCAGTCAAATCTGCCAAAATACTGTAATGCCTCTGCATCAGGGATATGAAAAATGAAGGATATTGTGCTTTGTTATCCCCACTGAATCCTGCTCTGACTTCCTGAGCTTCTTGTGGCAGTTCGCCAGTAATTTCATATCCTCCTATCTCATCACAGATTCTCTGTGATAAACAGTTTTAGGGAGCGCCACGTTCATTAGCCGATCAGTGTGGTTCTGGCCCAGTCCCATGATGCGCACGCTTCGTTTTGGCGAGTGAAAAACGATTTGTTTCATGCATCAGCTGAATTTCAAACAAGTCTTTAAAAGTTCGAGGGAGGGATTTTCACATCCAACAAAAGCCCGTGGTGCACTGCTGGACGAAGAATCAGCAGCAAAAATAATTTCCTCACTTCTTCTGTTAAGCTGTCATAATGCCGCTCTGTCTGCGGCATAATTTAGCAAGCAAACACGTCGCAGTTTTATTGCATTGTGATGTATCTCAGTGCCTTCTAGCGACTCCTTCTCTTAATGTCTTCATTTGTCCTGCGGCTCATTAGCAGTACAAGTCAGCATGTGTCTAATTTATTCCTGCAGAGCTTATAAGGAAATAACCGAAGCCTAATTGAAAACCTGCACGGATATCAGCTTACATGTGACAAATGCCTCCCTGATTTGGTGGTGAGTGTTTTATTTCGGACACTTTTCTCCGGCTTGTTTGCTTGGTTTCCCCCTGCAGTGTTTTACTCAACATTCCAGTCATGTGGTCACCAAATCCAGAGTCATAAAGGCGGCTGCATGCACGGCCCAACGTGCCGTAATCATTGTCTCTTTCTCGACGTTGAGTCATAAAACTGCGTCAAGACTATTTATTTATTCCAGTGTTTTGATTGGAGATTTGCTGACAGGTTTATGAGATAACTGCGACTTGGACAGTCTGTGGGACATTTTGAGGTTTTATGCAAGGCTGCCAATAAAATCCTCTGAGAAGTTGCCAATACTATTCTCCTGATGACAGCTGGATAATCCTTGGATGTGCCTCAGATTTTTCAGTAGGACCTTATTACTTTGTTGCCAATTTTGTGTTTCCCAGTGTCATAAAGTTAGGACTGCAACTTCCTTTTGAAATGTAAGGAAGGTGAAACCGATTTAGATCCTCAAATAATCTAGAGATTCATCCATCTTCACTGCAAAAACACAAAGTCTTACCATTTATGGTCTAGATTCAAGTGCAAATATTAACAATAAAACTAAACTAACTTACAAGTTCATTAAGATATAGGAGCTTGTTTTAAGTAAATAATTCACTAATATTGATGAAAAAGTTCAAGTTCAAATCATTTTTTTTCCCATCAAGATGTGAAAATTTGAGCCCTTTCTGCTTGACTCAACATCAACACAGCAGAAGACTAATCTGGTGATTTATGTTTTTAATAGTTGATTAATAATTGGTTCCAAAAAGTGCTTAAGACTTTGTTTTACAGGATTTGAACCAGGTAAAGCTAAACCTGCCACTATAGGAGTTTTTGGTGAAATAGATTAACAGACAAAGTTTTTTTTTTTAATTTTTTATCTTAAATGCAAAATGTACATATTTTGTACAGTTCAGGCTTTAGTTACTAGGTTTAGTGTGTTGTTCTTTCTACAAAAATCATATTTTTTTAGTCCTGTTAACGATTAATCGATTACTAAATTAGTTGGCAAGTATTTCAATAAACGATTAATCACGATTAATCGTTTCAGCTGCAGTTGATTGTTCAGAAACAAGTCCGATTTTGGAGTTTCCAGCTGGGCCAATCAAACTGAAGCTGATCCAGCTCCAGTTATCAGCTGGTCTCTAATTGATCGCTGAAGAAAGCAGCACGTTTCCATCCATTTCTGTCTGTGACTTCCTGTGCTCTGCAGAAGAAGATCTTGTGTTTGTCATGCTGGCTCTGTGAGTTGGCTGTTACCATCAGGTTACACAGTGTGAGCATCAAGTAGCAGATTGTGCTGACGCAGTCTGTCCTCTGATGCTGCGTGCGAGCAGGGATGAGTTACAGGTTGTCAGTGTGACGGTGCAAACTGGAAACATGGCCTCCCCTAAGCTGTTACTACAAACACGCAGGTTTGAATGAAGCAGATGCATCTTAAATAAATCAGCTGATGTTTACGGCTTTCCTTAGACTAATGTGGTTTTCTTGTTTTCTGGGTTGATTGTGACTGGCTTAAAGCAAATCGGATTGAACTTCCTACACAGAAATGTACAGAGCTGGAAACATTTTCGGCACCTGGAGCGGTGAAAATGTGCTCCTCTTTCAGCGGTATGCCTCAGTACAGAATGTCAGATTTAATTTTGTCAAAGTGCCTCAGCTTCCAAAAGTGATTACTGCCATCTTAACCAGCTCAGTGTATCTCACCGAGGAGAGAGGAGTCACAGTAATTTGAGGAGAAGCTTCAAAGCACCAATTCCAGGCTGTCAGCAGGCATCTATAACACTTTCTCACCACAAATAAACCTGTTGGCTTAACGACCTCAATTAACTACCTGTAAATATTCAGCTGCTGTGGTTTTCAAGTAGCCAAAATATTGCTGCAACTAATAATTACTTTAGTTATAAATTAAGCTATCTGTTATTCTGACGATTAATCATATTGATTCGATTAATCACATTTTTTTAATTTAAGCCTTTTTTATTCAATATTAGAAATACATTATTTGCTTATACAAATAATTTAAATTCCCTTTTTAAAGAAGAAAATAAGCATTTTATTGCATAAAATGCATGAACGTAGCATTCCTTTACCGTACGCTTGATTATTTGTAGTAAAAAACTTCTAGCGTCAACTCATCAGCTGCTGCATTTTGCAGTTAAATGTTAAAGTTCAGCTTGTTTTTCTCTGTAACCAAAACAGCATTTTAACTGCAGCTTAAGTTATAAAAAAAGCACTTGCATATTTGTCAGTTTATACCTTTAAAGGTTATTGAGCTGTAGAAGTATTGCAGAAATTGATGTTTTGGTGCACAAAAACTAATTGTTGTGTTGGCATGGCATTCATCGCAATTAGGTTTTATGTTGCTTTTTTGGATGCAGGAAGTAATTACAGAAATTATGCTGAGAATAAACAGGTGCACGTTGGTGCCGGGTCCCTCTCTCGGTTTTCTATTTTGGTTTCATTAATTCTGTTTGGGAAATAAAAGAAGAGAACAAAACTCACCGTACAGTGATAATTGCTCCAAGCAAAGCTTGAGACAGCTGCTGCTGCTGCCTTGTTTTGAAGAACGGGTTGCTAATAAGAAAGGCTGTGGCTGAGCTGAAGGCTAGTTTTATTGCAGTCCAGTTCTTAATGTTTCATTTAAAGACCGTTTGGCAGCATGCTTTGAAGACATTTTATTGTTTCTGAGAGTCCATTGTTAGGATAAATTAATTGTAGTTACTGTGTAGAACTTATCTTTGAATGATTCAACTCAGAATAGAAAATGGAGTTGAACTGGAAATGAACTTTTAAATGTGCAGTTTAAAAGTTTTTGTGTTCGGTTGCTCTTTGTTCTGGTTGATGTTGTGACGTAATTAATTTAAAGCTTAAGAGTAAATTTAGAGAGGAACTATGAAGCAAATTTCACATTTTGCACGTTTTTATGCTTCCATCCTGATGTGTTTCGGCAATAACTTAAACTTATTTGGTGTCTGGAAATGAGCCATTTCCAAAACCTTTTGAGTGTAATGTCACAAATCAGGAGGCCTCCCATCACTTGACAACCAAAACAAAGTCCAGCATGTTTGGTCAGCTGGATTTACCGCTGCATGTGCCGTACAATGGCTGCTAGAAAAGACAGGTGTTTTGTTGTCAAGTACCATCCAGAAACTACTGGTTGCATCCTTGTTGGTTGTACGGGAGGCTCCACTTCTGCTTTTCAAAGGTGTACAGAGCTCAAAATAGGCAAAACTGAGCAAACTGCAAATGTTTTTGGGCAAAAAATGCGATGAACATTTTATATAGTCCTTAGACCTATACTGACTTTTTCAAATTACTGTCGTAATGTAAAGGTGTGTTGATCAGTTTGCACATACGTACATATATTATTCCCGTACAGTAAAAAACTGTCAGTCTTTTTTACTATGAGTCCCTGGAAACCTGCAGCCATCGCGCCATAAATCGGTTTTACTCATTGAGGAGAGAGCAGAAGCAAAAGCCGAGCAGTTGTCGTTGTGACTCGTTTCTTGAAAGGTCCAATTCAAGTTGTTAAGCTGGCAGCTTTAGATCCTGTCACAGCTCATAAAATTCTTGCTAAATCAAATAATAATGAATTCTACGCGTCCATTCTTCTGCTGCGGCTCTGAGCAAGCTTAAACAATAAATCACACATTACAGTAACTGACATCCTCCCTGTGGATCAATGTTCCTGTTGCTGGGGATGATACGGCAGATTAAAACCTTGGAGCACAGACGCTGGACTCATGTTGAACTTTGCTTCTTTTCAATCATCTCTAGTTTGGCTGTCTGGCTCTGAAGAAAACCTGCAGAAAAGACAGGATTGTTTCAGAAACAGTAGAGGTTTTCCCAGACTATTTTGCTCTAGGGACTATCAGTTATTTTAATAATCGATTATCCTTACGATTAATCGGATTTTTAAAAATAAAATTTTTCATTTAACCTTTTTAATTAAATTAAAAAGGCAGATAAATAAATTTCTTAAATAATACAAATTGTATTGCCTGAAATTAAGAAAAACATTCCTTCATGTGCTCTTGATCATTTATTGGATTAACTGATCAATAATTGGATAACAAGAGGTGATTAATAAGGATTTTTATTTTTGTTACAGAATTTGAACCAAGTGAAAAAATATCCCAACATGAGGAGTTTTGAAAAGAACATTAGTCTAAAATGGAAAATATAAATATTTATATTATTAATATGTATTTATTTTAGTTAATTACTGCTTTAATTGAGTTAATTGATGGTAATTTTAATTGATTATTCACAATTAATGCGACTAATCACGATTAATGACTTCGGATTAATCATGATTGATCCAATTAATCGTCTGACACCTATTTTACTCTTCATTTTACTTTTCATTATGACAAAAATCAACAGTTTGATAACATTTTGTTGCAGTTTGAGATGAGGAAGTCTGTCGTGATAGGATTCTCTGTCTGGACGATTTTTGTCTGTAGAAAATGGGTTGAATATTTTGACTCCAATTACAGAAAGAATAAACACTCTGGCTATATTTCCACCTCAGTTTGATGTTTTGGTTTCCTTAACTGTGTTTTGGAAATAAGAGTGAAACCTGTACTATGAGATAACTGTCGCGTTGTTTATAAGAATGAAGGACAGAATAATAAGTACGCCTGAATGAACTGAAGTTTGTTTTTGGCTGTTGATTTTCAGCTTCCATTGAGCATTTTGTGGTGTGTGAGTGCTCATTATAAGCATAAATAATATATAAAATATAAATATTGGACAAGTTTACTCTGTGGACCTTACTTTTGCATAATTTATCTCACCAGTAAATACATGCAGCACATCTCTGTTCAGTTGTTGCTGTTTTCTGCTTTGAAGACCAACATTCGCCGTTTGCCCTGCTGAACGTTGGAGCTTGCAGAGAAAGAGATTATTGACCAATCTCCCTAGTCCTAATCCCACTCCACAGATTTTTAATTGGATTTAGATGTGCGGACTGAGATGGGCTTGAAAGAAAGTTTATTTGTGTCAATTAGACAAATTCTGTGTTGTCAGGATTTAGATTGTTATACAGCTGGATTTACAACAAATGGTCTTTTTTTGTTGACGATTATTTCAATAACCAATTTTACCACAATTAAATGTTTCAGTCTTAATTCACATATATCTTTTGCTAGATTTTTTATTTTGTTTTAATCTTCATTATATGCATTAGATGATTATATTTTTGGGACATTTTACTTATCTTTGTAAATCTGAAAGATTATTTAAGATAAAACCCATTAAATTGTTAAAATATCAATAAACAGCTGTTTGTTCCAGTGTTTCTGAATTAAATAATATTGAACATCTTTTCACAGTCTATCCAGGATTTTCTTATTTTGTGATTTCTTGCATTCAAAATGATGGATGTTGTGCTGCTAATTTACAATATTTGTGTTAATGTTTGACATTAAATTTAATCTTTTATTCATCTCTGTATCGGTCAGAGAGTGTAACTTGACATAAAGTAAGGTTGAGTCATTTTAACCCAAAGTTTTTGGCCAATTTTGAGAAAAAATGTCAGAAAAAATGAAGGAATGTTGGGATTGCAGATTTGTGAAAAAACTGGAGGGACTTATTGTTGTATTTTGGAACCTAAAGGCCACATAGAAAGCTTATAGATCTTATCAGTCTAAAAAATGCTCCAGGATGTCACCATCGGGTACTTGTTAGACAAAGTGAACAAAAAAAATCAGTCACGACTGCGCTCACATCGGTCGTCATTTCCGGTTTAAACTGATTGTCTTTGTAGCTTTACCTGAAATCTAGGAATAGCTGGAAGCCGAGGCGCTCATCCTGCAAACCAGAGATGATGAGTCCCTGTGAACCTTTTTTACTGTGAGACAGACTGTTATCCCAGACATGTAAGGCTCCCCTCGCCTCTGCAGGGAATGAGCCGAGCTGAGCCTTATATCAGACATTATTATGTAACAAGAAAACTCAGTTACATCACTGAAACACCTAGAGATCCAATTGTTGGGACAAAAATCCAGATAAGACTGAAGAAAGCTTGTAGATTTTTAATTTATTTCAACACTGGTATACATTTTCACAGTTTGCATTCCATATTAAGCTGATTTCAAACCATAACTAGTAAACAAATAAAATCTGTGCTGCGAATGTTAAAAAAGTAAAAACAAAATGAAGGTTTTGAAGTGTGCTATAGTCAAAATATGGATGTAAATTTGATTGAAAACCTGTGTTTTGTGCTCAAACTCCCATCAATGTGATGGAAATCTTAATTTAAAAACTATTTTGTAACGTCTGAGGTTATCTCAAAGGTAATCTATTATTAAAAATGAATATTTTGCATGATGATATCCTTTCATTTGGGTCTGAACTGCTTCTAAAAACAGCCAGATGTTTTTTTGGCAATAAGTTAATGTTTTTGGTGCCTGGAAAATGAGCCATTTCAAAAACTTCCTGGTTGTTGAGTCACATTTGATGGACACTGAGCCGTTACCTAGCAACCCAAGCGGAGCTCGAGCATGTTTGGTCAGATAGTTTTAATGCTATATTTACTGTGCAATGGCTGCTGGAAAAGTCAAGTGTTTTGTTTTGGACTTCCTGTCCAGAAACCACTTGCTGCATTCTTGTTGGTTGCGCAGGATGCTCCAGTTTTGTTTTTCAAAGATATACGGTTGTGTAATTACACATCTCTTGTCATTTTCACGTGTGAGTGTAAACATTGAATTAGGGGGCGTGGCCAGCGATTTAAAGTGACAGAGTCTCTAAAACAGCCCGTTCTGAAAGGAGCTCAGACTAAAATCTTATTATCTTCGGATCTTTTTGTGCAAAGAATGTAATAAACGTATGTAATAAACACGTTTTGTATCCCCCGTAAACCTATAATAACCTGTTTAAGAAAGAACAATAGGTCGTAGTAGGCTTACATTTGTTTGATAGTTATGTGACAAAAAGACAAAACCAGAATGGATTTACTAGGAGACAAATACATTTTCACAGCTCTGTAGCGTTTTATTGTAGATAATCTGCAGACAACCTGAGACCTTATGTGTCTCTCTTTATTTTCTGTAACAATACACCTATACACAAGACTTACCCAACTCCGGCTCATAACGTCAAAAACAGGACTTGAAATAAATCACGACGGAACGAGAAAAGCCAGTTTCTCTTATTGTTGTTACCATGGCTACGGCTTGTTGCAGCATGCATCTGATGAGAGGCAAGTCACTCTCTTAAAACTTTGTCACACTAACAGAAACAGTCACACCCGTAGATGTTTTTGTTTTGTCATGTTGACATTTTTGCCTTGTTTGAGTGACTTTGAGGAGCTTTAAAAAGTCTTAGGTGGGAACGTTTTGGGAATCCGTTTTGGACCTGAGGATCTTCTGCCTGTCACGGCAGACAGGACTCACTGCATGAAAATGGTAAACATGTGGCTGCTCCAAGTTAAACATGATATTGATTTTCGCTTGAGGTTAAGAGTCCCCTTGTTACTTATGTGTTGCTTGAGTCGGCGTGGATTAATACAAGAGAGATACTGAAGGTTTTTGTGTGACCTTTTAAGTATATTATGTAAGGAAAGCTCTCTGCTGTATGTTGGCTGACCTTTATAAAAGCATTAAAACATGAAATAATCTTTTAATCAGTTGGACATACAGTGCTTTAAGGTTTGAATACCCTTGGAAATTCCTTTATTTTTCTTTCCAAGGTAATATTTCAGACTAACACATTATATAGTAACTATTAAAGGTTTTCCAATCTTTATACAAACAAAAATCTAGTAGTCTTTAAAGTCCTTCTTTCCAAAGAAGCTTAATGTTCAGTTTGGTTTCATTGGGGACAAAAATTGCATCTTCTGTTACATTTTCACAATGTACTGTTCCCCTCCTCGCCTGTGGTGGCGCTGCAGCAAGAACCAGTGAATGAAACGACACAAAAACCTCTGAAGGAATTACAAAGCGCAGCTTTTCCCACAAACTGAACACAGAAAAGTTCCAAAAGTATAAATGAACAATAACAATAAAACACTACAGATTGGAACATAAAATACTGTGAATTCATTAGAAATGTAAACAAAAATGGCGTCAGATTATGTTGCTAGAAAGGCTAGTTGCTAGAATGTTCTGCCCTTTTGTGTGGTCTTTACTTAATACAGCAGATTATTTAGCTTATAACATGTGAGATCATTTTATTATAGGTATACAGTTTAATTAGTACTTTTCAAATCAATATCAATAACTTATCGACTTGAAAGAAGCTCCAGTTTCTAGCAGAAAAGTTACCTGTAAGCTACTTTTGTCGTATTTCAAGAGTGTTGAATTATTTGTGCAGTGCATCAGATTTTGTTTTGGGTTATCAAACAGATGCAGACCTCGCTTTTCGATGAAGAGATTCAAAAACGTTTCCTTTCACTTCAGCCGTGTGCTGCTCTTTGCTGTGATTACATTAAAACACAGCGGATTTTGTGGTTTCAATATGACGAAGTTGTAAGTAAAGCGTTTAAATAGTTTTGCTAATTATTGTAAAGAAATGATTAGAAATTTTAACCACAGTTATTCTTTTTCTAAATCACTGATTTGCTAATAAATCACTTAGACAGTCATTCGCACACCAAATATTAGCTGATATTACGCCTATTTTAAGCTGCAAAGCACAGAGAGAATTTTTAATCACCCTTCCTGCAGAGGGGATGTTCAGATTGCTGACTCAGCAGATCCGTCAGCGCTCTGTAGTTTCGCCGCTCTCTAACGTGCGCGGCGTGATTTAAGGGGGAAACTCTGCAGATCTGGATCTGCTGTGCAGCATCCAGCCCGTCTCCGGCTGCGTTGCTCTCTTTTGTGAGGTTTGGTGCTGACTGGGAGGCAGGCAGGCGGCTTTGAGGTGCTCAGACTGCGTCTCTGTCCCTGTGGGGTCGCCGCCATCTGTCTCGCACAGGAAGAAAACATTGTGTGGTGTTTTGAACCGTCTGTGCGAATGTATGAGTTAAAAAGCTCTCTGATGTAGCTGCTTGCCCCAGGTGCTAATTAAGACAATTTCACAGAGAAAATCCACACAGAAACAAGTAAAATGTCTTGTTTACAAATGCACATAATGGTTTTTGTTGTTTATCTTATAGCATTTTTACTCACTATTTAAAACAAATGTCTCCCTGTAATTTATTGAGAGATCTTTAGTGTCTGAGTGTCCAATATTTGAGACCATATGTTTAGTTTCTGCTAAAACCACATATTTACATAAAACATGTTTTTTGTTCTTCTCACTGATATACAGAAACATTTAATTGCCAGAGCTTGGAAATGCTGGAGGTTGTTGTAACGAGAAAGTTTCTTGTTATAGAGAGACGAGTTTTATTTCTTATTTCGAATAAATTTTGTTATAACGAGAGATTTTCTCATTTCAAAGAGAGATAAAAATGTTCTTTTCTGACTTTTACGACTTGTTACAAAGGCATAAAGCGGATCAGTACGACGCCTTTTTCTCCTTCTGTTTCCTCTCATTGATATCTAAAAATCCCAACACACGTTCCTGTTTTATTGTTACAATCTTTCTCATTTAAAAGAGATGATATTTTAGTTGTAATGAGATATAAATCTCATTGTAATGAGTTTTTTAATCTCCTTTTCTTGTTTAAATGAGATTCTTCTCCTGACTTTATTTCCAAGCTCTTGCAATTAAACGCTTCCATGAATTTACGCTAAACATTTTCTAATTAAGTCATTTAGGATTAATAAGAGGGATTTATTTATTTTTTTATTTATTTCAATAAATTCAGAAGTTTACTAAACTAAAATTATTATTCGTTTGAACAATTTGGAAAACTATAGATAAATGATCCTCAAATCCAGACCTGAAGGTTCGGTGTCATGCAATGTTTTGATGTTACTCGGGATGCGTTAACCAAATATTTTCAGTTTTTATCATATTCTAAGGAAAATTTCTGAACATAAGTCAATTTTACTGGTATAGAACGTTTCTTCAAGGCAGTTCAAAGTTGTAAAAACAGAAAAACACACAGAAAACCGGTAAACGTTGCAGTTTGTGAAGTGCCGTCATGTTGCTCTAAACAGATGGAGTTTTAGTCTAGGTTTATAGAAGCTCAGTGTTTCGGCCGTTTTGCAGTTTTCTGGATGTTTGTGCCAGAATTGTGGCGCATAGAAGCTGAATGCTGCGTCTACGAAGAAGTTAATGTCCTCCGAAGAGATTCTCTCGCTCCTTATTCTGATAAATGTAAATAATTTTGACCTAAAGCAGGAAAACTTTAGTGTGATTTAATGTCGAGCAGTTTCCCATTGATCTGGAGGACCAGCTTTTCTTCTAAAGCCTCTTAGTAACATCGTGTCTTTGATTTAATGCTGAGAAAGCTGTCGGACCCAAATAATCCCTGCGTTAATCTGTGATGAGCCGACCCTTTTTGCTGATGTCGGGCCGGTTCAGTCTGAGGCCAGCTGTCTTCCTGGGGGGTCGCATCGTGGCGTCCCACGGTCTCAGGCATCGCCTTCTCTCAATAGGAAAAGTTTCCCGGATTTGTTCATGTTTGTCGAAATTCATGATTGCTCACATCCGTCTGTTTCTTCCTTCGCCTCAGTACTGAACTTTATTATTCATAGTTCAGAGTTTGACTGGTGTCAGCTGTTCTCGGTGCATCATTCAGCCACATTGGCTGCTTCTGAAAGGATTGTTTTTGTCTGAAAAAAGAAAAAAATGCAGATGGAAGTTGGAGTGCATTCACACCAGCACTGGTTAGTCCAATTTAATTGAATCCCAGTTCGCTTGTCTAGAAAGTCTCGGGGGGAAAAGAAGGAAAATGTAAATTCTGGTTCACCTAAAAACCTGGATCTCTGTTCAGATGAAGTGAACTTTGGTGCGATTCGAATGGAGATCCAAGCGGGTCGGAGACCGCTCCAGAACTATAGTGCAAATTATTCTGGGTTAATACAACGGAAACAAAAGGCAGCAGTTTTGTGAACAAACTGCTTTCTTTAGAGGTTTTTGTGTTATTTTCTTTGGTTTTTCTTGGTGCAGCGCCGCCACAGGCGAGGAGGGGAACAGGTTTTTCTGTTAGTCAGACCAAAGTGCAATGTGAAAGCAAACTGCTCCAAATGAAAAATTTTGGTCACAAATCGAACAGCGTCCACCAGACTATCAGATGTGATACATCTTTAAATATGTGTTTATACAGTGCAGAACTTTCTTGTAGCAATATTTATTTTTTTGTGGGAGCAGATGCCTCCAACACATCTATATTTCTATTATTGCGCCCTAAAAAGCCTGCCCTCTCTCTCCTCCTCCGGTTCGGTTCAGCGGACCGCGCTCGGCCCAGTTGTTTTCCAGATGGTCTGAGATGATTAGGGAGCTCTTGGAAGGCATCACTCAGCTGAAATGCTCTACAGCTGTGAGCTTGTGGGACTTTATGTTAAAGTGTCCAAAGAGAACTTTGGACTAATGGACAGCTTCCGGAGACAGATTGTGGCGAATACAATCTCTTAATTTACCTTCATCCACATTTAAAGAGGCAGCCAACTGGCTTTTTTCCCCGCTGTTCCCCAGCTGCTCTGCAAACAGATGAACCAAACCTCTGATTTCATTCACACCCTCATGAAAACGACTCCTGGAAATATTACAGCCCTCTCATTTTTTTCGCAGGTACAGTGCTGTATTGATGTACTGGTTGTTGCCAAGTTTTCAATTTAGCAGCAGCAGTGGCGGGATTAATATCATTCCCCTCTGGTGCTGAGGTTCGGGTTTGTTCACTCTCTTCTGTCTCCTTGCAATCACCTGCTCTCCCCTTGCTCTCCTCAGAAGTCCCACAGCGGTCACTTTCATGCTCTTTCTTTTCATAAGGTTTTAAATCTGCTCACAGTTCTCGTCTAGATTTTATGGGCTTAGTGACAGTCTTGGTTACATTCATTGCCTTGCAAAGGTAGAGAACTTTTCCACATTTTGTCTTCCTAATCCCTCCATAAACTTCAGAGACCTTCATTGGGATTTTGCATTTTTTGGTGGTAAACCAACACAAAGGGGAGCATAATTGTGGGGTTGAATGCAATTTAATCTCAGCATTATAACAGTTGTATTGTGAAAGCCTCAGAGCTTTCTTAGAAAATGTAAGTGAAAATACCATCATGAGGTTTAAAGGGGATCCATTATGTAAAACTCCCATCTTGCACTTTTTTGCACTTCCATTTAGGTCTCTACTGCTAAAAAAAAAAATGGCTCAAACGCATAAAAAAAACACTCAGATGTTTTTTTTGGTAATAAATTATTTGGTGTCTGGAAAATGAGCTGTTTAAAAAAAACCTTCCGGATGTAACGTCACAGATCAGCAGGCAGTGCCCCTCACCTAGCAACCCAAGCTAAGCTCCAGCAGATTTGGTCAGCTGGTTTATCCGCTTTATGCGCTGAACAACGGCTGCTGAAAAAGACAAGTGTTTTGTTGTTGACATGCCATCCAGAAACCATTGAATTCTTGTTAGTTTTGCAGGAAGCTCTACTAATGCTTTTCAAAGATTTACGGTTGTATAATTCGGCCTCTATTTCTATTGCAGCCATTTTCACCTGCGAGCATGAATCCTGAGTTGGGGGCCTTGACCAGCAGCAGGTTATTTGGATTTACAGAGACAGAGGGCCTAAAACGGCTTGTTTGGAAAATAACCTGAAAATAAAATGTCATTATCTAAGAATGATTTTGTGCAAAAAGTGTTGTGAACATGTTTTGTGTAGCCATAGATCTACTCTAACCTGCAGCCATTGTATAGCACATACAATTGTAAAACCAGCTGACCAAACAATTTAGAGCTCACCTTGGGTTGCTAAGTAACGGGCGGAACTCAGCTAAGGTTGCTAGGTAACGGACTGGGCTTGGCTGGGATTGCTACAGATCAATGTGTGCTGATTTGTGATGTTATATTTGGAAGGTTTTAGAAATATCAAATTTTCAAGACACAAAAAAAAACCCCACTAACTGATAGCAAAGAAACACTTTGGGTTGTTTTAGGAGGAGTAGAGCCCAAAATGGAAGTACAAAAACATGCAAAGTGTGAATTTTGAGTACTAGAGGTTCCCTTAAAGGCTGAGTAATTGCCACACTTTTGAAATTTTGCATCAAATGCATTCAAACTTTCTATGCACACAATTAGATATGAATCAGTTGACGATCAGAAGAGCTGCACTGATTTTCTGCTCAGTCTGTCACTGTTGTTTTGGGACTTGTAGAAGTCATAACCATTAGAACTGGATGAGGAGCCTCTAAAGTCGCTCCCAGTAGCCACCAACACAAAGTCAAAGTGCTTTTTCAAGCTTATCAAACCTCTTATCTGCTGTTTTAGTGTTGCGCCTGTAGTAAGCTGAGTGCTGCTGCTTGAAGGGAGGCTCTGCAGATATAAACGGTAACCCAGGTCATCTCGACTCTGTCAAACAACCCCGACTCCCGAAAAAACATTTAGAGCGTATAGGGATACAGAAAAACACCATCATGTTTTATTGAATGTCTTGTATGCATAAATAATTTTTATATTCTTCATTGGGTGAAGCAGCGACTCTGAGCATATAGAGTTGTAGTTTCACAGCCGGCTTGTTGGAAAATCCTCTCCCACACTCCGTCCTCTGATGCTCTTGCTTAAACAAATATTTGAACTCAGTCTCTATTTAAATAACTTGCTGTGATTGGCTTTATCTAATGTCATCACTGGAGTTACCACACGAGGAATGCACCATAGTTTGAGTTGTTACCCTTCAGATGAAACTTTGTTCGTTTCAGGTCTGCAAAAACTAAAAGTTTGCAAAAGTCCGGAACAAATACTGTAGAAGTTTGTGTTTTCACATCCTGCTCTCACACTCTGTGAAGAGAATTTATAAACCATCTGCAATCTGCTTGTTGCATTGTTGACATTGAGTCCATTGTGGACTTTTTTTGTATATTTAGTTTCCATATTTCCAGTTGCTTCAATTGAACTAAAATTCAACACTGTGATCCTATTCTGAAATTAAAAGGAACCTTTTACAAGAGTTAATCGAAAGCAGTATATTTTCTAAGAAAAGCACCAACTTCCCTTACACAATTAGCTGTAATGGCTTTTGCTACATACTATTTTAATCCTGATGCATATTAATTTGACAAAAGAAGGCAATGATATAGTGATTAATTGTGATTAATCGTGACTAATTGATGTTAGCTGAAGTATATTGTATCAGAAAAAGCCTGATTGTTGAAAGAACAACGCAGTTAGAGCAGAAATTAAATCCAAACTGTACAAACTAACACATATTGGGCCACATTTCTCAGCATGTTACAACTTCAGCAGAATTTGCAATGTCCAAATCAACGCGAGAAATATGCACAAATGCACATCCAAACATTGAAAACCAAATAATGAATCTGATTAATCATGATTACTTGATTTTAAAATTTGAAATAAAGGTTTGCAATAAGTCTGGAACGGATGATGTAGAGTTTTTTCTTTCACATTCTGTGAAACGATTTTATAAACAATTTTAAGTCTGCTTGTTGCACTGTTTACACTGAGTCCTTTGACTTTTTCCATTTGTTTACTGCACCTTATTAAAGTGCATCATTAAGGAGACAAAAACCAAATATGAAAGGAATGTCAGTTGTATTTCAGCTGACCTCCGGTCATCAAACATTTGGCTCAGAGAAACTCATCTGGTTTTTTAGTTTCACTTAGAGGACGTGTGTGAGATGAGACCGGAGTGCGTAGAGCTGACACAGGCTTCATAACTGCAGTAATGACTTCGCCTCCCAGTGATCCATCAGTCTAATCAGCTGTCGGCCTTCTGCAGTGCGTTTCTGCTAGAAGTCAAGGGTCTGGTTTAAATAAGTATTTATCCTCACGCCAGGATAAATACAGCCTTCCCACGTTCGTGCTGTAATTCACAGATTGATGTGTGCGGGTAATCCCCCGTCTGCCTCTCTGAGTGAGAGGAAATCCAGTGTTTCTTACTGTAATACCTCTGCTGGTGGCTCAGATAAATACTCCCTCTCTTTGGACCGCTACGTTGTAATTGGTGTGTTTTTGTTCGCCTCTGTGCTGCTCGGGTGAAACTCCACTGTGACGCTTCACAAGTCCTCTAAGATGACGCTCTGAGAGTGGGAAATATGTTCCCTATTAAGTTTGGGAACTCAAAGGTCTGACACTCACAATTACAGACAGATGAGTCATATATAATTATGAGTTAGCGTTGCAATAGCTAGATAAATTATAGATTAGATTATTGACAATTTAAAGTGTGGATACGGATTTTTTTTTATTTTATGGAAAATAGTCGGATTTTGCTTGTTTTCCTTAAACCTAATGCCATTTTGTGTTATTTCTCTAGATAATTTGGTGTTTATTTAACACATTAAACAAACATTAAGCTGCGTTGCATTATTAATTAGCATTCAAAGTGTGATTTGGAACTACAGCCTCATTAAACGAGCTAAAACCGCATACATTAACGAGCTGTTGCGGTATCTTTTGATGAATGTTCAGAGAGCATCTTTTTGCTACATGTCATCCCCCCTCAGATGTTTAATCCACAATTAAAGCCACATTTTTAGTGGGAATTTGTCTTTAAAGCCTCAAGATTCACTGTTACCGACTCCCATGTTTTCAGTCCTGTTGTTTTTTAAACTTATTTGATCAAATTTGGAGGTGATTTGTCTGAAAATCTGAAAGCTTTTCACCTAAAAGTTTCTGTTTTGATGGGGAGCCATGCTACGGATGAACTCTGTGGTCTCATTAGGTTTATTTTATTGCCTCCCTCTCCTTGTGTATTAGTCATTGTTTATTTATGAAGGAGGAGCACTCATTAGTCATTCACTGTGATCGCCTAAATTTGTGTAAATTTACTAGCAGCTATTGCACTTTTAAATCTGCTTTACTTTCAAGAGCAAATTATCTTCACCTCCAAGCAAAGGGTATAATTTGTGAGACTATATCCACATATATTTTAAGACACATCGACTTGAGGAAGCTTAAACAGTGGGTCAAGCTACTTATATTGACTTCAGAAGCGTTTTCAAAAGAATAGAAAATTGTAAGAACTTTATTTTCTGTTTCTTATTATATTGGATAAATAACTTAATGGGATATATGTAAAATCCCTGGATAATGTTTAATGATTTAGCAGAAAACATTAATGCATCCGTTTTAAGCTTCAACACTGAAGAGTGTTATCAGCATCGTTCCCAACTCCACAGCAAGGAAAGTAGCTTTTAGCATATTTGGTCAAATGAGATCTGTGCAGTGGAATCTCAACGCTGGCATGACAAAAAAATCAGTAAAAATACTGTAAATACGTCTAGATATAAACTTTATGAAATACTGTAAGTTAATCTATTTTTTTAAGTCGCTAAATGAACTATATGCAACTTATATGCAAACAACACATAACTTTAGATACCATAAATACGTCTTCAGTGTATTAAATTGGTAACGGTGGTTGTCAAGGCAACAGATTAACGTTTGCTGATAGAAAACAATTAGCTTGTTTTTTAAATTCACTTATAAACTTTAATGTTACAGAATTTTAACTACGAATGATAGATTAAAGCTACGATAGCAGATTGTTGAAGCCCATAATGTTTCTAAGCATGTTTGAAAATGACTTGACTGTTAATATCGTTCTAAGTTTGAAGCTGGAGATCTGCGAGTTTCTCTTCTGCTTAATTAGGCATGAAACTCAGGCTGCTGGCCTGTGATTATGGATGCCTGTGCACATGCAGTAAGCTAAGGAGAGAGTCAGCTGTGACTCCAAAGCAGCTTTTCGTTAAACAACAAACAGCCGCTGAGCTCAGATTGTGTTGTTTGTGTTGGTAGCAGTAAACAGCTGCTGCTCCATTCAGGTCCACAGTGGCTCTGATTGGCTCATCCAGTTCTTTCTTGAACCAGATATCTGCCATCGCAGCTCTGGACATCGTTGTTAGACTGAATGGAAAGGGACTTTTAGCCAAAATGCAGAACTTTTAATGAAAATCAACATTTTAGGAAGTGAGGAAATTTAGTAGCACAAGATATGCAGGATGTTTTCTAATAAAAACATCCCACCTCCCTTAGTAAATTTGTCAAAATGAACTTTGTTAAATACTATTTTAATGCTATAAATATTGGAAAAAGTGAGACAATATATTCTAGAGCTGAAGCTGATCACAATAATTAATAGTGATCAATTGTGATTAATCATGTTTAATTGCAAAAAAAATGCCAATTATTGAAAGAACAACACAAGCAGAGCAGTAATTAAGTCAAAACTGTACAAAAAAAAATATTTTGCATTTAATATTGAAATAAAACCTTTGTCTATGAATATGTTCTACCTCAGAGGCGTCCAAAGTGCCATTTCTGCTCTTTGAAATGTTTTTCTTCACGAAGGGTAAAAATCTAACCGAGAAAACAGAAAACAATTGATGACCCCAAATCAATCAATCAATCAATCAAATTTTATTTGTATAGCACATTTCAGCTACAAGACATTTCATAGTGCTTTACATCATAAACACAAAACACAAAGTCAAACAACATAGAATAAAATTTTGTCATGGAATTTAAGCGCCTGTTTTCGCCGGACTCCGCCGTCCGTTTAACCACAGGTATTCGTCGGGCCCCGTTGCCCACAACAGGAAAAGGTGTAAAACCAAATAATATTTTCCAGGGATTTCACAGTTATTTATCCAATATAATAAGAATATAATAAGAAACAGAAAATATAATGTTTTATATATATATAGTGCATGATTTAAATTGAAAGAAACCTCAGATTGTACCAATTTTCTATCCGATTAATTGATAAATTGTCAGAATTATTGATTACTAAAATAATTGTTAGCTTCAGCCCTAATATATGAAATGTAAAAATAATTTTCAGGACAGTTGAAAGTGTAGGTGTGTGTGTGTGTGTGTGCGTGTGTGCGTGTGTGTGCTTGTGTGTGTGTGTGTGTGTGTGTGTGTGTGTGTGTGTGTGTGTGTGCGTGCGTGGTGTGTGTGTGCGTGCGTGTGTGTGTGTGTGTGTGTGTGTGTGTGTGTGTGTGTGTGTGTGTGTGTGTGTGTGTGTGTGTGTGTGCGTGGGTGTGTGCGTGCGTGTGTGTGTGTGTGTGTGTGTGGTACTCTACCTCAGTTGCTGCCGTTAGTTAAGGATGAATTATTGGCACAAATGTTAAAAATTTCAGCCTGTAAATCTGAACCTGGTTTCAGTTTGTATTAAAACAACTTGAAGACAGTCCTGGTTTATATTTCACCTCATAAAATCGCTCTTTGTTTTGGTGCGTTGGATTTTTGGGCTTATTCTGTGTGCCTAATGGCATAATTTAGTATATTTAGGACGGGGTTTGGCAGACTGGCGTGTTTTTACTTCCTCATTTTTTTTGTGATCCCAGATCATCTTTGATTGTGTTCATTTTTTGTGTAACCTTTGACTCAAAAAGCCACAATAAATCCTCTGTCTGCAGGAGGATATACAATTTTAAAGTAAACCTCAAAGCCACACCAGTTCAAGCATAAT
Organism: Poeciliopsis gracilis; assembly: GCA_911649635.1. NCBI lineage: Eukaryota > Metazoa > Chordata > Actinopteri > Cyprinodontiformes > Poeciliidae > Poeciliopsis > Poeciliopsis gracilis. The sequence goes on from CAJVRI010000506.1 coordinate 1,672,535, forward strand.
TTCAATAAAGCCGTTATACTGAAGTGCTGTGTACTCAGACTGATTGTCGAGATAAAACTTGCAGCACAGCCAGCGGTTTTTTAAGCTTATACGTCTGTTTGCTTGATTGCATTGTGTTAGTTTGCACAAACCTTTGCATCAAAAGGCTTTTGTATAATTATGTAACTTTGGCTTTCAAGATTTTCTTTGTTTTGAAATGCTATTGCTTTTTAACACAGCTTGCATTGCAGAGTCTTTTTTTACAATTCTGTTTTGTTTCATCCAACTTATGTTTCATGAAGTCTTGTCCTCTTTCCTTACTTTTAAATTCAGTGCTCATCTTTTGTCTATGAAATAAAATATGGGCTTTAGAAAAAAAAACAGAAATCCTTGAAGTGGATCCCAAGTGCTACCTTGGTTATGAATTATTAAGCTTAATTAAGAAGCATTAGAAATCACTCAGCATTATTTTGGGAGACATTTAAAATACTTTTCATGTTCTGTTTTGGTTTCAGTTGGATTTTATCCTTTTTTTTCCTAAATTCAATATATTTTTCTTTAATTTCACAACCTCTGTGAAAGAGCCATTAGACTTTTCCTAATTTACAATATATATATATTTTGTTTTTATGTTTGACCTGCTGATTCTGATTATTTTTCCCATTTTTATTTACATTTTGTTTACATTTAACACGTAATTATATGTGGAAAACATTTTGAAATTATTTAGCATAGATTCATTTCTTTACACCCCAAAAGCCTGACCTTAAGTCCACCTTTCAGAGCAGTGGTGTCCCCAAAGGGGGGCTCAAAGGGGGCACTGGCCCCCAGAGAAAATCATGTTTGAGTCATAAAGAGAAAAAATTTCTTTAATCAAAGACAAACCTGTAAAACCCAATAAATAAAATGTAAATACACACTTAATGTTGATAACAGCTTTTATTTGTGGTGCATTTAATGACTAAGAAGAAAAACAGTTTTTAGTATTTTATCTGCTGATCACCAATGAAGGGATTATTTGTCAAATTATTGGACCAGCTTTTATTGCTCTTTTAGAAATGTTTCATTGTGATGCTGACTCTTAATTCCTGAAGATGTTTTGTTTTTAAGCTGTCGAAGAATTAATTTATTTTTATTGTACAAAAGCACCATGTTGACATGTGACTTGTGGCGCATTTTAACTTCATAACATTAAAGAGGAGCGACCTGTCGCTGCAGCAAAAGGGTTTAGTGAGAAACTCTACCTCACGATGCGTTGAAAGGTTGAGCCAGATCTTCAGCTCACTGATGAAAAAAGAAACACTGGACTTGATAGACAGCTCTGGATTTTAGAGACAGAGAGCCCTAAAGTCCTAAAGCTGTTGGGTTTTAACTCGCTGGCAGCTTGGCAGCGTGTCCTTTATCTTGATACACATTGAAAAACGACAAGCAGTGATTCAGAGGCTCCTTCTCATATCTCCAGATAACTACATGGTGGCACTGACTCCTCTCTGTAATTGCTTTGTTACTTTCTTGAACAGTAAAAAAAGACCCAGCAATGTTAAAGACTGCTGCATGTTTCACCATGTTTTATAGGTTGGCAATGTTATTTTCCTTCGAACTTTGCACTTCTGCTGCCTCCCACCTCTGTTCAGCAGTAGTACGAAGTGTAAAATTAAAGTTTCCATCACTTGTCACCAAGAGATGATGGGTTGAGTGACCCTGCTGGACCCTGGAGCAGAGCAGCTTGATGAAATCAGTTTTGAGTCGGGCGTTTAGAAGCGATCATTGTCTCTGTGGCTGTTTTACTTTCCTGCAGCTCGGTCTTCTTTAGAATGAGTTTCACATCTCTGTGGAGAGATGAAAAGATGCTTTGATCTTTATTATTTTGAGGTTTCCTTATTTGATTGAAGTTATTTTGGAAAATTACCCATGGGTTTCTTGTTTGATCAAGGTTTAGTCTGGATGGTTATCTAATTGAGCTTTTAAAAGCTTTGTCTTGCTGTTTTTATCTGAATAATCCCATGCTGTGTTTCTTTGAGCATTACAATTACTCTTATGTGATTATGCAAAGGAGGAAAAGAACCCTGAAGGGTTTTGTTAGGAGTCTATGCATCTTATTAATATGCTACTTACATCATCATTGGTGCTGCATCTAATGATTATTTAGTATTTGATTAATCCATCAATTATTATTATTACCATATAAAAATGATTAATGGCAGAACAAACTGGCACTTTCTACAGAGGTTTTATTCACCACCTAGACCTTTTTCATAAATATTAGAAATACATTAAAATTATGCAAATTTTTAAGGAAAATAAATATTATCTAAAATGCAATAACATTGAAATCCTTCAGTAATGCTGAACCAGGTGAAGGGAAAACTTTACCAACTTACAAACTTATAAAAATAAACTCATTTTGCAGTTAGGGCTGCAACTTTTAATTATTATAATAATTGATTAATCTATTGTTGTTTTATATATATACAAAACAGTTAATTGACTAATCATTTAAAAACTTTGACACATTTTGCAACACTAAAAGTACATGACATTTGTTAGCTGCAGCCCGAATGACCATTAGAAACATGAACCAGAAGAACTTCAGGAGTTTTGGCTTATTTGTTCCTTTGAATATGTTTATTTTTTAAATAAATTGCCTTTCTTTTTGTCTGAATACTCCAGCTGATGATTAATTGATTACTAAATTAGTTGGTGATCATTTCAACCATGGATTAATTGTGACTAAGCTGATTAATAGTTTCAGCCAAAAAAAACAACAACTAAAAAATACCTAATATTTTTCTAAAACCAGCCATAAATCACTGGAAGCTTTTCGTATTTTCCCCTCTTGGATTCATTCACTCAATGCTGTGCAGGAGAAGAAACTGGTAGCTGACAGAAAAATAGGCCTATTTGCACTTGAGGGTTGTGTTTATTTGTTAGACTTCTTCTCCAAACAAAGATGCGCCTTGAACAGAGAAACATCTGCGCTAAAGAAGCGCACTTCTTTGTTATTGCCGTGATGAATACGCACTGAAATTGCACAGATCTCCAATCATGTGGAGTTAATTGTGTGTGCCTACAAGCACTTTGAGATTGGCTCCAGATGTCAGAATGCACGCTGTTTGACTTTTGCAAAGGTTGTTGCACGTACAACCCCATAGAGGGCGCCAAAGTTGCACAACCTTTTGGGAATCCCTGTTTTGTGAAATTCAGCTTCATGTTGGATCTGAAAAGTGTCTTTTTAGCACTGAATGTATCCATCTGAAACTGAAACACTGATGTTAGAAAATATTTTTTTTAGGTTTTGAATTAGACTATTCTCTACCACTGTTATTAAATCAGCATTAAAATCTTAAATCACATCTTTTTTCTCCTTTTATTGAATTCATGCCATCAAATAGATTAATGTTCTGTCTCAGGAAAGTGTAGCACATCATTGCTGCCAGTAGAGGGCAGTGTTGGATTGGGGTCACAACATGAAGAGTTTCTGTGAATGTTCCTGAAATCTTAACCAAAATGAGGAGAAGAAACGCTGCAGCACATTTGCTGTTTCCTTTTGGCTCTTCAGCCTTTTTTTCCCACTCTGCCTCTTCAATAAATCCAGCTAAGTGGCTTTTAAGAACATAGATTACTTAAACAATAAAAAGCTTTGGTCTGCCAGGAGTAGGAGGCTTAATGGGGGAGTTTTTGATGTTCTAACAAGAAAGTTGTTCAACAAGAAACATTTTAATGCGTTTTAATTACTTTTATTTGATATTTTGTGCAGCTTGGTGTCATTTCTCTTTCCCTTAGCTCAGACATATGAATGGGAATTTTCATTCAAGCTTTCTTTTCTTTCTTTCTCTTTGCTTTTTAAGTTATTTACTTGAGTTTTTATGGTTGTCAGATATTTCCTTCATGATCCCATGCAGCTGTTGCAGAGTCAACTGAAAGCCAGAGGGACCTGCAGCCTACAGACATCAAATCTGTCAAGGAGATTGTTTAAACGTTCGGAAAACAATAGACTCCTTCTGTAGTTCAAATGAAAGAGAGAGAGAAAACCAACAGGAATAGTTTATTATGCTTTTTCTTTAAAGTTTGTAATAATGCAGCTGCACCTATAAAAATACAAGTCGGTGACCCAGAAGGAGTCGCTCCCTAAATCAGATCTGAATGTGCTTTTTCTTTTTATTCGCCTCTTTTTGGGAAAACTAGTGAAAAAATAGGAAACAATGTAAACATTTAAGAAGCTCTTTAAGTTTTAATATTATTTTTTGATGGCCTGAAACGATTAATCACATTAATTGTGATTAAAAGATTGTTGAAATAAACGTCAACTAGTTTAGTAATCAATTGATCATTGACTGAAGTATAAAGACTCAAAAAATGCAATTTCCCGAAACATTAACGCACTCAGAGATGTAATTAAGCCAAAACTAGAAAGAAATGTATACATAGTGCTTTCAAGATTTAAAAAAAAAACTTTGTCAATAAATACGTTCATAGTTTTTACTTCACTTGGTTCAGATTTTACAGGATTTTGTGCTATTAATCACCTTTTTGTATCCAATAATCAACATATCAGCTCTGTTCCTTATTGATGTTAAGTCAAGAATCTATTTAACACCAGATTCATACTTTGCTACAAATTATCAAGCTTTCCCTAAAGGATGCTATTATATTTCATAATTTGTTACTTTTACTCATTAAAAAAAGGAATTGAAGGGATTATTTCCATTTTTATGTGTCTCTTATTTATAAAAAGGCTTAAATGAAAAACCTGCAGAATATTTTATCTTAACAAAAATCATTCAGTCCAAATAAATATTTATTATAATTTTCTGAGAATATATACAGAAATGTTTTGCATTATTATATTTTTTCACATCTCTGTTTGCTCTAATTATAATTTCTTGCTCTGCAATTCCTGATATAATGAATATAAACGATGGGAAAATTTATTGTCACTTCACATACTTTAGTGGGGGAAAACAATTATATACAGTTTTTTTTAAACTACAAAATCCAACCAGTTTTTCCTAATAAAGCCTCTTAATTTACATCAATTCAACCAACTGGTCAAATACATACCTAAGATATCAGAAATGAAGTCCAACTCATGTCAGTTAAAACATAATAACTTCTAATTGCTGCATGTGGGAAGCCCTTTGTTATTGTCAATAGCTTGCATTGATTTTGCGATGAGAAAGAGTCACAACCTCGGATGACCGTCCCGCCCATCGGCTGCCCTCGGTTTGTTTACCACGCTTTTACGCTGCGCTCCTGTTTAGAGTGGTATTGATTGTCCCTGTTTCAGCCATGGATTAACAGGGTTTGGTCAAATCAATATGAAATCAGGAAGTGGAACAGGAAAATGAGATAACGTTTCGCCATTTTCCCCAAGCACTTTATGTAATGAAAGCTGAAGAGTGAGGCTACAAAAGGAAGATGGGAGCACATAAAGTTGGCAGATGGCCTGTCTGTACAGATTGGTGAAGGTAAAAATTGATGTCATTAACATCCTACTGAGTAATAACTAATAGACTTCCATAAAAGCTCTGAAAGTGGCATTTTATTACTGCTTTCCAAAGGTCTCCAGACGTTTTCTTTGGATTTTCAGTCCTTTTTTTCTCCATAGACTATTGTTAAAAAGGCTAAATCCGTTCACTCTTTTGCATCGTCAATAAGTATTTTAATAACAATCGGTATTTTTCCACCTAAAATGTCAAAAAGGTTACCCAAAAAGGTTGCTTTTCCCCTCATCTACTTTACAATAAAGACAATTATTAAATTTCAACCTTGGCCCGTTTTGTTCTCAGGACTTTCCCTTAACCAGTTTTTTTTTAGAACAAAAACCTGAGAAGGAAATGAACAAGAATATAAAGAAAATAACCTTCACTTTGTTAGCATGTCCAGAGCTAATGCTAAGGAATGTTTTGGAAATCAAAAATATAAGGAAAAAGGCAGAAGGTAGACGTTTGTAGGGCTGCAACCAGCTTTATTAATGGACGATTAATCGATTAATCGAATTTTAAAAATGGGCATATTCTACAGATTTTTGATTAGAAATGCTTTAAAAGATGCTAAAAAACCTAAATAATACATTTTAGTGTCTGAAATGCAATAATGTAGCATTTGTTTGGTAAAGGTAAAGATAAAACTTTGTTAGTTGTTTGCAGACAAAGATGTTTTTATCTTAAGTCAAAATTGTGTAAATGTTTTGTATAGTTTTGGCTTAATTTCTGCTCTGAATATGTTTTTTCTCCAGCAAATGGCTTTTTTGAATCCATATAATCCAGTTAACAATTAATGAATTGCTGAATTATTTCGATTAATCACAACTAATACGATTAATTGTTTCTGCCTTAGACTTTTACGCATTTCTGCTTATCTGAATTTGCTTTTATATAACAGCTAACATGAATTATACTGCAGTATATTATTTGCTGATGCATTGAACTGAGTTGGAACAAAGTAAAACTGCAGAAAAAGGATGAAGATGATATAAAATGTAACTTTATATCTTGCTCTAGAACAGGTGTGTCAAACTCATTTTCGTTTTGGGCCAGATCAAGATCATGAAGGCTCTTAAAAGGCCGGTTGTGCCAGAATGTGTTGATAAAACCTGTTCACAAACTGTTAATATGTTAATGAATTCTTAAAATTACATAATATTATTGAAGATCTTTTCAGTTCCTTCAGGAACTAATAATAAATGCGACTGTTTATTTACTCGCTGTATTAATCATGGATTATAGTCCATGTATTAATCATACATCAACTAAATTCTCAAGAAACTGGAGGGATTGATTGATATAAATTGGCAGTAAACAGATAAAAACTGCATTGATATGATTGATAATATAATATTTAATCACACTTAGTGTTTAGTCTAGTCTGTGGAGGGCCACATAAAAAGCTACAGCGGGCCGGATTTGGCCCCCGGGCCTTGAGTTTGACACATGTGCTCTAGAAGAAAAGGGAGACAAATTTTGCCTGGACTTTAATCCCAAAGTTGTCGTTATTTGACTCACCATCCAGATGACATCATAGAAAACTACTGAACACTCTTGGACACAATTCATGGGTAACATGTTTAGATGTGTTGACTGGAAATTGGAGAACAGATGACTCCCTGTGAATGTGGAGCAATCGTATTCTGCATCAGCGTGTTTTTCAAGTCCGCTCCTGCTTGCCTGGATGTGCTGACTTGGATTAGGCCTGCTGATGACGCAGCATTCAGGTTGACGTGTTCAAGCTGCAACCCATCTATTCTTTCGGGATCCGGCATGTAATGTACCATGACGTCTGATTTGTGTGTCTCTGTCTGTCTGCACGCTGGTTTTTATCTCTTCCTGGTTTAGTGTCTGTTCAGAACTTCTGGCTTCACTGAAGCTTTATCACTAACTGGCGTTTTGCTGCTGTTTTTGTTTTGCATACGTGACACAAAGAGTGTTAACAATAGCAACTCTCATGTATAATGAGGAATAAGCCTTCAGAATACATTCTGTTATCTTGTTTGGTGTTTCTGGAGAAATTTCCACCTATTACTGCAGGATTTGTTGACGAGAAAATGCACATTTCCCACATTTTGCCTCATTATATCCACAAACATCAATGTGTTGTGTTGGGATTTAATGTAATTGGCCAAAACAAAATGGCAAAGTGGAAAATGATGCATGATTTTCTTCTCTTTATTTTGCAAATAGAATTCTTAAAAGTGTGGCATGTTTTTAATTCAAGTTCCTGGAGTCAGATTCTAGATTTATTGTTTTTTAGTGTATGCACACTATTAAATAGAGATTAGACAATTAATCGATCATTTAAATAAAGGTCAACTAATGTAGTAATTGAATAATTGTTAACAGACGAAAGAAAAAAAAAGTTTTCTAAAAGAATAACATACTGATACCAGTGATTATAAGAATATCAAAAATAACACATTTTGCATTTAAGATAAATAAAATATATTTTTTTCTATGAATATTTTTCACCCAGAACTCTTCAAGTGGCAGTTTTAGATTCACCTGGTCAAAATTATTACGAAAAAACAACAACTCCTATTTGGCGTTTCTGTTCAACTATTAATTTATTGATTACTGGAAAAGGATGAGCTCTTCACATGTTGAGGTGAGAAATGTTTTTCAGCTGCGTCCTTTGCTGATCACACATGCACTGAATAAACACCATGCTGTTGCATTTTAGGCAATAAAATATGTATTTTCTAAGTTTAAAAAAGAAATTGAATTACTTTTTTGTATTTTTGTGGGCTCAAGTGAAATATCTGCAGGATGTTCCAATTTTCTATATATGATTAATCGATGAATCGTCCCAAATTATGGATAGATTAATGGATTAGTAAAAGAATATTTAGCTCCACCCTTATAAAGCCTTTAAAGCTTTATAAGCTATCATCAGCCCAAGCAAACTGTATAGAAAGCTTCTTTGTGCACCAGTCCTACCAGAGATTATTAATTTTTAGTAATTTTTTCAGTAAAATACAATGAATTTTGCAGTTGTATTGTGGTTCTTCCTTCTATGTTAGCATTAACTTCCATCCCCCTCCGAGCCTCTGTTTCTGTTTGACAGTCTTGGCCTCTCACTGCTACAGCTGACCCAGTTCTGTTGGTCATCTTCTCTGTAATCAGTTGTATAAAGTGAGTAATGCAGTCAGCAGCTATCAGGAACTGGAGCTCAGCAGATCCTGCATTACATTTCATTACGTGGCCAATTGAAGTCGCCCAATCTCTCCATTTCTCTGCTAATTTGGGAAGTGAGTCGGTTTCATTTGTGCGGCGGTTCCTGAAGTTTTACTTTAGATAAATTGACTGGGCTGCATGACATTTGTCATGATTCTGTTCCTGCGAAGCTCCTTTCATTCACCTATTGTCTGTACGTGACCACAGAGGCTTGACAGAGAAACTGTCCATGACAGTATTTGTTTATCAGATGTTGGTTAAAGAGGGAGCCTCTCCCTCTGGCAGGCCGACTGAGCACGCTCAGTCGTAGATCAAATCCTCGTTTTCATTTTATTTGGACTCCTGATCTGAAAAGAGAACAACTGGACACCTCCAGGCTTGTAAGAAGCTGCAAAAGGACAATAAGAACCCAGATTTAGGAGTCTGGGTGTTTCCTTCTGGGAGATTGCATTGTCTGTGAAAATCAATAAAAAATAATAATAAAAAAAAACCAGATACAAAGATGTCAAACTGTGTGTTCAGAAAAATAGATGAAGCTCCATTTCATTGTCTTTTCTCCTGTCCAAAAATGGTCATTTCTGTGGCTAAATTTGGTGCGAAGCTTTAGGTTTCATATTTTATATCTGCTGTGTTTTCACTTGTTTTTGTTGTGGACTTTGATGTTGTCATTGACTTTGCACCATGTGCCCCCAAGTGACTCATTACACTGGAGAAGAAGAGCTGATACACGTATTAAGCTCATAATGAACTGTGTTCATCATTTTTATGAGTCTTCTGTGGAAATCAAGGTGAGTAAAACCGGATTTATTCTTACTCTGCATTTACCTGGATGTGCTGCTCAGAAAAATGATCAGAAATTATGTATTTAATATATTAAAATATTCAGTTGATAGGGCTGAAACTAGGGATTATGTTAGTGATCGATTATTCTATCGATTAGTCTGATGATTAATCCAATTAATCATTTAATCTGATAAAAAAAAATTATGAATATTCAGCAAATTTTTCAGGATTTCTGACACAATATTAGAACTACATTAAATGATGCAAAAGTCGTTTTTAATCCATTTCTGACGATAAATTCAATCTTTGATTAATCACAATTGATTTGTTTCTTCCTTGCAGTCTGAATTGACAGTGAAATATGATTTGCTCTAAATTAACTAACTTTCTACGCTCCTGCTTACACTGTGCAAAAACACAAACTCTTGCCAAGTATTTTTGGTCCAGTTTCTATTGCAAATAAGTCAAAATGAACTTTTTAGCAAATTATACAGCCTGTTTTAAATAATATTGATTTTAAAACGTAAGTTTCACTGGCAGATTATTTCTCTTCTAACAAGACATTTTTCCCTGGTTGTAAGTGAAATAATCTGCCTGTAACATCTTGCTAAACAGCTACTTTGTCTTATTTCAAGTGTCCTAAGATATTTTCACTAGAAACTGGACCAAAATACTTTTTTTGTTTTTGTGATTTGCAGTGCTGGCGTCTCTAGTTTTTATCAGTCTCTCTCCCGTTTGTTTCCTCCAGCTCTTGTTCTGACTTTTCTGCTGCATTAACCACTTTGTAAGTTTGAGTCTGTTTTTCCTCTCCTAAGAAGAGATTTTCAGACTCCATTTGTCCTCTGAGAGTACAGTGTACTTTGTGCAGGACCTTTGATGATTGAAGCTTTTGGTTCTGTATGAAAGCCTTTGTTTTTGTGTTCCCTCTTTGTTGGTGTGTAAACTGAGCGTGGTGTTTTAATCCTCTGGATGTCGAGTTTTTGCTCTGCCTGATCGTGCTTGAAATATCAGTGATGCGGTACTGGCAGTGTTTTGGAGCCATGTGCAATCGCCTTAGAAACCTCCAGTCTTGTCATGATTTGCTGCTGAGAAAGTCCCTCTTTGCCTGGAATCACAATCTGCCTGCAGAGCCTCCTTCAAAGTAAAATTCCTGCAACTTCAGACTTTATGCAAATGTGATTCAGTGTCATTCACTGGAATTTCTCAGTGTTGCAAAAGTATTCATACCCTTTTAACATTAAAACATTTTGTCATGTTACAAACTTCAGTCTTTTTTTTTTTTATTGGACTTTCTGACATGGCGCAAGTAAAGTATAAATATGAAGTGGAATAAAAACAGTTTTTAAAAACATTTTAGTAAATAGAGTCCACATGTGTGTAGAGCTGAGACAATTAACCGTCCTGGAGTGAAAAGATTCTCACAAAATGCAATTTGATTCGCTGTAAGAATAAATTAAAACACTCAGGAGTAATTAAGCCAAAATATGAATACATTCTGCATTTAAGATTAAAAACAAACTTTGTCAGTAAATTTGTTCCATCCAGAACTTCTCTAGTGGTTTTAGTAAAGAAAAAAATCCTAATAATTACCTTTTGCTGTCTTATTATTAATCGGTTTATCAGATAAATATTGGTGTGAAGTCCAGCAGAATAGGCTGAGCTTTTTTATTTCGCTGCAGATGCATCGTTTGCTACAATGATTAAGCATTCATGGATGGAAATCTTTGCATTATTGGATCCATAATTTTCCTTCTGCCTGGTATTTTGAGCTGGTTTGTTACATAAGATCCCAGTAAAATACAACACAGTTTGCGGTTTTAGTGTGAAAAAACTTGCAGGGCACTTAGTAAAAACTTTTTATTTGTGTTTTTAAGGCCCCTATAATCTTTAATTTTCCAACCACATTTGTGTTTGTTGAACCTTATAAAGTGTAACACATCCACCGAAGCTGAGCAAAGTTTATCTACTTCAACATAATTGTAGTGTCTTGAATTAACTAACACCTTCAACTCCTGAAGCGAATGTTAAATTATTCATATCCAAATAATTACCGTAGCGTTGCCTGAGTGCTGTAAAGCCAAGCTGGCAGGTTTCTGTGTGATGACAGACATAAAGTGCTCGGTTATTTTTAGCAGCAGCTGCACAAGGAGGCGCTGAATCTACCTGATGAAGGAATGAAGCGCGGTCAGCCTGCAGACCTGAGCTGCTGCGGGGGCACGGCCTCATGCTACAGCGACTCACTATTGGTGTTTTGACTTGCAGCCTGTGGAATTTGTGAATCTTTGTGCTGCCAAGGCTCACAAAGCTGAACAGCAAAGCAAAGCGTTTTTCACAATGACCTTCAGAGAGAAAGCCACTGGGGTTGAGAAATATTAGGAGTTCGTTGATCTCCTGGCCTGATTCACTGTATTTACACGTCTGTTTTTTCCACTTTGCCTTCACCCTGAAAGAGGTGAACGGACAGAGAGATAAAACTGTGTGTTTGAAGTTGCTTGTACTGTAGTGTGTAAGAAACGATTCCCGTCCGTTTGGGTTTGTAACAGAACTCTTCTCTTTGATCCCTGCTGTTATGTTACATGATAAAACTTGTCGTTTCGTTGGATGTCTCAGTTCTTATCGGGTTTGTTTCCATAACACAGATGGAGGAATATTTGGACGTTTCTTGGTCTCATATCCTCGCATCAGACTGGGCAGCAGCAGTCCTGATGTTTTTCTGTCTGTAACTTTTACAAGCCAAAGAGTCATTTTAGTCCACAGAACAGCTAAATAAAACCCGTTTACAGCAGCAAATGTTACATCACTTTTTTGATTTTGATGAACATCTACTAGATAGGCTGTGTTATTTTCAAATATCCACTATTTAAATGTCTTCCACTGTGGAAGAGCTGCACATTGCAGACCCCTGGCCCAGAAAGTAGCACATTTGTGTCATAGTAACAAGAAATCATTTGAGTTTCAGTAGGGGGCGCTCACACCAGCTTTATTTCGTCCACTTTAATCCAACTCTAGTTTGTTAGAAGAAAGAGGACGACATTGCGATTACATGAACTTAGCGCTAACATAGGGCTGGTCTACAAATCAATAACAATACCTACTGCAATACTGATCAATACTAATTGATAATACATCTGATAGAATATTCACTGAACTCTGATTTAGAACCGCACTGCATTCTGGGAGATGTAGGCAGAGGAAACGCTTTAGCCGCTCAGCTACTTGTAACTACCTCACTCTTTGGTTACCTAGCAACTCACTCTCTCATTGGTTACCTGGCAACAACCAGTTGGGGAACTTGCGCAGCAGCAGTTTGAAGTTTGCTTCTCCTCCGTTCCTCATAACTGCTTAAAAATAAAAAATGAAACAGAACAGCGTTGAGCGAAAACTGTGGATAAAAGAGGAAAGATCACACAACTATTTTGGCAGTATTTCAAAAATTTAAAACAAGAAAGGAATCAATAATTATTGATATTGACTGATTTAAAAAATAAATTATCCATATTGTCCAGCCTTAAACTAGCAGGCAAAAAATTGTGTGGTTTTTAAATAAATACAAAAAGGAAATCCTACAACTTTTACATTTCATGAAGGACGTGTCTTCTTCAGAGGTTTTTATGTCGTTTCCTTCAGTTGTTCTTGTTGCAGCGCCACCGCAGGCGAGGAGGGGAACGAGTTTTTTAAAGGGTTTGTTTGGTTTGAAACAGTGCACTGTAAAAACAACAGGCAGCAGCTGAAAATGTGTGAAATGTTTCAGTTTTGGTCCCAAATCAAACCAAGTCTACCAGACTACCAGGAATGAAAACACCTTTAATCAGAAACTCATTCATAACCCCGGCAGATTTTAAGTAAAATCACTTTCTTTTAACCGAGAAGTTTGTCTGTGATCAGAAACTTTGTTGTGTGACAAAAACGTTTTGCACTGCTCTTTTGCAGAACCTATTAGTCTGGTGTGTCTGAATGTGACTGTTCAGGCAGCTGGTGCTTTTCCACCTCCATTTGACACATTCTGCTAATTACCAGAGCACAAACACCCATCTTCCCCCCATGCGCTTGCTCACTGCTGCGCATGAGACTGGTCATCTCAGCCCCAGCTCCCTGAGGACAGGCAGGGAGTGGAACTGTTTATGCATGTGGTTCCCTTTCGCTGCCGCTCAGTAGGAGCAGAAGCCCCTGCAGAGTGCATGCAAAGCGGCTCTGACTCTCCACTGGCCTCCAGCTACTGGGAGTTGCAGTCGCTGAACGTGCAGCTGCCCAGAGCAGCAGCAGGTAATATTTTGCACCTCTGTGACAAAAGGGAAGAGCGTGGGAGTGCAGGTGGAAGAGGAAAGAGCCAAAGACAAGAGCGTGTGGGCAGATAGAAATGGCTCCTTTGAGAGTGGATAAACATGTGAACACTTAGTACTTCCTGTTTCTGACGGACTCTGAGTGGGCCGTTAATGAGTCTGAAAGCTTCATCCTGTCGGCCAAGATGAAGATGAAACATCTAGTGCAGGCCGCAGCTGAAGAGAAACACTTCATTTCTCTTTAATGAATAATAGTTTATTTGAGTTTTAAATGTCTTTTTTCCCTCTCAGCTCCATCCTTCTGATGGTGTGTACTTAACAAAGTGAACATGACAATTGCTTAAGACGGTCAAGACTATTGCGTACTTCAAAGCGCTGTGTGGTTGTTGTAGCACAGAGGATAAATATTAACCAGCAGCACTAAACTGGTTTTGATGCCTCTCTTTTCCAAGTGCAGGTGGCAGCATATAAAATACTTGCTTGCTAAATCTTTTACTGGACAGATCTGTATGTTTATTATGATAACCGTCACGCACTTTCCTGGTTCTCTTTAAGCGGATGTATTATGTAAAATTTATACTTTTACATGCACTATAAGCTTTAAAAAAACATTCATTTTTTGGCAATAAGTTAATCTATTTTGGTGTTTGGAAAAGGAACCATTTCAAAAACATTCTGATTGTTAAGTCACTGTCCTGTTACCTGGCAACCCAAGCCGAGCTCCTGCACGCTTGGTCAGCTGGCTTTAGCGCTGTACAATGGCTGCTGGAAAAGTCAAGTGTTTTGTTTTTGACTTGCCTTTAAGGAACCACTTGCTGCGTTTCTGTTGCTTGTAAGCTTGTTGCAATAAGTCAGTTAAACACATGATAAATTAAAATGAGGTAAATAATTTCCATTTGCATGACTTTTTTCTGTTTTTGCGGAAAACTGGATGACAAAAGGCTTCAGTCTGGTTCTGAAGGGCAGTTTTGTTTACAGAGAGTTCTGTACCACTTTTATTTGTTGTTTCAGTTGTTTTGTTTATTTTTGGTGTATATTTAAAATGATTTCCAGTTCCAGTGTCAAATGTCATTTATAAATTAAAGTTTCTTGATCTTTGAGAGGGTGTACTTGCTTTGTTATGCTTTTATTGTTAGGGACAATATTATCATTTATCGCAATAATTTTTGGAACAATTTATTGTCCAACAAAATTTGTTACAGTTGATTGTGCAGGATGCTCCTCTTCTGCTTTTCAAAGATGTCTAGCTGTATAATTACATGCCTGTGTGTCCATTGGCCCTTTTTGAGCAACACGACCACAGATATGAAAAGTGGAACGAAGGACTTTGGATGATTTAGAGAAACTACAAAGAGTACGGGTCAAAGGTCCTGCTTTCTGCATTATTGTGCAATATCAATGTTTTAGCATGACGCTGTGCTTCCTGTCGCTTTCATTTTAGTCATCTTATGATTTCTATTCCTTTGAATGTATCATAAATGTTAATGTGCTTTAATTACTTTTTTTGATGGTTTTGCTACGTTGTTTGTTCCCCTTGCTCCTGTGGTCTCTGGCTTTTACGAGTCCAACAACCCCGCAGTGATAACATCAAGGAATGTGAGTCCACCAGGTTATGTTTGCTATGTTGCAACATCTAATGGTGCTCTGCACCAAAATAAAGTGCAGTCAAGTTTTTTTCTGTTGTTGTTTGAGAATAAGCAGGCTCTGCATGGCCTTGATTTGACCGTACCCCCACTTAAATAGATTCTTGGAACAGTAGTTAGTAACTCCCACTCCCACTGAAGTGGCTGATGAGCTGACTGCTTTGAAATGTTTCCACTGTGAAACGCTGACCCAGGCGGCGCTTCCCGATTTATTAAAAGAAAACAGCAACAAACAACACGTCCCTTCAATCAAAGCAAACCCTCAGCTACTGGCTTGATCTTAGCTGAGATGATTTTGAATCACAAATGTGAAACATCCTGAGCTTCTGACGACGAAGCTTTTCCTGGTTGCCTCCAGGTGACTGAGTCAAACTTCGTGGGTGTGATGGTGACGTTTCTACTGCTCATTTGAAAGCCGGATAAATGCAAAGCCCACGGATGTTTTTCGCAACTTTGCATCAGTTCCACTCTGATAAAAGTCTTTTTGGACGCATTACGACAACTTCCATTTCCAGGCTGAGTCAGAGATCCACTGAGTAATTATTTTTCCTGTCTTGGGAGTAAAACTGAGGCCATAAAGTTTGTTCAAAAGAAAAAAGAATTAAACTGAAAAATTATTTTGAAACTGGGAAAAAAGTTTGAAAAAATGGAGGCCACGAAGTTTGTTAAAAAGAAAAAAACCTGAAAGTAAAAAAAAAAGATTTGAAACAAACAAAAGTTTTGAAACTGAAAAAAGAATCTCGCTGGAAAACAAAATTATAAATCTGAAACTGTTTTCAACAGTTTTTTTTTTTTGCATCTTTTTCTGGTTTCAAATCAATTTTCCGTTTCAAAACAATTTTTCAATTTCAAATCTTTATTTTCACTTTTTTTTAAAGTTTCAAAACTTTTCAAGTTATAATTTTTTTATTCAGTTTAAAACTTATTTTTCAGCTTCACTTTCGAATCTTTCTCAGTTTAATTATTATTTTGGTTATATTTTCTTTTTTTATCATTTTGAACAATCATTTTGTCCCCAATTTAGCTCCATATTTACAGTCAATGAAGCTGTTCTTGTGGTGAATCTGTGAGATGATGATGTCTTTCTGGGGCTGAAAACTTTCCCCCAGATGATTATAAACTGACAGCTAATGCTGACGGCGGCTTTATGAATTTTTTAAAAACTCTCCCTCATGACACGGCGCACGCAGGCAGTTGAACAGCTTGCTTTGATTTTTTTTCTCTGACTCCTTTTTATTGCACAGGCTCTTTATTCGCTCTCATTTTCAATGGGTTAGGTTATTAGATATGTCACAAATCCTCCAGATAATTGCTGTCCCCTTCTCCTTCAGCTCGGGGTCTGGAGTTTTTTCTGCGTCCCAGCTGGTGGTCATGTCCTGCCAGCATTGCAAGACCTCCCTAGAGGGAGACCGAGCATTTTAACTGAGCCTACACCCCTCTGAGAAACTGAACCCTTTTTGCATTATTTATAAAAGAGAATGGCCAAAGTAGTTCTCAAATGACTTGTTATTACACATATGATCTAGATTTTCCATCTTTTCTTGTTATATAAAGTAGATTTAGCCTTTGTAGATTGGTTATATTAATGGGACCTATTATGCAAAACCCACATTTTGCTTCTTTTTGACTTTCCATTTTTGCCTGATCATTGATTCAAGTCTGTCTGCCCAGATTGGTCCCAGACAGTCTGGGCTTTCTCCCATTCACTTGGATTTCTCTGACAGAATTTTAACTGGGACCACCAAGTTTTATCTTTGGCAATAAGTAATTTGTTTTTTGTCTGAAAAAGAAACCGTTTCAAATTCAAAAACCACTCGATTGTTGCGCCCGTTACTTAGCAACCCTAGCAGAGTTCTGCTCGTTACCTAGCAACCCGAGCATTCTGCCCATTACCTAGCAACCCAAATGGAACTCCAGCAAGTTTGGTCAGCTGATTTTAGCGGTGTATTATGGCTTCTGGAAAACTCAAGTGTTTTGTTGTTGACTTACCTCCCAGAAACCACTTGTTGCATTCTTGTTGATTGTGCAGGAGGCTCCACTTCTGATTTTCAAAGATGTACGGTTGTATCATTGCGCATCTGTTTCCCACCATTTTCAGGTGCAAGTTTAAATGTCGAGTCGAGGGGCGTGGCCTGCAGCAGCTTCTTTGGATTTAAAGTAACAAGAGGCCTTAAAACAGCTCATTCTTAACTGAGCAGACTGGAATCTCATTATGTAAGAATGGAAAAAAATTCAGCAAGCATGTTTTGCGTAGCCTGTAATCATAACCCAACCTTTTTAAGGAAACACAATAAGTTACATTTAAAACTTTATTTTTCTGTACAATGCTAAGGAGCAGTGGAGTTGCTCTGAAGATAAGTTTCTGTCTCAGTGACCCCTCACTGCACCCATTGTTTGGTCATTGTCTGTGCTTTCACGTCCTCCTCAGCTGCAGGCTCCCTGCTGAACCTGCTTGATATTCAGTTCTTTCTCACCTTGTTAGCACAACTGCCAGCAAATAGGGAGGACTTAAATGGGATCCAGAGGTAAATGCATTGTTTTTAGGTCCTAGATGTGTTTACAACAGCCTTCCTCATTCTCTGGCGCAGTGCAGCCATGATCAGTTCGCTCTCCATCATGCAACATCTCTGTCAGGACTTGCTAAAGAATGAGCTGGAGGAGGAGCAGCTGCACTCTGAAAACTGCTGGGATTTTAAAAGGACCCATCCGGTTCATCCTGCTTCATTTTCAGTGCAGTGGAAAAGAGTTTGGTACCTCCAGATTTTAGAAACTGAAGCAGAAGACAGTTTCTCCAAATTGGTATATTCAAGCTTAAAAGCGGCATATTCACATATATAAACGGCTAGAAATGCTCATCAGAAGTTGTGAGCCACCTCTGTTAGATGTTTGAATCCAGTTTGAGGGAAAGAAGTGTCTTCAAAAATGTTTTTTTTTCTGTAATAATGATTTTAAAATGTCTTTACAGCATAGTTGGAAACAGAAGTATTTCGTGAAGTATTAGTGTTTTTGAAAAGCTAATATATATATTTAGCTTGCTACTCCTATAAGGGGAAAATCAATAGCCATGATAGCACTGGTATGATGTTAGCTAATTACAAATGAGTAGGTAAGCTACACATATAAAGTGGCTCAGGAATGATAAATAATCTGGTGTTGACATGTTGGTATGGGGGGGTACCAAATGAAAATCTGTTTAGGGCCCCAAAAAGGCTTGGGTCGGCCCTGGGATCAATTAAGTATTTTTATTTTTTATTGGAATTTGAATTAAAGTGAGAACTCCTGTTTCTCCACAATCTTCCAAAAGTTATATGCTAAATAAATATTTGAAAATGTATTTCTTCCACCTAAATTTATTTAACAATATTTATAATTTTTTAAATTTACTCTTTAAGACATCATAATTTGCACATCAAGTTAATATTTTTGTCAGCACACACACTGGCATGATTGACAGCACTAAGGCCCTCCTCTGTGTTCTGATTGGTTGTTTCCAGTTGACACTGGAAGCTCGTTTTTTTCATAGATTAACAAATATTTAATATATACTTATATGTATATTTGATTGAAAAAAGATTACATACTGCAGCTTTGATCAAAATAAATTTTACAAATTACTTTTTTACTCTTGTTTGAGTAATTACTTGAACAGCTACATTTATTTAAGAAAAATATCCGCTGAAGTTGTTCTTCTCTTAAGTACTTATTTTGGACCTTGTATTCCCTCTTTTACTTGTTTAAATCAAAGCATGGACGAATAAATAAATAATTCACATTCAAACCATTTTTCATTTTTTTAAAGCTAAATCCCTGCTTTCCACGTTAGTCTTTTTAAATATGATAAAAGAAGCGTTCATTACTGTGCAGTGCATGCACACTGGGCCGAGCTGGACCTGCTTCACATCCGGGCTGTGACATCATCGCCTCGCTGGTTCCATTGCGTCCTTACTACTGGCGCACGCCGCTCTGCCCCGCGGGCACATCAGCAGCAGCAGCAGCAGCAGCAGCAGCGCTGTTTTCACCAGACGCTCCCCCCAACCACCAGGCTGCTGCCGCCTTATCTCTGGATACGACCTGCTCGCTTTTCGTTTTTCTCCCATTCCTCCTGGTTGTTCGCCTGGTTCGCGCCGCTTGCCCGGACAGCCTGGACATTCCGCGGAGCGTTTTTCTTTGTGAGTACTGACTGAGTCGGGGTTTTGCCCCGACGCGACAACAACAGGGGGCGTTAATTGCATTGATTGTGTGATGGTTGCTGCTAGCAGAAAGCTACGGAGATGAGCCCCGTGAATGCCGCCTGTGATGCGGCTGCATGCGGCTCGGACCAGGCCACCACAGCCCCCTGCGTGGCGTTTTCTTTCTGATGTGGCTTTTGTGTACAAACTGCTCTGCTGCCGTCCAGATTCTGCGATTTTTGTCCCGCGTTTGCCAGAAGCTCCTCGTTATTTCTGCTGACTGCGTATCCTTAATTGCTACCCTTATTTTTTTATTTCTAGGGTTTAAAAAAAAAAAACAACACAAATCAGCATTTCCAACCCGCAATCCTTAGAAAACCCCCAGATGTATAAAAGAAAACATTTATAACTGAAAATATTGTTTTAGTCATTCAGAATACTAAGGTTTCTGTTTGTTTTTATTTTCATGACTCCTGCATATTTTTTATGTTGATTCACATCTGGTTTTAATCTGATTTTGAATCATTGGACATAAATCCTGATTTAACACACAGTGAAACAGCATTTCCATATTTCTGAAGTGTTTGCCATCCCCTTAACTGCAAACAGTCCTGAAAGCATTGCTGTTTTTTTCCCTCCCTCTGTGACTCCATTCCAGTAATCTGCATCAAGATCCCAGTTCCCTTTGCGTCCAGCGCTGAACTGCACACTGCACTGTGGTTTTCTGGTGATCTTTGAAAGCTAATCACAGTCAGTAAGGGTGTAATTATGCTGCATTAAGCTACCTTTCCTGCAGTGGCTCAAACTGACCTCTCATTAACCTGCCAAACACACGCAGCACCAACCAGCTGAACATTTTATTAAGATAGCTGTTTGGATCTTGTGTTTCGGAGCAGAAATCCTGGAAAGAAGTAAACAAGGGATCAGCTGAACCTGTTTCTCGTGTTTTTGGAGGATGTTTGCGGAGGCATTTTGCTGCCGCTGTCATGTGCTCATCTGGAATCATCTGGAAAACAACCCTTCGTTTCTCGCCAAACGCAATACTCTGGGTGGGACTAGTTCGATTAAGAAGGTTTAATTATCATATTGCTGGGTGTTTACGAAAAGCTTCAGTGCGCCACATGCTTGAAACACACTTTCAGTTCTGATTTTAAATGCTACATTAATTCCTGTGTGAGGCAAAAAGAGGAATCATGCCTGAGAAGAAATTCTTACTTCCCATTTGCTGAGGAAAGGTTAAAGGGATTGTTCTGGATTGTTGCATTGAAAAAAGGTTCTGGAAAAATGCTAAACAGTTAGTACTTTTACTCCTTTACCAGTTCTGTTTGCACCAATTTGCTAATTTTATGCCTGTGTACAACTCATTTTGCATCCATGCACTTAAACCACGTCGTTTTCATTTACTTTGCAGGTTTTTGTTAATATTTTGATAAATTATTTAGTTAAATGTTCATAAAAATGCTCAAACCTTTTGTATAATTTAATCCAGTTGCATATTAAGATGTGAAAACTTTGTGTCATACTTCATTCTTACAAAATTTGACAGATTATGATCCCTTAATCCAGCCAAAACAACTGATCTGCTTGAGTCATGCAGCCAAATTTAATTAGATTAGATTAGATGAGTAAATGAGAAAAATATTTGAAATGATTGCTTGACTACCAAAAAATTGGATACAAAAACAAAAAACTATTTTTGAGGCAGGATGAGCAGAACCCCTGACATTTTTTAGTGCTAATCTAGATTAATTGGTCCCGGAATCTGATGCTAACATATGATTTCTGTCACCTAATTTGCAAAAAACCATAGGAGTTCATGTCAACACCACTGATATAACCTTTAAACTGCCATTTCACATGTGTTGGTCTAAAAATATATAATATTTAGTCGTATCGGCTATGATCGAACATGAAAAAAGATGTTATAAGTTTGATAAAATCATGTTGAAAGACACCGAATATGAAGATAATGTTTCCCCCTTAAATGCAGGCCAGCTATAAAAATTATTCACAAAGGTCCAGGCTAAAGCTGCTTTTAATTTGTTTACAATTTAAGGCTTTTTCAACATCTAAATAATCTTTTAAATGTTTACTACATTTAAAAAAGGAACGGGATTAGCTTGACTCAAACTTATGATCACTGGATTATTGACACAACCTCCTTTCCTGTTGAGCAACACAAATGATTAAAAATTAAAAATAATTTGTCATGTAACGTGGAAACACTGTGTCATCACTGTGTTGCTGCAGCTGTTCGGACTGGAAATGACAATGCTTGTAATAAAACTGCCACTTTTTATTTATAAAACCGTTTCTGTTGTTTACACATCATAAATAACTATTTAAATGTGATTTCTCTGTAATGGCTCTCATGATGCAGAGAAAGCATGTAGCTTTTGAGCTTGAATGTTAAAAAAACAGCATCTGAAAATGTGCGTGCAGCACAAATATGTAAATATATCACCATATTTACTACTATTTTGTTTTATTTATTGCTAACAAAAAAGCGAAATGATAAAAAAAACGCAATATCCCACTGAAAGATAAGGATGACATGAGTTTATTCATATTTAATCAGATAAAATAGTTATTGCTCTCCAGTTTGTTTTTTTAATATTTTTAAATTTTTAATTCAAATTAAATATTTAGATATAAAACATAGATATCAATTTAAAATAGATTCATTGCATTGCACCTTAAAGTTGAAGTTTGGTGTGTTCAGTTTGGAAAGACTTCCCAGAAGACTTTAGTTTGGAAAATATAACTTTAAATTCCTGAATCGGACATTTTTCCTGTTCTTTCTAACATTAGCAGCCTGCAGTGCACAAAGCTTCTCCCAAAATAAGTTTGTCAAACGTTTGTTTGTGATGTTGCATTCTGTAGAGTTGCTTTTACTGGGGCTTGAGATCGAGCACTGATTTGTCAAGAAGGGGAAGTTTAACAGCCACCGAAAGCGAAGGTGGAAAGTTTGATGGACATCTAAAGTTGGGAAGTTGAATTGTGGTTCATATTTTGGCCTCTAAAGGAACCCTGACGTTAGTCGCATGAGGAGCAGCTGCAACAGATGTCTGGCCAGCGAGGGTCACGGGACGCTGCTCTCACATGCCTTAAAGGACTGTCGTGGTTAAAGGGGAACTATAAAATGGACTTTTTAGGTGTCAACTGCTTCCAAAAATAGTCAGAGCACTTAAAAAAACTCCTGCCCAGCTGTGTTGTGGCAATAAGTTTATGTTTTTTGGTGTCTGGAAATTGAGCAATTTCAAAAACCTACAGAATGCAAAGTCACAAATCAGCAGGCGCTGATCCTTCACCGAGTGACCCCAGCCACGCCCAGCCCTGTCACCTAGCAACCCCAGCAGAGTTCCGCCCAGTTACCTAGCAACGCAAGTGGAACTCCAGAACGTTTGGTCGCATTAAGCAGTACATCAATTAATCTCACGATAAATTAATCATGCAAATGGACCGTTTCCATTTGCATGATTCTTCTTTCTTCAGTGTGGTGCTGTGGTCTCAACAACCCCCTTTTTTTGAAAGACAATTTTCTTTACAGAGACTTTAGTTTCCATTTTATTTGTTGTTTTGTTTATTTATGTGAGATATTTAAAAGAGCCAGCTTAAAATGTCCTTTGTAAACTAAAGTTTACTGATCTTTGACAGGGTCTTCTTGCATTATCATGCAAGTGTTTTGTTGGTGACTTACTATCCAGAAATCACTTGCTGCATTCTTGCTAGTTGTGCAGCAGGCTCTATTAATGCTTTTCAAATATGTACACTTCTATAATTTGTATTCATTTTCAAACATTGAACTTAAACTTGTTGTAAAACAACTTATTCTGAAAAAAGCTCTAAATTGGCAGAACTGAACAACTTAAAATCTAATTATCTAGGAATGATTTTATAACGAACATGTTTTGCATCGCCCATAAACTTATCCTAACCTGTTCAAGGAAGCATAATAACAGGTTTTGATAAAAAAAAAAAAATTGTCTGCAAACATTCAGCACTTTAGTTGGTTTGTGGGATTCTTACACAATCATTGAGAAGTGAAGTGTAAATACTTGTATAAAAAGGCTGAACTTTCATGTCTTTTCCTCCACTGGTTTTTGTAATGTTATGGGGATTTTCCCAAACGAAACACAAAAAAAGCGTGTTGTCAGAATCTTATTTTACTGTCGAATAATCATGTGTGACTGGCGTTTATTACAGTTACTTGTTTTTATGGGCTAAAAGCTCAGTGATTCCAATAGTTTGTCTTGTTAATGCTTAGTAATTAATGCTAAATGTCATGTTTGCGTTCAGTTTGATGGCCCATGGTTCATGATTGTTGTGCTGAGGGCTACTAAATGTGGCTAATGCAGAGCAGCTTTCCAGATTCAACAAACTCCTGCTGGTCGTTGGCTGATTTCTTTTCTTTGGAGGAAAAAACCTGTTTCTATGGATTCACGGGTTGCTTGATCGGCTGTGTCACCTTGACCCACTTTGCACACAGTCGCAGCTGCTTTCAGCGAGATGCCAATTTAATTATATGTGAACGAAAAAAAAAGAAATCTGATTTGTTGCCCAAATTGCCTGCTGCATTCTGCTGTTGAATATAAAGGTCAAAGGTGAAATCTTAATGAGCAGCTGAAGCAGCAATCTAATCTATGTTCTTCCCATGGGTTGAGTTTTGGTTTATGGTAATATTCCCATGGATGTTCTGCCGGATTCTTGAAATATAGGACAATTTGAATCCGTTGTTTATGTTCCAGTTTAAACATCCATGTGGGCGGTGTTGTTCCTGTAATGGGCTAAATGAATCTTTGAAAGCTAAAATGCAAATTACAGTTTTTAACCACATTGAAAAAACACAATATCTTTGGTAATATTTGTACTTTTACAATTTGCATTCATTATACAAGTAGAGGACGTAAAACTGCATTGCAATATTTTGTGGTACTATTGTGATAACGCTAAAAATGACTAAAACATCATTCATTACTTATTTTTTAGTAATGGCACATCATTCACAATGATACAAACACAAATATTGTTCCTGGAAGACAAAATAAGCTCCTTAAAGAAGTTAAATTTATATTCCTGAACTGCACATCGTCGCTGGAGAAAACAGTAAAAGTAACAGTTTATAGGAGCTTGTTTTAGGAAAACAAATCCTTAATGTTGATGAAAAAGTCCAAGTTACACTGGCAGATTATTTCACTTTTTCAAGACATTTTTCCCATATTATAAGTGAAATAATCTCTGCACTTTATCAACATTAAGAACTAAGAAAAAGCTTCTGTACTTTGCTGAAAAGTTGCTTGATTGTTAGTTTTGTCTTATTTCACATGTACTAAGACGTTTGCACTAGGAACTAGATTAAAAAAACACCTGGTAAGATTTTGTGTTTTTATAGCGTGACAAACCAACAAAACTATATTTCAATCCAGGCTGCAAGACAGAAGAAGAGAACAAGCTGTTAAGCAGATAATAGTAAGGTTTTGAGCTTCCAGCTTTTCACAGGAGCTTATTCACAATAAAATTGAGATCTGAAATTGTCCCACTGATCGACGCACTTATAGCAACGATTCAAGTCCAGTTTGACCAACAAGAATTTGTTTTTGCAGTGCGTTTGAATTTTTTGAAGCTTTATAGTTTGTCGTTTTGATTCTAGCAGAAAATGACTCTATCCTTCATGTGATTTCCCCAAAAATTACATCAAAATGTGTGCTGTTAGTTGATGGGATGTGATTGAAGCCCCATTTCTGGCAGTTTGACGTTTTAATTTTACGTCACATTTTCATTTGTAAGCGACTCAAAATGCCTTTAAAAGCTCTGCATGCCTGCAGATATTACAGTCGATATTCCAGTTAATCCCACTTGGTGACAGCACATTGCTTTTTGCCATGTGGCCTCTTTGCAACTGCAAAGCTCCCCTAATGTCTTTTTTTGTCTTTTCACTCGGCGTGGCCCCGAATGCCCTCTCATAAACTGCCCATTCTGCCTATTCAGCTTAACCTTTGTGGGGACGGCTATTCATACTTCTGGTGGTACTTTTCGTGAACCGTTGCAGCTCGACTCTTTCATGCTTGTTAGGAATGCCTACCTGATAACATGAAAGCCTGAATCGGTTCTTGGTTCTCTTGTCAAAAGATGTGTTCAGGTTTCTTGCTTTGTAATAGGATTAGGATTGTGAGCATTAACAAGGGTTGGACCAGGGCTACAATAAGAGCTGGTGTCTGGTGAGTTTCTGTTGGATTTGCTTTAAAGTTTTTCCTTTGCATTTTGTACGTTTAGTTTGTGGATTTAGAGAAACAGCATGAAGTTTTATGTTTTAGGACAAAGAAGAGTTTGTTTCGAGTTTCGTTTTAGTTTTAGACATTCAGACACAAGTTATAAAAACTCTTTATATGGTTATTTATTCCTGATAATATGAAAAGATCGATTCATTTTCTCACCAAATTTATTGTTGCCATTTGGACCCAATTTACTTCAATTTCTCCTTGTAAACAAACCATTTCCTAACTACAAAATCCTGTTTAACCACACTCATTTTTCTTTGGAGTTAAATGTTGTTGTAAAAATGTTTACATTTCTCCAACTTTTAATAGTACGCCATGTTTCCATTTATTTTGCCGCTGACTAATGGGATGTTTCTACCTCTTAAGCTCAATTTACTGGCAGATGTGTGTCATATAAACATATTCCCCAACAGTAGATGTTACCAGATTATTTAAAATTACCTTTTAATCATAGGTTCTTAATAAAGGACAAAGGCCTGTTGGGAACAAAACATTCACTGGTTTCTTTCGTCCAAAGCTATCCAGTCACGTAAATCGCAGATTTCCTTTTCTTTTGAGCGTCTCGATGAAAAGCAGCAGTTTGACTTAAAGTTCATGGTTTGGCTCAGCTTGAAGAAGTTTGTGGGTTCTGATCAACTCCTTCACGGGAATTACACGGGACGATACATTATTGGTGACAATGTTCACTGTAGTTCACTGTAGTTCACTGGCGACTCAAGCACATCGCTGCCCTCTGCAGGTCATCAGTAGAAACTGAAGACTGCTCTGTTGTTTGAGTTTCAACGCACCATTGAGGTGAGGAATTTGACCTTTCGAAAACAAGTTTGCTAAATAAAACGGCAAAACTGCAATGGAAACAGGTTTTTCTCATTCTGTGGGTCACATAATTAGCGTCCGGATGTTACCACAAAGAAAACAACAGAAAGATGTCTTCTACTGACTTATCGCATGAACAAACTTATTCACATATGATTTTAATTCCTTATGCAATGGAAATACCGCAATTGCAAAATAGTTTTTTTGATAAAACTAGATAAAGATTTGTGCTCATTTGTAATAGAAACACAACTGCTCTTGCTTTTCTTTTGATCAAATTTATGCATAAATTTGGCCTCATTTGACCGGTTGGCTCTAATTTCCAACGTTGCCTAAGTGTATATTTTTTGTTTAATAATTTAAGGATTTCTTCTGAATCCCCTTCGCTTCTAATTTCCTGATCCCCAATTTACTCGTGAACCTGCGAAACAGATCAAGTTTTGTTTTTGTTGAACACTGGGATGTTGAATCTTAAATTTATTCCAAGATCTTCCAAACCCAGAGCTGCGAGTCCAGTTTTACGTTGCCAAAACTCATAGAGGCCGTTCTTCCTTTCTGTTATGTATGGATCCGTCTTAGACAGCCTCAGTTTATTGTGGTTATGCTGCAGCTAAAGGGGTGCGAAGGATCAAAGACCCACTCAGAGTAATAAAAGCTTACCCTGTAGAGTGCGGAACTGACCCCCAGACCTTAAGCTCTTTATTACTGCAGCTCACGGCTAATTATTGTGGACAGCGCCAGAAAACTGCCCAACCCCTCCAACGCTGCAGGGTGGTCGGCGGTGGCTCCCCCTCCCTGTGTTACCACTTCCGTACATTTGAGGTAAACAGAGAGGGAACTCCCTGGTTCCCCTGACCCATTTCCACCCCAAGAAACAACAACTTCATCTCGGAAGGTAAAGAGAAGTTTTCAACCTGAACAGAGAAACAATGTTCTTCCCCTCAGCCAAAGGAAATAAAACGGTACCATGTTGTTCTCTGGACTCCTCAGGCCACATCCTCCAGACCATGTATGGCTATTAGAAAGTGTGTTTGAGCCTAAAATTAGCTGCAAGTTATGTAAAAAAATACTTAATGTGAGTCCAGTTTTTATCTTAAAGGGGACCCATTCGGCAAAACTCACATTTTGCATGTTTTTAAGTTTCCATTTGGGACTCCACTTCTTCTAAAAACAGTCCAACTGCTAAAAACACACACCACCCTTTTTAGGCAATAAGTTCATGTTTTTTCTGGAACATGAGCTGTTTTAGAAACCTCACAATTGTTAAGGCATGTTAGAAGAGTACTGCGCCGTTACCAAGCAACTCAGTGGAGTTCTGCTCATCACCTAGCAACCACAGCGGCGCTCCAGCATGTTTGGTCGGCTGGTATTACCGCTTTATGCGCCATACAATGGCTGCAGGAAAAGTCAAGTGTTTTGTTGTTTACTTATCATCCAGAAAACTCTTGCTGTGACCTTGTTGGTTGTGCAGGAGTCGCCACTTCATGACCTAATAATGATTTCGTACAAAACGTGCTGTGAGCATGTTTTGCATAGACAATCCTAACCTGTTCACACAAGCATAAGGACCTTGACCTGTCGTGCGACAGTTGGCATGTCTGCATTAGGTTTTGACAGGATGGTCTTCTTATTGAAGTGATTTAAGAGCCTTGAGTTTGAAGGTGACATTTCGACTGTCTTTGAAGCTTCATTTCAAAGACAGTCATGGTGTTTGTGAATTTTCCGGCTGGCCTGTTTAACCCCCAGTACCCCAAACAGGACTGGTGCTGGGGCAACAGCACTTTTGCCACCAAAAATTGATCCGGACATACTATTGACTTTAACCGATAAGAGCAGATTTAACGGAGAGAGCCTCCTCTTAATGCCAGAAACATTTCCAACACTGAGCGACTGTCTGTACTTGTTCTTGAAATCCTTTAAAAGGCTGAATTTTAATTATTTTGAGACAATTTTCAAGTAAAATAATGGTAATATAATCATAAAAATGCAAAACCACATGCTCAAAGGTCAATAAACTTTAAATCCTAATGAAGATTTAGCAAAATAAATCAACAAAAAGAAGAAATAACATTAATTATGAAGTTGCTATAAACAAAAGAAGGATATTTGAGACAAAATCTTCAGACTTGAGACCAGTTTTGGTGGAACAATAAATCCTGCAATTGGAAATGATTGAGCTGGTTTTAATTTGTTATGTGATTAATAGATTTATAGTTTAATGTGACAGACCTATGTGTTATTAATGTTTGGAAAGTGCTTGGTTTTTATGTATAAAGTCCTTTAAAGCAAAGTAAGTGAAGGTTTTTCTCTGTTTGGCCTCTTGTCAGGCTGGATGCTTGCTTACATTGTTCATGGTGGTTTTCTTCTCACCGTGGAGCCCTTCAGAGCGTAAAAGCCTTTACAGCTGATGATGTTGGGGCTTGCAGAGCAACATGTGAAGCTTTTCAGACTGTCATAGCATGTCACAAGCCACTGGAAATAATACCATTCAGTGCTCAGTGGGGCAATTGTCACGTTGCATCTGAAAGCCTCTTAAGATTGTTCACCACACAAGAAAAGCAGAGCAACTCGGGCTTCATTTTAGCGCTGTCACAAGTCAGAGCCTGAATAGAGGCCTTTCATTGGCTTGGCTTTCATAAGGTTGTAAATAAATAAAGAAAACATAGATACAGTACCATCATTCAGACCCTTTGGGATTTCAGCACTTAGTGAGCCAAATCAAAAGTTAAATCATCCACTGTGGGTTTGGCTGCTCTACCAACTAACTGCTCATCGTCATTCAATTTTAATACAAAATACTTATTAATCAAACAGTTTGGTAAATTAGTTGGGCTGTTTTCACACCTGATAGACTCGCTTTGAAGAGGGACCAAAATTTCAACATTTGTTAAATTTTCACACTGCACTGTGTCAAACAAACCAAACCGATTGAAAAACTTGTTCACCTCCTCGCCTGAGGTGGCGCTGCACCACAAACCACTGAAGGAAATGATATGAAAGCCCCTGAAGAAGACACTGAGTGCAACTTCGTTCTTCCCAAAATGCAAGCGAAAATGGGGCAGCGTTAGATTTTAGCGGTTGTAGGATTTCTCTTTAAACCTTTGCTTTGGTTGTGTTTACCCAGAATGCACTGCGCTGCAGTCGGTTTCTGCTTTAAGGTTGTAATCCGGTCCTCTTGCCGTTCACATATGAATTCAAACAGCTCCAGATCCACTTCAGCTGAACCGAGACCGACACTGAGTTTGTTTTCTTGTCAGTTTCCAAACAAACTTCAAACTAGAGTTTGATTAAAGCTTCCTGAACATGTCTGGTGCAAAGGCTCCCTTGTGAATATAGGCCTTTGTTTATGCTTTGTGTTGTGGCAATTTAGTGAATTATTTGTAAAAAGTTTCAAAACTAAATGAAAAATACAATATTTGGAATGGGCTAATTGCTGGAAATACTTTTATAGAGTTATATTAACATCTCAGAGTATGGCATGGAAATATTCCGTATATCCAGACTTTCCCTTTTCCCCATAAATCTTTACCAGCATATGTGTGCAGGGCTGCATAGGCATGTGGAAAGGATACCAGAGAAGTTTGGTGCCATTGGTCTGCCCCGAGACCGCACAGTGTGCGCTGCTGCCAACAGTGCCTCCAATAATTATAGAGCAGAAGTTTGGAGGCTGCCGCTATCCAGGCCGAACTGAAACTAAAACCCCCATTTCATCTTTGGTATTTGCTTTTTTTTCAGTACACAAGAACCCCATGTTTAAAAATTGTTATTTTTGGACTGCAGCTCGACTTGCTCTGAATATCACTGAAAAAAATTAAAATAAAACAGAGTAACTATTCACCATGTTGGAAGAGAAGTAGCTCTAACAGGGAGCAGACTTGTGCCTTTACCTTTACACCTGTTTGATTATCACTGTGGAAATGATTCATTCTGCTTGTGAGCCTGTGACTCTTCGTCTGACTCATCACATCATTTCTAGATGAGAAACTAATAAATTCCTGAGATAATGCATGAACTGTGAATTCACTATTACTAGAAAATAATCAGTTAATCGAGTTTATTTGCGTCGCACATTTCAGCAACGAGGCATTTCAAAGTACTTTATAACTTTGCAGTTTTGCTTTCGTTATGTAAAGAAAACACCATGAAGTCAGCAATTGAACAAACATTACATTTTTTTAGAGCAATCACCAAATATGTTGGTCAATGTTTCATTTATTGTGGTTCAAATACAACTCTAAACAGATGGATTTTATTTTTTATTTATTTATTTTGTCTCAGTGTTTCATCTGTTTTGCAGTTTTCTGGAAGTTTGTTTCAGATTTGTGGTGCATAGAAGCTGAATGCTGCTACTCCATAATTGGCTCTGGTTCTGCGGATGCAGAGCAGAACCAGAACCAGAACCAGAAGGCCTGGGAGGTCTGGAAGGTTGATTAAAGTAAAATTTAATCAGGATTAATTGATGCTGGCAAAAGAAAAAGAGTGGAAAAATTACTGCTGTGTGTTGTCCACTGTTGCACATCCACAGCTTTTCTAATGGCTCGCTGCCCAGGGTGTCATTTTGTCAAGGGGCGTCACCCTGGCGCCACAAAACAAGAGAATATTGTGTCAGTTTAATTAAACCCTGCCTACATCTCCCAGAATGCTGTGCGGTTCTGGGTTCAGTGAAATTATTGAACATTCTATCAGACATATTGATATTGATCACATGTCTATCGCGACATATATTGTTATGGTTTTGCTGTCCAGCCCTGGAACATCGTGATACAATTTGGACTAAATTATTCAAACATAATTATAATACTCATCTTCACAACGTCACATCGCATCTCACTTCATGTTTATGAATGCAGTAAATTTGTAGAAATTACATAAACTATAGAACGGCAGCTTTCGTAAAGCTGACGGACCAGCTGCCTGCAGCACCGAGTTATAATTATGTCAGGGTGGAAATGAGTGTGGATGGCTGTAATTGTTGGGAAGAGTTGATGGCATCCTCAATACTCCCACAGCAGCCTGACCTGAACACAAGCCACTCGAACATATTCCTGAAAATGGATTTGTGTTGAGCTTGTTTGTGCGTTATTGAATAATTAATCCCTTCTTTCTCTTGCTCTTCAGCCACAATGAGCGGAAGGTGACCTGCAAACATCCCGTCTCAGGCTTACCCTCCCAAGACAACTGCATCTTTGTCGTCAACGAACAGTGAGTGTGTTGTTTATTGCTGTCAGAATGCTGCTGGGTTACATTTTCGGAGCTCTACGAAATGCTGGGGAAACTCTGAAAATGTCAAAAACACCGCACAAGATGTTCCCAAGTTATTTTCCATTTGCCGTTCTACCCTTTGTGTTCAGTCAATGCAAGCTCTGTTATGTAACCCAACAATCACATTTCCAAGAAATCGGTCTAAAAACATAACTTTCTTAGATGCACATCTCAGATTTTATCTGTTGTGTAACTAGACAGAATTTCTAATCTCGAAACGAATAACAATCACTTTAAAATTCCTCGTCTCCTGTTTTTACAGATGTTGGGATTGGGAATGCACTCATTCACATTTTGAACAAAACTTCATTGTTTTATCATCTCTGCTACTCTTTTCTTGCACATACCTGCACATGAAACAGCCATCTTACTCTTTAAATGTAGCAGAAACATGATGCATGTCCACCTGAGGAATTATCAGTGTTCCTGTTTGCTTACTTGTAACTATTTAACCTGCTGATCAATGGTCAACGGCACTTTTTAGGATGTGCAATAAAGAAAGAAACGCAGCTGTTCCTCCAACTTTTAGCCCCAACATGCTTTTCTGTTTGAATTTGTAGGCGTACTTGCCATTTACTTACCCAACTCTTTGCATCACAACCCACACTGCCATTAGTGATTGCTTTAATCATGCACTCAAAAGTCTCAGTTCAATGTTGTGCAACATGCATCAGCTCTGCTCAGAACCCAGGAAGTCCTTGTCATAGTCAATCTTCCACAGTCCTAAACCATATCACCAATGGTGATAAGCTAAAAAAAAATGTCAGACATTTTTACATTCAGTTTAGAGTTCAGAAAACAAGCTAAAATAATAGTGTGGTGTTTTTTTATTACCTCTGATATCCACTAGAGAGCATTTTGTCTCGCTGCACTTTCTCGTCACATTCCTCTCCTCGCTGTGTTGCTCTCACGTCTCTGCTGTTTTTCACACCAAGAAATGCAACACATGAGTGAAGATGACATCTAACTTAGAAACTGGATGCATATCTTTAAATAGTCTGCAAAAAGGAGGGTATATAAATTGCTTTAAGAAAGAAATATTAATTCACTTCTGTTTAGGTTTTGGAAAAGAAAAAGAAATCAGAGAGAAGTCTTTGTCTGGCATAAGTAATTAGAGCTAAAGGCAGATTTGGACGTCACATGGATAAAAATCCCTGCCTTAAAACCTCTGCTTAATCTTCTCCTGCTTTTAAATACATCCCAAATACAAATCTTCATCTCAGCTCTGTATTGTGATTCAAACTTGTCTTATTCTTCATAAAAAAGGCATCAGTTCAGCCCGTCTCAAGATATCTTCAACACTAAAAGCAGCCAATAGGAATTATGAATAATTCAGGACAACCCAGATTAGCAGCAGATCTGAGGAGACAAAGAGCCGTTAGTGTTTAACAGCTAAAGGAACAAGAAGCAGAGTCTGGTTTATTATGTTCTCAAACTAATAAATCAAAATTGACACGGGCAGTTTGGTAGAAACAAATGTTTTAAGCTTTTAATGTTTTGGACATCTGCGCCACACTTTCTACTCATTTATCAGCATAACCACTTGTTGCTGCTGCTGTTATTGTGAGACACAAATAATAAAAAAAAACTACATTATTCACCGTCAACATCATTTACAGTGAACCTGAATACTCGCGTTCAATCGTCGACAATTAATCGACTTAACATTAGTTGTCAATGAATGTTTTATTAGAGTAAAATAAGTTTCGATTGATTAACTGAAAACGTTTTCTTAGATTTTTTTAGTTGTAGTTTGGCCGC
Organism: Poeciliopsis gracilis; assembly: GCA_911649635.1. Taxonomy (NCBI): domain Eukaryota; kingdom Metazoa; phylum Chordata; class Actinopteri; order Cyprinodontiformes; family Poeciliidae; genus Poeciliopsis; species Poeciliopsis gracilis. The sequence continues at coordinate 1,706,175 of CAJVRI010000506.1, forward strand.
CATCCAGCAGAGGGAGCCGCTGGGCATCCTTAAGGGAGCCAGTTGATAAAGAAATAAAGAAGGCGGTGTCATACGGGAAAGGGAAACGGTCCAATCTGAAACCGGTGTGTGATGTTCCACATATTTTATTCTTTTCATCTTTTATTTTTCATATTGTTCTAAATGTTTTATAACTATGTCTAAGTCTAATACTGTGAGAAAACCAGATTTTCCAAATTATTTGCAGATAAACTCACCTATTCACACACACACACACATATATATATATATATATATATATATATATATTTTTTTTTGCAGAGCATAAAATATTCTAAAGAAGGTAAAAGTATGGAGAAAAAATGATGCTTGAAATGTTGTTGGCTGGCATTTCCAAAGCAGCCAATCCAAGGGCGTCATTTAGTTAGCTTGGTGCTATTAGCTCCTGTGGTTATGCTAGTGGTTTACACATGGTAGTGTAAACCACTAGCACGGTGTTACGACCCGTCTAGGGGTGGCCAGGTCATAACACGAATGATCCATCCTCTTCACATCTCAAGCGGTTTGACAGACACGAAGTTGAACATTTTATAATATTTATTGTAAAAAAAAAAAGTGTATTCTTGGACAGATGTTACAACCAAAGGAGCATGACATCAGAGTGAGCTAATGCCGAAAACAACAAACAAAAGGAAACTACCTAAATATTAACCAACTTACCTAATAAAAAGTAAAGAAACCAAATGACAAAAACTTACCTCCCTAACTAAGAAAAACAGGAGAAAACTAATGAAACATAAACGGCAGCTCACTCCTACAAACTCCAGGACTACATGATTTTACAAGCAAACAAAGAAACAAAAAGTGCGGCCGGTTGAGATGAGCTGAGGATGGATGACAGGAAGTGCGCGTCTTCAGCTTTTATATTCGTCACCTCCGGGAGGCCACCAATAGGACGTCCGTCGTCTTCCGTCAACCAATCAGCGACAGGCACCTGCACACTCACATTTGCATAATTACGACCCCAGTCGTAACACCCCCATTCATAAGAATTAAACACACCCCTAAGTGTTTTAATTCAAATAAGTTAAAAACTTCTAGATAAAGCATCAGCTAATATGTTATCCTTACCCTTTTTGTAGTGGATCTGCAAGTTAAAATCTTGCAGCAGCAGAGACCAGCGCATCAGTCGATGGTTGGAATTTCGCATTTGGGAAACGAAAACCAGCGGGTTGTGATCGGTAAACACTAGAACCAATATAAACTTCGAAGTTCTGTAACGCAAGTAACAAAGCAAGAGTTTCCTTTTCAATTGTGCTGTAATGAAGTTGATGTTTATTAAACTTCTTCGAAAAGTAGCAAACAGGATGATCTATCCCTTGTTCATCTTCTTGTAGTAGCACAGCTCCAGCGCCACACAAACTTGCATCAACTTCGAGTTTAAAGGGACGCTCAAAATTTGGCGCAGCCAGCACTGGCGCACTGCATAACAATGCTTTGGCGGATTCAAACGCAACCTGACAAGATGAAGACCAAATAAAAGATTTCAAAGGACTAACAAGTTCAGTCAATGGACTAACCACATCTGAAAAATTTTTACAAAACCCGCGATAAAAACCACACATTCCCAAAAAGCGACGCAGGTCTTTTTTTGTTCGCGGGATAGGGAAATCAATTATTGCCTGCACTTTAGCAGCAATAGGACGAACTTGTCCTTGGCCAACCTGCTTTCCTAGATAAGAGATTGTGGCTTTTCCAAACTCGCATTTCGAGAGGTTCAGTGTGAGAGAAGCATCGCGAAAACGACTGAATACTTCTGAAAGAGTTTCCAGATGTTCTGCCCAAGTAGCGGAATAAATGACTACGTCATCCAAATATACTTCACAATTCTTCACTCCACTTAATACCTTTTGCATTAGACGTTGGAATGTCGCGGGTGCATTACGCAATCCGAAAGGCATAACGGTATATTGGAGGAAATAATCAGGAGTTACAAACGCAGAAATTTCGGAAGCTCTCTGTGTTAACGGAACCTGCCAGTAACCTTTTAACAGATCCAACTTTGTAACAAATTTAGCAGAGCCAACACGATCAATGCAGTCTTCCATTCTAGGAAGTGGAAAAGAATCGGGCTTTGTGACAGCATTAACCTTTCTGTAATCAGTACAAAACCGAGATGTATTATCTGGTTTCGGGACTAGAAGACAGGGCGAACTCCACGCGCTGTTGCTGGGCACTGCTAAACCATGCTCAACCAGATAAGCAACCTCCTGTTGCATCAAAACACGCTTTGTTGGATTTATTCTATAAGCATGTTGTTTAATTGGCTTCTCAACCTCCACATCAATATCATGGAACAGCACAGCTGTTTGGTGTGGATGATCTGAGAAAAGCAATACATTTGCTTCAATTAGGCCAATAACATCTTTTCTGGCAGCCTGAGATAAGTGAGATAGAAAAGATTCCAAGTTTTCCATCACTTCCGAGTTCCGCAAACGAGTCACAGGCACGCAACCGCTGTTCTCCCTCAACTCATCATCTGCCAGATGATATGGTGGGGATGAAGAGCAAACAGAGACCGAAGAAACAAAAGTGTTTTTATCTGCAACGCCTTCCCTGGAAACATAACGTTTGAGCATGTTAATATGACAAACCCTGGTTTTTCGTTTTCGATCAGGAGTCTTAATCACATAGTTGGTTTCATTTATTTTCCTGTCCACTTCATATGGTCCAGAAAATTGCGCATGAAGACTTGATCCACTTAAGGGAAGTAGAACCAAAACCTTTTCACCTTGAGTGAAATCTCTGCTCACAGATTTTTTATCATAACGAACTTTCATTTTATTCTGAGCCTTAGCCAGATTTTCTTGGGCCAGCTGACACGCATGAAAGAGACGCTCTCTAAAACTACTAACATAATCCAACACATTATGTTCAGTTTGACGCGACTCTGACAACCATTTTTCTTTAACGAGTTGAAGTGGACCACGAACAGTGTGTCCAAATACCAAATCTGCCGGACTGAATCCAAGGGATTCCTGAGTGGTTTCTCTAATTGCAAACAGTAGAAGCGGAAGACCCTCATCCCAACTTTTACCAGACTCAAGGCAATATTTGCGCAACATAGTTTTCAAGGTTTGATGAAACCTCTCCAGCGCACCCTGGGACTCTGGATGATAAGGACTGGAGGTTTGATGTTTAATTTTCAGTTCATTCAAAACTTGAGCAAACACGCTTTGACATAAAATTTGTCCCTTGATCAGTTTGAACAACTTTAGGTAAACCAAAAGTTGAAAAAAAAAATGTAAGGGCTTTCACAATGTTCTTCGCCTTTAACGTGCGCAATGGAATAGCCTCTGGAAAACGAGTGGCAGCACACATTATCGTCAAGATGTACTGATAACCCGACTTTGTTTTTGGCAAAGGGCCCACACAGTCCAGCAAAACTCGTTCAAATGGTTCGCCGAGCGCTGGAATGGGATAAAGAGGCGCTGGTGAAATTGGTTTATTTGGTTTTCCCACCAACTGGCATGTGTGACATGACCTACAATAATTCACAACATCAGACTTTAACCCAGGCCCAAAAAAGTTACGCAACACACGGTGATACGTTTTTTTAACACCAAGATGTCCAGCCAAGCTGGCATCATGCGCAAGACTTAGAATCTGAGGCCTGTATTCTTTCGGCACAACGACCTGGTTTATTCTATGCAGATCACCCAAATCTTGGGACCAAGTCCTCATCAAAACACCGTTTTCAACAAAATAGGTCACCTGGGCTTTAGATCCACTCTTATCTGCAACAGAAAAACAAAAACTCAGTGACGGATCATTATGCTGCGCCTTGATCAACATCTCCTTAGTAATGTTCAGACTCAAGGTTTTATCTGCAGGAATGAGGTCAGAGACGTCACATTTTGACATTTTTGCAGAGTTATTCAAATCAAAATCATTTTCATCAAGTGTAGCCATAAAGGACCCAGACAAATCTACAATTTCACCCATTTTACGAGCTTGCGCGCGCGTAATTGCGCATGCAGGAAACGGATCCACAGTGGCAGCTGCTTCAGCAACAAGGGTGAACGAAATTGGGTCATCAACAACTTCTGGTGAGGGAAACACTCTTCCGCCAGCCAAGTCATTACCAAGAATGAAGGAAACTCCTTCAATTGGCAACTGCGGACGCACGGCTACTTTAACGCGTCCCGAAACTAATGGTGAATACAGGTGCACCATATGCAAAGGGGCTTTGATTACGCTCATTTTTATTCCCCACACAAGAATATCTGACTCACACGATGTTTGCTTAGATAACGGCAACACAGATTCCAACAAAAAAGAGTGATAAGCACCTGTATCTCTAAGGATTGTGATCGGGACTTTATCCTTCTCCTCACCCGTCAAAGAAACAAAACCCTGCGAAATAAATGGCAAAAACTGCGGATCAACATTAACTTTAGGCTTTTGTTGAATGTCACCGCATACATTTGTTTGAGAAGCTGATTTTATCAATCCCACACCCGCAGATGTTTTTAGACTTTGATCTTCTTTTTCCTTTAAGACTGGGCACGTAGCAATTAAATGTCCAGGTGCATGACAATAAAAGCAATCACGATTTGCTCTTAAAGCAACTGATGGCACATTTCGACTCCCTGACTTTAAATATGCATTTTTTCGTTCGGATAAATTTTCCTGAAACGAATTCTGTGAAGAAAACACACTTTTATGAGTCAAAATAAACTCGTCAGCCAGAAATGCTGCGTTTGTTAAAGATGACGCTTTCTGTTCATTTAAATAAGTCACAATCCTTTCAGGCAAACAATTTTTAAACTCTTCCAACAAAATTAATGATTTTAAATCATCAATAGTTTCAACTTTACACGAATGACACCACTTATCAAACAAAATATTCTTCTCTCGCGCAAACTCAACAAATGTCTGATTAGCAGTTTTATTAAGATTTCTAAATTTCTGACGATATGCTTCAGGTACAAGTTCATAAGCTTGCAACACAGTTTTCTTAAGAGTCTCATAATCTAAACTCTGTACAATAGACAAGCTTGAACACACTTCTTGGGCTTTTCCAACAAGCTTACACTGAAGTAAGAGAGACCAAAATTCCTTCGGCCAACTTAGAGCAACAGCTATGCGCTCAAATGCGCCAAAGTAAGAGTCGACTTCAGATTCACGAAATGGCGGAACCAATGTGATGTGCTTACTAATGTCAAAAGTGACTGAAGCAGAAGGATCTGTGCTTGGTGGTTTTGGTGAAGGTGCAGGTGAACCATTTTGGAGCTCAAGAGCTCTGATTCGAAGATGCATGGCTTCCACTTCCAGCTGCTTGTTGCGGTGCTCCACCTCCCTGATATGGAGTGTGAGACGCAAATCCTCCGACGACATACCTTCAAGAGGTTTAGAGTCTTTGCTGATTCCTGAGACTGCAGCAGGCACGTCAGCCAGTGCTGCGTCAACACCCGTTCCAGGTGCGCCGTCTCCGACTTCCTTCACTGCAGCCGTTGGCAACACACCTTTTTCCACCAGTTTTTCACACAGCGTTTTCTTCAGTTCCGCTTTTCGATCACTGTAAGACACCTCAACATCATAGTGGTCAGCCACAATAAGCAGGTCCGCTTTTCTACATTTTTCCAATTTTACCCAAGAAGGTGAACTCACAAAATCATCAAGAGAAAATCCCTTCTCCATAATTCTACCCCGTAACACAAAATAAAACTGCCAATCAGAACAAATAAACACTTACCAAACAGAACGAGAGAAGAACACCAGAATTAAAAATTGGGAGGAATTTGAACGGATGAGCCCCCAATTCATGTTACGACCCGTCTAGGGGTGGCCAGGTCATAACACGAATGATCCATCCTCTTCACATCTCAAGCGGTTTGACAGACACGAAGTTGAACATTTTATAATATTTATTGTAAAAAAAAGTGTATTCTTGGACAGATGTTACAACCAAAGGAGCATGACATCAGAGTGAGCTAATGCCGAAAACAACAAACAAAAGGAAACTACCTAAATATTAACCAACTTACCTAATAAAAAGTAAAGAAACCAAATGACAAAAACTTACCTCCCTAACTAAGAAAAAACAGGAGAAAACTAATGAAACATAAACGGCAGCTCACTCCTACAAACTCCAGGACTACATGATTTTACAAGCAAACAAAGAAACAAAAAGTGCGGCCGGTTGAGATGAGCTGAGGATGGATGACAGGAAGTGCGCGTCTTCAGCTTTTATATCCGTCACCTCCGGGAGGCCACCAATAGGACGTCCGTCGTCTTCCGTCAACCAATCAGCGACAGGCACCTGCACACTCACATTTGCATAATTACGACCCCAGTCGTAACAACGGTCTGAAATATTAAGGCATATTTGATGTTTTTAGAGGGAGTCTTAAGTATTTGCAGACATTAGCTGTTTGCAGGCGGTTGTGATCCCTGACCTTCACTCACACCACTGGTCTGATGTAAACTTGAGCTATCAGGTTGTTATTGACTTGACTTCCCCCTCCTCGGTAAATGCCGCTCGAAGCATTCTGCTGCCATCGTTGTTTATGTCTTTGTCTATCGTTAGTGGTCTGCATGATCAAGTGCCTGCTAACAAAAACTATTGATTCAAGGCAGGCGTAAAAGATGTTTACTCTGAGATTATTTTAGATCAATAATTTGAAGTGTTACTGCTTTGAATTGAGTCGCACGCAACACACATTGAAAAACAAATGAGTAAATTTAAAGGATTTTATAGAACAAAAAAGTCCTTGTCTTGAAATATGACAATTATTTTTGATGAACCTCCATTCTGAATAGTACAGGTGTGGTGGGATCAAGGGTTTATTTCAAAATGCTTTACATTATATGAACATTTGATGTAAACACATCATGTAGTCAACAGTTGTGAAAGCCAGTGAAAACATCACGTTTTGTCAAGTGCCATCGTTAAAATAATCAAATATGTTAGTTTATATTCCATTTATTAAGGTTCAAATAATAAACAGGTGGGTTTAGAGTTGTGCAGATATTTACTGTGTTCAGCTGCAACAGAATTTAGTGTTTTTGTTACCTTCCTGATCTGATTTACTGTCTTCATGTAAAAAATGTGGACAAGTCTGTGTCTGAGCAGTCATTTGGTTGTATTTGCATCATAAAGTCTTGTGAGGTTCTCCTTCCTATCTGCACGAATTTGTGTATTTACTCTAGGGTTTCTTATAAACTAGGCTCAGAAGGATGGTTATTTAGTTTTTCTGTAATGCATGTTTTATAATTAGGGAAAACGTATTTTAAATTAAAGCGTTTTGTTGCTAATTTAAAAGACAAAACTTCTCTTCTATTTCATTGAGTTAAAACAAAGCAAGGCTTGTTTTGAAATAAGATTAAAGAGATTAAATATTATGGTCCTAAAGCACTGTGTGGTACACATAGTTAAATGTTCACTTTGTTAGACAGACTGTCTGAAACCTTAACCTTGTGAACTCCCTTTAATCTTCTGTTCTTAATGAAGGTTCAGGTTGTAACGTACGGAAACCCTGAAGAGTCAACTAAATGCAAAAGGCACAAAGCAAACCCCCCAGACACACACACAATGCAACAACGAAGTGTAACAACACAGCTTCAAAAACCACAAAGGAAGTTATAGTAAAATGGTTGTGATGCTAAAATGGAAGTTGTACTAAACTTGCTAACAAAACTTCTATTTTAGCATAAATTTGTTGTTTTTTTTATCTGATTTGTCATAAATTCTCTTTTTGTATAAATTCCATTTTATGGTAAACCTGTTAGCATAACTCACGTTTTAGCATAAGTTCAGTTTTAGCATGATGCTAAAATAGCTATCATGCTAAAACAGCATGAATCCACTTTTGTACAAGTTCTACTTTGGCATAATTTCATTTTATGCTAAAAGGAGTTTATGATGTAGTTGCTAGCATAGCTTTGATTTTAGCATAACTTCACTCGTGGCTTTTTGTTGTTGTTTTGTAGCTTTTGCATTTTGTTGACCTTTCTGGGCCACCGTAACACTTGACTCATTCTGAAAGGAGATTATCTGAAACATTACTGTCACTTTTCTGGGGTTTCTACTCAACCTGTGAATGTTTTGACTGAAGTATTTCCAGTTATTTTAAGGAAAATAAAATAGGGGGAAATATTTGTATTTCCAGGCTTTATTCTCTATTCCATTTTTATTTGCATTACATTTTAACATAAAAAATGTGGTGGAGCCATTTACTGACTATAAATGTCAGTAAGCATTTATAGGTTTAACAAAAGAAAAACATTTGGTTTCCTTGTTTTTCTTTGACTAGTTTTCATAAGCTGCGTAAAATTAGTAGGATTTATTCTGTCTCAAAGCTAAATGGACTCTGACACCATGAAATATGTGCACTCACACACAACCAGAAAGCGCCTGCCTTGTTTTCTTCATTAAAAAGATAAAAGTCCAGTTTTGCATCGCACAGATGTGCTTAAAAGCAGCCTCACCTCTTTGAAAGTGCTGTGTGTTCATTTAAAAATGCACTCTCAGCGAGTCAGTTCACTGTTTCCCCCCAGTGGGCTCAGAACGCCCAGCTTCTGCAGCAGCAGAACCGGGCCGCACAGTTTTTGGACAACAAAGATCTAACACTTTGGTGCTGATATGTTGGTTCCACTGTCTTGATTTGATGCTCAGGCTCAGGTAGAGGCAGGTATTTATCCTCATTTATTGTGAAAAATGTCTTAAAACAAGAATTTTTATTTATTATTGTCTTCATAAATTTCAGTTTATGATCTTAAATAAACAGAAAACAGTATTTTTGGAAATTTTATTTTAACTATTTTCTTCTTATGAAGAAACAGTAAACATCCATAAATTCAAAATAAATATATTTAAATGCAGCTACAGTGGAGTGGTGTTCCCTGCAGACGCCCGTTTCAAAAAAGGACTGCTGTCCTTTTTTCTTTAAGGACAGCAGTTTGTTTGTGGTGCTACAAATGCCTCTTCATGGAGGTAATACAGTAATCTAAAAAATAGTAAATATTTTTTAATAATAATCTTTATTGTTATAACAATAGCACCACAAAAAATCACAATAAAACTCTTAACTCCATATTTTTGCTACAGAAAGAGTTTTTTCTTAAACTAATTTCAAAACATTGACATTAATTTTACAATTTTTGATTTATATTGTGATTTTTTTTTTAATTACCTCGTTTTGTACCATTTATATAACATAAAGAGTGACAACTTGACCAGGCTGCTTTCTTGCAGGTAAAATAACAAATGTCTATTTGCTCATTTGTGAAAGAAGCCATTAGTGAGGAATGAACGTTGCGTTTTCAGCTTCACTTTGAGGTTCATTACCTCTCCTGTTGACTTACAGCCATGGTAAACAACTTACGATGACTGTTACCCAAGGTAAATTGCTACAGCTAATGCTTCCCTGCACTGCGGCCATCTGCATTGTGGGTTTATGCTGGTAACAGGAAATAACTGCATCAAACCAGAAAACAGTGATTTAAAGCGCCAGCTACCCAGAAACCAAATCTTATTTTTTCTGGTAATAAAATATTTAGATGTGACCAAAAAGCAAAAAATATGTAAATGTATTTGAGATTTTTCTTAATTAGCTCACTTTTTTTTTATCAGTCTTAACATCTGCATGAGATAAAGAGAAGATGTTTAACTCAAATTAATTTTGCCCCATTGAGTTTTGTTGCAAAATTAAACTCGACTAACATTTAATTAGGGGTTTAATTTAATGAACTTCGTCTTCTCTGACATTTTCCTTGCTCAAAATAAAAGTTTCATTTTATTTAATTAATAATAAATATACTTTCTTGTAAAGACAATACAATGTGTAATAAATACTCGTTACACCATTCACATTATCAGTCCATTTATGCTGCAAATATGATCAATTTTAAGTAATTTCTCATATTTTAAAACAAAAAACAGCTCTATTGATCATTTAATTTAACCATTTTATTCCATTTGTATGCATAAGAATCTGCTTGTTAAATTAAGCCTGAGTTACTGGTTGCCACGGTGACCACAAACAGTCAAGAGCAGCACAACATAACATATTTATAAACCAAATAGCTTCAGTAGAAAACAACCTTAATGCTGCATATCAGCATTTTAACAGAAATCATTGACCTCAGTCGGCCTGTTATCGTTTGCCAGCTCATATCTGTTTGACACACTCCCTTCTTTTCAGCCTCACTGCATGAAGATTGATTATAAGGTCCAAACTAATTATCCGCTGCTCGCGGCCGAGTTGTGGCTTGGTGCCAAATAGAGCGTCAAATGGAGCCGGACCTCTGCGGACAGCAGGCCCTCCGCCCCCTGCAGCCCTCCCCGACTGTCGGTGTTTGATCGCACGTCTACACGTCATCGATTACTGGACCGCTTTGAGCGTCGTCTGTCACGGCGGCGTCGGAAATACTCATAACTTGTTCACTGCAGCGAGCCCAGAAGTCAAGTTTCAGGCGCTCTTGTGTTTCTGAGCCGGAGCGCTGATTGAAAATGTGTGCGTTTCACCTCAAGAGAGCATTAGTCACTCTATGGCTTCTCTACGTTTCCAGATGTGTTATTCAATTTCATAGGCGATGAAGTGAGAAAACTGTCTGCTGTGTTTGTAATACTCAGATTTATGAGGCAGAGATCAAATCTCAGGTATGTAGCGATGTCAAGTAGCTGCTTCTTTCAGTTCTGCCTTAACTTGTAACACATTGGCTAACGTTTCTCCGTATTCCTGGTTTTTCCTTATTTGGGTTGGGGCAGAATTGATGCTCAAGAAATAGGAAAAAAAGAGATGAAGTTTGTTCACTCATTCTACTCTAAAGTCATTTTATAATCCCTGTACTGTGTGACTTCTTCTGAACTACAAGGGAGTGTAAAGAGGACCATGCTAAGAAAATAAAAATATGAAATTACATGAATGAAGTCATACTGGAATAATGTCAAAACGTTATCAATCAATAAAGTTTTATTTGTATAGCACATTTTAGCAATACGGCAGTTCTAACTGCGTTATGACATAAAAACCATGACATTTTTCCAGGTGCTGTCATCAGATTGTTGATGAATGTTTCATTGATTATGTTTCAGCTGCAACTCCAACCAGCTGCATTTCTGGTCGAGAGTTAAAGGAACTCAGTGTTTCAACTGTTGTGCAGTTTTCTGGAAGTTTGTTCCAGATTTGTGGTGCATAGAAGCTGAAGCTGGCTCTTCTGCATGTTTGGTTCTGGTTCTGGATGCAGAGCAGAACCAGAAGACCTGAGAGGTTCTGGAAGGTTGCTTTGACAACAGCAGCAGATTTTTAATGTGTTGTGGTGCTGAGCCGTTCAGTGATTTATAAACTAACAGCAGTATTTAAAGTTTATCCTCTGAGCTACAGGGAGCCAGGGGAAGGACTTTAGAACTGGGTGATGTTCTCTTAACTTCCTGGTTTTAGTCAGAACTCCAGCAGCAGCTTCTGGATCTGATTGATTTTTTTAGGCAGACATGTGAAAATACTGCTGCAGTAATCAATACGCAGGGATGAGTTTCTCTAGATCTTATTAGGACATTAATCCTTTAATCTTAGAAATGTTCTTCAGGTGATAGAAGGCCGACTTTGTAACCGTCTTTATGTGGCTCTAAAGGTTCAGGCCAGAGTTCATCACTGCATCTCTAGTTTCCAGCTGCAGTTACAAGAATGACAAGAATAAAGAACAATATTATGAGAATTAAGTAATAACATTACAATTTCATTCTCATACAAGTTTATTCTCATAATTTTATTTATTTAATACATTATATTTTATTTCCTTGTAATTTTATGACTTATTCTTGTACGCGTTTATAATTATCTTGACTTTATTTTCACATTCTAACTTTATTATCATATTATTACAGCTTTATTATTATGACTTTATTTTCAGAATATTTCCACTTTACTCCTGTATTTTTTTAGTTATTATTTTTTTCTTAGTACATCCCTAATTCTCCGTTAGACCACGCAGCAAAACGTTTGGCCTCCCTGAGCTGTAGGAGCTGTATTACGGCGGATAAAGCAGCAAAAACGTTAAATCTTATTATACCTTGATGCTAGTTAGCGACTCGTTGCTAGAACACGCTGTTCTTTTTCCAGTGCTGGAAATCAATTCTAGATTTGATGCTTCCTTCTTCACTGGAGCTTTTCTGCTCCGGTACGGTTCTTCTCTTGGTCGTTTTCATCATTTCCTCTCATAAAAATGTTGGAACTCGAATCCTAAGGGAATTTACTTAATTTACTTAATTTATTTGTTTGTGTTTATTGTTGTTATTACTCATTGTTTCCTTTTTTAAACCCACAGCCCTGTCTGTCATTTGGACAGACCTCACAAACCATTTACTGTAAAGCTGTCAGAGAACTGGAAAAATTATCTGCCCCGACATACTGGGAGTAATTGGTTTGATTTATAAGCCCATGCTGGGATCTCATTATACAGAGGGCTTTGACTTCAGAGGAATGAGAGGGGAGCCGAGCGTTAACCCTGTGTCCTCCTAGCCTCCCTGTTTTCTGAGAGCGACTCCCGCGAAATGAGTTGGAAACAGTACACACTGTATTTACCGACGGAAGATTTGTCTTCATGTCTTGTTGTTTAGAACTGCCTCCAAAGTGCCAGCGAATGAGAAGAAGGAACGGCCGACCAGCACCATGAGCGAGGCCCCAAACAACACACCCATCCCCGACTGCGCCAACAGTCCAGCAGGAAGAGTAAGTGATCACGGGAATCATGAAAATGCCTGGCAAACTGTTACACCTGACAAGCAGGGCTGAAACGATTAATCCGATTAATTGATTATAGAAATATTCCTCAACTAATTTAGTAATCAATTAATCGCTAACTGGAGTTTACAGACTCATAAAAAGCCATTTGCTGGAAGAGCAAACACTTTAAGAGCAGCAATAAAGCCTAAACTGGACACAACATTTATAAATGTTGCATTTAGAATAAAAAAATAAGTATTTTACTCGTAAATATGTTCTACTCAAAACAAGTAAAGTGGCAGAAATGTTGCTTCATCTGGTTCAAACTCTGCAAAAAACCAAAACAAGATTATTAATCAGTTCTGATATTAAGTAAAACAGTTTTATATGTTAATGTTAGATGTATTTATTAGCTTCAGATGAATATCCTGCTACAAATAATCAACACCAAAGGAATTGGTGTTATTGTGTTTTAGGAAATAAAATATTTATTTTTACAAAGGAATTTAGTTATTTATTTTAATATATTGCTAGTGGAGTAAAAAAAACACTTACATAAAAAATCCACAATTTTTAAAATCTGATTAATCAATTAATCGTCCAAATAATAGATAGATTAGTAGATAACTGTAAATTATCGTTAGTTGCATCCCTACTTGCAACAAACTTGATGTATTTTATTGGGATATTTCTCTATAAATTAATATAAAGTCCTGAATAAGTGGAATGAAAGCAACATAGAAACAGTGTTGGCATACATTTGTGCTCTGCCCCTTTTACTCCGAGACCCTTAATAAATCCAGGAGATCCAGCCATTAGCGGCTTGTTTGGATTTAAGGTGACAGAAAACCTAAAACAGCTGAAAGGAGCTCAAACTTGACAGAACTGAAATCTTACTAAATGATTTTGTGCAACAAAAATGTAAGAAACATTTTTTGTATAGCTCATAAACCTGTCCTAGTTCGAGGAAGCATTACAGGTCTCCGTTAAGCTGAATTACAAATAAGAAAGAACAAATATTTCAGCCTGTAGTTCTGCAAAGTGGGCAGAAATGTTCTGCAAATGTTTGTGGCTGTAATTACAGTGAAATGTTGGTTCTAAACTTAGAGGAATGAACACAAATGCACAGTTTTCAGATTTCCATTCAACGAAGACTATATATTTTCTTCCACACTGTAATTTGCTTGAGTTGTATAAAATCCTAATTAAATATATATAAGTTTGTGGTTGTATCGTAGAAAAATGTGAAAAAGTTTCACAAGCAACCAATTAAAGGCATATAGAATTTAACTAAAAATAATTATAATTCTTGTTAAAATGTTTTTTTTTTCCAGCCCTCGAGACCGTCTAAGAAGATTCACAACTTTGGGAAGCGATCCAACTCCATCAGGCGGAATCCCAGCGCCCCAGTAATCAAGAGAAACTGGCTTTACAAACAGGTGAGGATGTCAGGACAGCTGTAAAATTAAACGGCTAAAATGCACAACATTAATTATGAGGACAGTTAATAATATATGCAAGACATGGTAAACAGAACACCTGTAAAATAAAAACCAGCTGATCCTAATGCATAACTATGGAAGGGGAAAAGTGCCACTTAAATAACCAAAAGGAAATCTGGCTTTAATCTGAGAATTTTGACTTTTTTTCAGAATCCTGACAAAAAAAGTCATTTCTTTTTTTCAGTGGCCCTAATTCACTGACACAGTTTTTCTGTGTGTGATTTTATAACCACATAATTAATTGGTATTCTATGGCAAGCCAAAAGTGCCACAAATGACCACTTTTACAATCTGTCTGGTTAAAAAGTTTAGCAAAAAGTGCCGTTCTATGAGTCAGGATGCCATAAAATCCCACAGAGTTTTTTGAAAAGCCAAAAATACTGCATTTACTCAGGTCATTGAATGCTGCGCGGTGGCGCAGCTGGTAGCACTGTCGCCAAAAAAGGTCCTGGGTTCGATTCCCGACCCGGAGTCTTTCTGCATGTTCTCCCTGTGCATGCTGGGATCTCTCCAGGTACTCCAGCTTCCTCCCACAGACAAAAACATGACTGTTGGGTCAATTGATCTCTCTAAATTCTCCCCAGGTGTGTGTGTGTGTGTGTGTGTGTGTGTGTGTGTGTGTGTGTGTGTGTGTGTGTGTGTGTGTGTGTGTGTGTGTGTGTGTATGGTTGTTTGTCCTGTGTGTCTCTGTGTGTCCCTGTGTTGCCCTGGGACAGACTGGTGACCTGTCCAGGTGACCCTGCCTCTTTCCCGGAAGGTTAGCTGCAGAGGCACCACCTCTTGACCCCACTAGGGACTAGTGGATGAAACACATTCAAACGTTGCGTTCAATGACCTGAATAAATGCCGTATTCTTCAGAATTCTGAGAAAAAAGTCAGAATTGTTGTTGTTTTTTTTAGTGGCCCCATTCCTCCTCCATACAGACCACAGAACAGAAAAATGGGGAGGAGCTGCAGGTTACTGGTTGCTATGGGAACCACCAACAGTTAATGTCACTATATAACTTATATACCGTTAAATGTCTGGAGAAAATGAACTTTTTGACTTAACAGAATGAATTTGAAGAATAAACAAACCAGTTTTGACAAACTTCACATCCATAATAATAAAATAAAACACTGTGGCACATAAATAAAGATTAATTATGGAATCTAATCCTCCAATGTATAACCATCCAAATTACACAGCAGCAACCGTGCAGAGAGGATTTTTTCATGCCTTGGACAATGTGAGTGTTGTTTTGTCCAGAGACATTGTTAAGTCACATCACACCTGGGCTGCATGCCTCAGGTTGAGAGGTGGCGCTTTGAACAACTTTGGGCTCAACTGGACGCTAACGCTTCCCTGCGGCGAGGCTCAATTAGTTGTGATCGCAGTTCTCTGCACACGAGACGGTTTCTTTTTTTGCTGCAGCTGGCAGCTGCTTCTCTTAGGAGACCGTAATCAGGGAGATGGAGATCGTGCAAAAGACTCACAAATCTGCTACCCTGAGTAAAAGCTGGATTTGCACTTTTATTTTCTTGCCTCATTGAAACCTGAAAGCCGTTGAACTCCACCCGGCCGAGGGAAAGCTGCGGATCCACTGGGAAATCAACATGCCACAGTGATTGATGTGAATCCTAAGGAACTTTTAACACATAGTAAAATGAATCCTTGAGAGTTCGGTTAAATTTAGCAATGTGTGTGAATAAATAGACACAAGATGTCCTTCTGTGTTTGGTATCCGCCTGGATCTCAATGTGTAAAACCCTGTGGGTTGTGGAGGAGACGTTTCCTTTAAGGTAAACTGCAGCTCACATGTTGTTTGACCATAATGACAGAGTTGCTGTAGTCCCTCCTCCTGCTTTAGTCTCCAGGATAAAATCTACGATTAAGGACCCTACTCAAGTTTCCATTAAAGGGTCGGCTAATACTCTTTACACAGCAGACTAAAAATCTCTTTGAGCTGATTCTAAAAGCCTGCACTGGTAGAGAAAGATTAGTTTGTTGTATTTTGTTGGCTCTTCTTTAAAAGTAAATTAGAAAATAGTCTGTGCCAGGACATAAATAAAGAGATTTTAACTGAAAAGTGGACCAGAATACACTTAAAAAACAGCCTTACCCTGCAAGATGTTGTCTTTTGCTGCCTGCAGATCAGTTTAAACACAGCAGAGTTTATTATCAACGCTAACACACCCTGTCTAGTTAGCATATCCACGATCGCTGTAAACACTCCGGTCAGTTTTATTGCCTGTGTTGAAGGGATTACAGCAGAAATTTCCTGTGTTTTATTTACAGGACAGCACAGGCATGAAGCTGTGGAAAAAGAGGTGGTTTGTCCTGTCGGACCTGTGCCTGTTCTACTACCGAGGTAAGTCCAACTCAAGTTCTGCTCCTACCTTCAAAACCTCACAAAACCTTTCCTTATTTCTAAGATATTTTCTATCAAGTAAATGAGCTTTCAAGACAAACTGAAAGGACTTTAAAGGTACATCTGATACCAAACTCACATTTTTCATGTTTTTATACTTGCATTTGGGTTTCTGGTGCTTCTAAAAACAACTTATGTGCTTTCCTGGATGATTTTCATGCCAATACATTAATGTCTGGAAAATGAGCCGTTTCAAACACCTCAAAAATGTAACGTCACAAATCGACACCAGGAAAGCCCGACCCGTTGCCTAGCAACCCAACCTGATCTCCAGGATGCTTGGTCCGCTGGTTTTACTGTTGTATGCGCTGTTTAAACAGTAACAGTAACTTACCATTTTGAATCCACTTGCTGCATTCTTGTTTGTTGTGCAGGAAGCTCTACTTCTGCTTTTCAAAGATGTATGTTTGCAGCCATTTCCACATGAGAGTATAAACGTTGAGTTGGAAGTCGTGGCTAGCAACACCTGCTTCAGTCTCCAAATTCTGAATTTGAATTTGAAGTGACTGAGACTCTAAAAGCTCATTCTTAAAGGAGCTCAAAAAAGGCAGAACTGACTAAAATCTCATTATTTAAGAATGATTTTGTGCAAAAATGTGTTGAACATATTTGAGTAGGCAATAGCCGTATGCTAACATGTTTAAGGGAGCATAGTAGGTCATCTTTAAAAATTACTTCTCCCTGATCCAGAAAAGCAGGTACATTTTTCACATGTGCGAACAGTAGAAGCTACACAAAAACAATGAATATCAAATTTAGTTAAGATAGATTTAAATACGTTTTTCTTCAAATAGCTGCAGTCAGCAGAAGCCCTTATGTGTGTATTCAGGCCTTGTGTTCACCTCCAGACGTTGGTTGGCTTCCTCTGAGCTTCGGTCACCAAAGAAAAGGGAATTGAAGCGTCTGCTAATCTGGGAAGCGAGCCAAAGTTTTCAAAGGCGGTCTAAACTATGAGCCTACTTCGAGTTAAGTGACCACAAACGGAGAGTTTTAAAGCTCTGTCAGGGTTTAACACCGTAGCGAAACCCGCCGTGCACGATGAGCAGCTGAAAAGACAAGATTGGCAACTTATGAGCCGACAGTAAAGGCAAACCTAATTTTTTAAAGCTGAATGCAGACAGTGGGGTCAGACAGGTTGTTTGTCTGCTGCGTTTTCCCTTGAATGTTTCGTAAAACATTGAGACCAACGTGTGATTGTCACTGTTTCTTCATTAAATATGAACCAGACAAACTAATGCAGTTAATAAATATAAGTTATTTGTAAGTTACAGTGTTTAAGTGTCAGTGGAAACAGATTTGCTTTTCGTTCTGCGTTGCTCTCATGAGTGTTTACTGTTTTGTTTTTTTTTCTTTATTCCCTTCATTTTCATCATATTTGACATCCTGAATACTTTGCTTTTCTTTTTGTAAAGACAGAAAAGATAAAGGTTCGTTTTTTACTTTCTCCATTTCAAAACTTTGGTTACATTTTGTGGGAAGCAATAAATAAAAAAATCTTATTTCTGGAGGAAAAGTTGGTAATTAATCAACTTTGACAATATATTAAACAGTAGTTAGTGGCTGTCTTGCTATTATTAGAACCCTGTAATAACCTGTGCTTATCTGTTTTAACTCTTGACGAACTCATCCACTTTTTTCACTTCCAATACCAAAATTTGAGGTTCTGTATCAGTCGTTCAGTCAGTGCAATTAGGATTAAAATGTAAAATAAATAATAAAACTGAAACTGACAAAAACAATTAGTTGATTACATTGATCAAAACATCTAAAAATAAACTGCATCTCATGCAGAACAATAGTTCTCAGTTTGAGAATCATTGTTCTATAGCATGAACATGATTCTCTGGGGGGGCAGCATTTTCAAGAGGGGCTCTTGGCCCCCTAAACCCTCCATTTTGGTCACCACTGTTTGACTCACTGTTGCCTTTTTTCTACACCACATTAGAAAAATCTACATGTTTCTGATGTAGATTTCTTTGACTGAATTAAATCTCAGCTGTGTTTCTGAATGCTGCCTCTGAACGTCTTCGTCACTTGTGCTGCTCAACATTATGTCTAGTCTGTGTTATTTCTAGGATATAATTCTTGCCACCTCCTTTCCACCCACAGGCTTTCAAACGCCACAGAAAGCAACAGACTTAGAGGCTTTATCTAGACAGAAATGTTGAGAAAATGTATCCATCAGCAGCGAGCAGGGAGCCAGGTTCTTAACTTTGCTGCCTCAGCTGCACAACTGTTATCTGCTAAGATTATTATTGTTCACCCAGGAATCCCAAAAGGCTGCTTTTGTTCTGCACACATCTCTGCAGTTGTGTGTTGTTGTTGTTTTTTCTTTGTGTATATATAGACTGTATATAAGAAAAAGCATCAGAGAAAAAGTGCAGCTACACTTTTAACCATCATGTTGGAGGAACAGCTGACGCTCACTTCAGTAATAAATCTGAATGTCTGCCTTAGCTGCAGCACAACTTTAGGAAACTAAAGCTTTAAGCAACTGAAGCCGTTTACCTGCATACAAGCAGAAATTTGCTGCCACATCTGGTAAATTAATAAACTCAGAACACATGCAACAGGACGGAAGGATTTCATTGTGAGAACAGATTTTAATTTGACCAATTGCACAGATTTTTGTTACCTAAATGTAATCAGAACATATTATTATTTTATACCTTACTTTTCTGAATTGATCAGTTTCAGTGAACTTCTAAAAAATTAATCAATAACATTGTGATTCCGTTTTGTGGTAATAAGTTAATGTTTTTTGTGTCTGGAAAATTAGCTGTTACAAAACCTTTTGGAATGTAACATCACAGAGATTCGCTGAAGCCCGTTACCTAGCAACCCCAGTAGAGCTCCGCCTGTCACCTAGCAACCCAAATGGAACCCCAACACGGTTGGTCAGCTAGTTTAGTTTTACTGCTGTACGCACTGTACAACGGCTGCTGGAAAATACTAGTGCTTTGTTGGTTACTTACCATCTAGAAACCAATTGCTGCATTCCTGTTGGTTGTGCAGGAGGCTCTACTTCTGCTTTTCAAAGATGTACAGTTGTATAGTTGCACATCTGTTTGCAGCTATTTTCACCTACAAGTGTAAACTTTGAGTTGGAGGCCAGGGGACGTGGCCAGCAGCAGCTTTTTTGGATTTAAAGTGACAGAGGCCCTAAAAACAGCTCAAAATAGTTAGAACTGACCAGACGAAAATCTCATCATGTAAGAATGACTGTGCAAAAAACATGATGACAAAAACAATAAATTTTGTCAAGTTCAAGAAAGCAAAACAGGTAAACTTAAACCTTGGCCAAAATAAAGTTGACATAAGTCATCGGTGAGTCTTTTAACTAGACAATGATTAACTCCAATCACAGTCAATAAATGCACATATTAAAGTTTGTATTTTTCTAAATTTTTCAGTTTGAGATTCTGCTGCAGCATTAAAAGGTGTAATTAATTTAAGGCTTTTTGCATTTTTTTTCAATACATTATTTATATTGAATCTCTTCCGCCAAGCTTTTAAGGAAATGACGTCTCACCTGTTTTTATTTTGTTTCTTCATTCGTTTTTTCTCTGCAGATGAAAAAGAGGAGGGGATTCTCGGCAGCATCCTCCTTCCCAGCTTCCAGATATCCCAGCTGTCTGTGGACGATCACATTAATAGAAAATTTGCTTTCAAGGTTTGTCCATTCTTTCAAAGTTGGAGCAAAATTAAACTTGAAAAATTAAATTCTGTGTGGTTTTCTGTGAGAAAAGAAGGAAGCTTTAAATTATTGTAGGTTTTCCACTAGCAATACATTTTTAATTTTAGGGATTGTTTAAATTGTTTTTATGTGACTTTTTTGCAATTTTAATTAGGGCTGAAATGATTAATCGGACTTATTGTGATTAATCGATTAATAAAATAATCATCAATTAATTATTATGGAGTATAACGACTCCAATGAAGGCAACTTTTTGAAATAACATCACACTCAGATGAGTAATTAGGCCAAAACAATGCAAAAAATATATCTATTTTACATTATTTCTGATTAAAAAAAACAAAAACTAAATATGTTCTCCCCAAATCTCTTGCTGTGTTATTGCATATTAGGCAATAACCCTTTTAAAAAATACATTATTAGTTTATTTCCACCTTTTAATATAATCTAAAAGATTGAACATTTTCAGAATATGTCAGTTTTTTATCTGATTAATCAAGTAATCAGAATAATTGATGACCAATATAATCATCTGTTGCAGCCCTACTATAAATCTTGAGTTTAGGGAAGCTTGCAAACTGTTTTTAAGCTGATTACATAAGAAATCCAATCTGTTTTTTATGTTAAATATGTCGCATGGCTTTGGTGAGTCGCATGATATTCATAGAAAGATGCTTTTCCTAAAAAACTTTGTGATGCATATAGTAGCGGCGCATTCCTCACAAACCCTTGGAGACAACGAAGTTGCCATGGCCAAAAACAGCTGAACACAGACGTTTAGGAGTCTGCTGAAGGCCTGTCTAACCACAGAGTGTGCTGCTTTTCCAACGTACACTCAGGATAAAACAGAGAGAGTTTAAGAAAACAGGAAAACCGTAGAACACAGGGCACAACCTCCTCAATGCAGGAATGAGATGATTTGTTGATTACATTCTCCTCGTCTTCGTCGACGGTCATTTTCAAAGACTATTTGGGGTGAATTAATGAAACAACAGTTCTTTTCTTGCTCTGAAACGTTGGTAAACAGGATATTGAGGTTGCTGAGTAAATGTTCTTTGTCTCTGTTTTGGATTCTCACAATATCTCGGTTTGTTCGCTGCGAGGGAACAGAAGAGCAACACGTTATCTGCACAATGCACCGCATGGTGAGTCCTACAATAATTGTACCAGGCAGATTTACTGCCCTAATCTGGTGGTATGCGTGAAACCTTGGTGACTCAAGGATTTGATTTATCTGCATGGCACAGATGGTCGCAGTCAGCAGTGTCTCACAATCCATCTCTGCTTAATATATCACTTATTTAAAAAGAACATGCATAATGGCAGCAGTTGTTACTGGCTTGTTATGAAGCAAATTGTCTGCAGATAAAGGCTAAAATGCTTCTTTCTGTCTGTTCCAGGTAATAGTCCTGTCCTTCATCCTTCTCAGGCAACACATCCCAACATGCGGACGTACTATTTTTGCACTGACACTGGAAAAGAGATGGAATCGTGGATGAAAGTGATGACGGATGCTGCGAATGTGCATTCAGAGCCGAGCAAAAGGTTCGTCAGAGCTTCATTAACGGGCACTTTGATGCAGTTTGAAGCAGAGAAAAGAAAGCAGATCTTTGAGGAGATTTTTAAAAACATTCCTTAATGACTTCTCTTTTCTTAGTTTGCTTCTCCACCCTGATCTTTTCCCTCCTTCTCTTGCATAAATGCTGGAAGAGAGTACTTTTAAATCCCCCTGTTTAATCCTGTTAAGGTCTTTGGCAGCAGATCAACACCCACTTTTGACATTTCTGGTCTCTTGGCTTGTTTAAGAAGCTGCCATTTGTTGTATTTTTTTTAAAAAAACAGTGAAGAGGACAAAGCCGCATGCATGATGTGGGCATGTTAGTCTGCGCTGCTGGTGCTTCTTGAAGATGATGATAATCATTCTCACTGACTTAGGCGACGTTCTCACTGCAACCTGAAGTAACCCAAATCCGATTTTTTGTGAAATCTGATTTTTTCTGCGTGGTCGTCACGCTTCCAAACAAATGCAGCTTATACGTGACTTCCTTTGTGAACGGCAAACAACCTGAAAATGCGCAATAGAGGGCGCTATAACGACACACACACAGAATGTTTCAGTGTTTTTCCCAACGCCGTAAAGAAGAATCCTCATTACGCCATGGTTGTTGTTTTTATTCTCACTTGCTTGTGTCAGGATGCAGAATAGTGACGTTGCTGAGTTTCACTGCCAGACCTGTGACAATAACACATTTTGCTGGACGATAAATTGATCCAGAAATTATTGTGATAAACGATGATATTGTTGTTTTGAGGCTATTTTTAAGTAATATAACAGTAATGGCTCAATAATAATGCAAGTTCTCAAAGACCAGTAAACTTTAACTTCTAATTTAACACTGGAACTGGTGGACAGTTTAAATAAACCAGAAAAAATTAAATAAGCAACAAATAAAATTCATTTTGAAATCTTTGCAACAAAATTGTCATTCAGAAAAATAAAGCTGGATGAGACAAAAACACCCGAAGACTTTTATTGTCCAGTTTTTGGTAGAAAGAGAAAAAGAATAGAGATGAATAATAAATCATGCCAATGGAAATTATTGAGTTTGTTTTTATTCAGCATGCGATTAATATATTCATTGATTATTGTAACGAATCAATGACGTTCCGGTCAGACGAATGCAACCTGGACGCTGAGACGTTGAAAAGATCCGATTCGTATCGTTTATTTGTGTAACACTTTGCAGCAACAAGTCGACTCAAAATGCTTTACTTCATTAAAACATCATACAATCAGTTATAACACAATGAACATTAGATTTAGACTAATAGCAAAATCATCCAGCAAATACACATTAAATATGCAGACGAATGTTCCAGTGATTAATTAATTCAAGGTAACTAAACAAGCTTCATTTAAAGAAACTCGATGCTTTGGCTGCTTTTCAGTTTCTTGAAATTTGATCCATATTTTTGGTGCATAGAAGCTGAACTCAGATGAGTTCATGAACAAACAACGCTTATTGATTGGTTTCTGCCCTGCTGTACGGTGAATGTATTGATTTTGGATCACCTATTGGTTTAAATAGAACATATGAGCAGATGTTATGTTGTTTCCACTTTACCTGGTTGTGTGTGTTGCAGCGTTTTTAAGAAGAGAACAAAAGCAGGTCAATGCAACCAGACAATTTGACTATATTATGATTTGGATACATATTGACATTGCTTGTTTACTGCATTATGTCTTTACAGCATAAAGCACTTTGAACTGCCTTGTTGCAGATAAACATAACTTGACTTAAGGGGGTTGAATGCAAATGCTGACCCACTTTTCAGATTCCTATTTGCTTGACAATAAAGCTCTATGTATTATTTATTCATCACAAAAATAAATAACAATAAGAATACGTCGTATTTGTGACAAAATGTGTATGAATGTGTTTGCATAGCAGCTTAAAACAGAGTGAGTCCACAGTAGAATAAATACAGACAGCTGAGGTCCAGCTTGCCTTCTGGGTAGTTAACTGAGTCACAGGAAGCTGGAGAAGACATTAAGTGACTAGTGTTACTATTTAAAAATGTCTGAGTGGAAACTCTGAAGGAATGTCTTTTCTTCTGCTCTCCTATTGGTAACCCACTGAGCAGAAACGGCTGAAACTTTGAAGTTCTGACCTTGGGCGTGTCGCAGGCTAAGCAAATTGGGAAGCTATTCACCTCTGAATGCATCTCAGGAGATCATAGAGAGGCACAAAACTTTCTGGAGGGGAGGAAGATGGGAGGTACGATGGGACAGCGGGAAGGTTTTATTGGAGATATCGGATCTGCTTTTGAACGCCTGGTTCTCTCTGGCAGCTGGAAGAAACATTTTGACCTCTACTCTGTTATAGTATCTGCTATAATAATTACCAGAAGCGTTTTTTTTTATGTTTCGTCCAAACCTAGTATCAGTCAGACAATCAGGCGGACGACATAGACTTAAAGTTTTATCACAATATTTTGTGGTAACTCTAAAAGTGACGATAAGAACTATTTATTGCTTCTTTTTTAAGTAACTGTATGTCTCTGCTGCTGTTATAAAAGCTCAGGCGAGTTAGCATAGCCACCAATGACGACAGGTAAACGGTTTTCCTGAGTCAATAAGTTATTTCTCCATTAGCGCATTAAGGAGCGAGTACACGAGGATGATAGACAGCACTAAGACTGGCTCTGATTGGCTGTTTTTGGTTGGGAGTGGTGGATTTATTCAGACGGTAATAGTAGGATAAGGAGATCAATCTTTTATCAGATTATCTGTCTCATAACAAACTGCCACAACATTTTTCTAAAAGTTACATAGCTAATTAATATAAATTAGCTTCTTTCTGGTTAAAAGATCTAGAAGAGTTCTCTATTTCTTATTTAACAGTTTCCTTCATGTATTTTTTACAGACTAGACAAGCTAAAAGTGGAAGAGTGTGGACCCAAAGAAATCAGTCACGTAGCGAACCACAAGCCGCCGCTTACACAGCCTGAAATCCAAAACAACGAACGCAACCTTCAAGTCGACCGCGAGCGGAGCGCGGCCGTAACCCCCAGCAACGAGCAGGACGAGCGAAAGCAGCGTGACGCCGAGCGCTACGGCTTCCAGAAGGACGGGTTCAAGCAGGAGCGACCCCTCACCAAGATCAACAGCATCAAGCTGCAGCCGGACCAGGCGGCGGCCATCAAAGCCAACATGACCTCGCCCCAGACGCCAAAGGAGACGGACAGGACGCTCCACCTCCCCCAAGTGAACGGATCCGGAGAGCCCTGTAAGGCTAACGGGACCGGGGTTCCCGTCCAGCAGAGTCCAATCAGCGAACCGGACCGCAACCTGAGCAGAACCAGCTCCATGCAGCAACTGGAGCAGTGGGTTCGCACGCAAAGAGGACGGGGTCAGGACGACGACGCCAGGAGGTAGGCTCACTGACCGGGAGCATTTACCGTATTCTCTGGACTATAAGTGACTCTGACAAACTCATTTTGGGCCGTATTAACGCCACGAAAGTTCTTAAAGGCTGTTTGTTCCAGAATGTATTGATAAAACCCAGTAACTCAAATTATTGGGAAAATATTAATAGATAACTGTCAGATTTTTCAATGGTATTCTTGGCGTGTTTTATGGCTGGAAAAAAACCCTCAGAATTCTGAGATTGTCAGAATTCTGAGTTTGAGAATTCAGATTTTTTTCACAGAATTCTTTTTCCTCTGAATTTTGATTTTAATCTATTTTTTTCACAATCATTTAGAAATGATTAAACATGAGGGGAACTTCTCTTGGTTTAGTTACCATTTACATCAAGTTTGTGATTTTTAATTGGGTTCTAATTCTTCCTAACATCCTGTTCCATGAAAGATGAAGATATTCAGCTTCATTCAATCACTGTAAACATTTTGACTCCATCCACCAGAGTCCATCAGTTATTATCAGTGGAAATACACAGATGCTTTTTCTTGGTCAACTGGGAGGATCTCAGTTTTAATGAGTTAAAAATAAACTTCCTCTGTCCATTTATCGAGGAAATTGGCTGACAGTTTGACTCTATTTCTCTTTTTTTTTAATCATTGACACTATGGGACATCTTTAACCTCTCTTAAATATATTTTAAAAAGAGGATTTTTATGCATTTATTTTAAAAATACATACAATTTGGAAAGAATCCAAAGGCTTAGATACATTCTGAGGTAAAAACATCTTTTTCTAGAACTACATAATTCATATAATGTTGAAACCCACCTACTTGTGTGCACTATTTAATATTATAGCAATTTTTTGAATAAATAAAGAAAAGCAGCAGAAAGCATGGACTGTCCGTCTCCAGCCCTCCCTCTGCTCCTCTCTTCCAACACGGTTTGTTTCCTCCAAGCTGATGTGTAGTTTCCATGCAGTCACATGTCTTTTTAAATGCTGCTGCTGGGTTTTACAGACCAGCTTTAGCCTGGATCTGTCAGGGAGCCTTTATGTGAAGCTCTCCCGATGCAAACCGCTCTGACGCTGAACCAAGCAAGGAAGTTGGGCTTTTTTTAGCCGCGTTGTCACATGAATGTTTGATTTGTCTGAATCGGGTGTTGTTACTGTTTTCTGTTTGTTAGAGAAGAAACTTCACTGCACCATACTTTGCATTTGATTAATGTTGTTTTGAAGTATAGGTTTTGCAGTGAAGTTATGTGCCTTTATTTTTGTTGGGCATAAACTTGTCATCCCAGATTTTGCTGTTGCCAACTCAGCAACTTTTCAGACAAAATAAATAAGTAAATTGGAATCGGCAAGTCAGGCTTTTCAAAGATTGGAAATCGACCAGAAGACTGCAACCAGTGCAGGATTATCAAAACCACTTATTACGCTCTTTTGGAAGTTCAAGAAAGTGTAATATTTTTGTAAATAAGTACGAAGCCCAACTTCTTTATAAGTTTAGTGTTTTAATTTGTGTTTATTCAAAAGAAGACAATAAAACTTTAAATATTTTAAGCTGAATTAATTTATTAAACATTGTGTGACATTTCTTCCTACTGTATTTAATATTTTTTTGTGATTTTTTTTTTCTCCTAGCATCACCTCATACCAGACTCTGCCCAGAAACATGCCGAGCCACCGGGTTCCCTACATGCCTCATTATGGAGACAGCTACCGCAGCATGCCCAGGAACAGCATGGCCCAGCGGGACAGCATCTGCAGCATGTCGCCCTCGCTCTACGATCAAGCCCTGGGCTCTTCGGCCGCCGAGAAGCGGCGCTCCATGCGAGACGACACCATGTGGCAGCTGTACGAATGGCAGCAGAGGCAGGCCTACAGCCGGCAGTCGGGGCTCTACAGCAACATGGCCAGCCCCAAAACCATGATAAACCTGTCGGAGCACGCCGCACTGAGCCACTCCATCCCCCCCTCGCCTTCACACGGATCGCTGTCCATGTACGGCGCCTACTCTCCGATGAGATCCTACAACATGGCCAACGCGAGGTCAGAGGTCGCCTCTCCGGTCTACAGGAGAGACCTGAGCATCGACAGACGGCAGCGACCGCAAGTCAACAAGGTCTTTCAAACAGTTTTTATATCTTATCTAAGAATGTTATAAATAGCTGCGGCTTTAGATTGTGTCTTTTAAAAGGTTACATGAAGAGCAAAGGAGAAATAAGCACATATTTGTGGAAGATTAGGGCGACTGAAAAATAAAACATTCTGACTCGAATCCCCTGATTGAAGTCAGAAGTTTAATTCTGACAGAATTTTTAAAAATCAGAATTGTGATTTCTAAATCTGATTAAAACTCTCAACTCTGAATTTTAAGTACTGTGAGAAAAAAGTCAAAATTAAGAACTAAAAAGTAAAAATTCTGAGGTTCAAGACATAATTCTGGGAAAAAAATCTTTACATTTTGATCAAAAGTAAAAATTCTGAGAAAAAAATCACAATTCTGAGATTATAATCAGAATTTTGAGGAAAAAGGTCAAAAGTTTGAGAGATGAGTCATAATTTTGAGAAAAACCAAAAATTCAGAGAAAAAATTTGTCTTTTTTTCCCGACTCACTCTGATTTTCTTCCATAGATTTTGTAATAAATCTAAAAAACGTTCCGTTCTCATGTCCCTTACAGATACAAAACAGCCAGTCAGTGGAAGTGGACTAGTTGAAACAAAATGCTCTCCAAAGTACATTTATGCATGAAACACGTCCACAACTCATCTCACAGATCTTTGCTCTGCAAAAACACCAAATATGACAAAGTATTTTTGTCTAGTTTTTACTGCAAATATCTCATCATGGTAGAAATAAGACAAAACTAACTAAAAATTAACCTTTCAGCAAGATATATAATCTTGTTTGAGTCTTTATTAAAGGGCAGATTTTCGTCTTGATGTTAATTATTCCATCACTGACAGAAAAATCTCTTCTTCTTCTTCTCCCTCTGTGTTTTGCAGTACGCCTACCTTCCCGACAGGCGATCGCTGCCTGCAGGGATCCCAGTCCAGACTATCACTGCCCAATCTCTTCAAAGCAAAACTGTAAGTCTTCATCTGTGCCGAGTCTCTTCCTCGTGTCAGACTGTAAATGTTTATACGTCTGCAGCTCTGTTGAAATACTTTAAGGTTTTCTCGGTTTGGGTTGAACCCGACTTTGTTAAAAACAGTGCTATTTCTGTCGCGCAGCCTCCCCTCTCCCTCTTCCTGTTTCACTCAGTTTTGCGCTCCAAGTTGAAGGATTTAGCATCCGTCCTCTTCAGGAGCTCCTAAGGCTCGCCTCACATCAGAGGAGACTTAAACCCCTGCACCCCCATCACTCACAACTCTCTAAGCCAGATCAGGAGTTTATGTCAGAGCTGCACACAATGCTATGTTTTGATAGAGCTGGTGAAGTGTGACCTGGATTCTGCAGCACATGCTTACTCCTCTGTTTTTAGCAAATACAAAAAGCTTGTGTCCTGCCAGTTGTAATAGCATGTTGGATAAAGTGCATGAAAAACCGACACCGGGACATGCACACAAATTCCTCTAAACCTCCTATCCTGGTGTGCTCTTTCCTTTACTCTTTAATCACGATTAATCGGATTGGTCATGATTAATCGTTTATTGAAATAATCATCTTCTAATTTAGCAATTGATTAATCATTAACTGGAGTGTATACCCTCAACAAAAGGCAATTTGTTGAAAGAACAACGTACTCAGAGCAGCAATTATGCCAAAACTTTATAAACCCAAAAAATAGTTAATAAATCAGCCCTGCGCCGTGTTAATGTTAAGCAGAACAGGCTGATTTTTTTCACATCATTTAAAGTATTTTTTTAGTTCAGATGAAAACTTTGTTGCAAAGGATTGAGCGTTCACTAGAGGAATGATATGTTGTTGCATTTCAGGCAGTAGAAAATGTACTTTCTTTTTTAAAAAAGGAACTGAATGCATCTTTTAATCTTGTCTAAAAAAAAAAAAAAAAAAAAGCTCAAGTGATTAAATGAAATGCGTCCACAATGTGGCTTTTTTAAAAATCCGATTAATCAAATAAGCAATAGATTAATCAATTACTAAAGCAGTCATTAGTTGCAGCCCTACTTCTCCTCCCCTTCCCGCTCCCTGACGGTGTGTCCCTGTTTCATTGTGGATGTGTCCCCTCCTTTCTCCGCCCTCCCTGCAGCCTGAGGAACTGACTTTGCTGCTGATAAAGCTGCGGCGGCAGCAAGCAGAGCTAAACAGTATCCGGGACCACACTGTAGCACAGCTTATGCAACTAAACATGGATCACAACAACCCAAAGGTCAGGCCCCAGGGTCGTCTCTGCTGGCGTGTGGTGTATGTGCCATCTCCACCCACTCTCATGATCCATCTTCGTCCAGAAGATTTGGTTGGTCTCCATGCATGGCCGAGTCAGAACCAACACACTATAGTCTACAAAAATGACTCTGTTGTGCTTGGAGTCAGATTTAAATGCAAAAACACAAAATATTACCAAGTAATTCTAGTTTCTAGTAAATGTAAAATGAGACAAAACTAACAAGTAGTTTTTCAGCACAATGTAGGAAAAGATTGGGTAACACTTTATTTGAAGGGGTTTGCATCAGACTGATATGACACCTTTAGTGGACATGGAGAATATTTATGACTGAAAGAACCACGGTGCTGGTTCTGTTGGACCTCAGTGCAGCATTTTGACCATAATGTATTACTGGAATGACTGGAGAGTTGGGTCAGACTCTCCGGTCCAGCACTCAACTGGTTTGAATCTTACATAAAAAACAGGGATGTTTTTGTTTCAGTAGGTACGTCACATGTGGGGTACCCCAAGGCTCAATCCTAGGACCCTCTTATTTAATATCTTTATGCTCCCACCAGCTCAGTTTATAGCAGGAAATAATATTAGCTACCACATCTACGCAGATGATACTCAGCTCTACATTACGATGTCACCAGGTGACTCTGAACCATCCAATCACTGAACAGATGCTGAGAGCAGATAAATCTGTGGATGAGACAACACTTTCTCCATCTGAACAGAAACAAAACTGAAGCTGTTAACTTTGGATCTAAAGAGGAACAATGCAGAGTCAATGCACAGCTTCAGTTGTTCCAGCTGGAAACTAGAGATCAGATTCTGATCTCTAGTTTCCAGCTGGAACAGAACCAGCTAGTCAGAACTAGAGATCAGATTCTGATCTCTAGTTCTGACTAAAACCAGGAAGATGGAGCAATTTGTAAGTTGCTTTACAAATTGCATTAAAAGTGATGTTATTTACCGAATGACCCTTGGTGACAACAGTCCAACACTCATAAAGTCTTCTTCATGTTAATGACAGCTGTTATGTCAGACTTCTGCACATTTCTTCAAAAGTGTTACTGGGAATTATTTTAACTCAATAAATCTTCAATATTAATAAAAAACAAACTGAAGACTTTAGTTATCCATTTTTTGGAAGAAAGAGTGAAAACAGAAAAACAATGGACATTATTGAGCTTATTTTAATCAATGAATTGATTTTATTTGGCCTAACCAAAAGCAATAAGGTATTATTTTAAGTGAAATATGCTATCTTTGTAACAGTAGAGAACAATAATTTATCTTTGTGCGTTGATAATTTTCACTCTTCATTGTTTGTTCTTCCATGGGGCCATTTTGTCATAATGCACCCATCCAGTCGCAGACTCATGTTGTCACGTTCTACAGTTTTACACGGTGCCTGACCTGCTTTCTCCACATCGGCTTGTCCTGCTTCCTTTTCTCTGTGGCTATATTTGGATACATGACATGGTTCTGTGGTTCTTAAGTAAAAAAGAGACGCATCCTGGTAATAAAAGGACTTCTTTTTTTCTCACTCTGTTCCTTTCTCTTTCCGCTGCTTTGCTGCCGACTGTAGAACGACATTCTATCCCATCACCTCCAAAGGAACCTCATGTATTTGGACAATCAGGTGGGGTAGTGCATGAATGCATGGCCTCCTTCCTGTGGTGATGATCTGACTAAGTCAATGTTGTGTTCATCCGTTCTTTCTCTTCTCTTTTATACAAAAATTTGTACATTTATGTAGTTTTTTTTTTACCTAAAGCCTTTAGTTTTTCCTTTCATCCGTCTTAGTTTCCTTCCTTCCTTTTTTCATTTTTCTTATTCTAACTATTTCTTTATGTTAAAGACAAAATTAGCTGAAATATCTGAAAGAAATGAGCAAATATATTTTCACTGGTTTTTGATGGTATTTCAGACTTGAAGCTTAGTAATCTTCACATTCATTCATTCCTGTACTGGAAATATTTATATTTGTAATATCAAAATATCCACATCTCTAATCCATCTCTATTTGTATTTCCCAAAGAAAACAGCAGTTGCACACATACAACAACTTGATTCACACACGGTTTATAGCGACATTTAAAGGGTCAAAGCAATGCTTATGTTTTCTCAAAACTGTGAATTATCTCTATTATAGCACATCGTGTGGTGGGATCACTAGGGGTGTAACCATGCGCCACAAACTCGTGATATTAAAATGCCATGATAATTATTGTAAACTGGAGGCTGTCTCAGGAAGAGCCATTATTAGAAGGTTATGGGATGGAGATGTAATTGGTAAATACAACAAACATAAAGTTTGTTGCACTGACACTAACAAACTAGTTGTAAATATTAGTTCTGCTGACACTAAAGTGCTACATGATATGCAGGAGACGATAATGCTAAAGTGCTATCACATAGTTATTAGCAGAAGTGAATGCTAACGCGTTACATGGTATTTGATAAAGCGCTAGACTAACATAGTTGTTAGCAGAAGCTAATGCTAAAGTGCTATGCCGACATCATTATTGGTGAAAGCTAAAGCTGTAGCAGCTCGTTAAGAGGCTACTCTCCCATGTTTTTATGGCCCTGAAAGAGACCGTCATCTACTTCTCTGCTGATGTCGCAGCTTGGAGAGGAAAAGCAGAGAAGAGCACAACACACAGGAGACACACAGCGTGCATGTGGCAGCCACATGTGGAGCCTTGTGGTGAAACAAACCTGGGATGTGCAGCAGGCTGGCTCTTGCCACACTCTTCCTTCACGTTTATTTATTTCCACCCAGATCTGTTCATATTTAGATGCTCCACTGTAAAATTGGGGCTGTTTTGCAATCTGTTAATGAATTTGGAGCACAGATTCGTTCGAAGATTTGTACAACGTCCTTCATAATTATACCAAATTTAACCTATTGGTGAAATTTTTATTTTAATCAATATTTTCATTCTTCTTTTCAAGCATTAGAACATCCTGAAAAATTATCCAAGCATAAAAACGACAAATTGAAGACTGGCGTTTTCAATTTTGTGATTAGCACTAAATTTGCTCTGATTAAAAATAAATCAAAACAAGATACTTTGGGGGCTTAAACACTTGATAGTCCAGTAGACTGGGTTCGATTGGGGACTAAAATTGCAAAGTTTTCAGATACTGCAGTTCACTTTCACACTGCAGTTTTTCCAAAGATCCAAACTGATTGAAAAACCAGTTCACCTCCTCACCTGTGGGGGCGCTGCACCAAAAACCACTGAATGACACAACGTGAAAACTTCTGAAGAAAACAATGAGCGTAACTTCCTTCTTCACAAAACATGAACAAAAACGGAGTAGAGTCAGATTTTAATGGCTGTAGGATTTATCTTATGCCTCTGCTAAAAGAACGATGAGAAATTTCTCCGGCTTGCGCAAAATTCTTGCTTTTGTTTTGGTTGTATTTACCCAGAATCCAGTCTTAGTTTTCCCAAAAATATCGATGTCTCATATCGTGAGCTAGAATGCATTGTTACACCCCTAACCACCACTGTGTTTGCAGATACATCCTTTCAATAATCAATCATTTAAATCTAATAATTTAATTGGCACATTCGTTAAATAAAAGCACACATGCTTTATTTGGGTTCTGTAAAAAGTCTCGTTTTCTTCCCTCCTCTAGTTATGGGTTTTATAAAATACACAAAGCAACACTAATACGTTCAAAATAATTATCATTACAGTTTGCCTCTGATATTTGTAAACAAATAATTTCCTCTTCACTCACATTATTTTACAACAAACCATTGAAGGCAACAGTAGAGCCAGCTGCTTTAGTACACTGCAAAAACACAAAATATTACCAAGTATTTTTTATTTTTCCCTCGTTTCTAGTACAAATATTGTATTACACTTGAAATAAGACAAAACTCACTTACAGGTGACCTTTCAGAAACATACAGGAGCTTGTTTTAAATAAATAATTTATTAATACCAGTTTTAAAAGGTAGTGACAGATTATTTCACTTATAATCAGATATAAGTGAAATAATCTGCCAGTGAAACTGGAACCTTTTCATCAATATTGACTTTAACAAGCTCCTATATCTTGCTGAAAAGTTTGTTTTGTCTTATTTCAAGCACCAGAAACTAAACTAAAAATACTCGGTGAGATTTTGTGTTTTTGCTGTTTAGTTACAATAAGTTAAGATTTTTAGAGGAGCTTTTCACTTCTAAGACATAAATCCTCTTAGTGCTTTGCACCACAGTTCAGTTAGTAAGTTTGACTTATTGCCTGTTAAATCTACATCCATTCCTGTCATTTCTGGACGCACATGTTTATGTCTGAGTCGCCTTCATCGGAGACGTGTAATCATGCTGTGGCGTTTGTCTCAGAACTCAAGTTCACTGCTGTAAACTTTCTGACACTTTCTGTATCGCTCCTCTTCACACTGTACTAGATGAAGGAAATTGACCCTTTAATCGTCTTGACTCACACTTTGATTGAGAACTCTGCCCCAAGGCCTCAAGTTTACCAGCAAGTAAGGCCAGCCAAAGGCGTTGCTCCAGCTCATCCTCACCAGTCGCTGCCGTTGTTTTGCAATGCTCCTCCTTTCCGATGTCCAAGTCCTCTCGGCATCTTGAGACTGGTCTCTTTGTTTTGTTTGTTATGCTAGCACCTCCTCATCCATCGCTTTTGACTGTTCTCTTTATTAGGAGAAGTCATGTTCTCGTGGGCATGACTTTCAAGACGAATAAATCCGATGTATGTGTTCTCGCCACAGCTCAGTTTAATCCCCGCTCTTCATTCTCAGGTTTGTGTGTTGGGGGCTGTATAAAGGCTGGATTCACATTTTATTCACATTTTATACTATATATATGATGTCAATATCGGCCCAAATTTTCATATTGGTGCGTCCCTGAAAATCACATCGGATCGCTTAAACAAAACACTCAGACGTTTAGCGTTTTCAACTGAATGTCAAAAACACCTGGACGGTTTTTGACATTTAGTTCATGTTCTCTGGTGTCTGGAAAGTGAGCTGTTTGAAAATCTTTACACAAATCAGCAGGCAACGACCTTCACCTGGTGACACCAGAGAACCCCGGTTACCTAGCAACCCCAGCGGAACTCCACCCGTTACCTAGCAACCGAAGCTGAGTTCCAGAACATTTTGTCAGAACGAACTGACCAAAACAAATGAATAAATGTACAGACCTATCCTAACCTGTATAATAGATGACCTTTAAAGTTATAGCATACTGCATATCATATGACCAATCAGCACTTAAGATTATTCTGAGTAAACTTTCCTTTACCATTCTCCCCCTTCACCTCATATTGTCATACAGCGGTTGCCCTCTCATTGACATCTCTTCGCCACCTCTTTGACCCCCTCTGGGACCCGTTTCACTCCTTCATTGACACACCGGCTCCACTCCAGCTAGCTGCATTCCCACCTGTTGCGTAGCGAGAAGTCTGTGTCCCTCCCTTCTCTTCCCCCCCCATGTCGCTGGTAGTCCACATGACCCCACCGCGAGGCTCCCCGGGCTGCGGGAGAGCGTGCATGTTCTCTGTGGAATGCCATGTGGTTCCTGCTGCTTTAAGTGTACCATGTGGTTGAGCAGAGGGAAAGTGTGTGAACCACTCAACGTGTGAGAGCAATGTTGCCGTAGAGTCTTAAAATATTTGGGCAGCGAGTTATTTTATGGGTTATTTTTTATTTCTCTCATGTTGGATTTAAAATTAATAAATGTTTTACTGTGAAACCAAACAGGTCCAAAACAAGGTAAATGTACTTCAATAGTAAAAGTTACAGTGAACGTTGCATTTACACTGTAAAAACATCAATTTCACCAAGTATTTTTGTCTAGTTTCTAGTGCAAATATCTTTGTACTCTTGAAATAAGACAAAACTAAATTACTAGTAACTTTTCAGCAAGATGTAGGAGATTGGAGATTTATTAAAAAGAAAAAGTTCTTGTTCTATCTCCAAATATTTTCACTTACAGTAAAAATTTGTATTGACTTAAACTTATAGTTTAAGTCAATAAAATATATATAAACTTAACATTTATATTTTGTTCCTAAATGTTGCATAAGCTCCTATATATTTCTGAAAAGTTACTTTTGTCGTATTTCAAGTGTATTAAGGTATTTGCAGTAGAAACTAGACAAACATATGTGATAATATTTGGTGTTTTGGTGACTTTATCTGATCTTTTGCTTGTTCTGCTGTTTCACATCCAATGTGGGTAGAAACATAAATCAACTCAGAAATAAGTCACTGTCTCAATATTTGAGGACTGTATTGTGTTATATTTTTAAAGAGCTGGTAAATGTGTGTTATGTGCACATTATTTTTGTGGAAACGAGGGATCCAATGCAGCTGATACATAATGTTTCTTTCAAAGTCTCACAAATTGTTTCAGGACATATTTATTTACTTCCATAATCTGTCATATTTTGACCTCATTAGTGTTTTTTTTTTTTCTTCAGATGAATCAGTTAAAGGGGAAAAACATGACATTGTTTTCGATCTGCATTTAGAAGTGCTGCTGTTTACACAATACATTTATATTTTGTTCCTAAACGTTTAGAGATGCATTGATTTTTGATTTGCTCTGTCAGAACCAATATTATTAAATTTTCGCTTTAGAAACTACAATATAAGAAGATAAAAATGCAGCACACAGAATATTTCCTCTTGTCTTCCCGCTCGGAGTAAACATTTATTTCTTTTAGACTTGACTGCACCTTGCAAAGCAAGTTTTTACCAATATCAGATAATGATTCCACAGTTTTGTATCTTTTGTTAGCAATTAGCATGAACAACCGGAGCTTGAGTTGTCGTATAAAACATATTTTTTCTAAATGGCTCCTCAAATCTTTGTGCTTTGTTCAACAATGTGGTCCACAATGAAGAGTTTTGTTGTGTTACTTTGACCAGATCCGATGTTTTAATTTTCCATCAGCTTCTCACCAGTCGGTGATGGCCAAGCTGAATA
The DNA here is from genome assembly GCA_911649635.1 of Poeciliopsis gracilis. Lineage (NCBI taxonomy): Eukaryota > Metazoa > Chordata > Actinopteri > Cyprinodontiformes > Poeciliidae > Poeciliopsis > Poeciliopsis gracilis. The sequence continues at coordinate 1,742,738 of CAJVRI010000506.1, forward strand.
TCTACACACAATACATTTATGGAGTCTCAGTCGAGGCGACCCACTAACCGGTTCTATCAATGTGAAGACATTGAATAAATATGACATATTCTCTTTCTTTCTCTCATTATTAAGGACTTCAGAAAATCTAAATAATTTTGTTAAATCTAATTGACTTAAAACCAGAGAAGTTTGGTCTGATTTAACTTCAGACAGTGAGAAAAAAACTGTTTTCACTCGGTGTTTGTAAATTTCTGGTTTCCACTGTTCATGCCTTCCGTTCCCGTTTCCAATAATACAAACTTGTCTCCCTGATGGAGAAAAACGACCCGAGAAACATGATTCACAAGCTCAACCTGCAGAGAGATTGTGTTTGGGCCGCCTGCTTCCCTCTGCGGGTTTTGGGTGATGTAGGTTTTCTGATGTGGTGAATTATGAGTTCCCATTCAGGGTTTAATCTTCTGGCTCACTGAAAGAGCCGTGTAATGGCACTGCATTAGATCTCCAGATCCTAAAGTGTATGTGCAGATCTGTTACCTCCATCTGAAGCTGTGCTTGTCTTCACAGATGAGTCCAGAAGACTACAGGGAACCAGTCTACACCTATATGCCAGACGTGGAGGATGTTGATGTAAGTTCACTCCTCGATTGCTCATTTATTCATTAAGCTGTAAAATATGTTTGATATATTTTTATTCTTTTGTTTTCTGTGTGTATTTAGAGTATAATTAGCAGGCTGTGTGAGCAGGATAAAGTGGTGAAGATGCAGGAGGAGAAACTTCAGCAGCTGTTAAGGGAGAAGGTGAAGAAACATTTGTCATCATTAAATCCTCAGACAAAACAGCAGCAGAGATGCTGACAAATGGAGGTGTCATTTAAAAAAGAATAAAGCTAAATTACATATGCAAAGTAGTGTTTATTGTTTAAAAAGGTTTATTTTTGTAGGTTTTTAAAGCGTTGAGAGAAAATTTAATCCGACATATTCATTTGGTTAATCATAAACCAACTTAAAACTGGATTACAAGTCAGAGAAATATGACGGCTCATAAGAGCCATTGTAGATTGAAAAAATGGAGTAAATTTCCACCTAAAACACAGAAGTTTTCTCAAAACAACAAGAAAATTTCTGAGCTCCAAAAGTAAAACAAATTGCTAGAAAAAATCTCAGTAATTTTGAGATTAATCTAAGATATTTCTAGAAAAAACATGAATGTTTCAGTTTCAAAAGTCAAAAAATTTTAATTTCTCAAACTCAGAAATTTCCACATCTTGAAAATTTCAGAGATTAATCTCAAAATCAATCAGTTTTTTCTACCAGATTTCTGAAAGTTTCAGTCACGCAGACTTTGCGTTCTGAGGCTAACGCTAACTAGCTGCCAATGCAATAAAAAATTAAGTTCTGTCACCATTTCAAATATATATCTGAAAACCTGCATGTGTTTTTTCTTTTCTTTTGTTCTTAGCACACTTTGGAGACGGCGCTTCTGTCGGCCAGCCAGGAGATTGAGCTGGGCTCAGAAAACCCGGCCGCCTTGCAGGGCGTCATCCAACAGAGAGACCTGCTGCAGAGCGGCCTCCTCAGCACCTGCAGGGAGCTGTCCAGAGTCACTGCTGTGAGTTCGAGCTGTTCTCTCTGCTTTCTTTATGTAATTTAAGATAAAAGTTTTTACCTTATTGTTTTCTCTCATTCCTAGGAGTTGGAGCGCTCCAGTAGGGAGTCTGAACGGATAGAAGCAGAAGTGATTGTAGCTAAGAACAATTTACTGCAGCAGCTTGAAGCTCTTGGTAGCCCTCAGGTAAGATCCTTTATCTTCCACGAATGACAAGTTAATGCAGCATTAACACTGAATTCAGAACGATAAATTTTAGAGCTCAAGAGAAAACTCAGCGAGGCTTTTTATTGATGCTTCTGGCAAATACAAGGTTTCTGCTTGAGGGCTCTTGGCTGACTGCAAAGTGAATTATTGATGACTGTATTGTTTTGCAAGTTTTAATTAAATCTCTTATTTTATCTTGTCTTTTCTCGTGGGAAAAGTGTAGCAATAGAGAGCTTGACTCGCATTCTTTTCAGAGCAGAAAAGTCAAACATGTGCATGTCATTTTGGGCAAACTTCATTTCTTGCAAACCTACCACTGTTGATCACAAAAAATGTAACCGCTGGGGTTTTCTGAGTCACTGCGTTTCCATTAGAAATGTGTGAAAACCTTTGTCGAATATACACAATTTTGAAGTTGTTGTGTATCTATTAAATAAGAAATTAATTTAAGATCACACGTGAATAAACTTGTTCACGCGATAAGTTATTAAAAAACATTCCTGCTACAAATGTAAACAGTTACATGAGATATATATGGCACTAGCGCACATCATCTATTAGCCAATCAGAGGAGACGTTGCCGTTTTATTCAGGCAACAAGCCCTTTAGACCTGACAGCGGCTACGTATGCGGTGTTTTAGAGAAATTGCAATCTGATTTTACAGAAGAGCCATGGAGTTTTTATGGACTGTGGGATGCTGTGAGTAGCAAACCATCATCCCTACTACTTCCTGTCGTCTTTTTTGGCGTTTCCGCATGTAGTAACATCTGGTTGAAGAAGAGCGAAGATACGGGAATCTCTTGTCTATATGTTTTATACAGTGGTACCCAAATATTGTAGAATAAAACAATATTTGGGAAAAAATAATATTTAAAAAACTTGCATAATCAGACAAAATTTAAAGTTATGTGGAAACGTTGATATTTTAAAGACCAAAATGCAAATAATTCACATAAATAACATAATTACAAAAAATAAAATCAAATAAGGCAAAAGAAACATTTTTTCCAAATCAGTTTCTTTTGATAAAAATACTTACAAAACCTGAACAAAACCTGCAGATGTGCGTCTGTTTCTGGTGGATTTCTGGTTAAAATATGTTTGGTTTTCATTCAGAGGGCAGAAAATCTTCAAATTTTACTCAAGTAAGAATAGAGATACTAAATAAGCAAAAATACTCCTAAAAGTAAATTTTTTCCAGAAGGTTAAATGTAACTAGCTACATCTGGTTGTATATGAGGACCTTGATGCAGCATCGATCAGACCAGTAACCCACTGGTTTGTTTCTCAGACGGAGCCTCCCAGCCAGCAGCACGTCCGCATCCAGAAGGAGCTCTGGAGGATTCAGGATGTGATGGAGGCCCTGGATAAACAGAAAGCTCAGCGAAATGCTGCCGACGGGACGGGTTTCTCTGGGTCCAGTTCCAGCTTCAGTAAGCACAATAACGAGGTGAGGCGCTTTTAAACTATTTTGCAACAACTCATGATTATTCTTCGTAAACGATGATTCTCATGATTAATCAGATAAAGCACTGGCACATTCTGAACCTAAAATAAACATTTTATTCCTTAAAATGCAGCAACTTATTATTCTTTCAGTGAACTCTGAATTATTTATATCAACGCATGCATCTGCAGCTAAAACAGTCTTTGGAACATAAACGTGAAAAGCTCAGCCCGTTCTGCTTAACGTTAATAAAGTGTAGCGCTGATTGGGTGATTTTTTTTTTTTTTTTATTAAATTAATAATTATTAGCAGAAGAGATTTTTTTTCAGATCTTAAATACAAAATGTATATATTTTTGAACAGTTTTTTCTTAGTTGTTCATTCAGCAAACCCCTTTTATGAGTCTATATGCCCCATTTAATGATTAATTGATTACTAAATTAGTAGATTATTATTTCAGGAATTGATCAATCGCAACTAATCTGTTTAATCATTTCAGCTCCAAATGTTTAGCCTTTCCTCTTGAATCAGAACAGAAATCTGGATTCATTTTTGTCTGTTTTTATTTTTTTTTTAAGTCTGAATAGTCCAATCTGTTAGTGAATCAATTGATTATTACTTCAATAATCAATTAATCACGATTAATCCAATTGGTTCAGTTCCACATTGTAGCCTGTCCTTTTGAACTGGAATTTGGTTTGATTTTTGTCTTTTTTTTTTTTTAGATTTCTTTGAAAATCAAATCAATTTGTACACCAAAGCTAAAGATTAATTGATTATTAAAATAGTTGATTATTTCAATAATCGATTCCTCTTGATTAATCATTTTCAGCTCGTCTTTTTGAATAAGAACAGAAAAGTTGTGAAAAAAAGGTGTTTAATCTCGTGCAGTAATGTGTCCAGAAATAGCCGGTTCCCTTTGCTTGCAGCATAAATTGCCCTAAAGATTCGCATCAGTCAAGCAGCAACAATAAAGGAGGCGCTATCTGGCTAATCAGATGGTCGGCACACACCATGGGCTAAAACGGCTCTGGAGCAGATGGCTGCTGCCCTGATCCTGCATGGTGGCACCATGTGTCCCTTTGCTTCCTGTCCTGTAATGCCCTATATAATCCCCAGGAGGAGGACTCGGCGCCCCCGCGGCCGCCTCTTCCCCATTCCTACGAGCCGAACTCCCCTGTCGTTCCCCCTCTGCCCGCCTCTCACTCCGGTGCGCGGCCCGCGGCGCTCCACAGGCCGGAAGACAGGAAGGCCAATCAAAGGAATAGCGCGCAGAGCGTAAGCTTGCTGACCTGTTGACCCCGCCGCTCTCAGCCGCTTCATCACATCCCTGAGTTCACTGGATTTGTTTCATTTTTATTTATTGTTTTTTTAGTTAGGTCTCATCCACCCAAAATTGACCTTTTGATTTTTATTTTCTGTTCTTGTGTTCGTGCTATTATGTCGGGATGCAAGTTATTGATTGATGAGTTGGTCTAAAGTTGATTAAATAATTAACAGACATTTTCTTAAAAACCTCAGTTTTCTATGCATCAAGATGGAGAACCGTCTTTACTTAACATGAAAGCCTATATTTTTTATAATATCCTGAATTAAAGCTTTTCATTGCCAGCTCTATTAAACACTGACTGGATACACAGAAAATTGTGGTTTTCTCATATTAATTGCACTCAAATCAAAATAGCACGACTTCAACATATTTTTATTCAAGAAAAGAAAAGAAGTAGCCGTCCAATAAATTACTCAAGGAAAACTAAAAATCTACCCAAGTACTGCATCAACACACGTCCAAAATATTACATTAAGTGGAAATGTTGATATTTTAAGGACGAAAATGACAATAATTCATACAAGTAACAAAAAATTGCATCAGACAAAAAACAATTCAGTTTCTTTCAATAAAAATGTCATAATACTTTAACAAAACCAGTGTATTTTTGTCTGGTGAATATTTGGTTAAAACATGTAGTTTTAACCAAATAGAGAAACCAGAAGTTTTACTCAAGTAATAGTAACAATACCTAATGATACAATTATTATCTTTCCTAAGTAAAAAGTACAATGTAGTAAAAATACTCCTAAAAGTAAATTTTTTTATAAATGTTACTTATGTAGCTAGTTATTACCCAACTCTGACTAAATATAGGGAAACGGGATCCTCCTGGGTTTCTCCAAATAAAATAAAATAAAAGATAAAATCTGGTGAGACACATATTTCCCTGTGAACAAAGAGATATTCGTACAGAAATATTCTCTGCTGTTGTTCTTGATGGAAAGTTAAAACTTTCTCCATGAAACGCTTGAACTGAACGCAGTTTGGACGGAAACCTGTTCTGGTATGGCCCGCCATCTTTATTTCTGTATCAACTAACTCCGCTTAAGGATGACCAGCAGTGCCCTCTAATGGAGGACGGTCAAACTACAACACTAAAAGAAGGTCGTTATTAGTTAATTGGAACTCATTTATATCTAATAAACCATTAATCGACAATTAATCATAAGCTGATTAATTGTTTGCATCCCTACAATAAACCATGCCTCAGTTTGAATTTGTCCACCTGCTTTCTAACTGAACAGTAGCTACAGTTACATATATTTCTCTACTCCATTCATGTTAACATTGTTTCCAACTGCAGGGTCCCGACTACAGGCTGTATAAGAGTGAACCAGAACTGACCACCGTGGCCGAGGTGGACGAGAACAACGGAGAGGACCGATCTGAACATCCGTCTGACAGAGAGCACGCAGGAAACAAAGGTGGGAACCAGTAAAAAAACATGCATCTTAATGGTTTAGTGCAGATCGCTGCACCCGTTATCTGCAGCAGATGTTGGAGGTTTTATTTTCAGTACTTTGCGTTCGACCTGCTGCACTTTTGATTTCTGTCGGCTTAGTTTACCACCTGCCTTGATAACTGCAGCTGGCTGCTCATTTTTCACAAAGTACATGGATTTCACAAATTATTTTCTCATGTGAATTTTATGGGATTTTTCTGTGGATATGACCAATAATTTTTATAAACTGATTATCTACTTTTAATGAGAACAGTGCAAAATTCTCTGCAGTCAAAGTGACTGCCAGTTGTGACCAGAATAGGTGGAAATGATTTTCATTTGAATTTTGTCTTTTAGGTAAATTTGCAGTTTTACAAAAACCCTTTTTTGGAGCCTTTTCTCACCATGGATGTGTTTGACATATTTAGAGACACTCAACAGATCTCACTGAGAGCTGGTCGTCCTATGAACAGAAATACTTTAATATTCTTACTAAAATAATTTGAAGTTTCGGCCATTTTTTTCTTCCACTCACCTGCATGTAGCGTGTTTGGCTCATTGAGACTTATTTTCATCACTAATGTCAATTTGGTAGCATGACTTATTTTATCATGCTGTGAAAAACACTTGTTAAAAGTTTCAACATGCTGGCTAATGTTAAAACGGCTACAGTGTAACCACGGCAACCGGCGATGGCTCTTTCTTTCATCTGCCATGTTTACAAACAACTAATCCCTCTATAAATATCAGATCTTTCCGATACTATTTGGATGTTAATAACATTTTTTTACTAATTTTTTTTACCTCTCTGTTTAGGCATGTCTTACCCTGTTGGCATCGTCCCGCCGAGAACCAAATCTCCAGTGCCTGAGTCTTCCTCCATCGCATCTTACGTCACACTGAGGAAAACCAGGAAGCCTGATCTCAGGACGGTCAGTCACCAAACAGCCGAAACTTAATCTCAGTGTTTCAGCTGTTTATTCTGTAGAAATGGAGCAAAATTACTGTTTTTGATTCCATCCTGGTGAACTTTTTGTAGACAACTGTAAACTTGACACCATCTAATTTTCTCGAATTGTATTTATTCCCATTTTAATTGTGTGCAAGTTGTGCAACACATGGCCAGGCTGTTACTCATGCTCATAAAGCAGGCTTGATGCCGTTTCCAGCCTCAAACACTATCATTTTACATACACCAACATATCATTACTGCACCGCGCTGCAGGGTGTGTCCCCTTCCCAGTGCATCTGCACGGCTTTCTGTTTAAAGAAACATGAATATATAACACAATTTATCTCTTGTAAAACGCTTCTTTATATTTGGTTCATTTAAATTCCAACTGGATTGTTTCTGAAGCTAGTGAAGTTTAGCGTCAGTCCAGCTCGGACGGCGCTTGGACTTAACACCAGGTCCACATCTGCGAGTCCTTCAGCAAAGCACAAACCGGAAAATTAGCAACTTCACATCATCAGCCTCTTCTATTCAGGCAGTAATAAGCCCTGAGCCGTCAGAGTGCAGCCATGTGTGTCTGCAGGAGCGTGCCAGCAGCAGCGGCCAGGATGTTCGGGCTTCACAGAAACATTAATGAAACGTGCAACAGTCTAAGGAGTCACTTTTTCTCTATTGTTGGTGGTAAATTTTACAGTATATTCAACAATCCCCGGTTTTTACAGTTGAAGCTGCGTCAGGGGGGCTGACCTAACTGGAGCGTGACACCATTTCATCTCACACATAAAAAAAAAGTCACTGCTGTGGCAATATGGTCGCAGTGCTGGATATCTTGGCCGTATCGTTGTGCTATTTTTAAATTATACTTACTCTGTGTGCCGTGTCACAGGGAGTGCACCTATGATGGAGTATTAGGGCAAAAATTGAGACTAAAGTGAAACAACTGGAAGAATAAAGCCACAATCTGAATATGAAGGAGACTTCATACATTTTTACGACTGTTGTCATGAAGAGCCATTCAGTAAATAATCACTTTTAATTCAAAGTTTCACCGAAAGTTGTGTTAAGAGTTCATTAAAAGTATCAAAGTGTCATCATTTAGCAAATTCATGTTTATGACAGTATTACATCAGCCTTATGCACATCCTATCAAATAAAGTGTTACCGTTTTAGTTTAGTTTAACTTGTCCCTGCTGTGGAATGCAGAATACTTTCTCAAGATATTATTAACAACACTGATAAACTGTATCATAAAATAGTGAGTTTAAACTTGAGTTGTACTGTTTTTATCTCCAAAGTGAAACAGTTTGAAAATTGACCTTGAAAGTGCTTGTGGGAAAAGAGAGTGGCTCTCTGCTTCGGGTACCGTCACGGTTCAAATAAAGATTGACTTTCGGTGTTTGGCTAGGACCGGCCGCGCAGCGCCGTGGAGCAGCAGCTGTGCGCCGTGGACGGCAGCCGGCCCAGGATGAGCGTGGAGGAGCAGATGGAGAGGATCCGCCGCCACCAGCAGGGCTCCCTCCGGGAGAAGAAGAAGTCGCTGAGCTTCCGGGGAGGCAGCCTGGAGAGCACGCCCTCGCGCAGTCACTCGTTCAACAGAGAGAATCATTTCCACAGCATGAAGGTGCCGATCGACTGGGACCCACAGACAGATTTATGGAGCGATACTCGTATTCGGTTCTCTTTGAGTTCGGATCTGCAGATTCCAATGTTTTATTAAAGCCGACCTAATCATAGCTCTGATGTGACGTTGCTCATCCGTGAAGTTTGCAACTGACAGCCATGTTGGCAGGCAGTTGCTATGGAGTTGCTATGACAACAACAAAAAAGCCACAAGCTTCCAATTAGCTCTGTCCTCGTTCTCATCTAAATTATGAACAATATAAATACATTCCAATTACTCTATTACAATTTTTGAATACTCTACCTTCCCCTCTGTAATACTAAGATAAATAAATGTTTGCTAGACTAGCAAAATGTAGCTTTTATCTGCAAGCTAATACAGCCTACATGTATGTTACTACATGTACTTCTTACTGTGCTGATCACCAGAACCTCGTTATTCACACAAAGAGTTCGTACTTCCTTTATTAATTAGTTTAAACATTGATTGTGTGCGTTGTGATCTCCGACCGATTGGTGAATTTTCCTTATCAAATCCTGTAATTTTGTCTTTTTCTTTTCTTGTTTGTTGTGATGTGTTTAGTCCCAATTGAGGCGCAGAGATGAGGTGATGAGCAGTGACATTCAGGAGCTGGAGGCGTCGCTCAGGCACCAGAACTTGGTGAGGGAGCAGGAGACGCCGGCAGAGGAGATCGCCCGCCTCAAAGAATCCTCGCAGGACGATCACTTCAACCTGGACCGAGAGGTAAACCAGCAGAACAAATCTAGAAATGTGGCTTTTATTTAATGAATTGATTAATCATCAGAATAATTGATTACTAAGATAGTCATTAGTTTCAGTCCTACTGATACAACAGGTGAGGAAAATCTGGTCAATCTATTAAACTGTATCACTATCAGTTTTGTTTCCTTTATTTGTCATCTCCAAAGTAATTGATTTATATGAAATGTGTAACAGGTTGTTTTTCTTTTTCAGCTTTCTGTACCAGACAAAGTTCTGATTCCTGAGCGTTACATTGAATCGGACCCAGAAGAGCCGCTGAGTCCTGAGCAGGAGGCCGACAAGCGGCGGAAAGTGGATCGTATTAAAGCCCTAATAGCAAAAAACAGGTAAATAGACTTGAGTCAATAACATTAAACTATGGACGTTTCTGTTCAGGCACTTCACTAGAGAAACATCCCTTATATTAACACAAGTTTGTGTTTTTGAAAAGTACTTTCCCCTTTATGTTCAGATCATAAAACAAACTTTAATGTTAGACAAATATAACCTGAGTAAATACGACAAGCAGTTTTAAAGGTATGATTTTGCTGATTAAAGGGGAAAAAACTATAAAAATGTGATTGCTGCCCCTTGTTAAATCTTCAATAAACTGTGGTTAACTTAAAAAAATGCAACAGCTGACAACAATTTCAGAAGCAACATATCCAAAGAAATCCAACAACAGGTTGGAAATAAAGTGGTTCACATCCATCTGTCTGTGACGGGTTAGAAAGCCGTTTCTAAAGCTTCAGGACTCCAGAAATAGAAAGAGCCTCTCGTCTGTAAAATGAGCTTTTTCCCATTCCAAAAAGGATCTTAATTGTTTATTTGCAACTTTTACTGTATGTTTAATATTGTATTAAAAAGTCCAAGTGCTTAAAAGAAGAAATTACAGGATGTGGCAACTTTTTTCAAAATCAGATTTAGATAATATAATCAGTAGTTTTAACTCTCGATTGAAAATTGATGAGCTTATATTTACTTAGATTACATTTACCAAATGTGGTTTGTTTTCTGTGAGTAAACTCCACCAGTGCTGCAAAATGTTTAAATAAAGGGAAAATGTACATTTTGTGTGTTTATGTATTATCTTTTTGGGTCTCTGCTGCTTCTAAAAACAGCTTTTATTTAAAAAGCACTTGAATAAAAACATCCAGACAGGTTTTGACGTTTAGTTTATGTTTTTGATGTCAACATTTTATATATGTAATGTCACAAATCAGCCCTTCACCTAGTAACCCCAGAGAAGCCCAGTCCCGTTACCTGGCAACCCCAGTGGAACTCTGCCTGTTACCTAGCAACCCAGGCAGAGTTCTAGAACATTTCATCAGAACATACTGACCAGGCTAAAATCTCGTTATCTCTGAAGGATTTTGTGTAAAAAATGTAGTGAATATGTATCATTGTAGCCCACAGACCCATCCTAGCCTGTTCAATGGGTCACCTTTCAATAAAATGAATAATCTAAAACACTTATGGTCATCCTTATTATGTTTTTATGACACTATAGTTTTTATTATTATTATTATTGTTCAACCGTGGCAAAAAAAAATGAGGAAAAAAACAAAATATAAGTGGACAAATACCCTGCTACTGCTCTGTATATATAAAAGCTGCAGTATGCTCTACAGAAGCCATTTGTGTTTTTTCTCCTAGCATGGCGAATGTGCTACCTAGTTTAGCTTTAAGCCCAGAGGACGTGAATGAAGAGGAGGTCACTGTACAGGAGAAGGAGAAGATGATTAATATCTCCTACGAACTGGCAGCAGAGGCCTCCAAACGCAGCAAGCTGGTAGCAGGTACGTCTGCAGGGACGACAGACGCATGGAGGGGGATTACATTGAAGAAACGCATAGACTTGAACAGAAACTGGTGGGAGGATGTTCTCAGAAACACTTTCTGCTTCCATTAGTAATTAATTTCTCTTAACACTCTCTTTTAATTTCCTAATTTATTTCATCTACCTTATTGTTTAATTCTGCTGTTTGGTCATTTAGTAATTGCTTATTGACCTAATTATTGTTTTGTTTTTTATTATTATTATCATTTGTGTGTGGCTGTGTGTTCAACATGTTGCTTTTTTTAATTGCAGTGAAAAGCCTGTCATCTTCTTCCTCACCCCCACAGTCTCCCAACACACCCCCTCAGCTCACTGACGGCTCTCACTTCATGTGTGTGTAGTGGCACTAGTAAGGTCCTTCATCATCCTGTTTTCTTCATAATCATAGTTCTGTACAATTAATTTCTCAATCATAATTTATAAAACATGCTATGATGAAGGGAACGGTTTTCGGGTGCTGTTATGTATTCTTTGTTGCTGTGCGTTAGCATGGTTTGACCTGGTGTGACCTCTACCTTCCAGTAAATAACTTCAATGTTGGTTATTGGGATTTTATGTGATACAGCAAAACGTTTTGATGATTTAAGATCTGAGAGTTTGGTGTACATAAAGTGATATTCCCCAAACTACAATCCAGCACAACTAGTTGCCTTTAAAGGGGCGGTATTATGTAAAACTGATAATGTTACGCCCTCATCAAAAACATACCTGCAGTGTTGCCTTTAATCTTTAATGCATGTTAGAGGCATCCTTTAATCTCCATGGGAACCATTCACCTGTGCAGAACACCTGCAGTAGCTTCGAGGATGAAGCCACTGCAGCGTATTTCACTTCTCTGTGACAAAGATAGAAATTTTCTCCATCAGTTCTGAGCTTCATCTGTTTTATAAAGAATCATTAGGAAGCCTTGCAGCTATAACTGCAGTAAAAGGTGCTAATTTGCTAGTGCAAACTTTCAGTATAAAATTGTGAAAACATTGTATTACATTATGGCAATTATTCACTACTTTGTGTTGGTCAATATCCCAATAAGACACATGACAAAATATAAAAGGTTCTGTTTCAAAGCATTTTGTTTTGAAATGCTTATTTTATCAGGTAAAAATCCATCTGAAAGTAATTTTGAACTGCATCTGTCGCCCTGCAGCACAGGCTCTGGCCTCAGTAAAGACCTACACATGAAGGAAGTAACAAGGAAACCATAAACTCCTCCTGAGGATCTTCTTCCTGGAGATCAGCACAAGGCCTTGACCTACAGAACGTGAAACTGCCAACTTCAGCCTGGCAGCGTTTAGCCTCGGACTTCTGTATCCTCACTGTGACATCTGAAGCGCGTACGCCAGTCTTCGGTTACATTTCCCCACGTCGAGAGGAAACTCTCCTCCCATTTTCCTTTCTTTTTTTTACCGTTGATGCTGCAGTTTCATTTTCAGTTTGTTTTTATTAAATTTTTAGTTTTAATAGGTTGTTGCAATATAGGTCTATCTGTATATACGGGAGGCTACAGACTGAATATAGAGTATTTTAGGCCACTTTTTCCACTCGTGTTTCAACACCTTTTCAAGGTTTTAAGATGCTTCTGCGTATTCTTTTAGCTAAATTTAATATTTAATTCAGATTGCTTTTCAGATGTTGACATTTAGCTAACTAGTTATATTTATCAATTTATTGTAAAGAACTCTTGTCTATACTGATTAATACCAGATCTGTATTCCTCATATATAATATTGGAGCAACTTTACCGACTAAAATGATTTGTAAATTTCGATGTTTCCAGTCAGCTGCCGATGCGTATACATATTTGAATGTTCTGACTTAAGTCGCTCTCTGTTCCCCATGTCTGAAATATATATTTAAATTGAGAGATGGACAAAAATTTGGTACTATTTTAGGACATGTTGGTTTAAAAGCCCTGAAGCTGGAAAAAAATGCATGTCTAAAAGAGAAAAGCAATAAAAAAAGAAGCCTTTGTAAATTGAAGATATTTTTGCGCGTGTGTATAAAGTGTAACTATCAGAGGTTTACTGTGTATATAATGTACATGGTGCATCAGGATGGGAATATATACCCAATATATAGGTACGTACATACAGATTTGATTTGCAAATGTTCATATCCCATCTGTTTTATATCATGTTAAATAAACATTGCAGTTTTTAATAGTTGTTTGCGTTTCAGTTTTCTTTATTCTTTACTGTTTTGATGATTGTAGAGAAGCTGAAGGTGCAGCTCGTTACTCAGGAGGTACAAGCCGTTCCCAGCCAGCCGAGTTTCTACATCCTGATCCTGGGTCTTCATTTTGTGGTTTAACAAAATTACCCAAGTAAATAGCTTTAGCTGTTTCTTCTTCTTCAGTTTACATTCCTCTTCTTCCGTGGTTTTTACCCCACAATGGTGGCGCTGCTCACTGAGGTCAACTGGAAGTTGATGAAAATAGAAAATATTACTAAAATTTGATAATAACTGCAAAGTGTTCGACTTCACATTAGAAACAAAGAATTAAACAAAAACTGCTGATCTCCATTATATATTTTCTGAATGAGATGTTACTGGAAAACTGCAGGTATTGCTCTGAAAGTATTCTTTCTGTATAAAATAAATAAAAAAAAACAGACATGAATGCATTACATTTGACATTACAAATTAAAAACAGTCAACAAACATCATCACATGAAATACCAAAAAAATTTAAGTTCAAAAATGATTTGAATATTTATAAATACTAAGTATAAATGTATTATAACAATTTAACAGACATTATTTTTAAAATATTGTATTAAATGTTATTCAGTACTTAAGTAGTATTTTTATGAATGTTTTCTTTTACTCAATTAAGCAAACATTAGTACAATTTTTCCTACTCAACAATGATTCTCTATTAGAGGAAATAAAAAGTCACGTCAGTTTTATTATGATCATGGTCATAGTCATGTTAGTTACTTTCTATACTTTGGAAGTTGAAGAACGAGAAATTACGGAGCCCCGAGAGGACGTGGGGAATTTTGGGGGGGGGATTTTGAAAGGGGACGCAAAAAATAATTTCCCCATGTCCCCTAGGGGGCTCCGTAAGAAATTGATCTCATACAGTTTGGTACAAGCAAAATAGGTTTGCTCGGCTTTTTTATTTACATAATGTCTTCTGAATTTGCTTCGTACATTGCTTCGTCTTCTCATGGTGTAAAACCAAGGCAACAGCGCCTCCTATGCGCTGCTCACAGAAAATAACCCCCAGTATTCGCTGCAGTCTACCTCGTAATCTCCCGCTTCATTTCTCCTACCTTACTGAACAAGATGTTCTGTTTTGGTCAATCAGTTCACTATTCTCTACTCTCTGTTATGTTTCTTGAACAACTACGCCGCAGTATTTCGCGTGGAGCCGCTAAGCGAGGACTTCCGGCTAACTGAATCCGCCATTTTTATTTCTCTGAGATTTTGAACTCTCAGGTTCAAGGATTCTGAAACTTCAGGTAGAAGAGTCAAAATGTTCCGTTGTTGAGTGTACTAACCCACGCAGTTCCTTACGCCAACAAATGAACCACTTCGAAGTTATTGGTTACATTAGATTTTTCTTGGAAATATTCCCACGTTGAAAGTTATCCGTGTTGGCGAAGCTTTTGATGGAGGACTGCTTTGGCAACCGCCAACACGGGGAAGGATTTGCCGCAAGACTTCACCTGATTGACGGGTCAGTTCCTTTCATTTATAGCAGCGGTAATCTTCTAACAACACTAAAGCAAACTAGCTTTATTTTAGATATAAATTTATTGTGTCCTGGCGATTGTTTTGATGGCGCTAGTATCATCCCTGATGCTATGGGTTGCTCTCAAACGTGCCACAGAATAGGTGTAAGAGGGGCTTATAATGAGAAATTCAATTTATTTTTTTGTTTTCTACTGATTAACAACAATTAACCTCCATAAACATATGCACATAAAGTTTAGATAAAATTGAGATTCTGCATGTAAATTTCAGCCTGTTGGAATGAGGGCTGGTCAGAAAATAGAACGGTTCTTAAAGGTTTTGCAATTTCACTTACTATGCAAAACCTTTTTTTACGACTGCATATTAAATAGACAAAAAGGAAATTAATAAATACTTGGGACATTTATCAGCTTGAAAGGTCGAAGATTTGCTAAAAAAAAAATCATTAATTTTGAGATTAATCTCTAAAAATCTTGAATTTTCTTTAAATTTGCTAGGAAAAAAAGTCTGAAATGTTTTAGATTAACCTCAGAATCTCAAAAGTTTCAAAAGTCCCTTTCTTTCATATTTTTAACTTTATTGGTTACTTTATTTTTTTTTTTTAAGTCAAATATTTTTTTTTCCAGAAAGTTACTCCTCATTCTTTTCTAATTAACACGCAGTAGTACTATTCCGGTCAGTTTGGACTTGTTTCATGATACAATTTTTAAAGATTTTATTGCCTCAAACTATTTCATTTCAGTTTAATTCTTCTCCCCCCCACAGCTCTTTCCATATGAACCTACTTTAGCTTTCTATGTTTGTAAGTTCACCTAAATTGAAGTAAAATATTCTCTGCTTGTTTTGTTCCTAATATTACCAGCCGAACAGAAGATCTTTGGGTTTTACAAACATCTCATTGCAGTTCAGACTCATGTTAAGCTGCTTCAGTTTCTGTGAACTTTACGTTGAATTCCTCTCAGATCTCAACACCTCACTCACTTAGGTGCAGCCTTACAGTTTCATCATCGCCATGGTTACAGCAGAGCTCCTCCTCTTCCTCTGTGAGCTGCAGCCTGCGGCGAGTTTAGCAGATATTTAGATGTTTAAGTGACTTAATGAAATGAGCTGCAGGGGGTTTTTTCAACATTTTTTATTCAGTGAAACATTAAAGTTTGTTTAATCAGTGAGGAAGATGCTTTTTCTTTCCTTTTGGAAAACGATGGACTGAATGAAACATTTAATGCGTCTTGTAGCGTTTGTATAAATCCACATGGAGGTTTCCATTTAATAATGCACAATTTTGCACATATATTTATTTCTTGTCATTTTTATGGTCAGTGCTATATTAAGGTTTGGCTGTGCAATAAATTGATATTTTTGGTTTACTTTTTAAATTTCTTTCTATCAATGAACTCCTTGGATTTCACAGCACAATTTATTATTTTTATTATTTGTCACTTGAATTCAGGTGAACTCTACAACAAAGCGTGAGGGCCACAATAAGATTTTTAAAGTAATGTCAAGAATACAGTCGCAGAAACATGATAAAAAAGTTATACCAACAATAAAAGTGAAATATTGTGAGAATATAGTGTTAATATTACCAGAATAAAATCGTAATATTAAGAGAATAAAGTACAAATTTTGTGAGAACTCAACACAAAAAATAAAAGATAAAATAAGGAACGTTGGTTGTTGTGAAGTTATACTTTGGTGTCAGTTTTACAGATGAAGAAATATAAAATTTTTTAACGAATCATCAAATTATTGAAAATATTTTCCATCATTTGTAATTTCTCCTTTAGACAAAGTGAGAAAATGAAGTCGCCTCTGTCCTTTCAAAGCGAACCAGAATATATCTGATTCCAGTGAAGGCTGTGGCTGTCCCTGTTCCTTTTGCAACTTTTATTGCATGTTTTCCTTCCACTAAACTTTCTCTGCATATGCTTAAATTTAGCACTCTGAAAAGTTGGTTTCTTTAGCAACATTTTGTGATTGTAAAAATGTTTAAAAAACGGAGAGAAATTGCAGAATTGATTTTATCACTTGACTACCAACAAATCAAAGGATAAAACTGACTAAAAAAAACATAAGTCTTCTCTAGTATCATAAACTTCATTAAATGTTATTACGGTACTTCGTTAGTTGTGTTTCTGGCAGAATAAACACCTGGATAAACTGAAAATTGTGGTTTTCTCACAATAATAAAGAAGATATTGACATTCATAAGATATAACAGCAGGTGAAACTTAAGGAGATTGTCTATTTCAAACAGATTTCCATTCTGTTCCAGCGTTTCTCCGCCATCTTTGTTTCTATATCAACGGCTCCGCTTTAGGATGACCAGCGGCGCCCTCTGCTGGACAGTGGCCAAACTACAATAATATAAGATTCGAAATAAAGAATGTTTATCGATTTGAACTATAGTTAATCTAATAATTAGTCGATTAATTGTTTGCAGAGTTTGTGACTCAAAACAATGACAAAAGAAACTAAGCAAATGTAGCAAGAATATACTGAAACTGCGGGAGGTTTAATCTGGAAAGATTTGAATTAGATTTTTTTTTTTTTTTTATCAGTCTGCAGTCCGTTATGGTTCTAGATCCGTGGATGGGTCGGTGGTTCGGTTGCTTCCCATCACCTCCACCAGCAGCATCAGGAGGAGGAGCATGGACCCGGGAGATGAGCGCCATGGAGCGTCCCGGTGTTTTCTCCCTGCGGCGAAGATCTCCATCTATCAGTGCGCATTAATTGAAATGGCGCATTTGGCTGCAGGCTGCCGTGGGCATGAAGCGTGACGCCAGACGCCATTTATTCCAGAACCAGGGGGATGTTGGACCCTCGTGTCCGGGTGGATCAGCGTCTGAGCCCCGCGGATGGTGCTGAGCCTTACCGGACCGAGCAGCCCAGTTCATCCCCGGCAGAGCGCGTCACCAACCGGAGCCCCGCGCTCCGCTTTCCGCTCGTCAAAAACAAGTCCGGGCAGGAGGACCTAATCCCGGCCCCGAGGGTCTGAGGAGCCCCGGGCCAAACACGTCCTGCAGGCTGCGCTCCTGTCTGTTGGTTCTGGTTCGTTTCTGCTTTACGCGCCCTCACCAAAAGGACGGAGACGAAGTCGAGCGGGCCTGGAGCCGAACCCAACCGAACTTCAGCTGGAGATACCGAGCTGCTGTCCATGTCTTCCGTGTCCGTGTCCTCCCAGGTGAGAAAAAAAAACACGCGCTGCTCGTTTAAACCTGATATTCAACACTGTCGATGGTCCTGACGTAAAACCATACTTCATTTAAAAACCTCCGGTTTTATGCGTAATGGATTCTTTATTCCGTTTAAAGCACCAATATCATCAAACTCAACAACGAGCTACTGAAAACATGACATGACTCTAAAATCGGCGCCGGATCCCAGTTTTAAAGTTGTAGGTCTTTTAATTAAAATGGAACTTTAACCTCTCGACTCGCTACATGTTCTTCCTGACAGAAATGCGGCGCTAGCTACTGAAAGCGGCATTTTTAATACAGTGGACGTCTCTGTTGACAGATATTTTACAACCCGAATTCCCTTGAAGGCATCGGAGAGCCGAAATCATCTGAAATAAATGATCCAAGTCGCTCTTTTCGTTTTAATTTGTAAGAAGAGGCTTAAATGTCCAGATTTCCTGACGGGGGCTGGAATAAGGTGCAGAAATCTGCCCGTTTGGCCTCAAATACTGCAGATATTTCATCACATAATGTGTCTCTGCACACGCTCCCATCCATAGGTCACGTCATGGCACATGCACGCGCATGGGAAGGCGTGGGGGTGTTTGGCTGCAGGCAGCATTCAGGCTGCAGGGCCTGGACTCCTGTTTCCCTCATGCTTCACAGCCTCATGGTGCCGGGAATGGGGAGTGAAGGGGGGTAATCCAGTTAGATCCTCCCATCAACCCTCCAGGACATCATGCTAATATCTCCTCTGTTATTACCCAGAGCCGTTGCTGTCACTTTATGAGACTAACAGTTCTACTTCATTCAAAGATACTTTATTTAATTCAAAAGGGTGGTTAAGTATTGGTGTAACTTTTATAATTCCAGTAGCTTCAAATAATCGGATTGTGATGCTGTGAGCAGGAAGGATTTCAGGATTTATCTCAGGAGAAAAATCAGCTTTTTAGGACAATTGGCTGTTTATCAATTAGTTGTTAGTTGACCAATGAGACTAATGAACTTTGCAATAACTTGCATTCCTAGTTTAATGCAAAACCGTCAGAAAAAGATTCCAGGTGAACGCAGTTCAGTTCCATCAGACTTTAGATGACTCACAACGGACTCAGCGTTATGACCCATAGCTAAAACTCCTCTCACCTGTTCACTCTGTCCAGCAGGAGGGGCGGAGCCTGTCCAGGATGTCTCTGAGCCACTCACCTGTCTCCCCCATGACGGCGCAGGGCATCCCCTCCCCCGCCCAGCTCACTAAGGCCAACGCCCCGGTTCACATCGATGTGGGCGGACACATGTACACCAGCAGCCTGGCGACGCTCACCAAGTTTCCAGAGTCCAGGTGAGGCGGACTGGACAGGTGTGATGTGTTACATATCATCATGACGCACCTGTAAACTCAAACTGTTGGTTCTGAGGAACAAGTTGGTTCAAATAAAGTTTGATTTGTTGTTTGAAGAGAACAGTCCAGACTAGAGGTGGAGAAAAAATCAATTCTATTGAGATTACATAAACCCCAAAAGTCTGAGCTGAAAGTGATTCTCGCCATCTTCGCAGGCAAGTGAAAGCACTTGTATTGGGTCAGCAGGGGGCGCTGTGGGGGCTCGGCTCATTCTAAATGTTTAGGACCGTACAGATTCTGTTTCTCTGATCAGATCAGCCGGTGTGGTATTGATAAGTGATCGGTTTCCAGGATCGGCCGGCTGTTCAGCGGCAGCGAGCCCATCGTGTTGGACAGCCTGAAGCAGCATTACTTCATCGACAGAGACGGAGAAATCTTCAGGTTCATCCTGAGCTACCTGAGGACCTGCAAGCTGCTGCTGCCAGAAGACTTTCAGGTGGGTCAAAGGTCACCTTACAGGGGTCACTTCCGATGTGGACCGGGTCGGAATATTCTCTACTCACAAAGAGTAAGTGAAAGAAAGGAACTATAAATAGGTTTCATGATATAAGATAGAAAAGCAAGCAGGAAAGGAAAGAAATGAAGGAAAGGAAAGGAAAGGAATGAAGGAAAGGAATGGAGGAGAAAAAAACAAAAGGAAGGAATCTTGATTACTGGTGAATAAAACCTAAAAATCCAATTATTTCCCAATAATTTCAGACCTAAAAATGCTGAAATCAGATCCAGATCATACGAGTCTTTTGAACAGATTCCTGAACTGATCCAGTTCCTCCAGCAGATTCTCATTCAGCTGTTTGTTCGTCTCAGGATTTCCCCCAGCTGTACGAGGAGGCCCGGTTCTACCAGCTGGCCCCGATGGTCCGGGACCTGGAGCGTTGGCAGGCGGAGCGCGAGGCCCGGCGGTCGGCGGCGCCTTGCGAGTGCCTGGTGGTCCGGGTCACGCCCGATCTGGGCGAGCGGATCGCCCTGAGCGGGGAGAAGGTTCTGATAGAGGAGGCGTTTCCCGAGACTGGAGACGTCATGTGCAACTCGGTGAACGCCGGCTGGAACCTCGACCCGACCCACGTCATCCGCTTCCCGCTCAACGGCTACTGCAGGCTGAACTCCGTACAGGTGAGCAAGCCAATCACAGAGCAGATACCTGCGTCGACAGCGTATTTTAAAAAATAACACATTTCAGTTAAAAGAATTCAGAAATTTTCCTGAAAAAATGAGGCAATTACTGAGTTCAAAACGCAGAAATTTCTGTCTTCATATGTTCTTTTCCTGTGGTGGTTTTACTCCGCCATCTTTGTTTCTGGATCAATGGTTCTGTTTAAGAATAATCAGCAGCGCCCTCCGCTGGATGGCAGCCAATCTGCAACACTGCAAGAAGAACCAACTTATTTTGGCCCTAATCAGAACCCTTACTTTGCCCTCTGCAGGTTCTAGAGCGTCTTTTCCTCAAAGGCTTCAACATCAAGGCGTCTTGCGGCGGCGGCGTCGACTCGACCCAGTTCAGCGAATACGTCCTGTGTCGAGAACTGAGACCGAGCCGGTCCGTTAGCAGCACCCCGGTCCGGATCAAACAGGAACCGCTGGACTGAAACCGGAAGCAGCTGCTGCTTTCTGCGTCGTTTTTCTACCCAAACTGTTTTCTAAGCTTCGTATTTAACGTTTGTGTTGCAGATAAAAACTTTAAAAAGAAACGAGGAGTTTCTTCTTCCTTTATTTTATTTTGTAACAAAGGTACAAACGGTGTAAAACTGCATCAGGCTGAATGTAGGAAATATAAATAAGTCCTGAAGCTCAGGAGCTGGATCCAAACTAAAAGCTGTTAAAGCTTAAAAAGTCCAAGTGCGCTCCATCATCGAGAGTTTTCCAGAGTCCAGGTTCAGCTCAGTCTGCCGGGAGGAGGAAGAATGTCGGACCTTCAGAACCTGAGAGTTCCTGTGTCGGAGAACCAGCTCCCTGCAGGGGAGCGTCCAACACCAACCGACTGGCCTCCATCAGTTCCTGAACTGTTGAACTGTTCCTTTAAACCGTCTGCGCTCTCGCTCACACACACAAAACGCAGACACACACACACAAAACGCAGACACACACACACACACTCTCTCTCTCTCTCTAGAACCGCAGCCTCTAACCGAGCCGACCGATGGGAACATTTAAAACATGGCGAGCAGTCAGAAGGCACCTGTTCAGGTACAGCTCTGGAGTCTGGAGGGGGGCGTGGCCAAGCCGGCAGCCAATCAGAGAGCAGCTCACAATCCAACATGGCGGGAAGTTGCAACAAAGCCGCTGCAGTTAAAGGAGCGTTCCACCTGTTCTACCGCACACCTGCCTCGTTTCTCACCTGGTTCTGCTGCAACCATTGGGGAGTTTCAGTCCAGAACTGGTTCTGGAATTCAAACTACATGAATGAGGTTCACTACTGGTTTTCTAATTGCTCAATGAGAATCAATCACACTGCAAAAACACCAAATCTTACCAAATATTTTTACAACAACAGTATTAGGGCCATATTAAGACAATAAAGTCAAAAATAAAGAGAATAAAGTCAATATTTCTGGGATAAATTCATGATATGGCTTTATTCTCATATTTTTTCAGCCTGGCTCTAATACGCATAGGCCATACCAAGAAAAACAATAAAATTACAAAAATAGTCATAAAATTAAAATAATAGTTCATATTTCAAGAATAGTCATAACATGTCTTTATTCTACATTTTTCTCTCAGTATGGCCCTAAAAAATGAAGTAAAAAATTATTCTCAGAATTTTTATAATTTTCTTAGCTGGTACAAATATTGTGTCATGAGGCCATATCAAGAAAAAATACATAAAGTATGAGGATAAAATTATAATATTACAACTTTATTCTCATAATATTTTTCAAATATATTTTCTAAATGTTGCTAATACTCCTCTGTATTGTTTTCTTCTAGTTTCTAGTGAAAATATCCTAGTACACAAGTAACTTTTCAGCTAAATTTAGGAGCTTGTTAAAGTTATAATTCTTGATAAAAATGACCAACACCCCCATGAGACTTTTTAAATTCATAAAGGAAAAAAGTCTTTCTATAAGACAGAACTGTTTCACACTAGTTCATAAGTTATTGACTTTAACAAGCCCCTATATCTTTTGAAATCATTTACTTTTGGGTGAGTTTCATCTCGTTTCATGTGTGCCAAAAATATTTGCACTAGAAAGTAACCAAAAATAGTTGGTAAAATTTAGTTTTTGCAGTGCATGTTTATCAGGCCGATCTGAAACAACCAAACTGTCCCTGAGTGAGAAAACGTTTTGTCTATATGTTCTAACATGATTCTGGTTCAATTCTGAACTAAACGGGTTAAATGTCTCTGAACAGGTCAAATCTAACAGAACCTTCCCTCCTCTGCAGAACCCGTTCTGATGGTTGGGAGTTCTCCTTTTCCAGCAGCGCTCTGTAACCGGACCGCTCCCGTCTGCTGTCACCGGAGGACCAGCGGGGGGCGCCAATCACTTCAGGAGGGCCTTGTAGAGCATGAGGGAGCGGGCCGTGCTGCGGTCCTGCTCCAGACACAGGATGAAGTCCCTGAGGTTGACCCGAGTGATCCGCTGCCGGAGCTGCTGCCGGGATGAGGAGGCAGAGGAGCCGGAACCGGATCCCGACGTCACCTGAAGGCGGCAAAGTTAGAGAGTTAAACTACATCAAAAATACAAAAATACAGTATATAATTCTTTTTTGAAAAAGAAATGGAACAGTTTGCTTATTACTGCTCTAACTGTTGTTCTTCCAGCAAACCGATTCTTTTGAGTGTGTATAAGCAAGTTTACTTAAATTAGCTGGTGATTACTTAAATAATCAATTAATAATGATTAATTTGATTATTCGTTCTGCCCCAGTTAACACCTCACTAAACTTGGCTCGATTCTCGAGTCCTAATTAGACATTTGTTCCACGGAGCAGCTCAGAGTGTGACGGCTAAAATAAAAACTGTGGAGAGAGACGGATTCTCACAGTTCAGGTAAAATGAACAGATTTAGAAAATCTCCGGCAGCTGCTAACAGAGCCTGAACCCTGAAATGAGGGTTAGAGGGTTCATGGCTCCCTCCTCCCTCCCTCCTGAGCCTTTAGCTCATTTCTGCAGGGCTGCCTCCAGGTTATGGAGGGCCAAG
Source organism: Poeciliopsis gracilis (assembly GCA_911649635.1). Taxonomy (NCBI): domain Eukaryota; kingdom Metazoa; phylum Chordata; class Actinopteri; order Cyprinodontiformes; family Poeciliidae; genus Poeciliopsis; species Poeciliopsis gracilis. Next base: position 1,766,355 of record CAJVRI010000506.1, read on the forward strand.
GGGCTTCATGAGCCCCGGTAAATCCCCCCAAGCGGATTCTGACCCCCTTTGTCTGGGGAAGTAAACGCCTACGGGAGATGGGGGAGGAGTCAAGAGTCCACTATCCTCTTGCATGTTATTGTTTACATCCAGAAAGATGATTCTTTTACATGCCGTCTGTAGCTACTCTGCTGCAGTAGAACGACTCTGTTAACTAAGTGAAACCTTGAGATGTGGGTATTATTAATTTAGTGCAGTGAGCGACAGCAAAGGTGAAAATAACACAGAAATAACCTTCATAAATAACTCAAAACCACTCCTACTCTCCTTTTCTCCCCCAACTCAACATGTTACCATAGCAACTGACTGAAAACAGCTCCACTAACGGATCAGAATATTCAGTCCATTACAGTTTTGTTTTTAGGCATAGCGTTTATTTTATAATTATTATTAAATGTTCATCTGAACACAGACTGACTCGTGATTAAATGCACCTGCTCTGATAAAAACTTGTCAGAGTTGGGGTGTAGTTCACCGTTTTTTATTTTGTAACTGAACCAAACCACCAAATTCTGCAGCACACCTACATGTTAAGGATGTCAAAGTCAAGCTAGCATAACTGACCTACTTCTATCTCCCTCACTACTTTTCTTCTTAAATTAAAACGTTTTCCTGACCTTGTTATCTCATCGTCGTACTGTTGACAACGATTAGGAAAGCACTGCACCTCTTTTTCTTTTATACATCATATGTATATTTATTATTTAGCACATTATGTTGACAACTTGACAGCTAAAACCAATGATAGCTTTTTAGGGATCTTGCATGCATGACGTCACAGTACGATGCGTCTATGTCATCACAAGGTCACATGACCAAATTGCTAATTACCTCGTTGCTCACTGAAGCGCTGCCTCCTGAGTCTAACTTGCGTTTCTTTCTCGGTCCGATGGCGGCAAGCGCCGTGAGGTTGGCGTCTCGCTGTCGCATCTGAGCCAGTTCCTGCTGCTGCATCTGTGGACAGGAAGTTGAAGTGGTTCAAACGGGGCGTTTCCTGTCTCAGAGCTCATCAGAAGCCGAACGTGAAACCGAGCCGTACCTCTTTAGCCTTCTGCTTCAGCCGAGCCTGTTCCGGATCCTCCTGCCGGGCCCGACTCTGGAAGAGAAACAAAAACTCTTGAAATGTGACCCATTATGTGACCCAGTGAAACTAGCTGACCAAACGTTCTGGAGCCCAGCTTGGGTTGCCAGGTAACAGGGATGAACTCTGCTGAGGTTGCTAGGCAACGACACAGTGCAATTTAACTGTCAAAACTTCATCTTACCAAGTACCTTCGGTCTAGTTTTTAGTGCAATTAGTAAACATGAAATAAGACAAAACTAACTTATAAGTAATGATTCTGTAAAGAAATCCGAGGCCATTATAAATTATTAATTCTTCAGTAAAGTTTTTATTCGCTCAGACTGAAGGTTCCACATTGTGACATCATCATCCAGGCTCTGCTGCAGTTTTCCGTCATAGGGTTGAGCTATAGAGTTAATTAAACAGGTCTCCCGTTGCCATAGCAACCCAGGTCAGCCGTCACGCATCGCGTTTGGTACCTTGGCGGCTTTCAGCAGCATCTCGCGCTCCTGCTCGTCTTTCCGCTGCTTCTCCATCCGCTCCAGCGCCTCGAAGAACCGCAGCTGGGAGCGAACGTCCGACGACTGCTCATAGGTCAGGTTTCCTTCATCCTGAGGGAGGAAGACCACGGATCGGTTACGGTTGATCTGGGTCCGAAACGGACAGTTTGCAGCATATCGTCTATTTAACACCCTGATCGGAGTTGGAACAAGTATGAATACATTTTATTTAATGGAATATTAATTAATTTGAAAAAGAAAATGCAAAATCTATGCAGCTTTCGAGCTAATGACTAAAACTCAAGGTGTCCAAGCTAAAGTGAAGCCCAGGGGCCTCGGAATAATTTTGTGTGGCCCTGGTGAAGAGCGGTAAAAACTTTTGCTCTTCAGCAAACGCTATTTGATCCAAATGGAAACTTTTTCTATTTAAAATTCTTTCCTCTTAAATCTTAAATAGAAAATATTTGTTACAAAATGTTTATTTTTGTTATTTTAAATTCAAATTCAGTTTTAAAAAAATCTGAAATACTTTGATTCCAAAGAGAAATTAAATAGAAAAATATAATTGGAAACAAGCATTTATTACACTTGGCCAAACAGAGCAAAGGTTGATCAGGAATACACAAATTATATTAATTTTATTTAGGCAAAGCTACAAGAATTAATTGTTTTGTAACTCATTTCAACCATAAACTTTGCAAGTTTCATTTATTGCTGAGCAAATAGAGATAAGAATGCAACTAAAACTATTTTGCATTTTTAGTTTGAAGAAAATATGCTTCCTGAGGACTTTGACCAGAGATGCAAAACATTTGGATTCTCCCATCTTAAACCATAATAGGTTTATTCTGTTTATTATATACGTATTCTTATATATATATATAATCGGGTATCACCATACGTTACCACCAAGGTGTAAATGTTATTCCCATGTTCTCTATGACCTCTCACCTTTGCACCGTCCGTGCGGTGCTGAGCAATCACAGAGGCCTTTTCCAGCAGCGATCGCAGTCTGGATTCGGTGGCGTGCGAGATGAGGTTCACGACCTCCAGAGGCACCTCCGTCACCCCCAGCTTCTTGGCTGGGGAGCAGAACCAGATAGAACCAAACGGAACCATGAGAACCATCAGAACTGAACCTCACAAACAGTTTGGTTGGAAAGAACCCATTAAGCATCCATTGCTCTCTATTAATGACACTGAAAATGCTCCATAATGCAGTGCTGACAACGCAATTGATGTTGCAGTGGCTCCCTCTGCTGGTGAGGAGAAATATATTATATTCAGTAAGTGATGGACGTACTGACCTGAGTCCAGAATGCGGCGGTGCAGAAGGCCCGGCGGCAGAAACGATTCATCTTTACAGGACCGAATCTTGGTGCCGACAAGCTCTGAGCTGGTTGCTAGGATACGGGCGTTTTCCTCGTTAAGGTTGACCCCGGCCATTGAAGCCACATCGTTGATGTCGTCGTCGTCTCTGGAAGTTCAGAGAGCCAGAACGTTTAGATTTGACTGAGTGACTGGAAGTCCAGCGTTTATTCAGGTATTTATTTCTTATTTATTTATTTCTCGTCACCAGGAGAAAAGTTACACATCTGACCCGCATTAAAAATGCTCACTTCTAATCACAGTAAAACTAAAAGCAGGCTGGTTGTTACTATAGTAACCTCTAATAAAGCTGCTGAAGCTGAATGAGTTTGTTATTTTCACCGTACAGTCTGACTGAAATGCACAATTATTGGTGTTTATTTTGAGTTTATTCAGCTGTGATTCGGTGATTATTTCTGAATCAGAAACATTCAGGATGGCTGCAGAACCAGTCATCTGTCAGGTTTAGTATGAAGTTTCTGTTCCTGGTACTGACCTGAAGGTCCCGCCCCCGGGGTCAGTGGGTTTCTTCTGATTGGCCTGAGCTGCCAGGTGGACAGGAGCTTTACCTGCCATGGTGGTGGGTCCCCGTAAGAGTGTGGCTGCAAGGAGAGACGATTCAGAGAGGACAGGTCTGAATGCATCGTTCACTTCTCCACAGTGAAATTCAAGAACTTTTTAAGCATTTTCAATGTAAGTTTTCAAACTTTTCCACTTCGGTGATGACAAAAAACACAAAAAGACAGTTGCAATTCACCATTATGTGACATTATTTACTATTTATCAATAATGTATTTTTATAGTATTCTACATTCTGCAGCATTGGAAACGTCTCTCTTACCTTACACACCGGTCCGAGAATAAACCCAAGAATTTAACAAAAAAGTCTCAATTTCAATAACTTGAACATGTATAACCTTAATTTCAAATATACGAATCAATAACTCAATGAGTTATTGATCAACTGTAACATTTTCCAAAGTTAGGCTTTTAATTAAACTTTAATACAAAAATAGGCAGTTTGAAAGACTTTCTGCATAAATGAAGCGTTTTCCAGTCCTTGAAAACACCTAATTGAAATTCAAGCACTTCCAAGGACTTCAGTCGTCCATTTTTATCAGCTTTAACACAAAGCGGAGCACCAAGCCTCACCTGGGTGTCTGATTTGCTGACTGAGGACCACAGGAGAACGGGTCTGGATGGTCTGGACTGTAGCTCTGCCTACAGCCTGCAGCGGAAAACAAAACACCATCATGTTTATTGTTAATCACAACCTTGTTTAGACACATTAAAACTGACATATTGTGCTTAATATTGTCCATGACACTTTTTGCAGAAGGTCATGTTTAGACAATAAGAGTTTAGTCTCAGTTCTGCTTATTTTGAGCTCCTTTCAGAAAAAGGCTCGTCACTTTAAATCCAAATACGCTGCATGTAACCATGCCTAAGCCTGTCACCATAAGCAATAAATCAATTAATAAAATTAATCATATAACTAACTTATATGAGCTCAATAATTTCCATTCTGATTATTACTTTATGAAGAGCAAGTCTGTTTACAGAGAGTTCATAATCTATCTTTATTTATGGTTTCGGCTGTAGATGGTTTATATTTCTGCATTATTTATCATTGAAATTGAAACAAACTCAATAATTTCCATTTGCATAATGTATCGTTTCCTCTTTCTACCAAAAACTGTATGACTAGCGTCTTCAGTCTGGGGTTTTGGTTTAAGCACTTTGAGCTTCCTTGTTGCTGAAAACCTCAACTGGGTCAATTTTGTTGACAAAGTCTTCATAATTTATTGTTTGTTGTTATGGAAATTCAAAATGTCTTCCAATTCTGGTGTTAAATGTTCTGCACAAAATTGATGTTTGACAGATTAAATTTGCATTTATTATACCATTATCAACATATGACTTTAAAATGGTCTCAAAACAATATATCATGTATTGCAATAATTTTCGGGACAATTTATCATCCCGTTTAATTTTTCTTATTTTTACACGACCCCCAAGTCAACGTTTACACTCGCATGGTAACAGATGGTAACAGATGCACAATTATGTAACTGAACATTTTTGAAAAACAGAAGTAGAGCCTCCTACACAACCAACAAGAATGCAGCAAGTGGTTTCTGGATGGTAAGTCAGCAACAAAGTACAACGCACATAGCGGCAAAAATAAACGTGCTGAACCTCAGCTTGCATTGCTAGGCGACAGCTGGAACTCTGCTGGTGTTGCTAGGTAACAGGCTGGGCAGTGCTGGTGTTGCTAGGTAACAGGCTGGGCTGTGCTGGGGTTGCTAGGTAAAGGGCAATGCCTGCTGATTCGACGTTACAGTCGGAAGGTTTTTGAAACAGCTCATTTTCTAGACAGTAAAAAACTTACGGCCAAAAAATGGCTGGATATTTATTTTAAGCATTTGGGCCATTTTTAGAAGCAGTAAAGACCTAAAAAAAAAAAAAGTGCAAATATGTTTTTTGTCGTCTTTAAACCACTAAAGCGGTGAAGGATGGGTTGCAGGGTTACCGTGTTTGTGATGGGTGGAGTCAGGCGGACCGTGGTTCCCGTGGCGTTGACGGGCAGCCGCGGCCTGATGGCTGCCGTGGTGAGGGACCCGGGGGCGACTGGAGGCGGAGCAGAGGTGGTGGGCGGAGCCGTAGTCAGAGACTGCTGGCTGTTGAGCAGAGTCTGGCGCAGAGCAGGGAGGCTTTTCTGAGGAGATGCAGACAAAGTTCATCACTGCAGGAAGCTGCTGGTAGAGGCTTGGTGATTTTATCAGCAGATTTCATCAGGTAACGTTACAGAACCTCCAGTATTCATGCTGGAAATATGTTTTTATGTTATTGTTTTTATATTTTTGTTCTGTTTTGACTTAATTACTTTTCTGAGTGTGCTGTTCTTTCATCAAATTCCCTTTCTTAGAGTCTGTATCCTCCACTTAATAATGAATGGATTACTAAGTTAACTGACGATTCGTAATAATCAATTTGTCATGATTAATCATTACAGCCCTATTCACTCCTTTACCAGCAACTATGGTTATTAAGCTCTAATAATCATAGTTACAGCCTGATAAACATTCATTAAACTAATAACAATTATAACTGTAAGTAGCAGTATTTTCACTTGTCTAATTTTATATTTTTCATAAATGTAGTTATTCACATTAAGGTCTAGTTTAGACCACTGTTAAAATTTTATAATGCTTAAAAAATATTAGGATTAATAACAGTAAAAAACAGAGTTCAATTACCACAGCATTTAGAATCAGATAATCTTATTTGCAAATGCAGCTTTAACAGTAGAAATGTGTATTTTTTCAGGACAGGTACCTTGAGGAAAGGGATGAGGTAGGGCTGTGGAGAGGACTTCAGCTCAGCCTGCAGCCGAGACGTGAACTCCTCGGGTTCGATCTTTGCGTCCTGAAAAGATGTTAGAGCACGAAGACATAAAACATAAATTAAGTCACAGGTACAAAAAGCAAGAGGACACAAGAGGAAACCATGAACTGGACCTGAGGAGCATCTGGAGTAGAGCTGGGCAACATGGCCGAAAAATAAAATCGGATCTTTTTTAGGCCATTTTGTTCCTCGCTTTGTTTTCTCAAAATGGAATTACAAGTAACGTTTATTATTTCAATCATCCCTCCTGTCAGCTGTACGATGGAGTGACAATTTTTGTTTAATTATAAAAATATTGTCAGAATTTGAGCTGAATAAAGAGACAATTTTACCGGAAGAAAAACTTAATAAATCTACTGAGATCTGACATGTTCAGCTCAGTCTTCAAAATACTCAAAGTCCTGCAACTGATAATTTCATGCTAATGTGTTATTAAGTTTCCTCGAATAAAGTCATATCACAACTTCATTCAGGTGATTCTTGTACAACTTTATTTTCCTTGGCATGGTCCTAATACTCTGTTGCAGTAAAACTTCTAGAACTCACAAGATGCTCTTTTTAGTTATTTTTTTGCGTTTGAGTTCTTCTGAAATTACTACGTTAATCTCCGACTATGACATTTCTGGTCATGCTGACATCAAACTGAACTTCTGAAACCCAAGTTTTCCAAAAATGAGGTCTTCAAACACCAAAGATTCAATGAATCAATAAAACGGATTTATCGCTCAGCTCTAGGATGCATCAGCAAAAGGATCTAAGCAGCTTACAAGCAGGTCCTGAACGAGGGTCTTCACATTCTTGGACGTATCGGGAGACGGGGAGTTATGCGACGCCAGTTTGATGAGCGTGGACAAGAAGTTTTTGCATTTCTTCACGTTTTCCTGCATTTCCTGTTGGGCACAAATACGTGTGAAAAGCAAAGCAACAGCGGGAAGCCGGAAACGATCGAAGGTGTTAGAAAATGACGCGATCCGACCTGCGACACCACAGTGACCCTGGCGCCAGGCGGGGTAGCGGGAGGGGGCGTGGCGCCGCCGCCGCCGGGTAGCGGTGTGGGCTTGGCGGTGGGCGTCACCCCCGCCGTGATGACCGTGGCGGTTTTCTGAGGCGGCGCCATCTTCACGGCTCCGGCAGCAGGAACTGTGAGGGGCTTCAGAAGCAGAGAGGCAGATTTAGATCCAACCAATTGCATATTCATGTGTTAGAATGACCTAGTCAAAGTCCTAACTAAATCCAAGTGAGAGTCTGTGGTATAAATTAATTTTATTAAATGAAGTTATCAGCAGGATAACTTACCTGAACAGAGGTGGTGGAAGGCGACTGGACTATTCTGGTGGGAGCGGGTGCAGCCAGCCGGACCGCCTGGGGGGCGACAGCCGCCTGCAGACGATTTATGGTTCGTTTCAGAATAAAATAACCTCATTCTGATTGTACTGAAATTACAGATTAACTCCAGAATTTATGAAGAAGCTCTAAGTCCGTTGTGATGGTGTCAAACTCACCGTGGTGGCGGTGCTGACCCGGATAGTCGATGTTGCCAGCGGTGCTGCGGGCCTCTGGGTGACCACCGTCTGACTCTGCTGCAGCTTGGCCTGAGCCTGGGCCAGAGCCTGCTGAGGAACCAAGACCAGCTGCCCCGTCTCGGTCCGGACCAGAACCATGCCTGCAGGAGAAGAAACAAAGCAAGTGATCGACGAGGTTCTACAGACATCATGAAACAGAACAGCTGAGCTGGATGGAAATCAGAACCAACTGGACAGAAAGGAGATAATAAATGTTTACAGTTTGTTTTTGTGCTCAGCTTTAGGATGAAACATGAAAAACTTCAGGCAGATCAACCCTGAAAGTTTGGGAAAAAAGAACTTCCAGTCTGAGATAAAATTATTAGAGTTGAAACAATAAATCAGATTAATCATGATGAATTCTTTATTAAAATATTCAAGTCATTTGTTTACGGACTCAAAAAAAGGCTATTTGCTGAAAGAACAACAGTCAGAGCAGCAATTAAGCAAAAACTGTACAAACAAATACAAGCATTTTAGATTAAATAAAAAAATAAAACTTCATAAATATGTTCCACACAAAACTCAAGTGGCTCAGTTTGAGTCACCAGGTTCAAATTCTGTAGGAAAAAAAATATTTTAATCAGGTTTTGCTATTAAATTATCACTACACTGTAAAAACACAAAATCTTCTGGTCTAGTTTCTAGTGAAACTAGACCAGAAAAAAGATTTATTTTGTTTCATTTCATGTGAAATAAGTAAATTAGTTGGCAAATATTTCAAAAATTGTTTTTAATCGTTTCAGCTCTTGTTCCACTATAAGATAGAAAAATGTTCCATCTGCCAGAGGATGGAGTACTTTGTCAACTAATATTAAAACTTAAAGCTGTTCTACTTGATGAGAAGAAGTGTTCTTGAGGTGTGGCTGAGTCAAAGCGTTTGGATCTTTGCTCATCCAGAACCAGGATCCACCACCACAGGTGATGTGCGTCCTTACCTGGAGGGATGGTGAAGCCGGGCGGCAGCTGGATGGTTGTCTGCTGCTGAGGCCGGACAGCCAGGGCGGTCTGTGGGGCAGCCGGCCGGGTTGTGGTGGTCACCAGTTGGGGTCTCTGCGGCTGGATGGAGGCGGCAGCCCCGACAGCAGCACCGGGCGGCCTCACCCCGGTCTGGGCCACCCCGTTGATGGCAGGCTTGGCTGCTGCGAGCGGTGTGCTGGGTCCGGTCTGGGTCTGGATGATGGAGGCCTGGGCTGCAGGAGGAGCCGGGGTGCTGGTCACCAGCATCTTGGTGTGCATTAGAGGGTTGCTGTGGTTCAGGACCTGAGCGGCTGATAGGGAGGCTGAACCCTTCGGGTCCAAGCCGTTCTGGGCGGTGCTGATCACGGGGCTGGGGAGCCCCTGTAGGGTCACAGCGGGGGAGCCCGCCGGGGATTGAGGGGCAGGGAGTCCGGGTTGTGAAGCCAGGGTCGCACCGGGTGATCCCTCCACTTTCCCGGCTCCGGTGCTGCCGTTCAGGGGCTGCAAGCCGGGGGAAGAGGTCCGGATCGCCTCCACCGGGCTGGGAGCCAGGACAGCAGCCCGGGGGAAGCTAGCAGCGGGCTGGCTGCTCAGAGTTACCGGTACGGGTAAAGCGGGCAAAGAGGGCGCTCCTGCCGCTTGCAAACCGGTTCCGGTGTTTCTTATTGCCCCGGCGGTAACAGAGGAGGGAACGGGTTGCCCGGACAGAGGCTGGTTGGCGCCCGGTTCCCGGGTCGACCCCGCGGTTTGGTGCCCTTGTTGAGGCTCTGAAGACCCCGCTTTCCCTGAGAGGCGGCCGACCGCCGCCACGTCCCGCTTCCCGTCCGGATCAGAAGCCGCGGGGAGGTTTCTGTCGCCCAGCTGGGACTCCAGGGAGCCCACCAGGTCGCTGACCGCCTTCTCGTCCACCTCGGTGGACAGCATGTCCTCCAGCGGGTCGGGGGCTCCCGCCATCTTTGATGCTTCGCTGTTGTGCAAATCGTTTTTTAGAATGTACGCATGCGCCGAGGATCCGGCTGCATTCGGAGCAAAGATCTAGATGGATCAAAGATCTAGATGTACCAAGTGTTTCAGGAAATGTGGGAAAAGCAGTTCCAATGCAACAAAATTACACGTTTTTTAATTATTTAGAGTCGAAAATAAAACAGAAGATATCAAATAAATGTATGAAATAAAAATAAATAATTCGAAATAGTAGAAATATTGTTTATTTTCTCACAGTGGAGAAATTGAGGTGTGTCACAACAGCAATCTAAAAGCAGCTAGGAGCACACAAATTCTCACAAAGATCTAAAAAATTTGATAAAAAGTAAATAATAATTTTAAAAATAAGAAAATTCTATACAGTAAGAGTTTCCAACATTGGAAAAATAATACTGTTCAATTACCATACACTTATATTATTGTTTATAACTGTCAGAAAGCTAAAATTATTTGTGTTTAACCTATAAGATACTTAGCCCTGTTGTTAATTTGTAGCAAATTACCCTTAAGACATATGCATTTTCACAAGGTGTTGCGTTCCTTTAAATGTTTTTAAACTGTCGTCCATAATTTTATACTATTTTTATGCATTGTCAGTTTTTTCATAGATTATGTGAAAATTATTTTAATAGGCATAATATAAGATTAAAAAAAAACTCAATTTAAGCGGTTTGTATCTAGTTCTTTGTAGATAACTAAAAGTTAGCAGACGAATGAGGAAACGTATTGTTTTATTACACGCGAATAAATATAAATGTTTTTTAGGTTTTTACACGTATTTCATAATGCGTATGTTAGGTTAAAAAAAAAGTTCAATTAACTTCTATTCTTTATATATCTATGAGTTACGGCGTCACGAAGTCACGCGATACTCCAAATCCCGTTATCCTCCGCGCTCAGAGCTGTGCCAATGGAGGTGGAGGCGGCCATGTTGTAGCTGCAAAGCGGCGTCAGCGTCAGAGGGAATCGAATCGAAAAACACCGGGAGAGACGCCCCTGAACCCTTGTCTGCTGACCGCGCGGCTCGGAGTCATCGGCCCCTTCTTATCCCTGTTCCCAGAGCCGAGAAGCGGGAGCCACCATGAGCGGCGGGACACCTTATCTGGGTAGTAAGATCAGCCTGATCTCCAAGGCCGAGATTCGCTATGAGGGGATCCTGTACACCATCGACACCGAGAACTCCACCGTGGCCCTTGCTAAAGGTAAGCGTTTCACCTGAGCTAAAGGTAAGAGCTTCCTCGAGGCTAAAGTGAAGTGGAGGCGGTGTGTGGGTGTTTAACGGAAAATGAAAGCGAGCTAAGTGCTGCGACTGAAGTTAGCTTGCTATTGAAAGCCTTTCAGTTTAAAGGTGTATGCTCTTGTTTTTTTTAAAGTCATATTAAGTGTTAAATATTAGCTCTACTCTGAACACTAACAACACATTTTTCAATGTATTTTTTCATTTAGGAATCCTTTATTTTATATATCCAAACAAAACTGTTTAACTACAGTCCCTTTTTGACCTTTAGCTCATAATGTAAATAAGCCTGTCTTATTTTATTATGAAAGGCTTTTGTCATAATGAGCATGGAATTAGATGTTAATAGTTATAATATTTCAAAATTTTAGCAAAATCTTAGCTCTTCAGCAGGACAGAGTTCTTAAAGAATGGAGAACAGCCCTTTACTGAAGTGCTGATTCAGAAATGGTGAATCAGATACTAACTTCATCATGGCCCTGAAGAAATAAACAGAGGGATCCAGATGACTCTAATTGACTATGAAGGCAAATTACACGGAATAATTAATGTAAAATCCACTAATTATTTTAAAAACTAGGAAAATTATTAAAAATTAATATAGTCATCAAATTTCTTATAATAAAAATAGTTTCAAGCAAGGTGCTGATTAGTTTTAACAGTCCTTGATGTTTGCAGGGTATTTTTATTTCATTTGGGCCAGTGGAAACTGATCTGGATTCTAAACAACTTTGAAATTGTGGAAAGTGGAAACAGAAGCAAACATTTGATTTTGGAGCATCTTCAGAAGGATTGTTGTGCAGAAAGGACGACCTCTGACCGCTGAGGTTTATAAACTGCACACCAAAATAGGACAAAATCCAGCCTGTCACCAGCTGCAAATCCGGGTTCACACATAATCAGTTTGAGTCAAGAGCTTTAAATGAGATGCAGCTTTTCCTCCTTGTTAAGGCAGAAATAAGAAGGTGAAACTTATACCAGAATAAGATTGAAGCGATGTCTGATTTTATTAAATCATCCGAGAGGCACAACAGAATTTAAATCCAGTACAAACAATAACTCTAGACATGTTTTTTTTACTTACAGGAATTAGACTTTTAAAGATGAATGACATCAGCTAATATATTTCTTATGTTTAAGTGTCTGGAGCTTATTGAGAAAAATCCCATTTTGCTGTTGTGTTTGTGGCCAACATGGTTTTTCATTTTAAAAAAAGTCCTTTCTGAAAGTAGATAGAAAGGCTTTTAATTTGCCATGTTTAGCTCTGCTGGAAGTTTTTTATATTTATCTCAAAGTTAGGCCTCACTTTTTTTCCAAAATGTAAAAATCTTTAACTGGAAACTGAGTTTTTGGTGAAGCAAAAATGCTGCTATGTTGTTTTTTTTTTTTTTTTAGGTTTCCGATTGGGACATTTTTAACTTCAGTTATTTATGTAAACACTGAAAACGCTTAGTTATTAGCCTAACCAATCAAAACACCTTATAAAAAAACTTTTTAGATGCTAATGAGAATATTTTCTTTGCAACTTTTAGTGTTAGTTTAATGTTTCAGTCTGAATGGGGAGGTTTTTTTTTTGTTTGTTGTTTTTGCCACACCTCCTAACTGTCAAACTGTGAGTCAAATTCTGAGTTTTCTTTGCCCCAGTCCGCTCCTTTGGTACCGAGGATCGCCCGACGGACCGGCCCATTCCTCCCCGAGACGACATCTTTGAGTACATCATCTTCAGGGGCAGCGACATCAAGGACCTGACGGTGTGTGAGCCGCCCAAACCGACCTGCTCGCTCCCCCAGGACCCGGCCATCGTCCAGGTATTTCTGTTTTTACGTCGCTGTATGTCACTGGATTTTACTCAAAAGCTCTCAGAGGCATTTTGTTGTAACTAACAATGCTATTTTAGATTTTAAATTAAACTTGCAATAGTTTAATGACAAAAAGTAGAAAATAAATTATAGGTCCAGAAAAGAGTCCCAAATGTTTGCTGTATGAAAACAAAAAGTCACAACAAAATAAAACTAAATTATGATGAAAACCAAAAACTACTCTAACCCTGGTTCTGACCCAGTTTCACAACCTCCTGACCTTGTGCGTTTCTTCTTCTGCAGTCTTCCATCAGCACCAGCTCGTCCTCAGCGGCGGCCTCGGCTCCGACTCCCTTCCAGTCCTCTGGTTCCTACGGGCTTTTCAACAGAGCTCCGGTTCCCGCCTACAACCAGTTCAGCACCAGCCCACTGGTCTCACCCCAGTTTGGACCCGTCGGTGTGGGTAAGTCTGGGCGGTGGGGGAGTTTCTGCTTCAGGACGGCATGATATCCAAGGGTTCAGAGTCTGTGAGTGGTTCTGGATCACGTTCTTCATGCCACAGGAAGTGAGGAGGCGTCGGGTCAGAGGCGTCAGTGTGAGGCCTTCGCCGCTTCCTCAACACGTTTTGTTTTGCTGATTATAGATTCAGGAGAAAGTTGATTTAATGGGAGCAAAGCTTTGATGGATGAACTCTGTGATTATTTCTTCAAACTGGGATCTGTGTGTAAAGCAGAAGTTCTTGACGGCTGGAAGAGTTTCCTCCTAACCTCCAGGTCAAAATGTTCTGGTGAAACAATCAGACATGAAACATCAGATGGATGTATTATCAGTTGTTTGGCTGTAACTGGGTTCGATTCGACTCAGCTCCAGCTCTCCGTGTGTGTGGTCTGTTAGTGTTCTGGTATCGATACGCCCCAGCTGTTCTCCAGATGTTCGTCTGTTAGTCCGGAGCAGAAAGTGTTTCCAGGTCTCAGTTCTGTTGCTGTTCTTCCACGCAGGGCGGCCCACAGTCTTCTTTGTGAACTCCAGTCTGAGCGGTTCTGACTTGCGCTCTGTCGGGACTTTAACTGGAGGTAAAGACCGGCAGGAAGTGGACTCTTGGATCGGTACCACCGGTGGTGTGTGTGATCGGGTGATGGTTCATTTTTAAACATGGAGGCACTTCCTGTCCTCTGGTGTTTTCCTGTCCTGCTAATGTTGACCCACAAACACTTCACTGGTGTTTTCCTACTGCAGTGAATATTAACCTGCCTCTGACTTTTCACTCTCATTGCTTCACTTTTTCTTCCTGCAGAAATTCAAACTGCAGACAGGAAGCTAACTAACCCCATAACTCTTTACTTGCAGGAGCAGTTCTCTAAGTGTATGAGAAAATGGCTGAAATACACAAATGTCATATTTCATGTTTTTCTTGCACTGTGAAATCACCAAATCTTACCATCTAGTTCCTAGTGTGAATACTTCGGCACACTTTAAATAAGGCAGAACTAACTTACAAGTAACTTTTAATCAAAATATATCAGCTTGTTTAAGTCAATAATTCCTTTAATATTGATTTAAGAAGTACTGGTTCCCTATTTCACTTATAATACGGGAAAAATTATTATTGTTGAAATACTGCTATTGAAACAACTTGCCAATGGAACAAGTATTTTTCATCAATATTATGGAATTATTGACTTAAAACAAGTTTCTATATCTTGATTAAAACCTCCATGTAAGTTAGTTTAGTTTGTTTTCAAGTGGAAGAAGATATTTGCTCTAGAAGCTAGACAAAGTGCAGGTTTAACCAGCAGGTGGAAGGTTGATCGGGTCTCTGGAGTTACTAATCGTTCTGGTTTGTAAGTGGGAATCTTTAATTGATCTCTCTCCTCGCTGATTCTGCTCAGGCTGCAGCAGCCCGGGTCTGGAAGCTCTCAGGAAGAGTCCCACCCTGGATCAGGGGAGCCAGAGCGGCCCGACTGTCCCGGCGACCACCGCCACGGCTCCAGCCCCCGGTCTGGGACGGAGAAGCCCGGCACACGGCCGCGCCGCACCAGCGGGTCCATCTCAGAGCAGCCACAAGGCCCAGCAACAGGACGGAGTGGACAATCTGAGAGGTGAGAGCCTTCAGCCTCTGGAGATAAACGGGGACCGTGATACTGCCAGAATCAGTCTGCTAAATAAAAACAAGCTCAGGGATCCAATCTGAACCTTGAAAACAAACATAAACAAAACAGTTGGGTCTGTTGGGCAGAAAGCTGCAGACTGCTGCTCATGTTAGTCATGGAAGCTGATTAAAGGGGCAGTATTATGTATGTTCCATGCACCTTTCTAGCACAATCACGTGTAATAGTTTTACCTTCAGTCTTTATAAAAATGCTGAATATATAAAATACAACTTAAAAGAAATTTGACGCTTTGAAATTGGGACACTGTCTCTTTAAAAACTCCTGCTCTTTTTGAAACTCCACCTACATCATCACAACTTATTGACCTTTAAACAAAGTTTTTACCAGCATTGCATTGAGAAGTAGCTTGTAGAATGAGCTCCCCAGCTGTTGCTAATTGCTACTGGCTAGTCTGAAGGAGATGATTTGGAGAAGACTCCTCTGTGAGGTGGAAACTGCAGCCTTGAGGAGGATTTCTCAAACATATGTTAAATTATCAAGACAAAGCTCAAAATATGTTTTTGATGATGTAAAGCTCAAGAAAGTACATTTTGGATTATACTGCCCCTTTAAGCTTCAGAAGAACAACAACAGAGCCGCTGCCGCCATGTTCTCGCTGTGCTGCAGCATTCAGAGTTTCAGGGTGGAGTTTAGTGAAGCAGCTGCTCTCTGGACGCTGTGTGGAGACTCAAACTGTGTTGCTGTTCCAGGACCAGACGTCCACAGCAGAGCTGAGGGCGATCAGGCGCGAGGAGAAGGCAGGGAGCCCAGTAAACGCTCCACAGGTCAAAGTCTGCTCCCCTCTGCAGCCATCCTGCATGCCCTCCATCTTTCTGTTAGACTTCATCTCCACAGGGATGATGGAGGCTCTGCATCTCCTCCATCATTCTGTCACTAAGGGTGTTTTCACACCTGATAGTCCAGTAGAGACTCGGTTAGAATGGAGACAAAAATTGCAATATTTGTTACATTTTCAGCTGCTGCAGCTCTGTTTTACGTTGCACTGTCAAACGATCCAAACATTTTGGAAAAACCTGTTCACCTCCTCACCTGTGGGGGCACTGTACCAAGAACCACTGAAGGAAACGACATGAAAACCGTGGAAGACGACACTGAGCTCAACTTCTTTCTTTGCGAAATGTAAACATAAACGGAGTGGCGTCAGATTTTAGCGTTTTTAGGATTTCTCTCTTGTCTTTGGCAAAAGACAATGAGTCGTTTCTTTAGACTTGTGTGTTTGTTTTGGTTGTTTTTACCCAGAATGCCCTGCGCTGAATCCACTTCCTGGTTCCTTTGCGTTCACATATGCATTCAAACCTCTTCAAGAAACATCAAATTTTAGATAATTTTTTATTTGCTTTTCAATAGTTTTGACACGATCGTACCAAGAGATGACTACGAGTTCTGTGGTGGAAAATTTTATTTTCATATCATATATTATGACTTAATTTCCAGAAATTACAGTTTTTATCACACCACACTTTTGATTTTAAGAAAATATGCAACATTTACTTATTTTTGATGTGATTAGACCTGATATTAATCGCATCAAATTTTATTTTACAGTTCTTATGTTTGTTTTTACCAGCTGGGAGAGCAAAGATGAATTTGACAAATCAATTTTAAATAGAAATGATGGGATTCAGTTTTTTTCCCCCTTAATTTTTCTCCACTTTGAAACCTTCTAATCCAGATTTGGATTAAAGCGAATTAAACAGGGCTGGTGTGAATGCATCCCAACTCCTGCAGCTCTTCATCCTCACCTCCTGTTCTACGGCTCCATCTCTGCATCTCTTCCATTTGTTCCGTTTCTCTCCTTCCTCTCTGCTGATGCTGTGCTTCTCTCCGTCTCCAGCAGGTGGCGGTGGCGCGGCGAACCGGCGCGGCCGGGGAGGCGGGCATCACGGCAGGGGCCGCTTTAACGTGCGCCGAGACGGACCCATGAAGTTCGAGAAGGACTTTGACTTCGAGAGCGCCAACGCCCAGTTCAACAAGGAGGAGATCGAGAAGGAGTTCCAGAGCAAGCTGAAGCTGAAAGGTTGGAGTTAACTGGTTATACTGGGAAATCTGAGGGAAGCATCACTGGGATGTAAAACTGAACACATTTCTTTGTCTAAAGGAAATGGAAACAACCAGAAGCTTTTAGTTTTTGTAGCTAAACTGTGATTTTTTTGTTGTTGTTTGTCTCTCAGATGAGAAGTCGGAGAAAGCTCTGAATGGAGAGGACAAGGCAGACTCTGGAGTGGAAACCCAGAACAGTGAAGGCAACAACGAAGACGAGCGCGACCCGCTGGGCCCAAACTGCTACTATGATAAGTCCAAGTCGTTCTTCGACAACATCTCCTGCGACGACACGAGGTACGGCACCAGTTCTGTATCCCGGAGGCAGACTGGTAGATAGATGATGCACAACGCAGCATGTAGACTGATTCCTGAACGGATCTGGACACTTAGACTGATTCCCGAACGGATCTGAACACTTAGACTGATTCCCGAACGGATCTGAACACGTAAACTGATTCCTTCACGGAACCAAATGTTTAAACGCTGATCTGAACATGTAAGCATGTTCTTGAACAGATTTAAACATGTTCACTGATCTGAACCCGTGAACTGATTTTCTGAGAGCCAAATATGTAAACTGATTCTGAAGCAGATCTGAACATAATATATTATCTGAGAAATCGGAAGTGTGTAAAGACCCATTAAAAGAATAATTTAAAGAACTGAAGATTCATTTTTAACTAAGCAGGAACTGATTGAGATCAGTAGATCAGGGATATTTGTGTCATTGAGCAGCCATGTTTTCTTGTTTTCCTGCTCTGATCCTGATCTTTTGGTGTTTTTAGGAAAGCTGGAGATAAAGCTGGAGCTTCAGGTTTCCCTCGGTGAGTTGAACTGATTCTGGAGGCCGAATTATAAACCAGTCTTTGTGAGAGCGATCTGAGCTCTGATCAGAACATCGTCAGCGCTTCTGTCAGCAGATGTTTACAGTTCTATCAGCAGCTTTTTGTTGATCTAAGGGGATTAAACCCGATTAGACTCTAACCAGATTAAACTGGATTTGTTGGCTGTTTCCGCGGCGCTCTGAGCGTTTCCTTCTCGTCCTGCAGGGAGCGCCGCCAGACCTGGGCGGAGGAGAGGAGGATGAACGCAGAGACCTTCGGCATCCCTCTGCGCCGTGGCCGCGGAGGTTACCGGGGCCGCGGGGGGATGGGCTTCAGAGGGGGCAGAGGTCGCTCGGCCAGCCGGGGGTCCTTCGGGCCCCCACAAGGCGGCGGTGGCGGTGGCGGCGGTGGCGGCGGTGGTGGCGGCGGCTTCAGGGGGGGGTACCGAGGCAACCAGGCAGGGCGCGAATTCGCCAACTTACCATACAGGGTGAGTGTAGCCTGAGGCTAAATTGATTTGTTTGTTGTTGTTTTTGAAGATTTCAGTTTTGCAAAACTATGATTTTCTAACCGTAGCTTGTTGGGTTTCCATAGTGCAGAGTGATGTCAGAGCTCCCAGAGCCGCCATCTTGTTTTATAGCTTCTATTTGTTTGGATTTTGAATTCAGTCAGTTGCAGCATACATAAAATATTATTTTACATTTATTTAATTTGTAATTAAATAAATGTTATTTTCAAAAACATTATTAGTATGTGGCCATACAGTTACCTAAAACAGAAGTAATAAGTAGTTTTTTAAATCATAATCTTTATCACAATAATACCACAAATTATTATAGGCCAACTCTAAGCATAGTTATGTCTTGTCTATTGTATTTGCTGCCTAAAGATTCACCTTTAACACGTTTTCTAAATGCAGTGTTTGTATTTTTTGTTGTTTTTCTGGCGCAGAAGGACAACAAAGTGGCAGCGTAGTGTCGACAGGAGGCGGCGGCTCCGACACGCTGCAACTTCCTCCGTGGGAAAATGGCTAGCTTTGGTTCTCTCCTGTCCACTAAACTCCCGAAGATCGTCGTCTCCTCGTCGTTTCTGTCACCAGCACTGGAGTAGACTCTGAATGCAGCTTAACGTTCCGTCTGTCTCAGACCACCATGATAATGATGCATTTTATTAGAGAAAGCGATTCCCTCTATATGTTCTAGTTCCTCAGCTGTGGACGCTCTCGTAGCTTTATCAGGGTTCTTCCTGCAGAGGGCGCTGCAGGCTCTCTATAACATGGATTTTTTTTTTTTCCTACTATGGCATTCTCTGGTCCACCTGTCTAACATCACTGCTTTCACTGGTTGTTGTGTGGTCGTTTCTAACTCCCAGTTCGCACAGATTCACCACCGATTGTTCCTTTTTTTTTTTTTCTGTTTTGTTTTTTTTTACTGCAAGAACCTCATTTTGCTTCTGTTCATCTCTGAATTATTGGAGTCTGAATTTATTAAATCCAATGATACAAGATGCACCATAAGGAGCAGATTTCCTCACCATGAAGTCCAGATTATTAGTATTATGAAATATTGAATTGGTGAGAAATAGATCTTTCAAACCACTGACTTGTAGAACCAAATGTTTTTTTTTTTTGTGATTCAGAGATGGAACAGGAAGCTCCAGATTTTCCTCCTGTGCTTTAACTCTTCCTACCTGGAGCCAGTCGGCCGGCCGGCCGGTCTCGTTACAGTCTTCATGAAGCCACTAAACCCGAAAGTGCTGCGCGCCGGCCGGCCAGCAGGAAGTGATGTCACACAGATAGACGGAGCTGCGCACTGTAGCAACGTCGATCAGCAATATTCCTGCTTTTGGTTCAGGCATGATCAGAACCTGTAAGCGATGTCAGTCGTGTTGTTTTTTTTGTTGTTTTTTTTATTTTTTGTCTCCACTGCTCGCTGGGATCAGAATATCCAACATTTAAAGATCCGATCAGAATATTTCAGTAAATTACAGGTGGTTGTGTCTTTTGACTGCTTTCAATTCGGACAGCAAACCCCGTAGGTTCTTCGGGGTTAAAAAAAAAAACTTCCCACGATCCGAAATGCAGAGCCACCTTTAAACTGTGCTCAGGAAACGGGAAAGGAACCGGTTCTTTTCAGACGAAAAGAACTGTTTGAGACGTTGAGGTTCCTAACTTGAAGTTGGTTTGGATTTGCAGAGAAACAGTTTTTGTTCTGGTGTGTTCAGTGGCAGGTTCTGGTTCCAGCCTGGATCCACAACTGAAGAAAAAAAAAGTGAGCTTTTAAATGATGCATTGTAAAATAAAAAACTGAAATAAAGACACTAAGTTTGCAGAAAAGTTTGCTTCTTGTTTCTTCATTTTAATGGTTCAGAAATCTTGCTAATGGTAATTATTGAATATTGTTGAAAATTTTGTAATTTAAATTAATTTCTTTGAGCATATTTATCTCAATTAATGAGGTAATACATTCTAAATATATTTTGTGTGTAGCTTACCTATTATATGAAGTAATTTATTTAAAAATGAACACAAGTTTTTTGTTTGAAGTTTAAATTGATTTAATTTGGGCACTAATTGCCCTCCATACACGAGTCCCACACTCTGATTTCACGCTACATCAGCCGTGAGGTGCAGCCAATCACATCAGAACTACTAGTGAATGGGCGGGGTTATGTAATGAAACCTGCGCTGTGATTGGTGGAGCCCAGTTAGCCCGTGGAAGGCCTTCAGACTCCGGTTAGTTGGGCAGTGAGAGCAGCCGGAACCGGGCCAACAGGCAGAACATCCGACGTCTGAGCACCGACACACAGCAGCCACCATGGCCCTGAGCGCAGACCCGAACTTTCAGAAGCTGGAGCAATGGTACCGGGCCAATGGCGGGAGCCTGAACATGAGGGCCATGTTCGAAAGCGACCCGCAGCGGTTCGGGAAGTTCAGGTGAGGACATGAGAAGCGCTAAGACCCGGAGTCCCGGTGATGGGAAGGCCCGCTCCCCGGCGGTAGACGCTCGTTGTTCGGTGGCAGACCGTCAGCGGGTTCCGGTGTCCGCGAGCCGCTGCGGATGCGCCTCGCAAGGTCACTGCTTCGCTGCCAGTTTATCCCGGTAACCCCGGTCCAGATGGACGGACCGGACCGGATCTCAGCTGCCTTCCTCGTACCGCATTAGTCCTGTCAGGATTCGGTCGACCCAAACCGTAGAACCTGCAGGGCGAGACTTCTTGGATCCACCTGGCTAACCTTAGCGTGTGTGCTAATGTCACAGCTTCCATTATCGGACAGGGGCGTGTTCTGGTTCCGGGATTAATGAAAGTCCAAATGGGTTTATTACTGGGCACGTAAACCGAACTTAAAATGACCAGTTCTTCATGAAGTGGGTCCTGATCAGCTTTAGTTAATATTTAATCTGACGCCCACCTGTTCCTGATCCAGGCTGAAGTTCAACTTGGCTTCAGTCTGGACCGTCTGGTACCGTCCAGAACCAGGCTGCACTGTTCTCCGGGTCCGAACTCTCTGACCCAGTCACTAGAAACGAATGAAAATAGTTTTGGTTGCAGAGATGAAGTCAGACTGAACGTGCGCAGCCTCACTGCGCAGAAAGGATGCGGCTGCAGACGTGACTGAGCGCAAACTGATGATGAAGAGGAGGAGGATGATGCATCTCCTCATGGCGCTGAAGGGCGCATGCTGGGCTGCAGTCTGCTTTAATCTGGCTTTCCAGCAGTTCTGGTCCACAATCCGAGTCCAAACACACAGAAGATCAATCAAAATTCGGGTTCTGTCCGATAATGAACCCCTAGTCTGATCTGGATCAGAACTTCGACATTTTTTTTACTCAAGTAAAATTAAAAATTAACTTCGCAAGAAATTTGCCAATCACTGAGGAACTGATGATCAGAACATCTGATGTTTAAAAGTGACATCACAGAAAAACTGTAAAGTCTAAATTCTAGTATTTTAAAGACTAAAACAAAAGAAATTAATGCAAAATAATAAAAAAAAAAAAATCTATAAAACTACAAATATACTGTATGATAGAAAACGGTAAAATACTTCCAGCAGGTACAAAAATCAACTTTATGCACAAATAAGTTTTACTTCAGCTTAGGATGCATCTGTTTTCATATCTGGTCCATTCTAGTTTTTATTTTCTTCGTTTATTTTTTTACAGTATCCAGAAATTTTACTCAAGTAAAAGTAAAAAGTACAATGTAGTAAAACAACTTCTAAAAGTTTTTATTATTGTTTTCTGGTCCGCAGTACGACCTTGAAGGCGAACGACGGCGACATCCTTCTGGATTACTCCAAGAACCTGATCAACCAGGAAGTGCTGACCATGCTGCTGGCTCTGGTGAGGAACTTCCTGCAGCTGGAAACCCGACTCATGTTTCAATTAAAAACTTTCCACCGATCATGGTTCTGCAGACGGACCAACTAAAACTAGCATGTTTAAGTGTCGTTTTAGTAAAAATGTTGCACAAAGCGGCAGAAGAAAACTGCTGAATAAAAATAAATACACAAAAAACTGTTGATTAAAGTTGAATCCATCCACAAAAATACTATTATTACAGACAATTTAAGTATAAATACTAGAATAAATAAATCTTAATAAACACTCATTTTGATTCTCCATCTAAAAAAATCTATAATGTAGTAATAGCAACTTTCTTATTGTTCAAAATATACATTTTTAATAATATTTTAATGTAATTTATTTCCTTTTATTTTTATATTAATCTACTGTTAAATATATAATTAATATAAAATTCATTATAATGTATGATAAAACAAAAATGCAACTGGTAGTAATTCCTGTTCTCACCACAGTAATGATTACAATATTAATTTACATTTAACTGTTATAATGAATAAAATGTTTTATAATAAATGTGTATATTTTGCAATATTATTGCCATGTCAATACAATAATAAAAAACATATATATTTCTGTTTTTAGATCAAAACTTCACATTTTGATGCATTTATTAAAGAAGAAAAGTTGTGTTTAATGTCTGATTTGTCTCAACACGTCAAATCCGAGCTCCGCTCTCCGTCAGACACGCTGCACAAACTCTGCGGCTTCAGGGGAACAAAACGTTGCCTCACCTCATGTTGAAAGAGAAAACATGTTGAGCCACAGGAAGGAGAAATGTGAGGAAACAAAGTTCAGACTGATACCAGTTCCTTCTAACACAGGAGGCGCTGATGGGGCAACCAGGTTTCACCACTCTGTTTGTCCAGACTTCAGCTTTTTGACTCGGTTTGGTTCAGCAGGAAGAAGCTGATACGGTTCTTCAGAACCTTCTGGAAACCTTCAGAACTGATCAGTTGAGTTCATTTCTGCAGCACATTTCAGCGACAAGGCGATTCAAAGTGCTTTACATAAAACAATTTAATCAATTATGAAGCAATTAACATTTTGTCAAATGCACAGGTGAGTAAAAATAAACTGTTCTGTAGGAAGAGGAAACGACTTCAACATATTTTATTCAAGTAAAAAGTAGAAGTCCAAGAAATTACTCGAGTAAAAAGTTTACTCAAGTACTGAGTAACTGATCAAATTATCAATTAATATTAAAAATGACATCATCAGATGGACCAAAATATAAAGTTAAGTGGAAGGAAAAAGTGAAAATATTTCATATAAATAAAATTACAAAAAAGTGTTTTTATCTTGTTTATTTTCTTTTTGTTTCCAATAATCGATTTCTCTCAATATAAAACGTATGAAGGTTTATCAATAAACTGCAGTGAGTCTGTCTGGTAACAGATTCAGACAATTTATTCAGGCCAGAGTAAAAAGCCTAGTAAAAATAATTTTTTCCACTAAAAGTTACTTAAGTAAATGTAACTAGTTAGTACTCGAATCTGATTAAAATTTATTATTAAATCATCAATACTCATCAAATGTATTGATTGTTTCATTTATGAATCAAAAGCGATTCTTTAACAAGTGGGTTTTTATTCCGCTTGTTAAAGTGTTTCGGCTTTTCTGCAGTTTTCTGGAAGTTTGTTCCACATTTGTGGTGCATAGAAGCTGAATCCTGTTTGGTTCTGGTTCTGCATCCAGAACCAGAAGACCTGAGAGGTCTGGAAGGTTGCTATGACAACAGCAGATTGTTAATGTGTTGTGGTGCTGATCCATTCAGCAGGATTTTAAAGTCTGTTCTCTGAGCTGCAGGGAGCCAGAGGAAGGACTTTAGATCTGGGTGATGTTCTCTAACTTCCTGGTTTTAGTCAGAACTCCAGCAGCAGCTTCTGGATCTGATTGATTTTTTTAGGCAGACCTGTGAAGACGCTGCTGCAGTAATCAATACGACTAAAGATAAACACATGGATCAGTTTCTCTAGGTCTTACTGAGACTCCAGGTGATAGAAGGCCGACTTTGTAACCGTCTTTATGTGGCTCTGAAGGTTCAGGTGAGGTTGGGCAGTGACGGTTCTGACTGCAGACTCTCTGAAAACGGACATTTATCCAAACTAATTCCACATATTGAAGTGGATCGGATTATTTTTTGGTGAAAAGATCAGAATCGGGTCGTTCAGACTGTGGTTAAAAAGTCACCTTTAGGCGTCAATTGTGGCTGAACGTTGCTGTTTCATCATCAAATGTTGCTAAATTAATAAAGTTCTCATGCAGGTGAACGTGAAGCTTTTTGACCGGTTCTGGTTCTGTTTGTTTCTGCGATCAGGCCAAGTCCAGAGGAGTGGAGGAGGCCAGAGAGAAGATGTTCACTGGAGAGAAGATCAACTTCACCGAGGTGCAGAGCTTCACCTGCTAACACTGGTGTGTGTTTGGATTTTTTAAAATCTTTTTCTGACCCGTGGGCCGTTTGTGTGTCCAGAACCGGGCCGTGCTCCACGTGGCTCTGAGGAACCGCTCCAACACGCCGATCCTCGTCGACGGGAAAGATGTGATGCCTGAAGTGAACCGAGTTCTGGACAAGATGAAGGCCTTCTGCCAGGTTTGTGGGCCGACAGCCACGCATGTCGGGTCTTATTCTGATCCGTGTGTGTGTGTGTGTGTGTGTGTGTGTGTGTGTGTGTGTGTGTGTGTGTGTGTGTGTGTGTGTGTGTGTGTGTGTGTGTTTCATGAGCTCATCCTGATGTGTGTGTTGTTTACAGAAAGTGCGCAGCGGCGAGTGGAAAGGCTTCAGCGGGAAGAGCATCACAGATGTGGTGAACATCGGAATCGGAGGTTCTGACCTGGTGAGCGCGCGCGCGCACACACACACACACACACACACACACACACACACACAGTCTAGGTTTAGTGTCCCTCCTGACCAATCAGATGCTCCAGTTCTGAAGGTTCTGGAGGAAAACGGAGGATCTGCTTCCGTCAGCAGTTCTGTTCTGGTTCTGATCCAGTCAGCCAATCAGGAAGCAGCTCTGAGTGATCATGTGACTCTGTGGTGCGTTCAGGGACCCCTGATGGTGACCGAGGCTCTGAAGCCTTACTCAGCCGGCGGTCCAAACGTCTGGTTCGTCTCCAACATCGACGGGACCCACATGGCCAAGACGCTGAAGCAGCTCGACCCGGAAACCACGCTCTTCATCATCGCCTCCAAGGTCCGTTCGCCAGCCGGTCACCTGACCCTCGGGGTCAGAGGTCATCTGTTTCTGATTTTGTGTTTTTTTGACCTGTTTCAGACGTTCACCACCCAGGAGACCATCACCAACGCAGAATCGGCCCGGGAGTGGTTCCTGAAGACGGCTGGAGATGTGAGTTCTGGTACCTGAAACCAGAACCAGAACTGGACCGGGTTTTATTAACTTTAATTCTCCTCCTCAGAAATCCGCCGTGGCCAAACACTTTGTGGCGCTGTCCACCAACGCAGTAAGTAAGCGGCCCAGCTGGAACCGGTTCTGATCAGTCCTGCTGGTTCTGGTGGACTGATCCTCCAGCAGAACCTTTCTTGCTGCCTAACGCGTCTATCTGTCTCCGCAGGCCAAGGTGAAGGACTTCGGCATCGACCCGGCCAACATGTTTGAGTTCTGGGACGTAAGTTTGTGCCGGTTCTGCTTCTGCACTCCGTGGCATCTCGGTGACCTTTGAACCCGATCAGAATCCTTCCAGAATCAGCAGGTTTTGCTGATAAAGATCATCTGTTTCTGGGACTGATTCAAACGATCCGGGTTTGGTTCTGGTTCACCGTCTGCCGCCGAACTAAAACGGACTGAGCCTGCTGGGGCTTTTATTTTGAAGTGCCGTGCTCTGATTGGTGGAATGATGTGTTGCTGTCATGTCTGCTCGTCCTCAGTGGGTCGGAGGTCGTTACTCACTGTGGTCGGCCATCGGTTTGTCCATCGCTCTGCATGTAGGTACGTCACTGGACCGGGGGGCGGGGCTTGATGACATCACTGATTCTAGCTGCAACTAACGATTAATCAATTAATCGGATAAAAAAAGGCACATCCAGATTTATTGGTTTTATAAAATATTAAAAATACGTTTAAAAAATTAAATAATTTCCATGTAAAACCAGAAAATAAACATTTTTGTTGCCTAAAATGTGATAATAAAGCATTTCTTTAGTAAACACTTGAAAATTTGTAGCTAGAAAATAACTTTCTGCATCGTACAGTGAATTAAAATTAAAATCATCTGATCTGATGATTATCAAGGTTAACTAATATTTTTGTACAGTTTTGATGTAATTTCAGCCCTGAATATGTCGTCCTTTCTTAGTTTCTATTCAAAGGTCTGGCATGATAACTGCTTTTGCTGGACGATAAATCGTCTCAAGTTATTACGATAAACGATAATATCGCTGTTTTGAGATGAGTAAAACGGCAGTCTTAAATGCTCTAATGAACATTTAAGACTGGAACTGGAAGACATTTAAAATGTCCCAAATAAATTAAAACTACAAATAAATTTAATTATGAAGTCACTTTCCTAGTTCAGACCAAAAAACCAAACTGAAGCCTTTTGTCATCGAGTTTTTGGTAGAAAGAAGGAAACAATAAATCATGCAAATGGAAACTGTTTTAATTTGTCAGAGATTATTCATTTTTACTAAGTTTGTTGGAGATTATTTCAATAATCGATTGATTCATCTGTGACCGAGTCCTTCAGATGATGATGGGTTTGTGCATGATGTGTCCTCCATAGTTTGCTGCTTTAGTGTTGCATTAAGTCACCTTCAGGGATGTGACTTAAAAAGAAAATCTGGATTTTTTTCATTAAAGATTAAATTTTTAATTGCCTTTTCTTGGTTGCTTCTCTAAAGAATAAATTACAGCTGGCAGAAAATTTCCTTGCGTTATGATGGAGTATTGGTGTTTTTCTCACAGTCGTCTTCTGTTTTTCAGGCTTCGAGAACTTCGAGCAGCTTCTGTCAGGAGCTCACTGGATGGTAGGAGAACATTTCAGAGTTTGGGTTTTTATTGGGGAATCAGAACAGAAACAAGTCAGTTTGTTTGAAATATGTTTTATGTTTGAAGACGGTTTGGGGCTGAAAATGCTCTAAATATAAAGGCTGCAACCGCAACGGTGCAGCTAAATAAAATGCATTCATGGCTTCAATGTTACATAACCTTTTGTAAAAAAATCTGTTTTTCATATTTATTATAGAAAATGTGTGGTACTTTTTAAAGAAGCAGCATTCTTTAGACATTAAAGATCTTTTAATTACGAAGTAAAATAATAAATACTAGTAATATGTGCATCATTCAAATTTATTGAAGTATTTATTTCATGCACTAACAAAAATCAGATTTAAAAGAAATGATAAATGTAAAGTCTTTGTTAAGCTTTGAAGTAGGGATGCAAATAATCGACTTACGATTGTTGATTAATGTTTTATCTGATATAAAATTTGTTCCAATCGACGAATGACGTTTGCTTAGCGTTGTAGTTTGACCCCCATCCAGCAGAGGGCGCCGCAGTTCATCCCATTTCACATTCCAGCGGTTCTGTTTTGAAATATAAACACTTGATCATTTTAAATTTCACTTTATTTTAATCCAGCCTGTTATTAAATATTTTGCTCTTCATGTTGTGGAAAGATGTTCGACTCTTTTATATCAAAGACGACGCAGGTTTTTAACAAAATGGCCGCTTATTAATGAGTTGATCCAAAGTTTATTGATCGGTATCATGAGTTTGTCTGAAACTGGACCTACTTTCTCTCCAGGACAACCACTTCCGCAGCGCTCCTCTGGACCAGAACGTCCCGGTTCTGCTGGCCCTCCTGGGCGTCTGGTACGTCAACTTCTTCCAGGCCGAGACGCACGCCATGCTGCCGTACGACCAGTACATGCACCGCTTCGCGGCCTACTTCCAGCAGGTCAGCCCGGTTCCCACCATCGGAGATGTGTTTTGATCGGCCCGATCCAGACCGCTGACCCTTGACCTCACCTGTGTTCCCAGGGCGACATGGAGTCCAACGGGAAGTACATCACCAAAGACGGCAGCCGCGTGAACTACCACACGGGACCAATCGTCTGGGGGGAACCGGGGACCAACGGACAGCACGCCTTCTACCAGCTCATCCACCAAGGTGACTGGCTTTTACTGGGTGTACTGGTTTCCTCTGTAGCCGCTGACCGCTCATCACAGACCGGACGTTCGCTCCGCAGGCACCCGGATGATTCCTGCTGACTTTCTGATTCCTGCTCAGTCCCAGCATCCAATCAGAGACAACCTGCACCACAAGGTAACACTTCCTGCTCACCCGGATTCATACACTGGTTTTACTGGGAGGTTTACAAAATACTCAGATTTCAGTAAATGTGGACGGAAAATTACTTTCCGATGGTACAAACGTTTAAAATTGTTAAAAATGTATTCAATAAATGACAATATTTTATAATTATGACTAAAATTAAATTAGTAATTTGATTTTGTAGTTGGTTAAATGTGGTTTGAAATAAAAATAAAACGATGAGGAATGTTAAATAATTATTCTAATTAATAAATTGATATTAATTGATAATATCAAAATGAGTGTTTTTATTTTAACCCTTACATATGTTAATTTAAAAAATACACATTATTTTAATAAACAGCTGCCACACCAGCATTTATTCAGACCTGAGGATAATTAATTAATTTCAATGCCACTCAATAATTACTCAGCAGCTGAATAAATCAGGTAATTCGTGTCCCCAGATCCTGGTGGCGAACTTCCTGGCTCAGACTGAAGCTCTAATGAAGGGGAAAACGTCAGACGAGGCTCGGAAAGAGCTGGAAGCGGCGGGAATGTCGGGAGACGCTCTGGAGAAGCTGCTGCCACACAAAGTGAGCGCGCCTATCGAACACAACGCAGTTCTGTTTGGTCTCGCCGCTCAGTTCCATGCTGACTGTCTGGCGTCTCTTTCACAGGTTTTCCAAGGGAACAAGCCGAGCAACTCCATCGTTTTCAAGAAGCTGACTCCGTTCGTACTGGGAGCGCTGATCGGTGAGTACTGGATGGTTTTGACCAATCAGATTGGAGCGGCCCGAAGCTTATTGGATACCAAACTTCCTGGTTTTTATGATCAGCTAAAGGTAATGTGGCCCAACCTGTTTTTCAGCCATGTATGAACACAAGATCTTCGTCCAGGGCGTCATGTGGAACATCAACAGCTATGATCAGTGGGGGTGAGTTTAATTCAGGGTTTCTAACATTAAGGCCTTAAATTGTATGTTTGTTTTTTAAAACTCAGTTGGTCTTAGATTTTATCGTAGCAGGAATATTTTTCTGTCAGACAAAACCGAAAGACTTTGGCGTCCTGCTGTAGCGTAGCTTCAGAACCTGGTAACACCAGCAGGACTCTGAAGTTTAACCTTCAAATCCAGTCCTCCAGTCGTCCGTCTCTCTCTGATGATGCGTTCAGTGACATCACAGTGGGGTCCTTTTGTCTCCAGGGTGGAGCTGGGGAAGCAGCTGGCGAAGAAGATCGAGCCGGAGCTGAAGGACGCCTCTCCGGTCTCGTCTCACGACTCGTCCACCAACGGCCTCATCAACTTCCTGAAACAGAACTTTGCCTAAGCCCCGCCCCCCACCTGTCCTGCTCTGTGATTGGCTGAATCGTGTTGTTTTGAGTGTTGAGTCTTCACGTGTTGCTTTTCAGTGTTGATCTGTGCAAATGTTCCTGTAGGGGACCCTCAGAAAGATAGCTGAGACTTTCACAATAAAAGCTCCATCTGTCACTGATTGGTTTCGATTGTCTGATCAATTCTGAAGGTGAGTGATCATTCTGCAAAGTCTAACTGGATTTAAATGGAGATGTAGAACCTCCTAACTAGTTTAATTGAAATATTGGATGTGTGAAATTTTAACAGTCCAATAATTTAGACATTGTATTTACAAAAGTAATTTTTCAGGTTGTGATAAATTCCAACTAACCTGCTTAGAAAAGTTTGGATGCTTTTGTCCTGAGGCAAACTTGCATTTCAATGCAGCATCCAACTTGAATATATTGGTTTATTTACATTTTATGACTTCGGCCTCATTTATTGTAGATTCTTTCCAGATTTTAGGCCTTCTTGGAGCCCAATATTTAAATAAAGGAAAAAATTTATTTTATTGAAAGTCTAACTTTCTAAGACCTTTTTTCTTTTTCTGAAAGTCATCCTTTTTGAAAGTAGTCTGCTCAGTTAAGTTCTGAAATATCCTGTCTATGGAGGATGCATGAAGGTTTCAGACTATTTATTTAAAGACTCCTATCAGCTTTATTCACATTTTTTACATCTACCTTGGTAACCGGAAGAAGATTGCAGCAGCACAAATGTTAAAAAAAAACATTTTTCTTTAAATAAGAAAAACTCAATCCAATCTGTGTAGTTCTAAACATCGCAACAAATTAGATTAATCTTAGTCCCTCTGGAGATTCACTGCAGAGCTTTAATGATGTGAGAATTTCTCCAGCCACTTCCTGTTGGCCTCCGTTTCACAGTCCGAGTCCGAATGTTTCGAGGCGTGTACCTCAAAGCGGAACCCGCGGACCTTCCGGTGCGACGAGCTGAAACGTTGAATTGTTCCTTTAAAAGCTCGGTTGGCAGTAATACGTCTCACAGAGACGATTAAACGGTGTCTCATCCGTTCAGTTTATAGTTTCCGACATTCCCGTTTTTCCTCATGATTACAATATTTTCAGTCCTGGGGCTTCAAGAAGGCTTTCTTCTTGGAGATTTTCACAACTGCGTTCTGGTAGACTTCGTCTTCGTCCATCGCCACTCGCTCGCGCTTCTTTGCAAACTTCTTCTTCATGGTTCCCACTAAACTCTCGTACCTGAAACACAGAAACAGGAAGCTGAGAGTCAGAGTTGACCAATCAAGACTCATGCAAACATAACAGTATAGGTGGACAGGAGCGCTAACTTTTTCAGGGGATTTTTTTTCCCCAAATGTTTCAGCCAAATCCTGATCCGCTGACCCGTCGCCTGAATGCTTTTAAATATCTTCAACAGGCTAATAACAGTAGCTAACTTCAAGCTATGCTGCCTGTTAGCGGCAAAAGTTATTGGCTAATGAGTTAAACCAATGTTGATAGAATAACAATGAATTGATACGCAGCCAATGTCTTTAAAAAAAAAGTTTTGCTTGTCTGAATTGGGCCGACCGTCTTTTAATAAAAGGGCTAAATTTCTATGATATGCCAAGTTTAAAAAAACTAAATCCTTGTGAAGCTTAAGGACCTTGATGAGTGTTTATATTTTCCAACCCAACCGGACTCTGTTTGGATCTTCATCGTTCAGGGATCTAACCACCATCTTTGATTCTGTATCAACGGCTTCGCTTAAGGATGACCAGCAGCGCCCTTTGTTGAATGGCGGCTAAATTGCAACACTAAAAGAATATTAGCTAATCTATTGGAACTAAATGTATTCTAATGAATCATCTCTAGTCTGGATGTTCATAATCTGCTCCCATTTTTACCTCAGAGCCATATCTTCATCAGTGATGTCTGTCTGCATGCAGCCCACGTCCTCCCCCTCTTCCTCCTGTTCATCTTTAGGATTCAGCAGCACCATCAGTTTCTGGAACAAATTGAATAAAACATTGCCAGACTGCACTCAGAGGATCACTTTAAACTTTAAACTGGTTCTGTTGGTTCTT
The DNA here is from genome assembly GCA_911649635.1 of Poeciliopsis gracilis. Lineage (NCBI taxonomy): Eukaryota > Metazoa > Chordata > Actinopteri > Cyprinodontiformes > Poeciliidae > Poeciliopsis > Poeciliopsis gracilis. Next base: position 1,798,359 of record CAJVRI010000506.1, read on the forward strand.
ACCTCCACCTCTGGATTAAACCCTTTGAAGGACATGCGCCCGTAGAGCAAATCCTCACAGGGAACCAGGCTCTTCTCTTCAATGATCAGGTTCCTGAAACGACAAACTGTGTGATGCTCTACAAATAACCTGGACCTACAGCTGAATACATAAAATAGAGTCATAGGAAGAACAACATTATTTGGCCTCCAAAATAAAACAAAAATATAGCTGTTAATTCTTTACTGTGTAACTTTATAAAGGGAACTCCATAAAACGTGCCAGGTTCACTGTCTGAAGTGTGTTGGTTAAAACTTTCTGGCTAAAAATAGCCATCAATAGTCATTTAGGTCAAATAAATCCAACAATAACATTCTGAAACTGGTCTCAGACCGGTCGAAACTTTGATACTTACTCTTTAGCTTTAAGCTCCGGCAGATCCAGATACCAGTGCTCATCACTGATTATCCTTTTCTCATCTTCTTCCAGCTGCTTCTTGGTTTCAGCGTCCAGACCTCTCTGCATAAACTACAGAACAGAGAAAGTAACATGTTACTGTAAACTACAGAACAGAGAAAGTAACATGTTACAGTAAATATAAACTACAGAACAGAGAAAGTAACATGTTACGTAAACTACAGAACAGAGAAAGTAACATGTTACGTAAACTACAGAACAGAGAAAGTAACATGTTACGTAAACTACAGAACAGAGAAAGTAACATGTTACGTAAACTACAGAACAGAGAAAGTAACATGTTACTGTAAACTACAGAACAGAGAAAGTAACATGTTACAGTAAACTACAGAACAGAGAAAGTAACATGTTACAGTAAACTACAGAACAGAGAAAGTAACATGTTACAGTAAACTACAGAACAGAGAAAGTAACATGTTACAGTAAACTACAGAACAGAGAAAGTAACATGTTACAGTAAACTACAGAACAGAGAAAGTAACATGTTACTGTAAACTACAGAACAGAGAAAGTAACATGTTACAGTAAACTACAGAACAGAGAAAGTAACATGTTACAGTAAACTACAGAACAGAGAAAGTAACATGTTACAGTAAACTACAGAACAGAGAAAGTAACATGTTACAGTAAACTACAGAACAGAGAAAGTAACATGTTACAGTAAACTACAGAACAGAGAAAGTAACATGTTATACAGTAAACTACAGAACAGAGAAAGTAACATGTTACTATAAACTACAGAACAGAGAAGGTAACATGTTACAGTAAACTACAGGAGAAAAAAAACCTAAACTATGACTAAAACCTCATAAAAAGAAAGTCTACATTTATATTGGGAAACGTTTCGTGTAGTTTTATTTAAACACGTTTATTTTCATATATAAACACAAAATAATCATGCTAGCTCCGGATGCTAACGCTTACCTTCATCCTCATCAGGTTTTTAGACAATTTCACCGACTCCGCCGCCATTTTTGAATCGATCGACAGATTAGCTACTTAGAACTAAACCGAATTAACTAAACTAACTTAACTAAAATGAGCTTTCAAAACTAAAACGTTTTGAAACTCAGCTCCTTGCACGACCTGCGCCACGAGCCGCTCAGTCTGATGAATCGAACCCCGAGTCGCTTCAACGCTCATCAGGCTGGATTAATCGATCGGCTTCCGGTTGATCTTGGTGTTTGGCGCCCCTGCTGGTGAGGAGGAGAATAATTTCGATTCTTTTCTTTCATTATTTGTTTAGGCATCTTTATTTGAGTCAATGTACAAGAAAAACAAGAATGTGGAAAGTCGACAGGGGAGCTTAAATAATAATAATACAGATGACAGAAAATCCTACATAAAGTAAAGTTAGTGCCAAAAAAATAAATTAAGACAACTCTTCAGTTGAGAACAAATCATATTTCTTCCCTTTTGATCAGACAAAAATTAGATTGTTAGAATATGCTGTTAAAACTCAACAGTAATAACAGACTCTCTCCTCAAAACTGAGCGTGGCTGATTAATAAGTTAATAAATAAATTGTTTGGATTTATTTTGCCCCTTTGTTGAAGCCCAAAAAGGACATTTTGCTGATCTTTTTGAATAAACATAGTTATAAAATGTTGCCAAAATACTAAATAGTAGGAAAACATCCAGAACAAAAGAGTGACAGACTGAGGGGGGAGAAAGAACCGTTCACAGTGACTTCTTTAGAGCTTTAGCAGGTCTCTGGTCCACTTGGTCTTCTCACATACGTTAGAATTTGGTCCGCATCTTTGCGGTTTCACACCTCCACAAATGAATCAGACTTTCTAGACAAACTAGAGTTTGACTGAAGCAGACTGGTGGGAATTCACTCTCAGTCTTTGAGGCCATTTAGGTTTTTAGTAGACCCAGACTTTCTCTAGACAGGTTCTCAGGTAAGTCTGGGTTCCTGCTCTTCCTCAGATGAACTTGTGGATCACCACTTCCTTCAGCGACCGGAAGCACACCTCCCCTCTCTCGCCGTTCCTGATGGCAGTCAGCTCGTCCTGCAGTTGAGCCACGGGACGACCCAGCTGGTAGCCCAGGTCCACCAGCAGCTCCAGCAGCGCCGCTCGGTAGGGCTTCAGTCCGTAGCGCCTCACCGGAGGAAGAGCTCGCTGAGCGGCTGAGAAGGCCTGCTCCGGCTCGTCCAGGTCTCGGTAACACACAGCGATCGCAGAGAGAGTGGGGACGGTCAGGGTGGACTTCTGCCACGGCAGCAGCTTCTCCTGGATCTCCAGCACCGTCTGCAGCTCCTCCAGAGCGGCCTTGAATTGGCCCGCTCGCAGCAGCACGTGGGCCTTCTTCTGCTCGTGCTCGGTGAAGAACTCCGAGAAGTGGGCGGAGTGTCTGACGCAGCGGGTGGCGAACAGCTTGGCCAGGTAGTCCTGCAGGCCCAGGCGGCGCTCCAGGATGTTCTCTGGGCTGAAGTTTCCCGTCAGGAGCTTCGGGGGCAGGAGAACGTCCTCCAGCTCTTCCTCAAACTCCTCCAGCAGTTTGTGGTGAAGCTTCAGGAAGTCACTGTAGCGGCGCTCGATGGAAACACGACGGGAATCAAAGCTGCCAGAGCGGATCACGACGATCTGATACGCCTGTAGAGGAAGACAACATGGACACAGTTGGAGAAGTTCCACCAATTTTAGGTTTCTGCTGATTGTCTCACCACGTATTTGTTCAGCATTTGGTCCACGACTCGACTGGATGGGATCTCAAACAGCAGCCGGACCGGTCGCTCTTTTTGCTTCGCCAGCTTCAAGTTCTGCTGGAGCTCCTTAGTGGTTAAACTGGAACAACTGGGCCTTTCACCTAAAACACCAGAATGAAACACAGGCCTGAATCCATTGGAGGAAAACTGCTAGAAAGGATAAAAACCCCACTGATCTGACTCTGAAATCATTTTCTTTCTGATCTACAGAGCTGCCTCACCAGGATCCAAACCAACAACATGACATAAACAGTCAGAAGACAAGTTTTAGGATTTAAACGCTAACTTTTATTGCTTTTTATGACTGCTTTGAAAAAGCAATAAAAGGGTAAAATATCCCAGGAGATTAATACTTTTATAGTCACTGTATACGTATATATTCATGGGTGGTTAGTTACCAATAACCCCTATTTTATAATCTATACATTTAGCATTAATGTATGTCCTATGTTGAGTGTTTGCAGGGCCGGATTTAGAAGGATAAGGGCCTCTGGGCTTCAGCCAATGTTGGTGCAACGATTGCAGCATCTTCATGTCAGGCTGAACCTTCCTCATTGGTTTTTTAGGGGGGAAATGCTCTGAAAACTCTTCTGCTTCTCTTTTAACCTTTTCCTTTCCACTCATTAAAATTGCTTTTATTCTCTGCTGAAATGATGCAAGATTTTGGAAACTTTGATTTAATCTGTAGCTTAAAAAGAGTCACAAAATCTGCAGATTTTTCTTAATAAACACGCGTCTGCAGCTGTGTTGCAGAACTTCATGAAGTTTTACATTTTTGAGGCAAAATAATCTGAAAACTCAGATTAAACAACAGTACCTGCAGCCATCCGGTCCAAATCTTTAGAACCCTTCGCTGAGAAAGTCAGAGGTCAGATGAGGTGCTGGGAGACGTCCGGGCTCATGCTCCTCTCATTGCTGGACCAACTGGGTCAGCTGTACTGGTTCTGTCATTAAACTGGTTCTGGGACTGAACGGGTCTGTTGCAGGCGGTGCAGAACTCAGAACATATTTGTGTCGAAATGAGGAAGTTCTGCTGATAAAATAGGAACTGAAGGAAGTGAAACAAAGTCCAGCAGCAAACTGACAGAGGAGCGCTTGTTTTAGAGCAGCCGACACAGCAGCCGGGTGGAGTTAGCCTCAGTGAGGTTGGAGGATTTAATATAAACTTGGTCCTAAACTGAAATCAGGTTCAGTGACAAAGAAACACCCAGTTAATTTAAGTTAAATTCCAGTGGCGCCCCCAAAGAAAATAAAATAATAAAAATAGTTTTAAAGGCATGAAAAGATCATATTTGTCCCACCCTCTGCGTCATGGTGTTGCTTGACCGTTAAAGGTCAGAAATTAAATCTAAAGCGCTGCACCGCCACCTAGTGGCCGTAGGCGGACTTCAGGAAGTACAGTTTCCAGCGGCTTGCAGTCCCCAGCGGCTTGCAGTCCCGGCTGCAGAGGTGAGTTCTGGTTCTGGTTCGGGTTGTGACTCCAGTAAAGACACACCTGTGTGATTTATTGAGTACGGACGCGTTTTCTGCGGCGTTTACGCGCCTTCAGGTGCGTTTGCGTTGTTTTTGTGGAAAGTGAAACCAAACAGCTGGAGCAGGAACTTTAGACTCTTTATGTTTCACCGTTTAGGGTTAAAAAAAGTTCAACTCATTTCACCGCGTGTCTGAAAGCAGTGACATGATCTGCTGGCTGGTTTAGGAAAGTTGAACGTGTTTCAGCTGCAACAGGAAACCTTTTCAGAAGTTTGAGGCTAAAGTTTCACATCCTGCCAGCTGAATTAAAACATATTTAATGCATGAATGAATGAGAGGAGCAGGGTTGCCAGGTCTGACTAACAGTTTTCAACCCTGTAACATAAAACCCACCCAACTCTAAAAGACTCAAACTAATAAAACTCATGTTAATAAAATAATTAATCATACTTGTTTAAGTGTCATCTTCAAGAATATTTGTTTGTGTTGCTATCGCCCACTGCTAATACTCCATTTACTAATTATTGATGATGTCACATTCAACATCATCTGATATAACAATTTAGAAAGAATTTTCTTCTGAATATTTTCTAAAAATCACCAAATGTTGTGCAAAGTGGCCCACATTTTCACAACCCACCCAACGCTATTGAACAGCAGGAAACCGGCCCAATCTGGCAACACTGGTGAAGAATCAGAACAGGCCGAGAACATGTGGGAAAATAAATGTTTTCTGCTCCGTCTCAGGTGAACATGGAGAGTCTGCAGGATGAAGACAAGGTGTTGCGACTGGTGGAGAAATACTGCAACCTCAGGTTACCTCTAGTGGCATATCACGAGGGACTAGAAGGACCAGTGAGGTCTTCAGCCTCGTCACCCAGAAAGCCATTTTCAGAAAAAACATGTATTTTTCGAATACCCTCCTCAGACATTGAGTCTGACTCCTTAAATCTTTCTGGATCTCCAAATGAAGGTCAGAAACATTCTCCAGAAGCAGATCTGGTCCTGCTGAGTGTTCATGCAGTGACTTATTACAAAAAATAAATCAGATGCTTCCTGTTTCCTTTTGGAGCAGGTAGCACCTCTGTGTGACTGTGTTTCCATAGTAACATGGTTTTAAATGATTTTTGCTATGAAATTGATCATATTTTAAAAAGAAAAACTTTGGCACTGTGACAAAACTCCGAACTGCTCCACAGCCCGGAATGTCCCGATTCAGCTGGCGAAGATCGCCGAGTCGGCACCAATCACCGGGCAGAACCTCCAGACACAAGACGGTGAGACCCTTAAAAAAATACCATCTGTTACCCGGACAGCGACAGCACCTTTAACCGACTCTCTGGGCTTTAACGACACAACTTGGTCCGGTGTTGTCATGACAACAAAAATGTACCTTAATTTGGCTTAATTTCGGGGTTTTTTTTTTTCATTTGTATGTTTTTAACGTTTTTATAGTATCGACAGCAGGCTTCAAAAATAAAGTAGGCAGCTTCAAGCTATGCTACCAAGTTATTGGTTAATAAGATGATCTTATCCATCAATTAACTCTTCATTTAATAAGTCACCTTCTTTTAAAAAAGTTTTCTGTTTCGTAAAAGCATAGTAAAAACTGACATTGTGAAACCTAAGAAGCTAATCGAGTTTTTATATTTCTAAACAGAACAGCATAAAATGTATTTTCATCCAACACCAGACTTTTGTTTCCACCGTTTCTCTTTCTCATCCGGCGTCAGCCATCTTTGTTTCTGTATCAACGGCGCCGCTTCAGGATGACCAGCAGCGTCCTCTGCTGGATAGGCGGCCAAACTACAACACTAAAAGGTCTAAGACCCATTTTAATCTAATCAACCACGTGTCAAACTGAATGAAGTGGCCCTTTAGGCTCCAAATAATATCAATAAGTCTCTCCTGTTTTTCACAAATATGTAAAATACACACAAAATCAATAGATCCTCACAATTTCTCAGATTTTTACTCCACATTTAACATTATACTTTCAAATATTGTACAAATTCCATACAAATACTTCTATATTAGCACCAAAAAATCTGTGATTTTGATTTTTTAAAAAACCCCACAAAAATAATTAAAGCCCTTTTTGGATCAGTGTGAAAAGATGACTAATATTTAAAAAAAAAAAAACACTTATGCTGAAACAAAGAGCTATTTATTGATATTTTAACAGTTTAATTGGTTTTATCAATACATTCTGGCACAATCGAACCTTTAAGAACATTTCATTTTTGATATGGCCCAAAATGAAAATGAGTTTGACGCGCCTAATAAACCAGTAATGGACAATTAATCATAAGTCAATTGTTTGCGTTCCCTCTACCTATCTCTCCTCTTCATAGAAACTTATTCTACAATTTATTTTTCTTAAATGATACAAGATTTGTTTTGAACCAGAATCTGAAAGTGGAAATAAATTTACAATTTTAGTGTTATGAAAGCTAACAAACTCAAACATTTTATGTAGTATATGTGTAGAATATTGTTTTGTGCAGCTTTAGATGAGCTTTATTTTGTAGCAACAGGGGCAAAAGTGTCTCTTTGAATGGAGAAGGTTCTGATCGGTTTCCCGTGTCGCTGCAGAGATCATCCAGAGACTCGTCGATCTGATGATAACACTTGGAGATGACATTAATGTGAAGGTGTGTTCTGAACCAGAACCAGAACCAAAACACAGGACCAAACTCTGTTTTAACCAGTTATTTTCCTGCTCAGCTCAAACAGAACCCGGCCCTGCAGCAGCAGCTCCAGAACCTGAACTACAACCTGTTTGAAAAGCTGACATGCACCGTGCAGAACCTGGTGGCGCCACCGGGCCAGGCGGCATGCCCAGACAGCCTGGTCCAGAAGCAGAGGATCGCCTGGGCCTTTGAGGTGACCAGCAGACTGTCCTCTGTCACTGTGGTCCACCGCAGGGCGATACAGCAGTTCGGAGCCCGATACATCGCAGAGAACCACGCTGGCTGGGTCCAGCAGCAAGGAGGCTGGGTAAGAGGGCTGGTTCTGATCCAGTTTGACTACTTAAGTTAGTAACTGTCTGTGCATTCATTACATGTTCATATTAAATAATATTGAACATATTTTTGCATTGATTAGTCCTTCCAGGATTTCATGGTTTGTTTTGGTGATTTATTTCTTTACAATCAAAAGCAAAGATTTTAACATTTTGCAATATTTGTGCTTTGATATGACAGTAAATGTGACTTTTTGTTACTTGCCATATCGATTGCTGACAATAACTTTATATCTAGTAAATCTGAGGCAGCAGAAACATAAGAAATACTGCCACCTGCTGGTAGGAGTTAGCATCACTCAGACACAATGTTTTTGACCATTTTGACACAAAATTTGTAATTAACTCGCTAAAAATGTGATTCTGTTGATTCTATGTAATTTTATGCACAAAAAACCTGGATTGCTGTCTTTTCTAAAAGGCCACATAAAAGGTTATGGTGGCTTTTAAGAGCAGGAAGTAATCAGGAGAGAGATTTTCTCCAACCTGAATCCTTACCAGATGTTCCAGATTTTGATCATTTTCTAAAAGTATTTTTTATTTATTTCTACAAAATGTTTTTTTCTGTGAATTCTGCTCTTGCTTTTTTTTTTTTTAGTTTATTGAAATTGAGTTCACTCTGATCTTGTTTCTCTGTCCATCAGGAGGAAGCTTTTGACTGAACAGCTGATCTGTCAGACGGAGAAAACTAAACTGTGAACGACTTCAAGATATTTATTTTTTATAAAGATATTTTTCTGAAGTTTTTGAAATAAAATCAAAATGAAAGAAAACTGATCGTATCAGCTGGAATCATTAAATTTTTTTTCTTTTTTCATTTTTGAGCATTTCTGTGATCAGAACCTCGATACTCATAAATGAGCAGTTATACATCGAAATAAATGGAGTTGTGGGGAAAATGAGGAAAAAATTAAATGATTAAAGAGACACAAATGCATTAGTAAGAAGAGGGAAAATTAAAATATATATATATAGTTTCAAAACCAGTAAAATTTTACTTATGTTTTTAAACACAATCTATTGTACTTAAGGTTAAAGAATAAAAATAAACGGCAATTATGTTATAAAACATGAGCTAAAAATGTCCCTTTGTAATTAATTGTTGTGTAAATTTGAACAAAAATTCCTGTAGTAGATTTTGTTGAAATAACTTTTTAATTCATGTAGCTCTAAATCAGAGGAGACCAAAGATAAAAATTGCTCACCTGGTCGTAAAAGTCGCTGACCTTTGACCTAACTCATAACTCCAAAAAGTTCTGGTCCTCTGCAGTTGGACCGGACCTTAGTTCCGAAAAGACCGAAGTGTCTTTAGTCCCAAAATGCCCCAAAGAGGCAAATAAATAAACACCCTCAGAAGCAGCTGCTGCTTCAGGCTGAAGCCAATTCACTGCCATAACAATCAATGTTTGCACTTCCGGTTGCTGCTACAAAATAAAAGCCTGAAGGGTCGCTGGCATAAAAGTTTTCTAATTAGTTTGGATCTGGGAGCTGGTTGTACATTCAAAATGTATTTATTTGAACTAAAATAAAGCATTTTTATCTTATTACTTTATTTTAATTTTGCGACTGCTGCAGTTTGAACCAGAGTTTAGCAGAGCGCCCAAAAATTGTACTCAAGTTAAGAGTAACTAACATATTTTTACTCAAGTAGAAACTGTTCAAGAAATTACACAAGCAGAAGAAAAAACAAGTATTTGGTTAAAAAAAAAAAAAAAAAAAAGCACCCAAGCAGTGAGTTACTAATCTAAACAGAAATATTTTAATATTTTAAAACTAAGTAATCAGACCAAATGTTGGTATGATACAATCAACATGAAAATAATTCATATGAATAATATAATTACTGGAAAAATAAAATTAGGAAAAATAACCCTTTATCCAAATCCATATCTTTAAGTATAAAACCTACGAATTACTACATGTATGTGTCTGGTGAATTTTTGTTCTTTTTTAATTTAAGTTATTCAAAGTGGGTAAAGCATCCTAAAACATTATGCAAGTAAAGATATAAATACTTCATCATAAAGTAAAATCTGTAGCATCTTTAAAATACTCAAGTAAATGTAACTGAGTATGTAACTTTACGACCCAACTCTGGTTTTAACACAATCTGTGTTGTTATTATGATTAATATTATTTCATGTCTGGAAGTGAATCGGATCTGGACCAGTGAAGTAAAAACATTACAAGTTCTGAGAAGTTCTGGATCATCTGCAGGTCTCACTGGTTCAGGTCTGCAGCGGATTGAAGGAAACTGCCTGTTGACTTTTATTGTGAAGGGACCGGTAGTAAACATCCGGTCAGTGTCTTCTCCTCCTCTCTCGCTTGATGTTCGGTTTGATCCTCCGCTGAACTCCGGTTGTGGTCCGGAACTTCGGGCGGCATCGATCCGCTTCCAGAGGGCTTTGCATCGAACCGACACCGGTTCCTGGTTCGGTTCGGTTCAGTCAGGGTTATTTTCCATCATCTTTGACCCAGAGCGGAGCAGCCGGTGGACGGGGTCCATGCCGGACCCGAACCTGGAGCCGATCCGGGATTCAGGTGAGCGCCAGGTCTTACCTGTTACTGCTGAGGTTCGGTTCTGATCCGAATCAACCAGAACAGGAACCAGCTGACTTTCCTGCAGCAGATTGTTTTGGACCTGACTAAACCAGAACAGCTTCTCCTGCAGCAGATTAATAATTAATTGGAAAACAAATCGATTTGATTATAAGACAAATGAAAACATTTGAAATTTAAAACTCAGAAAATTTTACACTTTTGAACACAGAAATTTTAAGTTTTTCTAGAATATTTCTGAGATTAATATCAGAATTTGGTGGAAATTTACACCAGTTTATGGTTTACAGATATTAGAAACACCTGGCTCATCGATCTGCAGCCTTTTCAGCAACCACAAAGAGTCATTGCTGAAAAAGTTGATTAGTTCTGTTTCCAAGCAGATCCACAGAAAATTTAGTGGAAGGAAGAAGTGTTTTGAGGTGTACCAGCAACAGAGAAAACCTGTTTTGAGTTTCAAAAGTTGAAAAGTTTTGACTTTTCAAATTCTGCAATTTCCATAATTTTTCTACAAAGTTTCTGAGATTAAACTCAAAATCCCAAATCGTTATGGCAGAAATTTGATCTTAGTTGTTTTGACTCCTCCAGTGGCCCTGATATGTTGTTTTATGAGGAGGAGAGGAGCAGAATCTATGTCGAGTGCCATGTGTCCTGTTACTCCTGGTTCTGGTCCTCTGGGTTTTCTAAAGTCAACACAGCCGTCCTCATTTTAAAGAACTTCATGCTTCTTCTTGTTAGATAATTTATCAGTTTGATCTCAGAACATCTCCAGCTTTATGTCTGGAGATGTTTTTCCTAAACTCCTGCAGGAATCCTCAGAGGGATTGTCTCTCCCCAGCTGACTTCCTGTTTGTCTCATTGAGACATGATCCGGCCTGTTGCTGGGGTCGGACCGGCATCGTCATGGTGACCTGCAGACTGTAAACATGTTGATGCATGGAGGAGTCCTGCAGAGACTCGGGTTGAGAGTCTGAGTCCTGCCCTGACTCAGCTACTTTTTACTGCAGCTTTCTAACTTACAGAAGCCCAGATTTACTTTTCAGAAATCTTTTCGATCGACTACCGATTATTTGATAATACTTAGTTTTGTCTTGTATCAAGATGGTGGACGGTCATAAGGAGTTTATCAGGCGTTTATATTTCAAAACAGAAACACATAAAGTGCCTTTTCATCCCACACCCATCTCCATTTGGACCATTACTCTTCTCCGTTCTTTTAACGCCTCCGCCATCTTTGTTTCTGTATTAAGGGTTCTGCTTCAGGATGACCAGCGGCGCCCTCTGCTGAATGGAGGTCAAACTACAACACTAAAAGAAGGCGTAAGAGAATGTTGTTGGTCAATAGATTAGAATTAATTTTAATCTAATAAACAATCGTAAGTAAAGTAATTGTTTTCATCCTTTATCTAAAGCAAACCTGCAAATATAGAAGTAACTGCGATGATTCTGATGAAGGTTTTGATCTTCTGCAGAAGAATTTGAGATAAGAAAAATGGTTGTGGATTATATTCTGGAATAATCGTTAAACCACTTCTCCTGCTGCAGGAAAGACGCTGTGACCAAGAGATTCGATAAATCCCAGATCAGGTTGGATTTTATGGGATTATTAAAATAAACTTGATCCTGCAGAGCTGCTGTTGTGGGTCAAAGGGCTGTTAATGGTCGAAACATTTCCATTCCCTGCAGGGAAACCTGGTGACCTCATAAGCCACTTCAATAGCGAACAAAACAGAAATTTGGAAGAAACTCCAAAAATGTAACATATTTGACTCAGAAATGTTCATGTTTTTCTAGAAATAAAATCTAAGACTTTTTTAAACCTCATCAGATTTTTTGTGACCATCGTTCCTCCAGAGGTAAAACGTTCAGATTTCCGAATCAGGAATCTTCAAGCAGATTAACGGCTGCAGGCTGCAGAAGCGATCTGATTTCACCTCCTCTGTTTCTGTATTTGCGGTTAAAAATAACCTGAAGCACTCTGATCTATAAATATGTCCCAGCTGGGCTCCACTCCAAGCTGATGGAGCCACAGGCAGAGGAAGAGACCGGAGGATCTACCCAGCAAAACGCTGGAAACATCGTCACAGAGTTTGGCAGCAATTTGTAGGATACACTGCAAAACACAAAACCTAACCAAGTACTTTTGGTCTAATGGAAATATTTTGAAATAGGACAAAACTAACTTGCTTGTAAATTTTAAGGAAGACTGGAGCTTGTTTTAAGTACATAGTTTCTTCATATTGATGAAAAGTTTCACTGGCTGATTATTTAACTTAAAACATTTGAAAGATGTATTATATTTGATTGTTAACCGGAGTACACAGACTCTGAAAAAGGAAATTTGTTGAAAGAATAACTCAGAGCAGCAAGTAAGCAAAAAAAAAAGGTTAATTTATATCTCTATACATTTTGCACTAAAGATAATCAAGAAAACACACTAAAGGATTTCTGTTATTGAATTTTAGGTAAAGAACATTTATTTTGTAATTTAAAAAAGGTATTGAATTATTTGTATCTTTTGATGTATTTATAATATTGTATAAAAATGTTTAAGTTAAATGAAAAATCTGCAAGATGTCATTTATTTATATATGCGAATAATGATTAGAATAATTGACTTATCAATTACTAACTCCAGATGCAGAGTTAGCTCCAGATGCAGAGTTAGCTCCAGATGCAGAGTTAACTCCAGATGCAGTGACCCAGCTGTGACCTGCTGTCCTCAGGTTCTGAGGCTGATCCGGAACCGGCCTGTGGGACCGCAGGGCTCTGTGAGGAGGATGAAACTCCTCTGCTCACGGCCCCGCCTCCGCTGGTGTCTGCTTCCCCTGGGGGTCGGGTCGCTGCTGCTTCTGCTCCTCCTGCAACATCTCACCGACTCCATGCAGCAACAGAACCCAGGTTGGCTTTGTCGGGTCGGCTGGTCTGGAGTCAGTCTGAGTGAAACTGAGGATTTAAAACTCCTCCTTGTTTGTTAAAAGATGCATTTCATGCTCCTTCCTCTGTTTGCTCGTCATCTTTACCTGAGAACTGCAGCTGGAAAGTCCAATTTATTAACCATACTCTAATTTTAGGACAAGAACAATTAATCAGATTAATCATGATTATAATCTTTAACTTACAGACTTAATTGCTGAAAGAACAACATTGTTAAGCAGGAATTAGGGCAAAAATATGCAAAACATATTTTGCATTTAAGATTAAAATAATCCTCGTCTTCCCAGAACTATTGAAGTAGCATTTTAGTTTCACCTTATTCACATCCTATAAATATCACCTATTAAGCACATTTTGGTATATTAATTAACAAAATAATCAGTAGATAAATCCTCCACTTTATTGATAAATTAAGCAGGAAGCTCTGAGTTTTTCACATGTTGAAGTTTGAAGTATTTTTTAGTTCCAGGCTTTGCTACAAATTATCACTAAAGGAAAAATCTTACTGCATTTCAGGCAATAGATGTTTATTTTCTCATTTAAATAATTAGTTTATGTGCATCTTTTAATGTATTTAAAGCAAAAAGGCTGAAATAAAAATATCTGATTAATCTTCAGAATAACTGATTAATTATTAGAATAATTGATAGATTAATTGATAACCGTACTTTGGGAAGTTCTGCCCAGAACCTCTTAAGCTCCACTGGGTTCTAAATCTCTTCATGCAGAAATACTGCAGGCTGGGATTTGAACCCAGAACCTTCTTTCTGCCCCCATATAAACATTATAATGATAGTACAAGGTAATCTGGAAACTTCAGCAGAGGTTTATGAGCTCTGTAAATGAGCCGGGAGGAGCTCAGAGTTTGCACCTGTAATTAAGCTCCAGCTTCACCTGAGTCCCACTCATTAACTCCCTCTGTGGAGTTGGACTGCATCCATGACAACAGCAATCATGGTGAAAGTAAACAAAGTGTTTCTGCTGCTTGTGTTACCGTCTGCAGCTACGATAAACCTTGGAAGATGGCGGCTGTTAGTCTAAAACTGCAGCTCCGGATGCGTGACTGTGATTGGTTGGCTGCTGTTTCACCTGTGTGATTTAAACTGGAACTGATGCGGTGAAGAAACTGACAGCAGAAAGTCTGGACTAGTTTTAAAAACCAACCAACGTGATTCTAACAGTCACACTGCAAAAACACTAAATCTAACCAAAGAAGTGTTTTTGGTCTAGTTTCTGCTGCAAATATCTTAGTACATTTAAAATGAGACAAACTCAACTTTTCAGCAAGAAACTAGAGCTCACAAATTATGGTAAAAAAAAACAAACAATTTGCACAAGAAACTACCAAAACTACCCGGCTGAGTGGAGACAAAGCTTGGGGCCAGGTGATATTTCAGGATGTCTTCTGGAAGATTTCTGATCTATTTCTGTTTCTTGCCCCGTTTTCTGCAACCACCCGGTCCCTGTGGACTCCCTCCCTGCGCTCTGTGTCTCTTATGATTTATTAAAAATAGAAAACTACAGCAGCTCCATCCAAACTCCCTGATGCGTTAACGTTTGTGTTTACAGAAATATGAGGTGTGAGACTGATGAGGCGGATCGATCATGTGATCGTTGTTGTTAATTGGATCAATGGAGGGGAAAATGAAGGTGTTGAGTCCTTTGGGATGAAATAAAAGCAACTCGACACTTCCTGGTTTGCTGTTGCAGAGTGACATGACGGTTCCTCTCATGTTTCTGCAGCCCTCGGGTCATAACCTCATCACAGAGTGAAACTGAAACATCTGGAGCTGAAATATATCCTGAGGAATTAAAATTGTTCTCCGCCTTCCTCATCCCCTCCATCAATGTTTAATTTATGTTCGCCTCATGAATATTTGAAAATCTGCCAGTGTGACTGGAAAGTATCATGAGAGAGCTTTCAGAGGATGTGCACCACTGAGGCAGCAGAACCTCTGCAGCTTCATCTTTTTTTCATCAGAACGGCTCACTGACACCAAACCAGAACCAGAACCAGAACCAGAACCAGAACCAGAACCAGACAGAAGCTCCGTCACGCAGACATGAAGCGCAACAGCTAAAACTCAGACATGTCCAACTCTCTATTCTGCTGTTTCAGGTGTTCCTGTCCTGGAAGCTCCTGCATGGCCTGAACGGAAGGTAACCATGGTGCCAAAGCACCACCTGCTGGACACATGCAGCATTACAGCAGCAACAGAAACTCGTTTCCTTTGTATGTTGCTGATAAACTGTCTAAATAGGTTATTTATGGTTCTACCTTTATGTTTCTGGGGGAATGTTGACATTTTTCTGAATTTGTACGGCAGGATGCTGAATATCTGTGCGACCTTAATGTGTATGAATGGAGTATTAGGGGCATAAAAAATAAAAAAATAAAAAAATAAAATTGAGAATAAAGTGACATTGTGATAATAAAGCCAAAATAATATGAGGTAGAAGTCGTAGTATTATTACAAAAATTAATATAAAAATTATATGACAACTTTAGTCTAGTATTATTTCAACTTTATTTTTATATGACTTTATTTTCAAATTACTTCATTCTCACAATGACTATTTTCTACTATTTCGACTATTTTCATAAAATCTGACGCCACTCCATTTTTATTTACATTTCATTCAGGAGGAAGTTGCCCTCTGTGTAGGTTTTTGTGTCGTTTACTGCGGTGGTTGTTGGTGCAACGCCACCACAGGCGAGGAGTGGAATGGGTTTTTTAAAAGGGTTTAGTTCATTTGACACAGAGAAGTGTGAAAGCAAAACATAGTAGTTGAAAATGTAACAAATATTCTAATTTGGATAATTGAGTTTGAAAACTCCCTTACATTCCTGCTACAGTTTCACTCTGGTTCAGAAGTTCTAGTCTCTGGTCTTTACTCTGGTTCTGGTTCTTTTCTGTTTCAGGTTTCATCCTGGCAAACTGAAGACATCCAAGCTGGACGTTTCCCCAGCTTCCCGCCTGTCCTCCATCTTTGTCCTGACCCGTTGCTGGGCAAGAAGCGACCCGTCACTAAGCGCCACAGGAAGCTGCTGCTGAAGAGCGCCCCCTCTGTAGGTCCTGCGGAGCTGAGAACGCAGCAGTCTCGGCGCCGCCAGCTGAACGCCGTCTGCTCCAAGTATCAGCCGCTTCGCTGGAAGCGGCAGGTCAGGCTGCAGCAGGTGTCTCGGCTTTACGTGGAGGACCGGTTCCGGTTGCTGTACTGTGAGGTGCCGAAAGCTGGCTGCTCCAACTGGAAACGGGTCCTGATGGTTTTGGCAGGCAGAGCCCGGTCCACTCAGGATATTCCTCACAATGCAGTTCATTACAGCAACCAGCTGCGACGGCTGGACAGCTACGATCGGGCCGGTATCGCCAAGAGACTCCGGACCTACACCAAGGTTCTGTTCGTCAGGGAGCCCTTCGAGCGGCTCGTCTCGGCCTTCCGGGACAAGTTTGAAAGTCCAAACTCCTACTATCATCCCGTGTTTGGACGGGCCATAATTTCCAGATACCGGGCCAACGCCACAAACTCAGCTCTGAAAACTGGCTCTGACGTCACTTTCAGGGAGTTCGTTCAGTACCTGCTGGACGCGCAGCGACCCGTTGGGATGGACATCCACTGGGAGCGGGTCAGCCAGCTCTGTAGCCCATGTCTGATCCCATACGACTTCATTGGGAAGATAGAGAGCCTGCAGGAGGACGCCGACGTCCTCCTGCATGGCATCGGGGCTCCAGAAAACCTCACCTTCCCGGACTTCAAGGACAGGAACCCGTGGGCGAAACGGACCTCATCCAGAATCACGCAGGATTATTTCTCCCAGCTAAACCGCACAGAGAGGCAGAAGGTGTTTGAGTTTTATTACAGGGACTACCTGATGTTCAGCTACCCCAAACCGTTCTCCGACCTGCACTAATACACCGTAAAGCGACAGTATCATGTAAAATTGACTTTTATAAAGATTTACATCATGTTTTAATGTAATTTCTTCATCAAAAACAAACCTGGCAACCATTCAGCTGTGCAAAACAAGCTGGGGTGGGGCTAAGTTCCAAGGGTGAACTTAGCCCCACCCTTGGAGGCGGAGCTAGGTTCCTCCTGCTCAAAGGAGGAACTGCTGCAGAAGAAATGTTTGCAGTCCTGCCTATTTAAAACATAAATATATATATATATATATATATATATATATATATATATATATATATATATAGTTGAGGCGCTTACCAAGGTTACATACACACATATGCTTCTACACACATTACATTCTCATACTTTCACACAAAGGCCTGTGTATTTGTAACAGATACAGAAACTGAATCATCTCTTCACTCCCATCTCCATGGAAATAGAGATTCAGGTGACGCAGGACATTGAATGACAGCTGGGCGTGTTTTGAAATCATAAGCAACAATCTTCCTGTTTCAATGATATGTTGTATAGACTCGGGGCCCCTGTTTTTCACTTCTAGTCTGTGATGGTAACCGTCTCTTTTTTAGCGCTAAAAAAGAATAAACGAAGTAAAGTCTGATTGCTTTGTGTTGGCTGATTTTCTGCTTGTGTGCTTGCATGTTTTTGGTCTATTGGTTTAGAATACATGTTTTTCACAACAATATATACACAGGCACCACTGTGGTCTTCACCTTCCAGGCCCTCTCCAGTTCCTCCCTAAGGCCCTGGTATTTCTCCAGTTTCTCGTGCTCCTTTTTCCTGATGTTGCAATCACTTGGTATTGCTACATCTACCACAACGGCTTTCCTCTGTTGTTTATCCACTATGACAATGTCTGGTTGGTTCGCCATTACCATTCTGTCTGTCTGGATCTGGAAGTCCCACAGGATCTTAGCTCTGGCGTTCTCCACCACCTTTGGGGGTGTTTCCCACTTTGATCTCGGGGTTTCCAGTCCATATTCTGCACAGATGTTTCTGTACACTATGCCTGCCACTTGGTTATGTCGTTCCATGTACGCTTTTCCCTGCCAGTATCTTGCACCCTGCTGTTATGTGCTGGACTGTCTCAGGGGCCTCCTTGCACAACCTACACCTTGGGTCTTGTCTGGTGTGGTAGATCTGGGCCTCTATTGCTCTGGTGTTTAGGGCCTGTTCCTGGGCGGCCATGATGAGGGCCTCTGTGCTGTCCTTGAGTCCAGCTTTCTCCAGGCATTGGTAGGATTTACTGATATCAGCCACTCAATATCACCGTCGCATATTATCACCAATAGAAAATCAAAGTCCAAGGAATTCCTTAGAGGGGTAAACACCTGAGAAAGGTTTGAAGTGGACTTTCTTGGCTTTTGGAGGAACGAGAAGATTTAAATAATTTGTTCTAATTTTTTCTTTTTGAATCTTTGAAAAGAAATGCAATATAAAATTTGGATTTGATATAAAAGGAAACAAAGTACTAACAAAGCATTCCCTAATTTTTTAGTTTTTTTAGTTTATTATCTGTTATACTATGGCCATTAATCAGAAGTCCAGGTCGGTCAGTTCTTCTGTAATCAGGGTTTTCATAAAGACATTTAGCTGTTCATAAAATATTTGTTGGAGTAGCTCTAACAATCTGCAGGTTATATTTAACACTGACGTCTTCAAAATACATAATCCCTCCATTATCTAATAAATGCATCGCAGCTCAGCAGTCCCGTGAAGTCGCCTCTCTCCCGCACCCAAACAATGCTGCAGACCCGGGGAAGAAGGGCGGAGCCATAAAGTTACCTGCCATACCTGAAGTTTTCTCCCATCATGATTTAAAATTTGGTTCCACCAAGCAAGTAGACATAACATTAATCTTCATGACAACACTCCTTTGAAACATCAAGCGAGACGGATTCACCCACAGACGAGGAAGAAGTTGATTCTCATGATTTTATTTCATTTTTTTCCTAATACTCCCATGGCATAAAAGAAAGTCCTAGAAACCAGATCTGATCCACAGCAGTTGGAGCGTTGAGGATTTATCAGTTATGGTTCCAAACTTATTGATCTCGTTACTGATGATCAGTTAAAGAAAGACAAACTTCCTGAGTGTAGGGGATTCTTCACTTTATTCTGACAGCTTGGACTCGGTTACAGGAGACAGTTGACATGAGCAGAGCAAACATTAACTGGATGAAATCAGACGTTTGGACGGTAAAAATGCTGGACGGAGGTTTTTACAGATACATGAAGCAGCTTGATAATCTGAGAGACTGAAGTCAGAACCAATTGATTGGACCGGTCAGAGCTCCTGCACTGCAAAAACACAAAATTTCACTAAGTATTTATTATCAAGTTTCAAGTGGAACATCTTGGTGCATTTGAAATAAGACAAAATGAACTTAGAAGAAACTTTTAAGCACGATAAATAAACTTGTTTTGAAACTGGTCCCACTGGCAGACTATTTCACTTATAACATGGAAAAATGTTGTGTCATATTGAATAAATATGAAGGAATTATTTATCTAATACAGATAGGGATGCACTGATTGCAGTTTTCTGGCATCTTGCCAATTATCAATCTTTAAAATTCCTGACCTTCCAATTCCAAGTTTGGCCGATAATAACTTTTGTCTGAAATGTTGCTAAATGTAGCAAGAAGTCGTTGAATTGGCAACAGTGGGTTGACTTTTACAAACTGCAGACATGACCTGATGGGCCGGTCTGCCAGTCAAACCTCACTGCAGAGCAGAAGAGGACAGCAGCTGATATTTACAGCTTTGCTGAGCTTGATAAGATCACTGATCTACCAAAATTAAGGAAATCTGGGCTAATATATCAGTGCACCATAAATGCAAGCTTCACCATCTTGGGAAAAGTAACTAATAAGTTAATTTTGCCTTATTTTAAGTGTAGTAAGATATTTGAACTAGAAACCAGATCAAAAATACTTGGTAATATTTAGTTTTTTTGCAGTGGGTTTGCTTCGGCGCTAGATGCCCAGGTAGGTGTTCATCTTGCCCAGGGCGTCGCAGACTGTGGTGAGGTCGCTGCGCAGGTCCTGCACCACGTTCTCGATGCTGCGCGTGTCTTTTAGCAGATCCACGCTCTGCGTATACGGGTTGTAGTACACAGAGAACGGCCTCTTTATGGATTTGGCGAATTCTCTGCAGGATTAAAAAACAACAACAAACGCACACAGATCTGGAATGTTATTCCTCTTGAATCAATAGTCAGGTTTTACAGTTTCAGAGCAAAATAAAAAAAGATTTGAAACAAACACCATCAGTTTGATGCACACTGGCATCATTAGCTGAACTCTGGTTGGCTCTGGAGTGAAGGATTTCTTTATGGTGAAATTAAAACTAGATGTTTTAGTTATACACTACAAAAACATAAAATCTTACCAAGTATTTTTAGTCTAGTTTCTAGTGCAAATGTGAGTTTTTTTAGTGACATTTCATGCTCAACTCCTCCAGTGTTTTCTACTTGTTTGTGTGTTTTGTTGTTCACCTCATCTTCTCCTTGGCCTCCTCGAAGCTCTCAGAGACAAAATAAACATCCTGGAAGGTGGTGATCAGACACTCCTGGTTGCAGGTCGTCTTTGGGTCAAACATCTTCACACAGGCTTTATCAGACAATGCATGCTGGGAAAAAAATTGACTGATCAATTATCTTACCATTAATAAGTTACTATATTTTTAATATAAAAGAAGCGATCCAAGAACAAAACCCAGAGGAACTCCACAAATTCTAAAATGGATTCAGTTTCCTGCAGCACAAGGTCGCAGTCCTAAACCTGTTTACAGTGTGTGTGTGTGTGTGTGTGTGTGTGTGTGTGTGTGTGTGTGTGTGTGTGTGTGTCCCACCCTCAGCTCTCCGATGGATGACAGTAATCCCGCTCCATAAGCTCTGAGCTGACCGTCCTGTTTGCAGAGTCCAAACTCGATGGTGAAGAAGTAACACTGAAACAGAAACAGCAGCAGTCAGTCAGTGTTTTGGAGAGCAGCACCACCCTCAGGTCACTCAATGTAACTGCAGTTCGTCAGTGGTGACCTAAGCTGAACCACTGAGTCACATGACAACACAAAGCCAATCAGAGCAAAGTGTACAGGTAAAAGTCGTGAAGGTGTTTTTGACCAGATGTTTTTGACTGGATTTATATCCAGAGTCAGAACTAAAGAAATAAACTGAAACTGGACCATCGTCATCATCAAACTGTTGGTCAGAAATTAACTGTGTGAACAAATACACCAAGAAGCTTCATAGAAATTTTCACCTCAGGTAAGTCGCCCTAAAGTAACCCTGAGGTTTTCTTTAGTTTACATTAAATAGTCTTCATGGGACGGGCGGGTCTACCAGCCCACCGGTCCCCACTCACCGTGGCCAGTTTCTGGACATCCTCATCCGTTGCTCCCAGAGAGGCCAGGCCAATCTCCTGGGAGAACTGGGCGAACTTTGGGTCGGCCAGCAGGGGAACGTGACCCAGCAGCTCATGACACGTATCTCTGTGAACACAAACAGCCGTTTGGTCGTCACTGTTAGAACCTGCAGATCAGATGTTCTGGAGGAGGGCGGTTATCTCGGCTGCCTTTAAATGTAATTACGATTATTTAAAATGAATTAATCTGACTTTTGATTCACCTTGAAATTCAGGGATTTCATTGGATTGGTTTGAAATTTGGTTGATTAAAGTGAAACCAGTTGGGGGTTTAAGTGTTGCAAGGCTGGTAGAACAAAAAAAATATTGCATTACACAATAATATTGTTGTTTTGAGACCATTTTCAAATAATACAATAGTATAATTGATTACTGCGACAGTACTAAATGTTGCTTTTTTTAAATCAATGAAGTTATTTGGGCCTGCAAAGACTTGACCTTGAACTAGTCTAACAGAAACAACTAGAAACCGTTTCTAAGCAAAAACTACAGCAAGAAACTGGGTATGTGAAATCTATGAAGGAAATAGATGAATGAAAAATCAGAGAAATCATGTGACTGTGAGTACGATGAGATTACAGAGCAGCAGATTACAGGTTTGGACTCACGGTTCTGGTGTGTAGAGGGGGTCGGTGCTGTGGCGAATGTACTGAGTGCAGTTAAACACTCTGTAGGCCAAACCAGCCAGGAAGTCTCTGGGAGAAAGGTAACCAGCCACAGGTCGCACCGTGAAGCCAGAACGCTCTGAAACGCACAGGAAGTGATGTCACTGCACCTCCTGATGATGGAACAATAATATTGTTCTGTCTCATTTGCTTAAAACTTTCCGTTGTGATAAAGTTCACAAACCCTCATCACTGAAGTTATGCTGATGACTTTTTGAGCTCTTTTTTCTCTCCTACTACTCTCCCTTCTTGGATCATCAGCAGCTCCTGCTGCATGGGTGTTACAGTTTTAGAACTAATAATAGTTACTGTGCACACAAGGGCCCCACCTCTGAGAAAACGGGAGACGTCCTCCAGCTGCGGGATGTTATCCTCCCGGTAGCCACAGTGTTTGGTGAGCAGCGGCAGGTTCTTCAGGTACTCTCTGCATGCGTGGGTCGGGTAGAGCTTGGTCAGCTCTCGGAACACGACGCCCCACGTCTTCACCTCCTCAGAGGTGTACTCGATCCGTGGGATGGGCTGCCCACTGCCGAAGGACGGTTTAGGGTAAAAACATGGGATAGAGATGCAAATTGATCTTATAGATTGGCTAACAGTTAATTGATAAACCGTCACTTTCTAAAAAAACCTCAGTTTTCTCTTGTATGAAGACAATCGACCGACTTTCCATAATATAAAGGGCTGAAATGTTCATAACATGTTGGATTTAAAAAAAAAAAAATCATTAAAACCATTGTGAAACTTATGGAACTTGTTTAGTGTTTATATTTTAATGGATTAATGGAAGAACATATAAAGAAATCAGACCTACAAATTATGACTCACAATTTGTAGTTCATGGCCACCTCCACAAAGTATTTCCTGCGCTGACGATAAACGTTATCCTTAAACCCCTAAAAGAAGGCGGAACAGAGACAGGAACTTCCTCAGTTTGCCTTTCTGCATGATCACCTGACTCATCAGAAAGCCATGAATGAAGCATGCTGTAGGTACACGAGCGTCACACACTTATAAACTCACAGGATGATCTGCATCCAACTCCGACCCGTACATCAACACTCTGTGTGAACACTGATCCAACTCTGAGATTTTCATGGGAAACCAGGGAACATCCTCTTCATCTGGGAAAACACCAAAATTAGCTCAACACTTTGAAACATTTTCCAACCCATGAATGTCTTGAATCCGTGTTGCATCCCTACCTGCCTCAGCTGACCAAACATGTGCAGGCGTGTTGAAGGAGATAATGTTGACGTGATCTTTGAGGTGCTGCAGAAGCTCGTTAAACTCTTTCTTGCTGCATTTGCAGTCGGCAAAGATCTCCACCTCGTTAGGAACCCGCTTCGACATCCGGGACTCGATGTGGTTCAGGTTGACCCGTCTCTCCTAGAAGGAGAGGATAAAGGTTGGATACAAATACTGCCTGGATCTGAATTCACACTATTTTTTATCTAATTTCTAGTGCAAATATCTTAGTTCTTGAAATAAGACAAAACCAACTAACAGATAACTGTTCAGCAAAATACAGGAGCTTCAAAGTCAATTATTGATTAAAAAGTACTAGTTCTGATAACAGATTACTTCACTTATGGGGAGACACTTTTTCCATGTGATGCACTTTAAAAACACAAAATATTTTGGTTTATTTTCCTAAACTTGGTTGTGGACCTGAGTCTAACTGTAGTTTAAGTCCTGAATATGGTTCTGGTTCTGACCTGGAAGAGTCTGAGCGCTTTGACCAGATAGCCGACCTCGTTTTTCAGAGAAAACACCACTGCTGTTTTCCCAGAATCCTCTGCGTTTTCACCGTCGGGCTTCTCGTTGATTGGACAGAAAGATGTCCGTCTGGACTGATGAACAAAACAAAAACAACAAATCAGATCAGAGGACATTTACTCAGCTCAAATCAATTGTTACATTTTTTAACTGGAATGTCAAACAATGGTTCATTAAATTAAAATGAGTTCAAATCCATTAAGAAAGTCCGCATGACCTTTTTGTTTAAGTGTTGTAGTTTGGCTGCCATCCAACAGAGGGCGCTGCTGGTCATCTTGAAGCGGAGCCGTTAATACATTAACTCGCCATTAAAACCAAAAAGAAGAAGAAACAAGATGGCGGAGTGACCATGCCAGAGCGGGAAAGAGAAACGGTCCAATCAAAGTCTGGTGTTCGATTGAAAATGCACTTTATATGGGTCTGTTGTGCAATATAAACACTTGACAAGCTCCTTAAGTTTATAATACAACATATTATGAAAATATTAGTACTTTATTTTATGGAGAGATGGCTGACTCTCTTCATCCACGAGAAAACTCAAGCTTTTAAGAAAATGGCCGCTTATTAGTTAATAAATAAGATCAATCAAGTTGCAGTGAAACGGAAGAACATCTCTAAAAGCTCAGAACCTGATGGGCTTCTCCAGGGTCCATCGGTTTTCCCTACAACCGATTGACCCTGGAGGTTCCGACACGGAGCGAAATAACCGGAACCTGCTGCTCTTATCCGACGCCGACTGTTCAAACAGACCAGCTGCAGCTGCTGTTTCCTGAATTAAACATGGAGATGCTGACAGACGCAGAGGACGACGTGCAAACCATCAGATGCAGAACATGAGTCCCACCTTTCTGTTCCTACTCTTTCAGACACATTCAGGTAAGGAACGATGAGCAATTATCAATCAGGCTGCAGGTTCTTAAAGGAGTATTTTAAGAACCTCTAGTCAGAAAGAGAACCTGAGTCCAGAATCTGAGCCTTACAGTCAGAGCAGAGGGATTACTGAAACACAAATTTCAGATTCTGCAGAGCTGATGAATGTTTCTCATCCGTTCGATGAGAAGGTATGATAAAAAATGATAATGTCTGCTTTTCATCTCGGTTTCAAAAATGTTAAAATAGGCCATCAACAGGAACTGGAACCCGGATAAATTGGATCCAAGAAGCAGATGAATGATTTTCAGGAATAACACAAGGGGTATGGAGGACTGATCCTGCCAAAATTGGCAATAAATATAGAAATAATAAATGACTTGAAAAAGTAGTTAAAGTGCCAAATATTTTCAAAATTAAAAAATGAACATTTTCCCATTTTATTTAATAAGTGACAAATTTTCAGTAGTATTATTGTAATGTCACTACTATCCAATTTTCAGTTTTATTGGTTTCTTTTTTTTTTATTTCATTTTCCCCTAATTTATCTTCTATACTTAATATTTTTATTGCCATTATTTTATTAATCACATATGCTTTAAGATTAATTTAATTTTTTGGTATCTTCGCATTGAATTTTCTCCATTTCTATTTTCTTCTTTATTTCGACTACCGTACTCACAGTTTTTAAATTTTTTTTCCGTTGTGTTGTTTCTTTTTATATACAGATTTATTTCAAACTGTTGGCAGGAGACATCCTCCATACTGGTTAACATTCCAACAATGAAGAGCTGAACTTTAGCTGAATGGAACATCTCTATATATATGTGACTCAATACTGTGAGGATTTTTACAAATGTTTCTTTTAAGTTCATTCCCAAATATGAAAAAACTAATAAAATCTGACCCATTTCATCTGTTGTAACCAAATTATTGACCCTGCAAACTGATTGTCCACCAAAATTTACCTCATTACTTTTTATGAAGGAAAATAAAAAAAATATTTGTAGAAAAAATGTAAATATATAAAATAAATATTCCCTGACTTTTCTGTTCATTAAGCAGTTTTGAACCAGTAGCAATAAGTTCCTCTTCCCAGGTGAAGAATCCCGACCCAGATTGAAGTTCTGCCCTGACAAAACTGAGCCGTACCACCTGAAAACAGATCCAGACAGGAGAGAGGAGCGAAGAGGAGTCCAGGCTCTCACCATCTGACCCCCGGTGTGCTTCTGCTGATGCTGGCGGTTGTGCTGGTCAAACATGGCCGAGTCCAGAGACATCCCCCTCCTGGACCAGTACTTGCTGGAGAACATCATCATGGCGGGCTGCATGCGCGGTATCGGCTCCGGCCCGCCGTCCTTCATCACATGGGCCGAAGCCATGGGGAACCAGTGGGTGTACGAGTACCAGGGCTCCAGCCTGCCGTCCGGATGATGCAGCTGCTGCTGAGGATCAGAAACCGCCTCGCTTTCACCTAAATACTCCCATAGGAGAGGAGAGAGAGAAAGAAGCTCCGCCCTCTGATGGAGGAGGCGTGTCCACAGCATGGATGGACCCAAACTGCTGCAGAAGGGAGAGAAGATCTCATGGGGGTGAGAAAAGCTAGAATGCGAGCGTGTGGAATACCTGGAGGGGCGGGGCTTCAGAACATCTGGATTAATACAAACAATGCATAGTTCCCACAGATCTGAACCGGATGTGATCTGCGTAATGTTAGACCCATGGATTCGAGACTAACACACCTTAACCAATGTGCGAAAGAAAAATACATGAACAAAATGGCTGCTGTCAGAACTGACCCAAAAGAGACAGAGAAGGAAAACGAGTCAGACAAAGTGGACAAGCTGCCTCTGATCTCGATATAGTTCACTGCCTGGTGAACATAAAGAGTGTATACATCATGGAGGATGCAGAAAATCAGTGTTTAAAAGGATTTGTAAAGGACCTCTTCACGTAAATAACAAGGTTCTGGCGGATAAACACGTAGGCTATGTCCATCTTAGCTTATAAATGAAAGTTAAGCTAATTTCACTAGTGTGGCATTAAGTGCTATAGTAAATATCACTGTAATATCTCAGTATTACAGAGAGGTGGGTAGAGTACTCAAATTGTAATAGAGTAATGGCTGTAATGCATATTTATACTATAATGTCAAAAAACACATTTCACCATTTCCATTAAATAAGAAACCCAATTAAAATCACACATGAATACATTTGTAAAAAGAAAAAAAAAAGAAAAAAAAAAAAAAAGATCACAACGTCATTCACCTACTTCCTGTTGTCTGTCTTTTCCACCAATAGTACCATCTGGCTTTTGATCACGTTACACTTTTGCAAAATACACTAATTTTGATACAGCTGTTAAAAACACCTTATCCTAGTGCTGAAACTTTTTATCAAAAAACTTGAATAACTATTCAAAATCAGTATATTTGCTATAAGCTCATTTATTTTTGTAATTTTACGGTCGATGGAAACACAGCTACTGACTTGTCTATATTTCCAGGCTGCATTTTTATCCCTGTTTGTCTGTTTTAATAAACCTCTATTTTCTCAGAACTGAAGGATTTGCTGTTGTCTAAATGTCAAGTCGGACCTCCGTTACAGTGAGGATGAGCAGCGCAGGTGAAGCTCTGACTGACGCTCCGTCTCTTCATGAAGCCGAGAGGAAGCAGCTGATAAGCAGCGGCAGCTATCGGCCGCCTCTTTCCCAATTTCCTGCAGAACAGGAAATGAAAGCCGAGCAGCTTTGTTCTGGTTCTGAGCAGCTTTATGAGCAGATGGCAGGTGATACAGGTGGCCGTCTCCTCCACCTTCAAATGGCTCCTATCAGACCAGGAGGAGGAAGAGACGTCCATCAACGCCATGAAAGTTGCTCAGCTGACATTTAAAGGAGGCTTCGACAAACGTGACATTTTAGAGTCAACCAGGCCTGAACGGATAAAAACAGGCCATAACTGGGGATGCAAACACTATTAATAGACTTAATTACAATGAACATTTTATTGTAGCATTTTATTGTCTGTCTAGTTTAAAAACGACAAACTTTGTTTGATTTGTAAAAGTTTAAAGCAGCGCGCTGTAGAGTTAATATCAATTAAAAGTATATATAAAAAAATGCATGTCAAACATAATAGCAGCTTTAGGTGTGTTGACTAGGGATGTTGCAAACAAATATTTTAGTAATCGAGTAATCTATCAATTATTCTTACAACTACAATCGGATAAAAAAAATTAAATAAAACATTGGTAAATCTAACATACAAGTAGTAATATCACATTTCAACATCAGTCCAATTTTTCATATCTGAGCTTCCCTAACAATAACTTTTCTGTAGTTTAGAAAATTAACTCGTAACCATAAAAGCTCACTTTCTAAGTTAACCTGAAGAAAAGTTATCCAAGAATCTGAAGTTCTATTCAATTCAATAATTAATTGTAAGCAGGAACCATGTCTATATCTAAACAGAAACACTGTTTATATTTCTAAGCAGTGCTTTTATGGTTACGAGCAATCTTTGGGCTGCTCTTAGTCCGATCCCTCACCTAGGACCCATTTGCCCCGGCAGACCCAACCCAAATAGATGCACGAAGCCCTAGGATCACTGGGACACTCAAACCCCTCCACCACGTTAAGGTGGCAGCCCACGGAAGGGAAAAATCAAAGCCAAGAACAGTTCCATTCTCTGCCCTGAACTGATCTGGAAGAGAGGCCAGAAGGTGGCACTCTGGTGTTTCTAACTAAACAGGAAGTTTAGTTAGAAACTAAAACTTTTCTAACTAAAAAGCTTAGTTAGAAACTAGACTTTGTTTTCTCAGTTATTTTTCTTTCCATAGATTCTACACTTGGTCTGGTGTTCTGATTGGCTGTGGTTTCTTCCGGGAGGAGGCCATTGGCTGACACGAGTTTACGAACATGGAAAGTTCTCCTGGATCAGTTGACTTGTTGTATCTCCGCTCTGTCTTCTCTCAGCTCCAGGCAGTCATGGCAGATACCTCCTGGTACTGAGCCCGGTTCTGGTTCTGCTGGAGGGGAGTTTTTCCTTCTCCACTTGCGCTACATGCATGTTCTGTATGAGGGACTGCTGTAAAGTCAACAACTCAAAACAAGCAATTTACCGTCGCCCCCTGCTTGTCAGGAGGAGTGAATGGTGTAAGTAATGACTCCATACAATCTGCTGGGTTTTATTTGGTACAAACGTTTTAAACTACTCCATAATTAACTGAACCCAATGAATTAATAACTTGGATAAATAGTAATCTGACTAAATTGGAATGGCTTTTCGTAAAATGCATCGACAACAACATTGTTATGAATTAACTTTATAAGCTTTTAACCTTTTGATACCTATTTTGTGGTTTTGAACGTTTTGATATCTATTTTTGGGATTTTGAATATTTTGGGGTTTTGAACTTTTTTGTATTATTGGGGGTTTTGCTTGCTTTTTTTATATTGTTTATATTGTTTATGGTATTTGTTAGTTTGAAAGTAAAATTTTACTTATTGCCAATTCACAACAAATGTCGTCTCAATGCACTTTGAAGGAATTTAGTTCAATCACATGTGCTCCAATTGCTAGAACAATAAGCTCAGTTGATTATTAAAGCAGTATAAAACGTTTGTACTAAATAAAACCCAGCAGATTGTATGGAGTCATTACTTACAGCATTCACTCCTCCCAACAAGCAGGGGGCGACGGTAAATTGCTTGTGTTGAGTCGTTGACTTTACAGCAGTCCCTCATACAGAACATGCATGTAGCGAAGTGGAGAAGAAAAACTCCCCTCCAGTAGAACCAGAACCGGGCTCAGTACCAGCAGGTATCTGCCATGACAGACTGGAGCTGAGAGAAGACAGAGCAGAGACACAACTACAAGCCAACCGATACAGAAGAACTTTCCATGTTCATGAACTCACGTCAGCCAATGAACCTCCTCCAGGAAGAAACCACAGCCAATCAGAACACCAGACCAAATGCAGAATCTATGGAAAGAAAAATAACAGAAAACAAAAACAGTCAAAATAAATAATGCAGTAGAAGCAGAAAATGACAAACAGCAGCGTAAATACAGACAGATCACAATAAACCAGTCTAAGCCTTTTCTCAAAAATCAATGAACATTAAACAAAACAAAATTAACAAAAGAAAAAAAAAGTGGCTGCATAAGGCCAAGTTTTAAGTTCAGAGATTTTCTTTTGTTGGTCATTGAGAGGGGTTGGTGGAAGGGGCACGATGGAGAGTGAAATCCGATACATAAAGATGGTCCGGGAGGATTCCTGAAGGACAACTTAAGGTCAAACTCTTAACCAAGAATTCAACTGTCACTTTTCAAAAACACACAACAATCACTTAAACAGCAAAATACCTGGAGCATTTCTTGAGAAAGACTGCTGAACCTGATGGTAGGGTCACTAAGATCATCCATGAGCAGAGTGGCGATGAGGTTCTTTTCCTTGGGGTCTGACCCAGGGGGGTTCCTGAAGAACAACAAGACGGGAGGACAAGACGGGTGCAGGTTTAACCCTGACTGAAGAATCTAACTTTGGTAGGTTCGTTTTCATACAAACCCGACCGAAGTTTGTATGGATCAATAGTAATCTGACTATGATCAGATTACGTACCTTACCTCCCGTCGGTAAGGTTCGTTTTCACACAAACCTGACCGAATGGAAACTAAACCTTTGTCCCGTCGGTAAGGTTCGTTTTCACACAAACCTGACCGAATGGCAGCTAAACCACTGTCCCATCGGTAAGGTTCGTTTTCACACAAACCCAACCGAATGGAAACTGCCACTGTCCCGTCGGTAAGGTTCGTTTTCACACAAACCCGACCGAAAGTCAACAAACACTTTACACATGGGGACAATTTGTTTTCACACACATAAACGAAAATCAAACAAAATTTTACCCATCTGGAGCATTTGTTTTAATACACCCGACCGAAAGGCAACTAACACTTTACCCATTGTGAGAATTCGTTTTAATACACCCAACCGAAAGGCAACCAACATTTTGCCCGTTTAGAGGATTTGTTTTCACACACAACTGAAGTCAACCAAAAATTTTTCACTCGACCGAAAGGCAATTAACCCTTTAACCTTTGGTCGGGCTCATTTTCGCATCTTTTGTAACCTTTTGTAATCAACATCAGAACTGTCATGTCAAATGGACTGTCGTGTTTTTCTTGTGTGGAGCATTGTGCATAGAATGCCTTCATAGGCTTGACGAATGGCTACCAGAAGTAGCAAACCACATTTCCTTGCGATGAATTCACACTCCTACCTTTCTCAGTCTGGAGTCATCTGGAGTCTTCAGAGTCTTCAGAGTCGTCATTCCATCGCAGCAAAAATTGTTGACCGGCTTCTGTCACTTCCCAGTCGTCACTGCAATGTTACCTTTGTTACCTTCTTAATAATCTTTATAATGGACTCCATACACATATTTGACTGAAGAATCAAAGTTTGGTTGGTTAGTTTTCACACTTTTACACATTGGGAGGGTTCGTTTTCACTCCCAACCAAAGGCAACTGTTCCATTCTCTTGTTCTGTACACCACTTTGAACTGCTTTCAGTTTGAAGGGTGCTTTATAAATAAAATTGATTGATTGAACCTTGTACTCTGTTGGGAGGCTTCATTTTTACACAGCTGACTGAAGAGTAGTTCAACCCTGTTTGTTCAGTCGCCCTTGTTTTCACACCTTTACCCTTTTGTAATCAACATCAGAACTACTTTTCATATAGCCTATTGTGTTTTTCTTGTGTGGAGCATTTTGCATGAAATGGATCGATCCCTTTGTTGTACTCATTTGATGCCAAATTCTTTGAAGTCATCTGATGAGGAATAGCTACCAGAAGTAGCAAACCACATTTCCTTGAGATGGATTCACACTCTTACCTTTCTCAGTCTGGAGTCATCTGGAGTCATCTGGAGTCTTCAGAGTTGTCGTTCCATCGCAGCAAAAATTGTTGATCGGCTTCTGTCACTTCCCAGTTGTCACTGCAATGTTACCTTTATTATTACCTTCTTAATAATCTTTCTAATGGATTCCATACACATATTTGACTGAAGAATCAAAGTTTGGTTGGTTAGTTTTCACACCTTTACACATTGGGAGGGTTCGTTTTCACTCCCAACCAAAAGGCAACTGTTCCATTCTCTTGTTCTGTACACCACTTTGAACTGCTTTCAGTTTGAAAGGTGCTTTATAAATAAATTGATTGAGAGCCCGTATTCTGTTGGGGGCTTCGTTTTCATATAGCCGGCTGAAGAGTACTTCAACCCTTTAACCTTCAGTTGCCCTTGTTTTCACACCTTTACTCTTTTGTAAACATCAGAAGAACTACTTTTCAAATAGCCTGTTGTGTTTTTCTTGTGTGGAGCATTGTGCATGAAATGGATCGATCACTTTGTTGTACTCATTTGATACCAAATTCTTTGAAGTCATCTGATCAGGAATAGCTACCAGAAGTAGCAAACCACATTTCCTAGGTTGGATTCACACTCCTGCCTTGCTCAGTCTGGAGTCATCTGGAGTCTTCAGAGTCGTCGTTCCAGCGCAGCAAAAATTGTTGATCGGCTTCTGTCACTTCCCAGTCGTCACTGCAATGTTACCTTTATTGTTACCTTCTTAATAATCTTTATAATGGACTCCACACACATATTGGACTGAAGAATCAAAGTTTGGTTGGTTAGTTTTCACACTTTTACCCATCGGGAGGGTTCGTTTTCACTCCCAACCAAAAAGTAACTGTTCCATTCTCTTGTTCTGTACACCACTTTGAACTGCTTTCCGTTTGAAGGGTGCTTTATAAATAAATTGATTGATTGAACCTTGTACTCTGTTGGGGGCTTCATTTTCACAAACCCAACTGAAGAGTAGCCCAACTCTTTGACCTCCGGTCACCCTTGTTTTCACACCTTTCCCCTTTTGTAAACAATATCAAAACTACTTCTCAAATGGCCTATTGTGTTTTTCTTGTGTGGAGCATTGTGCATGAAATGGATCGATCCCTTCGTTGTACTCATTTGATTCTAAATTCTTTGAACTCATCAGATGATTTCATAGCCTTGAAGTCATCGGATGAGGAATGGCTAATAGAAGTAGCAAACCACATTTCCTAGGTTGGATTCACACTCCTACCTTTCACAGTCTGAGACCAACTGGTGTCTTCAGTCATCATTCCATCTCAACAGATGATGATCGGCTTCTATAACTTCTCAGATCCTATACCATATCTTCCCAGTCCATATATCATGTGTTGACAAGGCCTTAAATTCTCAACCATGAGCTCAAAACTATCATTCACCACCACAGGACACTGAGGATGAATGTGGTGACATTGGAGAAAAAAAACAAACTTCCCTTTAACAGGAAGACTTTCCAAAATAAGGTTAACACTGCACCAACTATTTACATTGGCTAAAGCAATGACTCACACTAAGGATCCCGTTTGGTGACAGTGGAGAGGAAAAACTTCCTTTTAACAGGAAAACTTCCAGAAAAATGAACATTGCACCATAACATAAATTCATTATAAATAAGCTTAATTAATTCCTCCTGCTGAGGTTCCACGTGGTGACAAGAATGAGAAAATGTCCCTTTAACAGGAAGACTTTCCAGAAAGACTTCCTTTTAACAGGAAAACTTTCCAAAATAATAACTGCAACAATTTAAATTTGTTAAGTTATTCACGTAAGCTTGGGCTTTCTCATAATGAAAATGCATGTAGTGACAGTAAAAAGGAAAAACTTCCCTTTAACAGGAAACTTTACAAAATAGAAAAACCGGTTGTTGGTTAAAAGTTATGAAAGCTTAAGCAATGCCTCATGTTGAGAATACATGGAGTGGCAGAGGAGAGGAAAACCTTCCCTTTAACGGAAAGACTTTCCAAAAATAAAAATAACACTGCAACAATATTTAAATTAATTAAAAGTGAACTTAAGCAATGACTCCTACTGAGGATACAAGTGGTGACTGTGGAGAGAAAAAGCTTCCCTTTAACAGAAAGACTTCAATAAAGGCCAACACTGCACCAATTATTTAAATTGGTTAACAGTTAAGTTAGCTAAATCAATGCCTCATGCATGTAGTGATAGTGGAGAGGATAAACTTCCTTTTAACAGAAAGAACCCTCCAACAGAACCAGAAGTTAGTTCTGTATGAAAGGAAAACTATCACCACCCCCGGGGGATTTGAAAGGACAGAGTAAAGAGAGAGACAGAAAAAGAGAAAGAGCTGCTTCAAAAGTGTTTCTAAAGGAGAAAAGAGAGTTAGTTGTAGTAGAAGCCACTTTATTTGGTGGCTTTAGCTATGAGAAGGGAAAAAAAATAAGTTATTTACACCAAAAGCTCCGCCAGGTCCCAAGTCTAGGAGAGAAAATGGGTTAAAACAAACTTAAACACTCCAGGACGGGTCCCAGTCGATCTTCTCCTGGACACATGGAGTTCAGTTGAAATCCTGCACATAAGAGATGGTGTGAGCATTACCTCTTACCTCCGATTGAAGCTCCAGCAGATTTCTGTAGAAGTGAAGTCAGCGCCAGCAGATCTCTCCATTGTCGTCCAGAGGAAATGAAATGAAGTCACATGACGAAATTCCGTCGTTTCGCGCAAAAATGTATCTTTTTTATGTTTAAATTGAACGTAAATTAAATTTGTTTGAGTTTTTGAAGTATTAAAGTATGAATCCTACGTTTCAACCAGGTACATTATCAGGGTTTATTAAGCCTAAGCTGAATCACTTCCTACAATCTCAACTGTATTTGCCAAATCATTGGCAGCCATTTTTGTGTCACAACTGACTTTAAGCCAGGAACCTCAACTAGCAACTGCTTCAAACACCACAAAAAACCCAATGATAGAAGGATTTAAAACAGCAGATTCCTTCTCAGCTCATTGACTCTCA
The DNA here is from genome assembly GCA_911649635.1 of Poeciliopsis gracilis. Lineage (NCBI taxonomy): Eukaryota > Metazoa > Chordata > Actinopteri > Cyprinodontiformes > Poeciliidae > Poeciliopsis > Poeciliopsis gracilis. Next base: position 1,833,092 of record CAJVRI010000506.1, read on the forward strand.
AGCAGAGAATCAAACCAAACCACCCAGAGGCCTAGCGTTGGCCATCAACAGCACAGCAAAACCCGCAACAGCTCCTACCCTGAGATGTCTTCTGGACCCGCCATTGGAACAGTTCTTTACAGACTTAACAAACCTTTGACGGGTTGGGCGGATCCGCCAGGCACCTTGTAGCGATTCCTCAGCTTGACGGAAGCGATCCTCAGCTTCAGTGAAGGGAATCCTCAACTTGATTGAAGTAAATCCAAAATCGATCAACTGCAAGCGGTCCTCAGCTTGATTGAAGTAAATCCAAAATCGATCAACTGCAAGCGGTCCTCAGCTTGATTGAAGAAAGTCCATAATCGCTCCAGACGCCATTATATCGCCTCAGATGTTTCAGGGAGGCCACCAGCCGAACAAGCCGCCGCTGAGAGGCCATGGTCGGGTCGCTCCTTGCGTGCTGCTCTGTTTAGAAACAAAATATAGCTTCAACAACTTCATCAGTAAAAAAGACACAACTTGGAGTACGTTTTCCGACAAATAACTTACAGAATGACCAACGCAGCGATTTCAAACATGGCGCTCCCGCGGCCGACTTGCTATCACTGCCGCCTACTCGTCGGTCAGCTCCAAGGCACCAAACTCGGCCTCGATGCACACTGACACGGTTTCAGTCGGATCCACAAACGTTTCCTCGATAAGGCTGGGCTTCCCTCGGATTCCGCGTCTTTGGGGATCGGTGTCATTTAATCCAGGTTCCAAAGTTCATGAATATCAGACCGACGGCTTCGTGTCTCCGTGAGGCAGCTTGCTAACCGTGTCTTTTTAAAAATGGCGCTCACGCAGAAGCTGCGTCATATTTCTAGCCAACATAGCGCATGCGCCTCACGCTCATTAATTACAAAAATGGCACCATTCGCGACTTGTCATAGTTGACATTTTCCAGTTCAAACACAAAGTAAAACTAAACCTATAAAACCCGCCTAACTGCAAAGAAACAGTCAGAATTTAACCTCTAATAAAACTCATGTTAATGGCACTAAATGTTTTATTCATAATTATTCTAATATATTTTTAGAATAATTTAGAAAAACCGATAGTTTTAGAAAAAAAAAACAGTAAAAGATAGATAGATATAGATAATTGATCAATAAAAATATATTAATTGATCAATAAAAATCAGCTTTAGATTACCTCATTAATCTATAACTAACATCCATATCCATAACTAGAGTCAAACGGATATGTTTATTTACATCATTTAAGAAACCTCTAACAATTTAGATTATCAATTAGTTTTAGGGCTGCTCCAAATGAATATTCTGACAATTAATCACATAAAAAAATAAGAAAATATAGGGAAATTCCACCATCACAGCAGTATTACTATGGGAAAGAAAATTTCCCCATAGTATGTATTAAAATATCTCGATGCATAATTGTATGTATTGAGATGTAATGAGTTTAAAGTTTACTTTTAAAACATCTTATGCAATAAGTTGTAGGTGTTTTTTTTTTTTTATATCCAAACATAATTTAAAGGTGGAATTTCATCATTATGTGATTTGACTTTGATTTGAATTTTCATCATACTGTGATTTAACAAGTTTAAGATGTTATTTTCTTATTGATTTATATTTCAATGTAACAGATTAAAGGTTACATTTTTACCTCCAGATGAAATGAGTTTAATGTAGTTATTAATGTTCAAACTTAAAAAATTTCAAGGGGTTTATAGGTAATTTAAAAAAAAATCATACATTTTATTTTTACCAAAAGATAAAGCACAATATTACAGAGTGCAATGCCTTTTTTAGTGTTTTTATTGTGAGTTTTTTCTCACATTGGAAGCAGAAATTTTAACGGAAACAGAAGAAGGAGAAATGGATTGAACAAATATCAACTTCAATTTTCTTTAGTAGCTTAAATAAGGGAGGTTTAGGGAAGTCTGAAGAGTCAGTATATGTAAATAATGATGACTTTACTGGTCATTAGGGAAGTGATGAACCTAATTGAAACCCTCTGGATCTTAGTGTCCTCCTGCAGCTGCAGAAACATTTGGAATGGAACAATCTGAGGAAGATGAGGACGAAGCTGTTCATACACAGAGACCAAAACATTCATTGGCAGCTTTTTAATGAAAGAAAATAATGCACCTCAGTTTGGGACAGACTGAGCAGTTTAAGGACGTCACTTTGGGCATTTACACTTTACAGATAAAAAACAAACAAATCAATAATCAGCTGATGCGTCGATAATAAAATACTGATTAGCTGCTGTCGGCAAGAAGGACAGATTCTGAGGCAGCGTCTGATCTGCAGGCAAGTTCTGACTCAGGAAACAGATGCACACGCGTGTGGCACATGTGTGAGAGTCCAGGGGATTTCCCACCTGCTCCTGTCCGTCTTGCAGGTCAGGATTTTAGAAAACATCAGGAGCAAATAGACGATATAAGAAGTTAGAAAAATAAGATTCTGAATAATCTGCACTCCTTTGTACACCTTTCCCCGATCCTTCTGGGGGTCACACGGCGCCCCCTGCTGACCTACAGTCAGTCTATGCGTTAACTACGATGTGAAAACTCCTCTGCAGTTCTGGGGTCTGTTGTCTCTGCAGTGTCCATTAGAACAGGCGTCCGGCTGCTGGACGGGTCGAGATCCACAGTCTGCCTGGCTGGAGACTCGGTGCTGCGTGTCAAAGCCCAGGATGGAGCTGATGGAGTGAGGCAAGTCCTGCAGAGGAGGAGCGGATCAGAATCAGAACCGGGCCACAGTTAAATCAACACCAGGAGATTTAAACTGGACCATTTGAGTCTCCAACATTTGTCTCAATTAGGGATGCTAACAATTTACCTAATTGTTTTCAAAGTGGGGCCTCAGAAGTTAGAAGGAAGATAAAAAAATTAGAATAAAAAAACTGACTAATATCCCCATTGACTTTTTCTCAGTGTTGCAGTTTAGCCACCTTCCATAAGAGGGCGCCGCTGAGCGAAGCCAGTGGCAGAACAATCCCGGAAAGGGAAACGGTCAGGATGAAAAATTCACTTACTGCGATTCCATTTTGTAATATAAACCCTCGACAAGCTCCTTTAGTTCCACATTGTTTTTTTCTTTTTTAAATTTATGAAAAATTATCTCCATACAAGAGAAAACTCAAGTTTCTAAGAAAATTGTTGTTTATCAATTAATGGTTAATAGACAGACTAGCTCAACGAAGTCTAGATTAATCATTCATCAATAACTTGTATCGTCTCAGTATAGAACAGATATTTAGTTACAGCCTCAGTAAACAAGCGGAGCTCCCTGGAGCTGAACGGGAGTTGTGTTACCATGGTGACCAGGTTCACACAGAGGTCATGAAAACTTAACACCCACCTTGCAGCTGCGGATCTGAAGGTAGATGCCCTCGGCTTTCTGCAGGATCTCCTCGATGTTGAGCTTCATGGAGAGCTCGTTGATGTGCTGCAACAGAAGAAACCCGATCGATAAGACTCCGTGATCTGATCGTTCGTCACTAGAACATGATCCAGCTAATCGGCTCTGCGTTACCTTCAGGATCTCGTTGAAGCCGTAGTTCTCCTCCATGATCTTCTGCTTCTCAGAGTCCAGGATTGCACAGCAGACCAGCAGGTGGAAGTTCTGACAAGGCAGCTCGGTCCACATGACCTGAGGATGAACGGACCCGACGTGACATCATCAGGAATCAGAACCAGATACAGGAAGTAGAACCAGGGACTGGCTCTGACCTGACAAACACTGTATCTTTAGCAAAGCCAAAAGAAGTACTCTACAGTTTTACATGACATTCAGCTGTATTACTGCTAAAGCTTCAGCTTTTACCAGTTTCTATCTGGTAAAAAGACACAAAAAAGTACATTTCTGCCAGAAATCTCAGAGATATTTTAGAAAAACAAGTTTGAAAAGTGAAATATTTTTTACTTTACAAAAGAAAGGTACAGAAGTCACTGCCATCATGTTACAGATTTTTTTTTTAGGGGCTGGAAAAATTTAAATTGGGCTGATCAGACTGCAGTGAAAAAGTTGTATTTGGGTCTCATTTGACTGTTGTGTGAACGTAGCATAAATGATATTATTGGTCCTGAAATCTGCAGTGAACTGAACCCTCATCGGATCCGATCTCCGGACTGACCTCCCAAAGCCGCAGAACATCGCTGAAGATCAGCTCCCTCTTGAAGCGGATCAGCAGCCAGCGGAAGCAGAAGTACAGATATCCGGACTCCTGGGACTCTGAAACCCACAGAGACACGTCAGACATGGATCCAACACGGTACCGTGGCCAGAATGCAACCCGACCCGACTGCTCCGTACCGAGGTAGTTCCAGAACGCCAGGTCCAGCAGCCTGAGCAGCGTGCTGAGCTGGATCAGCTGCGTCTTCATGCCCTGCATCTGTTCCTCAAAGTTCTGGTGCTGCAGCAAACAGAAACCCAACATTTTAATGGACCATCAAACATGGATGGTTCTGGTTCTGGTTGGTTTCTTACCATCTGGTCCATGAAGGAGACGAAACACCAGAACGCATCGACCTCGTTCTCCATGACGAACAGGATCGGCGACAGCAGGTCGCTCATCCCCTGAACGTAACCTGGAGAAACATGGAGGGTCGGTCAAAATCCCGGTCGGTTCTGAAGACCCAGAGCATTTGTTCAGAATGCTGAATGCTTCACCTAACGTCCAAACAAAGTGCAATTGTATAACACTGCTCTGTGAGGCAGAAGCTTGGAAACTGCAGCTCTGAGGAGGAGCTGTGCGCCTTAAAGGCGGAGCTAGGTTCACCCAGTTGTTTTGCATAGCTGAATGGTTGCCATGGAAATTAGAGGATTTATCAAACATGCATGGAAGAATCAAAGTAACACTACAGGTATATTTATGATGTGGAAATAATATTATAACATGACATAAAGCTCAAAAAGGCTGTTTGTACGTGATAATGCCCCTTTAAGGATGATTATCATCACATTTTTTAAATCACAAATAAGCCTCAATCGTCTTCCTGCCAACTTTTAATGAAGGTACGGCATGAAGTTCTCACCCAGGTCGAAGTCGTACATGCAGTAGGTCATCAGGATGTCGTGCAGCAGCGTCAGGCCCGGGTTGTTCAGACCTTCGTAGAAGCGGTTCGTTCGGTCTGTTCGGTTCACGTCTTTCTCTGCAGCAGAAAGAAAACAAAACATGGAGCTGTAACGCTAGTTTGACCCCCATTTGGTCTCACACTGCATTTCTGTTCCCGTCTCCATCAGAGGACGAGAAACAAAAAGCTCCAATTGTTTCTAGCCTCCAAGATGGTGGAGCCGGACGGATCAGCATGAAGAAAGGCGACATCAATGTCTGCAATTCAACGTAACTATATGAAGCTGAAAAGGGCAGAATCACAGCTTCAGCTGAACATTTGGTCATAACTTAGAGAATCGGTGTCCAAAGTGTGGCCTGGGGGCCATTTGTGGCCCTCGAAGTGATTTTGTGTGGCTGCCAACTGCAGTTGATGCAGATTGAGACTTTTTTTTTTTAATTTGCAATCAGATACAACAAAAGTATTTTATACTTTTATAAAACAAAAAATAAAACAAACCTATTTTATTTGTATTTTTTTTCCTCGACCTGGAAGTAATTCTTTTAAACCACTTAAAAGTTTGAACACCAAGCAGTGAGATCTCTGGCGCCCCCCTCAGGTTGGAAACCAGCAGATTTATAGATCACCTTATGGTGACGCGTTACATTTATGATGATTTAAGGATGAAGAGTGCGGAGTCCGCCCCTTCCTCACCGATCAGGCTCTTGTAGTCTCTCAGTCTGGAGTTTCTCCTCTCCTGCTCCTCACTGATGGATTTCCACTGCAGCTTCATCCGGAAGTATTCATCTCTGGGAAACACAAACATTCACCCTCAGACAACTAAACTTTGATTTTGTAATGAACTCTTAATGCTGGAACTGGAAAATATTTTAAATATAAAACCAAATAAAATGGAAATAAGAACTACTTACAACCAAAACTATAAATAAAATGGTTTGTGATGCCCTTAGAAAAATATTAAACGTCTGATTTATGAAGTAATTACAGGATTGGTCACCGTTACTATGAAAACCACACAATATCCCATAGTTCACTTGCTTATATTTGACATGAATGAACTTCTCTGACCTCAACTGAAAGTCAGCCAGACGGTCTAGAGTGGAACCTAATTAATTTTGTGAAAACATAAAGGAGCATTTTGAAGTTTTTTGGCTTTTGGACCTCAGACCTTAGTGCTTTGTGACACTTTAAACATCATATCTGCTGTTTAAAATATCTTATATGACATAATATTCCTGTGCTGTGAAGCAAAGATCACCTAAGCAAGAGCCGCCACTGGGTACGATGTGAATGAAGCTGGTTAAGGTCACAAATACACTGGTAACGGTAAGGGTTATTAAAATTACTAAAATTAGTGGAAGTCAACAAAATATTCCAATATGGGCAGAAATACAAATTTGGGTGCGTGTCTCCAGGATTTCTACTTGAGGTTATTTTTATTTATTGTAACATTTTTAAACCTTTCAAAAATGGTTGATCCAAACCGAGCTGATTGGATCAACCAATCAGCTCGTGTGTGTGTGTTTGTGTGTGTGTGTATGTGTGTCGTACGTTTTGGCTTTCTGCAGAGTCTTCCTCTCCTCCAACGTGCTCGTCCATGGATAATACCCCAACAGGAACTTCCAGGCTTCCCTCCTCACAGCGTGACACAGACCCTGCAGGTAAACACACACACACACACACACACACACACACACACACACACACACACACACACACACACACACACACACACACACACACACACACACACACACACAGCATCCGGTCACATGGTCAGTAAGGTCACATGGTCAGTAAGGTCACATGCTCTGGTCACATGACGCTCTGGGAACTCTTTCACTTTCAGAATCTGTTTCTTAATTTAAAAATTAATGGAATTATTTTATTTGCATTTTTAATATATTTCTAATGTTCTATAAAAAAAGACAAGTGGTTGAATAAAGAATCTGCAGAAAGTGCCAATTTTTTAAAACCAGATTAATCAATAGAAGATGCAATTAATTCATAGGATAAATATCAGTTTATCAGAAAAGTTTTCAGACAAAACTGTTTTCAGTTTGACCCCAGTTGGGGTGAAAATCAATCTAATAAATCAATCGTCTCGTTGTGGATGTAACGGAGACTTGCCCCCTTAAAGATCCTCTGTCTGAGCGCAGCCTGGTTCTTTATCCTGCCCTCGGGATCCTGGTATTTACTCCAGTCGTCTGCCGACACCGGTTCCGCCCGGCTCACCTGCGGCCTCGCCCCCAGGTCGATCTGTCACATCAGAGGTGATGATGTCATCACTATGGAGGAGGAGACATCAGCCGATGAGCTGGAGGTCGGCTCCTTACCCTGGTGATGACCTCGAAGCCCGGCTCCTCCTGCTGGTTGATCTCCAGCCCTGGGATGACTTCCCCCAGCAGGTCGGCCACCTCCTCCGGGGGGCGCTGCTGCTGCTCCTCCGTCCCCCGCAGGGCGTCGTAGATGTAGTTGGTGACTTTGGAGAAGCTGCCCAGCGTCGTCACATAAGGGTCGCGCTTAAACTTCTGCAGGAGGAAAAGTCAAGTCAGGGTTGAATCTGTAGAGCACATTTCAGCAACAAGGCAGTTCAGAGTTTTGCATCATAAAAACCATTTATGAAACAAGCAATAAATTCTGATAAAATCATCAAGCAAATATACATGAAATATGCTGAGCAGTATTCCAGTTATTATGAATGAAAGACAACTTTGAACAAATGGGTTTTTAGGCTGGATTTGAAGGACGTTTGAAATTACAGGCATAAAATTGTGATGATACAAAAATAAAGTTGTGGTAATATGAGAATAAAGTCTAAATATTATGAGAATCAAGTCATAATATTATAGATAAAATCGGCTTCACGTGTGAGAATTAGCTGATCATCAATCGCCCAAAAGTAAGGAAATTGGGGCCGATTTAGCAGCTGACCAATTTATCAGTGACTCATCGTTATGGAAGCTAATCTTAGTTCTTATTTTAACCTGAGGTAATGGGAACATTGATATAAAATATGTAGATATTAATACAGATATTTAAAAAAGAGGGTTCCCAGGACTTAACCTTGTGGTTCCCCACATGTGACTTACGTCCATTCCAATGAGAAGTTGGACAAAAAGAAATCACTGTTCTTTAGGAAAGATTCAAACCAATCTTAAACTAATCCAACCTGATAAAAGCAATCAATCACATTCTGTAGGAAAAATTAAAACGCTTGAGAAACATGACGTTGAGGAACGATGATTGTGAAGAGGATTGTGTGTGTGTGTGTGTGTGTGTGTGTGTGTGTGTGTTCTTACATGAACGAGTCCAAAGTTGTTGTCGTCCAGCAGGTTCTCAAAGGACTGGGACAGAGCTTTGTTTGGAGTGCTGACCAGCAGACGCGTTGCATCCTCAGGACACCTGAAACACACGGAGACTCTCCATCAGGTGGGCGGGCGTGTGCATGTGTGTGTCAGAGCGCAGGCAGAGCGCCACTCTGTCACAGATCTGAATCCAAACATCCGGCACGATCCTGCCTTTCACTGAGCTGCAGATAAGAACTTTAATAAGAGTTATCAGCTGCAGAGAGTCTCCTGCCGTAATCTGACTTTATCTCCGCCTCGGAACGTTTCATCGTCGCAGAAATTAAAATATAAATGACGCATTTCTCCAGACGCGCACACAGTCCGTCTGTTTCTGAAAACCAGCAGAAAGACTTATCTCAGCCTGTCTGAATCAGGAGTAAAATCTGCACACAGGAAGGCAAAGAGGTTCTGTATAGAGATCCTTGTCAATACTGGAAACTTTTCCAAGTGTTTCGATGTGTTTGACAACCTGTGTGTCAGACAGTGTGAATGAACCACATCATTTTTTAACAACCCATGAAGGCCAGGATGTGCCGGTGCTATATCAGAGTGATTCCTTTCCACTGTCACCATGTGCTTGCTGAGCAGGAGGTATTGCTGCAAGATAAACATGCCAAACCTATAGGGGGCAGTGTAGCGCTAAGCTGAAACCTCTCAGCCAATAATATTACTTTATTTATTTTAGCTACTTTGACACAAGTCAAAAAATGAAAAATCCTAAAAAAAAAAACTAAACAAAACAAGACAAAACTAGAACAGAAATAGAAAAATAATATTTAAATTTCTGTCAATGGCAAAGGCACAAAATACAGTCGAAAACAGTGTAGGGAGAAGCAGAAGCTTGTTATACTTTCACTTTTAAAATAAACAAAAACAAGGAAGTTCATTTGTGTGAACAGAAATATGGCTTGAACTGCTTTTAGATACCGTATTAAAATAAAAAAATGATTAAAACGCATTTTAAATGCATTTTGATGATTAAAATGGCACTATGTGCCTGGAAAATACATAATACTGCCCCTCAATGAGACTCGAGAGAAACCAGGTTTATCTCAAAAACAGACCTATTAGTTGTTGGTTGTATTAATTTCCAAACTTTCTATAATTTAATACCTCAAACCCATTGACCCTGCTGCTGTAAAACAGCTGAGTCAGAAGTAAAAATACTCACTCTGTCAGCAGAGCGAACCTCCGCAGGCTGTCCAGGAACTCTCTGCTGCCGCCCTGGTGGAAGTGCAGCGCCGGGATGGAGCTGGAGGAGTCCTTCGGCTGTAGGATGAGAAAGGTCCAACCTTCCTCCTTCACTGTGATGGACTTGAGGTCGCTGATGTTCACAGAAAACGCCCAGCGGCTCCGCTCATGGCTGTGATTCAGAGAGCCTGACAGACGAGACGCAGGGCTTAGAAAACACACTGAAAATCGATTTATTTAAAGATACACACACAGATTTCACCTCATCTCTTTGAAAACATGAAAACAAACTCAGTTCCTGTTTGCTTGAAAATATTTCGAAGCTTTGTTGTTGTTTTTTTATGTTCATTGGAAAACTGAGATGATTTTATGACTCAGCAGCTTTTCTAATCATTGGGGGGAAAAAGGCATCGAGTTTTCCTTGTTTTTTTTTTGCCTTGAGTTAGCAAATTTGCTCTCAGCTATAAGGACAGGATTTGGATCAATTTCTTTCCCATATTTAGCTGACATAAAATAAATTAAAGCTGATTTAGGAGCAACAAAGTCATCTTCTCAGTAAAAATTTCTGGATAAACGTGGTTCTACTCATTATTAAAGCTTTGTTATAAAAAGACAAGATACTTTGCGTCGTACGTAATATTTTAATTTGTAGAAAAATTATGTTGGTAATAATTTGACCCTGAGTGCAAATAAGGTTTCCATCAGAACATTTAATCTGCTGAACAAGTCTGCAGTCGGGCCACACAAAACCAGTCCAAGGCCCAAAAATGGCCCCTTGGCTGCGCTTTGGATGTCTCTGATTTAACATAAATCAAAATTTATTGAGACAACAATAAATCTAAACTTTTGTTCTAAATTTTTTTTACAATAAATGCCCAGTTCAGCTGCAGTCTGTCGCCTTTCCTCCATCAGTCAGCTGACAGGAAGTCTCCTTGCTCACCCTCTCCATTGGTGTAGTTCTTCTTCTTGAAGGACACGGCGTTCACCATGTCCCACTCGGTCTCGTAGCTCTGCTGCGTCTCCAGCAGCTGCCGGGACTGGGACTTCTCTCCGGGACACTGGGCCCACCCCACCACTGAGCTGGAGTCCTGAGGAGAAACACGACACACTTGAACGTGCCCTGAGATCACGGCGCTCTAAAGGTCGCTGAGGTCACAGAGAGAGAAGAGACAAACCTGTCCAGCGCACAGCATGTTGGACGGGTCCACGCTGTCCTCCAGAGGGCGGTATTCCACCAGAATCTCTGCATCCTGCAGGTAGGAGAAGCAGCAGACTCATCAGCTGACCAGAGATCATTATTTGGATCCCCATTTGCCGTTTCTATAATAATGGCTACAATTCCTGGAGTCCACATCATACATGGCTTTCATGTCATTCTGTACTTCCTTTGTTTTTCCCTCTCAATATAAGTCAGGTGTTCATATTATAAAACAGAACTGCAGAATTGTGCATCCCACAGGACTCCATTTGGCCCGTTACTCTTTCCCGATCTCGGATGAACCAACACGCGCCGCCTCAGGACGACCAGCGGCGCCCTCTGCTGGACGGCGGCCGAACTACAACAATAAACTAAGCGGAAGTTAATAATTAATTGATTGGACTCATTTGAACCCCTACAGCTGACTATCAAAAGTAAAAAGGTTTCATCTTTTTTTTTTTTCTGAGCAAACTAAAATAAAAAAAGACAGAAGTTGTGACTAAGAACTAATCTGAAGCGTAAACGGAACTGAGAAGTTTCTGGGTGGAAAAAGACCAGGGGGATTTTTTAGTTTTACCTTCTCAATGATACGAAGGGATCCTGAAACTAGCAAGTCTTGATCCGGGCTTCCTTCATCTGGGCTCGGATGGAGGAAAATCCCTTCGTGTTCAAATATCACCTGCAGAGGGAAAAGTTCAGTTCCTGAGAGACAGAACGTTCACCTGCAAACTCAAATCTAATCAGGAATCACAGAACCCCTATCAGATTTTAAAAAACACGCAGATCCGTTTTCTACGGGACAAAACGGCGCAAACACTGATTTCCGACATAAACCAGAGTTTTTCCTGACTTTAAAGCCGCATTTATGTCATTTTAACCGGGTGTAGCAGACTGGCTGCTCTATCTGTTGTATTCCTGGGAACTTTGCTACCAGAACCGGGGGAGGGAACTTGGCCTGAAGCCGGGACAGCAGCTGGTTTCCTGGGTTTCAGTCTGAAGAACAACCCGTCGTCCCACCGAATCCTCCGTGTGTCCGACACCCGGAGAACCGGACCAGTCCGGAGGAGAACCGGTTTGGAGAGCAGCACAGACTGTTACGGTCTCCCTAACCGTCCTCCCCGGTGCTGCCTCCCCCTCCTGCGGACGCCTCGGCAGCTAACTCTGCGGTCGGATGCCGGAGGTGAAGCCCGGAAACCCCCCCGCAGCTCGACCCAATTCTAGACCAAACTCCGGTTCCCGAACAGCTGTTGAAACTCATGTTTTCCTTCATGTTTTCCTACCTTTAACAGCTCCGCCATGTTGCTGCTCTACCGCTGACGACAACACATCACGTGACAAGCAGCTGCCAAAACAAAACTGACAGCTCAGCTTCCTGTGACGAAAACATGGAACTTCCGGTAAAATAAAACGAAATTAGTTAAAGTAGAAATTTAAATAGAAGTACATTACAATAATAAAAAAAAAAACACATAACAAAATGCAATATATTTATTGAAAAAGGCATAAAATTAAAGATAAAATATTTTTCAACCAGAGCCGACCCAAGATTATTTGGGGCTCTAATTTGATTTGAGGCCCCATTTCCTATAAAGCCCACCATTAAAACATGATTTTATTTAGAATAATGCCATTTCAGTTGTAAACAGCTTGCTTGTTTGTTTAATATGAATTCAGTAAATCTAAACCTCCTAGAATGGTCAGAACAGGTGCAGCCTTAGAAAAAGAAAACACCTGAACGGCATAAAAATTTGACGAATTACACACATTAAACTAATTTAATTATTTTGTTGGTAATTTGAATTTGGAAAATATTCTATAGACACAATTTGTAGATACATTGAATAAAAACTTATTTGGTATTTGCTTAAGCTTGATCCAAACTTTTGGTTATTAAAATATCTCTCAGGTATTATAGTAACAGTGTCTTGCCATAAGTAACTTATCAGATTTCACTCTACTGTGCATTTTCTGTTTTCCCTTCACTGTAGGATAAATTACTTAAAACTGTCCCAACAGCAGTTTTTTTTTGTCCTGAACCAAAAATACTTTGGTTCTCATCGATTGAAGAAATGGTTTACACATTTTCTCTCTTGATGGTCCTGCTCTGCATCCATTCAGTCTCTCTTCAATTGCTTTTGGATTTGGAGTCAAAGATCAAAGAAATTTCAGATATACTTCATTAATTAAATACAGTATTTCACTTATGAAGACAATATATATGAACCAACATTTAGGATTTTCCTTTTCGTTATCTTTATTTTTATTTGTAAATACAGTCCGTTTGTGGATTATTGACTGATGCTTAGTTGCTTATGGTATACCAATTTTTTTAAACTACTTTTTATTAAAAACTTTTGCTTATGTCAATATGTGACATGTTAATTTTAAACTGCAAATGAATTAAAAAAAAAACAATTTTCTTTAAAAAAAAACCCCAAATAGATTTATCTGTTAATCTATAAACTTCAGTTTCTTCATCGGTTTGGTGGATGTTATATAAATCTTCATTTCCTTCTATATTTAGTTATATGTTGTTCAGGAAAGATTTGTCTTCATGATGGGTTAGTTGATCATCGTCTTCATCAGGAGTCTTCTGGCGTCTTTAATTGGAGTCCCACATTAAATATAACATGGATTAGCCTTTACTTTATAAACATTTCAGTTTATAGTGTGATGTTATCTTTTTATTCCAAACAATCACTCAGACACAAGAAAAACCCAAGACGCTCATTTACTTCTTCATAGAAAATAATTTAATAACATCTGACACGTAGAAAACAAAAGTGGCAGCACAAAAGTCTCTTTAGTTGTCATGACAACAGATTGCACATGAGCAGTCCGGCTGAGCTCGGCGGGTTCCCGCGGCGACCTTCCGTTTCCGAGGCAGTCTCTTACAATACTCAGCCAATCAGAAAACACTACACAGGCGGGCGGGGCCGTCTCCGCACAGATACTGGGTCAGTAACCTGAACACTGGTCTTTCATCGGTTTACCAAAATAAAAGTCCACACACAAAGAAAACAAAAAAGTGGGGGAGGTTCTGGGTCGGGGGTGGGGCTGCCCCCACCCCTCTTTAGGTGAGTTAACTAAAAAAAGGGAGGGAAATGAGTCCAACTGAAAGGTGAGAGCAACTAAAGAGAAGGTGATGAAGAGCAAAGGCGTCACTCAGCAGCAGCATACTTACATTCACTGAGGTAGGAGGATGGCAGGCTGGGGGGGCGTGGCCTTACCTCGTCAATCAGTCACCTACTGATCAGCTCTACTATCAGTCTGATCACAGATCCACCCCCCCGATACTCAGGTTGACCCCCGCCTGCTGACAGCAGTCCACCAGCCGCCGCAGACGGTCGGAGGCGCCGCCCTCCGCTGCTTCGAACAACAACCGCTGCAGAGAGGAGGGGCAGGAAGGAGGAAGGGGGGAGACAGTAGGAACACAGAGGGAAGGAGGAGGATGGGGGGGGACAGACAGATGAGGTCACAGGGATGGAGGGGGCGGAGGGAAGGGCCAGGTGAACATGCTGTACACAGGTGAGTCAAAACAGCTCAGTCACCTGATCCATATCGACTCATCAATACTAAGGCGGAAACGATTAATAACCAATTATCTGATCCAGATTCACTCATCAATCTTAACTAGGGCTGGATTGATTAATCAAATTAATCCAGATTAATGGATTACTGAACTAATCTAATTTAGGGAACTATTAATCGTAAACTGGAATATACAGATAATGTTTTTTAGTAAAATATTTGTTAGTTGCAGCCCTGATGCTAACTGATCAATACTCACATAACTCATCCATAGTTGCTTCTGAAACTCTCTAAGCTTTGGGGCCCAAAGTGCAGCTTGGGGCCATTTGCAGCCCTCAGCCGCCACCCAAATCTGGCCTGATTTTAGAAAATATTTCAAAATAAGAGTCCCAGTTTCACAGTGAGTGAGCTCAGACTCAGGAGGTGAGGTAGCGTTACCTGTATGTTTTTGTGTGTGTGTGTTTGTGTGTCACAGGTGAATTACATCTTTCCACAGGGCGGCGCACAGCGGCAGGTTTTGGAGAGCTTGCTGATACAGAAGACGCATCTAGAAGAACAACAGAAAAAATAAAAGAGAAGAAGAAGAAGAGCCGGAGACGCCGGAGCGTCAGCTCAGTTTAGCAGAGACAAACAAACAAAAACAGCTGGGACAGGTGTGGACAGGTAACACCTGCAGGAGAGAGATGAGCTTCAAAATTCAAAAAATACCCAAAGACCCGCTGCTGCAGAGACATTTATCTCAGATAAATAACTGATTTTGAGATTTGTTTCTGGTGTGAAACAAATATCAGAAAGAATCTTCAGAGGTTTTTTTGTCGTTTCCTTCAGTAGTTCTTGCTGCAGCGCCACCACAGGCCAGGAGGGGAACATGTCATTCACTCAGCAGCTGAAAATTCAATAAATGTTTCTATTTTATCCCCAAACTAACCAAATCTACCAAACTGTCGGGCGTGAAAACCAAATGCTCAGGTTAAAGAGCAAGTCTGACACCTGGTGGCCGCTTGTGGTCACTGCAGGATGAATGATATCAGTTAATGGGTAACGCAGACCCCTGACTCACCTGGCCACGCTCCTTCTGCTCCCGCTCCACTGCGATTGCTCTGGACACAAACACCACAAACAGTCAATCAGCTCTGATCTCACTGGAGCGACACAGCGTGCTCTTCATGTTCGACCCATCACAAGTGTCTGGATCAAACTGTGTCAGGAACAGCCAGGAACCACAGTCACTCACATTCTCCAGCTGGACAAACATCGAGGAGTGTTGCTGGTCAGCATGCGGGCCTGAAACTTCAGCTGCTCCATGTTTCCCTCAACAAACTCCTGATGCAACAACCTGCAAAGCAACGGCACGACTCACACACAGATGCAACACAACACCAGGAGCAGACGGCCTCAGGCTCTCAGACACCTGGCTGTGTGTGTACCTAAGGCCCAGCTCAGGGTTGCTCGGCATGGCGTTTCTCAGCCTCTCCAAGACCAGAGCGCGTTGGGACAGCGGGACGTATTTCAGGTAGAGGGACACAACCTGGAGAAGAAAACGGCAACCAATAAGGTACACAAGTCCTGTTGTTACTGATTTTACAACTGAGCAAATGAGTATTTTAGTAATTGAGTACTCTGTTGATTATCCTAGCAATTAATCAGACAAAACAAAAAGTCAAGCTTTTCAAAGGGTTTAGTTTGTTTGCAGTGTGAAAGTGAATCGCAGCAGCTTTGGTCCCCAATCAAACTGAATCTAGATAATTTCCTCCAAGTTATTTCAGCTCTACTGAATTTATAAGTAAAGTTTCTGGTTGAGTCAGACATCTGCTTTCCAACAATCTGAGTAGTTATTTGTCATTGGAGATGCCATGAAGTGAAAGTGAGCTGAATCCTTACCTTGTTATGGAAGTGGTAGCAGCTCCAGAACTGTGCAGGATTGAAGGGAAGCTCCAAACGAGACGGGAGTGTGCTGAGGCAGCGATGGACCAGATCTGGGAACAGCTTCCTGGAGACGCCCAGAGTCTGCGGCCTGCAGCTGAACAGCAGGTAGCTAAAGAAGAACAGAGTCGGTGTGAGAGGAGTGAGGATAAACCTTTCTGTGTGGTTACAGCAAACAGCAGGAACACTCACTCCATCCACAGCGTGTGAAGCTCCTCCAGCTGCTGGATGGACCCCAGCGCTCGCTCAAACGCCTCGACGGCCTCTTCCTCTGAACCGTGCAGCCACATCCAGCGACTGAAAGCAGAGGTCTAACTAAAGACAACCCAGTGTCAGCCCTGAGGCTTCCAGCAGAGAGAGCACTCACCAGTGAAGCAGGTGAAGGAAGGACGTCTGCTGACTGAGCTGCTCCTCCAGCTCTTTCTTGATGATGGGACTGATCAGCAGATTCTGGCTGGAGAAGCCCAGGATGTGACTGATGGGACAGAAAGCAGCGGTAATCTCACATGAACCTTTGTGGATCTCTGCAGAGCTTTAATGGTGACCTATTATGCTTCCTTGATCAGGTTGGGATAGATCTATGGTCTATACAAAACATGTTCATTACAGTTTTTGCAATATTAGATACTCAGATTTTAGTCACAGTTCTGCCTGTTATGATCTTCTTTCAGGGTTAAGGTGTTGGGGTCAGGGCATCTTGAACCTCTAGAGTCAGGAGGGCCATGGAAAACCCAATGGCAGGCCGGATTTGGGCCCCAGGTCTTAAGTTTGACACATGATGCACCGAGTTGTTTCTGAACGGTAAGTCAACCACAACAAAAATATTCTTTTTTTCAGCAGCCATTGTAAAACTCCTACAGTGGCAAAACCAGCTGACCAAATGTTCTGGTGCTCATCTGGGGTTGCTAGGTAATGGGTGGAACTCTGCTGGGGTTGCTAGGAGACAGCGCAGTGGATGTCAAATGCAACTTAATAAGGAGGTTGTTGGCTTATTTTCCAGACATCAAAAACATCCTGGTGGGATTTTAAGCACTTGAGCTGTTTAGTTAGAAGCAGAAGAAACAGAAATCAAAGTACAAAAATGTGCAAAATGTCCCCGTTCTTTACCGCAGAACGTCCACAGGCGTCTTCTGACTCTGCTCGTCTTCACAGAGTGACAGGATGAATCCTCGGAACAGAGGCGGGATGGCGCTGGACTTGTCCTGCAGAGGATGTTAAAGAGCCAGGATGAAGAACAGCAGCTTGTAAGCCCTCTAACCGGCGGTCTGTAAGCAGGTGGGGGAGCTCACCTGGGCCATGAGGAACCTGCAGCAGTGGTAGAACACCTGAGCGTTGTGCGGACAGTCAGCCAGCGCGTTCAGCCACATGCTGACCGCCTGCTCGCCGTTCCCTCGGCTGATGTGGAGGTCGGCCAGAGCGTCGCGCAGCGTGCACGAGTCGGGACAAAACTCCAACAGAGAGACGCACAAATCCACTCCATCATCAAACCTGAAGAGGATATAAATATTATTCATCAGGGTGAAACTCACAGGGACCTGAAATCAAACTGTTTATTAAGTAAACGCCATGTTTGCTCATTTGGTTACATCTCAAACTCCAAATGGTTCACAGAGTTTGTCTGCAGCTGCTTTATCCCAGTAGAGTCCCAGCATTCAGACTGGGATTTGTGTGGTGAGTTATTCTCTGCGGGGAGAGGAGCGATGGACTCACCGCTGCAGAACTTTGTAAAGCAGGATGAGGTTTGTGTAGAGCGGCATGCAGGCCAGCGTCCTCTCAGCATCTGTCATACTCTCCTCGCTGCACTGACTGATGGCATCTGAAACACCAACAGACCAGGTGAGAACCTCAGGTCAGAGTCTGAGCTGCTGTGGTCCGGCGATGCAACCTCAGACCTTTGAAAAGCGCGATGAGGATGTCGGGCGGCGTGCTGATGTCGTCCTGCGTCCTCCAGGGCAGCTGGAAGGACTTGGTGCAGACGAGCCGTCCCGGGCCGGACTCCGCCGGGTCGTACAGGCTCGCCGGCAGCTGGTCGAACTCGGTCAGGTGAATGTAGCAGAGCCAGAGCAGCGCCCGGTCGCTGGCCGTCAGCGACTCTGCCATGCTGTGGTCCTGAGCCGATTTCAAGGACGCCTGGAAAAAATGCGACATGAGCGTTGTTCTGACTGCAGACACTTTGAAAACTATATGCACTCAAATTCATTCCACATATTAAAGTGGAATAGGTTGGATTTTTTGAAGTCAAAAGATCATAATTTGGCAAAAAAAGCAGCTGTAGGTCACATTTGTCTGCTGTGTGAACAGGGTGAGCAGTCGGTCACGACTCTTCTCTGCTCATTAACGGTCTGATCAGGACATGGAGGTGACCTTCTACCTGTAGGACGGCCAACGCGCTCTCCATCCGGCCCGTGAACAGACTAAGTTGCACTCTGTAGAGCAGAGCCTCCATCAGCTGGAAGGAAAGCTTCTCTGTGACGCCCGCCGCCGCCGCCTCGTCCTGCAGGAACTGCAGCAGCCGCTCGCAGACGTAGTCCTTCCCCTCAAACGACCGCTCCAGGTTCAGGTACTGAGGAGCAGACAGAACGGACCGTGAGACCCAAAGAAAATCCCGATGGAGGTTCAACAACAGATGGTTTGACATGAGTGAGGACTGAAGAGTCAGAGTTGGTACATTTTCTACAGTGAAATATGAGAACTTTTAAAAGTTCAGGTAAATTACATTCCTGCTCTAATTAAACACTAAAACACAAAATAAAAATCCAACACAAAAAAAAAATTGTGAAAAATATCCTCAATAGATTTTCTTGTATTTAGTAAATATAAATAATTTTGGTAATTCTAACTGACCTGAAACAAGAAACTTTTTCACACAGGGAGAAATAAATGCGTCTGATCTTTTGCAAGGTGTATAAAAATATTTGGTTCCAACTGTAAATAATGCTTTCCAAATTTAGAATTTCAATCAAACATTTGATATCCAAACTGTGCAGTTTGGATATCAAACACTTTCCAAACTTTAAAACCATCTAATTAAAATCTAAGCCTCTTTAGGGGTTTTTAAGGCCCTGTAGGAACCCTGTGGAGTGAAACGGCAGAACCTACGTTCCACCAGACCCGGTGGTCGGCTGCGTGCTCCACGGCCATCTCACACATCTCCCTCACTTCCTCCTGGCTGCCTCGCCTGGAGAACAGAGACAGGTAGTGGCTCCACACCTCCGGGTCGTCGCAGTTACTCTCCAGAGCTCGAGACAGCGTGTTCAGAGCCGCTTCCAGACACTCTGCCGCCGACCTGCAGAGACCCAAACACCAGTGAAACTCCAGAACCAGAACCGGGGAGGAACCAGCAGCTCAGGTGGGAACTTACGCCTCGCTCTGGTTCAGGTACTTGAAGGCCAGTTTGATCCACAGCTGAGTGTCTCTGGGACTCTCCAGGATGCTGGCCTCCAGGTTGGAGATGTCGTCCGTCTCGCTGATGAAGTAGCGCCGGTCCTCAGAGGTGACGACGTCCACGGCAGGCATGATGCTCTTTGACAGGTCGTCTGGTCAAACACCAAGACACAGAGACGAGTTATCAAAACGCAAGAAAGGCAGAATATCTGTCTCTTAATCATCGCTGAGTCTGGCCAGGCTGTTGAAAATAATTCATAAATATCATCCATACAGACAGAATTTTTTAAAAGGCACCATTTCTGGAGCCAAGTGCAGAACATTGAAGAGTCTCACCTCTTCCTGCAGGCTTCAGATACGCAGCTGCTGCCTCGTCATCGCTGTCGTCTTCGGGGCCGTTGGATCCCGGCGCCGACGGCTTCGGTTTCCACCTCCTGGTGTCTTTGCAGGTTGTGTAAGGAGGAACTGAGGAGCCATGAGCAAATGGAGTCACAGGTCTGAAACCAGCAGCTGTTGTTCAGATGAAGGGGGAACTACCAACCGTGTCGCTTGCTTTCGTTGACTTTACTGACGAGCAGAACCGCCTTCTGATCGATCCCCATCCGGTCTTTGTTTGGACCAAACAGCTTCTTCATGTAGCTCTCTGCTCGACAAAAACAGTTTGACAGTTGATTCTGGTTTTCACAGATCCGACCGATAAACAGTCCAGGACTTCTGTCTTTCCTCTCAGATTAAACCCACCTGTGGCGGTGCGGACCTCCTCGTCTGAGCTGGTCTCTGAACAGCCAATCAGAGTCAGATTATAGGACAGGATGTCCTGGAAGAGCTGGTTTCCACTCAGTGTGCAGTTCCTCATGTGCTGCCTGCAAACAGAAACAGTTTACATCAAACTTTCTGATGCACGTTTTAAAGTATCGCCTGACACTGAAACAAATTTTACTGGATGATAAACAGTAGGTACTGCAATAAACAATAATAATGTTGTTTTGAGACCATTTTCCAATAAGATAATAATATTAGTGCCATAATAGTGAAAGAACACATTCTTAAACTTTAAACTCTAATTAACCGGGAGACGTTTTAAACTTCCAAAAAATAAACAGAACAACAAAAACAACAAAATAAATTATGAAGTCTCAGTAAACAAAAAAAAAAAGAAAAGAGGAAGAAAGAGGCGCTCACCATCTGCAGCCGTCGTCGTTGCAGGTTCCAGTCAAGTCGAAGCGACAGAAACATTTGTTTGGTTCGATGGTGTTGCTGTAGGTGACGGAGCTCAGGGAAAACTTCTCCTTGGTCCTGTAGTACGGACTGAACCTGCCAGAGAGAAACGAGGTCGGAAAACTTAAGAAAACAGCTTCATTGTCCTGCTGGGCGATAAATCGATTTCATTTATTAACTGAATTTATGGTTTTTAAGCATTTTAATCTTGGAAAATGCAGATTCATCTTTCTCCAATGATCTCTTTGGGTTTCCATCATTCAGAGTGAAGTCAGCATGTGCAGGGCGGCCATCTTGTTTGACAAGCGTGTTTTACATCTTCTATTAATTACGACTTTATTTTTTACTGACCAGCCCTGCTGGAGTGTGTGATGAAGAGTTTATCTTGTGATCGCGATCAGCTTGGTGGTTCCTACCTGTACGACCTGAAGACCAGGAGCGGGCTGCGATACGGCTCAAACGAGACCGGCTTCAGCTCAGACACCACAGGTTGGTTCCCAGCTTCCAGCTCCACTGGGACCATCTGACCAGGAACAAAAACAAAAACACAAATTCCATTTTATCACAGATGATCTGTCTCATACATGACCGATGACAAATATGTTTCTTATGAGTTACAAACTTCAGCTTTAAATAGGAGCTGTATAGAAGGTCAGAGGTCGTTACCTGTCCAGCAGGGGAGTCATTTGTGTCTTCCTTTAGTTTCTGCAGCTCCCTCTGCAGCAGCTCCTCCAGCCGGGCCTGCTGCTGGTACCGGCTCTTCAGGCCGTCCACGTCCAGCCCGGCAAACATCTCCGCAGGAAGCTCGGCGCTGGGCGCCATCTCGGCGCTGGGCGCCATCTCGGTGCTGGGCGCCATCTTGGTAGGTTTACTGCTGCCGCCGTCTTTAGAGGGGGCGGAGCTTGGAGTCTCCAGGTGGGGTTTGGTGAAGGAGCTACTGGACTGGCGGAGGGAGGAGCGGCGGCTGCCTTTAGCCGCAGCCGGGGCGAGGGCGGGTTCTGGTTCTGGATCCTCTGCCTCGGGGACGTCCTCGCTGTCCAGAACCAGCTTGTCCTGGGACAGGTCGTGCAGGGAGGGCTGAGGCAGGTGGAAGGGGCTGGAGGGGGGGAGCTGCTGGATCTGAGGGGCGGGTGGTGGGACAGCAGCTGGGGGAGGAGGTTCTGCTGGGACTACTTTGTTCCGCCGAGCCTGAGCCTCCTTCAGTTTCTGGATCTTGAGGGCGTACTCTGATTCCAGCTGCTGCAAGCGCCGTTTCTGAGCGATGAGCTCGGCGAAGTGTCTCTCAGAGCCGCGAGGCGCCGCGTCCAGACGCTGCAGCTTACTGGACTGTAGAGACAGAAACACAATCAGAGACGGTTCTTACGTCAGGAGATCAGCGTCAAAAATCACAACGCAGTGAGTGAAAACAGGAATTTCTGGAACGTTCAACCAGGTCGTTTTGTAGTTTTTAGGGTTGCACATTTTATGACCTTCGAACAAAAATGTTTACCTGTACTGAAACTGTGAAGTTCGGCAGAGTTCCGGATAAAAAATGGTTAGGAGATTTATTACAGGTGTGTTACCAAACTGTGCCGCTGCACTGACAGCAGGGGGCGCAGTTGCTTAAAGGTTGCAGGTGTATCTGAATAGTTTCAGTATTATGGGCATGTTTTTCAGCAGCAACTCAATTTAAAAAGTGAAAACATAATAAATTTCTGACATTTTAACCAGAAATATTGGCCTCCTGAAAACTATCATGTGCTGTACAGTCGAGGGCTCTCAGAATTATCAGGGAAAAGTGAAAGACAAATGGAAAGAGCACAGAAAATAATTCTTAATTGTGATAATCAATCACAGTCATTTCATGGTAATTAAAGAATGTGTGCCAGTGCCAGGTCCTTTATCTCCATAAAGCTTGACAGAAGAAGGAAGCATGAAGATCTATGAAAGATCCCGACAAGAGGAATGTTCTGACTATGAAATAAATTAAAAACAACACAGTGGACCAAAACCTGGAAACATCACTGCTGTGAAAGCATCAAAATGGACGTCAAGCAACTTGAATTCTGTAACTTTTCACTCAAATGAAAAGTTAAATGTATTTTTATCTTTAAAACAGGACTTTGGACCATGACACAAACAGTCCAGTCCGGTTCCTCTTTAGTGATTATGTTTGTCTTTATTGCAGGAGTGGCTCAACACAAAGTCAGAAAGTTATGATACTAATGTGTGTCGTGACTTAACTGACTCAAGCTGGAGTCCATGCTACCGTATATTTACCTACCACACTTTTTCCTTCCACTTAACTTTCCTGTTGTATACTAGATACATCAGGAAATACAAAGAACCAGCTTCTGTGGTGAGAGTGTTTAAAATCAGTTCCAAAACTCAGAAGTTGAAGCCGTGTCTCACCGAGGTTTGATTGGACTCTGTGGGACGTTTGATTCCTCTGCCAGCAGCCAACTGGGCCTGCATCAGGTCCTGCTCCAGTCGGACGGATAAAGTCTTCTTCTGGGAAACCCGCTGCTCAACACGGTGAACCTGCAGGGGACAGGACTCTGCTGTGAGCTGAGGCTGGGTGATTATTCGATTTGTGGAAAATCTGGATGTTTTCCCACCTATAAAGTTTATTTATCTTTGACAGTGTTTTCTTGACATTACTGTTAAATATCACTGGAAAATGGTCTCAAAACTTCAGCTTTTGCAATAACTTCTGGGACAATTTATCGTCCTGCAGAATTTGTTACCATGTCAGGCCTACGCACCTGTTCCTGCAGCTTCCTCAGCAGCGTCCTGTTGGCCGCTACGATCTTCTCTGACGCCGCCAGCTGCTCCCTCAGTTTGACCATCTTGGTTTCAGCTGCTCTTAGTGTCTCCGTCTTCTTCAGCTCCTGCTGCAGCAGGTGTCTGAGGACGGCCTCGTCCCTCTGCAGCAGCTCTCTGTGGGGACAGGGTGAGACGGGATGAGCTGGCTGAACCGTGAACGCCTCACGAAGAGCTGCGCAGGTGTTGTGGTGTCTCACCTGTGCTTGTTGAGTCTCTGCTCGGTCTCAGTCAGCCTCAGCTCAGCCGCCGATTTTGAGGAAGACTCCAGAACATGATCAGCCGCAGCAGGAGAGCCGTGATCCTTCAGCATCTTCTGCTTCTCCCTGCTGCAGCATCAGGACACGTTTCAGCCCTCACACATCTCAACGTTTATGTCGTGTTTATGACGGCGTCCTGCTACTACCTGGCGATCTCCTCTTTGAGGAGTCGGTACTCTGCCTTCTTGGCTTCAGGGAGAGATTCTGGGGTTCTGACCGGGTTGTTTTCCTTCTCACATCCTGAGGCTGTTTTTGGCTTCGCCGCCTGACAAACATCAGAAAACAGAATGAATGTTAGATTACAACGTATCTACAGGTTTCAGGAAGTCAAATTTAAGACTTCTTAATGTCTTTCTAATACCACTTTGAGTGAAATATGAGACAGAAAAAACTATAAATATAGATTTAAGTCAGAATTATGAGGAAGAGTTAAAATTCTGAGAAAGAAAGTCAGTTATTTCAACAGGCACTGAAAAAAAGGGTGCAGAAGACGACCAATGTAGAGACTCTTCTGCACTTTATTTGTGTCAAACAAGTTCCGACAACTTGCTGAAAAGTTACTTGTAATTTAGTTTTGTCTTAATTCAAGTGTGATTAGAGATTTAAACGAGAAACTAGATAAAAAAATAGTTGTTAAGATTTGATGTTTTTTCCAATGAACAGAGATGAGGCGACTCAAAATTTGCCTGACAGAAAAGTCCTGTGGGAACCGCCCCAAAAAACAAGATTAAATAGTCCCACCAAAATTTAAGACCTGTGATTAACATTTTTAAAGCCAAATATTTCAATAAATAAGCAACAACAAAAGCAAAAGACATTTTAAGGCCTTAGTTTTAGATGCATGAATTTAAACTTTTTAAAAGTTGCTCACCTCCACAGTCCGTCGGACCTCTTTGATCATGAACTCCAGCCCTCCAAACACGGTCTGTGAGGAGCTGCAGGCGTCCATGTCCGAGTCGCTGTCGTCTGAATCTTTGAGGGAAACCACCACTGACTTGTGCCTGGGAAGCTGCAGAGAGACATGCATGAGCGAGAGGCTGATCCTGGTTCAGTGTGTGACAGAACAGACTGGGAACATGTGGGAGCCACTCACCACCAGTGGACCTCTGGCTGCAGGATGAGCTCTGCTGAAGCGGCTGCTCCGAGACGGCGGCACCGTGTTCAGGCTGACCGTGCTCAGGTTCCCCCGGGGAGGCAGCTGCAGCTCAGCAGGAGGCAGACAGCTGGGGGACGGCGGGCCGCTGGAGCTCTTCTGATCGGGACAGAAAACGTAGCAGAGCTCACGCTTCCCACAGATAGATTTTAAAATATATAACAGTTTATTAAAGTCGCTAAAACGCATAACTGTACAAAGTATTTTTAGTCCAGTGTTTTAGTGAAAATGTCTTAGTACACTTGAAATAAGACAAAACTAATTTAAAAGTAACTTTACAGCAAGATACAGCAGCTGCACTTGTAACAGTGCAGTACAAGTGAAACTACTATTTTTAAATCACTATTGAAGAATTATTCATTTAAAACAAGCTCCTGTATCTTGCTGAAAAGCTAGAAGAACTGAAATAAGGCAGTGTTTGCAGTAACCAAACACTGCAAAGACTAACATCACTTATTCATCCGTAAGACTCACCTCGGCCGCTGCCACCCTCTTGTTGGCCATCGACATCAGACATGTCTCCCTGAGCAGCATCTCCTCCTCCTCCTCTTCGTCAGCAAACGGCGGCTTGGGTGGCGGCTCCAGGTCATCAGGCGGCGGGGGGAGAGGCGGAGGCGGCGGAGGAATACCAGACAGCAGGGGGGAGAGGAAAGCCTGCGAGAAATCCTGAGGAGGAGAGAGACATTAAATCCACAGAGTAATAGATTACTTTATTCACCAGTACAATCAGATTACACAGAAACAAGTGGGGAGCGTTCTATTCTGAAATTATATAATGTGTATTGGGACACATTCCATTTAGAGTTCATACTGAACGGTCAGGGAGGTGGGGGGCGTTCCAATTGGAGTTGATACTGAACCAACAGTGTTGTGGGGAGCATTCCACTCTGAGTTCATAGTAAAATGTCACAGTAATGGGGAGCGTTCCATTATGCTTGTACATATAAAGCCCGGTGTTTGGAGCGTACCATTCCGTAGGCTGCAGCCTCGGCCCCGTAGAAGCCCAGTGGAGGGAAACACGCCGCCTCGTCTGCCGGCAGCAGGTTGTGCTTCGGAGACGGCACTGAAACAGGAAACGTGTCATTCAGCCGTAAACAGGAAGTACGGGTCAGCTGTGTGCATCCTACTCACCAGGTGAGCTGGTCTCACTGTCCGTATCCATGGCGACCTCGTCGTAGTTGTCATACTGGTAGAGGTTCCCTGAGGAGTCCAGGCCTGGCTTCCCGGCAGACTTCCTGTGGTCTTGATCCCTGGACTGAACATAGGCAGCTGATTGGTGACCGGACGATGACATCACATTCACCCGAGCTCAGCCCGTGTCACAGTTCTGAGGTTCTCACCCTGTTCCGCGTCCGCTTGCCCCCCACCAGCTTCATGAAGCGGTTGTACTGCTCGTCCTGGTTGGACAGGTCACGGATCCGGCGAATTTCCTCCTCACGTTTACGGCGCTCCTCTTCCTCCTGCCGCAGAGTTTCATCCTCTTTGCGCTGCTGCTGCAGCTTCCAGGTACGGAGCTGCTGCTTCCTGACCGCCTGCTTGGCCGAGGAGCCTGGAGAGAGAGAGAAAGGCAGACATGATGGGGTCCGGAGGGTCAGAGGTCAGGAGGGTCATTATTATTCGAGGCTCCGCCCACTTCCTCCATCTCACCTGGGCTGATCAGCCTCTTCGCTCCGTGAGCTTTTCCTGGCGTTCGGCACCGCTCCATCGGGACTCTGGGCCCCAGCTTCGGACTCTGTCTGATCCGGTCCCTGTCCGTCGATCTGATGTTCTTGATTCTGTCTCTGTCTGACGGTTTGGACCTGCTTCTGTTCTGCTCTGCGGCAGCAGCGGCGGCGGCAGCCGCAGCAGCAGAGGAGGCGGATCTGGTGGTGACTCGCTGCCTCTCCGGCAGAGCGGCTCCAGAACCGGGAGCAGAGTTCTTCTCCTGCGAGGCTTTAACGATCCGATCTTTGCTCTTCTTCATCACCTGCTGCTCCTGCTGCTGCCACTTCTTACTGGCCGACTGCAGCGCCAGGAGGCGGAGCTGCAGCTCCGATAGCTCCTCCTCCTCCAGCTTCTCCACCGGCTGAAGAGACACAGACATACATGATGGTCACATGAACCAGGACTCAGGCTGGGTTGGACCAGTATTTGTAGATAATACCTCTGATAGAATATTCAATAATTTTCCTGAACTCTAATCCAGAACCGCACAGCATTCTGGGAGATGTGGGCAGAGAAGAGACAGTAATGTCCATTCACTCCAGCCATGTTTAGTCCACTTTAATCCACCCATAGCTGCTCAACCTCTGAGGTTGGTGGCACTAACTCTCTCACTCTTTGGTTACCTAGCAACAGCCTGTTGAATAACTTGCGCAGCAGCAGTTTAAGGTTTTGCCACTGTGCCTCATAACTGCTTAGAAATAAAAAACAACGGTATGGAATGACTAACAGGTGTGAAAAAGATGCAAGTTCCGTGTTCGGCTCACCTTGTCAGATGACAGAGTCGACTCTTCGCTGGACGCCGACGATTCACTGCGACACAAGATGGCATCCTGAGCGTTCTGCTTGTCCTCTGGAATGGTTTCCTCGCCACAGAGCTTCTCCTCTGCAGCTGCAGCCACGTTTTCTTCAGGTTCTGCAGCGTCGGAGCTTCCTGCTTCTGCACCTGGTGACACACAGCGGCACTGGAGTGAAACCCTGAGAGGAAAGCTGAGGTTCTGCTCGGCTGAGTTCTGATTACAGACAACGCCTCACGTATCAGTGTGCATACGTCACTAGGCCTGCCGCAATAAGTAATAAATCAATTATTCACATCATAATTTAAAATGAGTTCAATAATTTACATTTGAATTATTGTATTCCTCTCTCTTCCTGCCAAATACTGGATGATAAAAGCCTTCAGTCTGATGCTTTGGTCTCAACTAGCCCTGTTTTTTGAAGGACAAATTTGTTTAGAGACTTCATAATTGATATTATTTGTTGTTTTGTTGATTTATTTTGAATATTTAAAATGTCTTCCAGCTCCAGCGTTAAATGTTCAGGAGAATTTCAAGGTTATTGATGTTTTCTTGTGTAATTATCATTTTATTATGGAAAGTAATGTCTCAAAACAACATTATTGTTTTTTGGTATAAATTCTGGGACAATTTATCTTCCAGCAAATTTAGTTATTATGACAGTCGTCACCACATCCCAGTGGAAAATCTGTGTAAATAAACTCACTTCCTGCCTCCTGGCCTTCCAGCTTCTTACGCAGCTCATCCAGTTCAGCCGGCGTCAGAAGTTTATGCCGCAGTGGTTTGATGTTGAACGCCTGGAAAGCTTTCTTCTCATCCTTCTCCATCTGCTCTGCTCCGATTTGACCTAGAGGCAGTTCTGGTGTTGCTTCCGGCTCTAGTCGGACCTCTGCAGCAGGAGAAGCAGCGGCGGGGGCTTCCTCCGCAGCAGAAGAGGCGGCCGGCTCCAGCGCCATGGTCTCGGCTTTGCGGATGCAGTCCAGCTCCAGCTGGATCTGCTTGTACTTGGACAGCAGATCCTCAAAGCTCTCGTTCATACTGGGATCCTGTCTGGCGGCGTTAGGGCCCACTTTCCTGACCCGAACTCTTGGCGGTTGCTTCTCTGAGGTTCTTGATAAGAAAAGCTAATCATTTTACAAATCAGGGGGGAAGAAATAGGGAAAAAGTTTAGTTTTTCTGAAGATAACGTAGTTTTGGAGATGTTACTGTAGCTGAAGTTTGAAATTTCTGCCTACAAAGCTGACGGAGAATTACTGAAATTATTGCAGAAACTCCATGTGTAATGAAATAATCTCATATTTCATCTGAATTTTGATAAATCAGATAATCTGAGTTTGTATCTCCCTAAAACAAACACAGAACAACCAGATTCCACGACTGCTTCATCCCTAAACTCCCATTAATCATTTTATTATACATATTTATATTGATACTTTTTATTTAATGATTTAGAATCAATTGAATGGACCTTTGAAATGAAATTCTGCTCAACATGTACATTTTAAATGTTCAGTTGAATGATAAAGTCTGTCTATGTTTCTTAAACCTGATCAAACAGCAACATCAAAAATCTAAATCAGTTTATTTGAAGTTAAACATATAAAAGCTGTTGATCACTGACTCATGGTCTTGGGTGTTTCTAACAAATCTCATTAAATGAATGTTTCTGGAAAATCTCCTGAGTCATATTTCCCATAGGTGAAAATAATCTGCCAGTGAAACTAAATCTTTTCATTCATATCCAACATTATTGACTAAAAACTGCTGCATCTTGAGAAAAGTAACTTGTTAGTTTTGTTTTGTTTCTGGTGTACCAAGATATTGGCTCCAGAAACGAAACAAAAACACAACGTGTTTTCGCAGTGCGGTTCTGAACTGGTTCTGGTTTCCCGGTGGCTCCGGAACCTGTTCCGGTCCAGTTGTAAACCTGTCAGATCTGTGAAGGATACGCTTTCTGTTGGGAGACCCGTGGATGTCCACCGGTCCGGGTCTTCCAGGCCCTCCTCTGTTGTTCCCCCCGAGACCTCGACCTCGGTTCCAGGACCCCCGGCCTCCATTCGGCAAACCCCGGTGCCGGAAACGTCCCAGGGCTCCATGGCTCCGCTCCCAGAAGTTGGAGCGGTTGTTGGGTTCTCCGTGGAGACCGAGGCCGGGTGGCGGCGGAAGCGGCATCCCAGGAGGCGGAGGGACCGGAGGATGGTCTGGCTGTCTTAGGCTCGGGGGGAACGGGCCGTGAAAGTGAGGTCCGGGGTTGTAGGGCATCATGTGCCTAAAATCCTGCGGTGGGGGTCCAAGTAGAGGCCGCAAGCTGTGCGG
This sequence comes from Poeciliopsis gracilis, assembly GCA_911649635.1. Lineage (NCBI taxonomy): Eukaryota > Metazoa > Chordata > Actinopteri > Cyprinodontiformes > Poeciliidae > Poeciliopsis > Poeciliopsis gracilis. The sequence goes on from CAJVRI010000506.1 coordinate 1,862,984, forward strand.
TGACTGGTGCGGTTTTCTCGGCCGCGGCCTGGCGCCGCCGCGGGGCCTGCGCCCTTCCCCCCGCCGCGGAGGAGCTCTCTCCTCGGTTTCATCATCACAGATCTCTCCGTCCTCTAGTTCCCCGTCTTCTGGCGTTGATCGACCGGCTGTATTTGAAGTCATGTCGGGGTGAGCGCAGTGATCGCGGGCTGTGGGTCAACAGGCGGCCGCGGAGGAGCTCAGTTCTCTGGGTGGTTCTCTGAGTTCTCCGGTGTCCGCTCTGGTTCTTCTGAGTTAGCTCACTGCTAGTTGAACGGCTAATCCAAACTACCGCGATGCAAGCAAGCTGTGCGAGACTTCAGCTACCTGGAAGCAGACCATATAAGGAAGAATGACATTTCCGGCAGCTTTTTCAACTGTTTTGCACAAATAGTACACAAATAAATAATTGAAAATGAAAGAATGAATAAACTGATGAGGTTCACACTCAAATAAACAGGCAGTCATAGAGAACCGAGGGAAACTGGCTGAGTGATGGAAAAACATTGAACATAAAAGGAACACAGAGATCAGGGAAATACCAACATCAATATTCTATTTTATTCTATTCTAGGGTATAACGTTTGCTTTTTTATTTGTACTTCTTTACAAAAATGGTTAAAAAAACGTACCAAACAGAATTTAATAAAGTGCTTCAATATTTATTATGAACACAAAATAAAGACATACATTCCAAATTACTTTGTAGATATTAGTTAATAAAAATCATCTTCTGAATTTATTGTTGACAACAAACAAAATAAAGGAATGAACAATAAAACAAATTTATTCTTTTAGATTAAATATGCAGATCACAAACCAAGAAAATGTTAGTCATTGTCTTTAAATAACGTATCACATACAACATTAAAATGTTGTATTTTAATGTTAAAGGTTATATTAAAAGTGTTTAATCAGATATGTAATTAATAATTACTATTCACTAACAGCTAACAAGCTGGTCACTATCATTGAGGTTACTTGCAACTATTCCTGATCAGATGATTATCACTGAGTTACGCATCCATCCTCTCTCACTGCTGTGACTGTACTCACAACGTCTGCCACTCCAACAGCAGCTTCAACAATAGCTTCAGCCGCTGCTGCAGCTATAGCTTCAGCAGTGGCTGCAGCAGCGGCCTCAGCTGCAGCTTCAGCAGCAGCTTCAGCAACGGCTGAAACTGCAGCAGCTCGGTCAACAGCTCGAATAAACGAGTTGTTTCTCTCTGCTGTCTCTCTAGTTACTTCAGCCTGAGAAATCTCCCGACTAATGGCTCTTTGGGCTTCTCTGAACATATCATTTGTGTATCGCCTGCCTCCATTTCTCTGAACCATGTTGTCAATCTTCCCCACCAGCTCATTAACTTGATCCCTGTTCTCATTGTTGTTGTTAAAAACATGAAAACCTCCTTTACATTTGCTGAGAAAATTATTGAAAGGTGGGTTGAAATACATAGCTCTTTCTACTGAGACTCCATCTCTCTCCATTTCATCTCCATGACTGAACAAGGCCATGGTGTATTTTGCTGCTCCATCTCCAAACATCCTCTTGATCATTTTCACCATGTCTTTGTCTTCTCTTGAGAAACGTTTTGGCTCAATCACAATCAGGAACACATGAGGACCAGGAGCACACAACGAGACACATCTAGTCAGCTGTGTCTTCATCTCCTCAGCTGTCAGTTTGGTGTGAAACAGACCTGGAGTATCGATCACTGCCAATCTACGGCCATCAGGCAAGGGACGTATTTTCTTCTCGCACACCAGTGTATTCTTCCCAACTTCAAAACCATTAGCATTCACAATGATGTTTCCAGCAGAGCTTTTGCCAGTTCCAGTTTTGCCAATGAGCAAAATGATAACGTCTTCTGGATCTTCAACTGTAAGAAGAAAAGAAAAAAAAAAAATCACAAATAATGTTTAAACTGAAAATTAAATGTTTATTTGAAATCACATTTGTTGAAGAATTGTTGACACTGTAATATGTCACACACACACGCACACACATATATATAAATGGAGCTTTATGTCCTTTAATCTGGTTGATATCTTTGTTTTTCTTGTTGCTTTTGTTTACCTTATTGAAACCTCTGTTATGCCTTGCATTTGTTTTCAGTAAAGTGTCAGTAGATCCTCCTGCTTTCACTCTCTATATGTCAGGATAGGTGGAGCCAAATGCAGCCTTTAAGATGTTTTAAATGTTACATGTTACATGCATGTTTTGATATCAGACCCAAACCGTAGCAGAAAATCACTTTGAAGTAAATTTGATCAGAGGCAACTGAAAAAATTCCAGGCTGCATTAGCGATAAATAAAATCTCTGACAATTTTTTTTACAGTTATGTTTTGAAGATGAAATAATACTAATAAATCAAATAGATTTGGTCTCACGTGTTTTCTGATCACATTTTTTCTTCTTAGCCTCTCCAGCGTCCACACGTGAACCTAAAAGGGACGAACAGATAGGAAAAAATAAATGATGATCAAATGACCTTGATCTTTATTTCACCATTTTCCTTATTTAATACATTGTTTGTAATGATATTTAAAAAATTAGCCATGTTGGAAGACAAATTATGTGCTCTTCTTACCATCACAACAAGATGGTACGTGTGTGTATATATTCAAACTGCTTCATATTCATTTGGAAAAAAACATTACAAAAGTGATCAAAACCTTCTGATTGTTAGGAACCCTGGATGTTTGGTTGGGTTTGTTTATTTCTGTGGGTTTTTTGTTCCTTTTTCAGTTATATCAGTTATGTTTTTGTTTCACTTTCTTCTGTCCTTTATTGGTCGTTTTAGTTTCATTCTTACTTTGTTTTTTTTATTTAGATCTTGTTCCTGTTTTCTTCAGTTCTGCTTAGTGTTGCCAGTTTATTTATTCTGCTTCCTATATTTTTATATTTATTGATATGTTTATTTATTCTATCCAGATATTTTAGCGTTGCTATTTTTTACATTTCGTTGTACTTTCTTCATGCACAATGACACTAAAAGGAATTCTGATTCTGTTATGTTTATTCCATGTAGTTGTTCTTTGTTACTCTAGTTTTATTATGTTTCTTTAATTAAATTATTCTGAAGTATTTTATTTTCTGCTCCCTAGCATCTTTCTCTCTCCCTCTTCTCATCTTGCCTCCTTCTCCCTTCACTGTTAGCTCATCAGCCCTTTTGTTCCACTTTCAAACTCCCTCATATTTAAGCAGTTTATTCTCAGTTACTCCTCGCCAGCTTGTCTTGTCAACTCGCTTCCTCGTACTTCTCCTTAGCTGCTTCATTTCTCCTGTCTGGCTGTGTTTTGGATGATCTTATGTTTCTTTCTAGGTTCCTGCATTTTTGTAAGTCTTATCTGCATTGTTTTCATTACATTTTCAACTCACTCCTACATCTCCTGCCTCTGTATTTAAATCCTTAAGTACAAAAACATATCAATCACTTAGTTAGGTTAAAAAACAAACTAAGTGGATCAGAAGTTTAAAAGTTTTAACTCACCTTTCGTTTTGGACATGTTCCTTACAACAGGTTTAGGTTGGTTGATGTAGAGCCGTCGCAGATGAACAAGTTCAATCTTGTCTCCGTTCCTATATAATGAACCGACCCAGGTCACCTCCCATGATGTATTCCAACTTTTATCTGAAACAGAAACCTAGTATACAAATAACTTTCTGTTTGTACACAGACACTTGTTGGTTTATCTCCCAGAAACCGGTTTCTATGTGAGATAGCAGTAGGTTTAGCACACAGAAACTCGTTGATCTATTGTAGATACAGATGCGTGTGTGTGTGTGTGTGTGTGTGTGTGTGTGTGTGTGTGTGTGTGTGTGTGTGTGTGTGTGTGTGTGTGTGTGTGTGTAGCCTTGGAGTCTATACGTAGACTACAAAGCCAACAATAACTTGAAGTTTACCTTTCAAAGTAAAAGTTGAGCTTTGAGCACTTTGGCTGTCTAAAGCCTCTGTCTGTGCAAGGAAATAGTGTTATTAATGTTTTAAAGTGCTGTGTAAATGTGACAGGCAGCCATAACAACAAATGTCTATTAAAAAAAATAAATAACGCTAGTCACACTTACGCTGCTGTAAGCAGGTTTATTTGACCTCATGTCTGGTAGAATAACCAAACCCAGAAAGAGAAAGGTCTACCAAACAGGTCAAAAATATCGACAGTTTTTACTGCATTTTCTCTGAGGGATTTATTTTTTATATATATTTTAACTTCTCATCACCACCTTTATCTTTTGTAGTTTGCTTTCGCTACTCCAGCTTCATGGCATATGTAGACACTGATCAAAGCATCAGTAGTTCACCCATCATTTTTAAAAATAATGCTTACATTTAATTGTACTTAATTTTGTTTAATAAATATTCAACAAACTGAATGGATAATCCACACTGTGTTATCATCAAGTTGAATACATTTAACTTTTTCTCTGTTAAGAAAAAGTTTTGAAATCAGGTAAAATTTCACCAGTTGAAGTGAACAGAAGTTAGCATTACACTCTGAATGTTATCCGATCCTGTAAACACTGCCCTCAGAGGGAGAATCATGTTTACTAAATCGAATGATAATAAAATGTAATTTAATATGACATTATCAGATAGGTAAAAAGAGATGATGACTGTTCTCACTCTCTGTTATTTTGATGCTGTGCAGTGCAACCTCTGCTCTGCACAAATTTCAGAAAAAATATCTGTAGCATTTGCAAAAAAAAAAAATTGCTCAGACAAAAACAAGCAGCGAAAGGTTTGATACTGGATGAGTCTCTGGTTTGCAAACAAATCTGGTGGTTCAGTGGATCCTTATTTGAATGGGTGGGACCAGGTACCAAGAGAGCTGGACCAGTCTCACCCACAGCGAAACTTTTTTCTCTGAACAGCTTTGATAGAAGAATCACACAAGAGACACAACAATTCTGTGATCATGCAAATATATTTTTATTAAAATGTCACAATGCTCTAGTACATCTGTCTTAATTGAAAGAAGTCCTCTGATTGGAACTAAACATCCCCAACATTGCTGCTATATATCAGTTTGCTGACTTGAATCCCACAAATGATTAAAAGAAAAATCCTCTTAACATTTAAAGCTAAAAGATGGTGCAAAATTACATATACAGTTAAAAAAATGCAAAAGGAGAAATCAAGGCGGCATATAACTGCATCTTTTTGCATCTTTAGAATGCAAAAAGTATTCTAATAAAAAAGTATTCCCACATCATACCATATTTGGAATGCAAAAAGCAAATTGTCAGGATCTGAGTTTTCTGTGCGTTTATTTTGAGTATCTGTGTCTCTGCGTCTCCGTATTGTCCTAGCTCCCCTTGAGAGAGGACAACAAGGAGGCTGCAGCCTCCAGAGTGCGCTGCAGCCTCCAGAGTGCGCTGCAGCCTCTTTGCCTCTCCTGCAGGCTCTCCCATGACCATGGGGTTCCAGGTGGCCAGGCTGGCCCCTGGTCAACAGGCGGCATGGCTGGTGGAGTGGCTGGCCCCAGTTAGTGGGTTATCGGAACCACCTTGTGTCCCTCCAGAGCCTTTTCCCAGTGTTCCCTTGATGCCCCCCCAACCTCTAGGCGTCCCTCTTAGTTGCCACCTCTTGTGGTCCCTCCCAGTCAGCCCCCCCAGTGGTCTCTCGGACCACTATGGGACTTGGAGGGAGCACTAGGGGGCGGGGACCACTAGGAGGAGTCCCCGCCCCTAATGCTCCCTCCGAGTCTCAGGCTCTTAGTGCACCTTCTGAGTCTCTGCCCCCTAATGCTCCCCCTGAGTCTACTCTTCTTAGTGCTCCTGGTGAGTCTCCGCCTCTTAGTGCTCCTTGTGAGTCTCCGCCTCTTAGTGCTCCCTCCGAGTCCCCGCCTCTTAGTGCTCCTTCTGAGTTGCTGCCTCCCGGTGGCCATGGAGCTCCATCGTCGCCTCCGAGTGTCCGGCCCCTGCATGGACGTCACCCGCTGAACACACTTCCGCTGGAGCTCAAACATCGGTCCTCCTCCAGCGCCTCTGCCCATCCTAGTGGGGCGGTGTTTTCTTTGTTGTCTGGACTCTTTGACCTCCTTCCGACGCCCCGACCCCCACCGTGGTTGGGTTGTTTTTCGTTTTTTGGACTCTGGCCCCCTGTCCGGCTCCCGTCCGCCCGCCCTTACTGTGTTTTGTTTTCTCTTGGACATTTTTTGGGCATCTGGTAGCCGCCCTGGTTACCGTCAGAATTTGCGTTTTCTGTTTATTTTGAGTTTCTGTGTCTCTGAGTCTCCATGTTGTCCTGTGTCCCCTTGATTTTTCCCAGGTGTGTCTCGTTCCGTGATTACCTTCTGTGTATTTAACCCCACGTGTATTTCTTGTTCCTTGTCGGGTCTATGTTCATTCAGTTGTCAGTCATTTGTTGTTGTCTCGTCTTGTGCTGTCCATTCGTTTTGCCAGTTGCTACCAGTGTTGAGCCTTAGTTTCAGCTCTGCTGTGCTGCCTGGTCGTTGGACTGTTTATTGTTGGATATTTCATCATGAAATTGTTTTTCTTCACCTCAACCTGGGTCTTCAGCGAATGCTTCACCATTTTCCACCACCACTTCATGACAAAAAGAACCGAATGTCAACTTTTAAAATATACTTAAAATGTTTAGGATCCCTAAATATCAGAGGATATTTGTAAAAACACAAATTTGATTCATTTCATTTGACAGGAAATTTCAATGGAAATTTCCTGTCAATTTCCATTGACAGGAATTAATTTCCTGTCAATGGAAATTGACAGGAAATACAAATTATACAAATAATACAAATTAAATTAACATTAATTTCCTGTCAATGGAAAACAGTTCTCTCTTCAGGAATTCTGAAACTAAAATGAAAATTGAATCTGCTTTTTAACTATTCAAAAAACACAAATTTTAACATACAAAAAAATAATTTTCTATTCAAAAAGGTGGAAAGTTTATTGAATTATTCAAGTTCAGATGTGCCTGAAGACAAAAGCTAAGCTTCCCAAAAATCATAAATAATTTAAGAAAATAACTCATCTGAAATTTCTTTTCAATAATACAAAATGAGAATATGCAAGACCCACTTACTTTAGGAATAGTTAGAAATATATAGTAAGAAGTCCAAGTCAAATTGCAGATATACTGAAACAGTAATATTTTTAAATATTTTCAAAGCAAAATTATGAATTTACTTAATCTGTGGTTACATTTAGAGACTAAATTAAATAAAGTCAAGACATAGAAAAGAATTGTTGGTAATTAGGTTTTGCATTTGTCATACGAATGTTAAACGTTTAGAGAAAACCCCTATCAAAATTCAGGCAAAAAAAAAAGTTTAATTAAGAAAAATTGGAATAAAAGAAATGAATCTTTACCACCATAAAGAAATGATCAAATATGAAAACTGCATAAAATAAATGAACACATATTATGATAGTTATTGAAAAATTTTAGAAACATCAATTGAGAATATGTTTAATACAAACTCACCTTTTCCTCTGGATGTGTTGGAGGTGGAAGCAGGTTAATGTAGAGCTGCTGTTGATGCGATACTGACACATATTTTGACTCCAGTCTCTGTTCTTATATAATAACCTGACCCTAATCTCCTCCCATGATATGTACAACATATGAAGAAAACTTTTGTCCGGAGATCTGACATCAAATACGGGATGCTTTAACCCACAGAAACCTGCTGGTCCCTGTTCAAGGACATATTTCATGATAAGGATTCAAATAAAAGGTTAATTAAAATAATTTTAGGAGGCAGATGTTGGTTTAAATGACCAGGAGTCAGTTAGTCAAAGTCAACAACACTTTTGTATCATTCAGAAGACAAGAACTCCATATCTCTACTAAAGAACCTTATTTAACTTATTTAAATCGATAAAAAGTAGTTTCAGTGATGCGGGTTCTATATCAGTTCATTGGTGAATATTTTCCTGCTCTGATCACTGAAGCTGCTTCTGTCCGGTGGAGAACCTGGAGATACATCGGTGCTAGAGCTCAATCAGGTGGTTCTTTCAGAAAATAAAAGGAAAAGAAATCTTTTCCGCTGTATCTGTGTTGATAATCATCTGAGACGTACAACCTGTTGTGTACAACCCATTTGTAGATGATGTTTTGTTTTTGTTTGTGTATTTTAGAGATTTCTTTTAATTTTAGGTCATTCACTCTGTACCTTCTAGCAGGAGAACAATAAATGAAAATCAGCCTTTGTTGTAATTGGTTGTGTTTATATTCATGTTGTTCAAGCTGTATATAAATACGCAGTGTCCCTATTCAGACGTTCAAATAAACACAACAAAACTAGTAGTTTAAAATCACATCAGATTTTAAGGTATTTATGTGAAGAAAAAGAGTGAAAGAAGTCATGTGCGTTCAGTTCTTTACACTGATGATGACACAAATGTTCTTAATCTGATAACCAAACATGCAGATAGGATCAAAGTCTGAACTGGTAACACTGAGGGAAAACTGAGGATGAAACATATAAAGGAGAATACAGATAACCTGGCTGCTTCCTGAGAAACAAACAGGAAAGATCTTATCATCTGTATGTCTCAAATGTTTCCATACTTTACTTTTTGTGATCCAAACAGTCCTAAACTCATTTAAATCCACATAAACATGTCGTGATGTTTAAAGTTGTTGGTTTTAATCTTTTTGTTACCACAGAAAGTTTTGAAAGGTGCTACATAGAGCTGAAAGGATTAAACATATTATTTGTGGTGAATCAGTTATTGAAATAATTGATTACTAACTTAGTAATCAATTAATTGCTACAAAGTCTAAAAAAGCTGCTTGTTAAAAAAAACAAAAAACATATTCAGAGCAGATATGAAGCCAAAACTGCACAAAAGTATTTCCATTTTGGATTCAAAATAAAATAAACCTTGGTCTGTAAATATGTTCTCATCAAGTGGCATTTTTAGCTTCACCTGGAGAAGTTATGTAAATAAAATCTTCTACAAAGCACCTTTTGATATCCAGTTATTAGTTTATCTAAAATAACTACGTTAAGGTTAAGTCAAGCAGAACTCTTTATTTAATTTACTCTAAAGAGAGCTGAAGTTTCTCCAGGGTTTCTGAAGTTATTGGATGCTTCACAAAACTCCAATTTAACTCAAACTCAAACCCAGCTCCTTTTTCTGTTGGTAGTCAAAGATTTAATATTTCAGGATAATTACAGAAAGCTTTCAGTCACCTGAAACGTGACTGAAAGCAGCAGCTGCAGATAAACAGGAAGTTGGTCTTCTGTGTTTATGTGAATAAATGAAACTCTATCTGTTGTGTGATAAGAGGAAACTTAACAAGTGAAGCAGAGCAGAGCATAGCAGCAGCAGCTTCTGTTGCGGACAAAAGCAGAACCAGAACAAATGGGATGAACTGATGAAAACCTGCAGGTATCTTTATAATAGAGATCAGACAGCAGATTGGGAAGAAACATGGAGCAGCTGGTGAGCAGGAAACATCTAAGCTGTAATGATCCACACATTGTTTGATTTGTAGTTTAAAAGGTTCTGTTACAGTGGACTAAACTGTGCTGTTGAGTTCACTTTAACTGAGCTTTAGTCTGGATGTCTAGAAAGTCTGATTCGATTGGGGAGGTGTGAATACAAAATCAAACTCTGTTGCAAATCAAAAACTAAACTTCAGGCTTGGTTCAGTTGAATGAAAAAGGTGTGTAGTGACTATTTGTCTATAACTCAAATTCAAAAATCAAAACACTGAAGACTTCAAAGTGATCCAAAAAATAAAGTGAATTTAAATCAAATAGTTACCTGAGGCACCAGGGATTCTGGCTGATGCAGTCCAAAAAATGCAGTTATTTGTTTCATTCCACAGTTCGGACAAAACAGATTATAAGCTGATAGACTGAAGTGACTGACTGATGACTGACTGATTGGATAGACTGGTGAAAAACCTCATGACCACCCAAGTGCATGATGAGCTGCCTAAAACCTCCCTATATATACTGTGAAACATCCAAACTGAAATCAATTAACTAATTAAGTGAATTACTAACCAATAATAAGCAAATGAAAATGAACTAAATAATCTAAACTCTAATATTTAACTGACAGTGGAGAAATAGATCCTACAAGGTGAATGCAAAGCAGACTGGAGACCGTTCCTAAAGCAGTTAGTGTACTACAGTGCAGGGAATTCTGGGTAAAAACAACCAAAGCAAATCTCAGTCTTTTACCAAAGACAGAGGAGAATTTCTACAACTGCTAACATCTGATGCAGCTCTGCAGTTCAGAGAATAGACTTTATTTACATTTTGTGAAGAAGGAAGTTGCACTCAGTGTTTTCAGCTCATCTTCATCGTAAGAAAACTTTGGATTCGAAAGTGGATTCTCTGTATTCAGGCCTCCTATTGTGACTTTGAATGTTTTCCTGCTCCAGTTTAGTTCTGGATCACAGGAACGGCTGCAGTAGAGATTAATAAGCTGATGCGCTACGACGAGATGGAGGCAACATGAAATATCAGCATCACCATCGGTTCCACCGTCTGAGCTTGTTGTGTCTCTGTTTGGTATCAGAACTGATCTTCTTCTTTCATTCTTCTCAGGAGGCAATTTTCTTTTGTATGAACATTATGCACTTATCTTATTCAGAAGTTAACTAAGGCCATTGTGTCTGCTGATGTTCAGCTTTCTGATGCAGACTCAGATAATTGTGGAAGAATGTTTTACAGACGGTCATGTCCTCCACCATGTCTGTTGTAGCAGTCCCTCAGACCCAAGAAAAACACGGAGAGCCTCGACGGGTGCAGTATATTCAAATTTACTGGGTTTAAACCAGTTTTGAATCACCGTGAAAACTAAAGAAAAAACATACAAAACATGAATACATCACATAAACATAAATACATTACATAACCCAAACAAAGCTTCAAAAGAGCACCTCGCTCCGCCGTCCGAGGGCTGCAAAGTCCACAGTGGAAAAGTTGCCGTGCTGTCCTAGCTGCTAGCTGCTACTGAAAATATGAGCGCCAGTTCAGACAGAAGATGCTCTTCCTCTTCCTCCTGTCCATGGGCATTTCGCACCGACTTGACCTGAACTAACTACAGTGCCCCCACTGGACACTATGGGCAACAACCCCCAACCAGAACATAAAATGAAATGGGCATTTACACTCCCACCAAATCATGTATGATAAGAACATATTAACGATTCATGCATGATTTTAAGCATGACCAATGAGCGTTAAAGAAGTAGCCAACAAACAAATACAGTTAATGTCACACTTTAACCTTCAGCAATATAATGTCTGATGTGAGACAAATGAACGTCAGTTAGTGACTTTCTAAAAGAACTACAAGTTTTTTGAACAGGTCTCTCAATAATGTGAGGTTTGTGTGTTGTACCCTGCTTCTTCATTGAATGTCGATCTCCAACTTGAAGCTTGACTCTGCGCACCAAGCCATCATCTTCTTGTGGTGCTTCAACTACTCGACCCAGTTGCCACTGACTTCTGGGAAGTAGGTCTTCCTTTATGATGACAATGTCATTGACCTGAAGATTGCGACGAGGCAGGTGTCATTTTTGTCTTGTAGATATGTTCAGAAGGTACTCCACTTTCCACCTACTCCAAAACTGTTCCATTAGATATTGCACTCTGCGCCATCTTTTCCTTGCATACAAATCCTCCTTCACAAACTTTCCAGGAGGAGGCAGTGCAACCTTTGATTTCATCAATATGAGATGATTTGGAGTTAGAGGTTCAGGCGATTTAGGGTCGTTGATTCCATCAACGCTTAGTGGTCGGCCATTGATTATAGACATTGCCTCATAAAACAGTGTTCTTAGAGAAGCATCATCCATCCTGCCTTGTGATTGAGCAATGGTGGAATTGAGAACACTGCGGATGGTTCGAATCTGTCGTTCCCACACACCTCCAGCGTGGCTGGCAGATGGGGCGTTAAATACGAACTCACACTGCTCATCTGCAAGGAAAGCTTCCAGGGCATTTCTGTCACATTCCTTCAGTGCCTCTTTCAGCTCATTTTTGGCCCCAATGAAATTTGTCCCTTGATCGCAATACAGCTTACATACAGCTCCTCTTAAGCTGATAAAGCATCTCAGGCTGTTAATGAAAGAGTCTGTAGACAGATTCTCTAACATTTCAATGTGGACTGCGCGTGAGGAAAGGCAGGTAAAGAGGAGTCCGTACCTCTTTTGCTCCTTGCGACCTTGCTTGGTGGTGAATGGTCCGAAACAATCCATTCCACTGTAGATGAAAGGCTCTGAGACTTCAACTCGTTCCTTCGGTAGCTCAGACATGCGTTGTTCCTCAAGAGGCCGCCGAAGTTTTCGACATTGAACACATCTGCTTATTAGCTTTGCGACTTCTTTGCTCCCACCAATCACCCAAAACCCATTTGCTCTAATCTCCATGAGCGTCTGGCTCCGGCCTTGATGACAAGTCTTTGAATGAAAATGAGCTATGATCAGGTTTGTAATGTGATGGTCTTTTGGGAGAATAATAGGGTGTTTCAAACCTTGGCAGAGTGTTGACTTTTTCAGTCTTCCTCCAACCCGGAGAAGTCCTTGATCTACAACAGGATCCAGTTGAAAGAGAGGGCTTGAACTTGGGAGACTATCTTTTGCCTTCAACACTCTCAGCTCTTGACAAAAGGATTGCTGCTGGAGGAGTTTTATTATAACTTCAGCAGCTTCTTTGCGCTCATTTGATGTTACAACACTGCCATATTGGATTTTGTTTGGTCTCAGTCGTTTTATTCTTACCACTACTTTAAGGAGCATTGACCAGCTAGAGAACCTTTCGAAATGTCTGAGGATGTTGTCTTGTTCTCTTGTTCGAGTTGCAAAGGTTTTGACTGCTTTGACCTCTGGATCGCCTACCAACAGTTCAGCTGAGGGGGCAGCTGAGTAGGAAATCTCTTGTTCCCACAGGAACTTTGGGCCAGATAGCCAGCAGGTTGTCATAATCTCTGAAGCGCTAAGGCCTCTAGAGGCGTAGTCTGCTGGATTCTGAGCTGTGTCAATGTAGTGCCACTGTTCGGGATATGTAATTTCCCTTATCAACTGGACACGATTTGCGACAAAGACATGAAATCTTCGTGCTTCATTGTTTATATATGCCAAGACTACTTGGGAGTCAGTCCAAAAGAACTCCTCATCAATGTTAATCTCGAGCTCTGATTTTAGCATAAAGCTCATTTTAGCTGAGATGACTGCGGCTGACAGTTCCAGTCGTGGTATGCTTATAACTTTGGTAGGAGCTACTCTAGCTTTAGCTATAACCAGACTACAGTGCACTTTGCTGTCATCACTTATGAACCTAATGTAGGAACATGCTCCATAGCCTATGTTACTGGCATCGGAGAAGTGATGCAGTTCCACTTTAACAATGTCTTTTAGTTCAGGTGGGTGGTAACATCTGGGTACTACAACTGATTTGAGTTTTTCCAACCCATTTTTCCAGTCCTCCCACCGTGAGCGCAGGTTGTCAGGAATGAGATCATCCCATTCAGTACCTCTGCGGCAGAGCTCCTGTAGGATACTTTTGCCGCTCAAAGTGAAGGGAGCTACAAAGCCCAGTGGGTCATACAAAGATGAGATAACTGACAGTAGGCTCCGCCTAGTAGGAGACCGGTCCTTTGTATTTACACTGAAGTTGAAGGTGTCATTTTTAACTGACCACTGGATTCCAAGCACATGACCTTCAGGTGTAGTATCGGGTTTGAGGTCAAGTGATTCTGTTGTATTGGCTCTTTCTGAAAGTGGAAGATGAGAGAGAGCGTCACTTTGGTTGGAATTAAACTTGTGCAGATGTAAACCTGCAAGTTTGCAAAGGGCTTGTGTTTCATTTATGAGCTCTTGAGCCTCTTTGACTGATGGGACACTTGTCAAACCATCGTCTACATAAAAACTCCTTTCAACGAAGTCAGATGCCTTCGGATAGTCAGATCTGTGCTGTTGTGCCAGGTACTTAAGGCCAAAATTAGCACATCCAGGGGAAGAGCCAGCACCAAACAAATGCACAGCCATTCTGTACTCTTTGGGCTCTTCATCTAGTTGTCCATCTGGCCACCACAGAAATCGTAAGTAGTTACGCATCTCTGGGCAGACGAAGAACTGATGGAACATACGTTCGATGTCGCAGATGATGGCTACATTCTCCCTCCTAAAACGACAGAGTACCCCCACCAGCGAGTTAATCATATCAGGGCCTGTCAGAAGAGTATCGTTCAGTGAGACACCACAAAACTTAGCCGAACAGTCAAAGACGACTCTTAGCTTTGTTGGCTTTTTGGGGTGGTAAACCCCGTGGTGTGGGATGTACCAAACGATCTCATCATCGGTCATAGGAGGGGCTAGTTCTGCATCACTGTTGCTGATAATGTCCTTCATAAAGGCATTGTAATGCTCGCGATACTGTTTATCAGCCTTTAGTCTTTTCTTTAGGTGCTGCAGTCGAATTGTGGCTAGCCTCCTATTGTTGGGAAGAGCAGGTGGCTTACTGTCTTTGAAGGGAAGGGGCATCTGATAGTGTCCATCTTAGCTCTGCTTTATTGTGTCACTGAGGAGTTGTAAAAAACGAATATCATCTTGGGATACATACTTATCCTCATAGTTTTTCTCAGTGAAGTCTGACTCTAAGACTTTAAGCACATCAGCAGCTGACGGTGTGGGCATTTGTTTGACATTGATACGGTGCACATAACTCTGATTTCCCTCTCTGTCTAAGTGAGGATTACCAGACCCAATGATACTCCAACCAAGTATGGTTCTTTGTGCGAAAGGCTCATTCAATTGTCCTGTGACAATTTCTAGGGGGGCCAGTGCTGATGGACAGTCATAACCGATCAATAAGCCCACTTCACAATCTTGTAGTGGCTGTAACTGGTTGGCTAGGTCTCTAAGGTGTGGCCACTGAAGTGCAGTTTCTCTAGTGGGAATGTGGGACTTGTCAACTGGGATAAAGTCACGAGAGTAGGCTTGTTTAATTTTTACGTGGGCATCAGAGTCAAAGCTACGCAACTGTAAATTGCTAGCAAGTCTACTTGCTACAACTGTGTCAACAGAGGTCATTGTGCTGAGCTTTAACTGCACTGGTTGCTTATCCACATTCAGCTCAGAGGCCAGGTCTCCTAAAATGAAGGAAGAGTCACTTTGGGTGTCAAGCAGGGCATATGTGAGTATTTCTTTCTGTGGCTCTGATGCAGCTGACACAAAAACTGGTACTATGCTTGATGTTGCAGATGTTTTTCTCGTAAGTACATGGGTCATGACTTTATGCACTTCCTTGTTTGCGTTCTCAGCTGGGGAGGCAGAGTCCTCAGTCCTCCTTTCTTTGGGTTCCTTTACTTCCTCTATGTGGAGACAGGTGGGGTGACGTCGGCCACACTTATTGCAGGAGTGACGTCCTTTGCATTCTTTAATTACATGGCCTTTTCTTAAACATCCGAAGCAGAGGTGATTTTCACAAATGAGAACTTTCTTTTCATCACTGGTTTTTGCTGAAAATGTTGGACACTTAGCTACACCATGCGATTCATCCTTGCAAAATAAACAAGGTGGCTTAGATTTAGGAGCGACCACTGTAGGGAAGGGAGACTTCGTCTGGATAGTTGTAGTAAGTGCTTTAGCTCTTTTAATGTGTCTCTCCTCAGTTTTTTCACTCATTAGGAATGGTGAGGCAACAGGGTGACAAGCAACTTTAGCTTCCTTTTGTAAAAACTGTGTGAAGTGAGCAAAGCTGGGATACTCCTGATGTTTGTCCAGCTCCTCCACAACAATGCGACTCCATCTCTGCACTATCCAGTCAGGCAGTTTTTTGAGAAGCTTGTGATTTTCCTCACAATCGTTCAGGATTTCTAGGCCCTTGACTTGGGGAATAGCCTCTGCACAACTCTGAAGAAAGTCTGCAAACTCTCTCAGTGCTAAGGGATCATTAGCAGCTATTTTGGGCCATTTTGTAAGCTTGTTTCTAAATGCTCTTTGGACAATGAATGGACTGCCATACCTTTCTTGCAGAACACTCCAGATGCCCTGGTATGCCTCTTCAGTGTTGCGATAAAAATATCCCTCTACTGCCTTTCGAGCTTCACCTGCAATATAACTCTTTAGATACAATATTTTCTCACATGCAGGTAAAGGTTTGTTGCCAATTAGCGCCATGAAGGATACTTTCCAGTCAACAAACTTTAGAGGGTCACCACTAAAGATAGCTGGCTCTGGTACAGGAAGTCGGTTTAAGGTTAGGGAGTTTGCTAGGGCTTCAGCTAAGCTAAGTTCTCCTCGTTCTGCACCAGTGTAGTGATGCTTAAACGACGAAGCCAGTGGATTTAAGGAGGGCTGTGGCACTTTGACAGAGTCATTTAAAGCGTTCTCAAAGTTGTGGCAGGATGCTAGATCACAGCTTTCAACATCATTTAAAGTGCTTAAAGCTCTTACACGTGCTGCTGCTATTTTTACTTCACTTTCTGCCTTTAAATGCTGTAGTTTGATTTTTTCCTGCTCAAGCCTTGCCTTTGTTTCCACTTCTTCTTGTTTTAACTTTGCCAGTGCTTCATTTTCCTTTAACTTCCATTCATTCTCCATTTGGTTGACTTTAGTTTGCTGTGCAAGTATTTCTTGCATAGCCTTTGCTTGTTCTATTTTAGCTGCAAATTCAGCTTCTGCTTCATGACTGATTGAAGAATCTGTCTTTGAGCGTGCAACTGAACCATTTGGGAACGATGTTTCAGTTTTTGTGTCTCCAAACACGGAGCCATAGTCATTTTTGTTTAACATCAATCTGACTCTTTCCTTTTCAAGACGATCATTAAAGGGCTGTTCAATATTTTCTTGTCGTTTTGCAATAATCTCATTTTGATTTCGGCGAATGGGTTGGGGTCATATTTTGATTTCGGCGAATGGGTTCATAATGTTGTTGTACAGCCGCATACTTGTCTCTTATGTCATGGCTTACACTGTTTAAATCTTCAGGTGAGCAGAAAGCCTTCAGTTTTGTTCTAATTTCTGTAGCTGACTCCTTCCAAGAATTATATGCTCTGTTGAATGCTCTTTCATGTTTCTTTGCATCTTGTTCATGCATCTCTTTGCCCTTTTCAGTTAGGCGTCTTTCACGATTGCTGGATCTCACCTCTTGCTGTTCTATGTTGTCGGGTTCTTCAGCAGGGTACGACATTTTGTATGTGTGTTTGTGCTTTGTATTAATGTCTGGACTTAAATTTGAGTAAGTGTTGCTTTAACTTTAAGACTATGTGGGAAACAACACTCACATCAGACATTTACACTATGTCAGTAAACAATTTCACATTCACACTATAGCAAATATGACTGTAAATACTGCTGATGTACTGCAAATTATTTAGAGGATGACCAACCCATACAATTCGAGAAATAGCATTTACTTAATGCATGCCCACTGTAGCTTTAAGACATTAAACCACAACTGCATTTAAGGCTTTAAACTCTTAATTACTGTTCAGGTAATTTGATCCTTTTATCAGCAAAGTCCTTACTGAGTAAAATACCTGAACCTTTTATGAATAACCGAATCAGAGTCCAATATGAAGAGCCGTGATGAAGTAGCAATGATTCTTTACAGGAGTCGTCTCTCGTGGTTGCTGCAGGCCTCGCTCGACTGACACATGGGTTGCACTCGTTTCATATGGGACCAGCTTCCACTCAGCGTCGAGTTTTCACTGTAGCAGTCCCTCAGACCCAAGAAAAACACGGAGAGCCTCGACGGGTGCAGTATATTCAAATTTACTGGGTTTAAAACCAGTTTTGAATCACCGTGAAAACTAAAGAAAAAACATACAAAACATGAATACATCACATAAACATAAATACATTACATAAACCCAAACAAAGCTTCAAAGAGCACCTCGCTCCGCCGTCCGAGGGCTGCAAAGTCCACAGTGGAAAAGTTGCCGTGCTGTCCTAGCTGCTAGCTGCTACTGAAAATATGAGCGCCAGTTCAGACAGAAGATGCTCTTCCTCTTCCTCCTGTCCATGGGCATTTCGCACCGACTTGACCTGAACTAACTACAGTGCCCCCACTGGACACTATGGGCAACAACCCCCAACCAGAACATAAAATGAAATGGGCATTTACATCTGTGGTTGTTTTTTCTGTGTGTCTCTGTGATGGACCGATGACCTTTCACCCGATGGCTGACAGAGACTGGTACAAATATGACCAAGATGAATCCAGTCAGCCGAGTCGTCTAAAATTAGGCCTTGAAGACACAGAACCTGGATGACTTAATTTTCTACTTTAAGATTCAGACAAGACAAACGGCGGCCATCTTTGAACCACAAAATCTGATGAAGAAACTTATTCAGTCATTAGTGGTATTAAAATGGCCACCAATAAAATTTCAATTCATTAAATTTCATTTAAACTTTCGGTCACTCATTATTTACTAAATAGTGATAAGAAATTTCTTCTTTATTTACAGGAATGGCTGTAAATTTATTTAATATGATTCTATGACTAGATTGATCTGGAAATTGAGCCTGTTTCTCTTATAATTATGACATTTTTGGTTAATTTGAACAATATAGATACTGTAATAAAATTGTAAATGAGCCTAGACGTCCCAAATGTGACTGAATGGTTAAACAGCACACCCTACCGATACCACCGCGCCATTGCATTTAAAATACACAACTTGGAGACACTTGTCAGCTCTTAAAATGCAAACAAAATAGTCAATATTATAATAATATAACAGAAGAAACTGGGACATTACTGATTTGTGTAACTTCCTTGTGTTTTTGCAGCTGTAATGAAGCTTTGAAATGATTTTTTTAGCTCTTCACCGCCATTTGGTCTTTCCCCTGAGTCTGTTGGTTCGAACAAAAACTTAAAGTGGAGGCCAAAATCGTTTATTCAAACAAATTCCAAGAAGAAATGAGGACACATCTCTTCAGAAGAAATTTTTTTGTAAATTTAGATTCAGACAGGATGATGTCCTTTTTGATAAGTAAACAACATTTGAAATTAGTTTCCTTAGTGTGAAATGTGTCTAAAAGAACGTTGTTCAGAGAACAGGTCGTCCACACAGTTTTTCAGATGGATGGAGTCTCTTGATGACTGAGGCCCTGATGAGAAAACATGAACATCTGGATCATGAACCAGGATTTTGGATTGTCATCTGTATGAACATGAAGCTTCTTTGTCCAAACCTTAATAATCAGAAATCAGTTCTGATACTCTGTATCCTGGTCTCCCATCATGACTGAATGTTTTCCTGCATAACAAGCTGAAGTCCTGCTGGATCAATGACTTGATCAGACGATTATTCCAGCAGCAGGACCCTGGAAGCTGCAGCTGTTTCTGAAACTGAAACTGCTGCTTCTTGTCTTTCTCTTTGACAAGAAACTAAAAGAATATTTGTTTGAGTTCATTTTCTGTTGTGTAACTGAATTTCAGAGTGAGAGGAATCAGCTGCTGCCAGTGATGGCAATAGCGCTAAAACTCCACAAGGTGGCGATGTTTGCAGCCTTCTCAGTGTTGTAGAAACAGTTGGCCTGATGTCAGATAAAACAACTGCTGACTAAAATCACATTACCCCTTATCAGACGTTGCCCTGTATGGAGGACCAAAATGGACAAAATTAAAAATAAAAGCGACATTTCTTTAGATTCACTGTAAAACAGGTTCACTGTAATACAGACGCTACAAGAGATTTTTTCTGCCATCTTTAATTACTGTTTCAAGAATCTGAATTAATGAGCTACAACAACATTTAATTTCCCTTTGGGATTCATAAAGTATGTTTGAATTTAAATTTCTGCTTCACAAATGAGAAAGAGCAGAGTCTTAAAGATGCATGTAACTTTTGTTAAAAAATAAGGCTTTACATATTTGTTCCTGATCTTGGCTCTGACTAGTTGTTGTTTAGAGCCCCAGGTGAAACAGAGGAACTCACAGATTATATGTCTCATAACACATTATCACAATATAGTTTAAGCAAACATGTAAAAAGAAAACATTTTTATACTCCAGTCCTAAGGCTCCAACATTTACCTTTTGGTTGGTTAGCATTACACCATGCATCACTCCAATCTACTCAGCATCTGCCACAACAAAGATGCCAGTCCAGTTTTTAAAAAAGTTTTTAATTTCCTTTATTTAACCAGGTAAACCCCTTTGAGATCTGGATCTCATTTTCAAGACATTAAGTTTTATTCTCAATGTCTTGAAACAACCAAAACAGCAGAACAGAATAGTGGACAACCATTTGTCTTCCCAGTACAGTTGTGTTGAAGATTTTAGTCTTCAACACATTTACATCATCTGCTCTACATCTGAAACATTTTATGATATTCATGTGTTCATCCTCTCACATTGTTCATCCTGTCATTCTAAGGTTTTATGTAAATTCAATGGTTATTTAAACCTTTGTGTGATTCCTCTACAATCCAATGAGGGGCAAACAGGTTTGATTGAACATTTGACCTGATATCTTTATTGATTTTATTGAGAAAATAAAGTGAAATTCTCACAGATTTAATAGAAACAGAGTTTGCCATAATTTAATTAATATCCAAATAGTTTTCCCATTACTGAAGGTATATTGCTGAAAATAGGACTGAAATAGTTTCACTATATAATCAAATTGGATGTTACTTTTGGAATTGGGAACCAGTTAAACCAGCAGGTGATGATTGTTATTAATCATAACATACATAATAAATATTTACTTTAATAGAAATCAGAAAAAATCATCAGTTTAAGATAATGTAGTTCTAAAGTAACTCCACTTGTTTCTTCCCTCATTGAGGCTCACAGGTTCTTTACAAGTTATATTTAGATTTATTCTCTATATTGTTCAGACTGTTGACAGTTTTACATGTGACTGAAATAAACAGAAATCAAAGAATTTGGTGATAAAGACATAAAGGTTCTTCCTTCCTCATCTCAGCCACAGATGCTGAAATATTTATTACATAATTAATTACATGATCAAATATTTTATTACTGATACATAGTTTGTTGTTAATGAAAATCAGGGTTTAATAAGCTGTGGCCAAAGTATCAAACACATCATCACTGTATAACACATCCTCCCTTCTTTTTCACTGCTGCTGCAGCTCCAACAGCAGCTCCAACAGCAGCTCCAACAGCAGCTCCAACAGCAGCTCCCATCAGTCCCCCGATAGCCCCAACTACTGCTCCAACAACACCTGCAGCAGCAGCCCACAGAACAGCACGGATAAATGCGTTGTCTCTCTCTGCTTGTCTTCTTGCATCTTGAGGATTCATGTCTGGGTTTTCTCTGAGGAGTTGTTCCATTTCTTCTTTGTTGGCTTTTTCAAACATCTCATTGGTGTAACAACTTCCTCCATTTCTCTGAACCATTTTGTTGATCTTCTGCAGCAATCCACTGACTTGAGCAGGATCATCAACTTCATTGTCGAAAACATGATATTTATCTTCAAATGTCTCCAAGCTGGAGCACTGACTGATGATGTGTTTTAGAGGCTGGGATATTTGCAATAGATCTTTTATTGCCTTGTTTTCCCTTTTCAGATCGTCTCCATAGGTGAACAGGATCATGGTGTATCTGGCTGCTTCTTCTCCAAACATTGTCTTAATTAATTCCAATGTTTTTTCTTCTTCTGCTGTGAATCTGGTCAGTTGGAGAACAATCAGGAAGACATGAGGACCAGGAGCCGCCATGCTGATGCATTTAGTGATCTCTTTCACAGCCTCTTCATTACCTTTACCAGTCTCAAAAAGACCTGGAGTATCAATAACAGCCAGATTTTGACCAGCAACAACACCGGTTTCCTTCTCACAGACTGATGTCACAGAGGAAAGAGAGACTTCAGACTTGAAAGCTTTCTTCCCTAAAATGATGTTTCCTGCTGCACTTTTGCCGATTCCAGTTTTTCCAACAAGAACAATCCTGAGATCCACAGCTGCTGGAAAATTAGAAAACAATAATAAACTGAAAGCAGTTTTATTCAGATAGAAGTAAATCAAAACAATACCAGTTACAAAACAATGGCTCCTATTCTGTGGAAGAGGGTGGAGTCAGCAAGATTCTCCCCAAGGGCACCAAACAGGCTCGCTCCATCCATCCATCCATCCATCCATCCATCCATCCATCCATCCATCCATCCATCCATCCATCCATCCATCCATCCATCCATCCATCCATCCATCCATCCATCCATCCATCCATTTTCCGTCACCCTTCTCCCCAACGGGGGTCAGGAGGTGCTGGTGCCTCTCCAGCTGCGTTCCGGGCGAGAGGCGGGGTTCACCCTGGACAGGTCGCCAGTCTGTCACAGGGCAACACAGAGAGACAAACAGGACAAACAACCACACACACACAAACCTAAGGAGAATCTGGAAAGCCCAATTAACCTGACAATCATGTTTTTGGACTGTGGGAGGAAGCCGGAGAACCCGGAGAGAACCCACGCACGCACAGGGAGAACATGCAAACTCCGTGCAGAAAGACCCCGGGCCGGGAATCGAACCCAGGACCTTCTTGCTGCAAGGCAACAGCGCCAAACAGGCTCAAGTTAGAAAATCTACTTACATTTTCAGATAATAATTTCTAAAGAAATTAACATTGTCTGCGACAGACTGGCGACCTGTCCAGGGTGTACCCCGCCTCTCGCCCGGAACGCAGCTGGAGATCAGTGTTGTACAGTAACGAAGTAAAAATACTTCACTACTTTACTTAAGTATATTTTGGAGTACTTCATACTTTCCTCGAGTAAGAACATTTTTGATAACTTTCACTTTTACTTCACTACATTTCCGAACTTAATTGCTTACTTTTACTCCGATACATTTTCAATGTGTGGTTTAGTTACTCGTTACAAAAATAGAGAGAGAAACGCAAATGTTTTGATCACCTACTGATTGGCTGCGACAAAGTCGGTAGCTGTGCATCCTATTGGTGTTCATCTCCACCAATAGGATGCACAGGTTTCACCTCCCCACTACGTCAAAAAGTCCAGCAAACAGTCTGATTGGTTAGTGCTCCGTTTGTGTAGGTTTGTGCCGTTAAAATGTTCCGTTTGTGCAGCTTTGGTTTCCGAGATATTAAAATGATTTTTTTAGCCCATCCAGAGTTTACCATCCCCGCATTTTGCTCCAAAACAAACCAAAGTGGGCTGGTTCGTTAGTGCTCCGTTTGTGCAGTTAAAACAAACGCAGCAAAGTTGTTTTCAATTTGGATTTTGGCTATTCCGGTATCTGGTGTGAGCGGCGCCTAACTCGAGGTTGATCCGATTCATGAACGCTAATCTCGGCCAGCCGTTCTCTCGGTCTCCCCTTCCTCAAGGTGTCGGAGTTTCACTCAGGGAGAGTCAACAAATTTTACATCCAAACTCTCCTGAGAAACTAATGGAAATAGATTTCTTGCCTTGTGACCAACTGACACAAAATTCATTTTACTTACTTTTTAAGTAAAATATATGCTTAAAAAGTATATATTTTGGATGGCCTAAAAAATAATTTTTAATATCTCGGAAACCAAAGCTGCACAAACGGAGCTCTAACCAATCAGACTGTTTGCTGGATTATTTGAGTAGGTGGGGTGTCAGCATCATGAAGGTCTGTTTCGCTTCTCCCATTAAACATCAAGTTAACAAAAAGCTCTCCCTCTTCAGATGCCAATAAGCTGCATTTCCCTCCCAATTCTTTTTTTCTTTTGCATAATGACCAGTTGTTGCACCTATATGTGAAGTAGAGTAATCGTAACGGCTTTCTTTCTTCATGTTGGTGCATTTTCTGTACTGACTATTTTTCTCATTTTCAGCACTGACCTTACTGAAAGGGAAAACTTAAGGCTTACAAAAACTTTATTTTCTGTCCTGGAGGGTTTACTAAGAAGCTGGTTCAGTTGTAAAGCAGGTTAAGTTAACCTAAAGCAGGTTAAGTTAACCTGTGGTTTAGGTAAAGCACCTATTTTCTTAACTAAATGATGCTGCAGGTTTATCTATTAGCAGGTTTCATTTTGCCTGCACTTGGTTGTGTACATTATTTTAAGTGTATTTGACAAGTTTACCAAAATATAAAAAATGTCATTCAAACTGCATTTGCCTTGTTTTACTTTTTACTTGTACTTTTCATTACATTACTTGAGTTCATCCATTTTTACAGTAATTTCCATACTTAAGTACAAGACGTTTCAGATACTTTAATACTTTAACTCAAGTAACATTTCAATCACTGACTTTTACTTTTACCAAAGTCATATTTTGGAGCGGTACCTATACTTTTACTTGACTCCGAGATTTTAGTACTTTATACAACACTGCTGGAGATAAGCACCAGCAACTCTTGAATCCGTTACGGAGAAGGGTGACCGGAAAATGGATGGATGGATGGAAATTAACATTGCTGTATTCTTTGGTTCGGTTCAGCAAGAATAAATATAAGAGCACAACTGAGCCTTCTCCAAAAATACTTTTATTTCATTGGTAATTCCTGTCAACATGATACCGATGAACCAAAAAGCTCCAGTTTTGTCTCATCCGACCAATGGACAATCAGATTATAAATTGACACTTTTTTTTTCTCTCTCTATTTCTGTATTTTTTTGAAAACCTGACTCTATTATTTTTCTTAGCAGCATAGTAACAGCCACAGTTCTTGTTTTCTACTGGCTGATGCTGAACACCAAGAAGCTCCAAGCAGGAAGAACCATTTCATGCAGATCCAGGAGGTTCAGGGTAAATATAGATGTGTGTTTTGTTCTGGGAGGGGCAACATTTGATTTTTACTGCTACAAACTATTTTAGAAAACACAATATAATTAATATAATAAAATTTTGTAATTGACAGAGCCCCATTTTATAAAATTTTAATGAACAAAAAAAGGCCCCTCTGTTGGTCAGGGGCCTTTGGAATTGCCATAACTTTCCCCCTAGTATGACCCTCTGATCTTATGCATATTAACTATTACCTGATGAATTTACACAAACACCATGTGAAAAAGGAGAAGCGCTGTTGTTTACATCCAAATGCATTTTTCACCACCATGTTTGTTGTGTTTTTGTTATTTTATGAGGCTAAAAGTGGTTCATTTTCATCATTTAAGTTTAAACAAGTTTTCAAAAATAGTGAAAAATAATTGGGTTCAACACTCTGGAGTTAAATAACACTTACTGGAGTCAGATTTCCATGAAGGTCCACCTGTTGATGCCATCTTGCTGCTGCATTTGACAAAAAACAACATTGGGGGGACATGTCAGCTCTTAAAATGACAAAAATAAAATAAAATATATAAGTAATAATAATATTAATAATAATACTTATAATAATAATGAAGAAGAAACTGCAGTCAATATTTATGAAACTTTCACAGATTTTTAATTAAAATCTATTTTCAGAGAAGCTTGTGTCCGACTGAAACAGTTAAAATAAACTGTCTTTCTGCTGAATCTAGTTTTAAATATTTCAGAAGAAATGTAATTACATAAAAATCCCAACATTTACAACAATGTATTTAAGCTATTCAGGTTGATAAAACACAAGTTCATCATCCACCGCTCAAACTTCTGATATTTGTTATTGGCATATTAAAACAAGTTTCTTAAAACATCATGATTGAGCTTTAAACACTTTAACATGAACACAGTAATTCTGTTTTTGCTCTGAGTAAATATACTGTTTTACTTTTTAGCCAAATTTACTTAAACTACATTTTCTGACAAATACAGAAAATTATACAAGTTAATTTTGTTTCTGTGGATGTTTTTGAATTAAAAAAAAGAGGATCTTGAACATGAATATTTTGATTGTCACTTCACAATAATCTCCAGCAAAAGTTTTGTTTTAATATTTGTTAAAGTTGTGACTGAAGAAATCAAATAACTGTTTTATTACATTTAAAATTGAGTTTAATTATAAAGCATCTCTGGAATTCATTTAATATTGGTGATATTTATTCACATTGACTTTTTCCTCTGAATTTTAACTCAGTTTCCAGCCACTGTTTCTCCAGTGACCTCTAACTTGATTCATCTCTTATCTAAACCAGTTGATGATGTTGTTAAACCTCCTGCAGCACAGGTTATAAACTCTGAGTGTTAATTTCCAAAGAGGCAACAATAACAGAGACCCTGTGATATAAATGATCTGAGAAATCTCCCTGCAATCATTGCTAGTAAAGAAACATACTAACCCAGACTGGCTCTGATAATATCGACGTCCTCCTTCTGAGAGTGAATCTATTTTGTCCAGCAGATCCTGGACCTGCTTCCTGTTTTCCATCTTCTGGTTATTGAACACATGATACATCCCACTGGTGCTCTGCACTATTTTCTGCAAGTTTTTATCTCTTTGTACAAACTCATCAATATCAATGCCATCTTTCTCCAGTCGGTCTCCGTAGGTGAACAGGATCATGGTGTTCTTGGAAACCTTTGGACCCAGAATCTCCTGCAGCTTCTCCAATCCTCTCTTCTCCTGTTCAGTGAATCTTCCCAGCTGGATGGTGAGCAGAAAAACATGAGGACCAGGAGAGCTCAGCTCCACAGCTCTCTGGATCTCAGCTTTCACTTCTTCTGGAGGAAGAACAGAGCTGGAGAGTCCGGGCGTGTCCACCACAGAGACGCTACGAGACAAAACTTCTCCTTCTGCCCTCTGACTGCTCAGAGTCAGAGGACCCAGACTGAGTTCAGAGTTAAACTCCTTCCTTCCCAGGATGGTGTTTCCTGCTGAGCTCTTCCCGACTCTTTCCTGACCCACCAGAACCACTCTGAGGTCGGCTGCTGGTTCTGAAAACAACACAGAGTTCAGGAGCTGCAGAGCAACATTTAGCTTCTGATGGTATTAAAGGTAACAGGCATTAGACATCAGATTTAACTTTTAACATCCTTAGAATGTGATGTTTTTCAGTCATTCTGCTGTTTGTGAAGTAACATCAGGAATGTGACCTCTAAACAACCTTACAGCTTTTCCCCCATCAGCAGTTCCTGTTGTGAATGAAATCAGTCATTGGTGGCGAGTTGGAACGGCCACCAGCGACAGTTGATAAACCATTTCCCTGTAACAGTAAATTGTTTCTCCACCATGAGCACATTGAACTGATTGACAGCAACAACTTCCTGTTCTGATTGGTTGTTTCTGATCGATAGTGATGTATTTCTTCAGACAGCAACAGTAGCTCAAGTTGTAGGTGGAGATTGATTTTTTCACAGTTTATCAGTCTTGTATACCGTCAGTGCATGGTGACAATTTTGAACAAATATGTGAAATTCTTATTGAAAATTAGTTACTGCAGCTTTAATGCCTGTTTATTAAAAGTTTGTCTGAAAAGATGAGGCAGACAAACAGTAGCAGACACGTTGTTAGCAGTTACAGAAAGTAACTAAATAGTTAATTTTAATGTAATTAAGTTACTTCCCAAATCAAGTAGTCATTAATTTAAGTTACTTTTTCAAGGAGTAATGAGTAATCTTATTAAAGTTACCTTTTTAAAGTAACTATGTCATTACTGGCTGTGATGTATTTTGTGAAGAAACACAAGATTACACCATATTGTAGCCATGGTAACACACCAATCACCAATTTGTAACAACAGATTATCATCAGTTGTTACATATAAAGATAAAGTTATTAGAATAAAACAATTTTAGTCAGAAAACACCAAATGAAAATAATAAGCTACACAAAAAGCTTCATTATTTCACAATTTAAAAGCTTTATTAGCGCTTTAACTTGTCTTTACGTTACATAAACCAGAAAGCAATATTTTTTAATCACCAGATTATAAAAACATTCAATCAATAATCAAAGATATCTTGTCCAACATCAGAGGAAAATCATAATTTTAATATAATGTATCGTTAAATTAAATGTATTTGTTATGGTTCCTGTAAACTGCAAAGCATTTTTAGATTTTCACATGTTGCAATATTGATCAGGCTGATTAACAGCTAAAGATATGACTAATGGAAACAGAAATCAAACCAACAACCTCATCATTAAGAGATAATAACTCTTCCTTGCTCAGTTCTGCTGCAGCTGTTTAGATATTTCAGTAACTGATTAATTACAAATGCCTGCTTATTACTGACACATATTTAGTTATTTATAAGAATCAGGATTTAATAAACTGCAGCCAAAACATCACATCATCATCACTGGATGACACAGGCCTTTTCTTTCACTGCTACAGCAGCTTTAGCTACAGCTTCAGCTGCAGCAGAAAGAGCCTCCAGAACAGCACGGATAAATGGGTTTTCTCTCTCTGCCTTCTTTCTCGCCTCCTCAGGTTTGATGTTTGGATTTTCTCTACGGAGTCGTTCTTCTTCTTCTTGGACGGCTTTCTGTGCATCTTCAAACATTTTGTTGGTGTAGAAACTTCCTCCATTTCTCTGAACCATTCTATTGATCTTCTGCAGGAATCCACTGATTTGATCAGGATTGTGAACATTGTTGTCAAAAACATGATATTTATCTTCAAATGTCTCCAAGGTGGAGCACTGACTGAAGAAGAGTTGTAGAGGCTGGGATGTTTTTAACAGATTTTCCATTGTCTTGTTTTCTCTTTTCAGCTCATCTCCATGGGTGAACAGGATCATGGTGTATCTGGCTGCTGCTTCTCCAAACATTTTCTGGATAATTTCCACAGTTTCTTCTTCTTCTTTAGTGAATCTGGTCAGTTGGAGAACAATCAGGAACACATGAGGACCAGGAGCCGCCATGCAGATGCATTTAGCGATTTCTTTCACAATCTCTTTATTACCTTTATCAGTCTCAAACAGACCTGGAGTATCAATAACAGCCAGATTTTGACCAGCAACAACACCGGTTTTCTTCTCACAGACTGATGTCACAGAGGAAAGAGAGAGTGTAGACTCAAAAGCTTTCTTCCCTAAAATGGTGTTTCCTGCTGCACTTTTGCCGGTTCCAGTTTTTCCAACAAGAACAATCCTGAGATCCACAGCTGCTGGAGAATTAGAAAACAATAAGAAACTGAAAGCAGTTTTATTCAGATAGTAAACCAAAACAATACCAGTTACAAAACAATACCTCCTATTCTGTGGAAGAGGGTGGAGTCAGCAAGATTCTCTCCCAGAGCACCAAACAGGCTCAAGTTAGAAAATCTACTTAAATCTTCAGTTAATATTTTCTAAAGAAATTAACATTGTTAATTGTTCATTTCTTTGGTTTGGTTCAGCAAGCCGAAATATAAGAGCATAACTGAGCCTCCTCCAAAAGTAATTATTTTATTTCATTGGTAATTCCTGTCAACTTAAGACTGATGAACCAAAAAGCTCCAGTTTTGACTCATCCGACCAAAGAACAATCTCCCAAAAGGTTTTTGGGTCATCATAAGCAAAATTTCAGTCAGGCTTTTTCAGTGTAATCTGTCTCTGATGAACTTTGACCTTGCAGTTTATGTTTACTCTATCTGTAATTAGGGGACACACTTTAGTTCAACATATGCAGGTTGAACTAAAGTGGTGTTTAAATTATTGGATTAACAACGAACGGACAAAGTTTACGGGAAACCCTCTTATTTGTGTAACAATAAATATTGTTAATTAACTTAATTCTGGTTGTTGTTTATTGCCCTTCGGCTTGACGGAGTCATAAAATACAGGAACTCTCTATTCTCCAGAGTCTACACTCACTGGCCACATTATTAGGTACATGTGTCCAACTGCTCAATAACACTACTGTTGGATCAGTCAATCACTTGGCAGCGACTCAATACATTTAGGCAAGTAGACATGGTCAACACAATCTGCTGCATCAGAATGAGGACAAAATGTGATTAAGTGACTTTGTATGTTGCATGGTTGTTGGATCATCTCTAAGGTTTACAGAGAAAGGTCCGAAAACAAGAAAATATCCAGTGAGTGACAGTTCTGTGGGCACAAATGCCTTGTTGATGCCAGAGGTCAGAGGAAAATGGCCAGACTGGGTTGAGCTGATGTAACTCAAATAACCACTCGTTACAACCAAGGTATGCAGAAGAGCATCTCTGACCACACAACATGTTGAACCTTGAGGCGGATGGGCTACAGCAGCAGAAGACCGGTTTCCCCTCCTCTCAGCTAAGAACAGGAAATTGAGGCTACAATTAGCACAGGCTCATTAATTGGTCGATATAAGATTGGAAAAACGTTGCCTGGTCTGATGAGTCCCAATTTCTGTTGCGACTTTCCGATTGTAGGATCAGAATTTGGCGTCAACAACATGAAAGCATTGATCTATCCTGCCTTGCATCAATCAATCAATCAATCAATCAAATTTTATTTGTTTAGCACATTTCAGCTACAAGGCATTTCAAAGTGCTTTACATCATAAACACAAAATCATGCAACATAGAATAAACAATACATTGTTCCATCATTCAATTTTTAATTGATTACGTTTCAAATACAATTCTAAACAGGTGCATTTTTAGTTGAGATATAAAGGAAGTCAGTGTGGTAAATGGTAAATGGACTGAATATCAACAGATTCTTGCATCACCACTGGTGGTGCTGTGGTGAGGGGGATATTTGTCTTGCACACTTTAAGCCCATCAGTACTAATTCAGCATCATGTCAACGCCACAGCCTACCTGAGTATTGTTGCTGACCATGTCCATTCCTTTATGACCACAATGTACCCATCGTCTGGCAGCTGCTTCCAGCAGGTTAACGCTCCATGTCATAAAGCGCGAATCGTCTTAGATGGGTTTCGTGAACATGACAATGAGTTCACTGAACTCGAATGTTCTCCACAGTCACCAGATCTCAATCCAGTAAAGCAGCTTTGGTTTTTGATGGAACATAAGATTGGCATCATGGAAATGCAGCCGACAAATCTGCAGCAACTGCCTGATGCTATCATGTCAATATGGACCAGACTCTCTAAGGAATGTTACCAGTACAAAATCGGCCTTCTGTCACCTGAAGAACATCTACAGGATTAGAGGACTGATGTCTCAGCCAGATCTAGAGAAACTCATCCATGCCTTTATCTTTAGTCGCATTGAATATTGTAACAGCGTCTTCACAGGCCTGTCCAACAAATCAATCAAACAGCTGCAGCTGATCCAGAAGCTGCTGCTCGCGTTCTCACTAGAACCAGGAAGATAGAGACATAACACCAGTTTTAAAGTCCCTCCACTGGCTCCCTGTAGCTCAAAGAATAGATTTTAAAATACTGTTGTTAGTTTATAAATCACTGAACGGCTTAGCACCACAATACATTAAAGATCTGCTGTTGTATCAACCTCTCAGGTTCTGGTTCTGGTTCTGCTCTGCATCCCCAGAACCAGAACCAAAAGAGGAGAAGCAGCTTTCAGCATCTATGCACCAAAAATTTGGAACAAACTTCCAGAAAACTGTAAAACAGCTGAAACACTGACTTCCTTTAAATCTCAACTAAAAACACACCTGTTTAGAATCGTATTTGAAATGTAATATCTAACAATGTACTTTTTTTTATTCTATGTTGCATGACTTTGTGTTTTGTGTTTATGATGTAAAGCACTTTGAAATGCCTTGTTGCTGAAGTGTGCTAAACAAATAAAATTTGATTGATTGATTGATTGAATC
Source organism: Poeciliopsis gracilis (assembly GCA_911649635.1). Classification (NCBI taxonomy): domain Eukaryota; kingdom Metazoa; phylum Chordata; class Actinopteri; order Cyprinodontiformes; family Poeciliidae; genus Poeciliopsis; species Poeciliopsis gracilis. The sequence goes on from CAJVRI010000506.1 coordinate 1,894,499, forward strand.
TATGCTACAAAGGATTGAGGCAGTTCTGAAGACAAAAGGGGGTCCAACCCGGTACTAGCAATATGTACCTTATAAAGTGGCCGGTAAGTGTATAATTTCAAGCCCCTTCATCAGCATCCTATAGTCTGTTGTATTAAATACTTTTAGTAAAGTCGAATGTCAGTCACACTGTTGTTCTTCTCATATGTCTTCATGGCTATTGTGGTGAACCTGTTTGTCTAAAAACCCATACGGTAGTCAGTAAATTAAACTAACTGAGCTTTTTAATAACATTATTAATATTAAAATATTAATTGTAAAATAATATTTTACAGCATTCAATTGGTACTAATGAGCTTAAAGTGTGCCAGGAAAATATCCCCCTCACTGCACCATCACTGGTGATGCAAGGATCCACTGATGCAAGATTTCCATCCATCCATCCATTTTCCGTCACCCTTCTCCCTAACGGGGTCGGGAGGTGCTGGTGCCTATCTCCAGCTGCGTTCCGGGCGGGAGGCGGGGTCACCCTGGACAGGTCTCCCGGTGCAGTGATGCGCCGGGAGAAACCAGTAGGGAGTCCACAGCGCTGCGTCTGTTCCAGTTTCCTCAGAAACTGTACTGGACCGCGTTACAATTTAATTTCAGACACAAAACCACAAATATTTATTTTTTAAAAGCATTTTGTACATTTTGAAAATGGATGTTTTTATTTTTTCAACACTTTTTTAAACATATTATTTTGAGTGAAATCACGTTTTACTTTCCTGAGATTTTAGATTCTTTTGGATGTTTTTAATAATGTAAAAATAATTTACATTATTTCTTTATTTTTCCTGGAAAAATCAAGAAAGAAAAGCTTTCTTTTCTTGGAGTGGGAATTACTGGTCGAAGTGACTTATGACAGAAATGTGTCAACAGTTTCATAGATTTTATAAAATTTTTGACTATCCACATGTCAGTCTCTGATAAGTTTATGCATCCATTATTTTAAACAATGAAATGTATTCATTTTCATCAAGTCCTTTAATAAAAAGGAGATGAAGTTTATCTTGCTACTCATCGTCTCTAAATTCTCCTTATGGTTGTTTGTCCGTCTGTCTTTGTGTTGCCCTGTGATGGACTGGCGACCTGTCCAAGGTGAACCCCGTCATCACCTGTTGACCGCTAGAGATAAGCACCAGCCCCTTCATGAGGAATAAAGTAGGAAGATGATGGATGAATGGATGTCCGGTTTGGTTATAACCCATTTTCCCACAGTTTTGACAAATTCTTAACCTGAATGTTTCTATAAAAAAGAGCAATTTTGTCTTTAACATCCACTTTGTCAAAGTGATCAATCTTGAGTTTGTGTGATGATGTCAGCCATGTTATATATTATTTATTAAAATATTTATAATCGCATTTATGTAGTTAAGTTTTTCTTCTCCTGTTCAGTGAGGATGCTTTTAAAAATTATTATTTCTATCTAGGTGTTTCTTTGCACCTTTTTAATCTCTATCTGAACCAGAAAGAATTATGTACTTCTTCATATAAGTATATCATTCAGTCTCAATAGATATATACACTGAACAAAAATATAAACGGCCCATGACAGAAGAGTTTTATGAGCATTTGGGTTACGAACTATATTGAGAAACTCAAACTATATTTCCAATAATTATTGATCTTCATATCTGCATTGCTAACATTGTGGTATGGATGTTTGTAGCAGATTGACAGTGCTTTGAACATGATAGGGGTCAGGGTGAGGAATTTGGCTTCTCGTAGGCGGTTACAGTTTGTTGTGCAGACCAATAGTCTAACCAGCTGTGTGTGTCACTGGTCTTATTTGATCCTGGACGAGCAGGATGTGGCCATCTTGTGTGGTCACACGTGGCTGATGAGGATGAGGTCGATTTGCAGAAGTGCAAGTCTGTTGGAAGCAAACTCTAAGACGGCCTACGGTTCGTCTAAGAGCTGATTGAGACATGCAGCTACTGCTCTAGTGGACATCCCTGCATCCAACATGACAATGACACGCTCCCGCATAACTTGTGACATCTCAAGCATTATGACTTGTGACAAAATTTGACATTTTGGGGTGGCCTTCTATTGTCCTCAGTCCAAGGATTGTCCAGTTGTTGCTCATTTTGTCTAATCACCCACTGAACATGCCCCACCCATGCACTGAGTAAATAAATAACTCACTGACAGCAAGTTGGGTTAAAATTTAAACATAAGTCAGGAGAAATATTACTTTTGTATAATATATCAGCAAACGCTCATTTACAGTTGCTAACTAGACATAGAACAATATTTGACATGAGGCGTTTATGTTTTTGTTCAGGGTAGTTTGTTGGTTGGAGTGACAAGAAGAAAAAAAGTGCATCTTTGTAAAAAATAAATCTTTTATTTATATACATTTTTGTTTATTAGATTTTATTTTTGGCAGCTCTGGCTTAAGTTCAATAGTTTTTCTGTTAGTAAAATGTGAGCCACAACGAAAATCTAGATCACTTGTAATTCTCTGTTTAATAATCTAGAGCGCCGGTATAAAAATCGCTAAATACATTTAATTTTGCCAGAGTTAAGAAGTTATTCAAAACAGGAGAAAAGATGGAAATTATGTTCACTCAGTCAGAAATGTGTTGAACTTAATTGAAATCCTCCAGAAATATTAATATATACAATTTTAAAATCTTCTTACCATTAGCCATTGTCACTGTCTTCTTGCAGGCAGTTGAGTTGTGATGATGTGAGGTTTTGATTTCTTCTTTGCAAATAATTCTCCTTGTTATGTCCCTTGTGTTTTATAGTCAGTTCTTTGCTCCTCCCCTTGAATCCATCTAGTCTAGTCTGCCAATGGAGTCACTCTGAACCGTAAAGGACGGTAGAATGTCCTAGGAGAACTAAAAGTTTCAAGAAGTATATCAATCATTGAAGTTTATTTGTACATTTCAGCAACAAGACAGTTCAGAGAACTTTACATTATAAAAACACAAAAATAAAGAATAAAATCAATAACTGAGAAATCAGTGACAAACATTTGTCGAGTGCAACAAATTCATCAATACATATCAAATGTGTTGATTCACGTTTCATTTATTGTAGTTGACAAGCAACCCTTGTGAAAGACTAATATATTAAGCATGTTAAATTTTAACATACTTGAGTATACTTCAAGTTCACTTAGGATTAGTTAAGTTAAAGTGTGACATTTTGGTAATACAAATTTGGCACATGATAGTTTAAAAAAAAAAAGTACAAACTGGTTTCATTTCCATTTGGAAGGTATATGTTATGTAAAGATCTTTTGCCATAACAAAAACGGTGGGCTTGACTTGCACATAAATCTTGTGTTGTATTGTAAAAAAATCATTAGGCCTGTCACGAAACTTGAGGTCATAGCAGAGCCAAGATACAGACAGCGACTAAAATATCTGCATACTCTTTCAAACTCGGATTATAACAAAAGATACGATTATTTATTATAACTACGCAGAAAATGCACAGCTTTACATTTCAAAGTCACAAAGAGTCTGAACTCATCTAATCACTGAACAGATAAATGTGTGGATAAGCTGAAACTTCCTTCAGCTGAACAGAAACAAAACTGAAGTTATTATCTTTGGACCTAAAGATCCAGAGTCAACACAAAGCTTCAGTTATTACAGGGGGAAATGAGAGATGTGGCCCGAAATCTAGTGATGAACTCTGACCTGAACCTTCAGAACCAAATAAAGTCAGTTACAAAGTCATTTCCAGGATTAGAGTGAGATCTAGACAAACCTATCCATGCATTTACCTTTACTCACATTAATTACTACAACACTGTCTTCACAGGTCTGAATAAAAAAAAAAAAAAAAAAAAATAGTCAGATCCAGAATGCTAAGATACAATAGGATTAGGAAACTATTTTTTACTCTTAAAATATTTCAAAGAGTTTTTCCAAAAGATAGACAACCCTGGAGTTTTAAATTCAAACGTATAGTTACTATTTTTTAGCATTAGATTTTGTATAGAACATAAAACACTTTCTAGTTGAATCACTGAGACGGAAAACCAAAAACAGGCCCAGGTCACAAATTTTGGTCTAGGAGTGTCTGCAGGAGACGTCTGGTACGGCAAGACTCAGTTTGACAATCCATACATCTGCCTTTGGGCTCTTTAGCATGTCTCACACGAGGTAATAAAATTAACATTGGAACAGACACACCTTTTAATGCATATATTTAAATGAGGGGAATACACATTCGATAAAATGTCTGTTTTACAGCAGAAGTTCGAATCTCTTTGTGCTGAGTGATTCCCAAAAATGCATTTTTGTATTTTATTTTCCTTCTTTCAACTCGTATGCAGGTAATTCTATGTTTTGTCATGTGTTGGACTTTTTGATAATCCGGGTGAAATGCTTGTACATTCTGTATTGCATTGAATTCTTTGGATAAAACTCTGGAAATATCTGAAGTCAGCTGTCGTATGATTGTTCTCTGAAATTCCACTGTACACGCAGAGTTCCTGGAACCCAGAAGAACAGAGGAAAAGTAACGAGCGAGTAAATATAAGTAGATTTACTCCTCTGATTTTCAACAACATATAAACGACTTACATTCTGAAGGTTGTAAAAGTGCAATTAAAATGAAAAACTTACAAAGCGTAAAAAAAAAGTTGTGGAAAATGCTCTAAAAATAACAGGAGTACAAATCACACACAGGAATGAATCATGGAACAAAACAAACTAGAAAGTGCATTTCCTGTGAAAATGCAACCGTGAATGCTGAATGCTTTTGGTGAAAATGGCAAAAGTGTTTGAAGCCAAGAGCTGAATACTTGCAGAAAGGTAAGAAAAGTCCATGCACAGTTTAAAAAAAAAAAAATAAAAATAAAAAAAATCCCAGGAAAAAGCCAAAATTAGCAAAAAAGCTAAAACTAGCTAACATACTAATGATAGCACTGAGGATACCACTAGCATGCTGGGCTACAGTAATATATTCCATAAATTGCAAAAAAAAAAAATAATAATAATAATAATAAATTTAAAAAGCTTAATGTAATGCCCAAGGCTGAATCTCTTCCTTATACAAAATAACCTGCAGGTTTGTGGATAGAGGCGCAACAAACTGATAAAAGGGATACAATAATTTATTTCAAAACAGCTAGTTAAAAAAAAGGAGGTGTTACTGAAGAAGGATCAATACATGAGTCTATAAAAAGAGTCTTAACTGGCCCTCAAAGGGAGGGGGAAAAGAGGGGCGCAGTCCTCCGCTGCCCCAACACGTCCGATCCGGTCCAACCAGTCCTCACGAACCTCAGCGAGCGACAGCCCCACGGCTCCGTCCAGGGGGACACGATCCTTACTACTTCCGCGCGCCAGCTTGGCCCCGGTCCTCCGGTTCTCAGCGTAACCCAGCAATTCCACCTCCTTAGCCGGTCGCCGCTCCTCTGCCGCAACCAGTCCAGCAGTCCTTCTCAGGGCCAGTTCCTCCTGTGGCCAACGCCTGAAGCCAGTTTGATCCGTCTGCCGCTCCCTGCTCCGTGACAGTTCCAATTGCCTTTTTTTACTCCTCCTGATCTGTACACAGCTAATGAAGATGCCGATCAGTTGTGTCGCTGCAGTGGGGCGCATGCGGCACGTGACCAACAACCAATCAAAACATGCAGAAAAAACAAAACATTTAATCCAAAACAATCTAAGAAAATAACTTCAAACACACAATTCAATCAAAATTTAACCCTTAAAAGAAAAACAAGGTCACTTTGCCACATTAAACACTCGACGATTCGATGGCGATGTTTGTTTCCGTTCGACGAGATGCGTGCCAGTTTATATATTTACATTATATATATATTATATATATATTCCACATGTAGCATGACGTAACCACCGGCGATCGCGGCACCATCTGAACACTATTGAACTTTTAGGGAAGCACTAAACATTTCAACCTCACACTGCTTACCTTTGTGATTCTTTTACATTTTAATCTATTGTGATTTTTTTTTTATAAACCAAGAAAGTAAAAGCTTAAATTAAATGCGAGTGTGATTAATGATACAGGTGGTGGTGGTTGATTATTTAGAGGTTGCAGCTGTGAGAGAAGACAAAGCGGCTGCTCTGGGTAGGGTGGTCAGCTGACAGTTGCTGATTGACGGAGGGAGTGGAGAGTGATTGGAGCCGAGACGTGGCGTCGGAGGAGACGGTTGGAGGAAGAAGGCGGAAAAACAAATTACAAATTGAAATTGTAAAAGGCGGATTGAGCATAAACTGGTATGTGAATGGTTCAGTTGGTAATGGAGATAGGAGATGAGGAAGATATGGATTTTGATGGGTGGACGCCAGTGGGGAGAGGAAGAGGGAGAGGACGTGAAAGAAACAAAATAGATGAAGGAAAGGGAATTGGTGAAAGCCAAGGAAGTAAATGAGAACTGGAAGAAAGTAGCTCAGAGGAAGAAAGGATAGTTAGGAGGAAAGTTGTGCGGGAGGAATTTAAAATAATATTAAAACTTAAAAATGAGGAAGGACAAGATAACATTAGCCCCATTGTGATGTCAAGAGAAATAAAAAAGAAAATTGGAGATGTTGAAATGGTAAAGATGTTGAGAGATGGGAATCTGTTGGTGGTTTGTAAAAACAAAGAACAAAAGAACAAGGCTCTAAACGTGGAGAATATTTGTAAAAAGAATGTGTTGGAGAAAATAAAAAAACTAGAGGATTGATTTATGGGATCCCTCTAGATGAAGATCTTGATAAAATCAAGAAAAGTGTAGTTGGTGCAAAAGTGAATAACTTAAAGAGATTGTCCAAAACAATAAACGGGGAAAGAGTGGGGAGTCTGTCAATACTCATGGAATTTGAAGAGAAAGACTTACCACTAAACATCAAAATAGGTTATCTCAGTTTTCAGGTCAGGCCTTACATCCCTCCACCACTTCGTTGCTTTAAATGTCAAAGATATGGACACATAGCAGCAGTTTGCAAAGGAAAGCAGAGATGTCCAAAATGTGGAGAAGATCACAAATTAGAAGAATGTGAAGAAGTACAAGAAAAATGTTGTAACTGTGGAGGGAATCATAGAGTTACATATGGAGGATGTGAAGTCAGGAAGAAAGCAAAAGAAGTCACACAGATTAAAATGACCAAAAATATAAGCTATGCAGAGGCAGTTAAAAATGTGAAACAACAGAAAATAAGAGGGGTTGAAAAAACGAGGCAAATTCCACTGCAAAGTGAGGTACAGACAGAGGAAAAGGTTGTGATACCAGTAGAAAAACTAATATTATTCATGGCATATGTCATCAACTGTACTGACCAAGCCAAGAATAAAACGGAGAAGATTAAAATTATAGTGAGGGGAGCGGAAAAGTTTTTGGGGTTTAAAGAGGGATCATGGGAGAGCATAAACAAAAAATTGGAGGTAGACAGGAAGCCAGGAACATCTGGTGGAAATAATTCATGTTAATATTACAATGGAATGTGTAACCCGCAATTAAAGACTTTTATTTTTGCGGGCCCACTTCCTGTGGTGTCCCAAACTCTCCAGCTTATTTAAAGCCCGCCTCCAGCGCGTAGGTAAAACATGCTCAGCTGTTTCAGTGTGATTGTGGCTTGCTGTTGGCGTCTTCGGCACAAACGCGCCCAAACATTTGAACACCCTGATTGGATTGCTTGGTGAGTTATTTAATAGTATTATTGCTTTTATAATTGAAACTTGCTGGATTGCTCATTGGAGCGTTGTTTTTAGAATTATTGGCACGGCTTATGTGGACCGTCACATTGGATTCTGACCCAGCTGATTGAGGCTAAGTACGCCCCACTCTCTGAGAAGGTAACTCCTGTCTGAATTTTGTTGATATTGCGCAATATATATATTTTTTTCCCCTTTTTCTCACTCTGCTTGAGTATTTGATTTATTTTGATTTCTGGATATTTTTTGTTTTACTTTATTTGAATTATGGTTAAGTTAACCTGATTAAAATGATTAGAAATTATGCGATTGCATTTAACATGCTTGAATTTAATGAATTTTCCTGTACTATGTTTGTAAACAATTGTTTGATAGAAGCACTTAATGGGTTTTCTGACCTTTTAGGTCGGTTTTTTTTTTTTTTTTTTTTCTGATGGATCAGATCCTCACCCGGATCTGAAGATGGTGAGCTAGGAACAAAGAACTATGGACTTCATTATCTTGGACACTAATTTATTTTGAGTTAATTATCTTGTCTCTCTGTACTGTGCAATTGTTTGTTTGTTGTTGGTTTTTTTATACAAATCACTTAATATATATACACAAAAGCCAAAAGGACTGTTTCTGTTTTTTTTCCATTCACACCCTCAGACTCCTAAAGGGCCACTCTTTTGACTCTGCTTTTGTAGCCGCAGTTAGCTGCTTAGCCCATAACTGTTACATAATTGGTGAGCTAGCCAGGAGTCTGATACTGTGAATGTTTTGGTGAATGTGGTTTGTATTGAAATATGGATTTCTTTGATCAAATTGGTATCAATGTTGCTAATTCTGTCATCATTAGTGGTGTAACAAACACTCAAGCAGATGACGAAATCATCAACCATTTGCGCAGTTATGGTGCAGTTAAGGTTTTTACTGTTACTGCACGTGAGAGTCCATTTTATAAAAACCTGGCCGTTGAATTTATTTATTCTGCAGATTTGGAAAAGCTAAAATTGCTTTTACCTTATGTTTATCCATCTCAGATTGCAGAAGATGTTGTATTTGTCGTTAAATTACTTTCAAGAGAGTGCTCTGCCACAGCTACAGTAGGCACAACCCTTCCTCCCGATTATCTCCATGAACTGAACGTATCGCTCAGCAGAGTGGACAAACATTCGATGATGTTTTGAAAGGAGTTTTTGAACAAATAAGTGCTCATTTGGGAATAGCGGCAACTGGAGGGGAGCCTGAGGAGGCTGATGAAGGGGATGGTGATGAGGAGGAGATCGTTGAAGTATTTATTGCTGAAAAAGAGTCCAGTCAGACTCAGCCAGCTACTCTTCCCTCAAACCAATCAGATCCATCCACCACCTACCAGAAGGGATCACGAACTCGACCAAATCCAGATATAAATGGGGGGGGCCGAGAATTTCCCTCTCAGGGAACGATCTAAACCCTCCTGAGGTCCAGAGGGTTGTAGTTGAACACATTGTGCGCAGAGATGATGTAAACCTTCAACCTCTGTCTTCATTCAGATTACGTACCTTTTCAGGAAGACTTCCAAAACCTCAGCATGAGGCAGATTATGAATCCTGGAGGTCTCAAATAGAACTTTTAAATGCAGATCCAAGTCTTGCACCTTTACATGTTACAAGGCGCATTTTGGAAGGGTTACTCCCTCCAGCTGCTGATCTAGTGAGGGATTTGGGGCCTGATGCCCTCCCTGCAACATTTTTGCAGGTACTTGATTCTGCATATGCCACTGTTGAGGACGGAGAAGAGTTGTTTGCAAAATTTTTAAACACACTTCAGGACCATGGGGAACGACCATCTTCCTATCTCCAGAGACTCCAGTTGGTTCTCAGCACAGTGGTGAAACGTGGGGGGATTCCAGCAACTGAAATGGACAAGTATTTGTTAAAACAATTTTGTAGAGGTTGCTGGGATAACAGCATGATAAACAAACTGCAACTAGATAAGAAGAAAGACCAACCACCTCCCTTCCCAGTGCTTTTATTAACCCTGAGAACAGAAGAAGACAGACAGCTGGCAAAAGAGATGTTGATGAAAAAGAATATTCCGTCAGTTAAGCATCGTGTTAATGTCCAAGCTCACACTACCAGTGCATGCTCATGTGACCATCAATCAAATTCAAGTGTTATTGAAGAGTTGAGGAAGCAAATGTTGAAGCTGCAGAGTCAAATGTCAGCTCTGCTGTCTAAGGACTCCAATTCTGTTAAACCAGAAAATCAGCTGAAAAAACAGAAACCAAAACCTGGCAAAGCCAATAGTAAGCCAAAGCCCTGGTTCTGCTTTAAGTGTGGACAGGATGGTCACATTGCTCCCAACTGTTCAAGTCAGCCAAATTCCAGCCTGGTTGAAGAAAAACGGCGTCAGCTTAAGCACAAACGGCAGTCCTGGGAGAAAAGTGAGCCATCAAACTAGAAGCAGTTCTTACTGAGGGACAAGTGGGAGCTGCAATCAGTGAATGTCCCCACCCTACAGACTCACTTTCATATTTCCCATTACCTAAAGGATTGGTGGGGACAAGAAGTACTGGTGAGGTGAAGATTAAAGGGATCAAATTTCATTGCCTCCTAGACACAGGTTCTCAAGTCACTACAATTTCACGTTCTTTCTATAACACCCATCTATCAGATCACTTAATAAAACCAATACATGATCTTTTGGAGATAGAAGGTGCAAATGGTCAGAGGGTGCCTTATATTGGATTTGTGGAACTCTGTTTAACTTTTCCTCCTGAGTTCACTGGAGAAGAGATGGACATAAACACTTTGGCTTTGGTTGTTCCAGACCTGCGATCAGCACAACCCCCTATTCTGATTGGCACCAACACTTTGGATGTTGTGTATAATCAATGCTGTCAGTCACATTCTGAGTTCCATCCTGTGCCTTTTTGGATACAAAGCAGTGCATAAAATTTTGGAGTTAAGGCACAAACTAACAACTGATGACTATCATGGCATTTTAAAAATGCAGTCATCCACCCCACAGGTTGTTCCTGCTCAAAAGACTGCTGTGTTGGATGCTCTTCTCATATGCCCATTACTGCAAGGTGAAAGAGAAGTAATTATTCAGCATCCAACCTCTTTCTCTTTACCTGGTGGTTTGATTGTAAAATCTAGTCTTTTTGATCTACCTCCTGTACAACCTGCTTCTTTACCAGTGGTGATCACTAATGAATCTGACCATGATGTTGTGATTCCAGCCAGAGCAGCCATCGCTGAAGTCAGTACCATCCAGACCATTCTTCGCAAAGAACAGAGTGTACATCAACCTTCTGATAGTTCAGAGCCAAATCCAACTAAGTTGAACTACAATTTTGGAGACTCGTTGCTCTCACCAGAGTGGAAGCAGCGTATAACAACCATGCTCGACAGTATGTCAGATGTTTTTTTAAAGCATGACCTTGATTTTGGTCGTACAGATAAGGTCAAGCATTAAATCAAGCTCTCAGATCCCACTGCGTTTAAACAGCGACCAACACCCATCCATTCCTTAGATGTGGATGCTGTACGTAAACACATTCAAGAACTGTTGCAGTCTGGTGTTATACGTGAATCCAACTCGCGCTTTGCTTCCCCCATAGTTGTGGTGCGGAAGAAAAATGGTGCAGTACGGCTCTGTATTGATTACAGGAAGTTGAATGCACAGACTATCAGAGATGCATATGCTTTCCCGAAGCTAGAGGACACATTTTCAGCACTGACTGGCTCAACCTGGTTCTCCACATTGGATTTAAAGTCTGGTTACTACCAGATTGAGATGAATGAATCAGACAAAAATAAAACTGCATTTGTCTGTCCCCTTGGATTTTACGAATTTAACCGCATGCCGCAAGGTGTAACAAATGCTCCTAGCACCTTTCAACGCCTCATGGAGCGGTGCATGGGAGACATGAATCTGAAAGAAGTGCTTGTTTTTATTGATGACTTAATAGTGTTTGCACCAACTTTAGAGGAGCATGAACTCCGGCTGAAGAAAGTGCTTCAACGCCTGAAAGAATTTGGATTGAAGTTGTCAGTTGAAAAGTGTGTTTTCTTTCAGACATCTGTTCGCTACCTTGGACATGAAGTTTCAAGTGAAGGAGTGGAGACGGATCCAGACAAGATTTCTGCATTAACATCTTGGCCGGTTCCTCGGAATCTAAAAGAGCTCAGATCATTCCTTGGTTTTGCAGGGTATTACCGCCGGTTTGTGGAAGGATACTCATCAGTGGTTAAACCTCTTAATGAGTTAACGGCTGGATATCCACCCTGTCAGAAAAAATCAAAACGTATGAAGTCGCAACATTACCTTGACCCCAAAGAACCCTTTGCTTCTCGTTGGACAACAGCTTGCCAGCAGGCCTTTAAAGAGGTAATACAGAAGCTTAGTACAGCACCAGTTCTTGCATTTGCAGATCCAGGTAAACCCTACATCTTACACACAGATGCTAGCTCTACTGGCCTTGGTGCAGTTTTGTACCAAGAACATGATGGGCGGAACAGGGTGATTGCATATGCCAGCAGAGGTCTGTCCTGCAGTGAAAGTCGTTATCCTGCTCATAAATTAGAGTTCTTGGCCCTCAAATGGGCAGTTACAGAAAAATTCTATGACTACCTGTATGGATCCGATTTCACTGTGGTTACAGATAGCAACCCATTGACATATCTGCTAACTTCTGCTAAATTGGATGCTACAAGTTACAGATGGCTTTCTGCTCTTTCAACTTTTACTTTTAAGATCATTTATCGGGCTGGCAGGTTAAATGCGGATGCTGATGGTCTCTCGGCAACCTCATGCTGAGCAGGTGGCTGATCCTTTGTCTCTGAAGGAGAAAGAAAGAATATTAAAGTTTACTGAACAACATCTGGAACATCCATCCTGTATTTCTATTGACCAGCACTCAGTCCAAGCAATATGTGACAGGTAACTGGTGTACAGCTCATCTAACCTGGACCAGGTTGCTGCTCTTGTGCAAACTCTCTCCATTAACACTGACAGTTTACCAGACAGTTTTGTTGATGATGTACAGTTCTCGTCACCAGTTGTACCATCTTTCTCCAAAGGTGAAATTGCTGACAAACAAAGAGCCGATCCAGTCATTCAGCACGTCATCGCTCAGTTGGAACGAGGGGAAAACCCACCGCCAAATCTACGGGAACAGCTCCCCGATCTGCCATTACTCCTGCGAGAGCTTACACGCTTGGAGCTCCATAATAATGTTCTTGTCAGGAGAAGGAATATTGGAGGTGAGCTTACTTACCAACTTGTACTTCCAGAGGAATGGCGGACTGAGGTTCTCAACCAGCTACATGACCAGATGGGCCATTTGGGTACTGAAAGAACGCTGGACCTTGTCAGATCACAATTCTTCTGGCCACGAATGGCAGTTGATGTTTGCAACAAACTTAAGAACTGTGAGAGGTGCATTTGGAGAAAAGCACAACCTGAGAAAGCTGCACCCCTGGTCAATATTAAAACCTCAAGACCACTCGAACTTGTCTGTATGGACTTTCTCTCAATAGAACCAGACCGCAGCAACACCAAGAATGTGCTAGTGATAACTGATCATTTCACAAAATATGCTGTTGCAGTGCCAACCCCAAACCAAAAAGCTAAAACAGTAGCAAAAGCATTATGGGAAAATTACCTTGTCCATTATGGAATGCCAGAGCGTCTCCATAGTGACCAAGGGACTGATTTTGAATCTCATACTATCAGAGAGCTCTGTCAGATCACAGGAATCCAAAAGATTAGGACCACACCTTACCATCCTCGTGGAAATCCTGTGGAGCGATTCAACAGAACACTCTTAAATATGTTAGGAACTCTGCAAGAAGAAGATAAAATTCACTGGAAAGATTTTGTAAAGCCATTGGTACACGCTTACAACTGTACCCGAAATGATGTCACTGGGTACTCCCCATATGAACTGATGTTTGGTCGGCAACCCCGCCTCCCTGTTGACTTAGCTTTTGGACTGCCTGTGTCTGAAAAACTATCCAGCTCTCATTCACAGTATGTTGAAAAGCTTAAGTCACACCTCAAAGAAAGTTACAAAATTGCAACTGAAAACGCTGAGAAAGTCATGTGGAAGAACAAACTCAGGTTTGACAAGCAAGTCACAGCTGCAGAACTTTCTATTGGAGATAGAGTTCTGGTTAGAAATGTCAAACTACGAGGCAAGCACAAGCTCGCAGACCGATGGGAATCAGATGTGTATATTGTTCAGAAGAAAGCCGGCACTCTTCCTGTATACACAGTTACACCAGAAGGAAAAGATTGTCCCATTAGGACCCTCCACCGTGACCTGCTGTTGCCTTGTGGCTATTTGTCCCCAGCCTCCAAGCCAGAACAGGTAAAGCCAACAACTGCAATTACACCTGTGATTTCAGAAAATGTTGATCTTTCAAATCCTGAAAATGAAGAACTGTTTTTACCTGATTACTCCAGCCCCTATCTCACCAGAGTTACAACTGAGGTTGACTTGCCTGCTCCTGCATCTACCAACATTCCTGCGCCTGTGGATTTGCCTGGCCAGCATCCCCAGAGCTCTTTGGAAGAAAAAGTTGGTGAGGAACAGGAAGTGGAGTTTGGACCTGAACCTTTTGTTGAACTGGATTTGGAACAAATAGCTGAAGATGAAGCAGATTCTGCTAACTCGGAGCCTGTTGAGGAAAATTCCTCCTCTCAATCAGGACCTGTCTCCCCTCAACCAGAATCTGCATCCTCTCCTGGAGAATCCAGCGTGTTAAGTGATTCTTCTGCTGCAAAACTCTCCAGCTCAGAACCTGAACTACCTGTCCGATTCTCTACGCGAACACGTCAGCTACCAACTCGTCTGTAATATTCAAAACTTGGGCATCCACTGCTGCAGAGCATTCAAGGACTCAGCACAGCTTTTACATCTGCTCTGGAACTAGATGAGACCTCTACATCATGTGACGGTGTGGTGTGTGACCAGCCGGTTGCATGTGCGAGGCCGCACATGAGTTTAGGGGAGAGGGTCTTGGCTGCAGCCTGCGGAAAGGGGCGGTGACGGACCACTGTCAGTCTCATACCTTATATGGAAATGGGACTATTGCATTCCGGAAATGAAGGGGGCGCTATTTTCACAATCACCAGTATAAATACCTTAAAGAAGCGGGGCTAAGAGGTTGACTAGAAGTTTGAGAGGTTTCCCCACTGACGATCGGCACGGACTCACAATGGAACAACCACAAAGTCAGCAAAAGGTATTTTCTACTTTATTAAAACTTTTTTTACAGAGTAAATCGATACACTTTTCTACATTAGGTTGAAAATATAATTGACAGCTGTAAACGAGTGAAATTCGTAGTTCGGGAAGGCTAATTTTAGCATGTAGCATAGCTAATCATTTCCGTGCAGGCCACCATTAGATAAAAATCTAAAAGTAGAAAAATGTATTTTATGCTCAAAATTTGTTTTTCTATTTCCATTATACAGATGCACGTGTCTTTGCAACATTCGGAACGGAGAGAAAATTCTTCCGTACTGAATGAACGACAGGTGTCGCTGTCCGCTTTGCTCATGCAGGGCCGATGAGTCCAACAAGGTTCAGAACCACATAGCAAGAACTGCTATGGTTCAACATAACGGTATGCAAAACTACACTAATGAATGGTTTTTACATACTTATCAGTTCTCTAGTGTTTTTATTTTATTTTTAAAGGTTAATATTTTTTTAAATACGTTTTTGTACATCAGTGTTAAATTTCTGGAAAGTCTTAATATTTTTTTATAAACTAACAGCTTTTTTTATAAGCTAACAGCTGCCATCATAAGTGTGTGTAGAACCCAGAGCTGATACTGTAATAACCAGTAGCTCTACTTCATTGTATTTTTAGTAACTGTGCAGCAAACTACACATTTAAAAGTAACAAAGTATTTGGTGACGTGGCTATTAAGTACTGTTTTACTGATTATAACGTGCAATGTAATATTACCCATTTATTTCAGCAGACATTAATAAAAATGAAGTTATGTGCACTATTAGGTATTTTAAAACCTAAAAGGAAACATTTTAATACAAGACAATAAATTAAGGTTAGAGGAAACCTAATATAAACATTTATCTGTGTAGGGTGTTTTAATTTTTTAATGGGTTAAAATGTGTTCTTCATTCAGTTAAGTCACTCGCATTATGTTGCGTATCAACAAAATTAACTCAAGACTATAAGATTTGGAAAAATTGTCCTAGTTATTTATTTTTTTGTCAAAGTTACAGAGTAATTGAGTAAATCTAATTAGTTGATACCTGCTCTTGGCTGTTTGAGCAATATCACTTCTACAATTTCAATTCATTTTTTTCAGAATATATATTTGTTATCTGGAAGCCATTGTGATTTCTATAATTAATTAAAATCCTACAAACAGTAACAACAATGTTAAAGAATCTACAGTGATTAATTCAAACATGCCTTTTGTTCTACCAATCATTTGTATAATAACCTTTTTCTTTTATCTTAGTAGCTATCAGGCTGTTTCCTTGCTCTGTTCTGAGGGACAATGAATCATGTCTTGTTTAAACATATCTGCAATGTATATAAATGTTTTTTAATTTTATTCATTTCTTTTTTTAAGATTCATTCATAATCATGTCATAGCCATTCTTCCTGAATAATAAATGCACCTGTTTTTTTTTTATTATCATTATTTTCAGATGCCTTTGACTGAACTGGAAGCTGTTCTCCAGGAGGTGATTCTGGCACAGGGAGACATCTTACCTCACCTTGGCATTGACCTGCAAGTGCTTTGAAGCCATCGTGTCTGACCCAGTTTTCAGGAAGAAGACTCACTTTGCTTGGCTAGATGGTAAGGACCTTTGACTTTTTTCACCTAAAACTTTAGATTTCAACTACATAAAATCTGTTTTTCATTAACAGGTGAGATCAGCTGGGCTACATTTTCAGAGTCATTCAAGGCAGATGTTCTTCCTGCAACCAGCAATATAAAGACTGTGTGGGTTTCACCGGACATGGAAGATGAGGAGAGTTCCCTCGTTACGACTCTGACATACCTGGACACTGCCCTGAATGCCAGCACTGAATGCTAGGACAATATTAGTTGTTTTCTATAGTCTTTCACACATTTCAGTTCTCACACATTGTTTGTTTTTTTTTTTGTTTTTTTTTTTGTGAAATGCCATTTTAAATCATTTATGCTGAAGTACATTTGCCTTTTGACTTGTTCACTCATTTGTTTTTGTAATGTCTTATTTTAATATTATGTACATTTTTGAATGTTCCTTTTGTTGTAGCTCAGTTGATTTAATTATTAGTTTTTACAGAAATGGTGTCGTTTCCACACACAGTTACATTGTGGCTGCATTTTGTTGGAGAGAAAGTAGAGCCAATAAATTAGTTGTAAATATATTGTAACAATGTTGTTTAGCAATTGGATAACCTTGTTTTAAAAATTTGAAATACATGCTAAGTTAATAACTTGAAATATTTTGTATGTGTAATGCAATGTTTCCTATAATTTTAAACAATGACTGGAATCAATAGAAATTTTCTTTACTAACCTGACATTCGGCTAAGTTGTTTGTGTTTTAACAGTCAGAATCAACTGTTGTTTTATGATAAAGCAAGCACATACAGAAACATTGTTTAGTTACAAAGTCATAATGCAAACATAAGGTTAAAGGTGAGCTGAGAGAAGGTGGAGACCAGGTGGAGGTGATGGAAGCTCAGCAGTTGCACATCAAGCCGGAGTTTCTGAAGGGTGGAGGAGATGAGACCGGCGCCGTGATCGGATGAGATGAAGACAGTTATAGTTACAATTTACACAGGTTTAATTTATGTATCCAGTGAATTTATTAAAAAAGGTTTTCATATAGAAAAAAAATAACTCCTGAACAGCGAATCATTCTCTCTGACAGTTCCCAGCGCAGTGTCTACTGCCGGGTCCCAAGATTATTTCTTATCACATAAACTTTATAAAACCTACTTTCTGCGTGAGTCTTTCCAGGCTGAAGCTAAATTTAAAGTTTTAAATGAATCACTTTGGGTTTTGCAATAATTACATATTTAAGGTATTTGGAGCGCAGTTTATGAATCGATTGCAATTAGAATAGATTTATCATTTCTAAACGGAATAATGGGACACCAACCAGTTTACTGGTTAAGACATTATGGTAAACAATGATAACAGTTGTTAGAAGTTCAAAAGTCATTTAATTTGTTTGTAAATTATATTCACCACATGAATAATAACGAAAATATTTGGCAAATAAACAGAACAAAAGTGCTGTGAATGGAAGGACCAGGTTGGCCAAAATTGTTGACCAAACCTCTTTTCCATCTAGTCCTTATTGAATAAGGCAAATTATATTTTAGATTTTAACTTATTTATTTTAAGAATACTGTTCACACATCAAAATCTATTATTTGAATTTCAACACCAGAAAGTATTTGTTTCTATCTGTTTTCTTAATCTGCGATGGACTGGCGATCTGTCCAGGGTCCATCAGCAGCTCTCACCACCCCGTTATATGTGTATAATAATTAATGGATGGATAAATGTGTTCTTAATGTAATGTACATTTGTCTCTAAAATATTAATTTAATTTATGTTTTATGACTTTTGTTTGGGATAGTTAGGGTGTAAGGATAGATAAATATAACGTATGTCATTTCCTTAATGTTTAATTTGTAATTAATTTTAAATGTTAAAAGTGTTATTGGGTGTTTTGAAAAGTTTTGAAAAGAAGTTTTGAAAGTGTAAGTTTTGAAAGGGGTAGTCAAATAAAATGCGTTATTATTATAATTATGAAAACACGGCGCACCTTTCATTTCCTTATTATTCCTTATTGTAGATTGTTTGTTACTAATGTAATTTTAACATCCGTAAAAAAAGATTTAATAAAGATTAAAAAAAAGGGGGACATACCACGTGACAGACATACCACGTGACTGACGTAACACGTGGTATGTCATTTCCTTACTGTTTAATTTGTAGTTAATTTGTAATTAATTTTAAATGTTAAAAGTGTTTTTGGGTGTTTTGAAAAGCGTTGTCAAAAAAAAGCGTTATTATTTTTATGATTATTAAAACACGGCTGGTACAGGAAATGGCGTCACTGGCGCCCCCTTCATTTCCGTAATGTAATAGTCCCATTTTCATATAAGGTATGAGACTGACAGTGGTCCGTCCCCGCCCCTTTCCGCAGGCTGCAGCCAAGTGTACTTGGTTTAGGGAGGGAACCTACGCGCTGGAGGCGGGCTTTAAATAAGCTGGAGAGTTTGGGACACCACAGGAAGTGGGCCCGCAAAAATAAAAGTCTTTAATTGCGGGTATAGGTATATATATACAGAGAGAGTGTTAGACCAACACGAGCCACACTCCATACCAGTAAGTAGCGGTAATGCTACTCTAAGTTTGTTGCCAACCGCCAATAAACGCAACAAGAAGAAGAAGAGAAGACAAAGCCACAAAGGGAAGCCAACAGTTGAACATGTAGCCATTAAAGTCTCAGGTGGACGTGAGTCTAAGGCAATCCGAGAAATCTTGCAGCTCGTCTTGCTCATGTAGCATTGACCGTTTAAAGTGCAACGAACATCCAGTGCGGCCGACGCAAGTGTTGGAAAATCTCTGCTTAGTTAAGTTAATATTACCAAATGGCCTGTAGTTTGTGTTCTAAACAGACTGGAGTAAGAGTGAAAGCTTCTGACACCAGTGTGTGTGGCTAAATCACCAAGACTTGACTCACAAAAATATATAAATAAATTAAAATAAATTGAAAGACTCTGCCTGAGGGAGGTGCATGAATGATCACCTTTTTCCATTTTCATTAGTTCATCATATTGCCCTGTTTTCCATTGTGTGAATCTTTCACCATTGAATTCTTTTTTAAAAACGTTTCATTGGTATCGGCACTGGTGATTTGCAGGTTGCCAAATTGGGGCTGAAAATGCCAAATTTGACAACAATCAGTGCCCAACTCGGGTGTGAAAGTCACCAAATCAACAACACCTCTGAATTATCTGCTAAATTCAAACATGGTGAATTTAGCTCTGGAGAATGTCTGGACGACGACATCCTCCAGATTTCCTCTGGTGAAAAATAAATATATTAAGTATGTTAAATTTTAACATACTGGAGCATACTTTAAATTAGACTAATTATCAGTATACTTAGGATTAGTTCACTTAGGATTAGTTAAGTTAAAGTGTGACATTTTGGTAATACTGATTTTGTGCTTAGTTTAATAGTATTTAAATTGTATTAAAGCACAATTTAAAGTGTACTAAGTATATTGTCACATACCTTTTAGGAACAACTTAAATTACACTTAGTATACTTGAAGTATATTGATTTTTATGTAATATAAACCTGCTTGTTAAGTATATTCTGTGTGCACTATTGTGATTGAATTTAAAATATTCAAAATATTTAAAAATCTATTTTAAGTGTATTGGCACTACACATTTTTTATATTAGTAGTGTGGTTACAGTATGCTACAATTACACTTTTGATTTATTATAATTGCTAATTAAGTGACCTTTTAGTTACTTAATGTCTTTAATTATTTTGCTTTTCCACTTTGTACATTACATGCTTCATACTCACTACAGTGCTGCAAACACAGCAAGTACCAGAACACAGAATGATCCACTACAACACACTTTTCAGGTGAAACTAATTACATTGTGCCTTCAATGTATTACCATTTTGGTAACATTTTATTTGATAGCGTGTGCATAAGACTGACATAACCCTGTCATAAACTTGAAGGAGTCTTTATGAATGTCTGACTGCTGTCATGAAGTGTCATTTGGTAGATAATGACACATTTAATGCAAAGTTATTTTAAAAGTTGGATTAAAAGTCCATTAAAAGTGCCAACTTTGCATTAAAGTGTCATTTAGGAGCAGATGTAGAAGAACATCGAAGGCTACAGAATTAAACATTGTGAGTTCCACTGAAGCAAATAAAAGAGAGAAGTTTAAATACATGCTGAGAGTGAAACTCCTTCCTAAAGATGAAGTTATATCTCAGATTTCAAAAGAAGATAAAAATGGGGGGCCGCGGATGATATAGAAAATAGCGCCCCCTTCACTTCCGGGGTGCAATGGTCCCATTTCCTATGACAGTGGTCCATGCCCGCCCTTTCTGTTTGCTACAGTGAGGTTATTTGCATACATCTGAAAATGGATTGGGTAAATGGAATGGAGTGTTTTAGTTAAAAAACTGAAAACAACAGATCATATTTGGAGCGATGTAAAACTGAAGACACCTGCGACATTTAGTGTTTAGGACAAGTATTGTTTTTGTTGTAGCACCTGTCACTGAACTATCAAAATTTGAGATTTTGAACTATGAACACATTTTTTACTTTAACAAAATTACATCAAATTCCACTATAAGAACAGTTACTTTTTTTATTCTTTGACATTTTAACATTAATAGAAATAGATTACTAAGGCACCTAAAGTGGCATTCTTTATTAGCCCAAAGTATACACTGAGATATAATTTAAAACATACTGAAATTGATAATTTAAAGTAAGTGTTAATTGAATTTTAAGTGAATGTTCTATTTTGAGCATATATTACAAAATATATGCTCAAATATATCTCTTAAATATCTGTTAAATATACATGAAGGTTACATTGCCTTAGTGGTGCATAACAATACATAGTTATGCACATCAGTTCGTGTTAGCTAAATGGAGAGATCAAAGCAACCAGGGATCAGTGGCTCTATGCGCAAACCATGCATTTTTATTAGACTTATCATTTATTAGCCCAAAGTATACACAAGGTATTTAACCTTAATTTCATTAATGATTCTCTCTTTCTGTCTAGATGTTCTGTTTTAGATACTACATTATCCATCTTGTTTTACTCACCTTTTGCTCTTGTATTAAAAAAATGATATTGTCGGGTACACAGACAAACTGGCTTAAATCCAACATGTTTCCCCAGAAAGTCTGTTGCCTCATCCACAACCAGCATCTTGGTCATTGAAGCCAGTTTCTCCAAATTCTGAGATTAAAGACAGAAATTTTTTTTTTTCAGTGGCCCAACTCTTCTGTATCTTGTTATTGTGTGTGTTCAATTGTTCATTTGTCTAAATTAATTAAAAGATCATTTAAACAAACTTAATGATTTTTTTGTTTATTTTTTAACAAAATTAAAAGCACTTTCAACCAAATAGTCACTCAGAATTTTATCTGTAAAGCACATTGAAAATCCTGCATGTTTTTTGTTCCTCTTTACAATCACACCTTTGTTAGTTTACAACATAATCTAAAAAAAATCATAATTGTAGGTTGCAATGATGAGAGAAGTGCCCCTTCAGAAGAAAAATAACCCTTTTAATAGTTTTTTTATTTTTTATTTCTTAAATTAAATATATTTTTTGTTAAAATGTGTCACAATAAAAACCCATATAACATGACATTCTATTTAATTGTCTAGAGCTCTTGTAAAATAATGCCTAAGGACGTTTCATTTTGCAGAGCTGAAATGAGAGAAAATAGAAATGTTTGCACATTTTTTTTGTAATTATTTGCAATTTTCTCCCCCTAGTAATAATAATAATATAAATAATAATAATGTAAAACACTTCTTACCAAGTTGTGCATTTAGAATTGGGCATTTTGTGAAGGTGTGTGGTCATTGATTTCTCCGTTGTGAGTAGTTCTACTTTTCATGTCCATGGTTTCAAATTGTCAGTGCTTTACTCTTCTTCTTGAGTCTGTTTTGTCTGCAAATGCAGTCACTGTGAAAACCATGCAGAACGTTCTGAGATAACTAAAGATTTTTAGACACATAGTATTAGAATGTTGCATAAAAGTGCAATATTTCTTACCAGTCATCTAAGAAAGTGAAAGTCATTTTATAGAGATTCATCACAAACAGAGTAAATCATTTCAAGCTTTTTTTCTTTGAAGTTTAAACAATTATGGTTTACAGTTCAAGAAACCACAAAATTTGTGTCGCAGAAAATTAGACCAATCAAAAACAAATGTTTTAAGCACAAATATCTATGGAAAGAATACAGTATCAAAATACCAAGCAGTTATTCACTACTCAGTAAGCAATGTTTACTATTTCCTTCTCATAAATGTTAGGTTTCTGAAAGCTATGTACATCTCTTTGCACTCAATAATTAGTTGTAGCTTCTTCTGCATGAATTATTGCATCAGTTTGCCATAACATAGAGGCATGGAGGCGTAATGGATCCCAGATTGCTTTGATAACTGCCCCTAACTGCAGCTGTCCATTTCCTTTTCTCCTCAGGTCACATAAAATGCCTCTGATTCTGTCTCTGGTTCAGGAGTGGCTTCACATGGGGAATGAGATTATCTGTAGTCCATGTTTCACATTCATCTGTGAGATTATCTGTAGTCCATGTTTCACATTCATCTGTGATATTATCTGTAGTCCATGTTTCACATTCATCTGTGATATTATCTGTAGTCCATGTTTCACATTCATCTGTGAGTGGTGACTCTTCTGGAATGGATTTCACTTGACAATCCTCTTAAGGCTGCTCTCTGGATGATGGTGCTCAATGACCAGACTTTAACCACCTTTGCAAGGGTTTCAAGTTATCAATAATAGCATTTTTCACAGTATTGTAATTATTTGAGACATGGAATGACTTAATTCTCTACAATTACAAGAAAGGCCTGGAATATATCACTATATGTAATGATTCTATATAATATATGAATAGATTTTCTGAGATGACTGGCAAGAAACGTTGCTCTATTAAAGCGTAGTTTTAGAATTCAAGGACTTTCAATATTTAAATGTTTTTATAATTAGCCTACTTGTATATTCAATAATGAACAACAATTATATTAACTAAAGCATAAAGTGTTTTTTTTTATTTGTGATTCAATTTGTTATTTTTATTTTTAAAATATGTGATACATTTTATCTTTATAAAATGTTTCAAACATGTTGCGTAGTAATTTAAGGAACAGAACGTGACGGCTGAATAAACAGGGAAACCACTTGAGCCTCAGTCTGGGAGAAGCAGAACAACTTACTCAACCAGAGAAGTGAGAACGCTCGCTAAACAACTTTTACAGACACTAATGTACAAAGAAGAACAAAAGCAGAAGCAAAATTCCAATAAGTTCCTTCAAGTCGTCTCATGTAGAAGAACTATGGGATTTCTGGGGATGTTTACAGGTTTTGTTTCTGATATGTGGTTCTTTTTGTCTAGGTGGCACTCACACGTGACGTGCCCACTCGCTTTCCTCTCGTGACATAAACACTAACAAAAGGGTTTTCAGTCTACATTTAAAGGAACTCAGTGTTTCTTGTTCCAGACTTGTGGTGGATAGAAGCTGAATGCTGCTTCTCCTTGTCTGGTTCTGGTTCTGGATGCAGAGCAGAACCAGAATCAGAAGACCTGAGAGTTGTGGAAGGTTGCTATGACAACAGCAGATTGTTACTGTATTGTGGTGCTGAGTCGTTTAGTGATTTATAAACAACAGTATTTTAAAGTCTATTCTCTGAGCTGCAGGGAGCCAGAGGAAGGATTTTAAAACAGTGTGATGTTCTCTAACTTCCTGGTTTTAGTCAGAACACCAGCAGCAGCTTCTGGATCTGTTACAGCTGTGAAGACGCTGTGGCAGTAAACAATGCATTTAATATAAATGCATGGATCAGTTTCTCTAGATCTGGCTGAGACATTAGTCCTTTAGTCCTGGAAATGTTCTTCAGGTGACAGAAGGCCAACTTTGTAACCGTCTTTATGTGGCTCATGTCAGAGCCCAATCACTACTTTCTAGCTGTAAAAAGTGGTTTTTCACTTTCACTTTGGCTCTTTCACAGTCTGTATTTATGTAGATGTTACTGAAAACTTTGTCTAGGCCAGTCTCAGTGCTGTGGTAAATGGTGCAAAATACATCTCCATACCTGTGTCAGATATTGGGAATATTGCTATGTCTATGTTGTCAAATATTACTAAAAGTCACCTGCAATGCTGTATTAATATGAGAGTGAAAAACCCATTTCTACCAATTTGCTTTTTAGTGAAGATTGTTTAACATTGTGAAGACCAATGAAGAAGATGGAAAATGTTGATATTCTTTCATATATTTTTGTTTGGCTGTTTGTCATGTGGCTTTAGTGAGGGATTGTGGGTAAAATTTCTACCCAATATGGGATTTCTGGGGATGTTTACAGGTTCAATTTCTGATATGTGTATTTTTTTTTAATTATTTTTTTTTTATGGGCACTCACATATGACATGCCCACTTGCTTGCCTCTCGTGACACAAGAGAGGCACGAGATCATGATGTTTCTAAGAACATCATGATCCTGTTCACCTACGGAGACCGACTGGAGAAAGAGAGCATTGATATTAATCAGTTTGTAAAAAGAGATAAAAACTTGCAGAAACTGCTGCAGAGGGATGTATCACATACTCAACAATAAGAGTATATGATACATCCCTCTGGAAGACAAGAAGCAGGTCCAGGATCTGCTGAAAAAAATAGATTCACTCCTAGAAAAATGGTGTTGTGGGTTAATAATTAATTATTATTAATTATTTAGCATTGTTCATTTAGGAAGTAGTCTGTTCTTGTTAGTTTATATATTATGTGTCATTTTGCATTAGACCATTCAACAGAGTAACCATAAGTGAGAGACGCAGTCAATCTGATGGTGTACACTTGAACTACAGCAAAATTTGTACCTTTCTCTCTAGTTAAAGGTGCTTTGCTGCAATTCTTTCACAGTTGGTGCATCTGTATATTCCATTTATTGGTCATAAATGTTTGCTCCATTTAACAGAAGTGTTGTAATTTGAATTTACTGAACTACACTGTGTGATAATTGACATATTTTAGTATAGTTAGTCAAACTACTACTGCATCAATTTAAATTAGTTAAGTAAAGTGCATGACAGAATACAGATAGCTGCAGAATACAGATAGCTTTATAATTATCCAAAGAATATGTAACTTCTGCCCTCAACAGGGGAATAACTTTTTAGAGACACAGAGAAACTATAATGAAGTGGCTTCAACATGATCTGTTTCATTTTTAGCATGTAAATAAATAAAGAGCTTAAAAACCAGGTTGATGACTCTTTTTGTAGTATTTACACATTTTTCAGTCTCGAGTCGGTATGGAATGGTTTCCATACCGTGGCCCTGAGGTGCAAAACACTACAACATTAAGGAAAACACTACAACATTAACAAAAACACTACAACATTAAGGAAAACACTACAACATTAAGGAAAACACTACAGCATTAACAAAAACACTACAACATTAAGGAAAACACTACAACATTAAGAAAAACACTACAACATTAAGGAAAACACTACAACATTAAGAAAAACACTACAACATTAACAAAAACACTACAGCATTAACAAAAACACTACAACATTACACTGCGAGGAAAACGGAAGAGGTAGGTCCCAGTGGGAGACCTAAGTCGTCGCTAATTGGACGACAGGTCGTTTCACTTTTGAACCGGAAGTTATTCTGGCTTTAATTTGATCGTTAAAAACATGAATGTTCTCAGTGATCCAAACCTTAGTACAGCTATTCGGGAATATTTTGAGTCAGGACAAGTGTAGAGGGGTGAAAAATAAGTTACCAGAAAATAAAGAGAATATGTAAGAAAATAGACACCCCAAACACAATTTTTTATTTTGTATCTTTTAATTTCTTGTAACAAATTAAGTGTTGTTTCAGTTTGTCCACGCAATTCTCCACATGACCACTAGGGGCAAATTGCATTGGTGGCATAGAAAAGAGCGAGCTCACAAAAAAGAATTAATCTTCCGTTGGATGTTAACGAGAACTCAACGTTCGGTTGAGTGGCACCTCAGGGCCACCGCAAAACACTACAACATTAAGGAAAACACTACTACATTAACAAAAACACTACAACATTAACAAAAACACTACAACATTAACAAAAACACTACAACATTAAGCTGCAAGGAAAACGGAAGAGGTATGTCCCAGTGGGAGACCTAAGAAGTCACTGATTGGACAACAGGTCGTTTTCCTTTTGAACCGGAAGTTATTCTGGAATGAGTCTTAGTGACAAGTACACTTGGCTGCAGCCTGCGGAAAGGGGCGGGGACGGACCACTGTCAGTCGCAGCGAAGACCCTCTCGATGTTTTGGATCAAGCAGGAACCAGCATGTCAGCTTAACCAATGAACAGCGTCGGGCATCGGGCTGCCTTCAGGGACAGTCGGAAATTACATTTTTCCTGGCAAATCTTTGCCGATCTCATAAGTATTATATTTTAAAATTACCATTTCCAGTGGGGAAATGCTACCCTCATCTATGGCCATGAGCTTTGGGTAATGACCGAAAGAACGAGATCGCGAATACAAGCGGCCGAAATGGGTTTTCTCCGTCGGGTGGCTGGGCTCTCCCTTAGAGATAGGGTGAGAAGCTCGGTCATCCGGGAGGGACTCAGAGTAGAGCCACTGCTCCTCCACATCGAGAGGAGCCAGTTGAGGAGGCTCGGGCATCTGGTCAGGATGCCTCCTGGACGCCTCCCTGGTGAGGTGTTTCGGGCACGTCCCACCGGGAGGAGGCCCCGGGGAAGACCCAGGACACGCTGGAAGGACTACGTCTCTCGGCTGGCTTGGGAACGCCTCGGGATTCCCCCGGAGGAGCTGGAGGAAGTGGCTGGGGAGAGGGAAGTCTGGGCCTCCCTTCTTAAGCTGCTGCCCCCGCGACCCGACCCCGGAAAGCGGCAGAAGATGGATGGATGGATGAATGGCATTTCCAGTGGGGTGGAAGTAGGGGTGGCAAGTGCTCTGTTGGGGGTGGCCAGTGCCACCCCGGCCACCCCTCTGGCTCCGCCACTGCTTGTTAGACGTATATTAGGCTCACAGGATGTAGCCTACTTTTAATATTTTGTAAAATAAAACGATGAATCTTATATAAAAATGAAAAAGAAATAACACAGTTTTAGCGTTAAAGATACATTTTATTGTGTAATAAAATAACATGTATTACGTTACAGTGAAATGAAATAAGATACTTTTCTGTTAAATGTGTCCATATGTGGTATTATGTGTCAAATATTTAACACTTAATATTAAACATTACAGAGTTAAAATATTAACACTTTACAAAGTTTCATTTTAACTCAGAATTGATGAGATATTTACACTCTGCTCCATGTTTTGCTATGTAGCTCCTGATCTGAACACTCCGAATGCTATTGCTGATAAAATAACAACAACAATAGATACTAATGCAGTCGTCGTTATCTTGGAAGAATAACCAAGATAATAAGTTATTATCTTGGGGAAATAACGACGTTTCCTGAGTGAATCTAATTTGTCCAGCAGATCCTGGACCTGCTTCCTGTTTTCCATCTTCTGGTTATTGAACACATGATACATCCCACTGGTGCTCTTAACCAGTTTCTGCAGGTTTTTATCTCTTTGTACAAACTGATCAATATCGATGCCATCTTCCTCCAGTCGGTCTCCGTAGGTGAACAGGATCATGATGTTCTTGGAAACCTTTGGACCCAGAATCTCCTGCAGCTTCTCCAATCCTCTCTTCTCCTGTTCAGTGAATCTTCCCAGCTGGATGGTGAGCAGAAAAACATGAGGACCAGGAGAGCTCAGCTCCACAGCTCTCTGGATCTCAGCTTTCACTTCTTCTGGAGGAAGAACAGAGCTGGAGAGTCCGGGCGTGTCCACCACAGAGACTCTACGATACAAAACTTCTCCTTCTGCCCTCTTACTGCTCAGAGTCAGAGGAACCAGACTGAGTTCAGAGTCAAACTCCTTCCTTCCCAGGATGGTGTTTCCTGCTGAGCTCTTTCCGACTCTTTCCTGACCCACCAGAACCACTCTGAGGTCGGCCGCTGGTTCTGAAAACAACACAGAGTTCAGGAGCTGCAGAACAACATTTAGCTTCTGATAGTATTATAGGTAACAGGCATTAGACATCAGATTTAACTTTTAACCACCAAATAATGTGTTTTATTAGAATGTGATGTTATTTGTGCTTTTCTGCTGTTTGTGAAATAAAAGTAGAAATCTGACCATAAAATCTGGTTAACATGAACTGATTAATTAGCAACAGGTGGGGGCGGGGCGCTGCTCTACAATACATACAACTGGAGAAGAAAACTGAACACCGACTGAGTATTATTAAAAAATGCAAACATTGATACACAATGGATTTTTTGGATTCACAACCTTTTAAATCTGGTAACTGTAAACCATTCCATCCCATTAGAAACTGAAAATGAGCAAATAAATTAAATGAATCAAAGATTATTTTAAGCTTTTTATTTATTTACATGTTAGAACATGGATACAATAATAATCATGTTTGTTTTTCTTGTTTACACACAAATCTGAAGGAATTTATTCATATAAATGGTGTAAATTTACTGCCAATGTGAATTAAAAATAAATGTAGAATCATCCAAATCTGATTCTGGAATCCAGTTCAGCCAAAATCATAACATGTAATTCAATCACATTCAATACAGTCCTGTTAAATTAATGTGATCATTTATTGCCTTTTGGTAAAACTTGGTGGGAGACACAATTCAGTAGAAATGATCCATAAAAAAAATCAACATTTAGGAACCAGAAGCTTCATCAACAGGAAGCTGAACATATAAACATGGAGGCAGCAGCTCATCAATTATCCAGATAAAGTCACACTGACTGATAAACTGTGATAAGAAACTGAGATTTAAAACAATAATGACAAACCGAACTTAAGACTTAAAAGCTTTAATGATGTGTGTAGCAGGTTTTTGTAATTTGATTTTCAAAACTTTATTTCAGGTTAGAAAGTTAATTTAAGGTTTCACTACAAAACTTAGAGCATATTTGTGATTTCTATTCATATATAATGTTTCTATGACAACAATAAATATAAATGTGTTTGAAAGTTTAATTCATTAAACTTACTGTGTGTTTAGCAGAACAATAGTACAACAAACTAAGTAAATAAAGTACTGAAGTCGCCTATTTATTAACGGGAAACTTTTATTTATTTAATCATTTTGGAATTTGAGGTTTTTTTTAAACTCGAGACACAAAGTGGAAAACATGTTGCAAATGTCTGATGGTTGGGAATCAAACCCAGTTTTATTGAGGACTTTAGTCTCTGTGTTTAGATCATCTGCTCTACATCTGAAACATTTTATGACATTCATGTGTTCATCCTCTCACATTGTTCACCATGTCATGCTAAGGTTTTATATAAATTCACAGGTTATTTAAACCTTTGTGTGATTCCTCTACAATCCAATGAGGGGCAAATAGGTTTGATTGAACATTTGACCTGATATCTTTATTGATTTTATTGAGAAAATAAAGTGAAATTCTCACAGATTTAATAGAAACAGAGTTTGCCATAATTTAATTAATATCCAAATAGTTTTCCCATTACTGAAGGTATATTGCTGAAAATAGGACTGAAATAGTTTCACTATATAATCACAATGGATGTTATATTTGGAATTGGAAACCAGTTAAACCAGCAGGTAATGGTTGTTATTAATCATAACATACATAATAAATATTTACTTTAATAGAAATCAGAATAAATCATCAGTTTAAGATA
Organism: Poeciliopsis gracilis; assembly: GCA_911649635.1. NCBI lineage: Eukaryota > Metazoa > Chordata > Actinopteri > Cyprinodontiformes > Poeciliidae > Poeciliopsis > Poeciliopsis gracilis. The sequence continues at coordinate 1,924,719 of CAJVRI010000506.1, forward strand.
ATGTAATGCTAAAGTAACTCCACTTGTTTCTGCCCTCATTGAGGCTCACAGGTTCTTTACAAGTTATATTTAGATTTATTCACTATATTGTTCAGACTGTTGACAGTTTTACATGCGACTGAAATAAACAGAAATCAAAGAATTTGGTGATAAAGACATAAAGGTTCTTCCTTCCTCATCTCAGCCACAGATGCTGAAATATTTATTACATAATTAATTACATGATCAAATATTTTATTACTGATACATAGTTTGTTGTTAATGAAAATCAGGGTTTAATAAGCTGTGGCCAAAGTATCAAACACATCATCACTGTATAACACATCCTCCCTTCTTTTTCACTGCTGCTGCAGCTCCAACAGCAGCTCCAACAGCAGCTCCAACAGCAGCTCCTATCGGTCCCCCGATAGATCCAAATGCAGCTCCAACACCTGCTCCAACACCTGTAGCAGCCACCAGGACAGCACGGATAAATGGATTGTCTCTCTCTGCTTGTCTTCTTGCATCTTGAGAATTCATGTCTGGATTTTCTTCAAGGAGTCGTTCCATTTCTTCTTTGTTGGCTCTTTCTGCCGCTCTGAACATTTCATTGGTGTAACAACTTCCTCCATTTCTCTGAACCATTTTGTTGATCTTCTGCACCAGTCCACTGACTTGAGCAGGATCATCAACTTCATTGTCGAAAACATGATATTTATCTTCAAATTTCTCTAAGCTGGAGCACTGACTGATGATGTCTTTTAGAGGTTGGGATGTTTGTAACAGATCGTCTATTTTAGTTTTTGCCTTTTTCAGCACATCTCCCTGGGTAAACAGGATCATGGTGTATCTGGCTGCTTCTTCTCCAAACATTGTCTTAATTATTTCCACTGTTTCTTTTTCTTCTGCTGTGAATCTGGTTGGTTGGATCACAATCAGGAAGACATGAGGACCAGGAGCCGTCATGCTGATGCATTTAGCAATTTCTTCCACAACCTCTTTGTTACTCTTTTCTGTATCAAACAGACCTGGAGTATCAATAACAGCCAGATTAAGACCAGCAAACACACAGGTTTCCTTTTTACATTTCTGTGTCACAGAGGACAGAGAGACTGTCGACTTAAAACAATTCCTCCCTAAAATGATGTTTCCAACTGCACTTTTGCCGACTCCAGTTTTCCCAACAAGAACAATCCTGAGGTCTGGCTCCTTTTCAGCTGTTGAAGAATTAGAAAACAACAACAAAGCAAAATCAAATTTATTTAAATTACTTTTAAGTAGAAACTAAACAGTTTTTAAAGGATTTTTTTTGCTCATGTAAACAAGTAATCTATTGATTATTCTAATGATTAATTGAATTATCAAATAAAAACCAAAACTGGTCAATCTAAAAGCAGTATTTCTATCGCATATCAACATCAGTCCGATTTTTCACATTTAAGCTTCTCTAACAACTTTTCTGTAGTTTAGAAAATTAACTTGTAACAATAACAGCAAAGTTAACCTGTAAAAAAGTTATATAAAAATCTGAAATTATATTCAATTAAATAATAAAGAGGTAAACTCACACAGGCATGTGGAGAGGAGGGGACTTTGGGGGCTTTAGCACCTGCCCCTTTTTATTTATTTATTTTTATTTATTTTCTTACACATGTACTACAATTATTATTATTATTATTATTATTATTATTACTTTGCAAGAAAAACAACACAATAAGCCCTCCGGTCACATTGTTACCTTTGACCTTTTGCCCGTGACGCACGACGCTCTTGCCTCTCGCGCGGTGAGATAGGGCGGCTAACTACGGAGCGCGAGGTAGCGAACGTTTTTGGTGAATTAAAAAAAATATATTTTTGGTGAAATAACTAGAGTCGGCTTGCTACTGTCAGAAAACGGAAACGTTAAATGTTGTATCGTTTCTCCTTCAGCACGGAGTTTCGGTTTAAGCAGAAATATAACAAGATAGGCGGAGGAAAATATAGTCCGCTCTCTGAGTCCGCCTTTCTCTGAATATCTACTGAGCGGGAGGAAACAGCCAGGTAAGGAAAAGCTGTTCTTATCTATCGATCCAGTATTTTTATCAGACAGACATTATGCTGTTGTTGTTGTGCTATGAGCTAGCTGCTAGCTAATGACTTTGCTAGCAAAGCAAGATAACTAAAAGATATCTAAAAGCTTATTGTTATTGTATTGTTAATGATGGCGGCCATTATTCAGTATTATGCAATATTATTCTAGCGTTAGGTAAATGTATCTTGAAGGGGAAGAGTACTTAAAGTCCAACAAGGACATTCATTTAGAATTAAAAATAACTCATCCTGAACTACCATGATAGATATAATGTCTGTAATAATCAAACTGCTTCTGTCATTAATGAAGGGGCAAACATAAACTTTTATTTGCACACATCATAAATCTTAGGTTTGATTTTAGGCTCTGCCAAAGACATCATGTGAGAATCACAAGCAAAACTTTGAATAGCAAGCAAAGATTTCTGACATGCGCAAATAAGTTTGTTTGTTTTGCAAATCATTTTTTTAAGTCATGAGATAAAAATTTGTGATTTCAGTTTTTTAAAAAAAATTAAGCTAAACATTTTTTTGTTGAAAAAATGTTACAATCCAAAATGTCTTGATCACAATTTTATATTATTTAATTGAGGTTAGTATTTTAATTGAATAATTGTGAAACAAATTGAACTCCATAGGAGAGGTCTCATTTTCTCTGAAATTAATATTGTTATGCTGTGGAAAACATATTGGTTTAAACACAACAGTAAAGAACTGGTAGTGTGGTTTATTATAGTGTTCTGATCATAATTAATCATGTTTTGCTTGTTTCAGTTCAAAGACGCCACATAAAGAGAGACGTCAGAAACAAAAAATAAAGGATCTGCTAGAAGCAACGAAAGGTAGTGGATTGTTGACCAACTGGGTCAGAACCAGAACCGCAGGTAAGAACAAAAAAAGTAAAGGTTCTGAGCATCATCAACCTGTAGTGTTTGATAGTGAACACATATTTAATATTACAAGGCAGCTATTATGCTTTTATTATGTTAAGAGTAGTATTTTCTCATAGTGACGTGCATTAATTACATTTTTGCTTTTGTTTTTTTTCTGCAGTTCCACGTTAAAGTTTGATGCAGCTGTTTTTCTGAATGAACCGTCTTCATCTCCACTGCAAGTACAGCAACCCAGGCAGATGTTCTTTGATTGTATGTCTCACACTTTTGTAATTTATCATTGTTAATTAAACTCTGAAAGCTATGTGACTTTGTTAATATTCTATCCTAAAATGCGATTAGATGTGCCCTTTTTTTTTTTTTTTAGAGCACCTGCCCCTTTAGTGGTCTCTGCACGGCCCTGAACTCACAAATACACTAATAAAAATGTCTATTCTCCAGCTTTTGGTTTATGTTTTCATCTCCATTCAGTTTAATAGATGACCTCTGACCTTGCCCAGACATTTATAGCTTTGTGTTCAGCAATAATAGCGACGGGATTTAACTCCTTCATTCGTCACAGAAACATCACCAGGTGTGTAACGCCTCACATTAGTGGCAACCAGGAAGAAATGAAATTTATTTTCCTGTTCATCCTTAAAGCTGCTCATCTAAAGCCCAGCAGAGTTCAGTCCATCTGCTCACCTGTATAAATACACCTGCAGCTTTTCTCCACTGTTTGCTCTGAACCAGCAGCTTCAGTGGAGAAAAGACTCCAGGCATCATGTCAGTCATTTTAAAGAAGCTTATTGGTTCCCCGAAAAACGACAAAGACCCAGACATGATCACTGATCAATAAAATCCTCCCAGGATGAAAACTGGACCTTATGCGGCTAACACTTAGCTTTGTTAACAACTGAGAGAAACTTGTCAAGTTTATTTGTGTAGCACATTTCAGCATCAAGACATTTCAAAATGCTTCACATCATAAAACACAGAATCATAAAACATTCAACAATTGAATTGTTACATTTTGTCACTTGCCATCGATTCTCGTCAAAATGTTGATTAATTTTCATTGATTATGTTTCTAAAGCAGCTCTAACTCTCTGGGTTTTAGTCTACATTTAAAGGAACTCAGTGTTTCGGCTGTTTTGCAGTTTTCTGGATGTTTATTCCAGATTTGTGGTGCATAGAAGCTGAATGCTGCTTCTCCATGTTTGGTTCTGGTTCTGGGGATACAGAACCAGAACCAGAAGCCCTGAGAGTCTGAAGGTTGATACAACATTAGATCTTTAATGTGTTTTGGTCCAAAGCCTTTCAGTGAACTAAACCACTGAACTGGTGCAAAAAGAGTTTATATGGGAATCATTACTGTCACTGTTAAAGGCTAAATGTTGAAGCTAGAAGGTATTTTACACAAAGATACTTTTTACTATTGAATATTTAGTGAAAAATAATTAAAACAACTAAAATCAATACTAGCTCTAAACATTTTTCATTTTATATATTTTTCTGGTAAATAATGTTTGTCCCTAGAGATAATAATGTATAAAATTATTAGCTCTCCTTACCAAGTTTATAAAAGCTGTATTTGGACATCTTGACTGTCTTTTGGCAGGGAGATGATCTCTGATGATCTCTGATGATCTGTGGCTGTTTGGTTTCTTTCTTGGCAGTAAATGGTTTCACTTTTTGTGTTGTTGCTGTTTTATAGTCTGGTTCCAGACTCCTCCCTTTGAATCTGTCTGCCGATGCACTTACAGTCAGAAATAGGCACAGTGTCAGTTTCTGATATGGGTGACATGGGCAACTGCCCAGGGCAGCATCTTGTGTGTGTGTGTGTGTGTGTGTGTGTGTGTGTATGTGCGTGTGTGTATGTGCGTGTGTGCGCGTGTGTGTTGGAACAGTATTTCCAGCATTAGAAGAGCAACTGAATGGTATAAAACTTGAATGATGAAAATAGCATAAAGTATGCAGAAGAAGAAGCATGACGAAATTTATGGAGCAACCAGAAAAGTGAAATTCAAAAGCATTCACACCAATAAAATAAAAGCTTAAATAAAACGCGAGTGTGATTACTGAAACAAGTGGTTGATTATTTACAGGGTGCAGCTGTGAGAGAAGACAAAGCCACAGAGTGAAGCCAACCATTGAACATTAAGCCATGAAAGACTCTCAGATGTGCGTCTAAGGCAATCCAAGAAATCCTTTATCTCATCTTGCTCATGAGATGCAGCACCGTTTAAAGTGCAATGAACATCCAGTGCGGCTGAAGTAATGTTGGAAAATCTGCGTGTGGCTAAATCAGCAAGACTTGACTCATAAAAAAATATATATAAATAAAAATAAATCAAAAGACCCTTCCTGAGGGAGATGCATGAATGGTCACCTTTTCCCATTTTAAAGTAACATAGGACTCAGCATTCAATGAGGTGTCGACCTAATCATGTCTATCGATCTAACAGTGTGTGAAGATCAGCAGAACACAGGTGTTCTATCTTTCTGTGGTACCCATGAATCCGTTCAACCTTGTGGTAATGTGCAAGCGCAAGTCGATGCTATGTCACATACTGCATACTCAGCAGATTTCTTGTCAATACATCCATGTTTGCAGAGGGTTACACCTAAAGCTTGCAGGAATGCTGGAAGCTCTTGTGGGCTGGACTTGTCACTGAGGCAATGCATGAGAGGTTTGCTGAAACAAACCACTCATGCATTGCCTTAGCTGTGCAATAGAAAGCGGGTCCCACAATCATAACAACCAGGGATCAGTGGTTCTATGCACAAACCATGCATTTTTTGGATTATTCGACTTATCATTTGCATGTATTTGTCCTTAATCTAACAGCTCTCCATCTTGTTTTTCTCACCTTTTCATCTTCCATCCATCCATCCATCCATCCATCCATCCATCCATTTTCCATCACCCTTCTCCCTAACGGGGTCGGGAGTTGCCGGTGCTATCTCCAGCTGCGTTCCGGGCGAGAGGCGGGGTCACGCTGGACAGGTCGCCAGTCTGTCGCAGACCTTTTCATCTTGTATTAGAAAAATTTTATTGTCTGGTACACATAAAATGACATGTTTGGATTAATTCTTCTGACCCACATGCAGAATCCACACATTTAAGTAAAGGGAATAGGTTTATTTTCAACAGAACAAACAATAACAGGTCTTCTTGACTTCACTGGGGAGGGTTAGCATCACACAATGGGGGATGCCTGAAAGGAGAGTTGGGTTGTAGATGGCCTGGAATGAGTTGATCGGAGATGTAATTGGCTTACTTCAGGGTGGTTTGATGAGGCGTGGGAGAAAGGTGCCCAGGGTCCTGTGTGGAGAGTGCTGACGGTGGTTCCAGAGGTGAGTGCGAGGAGGGAGGTGACAGAGAGCCAGGGGCTTGTTGGAACGGAGTGGAGATGGGAAATACAGCGGAGCAGGCAGGCAGGTACTTGCAGGTGGATCCACAGGAGGGGAGAACAAAAAAACTGATCCTTCTTGAAAAAAACCTAAAGGCGGCAAACACAGACCAAGAAACTCCAGGTAAGCTCAAAGGATAAATCTTAGGCAACAGGTGACTACAGGAGGTGGCCAGAGAGACTAATGGTAAACAATAATCATCCAGCACTGAGTGAAGGCTCTGCTGCATATTTACTTCCATATTTCTCCGTTGTGAGTAGTTCTACTTTTATGTCCATAGTGTTCAATTGTCAGTGCTTGACTCTTCCCTCTGAGTCTGTTTCGTCTGCAAATGCAGTCACTGTGAAAACCATGCAGAACATGCTGAGATAACTAAAGATTTTTAGACGCACTAGTGTTAGAATGTTGCATAAAAGTGCAATATTTCTTACCAGTAATTGAAGAAAGTGAAAGTCATTTTATAGAGATTCATCACAAACAGAGTAAATCATTTCAAGCTTTTTTTCTTTGAAGTTTAAACAATTATGGTTTACAGTTAAAGAAACCACAAAATTTGTGTCGCAGAAAATTAGACCAATCAAAAACAAATGTTTTAAGCACAAATATCTATGGAAAGAATACAGTATCAAAATACCAAGCAGTTATTCACTACTCAGTAAGAAATGTTTACTATTTTCTCCCCATAAATGTTAGGTTTCTGAAAGCTATGTACATCTCTTTGCACTCAATAATTAGTTGTAGCTTCTTCTGCATGAATTATTGCATCAGTTTGCCATAACATAGAGGCATGGAGGCGTAATGGATCCCAGATTGCTTTGATAACTGCCCCTAGCTGCAGCTGTCCATTTCCTTTTCTCCTCAGGTCACATAAAATGCCTCTGATTCTGTCTCTGGTTCAGGAGTGGCTTCACATGGGGAATGAGATTATCTGTAGTCCATGTTTCACATTCATCTGTGAGTGGTGACTCTTCTGGAATGGATTTCACTTGACAATCCTCTTAAGGCTGCTCTCTGGATGATGGTGCTCAATGACCAGACTTTAACCACCTTTGCAAGGGTTTCAAGTTATCAATAATAGCATTTTTCACAGTATTGTAATTATTTGAGACACTGAATGACTTAATTCTCTACAATTACAAGAAAGGCCTGGAATATATCACTATATGTAATGATTCTATATAATATAATAGATTTTCTGAGATGACTGGCAAGAAACGTTGCTCTATTAAAGTGTAGTTTTAGAATTCAAGGACTATCAATATTTAAATGTTTTTATAATTAGCCTATTGTATATTCAATAATGAAAAATGATATTAACTAAAGCATAAAGTGGGTTTTTTTTTATTTGTGATTTGATTTATTTTTATTATTTAAAATGATTTAATATGTGAAACATTTTATCTTTATAAAATGTTTCAAACATGTTGCGTAGTAATTTAAGGAACAGAACGTGACGGTTGAATAAACAGTCTGGGAGAAGCAGAACAACTTACTCAACCAGAGAAGTGAGAACGCTTCCTAAACAACTTTTACAGACACTAATGTACAAAGAAGAACAAAAGCAGAAGCAAAATTCCAATAAGCTCCTTCAAGTCGTCTCATGTAGAAGAACTATGGGATTTTTGGGGATGTTTACAGGTTTTGTTTCTGATATGTGGTTCTTTTTGTCTAGGTGGCACTCACACATGACGTGCCCACTCGCTTTCCTCTCGTGACATAAACACTAACAAAAGGGTTTTCAGTCTACATTTAAAGGAACTCAGTGTTTCTTGTTCCAGATTTGTGGTGGATAGTGTCATGTTGTCATCGGGTTTGTTTACCCACATGCAAGGACACAACCAGGAAGCCTGAGGTAAGTATAACGATTTATTGAAAATGGGATGGAAGGGAAACGGGGAAGGACTGGATCTGAGGATCGCCTCGTCTCACTGTCAACGAAAGGAAAAGATTAGGAGGACGGCGAGAGAAGCGTCCCTTCAGGGTGGGCGAGATAGCCTTACTTGGAGGGGTTAGAGGAGGTAGCCTAGCGTCGGCGATGGGGGCTTGCTGGAGGGCGGACAGACAGAACGGACCTGAACGGGCGAGCGGAATCAGAGTTCTCTGCGTGAAGCAGCAGGTATCCCTTCGGGTCAACGGCATGAACAGGAACAAACGAAGCTGACGGACAACCTGGCATAAACAAACACAGACGTTAACGTAGAAGCACAAGCTTGGGATCTTCGCATGGAACGTACGTTACCGAGGTAAACAAGACACTCAGGCGAGGAAGCGAAGTGCCGCTGCTCCTAAATAGTCCGCCTGCGTCTGCCAGATTAATCACAGGTGCGTCCCCGGGGTTGGCAGGGCGGAACCCAGGGACTCGTCCCAGGGCGACCTCCAGTGGTGACCCCGGAGCCCAACAGGAAGTCAGGAAGGGAAAAAACGATGACAACACACAAAAAAAAAACCTTCCTGGTTTTAGTCAGAACACCAGCAGCAGCTTCTGGATCTGTTACAGCTGTGAAGACGCTGTGGCAGTAAACAATGCATTTAATATAAATGCATGGATCAGTTTCTCTAGATCTGGCTGAGACATTAGTCCTTTAGTCCTGGAAATGTTCTTCAGGTGACAGAAGGCCAACTTTGTAACCGTCTTTATGTGGCTCATGTCAGAGCCCTATCACTACTTTCTAGCTATAATAAGTGGTCTTTCACTTTCACTTTGGCTCTTTCACAGTCTGTATTTATGTCAGTGCTTCTCAAATAGTGGGGCGCGCCCCCTTTGGGGGGCGCGGTGCGATACCTGGGGGGGCGCGTGTGATCCTGGGGAACAGGCTTTTTTTTTTTGGCCGTACTAGTATAAAGTGTAATTGCGCACAGTAGGCGGCAGTGGCGCTCTCATTGTTACTTCTGTCACGTTTGCGACAGTGCAACATTTTACGACTTACAAGACAACAGGTTTGCCTTGATTAGCAGTGTTAAGTCAACAAAAAGCTCCGACTGCGTTCTGTCTATGGCCTCCGTTATTCAACAACCCCCAACATGAAAAAGTTTTTAACAGGGATGAAAAGAAAAGCGGAGAGAGACAAAGATAATGAGACAACAGAAAGTCAACCGAAAGCTAAGAAGAGGAAATACGACGAAGCGTATTTAGCGCTTGGCTTCACTGTGACTACAGTTGGAGAAGAGGAAAGACCGGTGTGTTTGCTGTGTCTAAAAATGCTCGCAGCGGACAGCATGAAGCCAAATAAATTAGCGCGTCACTTAAATACGTTACATCCCAATCACGCCGATAAGCCGCTGACTTCCTCCTCATTTTGATAAAAAAAAGACAGAAAAAATCAGCACAAATTGTTTAATTCATTTTTGTTTTGTAGGTTCAAGTGTTTATATTATATTATTTATTGATTTGATTTAATTTTGCAATGGTGCAATTAGTTGGTCAAACATGTTTACAGTTTAAACAAGGATTTATTTATTTTTAATTTCAGGCATTGATGCACTTAAAATCTTTTCTGTTGCAGACTTAAAACACGATTTAATAAAGTTATTCTTTGTAAGTTTGACCATATGTCTTTCTTTTTTTCTTTAATGTTAATAAGGAAAAAATGTTATGCAGAGATGGATAGTCACGGTGGGCAGTGGGGGGCGAGAATAGTTTTCTTCTTGCTAGGGGGGGCGTAACGGAAAATAATTGAGAAGCACTGATTTATGTGGATGTTACTGAAAACTTTGTCTAGGCCAGTCTCAGTGCTGTGGTAAATGGTGCAAAATACATCTCCATACCTGTGTCAGATATTGGGAATATTGCTATGTCTATGTTGTCAAATATTACTAAAAGTCACCTGCAATGCTGTATTAATATGAGAGTGAAAAACCCATTTCTACCAATTTGCTTTTTAGTGAAGATTGTTTAACATTGTGAAGACCAATGAAGAAGATGGAAAATGTTGATATTCTTTCATATATTTTTGTTTGGCTGTTTGTCATGTGGCTTTAGTGAGGGATTGTGGGTAAAATTTCTACCCAATATGGGATTTCTGGGGATGTTTACAGGTTCAATTTCTGATATGTGTATTTTTTTTATTTTTTTTTATGGGCACTCACATATGACATGCCCACTTGCTTGCCTCTCGTGACACAAGAGAGGCACGAGATCATGATGTTTCTAAGAACATCATGATCCTGTTCACCTACGGAGACCGACTGGAGAAAGAGAGCATTGATATTAATCAGTTTGTAAAAAGAGATAAAAACTTGCAGAAACTGCTGCAGAGGGATGTATCACATACTCAACAATAAGAGTATATGATACATCCCTCTGGAAGACAAGAAGCAGGTCCAGGATCTGCTGAAAAAAATAGATTCACTCCTAGAAAAAGGGTGTTGTGGGTTAATAACTAATTATTATTAATTATTTAGCATTGTTCATTTAGGAAGTAGTCTGTTCTTGTTAGTTTATATATTATGTGTTATTTTGCATTAGACCATTCAACAGAGTAACCATAAGTGAGACAGGCAGTCAATCTGATGGTGTACACTTGAACTACAGCAAAATCTGTACCTTTCTCTCTAGTTAAAGGTGCTTTGCTGCAATTCTTTCACAGTTGGTGCATCTGTATATTCCATTTATTGGTCATAAATGTTTGCTCCATTTAACAGAAGTGTTGTAATTTGAATTTACTGAACTACACTGTGTGATAATTGACATATTTTAGTATAGTTAGTCAAACTACTACTGCATCAATTTAAATTAGTTAAGTAAAGTGCATGACAGAATACAGATAGCTGCAGAATACAGATAGCTTTATAATTATCCAAAGAATATGTAACTTCTGCCCTCAACAGGGGAATAACTTTTTAGAGACACAGAGAAACTATAATGAAGTGGCTTCAACATGATCTGTTTCATTTTTAGCATGTAAATAAATAAAGAGCTTAAAAACCAGGTTGACGACTCTTTTTGTAGTATTTACACATTTTTCAGTCTCGAGTCGGTATGGAATGGTTTCCATACGGTGGCCCTGAGGTGCAAAACACTACAACATTAAGGAAAACACTACAACATTAACAAAAACACTACAACATTAACAAAAACACTACAACATTAACAAAAACACAACAACATTAACGAAAACACAACAACATTAACAAAAACACAACAACATTAACGAAAACACAACGGAAGAGGTAGGTCCCAGTGGGAGACCTAAGAAGTCGCTGATTGGACGACAGGTCGTTTCTCTTTTGAACCGGAAGTTATTCTGGAATGAGTCTTAGTGAACGCATGCTAACCGACACTTCGTGGTTGATCTGTAGCATGTCCAGTATCACCTCGTATGTATGTGTTACCCTGCAACCTTGGGTGGCAGAGTAATGTATTATAAAGGATCTTCCTCCAACGTGTGTTGCTGTGACACAGGAAAGATGAGACACACACGTTGAGTTCTCGTTAACATCCAACGGAAGATTAATTCTTTTTTGTGAGCTCGCTCTTTTCTATGCCACCAATGCAATGCGCCCCTAGTGGTCATGTGGAGAATTGCGTGGACAAACTGAAACAACACTTAATTTGTTACAAGAAATTAAAAGATACAAAATAAAAAATTGTGTTTGGGGTGTCTATTTTCTTACATATTCTCTTTATTTTCTGGTAACTTATTTTTCACCCCTCTACACTTGTCCTGACTCAAAATATTCCCGAATAGCTGTACTGAGGTTTGGATCACTGAGAACGTTCATGTTTTTAACGATCAAATTAAAGCCAGAATAACTTCCGGTTCAAAAGAGAAACGACCTGTCGTCCAATCTGCGACTTCTTAGGTCTCCCACTGGGACATACCTCTTTCGTTTTCCTCGCAGTATAATGCTGTAGTGTTTTTGTTAATGTTGTAGTGTTTTCCTTAACGTTGTAGTGTTTTTCTTAATGTTGTAGTGTTTTTGTTAATGTTGTAGTGTTTTCCTTAATGTTGTGGTGTTTTTGTTAATGTTGTAGTGTTTTCCTTAATGCTGTAGTGTTTTCCTTAATGTTGTAATGTTTTTGTTAATGTTGTAGTGTTTTGCACCTCAGGGCCACCGTAGAATAGCGCCACCTACTGTACATGAATGTGCATTGACTCCCATTCATTAAATTCTGTATTTTAATTTCGAATCATGAAGATAAATAAATAATAATTGACTCATTATATAAAATGTCTTTTAATTTACTAGTTTCCATTATTTCTTTTAGACTCAATTATTTTCCTTCTCACCATTTTCCTCAATTTCCTTTTTCAAATTTGCTTCATAATTTATCAATATATGTTCAACATGTTTCCATCAACATCCCTCATATTTATCTTCCCAGTTAAATATATTATATCATCTCATCTGTTTTAACATCTTTAATTAATACTGACTCTTGTTTTTGCTCCATTCTCATCTTCATTACATGTTTTTTCTAGTTCTTCACTTTTATTAATACTTTATTTTCCCTCTGCTTTCCCAAAATGAACTCTAACAAATTACATTGTGATCACATATAATCACTACATGCTGTGAAACTGTTCATATTTTCTTGATCATAGTTTTGCATTTGCTATGCAGCCTAACCGTCCTTTCCTTGTGTCTGGCTGGAGGTGTTGGAGGTGGTTGGTGCCGTCAGGATGGAGAAAATGTTCAGAAGTTCTTCAGGTGATTTATTTATTTTATCCTTTTTGTTTTAGTTTAGGATCCAGTTTCTCTGTTCAGATGCCATCAGGCCTCAGGCTTTAACACTTCCACTTCCTTTTCCAGTTATTTTTGCTCTTAAACGTCTTTAAAAGAAAACCAGAAAATAATGTAATTTTTTAAATTGTGAAACCACATCTCTCCTATTGGTGCTGATGGTTTTGGGTGCAATTCCCATAAAGATGTTTCTGACACTTTTTGGTTACCCAGTAATAATTTAAACAACCTTCGTTTTAGCTTTAAATGGGATGTTATTCAAGTCTCTCACTGTTTACCAAGTAGTTATTGTTTGAATAAACTTTATTATTTAAAACAGGAAAGAATATAAATTAATTAAATTTGTCTCTGTAAGTATATTGATCTGTTATTGGGTCAGTTCTTGTAAATATGGCATAAGTTGTCAATTTCAACATTATAAATGTATCTTAATTATGTTGTAAATATGCGTAAAAGTTCCCTTGACAAATCTGTGACTAAGTGGTTAAATGTCGCCACCTGCCGACGCCTCCTTGTCTCTGCATGTTTTTAAAAAACAACATATGTCAGTTATTAAAACACAAAAAACTGTGTTGTGACTAAACTACAGTCAATATTTATGAAATATTCTAAAACACAAATCTATGACAATAAACCAGAAAGAAACAGATGTTTTATTAATTTTAAACTCAGCCAAAAACAACAAATGTATGGATTGTAGTGAATAATAATTATTTTCCATGAAACTTTCTTCCTCCTGTAACTTTTTACTTCTTCTCTTTGCTTCTCAGCCGACTATAAATGTTGCTCAATATCCAACAGCACAGAAAGAAAACTCCCAGTTTGAATCTCCTGTCTGACCACAATGACTGAGTCCATCTAAAGAAAACGATCTGGGAACTTTGGCTCTGATAATATCGACGTCCTCCTTCTGAGAGAGAATCTATTTTATCCAGCAGATCCTGGACCTGCTTCCTGTTTTCCATCTTCTTGTTGTTGAACACATGATACATCCCACTGGTGCTCTGCACTATTTTCTGCAAGTTTTCATCTTTTTGTATGAACTGATCAATATTGATGCCTGTTTGTTCCAGTCGGTCGCTGTGTGTGAACAGGATCATGGTGTAGTTGGAAACCTCTGGACCCAGAATCTCCTGCAGCTTCTCCAGTCCTGTCTCTTTCTGTTCAGTGAATCTTCCCAGCTTGATGGTGAGCAGAAAAACATGAGGACCAGGAGAGCTCAGCTCCACAGCTCTCTGGATCTCAGCTTTCACTTCTTCTGGATGAAGAACAGAGCTGGAGAGTCCGGGCGTGTCCACCACAGAGACGCTACGAGACAGAAATTCTCCTTCTGCCCTCTTACTGCTCACAGTCAGCAGCTTGACACCGACTTCAGAGTTAAACTCCTTATTTCTCAGGATGGTGTTTCCTGCTGAGCTCTTCCCGACTCTTTCCTGACCCACCAGAACCACTCTGAGGTCGGCAGCTGGTTCTGAAAACAACACAGAGTTCAGGAGCTGCAGAGCAACATTTACATCAGACAAGAAAGATTCATTTTAAAATATTCTTTCATTATTGCAATAAACACAACTCTATGTTGTGATAAATGTAACAAATATTTCTGCCCATAAATAGAGAATTGATTGATGTGTAACTGAAACTGTTGGGTCCAAAGGAAAACTCAACTTTCCAGACAAACTTTAGACAAGAGAAACTTTTGTCTTTGTGTTTTTGATATATACTCACTTACTATAGTTACTTGTCCATTGTTAATTATTAAAGTAAAGAGATTGACGTCATTATTATAGTATAATATTCATATTTGTTACATTTTATTACCAAATCAATGTAATAAGCTAAAAAAAACCTTTATTGGAGCTGGAAGAGCAAAATGAAAAACCACTAATCCCAGTTTCTTTTCTTAGATCTCATGAAGCATTAAATAGAAAATTAAATGTAGATCATCTCTTTTCTCATCTTGATGTCAAAGGTTATGAAAACATATTTTACATTTTCTGGTAGGTAATGATTGTTTTCACTAATCACCAGGTAATCAATCAATAAGTAGTAAAGAATTAAATGATCAATTATTAAATTAACTGTATTTCTGGTGTTACTGATTGCAAACAGCATCTGTACATTACAAGTCATTTTCAGATCTTCACACATTTATGCTCTCTATATAATTAATCTAAATGTGGATTAATTTAAATAGGAAGGTTTTGAAAAAGTTATTTTTATCCAAATGTCCATTAAAATTTTATTATTATTAATTTGAATGCGGCTCAGTGCCTGAGGACAGGATTCAACTCGATCACATCACAGTTTGCAGGCCCTCCATACCTGCAGCCTGCAAGCAGAAACTTTGACCTTTGAACTCTTAAAATGTATTTCTCCAATTATTTGTTTTCAGAAGTATAATTACTTTATTCATTTATCAAATAGAAAGATGCAACAATGATACTGCATCTTCTTGCATTTATTTCCACCCATAAAAATGAAACATTTTTTAACAAAATAACTTGTGAGTCATTGTGACATTACAAAGTTATAAATCGTGTGTTTTTCTCACCAGCTGAACGATGGCTGGTCATTGCTATTGTCCTCTTGCAGGCAGTTGATCTGGGATGATGTGCAGCTGTTGATTTCTTGGTAGTGAATACTTTAACTTTTTAATTCCTGCTGTTTTATAGTCTGGCTCCAGACTCCTCCCCTGGAATGTCTCTGCAACACAGTCACTGTCAGAACCAGGCAGAACATTTGGAGAATCCAGAGCTGACCTTTGTTTTTCTTATTGCACCTCATCAAATACAGAATTAAAGGTTCTGGTCTCAATGGGGCAGTGATGGCACAGTCCTGATGATCTGAGCCATCTTGGTTGTCAGAGCTGCTCATATCTCCAGCTGCCCTCAGGTTGCTACACAGAGCATCTTTACAGAACTTTGGGTTTGTAAGGTCTTTCTACAACCCTGCTTAACTTTTGCTTCATTCAATATAGAGCTAATCCTGTTGGAGATCATGAGTCTGGTGCTCAGACCATGCAGGTCGGTGCCATTTAATCCAAACCCACCTGCTGCAGGCAATGCTGAGATCAGCACTTTGGCATCAGATTCAATCAGACAACTAATCTTTACTCTCAGACCCCAAGTAAATGATTTGACATACGAAAGCAGCTCTTTGTCTGACTTGTGGTGTTAGAAATCAGCCATGTCAGCAACACATCGACACCCTGTGCATCACTTCCGGTGTCATTGTCTCCCAGACGGACCGTCTGTTGCAGAGAAACGAGCTCAGGGCTCCATTAGTCGCTATCGTGAGTTAAAATGCTCACGAAAGTAAAAATGTTCGTTTTTGTGGCACATCTGTGTCTTATTTTGAAGGGATGTGTAAACGTTACCATAGCGACCAGAGTCAGAGAGCGTTAGAGCAATGAGAGGAGAGGAGATGAGATGAGAGGAGAGATGGTGAGTTTTAGTTCTGGTTCACATGATTTTAGGAGTGTTGGCTGATTTTTCAAACCTCCGTGATCACAGAGCCGATAAAAGTCCAACAGGTTCGGTCGGTTCGTGTGACCAGAACCACGACAGGAGCAACACCAGAACCGATTCACTGAACATCCTGATTCTAGAAGAAAATCCAGTGAAACTTCCAACATACCATGAATTTATAATAATCAAACATGATGACGATGTAGAAACAGTAGTGATAGTTTGTGGATCAATTTAAGCGATAAAAGACGAAATAAAAAGAAAAGACGTTTGATAAAAGGATCAGCTGCTCTATTTGATCTGGAGGAGAGTTATGTTTGTTCCTGGTTAACATTTTAACTGAATAAACATACAAGTATATATATATAAATAACCTTTACATGTAGTAATAAACATTTCCACATATCACCTCCGATGTCCACCGGACTCTCAGTTGCCATGTCAACTGTTTGGGATTCCCCTCCGTTCTGACGTCATCGCGCTTTCTGATTGGTTACCTGTCACATTCAACAGGCTGCGATCAATCAGGAAAACCCCACAGGCTGCGATAATCTGGACAAGATATTGTTATTCAACACACCACCAGTAACACACCACTCACTGCAGATTGTAGCGGGAACAACAACATGCAGAAACATTATCTGATGGGTCACTGCAAGTAAATGATATTCATGGCTGGATGAACCTTCTGGAGTTGGAGGCTAGAAAAGGAAGTGCAGGTGTTGAGTTCACAGTTCAGCTCAGAAAGCATCAAATACTGACTGTCCCCTTCGTAATATTTCATAACAATAAATCTAGCAGGTGCCTTTCTGAAGGTTGGCAAGAGAAACCTGATTTATTTTCTGTTTCAGAGAGTCGGTACCTGGAAAAGATATTTTTTAAAGGGATGGTTTTAAAAACACAGCAGCTCTTCATTAAACTATGACGATGAGCTGGTTTGTTTAAATGTACAGCATAATGTAAAAACCTAGTCAGTCTCCAGTGCAGGAATTCAAACTGGTAGTAAATGAAAGCAGATGTCAACTCTTCACAATATTCAAGTGTCACAGTAAATATAGAGTAAAATATTCAGTGAAGGCCTCATAAATAAGGCACTGAGAGACACAAACAAGGCCATTCATGGCATAGTTATGCAAAGAGCCACAAATCACCCAGGGGTTTTAACCCACACACAATAACAGACTTTTTTTATGGATGCACTTCTTAAGATGCAGCAGGGAGAGCAGCCAAAAACACAGACGTAACATTTTATTGTTTAGTTTGATTCAATGTGGTTTATTTATGCATTTTATTAAAGGGACAGTATTATGTATTTCCCAGGTACATAGTACCATTTCAATCTGGAGAGACTCAGATTGAAAGAAATCTGAGAGAAAGAAAGCGATTATAAAAGTTTATTGGCATGCATAAATTAAGTCTTTGGCTCTCGGGCCCCGGCTAAGGACATAGAGCTGTGATTGCGATAAGCTCGGATGAGAATTCCTGATGACGGTAGGAATGTCATCCCCCGAGACCCGATACTGGTGGTGGAGGTCGGTGAATGAAGTAGCCTATGCCTGGAGAGCCAGGAAGTGGAGGTGGGTTGAGCGCAGCAGCGAAGCGGAAGAAGCCTTGGATGGACGTCCTGATCAACTGGGGCATGGTCGGTGATTGGCCGTGACATGGCTTGGTCCAGCGATGACAGGTCGTCGGTGATTAGCGGGATGCGCCGATTAGATGATGCAGATGGGGCTACAGAGTCTTCCAGTTTGAATTTATGCCTAGGCTTCATTTTACAGCACACTCCAGTAATTATGTTACCTTCAGTTATGATAAAAATGCTTTCAATATCAAACATAATTTAAGAAATTTGGCTTTGCAATTTAGTGCTTGGAAATTGAGCCTCTGCCTCTTTAAAAGATGGTTTAACCCTTTAACTATGTTTTTTTAACCAGTGCTTCACTGAGAAGTAGCTCCTATAATCAGATCTGTTTGTCTTTTTCTATGACAAGAAGCTAAAAGAATATTTGTTTGAGTTCATTTTCTGTTGTGTAACTGAATTTCAGAGTGAGAGGAATCAGCTGCTGCCAGTGATGGCAATAGCTCTAAAACTCCACAAGGTGGCGATGTTTGCAGCCTTTTGAGGTGAATCTTCTCAGTGTTGTAGAAACAGTTGGACTGATTTCAGATAAAACAATTGCTGATTAAAATCACATTACTCCTTATCAGACGTTGCCCTGTATGGAGGACCAAAACGGACAAAATTAAAGAGTCACTGTAATACAGATCCACTGTAAAACAGATCCACTGTAAAACAGATTCGCTGTAAAACAGATTCACTGTAAAACAGATTCACTGTAAAACAGATCCACTGTAAAACAGATTCGCTGTAAAACAGATTCACTGTAATACAGATTCGCTGTAATACAGATTCACTGTAATACAGACGCTACAAGAGATTTTTCCTGCCATCTTTAATAACTGTTTCAAGAATCTGAATTAATGAGCTACAATAACATTTAATTTCCCTTTGGGATTAATAAAGTATGTTTGAATTTGAATTTCTGTTTCACAAATGAGAAGGAGCAGAGTCTTAAAGATGCATGTAACTTTTGTTGAAAAATAAGTTTTTATATATTTGTTCAAACTGTCACTATTTTCTAACAGTTTGTTATGAGACAGATAATCTGTGAAAAGATAGATTTCCTCCACCTCCTTTCTGAGCTTCTATCTGATGAAACGCTTCGCTACCAAATCACTCCAACCAAAATCAGCCAATCAGAGCCAAGAGGCGGGTCTTAGTTTTGTCAATCAACTAACTACTACATGAAAACCGCTTATTCAGCATCATTGGTGGCCATGCTAACTAGCAGTAGCATTTATGCCACACTGCAAGCTGCAGGCTATGAATGCAGCTTGCAGTGTGTGATTGACAAGGTGCCTCTTGGCTCGGAATAGTTGTTGTTAAGAGCCCCAGATGAAACAGAGAAACTCACATATTATCTGTGTCATAACATATTATCACAATAGAGTTTAAACAAATATGTAAAACAAAGCATTTTTATAAAAGTTACATATTATAGTCTTATGGCATTTAGCTTTTGGTTAGTTAGCATTACACCATGCATGGCTCCAATCTACTCAGCATCTGCCACAACAAAGATGGCGACTTACTATGAGTTGGTGGACATCAGCAGAAAAGGACAAAAATAATTTGAGTTTTATTCTCAATGTCTTGCAATAACCAAAACAGCGGAACAGAATGGTGGACAACCATTGGCCTTCTGGTTTATCTGGTCTCTGCCCTTCACAATAAGAGCCTATTCTGAGGTGTAATATATGTTTATGTCCACCACAGTATATGTTTTTAACTGTTATCATAATTAATAATGTCCATTTTCAGCTATGTTTAATTTTACCACTGTTAACTGTTGTCAAGTTGCTCTGCAGTTTATCTACAATTATTTATTGTTTTTTTTATTTAATGTTTAAACTCAGAAGCTGCTGGACTGATTTTAACCACCAACTAGATTTTTTCTCTTTTTAGGTCTATTTTAAGTTTTGATGCAAAAATGTTTCAGTTATTAATTGTGTGATAATCTTTCAATGTTATATTTTTATTGGCTGCTGATGCATCATTTTGTGGATCAGATGTTTGGCGCAGAAATCCAGCATCATTCTGCTGCAACATGTTGATTATTGTATGAGTTTGTCTGTTTCTCCAACAATTTTGGTAAATATTTAAAACTATAAGAAGATTTCTGAGTTACAATGAAAATTATACTGATATTCCTGAAACTGTGAGGCTGCCATCCTAATATGGATTAATGACCTATAGACTTGTTAGACGTATAGTAGGCTCACAGGATGTACTATTAACATTTTGTAAACTAAAACAATGAATGTTAAAAAATAACACAGTTTTAGTGTTGAAGATACATTTTATTATGTAATAAAATAACATGAATTATGTTACAGTTAAAGGAAATAACACAATTCTCTGTTAAATGTGCCCCTATGTGGTATCATGTGTCAAATATTTCACACTAGTAAAGAGTTAAAATATTGACACTTTACAAAGTTTCATTTGTACTGATATTGAATGAGATATTTACACTCTGCTCCATGTTTTGCTGTGTAGCTCCTGATCTGAACACTCTGAAAGCTATTGCTGATAAAATAACAACAACAATAGATACTAATGCAGTCGTTATCTTGGGAGAATAACCAAGATAATAAGTTATTATCTTGGGGAAATAACGACGTTTCCTGAGTGAATCTATTTTGTCCAGCAGATCCTGGACCTGCTTCCTGTTTTCCATCTTCTGGTTGTTGAACACATGATACATCCCACTGCAGCTCCTAACCAGTTTCTGCAGGTTTTCATCTCTTTTTACAAACTGATCAATATCAATGCCATCTTCCTCCAGTCGGTCTCCGTAGGTGAACAGGATCATGGTTTTCTTGGAAACCTTTGGACCCAGAATCTCCTGCAGCTTCTCCAATCCTCTCTTCTCCTGTTCAGTGAATCTTCCCAGCTGGATGGTGAGCAGAAAAACATGAGGACCAGGAGAGCTCAGCTCCACAGCTCTCTGGATCTCAGCTTTCACTTCTTCTGGATGAAGAACAGAGCTGGAGAGTCCGGGCGTGTCCACCACAGAGACGCTACGAGACAAAACTTCTCCTTCTGCCCTCTTACTGCTCAGAGTCAGAGGAACCAGACTGAGTTCAGAGTTAAACTCCTTCCTTCCCAGGATGGTGTTTCCTGCTGAGCTCTTCCCGACTCTTTCCTGACCCATCAGAACCACTCTGAGGTCGGCCGCTGGTTCTGAAAACAACACAGAGTTCAGGAGCTGCAGAGCAACATTTAGTCTCTTACAATAAAGTAGGTATCAGATTTAACAGCAATTTAAAATGAATGAAAAGTCATGAAAGTCATGAAAACATATTTTACATATTCTAGTAAAGATTATCACTCATCATGAGACAATCAATCAATCAATCAATCAATCAATCAATCAATCAATCAATCAATCAATCAATCAATCAATCAATCAATCAATCAATCAATCAATCAATCAATCAAATTTTATTTGTATAGCACATTCCAGCAACCAGGCATTTCAAAGTGTTTTACATAATAAAAGCACAAAAATACAAAGTCAGACTACAAACAGTTAACATCACATTTTGCACATCAGATTATTGATTAATGTTTCATGCTCAGGTTTCAAAAGTAATTCTAAACAGGAGGGGTTTTAGTCTAGATATAAAGGAACTCAGTGTTTCGGCAGTTTTGCTGTTTTCTGGAAGTCTGTCCAGATTTGCTGGATGCTGATTCTCCATGTTTGGTTCTGGTTCTGGGATGCAGAGCAGAACCAGAAGACCTGATTGGACTGGAAGGTTCCTATGACAACAGCAGATCTTTAATATGTTGTGGTGCTAAGCTGTTCAGTGATTTATAAACATTTATAAACATTATTTTAAAGTCTGCTCTGCGACAGACTGGCGACCTGTCCAGGGTGACCCCGCCTCTCGCAGCTGGAGATAGGCACCAGCAACTCCCGACCCCGTTAGGGAGAAGGGTGACCAGAAAATGGATGGATTTTAAAGTCTATTGTCTGAGCCTGTGAAGGACTTTAGAACTGGGTGATGTTCTCTATCTTTTAGTCAGAACTCCAGCAGCAGCTTCTGGATCAGCTGCAGGTGGAGGATTGATATTTTAGGCAGACCTGTGAAGACACTGTTGCAGTAATCAATGCGACTGGAGATAAACAAATGGATGAGAGACTCTAGAGGTTGCAGAGACTTTACTTCTCTCGTCCTGGAAATGTTCTTCTGGTGGTCGAAGGCCAACTTTGTAACTGTTTTTCAGTGGCTCGGAATAATATCTAAAATTAAGAATGTCTAATATCAAAACAGATCATCAAGATAATATGTGATTAAATTAATGGCATTTGTTTCAACTGTTACTGATTGCTAAAAGCAATCTGTTCACTGCAAGTCATCTTCAGGTTTTCACTCATACTCTAATATTCAGGATGTTAATGTGGGACTGGTTTTGTTGCTCAAAACAGAGCTGAACATGTTGCATTACTTTAGAAAATCAGGGTTTAACAAGCTGCAGACATTAGGACATTAGAACCTTAATCACTGTATAACACATCCCCACTTCTTTTTCACTGCTAGTGTAGCTCCGATCAAAGCTCCAACAACAGCTCCCATTGCTGCCCCCTCTGTAGCTCCAACAGCAGCAGCGTTTAAAACACCTCCAGCAGCACCTCCAATAGCAGCTCTAACAACAGCCTCCAGAACAGCACGGATAAATGCGTTGTCTCTCTCTGCTTGTCTTCTTGCATTTTGAGGATTCATGTCTGGATTTCCTCTGAGGAGTCGTTCCATTTCTTCTCGCTTGGCTCTTTCTGCTGCTCTGAACATTTCATTGGTGTAACAACTTCCTTCATTTCTCTGAACCATTCTGTTGATCTTCTGCAGCAATCCTCTGACTTGAGCAGGATCCTCAACTTTGTTGTCAAAGACATGATATTTATCTTCAAATTTCTCCAGGACGGAGCACTGACTGATGATGTCTGTCAGAGGCTTGGATGTTTTTAGCAGGTTATCCATTGTCATATTTTCCTCTCTTAGCACATTCCCATGGGTAAACAGGATCATGGTGTATCTGGCTGCTGCTTCTCCAAACATTGTCTTAATTATTTCCACTGTTTTTTCTTCCTCTTCAGTGAATCTGGTTAGTTGAAGAACAATCAGGATCACATGAGGACCAGGAGCCGCCATGCAGATGCATCTAGCGATCTCTGTCACAACCTCTTCATTTCCTTTACCAGTTTCAAACAGACCTGGAGTATCAATAACAGCCAGACTTAAGTCACCAACATTATTGGTTTCCTTCTTACATTCCGACGTCACAGAGGACAAAGAGAGTTTAGACTCAAAAGCTCTTGCTCCTAACATGGTGTTTCCAGCTGCACTTTTTCCGACTCCAGTTTTCCCAACAAGAACAATCCTGAAGTCTGGCTCCTTTTCAGCTGTTGGAGAATTAGAAAACAACAATAAACTGAGAGACATTTTTAGATAGAAGTAGAAACTAAAAACTGGTTTAATTTGTCAAATACAGAATGATGTGTTTCATGGTTAGATTTACTGATCCTGAGAAAATTTTAGGTAATTGCAGAATTAGATAACTTAAAGAAAAATGTTTTTATAATCTTTGCCACTTGTCATTTCTTATGGAAATTTGTGTACATATCCAACAAATACTTTGTAAATAAATGCTTTCATACACAATGCAGAGTGTTGCAGTTTAGAAAACCATAACATAGATGCAAAAAACCTTAAAAGACATTTTACAGTTTGACTCAACACTGGATGATCTACATCATGATTTTTGTATATAGATTAATTAATATCCTTTAATGAGCATAGTCTGTACATCGTTAGACCAATTCTCATTTCATTTTGCTGCACCCAACAATTGGAACAACTTAGAAAACAACCATTAAAACTGAGTGCTTATGTGTTTTTGATGATTTGTTGTTTCTGGCCCAGATCGTTGTTGAAAGTAAAACTTTGTTCTCAACCAACTTACCTGGTAAAATTTTAAAAATAATAACACCAATACAATATATCCTAAAATCTGTCAGATTATTTTGTCCACAGCCTTTTTCTGAAACGTTTGCATATGTTCTGTCAGGTTTAACTCTGAACACTGCTTGACTCATTCCAAAAATTTAACTTTTCTTTCTTGAAATCATTTTGTTAGTTTAAGTGCCTTATTAGACTCACTTTGATGCTGAAAAATAAAATCCTTACAGCCTGTAGCTCATGCCTGAAGGTTTTAAGTTAAAGTTGACTGATATTTAGAACTGTTAATTTGATTAATGTATTTTTGTTTAGTATTAACATTTACAGAACAAACTTATAAACAAACTGGGATTAAGATTTGAAGTGATTAAATAACTTAAAGACTAGAGAGTGTAGGGATAAAAATGAGTAATTTCTGCAGATTATGACTCTGAAAAGCATCAAACCTCAGTTATTTGTTTTTCACTTTTGATTTTTTAAATTTGTGTTTTAAAGAAGATTCTTAATTCCTGTTATTTTTCGCCTTCATCACTTTGGGAGATGTACCCTTCTTTTTCATATATTAAACTTTTCAAAGGATATTTACCTCTGAGTTCAAGCTTTGTTTTCATTGTCTGAACAAGTTATGTGAACAGTTAAAGTACATCCAATACAGTTTTATTTATAATGCACATTAAAACAGCCAACATGGGACCAAGGGCTTTACATTTAAAACAAGGTTAAAAAAACAAACAAAAAAATATTACAGTATTCAATAAAATAAGAACAAGACTTTTAAAAGAATCTACTTTTAGTTTAATTCAATAATCTTACTGTGTGTTTAGCAGAACAATAGTACAACAAACTAAGTGAATAAAGTACTGAAGTCGCCTATTTATTAACAGGGAACTTTTATTTATTTAATCATTTTAGAATTTGAGGCTTTTTTAAAATTGAGACACAAAGTTTAAAACATGTTGCAAATGTTTGATGTTGGGAATCAAACCAAGTTTTATTGAGGACTTTAGTCTCTGTGTTTAGATCATCTGCTCTACATCTGAAACATTTTATGACATTCATGTGTTCATCCTCTCACATTGTTCACCATGTCATGCTAAGGTTTTATGTAAATTCACAGGTTATTTAAACCTTTGTGTGATTCCTTTACAATCCAATGAGGAGCAAACAGGTTTGATTGAAAATTTGACCTGATATCTTTATTGATTTGATTTAGAAAATACAGTGAAAATCTCACAGATTTAATAAAGAAACAGATTTTGCCATAATTATATTAATATCCAAACAGTTTTCCCATTACCTAAAGTATATTGTTGAAGATTGGACTGAAATAGTTTCACTATATAATCACAATGGATGTTATTTTTGGAATTGGGGACCAGTTAAACCAGCAGGTGATGATTGTTATTAATCATAACATATGTGATAAATATTTACTTTAAGAGGAATCAGAATAAATCAGCAGTTTAAGATAATGTAATGCTGAAGTCCTGGTCGTGGAACACTGGACCAGCTCTACACCCTCAGCAGGGTCCTGGAGGGTGCATGGGAGTTCGCCCAACCGGTCTACATGTGCTTTGTGGACTTGGAGAAAGCGTTCGACCGTGTCCCTCGGGGTGCCCTGTGGGGGGTTCTCCGGGAGTATGGGGTACCGGGCCCTTTGATACGGGCTGTCAGGTACCTGTATGACCGGTGTCAGAGTCTGGTCCGCATTGCCGGCAATAAGTCGGGCTCGTTCCCAGTGAGGGTTGGACTCCGCCAGGGCTGCCCTTTGTCACCGATTCTGTTCATTACTTTTATGGACAGAATTTCTAGGCGCAGCCAGGGTGTTGAGGGGATCCGTTTTGGTGGCCTTAGGATTGCATCTCTGCTTTTTGCGGATGATGTGGTCCTATTGGCTTCATCGGGACGTGATCTGCAGCTCTCACTGGAGCGGTTCGCAGCCGAGTGTGAAGCGGCCGGGATGAGGATCAGTGCCTCCAAGTCTGAGACCATGGTCTTGAGCCGGAAAAGGGTAGAGTGCCTTCTCCGGGTCGAGGGAGATGTCCCGCCCCAAGTGGAGGAGTTCAAGTATCTCAGGATCTTGTTCACGAATGAGGGAAGAAGGGAGCGTGAGATCGACAGGCGGATTGGTGCAGCGTCTGCCGTGAAGTGGGCGCTCTACCGCTCCGTCATGGTGAAGAGGGAGCTGAGTCAAAAAGCGAAGCTCTCAATTTACCGGTCGATCTACGTTCCTAATCCTCATCTATGGTCATGAGCTTTGGGTAATGACCGAAAGAACAAGATCTCGGATACAGCGGCCGAAATGGGTTTTCTCCGTAGGGTGGCTGGGCTCTCCCTTAGAGATAGGGTGAGAGCCTATCTCTAAGGGATTCAGAGTAGAGCCGCTGCTCCTCCACATTGAGAGGAGCCTGTTGAGGAAGACCCAGGACAGGCTGGTCTCTCGGCTGAGCTAGGAACGCCTCGGGAAGAAGTGGCTGGGGAGAGGGAAGTCTGGGCCTCCCTTCTTAAGCTGCTACCCCCGCGACCCGACTCCGGAAAAGCAGAAGAAAATGGATGAATAGATGGGTAGTGCTAAAGTAACTCCACTTGTTTCTACCCTCATTGAGGCTCACAGGTTCTTTACAAGTTATATTTAGATTTATTCTCTATATTGTTCAGACTGTTGACAGTTTTACATGCGACTGAAATAAACAGGAATCAAAGAACTTGGTGATAAAGACATAAAGGTTCTTCCTTCCTCATCTCAGCCACAGATGCTGAAATATTTAATATATGATCAAATATTTTATTACTGATACATGTTTTATTATTCATGAAAATCAGGGTTTAATAAGCTGTGGCCAAAGTATCAAACACATCATCACTGTATAACACATCCTCCCTTCTTTTTCACTGCTGATACAGCTCCAACAGGAAATCCAACAGCAGCTTCTCATGGTCCTCCGGTCGCTCCAAATGCAACTCCAACAGCAGCCCCAACAGCAGCTCCAAGAGCAGCTCCTAACGGTCCCCCGATAGATCCGACAGCAGCTCCAGCAGCTGCTCCAGCAACACCTCCTGCAGCAGCAGCCCACAGGACACCACGGATAAATGCGTTGTTTCTCTCTGCTTGTCTTCTTGCATCTTCAGGATTCATGTCTGGATTTTCTCTGAGGAGTCGTTCCATTTCTTCTCGGTTGGCTCTTTCTGCCGCTCTGAACATTTCATTGGTGTAACAACTTCCTCCATTTCTCTGAACCATTCTGTTGATCTTCTGCACCAGTTCACTGACTTGAGCAGGATCCTCAACATTGTTGTCAAAAACATGATATTTATCTTCAAATTTCTCCAGGATGGAGCACTGTCTGATGATGTGTTTTAGAGGTTTGAGTTCTTTTAGAAGATTTTCTATTTTAATGTTTCCCTTTTCCAGCATATCTCCCTGGGTAAACAGGATCATGGTGTATCTGGCTGCTTCTTCTCCAAACATTGTCTTAATTATTTCCAAGGTTTTTTCTTCTTCTGCAGTGAATCTGGTCGGTTGGAGAACAATCAGGAACACATGAGGACCAGGAGCCGCCATGCAGATGCATCTATTGATCTCTTTCACAACCTCTTTGTTACTCTTTTCTGTATCAAACAGACCTGGAGTATCAATGACAGCCAGATTTAGACCAGCAAAAAGATCAGTTTCCTTCCTACATTCTTGTGTCACAGAGGAAAGAGAGAGTTTAGACTCAAAAGCTCTCCTCCCTAAAATGGTGTTTCCTGCTGCACTTTTGCCGACTCCAATTTTCCCGACAAGAACAATCCTGAGGTCTGGATCCATTTCAGCTGTTGAAGAATTAGAAAACAACAATAAACCAAAAAATTTTTTATTTAAATTACTTTAATGCAGAAACTAAAAAGTTGTTACAGGATTTTTTGGCTCAGATTGGTTTTATTTAGAGAGTAATTAGACAGGAAAGTAGGCAGTGAAAGAGGGAAGACATGCAGCAAAGGTCATCAGGTCAAGACTTGAACTTGTGACCTCTGTGTGGAGAACTGAGGCTCCATGTGAGGGTTGTGCTTTATGCTGCAGCTCCACTAAAAAGGGTTTTAATGATGTCAGTTACACAATAATATGTTCATGATTAAGTTCATTAATCTGGAAGAAAAAGTATAAATAACTTAGAAAAACAATTTTTATAAACTTTGTTCATCATTATTATTAAAGTTATTAAAATGTGTTTCAAGCTTCAGCTAATAGTTTCTTTAAATGCTTTTATAACCAATAGATGTTATTGAATATTTTTATGGGCATCATTAAACCAAAGCACACAGACACAAAGTAATTAGAATCAATTCATCAGATTATTTAATACACAAGTTTTTCTTCCTCTTGGTTTTTGTCTATAGATCAGTTAATATCCTTTCTCATTCATACAGTATATTTTTAAATGTCTATTTTGTTCACAGCCCTTTTCTGACAAGTTCACATATTTTCAGTCAGATTCACTTTGACCAAATTTTAATACTTTATTTCTGTTATTCAACATTATGAATAATTATACTGAGCTTCATATTATCCAGTAATATTAGACAATATTACTGGGTTCAATATTAAATACAATATTGAACCCAGTAAAGAGTTGAATAATATAATCTCTTCCTTATGACAAAGATGTAACATACAATATAACAATAAAGCCAATTAAGACGATCAGCAATGGACTAAAATGTTTTACAGTTAAAACAACAAAAAATGATTAAATTAAGTAAAAACACAAAGAGCCACGTCAAAGTAAAAATAATCAAAGATAACCACAAAATGAGCTGAAACCAACGTATCACAACGTAATTGAGCTGTTGTAAACAAATATTTTAGTAATCTAGTAATCTATGGATTATTCTTATAATTAATTAATCAGATAAAAACCAAAACATTGGTAAATCTACCAGCAGTATTTCTATCACATTTCAACATCAGTCCAATTTTTCACATTTGAGCTTCTCTAACAACTTTTCTGTATTTTCGAAAATTACCTTGTAACAATAACAGCAAAGTTAACCTGAAGAAAAGTTATACAAAAATCTAAAATTATATTCAATTAAATAATAAAGAGATAAACTCACAAATACATTAATAAAACTGACTATTCTCCAGCTTTTGGTTTATGTTTTCATCTCCAGTCAGTTTAATAGATGACCTCTGACCTCGCCCAGACATTTATAGCTTTGTGTTCAGCAATAATAGCGACGGGATTTAACACCTTCATTCGTCACACAGAAACATCACCAGGTGTGTAACGCCTCACATTAGTGGCGACCAGGAAGAAATGAAATTTATTTTCCTGTTCATCCTTAAAGCTGCTCATCTAAAGCCCAGCAGAGTTCAGTCCATCTGCTCACCTGTATAAATACACCTGCAGCTTTTCTCCACTGTTTGCTCTGAACCAGCAGCTCCAGTGGAGAAAAGACTCCAGGCATCATGTCAGTCATTTTAAAGAAGCTTATTGGTTCCCCGAAAAACGACAAAGACCCAGACATGATCACTGATCAATAAAATCCTCCCAGGATGAAAACTGGACCTGATGCTGCTAAACACTTAGCTTTGTTAACGACCCGACCAGAACACGGTGCTAAATAATAAAATATAAATTAACGAGGCTTTGAGGAAGATAAATTTTCCTCGAGGAATTTTAATAATGGAATCACTGCAGGAATCGATTCAGCCTGGAATCAAATGCCAGGAGAAAAGATGGTTTTCAGAGAGAAACAGTAAAAGACTAAACCAAATCTATGAGGTCAGATATTCAACCAATCAGGAGCTTCAGGATCAACCAAAGTGGATTTGATGCATCTTGGCTGAAATATGTGGAAATTAGAGCCAAACATGTTGCAATGGCGGGACGTCGACCTTTGACCTGCCACCAGGCCGCGCTCCCTACAGCTCACTGCTTTGTGCTTTAAACATGATGAGAGAAACTTGTCAAGTTTATTTATGTAGCACATTTCAGCATCAAGGCATTTCAAAATGCTTCACATCATAAAACACAAAAACATAAAACGTTCAACAATTGAAACGTTACAGTTTGCCACTCTCCATCGTTTCTGATCAAAATATTGATTAATCTTCATTTATTGTGTTTCTAAAGCAGCTCTAACCCTCTGGGTTTTTAGTCTAGATTTAAAGGAACTCAGTGTTTCGGCTGTTTTGCAGTTTTCTGGAAGTTTATTCCAGATTTGTGGTGCATAGAAGCTGAAAGCTGCTTCTCCATGTCTGGTTCTGGTTCTGGATGCAGCACCAGAACCAGAACCAGAAGCCCTGAGAGTCTGAAGGTTGATACAACATTAGATCTTTAATGTGTTGTGGTGCAAAGCCTTTCAGTGAACTAAACCACTGAACTGGTGCAGAAAGAGTTTATATGGGAATCATCACTGTCACTGTTAAAGGCTAAATGTTGAAGCTACAAGGTATTTTACACAAAGATACTTTTTAGTATTGAATATTTAGTGAAAAATAATTAAAACAAATAAAATGTGATATCAATTCTAACTCTGATCCTTTTTTATTTTACTTGTTTTGCTGGTAAATAATGTTTGCCTCTAGAGATAATATATAAAATCATAAGTTCTTCTTACCGAGTTTATTGTAGCTGTGTTTGGACATCTTGACTGTCTTCTGGCAGGGAGATGATCTGAGATGATCTGTGGCTGTTTGGTTTCTTTCTTGGCAGTAAATGGTTTCACTTTTTGTGTTGTTGCTGTTTTATAGTCTGGTTCCAGACTCCTCCCTTTGAGTCTGTCTGCCGATGCAGTTACAGTCAGAACTAGGCACAGTGGCAGTTTCTGATATGGGTGACAAGGGCAACTGCCCAGGGCAGCATCTTATCTGGGTGTTGGGAGAGGGAGGACATGAGCGCCCCCCTGTCTGCTCTCTCCTCCCTGGTCCTCAAATTGTTTCGTCACTTAGCTTGACAATGCAGAGGATTTTACAGGATACTGATTTTTTTCATAGATTCTGATCTGACCCTCCAGAGCCACAGAAACCCAGTAACAAAGTTGGTCTTTTCCAGGCTTAAATAACTAGTCTAGATCTAAAGAAACTCATCCCTGTGTTTATATTTAGTCGCATTAATTAATGCAACAGTGTCTTCAGAGGTCTGATTAAAATAATCCTCCAGCTGCAGCTGATGCTAAACGCTGCTGCTCACATTTTGACTAATGAGGGTCTTTATGGAGAGAGTCTGGAGAGCTGATGCATCAATATCTGATTCTCAGAATCTGCTGGTTGGGTTGATAAAGGAGTGTAATGCTATTATGATGCTCAATGTTAAAGATCCACAACCTCATGTTCCTTGTTATCTCATCTTGTTCTTATCAAAAATATTGTTTTCATTTTTGAACTTGTGTAATGATTTCTCTCTCTGGTGAATAACACATTCTTTGGCTCAGTATCTCTGCCACAGAATGAGACCAGAATACCCAGCATGGTATTCCGGTCCATTAGCAGGAAGCTAATGGAGCGGTCTGCAGTCTGGTTACATTCACACTGCACCAGAGTTCACTTCAATCGAACTGAGAGTTTTTTAGGTGGATCAGAGTTCACGTTTTAGTCCGCATTAGCGTTTGATTGCACATTCATACTTTCCTTAACAAACCAGACTTTCTGGACATATAAACTAGAATTTGATTAAAGTGCACTAAACAGGGCTGGTGTGAATGCTCCCTCAGTGTTAGCTGTCAACACTGATGTAGTGATTAAATACTGCATATTTTCTGAACAGACCTTTTACTGTTGGGTAATTTAACTCATCACGTTGTTTTGAAGTGTGCTCTATTATTGTGGAACTGTCTTGATTTTCCCATCCATCCATCCATGCATGCATCCATCCATCCATCCATCCATCCATCCATCCATCCGACCGACCGACCGACCGACCGACCGACCGACCGACCGACCGACCGACCGACCGACCGACCGACCGACCGACCGACCGACCGACCGACCGACCGACCGACCGACCGACCGACCGACCGACCGAGTTTTATTTGTACAGCACATTTCAGCAGCAAGGCATTTCAAAGTGATTTACATCATAACAAACGCAAGAACATAAGGCACATGTTCTTGCCTTTGTATAAGGTTCTTTTAACTGTTTTATTGATTTGTTGGAAAGACACGTGAAGAAGCTGTTGCAGTAATAAATGCGACCAAAGATAAACGCATGGATGAATCTCTCTAATCTTGTGGAGACATTAGTCCTTTCATCCTGGAGATCTTCTTCAGTAACTGTCTTTATGTGGCTCTGAAGGTTCAGGTCAGAGTCCATCAATACTCCCAGGTTTCGGGCCGATCGCTAGTTTTAGTTGTTGCAACTGAATTTGTGCATTGACTCTAGATCTATAACTCTAGATTGTTCCTCTTTAGGTCCAAAAATAATAACCTCAGTTATGTTTCTGTTCAGCTGGAGAAAGTTTTGTCTCATCCACACATTTATCTGTTCTAAGCATTTATTCAGTGATTGGATGCAGTGGCGGAGCTAGACTTTTTTTCAAGGGGTGGCCAAAGGGTGAGCAAGGCTTTACCAGAGGGGTCCATATACAAATGATGAACGAAAGGTCTGACTCTGAATCTATATCACCCTCATCTCTCTCTGGAGCTTAATTGTGAAATGCTTAAACAGACACAATAAAAAATGCAAAAAGCATCATGCTAACCTTTAGAATTAGGCTTATTGGTTTTTACTACTTAATAACTCTCTGTCACAGCCTCTAACCTGCTGGTGATGCACTTGGGCCTGGTGTCTCCTGGCTGGCTTCTCCAGGTTGGTCACTGCTGCAGGGTTCTGTCTGGCCCTGGTTTCTGCCTCTTTAAGAAGAACTGGGAGATATTCCCTTTTCTCTTCATTTGGGCTCTACACAGAATAAGACAGCCTGGTATTTAGACTCCATGACGGTTTGGCAGAGACAACACTATTTTAACTATTATTTAAACTAGTTTTTAGTTTTCTGTAGTTAGCTAAAATAATACTAAATTAAAAATAGATTAATTCAATTAATTAATATAACTAGTTAGGTTATAATTCAAAGCTTTCATATGACATAGCCTACTTACCCTACTTACATTTCAGTCATTCTAAAACTTAACAATGGTTTTTCACATATTCTTACCACACACATATCAAGCAAGAGCTGGGAGAAATAAAACATTACAGGGCAGCATGTGCACTAAAACATGTTAAAAGAATCTGTCTAAAACACGATCTATCAGCACTAGCATGGCTACTATAATAAACGAGGCACTACGCAGCGGTGCACAACCATTTCTTTTTTCTTTTTAGAAATGTATGACAAAAGCCGCCTCTCATTAGGAAGGTAACACAGCGGTTACCGCTGAGCGGGAAAATGTAAATACCTGCAAAACTCCTGGACGGTGTAACTCTAAAGCCGCGGGTGTTTTGGATCAAGCAGGAACCAACATGTCAGTTTAACCAATGAACAGCGTCAGGCATCGGGCTGCCTTCAGGGACAGTCGGAAATTACAGTTTTCCTGGCAAATCTTTGCCGATCTCATAAGTATTATTTTAAAATGACCATTTCCAGTGGGGTGGCAGTAGGGG
This sequence comes from Poeciliopsis gracilis, assembly GCA_911649635.1. Taxonomy (NCBI): domain Eukaryota; kingdom Metazoa; phylum Chordata; class Actinopteri; order Cyprinodontiformes; family Poeciliidae; genus Poeciliopsis; species Poeciliopsis gracilis. The sequence continues at coordinate 1,958,376 of CAJVRI010000506.1, forward strand.
TGGCAAGGGCTCTGTTGGGGGTGGCAAGTGCCACCCCTCTGGCTCCGCCATTGATTGGATGAGGTCAAAGGTCACCTGTTGACATTGTAATGTAGAGCTGTGTGTCATCCGCATAGTTATGGTAGCTAATATTATTTCCTGTTATAACCTGAGCGAGTGGGAGAATATAAATATTGAATAAGAGGGGTCCTAGGATTGAACCTTGGGGTACCCCACATGTGACCTTTGACCTCTTTGATGTGAAGTTTCCAATTGAAACAAAGAAATCCCTGTTCTTTATGTAAGATTCAAACCAGCTGAGCACTGAACCGGAGAGTCCGACCCAACTCTCCAGTCGATTCAGTAATATGTCATGGTCGACACTGAGGTCCAACAGAACCAACACCGTGGTTCTTCCACAGTCCGTATTTATATGGATGTTATTGAACACTTTGACTAGGCCAGTCTCTGTGCTGTGGTGAAACTGGAAACCAGATTGGAAAGAGTCAAAGCAGTTGGTCATCATGAGGAAACTATTTAGTTTTTTACACAGTTTTTTCAATGATTTTGCTGATGAATGGGAGGTCAGAGGTCGGCCTGTAATTCTGCAGTAGTGATTTGTCCAGATTACTGCAGAATTACAGGCCGACCTCTGACCTCCCATTCATCAGCAAAGTTATTGAAAAAGCTGTTTAAGCAATTAAAAAGCTTCCTAACAATAACCAAACGCTTTGACTCCTTCCAGTCTGGTTTCCAGTTTCACCACAGCACAGAGACACATAAAAGTGTTGAATGACATCCATATAAATACGGACTGTGGGAGAATATATCAGTATATGCCAGAACAGGCACACCAGTATCCCTTGTTTTGGACCTGAACCTTTCATTTTCAGTTTCTTGGATGTTTTGCATCTGATTTACCAGCTGATTTGTTTTGCTGGCTTCACATACAAATTGTCATTCATGACCATGTTAGTTCTGTACATGACTAATTGCAATGGGTTTAACATTCGGCTTCCTTCATCTGCCCTTTTAACAAAATATTTAGCTTTTTTCTGTGAAACAGACGTAAGATGATGTAATCATGTACCCCTGTGTATTTCTCTCTAAATAGATCAATTAGTCTTGAAAATTACACCCAAAGATGATTCAGACCTGAAAAGATAGAAACTTCTCTTGCTCACATCAGACCCTATATTGTTTGTTAAGGAAGTACCATATTATAGGTGTCACCTTTGAATACATCCACAGGTGTCTCTTCATCTTAAATAAACAATTTCAGGCTTTTGAACCCTTTAGAGCCACCATCTGCTTCCCAACATTGTTCAAAGTGGAAATCTTAACCTCTGACATTAAAGAAAGCTAAAAACCTGTTTTTTAAGTCTGTCATTATTTTGACATTTGGGAAAGAAGAAAAAAAAGATCTTATCTGATGTTAAACACAAACTTTACTTCCTAGTTTGTTCTGGTTTTAACTGTTCAGGGGTAACAGGTTGGACCATCAGCTTGTAATAGCCGGAAAGCAAACCCCTTCTGTCCAGTTGGTTCTGGTTTAGCCCTGAGGATTTCTTTATTTGAGACGCGGCCCAAATATTTTATTTTAATATGGAGGAGGAGCAGCTCTATTGTAGGGACCCATATATCACCCTGCAGATTTCTACATAAATATGCAACAGCTCTTCCATTAACAGGACCCATCTTCACTTTTATCTTCTTTTTGATATTTATTATGACTGAACAATTAAAAGATTTATCTGTCTTTTCTGAGCCCTTCCTGCAGTTTTATATAAGAAAATTTAACTGGAGGTGGACAAAGATTAGATAATGATTTTGTTATTTTATGATCGCGCTATTACAAATTGTGTCATGCTATTCAGATCTTTTCAGATATTATCACATTTACGCTGATGATATTCAATTATATTTTTCATTTAGAAATTTCACTAAGATTCTGTTTGGACTGATAAGGAACAAACAACTTGACTAATATTTCTTCTGATGGAAACGTTTGATTCCAGGAAGTAACTTCTAATTCTCTGAACTTTAAATACACATCCAGTGTAAAATGGAGCCAGAAGTTCTTCACAAATGAAGGGAAGTAACGCCATTAGTTGAAGCTTCCCAACACGCCAGTAGAGCTGGGACTCGATAAAAAACTGATGTCAGAAGCAGAAGTCAAGAGATTCTGTAACAATGTAAATGTGATGTTTTGGTTCCACAAATGAGCATTAAATCTCTTCCTGTTTTTGGCTATGAGCAGAAGTTTATTTCTTTATTCATATATTCCATGAGTTTAGGCACCTTTAATTTCCTACATATCTCTTCCATCAAAATATGCATCTTTATGCCTGCTAAAAAAATCAAAGGTAAAAAATTTGTGTCACATTCGACTCACACATTAAGGCTTTTTTCCGTTCTTGTTTCTTTCAAGAAATATTTATAAAATAAGTCAAATGGTCTCCAGAGTTGACCTGGAGGAGATCGTTCATGCTTCTGTGTCGTCTCTTCCAGGTTAATGTAATGACCTTTAACATGATGCTGCTCCTTTTACCTGCCTAGATAAACACTCAATACAGAATGCTGCAGCCACATTCTCACCAAATCCAGTAAATTCTGTCACATCACTGCTGTTTTATATTTATTATACTGGCTTCCAGTTGATTTTAGAGTTTATTTGTACTGACATACAGCAAGATAGAACATAACACCAGTTTTAAAGTCCTTCCATCACCAGAACCAGAACCAAATGAGGAGAAGCAGCATTCATTTTCTATGCACCACAAAAACGTAATCAATTATTAATTTAATGATGAAACTTGAATTAATGTAATGTTTTGATTGTTGATTCTGTGTTACATGACTGTGTTTTTAAGTTATAATGTAAAACACTTTGAAATGCTTTGCTGCTGAAATGTGCTGTACAAATAAAATTGGATTTGATTTTGATTTGTTGGAAACATAATTTAATAATTCTTTTCACATGTGCAGCTGGAATCCATCTCTAAGATAAATGGCAAGAATATGTTAGTATATACCAGAACAAGGAAACTATCATGACCTGAACCTTTTATTTTCAGTTTCTTGGATGTTTTGCATCTGATTTACCAGCTGATTTGTTTTTCTGGTTTCACATACAAAGTGTCATTCATGACCATGTTAGTTCTGTTCATTTATTCCAATGGATTTAACATTCTGCTTCCTACAGCTGCCCCATTTACACAATATTTTGCTTTCTTCTGTGAAACAGATGTAAATGAATGGTTTGATGTAATCATGTACACCTGTGTATTTCTCTCTAAATAGATCAATTAGCACCTGAAAATTACACCCACGGATGATTCAGACCTGAAAAGATAGAAACTTCTCTTGCTCACATCAGACCCTATATTGTTTGTTAAGGAAGTACCATGTTTTAGGTGTCACCTTTAAATACATCCACAGGTGTCTCTTCACCTTAAATAAATAATTTCAGACTTTTGAACCCTTTAGAGCCACCATCTGCTTCCCAACATTGTTCAAAGTGGAAATCTTAACCTCTGACATTAAAGAAAGCTAAAAACCTGTTTTTAAAGTCTGACTTTATTTTGACGTTTGGGAAAGGAAAAAAAAAGATCTTATCTGATGTTAAACACAAACTTTACTTCCTACTTTGTTCTGGTTTTAACTGTTCTGTGGTAACAGGTTGGAGCATCAGCTTGTAATACAGCCAGAAAGCAAACCCGTTCTGTCCAGTTGGTTCTGGTTTAGCCCTGAGGATTTCTTTATTTGAGACGAGGCCCAAATATTTTATTTTCATATGGAGGAGGAGCAGCTCTATTGTAGGGACCCATATATCACCCTGCAGATTTCTACTTTTCATGAGGTTTTTTTGTGTCACAAAGTTAAAGTCAATGTTTACATACATATTGAAATGTTTAAAGAATGTTTGAGCAAATATTCTAGTCTCAACGTGCAACTATATCTGTTAGTGTTGGTGAATCCATGACACAGCTCTAAATGTTTAATGTGCACAAATGAATCAACAATGTTCCTTATTATTTCCTAATGTTTTGAAAATATCGAGGGTCAGTTTTGAAATAATGTCATGTAAACAGAGTTTTAATAAGTTGATTGGACATCTGATAGTCATTCACCTCATTTTCACCTTAAGGCTCTTCCTCTGTGTCATCAGTGCTTCTCTGATAGGCTTGGATTATTATTTACTCTGTGAGTAAATTTAAAAAACTAAATAATATTTGTCTCATTGAACATCAAATACATGTTTATGTGAGACAAACTGCTTCCAGATTCAAAAAATGAAAAAACAAATAAAAGGAAAATATGTCTGTAAAGGATTTAGAGAGAGAAAAATCAAAATGATTGTTTTTATATATAGATTATTGTAAAGATATCAGTATACTGATCAATAATTCATGTATTGAATAGAAATTATTGCACCAAACAATCATATTTCTCATTTGTAACTGTAAATAGCTACTAAATGGTGCAATTCTTTTTGTTCATTGGTCCTACAGTGACACCTAGTGGTTTATTTGTGCTTTTATTTTGAAGAGCGGTAGAGTTCTTCGCGTGTTTTGTGTTAGGCACTTCCTGTTTTGCTAACCACGCCGAGTCAGCTTTAGAGCCTGAAAGAAAAAGAAAATCTGTAAAATAGCGCTCTTGGAAAGCAGGATGAGGTAGGAATGTGCGCAATTGTGATTTGTGATTTTTTATGTTTATTTATACGTTATGTATCCTTTATTTTATGTTATAGTTTTCACGGTGTCTGAGTCAAGATTAAACTGCACCCGTTTGGAACTCCCTGCGTCTGGCTGTTTTTCTCCAAGAGGCCGCTACAGTGAAAACTCACCGCTAGAGACCAGATCTTTCCGCAGTGAAGCCGACACCATCCTACCTGGAACCCAGCTGTTGCCGCTTGCTTCAATGATGCCAAACAGGCAAGATAAATGGACAATCACATGAACAAGCTCACGGCATAACTGAATTGGCATAGTGTGACAAAAGACAATTAAAAGGTCTTCGGTGAACCAAAGCAGTTGCAGAAAGCAAATAAGATGTCACTTCCAACAGAGAAAACAGATAATCCTGTAGACCACATATGTCAAAGTCAAGGCCCGCGGGCCACATCAGGCCCGCGAGAGGGTTTTACCTGGCCCCCCCGTGATGATATTAATCTATTATTAGATCCGGCCCGCAGATATAATGTACGCACGAATACTACATTTCCCACAATGCAACGGGACGCGCCGAGCGGGAGCATAGCGGGAGGCGGCTTAATTTATTCAGCAGTCATTCAGCATCAGTCATTAGCATACCAGCAAAAGTTATCTTACAGATACCCATCAACAATGGCAAAACGGAAGGTGGACAGTGAAAACCGGGGGTTTCAAACAAGGTGGGAGTTGGAGTACATGTTCACGGAGGTAGCTGGAAAACCTGTGTGTCTTCTATGTGGCGGTGATGAAAGAGTTTAATATGAGACGGCATCATGAAACAAAACACAAAGACAAAAACAAGATTCTGGACATGGAACAAAGGCTACAGAAGGTCGAGGAATTAAAACGAGGCCTCAAATCTCGACAGGGTCTGTTCAGAAAAGCCCAGTCACAAAGCGAGGCTGTTGTCAAGGCCAGTTTTATTTTAGCAGAGGAGATCGCTAAATCAGCCCGGCCATTTACAGAGGGGGATTTCATCAAAAACTGTATGCTTAAAGTCTGTGACTAACTTTGCCCAGACAAAAGACAGCTCTTTTCAAACATCAGCCTGAGCAGAAATACTATTGCTAATCGCGTAGACCTGTTGTCTGACAATCTAAAAGAGCAGCTTGTTACAAAGGGAAAAGATTTCATCGCATATTCCCTGGCTGTGGACGAGAGCACAGACATTTCTGACATTGCCCAGTTGTCAGTTTTCATCCGCGGAGTGGACTCCAGCCTAAACGTGACAGAGGAGTTGTTAGCGCTACGTCCTATGCATGGCACAACTACGGGACATGATTTGTATGAGGAGGTCTCAAGATGTGTAAACGAGATGGAGCTGCCTTGGGAAAAACTCGTGGGTCTGACAACAGACGGAGCACCTGCGATGTGTGGACATAGGAGTGGACTGGTGGCAAAGATACGGGAGAAGATGCAGAAGGAAAACGTCACACGTGAGCTAACAGCTTATCACTGTATCATACACCAAGAGTCGTTGTGTGGTAAAGCCTTGAAAATGAAAGATGTAATGAGCACCATCACATGCGCAGTTAACTTTATTAGAGCCAAAGGGTTAAATCACCGCCAGTTTAAGTCATTTCTGAGCGAGTTAGAAACGGAGCATGGTGATTTGCCCTATCACACTGAGGTGCGGTGGCTAAGCCAGGGAAAGGTGCTGCGCAGGTGTTTCGAGCTTCGTGAGGAGATTTGTTTGTTCTTGGACAGCAAAGGGAAAGACACAGCACAACTCCGAGACAAAAGGTTTCTGTGTGAAATGGCTTTTCTGTGTGACATTACGAGTCACCTGAACGCAATGAACCTGCAGCTGCAGCGTCGGGCTCGTGTCATCTCTGAAATGTACAGTACAGTGAAGGCGTTTCAAACCAAACTGACTCTGTGGGAGGCACACATGCGGAAAGAAAACTTGAGCCACTTTCCAAGCTGTCAGACCATGAAAGATGAGCTATCTACCAGTATTTTCCCGAGCACAGAATTTGCTGATAAAATTAGTATACTCGCTGCTGACTTTCGACACCGATTTGCTGACTTTGAAGCACAAAAAAACAGGTTTGCACTGCTCAGCAATCCATTTGCCGTTGATGTGGAAAGCTCACTGCCAAACCTCCAAATGGAGTTGATTAAGCTACAATGCGATGATGCGCTGAAGGGAAAATACGAAGCAGTGGGTGCTGCGGAGTTTGCGCGCTTCCTTCCCGACACAATGCCCCAGCTGCGCACCCAGGCTGCTCAAACGTTGTCTATGTTTGGCAGTACATACCTGTGTGAACAACTGTTTTCATTAATGAAGCTGAACAAAACATCACACAGAAGTCGACTTACTGCTGAACACCTTTACTCAGTTCTGAGGATTTCCTCAGCTCAGAGCCTGACCCCGAACTTTGATGAACTTGTGCAAAAGATGAAACACCACCAAGTATCAGCCTCAGCCTCAAACAAGTAATGTAGTGTTACAGTAATACAGTAATGAATATAAATGTATGTAAATACAGTAATAATACAGTAATGTTTACTGTGCAATTACATATTTGAAGTTAATACTCTGTTCAAGTTTAAAAGTTAAATATGCACACAAAGAAGGTCTTGTTTTTGGTTGTTCCCCTCAGGGATTTTAAAGCTTTCTTGTCTGTGTTGACTATGTTGTTTTTGTTTGCCGACTCCGTTCCTGGGAGTGTTTCTTGTTTTTCGGCCTTTCATGGAAAATAGATCGTGAAGTGGACAATAGTCTTTTGATAAAATTGTCTCCTATTTAACAGAGAAAATGACTTTTGATTGTTATTATTTGTTAATCAGTAATTCCTTTTTTCACACTAACCCAGAGAAAGCACAGAAAGGAAAGTCAATGTACATTTGAGCAGGACAGATGCAGTCCAGTGTGTTAATTGCTATTGGTTTTAAGTAACAAGAGATTTTTGCACTTTATTTTATTGTATTTCGAGGCAATATTTCTTTTTAATTATTTCAGTTGAGTGAATGATAGAAAATTGTTTATTATTTATTTCTTTGAAGTTGCCTAAATTCAGCCCATTTTTGCTAAATGAGAGAATATACTGATGGTGCCTTAAATAATATCACTTCATACATTTAATGTTCATGTTATGAGTTTTTTATATAAAGGACATTTGTATTTTGTGCCTGCTGAAATTAAAAATGACTGACAGAGTCATAAGAAAATATTGCTTTATTTATCCAATCATATTGTAATATATTTGTTATGCTTTCAGTAGGTTAAATCTTGGTTTCAATGAAGATTGGACAGTCCGGCCCTCGGCTTGTAGCCAAATGTTTTATTTGGCCCTCCGTCCATTTGACTTTGACACCCCTGCTGTAGACATTCCACTCAGGTCTAGCTCCAGAGAAAGAAAACTAACAGAAAAAGGCCAAGAGATGCACGTCCAAGAGAACAAAAAACGTGAGAAAGCGTTTCACAAGGTTTATGATTCTTGGAAGTGGGTAGCAAGAGAAATGAGGAAAAAACTAAAGGCCCTCTGTACATTAGAAGACCTCAATGATTTACAAGAAAACATTCAAGCAAAGTACGATGCTGTAAGACTGCAGTATGAGCCCATCCTACGTAACAGTAACACCACAGCAGAGATTGTCAAAAAGATGGAAGCTTGTGTTACGCTCACAAAGGAAATTTGTGACCTTATAAACAATCGTACAGAGACTATTGATAAAGATTATAATAGTCATCTTGAGAAAGAAAGAGTGAGAGAAACATTAAACAAAGATGAATATGGCTCTATCTTTGGTCACACTCAAACTGAAACCGTAAGCTCATCAAAATCTTCAGAGAATTCAAGCAGCCATTCCAGCTCATCTAGTACCAATAACAGCAAAGCAGACGCAAGCAGAAACTAGCAAAGGGAGCAACAAAGGCCACCAAAGAAATTCAAGCACACTCCAAAAATTAAAACGAATGGAAACTTAAAGAGTCAAAGATGCTGTCAGAACTGAAGCAAAAAGAAGTGGAAATGCAACAACAGCTGGATCAGGAAAGAGCAAAACTGCAGCGGTTAAAAGAAGAAAAGGAAATAGCTGTAGCAGCAGCTCGCGTGAGAGCATATGATGAATTTGAACGCTGTGAAAACAATGTTGAAGATATTAATTACAGAACTAACCCTGTCTTCTCTAGAGATAAACCCTGCTTGAGTCCAGAAGCTACATCGTTCCAGCCTTACCAATCAGCTCCTGAGGTGACAATAAATCCAGAGTCTTCCAATCTAGCTGAAGCAATTGCCAGCTCATTAAGTATGAGTCGCTTACCGGTCCCTGAACCAACTGTATTCAGTGGGGATCCTTTAAGGTTTACTGATTGGAAAATGTCATTTATGACTCTCATTGACAGAAAGCCTCTCCCAGCTAGTGAGAAGATGTTTTATCTCAGAAATTATCTTGCTGGAAAGGCACACAAAGCTGTTGAAGGTTTCTTTTACCCAGACTCAGAAAGTGCATACATAGGAGCTTGGAAAGTCTTACAGGACAGATATGGGAACGCGTTTATTATCCAGAAAGCTTTTCGTGACAAGCTTGCAAGATGGCCAAAGATCAATGCAAATGACTCACTTGCACTACGTGAATTTTCTGACTTCCTCCAAGGTTGCAAAGAAGCAATTCCACATGTCAAGGGATTAGCTATCCTCAGTGACTGTGAAGAGAACCATAAGTTGCTCAAAAAATTACCTGAATGGATTGTTCGCAAGTGGAGTCGAATAGTTGTGGATGAACTTGATGAATCAGGTGATTATCCAGATTTTAAATGCTTCACAGAGTTTTTAAGCAAAGAGGCAAAATTAGCCTGTAACCCCATTGCCTCACCCCTGATGGGAAATTTCAAGTTTGCAGATGACAGAACCCAAAAGAGAGCCAAGACTTTCAACACAAATGCACAACAAAAGAGTTTCAGTCATGGGATGCAAGATACAAACGACTGTAAAGCAAAATCATCTTGCTATGTTTGTAAAAGTGAAGCCCATGGCATCACCAGATGTCCGGCTTTCGCCTCAAAGACTGTTGAAGACAAAAGGACATTTATACACGAAAATCGGCTCTGCTTTGGATGCCTGAGAAAAGGTCACATGACCAAGGAATGCAAGAGACGACACACATGCAATATATGCAGACGTCGTCATCCAACCTGCTTACATGAAGAGAGGAAGGAAAGACCTGTGGAGACAACAACAAATAACTTCACTTCCACAGAAGAACATGCAAGCCAAGAAACACACAGAGTTGTGTCCCATACATTAACTCAGCATGCTTCTGCCACTACCAGTATTGTACCGGTACTTGTGTCTTCACTACAAGAGCCACACAGAGAGATACTAACATATGCAATGCTGGACACACAAAGTGACTCAACGTTTGTGTTAGAAGATGTAATTGACAGACTGAATGTGGATTTCCATCCAACAAAGCTGAAACTGAGTACTATGACTGCTGTCGACACAATCATTTCCAGCAAGAGTGTTCATGGTCTACAAGTTCGAGGACTTAACTCTGAGAGTCGCATCCAACTACATCAAGCTTATAGCAGAGATTTTATCCCAGTGGACAAGTCTTATATCCCGACGAAAGAAACTGCATTAATGTGGCCCCATCTCAGAAACTTGGCAGATAAGTTACCCCCCGTTCAGGACTGTGATGTAGGGCTTCTCATTGGATATGACTGTCCAGCTGCTCTAGCTCCACTTGAAGTTATAACAGGCGATAAAAACCAACCATTTGCACAGAGATCAGAACTAGGATGGAGTATAATAGGCTCATCAAACCCCCACCTAGACAGACAAGGAGGTCAAAGTTTTGTGCATCGACTCACAGTAAAGGAGTTACCAAGCCCGTCTTCAACTGACATTTTAAAGGTCTTGGAGTCGGATTTTACAGAGAGAAGTTACGAAGAAAAATATGTGTCCCGAGATGATGTTAATTTTATACAGTTTCTCAGTGACAACATCACACAGAGGGATGACGGGCATTATGAAATGCCTCTCCCGTTCAAAGGTAACGGACCGCCTAACCTACCAAACAATAAAAGACTAGCCCAAGTTCGCCTGCAGAGTCTTAAGAAAAAATTAAAGACCAGCAAACAATACTATGAGCAATACAAAACATTCATGGAAGAAACTATAAATAAGGGTGATGCAGAGCCTGCCCCTACAACATCTGAAGGAGAAACAGAGTGGTACCTTCCACATCATGGCATCTACCATCCCAGAAAACCAGATAAGCTGAGAGTTGTTTTTTGATTGTTCAGCCAAATTCCATGGTGTTTCTCTTAACGACACATTGCTTACTGGGCCTGATTTGATCAATCCTTTGTTAGGAGTGCTATGTCGCTTCAGGAAAGAGACCATAGCTATAATTTGTGACATAGAAAGAATGTTTCACCAATTTTCTGTCACTCCTGAGTCCAGAAATTATCTCAAGTTCCTCTGGTGGAAAGGTGGAGATTTGGAGAAAGAACCACAGGAGTTCAGAATGGCAGTTCACCTCTTTGGAGCTGCTTCATCTCCAGGATGTGCCAATTTTGGGTTAAAACATCTGGCACAGCAACACAAGGCTAATTATCCTCAAGCAGCCACATTTATTGAGAAAAACTTTTATGTGGATGATGGCTTAGTCAGTGTGCCATCAGTTGAGGAAGCCAAGAAACTGATCATTGAATCACAAGAGTTGTGTAAGAAAGGAGGCTTAAGGCTTCATAAATTCAACTCAAACAAGGAAGCTGCTCTCACATGCTTGGATTCTTCAGAAGTAGCAGCAGCCATTGAGCCCCATGGTTTGGATCCATCCTCACCTGAGCGTGCACTCGGTATTCAGTGGTTGATAAAAAATGACACCTTTGTTTTTAACATCGGCTTAAAGGATCAACCTTCAACCCGCCGCAGCTGCTTGTCCATCATTGCTTCGCTTTATGACCCTCTTGGATTCATCGCTCCATTCAGCCTTAGTGGAAAACTGATTCTTCAAGAGCTTTGTCACCGAGGCATAGGATGGGACGATCCTCTCCCAGAAGACATAAAGCCACGGTGGGAGAAATGGACAAATGATCTACTGAAATTAAAAGAGATCTCAATTCCCAGATGTTATCACCCACCTGACTTCCACAACATTGTCAGAGTAGAGCTGCACCACTTTTCTGATGCTAGTTGTGTAGGATATGGTGCATGTTCTTACCTGAGATATATAAATGACAAGGATGAAGTCCACTGCAGTCTTGTCATAGCAAAGGCAAGGGTCGCTCCCTCAAAGATCACAAGTATCCCAAGATTAGAACTTGCAGCAGCAGTGATTTCTACAAAGGTCAGTGTCATGCTAAGATGTGAACTTGACCTAAAGATTGATCAAGAATTTTTCTGGACTGACTCACGAGTTGTACTAGGGTACATCAATAATGATGTTCGCAGGTTCCACATATTTGTTGCCAACCGTGTTCAACTGATTAGAGATAACAGTGATCCTAATCAGTGGCATTATGTTGAAACGTCAGAAAACCTGGCCGATCATGCATCCAGAGGTCTTTGTGCCTCAGATATTCATTCGACAAACTGGCTGCAAGGACCAAGGTTTCTTTGGGAGCATGAGTTACAACTGACGCCCAGCACTCCAACAGAATTACTTGTCGGTGATCCTGAAGTAAAGACAATTCAGGTGCTCGCAACTGATGTCAAATGCAGTAATGATATCCTCAATCGCCTGAATCGATTTTCCTCTTGGACAACACTTCTCAAGGTGGTTGCGAGAATCAAGAGACTAGGTTCAAAGCAACAACATAGCGAACATGTGACTGTTGACGAGCGTGAAAAGGCTGCTGAAACAGTGATTAAGATTGTACAACAACAAACCTTCCCAAATGAAATAAAATTGCTTAAAAGTGAGAAGAACATTCCAAACACCAGCGCTCTTTTCAGCTGTGATCCCATTTGGTCTGAAGGGCTTCTTCGTGTCAGTGGAAGATTAAAGCAGTCATCTCTCTGTCTTAAAGTCAAACACCCAGTGATACCACCCAGCAACAGTCATATTACTAAGCTGATTGTGTCCCACTACCATGCTAAGACATGTCATCAGGGTCGAGGCCAGACACAAATGGAGCTTAGAACCAATGGCTTCTGGGTCATTGGTGGGAGTAAGTTGGTGGCCAAGATGATACGCGATTGTGTGTTTTGCAGAAAACTGAGACGGCCAACAGAAAAGCAGAGAATGGCTGACCTTCCTAAAGAACAAGGTCGAATCCTCTGCACCTTTCACATATAGCGGCATGGACTGTTTTGGCCCTTTCATTGTGAAAAAGGCCCGCAAAGAATACAAAAGATATGGCCTAATTTTCACATGTCTCTACTCTAGAGCTGTCCATATCGAAATGCTTGAAGACCTGTCGACTGACTCTTTCATAAATGCACTGAGATGCTTTATCAGCATCAGAGGAGCTGTAAGACAACTGCACTGTGATCAAGGCTCTAATTTTGTTGGTGCCAGGAACGAGTTCACACAAGCACTGAAACAATGTGACACTAAGTTACTTGAAGTTTTCTTGACGGACAAACAGTGTGAATTTGTTTTCAATTCCCCCTCTGCCAGTTATGCAGGTGGTGTCTGGGAAAGACAGATCAGAACCATCAGAAATGTGTTGAATGCTACTTTTGCACAGTGCTCAGGCCGACTCGATGACGCCTCCCTCAGGACATTGTTATATGAGGCTATGGCTATTGTCAACAGCCGCCCACTAACAGTGGATGGACTCAATGATCCTCAAGCATTAGAGCCCATAACACCGAATCATCTCATTATGATGAAATCTAAGGTTTCTCTTCCTCCCCCTGGAGTGTTTGTCAAAGAGGACCTATATGCCACAAAGAGGTGGAGGAGAGTGCAGTATCTCATTGAACAATTTTGGAGTCGCTGGAAAAGGGAATATTTGTTGAACATTTCCATGAGGCAGAAATGGCACTCAGTTCAGCGCAACCTCAAGAAAGGGGACATTGTCATTATCAAAGACGACAACCTTCCAAGAAATCAGTGGCAACTAGGACGAGTGGCTGAAACTGTTCAAGGCAATGATGGATTGGTCCGTCGAGTCAAAGTTCAAGTCGGAGAGCAAAAGTTAAAGTCCTCTTCCAAACCCTCAATTATTGAGAGACCAATTCAGAAATTGGTTCTTCTTTTTGGAAAATGATGAGAAGAGATAAACAACTTTTGCATAGTTATTTCACTACGTGATTCTTTATGCGAACATGTTCATTTAGTAGAGTCAAGAAATCCTGTTCAAGTAATTTACTCATATATTATTTTGTTCATTTATTGAGACAGGATTTGGTGGGAGTGTAAATAGCTACTAAATGGTGCAATTCTTTTTGTTTATTGGTCTTACAGTGACACCTAGTGGTTTATTTGTGCTTTTATTTTGAAGAGCGGTAGAGTTCTTCTTCGCGTGTTTTGTGTTAGGCACTTCCTGTTTTGCTAATCACGCCGAGTCAGCGTTAGAGCCTGAAAGAAAAAAGAAAATCTGTAAAATAGCGCTCTTGGAAAGCAGGATGAGGTAGGAATGTGCGCAATTGTGATTTGTGAATGTTTATGTTTATTTATACATTATGTATCCTTTATTTTATGTTATAGTTTTCACGGTGTCTGAGTCAAGATTAAACTGCACCCGTTTGGAACTCCCTGCGTCTGGCTGTTTTTCTCCAAGAGGCCTCTACATAAATGTTATCATAATTAATAATGTCCATTTTTAGCTTTGTTTAATTTCACCACAGTTAACTGTTGTCAAGTTGCTCTGCAGTTTATCTACAGTTATTTATTGTATTTTTATTTAATGTTTAAACTCAGAAGCTGCTGGACTGATTTTAACCACCAACTAGATTTTTTCTCTTTTTAAAATGTTTCAGTTATTAATTGTGTGATAATCTTTCACTGTTATATTTTTATTGGCTGCTGATGCATCATTTTGTAGATCAGATGTTTGGCGCAGCAATCCAGCATCATTCTGCTGCAACATGGTGATTATTATATGAGTTTCTTTGTTTCTCCAACCATTTTGGTAAATATTTAAAACTATAAGAACATTTCTGAGTTACAATGAGAATTATACTCATATTCCTGAAACTGTGGGGCCGCCATGATAATATGGATTAATTATCTATAGACTTGTTAAATGCATATTAGGCTCACAGGGTGTACTGTTGACATTCTGTAAAATAAAACAATGAATGTTAAATAAAAATGAAAAGAAAATAAGACAGTTTTAATGTTGAAGATACACACACACAACTCAGCTCTCCAGGACTGTCAGCAGCAGAAACAGAAACACAAACACACACACACACACACACACACACACACACACACACACACACACACACACACACACACACACACACACACACACACTCACAAACCATACCACCCCCCATGAACATGGTCAACACTTTGCACTTTATCTTTGTTTGCAATACTGAACTTGTGGACTCTATAGCACCTTATTCTTAGCTCTTATATATTATTCAGCCATATTGTATGTATTGTGTAGTTTAAGGTTTTAGCTCTGTTGCACTGGTAGCCAAGTAACGACATTTCGTTGTCAAGATTCACCTTGTGTTCTCTTTGTACAATGACAATAAAGGAAGTCTAAGTCTAAACTTTATTCCTGTTGGGGAAAAAATATTACATTTGCTTTGCATTGTTCCCACATTATGAGAATGATACAGTGGGATCCAATTAAATATTAGATTCTTGGTTAATACGGGTTGTTGCTATGTTGTTCTACGGTGTTTTGAGATCTTGTTCAATGTGCCCCTTTTTAACTTTGAGCCCCTGCCCCTCCAAAGGTCTCTGCACGGCCCTGGATCTTCTTCTACAGGAGAAACACAGCTAAACATTAAACTTTCAGTCAGCAGCAGATGAGTTAAGAAGCTCAGTCGTTTTAAATTGATCAGAAATGTGATGAGAAGTTAAAACAATAATAACTAATTGATTGATTCATGAGAATAAAAAAAATTCTCCAAAAGTTTGTTACATGTTTTCATATTGAAGATGAATTGTTATTATTGTGTTTTTGATGTATGCAAGAATTTATAACAGATTATCATCAGTTGTTACATATAAAGATAAAGTTATTAGAATAAAACAATTTATTTATCTTTTAGGGAGAAAACACCAAATGGAAATAATAAGCGACACAAAACGCTTCATTATTTCAAAATTTAAAAGCTTTATTAGCGCTTTAGCAACACAAGGAAATAACAACACAAATCAATAATATCCCTAATAATAATAATAATATCCCTTATGTTACATAAACCAGCAAGCAATATTTTTTAATCACCAGATTATAAAAACATTCAATCAATAATCAAAGATATTGTGTCCAACATCAGAGGAAATTATTATTTTAATGTATCGTTAAATTAAATGTATTTGTTATGGTTCCTGTCAGCTGAAGCTCCTGTAAACTGCAAAGCATCTTTTGATTTTCACATGTTGCAATATTGATCAGGCTGATTGACAGCTAAAGATATGACTAATGGAAACAGGAATCAAACCAACAACCTCATAATTAAGAGATAATAACTCTTCCTTGCTCTGTTCTGCTGCAGCTGTTTAGATATTTCAGTAACTGATTAATTACAAATATCTGCTTATTACTGACACATATTTAGTTATTTATAAAAATCAGGATTTAATAAACTGCAACCAAAACGTCACATCATCATCACAGTATGACACAGGCCTTCTGTTGAAGTGCAGCAGAAAGAGCCTCCAGAACAGCACTGATAAATGGGTTTTCTCTCTCTGCCATCTTTCTCGCCTCCTCAGGTTCGATGTTTGGATTTTCTCTGCGGAGTCGTTCTTCTTCTTCTTGGACGGCTCTCTGTGCATCTTCCAACATCTGATTGGTGTAGAAACTTCCTCCATTTCTCTGAACCATTCTGTTGATCTTCTGCAGCAATCCACTGACTTGATCAGGATCCTCAACTGTGTTGTCAAAAACATATTTCTCTTCAAATTTCTCCAAGCTGGAGCACTCACTGATGATGCGTTTTAGAGGCTGGGATGTTTGCAACAGGTCTTCTATTTTCATGTTTTTCTCTTTCAGCACATCTCCATAGGTGAACAGGATCATGGTGTATTTGGCTGCTGCTTCTCCAAACATTTTCTGGATAATTTCCACAGTTTCTTCTTCTTCTTTAGTGAATCTGGTTGGTTGGATAACAATCAGGAAGACATGGGGACCAGGAGCCGCCATGCTGATGCATCTAGCGATCTCTGTCACAGCCTCTTCATTACTCTTGTCTGTATCAAACAGACCTGGAGTATCAATAACAGCCAGATTTAGACCAGCAACAACACCGGTTTCCTTCTTACAGACTGATGTCACAGAGGAAAGAGAGAGTGTAGACTCAAAAGCTTTCTTCCCTAAAATGATGTTTCCTGCTGCACTTTTTCCGATTCCAGTTTTCCCAACAAGAACAATCCTGAGATCCACAGCTGCTGGAGAATTAGAAAACAATAATAAACTGAAAGCAGTTTTATTCAGATAGAAGAAAACCAAAACAATACCAGTTACAAAACAATACCTCCTATTCTGTGGAAGAGGCTGGAGTCAGCAAGATTCTCACCCAGAGCACCAAACATGCTCAAGTTAGAAAATCTACTTAAATCTTCAGTTAATATTTTCTAAACATTAAACATTTCAAACGCAGAATAAGTAACTTTTGTGTAAATTAAATTAATCTTTTCAGTGCAAACTTTGTATTTTTAATTATGTGATTCTCCACAGCTGTCCCTAAGTTGGTTGGCTAAACCTTTTGTCCTGCTAACATATGAAGTGTCTTTAATATACAAATATTAAAGACGCAAAACCTGTTTTGGTCTGGTTGGTGAGTAGAGTAATATTACTGGATTCTATAAAATGTGGCTTGAAGCTGAGATGCTGATGTTTAAAATGTAAAACTACATATTTTCTCTGCATATAAATCTATAAGTAGTTTGGTTTCTGTCAGTTCTGTAAAGATACAAGAGATAATAAAACAAGCTTATCTTTTATATTGACCAATAATTTAATTTTACTTAATTGTTGCTGTCAGAGTTGCTCTGAATAATGATGCAATTAGTTCTGGGGGGAAAATTTAGAAATACGGGTGATTGTATTATTTTTTTTCTCAGTCCATCAGCTGAACGTCACACGCAGACTTGTTGCCATGGCAACCAATAAACAATAGACTCTGGAGATCAGAGCAAAGATCACGTTCAAGTGCATCAGGAATTAGCACAAACCCCCCCCACAAAAAACATAATCACCTGTCCACTTTCTTCACTTTTTAACTCACTTGTTTTTACTGACTTGTGAAATGTGATCTTCTTGGACCTTAACTTGCTGTCGGAGTGTTCAAAATATCAACATTTTGAGTCTCTTTTTCAGATTCTTTGCTTGATGGTGTCATTTTCTCAACCACCAATATTCCTGACTAAATGCAAAGCAATAGCAAAAGCAAATGTGGCGCTCCAGTGGATTGGTCACATGGTGTCCAATCCACCAGAGATCAATGAGCCGACTTGTCATTTACGTTTTACAAAGAAATTAAAAAAAACTTTAACTAGCTGTTAATGTTTTTAATACAGCGTTCAGCTGCTGTATGCAAATCGATGCAGGCAACTAATGGAAAAAAGGTGCAGGAAATACTGGTGGGGACTGTCTCTTCAGTCCAAAGTTGGTCGGGACATGTCCACACCAGTCCTTCAGGAAGTTAAGCCGATGCCTGGAGTTGTTTTCTTTCCACCAGCATTTACAACTTTTCTTTTATTTTGAGTTACCAATTTTCCATCATTATTTTTAACCCAATGTGTTGTTAAGCTGGCTGTAGCAACAGCTTAGCAATATATTAGCATATTGAGGTGACGTCACAGTCGTTTTCATGCAGTATCTCTCAGACCACCAGTGGTTGTGCCAGTTTGTTCTGAGACAGATAATCTGTGAAAACAATCAAACTCCTCCACCTGATCTACTATTGCTGGCTAAATTAATGCGACATTCTGGCAAAAACAAAACAAAACAACCAATCAGAACCAGGAGGAGGGTCTTAGCGCTGTCAATCACCTCATTCTCTCACTACTAAATGTGCTAATGGTGGATGAACAACTTATTGTTACAGGAAAAATGATTATCTGCTGACATTGGTAGCTATGCTAACTGGACTGAGGATCCACAACAGGCTGTGTTATCTGTAGCATAGGGATGAGCAGCCACATGAGATTGTGATTGACAGCACTAAAACTCTCCTGCCTCTGACTGGTTGTTTCTAGAAAGTACTGGGAGAAGGCAGAGGAAATAGATTTTCAACAGATTATCTGTCGTGCAAAACTGTCACAACATAAAGACAGTTTTAATAAATATGTAAAATAATGTATTTTTTAATAAAAGTTACATTCTGCATATTTAGTTTCTCTCAGGAGAGGACGGGTCAGGAGGGACGTGGTTTAGAGCTGCTGTTAGACCCATCTGTTGTTAATTGGAAAAGGTAAAAGGGACAAGTTAAATAAATCAATATATTGGTAATTTCTTTCCTTAATTCATTAAATGCTGGTGAAAAGGAGGCAAACAGTCTGCAGCTAAGCTAACCATACTAAATGGTTGATAATCTCACACAGTCAACCCACCTTTAAGAGAAAAACTGGGATATAAATAGTATTTTTCTCTCTATTTCTGTATTTTTTTGAAAACCTGACTTTATTATTTTTCTTAGCAGCATAGTAACAGCCACAGTTGTTCTTGTTTTCTACTGGCTGATGCTGAACACCATCAAGCTCCAAGCAGGAAGAACCATTTCATGCAGATCCAGGAGGTTCAGGGTAAATATAGATGTGTGTTTTGTTCTGGGAGGGGCAACATTTGATTTTTACTGCTAAAAACTATTTTAGAAAACACAATATAATTAATATAATAAAGTTTTGTAATTGGCAGAGCCCCATTTAATAAAATTTTAATGAACAAAAAATAAATAATTGTGGAGGGCCCCCTGTTGGTCAGGGGCCTTTGGAATTGCCACAACTTTCCCCCTAGTATGACCCTCTGATCTTATGTATATTAACTATTACCTGATAAATTTACACAAACACCAGGTGAAAAAGGAGAAGCTCTGTTGTTTACATCCAAATTAATTTTTCCCCACCACGTTTGGTGTGTTTTTGTTATTTTATGAGACTAAAAGTGGTTAATTTTCATCATTTAAGTTTGAACAAGTTTTCAAAAATAGTGAAAAATAATTGGGTTCAACACTCTGGAGTTAAATAGGACTTACTGGAGTCAGATTTCCATGAAGCTCCACCTGTAGATGCCATTTTGCTGCTGCATTTGACAAAAAACAACATTGGGGGCACATGTCAGCTCTTAAAATGACAAAAATAAATAAAAATAAGTAATAATAATAATAATAATAATAATAACAATGAAGAAGAAGAAACTACAGTCAATATTTCTGAAACTTTCACAGATTTTTTATTAAAATCAATTTTCAGAACTTGTGTCCGACTGAAACAGTTAAAATAAACTGTCTTTCTGCTGAATCGAGTTTTAAATATTTCAGAAGAAATGTAATTACATAAAAATCCCAACATATACAACAATGTATTTAAGCTATTCAGGTTGATAAAACACAAGTTCATCATCCACTCAAACCTTCTGATGTTTGTTATTGACATATTTAAACAAGTTTCTTAAAACATCATGATTGAGCTTTAAACACTTTAACATGAACACAGTAATTCTGTTTGTGCTCTGAGTAAATATACTGTTTTACTTTTTAGCCAAATTTACTTAAACTACATTTTCTGACAAATACAGAAAATTATACAAGTTAATTATGTTTTTGTGGATGTTTTTGAATTAAAAAAAAAAGGTTCTTGAACATGAATATTTTGATTGTCACTTCACAATAATCTCCAGCAAAAGTTTTGTTTCAATATTTGTTAAAGTTGTGACAATAAAACTGAAGAAATCAAATAACTGTTTTATTACATTTAAAATTGAGATTAATTACAAAGTATCTCTGGAATTTATTTAATATTGGTGATATTTATTCACATTGACTTTCTCCTCTGAATTTTAACTCAGTTTCCAGCCTCTATTTCTCCAGTGACCTCTAACTTGATTCATCTCTTATCTAAACCAGTTGATGATGTTGTTAAACCTCCTGTAGCACAGGTTATAAACTCTGAGTGTTAATTTCCAAAGAGGCCACAATAACAGAGACCGTAATTTATAAATGATGTAAGAAATCTCCCTGCAATCATTGCTAGTAAAGAAACATACTAACCCAGACTGGCTCTGATAATATCGACGTCCTTCTTCTGAGAGTGAATCTATTTTATTCACTAGTTCCTGGACCTGCTTCCTGTCTTCCATGTTGTTGTTGTTGAACACATGATACATCCCACTGCAGCTCTTAACCAGTTTCTGCAGGTTTTTATCTTTTTGTACAAACTGATCAATATCAATGCCATCTTTCTCCAGTCGGTCTCCGTAGGTGAACAGGATCATGATGTTCTTGGAAACCTTTGGACCCAGAATCTCCTGCAGCTTCTCCAATCCTCTCTGCTCCTGTTCAGTGAATCTTCCCAGCTGGATGGTGAGCAGAAAAACATGAGGACCAGGAGAGCTCAGCTCCACAGCTCTCTGGATCTCAGCTTTCACTTCTTCTGGAGGAAGAACAGAGCTGGAGAGTCCGGGCGTGTCCACCACAGAGACTCTACGAGACAAAACTTCTCCTTCTGCCCTCTTACTGCTCAGAGTCAGAGGAACCAGACTGAGTTCAGAGTTAAACTCCTTCCTTCCCAGGATGGTGTTTCCTGCTGAGCTCTTCCCGACTCTTTCCTGACCCACCAGAACCACTCTGAGGTCGGCCGCTGGTTCTGAAAACAACACAGAGTTCAGGAGCTGCAGAGCAACATTTAGCTTCTGATAGTATTATAGGTAACAGGCATTAGACATCAGATTTAACATTTAACATCCTTAGAATGTGATGTTTTTCAGTCATTCTGCTGTTTGTGAAGTAACATCAGGAATGTGACCTCTAAACAACCTTACAGCTTTTTCCCCATCAGCAGTTCCTGTTGTGAATCCTAATCAGTCATTGGTTGCGAGTTGGAACGACAGCTGATAAACCATTTTCCTGTAACGGTAAATTGTTTCTCCACCATGAGCACATTGAACTGATTGACAGCACCGACTTCCTGGTTCTGATTGGTGGTTTCTGGTTGAGAGTGATGTATTTCTTCAGACAGCAACAGTAGCTCAGGTTGAAGGTGGAGATTGATGTTTTCACAGTTTATCAGTCTTACATACCGTCACTGCATGGTGACAATTTTTAACAATTATGTAAAAAAAATTCATAAAAATTAGTTACTGCAGATTTAATGCCTGTTTATTAAAAGTTTGTCTGAGAAGATGAGGCAGACACAAACTGTAGCAGACACGTCCAGGGGGGAGCGTTGTTGTTAGCAGCTGCAGAAAGTAACTAAAAAGTTACTTTTAATGAAACTAAGTTACTTTCCAAATCAAATAGTCATTAATTTAAGTTACTTTTTCAAGAAGTAATATGATTAAAGTTACCTTTTTAAAGTAACTATGCCATTACTGGCTGTGATGTATTTGTGAAGAAACACAGAGATTACACCATACTGTAGCCATGGTAACACACCAATCAAACTATTAAGATGATTCTTTAAAAATTTTATAAGTAAACTTCCTGAGAAATCCTAAATGTACCATTTTTTTTTCTCAGGTGAAATCATTAAATAAAGTTTAGTAGCATTGTCATTCTCTATAAATGATGCTACAGGTTTAGATCTATGGTCAATTCAACCATTTCTGGGGGCCCCTGAATGTCTGGAGGCCCCTGAATGGCCCCAAACCAGCAGCTACTGAGTTTTCTATGTCTTTATATCTCTGTCTTACAATACTAGATCTCAAAGATGCTAACATCAAATCATTATATAGCATTAAACCCCTTTGAGCTTTTTGATCTAAATCAGTCTGCAGCCAAGTGGCTATAGAGGTTAAATTGATATTATTAGGGCTTAATTAGTAAAATAGCAGGAAATGTGCTTATTTCATAACCTTTGACCTTGTCTCCTCTGGTCTGTTTAACAGCTACAGTCTCAAATCTACTCAGCCCTCCAGGACTGTCAGCAGCAGAAACAGAAACTTTATTCCTGTTGGGGAAAATATATTACATGTGCTTTGCATTGTCCCCACATTATGATAATGATACAGTAGGATCCAATTAAATATTAGATTCTTGGTTAATACGGCTTGTTGCTATGTTGTTCTACGGTGTTTTAAGATCTTGTTCAATGTGCCCCTTCTTAACTTTGAGCCCCTGCCCCTCCAAAGGTCTCTGCACGGCCCTGGATCTTCTTCTACAGGAGAAACACAGCTAAACATTAAACTTTCTGTCAGCAGTAGATGAGTTAAGAAGCTCTGTCATTTTAAATTGATCAGAAATGTGATGAGAAGTTAAAACAATAATGACTCATTGATTGATTCATGAGAATAAAAAAAAAATTCTCCAAAAGTTTGTTACATGTTTTCATATTGAAGATGAATTGTTATTATTGTGTTTTTGATGTATGCAAGAATTTATAACAGATTATCATCAGTTGTTACATGTAAAGATAAAGTTATTAGAATAAAACAATTTATTTATCTTTTAGGGAGAAAACACCAAATGGAAATAATAAGCTACACAAAACGCTTCATTATTTCAAAATTTAAAAGCTTTATTAGCGCTTTAGCAACACAAGGAAATAACAACACAAATCAATAATATCCCTAATAATAATAATAATATCCCTTATGTTACATAAACCAGCAAGCAATATTTTTTAATCACCAGATTATAAAAACATTCAATCAATAATCAAAGATATTGTGTCCAACATCAGAGGAAAATCATCATTTTAATATAATGTATCGTTAAATTAAAGCTGAAGCTCCTGTAAACCACAAAGCATCTTTAGATTTTCACATTTTGCAATATTGATCAGGCTGATTGACAGCTAAAGATATGACTAATAGAAACAGGAATCAAACCAACAACCTCATAATTAAGAGATAATAACTCTTCCTTGCTCTGTTCTGCTGCAGCTGTTTAGATATTTCAGTAACTGATTAATTACAAATGCCTGCTTATTACTGATACATATTTAGTTATTTATAAAAATCAGGATTTAATAAACTGCAGCCAAAACGTCACATCATAATTACTGGATGACACAGGCCTTCTCTATCACTCCTACAGCAGCATTAGCTACAGCTCCTATCACAGCTCCTATCACAGCTCCAGCTGCAGCAGAAAGAGCCTCCAGAACACCACGGATAAATGAGTTGTCTCTCTCTGCCATCTTTCTCGCCTCCTCAGGTCTGATGTTTGGATTCTTTCTGCGGAGTCGTTCTGCTTCTTCTTGGACGGCTCGTTGTGCCTCTTCAAACATCTGATTGGTGTAGAAACTTCCTCCATTTCTCTGAACCATTCTATTGATCTTCTGCAGCAATCCTCTGACTTGATCAGGATCCTCAACTGTGTTGTCAAAAACATGATATTTATCTTCAAATTTCTCCAAGCTGGAGCACTGACTGATGATGTGTTGTAGAGGCTGGGATGTTTGCAACAGGTCTTCTATTGTCTTGTTTCCCCTTTTCAGATCGTCTCCATGGGTGAACAGGATCATGGTGTATTTGGCTGCTTTTTCTCCAAACATTTTCTGGATAATTTCCACTGTTTCTTTTTCTTCTTTAGTGAATCTGGTTGGTTGGATAACAATCAGAAGGACATGAGGGCCAGGAGCCGCCATGCTGATGCATTTAGCGATCTCTTTCACAATCTCTTTATTACTCTTTTCTGTATCAAACAGACCTGGAGTATCAATAACAGCCAGATTTTGACCATCAACAACACCGGTTTCCTTCTCACAGACTGATGTCACAGAGGAAAGAGAGAGTTCAGAATTGAAAGCTCTCCTTCCTAAAATGGTGTTTCCTGCTGCACTTTTGCCGATTCCAGTTTTCCCAACAAGAACAATCCTGAGATCCACAGCTGCTGGAGAATTAGAAAACAATAATAAACTGAAAGCAGTTTTATTCAGATAGTAATCTAAAACAATACCAGTTGCAAAACAATACCTCCTATTCTGTGGAAGAGGGTGGAGTCAGCAAGATTCTCACCCAGGGCGCCAAACAGGCTCAAGTTAGAAAATCTACTTACATTTTCAGTTAATATTTTCTAAAGAAATTAACATTGTTCATTTCTTTGGTTTGGTTCAGCAACCTGAAATATAAGAGCATAACTGAGCCTCCTCCAAAAGTAATCATTTTATTTCATTGGTATTTCCTGTCAACTTAATACTGATGAACCAAAAAGCTCCAGTTTTGTCTCATCCGACTAAATAACAATCTCCCAAAAGTTTTTTGGGTCGTCATAAGCATAGTGGAAAATTTCAGTCTGGCTTTTTCAGTGTAATCTGTCTCTGATGAACTTTGACCTTGCAGTTTATGGTTACTCTATCTGGAGGTAGTCTAGGCTCTTTGGTGACCATTCCTGTTATCCTTCTCTGCAATTTGACATCAGTTTCCTTCCTGCAGTCAGGAAGGTTTGCTACAGTACTGTGGATCTTCAGTGAGGTTCACACCGTGTCACTAAACACTAAACTTCCCCCTATGAATTGATTACAAGGATGAGGACACTTGTAATAATAATTAGAGGACGCACTTTTGTTCAATGTGTCTCTTTGGTTAAGTTAGTTTTAATATTATGTATAGGTACCATCATGTTTTTCCAGATCTGTTTCATTAGTTGTTTTTTCAAATTGCTCTGCTGAACCACAATTCAAAAGCAATGTATAATTTTCAGTGGATTTTTAATTATTATTTTTTTCTCAGGGCCAGGCAGAGACCAAAGCATTTCTGTTTAGGGGCGAGACGGTTTTTTCCCGCTATTGTGAGGACAATTATGAAACTATAAATAGAAACAGTTTTTCTAATGTCAACATCAGACCTACATTTTTATTCACAAACCAGTGTATACAAAATATTCTTGCCCATAATTTGATAGTTAGAGGCACAGATTAGCACCCCTCCTCCTCTCCATGGACCTGGAGTCTGAACAACATGGAGGCAGAAACTGAGTCATTATTAGACTGAGGGCAGCCAGACTGGTTTTTTTGCTAAATTATTATATTTAACTAAATATTATTGCTGAGGGGCACGAACAATGAAAACTTTAATAAAATAAATAAATAAATAAAAAACTGAAACAGGGCACTAGTGGCATCAAGGATAAAAGGGGCTCAAGCCTCCTCCGCCGCCCTCCCCCCACGTGCCTGAGACAGAGTGACTTGGAGATGAACCGAACCAGACCAGGCAGCGTTCGTTAGTTGCAAAGGTCTGCTGATAAGCGATCAGGTCCTAGAATATTATGACTCAAAACTGCCACTAACCTTCATGTGTGATGTTTCTGCATATGGCATTGGTGCTGTTATACAGCGCACAATGCCAAGCGGGGAGGAGTGACCAATAGCCTATGCTTCCTGAACGAGGGAAGCGTAGGCTATGTCTAGTAATGCACATGAAATGTGTTTTTCTCTGTAAGTAAACTGTTGAGAAGTAAAACTAAAATTCAAATGTTGCTTCTATATGAGTTTTCTTCATATAGTCTCACTGATCTAATCTCTGCTACACCATTACAAAAATGTATGGTTTTAATGAACCATACATTAATAAAATTCCTCTTAAACAGTGATTTATTGTAATGGCTCCAGATACAAGTTATGGGCTATTTAGACTATAACTTGTTAATTTGCTTTATTTTTAAACCTTTTTTAGTTTTGCCATATCCTGGATGGCTGAGAACCAACAATCGATAGAAATGAATATCTGGGGAATATCGTAACTTGAACGTAACACGTGAAGCATCAGGGTCTATATAGAAAAATATTCAGATGTTATTCTGTTGTTAAAGGCTTTACATTGAACACAACTGAAAAAACAGTCCAGACTGTTTTTTCAGTCTGTTCTCTCTTCTGTTCTCCTCAGCCCCTCCCTCCTGTTTCAAACTCTTCTAATTAACGTTAAGATCGAAAGGGCTAAATACGAATGAGATATTTTCTACCTTTGACAAAAAAGAGCTAAATCTATGAAACAATGTAGCCAGTTTTGTTAATGATAATTTTCAAGGCATAACAAGGCTGTTATTTATAATGATTCAGCCATAATTATTGAAATAATAAATTGCAGTCAGATTTGAATTAATGTGTTTCACTCTATTGAGCAGTGAATGTAAATAAAAGGTTTACGTCTTTTGCTTTAAGTATTTTCTTACTTGGGGGGGAAGGGCTAAAAATTAATTCTTTTTTTTTCTTAGATGAATGGCAGATTTATGTAGTTCTTTGTTTCTTTTTGCCTTTTCATATTAATATTCTTTAAATGGGGGGGGGGTCCGGACCCCCCCATCCCTTGGGATTTCCGCCCATGCTCAGCTAAAAGCAAAACGACTTTCATAAAACTAAAGAAGGTAAGTGAAACACTGTACTTTGACTTTCTCACTTGTTACCAGCAGAAGGCGTTCTCTACCTCTTTATTTTAAACCAATGGTGCCTAAAGTCTGATTTGAGGGGCCGACATCCTGAATATTTTAGTTCTCTCCCTAGTAAAATGTACCTGCATCAAATGATGGCTCATGAGAAGATCTAAGAAGAACATTGACTTGCTGAGGAGGTTGTTACTACCAGAGAGCTGAAACATGCAGGATGCCAGCCCTCAAGGACCAACTTTGAGCGCCACTTATTTAAAATAAAGGCAGAACGTATCTTCTGCCCAAGCTATTCTTCTTCTAATATCAAAAAAACATATGATCTTTTTTCCTTTTCCAGATCATTAGATGAAAGCACAGACATTAAATTATCTGCTGAGCTGCTTATGTTGAGCTTGAAGTGGAAGTTGTTCATTATTTTTGTCTTCAGGAAGGTTTGAAAGAAGTTGTTTAGTACACATGTTGACAACTAAATATGGTTGCTCTCTAGTGAAAGAATAATTCACAATTGCAATAAGTAAACTCAATATTCGTTTTATCTAACTGTCCATTGCGTTTTTTTAAAATAGTTTTTTAATGCAACTAAGCAGGTAAGAATGGGATTCGAACTCAGCTGCATCAAAGCTTGTAGCCTCTGTATCCATATACTCACAGTAGGAATGCAGTTAATTGGACTTTTGAACACTCATAAAATGTTTTTTTTCCAATTATTTATTTTCATAAGTATAAGTCACTCATTCATTTGGTTATTTGATTAATGAATCATTGATTTTTTTTATGTCATTTAAAGCCTCCAAATAGAAAACTGCAAAAAATTATTCTGCAACTTTTGAATTCAATTACACCCATAAAAACATTTTTAACAAATTAACTTAAAGAATTTTGGTTTCATCATAATGTATTGTATAAATCATATTTTTCTCACCAGCTGAACGATGGCTGGCCATTGCTATTGTCCTCTTGCAGGCAGTTGATCTGGGATGATGTGCAGCTGTTGATTTCTTGGTAGTGAATACTTTAACTTTTTAATTCCTGCTGTTTTATAGTCTGGCTCCAGACTCCTCCCCTGGAATGTCTCTGCAACACAGTCACTGTCAGAACCAGGCAGATTTGAAGAACTTTCCCCTGATGGAAATAATAACTCAGCAAATACTCAGCATGACCAACTTATGTTAGAATGTCAGATTTAATGCAGCAGAATTCTATTATAATTAGGCATTCATAATTTCAATGAAAAACTGTAATTTAATATTCAAGTATCTTCTGTTCAAAATAAATAAATAAAAGTTGTCTTTGACAAGTTTACTTATTCTGGTTTCTGCTTCTGTCTGTGTTCTCTTGAGAAGTATTGTTGCGAAGATGGCAAACAAGAACAGGGAAAACATTTTTAGTAGGTGTGGTATAATAATTATATTACTTTAAGTGATTCTTGGAGTTCCATCAAATTTCTCATGCAAATTATTATTATTGTTGGGTTTTGTTTTATTAGTACATGAGCAGTAATTATTTCTTACTGCACTTGAATGCACCTCATGCCTCGTGATCATGAAGCCTGATACATGCTAGTCTTGAGAGAAATTTAAAATCTGTGCTGGGCTAGCAGGAGGGAGGTGTTTTGGACAAGATTATTTGAATCACTCATTGCTGCTTCTTACTAAAATTTCAAACAAATGGGATGAAAGACAGTGAATCCAGAGCTGACCTTTGTTTTTCTTATTGCACCTCATCAGCACAGAATTAAAGGTTCTGGTCTCAATGGTGCAGTGATGGCACAGTCCTGATGATCTGAGCCATCTTGGTTGTCAGAGCTGCTCATATCTCCAGCTGCCCACTGGTTGCTACACAGAGCATCTTTACAGAACTCTGGGTTTGTAAGGTCTTTCTACAAACCTGCTTAGCTTTTGCTTCATTCAATATAGAGCTAATCCTGTTGGAGATGCTGAGTCTGGTGCTCAGACCATGCAGGTCGGTGCCATTTAATCCAAACCCACCTGCTGCAGGCAATGCTGAGCTCAACACTTTGGCATCAGATTCAATCAGAAAACTAATCTTTACTCTCAAACCCCAAGTAAATTAGTTGACATTCGAAAGCAGCACTTTGGAGAATTAATCTACTCTGGCATGCCCATGGCTGACTTCTGACATACCTGGCCATTCCACCCAAAATGTAATGGAATACTGGATCCAACTCAACAAAACCATTGACATTGCCAATAAGTATGTAAAGAGACAAGGCAGAGGGTTGAAGATTCAGGCCAGGAAGTTTCAATGATGTTCATGAAGTACTGTCCTTCCCAACCAGCTGAGCTTTAAAGATGCTGAGGAGTGGACAACAAGTGAAGTGCAAGAGCATATCAATGCATTCCAGAGGGAATGCAGAGGCGGTAGCCATGAGTCCTCCACACCAACTAGATTTATACTCAGCCATGTGCAAGGTGCGGTGTCTCAGGAGAACCTCCAAATACAGCCAGGACAGGTGAACACCAACACACTGTGATGCATCTCACAATATCCTGTCTTCCCGCCTGGCAGTCCATAAATGACCACTGCTATCCCCCATGATGGCAGGCTCTCAGCAGCAGCTCCAGCAGTTGCCAGTGCCCCCAGTGTTGCACGACCTAGCCTGTTTACTGCTCCACCTAAAAATAGTTCTTTATGACTTAGATGGAGGAGAACCTTCATGACTGTGCATCTAAAACACCTGCGCCAACAAAATCTCTTTGAGCTCAGCAATGAGTTCCTCCAATTACCTCGTGCAAACTGTGCGTTTTTTCAACACTTTAAAACACATGACAGCTAATTGGAGATCAAATCAGATAGAAAATCTGTAAACCAATTTTACAGTTGTCTACCATTTGAAAGAATCTTAAATATGCACTTAAAGTTAGTTTAGAACAAAAATCTAAAAAAACATTTTTACTTTGGTAACTTTTAGACTCTCCCATTAATTTAAGAGATTAAGAACACACTGGTGGTTTGGTGGATGTCTTTTACTTGGCAAATGTCTGGTGTGAGGACAGGAGGCTTTGTGAAATGATTTTTTGACCACTTTTTGAACTTCAAACATTGGATTTAGTCAACTTTGGTTTTGGTTTTCTGATTGTAATAGATTTTTAGTTATTTCTTTGTCCATATTTTGTAAGAAATAAACTACATAATTTTTTACATGATCAAATCAGAAGTGTGTTCAAGAAATAAACCACCCGTTGCCACCTATGACCTTTTTTGGAACGTAGAAACCAAACTTTTCTAAAAGATGATTGACTCGAGATCTATGTCTTACACACTAAGTGAAACAGCAGGTCCTGCTGGTTGGACGTGTGGGTAAGCAGACACACCCAAAGTGCATTCATGACCTGACTCACTCCTTCTATGGAATGAAGTGCATTGCGCCAGTCCTGGTTGTTAATGAACAAAGTGTTGGCCTCATCGTTGGTTCAAATCCGTCTTTACTGCCAGTAATAGTGGCAGTAAAGACGGATTTAGCTAGGTTTCTAGTTGACTGATTGAACTGGATGTGAGGGTTGCACACCAACTGCTCCACCTCTTCACCTACCCGTTGGCCTTGCAAGCTATTATTTCGACATTACAATGCCTGTTCGTACACCTACAGTTCTCTTTGTAACTTTTCACATTTTATAGGACAACAAAATGTTGGTCATTACCTTAGCGCCCCTACCACCAGGCTCAGCAGGTTTTCAGGGGAAATCTCTGCTTGCAACTGAATAAACTCACTACGTTAGAGATTTTAGAAGTGTTCAAGTTGTGCTCAACACCGGAGGAAACTGCAGGAAGAAACCTCCAAAACAAAAGGTTCAGGTTTCGGAGAAACATGTCCTGAATACAGAGAGAAGGATGTTTCTGCTGTGTCATGATGACTTGATTGTTTTCTCATTTCTGAGATAAATTGTTTGAAATGTGTTTAATGGAAATAGAACCAGCCTTTGCTGCAGGTAAATGATATTCATGGCTGGATGAACCTTCTTGAGTTGGTGGCTAGAAAAGGAAGTGCAGGTGTTGAGTTCACAGTGAAGCTCAGAAAGCCTGAAATACTGACTGTCCCCTAGGTAATATTTGCAACAAATAAATCTAGCTGATGTGCCTTTCTGAAGGTTGGCTTGAGAAACCTGATTTATTTCCTGTTTAAGAGTGTGAGGCTTGGCCAGTTTGAAAATAAATCAGTTCAATAACTTTAACAAATTTTAAGGAAGTGGATATAAAAAACAGCAGCTCATAATAAAAGTAAATTGTATAACTGCTTAGACATACACAGTACTGTAAAAACCTGGTCAATCTGAACTCTCCCAGCACAGAAATTCAAAATGGTAGTAAATGACAGCAGATGTCAATTCTTCACAATATTCAAGTGTGAAATTTAACTTGGTATGAAATGTTCAATGGAGACCTCATCAATAAGGCACAGAGAGGTGCAACAAATGACTAAATGCAGATATGACTAAAGGGGCTGGACATAGATCACCCAGGAGTTATAATATCCTGCAATAATAGACATTATGTGTCATTTCCATCTATAAAAGCGGAAAGAGTCAAATTAAATATGGATCCGTCTCCTTTAGCTGCTAACAAACATTTTTTGTAACATTATGAATCTGGAGAACTGGTGAGTTTAAATTTATTCTAATGTCTCCCCACAGAATTGATGTTGCCATTGTAGACAGATGTAGCAGAAAGAGGATTTAAAACTATTAAATTGCTGTTCAGAAATTACAAAAACTTTCTTTGCACCTTAAAATGTAACACCTGCATCCTTTATTATAACTCAGCTAGCAAAGTGTCGGATGCCTTCATGTTTTAACAATTTGGCTGCAATATTGGGGAGAGTTTCTGTTGCTGTTATGAATTATCTGGGATTCATGAAGCTGTAGGACGGAGAGCAGCAATGAACACTGCTGTAACATTTTGTTTAGTTTGATTCAATTCAGATTATTTATGCAGCACATATTTTTTTAATTACAGTACTAATATCTCTGTAAGATCTAAATAAAGTCATCCAAGCATTAATCTTTAGTCACATTAATTACTGCAGCAGTGTCTTCAGAGGTTTGCCTAAAAAATTCAATTCGATCCAGAACGCTGCTGCTGGAGTTCTGACTAAAACGAAGAAGCTAGAGCACATCACCCAGTTGAAAAGGCAACAAATTGTCTCAAATGCAGAAAACAAAAAATAACCAATAAATGTTTAGCTTCTTTTTTTCAGAAAGTATTGAAATGATTTTAATCTGCAGTTCCATGGTTTCAGTTCAGGAACAAAATCTCAGATGAAGGGAAGGAAGTTAGAGCAGCTCAGTGTTAACAATGAGACGCTTGCTGCAGGTTGGAGGAAGGATTTGGATCAGTTGGATTCTAGTTTGTTGGCACAGAATGGATTCCTATCAACATGTTCAGGTGAACAAGGTGTGGTGGGTGGAGGAATGTATTTACAACAGATGGATGAATGTTCTTGAGTTGGTAGCCAGATAAGTCAAAGCAGGTGCTTCTCTTTACCTGAAAGCTTTTTCAAATCTTGTTATTTGAGAAGTAATTTGGTTTGATGGTTTTATGATAAATAAATCAATAAAAATATTATAAACTGTATATATCATTGATTTCAATTATTTAGGGATTGACAGGTTCACTCTGAACAAGTGCAGAGAAAAATCTCTGTTGTTTAATTTGCTTTAAGCTTCATCTTTGTGTTTTGAGTTTCAATTGTTCTAGAATGCATCACTGGCAGCAAGTAATTACCAACTAGGTGTGCCTTTCAGAAGGTTGATGTGAGAAACTTGTGTTCGTTTTCTATTTGAATGTCAGGTGTGTCTATTTTAAAAATAAACCAGTTCAGCAGCTGAAACAGGTTTTTGTTAAGGACTAAGAGAAAGTAGAACAAAAGCTTATTATAAAGGCATGAGAGCTGGTTTTAAGAAATGTCTAAGCCTGAAAAGAAACCTGGTCTCATCAAAACTCTCCTGCAAAGTGATCTGATCCAAAGAGGCATTTCACCATTAATATACTAGGCCTTAATATACTAGGCCTCTCCAGCAGTTCTTGGAGATTCTCCCTTTAGACCTATAAACAACTAAAGAGTTGTTTATACATGTGTTATATGCAGACAGCAGCTGCAGAGCGATACACAAGATGACCTTCACTGCAAACCCTTTAGTACTTCTGCAGAAACACCAAAGTTCAGATGAATCCCACAGAACATGCAAGTTATAATAATGTAACTCTCATGTAAATGCTGCAATAAACTTCAAAAACCTTAAACACTTGTGAGATAATTACTTATTTAAAGGCATAAATGACTAAAACTAAATCAGAGAGTAAAATCAATATAATCAATTTATTGATTTGAAAAACCTTCTAAATTCCTATTGGGTTCTATTGACCCAGATGAATTGATCAGATTTCATTCCTAAGGATTTCTTGCTACAACCTCTGTCCTCATGGGGAAAGCCTGATCTGTGAAGCAGAAGGTCAAAATAAAGGACTAATGTCTTGGCAAGCTATAGAGAAACTCATCCATGCATTTATTTTCAGTTGTATTTATTACTGCAACATCGTCTAAAAAAACTCAATCAGGTCCAGAACGCTGCTGCTGGAGTTCTGACTAAAACCAGGAAGTTAGAGAACATCAGGCCCTGGGTGACTTTGAAGGTTTCCCCTGACTTGTGTGAACATTGTAGAAATTATTAAACCGCACAGGGCTGTTCTCTGGAACACGAGCTATCGGCCTATGGAGGATTTGTTCCGGATTTATTCATTTTTAACCGTTTTAACAGCTCTAAGGACCTAGTTCTAAGCTCCTTCCTCTGTCTCTCTGTAGTTCAGAGAATAGACTTTAAAATACTGGTGTTAGTTTATATATTGCTGAAAGGCTCAGCACCACAACACATTAAAAATCTGCTGCTGTTGTCATAGCAACCTTCCAGACCTCTCAGGTCTTCTGGTTCTGGTTCTGTTCTGTATCCCCAGAACCAGAACCAAGCATGGAGAATCAGCATTTAGCTTTTATGCACCACAAACTTCCAGAAAACTGCAAAACAGCCAATGTCACAGCTGTTGTGCAGTGACCTCTCACACCTGATCAGCATCCTCCTGATCTCCAGCTGCTGTCATATAAGGACGGAACTCCTCCTGCACGGCGTCAGATTGTTGTGAAACCCTCAGCGGTAACACCTTCAGACCTGCTCCAGCAACTTGAGCTGCCTGCCTAGAATCTAACCTGTCTGTCTCTGCCTAGATTCCTCTCCTGTCCCTGATCCCTGACCCTCTCCGTTGGATAAGGACCTCCTGGCTTCGACCCCCTGCCTGTTTGACCGGATACCCGTTTCGACCTGGACTCTGGACCCGCGGGCTCGGATCCCCTGTTTGCCTGGCCCTAAGATCAGGGGCCGCCTGATCCCGATTTGATTCCCTGGGTCTGACCCTGGCCTGCCTGACTAAGAGTTTGTTGACCTCCCAATAAATACCTGGTTTGTAATTATTCCATCGGTGCCTGAGCCTGACAGCCATAACACTGAAAAGTTTGGTTTTGTAAATTGGAGGGCCACAACAGATGATTGACTCGAGATCTATGTCTTACACACTAAGTGAAACAGCAGGTCCTGCTGGTTGGATGTGTGGGTAAGCAGACACACCCAAAGTGCATTCATGACCTGACTCACTCCTTCTATGGAATGAAGTGCATTGCGCCAGTCCTGGTTGTTAATGAACAAAGTGTTGGCCTCATCGTTGGTTCAAATCCGTCTTTACTGCCAGTAATAGTGGCAGTAAAGACGGATTTAGCTAGGTTCCTAGTTGACTGATTGAACTGGATGTGAGGGTTGCACACCAACTGCTCCACCTCTGCACCTACCCGTTGGCCTTGCAAGCTATTACTTCCACATTATAATACCTGTCTGTGCACCTACAGTTCTCTTTGTAACTTTTCACATTTTATAGGACAACAAAATGTTGGTCATTACCTTAGCGCCCCTACCACCAGAATCAGCAGGTTTTCTGAGGGAAATCCTGCTACAACTGAATAAACTCACTACGTTAGAGATTTTAGAAGTGTTCAAGTTGTGCTCAACACCAGAGGAAACTGCAGGAAGAAACCTCCAAAACAAAAGGTTCAGGTTTCGGAGAAACATGTCCTGAATACAGAGAGAAGGATGTTTCTGCTGTGTCATGATGACTTGATTGTTTTCTCATTTCTGAGATAAATTGTTTGAAATGTGTTTAATGGAGATGAAACCAGCCTTTGCGGCAGGTATATGATATTTGTGGCTCAACCTTCTTGAATTGATGGCTAGAAAAGGAAGTGCAGGTGTTGAATTCACAGTTAAGCTCATTAAGTCTCTTGTGCAATGTAGACAAACTTATTTTGATTTTGGGCCACATCAAAAATCAAATATCAAAAATGAAAGGGCCGGTTGAATGTATTATATTTATTCAATGACCAGGATGCATTGATTAAATGAATTAATCTGTTAATATATCAGTAAATAACTGTTTTGTTTCAGCATTCGGTAAATTTTTCTGAATATCAAATAATGTTGAACATCTTTTCACACTGATCCATCCATACAGGATTTTGTGATTGTTTTGATTTTTGCGGTCAAAATCACAGATCTTGTGGTGCTAATTTAGAAATACTTGTAAGAAATTTTTATGATATTTCAGTTAATGTATGATGTTAGATGTAAATTTTCATTAATATCCGCATTGATCACGGACTATAACTGGGCATCAAGTAAGGCTGAAACCCAAAGTTTTTTGCCAATTTTAAGAAAAAATTGCAGTAAAATTAGAAAAAATGTTGGGATCTGTTGATTTTTCTGTGAATTTTGCGGATTTGTGATAAACTGGAGGGACTTATTGATGTAATTTAGAGCATACAGGGCCACATAAAAACCTGTGGCGGGTCAGATTTGGTCCCAGGCCTTGAGTTTGAGACGTGCCTTAGTGTTTGCTGTTCCCTAGGTAATATTACATGACAAATAAATCTTGCAGGTCTATCTTTCTGAAGGTAACTATTCCTCAACTATTCCTCGGGCTGCCACCTTATCGTGGTGTAAGTATCCCAATGATCCTAAGAGCTCTGCTGTCTGGGGCTTCATGCCCCTGGTAGGGTCACCCAAGGCAGGTCCTAGGTGAGGGACCAGACAAAGTGGAGCCCAAAGACCCTAATGATGAATGGCAACTTTGGATCTCGTGTTCCCTCGCCTGGACGCGGGTCACCGGTGCCCCACCCTGGAGCCATGCTGGCGACCGCCTGGTGACCGGGCTTTTACCCCTGGAGCCCGGCCGGGCCTAGCCCGAAGAGGAGACATGGGTCCTCCCTCTCATGGGCCCACCACCTATGAGAGGGGCCAAAGGGGTCGGGTGCAGTGTGTGATGGGTGGTGTCCGAGGGAGGACATCTGGTCTGATACTTAGTTGCAGAAGCTGGCTTTTGGGATGTGCAATGTCACCTCTCTGGTGGGAAAGGAGCTGGAGCTAGAGTTTGAGGCTGAGAGGTTCTGGCTAGAAATAGTCGGTCTCACCTTGACCCTCGTTCTTCTGGGGGACTTCAACGCTCACGTGGGGAATGACAGTGAGACCTGGAGGGGCGTGGTTGGGAGGAATGCTCCCCCCAATATGAACTCGAGTGGTGTTCTGTTGTTGGACTTCTGTGCTCGTCACAAATTGTTAATAACGAACACCATGTTGAGGCATGAGGGTGTCCATATGTGCACTTGGCACCTGGACACCGTAGGCCGCAGTTCGATGATCGATTTTGTTATCGTTTCGTCGGATCTGCGGCCGTATGTCTTGGACACTCGGGTAAAGAGAGCTGTGGAGCTGTCCCCTGACCACTACCTGGTGATGTGTTGGCTCCAGTGGTGGGGGAGGATGCCGGTCAGACCAGGTAGGCTCAAAAGTGTTGTGAGGGTCTGCTGGGAACGTCTGGCGGAGTCCCCTGTGAGACGGAGCTTTAACTCCCATCTCCGGCAGAGCTTCGAACACGTCCTGGGGGACCTGGGGTACATTGAGTCTGAGTGGATAATGTTCCTTGCCTCCATTGTCAAGGCGGCTTATCGGAGCTGTGGTCACAAGGTTGTCGGTGCCTGTCGTGGTGCCAACCCTTGAACCCGTTGGTGGACACCTTCGGGGAGGGATGCTGTCAGGCTGAAGAAGGAGTCCTATCGGGCCTTTTTGGCCTGTGGGACTCCGGAAGCAGCTGATGGCCGTGGCGTGCGGCTCAGGTAGTTGCTGAGGCAAAAACTCGGGCGTGGGAGGAGTTCGGAGAGACCATGGAGAAAGACTTCCGTATGGCTTCGAGGCGATTCTGGTCCACCATCCGGCGCCTCAGGAGGGGGAAGCAGTGTAGCACCAACACTGTTTACAGTGGGGGTGGTGTGCTGCTGACTTCGATTTGGGACGTTGTGGGTCGGTGGGCGGAGTACTTCGAAGACCTCCTCAATCCCACCAACATGCCTTCCATTGAGGAAGCTGAGCCTGAGGACTTTGGGTTGGGCTCTCCAATCTCTGGGGTCGAGGTCGCCGAGGTAGTTAAAAAGCTCCTCGGTGGCCGGGCCCCGGGGCTGGATGAGATTCACCCGGAGTATCTCAAGGCTCTGGATGTTGTAGGGTTGTGTTGGTTAACACGACTCTGCAGTATCGCATGGACATCGGGGGCAGTTCCCCTGGATTGGCAGACTGGGGTGGTGGTCCCCCTGTTTAAAAAGGGGGATCAGGGAGTGTGCTCCAACTATAGAGGGGTCACACTCTTAAGCCTCCCTGGCAAGGTCTATTCAGGGGTACTGGAGAGGAGGGTTCGTCGGATAGTCGAACCTCGGATTTTGGAAGAGCAGTGTGGTTTTCGTCCTGGT
Organism: Poeciliopsis gracilis; assembly: GCA_911649635.1. Lineage (NCBI taxonomy): Eukaryota > Metazoa > Chordata > Actinopteri > Cyprinodontiformes > Poeciliidae > Poeciliopsis > Poeciliopsis gracilis. Next base: position 1,996,505 of record CAJVRI010000506.1, read on the forward strand.
CGTGGAACACTGGACCAGCTCTACACCCCTCAGCAGGGTCCTAGAGGGTGCATGGGAGTTCGCCCAACCGGTCTACATGTGCTTTGTGGACTTGGAGAAGGCGTTCGACCGTGTCCCTTGGGGTGCCCTGTGGGGGGTTCTCCGGGAGTACGGGGTACCGGGCCCTTTGATAAGTGCTGTCAGGTCCCTGTATGACCGGTGTCAGAGTCTGGTCCGCATTGCCGGCAATAAGTCGGGCTCGTTCCCAGTGAGAGTTGGACTCCGCCAGGGCTGCCCTTTGTCACCGATTCTGTTCATTACTTTTATGGACAGAATTTCTAGGCGCAGCCAGGGTGTTGAGGGGATCCGTTTTGGTGGCCTTAGGATTGCATCTCTGCTTTTTGAGAATGATGTGGTCCTATTGGCTTCATCGGGACGTGATCTTCAGCTCTCACTGGAGCGGTTCGCAGCCGAGTGCGAAGCGGCCGGGATGAGGATCAGTGCCTCCAAGTCTGAGACCATGGTCTTGAGTCGGAAAAGGGTAGAGTGCCTTCTCCGGGTCGAGGGAGATGTCCTGCCCCAAGTGGAGGAGTTCAAGTATCTCGGGATCTTGTTCACGAATGAGGGAAGAAGGGAGCGTGAGATCGACAGGCGGATTGGTGCAGCGTCCGCCGTGAAACGGGCGCTGTACCGGTCCGCCGTGGTGAAGAGAGAGCTGAGTCAAAAAGCGAAGCTCTCAATTTACCGGTCGATCTACGTTCCTACCCTCATCTATGGTCATGAGCTTTGGGTCATGACCGAAAGAACGAGATCGCGAATACAAGCGGCCGAAATGAGTTTTCTCCGTAGGGTGGCTGGGCTCTCCCTTAGAGATAGGGTGAGAAGCTCGGTCATCCGGGAGGGACTCAGAGTAGAGCCGCTGCTCCTCCACATCGAGAGGAGCCAGTTGAGGTGGCTCGGGCATCTGGTCAGGATGCCTCCTGGACGCCTCCCTGGTGAGGTGTTTCGGACACGTCCCACCGGGAGGAGGCCCCGGGGAAGACCCAGGACACGCTGGAGGGACTACGTCTCTCGGCTGGCTTGGGAACGCCTCGGGATTCTCCCGGAGGAGCTGGAGGAAGTGGCTGGGGAGAGGGAAGTCTGGGCCTCCCTGCTTAAGCTGCTGCCCCCGCAACCCGACCCCGGATAAGCGGCAGAAAATGGATGGATGGATGGATAACATATTATCACAACATACTTTAAATAAATATGTAAAACAATACATTTTTATAAAAGTTACATCAATCAATCAAATTTTATTTGTGTAACACATTTCAGCTGCAAGGCATTTCAAAGTGTTTTACATCATAAACACAAAACACAAAGTCATGCAACAGAATTTAAAAATAAAAAAAAGTACATTGTTACATATTACATTTCAAATCCAATTCTACCAGGTGTGTTTTTAGTTGCGATTTAAAGGAAGTCAGGGTTTCATATCCATCAATCAAATAAAATTTTATTTGTATAGCACATTTCAGCAGCAAGGCATTTCCAAGTGCTTTACATTATAACAAAGTCATGCAACATGGAATCAACAATCAAAACATTACATTAAGTCAAGTTTCAGTAATTGATTACGTTTCAAATACAACAGGTGGGTTTTTAGTCGAGATTTAAAGGAAGTCAGGGTTTCTGCTGTTTTACAGTTTTCTGGAAGTTTGTTCCAAATTTTTGGTCCATAGATGCTGAAAGCTGCTTCTCCTCTTTTGGTTCTGGTTCTGGGGATGCAGAGCAGACCAGAACCAGAAGACCTGAGAGGTCGGGAAGGTTGATACAACAACAGCAGATCTTTAATGTATTGTGGTGCTAAACCGTTCAGTGATTTATAAACTAACAACAGTATTTTAAAATCTATTCTTTGAGCTACAGGGAGCCAGTGGAGGGACTTTAAAACTGGTGTTATGTCTCTATCTTCCTGGTTCTAGTGAGAACGCGAGCAGCAGCTTCTGGATCAGCTGCAGCTGATTGATTGATTTATTGGACAGGCCTGTGAAGACGCTGTTACAATAATCAATGCGATTAAAGATAAACGCATGAATGAGTTTCTCTAGATCTGGCTGAGACATTAGTCCTCTAATCCTGGAGATGTTCTTCAGGTGATAGAAGGCCGATTTTCTAACTGTCTTTATGTGGCTCTGGAGGTTCAAGTCAGAGTCCATCACCACTCCCAGATTTCGGGCGATTGCTAGTTTTTAGTTGTAATAACTGAAGCTGTGCATTGACTCTAGATCTATAGCTCTAGATCTATAGCTCTAGATCTATAACTCTAGATCTATAACTCTAGATCGTTCCTCTTTAGGTCCAAAAATAATGACTTCAGTTTTGTTTTTGTTCAGTTGGAGAAAGTTTTGGCTCATCCACACATTTATCTGTTCTAAGCATTTATTCAGTGATTGGATGGGGTCAAAGGTCACCTGGTGACATCGTAATGTAGAGCTGAGTATCATCTGCATAGTTATGGTAGCTAATATTATTTCCTGTTATAACCTGAGCTAGTGGGAGCATATAAATATTGAATAAGAGGGGTCCTAGGATTGAACCTTGGGGTACCCCACATGTGACCTTTGACCTCTTTGATGAGAAGTTTCCAATTGAAACAAAGAAATCCCTGTTCTTTATGTAAGATTCAAACCAGTCGAGCTCCGAACCGGAGAGTCCAACCCAACTCTCCAGTCGATTCAGTAATATGTCAAAAGCTGCACTGAGGTCCAACAGAACCAACACCATAATTCTCCCACAGTCCGTATTTATATGGATGTCATTGAACACTTTTACGAGGGCCGTCTCTGTGCTGTGGTGAGCACGAAAACCAGATTGGAAAGAGTCAAAGCAGTTGGTCATCATGAGGAAACTATTTAATTGTTTACACACAGTTTTTTCAATAACTTTGCTGATGAATGGGAGGTCAGAGGTCAGAGGTCGGCCTGTAATTCTGCAGTAGTGATTTGTCCAGATTGATCTTTTTATCAGTGGTTTGATAACTGCTGTTTTCAAAGCCTGGGGGAAAACGCCTGATGTGAGTGATGAGTTACTATTTGGATCAGATCAGTAGCAATAACAAGCAGGACTTTCTGAAAGAAATGTTCTAGAGTTATAGATCTATAACATCCAGACAGCAGGAGCTTGAACTTAATTGACTTATAATTTCTTCTAGGGTTTTATAATTAAGTGGTTGAAAGTGGGTCATTTTTCCTGTATTAGTTTTGTTTGGGTTCAGCAGTGGTTCTGGCTGTAGAGATGATTTGCAGATTAAACTTCTGATTTTTAAAAAATTTTCTCTGAAAAGAAGTCAGAAAACTTGTTACAGGCAGCATTAGACTGGAGTTCAGGTGGTAACGTCATAGGAGGGTTTGTGTCAACTGTTGCAAATAAAGCTGGAGCATTGTTAATGTTTTTGTTTATGACATCTGCAAAGAAAGCCTCCCTTGCATGTTTTAGTGTTGAGTGATAGTTACGTAGTCTTTCTTTATAGATGTCACAATGATCGGGAAGTTGAGTTTTACGCCATTTTCGTTCTGCCCTGCAGCAGAGTTGTCTTGCAGATCGAACTGTTTGTGCATTTCTCCATGGAGATTTATTCCTACCAGTCACAACCTTTACTTTAATTGGGGCAATGGAATCAATGATATATAAAACTTTACACTGAAAATCATCTACCAACTTATCTACATCATTGCAGCTTAAGGGTGAGGAAGAAGAGTAGATCTGATTAAATGTTTCTGCTGTGTTTTCTGTAAAAGAACGTTTTGTGACAGTAGCTGTTTGTCCAAGTGGGTCAAAAAATAAAGAACCTTCAAAGATAACAGCAAAGTGATCCGACAAGGCGACATCAGACATTGGAAATATTCACACCCTTACTGATAACCAGGTCCAGTGTGTGTCCTTGAGTGTGTGTTGCTTGTTTGACATGTTGTGTTAAACCAAAATTTTCTAAAATATTGAAAGCTTTTTTGCTCCTCTGTCTTGGGGTTTGTCCACATGAATGTTGAAATCACCAACAATTATTAAACAATCATAATCAATGCATATGAGAGATAGAAGATCATTCAAGTCAGTAAAGAAATTTTCCACGTTGGAGTTTTATATAAAGTTAGTGTCAAAGTTCGTTTGTAGCCTTTAACCTGAATTCCAAGATACTCAAAAGAACTGAAATGACCAAAAGAGATTTTTCTACAGTTTATGGTATTTTAAAATATAGAAGCCACACCTCCTCCTTTTTTATGTTTTCTATTCTCACTTAAAAAATTGTAGATAGGAGGCGCTGATTCAATTAGTACAATTTGGTCATTATCGTCATTCAACCATGTTTCTGTCAAAAACATAACGTCAACATTATACTCAGTGATGAAATCATTAATTAATAGAGCTTTAGCACAAAGTAATCAGTGCATACTGCAGTCCTAAGGCTCCAACATTTAGCTTCTGGTTGGTTAGCATTACACTGCGAAGGGCTCCAATCTACTCAGCATCTGCCACAACAAAGATGGCAACACACTATGAGTTGGGGGACGTGAACATAAAGGGACAAAAATATTGAGTTTTGTAATTGGGCGCAATTTATCCTTTGATTTTTTTTCTTGCTTTAAATCTTCATGTTTTGTTTTTCTTCATTAACATTTTTGGAAGAATTAAATTTATTTTTTTTCTACTTTGAATACGTTTTTTGACCTTGTTCTAGTCTGGTGCCTCAGACTCACAAATACGCTAATAAAAATTACTATTCTCCAGCTTTTGGTTTATGTTTTCATCTCCAGTCAGTTTAATAGATGACCTCTGACCTTGCCCAGACATTTATAGCTTTGTGTTCAGCAATAATAGCGACAGGATTTAACTCCTTCATTCGTCACACAGAAACATCACCAGGTGTGTAACGCCTCACATTAGTGGCGACCAGGAAGAAATGAAATTTATTTTCCTGTTCATCCTTAAAGCTGCTCATCTAAAGCCCAGCAGAGTTCAGTCCATCTGCTCACCTGTATAAATACACCTGCAGCTATTCTCCACTGTTTGCTCTGAACCAGCAGCTCCAGTGGAGAAAAGACTCCAGGCATCATGTCAGTCATTTTAAAGAAGCTTATTGGTTCCCCGAAAAACGACAAAGACCCAGACATGATCACTGATCAATAAAATCCTCCCAGGATGGAAACTGGACCTTATGCTGCTAACACTTAGCTTTGTTAACGACCCGACCAGAACACGGTGCTAAATAATAAAATATAAATTAACGAGGCTTTGAGGAAGATCAATTTTCCTTGAGGAATTTTAATAATGGAATCACTGGAGGAATCGATTCAGCCTGGAATCAAATGCCAGGAGAAAAGATGGTTTTCAGAGAGAAACAGTAAAAGACAAAACCAAATCTATGAGGTCAGATATTCAACCAATCAGGAGCTTCAGGATCAATCATAGTGGATTTGATGCATCTTGGCTGAAATATGTGGAAATTAGAGCCAAACATGTTGCAATGGCGGGACGTCGACCTTTATATATAAATAATGTTTGCCTCTAGAAATAATAATTTATAAAATCATAATCTCTCCTTACCAAGTTTATTATTACTGTGTTTGGACATCTTGACTGTCTTCTGGCAGGGAGTTGATCTGAGATGATCTGTGATGATCTGAGATGATCTGAGATGATCTGAGATGATCTGAGATGATCTGTGATGATCTGTGATGATCTGTGGCTGTTGTGTTGTTGCTATTTTATAGTCTGGTTCCAGACTCCTCCCTCTGAGTCTGTCTGCCGATGCAGTTACAGTCAGAAATAGGCACATTGTCAGTTTCTGATATGGTGACATGGGCAACTGCCCAGGGCAGCATCTTGTGTGGGGGGGAGTGAAAGGGACGGCATGAGCGCCCCGTTACTAGCTCCTCCTCCCTGGTCCTCAAATACGTCCCGCCCACCGTTGTTGAGGAGATATTTCCCCCAACAATGGAAAAAACTTCCCCAGATCCTCTTTTTATATCAAGAGGATCTGATCATTAATAGTGTCTAATGCAAACCATCATCATCCCATTAATAATGAAACCAGATATTCAACATAGAGAAACTTTTTAAAACTACTTGTAAAGATAAAACTTGAAGGTCACTTTTACTTTGTTTGAACAGTATCGTCATGACAACCAGACAAAACTCTTTCAACTTCATGAATTACCTCTTAGCAGTAAAAAACTCTGTATTGCACAAAATGTCACCAACGGTGTAGTAATATCTGCTTCATAGTATCTATTTTATTCAGTTAAGCTCAGTGTTAACAATGAGACGCTTGCTGCAGGTTGGAGGAAGGATTTGGATCAGTTGGATTCTAGTTTGTTGGCACAGAATGGATTCCTATCAACATGTTCAGGTGAACAAGGTGTGGTGGGTGGAGGAATGTATTTACAACAGATGGATGAATGTTCTTGAGTTGGTAGCCAGGTAAGTCAAAGCAGGTGCTTCTCTTTACCTGAAAGCTTTTTCAAATCTTGTTATTTGAGAAGTAATTTGGTTTGATGGTTTCATAATAAATAAATCAATAAAGATATTTTTAAACTTTAGATACCTTTGATTCTAATTATTTAGGGATTGAAAGGTTTACTCTGAACAAGTGCAGAGAAAAATCTCTGTTGTTTAATTTGCTTCAAGCTTCATCTTTGTGTTTCTATTGTTCTGGAAAGCGTCATTGGCAGCAGGTAATTACCAACTAGATGTGGCTTTCTGAAGGTCGACGTGAGAAACTTGTGTTCGTTTTCGATTTGAATGTCAGGTGTGTCTATTTAAAAAATGAACCAGTTCAGCAGCTGAAACAGGTTTTTGTTAAGGACTAAGAGAAAGTAGAACAAAAGCTTATTATAAAGGCATGAGAGCTGGTTTTAAGAAATGTCTAAGCCTGAAAAGAAACCTGGTCTCATCAAAACTCTCCTGCAAAGTGATCTGATCCAAAGAGGCATTTCACCATTAATATACTAGGCCTTAATATACTAGGCCTCTCCAGCAGTTCTTGGAGATTCTCCCTTTAGACCTATAAACAACTAAAGAGTTGTTTATACATGTGTTATATGCAGACAGCAGCTGCAGAGCGATACACAAGATGACCTTCACTGCAAACCCTTTAGTACTTCTGCAGAAACACCAAAGTTCAGATGAATCCCACAGAACATGCAAGTTATAATAATGTAACTCTCATGTAAATGCTGCAATAAACTTCAAAAACCTTAAACACTTGTGAGATAATTACTTATTTTCAGGCATAAATGACTAAAACTAAATAAGAGAGTAAAATTAATATAATCAATTTATTGATTTGAAAAACCTTCTAAATTCCTATTGGGTTCTATTTCCCCAGATGAATTGATCAGATCTCATTCCTAAGCATTCCTTGCTACAACCTCTGTCCTCTAATAAAACCCAGAGCTGATTAGATGAGAACTGATCCCCATTTCAAAACCAAAACCTGAATCCATTAGGCAGAGTGGGAGCAAATGTCCGTCATAGCTGGACATTTAATTTTTTCCGGTCTTCCGTCACAGTTTCATCCTCCCCACCCAATCAAGAACCAGCACCTTCTCCAGCCACCGCTGCCAGCCCGCCTCCAGTCTTCATGGTATTGTGGGTCCAGGCAGCCATACTGGCTCCTGGTCCACAGGTGGTACGGTTGGTGGCGTGGCATGAAGAACATTTCCAGGATTAGAGGACTAAAGTCTCAGCAAGATCTAGAGAAACTTGTCCATGCATTCACTTTCAGTTGCATTGATTACTGCAACAGTGTCTTCACAGGTCTGTCTAAAAAAAAACCCCATCACGTCAAGAAAGCTGCTGCTGGAGTTCTGACTAAAACCAGGAAGTTAGAGAACATCACCCACTTCTAACGTCCTTCCTCAGGCTCCCTGTAGCTCAGAGAATAGACTTTAACATACTGCTGTTAGTTTATAAATCACTGAATGGATCATCACCACAATACATTAAAAATCTGCTGCTGCTGTCATAGCAATCTTCCAAAGCTCTCAGGTCTTCTGGTTCTGGTTCTGCTCTGCATCCCCAGAACCACACATGGAAAATCAGCATTTAGCTTCTATGCACCACAAACTTCCAGAAAATTGGAAACAGCCTGATTTGCTTAAAACCAGACTAAAAGCTCATTTGGTTAGAGTTGCTTTTGAACTATAATCAATGAAACGATCAATAATCTGATGTGTTTTGATGACAAAATCTAATGTTATTGACTGTGTGTTCTGAATTTCTACCTTCGTGTTTCTATGATGTAATGCGCTTTGAAATACCTTGTTGCTGAAAGTGGCATGCAAATAAAATTGGATTTTGATTTAGATTTTTTTATTATTATTATTATTATTTTTTTATATATATATATATATATATTATTTTTTTTAGTCTTACACACTAAGTGAAACAGCAGGTCCTGCTGGTTGGACGTGTGGGTAAGCAGACACACCCAAAGTGCATTCATGACCTGACTCACTCCTTCTATGGAATGAAGTGCATTGCGCCAGTCCTGGTTGTTAATGAACAAAGTGTTGGCCTCATCGTTGGTTCAAATCCATCTTTACTGCCAGTAATAGTGGCAGTAAAGACGGATTTAGCTAGGTTTCTAGTTGACTGATTGAACTGGATGTGAGGGTTGCACACCAACTGCTCCACCTCTTCACCTACCCGTTGGCCTCGCAAGCTATTATTTCGACATTACAATGCCTGTTCGTACACCTACAGTTCTCTTTGTAACTTTTCACATTTTTTAGCATGAAGAAATGTTGGTGAACTACATTAGCGCCCCTACCAGCATGCTCAGCAGGTTTTCTGAGGGAAATCCTGCTTACAACTGAATAAACTCACTACATTAGAGATTTTAGAAGTGTTCAACACCAGAAGAAACTGCAGGAAGAAACCTCCAAAACAAAAAGTGCATGTTTAGGAGAAACATGTCCTGGAAACAGAGAGAAACCAGGATGTGAAGTAACACACTTCATCATTATGCCAAGTTTTCTCATTTCTGAGATAAATTGTCTGAAATGTGTTTTCTGGAGAGAGCACCAGCCCCCACTGCAGGTATAGAGTATTCATTGCTGGATGAACCTTCTTGAGTTGGTGGCTAGAAAAGGAAGTGCAGGTGTTGAGTTCACAGTTAAGCTGAGAAAGTCTCTAGTGCAGTGGTTCTCAAATGGGGGTAACCGTACCCCTGGGGGTACGCAGAGGTACTGCAGGGGGTACGAGAAGCTTTTCAAAATATCTTTAAAAAATCAGTAGGGTCTTCATAAGAAGTCAATATCCTTTAAAATAAAACGTACCCCCCCACACCAAGTTAGTTTCACCCACGGACCCAGGGCACTCGTCAACATTATCATGATTACACTGTTACTATGGAGACGTGGCTAAAGCGTAGCAGCAATGCTGCTGAAAATACAGATAAAGGGAAAAAGAAGGCAAAACCAGAGCCGACGAAGTACAGAAAGAACATGGAAAAGTATGTTTTAATGGGATTTATGTCCACGTTCTCATTTTCACTGCAGCTGGATGAATCCACAGATGTGAGTGAAAATGCACAACTTGTTGCATTTGTAAGATACATTGACATGGACGACATCTATGAACACATCCTATTCTGCAAAGAAATGGAGGGGCGAACAACCGCAGAGGACATTTTTAATGTCGTTAACATGTTTTTCACTGAAAACACCATCAGCTGAAAATCCTGCAGCAGCGTCTGCACAGATGCATATTTCAGTTTTGACTGGTTTTATGCCTTCCTGGTGGTCACTGTCTTCTGTTTTTCTTTTTTGTTTCTACATGCAATGTTTGCAATATGGATGCATTTGTCAGGTTCACTGAAATAAGTTGTTTGGCTTTAATAAATCAGACAGTGATTTTACAGCACTGTACCTCTTTTTTCTTCCAAAAATGTTTTGCCCATGTCAGGGGGTACTTGACTAAAAATATATTTTTAAGGGGGTATATCACTGAAAAAAGTTTGAGAACCACTGCTCTAGAGCAATATAGACAAAATTATTTTATTTTGGGCCACATCAAATATCAAAAATGAAAGGGCCGGTTGAATGTATTATATTTATTCAATGAACAGGATGCATTGATTAAATGAATTTATCTGTTAATATATCAGTAAATAACTGTTTTGTTTCAGCATTCAGTAAGTTTTTCTGAAAATCAAATAATGTTGAACATCTTTTCACACTGATCAGTCCATCTAAGATTTTGTGATTGTTTTGTTTTTTGCAGTCAAAATCACAGATTTTGTGGTGCTAATTTAGAAATACTTGTAAGAAATTTTTATGATATTTCAGTTAATGTATGATGTTAAACGTAAATTTTTATTAATAGAAACACTGATCACGGACTATAACTTGACATTAAGTAAGGCTGAAGCAGCAGTCACTTAAACCCAAAGTTTTTTTTGGCAATTTTAAGAAAAAATTGCAGTAAAATTAGAAAAAATGTTGGGATCTGTTGATTTTTCTGTGAATTTTGCGGATTTGTGATAAACTGGAGGGACTTATTGATGTAATTTAGAGCATACAGGGCCACATAAAAACCTGTGGCGGGTCAGATTTGGTCCCAGGCCTTGAGTTTGAGACGTGCCTTAGTGTTTGCTGTTCCCTAGGTAATATTACATGACAAATAAATCTTGCAGGTCTATCTTTCTGAAGGTTGATGTGACAAAACTATTTTTCTGTTTGAGTGCCAGGAAGGCCATTTTAAAAGTAAATCAGTTCATTAACTGGAAAAGATTTTTATTAAGCAGGTGGTTATGAAAAAACAGCAGCTCACCAGAAAGGTATGAAGATTAGCTAATTTGTATAATTGCTTAGGCATACGAAGTACGGTAAACATCTGATCCTGTCTGAACTCTCCCTGTGCAGGAATTCAGACAAACTGGTAGTAAATGAAAGCAGATGTCAACTCTTCATTATATTCAACTGTCAAAGTTAACACGTTAGGTAAGATTCAATAGAGGTCTCATTGAATAAGGCACAACGGGGTGCAACAACTATTCCTCGGGCTGCCACCTTATCGTGGTGGAGGGGTTTAAGTATCCCAATGATCCTAAGAGCTCTGCTGTCTGGGGCTTCATGCCCCTGGTAGGGTCACCCAAGGCAGGTCCTAGGTGAGGGACCAGACAAAGTGCAGCCCAAAGACCCTAATGATGAATGGCAACTTTGGATCTCGTGTTCCCTCGCCTGGACGCGGGTCACCGGTGCCCCACCCTGGAGCCATGCTGGCGACCGCCTGGTGACCGGGCTTTTACCCCTGGAGCCCGGCCGGGCCTAGCCCGAAGAGGAGACATGGGTCCTCCCTCTCATGGGCCCACCACCTATGAGAGGGGCCAAAGGGGTCGGGTGCAGTGTGTGATGGGTGGTGTCCGAGGGAGGACATCTGGTCTGATACTTAGTTGCAGAAGCTGGCTCTTGAGACGTGGAATGTCACCTCTCTGGTGGGAAAGGAGCTGGAGCTAGAGTTTGAGGCTGAGAGGTTCTGGCTAGAAATAGTCGGTCTCACCTTGACCCTCGTTCTTCTGGGGGACTTCAACGCTCACGTGGGGAATGACAGTGAGACCTGGAGGGGCGTGGTTGGGAGGAATGCTCCCCCCAATATGAACTCGAGTGGTGTTCTGTTGTTGGACTTCTGTGCTCGTCACAAATTGTTAATAACGAACACCATGTTGAGGCATGAGGATCACTGATCAATAAAATCCTCCCAGGATGAAAACTGGACCTTATGCTGCTAACACTTAGCTTTGTTAACGACCCGACCAGAACACGGTGCTAAATAATAAAATATAAATTAACGAGGCTTTGAGGAAGATCAATTTTCCTTGAGGAATTTTAATAATGGAATCACTGGAGGAATCGATTCAGCCTGGAATCAAATGCCAGGAGAAAAGATGGTTTTCAGAGAGAAACAGTAAAAGACAAAACCAAATCTATGAGGTCAGATATTCAACCAATCAGGAGCTTCAGGATCAATCATAGTGGATTTGGTGCATCTTGGCTGAAATATGTGGAAATTAGAGCCAAACATGTTGCAATGGCGGGATGTCGACCTTTATATATAAATAATGTTTGCCTCTAGAAATAATAATTTATAAAATCATAATCTCTCCTTACCAAGTTTATTATTACTGTGTTTGGACATCTTGACTGTCTTCTGGCAGGGAGTTGATCTGAGATGATCTGAGATGATCTGAGATGATCTGAGATGATCTGAGATGATCTGAGATGATCTGAGATGATCTGTGATGATCTGTGGCTGTTGTGTTGTTGCTATTTTATAGTCTGGTTCCAGACTCCTCCCTCTGAGTCTGTCTGCCGATGCAGTTACAGTCAGAAATAGGCACATTGTCAGTTTCTGATATGGTGACATGGGCAACTGCCCAGGGCAGCATCTTGTGTGGGGGGGAGTGAAAGGGACGGCATGAGCGCCCCGTTACTAGCTCCTCCTCCCTGGTCCTCAAATACGTCCCGCCCACCGTTGTTGAGGAGATATTTCCCCCAACAATGGAAAAAACTTCCCCAGATCCTCTTTTTATATCAAGAGGATCTGATCATTAATAGTGTCTAATGCAAACCATCATCATCCCATTAATAATGAAACCAGATATTCAACATAGAGAAACTTTTTAAAACTACTTGTAAAGATAAAACTTGAAGGTCACTTTTACTTTGTTTGAACAGTATCGTCATGACAACCAGACAAAACTCTTTCAACCTCATGAATTACCTCTTAGCAGTAAAAACTCTGTATTGCACAAAATGTCACCAACGGTGTAGTAATATCTGCTTCATAGTATCTATTTTATTCAGTTAAGCTCAGTGTTAACAATGAGACGCTTGCTGCAGGTTGGAGGAAGGATTTGGATCAGTTGGATTCTAGTTTGTTGGCACAGAATGGATTCCTATCAACATGTTCAGGTGAACAAGGTGTGGTGGGTGGAGGAATGTATTTACAACAGATGGATGAATGTTCTTGAGTTGGTAGCCAGGTAAGTCAAAGCAGGTGCTTCTCTTTACCTGAAAGCTTTTTCAAATCTTGTTATTTGAGAAGTAATTTGGTTTGATGGTTTCATAATAAATAAATCAATAAAGATATTTTAAACTTTAGATACCTTTGATTCTAATTATTTAGGGATTGAAAGGTTTACTCTGAACAAGTGCAGAGAAAAATCTCTGTTGTTTAATTTGCTTCAAGCTTCATCTTTGTGTTTCTATTGTTCTGGAAAGCGTCATTGGCAGCAGGTAATTACCAACTAGATGTGGCTTTCTGAAGGTCGACGTGAGAAACTTGTGTTCGTTTTCGATTTGAATGTCAGGTGTGTCTATTTAAAAAATGAACCAGTTCAGCAGCTGAAACAGGTTTTTGTTAAGGACTAAGAGAAAGTAGAACAAAAGCTTATTATAAAGGCATAAGAGCTGGTTTTAAGAAATGTCTAAGCCTGAAAAGAAACCTGGTCTCATCAGAACTCTCCTGCAAAGTGATCTGATCCAAAGAGGCATTTCACCATTAATATACTAGGCCTTAATATACTAGGCCAAGTTATAATAATGTAACTCTCATGTAAATGCTGCAATAAACTTCAAAAACCTTAAACACTTGTGAGATAATTACTTATTTTCAGGCATAAATGACTAAAACTAAATAAGAGAGTAAAATCACTATAATCAATTTATTGATTGAAAAACCTTCTAAATTCCTATTGGGTTCTATTTCCCCAGATGAATTGATCAGATCTCATTCCTAAGCATTCCTTGCTACAACCTCTGTCCTCTAATAAAACCCAGAGCTGATTAGATGAGAACTGATCCCCGTTTCAGAACCAAAACCTGAATCCTTAAGTCCCTGTAGGGGGCGCCGTGCCATTGCAGTGGGGACGGAAAGCGGTATGGATGAATGCAAAAAAAACAAACAGTTACACAAAAGTGTTTCACTGTAAAGATGGTTTGAAGTGAATGTTTGTTGAATGGTTGTTTTGTTGCCGCCTGAAGTGTGAAATAAGCTTCAGTGGTGTTTGAAAACAAAATATGTGTAAAGATTTATGTCTGGTGGAAAATTGTGGCCCATTTTTAGGGAGGGTTATTGTAATTCAATAAAACTGTAATTTTATTGAATTACAATAAAATTGCAATGAATTGTATTTTAATTCATAGGGGGCCCAGAAGAAAATCTTTGGGAACCATGTATTTATGTAGGATAAAAAGCCCATTTACATTTCCTTCACATCCTGAATAAGTCATAGCTCCCCATTTCTTCTGGAGAAGCTACAGTTAGAAAGAAAATGTTATGTTATCATACTGTAACCCACATGTATATGTGTGAACAGGACAGAGACATGCAAATTGGATCTGAAGACCAAATGTTGGACACAAATGAACTTGCCAGTGAGAGAACAGAAACTGACAATACAGAACAGGACGTGACAAACGAACATGTTTCAGTGCCATCACTTAATCCTGAAGCTTTACCATTTGAGCCACAAGAGCCAAAAGAGACCATATCAGAAGAGCAGCAGCTCAAGGGTGAGTTAACCCAGTTACCCACACCTCGAATGTCCATCCAACCACCAGACCATGTCATAATAGATATTGACAACCCTGAAACATCTGAAACTGTTATCCCTATTGGAACGGACAACCATGAAGAGAATGTTGAAGTAAGGAGATCAACAAGAGAAAGAACCCATCCCAAGAGACTCACCTACCCATCCTTAGGAAACCCACTTGTGGTAGTTATGCAGTCTTTACTTGGTGGCTTAGACAAAGCACTACAAATAGCCCTTGAACGTGACTTTTATGCCCCTGTATTTGATGCTTAGGAGATGTTGACATGCAGGGACGCATGCAATTAATGGGGGGGAGGATGTAACCCACATGTATATGTGTGATACTATTAGTAGTATTTTATTTCTGTAGGATTTTGTTTTGTTATTTAATGCTCCCAGCAATTCAGTTTATATTTTCATTTTGAGTTTTCTTGTCATACCAGAAACCGCCAGCAGGTGGCTTGTGAGTTACACTCTGGTTTAGACAGCAGAAAATTAGATGAAGAAGAAGAAAACCGTAGCTGGCTGTAGCACGTTGTGCTGAATTACTGCATGCTATAAGATAAATTCTTGATGAATTCCGGTAACGGTTAAGAGAAAAGAAGATCCGTGACCTGATCCCTGGCAGTAAAACACATTTTTACTGCGATTTTCTCTGGTGAGTGTTGTAACGTGTTTTTGCAACTGAAATTAAGCTAATGCTAACTGGCGTCATCGGCATTACTGCTCATATATTCCGACAAGGAAGAACAGAGAAACGTAAATAAAACCAATCGGAGAAACGTGTGAGATTAAAATGATGATTTTCACTGTATTGCATTTTTGTTATGTACAAACTTATAATGGGTCGGATACAGTGTGATACGTTTGTTTTGCAAGCTTGCCATTAGTTGAATATTATTTTTGTGATAAATGGAATTTATTGCTTCCTGCATACTTTTGAAACTTAATAGTTAATTAAGTTCTATATATATGCAGGTTGGTTTTTTTTAGAACCCCATTCAACTTTGAAGATTGTCCAGCTGCACAGCCTTGCAGGCCTGGATTGGATTGCTGAGCTCCAGGTTTCAACCCAAGACCTGGGACCACTGGATCCTCTGCCTACTTTGCACTGGATAAGATAAGATTTTGGATCCAAAGAAACACATGGCCATTTAACAAAGACTTGACTGACTGACTTAAATTACTGAACTAAAAAAACAAAACTTCCAAAGGACGAACTGAACTATAAGGAATCTGAACCAAAAGAAAATACACTGCCTGATATAAAAAAGGTGGACACTTTATGTTGGGACAAAAATCTGTACAGTAATATTCTGTTTTAAGTTTGTATTAAACAATCTGTTCATTATTCTTGATAATATGGTTGTTTGTGCTTATTATCCTCCTTTTTGAACTTAGAAAGATAGACTAACTGTAACTTCAACATTGAAATCTAAGTTTCTCAACTTATCTATTCGTAAGTTACACTAGTTGGTTACAATACTTACTGATACAAGTTGTTGTGTAAGCATGGACTGGATACAAGCTACTTTGCATGTATACAAAGTAAACTTTGAGGAACTGATTAGTGGACCTGCTTTGATCATATAGCTTTATTAATCATCTTATTGATTGATATCAGCTACAGTGTTTTTTGAGCAGTGCACCAGGAACAAGAGCGCAAACCTTGATTCATTGATTCTGCTCAGTCCTGCAGTTAATATGAATCTAGAGTTTTATAGCATTAAAGTGGGCCATGAAACAAAATGTTCAGACTATTTTCTTGGCCAGCAATAAACTAATAATTATCCATTTAGTCATGTAAATACAGCCGGATTAGGAGCTACTGAACAAAACAGTGTAGCTCAGCTGCCAGATTTTATTTATACTGTCTGGGACTGGGAATGCTGGGATAAAATGGAGAACTTAACTAGTACTGCAGCTGGTGATTGTTAAGTTATTAATCTGCAGTTTTACAATTCCTTTGCTGATGAGTGGACGGTTGGAGATTTTCCTGTAATTTAGCAATAGACAGAAAACAAATTTTGAGCTGGTTCATCCATGGATGAAATTTTCAAATGCTTGAAGGCTCTTATTGATCTCTTCAAACAATTATGACAGATGCTATTGGCAAGAGCAGGTCCTGCCAACATTGCATGCATGTTATCTCTTTGTTGCAGAAATAAAAGGAAAAGAACATTAAGATGCTTAATGAGATTATTGTACCATTTGAACAAGACTTGTACCATCATAAGTTCCTACTCAGGTGAAAATAGCAGGAAGAGCAGAAGAAAAACATTCAGGAGCTGAAACTGATTGGTGCAGCTGTTTTGGAGATAATTTAGTGCAAGCAGAAAGGAGAGGAGTGGGAAACATCTAAAATGTACAGGGCTGTCATTATTGAGGCTAATCAGTTGAAGTTTATTGTATAAAGAGTTTGAATGCATCTTCTTTGTCTGGGGTTTGGAACGACTGGAGATGTGGATCTCTGAGGACGGAGTAGATGGGAGGTGAGTAAGTTCTACTGAAGATGAATGAGAAATTGAGGACAAGATCTTACCTGTGAAATGGAGGCTGATTCTACTGGTGCTTGGTTTCTAGGAGGAGTGTCGGTTCCAGGTGGAGTTGGAACTGAAGCTAGGAAATCCAGGGAGACTGGGAGGTGATGATGGTTTGTTGGTTGTACTTCATTGGAAGGTAAACAGGTTGTAGCACAGATTTGAAAAGCCGGAAGAGGTTTGTCCTCAGTCGTAGAAACTCTTTATGGAGAATCTTGATGGAGAAGCGATAAAACTCAGGAGGCACAAAAGTTAACAGCCACTCCAGCTAACAGAACCTGGAGGCTGTTAGAACAAGGGAGGCTAGAGTAAAACACTCAGAGAGAGCACACACTGAGGGGCACCGAGTCCCGTGAACAGCAACAACCAGGCATCGAAGGTCTGGTGACAGGTTTGTCTTGAACACTGGCTGATGACAGATGCAGGTGTGATGACTGAATACCTGAGACTGGTGATGGGCAGATGAGGCCTTACTGGGTGTGAGGCACATTTCCCACACTGTGTCGACACTGTGCTGAGACTGTGTTGCTTTGTCACTTGCAATGACATCTGCTGGATTTAGAAAGACATTGCAGAGAAATTCAATAAAGATGGGAGTGTTAAAAGGTTCATGAGGAGGCAGGACAAAAGAAGGAGGGCTTGTATAAAGAAAAGACAAAACAAAATATCTATTTTTCTTGACAAAAACACAAGTTTAGGGGACATGAAAAAGAAAATATTTACATTTCTTGATGGAAACTTGTGTGAAGACAAGCAAAAACTAAATATATATTTAAGCTTTTAATTCTTATTATGCCAGTTTTGGCATGATCTAACAGAAGAAACTGGGACATTTCTGATTTGTGTAACTTCCTTGTGTTTTTACAGCTGTAATGAAGCTCTGAAATAATATTTTAGCGCTTTACCACCATTTGGTATTTCCTCTGAGTCTGTTGGTTCGAACAAAAACTTAAAGTGGAGGCCAAAATAGTTTATTCAAATCAATTTCAAGAAGAATGAGGACATATCTCTTCAGAAGAGCTTTTGTAAATTAAATTCAGACAGGATGATGTCCTCTTTGATAAGTAAACAACATTTGAAATTTGTTTCCTTGGTGTGAAATGTGTCTATTTAAAAGAACATTGTTCAGAGAACAGGTCGTCCACACAGTTTTCCAGATGGATGGAGTCTCTTGATGACTGAGGCCCTGATGAGAAAACATGAACATCTGGGACATGAACCAGGATTTTGGATTCTGCATGAGAATCCAAAACATCATCAGACACAGTTACCTTTTTAAGGTTTGGAGAAAGAAACTTCATGTTCATACAGATGACTGTCTTTTCAAAGAATAAATCAGATCTGATACTCTGTATCCTGGTCTCCCATCATGACTGAATGTTTTCCTGCATAACAAGCTGAAGTCCTGCTGGATCAATGACTTGATCAGACGATTATTCCAGCAGCAGGACCCTGGAAGCTGCAGCAGTTTCTGACACTTTCTTTCTCTCTGACAAAAAGCTAAAAGAATATTTGTTTGAGCTCATTTTCTGTTGTGTAACTGAATTTCAGAGTGAGAGGAATCAGCTGCTGCCAGTGATGGCAATAGCTCTAAAACTCCACAAGGTGGCGATGTTTGCAGGCTTTTGAGGTGAATCTTAGTGTAGTAGAAACAGTTGGACTGATTTCAGATGAAACAGCTGCTGATTAAAATCACATTACTCCTTTTCAGACCTTGCCCTGTATGGAGGACCAAAACGGACAAAATTAAAAATAAAAGCGAGGTTTATTCAGATTCACTGTAAGACAGATTCACTGTAAAACAGATTCACTGTAATACAGACGCTACAAGAGATTTTTCCTGCCATCTTTAATTACTGTTTCAAGGATCTTAATTAATGAGCTACAATAACATTTAATTTCCCTTTGGGATTCATAAAGTATGTTTGAATTTGAATTTCTGCTTCACAAATGAGAAGCAGCAGAGTCTTAAAGATGCATGTAACTTTTGTTGAAAAATAAGTTTTTACATATTTATTCAACTTGTCACTATTTTGTAACAGTTTGCTATGAGACAGATAATCTGTGAAAAGATCGATTTCTTCCACCTCCTTTCTGAGCTTCTATCTGATGAAACGCTTCGCTACCAAGACACTCCAACCAAAATCAGCCAATCAGAGCCAAGAGGCGGGTCTTGTTTTGTCAATCAACTCCATGTATTCACATATTTACACTCTGCTCCATATGTTGCTGTGTAACACTCTGAATGCTATTGCCAATGAAATAACAATAACAATAGATACTAATGTAGTCGTTATCTTGGGGAAATATCGACGTTTCCTGAGTGAATCTATTTTGTCCAGCAGATCCTGGACCTGCTTCCTGTTTTCCATCTTCTTGTTATTGAACACATGATACATCCCACTGCAGCTCCTAACCAGTTTCTGCAGGTTTTTATCTCTTTGTAAAAACTCATCAATATCAATTCCATCTTTCTCCAGTCGGTCTCCGTAGGTGAACAGGATCATGATGTTCTTGGAAACCTTTGGACCCAGAATCTGCTGCAGCTTCTCCAATCCTCTCTTCTCCTGTTCAGTGAATTTCCCCAACTTGATGGTGAGCAGAAAAACATGAGGACCAGGAGAGCTCAGCTCCACAACTCTCTGGATCTCAGCTTTCACTTCTTCTGGAGGAAGAACAGAGCTGGAGAGTCCGGGCGTGTCCACCACAGAGACTCTACGAGCAGGGCCGTGCAGAGACCACTAAAGGGGCAGGTGCTCAAAAAGAAAAAAGGGCACCTCTAATCGCATTTTAGGACAGAATATTAACAAAGTCACACAGCTTTCAGAGTTTAATTAACAATGATAAATTACAAAATTGTGAGACATACAATCAAAGAACATCTGCCTGGGTTGCTGTACTTGCAGTGGAGATGAAGACGGTTCATTCAGAAAAACAGCTGCATCAAACTTTAACGTGGAACTGCAGAAAAAAACAAAAACAAAAATGTAATTAATGCACCTCACTATGAGAAAAGACTACTCTTAACATAATAAAAGCATAATAGCTGCCGTGTAATATTAAATATGTGTTCACTATCAAACACTACAGGTTGATGATGGTCAGAACCTTTACTCTTTTTGTTCTTACCTGCGGTACTGGTTCTGACCCAGTTGGTCAACAATCCACTACCTTTCGCTGCTTCTAGCAGATTCTTTATTTTTTGTTTCTGACGTCTGTCTTTACGTGGCATCTTTGAACTGAAACAAGCAAAACATGATTAATTATGATCAGAACACTATAATAAACCACACTACCAGTTCTTTACCCTTGTGTTTAAACCAATATGTTTTTCAGTCCATAGCATAACAATATTAATTTCAGAGAAAATGAGACCTCTCCTATGGAGTTCAATTTGTTTCACAATTATTCAATTAAAATACTAACCTCAATTAAATGATATCAAATTGTGATCAAGACATTTTGAATTGTAACATTTTTTCAACAAAAAAACGTTTAGCTTAATTTTTTTTTTAAAACTGAAATCACAAATTTTTATCTCATGACTTAAAAAAATTATTTGCAAAACAAACTTATTTGCGCCTGTCAGAAATCTTTGCTTGCTATTCAAAGTTTTGCTTGTGATTCTCACATGATGTCTTTGGCAGAGCCTAAAATCAAACCAAAGATTTCTGATGTGTGCAAATAAAAGTTTATGTTTGCCCCTTCATTAATGACAGAAGCAGTTTGATTATTACAGACATTATATCTATCATGGCAGTTCAGGATGAGTTATTTTTCATTCTAAATGAATGTCCTTGTTGGTCTTTTATTTAAGTACTATTCTCCTTCAAGATACATTTACCTAACGCTAGAATAAATGCAATGTAGATCATTCACCACAGAAAAATAGAAAATTGGACATATATCCATGATGGAGCTGATTCTGGTTTTGGACGGGCGATGTGCCCCTATTGCATCAGTAATACTGCAGAATGACTGCTGTCATTAACAATACAGGGAAGCTTTTTAGTTATCTTGCTTTGCTAGCAAAGTCATTAGCTAGCAGCTAGCTCATAGCACAACAACAACAGCGTGATGTCTGTATGATAAAAATACTGGATCGATAGATAAGAACAGCTTTTGCTCACCTGGCTGTTTCCTCCCGCTCAGTAGATATTCAGAGAAAGGCGGATTCAGAGAGCGGACTATATTTTCCTCCGCCTATCTTGTTATATTTCTGCTTAAACCGAAACTCCGTGCTGAAGGAGAAACGATACAACATTTAAGGTTTTCCGTTATCTGACAGTAGCAAGCCGACTCCAGTTTTTTCACCAAAATTGTAATCTGGAATGTTCGCTACCTCGAGCTCCGTAGTTAGCCGCCGTATCTCATGGCGCGAGAGGCAAGTGCGTCGTGCGTCACGGGCAAAAGGTCAAAGGTAACAATGTGACCGGAGAGCTTATTGTGTTGTTTTTTCTTGCAAAGTAATAATAATAATAATAATAATAATAATAATAATAATAATAATTGTAGTACATGTGTAAGAAAAAAAAAAAGACCAAAAGGGCACTTGGGGCCATGGAGCAAAAGGGGCAGGTGTTCAAGCCCCCACAGCACACCCCTCCGCACGGGCCTGAATTTGAACAACACAGATACTTTAACCAAATTGTAAAAAAGTCTAGACGTCCCAAATGTGATTGAATGGTTAAACAGCACCCCCTACCGATCCCACCGTGCCATTGCATTTAAAATACACAACTTGGAAACACTTGTCAGCTCTTAAAACGGAAACAAAATAGTCAATATTATAGTAATATAACAGAGGAAACTGGGACATTACTGATTTGTGTAACTTCCTTGTGTTTTTGCAGCTGTAATGAAGCTTTGAAATGATTTTTTAGCTCTTTACCACCATTTGGTGGTAAAGAGCTAAATGGTGGCAATACCTAAATGGTGGTAATACCATTTAGCTACCAAACTAGTATTTTTTTTTTTTTAAATGATCAACTTTACTTTAACTTTAGTCTCTGTGTTTAGACCATCTGCTCTACATCTACAACATTTTATGACATTCATGTGTTCATCCTCTCACATTTTTCACCATGTCATTCTCAGGTTTTATGTAAATTCACAGGTTATTTAAACCTTTGTGTGATTCCTCTACAATCCAATGAGGAGCAAATAGGTTTGCTTGAAAATTTGACCTGATATCTTTGTTGAGTTGATTTAGAAAATAAAGTGAAATTCTCACAGATTTAATGAAGACACAGAGTTTGACATAATTTAATTCCCAACCAAATAGTTTTCCCATTACCTGAGGTATATTGGTGATGATTGTTATTAATCTTAAAATATGTGATAAATATTTACATTAATAGAAATCAGAATAAATCATCAGTTTAAGATAATGTAATGCTAAAGTAACTCCACTTGTTTCTGCCCTCATTGAGGCTCACAGGTTCTTTACAAGTTATATTTAGATTTATTCTCTATATTGTTCAAACTGTTGACAGTTTTACATGTGACTGAAATAAACAGGATCAAAGAACTTGGTGATAAAGACATAAAGGTTCTTCCTTCCTCATCTCAGCCACAGATGCTGAAATATTTATTACATAATTAATTACATGATCAAATATTTTATTACCGATACATGTTTTATTATTCATGAAAATCTGGGTTTAATAAGCTGTGGCCAAAGTATCAAACACATCATCACTGTATAACACATCCTCCCTTCTTTTTCACTGCTGATACAGCTCCAACCACAGCTCCAGCTGGAAATCCAGCAGCGGCTCCTAACGGTCCCCCCTTAGCTCCAAATGCAGCTCCAACAGCAGCTCCAACAACAGCTCCAACAGCAGCTCCAACAGCTGCTCCAAATGGTCCCCCAAAAGCTCCACCAGCAGCTCCAGCAAGCCCTCCTACAGCAGCAGCCCACAGAACAGCACGGATAAATGCGTTGTCTCTCTCTGCTTGTCTTCTTGCATCTTGAGAATTCATGTCTGGGTTTTCTTCGAGGAGTCGTTTCATTTCTTCTTTGCTTGCTCTTTCTGCCTCTTCAAACATGTCCTTGGTGTAACAACTTCCTCCATTTCTCTGAACCATTCTGTTGATCTTCTGCACCAGTCCACTGACTTGAGCAGAATCATCAACATTGTTGTCAAAGACATGATATTTATATACAAATTTCTGCAAGCTGGAGCACTGACTGATGATGTCTTTTAGAGGTTTGTGTTTGTCTAACAGGTTTTCTATTTTAATGTTTTCTTTTTTCAGCTCATCTCCATGGGTGAACAGGATCATGGTGTATCTGGCTGCTGCTTTTCCAAACATTGTCTTAATTATTTCCACAGTTTTTCTTTCTTCTGCTGTGAATCTGGTTGGTTGGAGAACAATCAGGAACACATGAGGACCAGGAGCCGCCATGCAGATGGATTTAGCAACTTCTTCCACAACCTGTTTATTACTCTTTTCTGTATCAAACAGACCTGGAGTATCAATGACAGCCAGATTAAGACCAGCAAACTCACAGGTTTCCTTCTCACAGGTCTGTGTCACAGAGGAAAGAGAAGCTTTAGACTCAAAAGTTTTCCTCCCTAAAATGGTGTTTCCAGCTGCACTTTTGCCGACTCCAGTTTTCCCAACAAGAACAATCCTGAGGTCTGGCTCCATTTCAGCTGTTGAAGAATCAGAAAACAATAATAAACCAAAAGCAATTTTTATTTAAATTACTTTAGAGTAGAAACTAAACAGTTTTTAAAGGATTTTTTTTTGCTCAGATGGGTTTTATTTAGAGTAATTAGACAGGAAAGTAGGCAATGAAAGAGGGAAGACATGCAGCAAAGGTCATCAGGTCAAGACTTGAACTTGTGACCTCTGTGTGGAGAACTGAGGCTCCATGTGAGGGTTGTGCTTTACGCTGCAGCTCCACTAAAAAGGGTTTTAATGATGTCAGTTGCACAATAATATGATGATATTTAATATTTTTATGGGCATCACTAAACCAAAGCACACAGACACAAAGTAATTAGAATCAATTCATCAGATTAATTAATACACAAGTTTTTCTTCCTCTTGGTTTTTGTCTATAGATCAGTTAATATCCTTTCTCATTCATACAGTATATTTTTAAATGTCTATTTTGTTCACAGCCCTTTTCTGACAAGTTCACATATTTTCTGTCAGATTCACTTTGACCAAATTTTAATACTTTATTTCTGTTATTCAACATTATGCATAATTATACTGAGCTTCATATTATCCAGTAATATTAGACAATATTACTGGGGTTCAATATTGTATTTAATATTGGACCCAGTAAAGAGTTGAATAATAAAATTTCTCTTCCATATTACAAAGATGTAACATACAAAATAACAATAAAGCCAATTAAGACGATCAGCAATGGACTAAAATGTTTTACAGTTAAAACAACAAAAAAAATGATGAAATGAAGTAAAAACACATAGAGCCACGTCATACTGCCATCATAGAGCCAGTAAAAAAAAATAATCAAAGATAACCACAAAATGAGCTGAAACCAACATATCACAATGTATAAAATAGGGCTGTTGTTAATGAATATTTTAGTAATCTAGTAATTTTAGTAATCTAATAATCTGTGGATTATTCTTACGATTAATTGAGTTATCAGATAAAAACCAAAACATTGCAGCAGTATTAATATTTCATATCAACATCAGTCCAATGTTTTATAATTTAGCTTCTCTAACAACTTTTCTGTAGTTTAGAAAATTAACTTGTAACAATAACAGCAAAGTTAACCTGAAGAAAAGTTATACAAGTGTAACACACGTTAAAATCTGATATAACTAGTTGATTAAATGTCTCTAGACAGAAAATAACGTCACTGCTCCTTTAAGGAACTAGCGTTACAGACGCAGCGCCGTAGTGACGCAGCACACAGGCCGGAGGGAGAGAGCAGAGGAGGAATCAGAGGAAAGACCAGTGATTAATTAACAACAAAAGTTAATATTATATTTGAAAAACATAATACTATGTTCACCAAAAACTAAATCGGTTTTGGTGAGTTTTATGATTATTTTTCCGCACTTTCACCGTGTTGTACTTTTTCTTTTGGCGGAGAGCTATTGCTAAAAAAGTAGCCGTTATGAAGAAATGCTCCGTCATAAAATGTTATCGAATTTATTTGTATAATTTGAGGATTTAAAAAGAGTTTTATTGTGTTTGTGACCTGTTATACAGGTCAGGTTTTTTTTTTTTTTGCTTGGTTTGGAGCTCGGTCGGAGGAGGATTGGTCTGCCTTGTGCGGCATGCACTTTCACAGACGGGATTCAAGATGGCGAGCCAGACCCAGACCTTCAATTCATCTTCTCCAAGGCATTAGGGAGGGACTCTCCCGCGCGTGTGGTAATTCGCTGCCAGGGTGGTAGGAGCATCGGGAACTAGTTCGAACTGAACAGAACTCAGAACTATTTGAATTGTTTTTGGGTTTTTTTGGACTGAATCGAACTGAAACTTTTTATGGAGCTGAATTTATATTTGGACTTGAACTCGAATTTAAAGTGCCATACTTTAATTTTCATATGTTATGTCTTTGAATGTGACTTGAATAATTGTGGTCTGTTTTGGTTTAATTGTGTTGAAGGTATTTTCTTACCTGTAAAAGAAAGGAAACGAGTTAACTCAGAAAAAAAATAGGAATCTTAAAATAAGTGCAACCTTGGGAATAAAAGAGACTGGTCTAACTAACTCAAATTAGTCTGTCTAAAATAACCTAGGAGAACGGAGATCAGTCTAATTAGATTAATCTAACTAAAATAAACTAGGTAAACTAAAGAGTAAAAAGAAAGAGATGATATACTCTTTATTTATTTATTTATTTTATTTTTTTTCCTTTCATTTTTATTTACCTCCTTATTAAAAACCTGCAGAGTATTTTTTCTTTTTGTTTATGTATTGCATCTTATGTGTGTGTTTTGCATTCAGTAAATTGCTGGCCTGTTTCACTTAAAGCAGCGGTCTCTGGTGTTGTCATTCTTGCTCCCCACTCCTTAGAGCCTAGAACTGGTCCAGTGGCGCAGTTAATGGTGTGATACTGGTGCTACACAAGAATCTGAAATTATATTCAATTTGATAATAAAGAGGTAAACTCACAAATACGCTAATAAAAATTATTATTCTCCAGCTTTTGGTTTATGTTTTTATCTCCAGTCAGTTTAATAGATGACCTCTGACCTCACCCAGACATTTATAGCTTTATGTTCAGCAATAATAGCGACGGGATTTAACTCCTTCATTCGTCACACAGAAACATCACCAGGTGTGTAACGCCTCACATTAGTGGCGACCAGGAAGAAATGAAATTTATTTTCCTGTTCATCCTTAAAGCTGCTCATCTAAAGCCCAGCAGAGTTCAGTCCATCTGCTCACCTGTATAAATACACCTGCAGCTTTTCTCCACTGTTTGCTCTGAACCAGCAGCTTCATGGAGAAAAGACTCCAGGCATCATGTCAGTCATTTTAAAGAAGCTTATTGGTTCCCCGAAAAACGACAAAGACCCAGACATGATCACTGATCAATAAAATCCACCCAGGATGAAAACTGGACCTGATGCTGCTAACACTTAGCTTTGTTAACGACCCGACCAGAACACGGTGCTAAACAATAAAATATAAATTAACGAGGCTTTGAGGAAGATAAATTTTCCTTGAGGAATTTTAATAATGGAATCACTGGAGGAATCGATTCAGCCTGGAATCAAATGCCAGGAGAAAAGATGATTTTCAGAGAGAAACAGTAAAAGACTAAACTAAATCTATGAGGTCAGATATTCAACCAATCAGGAGCTTCAGGATCAATCAAAGTGGATTTGATGCATCTTGGCTGAAATATGTGGAAATTAGAGCCAAACATGTTGCAATGGCGAGACGTCGACCTTTGACCTGCCACCAGGCCGCGCTCCCTACAGCTCACTGCTTTGTGCTTTAAACATGATGAGAGAAACTTGACAGGTTTATTTTATAACACATTTCAGCATCAAGGCATTTCAAAATGCTTCACATCATAAAACACAAAATCATAAAACGTTCAACAAGTGAAGCGTTACAGTTTGTCAAGTCCCATCGTTTCACATCAAAATGTGAAATTTAAATTTTCATTTATGTTTCTAAAGCAACTCTAACCCTCTGGGTTTTTAGTCTAGATTTAAAGGAACTCAGTGTTTCGGCTGTTTTGCAGTTTTCTGGAAGTTTATTCCAGATTTGTGGTGCATAGAAGCTGAAAGCTGCATCTCCATGTCTGGTTCTGGTTCTGGGGATGCAGAACAGAACCAGAAGCCCTGAAAGTCTGAAGGTTGATACAACATTAGATCTTTAATGTGTTGTGGTCCAAAGCCTTTCAGTGAACTAAACCACTGAACTGGTGCAAAAAGAGTTTATATGGGAATCATCACTGTCACTGTTAAAGGCTAAATGTTGAAGCTAGAAGGTATTTTACACAAAGATACTTTTTAGTATTGAATATTTAATAAAAAATAATTAAAACAACTAAAATGTGGTATCAATACTGGCTCTGATCCTTTTTTATTTTACATATTTTGCTGGTAAATAATGTTTGCCTCTAGAGATAATAATGTATAAAATTATTAGTTCTTCTTACCGAGTTTATTGTAGCTGTGTTTGGACATCTTGACCGTCTTCTGGCAGGGAGATGATCTCTGATGATCTGTTGCTGTTTGGTTTCTTTCTTGGCAATAAATGGTTTCACTTTTTATGTTGTTGCTGTTTTATAGTCTGATTCCAGACTCCTCCCTCTGAGTCTGTCTGCCCATGCACTTACAGTCAGAAACAGGCACATTGTCAGTTTCTGATATGGGTGACAAGGGCAACTGCCCAGGGCAGCATCTTGTGTCTGTGAGGGGGAGCATGAGCGCCCCGCTGCCAGCTCCTCCTCCCTGGTCCTCAAATACGTCCCACCCACCATTGTTGAGGAGATATTTCCCCAACAATGGGAAAATCTTCCCCATATCCTCTTCTTTCAATAAGAGGATCTGATCATTAATAGTGTCGAATGCAAACCATCATCATCCCAACCCAGTCAGCAACTTCTTGGAGGGGTTGCTGGGAAGGCAGTTCGTCCAGGGTGGACCCAGCCAAGCAGGCTAGAACCGCCTCTGACTATGGTGAATGTCCTGATTGAAAATAAAAACAAAACGTTTCAGGAAATATGCAGCATGACAAACACACAGATAATCACAAACTACATGGATCAATTAGATCAATTGATCCACAAGTAGTTGGAGTTTCCTCTTCTGGAAGATTTTCCAGAAGAGTTGATTCCTAAAGTAGATATTTATAATAATGAAACCAGATGTTCAATGAGAAGAAACTTTTTAAAACTACTTGTTTATTTTCAGTAAAGATAAAACTTGAACGTCACTTTTACTTTCTGTTACAACAGTATCGTCGTGACAACCAGACAAAACTCTTTCTACCCCATGAATTACCTCTTAGTAGTAAAAAACTTGATTGTACAAAATGTCACCAACAGTGTAATAATATCTGCTTCATAGTATCTATTTTATTCAGTTAATTTGTACCAGCTAGTACATTTTATTGTATTCTGTATAACTTAAGTTTGCTTTTATATATATATTTCTTTTCTTTCTTAGACCGCAACCTACTTCCTCCATTATATATTATTATTATTATTATTATTATTATTATTATTATTATTATTATTATTATTATTATTATTATTATTATCGTCACAGTTCTGATTACAGACGCTCTCAGTGAGGGCCGGGTGGAGACATCTTTGAAGAAAAAAATAAATAATTTAGACGACATATTGAAGGAAAAGATTTCATTCCTTTTAATGTTTTAGAAAACTCACATGGCACTGATGAAAATAAAATAAAATCTTTATTGTATTTTAAAGAATGAGCATTATTAACTGTGCATGTGTGTGTGTGAGTGTGTGAGAGAGTAACAATGATAATGATAATGTCATTCAATGATAATGTGAATGACATTATCATTATGTGGCACGTTGTTTTTAATTCAAAGTTTATTAGCACTTGGATATATGAAAGAGAAATTTGTATTTTCAAAGTCAGTCTTCTCTACTAGTGTGTGCCTAAATGTAACTTTTGGGCGCTCCTGATAACGCTTGAGAATTAAAGCTAAATATCCAATTGTCTGGCTGCTAGGAAAATAATAAACATTTGGCAAAGAAAGAGCTGAATTTAATGTCTTTTAATGACCATCAGAATTTCTCTCCTATCGTGAAAGATGCCAGAAAGTGATTTGGTGATAAATACTGTGTCCAGACTTAGGATTCAAATGAACAATAGGAAAATCATGACAGTTCCACAATAATTCAAGAATTAGTTTCACCAGTCCTGGAACGGAAAAATCTGACATAGATTGAGACTTTGATGGATGTGTGTATTTTAAAATTAGCAATAATTTGCTCATTGCATTCATCTCCATTTTGGGGCACAAATAAAACTAGTGTTCAAAATTATTTAAGAAAACTATATGTAAATGAACCCCAGATTTCACTCAACCGCCAATTAAATCTCAAGATTCTGAGAAAATGTGTACGAAGTGCAAAGAAAGGAATGAGTGATGTTTTATTGTTTTCACTGAGATTTTAAATGTGAAACCATGTCAGAGGCGTGGTGGTTAGTTCAGTGGTTTAAGCGATAAAAGATAAGCTAAGTAAGCAATAGTCTGAAAATAAGACAGACTGGTTTTCTTGTCACTTGGAGGTATTTTATCTGTAAGTTCCTGTTCTTTCCCCATAGCAAAACACTATGGGCTTGACTTGGAGAAATGTGCCTGATCAAGTTTATGTTGTCTTGTTTTTAAAGGGTAACAAAAAATAAACCCCATCAGAAGCCATTTTGTATCTGTTGCTTATTGTGAAAAGGCATTAGGCCGTTTTGTACGGAAGAGGATTAGAGTCACCAAAAAGAAGAAAAAAAAAAAGAATTCTGACTTTAATCTCAGAATTCTGAACAATCAGGAACACATGAGGACCAGGATCAGCCATTCTGATGCATTTACTGATCAATTTCACAACGTCTTCATTACTGTTTTTAGTCCCAAACAGACCTGGAGTATCAATAACATCCAGATTTAAATCATGAAAATCATCAGTTTTCTTCTCACAGACTGACGTCACAGAACAAAATGACTCCAGATTTCCCCAGAACAACAATCCTGACGTTGGTCTTTTCCGCAGCTGTTGGAGATTCAGAAAACAATTAACATGATAATTTGTATTCAGATTTCAGTTACAAAATAATTTTTTTTAAAGCTCAGCTTGTGCAAACTCATTGCACAAGCTGAGCAATGAGTGCCAAAATTGACAAAAGTTTGACAAAAACACATTATGGTGAAAATGAGCCCGTCAGTGTTGCTAACGCTATTACTGCATGTAGTGATTGTGATGAAATCATATCTGATCTTCTGTTTTCTGCTTCGTGGTTCTGCTGCCAGCAGGTTTTGGGTCAAGAGCAAAGAGCATCTTGCCTCTTTGAGCTTCCAGCAACATTCACTGACTTTGTTCCAAAATTATCAGCATCACGTCGCAAACCTGTTTAATGAGCTGCTGCTCAACATTCAAAACCATTTCCCATCATTTCCATCCAATGGGAGCAAAGTCTGTCACCTGCACGTCTTCGCTCACAAGTTATAGTCCATTTGTAATCAAGGATAATGTGAAAGCAAATCCCACCAACTCAAAAAATACAGTCCATTTTTATCTGGACCAAACAAGCAGATTGAAGGACTTTCCCAGTGTGAATAAACTTAATGCTTAAAGCCCAAGTAAAACCTGGTGTCCCACAAAACACTGATACACTGATTTCACTTTATCATTCAGTTAATGTTTCTTAATCTCAGCTGTGATCTTAAGTTTAGCACTCTAATGGATGATACAAATAATTAAAAAAATGTTTTAAAACAAATGCTAAACTGAAACCAGCATTTATTTTATCAAGGCAATTAAAAGTACAATTTTCTGGTGTAACAGCAATAATAACAATGATCTTATACACCTGGTTTGTTTAGTTTTGTGTTAAAAAGAAAATAAAGAAATACAGTTGTATGTTGATTACTTACCACAAACAGTGGATGTTGATGGCACATCCATTGAAGCAGCACATCCAGAAAACACTTAAAAATTCACCAGAGTTCATTAAAAACTCACCAAAGTTTGTTATGATACAGTGTGAAATGAAAAACATTAGTTTTAAGGGACTCTAGCAGTTTTCCCTGTATGCTGTCATCAGCATCACCTGACTTGTTTTTTCTATATTTTATTAATCTGAGAAAACATTTTTAATCACCACACAGTGAGATCATTTATACATTTAAATGGGATGTTATTCAAGTCTCTCACTGTTTACCAAGTAGTTATTGTTTGAAGGAACTTCATTATTTAAAACTGGAAAGAATATAAATTTATTTAATTTGCCTCTGTAAGTATATTGATCTATTATTGGGTCAGTTCTTGTAAATATAGCATAAGTTGTAAATTTGAACATTATAAATGTATCTTAATTATGTTGTAAATATGCGTAAAAGTTCCCTTGGCATATCTGTGACTAAATGGTTAAATGGCGCCACCTGCCGACGCCTCCTTGTTACTGCATGTTTTTAAAAAACAACGTCATTTATTAAAACACAAAAATCTGTGTTGTGACTAAACTACAGTCAATATTTATAAAATATTCTAAAACACAAATCTATGACAATAAACCAGAAAGAATCAAACAGATGTTTTATTAATTTTAAACTCAGCCAAAAACAACAAATGTTTGGATTGTAGTGAATAATTATTTTCCATGAAACTTTCTTCCTCCTGTAACTTTTTACTTCTTCTCTTTGTTTCTCAGCCGACTATAAATGTTGCTCAAAATCCAACAGCACAGAAAGAAAACTCCCAGTTTGAATCTCCTGTCTGACCACAATGACTGAGTCCATCTAAAGAAAACGATCTGGGAACTTTGGCTCTGATAATATCGACGTCCTCCTTCTGAGAGAGAATCTATTTTGTCCAGCAGATCCTGGACCTGCTTCCTGTTTTCCATCTTCTTGTTGCTGAACACATGATACATCCCACTGGTGCTCTGCACTATTTTCTGCAGGTTTTCATCGTTTTGTATGAACTGATCAATATTGATGCCTGTTTGTTCCAGTCGGTCGCTGTGTGTGAACAGGATCATGGTGTAGTTGGAAACCTCTGGACCCAGAATCTCCTGCAGCTTCTCCAGTCCTGTCTCTTTCTGTTCAGTGAATCTTCCCAGCTTGATGGTGAGCAGAAAAACATGAGGACCAGGAGAGCTCAGCTCCACAGCTCTCTGGATCTCAGCTTTCACTTCTTCTGGAGGAAGAACAGAGCTGGAGAGTCCGGGCGTGTCCACCACAGAGACGCTACGAGACAGAAATTCTCCTTCTGCCCTCTTGCTGCTCACAGTCAGCAGCTTGACACCGACTTCAGAGTTAAACTCCTTATTTCTCAGGATGGTGTTTCCTGCTGAGCTCTTCCCGACTCTTTCCTGACCCACCAGAACCACTCTGAGGTCGGCCGCTGGTTCTGAAAACAACACAGAGTTCAGGAGCTGCAGAGCAACATTTACATCAGACAAGAAAGATTCATTTAAAATATTCTTTCATCATTGCAATAAACACAACTCTATGTTGTGATAAATGTAACAAATATTTCTGCCCATAAATAGAGAATTGATTGATGTGTAACTGAAACTGTTGGGTCCAAAGGAAAACTCAACTTTCCAGACAAACTTTAGACAAGAGAAACTTTTGTCTTTGTGTTTTTGATATAAACTTACAAAAAGTTACTTGTCCATTGTTAATTATTAAAGTAAAGAGACTGACGTCATTATTATAGTACAATATTCATATTTGTTACATTTTATTACCAAATCAAGGTAAAAGGCTAAAAAAACCTTTATTGGAGCTGGAAGAGCAAAATGAAAAACCACTAATCCCAGTTTCCTTTCTTAGATCTCATGAAGCATTAAATAGAAAATTAAACGTAGATCATCTCTTTTCTCATCTTGATGTCAAAGGTTATGAAAACATATTTTACATTTTCTAGTAGGTAATAATTGTTGTCACTAATCACCAGGTAACCAATCAATAAGTAGTAAAGAATTAAGAAATGATCAATTATTAAATTAACTGTATTTATTTCTGGTGCTACTGATTGCAAACAGCATCTGTACATTACAAGTCATTTTCAGATCTTCACACATTTATGCTCTCTATATAATTAATCTAAATGTGGATTAATTTAAATAGGAAGGTTTTGAAAAAGTCATTTTTATCCAAATGTCCATTAAAATGTTATTATTATTAATTTGAATGCGGCTCAGTGCCTGAGGACAGGATTCAACTCGATCACATCAGTTTGCAGTTTGCAGTTTGCCTCATCAGCACAGAATTAAAGGTTCTGGTCTCAATGGGGCAGTGATGGCACAGTCCTGATGATCTGAGCCATCTTGGTTGTCAGAGCTGCTCATATCTCCAGCTGCCCTCAGGTTGCTACACAGAGCATCTTTACAGAACTTTGGGTTTGTAAGGTCTTTCTACAACCCTGCTTAGCTTTTGCTTCATTCAATATAAAGCTAATCCTGTTGGAGATGATGAGTCTGGTGCTCAGACCATGCAGGTCGGTGCCATTTAATCCAAACCCACCTGCTGCAGGCAATGCTGAGCTCAGCACTTTGGCATCAGATTCAATCAGAAAACTAATCTTTACTGTCAAACCCCAAGTAAATGATTTGACATACGAAAGCAGCTCTTTGTCTGACTTGTGTTGTTAGAAATCAGCCATGTCAGCAACACATCGACACCCTGTGCATCACTTCCGGTGTCATTGTCTCCCAGACGGACCGTCTGTTGCAGAGAAACGAGCTCAGGGCTCCATTAGTTGGTATCGTGAGTTAAAATGCTCACGAAAGTAAAAATGTTCGTTTTTGTGGCGCATCTGTGTCTTATTTTGAAGGGATGTGTAAACGTTACCATAGCGACCAGAGTCAGAGAGCGTTAGAGCAATGAGATGAGATGAGAGGAGATGAGAGGAGAGATGGTGAGTTTTAGTTCTGGTTCACATGATTTTAGGATTGTTGGCTGATTTTTCAAACCTCCGTGATCACAGAGCCGATAAAAGTCCAACAGGTTCGGTCGGTTCGTGTGACCAGAACCACGACAGGAGCAACACCAGAACCGATTCCACTGAACATCCTGGTTCCAGAAGAAAATCCAGTAAAACGCCCAACATAACATAGTGAATTTATAATAATCAAACATGATGACGATGTAGAATCAGTAGTGATAGTTTGTGGATCAATTTAAGCGATAAAAGACGAAAGAAAAAGAAAAGACGTTTGATAAAAGGAGCAGCTGCTCTATTTGATCTGGAGGAGAGTTATGTTTGTTCCTGGTTAACATTTTTAACTGAATAAACATACAAGTATATATATATATAAATAACCTTTACATATAGTAATAAACATTTCCACATATCACCTCCGATGTCCACCGGACTCTCAGTTGCCATGTCAACTGTTTGGGATTCCCCTCCGTTCTGACGTCATCGCGCTTTCTGATTGGCTACCTGTCACATTCAACAGGCTGCGATCAATCAGGGAAAACCCCACAGGCTGTGATAATCTGGACAAGATATTGTTATTCAACACACCACCAGTAACACACCACACACTGCAGGACGTGGTCAGATTGTAGCGGGAACAACAACATGCAGAAACATTATCTGATGGTTCACTGCAGGTAAATGATATTCATGGCTGGATGAACCTTCTGGAGTTGGAGGCTAGAAAAGGAAGTGCAGGTGTTGAGTTCACAGTTCAGCTCAGAAAGCCTGAAATACTGACTGTCCCCTCGGTAATATTTCATAACAATAAATCTAGCAGGTGTGCCTTTCTGAAGGTTGGCAAGAGAAACCTGATTTATTTTCTGTTTCAGAGAGTCGGTACCTGGAAAATATATTTTTTAAAGGGATGGTTTTAAAAACACAGCAGCTCTTCATTAAACTATGACGATGAGCTGGTTTGTTTAAATGTACAGCATAATGTAAAAACCTAGTCAGTCTCCCAGTGCAGGAATTCAAACTGGTAGTAAATGAAAGCAGATGTCAACTCTTCACAATATTCAAGTTTCACAGTAAATATAGAGTAAAATATTCAGTGAAGGCCTCATAAATAAGGCACTGAGAGACACAAACAAGGCCATTCATGGCATAGTTATGCAAAGAGCCACAAATCACCCAGGGGTTTTAACCACACACAATAACAGACTTTTTTTTATGGATGCACTTCTTAAGATGCAGCAGGGAGAGCAGCCAAAAACACAGACGGAACATTTTACTGTTTAGTTTGATTCAATGTGGTTTATTTATGCAGCACATTTTATTAAAGGGACAGTATTATGTATTTCCCAGGTACATAGTACCATTTTACAGCACAGTCAAGTAATTATGTTACCTTCCGTTGTTATAAAAATGCTTTAAATATCAAACATATTTTAAGAAATTCAGCTTTGTAATTTAGTTCTTGGAAATTGAGCCTCTGCCTCTTTAAAAGATGGCTTAACCCTTTAACATTTATTTATTTTTTATACCAGTGTTTCACTGAGAAGTTGCTCCCATAATCAGATCTGATACTTTGTATCCTGGTCTCCCATCATGACTGAATGTTTTCCTGCATAACAAGCTGAAGTCCTGCTGGATCAATGACTTGATCAGACGGTTATTCCAGCAGCAGGACCCTGGAAGCTGCAGCAGTTTCTGACACTGAAACTGCTGCTTCTTGTCTTTTTCTATGACAAGAAACTAAAAGAATATTTGATTGAATTCATTTTCTGTTGTGTAACTGAATTTCAGAGTGAGAGGAATCAGCTGCTGCCAGTGATGGCAATAGCTCTAATCCTCCACAAGGTGGCGATGTTTGCAGCCTTTTGAGGTGAAGCTTCTCAGTGTAGAAACAGTTGGACTGATTTCAGATAAAACAACTGCTGATTAAAATCACATTACTCCTTATCAGACCTTGCCCTGTATGGAGGACCAAAACGGACAAAATTAAAGAGTCACTGTAATACAGATTCACTGTAAAACAGATTCACTGTAAAACAGATTCACTATAATACAGACGCTACAAGAGATTTTTCCTGCCATCTTTAATTACTGTTTCAAGGATCTGAATTAATGAGCTACAACAACATTTAATTTCCCTTTGGGATTCATAAAGTATGTTTGAATTTAAATTTCTGCATCACAAATGAGAAGGAGCAGAGTCTTAAAGATGCATGTAACTTTTGTTAAAAAATAAGTTTTTACATATTTGTTCAAATTGTCAACATTTTGTAACAGTTTGTTATGAGACAGATAATCTGTGAAAAGATCCATTTCCTCCACCTCCTTTCTGAGCTTCTGTCTGAAGAAACGCTTCACTACCAAGACACTCCAACTAAAATCAGCCAATCAGAGCCAAGAGGCGGGTCTTAGTTTTGTCAATCAACTAACTACTACATGAAAACCGCTTATTCAGCATCATTGGTGGCGATGCTAACTAGCAGTAGCATTTACCGCACAGTCAAGTAATTATGTTACCTTCCGTTGTTATAAAAATGCTTTAAATATCAAAGCATTTTGATATCACACCTTGTCAAGCAGTGTGTGATTGACAAGGTGCCTCTTGGCTCTGAATAGTTGTTGTTAAGAGCCCAAGATGAAACAGAGAAGCTCACAGATTATCTGTTTCATAACATGTTATCACAATATAGTTTAAATAAATATGTAAAACAATACATTTTTATAAAAGTTACATATTCTAGTCTTAAGGCTCCAACATTTAGCTTCTGGTTAGTTAGCATTACACCATGCATGGCTCCAATCTACTCAGCATCTGCCACAACAAAGATGGCGACTTACTATGAGTTGGTGGACGTCAGCAGAAAGGGACAAAAATAATTTGAGTTTTATTCTCAATGTTTTGCAACAATCAAAACAGCAGAACAGAATGATGGACAACCATTGGTCTTCTGGTTTATCTGGTCTCTGCCCTTCACAATAAGAGCCTATTCTGATGTGAAATATATGTTTATGTCCACCACAGTATATGTTTTTAACTGTTATCATAATTAATACTGTCCATTTTCAACTATGTTTAATTTCACCACTGTTAACTGTTGTCAAGTTGCTCTGCAGTTTATCTACAGTTATTTATTGTATTTTTATTTAATGTTTAAACTCAGAAGCTGCTGGACTGATTTTAATCACCAACTAGATTTTTCTCTTTTTAGGTCTATTTTAAGTTTTGATGCAAAACTGTTTCAGTTATTAATTGTGTGATAATCTTTCAATGTTATATTTTTATTGGCTGCATCATTTTGTGGATCAGATGTTTGGCGCAGAAATCCAGCATCATTCTGCTGCAACATGTTGATTATTGTATGAGTTTGTGTGTTTCTCCAATCATTTTGGTAAATATTTAAAACTATAAGAAGATTTCTGAGTTACAATGAGAATTACACTGATATTCCTGAAACTGAGGGGCTGCCAATATGGATTAATTATCTATAAACTTGATAGATGTATATTAGGCTCATAGGATATATTATCATTTTGAAAAATAAATTAATGAATCTTGAAAAAATTAAAAGAAATAACACAGTTTTAGTGTTAAAGATACATTTTATTGTGTAATAAAATAGCATAAAGGAAAATAACATAATTTTCTGTTAAATGTGCCCCTATGGTATCATGTGTCAAATATTTCACATTAAAGAGTTAAAATATTAACACTTTACAAAGTTTAATTTTAACTCAGAATTGATTAGATATTTACACTCTGCTCCATATGTTGCTGTGTAGCTCCTGATCTACACAGCAAATCTAAATGCTATTGCCAATGAAATAACAACAGTGGATACTAATGTAGTTATCTAGAGAACATCACGTTTCCTGAGTGAATCTATTTTTTCCAGCAGATCCTCGACCTGCTTCCTGTCTTCCATGTTGTTGTTGAACACATGATACATCCCACTGCAGCTCTTAATCAGTTTCTGCCAATCTTCATCTCTTTTTACAAACTCATCAATATCAATGCCATCTTCCTCCAGTTGGTCTCCGTAGGTGAACAGGATCATGATGTACTTGGAAACCTCTGGACCCAGAATCTCCTGCAGCTTCTCCAATCCTCTCTTCTCCTGTTCAGTGAATCTTCCCAGCTTGATGGTGAGCAGAAAAACATGAGGACCAGGAGAGCTCAGCTCCACAGCTCTCCGGATCTCAGCTTTCACTTCTTCTGGAGGAAGAACATAGCTGAAGAGTCCGGGCGTGTCCACCACAGAGACTCTGTAAGACAAAACTCTTCCTTCTGCCCTCTTACTGCTCACAGTCAGATGATTGAGTCTGCGTTCACAGTTAAACTCCTTCCTTTCCAGGATGGTGTTTCCTGCTGAGCTCTTCCCGACGCTTCCCTGACCCACCAGCACCACTCTGAGTTCATCTGAAAACAACACAGAGTTCAGGAGCTGCAGAGCAACATTTAGCTTCTGATAGTATTATAGGTAACAGGCATTAGACATCAGATTTAACATTTAACCACCAAATAATGTGTTTTCTTAGAATGTGATGTTATTTGTGCTTTTCTGCTGTTTGTGAAATAAAAGTAGAAATCTGACCATAAAAT
The DNA here is from genome assembly GCA_911649635.1 of Poeciliopsis gracilis. Classification (NCBI taxonomy): domain Eukaryota; kingdom Metazoa; phylum Chordata; class Actinopteri; order Cyprinodontiformes; family Poeciliidae; genus Poeciliopsis; species Poeciliopsis gracilis. The sequence goes on from CAJVRI010000506.1 coordinate 2,035,321, forward strand.
CTGGTTAACATGAACTGATTAATTAGCAACAGGTGGGGGTGGGACGCTGCTCCACATACAACTGGAGAAGACAGCACACCGTCTGAATATCATTAAAAATAGACACAGTGATACACAATAGATGTTTTGGATTCACAAAAGTAGTATCCAACTTTTTAAATCTGGTAACTGGAAACCATCCCATCCCATTAGAAACTGAAAATGTGCAAATAAATGAAATGAATCAAAGATTATTTTAAACTCTTTATTTATTTACATGTTAGAACATGGATAAAATAATAATCATGTTTGTTTTTCTTGTTTACACACAAATCTGAAGGAATTTATTCATATAAATGGTGTAAATTCACTGCCAATGTGAATTGAAAATAAATGTAGAATCGTCCAAATCTGATTCTGGAATCCAGTTCAGCCAAAATCATAACATGTAATTCAATCACATTCAATACAGTCCTGTTAAATTAATGTGTTCATTTATTACCTATTGGTAAAAACCTGGTTGGAGAAAATCTCCTGGTTGGAGATTTTCCAACCAGCAGATTTTCTAATCTGCTGGTTTTCCAATCTGCTGGTTCAGCAGATTGGTTGGTTTTCCAACCAATCAGCAGATTGGTTTTCCAACCAATCTGCTGATTGGTTGGAAATTGGTAGAAATTTCCAACCAGCAGATTGGAAAATCTGCTGATTCAGTAGAAATGATCCATAAAAAATCAACATTTAGGAACCAGAAGCTTCATCAACAGGAAGCTGAACATATAAACATGGAGGCAGCAGCTCATCAATTATCCAGATAAAGTCACACTGACTGATAAACTGTGATAAGAAACTGAGATTTAAAACAATAATGACAAGCTGAACTTAAGACTTTTAATAGAATCTACTTTCCAAAAGTTTAAATGATGTGTGTAGCAAGTTTTTGTATTTCAATTTTCAAAACTTTATTTCAGGTTAGAAAGTTAATTTAAGATTTCATTAGAAAACTTAGAGCATATTTGTGATTTCTATTCATAATGTTTCCATGACAACAACAATAAATATAAATATAAATATTTGAAAGTTTAATTCAATAAACTTACTGTGTGTTTAGCAGAACAATTGTACAACAAAATAAGTAAATAAAGTACTGAAGTCGCCTATTTATTAACAAGGAACTTTTATTAATTTAATCATTTTGGAATTTGAGGCTTTTTTAAAATTGAGACACAAAGTTTAAAACATGTTGCAAATGTCTGATGGTTGGGAATCAAACCCAGTTTTATTGAGGACTTTAGTCTCTGTGTTTAGATCATCTGCTCTACATCTGAAACATTTTATGACATTCATGTGTTCATCCTCTCACATTGTTCACCCTGTCATGTTAAGATTTTTATGTAAATTCACAGGTTATTTAAACCTTTGTGTGATTCCTTTACAATCCAATGAGGGGCAAATAGGTTTGCTTGAAAATTTGACCTGATATCTTTGTTGATTTGATTTAGAAAATTATGTGCAATTCTCACAGAATTAGTAAAGAGAGGTGAGAAACAATAAAAGACAATACCAAATCTAAGAGGTCAGATATTGACCAACAAATTTTGAGATTAACCAATCTGGAGCTACAGGATCAACCATCGTGGATTTGCTGCATCTTGGCTGAAATATGTGGAATTTAGAGCCAAACATGTTGTAATGGCCGGACGTCGACCTTTGCCCTGCCACCACAGCCGCGCTCCCTACAGGAAATTGCTTTGTGCTTTAAAGATGAGAGAAACTTATCAAGTTTATTTGTGTAGCACTTTTCAGCATTGAGGCATTTCAAAATGCTTCACATCATAAAAACACAAAAATACAAAATCATAAAAAGGTCAACAATTGAAGCATTAAATTTTGTCAAGGGCCATCGTTTCACGTCAAAATGTTGATAAATTTTTCATTTTTTATGTCTTAAAAGTGTAATCCGCGTGTAAATTTTATTTTTAATTTCCTCATTCTCTGGGTTTTCCCAGTCCCTGCCCCTTAATTTCAATTATCGCGATAGTATAATAATATAATGAGAGTGGTTCACGCGAGACTACAACACAGCCAATCGCTGTTGAGTGTCAGGGTCACATGTACCACCGCAGCCTATCTCCTCGGTATATTAGAGGGAGAGGGGAAGTATGAAAGATTAGGACTCGTTGGGAAGAGCAATGCGTTAAGCTATGCGTCTTTCTTTTCCTTAATTCTGTCCGATGCTCCCATAAATATGTTGAACAATGGGAGCCACCTACTGTGGGCCGAGATGAGATGAAAAATCGGTTTTGTGAGATATAAACTGAGGAATTGGTGAGTGTTTCTGTTTGTAACTTAGCGTGAGCGCATTGATGTCACTGTTTGTGTAGCTGTTAAATTGCTGACTATGTAAATCTACAAGGGGTCACAGTAGCCTTGAACAATTAAATGGTGAACAAAAGGTGCCTTAAATATTTATTGAGCAATTGTTTAGATTTGATTTTTTACATTTTATGTCAACTAACTTATATGAGGTATATTTCTTGGATTTTTCATGGATGTAATTTATATAAACTTTATATTTATTGAATATGCATATTGACTAGGCCTGTCACGATAACAGATTTTGCTGGGCGATAAATTGTCTCAAAAAATTATTGCGATAAACGATAATATTGTTTGAAGACCTTTTTAACTTGATTTAATGGAAATTACGTAATAATACTTGCGATTTCCTGCCAAAGATAGATACACTTTACTTTCAAAAGAACATTTAACACTGGGACTGATACACAAAATAAATAAAACAATCAAAGCCAAAAATAAAATAGATTCTTAGTTTCCATTAACAATAAATGTACTTGAATAAAAACTAAACAACATAAAACCAAAGTGGAAATAAATACTGCATTCAACCAAAAGAGTGCAGATTATGAAGTCTGTATAGTATATTGCCCTTCAGTAATCATTAGATTTAAATAGAGAAGACATCCGACTGCCTGATGGAATTGTTCAAACTACAGGATTTTTTACCCCGAACGACAATCTTAGAACGTTCTTCGTTCTGAGATTGTCACTAGTGTTGTGTGTTACTGTAGATCGTTGTGCCGCTCCGATCTAAATCAAGGATTTGCCCAGACTGGGAGAATGACGCAGCCTGTTGAATGTGACCGGTAGCCAATCAGAAAGCGCGGATTCTCCTCCTGCTTTCTGAGGGGAAACACGGAGGGAATCCCGAACAGCTGACACGGTGCAACCCGAAGTCCAGCAGACATCGGAAACAACATGAATGTTTATTCAACAGTTCGTGCAAAGAAAATATCAATAACTAGGGGAGGAGTTGGAGCGAAATTTCTACCAGAAAACCCGGTAACTTTTCAGCTGTTCTTCGTTAACGTGACATAAATAGTTATAATGATTTTCATTCAGTCAGACTGACACCAGCTACATGCATTGCAGGTAGATTGCAGTAAGGAATCGATTAATGCCTGGTTTCAAAGTTAGTGAACTGGACTTAATATTTTGTGTCCATTGTTGGACACAACACGGTTTCGATCGAACTGTTATACCGAGGATTTCTGTCGGCTAACCTGTCTCAGGTTTTGATAATGGGCCGACAATCCGCGACATAAGATCGTGCAGCGCGCGCTGGGCATTACACTAAGGAAGTAAGGAAGGGAGGAAGTGGAGAGCACCGGAGTGGAGCCTTTTTTCATTCAGTGTCATCAACAATCAGAGAAAAAAGAAGGAAGAAACGATATAGTCGATAATTACAATGAGGTCGATAGTTTTAATTTATCGTTCGATTAATTGACTTATCGTCTATCGTGACAGGGCTACTATTGACTGAAGATGAATTTGGAATTATTTATAGTCCAATGAGTGCCATTTATTGAATTTGTGTGTACACTAGAATGTTTTGATTCTATATATATTGAGAAAATGGTCCTGTTTTATTACTCAAGCCAGGTTTTGATGGCAAGCTGAAAGTTCAGGCTTAGAGCCCAAAGAAAGAAAGACTGCACTTTGGTGCGTGAAGACTTCTGATCTCCTTCCAGGTAGGAGTCTTCTTGCAGCCTATGAACAATTGTCCCCACTCTGATCTGACTTTTGTCAGCCAATGACCTGCGTCGCACCAAGCACTTTATAATTTTTTTGCTTGGGGCCTCTAATCTACCTCATCTTGGGGATGGATGAACTGAAGAGTGTGGGTTCATCAATTCTGGAACTGTGGGATTGTTTATTGTTTTGTTCTCTGTGCATTTTATATGGACATTCAGATGTTTTTCACTGATGTTGTAATTTTTTCTATATATAATTTTTCTCACTGTAAATACAAGGAACTCCCAAATGCAATCTTCTAGTCCGTCTGTTCCTTCATGAGTCATATCCATCTTCTTAGAGAACGAGAAAACTATTTATTTAGAGTATAGTATACTGTTAGCTTTACAGATGTTTCTAAAGCAGCTCTAACCCTCTGGGTTTTTAGTCTAGATTTAAAGGAACTCAGTGTTTTGGCTGTCTTGCAGTTTTCTGGAAGTTTATTCCAGATTTGTGGTGCATAGAATCTGAATGCTGCTTCTCCATGTCTGGTTCTGGTTCTGGAGATGCAGAACCAGAACCAGAACCAGAAGCCCTGAGAGTCTGAAGGTTGATACAACATTAGATCTTCAATGTGTTTTCGTCCAAAGCCTTTCACTGAACTAAACCACTGAACTGGTGCAAAAAGAGTTTATATGGGAATCATCACTGTCACTGTTAAAGGCTAAATGTTGAAGCTACAAGGTATTTTACACAAAGATACTTTTTACTATTGAATATTTAATGAACAACTAAAATGTGGTATCAATACTAGCTCTAAAAATGCTTTATACATTTTGCTAGTAAATGTTTTCCCCTAGAGATAATGATGTATAAAATTGTAAGTTCTCCTTACCGAATTGATAATATCTGTCTGTGGACATCTTGACCGTCTTCTGGCAGGGAGATGATCTGTGATGATCTGTGGCTGTTTGGTTTCTTTCTCGGCAGTAAATGGTTTAACTTTTTATGTTGATGCTGTTTTATAGCCTGGTTCCAGACTCCTCCCTTTGGATCTTCCTCAGATGCAGTTCTGAGTGTGCCTGCCGACGCAGTCATACTCAGAACTGTGCACAGTGGCGGTTTCTGGTATGGTAACAATAGAAAATACTTCCCCAGATCCTCTTCTTACAACAAGAGGATCTGATTATCAATAGTGTCTAATGTAAACAATCATCATCCCAACTCACCTCCACCCCAGTCAGCAACTTTAATTTAATTCCCTTTAATGTTTTAGAAAACTCACATGGCACTGATACAAATAAAATCTTTGTGTTTTAAAGAATTAGTATTAACTGTGTGTGAGCAACAATGGTGATAAATGACATTATCAGTATGTGGCACTTTTTTTTTTTTTTTTTTTTTTAAATTCAAAGTTTAGTTGCAGTTGGACATATGAATGAGAAATTTGTATTAAAGCCAGTCTTCTTTAGTAGTGTGTGCCTAAATGTAATTTGAATTATTTATACATTAAAATATTTCCACCAAATGACTTCAGTAATGACTTTCAGACTCATGTCAGTTCTCTTTAGGGCGCTCCTGATAACGCTCAAGAATTAAAGCTAAATATCCAATTGTCTGTGGTTGCTAGGAAAATGATAAATGGCAATTAGCTGAATTTAATGTCTTTTGAGGGTCATCAGAATTTCTCACCTATAATGAAAGATACCACCAAGTGATTTGGTGATAAAGTGGTTGATGGTGACAGTTGAGGAGAAGTTTCTCCACTTAGCTTGACAATGCAGAGAATTTTACATAATCCTGTTTTTTTTTCATGGATTCTGATCGGTACACTTCAGAGCCACATAAAGACAGTTACAAAGTCGGTCTTTTCTAGGTTTAAATGACTGGTGTCACAGCAAGATCTAAAGAAACTCATCCCTGTGTTTATATTGAGTCGCATTAATTAATGCAACAGCGTCTTCACAGGTCTGACTAAAATAATCCTCGAGCTGCAGCTGATGCTGAACGCTGCTGCTTACATTTTGACTAATGAGGGTCTTTATGGAGAGAGTCTGGCGAGCTGATGCATCAATATCTGATTCTCAGAATCAGCGGATTGGGTTGATGAAGGAGTGTGATGCTATTATGATGCTCAATGTTAAAGATCCACAACCTCATGTTCCTTGTTATCTCATCTTGTTCTTTACAAAAATATTTTTTTTTTATTTTTGAACTTGTGTAATGTTTTCTCTCTCTCTCAGGTGAATAACTCATTCTTTGACTCAGTATCTCTGCCACAGAATGAGACCAGAATACCCAGCATGGTAGTTAGCTTCCTGCTAATGGAGTGGTCTGCAGTCTAGTTGCATTCATACGTCAGCGTCTTAATACACATCTGTTGCTGATATGGCTGCTGCTCACCAGCCTCACTAGGAGACGCTGTCCGATGCTGCTGCAGGTTGGCTTCTAGCCATTTGTAAGCCTTTAGCAAATATTCATAATGTCTTCCACTTATATGCCTCAACCTTGAGATTGCGATTGTGGATCAAAACTTTTTACTGATCACATGGTTTGACACGTGGGAACTGGTGAGTGTTTGTGTTTTGTTCGGGAGCTGTGTGATAATCTACTGCTTTGACTCTTTCTGGTTTCTGATCTCACCACAGCACGGAGACTGCCCTTGTAAAAGTGTTCAGTGATATCCATATAAATACGGACTGTGGCAGAACCACGGTGCTGGCTCTGTTGGACCTCAGTGCAGCTTTTGATCAAGATTTAGTTGATGACATTTTACTGAATCGACTGGAGAGTTGGGTTGGACTCTCTGGCCCAGTATTCAACTGGTTTGAATCTTGCATAAGGAACAGGGATTTCTTTGTTTCAATTGGAAACTTCTCATCAAAGAGGTCAAAGGTCACAGGTGGAGTACCCCAAGGTTCAGTCCTAGGACCCCTCTTATTCGATATTTATATGCTCCCACTAGCTCAGGTTATAACAGGAAATATTAGCTACCATAACTATGCGGATGACACACAGCTCTACATTACGATGTCACCAGGTGACCTTTGACCCCATCCAATTACTGAATAAATGCTTAGAACAGATAAATGTGTGGATGTGCCAAAGTTTTCTCCAGCTGAACAAAAACAAAACTGAAGTCATTATCTTTGGGGGCATGTCTTCCCCCTCTCCTCGCCCTCTTTCCTGTCTGCCTACTGTCAAAAATACGAGCCACTAGCGCCGCAAAACCTCTTCGGAGGAAGAAAAAAAAAAACAACCACCCACCTGTTTAGTTGCATTTGAAACGTAATCAGTTACAAATTTAATGATGGAACTTGAATTAATGTAATGATTTGATTGTTGATTCTATGTCGCATTATTTTGTGTTCTGATGTGAAGCTCTTTGAAATGCTTTGCTGCTGAAATGTGCTGTACAAATAAAATTGTATTTGATTTTGACTAGATGGAAACATAATTTAATAATTCTTCTCACATGTGCAGCTGGAATCCATCTCTAAGATAAATGCCAAGAATATATGCCAGAACAAGGAAACTATCATGACCTGAACCTTTCATTTTCAGTTTCTTGGATGTTTTGCATCTGATTTACCAGCTGATTTGTTTTGCTGGCATCACATACAAAGTGTCATTCATGACCATGTTAGTACTGCAAAAGAACCGGGCCTGAGCCCAAGACTTGGGAAAGAATCTCTGTTTGGATCGATAAGGAACAAACAACTTGACTAAAAATTTGTCTGATGGAACAATTTTGATTCCACGAGTTCAACTTCTAATTCTCTGAACTTCAAATACACATCCAGTGTAAAATGGAGCCAGAATTGCTTCACAAATGAAGGGAAGTAATGCCATTGATTGAAGCTTCCCAATACGCCAGTAGAGCTGGGTCTCTATAAAAAACTGATGTTAGAAGCAGAAGTCAAGAGATTCTGTAACAATGTAAATGTGATGTTTTGGTTCTGCAGATGTGCATTAAATCTCTTCCCATTTTTGAATATGAGCAGAAGTTTATTTCTTTATTCATATATTCCATGAGTTTTGCCACCTTTAATTTCCTACCTATCTCAACCATCAAAATACGCGTCTTTCTGCCTACTAACAAAATCAAAGGTAAAAAAAAGTCTCACATTTGACTCATCATCAGGCTTCGACTCACACATTAAGGATTTTTGTCCGTTCTTGTTTCTTTCAAGAAATATTTATAAAATAAGTCAAGTGGCCTCCGGAGATGACCTGGAGGAAATCGTTCATGCTTCTGTGTCGTCTCTTCCAGGTTAATGTAATGCACTTTAACATGATGCTGCTCCTTTTTACCTGCATAGATAAACACTCAATACAGAACGCTGCAGCCACATTCTCACCAAATCCAGTAAATTCTGTCATATCAGTCCTGTTTTACATTTATTATACTGGCTTCCAGTTGATTTTAGAATTAATTTTAAAGTTCTTGCACTGACATGAGATAACATGGTCAGGCTCCTGATTATCTTTGTCAGCTTTTAACTAAATATTCTGCTGCTTGTGGTCTTTGTTCTCAAAGTCGGAATCTTTTGGTTGTTCCACAAACGCTGTTTAAAACTAAATTGGATCGGGCCTTTCAGTCAGTGAAAACAGCAGTTATCAAACCACTGATAAAAAAGAACAATCTGGACAAAATCACTACTGCAGAAATACAAGCTGACCTCTGACCTCCCACTCATCATCAAAGTTGTTGAAAAACATTTAAATAGCTTCCTAATGATGACCGACTGCTTTGACTCCTTTCAGTCGGGTTTCCGATCTCACCACAGCACGGAGACGGCCCTCGTAAAAGTATTCAATGACATCCATATAAATACAGACTGTGGGAGAACCACGGTGCTGGTTCTGTTGGACCTCAGTGCAGCTTTTGACACTGTCGACCATGATATATTACTGAATCGACTGGAGAGTTGGGTTGGACTCTCCGGTTCGGTGCTCGACTGGTGTGAATCTTGCATAAAGAACAGGGATTTCTTTGTTTCAATTGGAAACTTCTCATCAAAGAGGTCAAAGGTCATATGTGGGGTACCCCAAGGTTCAGTCCTAGGACCTCTCTTATTCGATATTTATATGCTCCCACTCGCTCAGTTTATAACAGGAAATAATATTAGCTACCATAACTATGCAGATGATACTCAGCTCTACATTACGATGTCACCAGGTGACCTTTGACCCCATCCAATCACTGAATAAATGCTTAGAACAGATAAATGTGTGGATGAGCCAAAACTTTCTCCAGCTGAACAAAAACAAAACTGCAGTCATTATTTTTGGACCTAAAGAGGAACGATCTAGAGTCAATGCACAGCTTCAGTTATTACAACTAAAAACTAGCGATCAGGCCCGAAATCTGGGAGTAGTGATGGACTCGGACTTGAACCTCCAGAGCCACATAAAGACAGTTACAAAGTCGGCCTTCTATCACCTGGAGAACATCTCCAGGATTAGAGGACGAATGTCTCAGCCAGATCTAGAGAAACTCATCCATTCGTTTATCTTTAGTCGCATTGATTATTGTAACAGCGTCTTCACAGACAACAAATCAAACAGCTGCAGCTGATCCAGAAGCTGCTGCAGCTGATCCAGAAGCTGCTGCAGCTGATCCAGAAGCTGCTGCAGCTGATCCAGAAGCTGCTGCAGCTGATCCAGAAGCTGCTGCAGCTGATCCAGAAGCTGCTGCAGCTGATCCAGAAGCTGCTGCAGCTGATCCAGAAGCTGCTGCAGCTGATCCAGAAGCTGCTGCTCGCGTTCTCACCAGAACCAGGAAGATAGAGACATAACACCAGTTTAAAGTCCCTCCACTGGCTCCCTGTAGCTCAAAGAATAGATTTTAAAATACTGTTGTTAGTTTACAAATCACTGAACGGTTTAGCACCACAATACATTAAAGATCTGCTGTTGTTGTATAAACAGAACCTGCCAGACCTCTCAGGTTCTGGTTCTGCATCCCCAGAACCAAAAGAGGAGAAGCAGCTTTCAGCATCTATGGACCACAAGTTTGGAACAAACTTCCAGAAAACTGTAAACCAGCGGAAACCCTGACTTCCTTTAAATCTCGACTAAAAACCCACCTGTTGTATTTGAAACGTAATCAGTTACTGAAACTTGACTTAATGTAATGTTTTGATTGTTGATTCCATGTTGCATGACTTTGTTATAATGTAAAGCACTTGGAAATGCCTTGCTGCTGAAATGTGCTATACAAATAAAATTTTATTTGATTGATGGATATGATCCATAAAAAAACCAACATTTAGGAACCAGAAGCTTCATCAATAAGAAGCTGAACATATAAACATGGAGGCAGCAGCTCATCAATTATCCAGATAAAGTCACACTGGCTGATAAACTGAGATTTAAAACAATAATGACAAACTGAACTTAAGACTTTTAATAGAATCTACTTTCCAAAAGTTTAAATGATGTGTGTAGCATGTTTTTGTAATTTAATTTTCAAAAGTTTATTTCAGGTTAGAAAGTTAATTTAAGATTTCACTACAAAACTTGGAGCATATTTGTGATTTTTAGTCATACAGAATTACAATATAAATGTATTTGAATGTTTCATTCAATACACTTACTGTGTGTTTCGCAATAATTAAAAAATAAGTAAATAAAGTACTGAAGTGATTTCTAGTCGTACAGAAGTAGCCTATTTATTTACCGGGCGCTCTTATTTATTTAATAATTTTGGAACTAGTGGCTTTTTAAAGAAATTGCTGTGGGAAAAAAAAACCTAATGTGTGTTGAACAGATCAGGCTTGAGAGTCTGGCAAAAGCAAAGAGCAAAACCTTTTATTTCTGTCATTTGCAAATGAAGAACACACAGCAACCACAGCACAACAGCAGTACCTACAATGAGTTCTGACAAGAAGTTCTGAGTATTTAACAATATATTGGACTCTAAACAATGCACTCACTCCCTTGGCTCAGAGCCAGTTCCAGCTGAACAGGTTTTATGCACAATCATGTAATCATAGGAGGAACAAGATGCAACCTCTTCCTCACTGAAAGGTCAATTAATTGTTTAGATGATAAACATCTTCTTGTTCAAAATGTGGAACAAGAAGTTTCCAAAAATCAGGATGCTAATGGAACAATTTTACTTACCAAAAACAATGGCAGACCTTGTATGTACGCTCAGCTTGTGACATTCAATGGAGAAATTTCTTAGACCTTAGGGTTTATTCAATCTTACTATATTTACCCAAACTATCTGTTATCTGTTAACAAACTCCGGTGCCTTGCTTTGGTACTTTAAACATTTGGTCGCTAACAGCATGCTGGAACTTCTACAAGGAGAGGTCAACAGAAAACCTATCAAACTGATTCTGCAGAGACTCCCTGACTAAAATTGTTAAAAGAAACAATAACACAATTTTTACTTCACAATTACCAGATAGAAAATCGAGACACAAAGTGGAAAACATGTTGCAAATGTCTGATGGTTGGGAATCAAACCCAGTTTTATTGAGGACTTTAGTCTCTGTGTTTAGATCATCTGCTCTACATCTGCACCATTTTATGACATTCATGTGTTCATCCTCTCACATTGTTCACCATGTCATGCTAAGGTTTTATATAAATTCACAGGTTATTTAAACCTTTGTGTGATTCCTTTACAATCCAATGAGGAGCAAATAGGTTTGCTTGAAAATTTGACCTGATATCTTTATTGATTTTATTTAGAAAATAAAGTGAAATTCTCACAGATTTAATAAAGAAACAGATTTTGCCATAATTTAATTAATATCCAAATAGTTTTCCCATTACATAATGTATATTGTTGAAAATAGGACTGAAATAGTTTCACTATATAATCACAGTGGATGTTATTTATGGAATTGGGAACCAGTTGAACCAGCAGGTGATGATTGTTATTAATCATAACATACATGATAAATATTTACATAGAAATCAGAATAAATCATCAGTTTAAGATAATGTATTGCTAAAGTATCTCCACTTGTTTCTGCCCTCATTGAGGCTCACAGGTTCTTTACAAGTTATATTTAGATTTATTCTCTATATTGTTCAGACTGTTGACAGTTTTACATGTGACTGAAATAAACAGGAATCAAAGAACTTGGTGATAAAGACATAAAGGTTCTTCCTTCCTCATCTCAGCCACAGATGCTGAAATATTTAATATATGATCAAATATTTTATTACTGACACAAGTTTTGTTAATAATGAATATCAGGATTAAATAAGCTGTACCCAAAAGCATCACACACATAATCACTGTATAATGCAGGCCTTCTCTTCCACTGCTAGTGAAACTCCTACTCCGGCTCCAACAGGACTTCCCAGTGAACCTCCAACAGCAGCTCCAATAGCAACTCCCAACGGGCCCATCACAGCTCCAACAGCAGCTCCAAGACCTGCTCCCAGAAGAGCTCCAAAGCCTGCTCCACCAGCAGCTCTGGCAGTAGCATCCTTCAGTGCATCGCGGATAAATGCGTTGTTTCTCTCTGCTTGTCTTCTTGCATCTTGAGAATTCATGTCTGGATTTTCTCTTAGGAGTCGTTTAATTTCTACTTGCTTGGCTCTTTCTGCCTCTTCAAACATTTTATTGGTGTAACATCTTCCTTTATTTCGCTGAACCATTTTGTTGATCTTCTGCACCAGTTCACCAACTTGATCAGGATCCTCAACTTTATTGTCAAAGACATGATATTTATCTTCAAAGTTCTCCAGGATGGAGCACTGACTGATGAAGAGTTTTAGAGGTAGGGATGTTTGTAACAGGTTTTCTATTTTAATGTTTGCCTTTTTCAGCACATCTCCATGGGTGAACAGGATCATGGTGTATCTGGCTGCTTTTTCTCCAAACATTCTCTTAATTATTTCCACTGTTTCTTTTTCTTCTGCTGTGAATCTGGTTGGTTGGAGAACAATCAGGAACACATGAGGACCAGGAGCCGCCATGCAGATGCCTTTAGCAATTTCTTCCACAACCTGTTTATTACTTCTACCAGTTTCAAACAGACCTGGAGTATCAATAACATCCAAATTAAGACCAGCAAAACTACTAGTTTTCTTCTCACAGGTCTGTGTCACAGAGGAAAGAGAGAGTTTAGACTCAAAAGCTTCCCTTCCTATAATGGTGTTTTTAACTGCACTTTTACCGACTCCAGTTTTCCCAAAAAGTACAATCCTGAGGTCTCGCTCCTTTTCAGCTGTGGAAGAATTAGAAAACAACAATAAATAAATAGTGTATTTTACACAAAGATACTTTTTAGTATTGTATATTTAATGAAAAATAATTAAAAAACTAAAATGAGGTATCAATACTAGCTCAGTGCAGTCCTTGTCAAACAGGCTAGAACCGCCTCTGACTATGTTGAAGGTCCTGATTGAACATAAAATGAAAACATTTCAGAAAATATGCAGCATGACAAACACACAGATAATCACAAACTACATGGATCAATTAGATATTTTAATTGATCCACAAGTAGTTGGAGAATCCTCTTCTGGAGGATTTTCCAGAAGAGTAGATTCCTAAAGTAGATCTTTATAATAATGAAACCAGATATTCATTATAGAGAAACTTTTTAAAACTGCTTGTTTATTTTCAGTAAAGATAAAAAGGTAATCTTTACTTTCTGTTACAACAGTATCATCATGACAATCCAGACAAAAGTCTTTCTACCCCATGAATTACCTCTTAGTAGTACAAAACTGTATTGTACAAAATGTCACTAACAGTGTAATAATATCTGCCACATAGTATCTATTTTATTCAGTTTATATGTGCCAGCATGTACATTTTATTGTACTCTGTATAACTTATGAGTTTGCTTATATATATATACATATATATATAAAATTCCCTTCTCCCCCACCGCGGTGGTTCTTATCCTCTGAGCTCGGGTCCTCTACCAGAGGCCTGGGAGCTTGAGGGTCCTGCAGTATCTTGGCTGTGCCAAGGACTGCACATTTCTGGACTGAGATGTCTGATGTTGTTCCTGGGATCTGTTGTAGCCACTGCTCCAGTTTGGGGGTGACTGCCCCGAGGGCCCCGATGACCACAGGCACCACTGTGGTCCTCACCTTCCAGGCCCTCTCCAGTTCCTCCCTAAGGCCCTGGTATTTCTCCAGTTTCTCGTGCTCCTTTTTCCTGATGTTGCAATTACTTGGTATTGCTACATCTACCACAACGGCTTTCCTCTGTTGTTTATCCACTACGACAATGTCTGGTTGGTTCGCCATTACCATTCTGTCTGTCTGGATCTGGAAGTCCCACAGGATCTTAGCTCTGGCATTCTCCACCACCTTTGGGGGTGTTTCCCACTGTGATCTCGGGGTTTCCAGTCCATATTCTGCACAGATGTTTCTGTACACTATGCCTGCCACTTGGTTATGTCGTTCCATGTACGCTTTTCCTGCCAGTATCTTGCACCCTGCTGTTATGTGCTGGACTGTCTCAGGGGCCTCCTTGCACAATCTACACCTTGGGTCTTGTCTGGTGTGGTAGATCTGGGCCTCTATTGCTCTGGTGTTTAGGGCCTGTTCCTGGGTGGCCATGATGAGGGCCTCTGTGCTGTCCTTGAGTCCAGCTTTTTCCAGCCATTGGTAGGATTTACTGATATCAGCCACTACGGTTATTTGCTGGTGGTACATCCCATGTAGGGGCTTGTTAGTAGTTTTCTAGTCTTAATATTTGTGGCTTTTATCTCCTCCTTTGGCCAGCTAATTATTCCAGCAGGGTATCTGATTACTGGCAGGGCGTAGCTGTTTATCGCATGGATTTTGTTCTTGCCATTGAGCTGGCTTCTCAGGACTTGCCTTATTCGCTGGAGGTATTTAGCTGTGGCTCCTTTCCTTGTGACCTCATCGAGGTTGCCATTTGCTTGTGGTATACCTAGGTACTTGTAACTGTCCTCTATGTCTGCTATTGTTCCTTCTGGGAGTGAGACCCCTTCTGTGCGGATCACCTTCCCCCTCTTTGTAATCAGCCGACCACACTTCTCTAGTCCGAATGACATCCCAATGTCCGTGCTGTAGATCCTGGTGGTGTGGATCAGTGAGTCGATGTCTCGCTCACTCTTGGCGTACAGCTTGATGTCATCCATGTAGAGAAGGTGACTGATGTTGGCCCCATTTTTGAGTCGGTATCCGTAGCCAGTCTTGTTGATAATTTGGCTGAGGGGGTTCAGGCCTATGCAGAACAGTAGCGGGGACAGAGCATCTCCTTGGTATATGCCACATTTGATGGACACTTGTGCAAGTGGTTTGCAGTTGGCTTCAAGGGTGGTTTTCCATAGCCTCATCGAGTTTGCAATGAAGGCTCTCAGAGTCCTGTTGATGTTATACATCTCTAAGCATTCAATGATCCAAGTATGCGGCATTGAGTCATAGGCTTTATACAGTCATATGAAAAAGTTTGGGCACCCCTATTAATCTTAATTATTTTTATTTCTAAATATTTTGGTGTTTGCAACAACGATCTCAGTTTGACATATCTAATAACCGATGTACACAGTGACATGTCAGTACTGAAATGAGGTTTATTGGACCAAAAGAAAATGTGCAGTACACATAAACACAAAATTTGACAGGTGCAAAAATTTGGGTACCCTTATTATTTAATTGATTTGAATTCTCCTAACCAAATTTCACTGACTTACTGAAACACAAAATTGGTTTGGCAACCTTATTAAGCTTTGAACTTCATAGCCAGGTGTATCCGATCATGAGAAAACGTATTTAAGGTGGCCGATTGCAAGTTGTTCTCCAATCTGGATCTCCTATGAAGAGTGGCATCATGGGCACATCAAAACAACTCTCAAATGATCTGAAAACAAAGATTGTTCAACATAGTTGTTCAGGGGAAGGATACAAAAAGTTATCTCAGAGATTTAAACTATCAGTTTCCACTGTGAGGAACATAGTAAGGAAATGGAAGACCACTGGGACAGTTCATGTTAAACCCAGAAGTGGCAGGCCAAGAAAAATATCAGAGACAGAGAAGAAGAATGGTGAGAACTGTCAAGGACAACCCACAGACCACCTCCAAAGACCTGCAGCATCATCTTGCTGCAGATGGTGTCACTGTGCATCGTTCAACAATTCAGCGCACTTTGCACAAGGAGAAGCTGTATGGGAGAGTGATGCGACGACGGAAGCCTTTTCTGCAAGCACGCCATAAACAGAGTCGATTTAGGTCTGCAAACGCACATTTGGACAAGCCAGCTTCATTTTGGAATAAGGTCCTGTGGACTGATGAAACAAGCATTGAGTTGTTTGGTCATAAAAAAAAAGGCATTATGCATGACGGCCAAAAAAAACAGCGCTCCAAGAAAAACACTTGGTACCCACTGTGAAATTTGGTGGAGGTTCCATCATGCTTTAGGGCTGTATGGCCAAAGCTGGTACTGGGAATCTTGTTAAAGTTGAGGGTCAACAGATTCTTGAGACTAATGTTCAAGAATCAGTTACGAAGTTGAAGCTACGCCGGGGATGGATAATTCAGCAAGACAATGATCCAAAACACCGCTCCAAATCTACTCAGGCATTCATGCAGAGGAACAATTACAATGTTCTGGAATGGCCATCCAATCCCCAGACCTGAATATCATTGAACATCTGCAGGATGATTTGAAGCAGGCTGTCCATGCTCGGCATCATCTTCATCCAGGATCCAGGAACTCATTAGAAGCTACAGAAAGCGACTAGAGGCTGTTATTTTTGCAAAGGGAGGATCTACTAAATATTAATGTCACTTTTCTGTTGAGGTGCCCATACTTTTGCACCCGTCAAATTTTGTGTTTATGTGTGCTGCACATTTTCTTTTGGTCCAATAAACCTCATTTCAATACTGACATGTCACTGTGTACATCAGTTATTAGATATATCAAACTGAGATTGCTGTTGCAAACACCCAAATATTTAGAAATAAAAATAATTAAGATTAATAGGGGTGCCCAAACTTTTTCATATGACTGTCTATATATTTATCTATAGATAAATCTTTTCTGACACACAAAATGAAAACCTGTAAAAGCTAAAAGAGCCTTCTGGAAACATCTCAAAAGGAATAGATTTTAAATTCAGATGAAGACCCATTTGGATGGGACGCCCTGCATAAAAGAGTTCTTGGCTTGGTAAATGGTCAAACAATAAATCATTTAGATGACATTTTGATGGAAAAGATTTAATTCTCTTTATTGTTTTAGAAAACTCACATGGCACTAATGAAAATAAAATAAAATCTTTATTGTGTTTTAAAGAATTAGTTTTATTAACTGTGTGCATGTGTGTAAGATGATGATGTGAATAGGCCTGTCACGATAACAAATTTTGCTGGGCGATAAATTGTCTCAAAAAATTATTGCGATAAACGATAATATTGTTTGAAGACCTTTTTACATTGATTTAATGGAAATTACGTAATAATACATGCAATTTCCTACCAAAGAAATCGCACTTTACTTTAAAAAGACACTTAACACTGGGACTGATACACAAAATAAATAAAACAACCAAAACCAAAAATAAAATAGAGTCTTAGTTTCCATTAACAATAAATGTACTTGAATAAAAACTAAACAACATAAAACCAAAGCATTCAACCAAAAGAGTGCAGATTATGAAGTCTGTATAGTATATTGCCCTTCAGTAATCATTAGATTTAAATAGAGAAGACATCCGACTGCCTGATGCAATAGTTCAAACTGCAGGATTTTTTTTACCCCGAACGACAATCTTAGAACGTTCTTCGTTCTGAGATTGTCACTAGTGTTGTGTATTACGGTAGATCGTTGTGCCGCTCCGATCTAAATCAAGGATTTGCCCAGACTGGGAGAGTGACGCAGCCTGTTGAATGTGACCGGTAGCCAATCAGAAAGCGCGGATTCTCCTCCTGCTTTCTGAGGGGAAACACGGAGGGAATCCCGAACAGCTGACACGGCGCAACCCGAAGTCCAGCGGACATCGGAAACAACATGAATGTTTATTCAACAGTTCGTGCAAAGAAAATATGAATAACTAGGGGAGGAGTTGGAGCGAAATTTCTACCAGAAAACCCGGTAACTTTTCAGCTGTTCTCCGTTAACGTGACATAAATAGTTATAATGATTTTCATTCAGTCAGACTGACACCAGCTACATGCATTGCAGGTAGATTATAGTAAGGAATCGATTAATGCCTGGTTTCAAAATTATTGAACTGGACTTATTATTTTGTGTCCATTGTTGGACACAACACGGTTTCGATCGAACCGTTATAGCGAGGATTTCTGTCGGCTAACCTGTCTCAGGTTTTGATAATGGGCCGACAATCGGCGACATAAGATGGTGCAGCGCGCGCTGGGCATTACACTAAGGAAGTAAGGAAGGGAGGAAGTGGAGAGCACCGGAGTTGAGCCTTTTTTCATTCAGTGTCATCAACAATCAGAGAAAAAAGAAGGAAGAAATGATATAGTCGATAATTACAATAAGGTCGATAGTTTTAATTTATTGTTCGATTAATTGACTTATTGTTTATCGCGACAGGCCTAGATGTGAATGACATTTTCAGTATGTGGCATGTTTTTTTTTGTTGCAGTTGGACATATGAATGAGAAATTTCTATTATCAAAGTCAGTCTTCTTTAATAGTGTGTGCCTAAATGTAATTTGAATTATTTACACATTACATTAAAATATTTCCACCAACTGACTTCAATAATGAATTTCAGACTCATGTCAGTTCTCTTTAGGGCGCTCCTGATAACGCTCGAGAATTAAAGCTAAATATTCAATTGTCTGTGGTTGCTAGGAAAATGATAATAAATATTTGGCAATTAGCTGAATTTAATGTCTTTTGAGGGTAATCTGAATTTCTCGCCTATCATGAAAGATGCCAAGTGATTTGGTGATGAAGTTGTTGATGGTGACAGTTGAGGAGAAGTTTCTCCACTTAGCTTGACAATGCAGAGAATTTTACAGGATTCTGATTTTTTTTCATGGACTCGAATCTGACCCTTCAGAGCCACATAAAGACAGTTACAAAGTCAGTCATATCCAGGTTCAAATAACTAGTGTCACAACAAGATCTAAAGAAACTCATCCCTGTGTTTATATTTAGTCGCATTAATTAATGCAACAGCGTCTTCACAGGTCTGATTAAAATAATCCTCCAGCTGCAGCTGATCCTGAATGCTGCTGCTCACATTTTGACTAATGAGGGTCTTTATGGAGAGAGTCTGGAGAGCTGATGCATCAATATCTGATTCTCAGAATCAGCGGATTGGGTTGATAAAGGAGTGTGATGCCGTCATGATGCTCAATGGTTAAAGATCCACAACCTCATGTTCCTTGTTATCTCATCTTGTTCTTATCAAACATATTTTTTTTATTTTTGAACTTGTGTAATGTTTTCTCTCTCTCTCTGGTGAATAACTCATTCTTTGGCTCAGTATCTCTGCCACAGAATGAGACCAGAATACCCAGCATGGTAGTTAGCTTCCTGCTAATGGAGCGGTCTGCAGTCTGGTTGCATTCACACTGCATTCAAACTGCGCCAGAGTTCACTTCAATTAAACCAAGACCGAGGTTTTTAGGTGGATCAGAGTTCACGTTTTAGTCCATATTAGCGTTTGATTGCACATTCACACTTTCCCTAACAAACCAGACTTTCTAGACAAACAAACTAGAATTCGATCAAAGTGCACTAAACAGGGCTGGTGTGAATGCTCCCTCACTGTTAGCTATTAACACTGATGTAGTGATTAAATACTGCATATTTTCTGAACAGACCTTTTACTGTTGTCTAATTTATCTCATCTTATTTTGAAATGTGTTGTATTATTGTGGAACTGTCTTGATTTTCCTATTGTTCATTTGAATACTAATACTGGACCCAAGAGGAAAATCTGGTACATCAGAGACACTAAGAATATTTTTCATCAGTCCTGGTACCATCAAAAAAATCTTACATTGATTTGAGACTTGGATGCACGCTAAACACATTATTGCTTGTTTTAACATGCACACATCCATCTATCTCAGCTTAGTGGCAAAAATAAAACTTAAAATCAATTAAGAAACTATATGAAAATGAACCCCAGATGCCCTTCAACCACCAGTTAAATCTCAGGATTGTGAGAAAATGTGTACAAAGTGCAAAAGTATTGTATATTTAATGATACTTAAATATTATCATTTCTGTTGGACCTCAGTGCAGCTTTTGATCAAGATTTAGTTGATCATGTTTTACTGAAACAACTGGAGAGTTGGGTCGGACTCTCCGATCCAGTGCTATACTGGTTTGAATCTTGCATAAAGAAATGGGATTTCTTTGTTTCAATTGGAAACTTCTCATCAAAGAGGTCAGAGGTCACATGCGGGGTCAAAAAGAGCCTTGTAATATGGGCCGGAAAGCAAACCCGTTCTTTCCAGTTGGTTCTGGTTTAGCCCTGAGGATTTCTTTATTTGAGACGAGGCCCAAATATTTTATTTTAATATGGAGGAGGAGCAGCTCTATTGTAGGGACCCCCTATATCACCCTGCAGATTTCTGCATAAATATGCAGCAGCTCTTCCATTAACAGGACTCATCTTCATTTTTATCTTCTTTTTGATATTTATTATGACTTAATAATTCAAAAGAAAATTTATCTGTGTTTTCTGAGCCCTTCCTGCAATTTTATATAAGAAAATTTAACTGCTGGAGCCAGACAAAGATTAGATAATGATCCACCAATAACTTGCCTGAATAGCTACATGTTGTGTTTAGTATCGTTGCCCTGCAGAGAATCTGTAACATGTGAATTTATGGCCTAAAACATGCAGCTACTGAATATCTGAGAGGTTGCAGCTTCATATGAATTAGTCCTAGAGTTGCACAGTAAACAGTTACATTTACTTGAGTAACTTTCTGAAAAAACTTACTTTGAGGATTATTTTTGCTATGCTGTACTTTTTATTTGAGTGTTTTTATAATGAAGTTTTGCTACTTGAGCAAAATTTCTGAATAAAATATTTATTGTGATTATTTTCACTGAATGAAAAACAAACATGTTTTAGCCAAAAATCACCAGATACAGACACACCTGCAATTTTTGTTAAAGTTTCATATTAAAAGAAACTGATTTGGAAAAATGTTCTTGATTTTGTTGTTACGCTATTACTGTGTTATGTTCTTTTCAGATATGATTACATTTATGCTGATGACATTCAACTGTATTTTTCATGAGGTTTATTTGTGTCACAAAGTTAAAGTCAATATTTACATGCATATTGAAATGTTCAAACAATGTTTGAACATACATTCTAGTCTCAAGGTGCAACTATATCTGTTAGTGTTGGTGGATCCAGGACACAGCTCTAAATGTTTACTGTGCACAAATGAATCAACAATGTTCCTGATTATTTCCAAATGTTTTGGAAGTACCAAGGGTCAGTTTTGGAAATAATGTTATGGAAACAGAGTCCTAACAGGATGATTGGACGTCTGATAGTCGTTCACCTCAGTTTCACCTTAAGGCTCTTCCTCTGTGTCATCAGTGCTTCTCTCATAGGCTTGGATTATTATTTACTCTGTGAATAAATTTAAAAAAGTAAATAATATTTGTCTCATTGAACATCAAATACATGTTTATGCGAGACAAACTGCTTCCAGATTCACAAAATGAAAAAACATATAATAAAAGGAAAATATATCTGTACAGGATTTCGAGAAAGAAAAATCAAAATGAGTGTTTTTATGTGTAGATGATTGTAAAGATATCAGTATACTGATCAGGTTTTCCTTTACAATTCATGTACTGAAATTGATCAACAATATTTGTTGGTAAGTCTTCAATCTTTTCATATTTTAACCTAAAAATTTAACCTTTCACTGTTCACTTTGAACTTAAACTGAAGGCAGTCAGTCAACTTTGTCGTCTCAGGATCAGCTGGCAGGACGGAAAGCAGACAGAATCACTGATCCATGACTGTGTTTGAGAAACAAAAAGGAAAGTTTTGGCTACAAAACACTCAGTGACTTCTTCCTGGAGAGAAAGAGAGTTACAGCGAAAAGCATCGAACCAGGAGAAAATGAGGGAAAATAAATAAACCAATAAACACAGTTAATGGCAGATGGTTTGTTATAATTTTCATGCTTATAATAAACACTCTGCTAGGTCAATTATTCATATATTTTAAATACATTTTGTATTAGAATGTCATATATTCAATCAAAAACTGTTGAATTATAGTAGTGTTTAATATTTATCAGAATGTATTTCACATGTAGATGATGCTAATTCAGTATTTAGAACATAATACACCAATTATATAAAAAGAAAAGTGGGATTTTCGGCAGCTATTGAGACCCAGCACACACCGTGTTCCAAACTATTATGAATATTGGATTTAAGTCTCATAAAGATACATTTTTTTGTTGTGCTATTAAATTTATAGATGGTATTGTGTATCGGGCTCTTTGAATCACTGTAACTAATTTCAGAGAGCTGGTTGATCAGTTTGTCTGGTGAGCTCAATTAAAGGAAATCTACTTCAGAAGGATGTTCCACATTATTAAGCAGGCCACAGGTTTCAATCAATATGGGAAAGAGAAAAGATCTTTGCTGATGAAAATCATCAGATAGTGTAGTGTCGCATGACAAGTTATGAAAACAAGAGATATTTAACGAAAACTGAAGCGTTATCATCGTACTGTGGAGAGATTTGTGGCTGATTCAGAACAAAGATGGTTTGTACAGATGAAGCCATAATGAGGAAGGTTCTGTTAGACAAATCCATCGGATTAAGAGAGCAGCTGTTGAAATACCCTTACAAAGCAGCAAACAGTTATTTGAACTTCAAGGTCAAGGATTCTCCAGAGGCTGGCGGTGCATGAACCTATTATTGGGCCCCTAACCAGAGATCACAAGCAGAACCGGTCCAGTGGGTCCAGCCGTACATGAAGATTAATTTTCAAACAGATTGGTTCACTGATAACCGCTGTGCAATCTCTGAAACTTCAGTTATTTTATACTTCTAAACTTATTTACTTACTTGATTTTCTTCATTTATTTGCAGATGCTGTGGTGATAAAATCTATTAAAATGGCAGTAATAATTAATAATATTGACTTTAGGCCATTTGCCCAGCCCTACCTGCAACAGCAGCTCTGAACAGTCGTTCCATTTCTTCTTGTTTGGCTCTTTCTACCATCTGATTGGTGTAGAAACTTCCTCCATTTTGCTGAACCATTCTTTGGATCTTCTGTAGCAGTCTGCTGACTTCAATACTATCCTCAGCTTCGTTTCCAAAAACATGATATTTATCTTCAAATGTCTCGAGGATGGAGCACTGACTGATGAAGAGTTTTAGAGATTTGTGTTTTTCTAACATCTCTTCTATGTTAATGTTTGCCTTTTTCAGCTCGTCTCCATGGGTAAACAGCATCATGGTGTATCTGGATGCTTCTTTTCCAAATGTTTTCTTAATTATTTCCAATGTTTTTTCATCTTCTGGTGTGAATCTGTTCGGTTGAAGAACAATCAGGAAGACATGAGGACCAGGAGCCGCCATGCTGATGCATTTAACAATGTCTGCCATGACATCTTCGTTACTTTTTTCAGATGCAAACAGACCTGGAGTATCAATAACAGTCAGATTTAAATCACAAAAATCATCAGTTTTCTTCTCACAAACTGATGTCACAGAACAAAATGAAGGATGAGACTCAAAAGCTTTTCTCCCTAAAATGATGTTTCCTGCTGCACTTTTTCCAACTCCAGATTTCCCCAGAAGAACAATCCTGATGTTGGTTTGATTTTCAGCTGTTGAATTAGAAAAAAATTGAGTTACAAAATAATTTATTATAGGTAGATTTATTAATTTAATTACGCCAATCCACACAAGTTGCTCAGCTTGTGCGAACTCATTGCAAACTTTCCAAAGTGCCAATGCTAAAGTTGACAAAAGCTGGACGAAAACGCAATTAAACTCTGTGTAATAACATGGCATCATGTTATGGTAATATGAGGCCTTCAGTGTTGCTGCTACTGCATGTACTGACTGAAATCAAACCTGAACTTTCTTTTTCTGCTTAGCGATGCTGCTGCCTGAATGTTGTGGGTCAAAACACATGGAGCATCTTGTCTCATTCAGTTTCCAGGTGCATTTGCTAATCTCCTTCCAAAATTACAAACACTGCATTGTAAAGCTGTTTAATGAGCCGCACTTGACACTCAAAGTGACATTGCAGTTATAACAACTGCATAAATGCAGTAAGCAGGACTTCCATGTTTATTTTTTCTGGATCTTGGCTCTGTCCCGCCTCAATCATTTCTACCCAATGGGAGCAATGCTCCCATTTGTGTCTTTATTTACAAATTATGGTTAACTTGCAATAAAGCCCAGTGATAAAGGAAACCACACCAAACAAAAATAACATAATGCACTCTTGGGCCAGACCAGAGGACTATCCTGGTTAAATTTATTTTATTTTCCTCTCTTGAGGTCAATCTTTTGTTGATTTGAATACATTATTGGTCTCAGTGAACCGTGGAATAAAGTCCACTTTTGGTCCAGACCATTGAACTTTCCCCGGTGTGTATTCACACTACAGTATTCCCTTCAATTAATAATAACCAGAACATTGATTAATTCTAGTCTGGATTACAACTTTTCAGTACTTCTCTTTATTTTCCCACTGTCACATGATTGTATCTTTTATGTAAAGCAATTTGAATTTTCTCGTTGCTGAAATGTGCTGTACAAATAAATTTGACTTTTAAGACAGTTATTGGAAGAAATGCAGATTTCAATTTAGAATTAATTTTTTTCTTAAGAGTTTTTATCTGTGATCTTAGCTTTAGCACTCCTGTGAAGGACAAAGAAATATAAAAAAAATACATGAATAACTGCTAAACTGAAATCAGCATTTATTTTATTTAAGCAACAAAACAATTCAAAGTGACATTTTCTGGAGTAACTGATATGTTCTTGTACTCTTGTTCAGTTTCATGTTTTAAAAAAGCAAAGTAATAAAAATAGCTTTATTTACTTACCAAAAACAGCGGATGTTGGTGATAAATCCATTGAAACTGTACATGCAGAAAACTCCAGGTTACAACCTCCTTCAACACGTTTAAAAATACACCTGAATCCTTATGATGCCGTCTGCAATAAAAAACATGAGCTTCACCAGACTGCACTGGTTTACTGCATATGTCACCTGATACCTGACTGCTTTTTTCATATCTGTCACGCCCTGCTCATAGGTGATGACAAAAATGGGAGACAGACGAGCGCAATCACAGAAACAAAAATTTATTTTGTCCAAAATATGCTCCGGGAGAACTGCATAGCCAGTCAGAGAGAAGCATGGACCAATGCTGCCTGTTCCGGTCTGGTCCGGAGGCCAAACAAGCAGCCTGGTGCATTCTGTCAATCGGTTCCAGTAATGGTGAAATTAATAATAAATACGTTGTGGTATTCTGATTTAGTAATACAATTTAATTATTTGTGTTACAACCTCCACGCCACTAGAGGCAGTAGTAGTCCCGAAAAGATGTGACTAAGGAGCAGATTTAGAACAACACCAAAAGATACAGAATTTGTTAAAAACTGTGAGCTGCACTGAAGTAAATAAGAGAAAAGTTCAAATGCATGCTGAGAGTTAAACTCCTTCCTAAAGATAAAGCTATATCACAGATGTCAAAAGAAAATAAAAACGAGAGAATGCAATGGTTCCATTTCCAAATAAGGTCTGAGACTGACAGTGGTCCGTTCCCGCCCTTTCTGTTGGCTGCAGCGAGGTGGACTTGGGTCAGCGTACAGATGACCCCGATTGCCAACCCCAAGGACAAGGATCACACAATCTCACTTTTCATCTCGTTAAAAATAAACTTTATTTAAATGATCATCTGTTCTCCTGGTGGTGTTCTGTATTTGGGTAAAGAAACTGGAACCCAACAGTTTCATTATTTGCAGACGATGGTATTTGGAAGGGGGGTAGAATTTGTAAACAGAAAATTGCAAGAGGCATTACATAATATAGAAACTTGGGGGTTAGAATGGGGATATAGGTTTTCAACATCCAAATCTAAATTTGTTGTTTATGCAAATAGGTAATTAAATCTTAATGTGAATCTCAAATTATATGGGGATGGTATGGAAAGGACAGATCAAATTAAATATTTGCGTATCTGGTTTGATAAAAATCTTACATGGAAGATACATGTTGGCAAAATAGTTGAAAAAGTAAAAAAATATATATAAATAAATATGATGTTTGAGAAGCAAAGAATGAGGTGCAGATAGGAAAGCTTAAAAGACAATTTGTACTGGATCTAATTAGATCAATTTTTGATTATTGGTGTATTTTATACAACTAAGATCAAATACTTTATTAAAAAATAGACAATACAATATCAGGCATTCAGACTGTTGCGGAGCGATGTAGACAACTCCAGTTTCAGGTCTACAAATTGAGATGGGTGAGGGGTGAGATGCCACTGGAGCTTAGGAGAGAATAACTAGCCATAAATTACTGGGCAAATATTAAAGGACATAATAAAACTCATTCTCCACATATTACGCTGCAACCTTGTCAAGAAAAAGATAAGAAACAAACTAATAGTTTTGGATGGATAATTAACTGTTAGTTCTGTGGTTGTTATCCCTGTTCTTCCATCTGGGATCCTTGGACAGGCTGAAGTTGATGTAAATTTACTGAAAAAATGGAGACAGAAAAGAAGGTGGAAAAGTATAAGGAGAATATTCAGAGTATATGATCTATAGAATAGAATAGAATAGAATAGAATTCAACTTTATTGTCATTGCATTGTCACTTGTACAAGCAACGAAATGTAGTTTGCATCTATCCAGAAGTGCTATACATGATATAAATATTTATAAACAGGTGTATGAAGATATAAACAGAGAATATTGACGTGCTATAAATAAAATGTTTTTTACAATATAAATATAAATGAGAGCTTATGTACATACTATACAAATTACACAGATTATACAGAATATACAGGAATATGAAGAATGGATTGTATATATATTAGTTGTTTTATGATACAGGTTAAATAATGGGAAATTAGATTTACAGATTATATAAAGATTGTATGTGTATGTGATCCTAAAAAGTTAAACAATAACAGAGGTATATATTTTGTAATTCCAGATTCAAATATTACGAGAAATAAAAGAATAACAGATACATTGACAGTGTATCCAGGTGAATTAATTGCAATAATGGCTTTAGAATGGATTGAAGAAACGAGAGAGAAAAAGGTTATAATTTGTTCAGATTCAAGTAGTGCATTAATAAGTATTCAAGAGGTAAATCCAGAATCAAGGCAAGACATTATATGTGACATAATTCATTCAACTTATCAGGATTAAAAATGATGGAACTCAGGATTCCTGCTCACATTGGTGTGGTAAGAAATGCGTTGGCTGATAGTTTTGCTAAAAGTGCTGCAAAACAGAATATTGTTGATTTAAATATTACAATAAGTAACAATGAGATAAAGAATGTTATAAAAAAGTATGTTAAGAAGAAATGGCAAGAACAATGGGATAGAGGAGGTAGTGCTAGGTTTTATTATATCCAAAAAATAATAAAACCTAGTAGTTGGGGAATTCAGAAAATGTAATAGAATAAAAAAAAAGAAGATATTATTTCCAGAATAAGCTTTTGACACACATGATTAATAATCTTAAAGTAATTAATAAACTTAATACAGGGTTTTCTAATTATTGTAAAAAATTAGAAACAATATATAGTTTTTAGAATGTAAAATATGTTAATGAAAGAGGGGTGTTAATTAGAAATTTACATAGGAATAAAGTAAATTAAATATTAAGGAATTGTTTCAAAGAGCATCTGATGATCTAGTTTTAACAGTATTTTTAGTTTTTTAAGAACAACTGGCGTTATGGGTAGATGATAGTAGCAAAAGCATCTGAACTATACTCCAGTCTGGAAGGTGGCGCTAATGCACCTTAAAGTTTCTTGGATCCGTTGTACAATTATGGCAGCAAGTTTCGCTTTCGCTTTTGGCATCACGTCATTTCCGCCGCTTTCACCAAGTTGTTTCTGTTTTGTTGGATTGAAGCAAAGCGACAGATCCTCTTCAGTGACTTTGGTAAGAAAATAATTTCAGCTGATTTATTGATCAACAGTGTTGTGTTGCAGACAGTGAAGGTGCAAATGATAGTTACGTTATTATTATTAATATTTTACATCTATCTAGTGTCACCTTTATCCACATTAGACGACCTAGAGATGCTTTATTAACCGTCTAATAATTGTTTATACATTTCAGTGCTTTAATTCAAGGCGGTCTGTATTTCCCTGCTTTGTTTGACTCCAGGGCTCCGTTTCAAAAGCAGGTTAAGCAAATTATAGATGGCAGTTCCTGAAGCTGAAGTTGGTTTCCAAATCCAGCTTCCTATTAGGGAAATGGCTAAAGGGCGAGTCCACCTAATTTTTCACCACCTTCCGCATTTTTAATTGACTCTAGTTTAAAAACTACAACACCTGGACACTTCATACCTGGACTGGATTATACGGTGGCCCTGAGGTGCAAAACACTACAACATTAAGAAAAACACTACAACATTACGCTGCGAGGAAAACGGAAGAGGTATGTTCCAGTGGGAGACCTAAGAAGTCGCTGATTGGACGACAGGTCGTTTCACTTTTGAACCGGAAGTTATTCTGGCTTTAATTTGATCGTTAAAAACATGAATGTTCTCAGTGATCCAAACCTCAGTACAGCTATTCGGGAATATTTTGAGTCAGGACAAGTGTAGAGGGGTGAAAAATAAGTTACCAGAAAATAAAGAGAATATGTAAGAAAATAGACACCCCAAACACAATTTTTTATTTTGTATCTTTTAATTTCTTGTAACAAATTAAGTGTTGTTTCAGTTTGTCCACGCAATTCTCCACATGACCACTAGGGGCGCATTGCATTGGTGGCATAGAAAAGAGCGAGCTCACAAAAAAGAATTAATCTTCCGTTGGATGTTAACGAGAACTCAACGTGTGTGTCTGATCTTTCCTGTGTCACAGCAACACACGTTGGAGGAAGATCCTTTATATTACATTACTCTGCCACCCAAGGTTGCAGGGTAACACATACATACGAGGTGATACTGGACATGCTACAGATCAACCACGAAGTGTCGGTTAGCATGCGTTCACTAAGACTCATTCCAGAATAACTTCCGGTTCAAAAGAGAAACGACCGGTTGTCCAATCAGTGACTTCTTAGGTCTCCCACTGGGACATACCTCTTCCGTTTTCCTTGCAGCGTAATGTTGTGGTGTTTTTGTTAATGTTGTAGTGTTTTCCTTAATGTTGTAGTGTTTTCCTTAATGTTGTAGTGTTTTGCACCTCAGGGCCACCGTAGGATTATTCTAAAATAGCTGAATATTTAAAACCATGCTTGGGATTTGTGAAACTTTTTTTCTGATTTGTGAAACTTCACATCACTTAAACCACTGCAGAAGATCTTTCCTTCCAGCAGCCATCACCATCTACAATAAGTCTTTGAAGAATTAATGAGTTGCACCAACATTTAAATTCCTTGTGAGATTAAGAAAGTGGTTTTGAATTAAAATTGAATTTGAATTCGAAAGAAACTGCATGAAACAAGTGTGAATAGTAATATAAACATTTGTAACATTTCACAAATCAGAAAAAGGTTTCACAAATCCCAAACATGGTTATAAATATTTTGCTATCAGAGCAGAATAATCCCGTCCCGGTTTGGAGAGATTAGGTGTTGCAGTTTTTAAACTAGAGTCGATTAAAGATGCGGAAAGTAGTGGAAAATTAGGTGGAATCGCCCTTTAGCCATTTTGTATGGTCATTATTACGTAATTTCCATTAAAACAGTGCAAAAAAGGTCTTCAAACAATATTACCGTTTATTGCAATAAATTTTGAGACAATCGCCCAGCAAAATTTCTTATTCTGTCAGGCCTCTCTGTCACAAAAACAAATTCTGCTGAATGATAAATTGTCCCAGAAGTTATTGCAGTAAATTATGATATTGTTGTTTTGAGACCATTTGCAAGCAGCATTCATTATAACAATAGTAATTTAGCACAACATTTAACACTGATAAATGCTATTTAACAGTGTTAAGACATTTAATATTCAAAATAAAACAGAAACAACAAATAAAATGAATCATGAAAACATTTTGAAAACAAAACTGCCCTTCAAAAAAAGAGCTATTGAGACAAAAGCACTTTGTCGTCCAGTTTTTGACAGAAAGAAGGAAAAATAATAAATCATGCAAAAGGAAATTATTGAGCTGTTTTAATTTATCATGTGATTGATTATTTTATCACTTACTGTGACAGGCCTGATGCAGCTGCAGCAGATTTTCTCCAAAGCCTCCATAACTTTTCAATGAGTTTGAGAAATAATGGAGGTTTTGGAGAACAGTTGTAACAAATCTTTGAAATGATAAAGATTTGTTTTTTATTGTTTATTGCCTCCAGTTTCTCTTAAATTCTATTTTAATAATATCAAGTTCTTTATTCTGACAAGGAGAAAATATGTTTTTACCATCAGATTATAACAGTGTTGATTTCATGTTTTTATAGCAGTGAAATTATATCAAAGCCACATTTTAGTGAAGATTTGAAATGCTTTGATTTTAAACTTTTGATCAGATGATCAGCTGTCTATTTCTGCTTGCTGCTTGTTTGCAATAAATTGCCGACTCAGCTTAATTTCAGGTGTTGTCATTCATGAAAGGATATTAATTTGATTATTAGCTGATCTATAAGATCTATTTTAAATATTTATTATATGTGTGTTGGTTTGATGAACCATACCAAATTATAACACTATAAATGTTTTTATAACATGTTAGCTGAAAACCAAAATAGATTTTCTTACATGAGGATGATTGGCAAAGTTTTAAAAAGTATTATTTTTTCTTTTATTTATAGTTATTTTTAGAATTTTGTAATCTACTTAATTTTCTTTCATATCATTAAATGTAATCATAATAAATTATTTTGTAATGGATATTTTTCAATTTATTGTTTTCTAATTCTCCAGCAGCTGAAATGGATCCAGACCTCAGGATTGTTCTTGTTGGGAAATCTGGAGTCGGTATAAGTGCATCAGGAAACACCATTTTAGGGAAGAAAGCTTTTAAGTCTAAACTCTCTCTTTCCTCTGTGACACCACGCTGTGAGAAGGAAACCTGTGAGTTTGCTGGTCAAAATCTGGCTGTTGTTGATACTCCAGGTCTGTTTGATACAGAAAAGAGTAATAAAGAGGTTGTGGAAGAAGTTGCTAAATGCATCTCCATGGCGGCTCCTGGTCCTCATGTGTTCCTGATTGTTCTCCAACCAACCAGATTCACAGCAGAAGAAAAAGAAACAGTGGAAATAATAAAGACAATGTTTGGAGAAGAAGCAGCCAGATACACCATGGTGCTGTTTACCCATGGAGATGAGCTGAAAGAGGCAAACATGAAAATAGAAAACCTGTTAGAAACATCCCAACCTCTAAAACGCATCATCAGACAGTGCTCCATCCTGGAGAAATTTGAAGATAAATATCATGTCTTTGACAACACAGTTGAAGATCCTGCTCAAGTTGGTGAACTGGTGGAAAAGATCAACAGAATGGTTCAGAGAAATGGAGGAAGTTTCTACACCAATGAAATGTTCAGAGAGGCAGAAAGAGCAAACCGAGAAGAAATGGAACGACTCCTCAGAGGAAATCTAGACATGAATCCAAGAGGCTCAAGGAAAGAGGAGAAATGTGTTGTACTGTGATGGTGACTGTGATGTTTTGATCACAGCTGATTAAATAAAATCTGTTCCAGTAATAAACAGATATTTGATCATATAATTAGTTACTGTAATGTTTGAGCAGCTGTGGTTGAGCTGAGGAGATAAGAGTCATCATCTCATAATAACGAGGTTGTTGGTTTGATTCCTGTTTCCATCAGTCTCATCTTGTTAACCCTGATAAATTCTGCATGAACATATGAAGTAATGAACAGGAGCATTGAGCCGACAATATGACAACAAATACAGTTAAATTAACAATAAATTATTACAAGCTGCTGATTTTTCATTTTAGACTTCTGTGATTAACTTTTTTAAATCTAATTAGTGATGTGAGATTACCTGCTGGATTATTTAACGCTTGTGGGATCTTTCTGTTTATCCTTTTGCTGCTCCAGTTGTAACAAATCTTTGAAATGATAAAGATTAAGTTTTTATTGTTTATTTAATTGAATAATACAGAATAATTCAGTATTCTAGTTTATTTAAACTTATAACTACATCAGTTTTTATATTTATTTGCCCTCAAGAGGTTTTATTCTAAAGTTTTGTGGTAAAATCTTGAATTAGTTTTATGGCCTGAAAAATAAAACTTTGAAAACTAAATTACAAAAACAAACTAAACCATGTTACAGAGTTTATTAAAGTCCTGAAGGCTCAACATGTTGATCTGTCTGTTCTGCAGATGAAGCATTTAGATTTTCTCCTGGACAGTTTTTACTCTGTTCTTTATCTGCCTGGTTTTCTCTGAAAATAAACGACTGAATTTATCTGCAAATGTGAGTTTGACTAAACTGGACTCTAGACTAAATGTGGCTTATTGTAGAGATAATTTAAATGACATTTGCAGTGGATTTGTGGATTATAGTAAATTAATTCATTGAGATTTTATGTAAAATAAATCCAGAATCAAGAAATTATATTTATCTTTGTTGCAACATTTGAATAAATATTCTGATAAATGGACAGTCTGTGACTCTTTATTGTTGCCAAACATTTTGCTTCTCTAATAGCAACAGGATGGTTTATATAACAACAATATAAATAACAGCAGGGATCATGAAAGATGATTAAACTTGAATGAACTTTAAGTAATTAATTAACATTCTAATCAAGTATTTTCAAATGAGAAACTTTGCTTTTCAATTATTCTTGATTATAAAACCTGACAATTCGTTGATCAAATTTTTATCTACTATTAAACAACGAGCTGCATGAAGCCACTGCAATCATTTCTTATTGCTACAAAATAAAATATTAAAATTTCACACTTTTGCAGGCAGAATAAGATTAATAAGGTTAAAGTTACTGTAAGTCTGGGAGGTTTTCAGACACAAGCTTCTCTAAAAATATATTTTATTTAATAACTTTGGAAGGTTTCATAAATATTGTCTGTAATTTCCTCATAAAATTATTTTAGCAAGTTTTAAGCGCTTTAGTGTCTCCAGTGTTGTGTAATTTAAAATGCTATGACACGACGGCGCCGGCAGGTGGAGCTATTTAACCATTAAGCTTCACCTACCTGGACCCAGCAGCATTTTGTGTCAGGTTTATTAGAAATATGAAATAACAGCCTTTTAGTTACTCACAAACTCCATTTGTTCAGAATCTGATACCTTTATTGATTCGGACATGATGTTTACATTCCTGTGTGTTTCTTAGAGTCTAAATAAAAACAGCGGGAATTGAATCACATTCTATTTTACATTTCTCATAAAATCCATTTGAGTGTCATTTCAGGCAGAAATTTCATTTCAATGGGCAGAAAATGGGTCTTAATATTTTGGCAGAATTTTTTTTTTTGTCATTTTTTCACAAAATTATTCAACTATCTCACGCATGTGTGCAAAACAAAACCTGTGCCTTAACGCTTTAAATTTTTAAAGCATGACCTAATTTAACAAATTAAATACAGTTTTTAGTAAAAGTAAAAAAAAATCTTTTATTTTATTTGGCTACATCTATCACAGGACAGTAACAAACGGGGAGGACTGGGATCAAACCAGTTAGAGGCTTTCTAGTGGGAAAATGCTGTCAGACATGCTGGTAAATAATTTATTTTACCTATTATAAGACACAAAACTTGACTTTATACATGAAGTGTAAATATTTCTGAGATTCGGTTGCAACCTCTCCAAATATTCTAAAACTTTAAGTGTGTAACATGTTTTGTTTATGAACATTTTAAAGACTTATTTCAGGTTATAAAATTTCAGATTTTATCACATAAATCAGGATATATTGTGTAAATATATTCAATAATTTAAATGCACTTTTGTGCAGCTAGCAGGATAATTGCACTACCAAATGTAACTGGGGTGATGAAGTAGATTGGAGTAAATACCTCGTTTGTTTGCAGTGAACGTGTCACAACAAACATCAATATATTTGATTAAGTTTTAACAAACAAATGGTTTCTACCACGATAATTATGTGAAATTAAATGAATTATATCCCAGATCCAGAAGTTTTGTCTTTACCTCTGCAGATCTCTTTGGTTCCTCCAATCAGCCTGCAGTTTCTCATATTGACGTCATCAAACCAAAGTTCAGATCCACCAGAACTGACTGAGAGCTGCTGGCCTCAGGTTTGCAACCAGTTTCTGACTGAGAAACCAGTAACCTGCTACCAGTGTCAGAATCTCACTGAGGAAGAAACCGCATCAGGTTTTCTATCAGATTATCGTTTCTGATACAACTGATGTAAATTCGTCTAAAAAATGAGTCAATAGGGTTTAATTTACAATTGTTACGTCTTCGTGTTATGAGGTCGATCTCAGCCGGCTGCTGAGAGAAACAGTAGATCTTGGTCTCAAAAAGTTTGAGCTCCCCTGAAGTCACCTATGAAATTATAATAACTCTGTGTTTTTGTGGGGCTCTGATAAGTTGTAGTGGTTTTCAGGCATATCCCCAAAATCTATTGCAAAAAAAAAAGTTTATATTTGTTTTATAATATTGTTATTGCAATAAACAACAAAATGTTGTGATGAGGTTCAATATATTCCCCATTTGTACCTTTAGAGCATTGAAGCTGTTGAGTGAAAACACCAGATAAACTAATCAATAATTACTCAAAGTAGAATTAAACTAATCAGGAAAATGTTAAATTAACAATATTTGTTTCTACTGTTATTGATGGCCAGAAGCTTCGGTACAACCTGTTATTGTTCAAAGACGAGACACATTTCCAATTAACGACAATCAGTTTTGACTGAAGATGCATTTCATCATAATTTTATTGAAGAAGCTGAAGCAGCTTCCTGAAGACTCAGACAGTGAGAGCCAGTTTACACAGAACATTCATGGTTTTTATATTCTTCTTCATCACGAATGCACTTCCTTCCACAACGTTCTGTTCCATCAGAACTTTTCCATCAGAACCTCTAAAGGTCAAGTTTAACCGCAAAACCGTCATCTTTAGATTTTCTGACTAATATTCAGATTGTTAATGTGGGATTCACCATGTTGCCAACATGTTATTTGTTAAAATCCTGGTTTAACCAGCTGCAGCTGGAACATCATCACTGTTTAACACATCATGCTCTTTCCCTGCTGCAGCAGCAAATAAAACCATTTCCAGGGAGGCACAGAAATGGGAAATGCCATTTGTCTCATTTTTGATGCCGATATCGGAGGTTTGGTATCAGTCAATACTGATCCGATACAGAAAACAGCGCTGAATTGATTAGCAACTTTTTTAAAAAACAAACAAATGTCCTGAATTACTCATTTGGTTGATAATTCTGCACCAGTTTATCTCACTTTAAGAAACTTTTAGCTTCACAAGTTTGGTCAAACATGTAAAAACAACATAACTTTAATTTGTTATGGTGCAATTAGGAGGATAACAGACAATTTGTAGAAAACAGTTTATTCATAAATAATTGCATTTACATGAGCAACTTTTTTGGGAAAAAGTGCTTTTAGGAAAGTTATTACACTGTACTTTAGTTTTACTTGAGTAATTTTATTATGAAGTATTTCTATTCTTACTTGAGCAAAATTTCTGGATTTTCTACCCACTCAATGAAAAACAAAAATTCACGAGACACACCTGCAGATTGAATGTTTTTTTATTGAGAGAAACTCCATTTTATTTTGCCTGATTGTTATTTTTTTTGTTACTTATATGAATAATTGTCATTTTTGTACATCTAATAATGTAATTTTCTTTAAATATTAAATGACTGATAATTTGATCAGTTACTTCAGTGGACTTTATACCAAATACTTCTCTACTCTGACGTGAGTAAATGTTGGTCGATGCAGCAGAACAATCCCAGACTGATGTGCTGGAGATGTTAATGAGCATCTGCTTGCTTCAGACTCAACCAAAACCAAAATAACAGCATGTGAATAAATGAATAAAGCAACTTAATGTACTAAAGGACTAGATGGCACATGACAACAGAAGACTAAATTTATCTACTGGAGCTGTTGTCAGTGATCAATAAAAACAATACAAAAGAGTAACTGCTTTCAATACCATTTATTTCATAGAAGAGAAAATTAAAGTGGCCACAAGATACAAAACATACATAAAACCCAGAAAATAAATACAATGTGTGTATATATATATACACACACAGTACTGCAGTAGATCTTTCATATAAATGTGCACAAAAATCCTATTTTCCCACCGGTCAGCACAGCGTCTGACTGACACTCATTGTCCAGATATTTGAGGTGAAAATGTCTGAGCACAATTTGTTTCCGATGGGGAAGAGATGAATAATGGATTGTGTGTCTGTATAGTGAGAAGGAGGGGAAACTCTTGTTCAGTTTCATGTTTAAAAAAAAGCAAAGCAAAAAATAAACTTTATTTACAGGTACTTACCACAAACAGCGGATGTTGGTAATAAATCCATTGAAACTGTATATCCAGAAAACAGCAGCTTACAATTTTCTTCTACACACTTAGTAGCACAGCTGGTTCCTTATGATCAGGTCTGCAATGGAAAACATGAGCTTCACCAGACTGAACTGGTTCTCTGGACCGGTTCAGTCTGTCATCAGAGACGCTTCACTGTTTTCCTCTCGTCCATAAAATAATTTTTATATTCGATTAATCTGAGATTAATTTCTGATGACCATAGTGAGTTCAAATAATAAACTGAATTAAATTGTATTTCATCCTGGGCTTTATTCCTCTTTACTAAACAGCCTATTGAAACTTTTTGTGGCTCCTCTTTCCTGATTGGTTCCTCTAACTTTCAGTTTGGTAACTGTAGTTCTAGTGACGTCACTGGCTTTCGCTTTGAGCTGATTTGACTCAGAGTTGGTTTGTTGTTCTCACACAGACAGTCATGCAGAGTAACTGCCACCTATGACTCCTCATGAAACTGAGCCCTGATTGGTTCATAACTGCTTATGAAACTGAGCCCTGGTGTCAATCAAGGCAGGGAAACATAGATAAAGCATTAAACTATGGAAACACTTATGAGACTATTCATTAATGCAGCAATCTCTAAACATTCCTCCCTGGCGTTAACACATTGCTTTCAGTCTAATAACTTTCATACTAAAATAATAAAGATAAAAATGATGTAACATACCTCATCATTTGTGCCTCCACGGTCTGCAACTCTGTTGATAAATAAATTATTTTCTAATGAAAAGACGAGCTGAGGTTTAATCCGAGAAAATAAAAACAACTTGGTGAAAACGGAGGTAACTTGATGCCAAAAGCGAAACTGAAACTTGTGTGAAAAATTTTAATCCTGCTTCTTCTTCACCGTAATGGCGGATCGCCAGGAGCCTATAGGTGAATACCGCCCCCTGCTGTTCATGAACGTATGACAGCATCAACTGCCACCTGTTAAAATGATTTTTAAAACTTTTTCATGAAGATAAATAATGAGTCTTTATTACATAAATGTCCTCTTTATTTACTTTAGTTTAAAATATTCATTTTTCTCCATTCATTAATATATTTTCAACATTTTGGCAGCTCAACAGGTGGGGGAGGGGCGTGCTGCTCCACAGTACATGTAACTGGAGAAGACTGCATGCTGTCCTAGAATCTCATTAAAAAGGTTCAATCAACAATAATACTGAACTTTTTAAATCCATCGTCTGTTTGGGAGCTGGAAACCGTCCTTTTCCTGTTATACAACAGATTATTTTTAAGTTCTGTATTTAACGGTGAAGCTTGTAACGTTTATAAAAAATGTTTTTTACATATTTGTTCAATTATTTTAACATCAGAGCTCCTACTGCGGCTCCTACTGGTCCCCCCACAGCTCCACCAGCAGCTCCATTAACAGCTCCACCAGCAGCTCCATTAACAGCTCCACCAGCAGCTCCATTAACAGCTCCACCAGCAGCTCCATTAACAGCTCCACCAGCAGCTCCAGTAACAGCTCCACTGCTGTGCTCCACCAGCAGCAACACAGATAAATTTAATGTCTGGATTTTCTCTGAACTGTCATTTAATTTCTTCTTTTTTTGCTCTCTGTGCCTCTTCAAACATTTCATTGGTTTAGCAACTTCCTCCATTTCTCTGAGCCATTCTGTTGCTCTTCTGCAGCAATCCGCAGGATCCTTAACTTTGTTGTCAAAGACATGATATTTATCTTCAAATTTCTCCAGGATGGAGCACTGACTGACGTTGTGATTTAGAGGCTGAGATATTTAGTCTGACTTTAGATTTAGAAATCATTCCAGGTCCTTAGTGTAGCACATTTCAGCAACAAGACAGTTAAAAGTGCTTTTACATCATGAAAACATAAAAGCATCATAAAAACATATTGGTTTTAGTCAGAATAGCAGCAGCAGCTTCTGGATCAGCTGCAGCTGTCTGATTTTTTTAGGCAGACCGGTGGAGACACTGTTGCATTAATCAGTGCGACTAAAGATAAACCCATGGATGAGTTTCTCTAGATGTCGCTGAGACATTAGTCCTCTAACCCTGAAAATGTTCTTCAGGTGATAAAAGGCCGATTTTGTAACTGCATTTATGCAGCTCTGAAAGTTCAGATCAGAGTTCATCACTTCTCCCAGATTTCAGGCCTGATCCCAACTTTCAAGCTGTAACAACTGAAGCTGTGTGCAGACCAGATCAGTCCTCTTTAGGTCCAAACACAATAACTTCAGTTATTATTCACTTCCTCTGCTGCAGTAGCAATGGAGGAAGTGAATTCTACTCTATCCACGGGAATCGTTCAGTCTGTGTTGGCCACACTTTCAAATATAAAATCAACAGCAACAACCACCTCGTTTCTTTCTGCACTTTTCTCTTTGTAGTGGAGGATGGTTGTTTCCAGTGTAGGAAATTTCTGGAAAGAACTCGCGCAATATAGACATTAAATATTAGCAACTGAGTAAACTCCAGTAACTCTGGACTTCAACAGAGTCCACGACTCAAGCAAACAATTATTTCTCCAATGGCCCAGCGTCCGGACTCTGTACGAAGCAAATAGCAATTGAACATCCGATTAGATTTTTTACAAATGTCTACAGCTGAACTGATTTAGTAGAAATTGGTCTAGAAGAGTTGCCTTCCAAGCAACCTGTCGAACAGCCATAACTAATAGATACATGCAGCCTGTGTTTCTCAAAACATTTAGTTCTTTACGTTCCCTCACCGTTTTCTATTTCAAAGCATCCTGCATAGTTCTGACAGTGACTGCATTGGCAGACAGATTGGCAGACAGATTCAAAGGGAGGAGCCAAGAACCTGGACCATAAAGCAGAACTGATACAAACATTTGCTGCCAAGACATCAACAACCATGTATCGTCACAAATCAACAGCCTGCAGGGACCAAATGGAAATGACCAACTATCGTCCAGCTGGTAAGAAGAGTTTATTATGTATAAGGAGCAAACCTTATCAGAAAAATTTAAAATAATGAACCTCTGACAGGTTCATTATTTCAGTTGTTTATACTGAAATATAAAACATTATACCTTCCATTAAGTATCATTAAATATCAACATGTATTTTTTAGTCCTAACATTTAACCTTTAATCATTTTCAGTAAGGTTTCCCTTCAAACTTTCATTTTTGCACAAGTGAATGAATAAAAACTCTTCCATGGAGTTGTTTTCTCTTTGCTTTCAGAGGCAACAATTACTTTCTATTTTATTAAAGTATGTATATTCAACCTATAACGTAATTGAAATTTGAAATGAAACATCAACACTGACTTGGAAAGCATAATAAATTTTAAATGAATAGAGAGATTTAAGGATACCAGGTAAAATTTTACAACAAAAACAAACAAAAATAAAACCCTATCTAAAATGTGCCAAATTTAATTATTAATATAATTTACGCTTTGATTTTTTTGAAAACAATCTAAACAATCCAGGACAAAACACAGGATGCAGTTAAACTTAAAACTAACAGGATCATGTGTCTCTCAGCCAAAATAAAATAAAACGGTGTGAAGGTTTCCTGTCTTGTGCTCAGCAGGTCCCTCTTTTGCTCCATTTCCATTTCTGTTTCTTGTTCTGCTTTCCTCTAAAGAGTTTTACCTTAATCCCCTCCTAAACTCTCATCAGTGGTTTAGCCACTTCCTGCTGTGTAAACTTCCTTGTTTTTCCATATGGCTCCTTTTTTGCTTGGCATTGATTCAGTTTGGCAGAATAAAAAGCAGTTTTAGATACTTTTAGTATTTTAATTCATGTAAAGAGAGCTCTGATTTCTTTGTGTAGCAATAACAATACTCATAAAAATCCTTCCAGACAATTCCTAATTCCTAGATTGTCGGAAGCTGCAATGAGACTTTGCCTTATTTGGAGTTGTTTTCTATTTTCTGATTCAAGTTGCTTCAAAAATGTCCTTTAGGCTTTACAAGTCAGAAACCAGTTAAGACCAGTTGGGTCACGTGAGACTGTGCTACCTGCCTCGACAGGTTGATTCACTTTAAAGAAAGTTTAAGTCTCTGTGCAGGGCTTCCCTGAGACAAAGAGGACGACACACGATTTGTGACTAATTGTTAGCAGAAGGTCCAGAGTGAAGATTCTCCTTTATTTTTCTCTGCCTTAAGTTCATATTAAAATGTTTGAGCAAAGTCTGGATGGAAATCTTATCCTTTAAAGCAGAAATCCTGAAATCCAAGCCTCAAGTCCTGCAACTTTAAGTTGTTTCCCTGGATAAACACGCCTCAATCACATTCCTGAATCGCCTCCTCAGAGCAGTCAAGTTCTCCAAAGTGCTGCTAGTTGCCTGATTATTTGACTCAGGTGTGGTGAGGCAGAGCCACTTATAACATCTATAACATCAGTTGAATATCTTGGTTAATTTACCAGAGCTCTAACCAATGACAGTATTTTAGATCTGTCTCTGTTCCAGAACCCCTGATTCAAATGACTGCATGACTTTCTCTGCATTACATCAAGCTGCAAACGCCTGTTAATCCCCTCCAATACTGAATTCTGTCAACATAGTTCTGGTTCCGCTCTGCATCCCCAGAATCAGGACCAAACATGGAGAAGCAGCATTCAGCTTCTATGCACCACAAATCTGGACCAAACTTCCAGAAAACTGCAAAACAGCTGAAACACAAAGTTCCTTTAAATCTGGACTAAAATCCACCTGCTTAGAGTTGCTTTTGAAACATTATGAATTACACAATCAACAATGTGATGTGTAACATGGCACTTGACAAAATGTAATTACTGACTGAGTCTTCTCTGACTTTGTGCTTTTTTGATACAAAGCACTTTGAAATGCCTTGTTGCTCAAATGTGCTATTCAAATAAACCTGACTGACTGAACTAGATCGATTAATTTAACTTTCTCTGCCCAGACACATCTTGTTAGAGCAGTTCTTATGAGCAATAAGGCATGATGGGTCAGTGAGTTGTGGGTTTGATGAGTAGAGCAGCCAAGGTGTCAGCAGCAGCTGGGATGAAGCGTCTGGGAAAGGATTCCACTCAGACAGCCGCAAACTTCAGGGATCCAGAACTACAGTCCTTATCTAAAGGAAGTAGAGCGGAAGCCACTTCATCAGTGTCATCAGACAGGGTCTTTTCTTAGGAATCTAAAACTGTCAACATTATTTTTTGCAGGAGCTCAGACAAGCTTGGTGCAAGCTGACTTATTTTACTGAAAGTAGAGCAACTCATTAACAGTTGATCAACTGTAGAACTTGTTCTAAGTCCATAAAACTGGCATCATTAGACGTATTTTAAGTTACTTTGAAGTTATCTGGATTAAAATTCTCCCTCTTTATTGTTGTGTTCAAATTCTCCAACAGCTAAACAGGACACGGAGCTCAGGATTGTTCTTCTTGGGAAAACTGGAGTTGGAAAAAGTGCAGCAGGAAACACCATGTTAGGAAGGAGATTTTTTAATTCTTGCCTCTCTTTTACCTCTGTGACATCAGTCTGTGAGAAGAAAACCAATGATTTTGATGGTTTGAAACTGGCTGTTATTGATACTCCAGGTCTGTTTGATACAGACAGAAGTAATAAAGAGATTATGGAAGAAATTGCTAAAGGCGTCTGTCTGGCGGCTCCTGGTCCTCATGTCTTCCTGATTGTTCTCCAACCAACCAGATTCACCACAGAAGAAGAAAAATGTTTAAAAATTATCCAGAAAATTTTTGGAAATGAAGCAGCCACATACACTATGATCC
Source organism: Poeciliopsis gracilis (assembly GCA_911649635.1). Classification (NCBI taxonomy): domain Eukaryota; kingdom Metazoa; phylum Chordata; class Actinopteri; order Cyprinodontiformes; family Poeciliidae; genus Poeciliopsis; species Poeciliopsis gracilis. Next base: position 2,077,713 of record CAJVRI010000506.1, read on the forward strand.
TATTTACCCATGGAGACGAACTAAAACGGGAAAATATTGCAATAAGAGAAATGTTAAAAAAACACAGACCTCTGGAGCATTTCATCAGTCAGTGTGCCATCTTCCAGACATTTGAAGATAAATATCATGTCTTTGACAACACAGTTGAGGATCCTGGTCAAGTCAGGGGACTGGTGCAGAAGATCAACAGACTGGTTAAGGAAAATGGGGGAAGTTACTACACCAATGAAATGCTTAAAGACGCAGAGAGAGCCAAACAAGAAGAAGCAGATCGATTAATCAGAGAAGATCCAGAAATTGATCCTGAAGTTGCAAGAAGGCGGGCAGAGAAAGAGAACTCATTTATGCGTGCTACTCTGGGCGCTGCTGCTGCCGGAGCTGCAACTGGAGCAGGTGTTGGAGCTGCAATTGGAGTTTTGGGAGGACCAGTAGGAGTTGCTCTTGGAGCTGGTATTGGAGTTAATCTGGGAGCAATCGTTGGAGCTGCAGCAGCAGTGCAAAAGATGGGAGGATGCTCTACACAGTGATAATACGTGTGATGTTTTGGCTGCAGCTTATTAAACTATGATGTTTCATGAATAAAAAAAATATTTACCAGAATAAGCAGCTATTTATCTCCTTAGTTAATGACTTAACTGAAGATGGATTAACTGTCAATCAGGTGAACAGCTGTCAAAGATTAATATTTACAATCATAACCTCATAATGTAATGTAAGGTAAATTCATGGTCATTTGTCTATGTTAATTAACATGTTTGATTTTGGACATAATAGCAGACAGTACAAATAACTGTAATTACTACATTGTATAAATGAAGTATAACCATCATCACAGTAAAGCCATTACTAAAAAATGTGATTTCTGTTTTCGCAGAATAAAAGCACTTTTACTCACAAATCAGTTTGTCTACCGTCATGTGTGTCCCATTCACATGAAACTGGAAAACATAAGTATGTAATTCCAATTTCTGGAATTACATATTCCAGTAATTGAACTGGAATCTGGGAAGTTTCAGGTCCAGCAGCAGAACAGATCTACATGGAGAAGGTCAGAAAACTGGAAAAGTGATTTTAATCAGCAGGTGTTTTACATGAAACCAGTTGAACTGAAGGATGTGCTTCAAAAGGTGCCAAATAGCGCCACCTTGTGGAGCCTTAGAGATGTATGATATGATAGTCCATCTATCAATCCATCCATCCATTGATTTTCTTACACCCTTATCTCTCGTGAGGTCGGGATGATATGATATGATATGTATGATAAAGCGATGTACATGTGTACCGGCCCAGTACACAAAAGAAAACGTACGTTTTTCGTCACACACGACTGGATTTTGGACATGTGGACATGACATGACAGCATGTTTTCTTGCAGGAAGAGGAAGGAGCTGAAGTCCCGTCGCATCGGACTTGACCAGCAGATTATTAAAGCAGCAGGATCCTGGACGATGTTTTTGCACCATTTTTCTGGAAATGAAGCGAGAAAAACATTTTTTTGAGCAGTCAGTTCACTTGGTGCTGGGAAACTGAAAGTCAGAGTGAGAGAAATCAGGAATTGCCAGCCTGATGCAACATCTCTAAAACTCCATAAGGTGGCGCTGTTTGCTGCCTTTTGAGACACATCCTTCAGCTCTCATTGCAACAGAAACAGTTCAACTGGTTTTAGGTAAAAAAAAAAAAAAAAAAAAGCTAAACAAACTGCTGATTGGCATCAGGTTTCCAGTTTTCTTACCTTCTCCATCTGCTCTGCTGCTGGACCCCATATTCAATTTCAATCATCAATCCATGCTGTCCAGTTTCATGTTATGCAGATAATTTGGGTATGTTTTTTTTTCTGTGAAAATAGATATCAGTTTCTTTAGTAATGGCTTCGCTGCGATTATACTTACCCTGCTTTTATACAACGTAGAGTTATATTTCAATAATTGCACAGTTGTTTGTACCGTCTGTTATATATTATGTAAAAAATAAAACATATTAATTAACACAAACAATCATTAACTCAGCTCACGTAACATTACTAATAGAAATATATTTACAAAGAGTGTTTAGGGGAAAACTAAGACAAAAAAATTGAAAAATAAAGTAAAATTACAAGAATTGGTGCCAATATAACCAGAAAAAAAGTCATAATATTATGGATGCTTTATTCTCGTATCATTTTATTCTCGTCACTTCGTTGCTTTATTCTCGTTATTTATTTATTCGTTGGCGGTCTTTTTCTAAGAATGTGTGGATTGATCTTTGAACAAATGTCTTCTCTTTCTCATAACCCGTTTTCTGTTTGACAATTGTCAAATAAAGGACCCTGGAGCTGATAAAACCTTAAAAACAATCACAAGATACATTGCAAATGCCCTCTAACCAAACATTACGGGGTAAATAACCGTAAAACCGCCAAATGTTTTCCTCGAAGAAGGTAACGGAAAGCACTCTAACGGCAGTTTCACCAATGGTTGTTAGCATTTAGGCTAGCGGCAGTTAACGGTCACTTCTAACAAAATACACACAGGAATTCCTCAAAATACAATCATTGTCAATAAAATACTGTTCTACACTCAAACACTTACAGAAATGGTACCTTATCGATTTACTATAGACTTCACCCACCTGTTAAAACAGAAATCAGCTTCTTTTTATAAAAAATAGCATTTTCGCAGCGACGAGCTTCTTCTGGGCTTGAAGTTAGCCTATCTGGTTTTGCCGCTACTGCCATCTTCGGGCAGAAACTGGTATTGCACCAGAAATGTACTGAAATGTGAAATGTGAAAAATGTGAAAAAAGAAGCAAAGAAAGTACAACGGCTATCCATAAAGAGATGATGAAAACTCAAAATGCAATGTCTCAGAAAACGCTGTAACACATTCATAAAACATTGAGAGGAAGGTAAATGTCTGAGAGGTAAAGAACTTGACTGTTTCTGAAATGCGTGACAAAAAATGTCACTTTGTCATTATATTTCTTATAATATTCTAAATTTTTGGAGCTTTACTTGAGCAATTATGGATGATTTTCAACAAATGAAGTGAAGTGGAAGAGATGTGAAATTGTCTAGCTTCAAAAGGTCATTTCTGTTGCTTCAGGGCTGAAACTGCTCTCAGAACAGGTCTGCAGGATGTGAAGTGTTTGTTCAGACAAGAAATTAACCAAGAAATCTGAGTTCATCTGATCCACAAGAACTTTAAACCCTGTAGGAGAAGTTCTCTCTCTGTTTGTCTTCAGTTGTCACTGTTAACTCTGAGTTTCTTCTGTTTATTTGAGTGATCAAAATTAAACAGTGAATTTCATGCGAAGTTTCTTGAGAAAAGCAAATAAGCCAGGTCCTCCCTACATAAACACAGTTGCTTTTTCTGCTTTTTTCTCTTATAGGCTCTTAAAACAATGCTAAATATGTTTAAACTTCATTCCATAAGAAAATAGTTTGTCAAATTTATTGTTGGGAACCCTAGACTTAATACTTTTTTTAACCTCAATTAACCACATGCACAGGGACTATGACTCTATTTACAATTAATGCAACATTTATTGACATATTTAAATTAATCCGTCTCAAAACGTTTTATGTGTGGATACTTTTTAATAGTCAGAATTTCAGCAAGATATTGAAGCTTGTTTTAAGTCAATAATTGCTTCATTGCAAAACACTACTAGCTCCACTATTATATTATTATTAATAATAGCTGCTAAAAAGTTATGTGTAAGTCAGTTTTTTCTTATTTAAAGCATGTTGAGATATTTGCAAAATAGTCCAAAAACATGTGGTGAGATTTTGTGCTTTTGCAGTTAGTTTAGTTATTTTACATTTAACCACTAGTTGGCAGCAGAGTTCATGTAGAGCAGTAAATTGAGTCACTTTGGTGTATTTTTGTTGTTCCATTGCTTAGAAATTACAATTCACAACACAAGATGATCTAATAATCCATACAAATGAATCTTTGTCCACTACATATTCTGGATAGATTAGGGAACGATGTGATAAGAAAAAAGGGCTCACAGTTGGGACCAGAACAAAAACAGTTCTGGATCCGTTTTGGGGTCAGAGGGTTCAATCCATTCAATTCTGAGGGATTTCCACCTCCTTCTGGGTAGAAAGTGAAACATGTGTTTGTTCCTCAATTGGGTTGAAACGTTTCAGAGTTGCCTTTGTTCCTCCGGTCATTCCTGTTTTTCTACCAGGAAGAATTTATTCCTGTCTTCTCTGCGGGTGTTTTAGTAACCGCAGGGCGACAGCAGATCCACCAGAGCAGCTTTTAGAAGCGAAGAATCTTATTATAGAACCACTTTTATTTCAAATGTCTCTCTCAATTTGGCACTCACTCGCTATCAATTTAAAGTTTAAGCCCAGATTCAATATGTTTGAAAACAACAAACCAAATTACGGCAGAATCAAAAACATTCAGAAAAAAGTAATTTAATTATGAAATTAAATTCAGAATTCTGATTTTAATTTCAGAATTGTAACTTTGATTTTAAAATTATGATTTCAATCAAAATTCTGGAATTTGTCCCTCATATTGGATCCCTAACTAACTAACTAGCTGTAGTCTGTTTTTTCTGTTTATTTCATTTGATTAATTGTTTCTATAGGGTTAAAATGAAAGTTTGAAACGAAGACCAAAAAGTAAAAACAGGATTTATTTAATAAAAAACAGAAAAATAAGTTAAAAAACCAGAATTTAAATATTTCATTTTAATAGAAATATTTACAATATTTTTACCTTTTCCCACTTTTTCTATCTGACAACGAAAATTCATCAAAACCCCTTCCCATAAAACCACTTTACCTCCTCATAATGCCCTAATAATCTGTTAATTTGCTTTTAATCTGCTGAAGTCTATAAATTGCCTTCAGCAGCTCCGGCAGGTGAAGCTGGACCTTGAGGAAAGTTAAACGTCAGCAGCAGCAGGATTGTTCCAGATGGATTAGGATCCTGGATCAGTGAAGATGTTCAGATGTTTCCTGTTTTCCTTTGAATACAGATTAATTATTCCATCCACAGCTGACCGGATTATTTTAATTTAACCTGGACTCTGAGTCTCAGCATCAGGCCCGGCTTTCTGCAGGATGTGGAGGATCTCATGGATGCATCCAGATAAGTTTAGTATGTCCTAAAGATCCCGTCCTGCAGCTTCCTGCTGATTTTTCCGGGATTATTCCACGTATTTGGGAACGCATCCCTCCACCTCCACCATCTCAGGCCAGTTGTCATACTTGTTTTGGGAATCGTCGCTCTTTATGTGCTGAAACACACGAATGGATCAGATTTTAGTTCCACAGCAGGAGTCAGCAAACCAGGTTTCAATTAGTTTAATTTGATGACTTTACCTTCTCGAAGTTGCTTTTCCCCGTCATCCCTTTCCCTCCAACAAACACCCAGTTATCCCGATACCCCAGGGATTGGATGGAGGAGCTGCCCATCTCCGAGATCAGAGTCCGGGCCTCCTCATTCAACCTGATGGGACAAAAACACTGGGTCTGAGAAATGAATACATAAATATTAGTATGTAAATAAATATTGATTCAGAAAAATTCTTTATGTAAAAATTTATGAAACTGTATATATAACTGTTTATTATATAAATAATTAATATCGGTAAGTATATTAATTTATTATTTAGCTAATAATTAGTATCAGCAAGTAAATAAATTAAAATGAATAACAATTAATAAATAAGCATTAGTGAAAACATAATAAGTAAAGAGGAATACAGAAAAATATCATGAAAAAAAATATTGACTGAATACAAATAATTATATAATAAATAAAAAACAAAATAAATCAATAAGTAAAAAAATGACAAATAGCTAAAATATTTGCTGGTAAAAAAAATATTAAAATAAATGGATAAAACAATTAACAAATAAGTAGAAGTGAACAATAAATAAAAGTTAATAAATTAACAATAAATATTAGAAAGTATAAGTAAATAAACAAATGCAACAATATTACCCATTTATTTATCTATAAATATAATAAATCCTTTCACATGTCTGAAATAAACCAAATTTCTTCTGTATCTGATAAATAATCTGACAGTAAAAATCTTTTGTTTTGAGATTTCTGATTTGTGGATAAATTTATGAAGAAAGTCTGATTATAACTGACTGTATTTCTGTGATCAAATCATATAAAATTAAGGTCAAACTTTCATTTTAATGAAGCTAATAAAACAAATTATTTCTGGTATTTTTTCAGTCTTTAATAAGTTTTGTTCTTTAGAAACTTTATTGTATTTCCTCAGAGCAGATTTAAGCTTTTCTCCGTAAATATGAAGCGTCTTTGGGGAGAACTGACTTTGTGGACGCCTCGTCGAAAACGGCCATCAGAACCACAGAACCCGTCTCGATGTTCTTGAGGAACTCGATGAGCGGCTCCACACCTGCAACACAAACATCAGCATCAGGATCCGTTTGGATCCGTTTGGATCCCACAGAATCCGCTCTCATGATGGCGACTTACTGCCGCTGTACATGTTGAAGTTATCCGTCTTCACGACGTCTCCGGATTTACCTGCCGGACACAAACCAGGTGAGATCAGCCTGGAGCTCCGGGCGGGTCATTAAAAATACTAAAAATCACTTTATTTAGCTTTTAATCTGTATGAAAAACTGTAACAGAGAATAGGGGCCACCTAGGGGAAACAAAGATATGGAGTAACTTTGTTTTTTAATTTATGAGTATTTAAATTTTTTTATTTTTTTACTTTGCTGATCACCTATTTTAAAATTGGTGTCCAAATGATGAAGAAAATGTTGAACTCATAAGACAAAATGTAAATTAGAAAAGGCTAAATTATGGGAAAAAAGATGAGAAAAAACAAAATGATTAAAAAAAGATTACAAGTAAAAAAAATGTCAACATTTGAAACTCAGAAATTTCCAAAAATTTCTTAGAAGATTTCTGAAATTAATCTCAAATCTTATATGATTTTTTTTCCTAGCAATTTTCTTTACTTTTCAAGCTCAGAAATGTTTCTTTTTTTTTTTCAGAAAATTCCTAATTTTGTTTGTGGAAATTTACTCCTATTTATTGAGGTTCTTTGTACAATGACTCTGATATGCAGGTTGTAGAAACAGCTGCTTTTATGATAAAAAACATTTTATCAGTAAATAAAAAGATACACATTTTAGGTTAAGTTAAATAAAAAATTTGTTAAAATTTGTTATAAATCCGGATTTAAATTACAATGTAAAAAACCGGGTTTAATCCCCGTCACTCACCGTTCACCACCACGATGTTGATTCCGCCGCCAGCGTTGTTCAGAACGGTTCCTAAAGCCCTAAAGCAACAAAACCCTGAGAGTCAACAGACATCATCTGGACTACAACATGACTGAAATAAAGCAAAAGGTCCAGAGACACAAAACGGCTAAAAAGACCAAACAAACTGAACTAAACGTCCAAACAGAGAAATCCTACAGGTTGTTGTTGACGCAGATCTTTGGAGGAACGACGTTGGCGGCTCCGCTCTGGACGAAGAAACCGATCTGATTCCCTGGACAGACTTTCTTCCTGGAGCATGGCGCCTCTGCAGGAAAAAACGCAAATCAGATCCCAACAAACCCACAAGATCCGGTCCGTTCTGACCCGGTTCAGACTCACCTGGGTCGGAGTCCATCAGCGCATTTTTAGTTTCACCTGATGGAGAAAAAACAAGCAAAACTTAAATAAGATCCAAAAATTCTTTTCCAAATCAGGTCAGATTTTAATGAGGTTTTTGTTGTTTTGCTTTTTTTTTTCTTTAAAAAAAAAACATTACAAGAAACATTTAAAAAAAATACATTTTTTCCCAACATTTCTTCTGAGTTGGACGACAGAATACTAAGGCCAAACTGTGGTCATTTTTGTTTTATTATGAGAAAACAGTCATAATATTTGCAGAAAGAAAAACAAAATTTTCCCAGAAAAAAGATTAAGTGTTTCTATTAAGTATGATCTGCAAAACTTATACCAAAGTATAACTACACAAGATGCTCAATTTCCCTCATTTAATTTGGATTTTTTTTGTTGGCGTTCTCATAAAATTACTACTTTATTGGGGTGATGACATCACGCAATCTGAACTATGACATTGGTGTAAAAAATCCAGATTTTCCAAAAATATAATTTTCAAAAACAAAAAATTTGATTAATTGATAAAATCAGTTTATCACACAGCACACCTGAAATGAATCTCTTTTTATGGAGAAAACAAGAACGTCTGCAAGAGTTTTATTGACATCATCATCATCATCATCACTGTGAGACAGAAACAGTCTCTACCAGCAGAATCTGGAGGCTCTGACCTTTGATCGGGTCGTAGAGCTTCAGGAAGATGACGACGCTGAACAGCAGGAGGATGAAGAGCAACAGCGCCTGGAGAAACCCTGACAGACAAAAAAATCAATGAAAAAATCAGTTTTAGAGAAACAACTGGAGATCGAAGATGAAGATTTTCAGACCAGGTTCTAAACCGGTCAGATGATTTCTGCAGCAGGAACGATACAAACGGGACGTTCACTGCAAAAACACTCAATTTTTTACCAAGTGTTTTTGTCTAGTTTCTGGAGAAAGTATCTTAGTACATTTGCAATAAGACAAAAATTAACAGAGACGTAACTTTATAGCAAGATACAGAGGATTGCTTTAGGTCAAAAATACTTTAATATTGATGAGAATTATTATTTAACTTATAAAAAAACATTTTCCCATAAGTGAAACTATCTTTTTCAACAATAATAAGGAATTATTTACTTAAAACAAGCTCCTATATCCTGTGGAAAAGTTGCTTACAAGTTAGTTTTGTCTTATTTCAAGTATATTAAGATGTTTGCACCAGAACAGTTTTGCATTTTTCCAGTTTTATCAAACTCATAAAATCAGGGAGGTTTGAAACTTACATCTGACGACGTTGCATTGATTCCCAATGTTTTTATTCCCTGAAATATAAGAAGTGACGCTGTGAGTGTTGAGTTTTTCAGGGCAGACAGGCCAGACAGGTGAGAGGATGAATCATCGACTGCGGCAGGTAAATCCTCAGAGTGTTTCCAAGAGTAAAGAATTTAAAATGAATTTCAGCACAAACACAGACTAGATTAGAGTAACAAAAACATCAAAAATCTGAGTTACAACAATGTTTCATTTCCCTTTCCTAAAACGTACTTCTGAACTAAATTAAAAACCTCAGTTATTCCTTTATGCTGTGAACCGGCAGGGTAAAGAAAGCTGCCTGTTCATTTTGCAGCATTATTTGTTATTGTATTTCTTATTGTATATTTCGATATTTTCTCATCACTCAGATCTTTGTATGTTTTTGTGTAAAATCTCCACCGGGTATTCAAGCATTTTCAAGCAGAAATCCTTGAAAATTCATACAGTGAAGATGTGAAGTGTTTAACTTGGTTACGTACATTCGTCGGACTTTGTGCGTATTTTTGTTAGTAATCTTTCAATTAATCAACTACTGATGAAACACAAGAGCCGATTGTGCAACAGAAACTAACTCAATAAATAAACATTAAACTTGGAAAAACTAAACGGTCCGTTTGTGGTTTTGTGTTCTGCTGAGAGGAAAATGTTGCGTGTTTTTTTTGCAGTTGATACGCTTGAACTTAATCTCTGTTCTTTTGTCTAGCGGAGCTGTTGTCATTCGGTTGCCACGGCAGCGTCACTCCGCGAGGCATAAAGTAGACACAGACGTCGTGGAAAAATAACTTTTGAGTTGTTCTTTGTTTGTTTTATCGGCGCTATTTTCCCATTGTTGTGGCGCATTGCAGCCGTTGTAATTCCTTAAAGTTGAATAAAGGACAGAAGCTGGACTAATTGACTCTTTAGGTCAGAAAGTCTCAATTCATAATCTTCAAAACAGGACAAAATATTTCATAAAATTTAACAAACTGGTTTGTAGTACAGCTGTAATTTTGTCAAATTCACTTAACTGTCCAATATAAAAGAGAAATTATATATAAACTGTTTCTAAATATATATCTATTTATAATATATGTGTCTCAAAACATAAATTTTCTCAGCTTTAATTTAAGATATATATTTTATAAAAATCAGATAAGAAATAAGAACGCTATGATCATTTTTCCGACAAAAGCAAAGTTTTATCTTCACTTTTTCTTTGTCAGAAGTGAAACTGACTAAACTGATTTCTTCTTGATGCTTTGAGGAAAACTTCAGGATTCAAAAGAATCCTGAACATCTTTCCATCTCTGATGCAACAAAGACTCTTTAACTGATCAGCATCCAGATGGTTCAGAAACAAAGCAGCAAAACCACTGAAATATTTTATATACAAAGAAGCAGAAACACAGTGAACCCTGGGAGACGAGAAGCTGGACTTTCCAGTTTGTTTAGTCTCCAGTTTTACTGGAATGTCATCTCAAACTGGCTCACTGTCAAAATTTATCCTCTCCTTTTTCTCTTAATGTTTGATCAAGATAAAGATCTGAACTTTACTCCCTGCGTTTGTGGGAAGATAAGATCGGAAATATTTTCAGTGACGCTGGTTCATGATTCACTTCCGAATATTGGAAGTTAAAATCTTTAGCAGGTAAAATGAGTCAAATCTGGACCATCGGAGGGAAATACCTGAAATATTTCAGGTGATTTTGCCTCAATTTACTGGTGAGGCAGGATTGTACCAAAAACACAAGCTACACCTGGACAGGTAAACTAGCTGCATCAATAACACCTGAACAGGTAAACTAGCTGCATCAATAACACCTGGACAGGTAAACTAGCTGCATCAATAACACCTGAACAGGTAATTCTGCGCTAATACTATCAACTAACTCCTGCACAGAATATTTTGGTGTATTATTAACACCTGTAAAGGTAATTATATTCTATTATCAACACCTGTAGAGTTGTGTGTAACTCTACAGGTGTCTTTTAACACCTGTACAGGATATTTACTACTAACATCTATAAAAGTATTTCTACTCTATGATTAACACCTGTATAGGTAATTTTCCTCTACTGCAAACACCTGCTCAGGTGTTTACCTTCAAACAGAGCAGAGAAATAAATGGAAATCATAAAGAAATGAGATCAAACTGACCGACTTTGAAGGTGAACATGTTTCTTCCGTCCGGCTCCCATTCACTGTGACGGCCTCAGGTGGATCCAGGAGGAACAAGTTGAACTTGTTCCGCCCCGTGCTGCCTAGCAACAGCCAATCAGCAGCTGCCCAGTAACAGTCCGGCTGCAAAGCTCAGAGATGTTTCCTGTACAGATATTTAACATTGACATTATACTCACAAATATTCCTAACTGAAGAGTTGAGAATGTTTGATATATCAATTTACTGTAGTTTATTTTTAGTTTGCATCGGTTCTTTGAGTTTCCTAATTAATAATCTATCAGAATTTTAAAATAACCCGTTTGATTATACTCATGTTTATTAGTCAAGATTATTTTGTTACTTGTTTCAAAATCTGTGAATCATTTTTGTTGTTAATCCAAGCAGTGTGCAGGTTTAAACCCCACAGAGGATCCGAAGTTAGAGGAAACCAGACGGTTTGAAACGAATTTGAATGTGAAACTTGCTCAGGTTCATGGCTTCGGTAAAGTTGTTTGTCTGGGTCCGCAGCTGATTGTTCCGGTTAAAGCACCCGTGATGTGTTCAGGGAGCGTCGCAGAACCTAAGTTTCAGTTTCCAGAGGGGTTTTTCTGAGACAGATTTTCTCGTTTTCTTCAGGGTGTGAAAGCTTCAGTTCATCCACGATCGTGTCAGATATTCCTTTTCATTTAAACATCCTGATAAACTGACTGTTTCCTGATAAAAAGAAACAGTCAGTTTATCTGTAACCACCGATAATCATTTAAATACGGTGTTCCACAAGGCTCAGTTTTAGATCCTTCTCTTTTTTGATACCTTTGGGGAAACGGCTTCAGAAGAAACAGGCTTTACTTAATACTAAAGTATTAAGTAAAGCCTTAATACTTAATTACTTTACTTAATACTTAAGTATTAAGTAAAGCCTGTTTCTTCTGAAGCCGTTATATATAAGTTTGATTGATGAACTTTCAATTTCACTGTAGGAATGTTACTGCTGGGAGTTGAAAGAAAACTAATCTAATCTTTTTCCTACTTCAATATCCCATAAATAATTATTTTAACTTTTACTTTGTGTACAAAATTTATTTATATACTAATAAATGCAGTTTATAATTTATAAATAGGATTATAAACTAATCAAGATATTTTTTGTGAATTTTATGAAATATTCTTGTTTAAAAATATTTTACTTTATTACAGAACTTTACAGAATTTTTGCTCTGATCTATTTTTAAGATCCTAATAGATTTTAGATTGAAATCTTGCTATTTTTTATCCATTCTTAAGATGTGTGTATTTTATATAATTTTGACTTAATTACTAGGTTTTTTTCACCAATTGGCCTTTATACTCCACAATTAATCAATTACTAAATTAATTGATGATTATCTCAATAATTGATTCATCACTATTTGTTTCAGCCCTACTCAGTGTGCAGGGCCACATTTAGAAGGATGTGGGGCCCCGGGCTACAGTTCTGGGGCCCGACGAACACAAAATTCTTGACTTTCCACAAACTACATTAGATAGTTAGAAGGCTTATTGCATTGTTTAAATGTAAAATTCTGCTCAATTTTACTCAATAACCTGATCAAATTCATAAGAAACCAAATAAGAAAGTGATTAAGATTTGATCATATTATCAAATTGCTAAAGACTCAAGAGTTTTAATCCTCCACAGAAACTTGACACATGGACAGAAAACAGGTGTCAGGACAGAAAATTAAAGGCAGTTTTTACAACATGGTATAAAACATTCAACACATTTTTAAAATCTTGGTTTTAGCAGCAGGGGGCGCTGCTTCTGTGAAAGCACTTCAGGACGGAAACTGCTGCATCTCTCTTCTTCTTCTTCTTCAACTTGGGTCATAAATTACAGAGCAGAACGTCTGAGATTATAAAAATAAAACAAACTTATTTCTTTTAACCAGTGATGGACTCACAGTCGCTGCAGATGTGACTCGATGAGGATTCAGTTCCAGAGTTCACCCAAACAGGCTGCCGTTTCACCGCATTACGCAGTTTCTTACCAGGAGGAAAGCTGTCTTAAATGAAAAAAAGGCATAAAAACTCTAAAAATACAGAATCTTAAAGTATTTTTGTCTAGTTTCTAGTGCAAATATTGTAATAGGCTTGAAATAAAACAAAAACAAAGTAACTACATAGAGTTACAGGAGCTTCTTTTAAGTTTATAATTCCTTAATGTTGATAAAATGAACCTTTTCCTGCATAACATGGAGAAACAATCTTGTTATAAAGAGGAATAATCTGCCAGTGGAACTATAACTTTTTAAAATATATATATTAAATAATTACTGACCTGAAACAAGCTACTATATCAGGGATGTCTGAATGTTGTGTCCTGGAATAATTTTGTTGGACCCCTCACTCAAAATTGTTCAACATTTGAAATTTGGAAAATTTTCATGTTTTGTTTTTTTCTAAAAAAGAAAAATCTGAGATTAATCTAGTTTAGTTTTTTGGTGAAAATTTACAACTTCTATTTACAATGGTTCTAATATGCTGTTGTACTGATCACATAAAAACATTTTTTTATTCATAACAGCATTATTTTTTATTTAAAGTTAGAAGAACAGTATGGTCCCTGAATATTTAGGATTCTGGCCCAGTTCGTAAAACGTTTGGACACCGCCGTCTTTTATCTTGCTGAAAGTCATCTTTGTCTTATTGGAAGCATATGAAGATATTTGCACTAGAAACTAAACCAAACGTACTTGGTAAGATTTTGTGTTTTGCGTCAGTTTGACTCAGAGTTGATGAGCAGTAAGAAGGAGACAACAACTCCCTGATAAACCCGGTGGACCTGCAGAACCAGGATCTGAACCTGAGCCAGGACCAGCCTTTTTCCCCCCAGCATCAGTCTGGATCCACATCAGGATGACGCTCTGCGTCTCCACATCGTCCCGCCTACATCAGGCTGTTCAGGTGTCCCACAGGGTTCATCATCAGGGCCCGCTGGTTCAGCGCCTCCCTGTCCCGGACCAGCGCCGCCCTCTCCTGCTCCACCAGGGCGCGGTCCTGCTCCACGGCCGCCCGCTCCCGGTCCAACCAAAGCCGCTCCGCCTGCACCGCCGCCCGGTCCCGTTCCACCGACTCCCGCTCCCGCTCCAACGCCGCTCGCTCCCGCTCCACCGCCTCCCACTCCCGCTCCAGTCCTCCCAGCGTCCCGCCGCACGGCTCCTGGAAGTCCGTGGAGGAGGATGGTTGCTGCGCAGGAGGGAGGCGGAGCCTGTGTCTGGGGGCGGGGTCTGGGTGCTGGTCGTCATCCTGAGTTAGAGGCGTGAGGAGGGGGGCACTACCGGCCAGACGGCCTTCCATGGCGTCGTTCATCAGGTGGAACCACGGCCAGGAGGAGGCGCTGTCAGCTGCACTCTCCATCCCGACGGGAGGATACTTCAGGTCCTGAACAGAAGGTGGGACACGGTTTCTGCAGCTTTCACCAAATTTAGTTCAACACCATTAAGAGTTAAATTTAAAGAGGCAGTATTACGTGGCACATAGTCCCATTTTATAGCATAATTAAGTTAACTATGTTACCTTCAGTTGTTATAAAAACACTACAGCAGACAGGACTGCACATCTTAATGTTTTAAAATTCTGCCTCTGTTTGTTTAAGAACTCCTGCTCTATCTGAAACTCCTCCTTCAGGAAGTCATCACACCCGGCTCCCTTTAACAATGTTTCTACCAGCGTTTCACTGAGAAGTAGCTCCTATAATGAGCTCAGCAGTTCGATCAGGTGTTTGTTAATTCCTGCTGGCTAGTCTGAAGGAGCTCAGTGAGGGAGTTGCAAGGACCTTGGGCGTTTGTAAACTGCAGCTCTGAGGAGGAGCTGTGTCTCGTAGGCGGGGCTAAGTCCACTCAGGCAATTTGCATAGCTGAATGGTTGCCATGGAGATTAAAGCATTTTCCAAACATGCATGAAAGCTTCAAAGCAACACTCCAGGTTTGTTTTGATGAGGGAGTAACATTATAAAATGATGTAAAGCTAAAAAAAAAGTTCATTTTACAGAATACTGCTCCTTAGTTTAAGACATGTATCACAGGAAAAATAGGGTTGAAACAATTAATTGAGTAAGTCATGATTATTGAATGAATGATCAAATAATTTAGTAATCCAATAGTCAGAAACTGGACAATACAAACTCTACAAAGGGCCATTTGCTGAAGCAAAACACTAAATAAGTAAATGTAAAATAATATAAACATTTTGCATTTAAGATTGAATGAACTTTATAGTTTGCAAATATGTTTTTTTAACGCACTTTTCATTCTTTCATCGTTTTTGTTTTCTTTTTTATGTAAATTTGGACTTTGAGTCTGTGTAAGAAAATCTATCCATCTATCTAACCAGAACTCCTCAAATAATAATACACAAGACTATGTTGACTGGGAATCTTGTCAAAGCCAGTGTGTGGATACGTTGGTGTTTTTTATTTGGCGTTTCTATAAATAATCACTTGCAGTGATTAAATAAGTCATTTTTGGTGGATTAATGCCAAAATACATAAAAATGTATTAGTCTTCAGAGAGATCCTGCTACATGTGGACTGAGCCTCACCATTTCCTGTGAGCTTGGAGCAGGAATCATGGAAGCATTGATAGGATGGTAGGAATGTCTCACCTTGTACCTCCTCTTCAGATTGTCCCACTTCTTTGCCATCTGGTAGGTGGAGACTTTTCCCTGCAGGCTGAGCTCCTTCAAGATGGCTCTGAGGAAGCAGGTCATAACGTCATCACCAACTACGGATGCAAGTTATCCATTAATGAGTTAATCGAAAGTTGGCTGATTTTCCTGAGTATTTGCATGTTTTAAGAGGGCCAACTGTCTATGCATCACATAAAGGGCTATTTTTTTTATATGCTGAATCAGACATTTTTGTGTCAGCTGTATTAAACACTGACTGAATAAACAGAAAAAATTGGTTTTTCTCACATTATTAAACAGACATATTTAAAAATAAGAACACAAACAGGAAACCTTTTTGGTGGTGAATAAAAATATAAAAGATAGAAAAAAATGAAACGTTTGAAAAACTTAAATACCCATGAAAAGAGAGATACTTATACAGAAATAGCCGCTGTGAGGGAATGTCAAAACTTCACATCAACTGAGACAGACATCAAATACAACCGTTCTTGGGTTTTTCTTTTTGTTTTGTTTTTTTATTTATATCTGAGTTAAACCCACGGCTTTTCTATCATCGCGCAAAGTGGATTTAACATCCCAAACCGGACACTGTTTGGATCGTTTCTCTTTCCCCATTCTGTAAACCTCCGCCATCTTTGTTTTTGCATCAACGGCTCCGGTTATCAACGGTGACCAACTGCGCCCTCTGCTGGGCGGCGCCGTTCTAAGCGGACGGTTTTAGCTAACCGACTGGAACTAGTTTTAATCTAACGGACCACTCATCGTGAATTTTTTGCAAAAGAAAGCAACTCCGCCTCACCTCCAGGCAGCTTTGGCGGCGTTCCTCCTCCCGGTGAAGAGCACCTCGTTGGAAGCGCGCAGTTTGATCATCCTCCTGGTGTCCTGGTCGCTCACTGGGAAGCAGACACAGCACAGAGCCGCTGCAGTCACGTGGTTCTAAAAATCACTCGCTATTTATCTGCAAGATCCCTGAACGCTGGTAAGTTTCGGTTCGTTTTCCCTCTGAATCACTGATACGGTGAGAGGGTCTTGGCTGCAGCCTGCGGAAAGGGGCGGTGACGGACCACTGTCAGTCTCATACCTTATATGGAAATGGGACTATTGCATTCCGGAAATGAAGGGGGCGCTATTTTCAGAATCACCAGTATAAATACCTTAAAGAAGCGGGGCTAACAGGTTGACTGGAAGAAGTTTGAGAGGTTTCCCCACTGACGATCGGCACGCGATTCACAATGGAACAGCCACAAAGTCAGCAAAAGGTATTTTCTACCTTATTAAAACTTTTTTTACAGAGTAAATCGATACGCTTGTCTACATTAGGTTGAAAATATAATTGACAGCTGTAAACGAGTGAAATTCGTTGTTCGGGAAGGCTAATTTTAGCATGTAGCATAGCTAATTATTTCCGTGCAGGCCACCATTAGATAAAAATCTAAAAGTAGAAAAATGTATTTTATGCTCAAAATTTGTTTTTCTATTTTCATTATACAGATGTACGTGTCTTTGCAACATTCGGAACGGAGAGAAAATTCTTCCGTACTGAATGAACGACAGGTGTCGCTGTCCGCTTTGCTCATGCAGGGCCGATGAGTCCAACAAGGTTCAGAACCACATAGCAAGAACTGCTATGGTTCAACATAACGGTATGCAAAACTACACTAATGAATGGGTTTTTACATACTTATCAGTTCTCTAGTGTTTTTATTTTATTTTTAAAGGTTAATATTTTTTTAAATATGTTTTTGTTAAATTTCTGGAAAGTCTTAATATTTTTTTTTTATAAACTAACAGCTTTTTTTTATAAGTTAACAGCTGCCATCATAAGTGGGTGTAGTACCCAGAGCTGATACTGTAATAACCAGTAGCTCTACTTCAATGTATTTTTAGTAACTGTGCAGCAAACTACACATTTAAAAGAAACAAATTATTTGGTGAAATGGCTATTAAGTACTGTTTTACTGATTATAACGTGCAATGTAATATTACCCATTTATTTAAGCAGACATTAATAAAAATGATGTTATGTGCACTATTAGGTATTTTAAAACCTAAAAGGAAACATTTTAATACAAGACAACAAATTAACCTAACATAAACAACATTTATCTGTATCGTGTTTTAATTTTTTTAATGGATTAAAATGTGTTCTTCATTCAGTTAAGTTACTCGCATTATGTTGCGTATCAACATTAACTCAAGAGTATAAGATTTGGAAAAATTGTCCTAATTGTTCATTTTTTTGTCAAAGTTACAGAGTAATTGAGTAAATCTAATTAGTTAATTCCTGCTCTTGGCTGTTTGAGCAATATCACTTCTATAATTTCAATTCATTTTTTGCAGAATATATATTTGTTATCTGGAAGCCATTGTGATTTCTATAATTAATTAAAATTCTACAAAACAGTATCAACAATGTTAAAGAATCTACAGTGATTAATTCAAACATGCCTTTTGTTCTACCAATCATTTGTATAATAAGCTTTTTCTTTTATCTTAGTAGCTATCAGGCTGTGTCCTTGCTCTGTTCTGAGGGACAATGAATCACGTCTTGTTTAAACATATCTACAATGTATATAAATGTTTTTTAATTTGTTCATTTCTTTTTTTAAGATTCATTCATAATCATGTCATAGCCATTCTTCCAGTATGAGTCTTGCAATGCACCTGTTTTTTTTATTATTATTTTCAGATGCCTTTGATTGAACTGGAAGCTGTTCTCCAGGAGGTGATTCTGGCACAGGGAGACATCTTACCTCACCTTGGCATTGACCTGCAAGTGCTTTGAGGCCATTGTATCTGACCCAGTTTTCAGGAAGAAGACTCACTTTGCTTGGCTAGATGGTAAGGACCTTTGACTTTTTTCACCTAAAACTTTAGATTTCAACTACATAAAATCTGTTTTTCATTAACAGGTGAGATCAGCTGGGCTACATTTTCAGAGCCATTCAAGGCAGATGTTCTTCCTGCAACCTGCAATATAAAGACTGTGTGAGTTTCACTGGACATGGAAGATGAGGAGAGTTCCCTCGTTACGACTCTGATGACATACCTGGACACTGCCCTGAATGCCAGTACTGAATGCTAGGACAATATTAGTTGTTTTCTATAGTCTTTCACACATTTCAGTTGTCACACATTGTTCGTTTGTGAAATGCCATTTTAAATCATTTATGCTGAAGCACATTTGCCTTTTGACTTGTTCACTCATTTGTTTTTGTAATGTCTTATTTTAATATTATGTACATTTTTGAATGTTCCTTTTGTTGTAGCTCAGTTGATTTACATTATTAGTTTTTTACAGAAATGGTGTTGTTTCCACACAGAGTTACATTGTGGCTGCATTTTGTTGGAGAGAAAGTAGAACCAATAAATTAGTTGTAAATATATTGTAACAATGTTGTTTAGCAATTGGATAACCTTGTTTTAAAAATTTGAAATACATGCTAAGTTAATAACTTGCAATATTTTGTATGTGTAAATGCAATGTTTCCTATACGTTTTTAACAATGACTGGAATCAATAGAAATTTTCTTTACAAACCTGACATTCGGCTAAGTTGTTTGTGTTTTAACAGTCAGAATCAACTGTTGTTTTATGATAAAGCAAGCACATACAGAAACATTGTTTAGTTACAAAGTCATAATGCAAACATAAGGTTAAAGGTGAGCTGAGAGAAGGTGGAGACCAGGTGGAGGTGATGGAAGCTCAGCAGTTGCACATCAAGCTGGAGATTCTGAAGGGTGGAGGAGATGAGACCGGCGCCGTGATCCAATGAGATGAAGACAGTTATAGTTAGAATTTACACAGGTTTAATTTATGTATCCAGTGAATTTCTTAAAAAAGGTTTTCATATAGAAAAAAATAACTCCTGAACAGCGAATCATTCTCTCTGACAGTTCCCAGCGCAGTGTCTACTGCCGGGTCCGAAGATTATTCCTTATCACATAAACTTTCTAAAACATACTTTCTGTGTGAGTCTTTCCAGGCTGAAGCTAAATTTAAAGTTTTAAATGAATCACTTTGGGTTTTGCAACAATTGCATATTTAAGGTATTTGGAGCGCAGTTTATGAATCGATTGCAATTAGAATAGATTTATAATTTCTAAACGGAATAATGGGACACCAACCAGTTTACTGGTTAAGACATTATGGTAAACAATGTTAACAGTTGAGCTTGTTAGAAGTTCAAAAGTCATTTAATTTGTTTGTAAATTATATTCACCACATGAATAATAAGAAAAATATTTGGCAAATAAACAGAACAAAAGTGCTGTGAATGGACGGACCAGGTTGGTAAAAATTGTTGACCAAACCTCTTTTCCATCTAGTCCTTATTGAATAAGGCAAAGGATATTATATTTTAGATTTGAACTTATTTATTTTAAGAATACTGTTCACCATATCAAAATATATTATTTGAATTTCAACACCAGAAAGTATTTGTTTCTATCTGTTTTCTTAATCTGCGATGGACTGGCGATCTGTCCAGGGTCCATCAGCAGCTCTCACCACCCCGCTATATGTGTATAATAATTAATGGATGGATAGATGTGTTCTTAATGTAATGTACATTTGTCTCTAAAATATTAATTTAATTTATGTTTTATGACTTTTGTTTGGGATAGTTAGGGTGTAAGGATAGATAAATACATCTCCATAATGATTCCTTCTTTTAGATTGTTAATAATATAAATTTAACATCCGAAAAGAAAGATTTAATAAACGGAACATATAACGAATGTCATTTCCTTAATGTTTAATTTGTAATTAATTTTAAATGTTAAAAGTGTTATTGGGTGTTTTGAAAAGTTTTGAAAAGAAGTTTTGAAAGTTTAAGTTTTGAAAGGGGTAGTCAAATAAAATGCGTTATTATTATAATTATGAAAACACGGCGCACCCTTCATTTCCTTATTATTGCTTATTGTAGATTGTTTGTTACTAATGTAATTTTAACATCCGAAAAAAAAGATTTAATAAAGATTAAAAAAAGGGGACATACCACGTGACAGACATACCACGTGACTGACGTATCACGTGGAATGTCATTTCCTTACTGTTTAATTTGTAGTTAATTTGTAATTAATTTTAAATGTTAAAAGTGTTTTTGGGTGTTTTGAAAAGCGTTGTCAAAAAAAAGCGTTATTATTTTTATGATTATTAAAACACGGCTGGTACAGGAAATGGTGTCACTGGCGCCCCCTTCATTTCCGGAATGTAATAGTCCCATTTCCATATAAGGTATGAGACTGACAGTGGTCCGTCCCCGCCCCTTTCCGCAGGCTGCAGCCAAGTGTACTTGGATACGGTCGCCAAAGGTCCCGATTAGCCCGGATGTTGACTTTAGCCTGCAATTTGTATTTACAAACACTAGATGGCACTCTTCTCCTTACTTACTTGAGTCTAGATAAAAATATCACGTCGACGTAGACAGCGTGGCGTAACTGTGCTTCGTCTGTAATCGATTATTCCGGTCAAAAGTCGCAGCTACTTCGAAAAATGTAATTTTTTATATATGGAGAAATTATACATTATATATTTATATAAATGGGAAAATTATTTTACATATGTGGAGAAATTTAAAAAGAACGGGAGACTCTGCAACTATAAAAAGTAACGGAACAAAAGAAAACTCTCAGTGATTATAGCTTTTTATAGTTTATGCCAGGAGTTTTCAAATGGACATGGAGGTGAGAACGATTTATCCCAGCTGTTTAAATAAAACGTAATGATAAATAAGTGATATGCTTTTGAATAAAAATGCAAGTTGCCATTGGATTAGTTTTAAAGACATTATTTACACTCTAACTCTAACCCTGAGGTTGCAATCTTGATTTAAAAACATCAGCTGGAAAGATGTAAGTAATAAATAAGAGAGATAAATAAAAATATTATGTTAATTAAATTCTTCTTATTTATCTGTCATGTCACATGGAAATAGCCAGAAATGTGCAGAAGTACTTACATTCACTCACATTCAGAGCAGAATCAAATTAAATCTTGTTTATTTCAACAAATGTTGGTGAAATAAACAATATTGTGATTGGCATCACAATATTTGTGATGTCCTAAAGTTTTACAGTCCCTCTAAAAATGTAGGACAAATGTTTTCAATCTCATGTTTTGGTCTCAACAAGTCGTTTGTTTGAAAGACAAATTTGTTTACATCAACTTCATAATTAATTTATTTTGTTGTTAAGCCTGGCGTTGTGGTGGATCTGTCCCGTATTTTGGAGGTTCTAAAGCAGCGACCTATATTTTCCTTCTTCTTGAACAAACACATGAGACGGATTCAGGATGAGTTTAGATCAGATAAGCAGCTTGTGTCCACATCCTTACAGCAGAGGAAACGGTGGGGTTTTGCATATAGACTGATCAGATCAGTCAGTTTTAGAGTGAAAAAGAGCCCCAAAGCAAACTGGAACAAGATAAACTGGAACATTGGCCAGTTTATGAAATAATTATTAAATCTTTACTTCCTGCTAAACTATTCCAACATGAATATGATTCTAATCTAAATATTAATTGTTGATTTTGACTAAGAATATGTTGGTAGCTCAGATTAATAGTAATAAATTAAACATTTGCGCCACCTGTTGATGCAATGTGGTACTGTGCAATTTACATATAAAATTATTTCATTCTTAAAAAAGAATATTTTTAAAATTAGCAGAAATGATTACATTTTTGTAAAATACATGCTCTTTGGCTTACCTTAATAGGAGCTACGCAAAGTTGTGCAATGTAAATACAAAATAATCGATCAATAGAATGATCAATTAAAACAAGCTCAATATCTATTTGCATGATTTATTGATTTCTCCTGTCTCTCTAAAACTGTAGGACAAATGTCTTTAATCTGATGTTTTGGTCTCATCAAGTCTTTTGTTTGAAAGACAAATTTGTTTACAGCAACTTGAGAATTCATTTATTTTGTTGTTTCCTTGATATATACTGGATAATTAAAATGTCTTCCAGTTCCATTGTTAAAAATTCATTAAAATTTAAAGTTTAATAATCTCTCAGAATGTGTTCCTGATTTATTATTATTCTGTTATTATTACAATATTTTGAAATGGCTTCAAAACTACAATATTATTATATTTATCACAATAACTTCTGGGACAATTTATTGTCCAACAAAATGTGCTATGATTACAGGCTGATTGATTAATAGCAAAGACACAAAGATGAAGAAAATCATAGAACTCTGTGTTGGTGTTGGCTTATTTGTTTGTCCAGGAAAGTACTTGCACGTACTTTTGTAGGAGAGCTCTGACGGCGTGGCGCACTCCTCTCCGCTGGCGTCGATGTAGGTGACGGCGGCGTCGGCCTCGCCGTGGTCGCCGCCCGCCATGGCGTCCAGCTCCGACATGCCGCTCCGTTCCCCCATCAGACAGTCGGGGGTCGGCGACGACCCGAACACGGCGTCCTCCTCGCTGGTCCACACCGGCGTCACTCTGGGGGCTTTATCGGCCAGCCGGCCCTCCAGAGCGTCGCTCATCAGCTGGAACCAGGGCCAGGAGGCCGGGTTGGTCTGGGCCTCCATACCGCGAGGAGGAAACTTCAGGTCCTTCACAGGCAGGACACAAGATTCAGAACCAGCAGCACCAAAGAGACGGATTTATTCTGATAAATGTACATAGTTTATAACTTAATGACCTTCAGTTTCCAGAGAATCTGGGAGGAATTATAAGCAACGCACTGTATAAACACAAAATATTTGGGTTTTGTTTCTAGCATAAATATCTTATTTTACTTGAAATAAGACAAAACAAACTTACAAGTAGCTTCTCAGCAACATATAAGAGCTTATTTGGGTCAATAATTCCTTAATATTGGCGAAAAAGTACAAGATTATGTCACTTATAATATGGAAAAAAATTTTGTTTAAATGAAATAATCTGCCAGTGAAACTAGAACTTTTCAATTTTTAGGAATTATTTACTTAAGACAAGTTTCTATATCTTTCTGAAAAGTTACTTGTAAGTTATTTTGTCATATTTCAAGTATACTAAGATATTTGTTCTATATATTAGGCAAGAATTAATTAAGATTTTGTTTTTGCAGTGCAGATACGTCAATTATTTCTCACTTTCTCTTCTAAAAAAGAAATGACAAAAGACAGAAATAATTTTCCCAATTGTCCCAATTACTGTTCTACATATATATATTTTTCAATATATGATCTTTTTTGAGTCTCTATGCTTCAGTTAACAATTAATTGATAATTAAATAATCGATTTGTCACAATTAATCATTTCAGCCTTAATTATCTGTGCTATTCAGTTTTTCCTTGACATTTTTAATCATGTTGTAATTGTTCATTTCTGTGTCAAATAAATAAACTGACTAACTTTGTGAAGTTTGTTGTGAATGTCAGAAAAAAAAACATTTTCCACAGTAAAACAGTCGATACTTTAGGACAAACCTTGAATTTAGTCTTCAGGTTGTCCCATTTCTTGGCCACCTGGTCTGGAGTTATCCTCCCAGTCAGACCCATCTCCTTCACAATCCCCCTGAATCAGAACCAGGACCTTTTTAAACAGGAAGCTTCGCTGGAATCATGAATATTAAAGATGTTTCAACTGTGAATGTGATGGAGACCATAATAAAATAGGATTATTGATTTTATGTTTAATTGATTTACCAACAAAATGGTTCTGTATTTCAGTTGCATTAACATTTTTCCCACATTCTCGCTGTACGGGAAGGATGGTCAACTAAATATCACAATTAAATCTATTAAACACAACATGATAAAATAATCCTGTTATATTAGTGATGGGATAACTGCTGTCCGTCAGTGTAAGTGTTGACATTCCTGACCTCCAGGCAGGTTTCGCCGTGTTCCTCCTGCCAGTGAACAGAGCCTCATTAGCAGCTCGCAGCTCAATCAGTCGCCTCGTGTCTTCTTCTGTTACTGTGGACATTTCCAGTTTCACCGGCACATTAATCTGAGTGAGGAACAACCCAACAACAATCCCCTCCTGTTTCTGGTCTCTTACGTTTGTAGGTGAACTCTGTGATCCGGTGCAGATCTCCCAGAGCCGACGATCCGATCTTCTCTTCGTTATCAACCAACAGATCCATCTCAGACTCCGTCAGGAACTCGGCCATCCCGCCCCGGTTTCGCCGCGCTCGTTTCTTTGGCGTCGGCAAGAGAGTCTCGCACTCCTCGTCTCCTTCCTCCACGATGGGAGCGAGGATGGGCGCGGCGTTGGCCAGTCGGCCCTCCATGGCGTCGTTCATCCGGTAGAACCAGGGCCAGGAGCTTGGGTTGGCCTCCACACCGCGGGACGGAAACTTCAGCTCCTGGGAGAGACGCAAACAGATCCTCATCGCCATCGATAAGAGAGTTTTCACACTCGCTAGTCTGGTAGATTCAGTTAGATTAGGGACCAAAATTATAACATTTGTTACATTTTCAGCTGCTGCAGTTCACTTTCACATTGCACTGAGTCAAATGAACCAAATCTTTTGAAAAAACAGTTCCTCTCCTCGCCTGAGGGGGCGCTGCACCAACAACTACTGGAGGAAACGACACAAAATCCTCAAAAGAAGACACTTCCATCTTTGCAAGATGTAAACAAAAGTGGAGTAGTGTCAGATTTAAATAAATAAATCTGAAAAAATTTATTTGAAAAAAGTAAACCTGAAAAAATTTGAAATTTGAAAAGAAAAATATAAATATAGCAAACTGCAAAAAAGTAGGTCAACAATTGCACACATATTGTAAAGTTTCAATGATGCAGTTTGGAAATTATGTTGTTTTGATTTACTTAATGCACAATATTGGATTAGTCTTTATATATATATATATATATATATATATATATATATATATATATATATATATATATATATATATATATATATATATATATATATATATATATATAAAATTGTGTCCGTTTGGTCAATAAAACTGTTCTAATATTCTCAACCAGTATTTATTCCTTCTTGTTGCCGTTTGTTTCTGTGGGGGAAGTGAAGGAGGCTTTCACATATTCACTTATTTACTGTCAAGTGACATTAAATATCTGTTACCGACTCTTAACAGCAATGTTAATATCAGCTCAAATTTCCATATTGGTGGATTCCTAGTTTTTATTTTTGAAACATGTTTTTTGCTTGCAGTAATATTGGAGCAGATTTCTCTCCCTACAGCATCGCTGCAGGGCGCTCTGGGGGTTCAGGTGGTTTACGTACCTTATACCTCCTCTTCAGGTTGTCCCACTTCTTGGCCAGCTGCTCTGTGGTCAGCCGGCCCTGCAGGCCGAGCTCGAACAGGATGGCTCTGAGGAAAACCAAGACAACGTTTTCATTTATAACTTAGGCTCCCAAGGTATAATTTAAAGTAAGGGAATCTCACCTCCAGGCTGGCTTGGCCGAGTGTTTTCTACCCGTGAACAGCGCTTCGTTTGCAGCTCGAAGTTTGATCATCCTCTCGGTTTCTGCCTCAGTCACTGTTGGACAGAACAATCAGGTTAGAAACAGAAGCACAAGGTGAAAAAAATCACTAGCTGGGTTTTCATTACAAATGTGCACAAAACTATGACGATACAATAAAGTCTACAAAACACAATTCTACTTCCAGTTAGTAAGAAGCGCAAATAAAATCACTATTATCCTCCACCCAGTTCCTGTCGTCTCCGTCTTTTACGTTACATCTGGTTATTCATCACATGACTCATACAAAGTGTTTCCATTGCAATTTTGTTAAATTCACAAAATTTTAATACAGCCAAAATATCCCCACCTCATCCTGGTGCAAAAACTTTTTGTTAAAACTGCCGTGTTTCTATTAAGCAATTTTTGTGGTTCCAATTTTCACAGTTTTATGGTGAATGGAGGCTGAAGAGCCAAGTTCATTTCTGTGTTACTGTTAGATGTTTGTAACAAAATCAAGCAAAATAAATATTTTTCCAAATCAGTTTCTTTCAATATAAAACTTTAACAAAAACTGCAGGTTTAAAACAAACGTTTCTCATTCAGTGAAGTTACTCACAGTTTCTGGAGAATCCATCCAGAAATTTTACTCAAGTAAGAGTAGCAATACTTCGTATGTACAAGCACACTTGAGTTATTCCTAAATGTAATTTTTTTCCAAATCATTGTGTTGTTATGTTAATGATCACACGAAGGTTCACCTACTTTTATACGTGCACTCTGTCATCCTCCGCCATCCCATGGGAACGCCTCCAGTGGGCGGAGCCTCGGCGTGGATCGGCTCGTCTGCCTCCACCGGCTCGCCCGTCACCGTCTCGTCCATCTCCGTCTTGATGAGGAACTCCAGGATGTCCGTGTTCTCCTGGTTCTGGCAGGGCTGGCAGTCGGGGGGGTTGGCTGCGTTGCCGGGACTGTCTGGACTCAGAACCAGGCTGCTGTTAAACAGGCGGCCCTGCATCGCTTCGTCCATGATGTGGAACCAGGGCCAAGACTCCACCACGACCCCTAGGTGCTCCTGGCCCTGGTAAGGCTGTTTCAAGTCCTGAAAGAGGAACACAGTGACCCCTGCAGGCTCAGACGAGAAACTGCAGTAACTGGTAGAAACAATAAGGGGATTTTCACACCTGATTGGGAACCAAAAATGCAACATTTTCTACATTTTCAGCTGCTATAAATCTGTTTCACATTGCGCTGAGTCAAACAATCCAAACTAAATGAAAAACCTGTTCCCCTCCTCGCCTGTGGGGGCGCTGCACCAAGAAGGAAACAACACAAAAACATCTGAAGAAGACACTGTTTGTTTACATTTCTCCACAAAATGTAAACAAAAACAGAGTAGAGTAGGTTCGGATGAAACGGCTGAAAAACGCATCATGACGTAAGCGTTTCGTGTCAGTCAATACCGATAATTATTAATTAGTTTTTTTGTTTTAAATTTTTTTTTGATTCAGTTGGATCCCCAAACAATCCTGACTTTCTAGACAAATGAATGAGAGTTGGTTTAAAGCAGACTAAATATGCACCATAAATAATCCAGGTATCTGAAAGATGTAGGAGATTTTTACCAAAGTTTTGAATTGGTAAAAAATAGCATTGTCTCATTGTTTACTAAAAATACTGTAAATTTCTATTTTTCTTTACGAACTGCTGCAGACATTTAGCTGAATCCTAACATCAAAGCTTTAAAAATGCTGCAGCAGCAGATGAAGCAAACCCAGAACCACTGCTGTGTTATTAAAAACCCTTGCAGCTCGGTGTTGGGTGGTCCAGATTCCCTGATCACATCCCGTCCCGCTGAGCTACACGAACAGAACTCAAACATCTGAAGGAGGGATAAATAAATGATGAGCGAAAGTCGGTTCATAGTCTGACTGCGTCCTCACAGCAGGGCTGGTTCTGTGAGAGATCCAGCTGTTACAGCAGAGGCTTTAATGCAGGAATATTCAGAGGAGTTGATTAAAAAGACCCAAAAAGATAAAAGAACCCATCAAAATCCTTATTAATGTAGCAGCTGCTCTTAGTAATTACTCTGTAAATGCTAAAAAGCTCCACACAATATTTTTTTAACATGCACTGTCCTTTAACTTATGTTTTAGGGATCTTCTGGTTGCGTCTGTTCTTGAAGTGTCTCAAAAAAATGTTATTCAAGGATTAGAACAATAAGCGAGTTACTACTTGTAATATTTTTGATACTAATGGCTTGCCGTAGGCCTGAGCCTTCCAGGGAAGGAGTCGTCACTAAAGATGATCAGCCAATAAGTTTAAAAGAAATTAATTTTTATAACCACGTACTTTAAAGATGAGACAACATGTAAACAAACTATTACTGTAGATAAAACACTGGCCTATAGTTATTTTCATATTATGTTTCAAGTACGTAACATTTTTTGGATAAAACTATGATTTATATTTATAATCTAACACATTTATCAACCAGTTAACGTGAGCTTAAGCTCAAATCTGTTTTTTAACACACTGTAGGTGTAGAAATGTGGCTTCCTTTCTGATTCAGAGTCAGATCTTCAGAGATGGAAGAGATGAAGGGGAAAGAACGAACATGGAAAGACCACAGGAAAAGAAAGAAGAAAATCAGGGAAGAACAGCAGGAATGGAAGTGGGACGCAAGAAGAATGGAAGGTCAAATGGACGGAAAAAAGCAACAAGAATGTAAGATGAGGGACAAAAGGACATGAGAGAGGAAGGAAGAAAGAAAGGAAAGAAGGTCACAGGATACGAGACAGGAAGGAAGGAAGCAGTGACACAGCATTCCCTGCCCCCTTTAGACAATGGCCGTGTGGTACTGACTGTGTTTTCCTACACTTATCCTGACCGAGTGCGAACCCTGAACCTTAAACATGTTGAGTTCAACATGTGACACAAAAATAATAAAATGTTGAGAAAAAACAGCTTTTTTCCTGACTAAAATCTTCTGGTATGGTGAGTTATAGCTGAAGAAATAAAACCATAATGTTCAAGTTTCACCCTTTTAATCACTTAAGCTTATTTTATACAATATTAGAAATATATTAAAAATATTTAAATAATTATTGAAATAAGAAAATAAACATTTCATTGCCTAAATGCAACAAAAAAAAAAGATTTGTTTCAGTGAACGACTTTTAGTCAATCAGTCTTATAACATTAGCATAAGATTTGTTTTGTTTTTACAGAATTTGAACTTTAACTACACCACTTTAGGAGTTCTGAGTAGAATATTTTTACAAACCAAGTTTTTTTTTATTATCTTAAATGCAAAACGTAAATCTTTTTGTAGTTTTGGTTAAATTACTACTCTGAATATGCTGTTCTTTCAGCGAATGGGCTTTTATACTCTAGTTATATCTAGATTAATAAATTGAAGAACTGATTTATCAAGATTAATCTGATTGATTGATACAGACCCAAATATCTTGCTCATGCATTTTTCTTTAAATTGCTTAATTCTCACAATCTCTTTAATTATTTTATGTTTAATCTTGAACAGCAGTTTGCGCTGATGTGAAAAACAGTTTATAAATAATCCTCTGTCACCTGAACTCACCTTATATTTGGTCCGCAGGTTGTCCCATTTCTTGGCGATCTGGTCGGCCGTCAGCTTCCCCTCCAGGCCCAAACCCTTCAGGATGGTGCTGAGGGGCGACAGAGGAAAACACCTGAGCCTGAGCTGGTGGAGTTTATAGACTCCATGTGTGGGGAGCGACGTCGAAACGAGGACAAAACTCTGGATTCATTTGTTCTACAGCAGGAGTCTCTGGTTTTAGTCTCTGGTCTTAATCTGATGCGTTTTTTCCAGATGTGGGCAGATTTTCCAAAATTAGACTCCAGTAAGAGCAGCACAGCTTCAACTTGTTTTTACTAAAGTAAAAGTAAAAAAGCATTTGGTAAAAAGTCAACTCAAAACAAAAATGACATCATCACTTGAACCAAAGTGTAAAGTTAAGTGGAAATTTTGGTATTTTAAGGATAAAAAATTTTAGTAACAAGAAATAACAAAATAAGGCAAAAGAAAATTTTTCCAAATTAATTTTTCTCAATAAAAAAAAAACTGATGAAACTGTGACAAACACTGCAGGTGTGTCCCTCCATTCTGAGCTGAACCTGGACCACAGAACCAGCCCCGACCCGGCCCAGACCATGCTCACACCTCCTCACCTCCAGGCGATCTTGGCCGAATTCCTCTTCCCAGTGAACAGAACCTCGTTGGAGGCCCGGAACTGGATCAGCCTCTTCACGTCCTCCTCCGTCACTGCAGGTCAGAGGTCAAAGGTCACGGGTGCATCAGCAGGGCAGGACCTACCGGGGCTGCAAATACTCACTCTTGTAGGAGTTCTCCAGGAGGTTCGGCTGCAGGCTCGGTTGGAGGCTCGGCTCCATGGTGATCATGGGAGAGCGGGGACTCGTTCTGGTGTTCGGGCCCGCTTCCTACAAGTTAGCTCATCGCGTTGTTCGGTTCCTCCAGCTTCCTCCAGCTTCGGTCCATTCAGCAAGTTGGGTCCAGGTCGGTTCGGCAGAGCTCCGAACGGTTAAACGGTCCGTTAGCTTTTTTTTTTTTTTTTTGCCGGCTAACACAACACAACAAACCAAACAGATCCGAGCTTCCTGCCGAGCTGGGAGTCCGGTTACAGACAGCTGGGACTGGTTCCGATGTCCGGCATGAGTCAGAACTTAATGACACCACCGCAGAACCGTCGGGCAGAACCGTAAATAAACCCGATGGAGGTACCAGGGCTAGCTGCTGCTGCTCCTGGTGCTGAGGACAGGAGCGCTCGATATCTCCGCCCAAACCTCCCTGAAGTCATGTGACTGAAATCTGGAGGGGGCGGAGTTACAAACACATATTATATTATCCATCCATCCATCCATTTTCCGTCACCCTTCTCCCTAACGGGGTCGGGAGTTGCTGGTGCCTATCTCCAGCTGCGTTCCGGGCGAGAGGCGGGGTACACCCTGGACAGGTCGCCAGTCTGTCGCAGGGCAACACAGAGAGACAAACAGGACAAACAACCATGCACACACACACTCACACCTAGGGAGAATCTGGGAAGGCCAATTAACCTGACAGTCATGTTTTTGGACTGTGGGAGGAAGCCGGAGAACCCGGAGAGAACCCACGCATGCACAGGGAGAACATGCAAACTCCGTGCAGAAAGACCCCGGGCCGGGAATCGAACCCAGGACCTTCTTGCTGCAAGGCAACAGCGCTACCCACTTTGCCACTGTGCAGCCCCATATTATATTATATTATATTATATTATATTATATTATATTATATTATATTATATTATATTATGTACGCTAATGAGCTTCTTTTACTGTAAATAAAAACAAATTATGACAGTAAAAACTGAGATCAGGGTTCCAACTTTAATAAAGAAGTTTCTTTTCTTCTCAGTAAATGTGTATTTAGGAGGGGAAGTCTTAAAGTAGTCTTAATTTATGGTAAACAAACTCGGATGTGTTTATATTTGTGTCTGTTTGCAAATGGACACAAATGGCTGTCATTTTTGTCCAGAAGAAACTTGAACAGAAACTTAAAAAGATTGGAATTATTTATATTTACATTGTATCCAATATTTTCTGACATAAAATCCTACTGCAAATGTCTTTTTTTTTAGGTCAGTAAGCATTGCTAAAGTTAAATCTCTTTGGTCAATACCACAATAATCAGACACTGAATATTTTATAGATTTTTTAAATCTTTTTTTTTCTTTTTTTTTCTTTTTTTTTCTTTTTTTTATTTTGGTAGACAAAACAAGTGAAGACCACCCTGGTCACACACACCTTTTGACTTTGTGGTCCATAAACTGGATGGTATTTTTTGTTTCTCCATCACAAGATATCAGTTTAGTGGGAAAGAATAAATCTGCTAAACATTTATGGTCATAATATGGTGGCTGATCTGGAGCATGTAAATGTACCAATTAAGTTGTTAATTTGTTCAAATTTCGGTGGTGAAGCTGATAAATGACGACTTTTAATTTTTCTGTGGCATCTAAACTGTGCTCTGCTGCCCCCTGCAGGCAGGAGGAAGTATCTGCACAGAGAACCTGTTAGGATCCTGCAGAATAAAATCAAGTTTAAAATATTCACACAATTAAAATATTCACACAATCAAAATATTCACACAAGTTTAAAATATTCACACAATTAAAAACGGTAAAAATAAAATTTTACCGTTTATTTCAGACTGGGAGTTTTAACAGCAGTATAAACATTTAAGTGGATGGATGATGAATAAAATACAAATTATTTAAAAGAAGCTTTTGATGATGTTTTGTGTGTGATGTGAGGAGAAAAATCATAAAAAAAAAAATATTTTTTTCTTGTCTTGAAGAACTGAACCCATAAAAGATTGAAAAAAGTTTTTTAAAACTCAGAATGTGAAAGACAAAGTGGAAAATAACGTGACCTATAATAACAAGTATATTATACATATTATAAATAAATTAATCATTAAAATCACTACTATTACTATGTTGGTAATACAATTGATATATTTACATTCACGAATAAAAATAGAATATATCCGTCTGTGACTAGAAAAAAAAAAAACTACGTGTTGTCTTATTTTGAAGGGTCGAACCGGAAGCTGTGCTCCCACCTGTTCCACCCTGACTCGGTTCTCCCTGTCTCAGAACATCCTGATGGGAATGATGGAGTCCGTGTCGCGGATCACGTCCTGAAAACCTTTGATCCGTTTCCCACCTCAACAGGTGACACCACGTGACATCGCAGCTCTGTGCGCGCGCACGCGCTCGGACTCCAGTGCGCGCGTCTGCAGGTGCGGAGGTTTATCTGCCCAATGATGATGAGGATGGGGATGAAGGTGAAACGACGTGTCCCGGTGAAGGAGTCGCGTTAACCTGATCGTCGTTTCCTCCTTATCGCCGATTTTTCCGGGATTTTCCAGGATTCATCAGGTAAATCTGGGAAAACCGAGGCGCAGGATGAGATCAGATCCTAAAAACAGAAACACAACAAAGCAGAAATATTCTGAAGGAGCAGCAGAAAGCGGATCCCTGTGACCTTATTTACTCTTCCTGCATCAGGCCAGGGAGATCCAATTGCTCCTTCAGATATTAAAATAATAGATATTGAAATAAAAATCGCCGTTAGATTAAACAAGAAAACCCTCCGAGCAGTAAATTAAGTCAAAACTGCACACAAAATATTTACATTTTGCTTTTCAGATTAGAAACTTTCTTTACCTCTAAATCTGTTCTACCCAGAACTCAAGTGTCAGTTTCAGTTTCACCTGGTCCAAGTTCTGCTAAAAAAACAAAACAAATCTATTATGCGACTTTTGATATCCAATAATTAATAAAAAAAAATAATAAATTAACAAATCAGTAGACCATAGATTTATTTATGAAGCTAAATAAACGTTGTTTTTGTGTTTTAGGCAATGAAATTATTTACTTATTTAAAAAGTAATTGAATTATTTGCATCTTTTATTTCTAATATTGTGTAAAAAAAGGCTGAAGTGGTTGACACACCTGCAGAAGGTGCCAATTTTTTAAAACTGATTTATCAATAGAATAATCATCACTGCAACCTTTCTGTGATTAATGCAGTCAGAGGGTTTGGTTCTGGATGTTTCAGGAAGTGACACGCTGCAGGTTGGGTTCACATTGATTAATGTCATGAAGGAAAAGAGATCGAGCAGCTCATGACTTATTTATGCTTTAATTAAACTGTTTTATTTTACAGCTTTTTAAACCAAACCTGAACATTTAATAAAATGGGAAAAAAAAAATGTTTTTGTGCAAAAAAACAGTTTTAAAAACTTGCTTTTGAAGATCTTTTGTCCAGTCAGATGAAGGAAACGTTGCATGTTGTTCTGTTGCTGTAGCACCATGTTGGCCAGGAAGGGCCTCCTGCCGGACGGGTTCCTGCTGACCCGGCTGGCCGAGGACCAGAACCAGCCAAACCGCAGCCGCACCAGGGCCCTGCGAGCTCGCTTCATCACCAAAACTGGATCCTGCAACGTGGCTCACAAGAACATCAGGGAGCAGGTAGCCGGGCCGAGTCTGTTTCTGTGTTTAGTTCGAGATTTGGACCCAGGATGCGGGTCGGTTCTGGTGAAAATGGTTCATGTATTTCTGAAATCATGATAATAATAGTTCTGTTATAAAGATGCAACTAATTGGACTCGATGCAGAAGCGGTCCTGGTCCGTTTGGCGCTCTGGGTGAACTGCCCTAATGGCGCCCCACCACATGATGCCACCCTGGACGGTTGCCCACGTCGCCCATATAGTAGCTTTGCAAACAAAATATTTAACTTGCAAACTAAAAGCTTAGCTCAAGCTAAATATTTAGCTCTAAACTGACGACTTCATTAGAAAGCTACACATTTAGTTCCAATCTCTACATATCTAGCTTGAAGCTGCTAACTTAAAATTTAATTTCAAGCTAATGATTTAGTTTGAACCTAAATATTTAATTTGATGACAAAGAAGAAAGGGAAGCCTCCAGCGGGGTCGGAGGTCAGCCATGTTTTGATGTTCTCTCATTGTTTCCTCTCACAGGGTCGCTTCCTGCAGGACGTCTTCACCACCATGGTGGACCTGAAGTGGCAGCACTCCCTCCTCATCTTCACCTCGGCCTTCCTCTGCTCCTGGATGCTCTTCGCGATGGTCTGGTGGCTCCTGGCCTTCGCTCATGGAGACCTGGAGCCCCGTGACCCAGACAACGACCCGGGTTGGGTGCCCTGCGTCACCGCCATCCACTCCTTCACTTCAGCCTTCCTCTTCTCCATCGAAGTCCAGGTGAGCATCTCTGCTGCTGCAAGATCTCGACTAATGAGGTAATCTAAAGCTGATTGATCTTAATGCTCGACTAAGATTCATTGATGAGATGTTCGTGTAGAAGTATTTCCTGTTTGCTCTTGAAAGAATGTTAAAATTTTACTCCATAAAGTTTAATTTATGACAGCCGTCAAACTCAACCTTGCTTCTCGGAATCATGTATTTTTCCATAATGTTGCCTCTGCTTGTCTGCCATCACATTCCCACTTTAACAGCACATGAGTAAATGAGAGAAGTTGAGAGAATGACCAGCAGCGCCCTCTGCTGGATGGTGGTGGAACTGCAACAGTAAAATATAGTGTAGCAGACGTTAATAATTAAAATTAAACTCATTTTAATCTAATTCGACTCTAATCTAATCTTTATTTGGTAACGCTGTCCAGGTGACCATCGGATTCGGCGGCAGGATGGTGACAGAGGAGTGTCCCGTCGCCATCATCACGCTGATCATCCAGAACATCCTGGGTCTGATCATCAACGCCGTGATGCTCGGCTGCGTCTTCATGAAGACGGCGCAGGCCAACCGGAGGGCGGAGACGCTCATCTTCTCCAGGAACGCCGTCATCGCCACTCGAAACGGCCGACCCACCTTCATGTTCCGAGTCGGAGACCTGAGGAAGAGTATGATCATCTCCGCCACCGTGCAGCTGCAGGTGAGACGTCAGGTCCTCTGGAATCACCAACACGGGATCTGATGCTAATCGGAGCGCCGCTGCTTCCCCGCAGGTGATCCGACGCACCGTGACGACTGAAGGGGAGGTGATCCCGGTGTGCCAGCTGGACATCCAGGTGGAAAACCCTCTGAGGAGCAACGGCGTCTTCCTGGTTTCTCCTCTGATCATCAGCCACACCATCGAGAGAGGGAGTCCGCTGTACGACCTGTCCGCCCAGTCCCTGGCCGCAGAAGACCTGGAGATCATCGTCATCCTGGAAGGTCAGGCCCCGCCCTGACCCGGTTCCCCCCGACACAGTCCATCCGGGGTCTACAACCTGAGGTTCCCGAGGCGCAAGAGGCTCTGTGGACCTTTCACAATGGCTCTTAAAGGGGCAGTAAAATTTCTGAAAAAGAAAAAATTTGAAATTTTTAGATTAAGCAAAAAATTTTCATAAATATAACTTGACTTATAGAAAATGTCTCAGTTTGAAAAGTTTTCCATTTTCCACTTTTCAAACTAAAAATTCCTTGTTTTTTTTTCTAGATAATTTTCTAAAAGATGTAGCTTTCTAAAAGTCAAACACATTTGACTTTTCAACCTCGAAGCTTGATATGGTTCCACTGAGAGCAAACTGGATCTTTGTATTATAAAGGTTGCAGACTCCTGACCCACGCAGTTCTGATGCAGCATTGGGAGGTTTATATTTATGTTTCCACAAACCGATTCTGATATTTTTCTTCTTCCAGGTGTGGTGGAGACGACGGGCATCACCATGCAGGCTCGCACCTCCTACACCCCCGAGGAGATTCTGTGGGGGCGGCGCTTCGTCTCCATCATCACCGAGGAAGACGGCCGCTACTGCGTGGACTACTCCAAGTTCGGAAACACGGTCCCGGTCCGGATGTCGTCACTCAGCGCCAAGGAGCTGGACCAGACCCGGGGTGTCCAGGAGGGGACGTCCGAGACTCACCTGCAGGGCTGGGGGCTGGTCAGAGCCGGCCGGGGGGGTTTCCGCAGAGGAGGGCGCGCCTGCGACGGCTCCGCCCCCCAGCCGTGGTACGCCCAATCAGAGAAGCAGGAGAACGACGCGGAGCAGAAGGGGCAGAAGAAGAAAGTGCAGCTGGAGGTGATTGGACGGCAGGTTGAGGAGGAGGGACCCGGAGACATGAGCGACTGAACGAACAGAACTGATTCCCGATTCAGTGTGTTCATACTTATATGTGTCTTTAAACTTAGATTCATTCCAGCTGTTCAAAGTTCAAACATCCTCTAAGACCCACAAGGACCAAAGAGACATAAAAAAATAACCTTCTTAGCCAGTCTGACTGAGATGAAACCAAACTTCACCTGCGATTCTCACTGGCAGTCAGAACAGACTCTATCCTGCTTCTCATTTCTCTCTGAATTATCACAGAATTCACTTTTTTATTTTTCAATTTGGGTTTCTCCTGCTTCTGAAAACAACCCAACTGTTTTGTTTTTATTTTAAACATCCAGATGCTTTTGCTAAACATCTAGATGTTTTTGTTGTTGTTGTTGTTGTTGTTGTTTTTAACATTTTCCAAGCAAAGTTAGTGAGGGCTTGGAAAATAAGCAGTTTCAAAAACTTTACACTTACGTCACATTCCACAGGCACTGCGGGTTACCTAGCAACCCCAGCAGAATTCCACGTTACCTAGCAACCCCAGCAGAATTCCACATGTTACCTAGCAACCCCAGCAGAATTCCACATGTTACCTAGCAACCCCAGCAGTTCCACGTTACCTAGCAACCCCAGCAGAATTCCACATGTTACCTAGCAACCCCAGCAGAGTTCCACCTGTCACCTGTAAATGTACATGTTTTGTATCCTAACCTGTTCAAGAAAGCATAATAGATCACCTTTAACTGTTTTATTGTTGATTTGTCATGTTTTTGTGGTGCTTTTCTCTTGTTTCTGTAAATTATTGATGGCTTTGACATATCTAGATTATTTACTGAATACATAAAGGACATTCAGAGGACAACTCTGGATATTTTACCTCTCAGTATATTAAAAATAATCTTCACTCTTCTTGTTATTTATTATGTTTAAATAAATCAGTTTTGTATTTTTTTCCTGCACCTTATTTGTGTCATTTATCCACGTTAAAGTAGCTGTCGTCTTGAGATCAATTCGGTTGAAATTATAGTTTATATCTCATAATTATACATGTGAAAGTTGAAATTCTGACTTCCTGTTGTTGTTGTTTTTTTTTTTTTCCTTGGCAGGAATGGGCTTCCATAGAGAATTAAAGTTTTAAGGGAGATTAGAGGACAGTTGTAATCGAGCAGTTTTTGTTGTTTTTTTAGAGAGAGCAATGCAACGTCTTGATGGTGAAAATAATGAAACAAAGGCCCAAATGCAAACTCAATCCACAGAGCAGATGTTCGCCCAGCAGGGGGCGCTGCTGCCTCTTCTTGTAGTTCAGGATTTTTGAACGAAAGTTCTGTTGAAAGGTAAGGTTATAAGCAGTTTATATCGTTGCTACACTAGATATGTATTTGTATTTTTATTAGTTTGAATCCAGTCTAGGCCTTAGTAGCTGAAGGTAACGACTGGTCGGAGTGGAGCAAAGGTCAACGCAGACATATGGAAGAACCATAATCACTAAAATATCATGGAAGTTTAAAAACATTTGTTGGTATTGAAATGTCCCTGATTGACCTAATTTGACTTGCAACAACATCACGTTCCCAAGATCCAGACAAAAAAAAAAAGAATTCAAAAGCCAGAACATTTTATTTCCTGCTGAACCAACAGAAAATCACATTTTAATGAGTAAAATCAGATTTACAGAAGAGACCTGAGGAGCCGCAGGAGCCTGGAAACAACCAGCGAGCCACAGATTAGTTCAAGCTAATATTTGTATCCAGAACAGCTGCAGCGATTCAGAACCAGAACCACCAAAGGCTCAATAGGGACCACAGCAGAACCAGGACCGGGCCGGCTGTGGGGGCCGTGGAGCCCGAGTTACACAGGTTACTGTTGCAGCACCTGTACGAGAATCTGGAGATGGACGGGAACATCTGGGTGAGGCGGGACACGTCGCACTCTGTGTACCGGATACACTGCCGGATCGTCTTCCCACCTGCAACACAGAACACCTGAGAACCCGAGAACCTGGGCAGAGTCCGAATGTTAAACTTCAACATCACAAGACAAAAAAGGAAATAAAAGTTTTATAGAAAATGTCTTGAGTTTTTTGGCTGAAATTTACGCTTTTATTCTATTTACAATAGCCTTAATATTGTAGGTCTAAATTTTAAATATTTGCAAAGTGAGAGTGAAGAGGTATTATCTAAAAAGCTATTTGAAGAAAATGAATTGAAGAAGCTTATTTGCGATGTATAAGAAGGTTAAACATTGCAAACAGCTGCAGAAGAGTCCAGGCCTGCTCATTTAAGCAGGTTCACCTTTACAGCAGGCCGCAAAATGCTGAGCGAAGTCTCCAAAACCCTAAACTGTCATCTCAGGTCCCACATCTCAGGCTCTTTGGTATGAAAGTTTGTGTAAGTGCAGAATAGTTAAACCGACCTTGATCGTTCAGAGAGATGCACGAGTCTTCGAATGTGCACTCCTGCACGTTCTCGCAGCGCCCGGTGTAATCGGCACACCTGTAGCAGCGAAGCCCAGAACCTGAAGAAGAGGAGCAGAGAGTCAGGAGGAAGATCGCTGCTGGTGATGGTTCCCATTGCTCACAGAAAATCTGACTGATGAGACTCACTGGTCGAGCAGAAACGGTTATTCAGATTAACGAATTGATTATTGACATAATTATCAACTAATAACTGATTAATCGTCACCTGGAATATACAGCAAAAAAAAAAAGTCAATTTCTTAAAAAGCAACATATTTAGAGCAGTAAGTGAGACTAAACTGTAGAATAAATATACACATTTTGCATTGAAGATAAAAAAAAAATCTTTTTGTCAGTTAAAGTTCTACCAAGTTGCAGTTTTTGCTTCACCTGATTAAAATTCAACAAAATCTCCAGTTAAGCACCAAATTGCTATTCAATCATGAATCATTTAATCCAAAAACAGATCAAACAACTTAATCCAGCAGAAAGAGCTCAGCTTCTCACATGAGCAAATATTGTTTAACTGCAGATGATCAACTGACGTGTTTATTTTCTCATTTAAACAATGAAGTGAATTATTGTTCTTTTGCTTCTTCTAATGTGTTTTTAATCTTGTATTAAAATCTAAAGCCTTTTAATACGATCAACAGATTAATTGATGGTTAATTCCAGCCCTGAACAGAACATTTTAAAGTTGATTCAGATTTTTACATAATTTGAACTTTCAGCTTTTAACGCCTTAAACAGTTTTATTTCAGGGGAATTATGTTTCAGATTGATCACTGACACAATAATCAATAAAAAAAATAAATATATTTTCATTTTTCTGATGTTAAATTAAACTGAATATTTCCTGTTTCAGCTGGTATCAACAAATTTGTTTCTTTTTGTCTAAAGCCAGAATAATATTGAGAGATTCTCTCCTAATTCTGGCAAATTACACCTGAGTCAGGTGTGTTTTTGTTTTTTTGTTTCATATTTCTGAATGAAACTGTCTTCAAATGACTCAGCTAATCAGAGGTGAGTAGAGGCAGCTGGAGGGCAGGCAGGAGAAATGAGGCTCTGGGAAACCCTGACATTCACAGAAACAGCAATAAGAAATAAGTAAATAAGTAAATGAAGGCAAAATGAAAGTAAATAATCCAAAACTAAAACATAAACAAAAACAACACACTAATGAAACGCACAATGAAATAAATAAAGAACCAAATCTAAAACCAAAATGATAAAAAACCGAATAAACAGAAACATTTATAGGTTATGACACTTTTCCCAGTAGAGGATAATATCACTTCCCTCTCACCGTTGTGAATTAAGTCAAACTCTTTTGCGTTTGCTGGGATTTCATCTCTTTCCTCCAGACAGAACTGGTTTACCTGAGCCAGGTGTGAAGCCGCTTCGCTCACACACCTTTTCCCTTTACTTAAAAGTTTCTATAACTGTGGAAAAAGTCAAAATATTGACTTTTTAAAATCAATATTGATGAATTGTTGACTTAAAACAAGTTCCTGTATCTTGCTGAAAAGTTAATTTTGTTAGTTTTGTCTCAATTCAAGTGTGTAAAGATCCAACGAGATAAAATACTTGGTAACATTTTGTGTTTTTTTCTCAACCTCCAAAGCAGAAATGTGAGAATCTTCACAGCTTAGAGACAAAATCACAAGATTAAAGTTAGTTGATCCAGAACTAAAAGCAGGAATGTTTAACTCATATGAATATTTTCCTAAGTTTGTTTCTTCTCTGCAGTTTGTTTCTCTCTTTCTCTCTGAAGCTCAGGTTCTGCCGGGTCCAGTTCCACTCACCCTCATGCAGCATCCCGGACCAGAGCAGCAGAACCAGTCCGAGGCAGCGCTTCATGTCGCAGCTGAAGTGGAGCAGTTGTTAGTGGAGCGTCCGGCTCGGTGTCGGTCTGTTCGGCTGTGACCCACAGAGGACGCTGGACAGCAGCTCTTTGTCCACCGGACCACAAAGACCCGCAGTGTTCAGAAACCTCCTCCTCCTCTGAAACAACCCCTCTGGTGCTGCTGCCTTTATCTCACTGATTCCTGATCCAGGTTCTGCTCCAACTGGGTTTTTATTTTTTACACCTGATAGTCCAGAAGACTTTGGTCCAAAACTGTGATTTTTGTTACATTTTCAGCTGATATGGTTCATTTGTTCACTCTGCACTGTGTCAAATGAAGCAAACTAATTGGAAAAACCTGTTCACCTCCTCGCCTGTGGGGGCGCTGCACCGAGAACAACTGAAGGAAACAACAGGAAAACCTCCGAAGACACTGAGCACAACTTCCTTCACAAAATGGAAACAAAGACAGAGAAGCAGTTGTAGGATTTCTTCTAAGTATTTGGTAAAAAAAAACCACAAGTCATTTCTCCCACTATTTGTTTTGGTTGTATTTACCCAGAATGCCCTGCACTGTCGTTCACTTCCTGCTTTTTGAGACTCTCCAGTCATACGCATTAGAACAGAACAGTTCCAGATTTCACTCAAACTGAGACCTCAGATTTTAGTATGACATAAAGCATCCATGTTTTTACGAAGAAGCTTTTCGAATAAGTAAAGACAAGCTGCTGCAGGCCGCGCCCCCCTAACTCAGCGTTTGCACTCACACTTGAAAATGGCTGCAAACAGATGCCAAATTTTAGAGCTACGTCTTTGAAAAGCCAAAGTGGAGCCTCCTGCACAACCAACAAGAATGCAGCGACTAATTTCTTGATCCTAAGTCAAAACACTTGTCTTTTCCACCAGCCATTATACAGCTGTTGGAGAAATTGTGCCTTTATTAATCAAATATTAGTTATTCTCATATAACTTTGTCGTATTATCTTTCTTTTATGTCTTTGTTGTTTAACCTCATTGTAGAATTAAGAATGTTTCTATGATGTTGATTCACTCTGATTCCTTTCTTCAGAAGATCTGACTGATGGGAAGCAGAGACAGCAGGTTCCTGCAGTGTCATCTCTTGATTAGGAGTTTCTGCTACGTTGACCTGTTGGATTGCTATAATCTCTGTGAAGATTAACTACATGTTCTGTTAAACTCTGTGTCCGGGACGAGATTATCTAGTGCAGAATAATTTGTGACTTAGATAGTAAATGACAATCAGCGCTGCAGCTATGTGATCAAGTGTTTTCCCCTCCCTTAGAGCTGCAGCGTCCTTGTGATTAGGGATCCTGAAAACAATAAAAAGAGAGGAGCAGACAAATGTGACTTCAGAGCGGCTGGAGATTGTAACTGAAGGCACATCTCTGTCTGTTCTCCTCGCGAGTAGAAAGAATCTAACTCTCTTGTCTTTCCTGTGTTTGCATAAATCATGTTCATAGGTGTTTGAACCTAACATTTTGGTCCTTCGAGCCGGATGTCAAATACCGGACGGATTCCGGCAGGTATGGCGGACCCCAGTAAGACCGTGCGCACGGCAAGAGAACCTGTTAAAGGGCTGGCGCTCGGCCTGCCTGCTGGGATCTGAAGGTTGACGACATACCAAGGAAAGACGTCAGGGGGTGAGTAGATTCTTCTTTAAAGTGGCGAATGACTGAGGGTCGTTGCGCGCACAGAAAACCCTGTCAATTCTAGACTCTAACAGGTGAAAGTAGTGCACAAAATCCGTGTAGGACGGCGAAGTCCTGGCGCAAAATTTCGTGTAAAGGTGAACGGAGCCTGGTGCTGCAAGGTTGGAGACCTTGTCCTGTTGTGGGCAGCGGGGCCCGACGAATACTCGCGGTACAACGGACGGCGGAGTCCGGCGATAACAGGCGCTTAAATTCCGTGACAAAACAAAAAACTGTGTGAATGTGAGTGTGATTGGAGGTATAAATACCACTTGGTATTTTATCTCATATAAAACAGTAGGATTGTAAGCAGCAAACCTCTTGTGGATGCACAGGCAAGAACTCTCCACTCCAAAGAGTTGAAGAGAGGGTTACCACAACAGGTTCTTTCAATTGCTGGCCTACTGAATCAGATATCCAGTTTCTAGGACTCCCTAGGAGTCGAAAAAACTGGTCCAAATTTTAATAAAAATGGGGAAAGGGATAAGTAAAACCACGCCAACAGACAGTCTAAAAACTAACGACTGGAAGTTTGTCAAAGATCAGGATCCGCGCAAAATCAAACATTTAGATAAATGGATAACAGTTTATAATTTTGACGGCCGTCTAAACACACAAAAATTAATTCTACTGCAGGACAAAATAAAACAAAAAACAAACTCAAATTCAAAAAAAATGTATGAGGAAGGGTATGATGATGTGACTTTTTGGTTAGAAATAACACAAAAACGTGAAGGTGGAGAGAAAATATCACAAAAGCAAGAAAAAAAAAAGGACAGAAAATCTAAAAAAGAAGTTAAACAGAGTAAAGAAAAAAACTTGATGTTCTATAACAACGAGGACTATGAAACAGGGCCTGGGAGTGTGAGAAGGCAGGCAGCGCAGCAGCAAGCAGTGGGAGGGGGTGGGGGAGTAATAGATGAGAATGGGGCTAATAAGGACAGTAAAAAAAGGGAAGCTCAAGGAGGGCAAAGTGCTAGATTATACCCTGAGTTGCCCTCATCCCCAGAATATGAGGAGAAGCATTATGGTGGACCTTGT
The DNA here is from genome assembly GCA_911649635.1 of Poeciliopsis gracilis. Classification (NCBI taxonomy): domain Eukaryota; kingdom Metazoa; phylum Chordata; class Actinopteri; order Cyprinodontiformes; family Poeciliidae; genus Poeciliopsis; species Poeciliopsis gracilis. Next base: position 2,121,541 of record CAJVRI010000506.1, read on the forward strand.
ACTAGGTCAAAAGGAGAAAAATATGAGTGGTCAAAACATCTGGGAGAGACCTTGGAGCAGGGAGCCACAGCTTCCTCAGCACTTCCACTTTCTCTCCCTACTTGTCCTCCAGAAGGGAGAGATAGTCAACAACATTCCACTGGATTGTATCCCATGATCCAGGTGGCCAATCCGAATGCAGGAGCAGAAGGGGCACGGGCCACAATTCTGGTGTACAGAACGTGGACCCTGGAGGACATTAAAAAGGCTTTAGAAGGAATTAGATCTCCTAAAGAAGACGTAATCCGTTTCATTGAAGATATGAACAACTTACGTCAATCTTACCACCTGAATGGACAGGAGGTCCAACAAGTGTGGATGACTGCTTTAGGCAGTGACTGGCACCATGTTTGAGGAGGGTGGAACCCGTTAGCTGGGAATCCACCGGCTGTTCTTGCACATGATGACGGGGAACTAACAAACACAATAACTGCTCTAGCAGCAAGAACAGTTCAAAGATTCCAACGCCGTGCAAATTACATTGAAATAAGCCGAATAAAACAAAAAGAGGATGAGTCATTTGATGATTGCAAAGTGAGAATGACAACTGTATTTTAAAATGCACAGTGGGTTGGTGGAAAATAATGATGAAAACAGTCCATACAAACAACAGCTAAAAAACGCATTACATGCAGGATCAAATGTCACCTGATGATCTGCAAGTCACACTTTGGTTCAAAACAGTTCCTGGGCCTGGTAGGAACTATGAAGCCAGACTCAACAAGGTCACTCCAGCCAAGATAACTGTGACCTATCTATATACTGACACAAAGCACACTTCTGTGGCAGCAGTTGCTCTCCCAGAGGAATTGAAATTCCTAGACAGAACGTGGGCTCCTTCGCACGTGTCTCTGTTTAAACAGAAAAACGAGCAATGGCGCCAGTTGGGCAATATTGTGCAGGAAGGAGAGGCAGCAACTGATTGGGTGACTACTTCTACGAACTTAGAAGTTATTTTGGTTTGCTTTTACTTTTGAAGGAAAAAGATACACATACACCAGACTGCCCCCAGGGCTACTGTGAAAGCCCCTACAATTTTCTCTCAAGTAATGAGTGCAAGTATGTCAACTTTTCAACCCCCAGGAGGGAGCCAAGTTTTGTTGTACACAGATGACGTTTTGTTGGCATCCCCAGACAGGGAAACCTGTAAGCAAGACACTTTAGCGCTTCCACAACATCTAGCTAAAGAAGGTCATAAGGTCAATAAAAATAAACTCCAACTGTGTAAGGAACAAGTGAAATATTTGGGTCATAATTTAAGTAAAGGAGGACGAACCATAGTGGAGGATAGGAAAACAACAATTCTCCAAGCACCAAAACCACAAACAAAAAAACAAATGATGTCTTTTTTGGGGTTAACTAACTATTGTAGAAGCTGGGTGCGTAATTATGCAGAAATTGTGGCCCCTTTGAGTAGATTAATGTACGAAAAAGATCTTAAAATGTCTTCCTCTTTGTTGTGGACAGAGGAAGCAGAAGAGGCGCTTTGCAAATTAAAACAAGCCCTCGTGTCAAGCACCGCATTGGCGTTGCCAGATTATAAAACACCATTTGTTCAGATGGTGGATTGCAGAGGTCATTTCATGACCTCGGTGCTCGTTCAACAGCACGGTGATAAAATGAGACCGATAGCATACTTCTCTTCCAGACTTGATAGTGCGGCGTGCGCCTTGCCGCACTGTGTGAGAGCTGTAGTTGCTGCTTCTATGGCAGTAGAAGTTAGTGCTGCTATAGTTTTGTTTCACCCTCTAACCCTAAAAGTGCCACACGCGGTATCTGCATTGTTATTGCAGACGAACATGACATTTTTATCACCTGCTAGACATCTTTCATGTATGTCCACTCTTTTATCTCAACCCCATCTGACTATTGAAAGATGCACGGTCTTAAATCCTGCAACACTTTTACCTGTCCCAGATGATGGTACAAAGCATGATTGTCAGGAATTAGCCGAACAAACAGCAAAAAGTAGAAATGATTTAAAAGATCTGCCATTAGATAAATGTGAAATACTTTTCGTGGATGATTCATGCAGAATTATTAAAAGAACTACAAGCTGTGCACTTACCAAAACAACTAGCAATCTGTAAATGTGCGGCACACACTGCAGGGTCAGATAAGGTGTCCCTAGGGAATGCTTTTGCAGACAAAATAGCAAAAGCAGCTGAGGGAGAAATAAATGTGCTGCACGTGGATGAAAAAATCAAACTTATGAAATGAAACTTTAAAGGATATGCGACAATTAAGTCCTCATAATGAAAAGGATCTATGGATAAAAAAATGGAGCCAAAGTTGAAGATGACATCTATAAATGACCTGGAAATAAACCTATTTTGCCAAAAAATCTGTATAAATGGGCTGCAATATTGAGCCATGGCGTTTCGCATGTCTCAACAGGGGGGATGGTAGGACAGATACATCAACATTACACTACTTATGGATTTATTTCTTATTCAAAAAAAACTTTTGTAGGGCCTGTTTGATATGTGCTAAGCATAAACTCTCAGGGCAATCTAAGACCACATAGAGGAAAATTTCCTAACTTGCAATATCCATTTCAAGTAATACACATGGACTTCAAAGAATTGAATAAAAGTGAAGGAAAAAAAAAAAGTAGTACTGTTCAGTAATAATTGATGCTTTCTTTGAATGGATTGAACTTTTTCCAACTAAAAACCCAGATGCAGCAGAAAGGTCAACTTGGTTACATTTAACACACTGTAAAAAGGTTATTTTTTGTCAAAAGTAATTGGAAAGCGAATTCGAGACGCTCACCGACTTACAGGGCAAAGTCCAGGTTACAAAGGGGGTTAAACCAAATAGTTTTTCCGTCTCAAAACTGGTGAAGATTGTCCACAACCCTGTAGTGTCTTTAGGAGCAGAACGGATTTGCACACCAATGAAAATGGTTAACATACAGATCCTTTTTTGTTTTCACTCTGTGTTTTCAATTAGGAACAACTCATGTCATGAATGAAACAGATTATTCTTGCAGCACTGCTAGCAGAAGGCTGGCAGGCATGCATGTGTGTTTTCCACCTGGGTTCTATGTTATGGTCGAAATCTCTTGGGCAAAGTGTGTTGACAGCTGACTACAAAGATTACACGTGGTACTTGACAAATTTATAACACTAACTGGAAGACTTTACTCTGTGAAGAAACTAACGAAGGTTGGGGAAGCGCTACTTCTCCGTGGTCAGAAGGAGTAAAGCAGTTGATGAAAAGAAACCTCATTTTTTCTAAGAAGATAGCTCCGGGTAATTTCTCATGTGTGAACATGGTGGGAAGCGGGAAAAGATTGGGAAATGTTTCGGAAACTATGTGTACTACTGTTCTCTCTGTAAACAATGATTTTAACCCTGTCTCTCGTGCAGATGTCTGGTGGTGGTGCGGTGATGACAAAATTTTTGATAGATTACCTCGGAAAGTGACATTGGTTGTGTGCATTAATTTCCTTGTTGTTGCCTGTTTCTGTTTATCCTGTGACTGCTGATCATCTAATTTATGCTCTAACTGATGTTTGTGCCCCAGCAGTGGCGCCGTTTGCAGAAACGTGACCTGGCCTGGAACGAGGACGATCCTACATACATCGATGCCATTGGAGTTCCCCGCGGTGTACCTGATGAGTATAAATTGGCCGACCAAATTGCAGCAGGTTTTGAATCTACAATTTGTTGGTGGTGCACATTAAACAAAAACGTTGACAGGATCAACTACATCCATTACAATGTACAAAAACTGGGCAATTGGACACAGGCAGGCTTCGAGGCGGTGCACGAGCAGCTGGCCGCTACATCACTGATGGCTTTCCAAAACCGTATTGCTCTTGACATGGTGCTGGCTGAAAGAGGGGGAGTGTGTGCTATCTATGATGAAGGATGCTGCACTTTTATACCCAACAACACAGCAGCCGATGGGAGCCTGACGAAGGCCATTGAGGGGCTCCGTACCCTCAATGGTAAGATGAAGGAGTTCTCTGGAGTGAATACTTCCAGGTGGGACGAGTGGATGAATGCCTTTGGAAAATACCGAACCCTTGTGTCCTCTGCTTTAGTGTCAGTGGCAGTCTTTGCTGCCATTTTAACCTTGTGTGGATGCTGTTGTATTCCTTGCCTGCGTTCTTTGTTTAATCGTCTCATCACTACAGCTATTTCGCCCGCGGGGGACCAGATGACACCGATGTATCCTTTACTGGCGAATGACTCTGAGTCTGACAGAGAAAACTCTGATGAGGACTCCCTTGATGTGACTGAGTGAAAACCTTGAGTGTAAACATATTTGCTTTCTTAAAAATGAACTCCCGGCTGAAAATCGTTTGAAGTGGCTGTTTAGGAGGGATATGAGAATTAGAACAAATATGTGATAAACAGGGGGGAAATGTTGGAGAAATTGTGCCTTTATTAATCAAATATTAGTTATTCTCATATAACCTTGTCGTATTATCTTTCTTTTATGTCTTTGTTGTTTAACCTCATTGTAGAATTAAGAATGTTTCTATGTTGTTGATTCACTCTGATTCCTTTCTTCAGAAGATCTGACTGATGGGAAGCAGAGACAGCAGGTTCCTGCAGTGTCATCTCTTGATTAGGAGTTTCTGCTACGTTGACCTGTTGGATTGCTATAATCTCTGTGAAGATTAACTACATGTTCTGTTAAACTCTGTGTCCGGGACGAGATTATCTAGTGCAGAATAATTTGTGACTTAGATAGTAAATGACAATCAGCGCTGCAGCTATGTGATCAAGTGTTTTCCCCTCCCTTAGAGCTGCAGCGTCCTTGTGATTAGGGATCCTGAAAACAATAAAAAGAGAGGGGCAGACAAATGTGACTTCAGAGCGGCAGGAGATTGTAACTGAAGGCACATCTCTGTCTGTTCTCCTCGCGAGTAGAAAGAATCTAACTCTCTTGTCTTTCCTGTGTTTGCATAAATCATGTTCATAGGTGTTTAACCCTAACAACAGCCAATACAATGGTAATGCCAGCTGACCAAATGTGCTGGAGCTCCGGTTTGGTTGCGAGGCAGCAGGGCAGAGTTTAGCTCCGGTTGCAAGGTAACCGCAAAGCGCCGTCAGTTGTGACTCGATTTCCAGACACCTAAAAACATGAACATATTCTCCAAACCTGCGTTTTTCTTTTTTTAATGTTTTTTTTTATGTTTTAATGTTGTTTTTAGAGGCAGCTGAGATCAAAATGGAAGAAACAAAAACCTTCAGAATCTGAATTTTGCATAATAAACTTGCCTTAAAAGAGCAAACATTTTGAAACAAAGTGACTCAAATCCTGTTTTTATAACTGAGAATATTTTTTTTTCTATCAAGCCGAAAGTAATTTAATCACTATTTGACTTTCTGCTGAGTTTATTTGTTTATTTTTTTTGCTTTACTTTTTTCTTGTGTCTTTCACACCACGATTTTGGCCCATGTGGTGAAACGTTGCGACTGAGCTGCTGGTGGTCGAAGTGGCCTGAATTTGGCAGGAGAAGTTCAGGGCTTCGGTGTCGTCAGATCTGAGTGGGTTTGTTTTGAGAGAAAGCAAACTGTCAGTCTGTGAGTGGGAGAAACTGGCTCTGCTTTGTGTTCCCGCAGACATCCAGACGCCGTATAAACCTTCAGAGGTTTCTCCAGAAATGTGGAACTGATTTGTTTCTCTTTGGGTTTATTGTTCTAAATTCCTCAGGAAATCACCTAATATGTTTTGTCTCTTCATGTGTATTTTATTTGAAATTTCCAACTAAAATAATTATATTGTTAATTTTGAGAATTTAAAAAGAGCAGTCATCAGTCGGAAAGTAAATATCTGATTTCTCTCAGCTGAACTGAATCCTGAAAATTGAGGTTTAAGAAAACGCCTGACTTGTAGGACTGTGACTGAGGGCCGCAGAAAATAATCCAAAGGGCTGAAAGTGGCCCGTGCGCTGCAGATTGAACACCACTGCTTCGTTCTGGTGACAGACCGGACCGTCAGCTGCAGCATTGCAACATTCATTAATGCATGACAGAGACGCGACTGTTGTTCTCCAGCTGCTGCTGCAGACAAACATTTTCCTCTTAGAGTAAAAATGTCCCTGCAGCTAAAAGACGCAGGATACAAAATGGATTCTGTCTAATTTAATCACTGATCCACCAGGAAACTAATTTATAAGTTACAATAAATCAGTTCAGATTTGATTCTGGGAAGCAAATCTTAACTGTCTGGTATAATATTTAAAAATGATGTAATAAAACCGACAAAAATCTAAAGTTATGTCCAAATGTTGGTCTTTTTAGAAATAAAATGATTTTTAAACAAATTAATACAAATAAATGACATGATTACAAAGTAACATAATCAGGCAGCACTTTTACAAATTATTAAAAAAAAAATTATGCTTATAGTCTTTAACTCAAATGCTGTAAGTTACAACAGAGAAAAAAGGAAAAAAAGGAAAAGGGAAAAAGAAAGAAAAAAAAAAAAGAAGAAAAAAGAAAAAAGAGAAAGAAAGAAAGGAAAGTTGAAGAGAAGGAAAGGAGGAGAAAAAGAAATAAAAAAACAAGGAATAATGGAAAAAGGGGGTAAAAAAGTGAAACGGGTAAAAATAAAAATAAAAGGTGATTGTTTGTCAGAACCAGTTGTTTGTTTCTCCTGCTTTTTTCTTCTTTCGTTGAATTTTCTCTCTGTGTGGAGATCTTTCAAACCTTTTACTCATGTTACAGTGACAACACTTTATAAAAAATATTATTCAACTAAAAGTAAAAGGTACAATAATCTTCAAAATAAATCAAGTAACTGTAACTGAGTAAATGTAACTAGTTACACATGCAAACATGAGCTGTAAATACAAGAGAAGCTCCTTTGAGATTTGAGCTAAATAAATGATTTTAAGCTAATAAACGTCTCTTTCATATTTCATATGAAAACATTTTGTCACAGAACTTCCTCTCCATTGTCTCTTTTTGTTGATTCGTTCTCCCCAGTGCTCCCAGTTTCTTTCTCTCCTGCAGACTGGAGTCCAAATGGTTGGAAAACTTGGCAGGAAGTCGTTTTGTGCTCTCATTAAATCTTCTCTGGTTGCCGTCTCCTGGCGACAAACGACTCCTTGTATTAATTTCATTTCCATAGATGTGGTTTGATGCTCTGGTGGGTAAACTGGTGGTTGAATGGGTTCAGAACCTCTGACCCAACTGGGCCCATTGGCCTCCCACTGGGTTCCACTAAAGCCTGCACTGCAAAGGACCAGTCCGACATGTGACTCTGAGTTAATGATCCCAAACATCCGAACCAGTTTTCCAACAGGGAAAAGATCCCGAACTGTTTTTTGAATGGATGAAACAGGAAAACAAGTTTATGGAACAGATTAGCTAAAGATCCGACCGTAAGCTGTGAACTTAGTTAAAATCTGAGTCTGTGCCAGAAAACCAAAGTCTTAAAGGTTAGGATAGGTCTATGGATCATAAAAACATCTTTATTGCATTTATTGCACAAAATCGTTCTCAGACAATGAGGTTTTAGAATGAACTGTTTTCGGGCGTCCTGTCACTTTAAATGTGAAGAAGCTGCTTCTGGCCACGCCCCCAAACTCAACATTTACACTCACAAAATGGCTGCCAACTGAAGCGCAATTAAACAACAAAAGTGGTAAGTCAATAAAACACTTGTCTTTTCCAGCAGCCATTGTACAGCAGCGGTAAGACCTGCTGACCAAACATGCTGGAGCTCTGCTTGGGTTGTTAGGCGATGAACTGGGCAGTTAATGTATTGACTGGGGTTGCAGTACATTAACTTATTGCCAAAAACAAACTGTTATTTTCAGAAGCAGTAGAAACACAAATAAAGCTTCACGTCTGGAAAACCTTCAGAATGAAAGCTATTCATTTATTTGACCAAAAGAAATCACTGACATTTAGTGAAAAATAAACCCTCTATTGCAACATTCATTAATGCATTAAACATGTCGATCATGCAGCTGGGAAGCCTTTGCATCACTGAAAGGGAAAGTTTTAATTAAAGTCATTCACTGCTGTGAAAATTCAAACAAATATGGAGAGAAGCAGAAGAAAAAACACCCAGAGCAGCTTTAGCATTCATTCAGTTTGACAATCTTTACATAGCAGAGAAAAATACTCTCTTTAAAAACGAGACGAGGCAGCATTTGCACCGATTCTATACAGAATTATAAAGCCTTTATACATCCATACACTGTGTTATTGTCAGGCGCTGAGGCTGAGCGTCCTGCTGTTAAATCAGCTGAAACAGAGACAGACATTCACTCTGACACCAACTCATTGTTCCTCCTGCTGACCGTCGTCTTCTGCTGCCAACACGTGCAGCTCGGAGCGCAACCTCAGCGATCCATCGGAGGATCCAGAAAACAGAAGATCCAGAAAACAGAGGATCCAGAAAACGGAGGATCCAGAAAACAGAGGATCCAGAAAACAGAGGATCCAGAAAATGGAGCAGAATCCAAAGGAGAACCAACAGGAGGAAGCAGAGGGAAAAACCCCCAAAGAAAATCCACAGTAAGATCCGAAGGAGGATCCAGAAAAGGACGCAGGAGAATCTAGAAGCGGAACAAGAGGAGAAACTACAGCTTCCTGCAGGCAGGATGGTCGATGAATCGATTGGATTCAGTATTTTTGGTTTTTGAAGATTTAATTTCTGGAAAATCTGGATGTTTTTCTCAACAGTTTTCATAATTAGTGAGTCGCCATTTTTCTTTGTTTGTTTCACAGCTTTTATTTATTTGGACTCTGAATTCAGGCCAAATATTTTGTTTGATTAAATTATGAGAATATAGTCATACCAGATAATATTATGAGAATGTTACAACTGTATTATCTGTGATTTATAATTTCTTTTTACAAAAACAGAAAAAATCCATTGAAATGTGATGTTGGACCTGGAATGAAAACAATCTGGGGATTTTAATTTTACGCCACGTCGCCTCGCTCTGTTTCCAGGAGAGAATTAATGTTAAAATTTTATGATTTTGTTTTTAAATTCTGCATTTTATGAACATTTTGGCCTCTATGTTATGCAGAAGAGGCGGTTTCTCTTCATGCAAGAGAAACTCAGGTTTTTATGAAAATGGTTGCTTATTAATTAATCACAAGTCGATAGATGAAATCAATCAACTTTATATTAACTCATAAGTCGATAACTTGCATCTCTAATTAAAACCTTAACATCTTTCACAGCTGTTTTATCGAACCTCCTTCCTGATCCGTCTGTAATCAATAATCTTCCTGTCATCACTTCCCAGTGCATAAAGGTTTTCCTCCTCGTTTCTTCTAGTTCTTTGTGGTTTGTTATCCTGTTACGATACATATTCTGCGTTGATGTCGCCGCCGTGCGGGTCTGACTTTGGATCAGCGTCCGACATCCTGTTCAACACCTCGGCCGACAGAGAGAAGCTGCTCCCGGACTTCTCCTCAAACCAGCCGTCCAGCGCTCGCTTTGCGTCAAAGTTTGCGACGGGCGGTCCGTTGACGGCCACGGTGAGCAGGTCGTTCATCTGCTCCAGGGTCAGCCGGGAGCGGTTGTTCTTACAAATCCTCTGCAGAGCGCCTCTTCCTTTATCGCAGCAGGCCGTTGAGCTGGGCAGGACCCTGACGACCTGCAAAATCTGGTTCAGCAGCGGGAATCGCTGCTTGTACCTGCAGATGTGAATCAGAATGTCTTTGAAGCTGTTCATGCTGAAGTAGTCCACCTTCAGCTCCTTCCACTCCACCAGCAGGCTGCTCCGGGTCTCCGCCCGGTCCTCCTGACCCGCAGAAGGAATGGAGTCCAGGTGGTTGAATATGATCTGGATTTCCTCCTCTCCGAACGTCTTCAGGTCTTCGCGGTTGCCGGGCCAGCTGTCCAGGTCCAGCACCTTGCAGGCTTTGGTGAAGGAGCGGCTCTGCAGGTCCAGCCTTTGTGACAGGATCCCCTGACTTCTGCTGCAGATCTTTTTCCGGATCGACTGAAACTTGGACTCTGCAACACGAAGGTTCTTCAAAGCGACACCATTGAAGCTTTCCCTGAAGTTTTCCTCAAACTCCTGCAGATATTCACCAGGACAATCCACCAGCTGGCCGATTTCCTGAATCGCCTCCTCCAGCCTGGCTTCCACCTGCGACACCAGCAGGTGCTCCCCCTGGAAGGTGAGGGCCAGTCGCGAGAGAACAGCTATGATGTCCAGCAAGAAGTAGATGAGTTTCACAGACTGATAGTCCGTGAGGAACTGGAGGAGTGTGAGGGCGATGGCTGCAGCGTCAGCCCTCTGTGTCTGGCTGCTGATCTCCTTCAGGTGTGCCAAAACTTCCAGGTAATCCTTGATGAGTGCATTCAGGACGTTTGGTTCCCCTATGATCCATCGTACGGCTCTGATGTCACCCAGAAACTCCGTCTCCTCGGAAAGAGTCGGCGCGGTGGATCGCAGCTCGGCCATCATGCGCGGAGAGTAGCGGTAGAAACTGAGGAGCTGCTTCAGGTTGTTCTCCAGATCCTCAAGACAGGAGAGCTCCTTCCCACTGATGGCGTCCAGAACCTCCAGATGAGGCCGGTGGATCAATATGGGAAGACAGAGGATCCAAGGAAAAGTCTTTTGGACAGATATGTACAGGCTTCCTCTAATCCCTGAGGAGATGTTGGTGCCATCCACTCCAAGACCTACGACCAGCAAGTCCTGAAACCTGAGTCCGAGTACGCTGAAGGCCCGATCCAGAAGCTGGAGGTATCCATCCACGTTCGGCATGCTCACTCTCTCCAAGGACAGGAACTCCATCTGCGGGGAACTGTCACTGGTTGTGAACTGGACATAAACGGCCACCAGATCTGAGAAAAGGTCGTCGTTTTGAGCATCCATAATGACGCTCAGAAAAGGAGACAGACGCATCTTCTCAGCCAACTCTTCCTTCAGAGCTCGAGCGATGTGGTGGACCAAAATCTGACAGTCGCCCTCATTCATGTACTGATCTACGATTTTGAGTTCGCACTTCTTCAGCAGTTCAGCCAGAGGGCGCAGGTCGGAAAAGGCCCGTCCCTCGAGAGCGAGGTGGTACGCCGCGTTGAACAGCAGAGTCATGTTCCTGCACATCTCCTCCGTCTTCTCCGGATGCATCCGCAGCTTGTAGAGCTGCAGACACTTCTTGTGGAGGTTGCTCTGGCTGTGCAGCTTGATGGTGTGGATCTTGAACTGCTTGGAGCCGATGATGAAGGCTGACGTTCGAGACGACTGGACGGTGTACTGGCGGCAGACATGGCACCACATTTCGTTCAGGGTCGGTGAGTACCGAAGGAACCAGAACTTCTTCAGCCACTCCTGCTTGAAGCGGCGAATTCGTCTGCTTGATCCAGAGTAAGGCTTTGACGAATCCTCTGGGGAAATCACAAGGTCGGCTGACACCGACTCGTCAGCCGAGTCCACTTCCTGGTCATCTTCATCCAGTGCCGTCTGAGTGGGCGTCAAGGGCTCCATCCCTGGAAACACAAACTTGTTTAATCTTTTGCTGAAAGAAAAGTTGAAGGCCAAAACACACCGGACCCGTTTTAGCATCTGATCCAACGGCTCCGTATGAAACACGAAACACCAGATCCCAGTGCAGAAACAGCACCATCTGGTGGACAAAGGTGTTTGTTTGTTTTTAATAGGTGTTTCCATTTAGCAAATTTAGTTTTACAATTTCAGTTTGTGTGGTTAATGGAAACTGAGATACTGGGCCAGGTTCTGCAGGAAGTTTCTTCTTGTCCATTTCTCAAACTTGATGTTTGAGGAGAACTTTGTACGAAACCAAACTGCTGCTCTCTCATCTTCACCTCTAAAGCTTAAGCAACTTCTTCCCACCTCTACATGATTTGTGGCTCATCACTGCATCGTACAGCACATGTATTTGGACCCACCTTGAGAGTCCTCGATGGGACCCTGTTCGGGATGCGGTGGATCCGGTTGGAGTTCAGAACCTGATGGACCAACCGAGTTGCCCTGCTGCTTTCTGAGATGAAACAGCTCCTCCTCCAGCTCCAGAATCCTCCTCTTCAGTTTGACGCAGTTGGGGCAGAAGGAGGTGGAGGGTTCTCCGCTGGTCAGGTTCTCCTCACCCTTCTCCACCTTTAAGTTGGGAACACCGGGGCTGGATTCGGACCTGGGCTTGGTGCGGTCCTCCAGAGAAGCTTCCAGAACGTCTTTGAAAATCAGGTCAATCTTCTTCTTCTTGGCAGGAGGCTGACCGTCTGTTTCTTCACAGGACTGCTTGCTGGTGCACAGTTTGGGAGCTGGAAGCTCCTTTTGGAGGCTTTGGGGGCCTGTTGATGTCTCAGAACCTGAAACAGAACCAGATCCATTGCTTACAGATAAAAGCCTAAAAGGTCTTCAGCTGTTCACACGGAGGTCAAAGGCCAAACCACAGTACAGGTGGGCAGAGGGCTGAAAGTTCAAATGGTACCAATCAGATAGAGATGCAAAATAATCAATAACACAGCGCCATCTGGTGGACAAATACGTTCATAGGTACAAATACGTTTCTAGGGCTGAAACGATTAATCGGGTTAATTATGATTAATATTATTATTTATCTAGTTTATTCAGTAAAGACTATCTTACTGCTAATTAGGCAATAAAATGTTTATTTTCAATTTTTTTATTATTTGCATCTTTTAATGTTTTTCCGATGGAAGATTTAAAAATGAAAAATCAGAAAATGTACCAATTTTTTTAAATGTATTAATTGTCAGAATAATCACTGGAATAATCAAGGGCTGAATTTGATTGACAGTCATCCACTAATTTAGGAATTGATTAGTAGTTAACTGGAGTATATGGACTCAGAAAAGGCCATTTGATGCAAAATCAACAAACTCAAAGCAGTGATTGGGACAAAACTGAAAAAATAAATACATATGTATTTTGCATTTAAGGTAAAACACACATGTGTCTGTAAATATGTTTTAGCCAGAACAGAATTATGTTTGCATTTGCATCTTTTAAAGCATTTTTAATATTATGTAACAATGCTTAAGTGGTTCAATGGAGAATCTGAGAATGTGCCAAGCTTTGAAAATCTGATTAATCATCAGAATAACTGGCGACTAACTGAATCATGAGCTGCAGCCCGACCTGTGTCCAGGTTGCGATTGATGCTGTCTTGAGAGACGCACTGAAGTTTCTGGATGTAGTCGTCGCTGTACCAAACCCTGAGCTTCTCTCCGGCCTCCAGCCTCCTGCAGACTCTGAAGTAGATGTTTCCGCTGTGCTGGAAGGCCGTCAGGTTCCTGTCGCTGTCCTCTGACGAGGTCCGAACAAACCTGAGGATCAAAGCCATTATCTGAGAGATTATCGATGTAAAATGGTTTATCAGACTCTCCTGTGGGACCAGAACACCTGGTTCCACAGTCTGTCAACAATTAATCAATTAATCACATGATAAATGAAAATAGGCTCAATAATTTCCATTCTGATGATTCATTTTCTTATCTCACAATAAGTTTTTATTTTTTGTGTTGGGATTCTCATAAAGTTACTATTTAAATTTTATACATTCAGAGAAAAGTTTACCTCATCCAGTTGGCTTTGGTCTCATCGCCGCCATCGATGGACTGAGACGAATTGTTCAGACCAACAATCTGAAACACCAAACAGCCACTTTAGGCCTCATTTTGTCCTAAACTGGTCACAAACTGGAGCTTGACTGGTTTGAACTTACGATCCAGGAGAAGGCGCTGGCTGGTTCCTCCTTGGAAACCAGCTCACCCTGATACGGACCAAACAGCGCCCCCTTTGGGAAGATTGCATCCGTGCAGCGAACATCTACCTGGCCCCCCTCAGTGACGACCTCCAGGCCTGATGGGACCGTGAGAGCCGCCCTGTTGGCCGGTCCAGGGGCCACTGGCGAGTCGGGGACGAAGAGCGGCGGCCCGTGGGACGGACACTCCTCCTGGAAATACGTCCGACAATCCTCGCAGTCTGGAGGACGAAAACATCATCAGAAGAAGAACCTAAACACTGAAGGAAAGAGAAGAAGAAGACACTCACACCAGAGGTCCGGTGGCTGTTGGGTCATGATGGAACCATGTTGGTGGAACTCCAGCTCATGGTTCAGGTGTCAGCAGGTTCTACTGCTGCTGAAAACTGATTGCTCATCTTCATCACAGGAGACGTCTTCCTGGTTTCTGGTAGGAAAACCTGAATCTGCAAATTAAGATAATAAACACAGATGAGGAAACATTTAGAGGACAAACAGCGACCCCTGCTGGCCAGATTTCAAAGATAAGTTTAGACACTACAGATAAAAACACAATGCAGTAAGAAATATTGGGTTTTAGTCACTGATGGAATCAAGTTAACTGAACGCATGACTGAACTTAAATTAACAAAATTATTTATTTAAGCAGATTTTTTGCAAAAATACTTTATTTTAATATCAAAAATGTGATTCTGATTGAAAAAATAAAAAACAATCAGGGAATGAAGAGTCCGATTAATATGAAGAGACATGAAGCACTGTTTGATTTTAAGAACGAATCTAATGCAGAAACAGGAATTTATTCATAATTTAAGTTTCTTTCTGGGTTTTTATAGCTGCCGGCTATTTAATGACATCCAGGACATGAAAATGGCCCAAAATGAAAACGAGTTTCACTGTGAAGCTGTGATGATGAAATAATCTCTGCAACATTAAACATCCCCAAACTAAAACTTCTCTTTAACTTTGTGCGTCACCTCCTGTCAAATCCAGGGCTAACTGCGCACTTTGCGGCTGTGCTGAGCGCAGATCTGCGCCACTCTGTTTTCCCTCCCTGCACCAGAGGACCTGCAGGCTGCTGGCGATCTGCCTGCTGTTTTCGGAAGCCATTTTCGGTGGCCACGGTGGCCACAGAGCCGGACCCACCTGGACCAGACCCGCTGCGGGGGCGCCGAGCTGCTCCCCGGGCTGACGCTCCTCTCTGCTCCCCTTCCTCCTCCGGCCGCTGGCTCTGCGGCGGCAAAGTTGCCGTTAAATTGTTTGCACCGACTCAGTCGCCTTCTTTAGCTGTGGCCACCATTTTTATCACAGGAAATGACATGCAGAGGCGGAAGAAAGCAGCTGCGCGAGTGTTGAAGTTAACGGGGAGAATCCGCTGCAGAGTCCGGTCGGAGAGCACCGGGCTGCGGCTGGACGGGGCTCCGCCGCCCGCTGCGAATGGACGTTAAACAGCTTTATATCCTGCAGGTTAAATATGGGCTACAAACTGATCTGCAGCAAGAAAATTATCTGTAAATTTCCCCAAACTGTGCTGAGGTTCCCCTGATAATCTGGGGCAGATAAACACATCTGGATTTTCCCCTACAACCTTTCTATGATTTATAAAACTGAAAACAAGCCTCTGGGTACAATAATAAATATCCAGTTTAATCACTTAATACTTCTGCAGGGCCGGAATTAGGAGAAAACCGGCCTCAGGGCAGGACCCAGTTTAGGGGTCCCTCAAACATAAATGTATAATTTGGCAGGACTTTTTAAGCTTCACATCATGTTATAATGATATTCCCTCATCAAAACATACCTGGATGCTTTGATTCTTTATGCATGCTTGAGAAATGCTCCAATCTCCATGGCAACCACCCTGCTGTGCAAAACACCTCGGTGGACAAAGCTCCTCCTCAAGGAGCTTAGTGTGTTTCTATTCAGGAAATTTAGTTTTGTACGTCTAACTTAAACAATTATATGGCCACTGGAGAACCAGAAAATGTCACATGACCAAACGCCACATGACAAACAGCATTATGACATTTATCAACATTTATTCTTATAACTAAAATAAAAACATCAGTGTCTGACCTACAATATTTCAACATACAATTGACCTGGTAATAAATATCACTTAATATCGGACCATCTTTATTTATCGGACCGATACCGATGTCAGTGTGGATATATCCTGCATCTGAACTGACTCTTTGCGCCCCCTGCTGGTGAGTTCCAAACGACTCATCATTTTGATCATGTAGTAAAAACTAAAGTGTGAGCTTGTGGTTCCTGATTGGTTTGGTTCTCTTAATTTGAACCTGGGTCACTTTGACCCATCCGAACTGAAAAACAAGAACTAATCTGAGGTCAAGAACAATTTTCTTAACTTTTAGAAGTAATAAAAATCTTAGCGCAAACAGAGGCAGCACAAATATCAATTTCATTAATGCCTTTCTTTAATGCACTTTAAAAAATGGTTTAGTGTCATATATAGTCACTCGATTTTAGGAATGTTTCTACGGTTTAAAAATAATATCTCCACATTTTCTCATATCAGATCCGTTTTCACTCAATGTTTTTTATCGAAGGCTTTCTTTTCTAAAAAGAACAAAAGAAAAACTTACAAATGATAGAAAACATCTTTTCTTCTTTGAGTTGTACTACGGACATCAGGGCCATCAACGAGGAATTTTGTTTATTAATAATAATAATAATAATGTCACAATATTAGCAGATAAAGACAAGTTTGCCTCAGACAAATTCCTAAGATTACAATTATCTGACGTTACCAGTCCAGTTTGTGTTATTCTTTCTTCGTCATTTTAACCTTTTGTTAGTTATCGTTTTGGAGTTCTCATAAAATTACAGCTTTATTATGGTAGAATGACATTTTTGTCTTACTTTTACTGCATTTTTGTAATATCTATTCTCATAACTAAAATAAAAGTATCATCGCCTGACCTGAAATATTTCGACGGACAACTGACTTGAATTCAAGAGAAGCTGTAACATTTAACAAACAAGATGGCGGCTCTTGGCGCTGATGTTACTCAAAAATATGGGAATCCTATAATATTATGGCATTATGATAATTAAAACAAAAATAAGCTGAGCCTCATACAGACATTCTGTTGTAACGTTGACCTGAACTCAACGTCCAAATAAATACAGAGCTGTGGAACACGCTCCTCAAACAAGATGGCGCCATCTTGAATATGTAAACAAAGGAGCGTGTTGGTGAAAAAAACAAACGTTTTCCAAAACTTAAGTTCTTAAAAACCACCCAGCTCCAGTTTCTCTCTTTCAGAAGCTGCAGAGTCACCAGAAAGATCAGAAAGTATTTGTTATGATTGTGGCTCAGCGGGAGGATCCGATGGATCCGGTGGATCCGATTGATCCGGTGGATCCGACTGATCCGGCGGATCCTCGGACGCTGTGCGGCTGCTCCACAGGAAGCGCTGCATGTTCTGCTTGTGGTACACGGTGTTAGTGTGCTTCCTGATGTTGGACTTGGTGAAATGATTGGAGCCTTTGATCAGACGGTGGTTCTGGCAGAACGGGTCGGCGTAAATGCGGCACACGTGGCACCACATGACGTTGAGGCTTGGAGAGTACCGGAGGAACGGGAAGAGCTTGAGCCACTCCTTCCTGAAGTACTGGTGGTGGCGGCGTTGAGGAGGTCGGGGAGGTCGGGGAGGTCGAGGAGGACGGAAGGTGGAAGGAGTGGCTTCAGAGTCCGGTTCACATTGAACTGGTCCGTTGTGAGCCGTTGCTGTGGAGACAGAACAAACAGAACCATCAGAAGAATGGATCTGGAACTGGAACTGGTTCATAAACTCAAACGTTAGACGTTTCCACTGATCATTCATTCTTGACCCGAAATGCACACAACGTTATTGATCAATCAATTACTCTAACGGCTAATCGATTAATAATCTAAAAACTGGTACATTCTTCAATTTTTTTATTTAACCACTTAAGAATTTTTACATGATATCAGGAATACATTAAGAGACGTAAATAAGCAAATTATTAAATTCCTTTTCACATAAGAAAATAAACATTTTATTGCCTTTAGTGAAAGTTTTGGTTATTTGAGGCAATGGATGAATCTCCAGCTAAAAAATACTTATAATATGTGAAAAGTTTATCTCCTTCTGCTTGACTTATCAATACAGTGTATGACTTATATGTTGATTATTTTCTGGATTAACTGATTAGTAATGGGATAAAAAATCATAACGAAGTATTGGAACGTAGAACTTTGAGGAAATATTAATTTGAACAACTAGCTTGGCTTTGACACTCGATTCTCATCTCGCTTCACAAATCCGATCTGGGATTTCTCCCATTGAGCTGAATTTCTGAATTTCAGCTCTTCAGCTTCCTGAAACTCACCTCGTCCCCCAGACGGTTTGCTCTGCTCTCTGATCGTTTGCTTGGGTCTGTTCAGCACTTTGACCTTATGTTTGCTGGCGACTTCAAACAGCTTCTGCTCCAGCTCTCGAATCTTCTGCAGCATCATGGCGCAGTTCGCACACGACGATGCAGAAAAGGACGGCAGAAGAGGCGGGGTGGTCGGTTCTTCTGCAGAAGATGGAAGCTCCACGTTCAGCTCCACTTCGTACTCTGTGGACGGCGGGCGACTCTTAGCGCGAGCTCGGGCCTGGATGGACGCCTCCAGAGACGCCTGAAGAGCGTTCCTGAAGAAGTCCTGGAATAAATGGAGGGTTAGTCAAACTTCTTCTCTTTCATAGAACCACAAATATGAGTTTGAAATAGAAAATTATTAGGTAATAAAGATTAGTTGCAAATCGATTAACTAATATCGTCCACTAGGATCTGCAGCTTTTACAAACCAAAGAGAGAGCAAAATAAAACTTTTTTTAATGAATAAGTACATTAAAAAGTAAATAAATAATTCAATACCTTTTTTAAATAAGAAAATAAAACATTTCAGAGCTTAACAATTAATTGTTAATTCATAGATAAGATTTATCAACTTTAGCTTATTAATTGATCGCTTATATCTGTAGTTTAAAAAACAAACAAACAAACAAAAACAGTTTTAACCAAATCAGATGCCTGTAGTACCTGGAAGTCGGAGTCGGTCCTCGTCTCAGCGCCTTGGTTCTGCTCATCGTCTCCCTGCTGCTGCCTGATGACGGTTTTACCGTCCAGAAGAGACTGCAGAGCAGATTTCACTTCTTTCCAAGCAGGCGGAGGAGGCTTCCTGGCTTTAGCGGCACCATCTGCTCCTGGGCGCACCGGGACGACATTCACTCAGTTCACCGTCAACGCAGCCGACTAACAACATTTAATGCTCGACGACTTTTACTTCAACCTAGTCATAAATTGATTATTGAAATAATCAACTAATTTAGTAATCAATTAATAGAGAAGTGGAGCATACAGACTCAAAAAATGCCTTTTGCTAAAACAACATCCTCAAAGCAGTAATTAAGCCAAAACTGCACCAAAAATGTCTGAAAATACTTTGTACCCAGAACTCAAGCGGTAAAGCCACTAAGCAATGCTCTGTGCAGGAACTGAAAATAATCTCAGTTTATGCACAGATGAGGCATAACATTATGACCCTGGAACTCGGATTTGATCTGACCTTCGCTCCCTGAGATTCACTGTCTTCTCACATCGAGGTTTTTACATGTGTCAGACTATTTGTGATGCAGGTTTGAGCACACATTAAAAAAATGTCTAAAACTAATCTTTGAGACCCACCTTCTACTGGTTTCTCAACAGAAAAACACCTTCTTCTGTTACTCCAGGACTTTTCTCCACATTCATCATCGCCATCGTGACCCAGGTGTAGCGACGGCACCCAGTCTGGATCTCGGTCCAGCATCTCATACGCTGGTTTTCCTATAATGGGACAATGAATAAAAATGTTTTGCTTGTTTTCAAAGAGTGCAACAGAAAGTGCTTCCATAAATATTTGTGCATCAACAGAAATTTTCTGTCCATATGCAACTAAACATTCATAATTTTTTTAAACAATAAAAATAGCTTCTACTGCTACTGTGTGGGGTTTCTCTCTAAACATGGGAAGAAGGTAATCTGCTCTATTGTGGCAAAGTTGGTAACAATGTTGCCTTGCAACAAGATATTTTTTTTTACCTTTATACAAACCGAAAAAAAGTCAGAAATTTATCAGTTTTTCTTATTAGCATTAAATAATAAATTATTATGTCACCACAGTCAAACTTTCTCTAGCATGAAACCCAGCACGCTAATTTGAAGATACATTTATATGGCATTAAGAAGAGATGATATGAAAGCAGAGTCGCCCTGACCAATATGGCGGCTGTGCTGTGATTAGCATTGATGCTAATACGTCTTTGAATCCTCTTTCTTCGCGCTTAGCAGAGAAATAAAACCTGTTTGGACTCACCAGAGACAAAGTGTCTGGAGCAGACTCTCATGGAGGACGGGATGCGGTCAAAGGTGATTTCTCTGCGGCCCACGGCGGTCACCCACGCCTCTCTCCGCCGCCTCGTTAGCTGCGATATAAAGTCGCCTTCCTTCGTTCTCCACGCAGGGAAGCAGTGGAAGCTCAGGCCGTTCACGAGCATCCTGCCCCGGTGGTCGTGGGAGCTGCTCCCACAGTTATTCACGCAACATTCTCTGGCTCCCATTTCCAGCGTGGAACAAACACGCAGGAAACAGCTGAGAGTTGGAACCCCGCACTGCAATACCCACAATCCACAAGCATGTGACGTCACTTTAAGGACAAATAAATGGTTTTTAACGTGGAAAATGTACAAATATTTAGTTGTTAACAATTAGGTTCAGAAAATTTATTTTAAAAAAATAAGAAACCTCTTCATTTTCGGGGATTGGTGATTTTTCATCACGGAGATCATCTTCCACACTGTCAACACGAGTTAACAGTAACGTCCAGTCTGGGGAATCTACATTCAAATTTAATTTGTTTTAATTCATTTAAGTCACTAAATTGATCATTTAATTATATAAACAACAGCAAAAAAAAAAAAAAAAAGTCATAGCAGAGGATGGTTTCGATCCATCGACCTCTGGGTTATGGGCCCAGCACGCTTCCGCTGCGCCACTCTGCTGCTGCGGTGTAACGGCACCATGTAGCGACTTAACACCAGCAGCCATGAATGTGTTCAGTAGAACGTTCTCTGTATGTTTTCATGCGTTTCCTGGCACCGCCCACATATCTAGCGTTCAGGTCGAAAGTGAAAAACCACCCAGTATTAGTGCGCTAAAGAAACAAAGTCAGAAACTTAAGTATGCGCTCCACAGACGATTTCTGTTTTATTAAAATAATCTATTTTCTGTTTTTCATTATGAACTGGCTGTTCTTAAATTTGGCCTCATTTCAAATTCCTCAAAGTAAACATTGATTCTTCAAACCTACATTAAGTTGATATCTGCATTATTTTATTGGAGCTTCAGTTTTATTTTTTACATTAACCCTCATTAATTAGGTAAGAATTCATTGAGCCCAAGAAAGATCTATTTTAAAGGTCAATTAAAATAAAACTGAGTTTTTGATAAAGCAGAACAGTTAACAAAAAAGACAAAGAACAATAATTATAAACAATAAATGACAATAAAAATGTTTTCCCTGCTACATGTTTATGTAGTTTATTAGTTTTTCTTACTCCTCAGTTTTATCGAATGTTAATTATTAATAAAGATAAACGTTCATATTTGGTGTTTATTTTGAGAACAAATTCACTTAATTTATTGTTCAATGCATACAAAACTGAGAATAAGAGTTGTTTGGCTATCTTTTTTTTTTTTACTAAAAATACTAATGTCTCCTCATTAAATTTAAATTAGCATAGTCAATTTATTTTTCTTAGCATTACCTTAAAGGTAGATTGCAAATAAATAATTTCAGAAGATGATCATTTTTTTGTTTTTCACAATTTATTTTAACAAAATGATAAAATAAATAAATACAAATTGATCAAATGCTCCTAATATCAACTCCTCCCCATGTTCCCTACAGTATTTCCTAAACACTGCATACAAAGAATTCATCACAGAAGAGGCTCAATACAGAGGTAAGAATCCCACCAGACCAGTCACAATGTCAGGCCAACAGAAGACACATCTGGAACAGAAGTCAAAAAAATAAACACATTCCTTTCCAAAATCATTATGAAAAAATACAAACAATTATACAAATATTCAGATTGTGTAATAACCAATTTACACATTATTCAGCACACCAGGTGAACTTTTTCTTTATTCTGATCGCTACAATGCATCTCACCGAATGGAAGATAGAAAAAGACTTCTTTTCATTTTTTAGATTTTTTTTTTTTTTTTGTAGTATTTTTCTGATTTTTTGCACTCAACACACCCCCGATGGACTCAGCTGTGGATGAGGTAAGAAGCTGCAGGTGTAGAGGATCCAGACAGAATAAATGGGTGGATAGATGGATGCTGAGCGGGAACAACAGGTGAATGACGTCATGAACCCACAGAATACTAGAAGGCCACAATCATGACTTGATCGCTTTAAAACCGAAAGATGGAAAGCAAACCTCCTCCCCAGGACCCACGCGGAAGCCCCCGAGTGTGTCCCACAAACCGTCGATGGACGACGCAGAAAACTCACACCCCGATGATATGCAGAGTTCTTTGGATATATTTGCTTCCAGACTTCAATTAAGGAGCATTTTAGATCTCAACGCCCCGTTTCCACGCAGCAACGACAGAGTTAAACAAAAGCTAAGCTAAAAGGAGAGCCAAGATGGCTCCTAACTCTCGCTCCAGTCCGCCCCCTGGTGGTCACTCGCAGTACTGCAACAGAATAAGCTCCCCCTAATAAAAGCAAACCTCTCGGCACTGTCAGGAAAACCCACCCTGAATGGCTACCTGAATGTGTAAACACATGCACACGTTTGGCATTGAGATGCCAGAATGTTCAGAGAAAAACAGAAAAAAAGGTGACTTAAGTTTCACATAAAAACATAAAAAAACCGAAGCAATGCATAATAAAAAAGGTTGGTATAAAAACTTGCATAAGAAGGCATGTGCTGCACCACAGCGAGCACAGGTGATGCTGGCTGGGCCCAGGTTTGTTCAATGCGTTCCGGGTCATGTGACCTGATCCTGCAAACTCATCCCTCCTTCAAAATAAGAGACAAGAAAGAGAGGGTGGGGGGGCTTTTTCAAAATAAAACATAACCCATCTCTGCTCTGATAATACTGATCAAACTAAAAGTGCATGACAAACGGATCAAAGTGAGATCTCGGACTGCCTCTGCACAAACCCCACCCCCTCTGACCCAAAATCTGAACATTTCACCAGAAAATAAAATACATTTAAGGCAACTTCTAGGGATGAACAACAAAACACTATGTGGTCAAATCAAACGGGTTGGTGTGAAGTGGCGAGCTTGCATCGACTCCTGGCAGCCTGCGGAGTAGGGCGCAGCTTCCTCTGGGGCGGACAGGGCTCGGTGTCAGGTGGGGAGCGATCCCGGAGGGTTTGTTAAGTTTTACGAGTCACAGTGCAAGTCAAGAGACAAATATTATCTGCTGTTTGAAGAAAGGCACTCAAAGGTACCTACTGTACAGAGGGAAGGATCCAGAGACCTGATGACCTATCGGATCTACGGGCCGGAATGAGAACCACGATTTAAACATGACAAGTGGGACCCAAAAGGAATCGGGGATACTTGGGTTTCCTGTCTGGCTCATCCCCCGTCAGATCAGCTGAACTCTACAGGACACACCCAACACACACACCCTCCACACACACATATTTCTCTGGGGTGTTTGGAATGAAGGCAGTCTGTGCAGCTGATGGGAGAAAACCAGGTGCCATTGGGATATGCTGATTCACTCACAAGAGTCTGCATGATATGAATTTAAATAAAAACTAAGACGCCCACAACAAATCACCACCCAAACAGGAGCTCACCCCCACCATCATGAGAGGAAATGGGTCTTTCTAGGAGAGCAGCAAACCTAGAAGTGTTGGGATATTTGTCTGTTGAGCTTAGGGACTCTCGAGCTTCGCTTTCATTGAACGGTTCTGTTGGTCAGTACAGTCCAATATGCTATTTTGGATTGGTTTATCCATGATGGAGAGTGTTTCCAATATCAGCTGGACTCTCACTGGGCAGAGGAAGTTAGACCCAAATGCCCAAAGCTGAGAACTAGTATGTCTCGAGCAATGATATTTTTCTGTCTCCCAATCAATGGACTGTATGACACCAGTGGCTCCACCATAACAGTGTCATTGTCCCATATACCTACAACTGAAGGGAGTCCAGGAATGGTGCAGTACGGACTGATTCTATGGGCCGCCTTTTCATTGGAAACAGGCAAAAAGCATACCAAACTGCACAGCTCTGTTGAAACGAGGCATAGCTCCAGTCCGCAACTTCAACTTCAGATGCATCCCTTCTCCAAGACACCAGAATCAAACAAATGGCTCGTTACTAGGCATCTGCAGTACTTCACGACAAGCTAAGAAAGTTATTCAGGTGTGTTGGAGCAGAGATGCCTTGTTTGCACTGAGGCATGATCCGGTATATTCAAGAGTGTTCCCTCCACAAGTTGGATTCTCACCAGACAGGTGGGGCTAAACACAAATGTCTAATGCTGCCTCATACAAATGCAACGGCAAATGTGATTTGCTAGAATTTCTTGTGTCCCCCAAACAATGGACTGTGCTGTGAAAAACCAATAGCGCCAGCCTAACTGACCTATAGACGTACAATTGAAGAATGCCTTGGGATGGCAAGGTATGGGTCGTTGTATGGGCTGCTTTTACTACAGAAACATTACAAAAATAGTACATTGAACTGCACCAACCGTACCGCTCAGTGGTAAAGAGACGTATGTCTATTCATCAAGTACTAATTTTGATACATTCCTGTTCCAAGACACCAGAATCAAACTCATCACCAGACCTCTGCAGTTCTTAATGTCAAGGTAAATAGGTAATTCCTTGGCTTGTCATAAGTGACAAGTTAAGAAATTGTCACTTATAACAATTCCTTAGCTAAGAAATTAGGTTGTATTTAGTGGACAAGCCCTTCCATTCCTGTTGGAAGTATCCAACAAGGATTCTTCTTGTTGGAGCAGAGAAGCATCTTTTTTGCCTCATTTCCACTGAGAGGTACATAATAGGTATATATGATACTCTACTGTACAGTCCTGCATTCTCAAGGAATGTTTCCATTGCTAGTTGGACTCACTGGACTGGCAGGGTTAAACCTCAACACAATATTGCAAGGCAACAACAAATATGACTTGCATGCATCTCATATTCTCCAAAAGGACAGTGGTGTGACACAAGTACCTCTGCTCTAACTGTACTATTGTCCCATAGATGTACAACTGAAGGGAGCCCAGGAAGGCTGTGGTACAGGTCTGTTCAAACAGAATCCCAAACAGCACCACTCAGTAGAAACAAGGCATACCTCCAGGCCTCAAGTTCAATTTTAGAAGCATCCCTGCTCCAAGATACCAGAATCAAATAAATGCTTCGTTATCTCAAGGTACAAAGTAGCATAGCAGTACTTTATGACAAGGTAAGAAGGCAATTCAGTTGTGTTGGAGCAGGGATGGATCTAAAAGTTACAGCAGGACGGTAGCTCTTGAGGACTTGAGTTGGCGATATATACTTCTGGACTGATTTTGCGTAACAAGAAGAATTTTCAGAGGGAATTCTCCATAAAAAATCTGAAACATTTCCTCACATTCAGGAAGGAGTGAGCATGTCGAAGAACCAAAGGAACCCCAAGTAAAACTAAAGTCTCCAGCATAAATGGAGGCAACTTTAATCTCTATTCACCTCGTCAATGTTCCGATCAGTTGCTCCGATAACCATCGGCTTCATGTTTCGGCTCCAAGCCAGACTCAGTGGGACAAACTCCTAATCAGACTCCAGCCTCAGAGTCGCACCGAGGGGAAATATTGGCAATGTAAGGGGAAGTCACACGACAATGAAGAGATGCATACTCTGTTTAACTCCACGGGAACGTACAAAAAGCTCTTCAGCACTTCTTTGTAATGCAGCAAGCTTGTGCTTTAATCTCAGGAATTGTGTTGTCGTCCTTTGACCTCCAACAGATCCCTCCGTTTTTCCGGACGGGAACACGTCCTGCTGTGGTTATTGTTCCCAACGCTCTCCTGTCTCGGCTGGGACTTTGCATCTTAATCTTTCTGATGATTTGATCTTTGAGGACAGTAAGAGGACGAGTCCCTGCTGAATTTGGAAACAACATCAGGATTTTGGCAGTTCGGAATTCAAACGATCACCACCGCCCAGTGGCGGCAGCGGCGATGATGACGACGACGGCAATGATGATGATGATGATGATGCCAGTCCAGCAGGTTCAGGAACAGAAAGCACTTATTCTGGAGACTAGGAAGACCTGAATATCTTTTCCTATAAAAAACAAACAGCCCAGATAGAGTTTGTGTGTGTTGACGTTGCAATATTGCAAATTCACATTTAGTGCTCACAGTTGACACACACACGCACTCACACACACGACTCACGAATGAAAACTCAATCACTACACTGACCGACACCACTGAGAACATCTGTTAGGCTACCGCTCCTGTTCGTCCTCATCCCGGGACCAAATCGGGGTTCAACCCGGTGTCCATCAGGGAACAAGTCTACCAGAGGGCTGCACCCAGCCTTCACTGGGAGACCCTGGTACAAAACCTAGGACTGCAAGGAAGGTGATGATGGTGGGCGACAGGGTCAACAGACGGAGTTGGACTCTTTTTGGATTAATTTAAAGTCTCAAAGGCTTCAGTATGACTCAAAGGAACTTTGCGACTCAGTGCGAGTTCACTTTTAAAGGAAACCCAGTTCTGGATCTACATTAGACCTTCCTTCACTGATTGGTGGGACCTTTGGGGACCCTGAAACGTTCCCTGAACTGTGTGACGAGGTGAAATCCTCTATATAGACGAAGCAACTCAACAAACTTAGCTCAAGAAGAAACTTATACTGAAGATAAAAGTTTGGAAATATATGGTTTGGACTTCCTGCACCAGACACATGAGAGCTTTTCCATGTCCTGGGGATCAAAACTAGCAAATTTAAACTACGAGCAGGCCACAAAATTAAATGCATTTAAAATACAAAATTTGATAATAGCGATTTTGTTTTACCTACTAAAAATAAATAACATTTTAATTGAATCTATATAATATTAAAAATCCAAAACATAAATTAGTATCTTATTAAAAGAAGAACTGACACATGGCAATTCTTTTGGCTCATCAATGGCTTTCTGTTTTGTTAGCCAAATGTTTTACCGTTCTTGACTTGAGGTCAAGGGGCAGACCAAATAATTTCAAGAGCCACAAACAGCATCCTGGCCACACTTTGGACACCCTTGAGTTAAATAATCCAATAAGGTGTTTGACTTTGATTTTTAAATTTATGATCAGTTGCAACACTTTTCTACAGATCTAACCCTAACCCTAAATGCTGGAGTGGCTTCATGTGTTTGACTCATTTTGGTTTTTTTTCATACGAAACCAAAAAAAAAAGTTAAATGTTTGCAACTCCTCCTGAACTAAAGGGTGTGTCATAACTATTCATCCAATCAAATTTAGACTGAGCTGATGCAGGATATGGGCAGAGTCTGACCAGAAAATGGACGGAGTCTGACCAAAAGTGGGCGGAGCCTGATGAGAGCAGACTGGGGAAGTAATGGGTGACAAACATCAAGTTTTGAAAACACACTTCATGGTCACATTTGCCTCATCAATTTTGTTTTGTGATGACAGCTTGAATCAAATTGAAACCTTTGGGTTGGGACAGATCGGTCCTGATTGGGTTCTGGTTTGGTTTCAGGTGAGGAAATTGATCGAGAACTCGGACTGTGGAGCGCCATTCCCGTCAAGGTCAACGGGACGAGGACGCGAACAGGTTCTCTTTTCAGTACACAAATGTTTACAACACTGCTTCTTGGACCAGCTCCCCCCGACAGATGTTTGGTTCCATGTTCTGGGTTCTCCTTGGAGCCGTCAACAGAACACAGGGGCCACTGTAACAGGCACACACCGGTGTGATGATGAAGAAAATCTTCCTTTGAGTGTTCCCTCCATGACGTCTATCACTAATTGGCATGATGACCCGGGTCTTCCCAGAGTCATGTGACTTGGGCTGTACATCTACCATTGACACAGTCTGACAATACAATGCAAACAAACAACATTTATACAGATTGGCAACTTCAGGGCACCGTGCGGTGCAAGCAAAGGTCTTTTTTTTTAATATATATGTTTGACTTCCTGCAGCCACAGGGACGCAGCGTTACTTTTTATCGTCCAAACTGCTAAGCAGAGCTGGCAAAGAATGCTGGGAGGGTTCTGAGGTTTTGCTGTTGTTGCTGCCGTCGCCGAGCTCCTCCTGCTTCTTCTCCACCGCCGTCTCTGCAGGGTTCACGGCAGATATCTTGTTCTCAGCGGCGGCGGCAGCAGGGCTGTGGGCGGGGCATGGGGGCGGCTCTGTCGTACCGTTAGTGGTGGCAACATTTGCAGGAGCTGCAGGAGCTGCCTCAGTCTCAGGCTTGGGCTGAACCTCGACACAAGGAGTGGTCTCTGTGTGACCCCCTAACCCCGGCGCAACCCCTGCCCCAGCAGCAGGGCAGTTAGTCAGCACTGTGCTGTTGCCGCCTCCTCCTCCGCCACTTCCTCCTCCTCCTCCTGCTGCTGCTGCTGCTCCTTCTGTCTGCTGCTCCTCCTGTTTGCTGCTGACCACCGGCTTTACGGCCGCGCCAACTTCTGCTGCAGCTCCGGAGCCAACAATGACCCGAGCGACGTCCTGCACTTGGACGTCCTTTCCCTCCGTCTCCGCCAGGGCCTGGTTGAAGTTGAAGGCTTGGATGAGGCGAATGAGATGCTTGACTTTGTCCAGGGAAAGCTGCATCTCCTTCTGACGAGCCAGGATGGTGTTTTTGGTCTCCATGCACTTCTGCAGAAAGAAAAAGCAGAATCAGATCAGACAAGCAAAAATTTGTTGACAAAATTAAGAGGAAATGTAGCAGAAATGTATCATCATAGGAAGTTATCATCTCTATAAAACAAGGAGTTTTAGTGACTAGTACAAATTCCACTAAGATTTTTTTTCCCCACTTATG
Organism: Poeciliopsis gracilis; assembly: GCA_911649635.1. Lineage (NCBI taxonomy): Eukaryota > Metazoa > Chordata > Actinopteri > Cyprinodontiformes > Poeciliidae > Poeciliopsis > Poeciliopsis gracilis. The sequence goes on from CAJVRI010000506.1 coordinate 2,150,390, forward strand.
AGAAGTGCAAGTGATACTAGAATATATTTTCATTTATACACAAGAGTTATTGACTTAAAAGAAGCTTAGACATCTTGTTGAAAAGCGGATGTTTCTCACCGTTATGGAGTTACTGAGCTGCTTGACTCTCTGTTCCAGCTGCTCGCGCTCCAGTTTCAGCTCCGAGCTCCACTTCATCAGCTTCTGCTTCTCCTCTTCTTTAGCTGAAACACAGGACAGTCTCAGCAGTTTACCAACAGTTAAGCAAATAAAAGTTATTTTAATAAGTGCAACTTGTGTAAAATGAGAAATTTAGTCAGATTTATCTTCAGACAATAAGACCTTTAAAGGTTACCTTTAAAGGTGACCAGTTATGATTCCTTGAACAAGTTAGGATAGGTTGATAAGCTACACAAAATGTGTTCATAAAATTTTTTTGCACAAAATAATGCTTACATAATAAGGTTTTAGTCTGCTCAGTTCTGCCTCGGCTGTCTTAGGGCCTTTTGCAGGTTTAAATTCAAATTCCAGCTGCTCCTGGCCAACTCAACACTTACACATTAAACTGGCTACAAACAGATGTGCAATTATACAACCGCACATCTTTGAAAAGCAGAAGTAGAGCCTCCTGCAAAAGCAACAAGAATGTAGCAATTGTTTTCTGGATGCTAGGTAGGGCTGCACCGAGCCACTTTGTTCACTTCCGATATTGATACAGATATTTGAGGTTTAATATTGGTCCATTTTCTGATCCGAGACAGAAAAATACAAGAGCTGAATTGACTTAAAATGTTCCTTTTTTGAAAAGCAGGCAAAAATGTATTAAATTACAAATTTATTTGATGACTCTGCATTAGAATCACACTAAAATACACAAAGCTTGATCAAACATGTAAAAACAACAGAACTCTGTTCCGTCAATTAGAAGACAAAACTAGCTGGTGAAACCTACTGGAACTCTGCTTGGGTTGCTAGGTAACGGAGCTTGGCTTGGTTAGGGTTGCTAGGTAACGGCCACAGTGCCCCTGGAATGTGACTAATGAAACTGGTCATTTTGCAGACACCAAAAAACACCAACGTATTGCCAAAAAACAGGTAGGATTTTATTTTTTAAGTGCTTGTTCCATTTGTAGAACCATTTGAAACACAAACAGAAATACAAAGAACCACCAAAACGTGAATTATGCACAACAGGACCAATTTAAATATCTGGTTTCAACTGTAAATAATGCTTTACAAATGTAAACATTTACTCACAGGTTACACTGCACTTTATTGCAAAACTTAGTTTGAATATCAAGCACTTTCAGTGACTTTAAACAGAAACCAAGCACTTTCCAAACTTGAAACTCAAGCATTTTTGAGGATTTCAAGCCCACGAAGGAACCCTGATGAAGACTCACCTTCTTTGTATGCGATGTAGGAATGAACGATAGCCAGGGTGCCGGGCCAGGGAATGGCTTCTTCTTTTTTCAGGATCTGAGGGGAGAAGCTCAGGGGTGTCACAAAGGCTGAGACCCAGAACAGATTTAAAGAGTCGAGGTTAGCCTCCACGCTGCGTGGGACTGACGGGGAACGGGTGATGGAGTGGATGGACGTGAGATGTCAACCTCAACTGACACAATGAATGAGACATAAGCACAAAAAAAAAAACAGTACTGCATCATGTGTGTGCTTACAAAGTACTGAACAGTCCTAAAGCTGAAACAGCATTTAATATTACAGCCAACCATTTTTTTTACTTAGCAATTAACCTATTGATTGGTTTTGATAATTAATTGGATCAAAAAACTGGAACATTCTGCAGACATTTTATTTAAGCCTTTTTTATGCATATATTTAAAAATTGCAGATAAACTTTTTTTAAAATAAGAAAACGTTTGTGCTCAAAATGCAAAACACAGCATTCCTATAGTGGATGCTCGATCATTTGTAGCAAAGGATGTCTCTGGAGCTAAAAAATACTCTTAAAATCAAAATATGACGCACTCGGACCTTTCTGCTCGACTCATGAACAAAATGTATAACCGACTTTTTCTTTCAATCAACCAACTAATACTTGGATAGCAAAAGGTCATTAAAGGGGCAGTATTATGCATTTTTCTAACACTTTGTGGCATATTATAGCATAATCAAGTAACTATTTTAACTTTGGTTGTTAAAACTGCTGTATATGTCAAATATGACTTAAGAAATTTGACTTTATAATTTAAACGCCTTAGAAATTAGATTCTCTCTTTTAAAACTCTGGATCTTTGAGGAAAATAACCCATTAACAACATTTTTACCAGGGCTGCATTGAGAAGTTCTCATGTAATGAGCCCAGCAGGTGTTTGCTAATTGCTTTTGGCTAGTCTGAAGGAACTGAGGGGGTGGGGGATGGTCACAGAGAAAGGGCTGTTCTATGAGGTGGAAGTTTAGAAACTGCAGCTTTGAAGAGGAGCTGCACCTTAAGGGCGGAGCTAGGTCCACTCAGGTGTTTTGAACAGCTGAATGGTTGCCATGGAGATTGAAGAACGTCTCAAACGTGCATGAAAGATTAAAATCAACACTCCAGGTATGTTTTTCAATGGGGGGATAACATTATAACATGACGTAAAGCTCAAAAAACTAAATTTTACATAATTCTGTCCCTTTAATAAAATATTTTTTCCACAAAATTTTAACTGGGTGAAGCTAAAACTATGCAAATTAAATTTTGAGTAGATCATTATGCCATCCTAAATGCAAAATGTATATATTTTTATACAGTTTGGGCTAAATTACTGCTCTGTGTAGCAAATGGGCTTTTTTTGAGTCTGTAAACTCCAGTAAACGATTAATCTATTACTAAATTATTTGATGATTATTTCAATAATCGATTAATCCAATGAATCGTTTCAGCCCTGACGACAGCACAGCTAACGCTCCCCTGACTCTGGATCAGTCTCTGCTGCTGCGGTTACCTGGTCTTGGCATTTTGGACAGATCCACATGCCTTTAGGAATGGTTTTCAGGGGTGGATCCAGGCAGTCCAGGTGATAAACACGAGAACACGTGTCGCACATGAGCAACTGGCCACTGCGTCTGCACACAGTGCAGAAATCCTCGTGGATGTCTCCCTGCGAGGAAGAATTGGACCAAATCAGTTTCTGCAGGAGCCCCACCCACCCACCCTGCATGGAGAGGCGGGGCGAGGCGGGGCGGAGGGGAGGGGGCGGGACCGTGATCTGGTTTAGTTTACAGCTGGTCTCGTTTAGAGCTCTGATGGATGTGTGTGTGTGTGTGTGTGTATGTGTGTGTCTGTTAGGATGTGTGTGTTATTCATGGACTCTGTTCACTTTGTAAGGCTGAATGACAGGAAGTGATGGTTCATGGTTACCACATGGACAACAAAGTGATGGCGGTGTGTGTGAATGGGCGACAGCGGGGCTGCGTGTGACGGGGGCGTCCGCCGTCTCCCCCATCGTTACTTACGTCCCCAGAGCCGGGGCTGGGCAGGGGGAGGGGACGGACGGGGCTGGAGGGGGAGGTCGGGGTGAGTCTGCCCAGCTCCGGGACGCTGCTGAATTTGGGTGGGCGACCTGGGTGGAATGAGACAGACGACAAAGACGGAAAAACAAAACAAAACAAAAAAAAAAGAAAACAAAAAAAAAAGATGGAGAGGGGGGAGAAGACAAAAAAAACAGAGCGTCTGTATGACATACCTTGGAAAGGGAGTCTTCGTTGGCTAGCATGAATCAGGGAGCAGTGAGGAAGAGGAGTCAGAAGCACAGACAGCAGTGTTAGTGAACGACACCAGCTCCATGCAGGCTACAGACAGGCCAACACACCTGCTCAGGTAACACCTCCCAACCAAACTCACGCCCTATTTGTCTTTAACTTCAGCTACGTTCAAACCGCAGGAAAATACGACCAAAATCCACCCGTTTCATGGCACCGATCTACATTTTTCTCTTCTGATACCAAAATCTGAGGTTTAGCATCAGCCGATGCCACACCACGATATATAAAAAATGACAAAAAAAAAACAACAGCACTGAATTAACTTAAATCCAGGCATAAGTGTACTAAATTACAAATTTATTTGATAACTCTGTATGAGTACACCAATACCTTCACAAGCTGGGCAAGAATGTAAAAACAACATATTTAATTTGTTCAGTCAGACCAATTAGGAGAATAACAACCAATGTAAAATAAAAAAGAAACTGAAACTGACTTAAAGCAATAGGTCGACTGCCTGGTCAAACCAGCAAACATAACATTTCTGATCATACAGTCACTTTGGTTTTCATTTATTCACCACCAATAACTGAGATTTATCATTGTAAAAGTAAATAATTCTCATGACCAGACTAAATGCCCATCCATTAATCAGTCTCGGTCTGGCTATAGTCTAGAATAGATCACTGTAAGGTTACAGAAAGATTAGTGAATAAGTATTTGCCCCCCTTGCAGGGTTCTTCTGTTTTTACTCATTTGTTACACTTGTTTCAGAGCAAACGAGCTTCAAAATCAAGTTAAAAATCAAACTAATCTGGTCCATAATCACATTTTTTTGGTTCAGTTTCACAGGTCTCACTACGGCCAGAACAGGGTAATTCAAAAATTACTTGAACAGAAAACACACTTTTCCAGCAGCCATTATACAGTGGCGAAAATAGTTGACCATGAGTGCTGGAGTTCCATTTCGGTTGCTAGGTAACTACTCTGCGCCCCTTGAATGTGACTTATCTGGAAGTTTTTAAAACGGGTCATTTTCCAAAATGTTAGACTTCTGCAAAAAATGATTTTAAAAAAAGTGCTTGGTTTGATTCTACAAGCAGTAGAGATGCAAATGGAAGTACAAAATATGAGTTTGTATTATATATATATGTTTGTACATATGAATTTATATAAGTAAATTCAAGTAAAAAAAAAAAAAGGATTGGCAAAAAAGTGTTTTGGTTTTATATTCTCCTCTTCTTCTATTTTCCTTCATAGTCAAGAGCTGTGAATTATTGAACCCTGTGAGTTGATTATGACTGAAAATACGGCGCAGTTTACGCCCAGCTTCAGATTTCATTAACCCGTCACTGAACCTGCATTGATTGGCAAATAAATAGCGACATCCATTATCATCAGGCCATGAACCAATGACAGTGGAGACTTAACAAGGCTGGAAGTTAAAAGACAAACAGGAAGTAAATGAAACCAGGAGTCTGACCGTCGCCTCACCTCCCCATCAAGCAGGTCAGAACCTCAGCTGTAGGTGAAGCTGACGTTCTGAAAGGGACCTGAGATCCATTTTAAGGTGCGTTAGCGTCTAGCTCCGAGTTAAAACGACAACATTCATCCGTTTATTAAGTTTAAAATGCTTCCTGTTAAGCCAGTAGTCCAGTCGAAGACCAGTGAGATGTTACACCAGCAGCTGCCTGTTAGTCGTGTTACAGCTGGAACACATCAGCATGACTCTCAGAAACACCTTTTTCTTCTTATTATTGAAATTAGACATTAGTACTGCCTTCAGATCCCAGGATGCATTTCTGTTAAAAGGTTAAACTGGATTTTTGAATGTTTATCAAAGAGCTCCAGAAACCAGTCAGAACCCACCACAGCAGGAACCATTAGTTCACCACCACCACCATAGCTCAGCTTTACTGGTTGCTGGGAGACAGAAGGAAGGGAGGAGCTTCTTATGGAAAGATCTTTAGGATTTAATTTACGATCCACTTGGTATTTATAAAGTATAGTGCCATTAGGCGTTAATACAATACCCTGGTGATGTGCAGCAACCCTCAGATTTCCTCCCATCCTTTTAGCGAAGTGAGATGTTACACCAGCAGCACATTTCCGCTAATATTGTAGCTCATTTCTTTGATTTTCCATCACGTTTTAGTCAACTTTGAAAACTGTCAGCACACAAACTTTTTCCATTTATACTCCAACTTCAATTAAACCACTTTCCATCTGAACCCTAAAATACTTTATTCAACATGTGGTAAATATTTAAAGATTTGGTTATAGACTTAAGTAATGAGACATTAATATTTATGCTCTTATTTTGAAGTGGGGGAAACGTTTTATTCGACAGTTCCATTTCCAAAGCACTTTAGCGTTAGCTTTGGCTACGTACCGTGTTGGTATAGCGCAGAACTAATGTTTATGATTAGTGATTTAGGATTAGCACAACTAACTTTTTAATTAGCGTTACCCAATAAAAACATTGTAGACCAAAAGGCTGTTTTTGATCAGCTTGCTTATATCTACTGAACAGCATTAGAGTACTGTTCAATACTATTTTAACTATTCTATTGAACCACCTGATCAAAGTGGTTTTATAAATTTGTGGACAGCAGGCTGAGGATGTTACCACACCTACATCTTCTATCACTTTCAAATTTTTAGCCAAAATTTGAAAACTGAGCTTTGAAGTCCTGATTCCAGATGATTGTGTATGTTTGTTTTATTAAGGAAACAAGCTCCCAGTTTCCAGTTCTCTCCCTGACTATTTATGCGTGCATCTGACTGTACGCCTCAATGAACACATATGTGAACATGCTTGGATTCAACTGAACGTCGTTTAAAGCCACAGACACACAAGGAGACCAACGTCTGACTTTGCTGAGGTTGTTCATGGAAGCGCTCTGACAAACGAGCAGAAATCCGCCTGACGGAAGCGACAGGAAGCAGTAGAGGAAAAGAGGAGGAGTTGCACAGCGGGTTAATAAATCTAGTCTCTACAGACTGGAACTGGTTTGGACTGGGAGTCAGACTGAGTTTCATACAGACCTCTCTTCCTGGTTCCCTGGTGCAGAGGGCTGTTCAGGTAACTCACTGCACTCTTTTTCCTCTGAAACAAAAACAGAACAACTGGATCAACAACAGAATCTGCAGATTAACTCAGTATGAGAGTTTCTGATCTGGTCCTCAACCTCATTCAGCGGTCTCTCCAGAAAGTTATGGCGTTGCATTGGGAACTAAAAATGCAAGTTCAGTTATCGTTCGCAAATTATTTATATACTTGCAATTTTAAGCACTCATTGCAACTTTTCCACAAATGCTTTCTGCATTTTCTTCTTCTCTGACCAATCACTGCAACTCACTTGATTTTTTTACCAATCCCCTTCCTTCTAATTTAACTTCCTGTTTCATGACGTCTTGAAAGTCAAACTTGCGAGATGAAAGCATGTGGGATGCAAAACGATAATGTTAGAAAATCATTCCGTGATGTTTTGTCAGATTTGCCTATTCTCTGTATACAGTCACGATGTAACTGACCAATAAGGAATTCTTGTTTTGCATTTTGGTAAAGGCTCAGGACGTGATTTTATTTATTTTAAGAATGTTACATGCTCTTTAAATGTGAAGCAAGTTAAAATCCTGTCTTTTTTTTTAAGTTTATGTGCCATAATTCATTTGTTTTTTTTTGCAGCAAACATAAAGCTTAAAAACAAACAAAAATGCAACTTAAATTGCAAATTTATGCAAAAGCTGCAACAAAATCAGCAGTTTTAGACTGCAACAATCACAAAAACCATAACATTCAGGAAGGACTGATTAAAATAAACCTGTGTGCTCAAATCGACGTTACCTCGGGCTCGAACACGGCTCCGCTGTACACTGGATTGGCCGTCGTTCTCCTCTTCCTCTCCTGCCGTTTGCTCTGGATCTCTGCAAGGACAGAAACCAAAAGTTTCAGAGCCGAAAACATTTGTTTTGCAGCCGCTTTCGGACCAGCAGCCGCCCGGAGCGCCGCTCACCTTCCAGGTGGTCGTGTGTGACGAGGCCCAGAGACACCATGAAGGCCAGTTTCTGAAAGAGGAAGAGCGGCTTTATCAGCAGCACATGGAGGAGTTCAAGAGAAAGCATTCCATATGAAGAGGTCTCACCTCGGGGTTCTCCTCCTTTTTGGGTCGAGGGGGTGGAGAGAGCGGTGGGGTGGAGGAGGACGGCACGCTGACCGTGGCTTTCTGTTCTGCTGCTTCCAGTTTAACAGTCTGCTGAGAGGAGGATGAGGAGGAGGAGGGAGGTGACGACAGCAGGTTAAGGTTTGGAGAGATGAAGAGCTGCAGGAGGATAACCAGGACCCATGAGAAATTACCCTGGACTGGAAGAACTCACATGGTGCTTGAAATAAAAGCCAGACAGTTCATATATGCAATTAGCACCAGACTGCACCAATGGCTGCGTTTCCATTCAACACATAACTGTGCAAATTGAAATTATGAAAATAAATCTGCTTAAAGCTGCAGTGTGCAACTTTTTATAACAACGTATTTTTACATATTTGTTGAAACTGTCAGTGTTGTGACAGTTTGATTTGAGATGGTCTGAAAAACAAGCTGCTAACTAGAAACATCCAATCAGAGCCAGAGGGAGGGTCTTAGAGATGTCAATCAACCTCTGTGTGGCGCTACTCGTACCACGTTGGGCAGAGTACCCAAAAATTGCACTCAAGAGAAGCATTACTTCAACATATTTTTAGTCAAGTCAAAGTAAAGAGTCTCTGTCCAACAAATCAGTTTTACAAAATTAGAATTTTGAAATTGTGTTTTTTCTAGATTAGTAAAGTTTTGTGCAGGTTTATAATGGAGACGCAGCTACTGCGAAGTGGCACTCTGACAATCATCATGGACTCTTACCTTAGGTTCAGTGATCAAGCTGCTGATCTGGATGGGCGGGGCTGGAGGCGGGGGAACAGCGAGAGGGGCGGGGTTAGTCAGCGCCTGGGAGGGGCTTGCAAGCCGCGTGGGCGTGGCAGTGACGGGCGTGGTGATGACGATGCCGGTCAGCGGGGCGGCGCCCGTCTTGCCGCACGGCTGCCCGTTGACGATGCGGACCTGGTGGATGGGCGCGGCCGAGGGCAGCGAGGTCGCCAGCTTGGTGGTTAGCATGACGGGCCTCTGGAGCAGCTGGGGGGCCGCCATCATGGGCGGGGGAGGGGCCGGGGCGATGGGGACGTTGGTGGGCGTGGCCAGCCTCGGCCTGACCTGTTGACGACAAACAACCAATCAGGAAACGGACGTGTGGAAATCAGACACGGCTGGGTAACGACTCGGAGATCTTCAAGCTGACTGGTGCTCCTGAAACCAACTTCCACAGGCTTCCAGGACGCAGAGAATTCCCAATATTCCCAAGTATCCCTAAATATTCCTGTTCTCCACTGTCAGATATTCACCATGTTCTATCAGCGTTAAAGCTCCATTTGTGCCGTGTTTGATATCTTCAGTTGCGCTTCCTTCACGTCTTTGGTTGGGTATGTATTATGTCACCATGGTAACAGAAATGTTCAAGACTCAATGACGGCTAATCTAGGGCGGGGCAACAAATCAATTTTTGGTTTTTGGAGATTGCATTTTTTCAAAATTGGAATTTTTTTCAAATTAGTTGCTTGGATTTCAAAAGTTCAGAGTGATGTCAGCACACCCAGGGCGGCCATCTTGCTTCATGTTTTACAGCTTTTACTTATTTGGACTTTGAATTTAGGTCAACTCTACGATAGAATATAAGGGTCATGCTAAGACTTTTAATTTTGAGAATAAAGTCATAACATTGCCAGAGTTCAGAGGTCATATCAGAAGAATAAAAGTTGTAATTTTATGAGAACTCCAACAGGCAAAAAAAAATAAAAAAGAGGAATATTAAGCATTTTGAAGTTATGTTTTTTGCTATCCGTTTCACCTACAAGGAAATGCTTCACCTTCTAACGAATCAGCATCAAATTATTAATAGCAAAGCTTTGAAATGATTGAGCAACAAGTAATTTTTTAATGCACATTGCCCAGATCTAGGCTGATCACTACAACCAGGTGTTGCTGCTCGTCTCTAACATTGTTGCGCCTCCTGGTCTCTGCAGTGGCTGCTGCAGTTCATGCTGCAGACACCAGGGGGCGTGGCGGCTCCCAGAGGCGTTACTCAGCTCAAATATTTGCAAACATTTCCGCTTCAACTTCCAGGATTAATCAAAAAACAAAACAAAAAGAAAAAAAAAACACTACACAAACAAACAGCCAGAAACTGAAAAAATACCAAGAAGCTGCAGGAGAACAAACCGTCACCACGATAAGGTCAACACACACACGCATACACAGAGTCAGAGGGGGTCACGACCCCTCCACAACCACCTGCTCACGGGTCAGTCGGAAAATAACCAAAAAAGAAGCACAACACGAGGAAAAGGGATGAGGCGGCACAGAGAAAACCATGTTTTAGTGCCACTGAGCAAGGCAGGAGTGTTTGCTTTGCTGCCCTCTGCTGGAGAGTGAGCACATCACCTCAGGTAGGGCCACACACACTGGTCTGAGAGGAGAAGGGGTGGGAGTGGGGGGGGTCAGGTTGTGGAGGCGGGGCTTCTGGGACGCACCTGTGGCTGAAAGGTGGGCCGAGGCGTCAGTCTAGGAGGAGGGACAAACTGAGGAACTCTGATTGGCTGGGCGGAGGAGGAGGTGGTGGTGGTGGCCTGCAGCTGAGACAAAACCACAGCAGAATGTGGGTCTGTGGGTCTGACACCCACACAGCTGGTAGCTGATCAACCCGACCGCTGCCGTCACAACACGACTCAACTTTCAACTCCTCTGAGATGCATCCGCGCCGACATCGGTTTAGCTTCGTTTGTTACGTAAAACCAAAACTCTGCGTTTCATTAGAGCTTTACATGGCAGTCCACCACAAATTAGTTTCAAGACCAGTCAAGACCACAAGTGTGAGAAGGGTCACTAAACTTACAGCATACTGTCCAGTTTATTTGTGAGCATATTTGAGCGGCAGAAGATGTCTGTCTAATCGCCAGTAATAGAACTGCGCTGCATAAATCATAAGAAATTAAGCAGCGCTTCGCTTTCACAGACGGTGGGGACTACGGCTAACTTTAATTGTCACTTAGAAAAGAAGCTCAAAGAAAGGTAAGCTCCATTGACGTGACGTTAGCAAAGCTAGCTGTAAGGAGACGCGTAAGCATTTGTGATGAAAGAAAAGTTATTGTGCAGAGGTTTGACTAATGTGTCAAATATATGGGAAAACAATGTGTCCAAAAGTCTGCAATATAGTGATGCAACATTCACAAACTATCCTAGTCACCTGAACATCTCTTTACGAAGAAGAAAATACTGGAGCCTTGCTGAGAGCCGGTCTTTCTTCTTGTAATGCTCTGCGTAAACGACAGTGGCTATTATTGTTTTCTCTAATTATATACATTGGTATTTATTTAATTATCAAATAAATAAAACAAGAATGAAAGAGCAAGCAGAGGATGGGCATTGCTCTTTGATTGGTTCAAAGGCAGCTGTAATGTCTGCCATGATGGCAGGGCGTTGCCTCGATGGTTATGTTTATGGTGGTGATTTCTGACATGAAGGATATGGGCAAATGCCCAGGGCATTATCTTTTTAAATTAGCAGAACAAAGAGTTTGTTCCGCTTTTAATCTTGGTTACATGTATTTCAGCTCTAAGTATTTAATATCTAGGTGTTTTTATGGGAATGTGAATCTTTCAGATCAATTTGATTAACAATTTTGATCATATTTCACATTTTATAGTGTGATATAGCCCAGGGAACTGGTCTTGGCCAAGTCCAGAGGTACACAGTTTCCAGGTACACAGTGCCATTTTAAACAACAATCAAGTAACTACGTTAATTTCAGTTGTTAAAAAATGTTGTATATATAAAATATGATGTAAAAGACTTTCTAATTTGACACCTTGAAAATGGGCCTCTGTCTCTTTAAAAACTCCTGCAATCTGAAACTCCGCCTTCGTGAAGTCATCACAACATGACTCCTCTGTTAAACTTCACTGAGAGGAAACTCCCATGAGCTCAGCAGATCCTCCACGTGCTTGCTAACTGCTGCTGGCTAGTCTGAAGGAGCTGGAAGGCTGCTCTGAGAGGCAGAACCGTGGAAACTGCAGCTTTAGGGAAGAGCAGTGTCTTGAGGGTGGGGCTACATCTGACCAGGCATTTAGCAGAGCTGTATGGTTGCCATGGAGATTAAAGCATTTCTCAAACATAAAAGATTCAAAGCAGCACTCCGTTAGCACATTTAGCAGAGTACAAGAGGTTGGTTTTTATCTATATTAACTCTTTATACGATCTGTGGGGGCTGCTGGTGGAAACTCACTTCAGCGGGTCAGTTTTAAGTAAAGCTGTACAAGAGTTAGGGAAAACCAATTTCTTTGTGACAAACAGCGAATGCTGAGGAGATCAGAAATGAACCGTCTAGTTTCTGTGCCTTATGGACTCCATCTGGGAGCAGCTGAACGGCCACCACTCACACCACGGCCTGGCAGAACTCGCTCCAGACATGGCGAGCCTATCTGAGGACCGGGAGCGTCTTGGGAAGCGTCTCACAAACTGGCCCCGGAGCCGCGGCGGGACGAACTCACCACCACTGCGTTCTTGGACACCAGCCGTACAGGCTCCGAGCTCTGATTGGTCAGCCGGCTGGCCACCTGCAGGTTGATGGGGACGCTCTGCGAGTCGGGCTTGGTGATGGCTGTGGTTACCATAGCGACGGTGGGCGGGCGCTGCGACAAAATGGCGCCGGGCAGGGTGGGCGTGGCGGCGGCTTTGAGCACCAGGGTCTTGGCGGTGAGGACCGGCGTGACCGTCAGCGTCTGTTCAGAGAAATTCACCCAGATTAACAGGATTAAATCTGAAGAATTATTAAGAGTTAAAACATTTAAAGCTGCAGTACGTAACGTTTATAAAAATATATATTTTGCTTATATTTTTTGAAACAGTCACTCTGCTGCGAAGGCATGTTATGAGACATAATCTGTGATCAAATTTAGCTCTTCCTTCTCCCAGTGCTAACAAGAAGCAATCAGAGCCAAAGGGCACAGAAAGCCCATCTACCATCTCACTCCTTCCCTTGCTAAGCTGCAGCTGGCATATTATGGAGCTAAATTACTGCCATTAAGTTTGTCAACAAAAAAAAGAAAAAGAAAATCTGAAAATGGAAAAAAAAGAAAAACCTTGAATTTGAAGAGTAGTTTTGAAATTGTTTTTCTGTTTCAAAACTTTATCTTCAGTTTCAAAATAATTTTTCAAGCCCAAAGTTTTGAATTTTTTTTTTTTAACAAACTTTATGACCCTAACTTACCGCCATAGCAGAGTTTGTTGTGAATGCTAAGGCTAGTTAGCATGGCCATCGACGGCAGCGGATAAACTGTTTTTCTGTAAGTTGTGTTTTGACCATTAGCACATTGAACAGCGAGTACACGAGGTTGATAGACAACACTAAGACCCTCCTCCTGGCTGTGATTGGTTGTTTTGGTGAATTTCTTTAGATGGCAATCAATCTTTTCACAGATCATCTCTCATATTACATTGTCATGACATGGTGACAGTTTTAACATATAAATATATTCTAAGTTATATACTGCATCATTATATTAAATAAAACATTATCAAACTGAATTGAATCAGGGCAGAGAGGTGGCGGTCACCCACCTGCTGCAGTCCTCCAGGTATCTGCTGGCTCTGCAGCAGGTTGGTCGGCTTCAGGTCGCCCCCTACTGGAGCAGCTTGAACCTGCAGCTGCAGTTTGGCCTCTGGTTCCTGCTTCACCAGCAGCTCCTTCCTCAGCTGCTCCACCACCTTTTTCTGAACACAAACAAACAAATAAAAACCAGCTTTCTCCTTTATTCACCTCTGAAATGTCCACATAATGAAACCAACCCTCTTTTTACAGATTATTTATCAATATTTTTGCTAAGTGTTAATGATCTTTTATATTATGACATACATTTATAAAGACGACAAGAAACAAAAAGTCCAAGGAAGGAAGAAAGGAATGATACAAAAAAATATTGAAGGTTGCAAGGAATAAAAGAAAGTTACAAAGAAGGAAGGAAATAAAGAAAATAATGCAACAAGGAAGAAAGGAATGTTATAAAGAGGAAGGTGTTGAAAAACAAAGAAGAAAAGAAAGGACGTAAAAGAAAGGAGGGAGGAAGTTACAAGGAAGGAAGTCAGTAAGAAAAGTTCTGGACAGTGGGAACAGAAATAAAGTCTGACAAAAGTTTATTTCTAATACATAATTTCTTCTTCTATGTTTCTCGAGGCTCATAAAAAAACTACAGAAATCAGATTCTGGATTATTCCAGACTGTAGGAACGCCAAATGCCTCCTTACATTCCCTGAAAGAGAACTAGTGATGGAGGAGAGCAAACATCAAAAGAATAATAATCAGAGTCAGCGGGACAGCAGCTCAGAATCAGGTCACATGGAAACAGGAAGCTGAGGAAAAAGCCCATCTGTTACTCGGCAACAGCAGGAAGCAAACGCAGCGATGGCCGATCACAGACCGACTGAGAGAAATTAACGGCAGAGTCCAAGGCTGACCTGCAGATCACACTTTCAGAGTGACCTGTCATTCACTTCCTGGTTCAAACCAAGAAGTCTCCACTTCCAGCCAATCAGAGGAGGAGTTCAACACAAAGACAGACTAAGACGGAAAACAGACAAAAATAGGAATTTAAACCAGAATAACCAGATTTAGATTAGGGTGATAAGTTGATTTGATCAGTTGATTAAAGTTTTGATATTTGAAGAATTAATTTTGTAAAATTGGGATTTTTTTTAACCAATACATTCCTTAGTTCAGCGCGCCCAAAGCCGCCATCTTGTTTGACAGCTTATACTTATTTCAGCTTTGAATTCAGATTACAGAAATTATAGAGTCAAAATAATAATGAAATAAAATGACCAATTTTACCATCTTATACAAGTTTTTTCTGTCTTAATGTGTTGTGATTGTATTCCACACTTTACACTCTGCAACAGAGATAAATAAAAAAAATCTCACTAAGTTTTCTGATATTTAGCAAATACAAATAATTTTAGTAACTTTGACCTAAACAAGAAATATTTAGTCTGATTTAACTTCAGACTAAATATGAGGGGGGAAAAAAATACATGTTTCTATTTATTATATTTAAGTACCTAGTTTCAGCTGTACGTAACATTTTAATCAAATGTTGCATTGCACTTTATTGCAAAATTGTACAGTTTGAATATTAGCATTTTCCAAACCTTAAACCAATTTAAATTCAAGCATTTTCAAGGATTTCCAGCACCTATGCAAACCCTGCTGAAGTTTCAGCTTCATTAGAAGAAGCATAATTAAGACAAATGGGAAGTTTTGCCCACAGATATGAAATAAAACTTAAAATTAAAGCAGCTTTTCACAATCCAGCATCTCCATCCTGCATGATGGGAACCGTCTGATCTGTGCGTTTCACCTTAGAGTCCACACTCATCTCAGCAGAACAATAAAAAAATCCAACCTGCAGGGAGCGGACGGAAATAGAAACGCTCAGAAAGATGATAAAAATAGATCTGCAACCAACAACAAAGAGGCTTCAGCATCAAGTCTTCAGAAGATCCTGAAGCTCGATTAAAAAAAAAACTTCAGTTTTTATAGAAACATCAATCTGAAACGACAACTGCTGCAGCTCATTTACATTATCACTCAAATTATCATAAAGAAACAAACAGATACCCAAGAACAAAAAGTAACTGCAAAGTTACAGCAAAACCACAATGAGCTTTAAAAAGGATTAAAATAAATATAAGAACAGCAAACAGAATAATCTAATCAAAAAAATAAAACGCATAGAAAGTCTTTTAAATAACCTGCAGATAAACAGAAATGTCAGAAAGAGAAAAAAGATAAAAAAAAAAAAACAATCTGAATTTCTCCTTTAAAAGTGAGGAAATCAGGCTTTAGACTTCCTGATCATTTTCAGAATAAAAGTCCTGTCTGCAGAATGAAACCAGGAGAACATCATCTCCAAGTTACACATCAGAACGGGTCAAGAGTCACCGGTTTGTTCTGAGGCCAAACCTCTATGACCTCAACGGAGAGGTCATAGAGGTCAGGGGTCAGCAGAACTCAGAGGAGGTCCCAACCTCTCAACATCCTCCTGTCACCGAGTTTAATTCAGTTAAACTAAAGTTACCAGATCAGTGGTATCGACAAGGAAGGAAGAGAGGAAAGAAGGAAGCAAGGTCGTGGGTCCGTATTGCCCAGGACTCGCCCTGACCCTTGACCTCCAGGTGAGTCGGTCTGCCTGTGGACTCACCTGCTTCTCGCTGAGCGCTGTGATCTTTGCCTGGAGTTCGTGGAGCTGCTTCTTCAGATCTGCATTCTGAAACAAAAACAAAGCGGGTCAGGCTGAGCAGAACCAGACCGGATCTCGGGCCGGACCCACACGGAGACCTGCTGGGTTTTACCTGCGGGTCCTGCTTCATCTGAGCCACAAGTTTCTGCAGAAGGAGAAAAATAATGAGTCACAGCGACACCTGGTGGCGGCAGCAACATCCTGCGGGTGTTGGACCCAGAGACTCACCTGATGGATCTGGATCTCCACCTTCAGAGCCTCCTGTAGCGTCTGTAGTTCCATCATGGATCCAGTCAGTCTGCCAACCGATCGATCAGCCTGGAACACAAACCTGTCCGGTTACCACTTCCTGTCTGCTGATGACAGCTTCCTGTCTGAGAGGCGCTGCGCTTTTACCTGAACACCTTCTCCAGTAGGAAAACCATCCAACTGAAGCATTAAAGTGCCGCTGAAAGCAAAAAGGAAAAGCATTAAACTCTGGAATTTATTAGGGATATTTAGAAGGACTGGGCAAGAAATCGATTGTATCAACCCGATTATTGGTTTTTGAACAGGCTGGTCACAATAAGAAATAAATAAGTTAATAAAATGATAAATTAAAACAATGTCAATAATTTCCATTTGAATTATTTACAGTTTTCTCTTTGTATCAAAAACTGGATGACAAAAGTCTTCAGTCTGGCTCTTTATCATTTGTTTTGTTTATTTTGGATATTTAAAATGTCTTCCAGCTCCAGTGTTAAACGTTCATTTGTAGCATTTGATGTTTATTGATTTTTCAGAATATATTCTCACATTATTATTATGCCATTAACATTATATCACCTGAAAACAACAATATTATCGTTTATAACAATAACTCCTTATCGTCCAGGAAAATTTACACTCGTTGGGTTTTAAGAGTGAAGTCATCACGGCCAGGGCGGCCATCTTGTTTTACAGCTTCTATTTATTTGTACGTTTTATCCAGGTCAAGTTTATTAACGCCAGACTACGATGTATTCTTTTTAATTACAAGAATACAGTCATAATGTTACACCAATACAGATATACGACAGTGGAAGTAATGAGAATAAAAATGTAATATTACCAGGGGAAAAAACTCAGAATAACACATTTTGGCCACATCTTATGAAGTTAGATTTTGACATTGATTTTGCAGATAAGAAAATATTTCTTTTTTTTTTTAATCAATCAGCATCAAATTATTATCAGTAGCAAGACTTTGAAACAATAAAAGAAATCAGGAGCTATAGATCCTGATAAGTCCAGTTTTTCTGGTAAAAATGCGACTTTCTTTCTGCTAATATTAAACAGAAACTCTCACAGCCATGATTGGAATAAAGCCCACTTTTTGAAAATAATCTCAATAAGCTATTTTTACAGAAAAAAAGTGAGCAAAAGGGGAAAAAAACATTAAAATTGTTGTTTTGTGGCTCTTTGTGTCAGAGGCAGAGAAAACCCACAGCACTCGAACGCAACACAGATCCCATGCCCTGTTGACGTCACCTGAAACCGATTTTTAGGTCCTGATGCAGGTTTTCATTTACATCAGCAGATCTACACACTTTCTGAAGATCTTTCTTTTGTTTTTGGCTGATTTCACTCCTTTCAGTCCAGAAGACAAAGTAACAAAACATAAAAACTCCTGCAGATCTAAAAGTCCTGTTTTTAAAAGACAGCAGACATCATTTCCCCTTCAGATAATCATCCGCAGTGCTTTAAAAAACATTTTTTACTGGGGCTGAAATGAGTTATATTTGAGATTTTCATGATAATAAACAATAAAACTATCTAGTTTATATACTTTCCTTTGCGTTCAGGAGCATTTTTGACAGAATGATGCAAATGTTCCACTAAAAGTTTTAGCTGAAAGAACTAAACAAAAAAATAAATCTGTACAATATTTGAATTAATGCATTGTTGTTGTGATAAAGCAGGACTCACCACCTGGCTGTGGGACTGGACTCCACCCCTCTGTGCTGCCCTGGAAAACACAACAAACGCACTCAATCACAAGATCAGCCCACACTTTTATAAAGAACAAGTTTTTCACCAAAAGAGAAAACAAAAACACAAAAAGAAAAAAAAAAATCACAAAAAAATAGACATCAGGCTCCATGTGTTTGCAACTAATCCAAGATATTGATGTTTCAAGATCCTTAATTGTTACTACAAACGTGAAATTAACCAATATCACTCATAATCTGGGTAAAATTTAATTATATTTAACTAGAAACCTTCCTGTTTTATCTAATGGTCCAATAATTACTGCCCCCTGCTGGCTGCCTACAGGTTAGATAAAACAAGTTTCATTTACAGAAAAACAAAGACGTCAGAATCCCCTGCAGGTCTGAAATGAAACTCATCCATCAGCAAGAACATAAATTATTCTGGAGAAGATCTGACAGATTTACAGCTGGAAGTCAAACCTAAACAAAACCTGTTTTTTTAAATGTGCAGTCACAAAAAGTGGGGGGAAAACATTTAATCACAGAAACAAAAGGCTAAAAACTCAGGAAAATTCCACTTACAGGTAAAATTAGAGTTAAAACAAGCAAAGAAATGAAAATCAGCTCAGACTTTATTACCTGTTTGAACTCTGTGACTTCTTTTTCTCATTTAAATGCCGTTAAATCTGACTCAGTCTTTATTTTAAGCCTCATGTAGCTGAAAATAACTATTTGTACAAACATTTTCTAACCAGAGAAATACTGCAGGAACGCTTCAGAGAAAGTGCATCACTGCAGAAACATAAAACCGCTTTAAACCGTTTATTAATAATAAATATTCCCCTGAACATCAAAATTTTATTTAGGAAAACTAGAAAAAAAAAACAACATAAATAATTCAAAATATATATATTAAATCATAAAAAATAAAATAATTAGTTAATTAATAAAAGACAGTCCAGAGATAAAGTTTATCTAAAAGTAACCAGGAGCTGCCGAGTGGTTTGCTGGTTCAAATCTAAAATGATTCTTAAAAAGATCATTTTTGAAAAACTTGATCATTTTTCAGTTTGTTTCTCATTCATGCAGCTTCAACTTTTAGGAAATTTTTTTTTTCTCCATTTTCTCCAAACACATCAACATATGAGGCATTTAATCTCAGAATCTGCAGATTATCAGAACCAACAACCAAGATCCTGGAGGCCAACACGTCGAACTCATAATCTAATCTGGCAGATTAAACAGACATCTGATCAACAGGAACACAGTCCAGTTATGTTTTCTATCCTCACATCACTTAAAACACTTGATTTACTCTACAATCTTTATTATTAAAATTTGGTTAGAAAACAAAAAATAGAAACTATTTTAAACTTGTGAATCAAATATAAATTGTAGTGAATTTTCTTTTACTTTCCGCTAGAAATAAAATCTCTGCAGACCCCACACATCCTGGACACAAATCAACACTTTGCATATTTGGACTAATTCAACCTCGTCTTCCTCAAATGTAAAAATGCTGCATATACTTTTAAAAATATGTACTTTTATTTCCTTCACAGTGGTATTTATATTTAAAATGTCTTAACAAGAGACAATTATTTGTGCATAAATGTGCGAATAAAGTCGGTTCTGAAACAGTCAAGTCAAAGCAGTTTATTGTTTTAAATACCAAAAGTACAACTAATACAGACACAGCAGTACTTTTAAAAGTGAAAAATACTTTCTAGCTGCTTTTACAATAATGTTTTTTTAGTGCATCCTTTTAATCTATTAATGTTTTATTTTATTATTATTATTTTGTCATGGTTTTGTTTTTTTATAACTGTGCTTTATGAATAAAATAAACTAGCTTTTAAACACTGTTGTAAAGAAATAAAACACTTCTTTTAAAGTTTTAATTCTGGTGAAAACAGTCAAGTATTTACATTTTACTTAGAGATAAACATTCATTAGTTCCTCAGAAGAATTACTTCTTTCTTTTTTTTTAATTATAAATCAAATGCAAACAAAATACTAAACTGAATATTATTTAACATAAAATACTATAGTACTTTGAAATTCAGTCTGGATTTTGAATAAAGTTTTTTTTCATTGCTAAACATTTTTGAAGTGACAAAGTTTTGTTTAGTTAAGTCAAAAATAAAACTGTGAAAATTTCAGACTGAACTGAACTTTAGTGGTTCTGATACTAAAACCTTAAAGTTCTTCCAGAACCAGGAAGTATTTATTTAACTTTCTGCAGTACTTTACTCTTGCTGAGGTCCAGTATTTGTATCAAAGTTGCTCCAGATGTGGAAAACTGTAACACTTTCACTTCTAAAATATAAAAAAACTTTATAAACCTAAAATATCCCGACCCATGAGAATAAAACGTAAAATAATCAGCATCAGAACCAGTTGGAACATTTGCATGTGAAACGTAAAACCAGGCAGGAAGGAAGTAAAAACTTTGTCACTTCAGTATTTAAATATCAACTGATGTTAAAAGAAAGTACATCGGCCGACAGCAGCACTTTAAAAATACTTTATAACAACACAGAGGTGTTTATTTCTAAACTATTCTAAATAGATAAAAACACCTGAAGCTTTGTGAGAATCTGTTGAAAATACTTTTTTTTAAAAGTGATTTAAGCTCCTTTTACCAGTTAGAAACTACTATAGTATTACAAGATACTTTCTAAAACTTGTTAATGAATGTAAAAAAGCATTTTAAAGTTATGCTGTGTATACTGCTGAGCTCTGAAGTATTTACATAAAGTAGGCAGGATGTGTTTTGATTGTTAAAGCAGCAGAAGATCATCCAGTAATACTTTTATCAGAACTTTAAACCCGATTCAGATCAGCCAGATTCAAGTTCGTTCAACGTTTCCTGTCAAATCAACTGCAAAAAAAATAAAAGCAAAATGAAACCAAGACGATCAAACTGCTCAATATACAAGTACAAAGTCGTACAGTTACTTTTAACTGCAATACTGTCAGTTTTATACAAGTCCAACCTGCCGTCTTTAGTTTCACAAACTGGAGCAGAAACTGTGTTAAAAGAAACCAAAGTATACAGATAACTGTATATCGGTGCATACTCGGTACTTTATTAGTACGCTGCAAAAATAAATCACTAAATACTTCATTTTAATAATCCAGAATTTTCTTTCCATCCACAGAAATAACCAGAACTCCCAGTAAAACAAACTGGGAAGCAATAATGAAGTAATGCAGGATGAAAATACTTCAGTTTCTCAAGTACGTCGTTTATTCTAACGAGGAGTAAAAGTATTTTGTTTTAATGAAAAGATGTTGAATAAGTTCTGCTTCCTATTAATTACTTTCCAAAAACACAGCAGTACTTTAAAGTACTTTGTTTTGACACTTTAAACTGTCAAGTATTTGTTTACATTATTGGATTATAACAGATAGAACCAGATTAAAAACTACTTCAATATTAAACCGTCAGAATTAAACCGACTGCATTTGTGTTTGGACTGAAGGATAATTTTATTAATACTGAAAACTATTCAAATACAGCAAACTAATAAAGTTTGATTTAAAAAAAATGTTTAATCTGCTTTGTGCTTAAAGAGAAACCAGAAAAAAAATCCAGAGCTCCCAGTAAAACATACTGGGAAGCAATAATAAAGTACTGACAGATTAAAAACATATCATTTCAGCTCAGATGTGGTATAATCTGAATCTAAATGTGAATAATTGCATTATTTACCCTGAAAGTAAGGAAAAGTACTGTCTATTGTATTTAAAATGGAAGAAATACTTTAGTTTTGCTCATTTCTACATACACTGTAGTACTTTAAAGTGGATAAAATGTACTTTGTTTCTTAAAAACACTATTCTGGAGAAAAAGTTACAAATTAACTCAGGATAAAAATACTTTCAAAGTGGTTTAACAAGGAACTTGCTTATAATAATCTGTAGATAAAATTATAGTTTTAAGATCTGAATAAATATATTTTAAAGTGCAGGAAAGTACAAGTTTTTAAAATAGAAAAATAATTTAGTACTTCTGTTTTTCAAGTACAATTTAATAAAATGTTTGCAGTAGTACTTTAAAGGAAAATAAAAGGAACAGAGTACCTTTCAAAAACCTTTTAAATGATTTTCTTGGAAAACAGTCGAGTTTTTAGATTTAACGCAGCTGAACTTCGTGCAACCTGATGAAAACTTTTACATTAAATCAAACTGTGACCGACAACTATACCAGAAGGATTTTACCAAATATTTATTTGACTTTATTAGAAATATTTTGAATTTTTCACATCTAGAGGTTGATGGGAAAGTTAAAATAACTCAAATAAGGCTTAAAAACTAACAAAATATAACAAACTACTGAGGTTTGTAATATTTTCAAACATAAATATGCTTTAAATATTAAAAAAACTGAATAAATTTATTATTTTTGCTAGATGTACTGGAAAATAATGAAAGAATCCCAAAATACTTCAGTTTCTATTTAGTTACAAGCTAAAAAAAGGGCATTAAAGTAGAATATATATTAAGTTTACAGAGGATATTTAAATATTTCTGCTGTCAGAGTACATCTAAATGGTTTGTACACACTAGTACTCTAAAAACAGATTATATTCCCTAGTTAAATCTAAATAAATAAATAAAAATATTGACCTCAGAGCTAAAATGTACAGATTTAATGATGCAGTTATATTAAAGGATTGTTTCTGTTATTATCAGTACCACATTAAACTACTAAAATACAACAAACTACCAGGGAATCCTCAGAGAAAATGGGAAAAAGTCCAGTATTCCCACTGGAATATAATGGGAAACAATAACAAAAGTAGTGTAGAATAAAAAAATAGTCACTTTATTTTACAAAAGCAGGAAAAAGTAGGTCTTTATTGTTGTTGTAAAGCCGCAGTGATGCTTCATGTGCACTGAAATTAAATCCCAACACTCCAGTTAACACCCCAGTATTCCCAGTGACCAGGGAATACCAGTGAAAGCCCCAGGTTCGGCGTCCCGGACGGGATGCGGGGTAATTAAGCTGATTGGGTCGGAAAGTTGCCGGGATATAAACTTCCATGAAGCCGCATGCCGCCGCAGCAGCAGCAGAGGCCCGAAAACACCAAGAAGTGAGGCTAAGATGGAGGGTTGATCCTGCGAGCAGCTCCACAAACTCCGCTTTTCTTTCGATTCGGGGGGAAACCAGCCATTAAACCGCCGCTAACCGACCGCAGCCGGCCTCCACAAACCCTCCGGGCTGCCTGACAGATTTCCAGCTCAGGGATACCGGGGGACATTTCAGCAGGATCTTCGTTGTTTTGTCGCTTTTTCTTTTTTTTCTTTTTTTTTTTTTTTTTTTGTCGGTGTGAAAGCTCCGACCGTTTCACCGAGAACAAGTGGATGCGGCCTGAAGTTGGTGTCTGATTCACCAGTAAAGGGGCATTCCGCTGTTTTTGAAATACTGAACTACCCTAAGAAAAGTGCTGAGGAAAAATCCAAAACACTTCCTCAGTTCAAACCTGGAATTAATTATTCTGCATTGTTAATGAATATTTTAACATATGGAAAGGAACTTTTATATATATTTTTTTAAAGTTAAAGAAAATTATAAATGTCACTGTTTTGTCCTCTGGACTTTGTCATATCAATCTTGGTTCTAAAACTCAAGACTGGCCAAAAAAAAAGACAATTATTATTCTAAATGCTTCTATAGCTTTAAAAACAGTTTGAGATTAAATAAACTTGTTTTACTTGTCAAAGTTCCATTAAGAGAAATTTCAAAGCATTTAAGCCAAAATAAATAAAGACCATCAGTAACTTCACTACATGTAAACTTTAATAGTTTGTTTTAATGAATCCAAATTGCTTAGGAACACATATTTTAAAATAAAAATGTTGGTATTTAACTTTTGTGTTTTCATAAACAGAGTAAACTGTTTTACAAATAACTGCTTTCTTAAATAAGATCTACCCAGACTGGATCACTTAAATCACTTTCAAATTGTTAAAGCAGGGCAGTATTCAGGCAGAACCCTAACTAAGGTAGACTAAAAATGGACAGCTCGTGTTTTTATAAACAGAATCAAACTTTTGCATATTGAAATGTTTAAGGAAATCTTTCTAACACTACAGAACAAGTCTGACTTGTCCAAAGTTTGCAGGCACAGTGCCATTTGTGATGGTCTAGATAACAAGAGAATTAGATTCTCCTAACTTGTGTCAAAACAATCAGAGTACGTTACATAACCCATATCATGTGTTACACACAATCTAGAATTATTCAGTTCATGTTTTACAAATTTTGGTATTGTAAATTTTAAACAAGAGATGATAAACTTTAGTCCAGGTTTTCCTCAAAACAGCGGAATGCTCCTTTACTAAACAGCTATTAAACAGCTATCAATCAGAGGCCAACTTCAGCACCGTTAACGTTAGCCGCTAACGCTACCTAACCTGCTAGCTGCCCGGGCTAACGGCGCCAGCAGGCGGATAACTTCACGCAAAGAACCGTGAGGAGCCTCCGTTGGAGACCCGGAGAAAAAACCGACGGAGAAGATGAGCAGCAACCCTGAAGGACGCCATCTTTTCGGAACAAACCCTGGCGGAGAGCCGCCGTCTGTCGGTGGCTCTAAGTTCTGTCGGCCCCTTGTCCTCCAGAACTCCAGAACCTCGGTCCGCAGCTAAACACACACAGCCAGCCGGAACACACACCCTGCGGCCGCTCACACACCTGCCCGCACACCTGCTCAGAGCATCAGACTCATCCTTCAGCCTTCTGAACTTCCACACAGGACTGAATTAAAGTTATGAAATTAAAAAAAGCCCACTTACTCAGCAGCAGTCCTCCTCCAGATTAATTAAATATTTTCCTCCCAGCAGCCGATCCACGGTGGAGCCACAGCTGAGCGGGAGTCCGGCCGCCTCCTGCCCGCAGAACTGCACTTTGTTCTGCTGTTGGAGTAAAAAAAACGAGTAAAAACAGAGAAACTGAAGCTACAAAACAAGAAGAACTCTTCTTCAATCTCATTCAGCTCAGCCTCAGCACAACACAGATCCCTGCGCCGCCAAGCTGGAGGAAGGGGGCACAAAAACTACACCGCGGCCCACAAAAACCTCCCCAATCTGCCACGAAGCGTTTGATACCGTCTTAGTTCGGCGCCAAAGTTCGTTAAAACAGACCGATCATAAAACCGAGCCGGCCAGAAAGGCTGTTCGGTGAGCGGACTACTTTTTGTGTCGGTGCGGCGAATTTATTTCACTTTGCCTAAGGAACGGCGGTGCTGCGACTCCCATTGCCTAGGGAAAAAACCCGGATGTAAACTCAGTGAAACTCTACGGAGAGAAAGTCTTTCTCGCACACACACACACACACACACACACACACACACACACACGCCGAGGATGGAGTTGTGTTCTTGTTGTGTTCTCCTCCTCACAGGCGGGCCGTCCGTTCCCAGCCTCCATGTTCGGCTGTTCGCGACTGTTGATGCACTTTATAAAAACAGGAGAAGAAGAAGAAGAAGACAGGTGGCTCGGCCTTTTCCCTCTGCTCCAGTGTTTTTAGCTGAAGAACAGCTTCACAAAAAACCACCGACTGGGGGAATGAGAAAGCAAAATAGAACAGAAAACAGTTTAACATCAGTTTTAGTTTATTAATTAATTAATTTTTTTTATTTAATGTACTTACAGGCTAAAATGCTGAACTATCTTTGAGTAATGTACTTAAAAACTGCAAGCAATGTGCTTGCAGAATGCCACACTGTTAAAAGAAGGACTGAAAACACAAAATTTAGAGTGAGACCTCTTGAAAACGGTTCTTTTAGAAAGTATTTACAGTTTTGTTGCTTTTAAACAACAATCATGGTCGGCAAAGTTAGACTAACTTATTTTACAAAAATTACAAAAATAAAAAGACATTTAATGTCTACGTTGAATAAAAATGTTTAAAGGCTTGATGTAAATATCAGGCCTTTAAAACCACTGACCTAATTCAACAGAGGTCCAACCAACTGGAGCCAGCAGAAGTAAAATTCAAAACAGTTTAACATCAGTTTGAGCTTCTTGTTTTATTGGTGAATATAGCTCTCTTGGAAAGTATTTACAGTTTAGTTGCTTTTAAAAATTGACAATGTCAACAAATGTAGTTGTTTTTGTTTTGTTTTGGGTTTTTTTACAAATCCTTTAATGTCCAAGTGAAAACATGAATATGACAGGAAGTGATGGGAGGATGATAGTGTGGCATGTATTTTATCCACTTATCAGAAAAAAAAACTTGTCAGCGTGTGATTTTAATTGTTTTTCTTATTTAATGGAAACACTGCCATTGTAAAATTGTCATTTTTTTCAACAAAGGTTGAATATTGACATAAATGTAATGGAATCACAACTATAGTCATGCTGCTTTCCATTTCACATCAGGAGCGTTTTGTCATCTACAATTTGTTTTTCTGTAATTTTTTGACTCCATTTTGTGTGTTTACAGTATTTTCTGTGATCTTTTCTGGTCTGTTTCTTTGTGCATATTTAAATTCAGTTTCCTGAACTTTTTGCTCTTTCAAAAAGCTTATTTTGTGAAAGTTGGCACATATTTCTCTGCAGGCAACCAGAATCGAATGGTTTTCATCCTGAAAGTCCAATGAAAAGACTATAATAGAAAAACAATTAGTAGAGATGCTCCGATCCTCTTTTTTCACTTCCGATACCGATAGGGTTTGGTATCAGTTGATACCGATTTGATACAGAAAAATGGCTGAATTTACTTAAAACGCTTCTTTAAAATAAAAAATAATAAAACAGACATAAATGTATTGAATTACAAATCTATTTGATAACTCTGCACCAATACAGCACGCTTAAATACAAAATAGCAATAGCAAACACAACAATTGCAAAATAGGTTTTTTTTCTTTGACTAATGCAATAAAATATGTAATAAAGTAAATAAAGACATTTCTACATAACTCTTTGAATAATTAATAAATATTAATTTTACAACAATTTCAGAAATAAGTCAATATATAGTACAAATAAACACATAAAATATTTATGAATGATCAAAAAGTGTATAGGAATAAATTACAAATAATAGCCTGTAATGATAAATTGATGGACATTTAAAAATAAAAATTATCAATCAGGCAAAGCTTTAACAAATCTTCCTTTTATTTGAGATTAAATAAAAATGAAGGGAGGTTCATGGACCCATTATAAAAGTGTTCAGTTTATATTAATTCTGACTCAAAAGAAAACAAACATAGAGATGATTGAGCCTCTAACCGTCTGAGTTTTCATTGATGATTCATGATTCAGATGCATTTGGGCTCATTCTGCACAGATTGACTTTAACCTGCTGCTCCGAGAACAGCTGCTGCTCTTTGTTTGCTCATGCAGTCATTTCCTGTTCTGTAATGGCCCACTGCCGCCACTAGAGGGAGCAGCGTCACCGGTGAACACATCCCAGCGTCACCTTCAGGTTCACCGTGACCTTCCGCTGCGGGTCAACCCAGGTCCGCAGACACGGAGGGACGTTTCTGACACTTTCTGTGGGTCCGATCAGCAAACCGGCTGTGAGGAAAGAGCTAACTCATTCAATAATTTCAAAAGTTTTGTTTATTTTTAGAAAAAAAAAGCAAACAAATTTTCCTTTTTTTTGTATTTTATTGATTTATTTTAAATTACCCCCAAAAATTTCCCCAATCAATAATTTCTAATAAGTAATAATAATAATATAATTTCTTGGTGGAAATACTTCTAATCAGTTCAAGTCAATTTATTCAAAACAAAGTGTCCCAATAAAAAGAAACATCCAATTCACACCCATACAGTCAATTAATTAGAATATTGATGAGAATTTACTTTATTTTTCAGCAACTCCATCACTCGGTCAGACATATTAGATTTTTTTTAAAAAAGTCCCTTTTGGACGTTTTACAGTTTTATTGCTTATAAAAATCAACAAAAAATAAAAAAATGGCTTTTTGACAATAAAAAATTGCAAAGAAAAAAAACAATTTAATGTTACAAAGAAAAAGAGTGATTCCTTAATTATGAGAAATATTAATAATACTATCAGAAAAAAAGACCAAGTTTAACAGATGCATCTCTTAAAGTTAGGAGAAAAAATGTTTTAATAAGAAACCAGCTGTAGTTATTCATTTGTTTGCTCAAAACTTCCAAAGTCCTGCAACTGATTTTAATTTTCTGCTGACATGTTAAAAAATGATTTCCTTATCTGTAAAACTTATACCAAACTCCACAAAATTAATATTCCTCATTTTAATGTTTTGTTAAGTTTTGTGTTGGAGTTGTCATAAAATTACTGCTTTAATCTTTTAAGGCTGCAATTAATTACGGCAAAATTATTAATTTATTCTAGGAATTAAATTGAAATGTTAGCTTGACCTCTATTTTTTGTTACATAGTTGATATGAATTCAAAGTCCAAATAAAAAGAAGCTGTAAGTTATAAAACAAAATGGTGGCTCTGGTTGACATCACTCACAGAGGAAATTGGTGGGAAAAAAAAAATGCAGCTTTTCCAAAAATTACATATTCAAAAACCAAAAATTTGATTAACTACAAAAAGGAGACAGAATGAAATTCCTACTTAGTTTCTTGGTTATTGAGATTTGATATTAATCAGGTAATTCTCTTCGTAAAGAGTAAACATCTATCAGTCATTGATGGTTTTTAAAGCAGCTGAAAACTATCAGCATTAAGTTTCTGATTCATGTTAAAACCAAACAGGATGAAACCAGAGCAGGGCCGTGCAGAGACCTTTGGAGGGTCAGGGGCTCAAAGTTTAAAAAAGAGCACATTGAACAAGATCTTAAAACACCACAACATAGCAACAACTCAGTAGCTGCTGGTTGGGGCCATTCAGGGGCCTCCAGACATTCAGGGGCCCCAAGAAATGGTCTAATTGTAACACAGAGCATAGATCTAAAACTGTAGCATCATTTATAAAGAATGACAATGTTACAAAATTTTATTTATTGTATTCAGTTGAGAAAAACAAATTAACATTTAGAATTTAATTAGGAAGTTTAACTTTGTAAAAGTTTGAAGAATCGTCTTGATAGTTTGATTGTTGTGTTACCATGGCTACAGTATGGTGTAATCTTTGTGTTTGAGTTGGGTTTGTTCACAAATACATCACACCAAAAAAAACCAATGATCAGTGATTGATTTCAAAGGGCCAATCAAGCGGCTTTGTGGTTCCGTGTCGTCCAATCAGAGCGCAGCAGATGGATGTTGAGGTGGAAGAACAACTTCCGGCCATGTTGGATCTTGATGACCTAGTTAATGCGTTTCCAGAGGAGTCTGTTCTCCTTTGAAGAGCAGCTCTGCCTCTTTGTTCTGTGGCTCAGATCTGGATTTAAACCTGTTAAACTGATCTGAGAGAAGCAAAAAATAAAAAATTGAACTATGAATTGAAGTAGGACACCAGAGTTGGAGGAGATGCTCTCTGTGGGTCGACACACTGAAACACACATTCCTTTTTTATTCTCTGTTTCTCTCTTCTCACATCTAAACCTTGTGCAGGATCATTTCTAAAAGGGCAGTGTTGTGTAAAATGTACTTTTTTGAGCTTTAGTTATAGTTTTAGTTTCATTTCCTGTAGTGTTGCTTTGATTCTTTCATGCATGTTCGAGAAATCCTTCAGTCTCCATGGCAACCTTTGAGCTGTGTGAAACGCCTGGGTGGACTTAGCTCCGCCTTCAAGACGATGCTATTCCTTGGAGCTGCAGTTTCCGAGTGCATCCTCCCCCAAGACTCCCTCAATCTGCTCCTTCAGACTAGCCAGCAGCAATTAGCAAACATCAGCTGAGCTCGTTATAGGAGCTATACTTCCCAGAGCAACGCTGGTAAAAATGTTGTTAAAAGGTTAATAGAGGAGCCATGTTGTAATGACTTCTTGAAGGCGTAGTTTAAGAAAGAGCAGGAGTTTCTTAAAGAGACAGAGGCCCAATTTCAAGGCACTAAATAAGAAGTAAAATTTCTTTTAAGTTATATTTGATTTTTATAATAAATGAAGCTAACGCAGTTACTTGATTATGGTATAAAATGTCAAAACATAATAAAACCCCTTTTGACATTCAAATACATTTGTTTCTATTTTTATTTCCTATAAGTCTTCATGAAGCTACAAGAAACCAGACGTTCTGGTTATCTGATCAATGACCAGCACCATTTGGCTGGACCTCTGATGAATTGGGCCAGTCCCTTTAACGGGATGAATATTTATAACTATTATGTTGCATATTTTTATTTCATTGTCATCATTTTTGCAGAAATCAGTTTCCTCTTGAACATTAAAGTTTTTTCCAGTTTTTTTGTGTGTGTGAAAGAAAAAGTCTAAATTTGTTGATCATGATTGAATTTTTTTCTCTTTTTTCTATTAAGCAAATTTATTTTCCAAACTCCAATTTGCACAATTTATTTAAGGTCAGTCAGCTGTTTCACAGGATGTTTTTGAAGACTCTCTAATTGCTCTAAATGTTTTGTGAATCAGAAGAGACAAATGACTAAACCCCTGATTATAAAAGACCTTCTGAGGGTTTTTGTGAGCAGACTCGGAGTCATGATTCTGTAGGAAGCAGCAGAGTCGGTGTGAAGAGGAAACAAGCTCACACTCCACAGTATCTGAGCCCACAGAGCTCCTCGACGCAGGGAAACACTGCCCTCTGATGACATAACGGCAGCTCTGCTACTTTTAGCAGCTGGAAGTGACTCATAAGAGCGGCTTGAGTGAATCTGAGCAGATTGTCGACGGGATTTCATAACGCTCTTTATGTAAAAGATGGAGAGGAGGGGGCTGGATGTGGCGCCTCTCCACCTGCCTCCACCTCCACTGCGGCTCCGCTCCACATCTGCGGATTTCATCCACAAATATTCTCCTTCGGATGTTCCAACGTTCACGCTGCAGAGCCTCCCACTGATCCTCCACATCCCACACAGACTCAGAAACCACAGCAGGACGAGGCTGCGGGCCGGTTCAGGCTACAGGAACCGGGTCCAGGAAACGGACAGTCAAAGGAGATCCAGGGTTGAGGAACAAGGTTCACTCTGCAGCAACTTGACTAAGGCTGCATTCACACCAGCCCTGTTTAGTCCGCTCTAATCGTACTCCAGTCCGTTTGTCCAGAAGGTCCGGTTCAGTTGGGGAGATGTGAATGCACAGTCGAACTCCAAAAAAGTGAATTCTGATGAATTCACATGAGAACATTAAGCGAACCGGAGATCTCTCCAAACCAGGAAGTGGATTAACAATGTTTTCACAGCTCATAATTCAGTTCAATTGCAATATTTGTTACATTATCACACTGCACTGTGTCAAACAAACCAAACCCTTTGAAACATCTGGACCTTTCCCCGCCTGTGGGGGCGCTACGCCAAGAACCACTGAAGGAAACAACACAAAAACCCAAGAAGAAGACACTGAGAGCAACTTCCTTTTTCACAGAATGTAAACAAAACTGGATCAGTGTCAGTTTGTAGGAGTTCTCTCTTGTCTTTGGTAAAAGTCCTGGTTGTATTTACCCAGAATGCCCTGGGCCGTATTCCGCTTCTTGATTTTGGAGCCGTCTCTGGTCTTGTTGTATCCACATATGTATTTAAACCAAGCCAGAGTTCACTTCAGCCAAACTGTGACCTAAATGGACCAGAGTTCACTTTCGCACCAAGAACCACTGAAGGAAACGTCACGAAGAAGACACTGAGCGAATCCTCCTTCTTTGCATGTAAAGAAGATTTTAGCAGATTTGAGCAGATGTAGGATTTCTCTCTTGTTGTTGGTAAAAAACAAAAAAACACACAAGCCATTTCTTCCGTTGGTACAAGGTTGTATTTACCCAGAATGTCTGGCGCTATTTTCCACTTCCTTTCATTAGGGTGACCTCTGGTCCGCTTGGTATTCACAAAACACACCAGAGTTAATTTCAACCAAACCAAGGCCGAGTTTATAGGTGGACCAGAGTTCACTTTTATTGTCTGGATCAGAGTTCAAATGCGCATTCACACCAAACAAACTAAACTGTTTGATTCAAGCGGACTAAAAATGGCTGGTGGGGCTGCACCCATGCTGTTGACTCAAACGTTCAGATCGGGTCCATATCAGACAAACAGATGCGGTTAAATAATTTATCTCTACACGCAGATGACAGGAGGAAATGACTGGCAAACAAAAAGGGTGTGAAAGACTGAAAGATGTTTCTAAAAAACACCCGCAGGGATCTTTTCTGCGAGAAAATTCCTTGAGTCTGTGACAAGTCAAACAGAACGAGCACCGCGTCTAAACAAACCCGGAGAGGATTGGACCCGCGTCCTGACGCAACCGCATCGGCTCATCTTTCAGGCTCCGCGCTCGACTGGAGTTTCTGGTCCTGCTGGGTGAAACATGAGACGAGGAATTTCTTTGGCTGCTTTTCACACCGACACGTCACGTCTGACTCAAACCGATGGAAGCAGAACATCAACAAACACATCTTTACTTTCGTTTGCTATTAATAAAATGCCAGGGAATTATTTACATGAAAGAAAAACTAACCCTACTCTGCTTCCCCAGAACCAGAACCAAATATGAGAAGCAGCCATCAAAAAGAAGAAGCAAAAACCTGATCTAGGTCAGTTTTTATGCTGCATTTATTGCTATAAATTTTTAATTGTGATAATTAAATTTTGTGGCAATAAATTCCAAGTAATGATGATTTAAAAACCCTAAAACTGTCCATATAGTTGGGATTATTTTTATTATTTTATTCTACAGCTTGTTCAATAAAGTTTTTCAGTTTGCCAGATTATTTCCCTTGTAAAAAAACATTTCCTCCCCATTAAAAGTGAAATAATCTGTCAATGGAACCAGTGCTTTTTAAAAAAACAATATTAAGGAATTATTTACTCCTATATTCTGCTGAAAAGTTACTTCTATATTAGTTTTGTCTTGTTTAAAGTGTGCTAAGATATTTACACTGGAGATCTGACAAAAAAAACTTTGTATGTGTCCTAATTTATTCTACATTTTATATAAGAGCAATTTAAAGTTTAATTTTCTTTGTTTTTGTTGTTTTAGTTACAGGAAATGTTCAGATATTAAATATCTTTATGATTCGCTGCCTTACTTTTCAAAATGAATAAATGTGAGTTTGCTCTCTGCGATTACGGCTCCTTCGGTTCTGAGCACGTTTCATCGACTCATTATGCGTAATGTAATAAGTGAGGATCAAACAGTAGTTTATGATGGTTCTGTGTTACAGGGATCAGTAATGGGATTACCTGCAGAGTGTGAGTGCGTCCTGCTGGAGCTGCAGGACAGATATCTGTCCCTGCCCAGCTGCAGACGCTCCGCATGATGTGATTATGTGGGACGAACCGAGCCCCGAACAGGCTTCACATCCCACTCGTTTGATCCACCAGAAGCTCCTCTGATCGGCGCTGACAGCAGGTTTCCTGTGCTCTGATCCATGACGGGTTTTTGACTTTAAAGAGTTTTTTCAGACTTGATAGTAGTAGACTGTGGATCAAAATTACAGCATTTGTTAATTTTCAGCTGCTGCGGTTTGCTTTCTCACTGCAGTGTGTCAAAAGATCCACATTTTTTGAAAAATGTTTTCCCCTCTTGGCCTGTGGGGGCGCTACACCAAGAACTGCTGAAAGAAATGATACAACAACCTCAGAAGAAGACACTGAACGGGAGTTTTCTCCTTTATAAAATGTAAACAAAAATGTGTCCGATTTTAGTGATTGTAGGATTTCTCTTTTGTCTTTGGTTAAAAAAAAAACAAACCAAAAAAACAAAGAAACCATGAGTCATTTCTTTTGCTAGACACAAGCATTGTTTTGGTTGTATTTACCCATAATGCCCTGCGCTTTAGTCCACTGGCTGCTTAACGGACGTTAAGGTGTTGGAGCAATAAGACTGTAACATTTGTGGCGTTTTGGATTCAACACATTGGCAAAACAAACAAAACAAAACATATTGTATTTTGTTTATTTTTACTTTGTTTTTCTTATTTTCTCATTGTTATTTCTATTATTTGCTACAAAGTGGGGATGGATGGGGAGGCGGGAAAACGCTGCATTTACTGTTATCCCTGTAATTAACGACTTGTTCTTGCTTGATGATTAAAATAAAAATAATTTAAAAAAACAAAACATTATCTTCCTACTACTTCCTGTCATCTTCTTCAGAGTTTTGGCCAGTAGTAACATCCTGCTGTTGATCATGTGACTCATTTAACATGTAATATTCCCATATGGTTCAAAAACCACCTCATCATAGTGCAAAAAACTTTTTGCTGAATTTGTTTGAAATTTGTGTGTTTCCATTCACTGATACTATTTTAGCCATTCTAGTTTGAGCAGTTTTATGGTTAATGGAAGCTCGAGGCCATTAGAGCCATTCATCCTGTCATTTCTGGCCCTTATATGTGATGCATGGGGCGCCAGGCTAACGCGGGCGCCACAAGTCTGCATGTTGTGTTTGACAGCTGTTTGTGCAACAAAACTGTGTCACCATATTCGCTGTCCCTCTCTGAACTGAAGCAGATACAGCTGGAGGATTTGGAAATATTTTATCTTTTCTGTTACTTTTTGTTTAGTTCTTTTATTTTGATGATTTCTTGTCTTGTGTGCTCGGCAGCGCATGTGGGAGATCTTTTTCTTTTTCCAAGCTAAACGTCCTCCTGCCCGCTGCACCTCCGTTTTAATTGGCTGTCAAAAATAACCTGCCTCGTCTCACGGTGCGGTTCCTCCTCGGAGCGGGAACCCGGGGGATGAAGCCGCCACGTGCATGCGGTGAAGAAGCGTGCGTGGGTCTCGCTGCGGCCGCGCGACCTCTGCTTCACTGCAGTGTGGGATGTTTTCACCATCTTTATGTAAAACGTATGTGGGAGGGCAAACCGAGCCGCGCTGCAGAGATGCGATCCAAGCGAAGAGGAGCAAACTCATGCAGTGAAGAGGAGCAGCGTGATTAGTTCCGATTTTACTAAACACAAAGAAAACGAAACGCGAGTCTCCTGGAAAAACGAGTTCACCACTTTCCTCCTCTCGCTGCCTTTCTTTTTAGGTCTCCTTTCTGCACCTGCAGGGCGACTCGGGCGTCGGTAGGTGGCGGCAGAGCTCCCCGCTCTGTGATCAGCCAATCGGAAGCCGAGAAGCGGGACTGTGGGCGGAGCCAGGGAAGAAAAGCAGAGGGAGAGGGAGAGAGCTGAGATAAAAAGTCAAGAGAAAAGAGTGAAGCTCAGCAGCAGAGACGCTGGACTCCGTCAAACTGAGAAGAGGAGCAGCAACAGGTCGACCCGGGAGGAGGAAGAGGAGCCCGGAGGAAGAGGAGCCCCCAGTTTTTCCTCTTCATTTGTTTGGAAACTTCCTGGATATGCAGCTGTGTTCAGAGAGCATGCAGAGGAGAGAGGCTTCCTCCGGCTGGGAGGGTTAGTTAGGACCAGGAAGGAAGTGAGGAAGTGAGCGTAGAAACCAACAACCCCCCATTTTACCCCAACTACCTCCACCTCCTCAGCAGCAACAAAACCAGCAACCGAGAGTTTCAGCTTCCTGCTGTGAAGTGAAGTTTGGCACGCGGAAGATCTGAAGCTGCACTTCCTGTGTCTGAGAGCTGTCAGTGGAAAGTTGAGCAGCTGTCAGCATGGCTGCGTGCGGCCCGGAGCAGCTGACCCCGGACCAGCCCAGCCTGTGAGCGGAGGACGGGGACATGGAGCAGCAGGAGGAGCAGCAGGAGGAGCAGCAGGAGGAGCAGGAGGAGCAGCCCGTCACCTCCGCATCGTCCTCCTCAGCCTCCAACGCAGAGCTGCCCTCCGAGGCCCCGGCGCCCAGCTGCCAGCAAAACAGCAGGACCTTCGGCTTCAGGATCTTCTGCAGGAAGTGAGTTCCTCCTTTCTGCTCCTTTTTGATGAGAAATGCGGCTTTGCAGCAAATGCACACATGGCTGAGTGAAACCCACTGGGTCACAGAGCGTAAACTGCACGGATCTGAGCAGGAATTAGACGTTTTTATCTCAAAACGTAAAGAGAACAACTAGAAGATGATCATAAATGCTACCAAAACACATTTCAGCAAGTATTCTTGGTTCAAATATCTCAGTACACTTGATTTAATGTAAAACTAACTTTCACCAAGCTGTAGAAGTTTGTTTTAGTCAATAATTCCTTATGTGGATATAAAGTTATTATATCACTTACAACATGGGAACACACAATGAGAAGCATTGCAACTGTGAGCCGATTTCCTTCATTTTGGAGATCAATAATCGAACAATTTTTACATGTGGAGCCAAAGGTCTAAAAATCAACCTCTGACCTCTTCTGCTCTCCACTGAGATAAGTTTGACCGACAGACCGGCCCACCAGCTCATGTCTGCACGTCTACGGTTAACAATAGTCACATCACTGTTACCAATTCAACAATGCTTTTGTTATATTGAGCGACATTTCAGATAATAGTAATAAAAAAAATATCAGGCAAAATCAAGCCTGTCTGCCGATTCTGTTAGTGATCGGCTGCAGTCGTAATTACAACAAATTATTTAACTTATTGCATGAGAACAAACATGAACACACAAGGAGAATTGCAACAAATACACACAGGTTGGCTGAACCTGTCGACCCGGGACATCTGAGCAGGAATCGGACATTTTCTTCAGAAAATAAAAAGAGAACAGCTGCAAAAACTCAAAATTCTGTGCTGAAAAGTTACGTGTATGTCAATTGTTAAACTGCATTGGGCAAAAATTGATTCAGCAAAATTGTTCATTCAGTTTGAAGCAGAAAAGAAAATTTTCTGAACCCGTTCAATCCCGGAGCGTGAGCAGGAATATGCACCAGCAGACGGGAGAAAACGCAACATAAACACATTTTTAATGACTGAAAACTTATTACATGAAAACAGTTACCAGTAAAGATAACTGAGAAATATTAGAAAAAGTAATTGAAAAGGGTTTAATCCTTAGAAATCTTTATTTAGACTAAATAACCGGATATAAAGCCTGAAGGGAGGAAGAGACACACCTGATCATGAGATCCCAAAGGGAAATTAAATGTTGTTACTCACATTAATTAAAATTCTTCAAATACTTCTTGTACATGGTGATGATTGTTGTCAGGAAAGATCTGCTGTAGCAGTCTGTATTACAGTGAATCTGAAGAAGCCTCTGACTGAGCGATCCGTGTTTTTGCAGAACGTCCGTGTGATTTAGTTTAATATTTTCTAAATGTGAAAGAAGACTAAAGCTGAGCCAGCGAGGGAACAAAAAAATATTTAAAAGTATTTTCCTCCCTCCCTTTCTTAGCTTGAGGAGA
Organism: Poeciliopsis gracilis; assembly: GCA_911649635.1. Lineage (NCBI taxonomy): Eukaryota > Metazoa > Chordata > Actinopteri > Cyprinodontiformes > Poeciliidae > Poeciliopsis > Poeciliopsis gracilis. Next base: position 2,187,690 of record CAJVRI010000506.1, read on the forward strand.
TAAAAAAGATATTTATAATGAAAGTAAAACCGTGATCATAGCAGAAGATGTCGGGCCATTGATAACCTGCAGGTCCTGTTACGATTTGCATCCAGCCGTGATGCTGCAGCAGATTGGTGCCGCAGCAGCGACATGTTTCACGTCTGGAGGAAAAGCAGCAGTTTAGCCTGAAACGGAGAGTTTTCATGACAACCCAGGAATTTTTCCTCATTCAGAAAAGACGACACAATGCAGAAATAATTAGTTTTTATTATAACTTTGCCACTAACTGAGGGCTGAAAATTTAAGCCGGTTTATTGTTTTATGTTGCAGGTAACTCTGATGGGCAGTTTTATATATATTTTATATATTTTTATGAGGGAAATTGAGTGTAGTAAGTTAATACAATAATATTTATATTGCTCAAAAAGTAACAGTTCCACTTAAAACATTAAAAATGTCTTGCTATAAGTACAATTATCTGCTGGTAAAAATCATATGGTTTTGAAATAAGAAATAAGAAATTAATGACCTAAAATAAGCTCCTAAATCTTGCTAAATAGTTACTAGTGGTTTAGTTTTGTCTTGTTTTAAGTGTATTAAGATATTTTCCAATAGAAACTGGTCCTAACGTACTTTGTGAGGTTTTGTGTTTTTGCAGTGTGCAGCTGCCAGCTTTATTTTACTCTGGATAAAAAGAAGCTACATTTATTGCGTAGTTGTTGCTGTTGTGTGGAATTTGATTGGTTGTTTGATCCGTTGGTCATCAGTAATGTCAGATTTCATAGAAAACCTGAAATTTGGCTCTGTGTGTTTCAGCTCTGAATAAATATGAAAACCTGATACGGAAAATAATTCCTCTGTGTTCAAGATTTTAAAAGATTAATTCCTCATATAAATTATTTATGTTTTTTTTCCCCCTCTATGTTAATTTTGTATTAGAGATGCACAATATTCCGGCATTAAACATAGCGGTATTGGTGGTGGCCATGTTTTTGTTCATAAACTGGGCCTGACGTTGGGGCAGTAGCCCAGGGCTCCAATCTGCATGGGGAGTTCCAAAGATTTTTCTTTTTTTTTTTTTTTTTTAATTCCTGATGGTTTTGCAAACATTGTACAATTATGTATGCAAGTTGTATCATTTTAAGACTTTTTGAAATGCACACATCTTTCAAATGTTTGAGAATAATGAAGCGATAGTCAATTTTCTTTGGAAACAACATGGAGTTTTTGGGTTTTTTGTCTTTTTAAATCATGTTGGAACCTCTGTTTCACACTAGCAACACTTGATTAACCAATGACTAAACATTGATGGTGTCACATTCAACAAATACTAGCCATTTTAAAACAAACAAACTCACAAGATAAGTGCAGTGACACTGCATTTTATTAAAAGTTCTGTGGTTTTCTGCCGCACAGTGATGTCTATTTTGAAAGAATCGTTGTGAAAACATTCTGAATTTTAACAAAAAGAGTTGGGCAGAAACCGGCCTAGTCTGGCAACATTGCCGAATACTTTGGGGGGAGCTTGAAACTGCTGCTGCGCGTTCTCAACAGGTCGTTGCTAGGTAACCAAAAAGAGTGAGAGAGTTGCTAGGTAACCAAAGAATGAGAGAATCAGTTGATTCCACCAACATTTTTTAGCTCACAGTGGGAGGTTGAGCTGCTGAAGCATTTCATCTGCCTACATCCCCCAGAATGCTTTGCAGTTCTGGATTGGAGTTCAGTGAAATTATCAACATTTTATCAGACATATAATATTGATTTATTATTTTATCTATTGGATTTTACGTTACTTCTATGATGGAACGACATAAAGCCCATTTATAGTTGCGACCGGATGTTTAGACGGTAATGAATCTGAATTTAGTTTCATTTACGTTTCAGCGCTCTGAAACGTGAATTACCATACGACTCCCCCGCTCTCTATTATTAACTAGCTAAATGTTTTGTCACCAGTTTAGTTTCTATGAATCTGTTTCCCATCAGATCGGTTCGCAATACAAAACATATTTCAGTTTCGCTGCTTTCTACTGTTTTAAGCCTCGATTCGGAAACTTTTCATCATCTTTCGCCATTTTGTGTAATTAAATACTGATTCAGACGCTCCAAAACAACGTGCTTGAAGTTTTAATTTACTGGAAACTTTTGAGTTGGAGGTTTAGATGCGAAAAATCCAGCAGAGGCGATCATATTCAGATTAACTCTGAATATTTACAGCTTGAAAGACATTTCCCTGATCATTATGATCATTTTTAAAATGAGTCGGAAGGAGATTTATGAATTGGTAAACAGTGAAACTAGTTTGTGACAGTCGGCGGACACTTCTGCATGCACAGGAAGAGAGAAACGATCCTGCTGTGGTTTTCATCTTCATCCAGATGTTTGCAGCTGGAGCTTAGCGCTGAAGCGAGTCAGAGTTTCAGTGAATAACGGTTACAGATATGATCTGATCTTGGGGGTGTTTTTAGTTTTTTTTTTTGTTTTTTTTTAACCACAGAAACTATAAAAAGATTGCATTTACTGTTTAGACCAGATCTGGAAACCTGCTGTCCAAAAATAGACAAACGCTTCAGTTTCCTGACCTTTTTCACATAGAGTTGTTGTTGCTTTTTGCTTTAACCTGAAACAAAATCAATAAAAACCAAAAAGAACCAAAACGTATCAGACACTTAACATTTAGTCTCCATGGCAACCATTCAGCAGTGCAAAACACCTGTGTGGAAATAACCCCTCCTTCAAAGCGCAGCTGCAGTTTCCACGTGTCCGCCTCAAAGGGAGGCCCTTCAGACTAGCCAGCAGCAATTAGCAGACATCTGGCTGTCAACATCTTGTGTGAATTTCATTTCAGTGGAAATATTAGAAATATTGATACAAAGAGAAATTGATTGATTTTACTTGATCGGTTTTTCTACTTCCTCCACAGGAATACCTTTAATTTCTTAATTTTCACATCTAAAGCCATTCGTTAAGTTATTTTTGTTCTAGATTCATATTTATTGGATGCAGGATGAAGTTCTGTGGAGACAATTATCAGTTTCTAATGAACACATTTACATTTCTCGTATTGCTCATGAATTATGCGTTTTAAAACCTGCTGAAGTGTTTGGTCGTTAAAGCATTTCATTTGAATCTTGTTCCTAATTATGACGCATTACAACATTTGCTCTCTTCATGGGGAAACACAGTTACAGTAAAAATAAACAAAACGGACCAATCAGAACTTACTGAGGCTTTATAATGCATGTGGTTCGTTCAACATGCGACGCGAGTGGAGCAACTTTGAAAGATAAATTTAGAGGAAATGGTTCACATGATGCTAATTTGGTGAAGCTAAACCTGAATAAGATGACAGTCATTTTCTGTGAGCTTCTGTCAGAAATGGGGAAACTAAACACCTGTGATAAAACACAATCTGCACCAGATGGGTTTTATCTAATCCAGGGGTGTCCAACATGTGGCGCAGGGGCCATTTGTGGTCCCTGGCCATATTTTTGTGGCCTCCTACTTCAGTTAAAAAATAATCTGCCCATCCAGCACAGGTGGTAGGATTAGGATTAAATTATTACGGACATAATTTTCTTATGATATAAAAAAGTTAAATGATGTGTGTACTGATAAAAACACGGATTTTATAAACAATCTTTTAAAATAAATAGAGTTTTATACATCCAGAGAGTTTTTCTGAAATGCCAACCTTGTTGCACCAAAATCAGCTTTTATTTAATTTATTAAATTTGGCTAGCCTGTTGATAGAGCCTAATCCTGATCTTTTACTGGGAATACATTTTTTCAACAAAGCCAAACGAAGCTAAAAACCAGATTCTAATTCAGCAAACGTGCAAAATCCTTTCAGATTTTGGATCTGTGATGAACAACATTAATTTCCTAGAAAACAAAATTAAACTACTTTTTTCTCTTGATTTTAGTTCTTTAAATTTTCTCAGCACATGAAACTTTTGACTTGATGAGTTTGATCCATGTGACACAAAGTTTGGACGCCTGATTTAAGCTGCAGTAACTTTTCTGATTCTTTTTGTCCTCGCAAAGCGAGACGGAAGAAACATCAATCCGTCATCTGCAGTCGTTTATTAGCAGTCCGTCAGAAGGAATCAAACATATACACAGAGCCAATTTAGAGACTAACGGAGGGGCTACCATTAATTTTAGGTATCGATTATTGTGATGGAGTTTTGGGTAGAACAACTTTACAGGTTTTTCATCTTAAATGCAAAATATAAATATATTTTTATGCAATTTTGGCTTGTTACTGCTCTGAATACGTTGTTCTTACAACAAAATTACCTTGTTTTGAGTCTGCAAACTCTGGTTAACGATTAATCAGTTATTAAATTAGTTGACAATTATTTCAACAATCGATTAATCATGATTAATCGTTTCAGCCCTACATTGCAGTCATGTTTTGGAGGAAGCTGGAGTACCCAGAAAGAACTGATGTTTGCACAGGCAGAACATATAAACCCAGGGTCTTGCTGCTAACAGCAGTTAATCTGGACCATTTATCATTTATCATTGATCGCGATAAATTTCTTATCATAATAAGAATTTGATTTATTGCTTTCATGATAAATTCCAATTAATGACATTTAAAAACCCCTAAAACTGTCAGTATTTTTATTTTTACTGCATTTCTCTGCTGTTTATTCAATAAAGGTGTATGTTGCCCACAGCCAGCAATAATGCTAAAATAAGAAACAAGCTTTTAATTGACTGCATCAACTTTGTTTTCAGGGTTCAATTTAAGCAATAAATAGCAAAATTATTACTATTATTATTATTATTATTAGTTTTAATCCACCCAGTGGTTAGTTGACGCATTGAATGAGGAAAATACCCAACAGATTCACCTCCTGCTGGAATGACCCACATGCTTGCTGCTCTAAATGAGCCGTTCACATGCAGAGGACACGCGTGTGTCTGAGCTCGTGTGTTCCCAGATCTGACACTTCCTTGATCTGCAGGGACCTCTGAGTAACACCCCAGCATGCTTTTTAGTCACAAACGGGATTTTTGTCATCATGGTTAGCAGGAGCCGTCAAAAACCAAAAAGTTTTGCCTTTATTGTACTAAAGAGGCTCACAATTTGTTGCAGTAGATCCACCGTCAGCTGAAAATATTCACACTTTTATGAAATATGACTAAGTGTGAAGCGCAGTGATCTGTTAGAAAGAACAATATGAGGTCCTAGAAAGTCTCTGTGGTGAATAAAAAAGGTAACAAGTGCAACCTGAGGTTCATTCAGCTGGATCGTTTAATCTGCCAGCGATCTCCCATGGTCCTCTAATTATAGCTGCTATTAATGGATTGGCAGAGCAATTAATTAAAGGCGCTCATTTTTAGTGCCTGCTGGGAGCGTTGGACTCCGGAGAAGAGGATTCAATCTGCAGCTCTCTCCGAGGATGGGGAGGTAGACTCCGCTCCTCCTCCTCACTTTCTTCCTCCTCTGCTCCTTCCTGAGCCGCTCCAGAAACGAGCGACGGATTCAAAGGAGAACGACGCTGCCGCTTCCTTTGGCTGCTGCTACTGGAAATAAAAACTACTGATACCTGGTGATGTTTAAGCTCCAAAACAACATGAACTCGACCAAGTTTTACAGAAGATCAGTTGTGTTTTTTTTTTGGTCCGATTATTAGTGTTTTCCCACCTGATGGATTCGGTTCAATTGGGGATAAAAATTTAAACATTCGTTACATTTTCAGCTGCGGTTCACTTTCACACTGCAATGTTTAAAACCTGTTCCCCTCCGCACCTGTGGTGGCGCTGCTCCAAGAATCACTGAAGAAAACGCTGAGCTCAACTTCCTTCTTCACAAAACGTAAACAAAAATGGAACAGCATCATATTTTGTAGGATTTTGCTTTTATTTCTGCTGCTAATGTCAGATGCTAGTTTGTTTTTGGCGTCTGTGGCGCGGCGGACATGTCTGGCCTAAGGAAGGATTTTATTGTGACCCCGAACTTCAATTTAAGAATGATACAAATTTGGCCAAATTCTAACCAATTTTTGTTTCTTACAGTAGAAAATGTTAAGTACAACTCAAAGTATTTGTCTTTTTATGACCAGGCTTTTTATAATAAGTAATAATAATAAACTTGGCTAAATATAGCAATTGTTTTTGAAAGAAAGTGACTCAAATGTTTTTCTTGCAACAGCCAGACCCCTAGTAAAATTATTTGAAAGTTTTGATCTGCTATGAAAAAAAAAAACTGCTTAATTTTATTTTAGTCTTTCTATTATTTATTTATTTATTTTAAATCTTTTGGCGCTGAAGTGCCTCTGATTGGATCGTTTTGGCCCAAGTAGCAAAACACCAATAAACAAGTCCAGCTGCTGGTTCTGTTCACTTCCAGGCACCATAAAAAAATCGACTGAGCCTGAATATGTCACTAAAATGGTTATTTCTTTTTTGATTTCTATCACATATAACACAAAGCCAAGAAATCTGCCAATACTTTGAGCCGTATAAAATTTGTATTCTCTGTTGTTCTGAACAAGATCTCAGATTACTGGTTACAGTTTCAGCTGATTCTGATTTTATTACAGAAATAAAGCCCAGCTGGGTTAAATGCCGGTCTATCAGTCAAACCTCTCTAACAGGAGGCCGGAAGAGGACGATATTGCTTTGTATTTTTGTGTTTTTATGATGTAAAGTACTTTGAACTGCATTGATCCAGTCAGTCAATCAGATCAACTTGATTGATTGATGGTGGTTGCTTGTTAGACCTTTGCTGAAAACATCTGATTCACATTTAGTCTTGAAAAGAGTTTCGTTTCTGTTGAGATTCAAAAGAGGATGAAACAAATTTAGATTTTTATGTTGGACAATTAATTTAATTTTACATACCAGTAATTGTTGCTGTGGGAAATGTAGTTTCTTAAATATATTGTAAAATAAACTTTTTAAACTATTTACTAAACAGTGAAATCAAACCCCCTTTTACTATTTATCCAGCTGAACTAGTTTTGACATTTAATAGTAAAACATTGCGTCCCTTTTCTTAGATTCTTTGCATGGTTGTTTTTTTTTTTCTGATCACGCTCTATGTCGACGACACTCAGATTTATTTCCTTAATTTGGAGTTTATTGCTAAACTCAAAATAAATCTTAATCTTTATAGTTACAGCGGGTTCTTCTCTCTCATCTGCTCTCCTTCTTCATTCCTCATTTTTGAATCACCGGCAGTGAAACTCGTTCAAATCTGTTCTCGGAGTGTTTATCAGTGATTATCAGACAGACCGGATCTAAGCTGCTTGCTTTCAGTTTTAATGAATAAGTTGGGTTTCAAATTGTTGCGTTGTTAACACATCTCACCTGTCCTGTCATCACCTGTTCAACAGACGAGCGCTGAGCCGTCCGAACGGCTGGTTTCTGTTCTCACTGATGCCATCAGAGCTTCGTTCAGCCCTGAAACTGATCGTTTTTTCTGATTCTGGTTTCTTTTTTCCTCCAATTCCTCTGGCATCTCATTTTGAGAACAACTTGCGCTTGCTTAAAAAGCCAATTGTAATGAAACGGTTGTGTGAAGCTGTGCTGGAGGATATTTGTTCTGTTTTGGAGCGCGGGTGGAGAGGCTGATGAGAGCCGACAGTCGGAGGAAGTGCAGCTCTTCTTCACTCGCTGTGATCCTGAAGGATTTCGGCAAGAGCTCGTCTCTGTCAGGTGGAGGTCGTGTCTGTCTTCCCCTGATTGCAGGTGAAAACTCTGGGCTGTTTCCACTGATCACAGACAGACAGACAGACAGACAGACAGGCTGCTGCTGAGTTCTTAGATCTCAGCTACACTTTGAGACGTTTTGCAACTTTGTGTTGCGTGAGTCTGAAGTTCTTGCCTGAAGAGGAAAGAAGCGGCCATGTTCCTCAATTTGTTGAGAAGTTTCTGCCCTTTTGATCGAAGCTGCTTGTTTACCTGCAAACAGGCGTTCTTGTTTTGGCCTTCAGTAGATTTATGGTGTTTACGGTACAAACAGACTTTCCTCTGAACCTGAAAAGGTTGAGCAGTAACATCAACCTGGATTTAATCGGGGATTAACGTCACACTTTGGGTGTTTTCTGTTCCAGTGGACTCGGATCGATTGGGGACAAAGATTGAAATATTTGTTATATTTTCAGTTTCTGCGATTCACTTTCACATTGGTTTGTGTCAAATGATCCAAACTAAAGCTGCACCGATGCAGTTTTTTGACCGATTACGGATCTTTAAAAAGCCTGGCTGGAATGCATTCTTTGTTTTTATGTCACCTTTTGCTGTTATGTGAACAAATTGCATTTCTAAAAGCTGATTGTAGGAGAAACGTGACGCTGACATCAGAAAAGCTGCTTCACAACCAATAAAATGAATAGTCTGGCCTGTGCTGGTTTCTTTAAAGGCTCTTCACATCTCTGAAGACAATAAAACTTACTTCTTCATTGAAACCCGAGTTAAGAAGTCAGTTTGTTGGCCTGGTTTAGATGTGAGTCAGTCTCAGCGATTTGTTTATAGATATTCCTGATTTAGACCTGAATATTTCCATCATTTACCCCCAGGCCGTTTATTCCCTCACTTATTTATCGACCACAATCAGTTGAAAATATGACTGTGAATGTCTGAAAATCGCCAAGATAAAATAACAAGAAAGCAGCTCGACTCGAAGTCTGACTGACCGTTTTCGCTCTTCTCAGTTGTTGTACCCGTCATAGTTTTTATTGCAAGACTGAGACACAATTTGTATTTTTAAATGTATTTGCAACCAGATGCAGCTTTACTGTCAAAAATAATTACTTCTGTTCTAAAAGTCAAAGGTTTTTACATTGATATGTAGTTTGTCGTAATTACTGCTCTAAAATTTGTTGTTTTTTATCAAACAGATTTTTTTTGAGTCTTTATACTCCAGTTAACAATTAATTGATTACTAAATTAGTTGATTTTAATCTATTTATCACGATTAATCCAACTAATCGTTTCAGGTGTGCTTTGTGTGAATGTTTGAGTGTTTGCTGTGTTTCCTCAGAGATGAACTCTGATCCGCAGGCGGCTCGGGTTTCGCTCTCTGAGCTCTGACTCTGTTTCAGCCTGAAACCGAATCCCTGCCACTGGCTTCTCTCCACTACTGCAGGGCTCCTCACACCTGATGGAAAACACCTGCTGTGACGTCACAGCTTGGGGCGGGAACAGAGCGGAAAAAAAAAACACACCTGATGTCTTTTTTTTTATGCCCCGAGTTGTGTCTTACAGGTTCGTCTGTTTATATAAGGCAACATGTCGGCTCTGCTTTCAGGAATTTGTTGGACTTTGTGTAACAGGAGGCAAGATGGGTGTGACTGGGACTGAGATTTTCTCCCATCCTGGAAATGATTTCCATGCCCTAGTTTAGAATTTAAAGCTGCAGTTCGTAGCTTTTATAAAAGACACATATTTGGTGGAACAGTCTCTGTGTTGTGACAATGTGAGACAGAAGATCTGCGAAAAGATCGATGCAAAAAACAACCAATAAGAGCCGGGAGGCGGGTCTTAGTGCTGTCAGTTAAGATGGTGAATGAGCTGCTAATGGCGGATAAACAACTTGCAGATACAGGAAAACCATTTATCTCCCATCATCGGTGGCCATGCTAACTAGCTTTAGCATTTATGACTGGGAGATGCTACGTAATAAACAATAAATCAGTTAACTGTGATAAATTAAATTGAGCTCAATAATTTCCATTTGCATGATTTATTGTTTTTCCCTCTTTCTACCAAGAACTGTCAGATGAAAGTCTTCATTCTGCTGCTTTAGTCTCAACTAACCGTTTTTGTTTTTTGACTTTATAGTTAATTTCATTTGTTGTTTCGCTTGTTTTAGTTTTGGATATTTGAAATGTCTTCCAGTGTTAATTGTTCACTAAAATTTAAAGTTTATTGATGATGTTTTTGCGTTATTATGCCATGAATCTTATTTTACTTGGAAAAGGTCTCAAAACAACAATATTGTCTTTTATTGCAAAAACTTCTGGGAAAATGTTTCATCCAGAGAAGTTTATTAACTTTATATAAATCATTTACTATGATTCAGATGATCTGTTAAAAAATTTTTATCTGCTCCACCTCTTCCCAGAGCTACTATTGCCGTCTGAAAAAATGCACCAAAAACAACCAATCAGAGTTAGGAGGAGGCTCTTAGTGCTGTCAATCAATATCGTTTATATGCTGCTAAATGTGCTGATGTCAGAGAAACAACTCACCATTACAGGAACCGTCTTTGGTAACGATGCTAACTAGCCTTATCTTTCACGACAGGAAGAGGTACACAGACATGATTGACAACGCCAAGACCCGCCCCCTGGCTCTGATTGGTTGTTTAAAGTTAGCACTGGGAGGGCTAATATATATTTTTCTTTACAGATAATCCGTCTCATATCAAACCTTCATGACATGATGACAGTTTCAACAAATATTTTTCACTCTGATCAAAGTCAGATATTGCAGCTTTAAGGGCAAATCGATCCAAACTTTCAGGATTTTCAGTAATTGTCAGGATTTTCTGTCCGTTTTGTATCCAGATCTGACGAACCATCTGCGCTCCCCTGGTGTTTCCACTGAAAAGCAGCTCACTTCTATAAATACACAACAGCCGTGTTTTCGTGCAGCTGCGTTTAGAAAAACGTTGGAGCTCGTTAACGAAGGGAACGGAAAACGCAACCAGCCAGAGTCGATCACAAACTCATGAAGAATCTGAAATATGTAACGTTTTCTCTGCATTTTGAGCAGAAATGAATCCTGGGAGATTTTCCAGGCCGCCTGGCTCACATGCTGAGTGACTCTGAGTCTGAGGTAAATATTTGCAGAAGCTGGAGGTTAATAAAAGCGCCGCCGCCTTGTTTCCTCCCGCCGTTCAGACTCTGAACCAGTTCTCGGGTCACAAACTGAACCTCTGAGACCCAGAGTGCCGCACGCCGGCGTCTCGCTGCAGACACTCGACACTTTCGCTTTCGGGTCGGGTCCGGCTTGCGTTAGAGGTTTTGTGTGGCAGATGTTTGCTAAATGCCGTGTTGACATGTGAGGAAGTTGTTGTGTGTGAAGTTATGAGTTCAGGCTGAAACGGACCACAAGTTCTGATCTGGTTCTGATCACAGCCAGGAAGCTCACAGCTCCAGACTTTATCTTCTAAAGTGAACTTTTGTCAATAGAAGGACAATGTGACGAAAAACAAAGTAAGAAACTGATTTTAAATTTGAAATCTGATAATTGATGGATTCTAAGCCTGAATTCTGAACAGATTTTGTTCTGGGTTCATTGATTTCCCAACTTTGAACAGATTCCTGAACTGATTCCAGATTCTGATCAAAATTAGGAAATTGAATAGATTCCTGAGCAGATTTCAGCCTTTGTACAGATTTCTGACTATGAACTGACTGCAGAATCTAATCAAAATTCTAACATTAACGGCTTTGCAACAGATTCTTTTCACTGACAGATTTTAGACTTTGAACTGATTCATGAACAGATTTCCAATTATGAATCATTTCCTGATCATACTTCCAGGCTGAACAGATTCACAGATACATTAATGACTTAAAACTGATTCAGATTTTCTCTTTTTCTTTTTCATTCTTTCTTTCTTTATTTCAATATTTTTCCTTCCTTTCTCTCCATTTTTTTCTTTCTCTCTTTCTCTGCCTTTATCTGTCTTTTACTGTCTTCCTTTTTCTTTCTGTACTTTTTTTCTGTCTTACTGTCCTATCTTTCCTTTTCTCTCTTATCGTTCCTTCCTTCCTTCCTTCCTTCCCTCCTATTTAAGGGTAAGTGTCAGTCATGGTGAAGAGCAAAGAGAGTTTCAAAAGCACATGGAGGTTACTGTAATTTCCTAATACGGTCAGAAATATAAGTGTGTGTGTGTTGGTGGTTTTCTCTGCTATAAGAGGAACTGGGTTACTGCAGCAACGCGCCACTTTGAGATAAGAGTCAGAACCGTCTCTGCAGATGAGGTCCGTCAGAGCGGGACGGACCCGCAGAACGACCTCTGACCCCATTACAGCATGTGTGAGGCCGTCGGAACCCAGGGATTACACAGGCCCACTTCCTGGACTATCTTTGTCACTCGCTGCCCTGTTTCTAAAAATAGCCGGGTCCGGAGGGGAGGCTGAGACTCCGAGGAGGAGAGGATGGAAAGGAACCAGGAACACCTCCACGCTCTGAGCTGATGTGACTCGTTTGACCACCAGATGGCAGCACAGGGACAAAAACCGCAAAACAAACCTGGGAGGCAGGACGGAGAAAGCCGGTGCTGTTTTTGTTAAACCCACATAGCTGCGGGTCTGAACCGACTCCTCAGTGGTTTGACTGGATCAGAAAGCCGATCCATCACTCTCACCTGATCTGGGATCAGTTTCCCTGCAACTGGATGCAGCCGCATTAAGAGGAACCGGATACTGATGAGGTTCATAGTGAGGAAGATGAACCTCAGTGAGGAAGGAGGTTTCATCGTCTTAAAACTCTGGATCAAAATCACTTCTCAAAACTTATTTTTATTTGGTGGCATTTAATTGAGGCCTGATACTGTGACCTTTCTGTCTCATGTTTCATTTTATTTATTATTAGTCTTTTTCGTATTATGATTTTTTTTTCTCTTTTTATCAACTTATTCTGTTGCGTTACTGTTTTTGTGCTGCACTTTTTAAGAAGTGTTTAGATTTATATTCTTCACCTCTGTTCTTTATCCTTAAAGAAAAAACTACATTTTGTTTTACGCTGATGTAAATAATCATTTTTACAATAAAATTTATATCAGCATTTTTAAGTGTTTTCTGCTTAAGCAATCCATTAATGGAAAATTAAAATAAGCTTGATCATTTCTATTCTGACATAATTTTGTTTCTTAAATATGTTTTCAGTTTTGTGTGTTTTTATTTATTGTTTTTTTGTTTTATAATTTTGTATTGAAAACTTTCACTGTAGTGTGTTCTATACAAAATTAATATTAATCTTTTAGAGGGTGAACTTGCATTATTCCATGATATCAGTAGAAAATTGTTTCTAAAACAACATTATTATTAGTGCATTAAATGTTGGGACATTTTATCGTCCAGCAAAATTTGTAATTGTGATTAACTTTTATCTGCTGATTTCTGTCTGGTGAATCTGCCAAACTCACTACTATCAGTGCTACTTTCTGAGATTTTAAAGGCAGGATGAAGGTTTCAAACTTTGCTCTAAAGTGTCTGTTTTGCATAATTCTGTCTCGTTTTTATTAAACTTATTGTGGTAGGTTTTGATCTCGAGCTTTAAAAGTTGTGAAATGTCCCTTTAATTATCAAATTGGACTTAAACTAAAAGAAATGAAGCACAAAGATTAGAACAAAAAGATAATTTAAAGCGCTTTATATGACGAAAACATAAAACAGTAATTTATAGAGTGATTATATGAATTAGTAAGCTGGACTAAAATTAATAATTTTTCAGTTAATTGAATAAATGGAACAGTCAAAGTAAATTATAAAAAATGAGAACAAATTTTAGAACGGAGTGTTTCGACTGCTATGCTGTTTTCTGGAAGTTTGTTCCAGATTAGAGGAAAATAAAAACTGGATCTTGGTGTTTGGTTCTGGAGATCACCATCCCTACAGAGAAGTACGGGAGTGGCAGCATCATGATGTGGGTGTGTTTTACTGCAGGAGGAACAAAGACAGGTGGCATCATGAGGAATGAACGTTTTGTTGGAGTTGATGTTTTAAAAAGTTTAAGCTGAACTACGTCTGTCATGATGACATTTGGTGGACAATAAATTGTCCCAGAAATTATCGCGATAAACGATAATGTTGTTTTGAGACGATCTTCAAGTAATATGATAATGGCACAATAATAATGCAGGAAAACATTCTCAAAGATCAATAAATTTTAAATTCTAATGAACATTTTTAATACTGGAACAGGAAAGCTTTTTAAATACCCAAAATAAACAAACAGAAATAATAAATAAAATTAATGTTTAAGTCTCTGTAAGCAAAATTATCCTTCAGTATAAGGGTTGGTTGAGACCAGAGCACCAGACTGAAGACTTTTATCATCCAGTTTCTGATAGAAAAAGAAAAAAGAGACAAACAATAAATCACACAAATGAAAATTATGGAGCTCATTTGACTTTATTGTGAGATTTAATTTCTGTGAACTGAACTTTGAAGAAGATCTTTCAGAGAAAACCAGCTTGTTTCAGACTTTCTGCATATATTTAACATCCAAAATGTTTAAAACCAACTTCTCTCCAACTCTATTTCCAATCCTGGTTTCTTCTGTGTTGTTTTTATTGTTTGAAATCTGAAACATTTTCGTCTTGTAAGAAGTAAATTCCCATTTTTCCCAGTGAAGCGTTGCACAGGACAGGATCTGAGAGTCACACCTTCCTGTTAGCATCTGACGCTAATCTGTCCAGGCAGCAGAAGGAGGCGACCCAATGGGAGCTGCTGATCTTTTAAGCCTCTTCCAGGTTTCAAATCTGTCCTCTAATTGAAACATAGCAGCGAGAAGAGAGTCTCAAATGAATTCCTGCTGCCTGCGGACGAAGCAGCGCTCGCTGTTTTATGGTCAGGATGCAAGAACTGAAGGTTTTATCATCAGTTAAAAAGAGCAGAGCTGCAGACAGAACATATAAAACTGGTTTATCTCCCAGCTGCAAAACAAAAAGAAACTAAAAACAAAAAAATGTGGGTTAAACAAAACCCACACAACTGAGGATAAAATGGTTTGTTTATGCATAGGTTGAGGTTTTAACTGAACGAATCTCAGAATCAAACTGCTTTAAAAACATAAAAAAAATTAAATACTAGCCAGGATAAAAGGCAAAATACACACAATATTTTTACAGTCAAAATGTTAAATATGTTTTATTCTCTTATGTGGAAGCACCTTCAGGTTTAATCGTTTCTCCCTCATTAAAAACATACCTGGAGTGTTGCTTTCATTCTTTCATACATGTCTGGGGAATCTTTGAGTTTCTCCTACAGACTAGCCAACAGCAATTAGCAAACACCTGGTGGAACTGTTTATCCGCTGAGCTTGTTATAGGAATTACTTCTCAGTGCATTGCTAGTAAAAATGTTGCTAAAGGGAAATCATAGGAGCTCCTTAGAGAGACAGGCCCATATTTTCATTCATATATACATTGTGTAATAAAGAGGCAGAATATAACTGGAACGTACATGTAACCTCTCTTTGAAAAAGCAGAAAATTGTTTTTAAAAAATAATAATAAACTAGTTCCTATTAGGAATCACAGCAGCCTGCGAACAGCTAAAGTCCAAGAATAAACAAAAAACCCTCTAAAAATGCAAATATTTTATGTGTTCCAGCACCAGATTTACCTTAATATGCATTAATGCACAGTGGAATAGTCAAAGCACTGGGAGCAGAAACTGCAGTCTGTTGGAGTTTCTGCCAGTCAGCAGCAGGAAAAACAAACGGCGGCTCAGAACCGAACTTTACTGAACCGAACGGCGGCTCCGTAAAATCGCTTCCCAACCATTCTGACCTGGATTCAAGTCTAAGTAAATCAAAGCTGTAAAATAAAAAGATGGCGGCTCAGTTTTAACCATCTAAACCCAAGGAGTGAATTGGTGAAAAATGAAAAAAAAACAAAAACTAATCAATATGATGGTCTGATCGCGCAGCATCCTGAATTCAGTTTGATGTTTTCTGCCTTAAAACCATCAGATCGGCTGATCTGGAAGCAGAACCAGAACCAGAGCCTCTAATTAACCCGCGATCTGCGCGTCCTGTCTGAGTCAGACGTCGTGTTTGGACAGATTAACATGAGGCCTCGCTTCCTGTCATTTTTCTCCCTAATTGGATCCATAATGCAGCAGCGCGCTTTGGCCTTGAAGTGTTAATGAGGAGTCGCTGCAGCGGCCGGCGGCTCCACTCATCTCCACTGAAGAGCGATTTATAAAAAGCAGCTGCAGATCAGCTGGTCCTGGATCAGCCACAGAGAAATTTACAAAACATCAACAGGTCCCTGTGAATTTATTACAATTTCTCCTCAAAAATGGTCAAAACATTGAGTTTAATTGAGGCCAACTCCCACCTGTAGGTGGCAGTGTTTCTTTCTTCTGCTGCCTCAGTATCCAGTTATCGCCCACGCTCTATCAAAAAGTTACATTTACTGTCATCTGAGCGCTAATATTGCAAAATTGCTTAAATCACCGAATTAGCACCACAAAATCTGGGATTGATTGCAAAGAAATCACAAAAACAATCGCAAAATCCTGAAGGGATTGATTGTGAAAAGATGTTGGATATTTATTGAAAATTCATGTTTTAATATTTGAGTTTCTACTGATTCTAAAAATAGTCAAGGGACTTAAAAAAAACATCTTGCCTTTTTGTTGTCAATAAGTTCATGGAAAATGAAACCAATAAAACATAGCAAATCAGCAGGCACTGCACCGTTGCCTAGCAACCCCAGAAGAGTTCCATCCGTTACCTAGCAACCCAAGCTGAACTCCAGCACATTTGTTCAGCTGGATTTATTGTTGTACAATGGCTGCTGGAAAAGACAAGTGTTTTGTTGTTGACGTAGCATCCATGCTGCCTTCTTGTTGGCTGTTTCTGCTTTTCAAAGGTGTTTGGTTGTATAACTGCACATCTGTCTGCAGCCGTTTTCATGTGTGTAAGTCGAGTTGGGGGCGTGTCACACAGCTGCTATTTGGGTTTAAAGAGACAAGACGCCCTAAAACAGCTCAAACTAGGCAGAACTGATTAGACTAAAATCTGATCATCTAAAAATGATTTTGTGCAAAAAATGTAATGAAGATATTTTTGTACCACCACCATTTTGTCCTAATCTGTTCAAGGAAGTAAAATAGGTCACCTTTAAATTGAAGGCACTGACAGCTTAATATCTTACAGTTTACTGGGTTTTCATGAACTCTGACCTTTGGGAACATTCAGGATCAGGATCTTAATTGGGCCTAGTTTAGATCCTTTCTATTGGTACACGGTTAACTGGCCCTGGATCAGTTGTTGGTGAACTGCTTACCGCTCTGGGTTCAAACATAGACCTGACCCTGGATCAGCTGTGATCTCCTCCGCCAGGAAGCTAAATCGGGATGGTTTGGGTTTTTCCTGGATCAGCGGCTCGGCTCAGCGGAGGGAAGCTGAGGTGAAGCTGCGGCTTTCAGCCCGCAGAGTTTATGTAAACCGGCCGCTCGCTGTGCGTTCACGCTGTGCGTTCACGCAGTGCTGCCTCTGGTCTCCGTCTGCGCAGGATCCAGCGTCTCTCCGCCGCCTGTCAGGTTGTATTCAGCTGCAAAGATCCTTTTATTCTGTTGTTGTTTGGTGTTTTGATTTATCTTAATACCACTGGACCATCTCAGCCGGTGTTTCTGCCTCTTGGCAGATCGATCTCGGATCTAATGAGACAGATTTCCTCTCCTGATCCTCTGATGCTCCTGTTTGCTGCCAAATAACATTCCTGATACGATCAAACCCTTAAAACCGTCGCTGCTTTGCAATTTCTAATTTTAATGAAGCAGGAGACAAAATATTTGCTTAAAATCGGCAAGTTTGACTTTCAGATCTTGTCTCATGTTTTAAAAATGATTATTTCTGGGTGTTGTAGGAAAATTGTTTTAGAAACAAGAAAAAAGCAACTCAGAGCAGAAAGTCCTTCCCAAGGAAACAAATGGTAAAAATGTTAAAAACTTCAAATAATAAAAGAAAACATTGAATTATTTTTAAGTTTTTCATTTGTTTCTCTTCTTATATATATTTAGATTTAAAATTGAGAGCAAAGTGGAAACCTGTTGAATTTACCAGCAGTTCCTCCTGGTTTATCATATCATCTTCATGAGAGCAAAATGGAACCAAAACCAAATTTCTTGTGTTCACAAATGTTGCAGATAGAGATGATTATTGGTTATTTTAACACAAAAATTAAGATTAAAAAATCCTAAACTTAAATATATATTCCATAAAACAGTAAAAATAAAAATATAACCATTTAAATATAGGATTTAATGTGAAATATAATTTATAAAGTGCGTTCACTTGTTACATCTTCATCACCAGACGTCAGAAGCTTCAGCAGCTGCTGTGGCAACAATGGTTTCATAATTAAAAAGCAGCCGGCGTTTAGTTTAGTGTTGATAAAACTGTTTGGTTTCGTGCTGCTGCAGATAACGATCCAGACGCCTGGAAAAACGTGGAGGCAAAGCGGAGCGTCCCAGCTTTCTAATGCAGAGGCAGAAAACAAGAGAGGCGCTGTGAATCATGCAAATGTATGAAAACAAGCTCTGCCAGAAAAAATCTCCCACATGTGACGCAGAATTCAGGGCTTTATTTCATCGCACTACAGATTATTAATCTTAGGCTTGATTTATGTTTTACACAACAGCAGCAAAATGTTCAACAGTGAGTGTGAAATATGTAAAAATGAAGCTGGATATCATAAATACAAACACAATTTGAGGAATATTATTGTGAAAGTATTCATAAATTAGCTTAGTTTTTAAGATTTTTCTACATACAAGTTATTTATTATAGCCAGTTGGAAGCATCACGTCTGAAAACTGCAAGGAAGTTGCACTCAGTGTCTTCTTTTGAGGTTTTTATCTGGTTTCCTTTTATCTGGTTCTTGGCACAGCGCCCCCACAGGCCAGGATGGAAACAACTTTGTAAATAAGTTTGGATTATTTGACAGTGCGATGTGAAAGTGAACCGCACCGCCTGAAAATGTAACAAATGTTGCAGTTTTGGATGCGAATCAAAACTAGTCAACAGGTGAGATGGATAATTGTTGGAACAGGTGAGAATTAAGCCAGGTGAAACTGGCAGGTGAGATGTGTGAAATAGGTAAGGTGTGAGACAGTTACCAGGTGAGGAAGTGAACAAGAAGTACGATAGTTTAGTAGATGGGCCAGGTAAGACAGGTAACGGTTGGATCAGGTGAGACGAATGACAGGTTTAGATAGTTACCAGGGGACACAGATAATGAGTTCAAGAACAGGCGAGAGGGGCGGCGGGCGAGAGGGGCGGCAGGCGAGAGGGGGGCGGGCGAGAGGGCGGCAGGCGAGAGGGGCGAGAGGGGCAGCGGGTGAGAGGGCGGCAGGCGAGAGGGGGGCGAGAGGGGGGCGGGCGAGAGGGGGGCGGGCGAGAGGGCGGCAGGCGAGGCGGCAGAGTGACGGTGAGGAAGACCTATTACCTTCCTTCCCAAGGTACCTATTAATAGCTGCTGTCCCTGATAATCTGCCTGCTCACGTAACGTCTTCCTGCTAATCTGCTGGAACCGACAGTCGAGGAAACACGGCAGGGATCAGGGATCACACCCACTGCTGCAGACACACTGGGAATACTGGGAACACTGGTGATACTGGTGACCCTCTCTAAAAGAGGACCAAGGCTGGCAGAACAGGAAGTAGCGATTTGTCGTCCAGGTTCCTCCCGTGTTTCTGCTGACTCGTCTGTTTGGACGTTTATTTCTTTTTGTTTATTCTGTCCTCTTAAAGATAATCCATTCAGATTATTTTGTTTCCTTTAACTTGATTTTAGTTTGTTTCACATCTTGGTGTTTTTTCTAGTTTATACTTCTTTGGGTTGTTTTCTTTAACTATTGTTCTGTTGCCATCAGTTTTTCATGATGCATCTTTTTGCATTGCTTTGGAGTTTGTTTAGCTTCTTTCTGGGTTGGTTCTTTTGGCTTCTTTGGGCGTTTTGCTGTTTTTTATGGACCTTTTCTGTCTCTTTTTGTAGTTTTGTCTTCTGTTAACCATTTTTTCACCATTTCTGTGATTTTTTTTCTTCTGACATTTCAGTTAGATTCTCGAGGTTTTGACAGAGGCTCACAGTTTAGTGTGGAGTGAAAGCTTCTGTAATGTTTTTTGGAAGATACAGGAGCTTGTTTTCAGTAAATAGCTTAATATTGATAAAATGCACTAGTTCCACTGGCAGATTATTTCACAATTGGTGAGTTTTTGTTTTTGCAGTGATGGATAATGATGTGTGGCTCATCGAGCCTCAGCCTGAGCGTTCAGAACGCTGACGGAGGCGTTTCAGATTCCTGATGTTTTCTGTTCGGAGGCCTGGAAAGCAGCAGGTTGTTGTGGCTTTAATTACAGTTGTGGTTTGAGGCGATGACAGCTTCCTGTCGTCGTGCTGATTCTCCAGACGAGTGAAAGCCTCACTTCCTGTGAGCAATTTATAATTCATGTTCCAGGTGAACAGGGATCAGGTGCTCCTGTAACATGAGGAGACTTTTATTCAGCCTGAATGAACGGCGCAGACGGAGAGCTGCTGTCGCTACCAGGAGGAGGGAGACTGTCCTCTGCTTCCACAGGAAGGAGTTCAAAGATTTCAGGGGAAATTCTGCAGATAAATGGCGTTCAGTCCGGTTTCACCAAACCACACAAACTTCCTTAACAGAAGAGACAGAAAAGAGAAAGAAGCTGCCTGGTCCTGCATTCTGCTGAGATGTGAGTTTAACGCGAACCTGTTGGACAAAAACATGTCAGGTCATTTACCTGCGGATTAACCAGCCTTAAAGGGGCAGCGCGGCGTATTTTCCAGGCACCTGGTGACATTTTAAAGCATAATCGAGTGGGGCTGAAATGATTAAACGGATTAATTGAGATTAATCGATTATTGAAATAATCGTCAACTCATTTAGTAATCAATTAACAGTTGGAGTGTACAGATTCAAAAAAGGGCATTTGATCAAAAAACCCAACACATTAAGAGCAGTAATTAAGCTTTAAAAAAATTATATACATTTTGCATTCAGGATAAAAACACACTTTTGCATTTCTAATATTGCATGAAAAATGGTTCAATTAAATCAAATTTATAGTTTGATTAATCAATTAGTGGTTAATAAATGAAAAGAAACTTAATGTTGCAATTAGACCCCTTGAAAATGGACAACAATGCTCCTCCATTATGCCGTTTACAGCCGCTCTTAGCCTCTGATTCTTACATTTCTGCAAACTGGAATCACAACGATTTGGTACCAGGATGAATAAATTAGTGTATTTTGCAAAATTGCAATGGAAACATTTTTCCGCATCACACCAGTCATGTGATCGACAACCGGATGTTACCACTGGTGGAAATGATGAAGACAACAGGAAGTCATAGGGGATGATGGCGCAGCATGTTTTCCATGTTCACATGTGATTTCAGTTGCGTTTATTATTTAATGGAAACACCGGAATTGAAAATTTGTTTCTCTTCACGTTAACGAAATACCAACAAAGTTTTGCTCACATCTGTAATGGAAACGCAGCGACTGAAGGAGATGGTCCAGTGGTCCAAACGACTGATTTACTGTGCAGCCCTGATACATTAACAATCCCAACAATTCAGACAATTTAGGAGTTTTAATTATCATTAAAGATAAATCAAAATCGTATCATTATTGTGATAAACGATATAATTGCCAACCCCTTCCTCTCACTGAGATCGGTTCCGGTAACTCAGCAAATTTTCTACACCAACAGCCGTAAGAGACCCGTCCGCGTCCAACATGGACACATTTTTCCGTCGCCACTTCCGGAGGAAGGAAGCGTCCCTGGAGGCGGACCCCGCCGCCTCCGCCTGCCGCCAGCGGCGGCCCAGCGTCGCCATCCCCACCAGTAAGGCCCGCCGCCGCTCCAGCGTGGGCCTCCCATCCTCCGCCCTGACGCAGCGCCGACGCTCGACCGTCCAGCCGCCGGCGCCAAAGAGAAAACATGGCCGCCGGCGGTCCAGCACCACCACGCCCAGCCTGAACCCGCGGTTCGCCGTGTGCCGGAAGAAGGTGGGGAAGCTGCGGACCATTGACACCCACCTGCTGGGGCCGTCCATGCTGCTGGCCAGCCTCATCCAGATGGCGGAGGAGGACGAGGAGGGCGAGGGGGGCAGTCTGGGGGCGGGGTTTCCCGCAGGGGAACAGCAGGTGGAGGTGAGGGGCGGAGTCAACAACAGAGCGGCATTTTCCCGCTCCAGCAGCCTCCAATCGGACCAAGACGACGACAGCAGCGATTACTCCAGCAATAGCCAATCAGAAGGCAGCATTCTGTCTGAGCCCGAGCAGCTGCCTGAGGAAGAAGAGGAGGACGAAGCCTCCACCTCCTCCCTCTCTACCTCCGCCCTGCAGGTGCTGAGGAAGCCCCCGGATGTTCTGTCCCAGTCGCGGCCCCTGATCCGGGCCCCTCGCTGCCTTCGCAGGAACTCCTCCCAGGTGTTCGCCGGAGATCTGTCCCCGTTCGTCTGCTACCGCGGCTCCAGCCAGAGGAAGAGGAGGAAGATCTCCACCATCTCCAAGGCTGGGAGCCCCTGGCCGGGCAGAGGCCACCCGCTGCCCAGCCGCAAGAGCTCCGTCTACTACCTCAACCACCCGGCCTTCTACAGGGGCCCCGGGCCCCTGAGCCCGCTGGGGCCCCACAGCTACGACTCCCGCCTGGAGAGTCTGAGTGCCTTCTTGCTGTATGTAGTCCACACTAATTTAGCTCTGTGATGAAAACCCAAATATTTAAGAACTTAAAGGTGATCTATTATGATTGAACCGTGAAGGATCGGTCTACACAAAACATGATCATTACCTCACAAAATCATTCTTAGACAATGAGATTTTAATCTGATCAAAATAGGCTATTGTAACTGTTTTAGTCCCTCCTGTCACTTTAAATCCTAATAAGCTGCTCTTGGCCACGCCCCCCCAAAATCAACATTTACATTTGCACATAAAAATAGCTTGAAACAGATACAACCATACATCTTTTGAAAAGCAAAAGTAGAGCCTCTGCATACCAACAAGAATGCAGCAAGTGGTTTCTGAAAAGTACATCAACAACAAAACACTTATCTGTTCCAGCAGTCATTGTACAGTGCATGCAGCGGTAAAAGCAGCTGAGGAAACATGCTGGTACTCTGCTGGGGTTGCTAGGTAACGGACAGAACTCTGCCGGGGTTGCTACGTATCGGACGGGACTCTACTAGGGTTGCTAGGTAACGGACAGAACTCTGCTGGGGTTGCTAGGTATTGGACGGAACTCTACTAGGGTTGCTAGGTAACGGACTGAACTTTTCTGGGGTTGCTAGGTAACTGGCAGAACTCTGCCGGGGTTGATATTTCACAGAAAACCAAGGAGAGTGAAAACTTGGACTGATGACTATGTGTGATGATGTCATCTCTAAATGTAGAAATGCTGTAAGGATGGATAAAATCTTGCTCAAAGGTTTGCTCCAAAGTTTGAAATTTTGAAAGGTGTATGAACAAAAATGTTTCTTCTAGGTTATAATTTCACAAAAATGTGTGAAATTATAACCTAGAAACATGATAGTTTTTTTTTGTTCATACAAAAAAAAACTATCATGTTTTTTTTCATGGAATGATAAAACATTCCATGTAATGGAATGCTTTATCGGTCAAACGGCTCTCCACCCAGGGCGGCATGGCCTGTGGCTCTCAAACTCTTGTTGGTTGGACTTCAAACATGTTTTTTTATTAATTGAACCAAGTCAATATGGAACAGCGCCCTCTGGTGCTTTGCACCGTTTTGTCACTAAACATCCTTGTGCTCCACTGAATATCACTGAAGTTCAGAGTTCAGTCCAAATCGGTACTAAATTAAAGGACTATTTTACTATTGTTAGAAAAGTTTTGCTTTGTTTAAAACAGTTGCAGATACATTTTGTTTAGCACAGCACAACATTATTGATCACTACTTCTGTAGTAATTAGTGTTTCCAATAATTGACTTCATACATTTTATTTTATCTAGTAATGATGGGAAGACATTTCTATGTAACTGAAATGACGTTGGCTCTGGTCACATTTATTACAATTCATCTTGAATTGCTTTAACGCCCGATGTAAATGAAACTTTCTCAGCTGTATTTTTTCTTCTTCTGCTGTTTGCAGGAAAGCCATCGCCAAGTCGGGCCTGCAGAACGCTGCGACTCAATCCAACGCGTCCGGACAGACGGACTCTCAGCAGCCCAACAGCACCATCGACTGGAGCGTAAGTCACTTTTCATTCAGAAATAAAATGCAGCTGAGTTCAATAAAACACATTAGTTTCACTTTTTGAAAAGCATTAGTTTGCATTATAGAAACATCGTCTGAAGCCTGAATGAACCAATAAAGGACACATGAAAATGTAAATGTTTTGAAAGTATTTTCCAAGTTTTGTTCACCCTAACCCTAACCCAGTTTCCTAAATCTTTTTTTTTTCCTGTTTATTTTGTCTAGGAAATCTTTTAATTTATTCTCAGCAACAAAATCAAAACTTTTCTTGAAAAACACTTTTTCTACTAAACAAGTTTAATTGATGTGTTTTCATCTTATTTTTGATTAAAAAATCACTGGATGTTTATAAAACACAGCTATTAAGAGAAAAATGCTTTGTGACGAACACTTTCCGTTAAAGATAAATTAGAATTAAATTATAATATGTAATTTAAAGTTTAATGCCATAAAATTACAAAAGTGCCAAAATTGTTCCAAGGCCCACCAATGGCTCCCGGGCCAAACTTTGGACTCCCTCCCTGACAGAGTGATACATTTTCTGTCATATCATCCAGCAGTTTGGATCTAAACTCTGTTTGACCCAGTATTGGTTCCCAATACCCCGGTATTGGGAACCAATACCCCGGTATTGGTTGGTTCCCAATACCCCGGTATTGGTTGGTTCCCAATACCCCGGTATTGGTTGGTGCCCAATACCCCGGTATTGGGTTGGTGCCCAATACCCCGGTATTGGTTGGTTCCCAGTGAGTCAGTTGTATGTATTTTGGGTTGCAGGAAAATGCCCAGTACGGCGAACACATCTGGTTTGAAGCCAGTGTTTCTGGAGATTTCTGTTACGTTGGGGAACAGTTCTGCGTCGCCAAGTCTCTGGTGAGTTCACCTCCACTGGTTTGGTTTTGGTCCCGGCAGGAAAAGAGGAGCGACTCTATCAGGGCGGGCCCAAGCCTTTCTGGGGCCCCAAGCCTGGTTTGGGAAAACGTCCCTGACTCACCGTGATCTCAATCTGTTTTTCCAGCAAAAGTCCGTACCACGGATGAAATGTGCTGGCTGTAAGATATCGGTGCACGTCATGTGCATGGAGCAGCTGGAGAAGGTGAGTGAGCTCCAGGTCAGAACCTCGTCTCAGACGTCTCTCCTCCTCAGCTCAAGGTTTCTGTCCTCTGCCCAGATCAACTTCAGGTGCAAACCGTCGTTCAGGGAACCGGCGTCTCGAGCCGTCAGAGAGGTCAGCGGCGCGTCTTCACGATCTGAAAGTGCTCACTGTTGACGTAACGTTGAGGTAAATAACGCTGTGAAAACGTCTCGTTCTCCAGGCCAACGTCGTTCGACATCACTGGGTCCACAGGAGGCGGCAGACTGGGAAGTGTCGGCAGTGTGGGAAGGTTGGTCTCTGACGGGATGAGAGTTCGTCCTGTTTCTAAACCACATTTACATATTTCCTCCAGTGGTTCTTCTTCTCACAGTTGTTTTCCATAAGAAATCGCTGGTTTGGGGACATTTACCAGTTAATGAATCTTCTGTTTTCTTGCTGGAAAAACCAAAAGTTCATCAGAACGTCTCAGAAACAAGAATAGTACGACTTTAGGCAGATGCTTAAAAATGCAGGAAAAACTCTAACATTTCCCACCTTAACTTATAAAACAACCATTGAAACTTTAAACAACTTGTTTCTGTTTTTACAATGTAACTGTTTGAGGTTTTTTTCCCATTTTCCATCAGAATAATCAGCTTACAGTAAAAATGTCACACACTGTAGATTCTAACCGCCAGAAAAGCTCTGACATTTGCTTGACTTAAACTACAGAAAACTCCAACTAATGGGGATCTAAATCAAAGAGTGAATTCATTTAGCGGTTTTTTAGTCATTCTGACCGTCGGTCAACTTGTGCAAGGAGGAAACTGGAATCGAATGTGCGAGTTTCAGATCGACACTCCATCATGTCACCAACAGGGCTTCCAGCAGAAGTTTACATTTCACAGCAAAGAGATCGTAGCCATCAGCTGCTCGTGGTGCAAACAGGCGGTGAGTTAGCGCCGTTAACGCAAAGCTCCAGCAGGTGACTTCCTGCCAGCTGACGCTCCGTCTCCGTTTCAGTATCACAACAAGGTGACGTGCTTCATGCTGCAGCAGATAGAGGAGTGCTGCTCTCTGGGGGCCCACGCCGCCGTCATCGTCCCGCCAACATGGATCATCAGAGTCCGCAAACCGCAGGTATTTAAACTCCAAAACCTCCTCCAAACTACTTCCTGTTTGCCCTTTCTGGGATCCTGACCATCATCCTTTAAACTGGTCTGAGTAACTCAGACACTCAGACAGTGATGTCTGAGTTACTAGAAATTGAATTTCCAGTAACTTTATCCTCAGTCTGACCTCCACCATAAATCTTCTCATTTTCCATTGATCAGTGGGGGGGCTGGTGCTAAAGACTGATCAGTTGCTCACAGCCTAGAGAAACATCTGCAGTTGTTGATAGTTTCTGTTTTTCTGCAGACGTCTCTGAAATCCAGTAAAAAGAAGAAACGGACGTCGCTGAAGTGCAACAAGTCGACCAAGAAGGGAGCAGAGGTCAGCAAAGAGCCACTAACAGTGATAGAAACGGTCATTGAACGCAGCGTTTTGCATCTTGTTTCTGCTCCCTTCCTGACCTTTTGGTCGCTCTCCAGCTCCAAGATGGCCGCTGGAAGCCCTTCCTGGTGAAGCCGCTGCCCTCCCAGCTAATGAAGCCTCTGCTGGTGTTTGTTAATCCGAAAAGCGGCGGGAATCAGGTAGTTTTCACTTTGGTTCATATCAAGACCCTGAATGTTCTCAGGAACCAGCCGGGCCAAAATGTATTGATAAAACTCATTAACAACCTGTTAAAATATGAATAAATAAGTAATACTGACTATCTTTACACATTGATCCATTTGTTTCTCTGGTCTTTGCAATCAAAAACTATTATAACTCAGCAGCTGACTTGCCGTCTTCTTCTTCTTCTTCTTCTTTTATTTTTCAGGGTGCAAAGATTATCCAGTCCTTCATGTGGTACCTGAACCCTCGGCAGGTGTTTGACCTGACCAAAGGAGGGCCCAGAGAGGGGTAAACAGTCTTCCTCACGCGTCGCAATTTCTCATTGGAACCTCAAACATTTCATCCAGATCCGTTTCTTCTCTGCAGGCTGGAAATGTACTCCAAAGTTCCCAACCTGCGGATCCTGGCCTGCGGCGGCGACGGCACCGTGAGTTAAACGTGAATAACACAGAGCTGTGGATAAAACCGATCCTGTGGTCACATGACCTCTGTCCGTTCAGGTGGGATGGATCCTGTCCGTGTTGGACCAGCTGAAGCTCCGCCCCCAGCCTCCGGTCGCCATCCTTCCTCTGGGGACGGGGAACGACCTGGCCAGGACCCTGAACTGGGGAGGGGTGAGTCCAATCGCTTCAGGTTCTATTGTCTTTATTCTGAAGTAGAAATAAAGCTTCATCTAAAGATTATTAGTTACCAATTATTCTGATCATTATTCTGATAATTAATCATTCAGTTTGATTAAAGATGGCACATTCTGCAGATTTTTATACAATATTAGAAATACATTAAAAGATGTAAATAAGCAAATAATTCATTTCTTTTTTTAAATAATAAAATAAAAAATGTATTGCCTAAAATGCAGTTACAATATTCCTTTAGTGAACATTGGATCAATTATGTTAAAGGGCTGAAACGATTAATCGCGATGAATCCGCTATTGAAATACTCGTCATCTGTTTGATTAATCGTTATCTGGAGCAGACAGACTCCAAAAAGGCCACGACACACTCAGACCAGAAATTAAAGTAAAATAGTACAAAACATTTATACATTTGCATTTAAGATAAAAATAAAAACCTTCCTTGTACTTTGCTACAAATGATTCATTAATCAAACTCCTTCATTAGATTTTAGGCAAAAAAATGTAATTATTAGTTTATTTATTTTAATCTATTTCTAATATTGCATAAAAAAGGCTTAAATGAAAAATCTACAGATTGTGACAATTTTTCTATTTGATTAATCCGAATGATCGATTAATCTGCAACTTTAAAAGTTTGAATCTGGAGCTGAAAATAAATGTGAAACCGGCTTGACTTAACTTTAATACAGTGTTGGGCTGATTATTGTTGGATTAATAATTGAATAGGAAAAATGTAAAAAATTTGAACCAGGTGAAGATAAAACGGTATTTTGTCTGAAGATAAAAACAGACAAAACAGGTTTTTAATCTTAAATGTATATATTTTCTCTACAGTTTTGACTTCATTGCTCGTCTGAGTTTGTTGTTCTTTCAATAAATAACTTTTTTTCAATAAATAACAATTAGTGGGTTTCTAAAATCAATTAATCACGATTAATCGTTTCAGCCCTGTTTTTTTGTAAACTGTAGTTGAGCGTAAATGAAGATGTTTTCCAGTCATCCCGCCGCTGCGTTTTGCTCGCAGGGTTACACCGACGAACCCATCACCAAGATCCTGTCGCACGTGGAGGACGGGAACGTCGTCCAGCTGGATCGGTGGAACCTCAACGTGGAACCGAACGCCGAGGCTCGACCCGAGGAGCGAGACGAGCAGCAGACCGACAAGGTCAGATCTGGTTTGGCGTAGATGAAACCGAGCGTTCCCTCAGCGGCGTCACGTTTCCTTTGCTTTTCAGCTCCCGATCGACGTCTTCAACAACTACTTCAGCCTGGGCTTCGATGCTCACGTCACTCTGGGCTTCCATGAATCCAGAGGTCAGTCCAGCCAGGGCTAATGCACTTTGGGGATTTTCCTTGTGTCTAATTTAGTTAGTTTTTGTTTTAGGAGTCTGCTTGCTCATTTTCAATGAGTTATTATTAGTTAAATATTGGTTAGTTTTAGTTTCTATGATCTATAGAAGCAGGTTAAGTTTTTCATACTTTGGTTAATTTTTATAACCAAAGGAAGAGACAATTTTACAAAAATATACTTAGTTACTGTTGAGCAATCAACTGGTGTCACCTTTTGCAGGCTAGCGCTTCGTTTAGCTGCCAAGTTGTCAACATAACACAATATATCTCAAATGTACGTGTGAAATATAAAAGAAAAAAGGACAGGGCTTTGCTATCGATTGTCAACACTATAAAAACTAGATTACAAGGTCAGGAAATGATTAGTAAAAAAATAGAGAGAGAATCAGGCCAACAAAGCTAACATGACTTTGGCAACTTTACCATGTAGTTGTGCTGTGGAATTTGAAGAGATTCAGTTCAGTTAAAAAATAAGAAATGGGAACCTAAACACCAAATCGCTGACAGATTATCAGTAGATTAATTGATTAAATTAACTAATTAACCTCTGCTTATAAACATCAAGCCTAAAAACATAATGATACGGACTGAATGTTGTGTTGTTTGTGTGGGAAATGTTTGGTGTTAATGCGAATGTCAGGATTTATACACAGCATCTGTGGTCAGCAGTCAGTTTGGTCAATAACAGAACTTCAGTTTGAGCTGAAGATTGAGTTGTCGGCAATATATTTTTTAATTGCTGGCTGGTTTTTTATAAAATACTAAATACACTATAATCCTAACAAGAATCCCATTTTCTCCTGTTTTGTGTTTTCAGAGGCCAATCCGGAGAAGTTCAACAGCCGCTTCAGGAATAAGATGTTCTACGCTGGAGTGAGTCCGGCTTGCTTCAGTCCATCCCTTCAGAAACGTCTCACATCCATTCATGTGTGTTTTGTTTTTTTAGACGGCCTTTTCGGACTTCCTGAGCGGCAGCTCCAAAGACCTGGCCAAACACATCAGAGTGGTGGTGAGTGCTGGCAGCGACCCGGTTCTCCTTTGTGCCGTTTCCTCAGAACTGAGCAGCATTTAAAAACAGCCACTGGTTTTCATTCCTGAAGCTCAGAGAACCAGCGTTTCGCTCTGTGCATCATTTTCCATCGCCGGGTCAGATTGAGGTCTGACACGCTGCTGCAGACGCAGGTTTTGGTTTTATCTCCATCTGAACAAACCTGCATTCAGAGAGAATAAAACACATTTAAGTGACATTGCAGAGCCTTTTGTATCCGACGAGATACAACAAAGTTTCACCCATTTCAATAACATCAGCAGGCTTTGTTACTGCATCTCTTTTGTCCTTTTTATAGCCTCTGAGATGCATTATCCCAGCTAACCGGCTTCATGTTCGCTCTGACACAAACACCACTGCCACAGGATATATAACGAGCATTTCTCTTCAAAATCTAATCTGATGCTAACGTGCAAACCTCAGCCACCAAATTATAATTGCTAATTAACCTATAATTGCTAATATAATACATGAACTTGAAAGACTCCAACCTTCAACCACAAATTTCATTTTGACATAATTTACACACTTTATTGTGTTCATGTATATATCTTGTCCTCTGCTATCTGTTTATTTTCTTCCTGTATGCACAAATAAATGTTTAAATGAAATTATTTGGGGGGGAAAATGAGCGAGAACATGAGAAAAAGAAACGTATGACGGGCCGTTTAAATTTCTGCAAGAAAACTCAAAAATTTTCAAGAAAAACTGAGTTTCAAAAGTCCAAAACAAAACTCAAATTCATGTTTTTTTTTCTAGCAAGTGATTTTTCTTTTCTTGTTTTTTGTTTGAAAATGTTTAAAATTAGTCTCAAAATTTTTTTTTGTATTTATTTACTTTGCCCTAATATGTTGTTGTAGAAACGGAACAGCTGCGTAAACAATGTTGACACATTTCAAAATAAGAGCATGCTTATAAACTACTCATTACTCGAAGAACAACACAAACGTCAAACTTTATTCAACTGAAAGTTCACAAACCGGTTTCAAAGTTGGCTAAACAAAACGTTAGCTTTGCGATTAGCAGATTAGCAGAAGTTTTCACACCACTGCTGGCAGCAAGTGAAGATTTTGCCCTGAAATTTGATG
The DNA here is from genome assembly GCA_911649635.1 of Poeciliopsis gracilis. Classification (NCBI taxonomy): domain Eukaryota; kingdom Metazoa; phylum Chordata; class Actinopteri; order Cyprinodontiformes; family Poeciliidae; genus Poeciliopsis; species Poeciliopsis gracilis. Next base: position 2,218,552 of record CAJVRI010000506.1, read on the forward strand.
ATTTAGAAGCAGCAAAATAGAAAGAATAAGGATGTGGAAGCTGGAATACGAGTTTCTCTGAAGCTGCAGGTTTTCCTTTGTGTTTTCCAGCCTCTGTTGCTCAATATCTTTTGTTTTTCAGTCATTTTCCCTCTTTTATTGAAACATTTCTAGACTTATGTCTCTGACATACTTCAGCTGAGCTGTGATTTTATTTATCTGGTCGCAGTTTTAATTTCGCCCGTTTCACCTTTAACTCCGTTTGTATTTTCTCAAAGTGTGACGGGACGGATCTGACGGCCAAAGTCCAGGAGATGAAGCTGCAGTGCCTCCTCTTCCTCAACATTCCCAGGTTGTGGAACAGCAGAGGAATATTTTTTACAGTGCATTAAAGCAGAGGAATATTTTTTACAGTGCATTAACGCGTTGCCTCTGTGTCGTTTAAACGCCTCGGATCGTTCTCGTTTTGTTCTGCAGGTACTGCGCCGGCACCACTCCGTGGGGAAACCCCAGTGAGAGTCAAGACTTTGAACCTCAGCGTCACGATGACGGCTGCATAGAGGTCATCGGGTTCACCATGACTTCTCTGGTGAGGTCAAAGTTCAATCACTGCGATCACATAGAATTGGCTGCGAATTTTTCAATTTGGGTAAAATGCTTCTGGTATGTGATTTGGTAAAGAAGAACAATAAAATCCCCTTAATTTAGATAAAAACATAAAGCTCTTCAGTCACCGGCTATCGCTTAGAGTACCTGTGTCAAACATAAGGCCTGGGGGCCAAATCCGGCCCGCCACAGCTTTTTATGGGGCCATCTATACTCCAGACTTATGCATAAATAGATCCTTCAAAATGAATTGTGATTAAATATGATTTTATTAATCAGACCAGTGCTTTTTAACCATTTACTGCAAAGTTAACTTGCGTTTGCAACCTGTCCTGCAACTCGGCTCCTTCAGACTAGCCAGCAGCAATTAGCAAACAGATGGTGGAGCTGTACATATGCTGAACTCATTATAGGAGCTACGTCTCAGTGGAACGCTGATAAAATGTTGCTAAAGGGTTAATAGAGGAGCCACGTTGCTATGACTTCCTGAAGATGGAGTTTCAGAAAGAGCAGCAGCTTTTAAAGAGACAAAGTCAAATTTCAAAGTATTAAATTGCAAAGTCACATTTGTTTTAAGTCGTATTTGATATATAGTATTCTAATAACAACTTATAACAGCTGACATAATGCTGTGTCATCACTTTATGACTCTGCTCATGTTTCCATGTGTTTTGTGTGAAGGCGACGCTGCAGGTGGGCGGCCACGGCGAGCGTCTACACCAGTGCAAAGAGGTGACCCTCACCACCTTCAAGTCCATCCCCATGCAGGTGGACGGCGAGCCTTGCAAGCTGGCGCCGTCCATCATCCGCATCAACCTGCGGAACCAGGCCAACATGGTCCAGAAGGCCAAGAGAAGGATCTCCATGCCGCATCTGAACGAGTAAGAGCCGGGACTGAACGGCGCTCAGCTCAGGAGGAGATGATGTGTTATTATTTTTTTCCCAGGTTACAAGTTAATTTATCTGCCAGTGGAGTCGGTACTTTTTCATCAATATTAAGGACTTATTTACTTAAGACAAGTCTCTATTTCTTGTAGAAAATTTACTTTCAAATCAGTTTAACTTCCAAAGATATTTGCTCTAGAAATTAGACCAAAATTAGATGTAGTGTTTTTGCAGTGCACAGTTGGACATCTGCAGGTTTTTTCTAAAATGAGAGTCGGAGGCGAAGCTCTTGCTCGTCTCGGTCCGTGTCGTGTTCTTGAAACGCTGTGTGTGTGTGTGTGTGTCCTCTTTAGGCTAGTGTGTAAATGTCAGTGTGTGTGTGTTTGTGCGCAGCCAGCAGCCGGTTCCTGAGAAGCTGCAGATCAGAGTGAACCGGATCAGCATGGCGGCGTACGAGGCTCTGCATTACGACAAGGACCAGCTGAAGGAGGCCTGTGAGTGCTGGTTTCACTCTCCTCTCACTTTAAAACTGAAATCGAATAACCTGCTTAGCCATGATTAATCGATTATTGACGTAATCGTCTAACTAATTTAGTGATCAATTAATCGTTAGTATACAGACTAATGCTATTTGCTGAAAGAAAAACCCACTCAGAGCAGTAAAACTACATACATTTTGCATTTAAGATGAACATTTTTTTCAATTCATTTTAAATAATTCAAACTATTCGCGTCCAAACGTTTTGGCATGAGGGCCGAAAAATGTCATTTCATTTGTACCTGCTCAACAATATTTTACACAATGTCTAATTAAATAAGCAAATAATAAGCAAATTTTGTCTACAAATAACTTTTAAACCATAAAAAGGGTCTTTCAGATTTGCCAGATGAAAAAACCTAAAAAAAAAAAAACCCAGCAATTTATGTTTGAAACTTTTTAGGTTGTTTATGTTTTTCTTTATATTTTTTGTATCTTTTCAGCAAAAACAACAATTAAGTTTATTAAACCATTAGGAACAAGTCTGCATTTAATGAATGTTTTTGTCCCTTTTACTATTAAAATAAATTAAAAACAAAAACCTTAATGAATACTTTGTGTTGCACATTATAATTTCCACTTTAGGATTTTAAATTGTTGTTATTGTTATTGAAAGAGGTTGAAAAATTCCCCCCTAAATGTGCATCTGCATCGACAGCCTGGAAAACCAACTCTAAGTCTTAAATTTTGATTAACTCATTCTGAGGGCCACAAATGGCCCCCGCGCCTCACTTTGAGCACCCCAATCTAAACCCAGAGATGATCAATTTGACGATCGTTTGTGCAGCGACGCCGCTGGGAGTCATCATCGTCCCCGGCGACAGCGACCTGGAGATGTGCCGGCTGCACATCGAGCGTCTCCAGGACAACCAGGACCAGGAAGTAGAGCAGGTGTGTACCTGATTATCCAGGTGTTGGTGGTGACGGTGGAGCAGATCCGGCAGGAGTCTGGAAGAACCGGGTTTCATCCTGGTTCTTTTTCTGATCCTGCAGGACGGAGACGAGGTGAAAGGAGAGAGTCTGTCGTCACAAAAACTCTCCATCAGCTGGTGTTTCCTGGACTGTAAGCCTCACACTCAACATCTCACCTCAGACCCTGACCGATCCTGACCGGGCTTTCTGTTTCCAGGTACGACTGCAGATCGGTTCTACAGGATCGACCGGGCTCAGGTAGGACCAGAGGTTTATAATTAAAGACAGTTTTCCTGATGTTAAAAATTAAAATTGAACCTGAGTTGATGTGAAATTTTATGTTTTTCTTACTTTTCCCCCCAGGAACACCTGAACTACGTGACGGAGATCTCTCAGGATGAGCTCTACATCCTGGACCCGGAGCTGGTGGCGAAGGAGACTGTGGGAACCTCCCCCAGTATGCCGGACCAGTTCTCCTTCCCCTCCTCCCCCTCGTCACCCATCTCTCCCAGGTGAGTCTCTTTCTGATTCGTCTGCTGAAAACGTGTCCAGGAACCTCATTTTAGTTTGACATTTATCAAGATTAAAGCTGAAAAAAACAGACTTATATCTTAAACTTATATAAAAAAAAATCTTTTTAATCCTTTAAAGGGGATTTATTATCCAAAATTCAAAGTTTTGCTCGTTTCTGTTCTTCCATTTGTGTCTTTGCTGCTTCTAAACGCCCAGATGTGTTTTGGCAATAAGTCAATGTTTTTTTGGTGCCTAGAAAATGAGTCGTCTCCCGTTAAGTCACATTCGTGAGGCACTGTGACATTGCCTAGCAACCCCAGCACAGTTCTGCCTGTTACCTAGCAACCCAAGCAGAGTTCCAGCCAGTTTGGTTTGACGGCTTTATAATGGCCGCTGGAAAAGACAAGTGTTTTGCTGGCTTACTATTCAGAAACCACTTGCTGCATTCTTATTGGTTGTGCAGGAGGCTCCACTTTTGCTTTTCAAAGATGTACGGTTGTATAATTGCGCATCTGTTTGCAGCCATTTTCATGTATGTCTGTAAACATTGAGTTTGAGGGGGGGGAGGTGATCAACAGCAGCTTATTTGGATTTAAAGTGATAAGATGCCCTAAAACAGTTCTGACCAAACATCATTCATATCATGATCTCAGAATGATTTTCTATGTAATGACCATGCTTTGTATAGGCCAGTGGTCGGGGGCCAGCATCCTGCATGTTTTCGTTCTCTCCCTGGTTTATGGCTGAGGAGGCTGTTGCTGCCACCAGAGAAAGAATAAAACATGCAGGATGCCGGTTCTCCGGGACCGACTTTGGGCACCGCTGGTATAGACCGCAGTTCCTTTAAGTGAGCAGGACGCCTCCTGCTGGAGGAAGTTGGTACTGTAGCAGCTCGTCGTCTCAGATAAAAGGAGGGGGAGTCATTTAATGCAGAAATCTGTAATAAAGTGAGCTCCAGCTGCTGTTTGGAGTGCCGTTGCCACGGAGACGCTCATCTGTCTCTGCGCTAGTCACGCAGTCATGATCGATCGGCCCCCGAGGACCAACTGGAGGACACGCAGTGAAGAGACTGTGTCTGTGTTTCAGGCTGAGGAAGAGGATCTCCAGTGACAGTTCGGTGTCAGAGGCTTTGACCCAGACCTCACCTAAAACTACTCTGCAAAGGTAAACACACACACACACACACACACACACACACACACCCCCACACACACACACACACACACACACACACACACACACACACACACACACACACACACCGCCTCTCTGGACAGCTGGGATGGAGGAAGTTTTCATGTCCGATGTTCTGGTTCCTGCAGCTGTTAGAGGCTCCATTTCTGCTACAGTTTCCTGACCAAACAGAGGTTGCTGTCATCTGTTGAACTGATCTGGATCGTTTGTTCTAGTCTGGATCGTTTGTTCTGGTCTGGATCGTTTGTTCTGGTCTGGACCGTTGGTTCTAGTCTGGTCTTTAAATGCAGTGATGGTTCTGATCCAAGTCTTTCTTCTCTTTGTAGTTCTCGAGTCTTGGTTCTGTTCCGAGTCCAGAACTTGTTCAACACTAGAGACTGGTTCTCTCTCGGAAGTCTGGTCCGAGTCACGCAACTGTCGGATTTTAGACCGAAACTCAGACAGAAACGGAACCAAAGTCCAGAGATAAACTCTGACCGGTCTCTGAGAAGTCCAGACGGTCCAGAACCGTTTGACTAAAACTAGAACTAAATAAATTAAATATTGTTTATAAACAAATCTATGTTTTAAAGTTTAAAATTGTTTGTATTTCCTAGTTTGCAGCGCAAATGATGAGCAGAAATAAACTCATGTTCACCTTGAAAATATTTCCTGATCACAAGAAGAGAAATTGAATATTGATTTAGAGAAAATGAGCCATCAGATATGATCTGGTGGTTCTGATCCGGACCAGTTCTGCAAACAAACCGACTCAGATCAGTTTCTGAGAACTTCCTCCAGCCCTGGCCGTCTGCAGAGTGAGACCAGAGCGCCCCCTGCTGGAGCGGCTCCGTCTGTGTCGTGTGTGAAGTGAAGAACCGCCTGCGGGTCCCGCTAACTTTCTCCCGCTGTCATGTCTGCTGTTTCCTGTCTGTGATGTGAAGGAGAGGAGCAAAGATAATCAGTGTCGATCGCTCCGTTACGGCCGCGGCTGATTTCAGACCAGCTGTTAGGTAGGACCAACCTGTCTCTGTCCTCCTGGTTTCTCTTGTTTCCTCCTGGATCCTCCTGGTTTCTCTTGTTTCCTCCTGGATCCTCCTGGTTCCTCCTGGTTTCTCTTGTTTCCTCCTGGATCCTCCTGGTTTCTCTTGGTTCCTCCTGGTTCCTCTTGTTTCCTCCTGGTTCCTCCCGTTTCCTCCTCTTCTCTGGGTTCTGCTTTCTGCGTCTCATCTTCTCTCTGCGAAACAAGCTGAGCTCTGCAGGAGGAGATGATGTGATTCTGTGGCGAAGCGGCTTTGCCTTCATTTCTGACGATGTGTTTGTGTGTTGATGCATTGAGTCTGAGATTCTGGTTTTAACTTCTCACAGTTTCTGCTTTTGACGTCCTGCAGACAAAAACGCTTCCAGAGAAACTCCAGAAAACAGCAGAGCAGGATAGATTTAAGCAGAGTCTAGATTTGTGCTCCTGAGAAATCAAACACTTTTTAAATGTTCATTTCATCTTTACACTTACTTATAAATATTTTATTCTGTCTTTTAATTAATTAATTGAAACAAAATTTATTCATTTAATGTAGAAATCAAATGCATTTTTTAAATATTTACAGTATATTCAAATGATTTACACATTTTTGGGGAAAATGCTTTTAAAATTTATAAATTTAAAAAATTTTTTTTTAAAAAAATCAGATGTTTACTTTTCTTATACATTTTGAGTTCTGTCACTTTCTGGACAGAAGCAGAACCGGCTGCAGTAAATATTTGCAGGGAAAAAAGGCGTCTTGGTTTCAAAAAAACACTGGAGATTATTTAAAATGATGGACCAAATGCATGCTGGGAAGGTTCAGACCAAAGCAGTCGATGATCTCCTCTCTGTGTGTTTCGGCTCTGACATGTTGTGGTGTGGGAGCAGGGATTACCTGAGTGGTAAAGGGTTTCACTGTGGTGTTTGGGTGGAGTTCTGGTTGACGTTTTAATGGAGGTCAAAGGTCAACTTTGGACATCTTCTCACTCTTATCCGGGTTGGTTCTGATTCTGTTGTCTGTCTCTCACAGAACCTCCACTGCTACCTCACAGGACCCTGAAAAAGGTGAGTTAATCTAAGGCTGATCGATGCTATTGATCGACAAAGGATTAATTGACAATCCAGAATTATCTCTAATTAAAAGGGCTGATGTCTTTCCATAAGATAAATAGCTACATTCTGAATAATATGCTGCTTCGTCGTGCAGCTCAGCTGAAGGTGAAACGTTACTTAAAGTTACATAAAGTGTGTTTTCCATCTGTTTGTCTTTATCGTTATGGTTTGGCTCTGCCATCGTTGTTTCTGGCTCTGCTTCTAGATGACCAGTGGCGCCCTCTGCAGGATGGCGGCCAACTGCAGCACTAAAAGAAGATCTAAGTGGATTAGTTAATCGATTGGAACTCATTTAATTAACCGTCATCCGTTAATTGTAAATCGATCAATGGTTTGCATTGATACAGACATACCTGCAGTTACCATAGCGACACATCCTGCAGCAGTTATGGTCTTAAATTAACGCTTGAATTAACGTTAGGCTGCGGAGGTCCAAATGTTTTGACACCTGGACCAAAATCTTCAGCCCAAAAGCACCATGGGTCAAATAAATATAATTTTTAAAAACTAAAGTCACCAAAGTGATGGATTTCTAATATAGTCAACAATAAAGTCAGCATGTACTTTTTTAAATTAAACAATTTAACATAAGATTTTTTTGTTGTTAGTTAAAAGGGATGGCAGATACAAAAATTACATGTTTTTCTTCTTAAATGAAATGCATCCAGCCTACTTATTTTGGGCTTGATGAAAACAGCAAACATGCTAGATGTGACCACTAGGTGGCGCTGTTCCTTTGGTTTTCAAGGCTGCATCTGTTTCTGTCTTTAGATGCGGATCTGATCAGCTGCGTGAAGAATGAGAACCTGAGCAGGGTGAGTCTGCAGACCTCAGATCGGATCTGAAACCGCGAGGAACCAGGAAATACTGAGACTTTTTCCTGCTGATCCTTCACTTATTTCATCCACTGATGTAACCGGGACCTGAAACTCCCACAAGGAGAAACAAAGATGTTAATATTGCATTTCAAAGTTTCTTGCTCAACACAGATTGGTAGAAACTGTTTGGTAAAATCTTGAACTTATTGTCAACATGAAAAAGTTTCAGTTTTCAAACTTAAAAATTATAACATTTTCAACAATTTGATAGTTTTTCTCTGTAACTATATATTTTTCTTTTTTCTAAGATTTAGTGTAAAAAGAAAAAAACAAAACAGAAAATATCAAATTTATTTATTTATTTATTTTTTATTTATTATTTATTTTATTTTTTTTATCTTTGGAGTTAAGAGAAAATGCATTTTTACTGGATTTTGTGGATCCAGAACTTAAAAAAATATAGTTTTTTCTTTGCTTTGTTCAAATATCTAATTTTAAAAAAATTATAAAGGATCAAATTTAATTACAATCTTAGTTTTTATTTTTGTTTTTTGCATATATATTTAAATAAATATATTTTTGTTTGGGGTTTTTTGCTAATATTTAGTGTAAATCATTAAAAAAAAGATACATTTTTGTAGTTCCTCTAGTATTTTATTGGTTTTCTTGTAGGCTTCACCTGTTTGCAGTTTTAAAGTATTGTCTAAACATTACACAAAATATTTTCCTTCCACCAAACTAACCTGAAGTTTTTTTTTAATTGCATAGCTTCAGCAGCTTTTTTTATATATGATGCAGATTTCTCTCTAAATGTCTGTTTCCTGCTGCAGCTGACGGAGCTCCACCAGCAGGGGGCGGAGCTGGCGCTGCAGGACGCAGACGGCTGGACGCTGCTGCATCACGCCGTCCAGACCGGCAGCAAAGACGTCGTCAAGTACCTCATCGAAAACGGTGAGACGCTCCAAAAGATGCTGTTGAATCAGAACCCAGGGCGAAACCCGTGGTTGGGTTTCGCCCTGGGAGGTCACCGTGGCAACAAAAGCAGGACATGTCCCATGTATTCGCCTCACTGCTCCTATTTTAAGCTGTCAGGAAATCTTGAGTGGCAGCTTTAAATCTGCTGTATGGGCAGTTGCCCAGGGCGGTATTTCAAATTTCAAATTGATTATTTTTTTCCCTCCAACTTTCTGAGGCCTTCATAGATGTGATGGGATAAAAATGAAGCAGGAATGTTTGATAATTTTCCAGTAAAACATCTGCAAGTTTTTCGCCTCAGTCTAAATGACACAATAAAAACTTAAATCTTTAATTCGTCTTGCCTTTATCAGTTTCAATTGATCGCTTCTCCTCCGTTTCATCACTTCATCAAACACTCATCGTCATTTTTGAAGAGCTTGTAGCTTCAGGTTCTGAGTTTGTTTTCGTCTCCCATCAGTTCCCGCCTCCCACCTGGACCTCGCAGAGACGGAGACGTGAGTCCACTTTGTTCTGAAGTTTCATGCTTGTTCTGTCCAAACGAAGCCCAAACGTTCCAGGAAGTGAACCCGGTTTTCCCGGTTTTGTTCCAGAGGGGAGACGGCGCTCCATAAAGCCGCCGCTCTCTGCCAGAGGAGCATCTGCCACTTCCTGGTGGAGGCGGGGGCGTCGCTCATGAAGACGGACCTGCAGGTAAACTCACCTGGAGATTCGCCACACGACTCTTTCACCAAAACGTTAATCCATTTACTCTGCTTTAGAAAAGTTTTCAGTTTCTCAGTTTGCAGACAAATTGAGGATTTTTTTAGACTTATGTACATTTTCATCCATTTGTTTTTGTATTTGTCATGTAAATCTTTTGTCGGTTGTTCTGATATATTCCTGAAGAGTTTTGCAGTTCTTGAAATTTGTTTACCTTCCCTATACGTCGTCTCTTTGGTAGATTTTTTTCTGTGTTGTTTTCCGTGTTGTTTCATTTTGTAAATTTTTTATTATTATTATTTACTCACCAATTGCTACTTACCAAACAAACATTACAGACCAACACACACAGGTATTGATCGACAAAATAACAAATAACAATTAGATAAGAGAAGGAACAAGAAAAATGATTAAATAAAAATAAACAACCCAAAAAGAAGTGCATATTAAAATTGGTACATTTACGACAAGGAAAAAAAAACAGAACATAACCAAGTGGTGTCACAACAAAAATGGAAACGATACTTTATTTTTTGTTTAATCTTGGCAGTTATTTTCTCATTTTTATTATTATTATTTTCTCTAAAATTCCTTGTTTCAAATAATCTGGGATCACACAGATATTTTTAGTAGAAGAAGAAAATATGGAGAAAAAACAGCAAACAAAAAACATGGCATTAATTTTAAATTTTACATATTTTTCCTCCTTTTAAAGTTCTGGTTGATCCAATTTCTGGTTATTTTATGCTAATTTAATGCAGTTGTTTTTTACTCGTCTCTGGTCAGATTATCTCCTTTTTTCTCTTGTTTTGATCATTTTTCTGAAAAGCTTGAAGTGTTTCTGGTCAGCAACTGCTTCTTGCTGTATGAAGCCATTTTTGTATTTGCTGGCAGGACGGCGGCCACCAGCCCGATCCGTGCCTCCGCACTTTAAATGGCTCTCCAGCAGTATTTGACCCACTTCTATAAAGTGATTAATGTTGTGTGTCAGTGAGAAACGAAGCTCCGCAGGATTCCCCGGCCTTCATCCTCAACACACAAAAGCCTTGGCTCACCGTCGCCATGGTGAAGCCAGTGGTAACAGGAAACAGCCCATAATCTGAGCTTTCTCTCCTCCGCTACACAAATAAAGAGTTTATGTGTTATTTAGAGTCCAGAGTTGGTGCTGAGCGGGAATTCACCGCAGGAGTTCAGACGGGCTGAGAGGCTTCTCCTCCTCCATTTCTCACACCATCCATCCGCTCGTCCGTCCGTCCGTTTGTCCTCAAGCTACTTTTTCAGATGAACAGATCAGATTTTGTCACGTTAACTTTAACTTTCGAGTTCAGAACGGTTCCTGGCTCCTGGATGTTAGCTTACTGTTCCTGTACCTGAATAAATCAGATGAATACAAGCTTTAAAGTTTCTCTCAATTTATCTTTAGTCGTTTATCAGTGTTAGGAAAAACACATTTCTGTTGCTAACCTGCCTGTTAGCATAGCTTGTAGCTCAGCCAGTATCCCAACAGCTAGCCTTTTAGTTAGCATGACCATTCCCTTAAATTTTGTTAATCACCCAATCTTTTACTAAAGTACGTTGTTAACTGTTCAGCTAGCAATAGCAGTTAGCCTCGCTATAGTTACAGATATTAGCCTAGGCTAGCTATTGCCTAGCATTTTATTAACCTGGTTGCTTCACCATTCCCCCTGGCAGTTAGCGCAACCATTAGCATAGCAGTTAGCTTAGGGTTTTTTATAGCTATTAGCCAAGTCATTAAATACCGCTTGTTAGCCTGCCGTTTTGTCTAACAGTCAGCTCATCCATTATAGTTAGCTCTTACCATAGCAGTAAGTCGAGCTGTTTGCTTAGCCATTAGCCTAGCCAATACCTAGTAAATCACCAGTTCCTGCCATAGTACTTGGCTTAACCGCTAGGCTAGCCCAGGAAGTCCCAAACCAGCTCTGCTGTTTGGAGACGGATCCGTTTCATGGTTTTAAATTAGAAGAGCCTTTATTGTTACTTTGACTTTACCTCGGCCCAGAAATTAGGCTCCCAAAAAATCATCGTGGTGATCATGTAATATTTAAAAAGACCCTTAAAAAATCTGGTTATTGTTTGTTTTTAATACTTTTAAATTAAATCGTAATACTGCTGAGGTGACTGGTTTGTGTTTTTAATTTTTTGTTTTTAAGAAATCTTGGGACATTTTTTTTTTGTAAAACAAAAATATGTAAAAAAAAAAATAAATAAAATTAAGAGAGAAGTTACACTATATAGAGTTCTGAATAAATCTAAAATAAAAAGTATATGTAAGATCATAGCATTATAAGGATGTAGTCATAATATTATGACTTTATTCTAAACTATTATTATTATCTCTACAACTAAATTTTCTTTTTTTATCTTCATACTTATAATTAATTTTTTTTTACTCTGACTGTATTGTCGAATTATGTGTTTATTCTTGTAGTAAGAGTATTCTCTTAATACTGTGACTCCATTCTCAACATGTTACTTTATTATTTCACCTTTATTCTCATAATTTTACTAGTACCAGTTTATCTTCATAATTTAATTGTTTTCCTTTTTTTAGGACGTTCCTAATCCTCCTATGTAATAGTGTGATTTCTATCGTAATGTTTGTGCTGTAGAAGAATATTACAGTAGAAACTAACAGGAATCCTTAAATAAGCTAAACTAAAGCCACCCATTGCTCTCGTGTTTCAGGGCGACACTCCCAAACATCGGGCCGCCAAGGCCGACGACCAGGAACTGGCCAACTACCTGGAGAACTGCCAACATTACCAGATGATCCAGAGAGAGGACCAGGAGACGGCGGTGTGACCCGGACGCCTTTCTCCTCCCGGCTCTGTTGGGTTTTTTGGTTCTCGTTCTCCACAGAGCTCCGTCTGTCGGGATGCAAACTGAACAGATCCTCTCTGCTGTCGGAGCCAGATGGATTCTTCTCCTCTTTTTGTTTTTTGTTTTTTTTGTGCTTTAACTGATGAGAGACGAGGCGTCTTGATGAATCCGGTTGCCTGAAGGAAGCTCCGACCCGACACAAAATGCTTGTGGACACTAAAACAAACTTAAACTAGTTTTTATTTCCGAGCCACAAGGAAGCACAGAGAGCGACGCAGCTGCTGGCGACCAACAGCGACAGCATTCATGTTTCTGCAGCTTTCATATCCAATAAAGCAAAACGTGTCTTCTGTTAAGCTTCTAGTGACCTTTTGGATGTTCACTGCAAACAAATAAATGTTTGGATATTTAATGTAGACAGCGATGAATTTAAATATTTATGATCAGATTGTAGAGATAAACTCACGTTGCCTGTAATCGGTTTTTAATGTTTTACTTGTCTGTTACAGCGGAGAGCTTTCGTTTTGATGTCTGTGGACTGTAAATACTCGCAAAGCCCTTAGTTTGTTAAAAAGAAGCCGAATCCAGACTCTGCCAAAGCAGCCGAATGATTACAACGAGCGTCTACGTCAGTCAGGAGACTCTTTTCACTGTAAGATATTCATGTAAGGATTGTTTGGTTTCATCCATTTCTGAGTGACCTGCAATAAAGCATGTCGGCAACAAAATTATTTGGTTTTCATGAAGCAAAACTGATGAACGTTCCCCTGTTTCAGCCTAAATGATAAGTGGCTGAGATTAAGAAACAAACATGTAAAAGTAGACAACTCTCAGATTATTCAAATTGTGGAACTGAAGTCAAAATTTTGAGAAAAAATTATAAAAATTCTGAGATTAAAGTCAAAATTCTAATTAAAATCAGAATTCTGAGGGAAAAAAATCTGAATTTTGAAGCAAATCAAAATTTTGAGGAAAAGCTCTGAATTCTGAAACACTAAATTCTGAGAAAAAATAAAGAATTTTAATCTCAAATGAACTTTGACATTAAAATCAGTAATTGTTTTAGTCGCCTTAATCCTCTTCTGTGCAAATAAGACAAAACTAACGTTCAAGTGACTTTTCAGCAACAAACTGCATTCAAAGATGTTTGCAGTGGAAAAAACAAAGCAACAAATTGGTAAGACTTTATGTTCTGCTGTGCCATCCGCTCAGATGAAACTGGGATTACTGGGTGAAACATCCCGGGTTCTGCAGGGTGGACGATGGGTCCAAACCTGTTTGGGACTTTAGAGGGAATGTTTCAGGAATTCATTTGGAGGAGGAGACATGAGCAATGACAGGTTTTCCTGCGGGGCTGAATGACCCGGCTGCCTCCTGCTGCGCTTTGCTCCCAGCTGCAGACGGGAACAAAGAGCCGAACGCATGACTGAGCCATCGGGATCCAGGCGGGTCGAGACAGACGCTCCGGAGAACCGGACAAGATCCTTCAGAGACAACAGGAAACATCTGAGAAACAACAAAACGACACAAATGGCTCACTTAGATCGCTCTCAGCTTCAGGAAACCAGTTCCTGTAGGAAAAACTGATGCTTTTCACTAATTTAACAAATATATCAATGAAAAAAAAGTGTTTTCCTGATTCCAGACAGGTAAACTCAGAAACAACTTCAGTAACACTTCATGACACTTCCACCTCCATGCTTCACATGCTGCAAACATACACAATCTTACCAAGTGTTTTTGCTCTATAGTCTAGTGTTAATATCTTAATGCACTTAAAATAAGACAAAACTAACTTGGATGTACTTTCTCAACAAGACATGCTGGTTTGTTCAAACTCAACAATTCCTTTAAATTGAATTTTCACATCTTATATAATCAATGGAACTAGATCTTCATCAGGATCAGACTGCTGTGTGTCTCCTGGTAGAGCAACCGGATCCCGGATCCGGGTTCCGGATCATTAGTGAACTTAGTTCCGTTTCAGTGCATTAACCGGGCGTTCCCGTCAAACATAGATTATATCTGCGCTGCAGTTATTTGAAGCGGGGTGACGTCATCGCGAGATCGGCGCTCAGCGGCGTGCACGTGCACGGTGTGTGCGTGCGCGTGCGTGCGAGGTGTTGTTGAGGAGCCGCGGCTGAATCTGAGACAGAAAGCAAAGACTCCACAGCCCGACAGGCTTCTCCTCTGAGCTGAACACGTAAGTCTGCAGCGTTTCCATCGGCTCCGGATTCAGGTTTCATTCCGGATTCATCCCCGCGTTTATCACTCAGTTCATCAGCGGGACGTTTTTATTGAAATGTCTCTGAATACAGGCGGGAAAAAGCTTCATTTTAGAGGAATTAATGAGTTTTTCTGCTTTAATCGCTGATTCTTTTGTTCACATGTGTCTCTGATTCCTGGTTTGGCTCCAGTTTGATGTTTATCGTGATTTAAAGGGAAAAAACCAGAAAGAATGGCGATTAAATGGACATGAAGGAAAAGTAATGATTAAAAATGAGTCGGAATGCAAAGTGGGGATGGGTTTCTCTCTCTCCGGATGGAAATGTTTACCGCGCATGTTGAGTCACTGAGCAGCTGCTCCTCAGGAAAAACTCTTGGAAAATGTTGGATTAGATCAGGAACATAAAACCTTTCCTTCCTAAAGAGCCATTTTCCTCTCTGGACAGAAAATAAAACTGCAATTCCACTTTTGAAAAGTAGTTTTTCAAGTTTTCTTTTTAGGATGTAAAAAAAAAAAAAAAGGATCAATATATAAAAGTATGAATGTTAAAACACGCACACAGATTACTTTTAATGTCATTTTTGTGTGGAAATTCGGAGAAAATATTTCAGGGAAAAAATATTTGGTTAAAAACTTGCCTTTTTTATTATCTGTATTTTAAAAAAACACTAACTGGTTCTTTGCAATTTGAAGTCAAAGTTAAGATCTGTTGCAGAATCAGGAGATAAATGTTTTAAATTGACCTGCTGGACTCAGATTGTTTGTTTTTCCTTTAATCAGATGAAGATTTCTTAATGAGGATGTAAGTTCAGTTAATTAATCGATTCATTTTAACGATTAGTCGATAAGCGGCAATTTTCCTAAAATTCTGATTACCGACTGTCTTTCCACCACATAGAGCTACGTTGTTCATAATATGTTCAGTTTAAAATGCATAATTACATTTTAACATTATTTTGTGTCCACTGTATTAAATACTAACTGAAAAAAAAACAGAAAATTGCTGTTTACTCGCATTATTAAAGTTAAACATGCCTATAAAAATAACAAAACCGGAAGCAAATAGGTTGTTACCTGAAAAAATAAAAGAGGAAGAAATAAAATACGCTAAGCTCTTATTACGTCATTAGAGACGTTCATGCAGACGTGGCTGCTGTTTGGTTGCTCCAGAGTTTGCTAATTAGCGTCTTGCTTGTTTTTTCTCCACTTCCTCGCCTTCGTAGCGCATCAGTAACTTTTTGACAGCTGATTAAGCGACATTAACGTGAAACGTAAAGAGTTACGGTGTTTATATTTCAAACAGAACCGCTGAAAGTCCATTTTCAGCCCTGATCGGGCTCTGTTTGGACCGTTTCTCGTTCCCGTTCTGGCACGGCACCGCCGCCATATTTGTTTCTGTATTAAAGTGTGTTCAGGATGACCAGCGGCGCCCCCTGCTGGATGGCGGCCAAACTGCGACACTAAAAGAAGTTTCTAAGCGGACATTTTTGGTTAATCTTTTGAAACAAATTTTAATCTAATGAACCATTAATCAGTTAATCATAAACTGATTAATACTAACACGGTTTCCTTTTGGAAACTCAAGTTTCTGGCTGGAGAAGAAGAAGGAGATTGAGAATGAAGAAGCTCCTGGAATCAGATGTTGTGTTTCGAGAGCATCCTGGATCAGGATCTTCAGGGACGTGGGACTCTTGTGGCGTTTTTTATTCAGGGGGACTTTTTTTTTTTTTTTTTTTTCTTCTCCAACATGAACCTCGGGATTCCAGAAGGAAGTTCTTTAAATGTTGTTCCTGCCCTCCAACCAAAGGGAGCATCCCGTTTCCTTTTCTTCATGTGAAGATCTGATTGTTTTCTCATGCTAATCGGCCCCCATTCAGGGACGAAGGCGAAGGCCCCAGGACCAGTGGGGGAGCTTGGGGTCCTCGGAGGTGGCGTGGAATCTGTGTTGAGCTTTAGAGAAGTGAAACCAGGCAAGAGGAGGCTTTGTTTTGCTCCAATGAATCAGTATTCTTTTGAGGGGGAATCTAAAGAGCTCTTTCAGCCTTCCCTGCCTCCTCCTCCTCCTCTTCTTCGTTGGTACGGAGCAGACTGGAGGCCTGCTGAGAGCCGGTTCTTTCTCGATGAAAGGCTGCGGGAGGAGCGAGGAGGCCAGCTGACATGTGAAAGAGAAGCAGAGCTCTCATGAAAGAGGAGTCTGTCATCTCCCAGCACAAAGAGCCAGCTCACATCTGAAGCATCCATCGTCCTGCAGAAACACGGATCAGGACGTGTGCTGGCGGCGCAACGCGCTCTGCATACATTAGCCCACTTCCATAATCCTGCAGCCACCCCCGCGCTCAGATTATTGGGTTTAAACTGCCTCAGATTGGAGGAGGAGGAGATTTGACCCGGTCCCAGTTTGGACCATCTGGTCCGGCCCGACGGAGCCTTCAGCAGATTGGAGAGACAACAGGAGGCTTCAAAGCTGAAAAATCAGATTATTTTGTTAGAAACCATCAGCAGGAGACTTCTGGGGGTAGATTACCCAAAGCATGTGCCGAGTAAGAGCAGCACTAGTTCAACATACTTTAGTCAAGTAAAAGTAAAACGCAGCCGTA
Organism: Poeciliopsis gracilis; assembly: GCA_911649635.1. Taxonomy (NCBI): domain Eukaryota; kingdom Metazoa; phylum Chordata; class Actinopteri; order Cyprinodontiformes; family Poeciliidae; genus Poeciliopsis; species Poeciliopsis gracilis. Next base: position 2,235,455 of record CAJVRI010000506.1, read on the forward strand.
CAAAAAATTACTCAAATAAAAATCATTTGGCGAAACGTTTGCTCAAGTACTGAGCAACTGATCAAATCATCAGTCATTTAATATTTAAAAATGACATCATCAGGCAGACAAAATATCAAATTAAATGGAAATTTGGTATTTTAACGTCCAAAATGACAATAATTCATATAAGTAACAAAAAAAACATTTCATTCAAATCCAACAACAAAAAAACATTTTATGAAACTTTAACAGAAACTGTAGGTGTTTCTCTGTCTGGTGGATACTTGATTAAAACTTGTTTTTCATTAATTGGGACGAAAACACAGAAATTTTACTTCATAATAAAATTACTCAAGTAAAAGTAAAAAGTACCAGAGTTGGGTTCTATCATTTACTTGAGTAACTTTTTTGAAAAATAAAAAAGAAAAGTTTTTTTTGGAGTATTTTTAACGTACTGTACTTTTAATCTTGAAAGTTTTCTGTTTTTCAATCATTTTTAGACTAAAATATGTTAAAATAATTGACTTAACGCTGCAGTATGTCACTTTTGTAAAAACTATGTTTTTTCATATTTGCTGAAACTGTTGTGACGATTTGGTATGAGACAGATAATCATTGAAAAAAATCAAACTTCTTTCTTCTCCCAGTGTAAACTACAAACAGCCAATTAGAGCCGGGAGGCGGGACTTAGTGCTGTCAATCACCTCTATGTGCAGATCCTGTCATGAATGCTAAGGCTAGTTAGCATGGCTACCATTGACTGCAGATAACCAGTTTTCCTATAACAGTCTTTTTTTTTCTATCGTTAGCTCATTTAGCAGCTAATTTACTAGGATGATTGACAGCTAACACCCTCGTCTTGGCTCTGATTGGTTGGTTTTGTTTGGGAGCGATGCGTTTCTTCTGATAACTCAGGGAGGAGCTACTGAAAAGAATCTCCTCACAGATTCTCTCACAATGTCTCAACAAGATTTTGTTTTGGTTATTTAGTCTTTTTACCACTTTAATGAGAATAATTTAGTTTTAGTTTATTGATTTGTTTCAAGCATTAATAGAAAGGAAAATAAATCGAAGCAAGAACAAAACTGATCAGACTGTTTGAAAAGGAGTAAGTAGAAAAATAATTTTTCTGTCCGAGTTTTTAATTTGTCTCTTTTCTAAATCGCAAATTTACATCCCAAATTTGCAATTTCAACGTTACAAACTGGGAATTTGTTATTATTAGAGATTTTTAATAATAACCAAAGCTTAGACTCCCATGTGACAGAAACATCCTGTTATAAATCTTTTTTAATATAAATTTCTTCTCTGTAGATCATCAAACTCCTTTCACTGTCGTTTAATGAAAACTTTTACTTTCTTAAAATATTTCCTAAAAGTAACCCTGAATGCATTTATTATAGTTTTGAATTTAGTCCAAGACACCAGTTTAAACTAACACATGTTGAAAACAGTGTGTGTTTCATTTACAGTCCTGATTCCTCATCTTTTACAGGATGGATATTTGTTGTTGGCTGGTTTGGTGGCTGTTGCATCTAATGTAGGAAATGGAAATAGAAATGAATTATACAGAATATTCAAGCCTTTCATTTGCTAAAAATGCGACACTTCTTGCTGTTTTCACTCTTGCGTCTTGCTGGAGGTTTTCCTTTCACTTTTCGTGTCTTTCTGTTTATATTTCTTTTAAATATTTTGTAAATATATCATTTGTTCTGCTGCTTTGTGTCATTGTTAACCCTGAGTGGTGATCATTATGTTGCATAGTAACAAACATTCATGCCTGAATTTTTTTTTTTTTTTTTTGTTGGCTGCTTGTAGTGTGAAAAAAAACCCTAATTTCAAAAATATTAATTGAGGAGAAACTAGTTTGAAATCATCTTCCTGAAAGTCATGTGATGAATTAAAGAGCTCTGATTGGTTCGTTATGGTTCGGTTTTAAAATGAAAGGATTCTCACAATTTCAACAACTCAGTTTCTTTCAAAGTTTTTACTATTTCCTCTCAAGTTTTTAGTTTTTTTCTTTTTAACTTTAATACGGTCTCGTTTTGGTTTACATTATGGCTGAACTGTGTTTTTAAATAAGTTTTAAGTTCACCAAGGTGAGACCTTCAATAAATCGATGTTTTATAAATTATGTTTAGTGAGTAGTTGTGCTGCTGTTCCAATAAAACCAGGTTCAGGATCCAGGCTGTTTTCCAAAATCTGTCCATAATCTCATTAATCCAATTAGTTAATGAACTTTTGCTTCGATTAAAACACAGAATTCAGTTCTAAAATCCTGATTCTGATCAATAACTGGTTAATAATTTGTCTCCAAGGCTGATTTTAGGTTTTCTCTGATCCAGACTGTAGAAATCTGTTTTTCTTGTTTGGCAAAAACTTTTGATTGTTTCTAATTTCTCCTTGAATATCTTATTGTGTTTTGTATTTTCTGTTGGTTTTATTTAATATTTTATATAAAATCACAGTGTAATAAATGCTGTTGGTGAGTTTCTCTGTTTTCTGCTTTGTTTCTGTATTTCAGTGAATTTTGCAGACATGTTTTCTGTTTTCCATTGTCTGTGATGTTTCTTCCTTTGTTTCAGTTTGTAGTTCATGTTTTTGCTTTATAAAACATAACAAGATTCACATCATTTAATTTTCCATTTCATGTCAGATTTGCTTGTGTTTTTTTGCAGTTTTGTTTCTTTTGAGGATTTCTGAGTCAGTGTTTAGTAATCATCCATCTCTTTTTGTCTGCTTTTCTTTGTTTTTTTTCTAACTTGTTTCCAGTTTTTTGTCATATTTGCGGAATATTTTAGGCTTTCTGAGTCAGTGTTTAGTAATCATCCATCGCTTTGTGTCTGTTTGGACTCGTCTTGTTGAGGTTAACTGGTTGAATGTAGCGTTTTTCCCCCTTTAAGCTTTATTTTATGTGCCTGTTTATGCAGTGAAATCCAGCCGCTTGGTTTAATTTAAACTCTTTCAGAATCGTTTTTCAGGAGTTAATTGCCTCTTTGTTTGCGTCTCCTCTTGTTGAGGTTTTCTGTGGCGTATCGGGTCGCTCTTTGCCTGCCTCTTCTCTTTATAATCCATTTTTCTAAGTTTGTAAACGAGCTTTGTGTCTCTTTGTGAACTCTTTCTCGCTGTTTTGTGAATCTGAGTGACTCGGGCCCCCTGACCCCCTTTGAGCCCACTAAGCCCACTCAGTAATCCCTGCAGTGGGGCATCTCCCCCTGACTGTACATCTGTGCCGTGTCGTGTTTGTGTTGACGCAGCCAGCAGCTGCAGCTCAGTAATCTGCAGGGAGACGACCCCCGACCCCGTCGTTTCTGCCTGTTTTGCTCCGTGGCTGATAACCCTGACTGCGTCTCCCTCCCTGTTTCGGTCTCTGCAGGATGCGAAGTTTGTTCTCAGTGACGCTGCTGCTGCTCCTGGCTCTCACGCTCGCCGTCGAGGCCAACAAACGAGCCAAGCACCACAAAGGTGAGACAAAACGCCGCCGCAATCGGCTCTAAATGTCGTCCTGCTCTCCTCTGCTCGGTTCAGTTCTCGCTTCACAGGAAATAAAAAACAATTTGTAGGAATTTTGACTTTTTAAAATCAAAATTCTGACTTTAATGGAGGTTGGCATCTGGGAGGAACCGGCTTCAGTGACCAGGATGCGAGTTCTGGATTAGGATAATAAACTTTCCATGACAGCAGTCGGCTGGTTGTTCAACAATAACTGAACACATTTTTAGAAAAAAGTTTCCTCTACTGAGGATTCATTAATTATCCACCTAAAAATTGACCAAAGTGTGAAGAAACTAAAATTACTGCAGCTAATAAAAACTAGCAAACACACTAAAACCTAATTAAGACTAATTGAATTTGACAAAAAGTCACAATGAAATAAAACTTAACTAAAATGAAAGACCCCAAGCTATTATGCTTGGGGACCACAAAAAAAAAATCCATTCAAGGGCCACAAATGGCCCCCGCGCCACACTTTGGACACCCCTGTCTTAAAACATCAGAGCATAAAAATACATAGAAACTCAACAAACGAGTTTAAAACCAAGAAATCTGCCTGGAGGAAGTAGAAACATTTAAATCAGGAGATGATGATGATGATGATGTCATGTTTCTCCGCTCTGCAGGTGGGAAAGCTGATAAATCCCGACCGGCCTCTGAATGCACCGCGGCAGAGACCGTGTACGGGAAATGTGTGCCGGATAACGGAGACTGTGGAGACGGACTGAGGGAGGCGACCTGCAAAGATCGCACCGACAAGATCCACTGCAAGATCCCCTGCAACTGGAAGAAGGACATCAGTGAGACTCACACTCAGGGGTCACGGGGTCACGAGCGCAAAGGGGAGGGGCTAATGGAGGAGAGGAGCTCCACATGGGGACAGAAAACAGATTTAATGTTAATAACTGTCCTTTGTTTGGAAATGAAGATCAGTAAAGTGAAGGATGGCGCCTCCTGGTGGTCAACGTTTGAATCAGAATAATTAGGAATAAAAGTGAATTTTTGTAATAGAAATTTATTTTACATCAAAGTACAAGATACACTGTTAGTGAAAAACCACATAATACAGAAAAAAACTGAAAACATTTTGTATTAATGAATACTATATTCATTCAAAATCATAATTCTAAAATTAAGTCATACTTTTGAGATACAAAGTCAAGAATTCAACCTTAAAAATCTAATTTATGAGATATAAAGTGAAAATTATAATAAACAAAGTCATAATTATTAGATTATTAGAAAATCATGACTTTGAATTGCATAATTATGACTGAAAATTAAAATGTCTTGTTGCTATTTTGTTTATTTTATTATGAAAATGAAATTTAAAAAGATTTTTTAAAATTACTTAATAAAAAAAAGCATTTTTTATGCAGAAGATTTTCAAACTTGGATTTTCTAGTTTGGAAAGAAAATGTCGGAGCTAAAATATAATACTGGGAGTGAATTAAAGTTTTAGTTTCTGCACAATTGAACAGAAAACTTCAATTTGATATACAAACTGTAGATGTGGAGCTTCACCTGTGAACATAAAGCAGTTCAATTAAAAAAAAAAAAATCAGTGTGTGACATCATCACACTGTAAACTGAACATTTATATTTAAATTTAGACTTTGATTGCAAGAAAACTTTGGGTCGGTAATTGCATCTTCTTATTCTCAGGCGACTGTAAGTACAAGTTCGGAGCGTGGAGTTCCTGCGACGCCGGTACCAACACCAAGAGCCGGTCAGGAACGCTGAAACGAGTTCTGTTCAACGCCAACTGCCAGAGCACCGTCAAGGTGTCCAAGCCCTGCTCCCACAAACCCAAGAAGACCAGAGGTGAGGCCTCAACGGCGGCGCTGGTTTCATTTCATCATTCGTTTGGTCGCCAGCTTATAGATCTGCTCACATTTCAGGATATTGAGCTTCCTTTCAATGAGAAAAAAAACGTTTTACTGCTAAACTGCAGCGCTGTTAGGGCAAAAGAATAAAATCTGAAATTGTAGATTAATCTGAAAAATTTTTCTTAAAAAAAATTTTTTTTTTTGCCACTAAAAAAGTAAAAAGCAATTAGTGAGAAATTAACTCCTGAAATGTTACAGAAGATCTTGGAAATTTCTGAGCTCCAAATGTCAAAAACGTGCAAAACAAAAACTCGACAAATTTTTAGTTTAATCTCAGAAATTTCCATTAGTTTCCAGAGAATTTCTGGGATTAAACCAAAATATTTTCTTGCAAATTGTTCACTTTTTAAGCCCATAAATGTCTTGGTGTTTAGTAGAACATTTTTGAGATGAATCAAAAAAATTTGGGATTATTTTTTCTGACAAATGTTTGACTCTTTGAGCTCAGAAAACTTTAGATTAACCTCAAAATTTCTGAATTTTTGGGTGAAAATTTACATACCACAATTAAGATATTAACAAAATAAAAAATCTGTCATTTTAAAAATAATTCTTATTAAACTTATGACAAACTAAATTCACATTTAAAAGTGAAAAACTTTAGAAATAAAAGTCTCACCGCCTTCAGACGTCATTAAATCATGATTCCTTCCAGCTGGTCACATGACCGATGCTTTTACCGTTTCCTAGCAACAAGGCGTGGCTCCACTTTAAACTGTTTTGTTTTCGTCTTCAGGGGAGAAGAAATCAAACTGAAGAAGGGAGAACGAACCAGAAGACGACAGGATTTCTCCTCCTCTTCCAGCTGAACAATCGTCTTCCGTTCTTCACATTTAAAACCAGAGACTCCAAAACAGACTTCCTGTCCTCAAACTGACCCGTCCGACTCGCTGATTCCTGCTCTGATTTGTTGTTCTCCTGTTTTCCTTGGATTTAAGCTTTAGCTGATCAGAATAACCTTCTTTTGGTAGCTGGTAGTTTAATGCTCCCTCTTGTAGTTTTAAAAGTTTTTAGGGGAAAAGTTGATCCTGCAGATCATCCACAGTTTGATGCTTCAACATCTGAACTGAGGGAAAGTTTATTTTTGGAATTACAGATTATTGATAAGACTTGTACAAATGAACAAATAAATGCTGTACATTGTTTTGGTGAAAACGTTTGTGTGTTTGTTTATTAAAGCAACATGATTTCTGTCAGGCTGACGGATCAGATGCCAACCTGAAGATTCAAATTTCAAATTGTTGATTCGAAAGGATTTTAAATTAATTAGGTACTAAAGTTTTCTTCATGAGCTCCTGAACAAATTCCTGACTGAACTGATTCTGCACAAATTTCTAATTATATTTGAACGATTCTTTAGATTATTCTCAGAAATTAAAAACAAAAAAAAACTTGGAACTTTCTGACTTTGAAAAGTTGAAATTTGTTAGAAAGAAATCAGAAATTTGGAAATTGACATCACAAATTTTCTAGAAAAACAATGGACATCTCTTAAATTTGCATGAAAAACTCAAATTTACATTAATCAGAAATTTTACATTAGTGAGTTTTAAAAACCAAAAATGGTCTATTAAACTGAATAAGTAAAAAAACATAAGACTTTTGGAGAATTTAGTTATTTGAAGAGAATTTACTCATTTTTTCCTATCTAATAATATTCTGTGGTAAATACTTGATGCAAATTTACATAGAATTTACAATTCTGAAATTTTGAGATTAAGCTCAGAGAAATTTTCTAGAGTTTTGAAAGAAGAAAGTTTCAGATTTTCTGACATTTTCTGAGTTATTTAGCAGAAGTTAACTTCATCTTCTATCTACTAATACGCCGTGGCAAACGCCTGGCTGTGGTGGTCAACACCTGGCTGTGGTAAACACCTGGCTGTGATGGTAAACACCTGGCTGTGGTAAACACCTGGTTCCTGTTTCAGCGCTGGTGCAGCTTCCAGGTGCTGCAGCTCAGCAGGCAGCAGAAGGTTTTCCGGAACGTGACGTTGCACAGCGAGTAGCAGCAGGGGTTGATGGTGCTGTTGACGTAGCACAGCCAGTAGCCCATACTCCACAGAGCGTCGGGGATTCGGATGTGACGAAAGGCGGCGATGACCGCCATGACGTTGTAGGGCGTCCAGGTGATGATGAAGGCCAGCAAGACGGCGAGGACGGTGTTGGTCAGCCTCCTCTCTCGCGCCATCACCCGGCGCCTCCTCTGCTCCTGGGACCGGAAGCTGGGACAGGAGGCCAGCGCCGCGGAGGCCGAGCTGTGGAGGTCGGTGATCGATAAGGCGTCTTCGTCTCCCGCTGCACATGAGGAGGTTCGGGACAGCGGCTGCTGAAGAGACAGACAGTTCGATTTGTGAAGTCACAGTTCCTTCAAACTGACAGGCAGCAGAAAACAATTGTTGATTAATTGTTTAATAGATTAAAATTAGTTCCAATCGATTAACCAATAACATCCGCTCAGGCCTTCTTTTGGTGTTGTAGTTTGGCCGCCATCCAGTAGAGGGCGCCGCTGGAGGAGCCATTGATACAGAAACAAAGATGGACAGGAAAGACAAACGTCTGGTTTGGGATGGAAAATGCACTTTATGCTTCTCTTAAAACCTGAAATTTCACCTTAATAGATGAGCAGAATCAACTTCTAATTAAAAAATGACTGATGCGATACGAAGACGAAGAAGATGGACTGAGTTTTAGAGGCACCCAAAGAAAAAAAACAAAACAAAAACCAAGTAATATAACTATAATAAAGAGAAAATAATACAAAAATAAACTCATAGTATAAGCAGACTAAAGTCACACTATTATCATATTATATTATCATAGTAGTAATATTATCATATTACTACATTATTCTGGAAATATGATTTTATTATAACATTATTACGTTTTTCTCAAAATATTATAACTTTTTATTCAAAATATTACAAATTTATTTCCAGTAAATTTTTACTATGACTTTATTTTCATTATTATGACTTTTTTCAAAATATTTATTTGTTATGGAAATATGGCTTCATTTTTTTATTTTGATTTTATTAGTGTGGTGTGGCCCTAACTGTAGGTGAATCACCTACCAGGTGTTTGCAGCTGTTGTCCGGACTTCCCTGCTGGTTCAGAGACAGATCCGAGCCCAGGTTCCTGGTCATCCAGCTGCGTCGTTTCCAGGTGAAGCCCTTCCCCGGCACCTCCGCCATCTTGGGCGTCCCCAGCTCCGCCTGAAGGCAAGTCAGCCTGCGGCGGCTGGCGACCGACAACCGGCTGTACAACCCGACCATGACGAGCGCCGGCAGGTAGAAGGACGTCAGCGTGGTGGCCAGCGTGACGGCCGGGCTGGCCAGCAGGTGGATGTAGCACTGTCCGTCCGGGATGACCCGCCGGCCGCCGACGCTCTGCCAGCACAAGATGGCGGGCGCCCAGAGCAGGAAGGACAGCAGCCAGGCGCCGCCGATCATCAGCCCCGCCACGCGGCCCGTCCGCTGCAGCGGGTAGCTGAGCGGCCATGTTGTGCACAGGTAGCGGTCCAAACTGATGAGCAGCAGGTTCAGCACCGAGGCGTTGCTCACCCCGTAGTCCAGGACCAGCCAGGTGTCGCAGAGCGCGGCGCCCAGCGGCCAGCGGCCCCGCAGGCGGTACGTGGTGTACAGGTTCATGGACAGCAGGCCGATGAACAGGTCGGCGGCCGCGAGGCTCAACAGGAAGTAGTTGTTGACGGTCCGCAGATGGCGGTTCACCTTGATGGACAGGATGACCAGCGCGTTGCCCACAACGGTCAGGATGCTCAGCGAGACGGTTACCATGACAACCAGGATCCGCTCGGCAGCGCTATACGCTCTGATTGGATCTTGGGATGAGGCGTTCGCAGAGGGGCGGGGCCAAGCGGAGGCGTTGAGGGCGGGGTCCGCCATCCGGCCCAGGCTTCCTGCAGGCACAGGCACCATGAGCCCAGGCATAATGCTGCCTTCATTAACGATTAATCGGTTTAATCGTTGCCTGGAGTATTCTGTGATTCTGTGGACCTTTTCCTCCTCCAAAGCCTCTGAGGGGCTTGTTAGAGCGCCAACATCAGGGCCAGAGGTCACAGAAACCAGAACACGACATACAACACATACATTTAAAAAAAAAACAAAAAAAAAACGTTTTGAAGCTTTTCACATGTTGATGTTAGTATTTTGCATCCAGGATAAAGGAATGCTCTGATACTGCATTTTAGTCTGCGCTTCAGATTGAAGAAAAGGAATTGATTTATTTTACTGCATAAAAGGCTTAAATGAAAGATTTGCAGGATGTGCCATTTTAATACGATTAATGGACAGGATGATCTGAAACGTTGCAGGTTGAGAGTGAAACTTTGTGCAGTCAAAGTTTAACCATGAAGGCCACGAGGCATAAATAGAGCCTTCAAAATAACAACTGAGTGATCAAGTTTTATTTTCTCAAAGCTGTTTTTATCTGCAGTGCTAAATTACATCAATTGCTTTACCATCTTCCAGCATCTTAAGATGCACAAAGCCCAATAATTAAATTGTTTTTGGGTTCAAAAAAGTATTTAATTCAATTTGAATTAAAATCCAACAGGAACTTTTATCAAACAAAGTTTTTTTTTTTTTACAGTTCCTGCAGTTATTTTTCCAAAATCCCTCCAGCTGAGGTTTAATTTTCATTTGTCTTCTTACACATGTTTAAATATAACTAGAATCTTCTTATTCACAACTTTTATTGTCTGAAAGCTGATTTAGTTTCAAATAAATATTTTATTTCAATACTCCAAATGAGAGCTACATCCATATTAAGTGGAGGAAATCAATTAAAAAACATATATTTGATCAGGTTAAGTGAAAGTTAATTTCTAAATAATTTCTGATCAAGCAGCGTTTTAATGATCATACAGAAAGACATAAATACTAATTAAAACATTTCCTGATTCTTCTGAATGCAGGAAATTTAAATAAATGGAAAAAATGAGTAAAAATCTCACCTGGTTCTGAAGCTGCTGCAGCTGCTCAGGCTGATCGCCGTCGCCTTCACTCAGAGCCGCTTATAAGGAGGCGAGGAAGAGTCCGTCCCTCCTCATCGTCAGAGCCTCACCCTGCGGTGGCTGCAGACGGATACATCACATCATCTCCATCACTGCCCAGCAGCAGCAGGCAGCTTCATGCAGGAGGCCAGGAAAAGTTTACAGATTTAAAAATACACATAAAAAAAAGACAAACGTTGAATAAGTTATAATATAAAACCTGATCAGTGGAAGTATCATTGATCAATGATAAAAAGTGACTAAATCCCATGAAATTAATGAGGAAGTTCTGCAAAGCTGTTGTATATATTTATGTAATTTTAACAAGTGATGTTTACAGTGCAGAGTCACACAGGCCCGTGCCATAACACCGCCACTACCGTGTTAAAAAGAGGAACTCCTCAGCTTAGTTCTTCCTGTCCAGAACAATTACAGGATCCTCCATCTTCTTTTTAAATGGGACGCATCAATTAAAATTCACAATTGCGCATTTTTATTTGAAAACAGACCAAGCACTTACCATCCAGAAACCACTTGCAGCTTTCTTATTGGTCACATAGGAGGCTCCACTTCTGCTTTTCAAAGATGTACGGTTGCAGCCCTTTTTATGTGTGAGTGTAAACGTTGAGCTGGGTGGGCGTGGCCAGCAGCAGCTTATTTGGATTTAGTGTTTAAAGTGACAGGAGGCCCCAAAGGAGGATGTCACCAAGAATGATTTTGTGCAAAACTGAACGTGTTTTGAATAGGCCACAAATTCACTCGAACCCCAAAATAGGTTTCCTTTAACAGATTTCTGCCAAACGGGAATCCAACCGTTCTTCTTTTTGTTAAGGAAATCTTTCATGGACAGCCGTCTCTGAAAAAAAGACCAAGCCGTTGTCTGATCCGTTGGACAGGTGTTGCCATGGTGACGGTGGCTCACGTCCTCAGCCTTCTCTCAAGCCCTGATGGTTTGACCTTTAACCTCAGGAATGCTCCTTCACTCGCCTTCAGCTACAGAACCTTCCTGCTGAAAGTTTCCCAAACGGTTTGGATTGTTGTGAAAACGAACCACAGCAGCTGAAAACGTAAGAAATGCTGTGATTTTGTTCCCCCAACCGGACAAATCATCCCAAGGAACCGTCTGTTCAGTCTGATTTCATTTGACGGTTCTGTAATAATTACAAGAAATTAAGATCGAATGTTTTTATCATAGGAATATTTCTAAACTCACACGTTGTTTAAATGTGACCTGGATTTAATTTTATAAACAGTTTTTAAATAAATTTGTAAAAATATTGGTAAATACTGGCTGTAACGGCAAAATTTTACACATTCCAAGTCCTGTTTTGTCTAAACCCGAATCACAGCTGGATTCTGATGGGAGTCTCTTTCTGTTACAAACGGAGTGTTCCTCTCCACTTTCCCCACATGCTTGCTCAAGAAGAGAATCGCTAGTGAGTCAATGACTCTGAAATCAGCTGGGATTATTTACATACCCAATAGTCTCAAACTGAGTTTGACTGAATCTGAACTTAAGAACTGAAGTTATTTGTATTGAATTAGGACTGATCTGGAATAATAAAAAAAAATTATCAGTTGTGAGGGATTTTTGGGACAGAGAAAGAACTCCATTGTTTAAGGAGCATGGAGCATGACGTAATAATTTTGTCCTGGTTGCAAATAAAAAGTTTCCATTTTCTTTATTATTATTGAGCGGCAGTTTGGGGGCCGCACAAACTCAGTCCGAGGTCCACACACGGCCCGCAGCCATGCTTTGAACACCACTGATTTAACGTTGAAAAGAAAGGAAAAAAAAAGGCATATTTATAAATTTTTTTTTGTATTTTATGAATGAAATATGTGTCGAATCGTGTGGATAAAACACAAACATTCGTCACATCACAGAGAAACTCTCAAAGCTCTTTAATTACATCACGTCTAAAAGTCAAAGAGTCGCGTCGGAGCCGTCCGAACTCCACAGTGGGATCCTGACACAGCAGTACCGTTCAGCGTTTACACTCATCCCTCCGCAACCTGAACACACACACACACACACACACACACACACACACACACACACACACACACACACACACACGCACACACACTCACGTCACAGAGAAACTGGGTCTAAAGCGTTCACCAATCAAGCCAGCTCAGGAGGTTCTGCTGTCGCCATGGTAACAGGCATGTAACTATCACTCCGATCAGTACCGAACATCATGGATCCATAGACAGCAGGAGGAAGAGGAGGAGGAAGGGATGAAGGCCTGGAGGCGACATGTTGCTTTAATTTTACTGAACAGAACTCCAAATCCCATGATGCTTTGAGGGCACTTCTCCAGTTTCTTATGTTGAACCTGACTCCAAATCAGCTGGCAAACGCTCAGAGCTTCGGCTGGTTCTCCAATCCGACTAGAACCAGAACTTCACCAGTCCAGGTTCAGAGTTTGAACACACTGACGACACCAGCGGCTCCATGGGATCAATTCAGGAGAAGTTCTGGTTGTAATCCTGTTTAAGTCCAGAGTCCATCAGAACTGCTGGAAGATGCTGCCGCGAACGGATTTCCTGCAGCAGAGTCCTGATTGGGTCGGAACCGGATGCTGAGGAGGAGAACTCAGCGCTGCTTTGCAGAAAACCGGATCAGTCACATGATCAGGAACAAAGTCAGTCCATGATTTGATTGGCCGGTGCTCGGAGGGCGGGAAACGAAACCTGATTGGGCCTTTGAAAGTTCTGACTCAAAAACAAACCCGGTCCGGAACCAGAGCCCGGTTCACAGGACACAGGATTTGTTAGGAGTAATTTTTGAAAAGGAGACAGAAGTCGAGTTTCCAACCCGGATCCGATCAGCAGTTCTGGTCCAATTCCGCTCCTGATGCAGACCTTCCTGGACCGGGTCTGCAGTTCTGCTCCGGACGAAGTTCTGCTGGGACTATAGATGAGTTTTATGACGTAGAATCAGGGCCAGGATAGGAAAAAAAAATTCAATGATGAAACTAATCCTGGAACGTGAGAAAAAGTTTGCAACATTACAGGAATAAATTCAAAGCATCGCAAGAATAAAGTTGTAAAAACGAGAGAATAAAATTGTAATATAACGAGAATAAAGTCATAATGCGAATAAGCTCTTACGATTCTCTAAAGTTGCTCTACTACGACAAATAAAACCATAGTAGCACGAGAATGAAGCCATAATATTATAATAAGTTATAGTAATGCACATGGTAAATTATAATATTCCCACTAAATTGTTGTAATATCACGGCTTTATTCTTCTACAACTTTCAGTAACATTACAACTTTTTTCTCACAATATTGCGACTTTTCGCTTGTTTCTCACCTCGTCTGGTCCTATGAGAATAAAGTTATTCCACTGCAGCTTTATTCTCATAATGTTACAACTCTATTCTTGTAATTTTATCTTAAATTTTTTTATTAGCCTGGCTTTGACATCCCGCTGTGGATTTCGACTCGGTTTCGCTCATCCAGAGTTTTCCAGAACTCCTGGATGACGAACCGGATTCTGGAACAGAACCGTGAACAAACAGACATGATGGATGAAATCAGAGGCATTCATTAAAATCACACGCACGCGCACACACACTTCTGTTCAGGCTCATGTAGCACCAAAACACATCGTAGTGCAACTGGGTTTTAAGAAGGATGGGGGGCGGGGCTTGAACAGTCCTGTGGTTTCCCCCATCGGCGGGAAAACGGTCGCTCTCCTTCTTTTAAAAAAGAAAACAAAAGTTTTTGCTTTTTCATGATCCGCAGCAGATTCAGTCTCATCTGTCCAATCAGTCTGCAGTCAGGACTGTCCACCTATAACCTTTGACCCTGCCCACCTCCCCACCCCCACCAACCTCCACCAAACCAAAATCCAAAGAGTTTTGCACAACAAAAACTCGGCGCTGGACACTTCAGTCTCTGTTTTAAGCCTCTATGTCACACGGCGCCGAGCGCGGCGGACAATCAGTGAGGAAGGTGAGCGGCCGCCTCTTCCTCATCATCATCATCACCCCCTCAGAGATGGCACTTCGAAGCGGAGAAGTCGGGGAGGAATGATCGCAGTTCAGCTCAGCTTCAGCCTGGGTTGAGGAAGAGGAGTGAGGCAGGGTGAGGAAGAGGAGTGAGGCAGGGTGAGGAAGAGGAGTGAGGCAGGGTGAGGAAGGGGCCTTCAGTGTCAAAGCAGCACCTGTTTCTGTGAGAGTTAAGGCTTTGAGCAGCACGCCGGACTCCACTCCTCTGGGCCAATCAGAGCACTACCTGCTGTACGGGTCACCAGGGTAACTGTTGGGCCTGCCTCCGTTGCCGGGCAACGGGCTGTGAGAGGATGAGGAGGAGGAAGAAGGGGGGGACAGCAGCAGGGAGGAGGAAGGTCCGGGCAGCGAGTCGTCATCGTCGTTCCGTCCGCCGTCGAAGACGTCGTCCATGTCCACCGCCACGGAGAGCCCCGATGGCGCGGGGCCCCGGAGAACCTGGGGGCCCCACATGGGGGAGAGGCGGTCGGCGGCCGGCAGGGGGCGGAGCGGGAAGGGCTGGGGGACGAGGAGGGGCGGGTCGGCGGGGGCCCTGGAGGCCCCGGGGCCCGTCTGGGAGCCCCGGTGGATGCGGTGGCTGACGATGATGTTGTTGCCGAAGCCGCCCATGGACGCCATGGTGGTGCTCTGCTCCCGCTGCACCACCGCCGTCATGCCGCCCTCCGCGATCAGCCGCCGGATCCGAGCCAGGGCGTCCTCTCCGGAACCAAACTCGGCGGACTCGGCCGGACCTGAAAGAGAGACGACTCTTTTCCATCACGGCCGGCGGACCATCAGCAGGTCGCCGATGTGATCCGAGTTCGCTGCGTTTCTTCACACAACAAAGAGTTCCTGCAGGTTTCACCGAGTTCAAGTCATATGCATAGACTTCAGCTCAGTGAAATATATATGTATGTGTATATAAAACACATATTTAATTTTATATAAATACATATATTTTTAATGGTATATAAATCTTCTAATTGCACATGTATTTAAATATAAATATATATTAATAAAAGAAAAATAAAAGTCTTGATCCAAATGAAAATTTCTGTGCTTGGAGAAAAACAAACCCACAAAAAACTATCCTGGAGTAAATTGCGGCGCCACAGAAGAATTTAGATCCAACTTACATTTTTTAAAATTAATTCAAGATGTTTTAACGATGCGGACACCTGACAACACGACTTAAATTCAATGTGGCTTTATGAAAACAATCCTCCAGAGAGTCAGACAGTAAATCCAGACGGTGAGTCAGTTACCGGCTGCCGGACCGCCCGACTCGGCGGACGTTTCGGTCCGGACTCCATCTTGGACGGCGCTGCTCTCAGGCATCTCTGGAGGCGCCTGAGCGGCTCGACTCGTCGATGGAGCTTCAGCGCCTGAGGAGAGACAAAAACTCCATCAGGAGCATTTCTACTAAAACCAAACAGAACCGGAGGCCGGTTCTGAGAGACATGGAGAACGGATCGGCCATCATGCTGGACAATGAACTTTCCCAGAAATTGAGATAAAATATTATGATAAGTTATGATGAGCATTTAAAACTGGAAGACATTTTGAATATCCAAAATAAATAAAATAACAGAAACAACAAATAAAATGAATTATGAAACAAAATTGTCCTTCAAAAAGGGTTTAGTTGAGACTGAAGCACCAAACTGAAGAGTTTTATCATCCAGTTTTTGGCAGAAAGAGAGAAAAATCATAATCATGCAAATGAAAATTGAGCTTTAATTTATTATGCGATTGAGTTTCACTGATTATTGTGACAGAATCGGCTCATCTGGATGATTTAACACGAACTAATCTGAAAACTCGAGATGAGGAAGAAGAGCTGGGATGAGGAAGAAGAGCGGGTTCGTACTGGGGGGCTGCTGCGACGCGCCGGGCTCCGGCAGCTCTCGCTCCGTCTGCGTCTCGGCGTTCTGCAGCTGGACGATCGGCGTCTGCGTTCCCTGTGATGTCACCGAGGGGGCGGGGTTTCTGGGCTGCAGACCAATGGCGTTCATCAGTCCCATGTCTCTGTCGAGCCTCCAGCCGGAGCGGTTTGGTCTGAGGAAACAACAAACAGGATTCACTCATTCACTCCCAGCATCAACCTGAATCTGTTCCATAAACTCATCACACTTCAGATTATTTCATATTAATATACACTTCATTGTCTCACTAATCCACAAACTTCACGTTATTTTCTACGACTGACTATTACAGCAAAGCAGAGAAAGAAAGAATCGAGTGACCAGAATAAAATTTTGCCACAATAAGCAACAAACCAATTAATCGCATAAAAAATAAAAACGAGTTCAATAATTTGCATTATTTGGATGGGAAAAGTCTTCAGTTTGGTGTTTTGGCCCATTTTTCAGAACTTTGATCATCCAGTTTTTTGTAGAAAGAGAAAGAAAAGAAAACTATAAATCCTGCAAATTAAAATAATTGTTTTTATTTATTATAACATTAATTGATTATTGTGACAAGCCTACACCCATCTTTATTGAATACTATGACATTAGTATTTGTATTAGTTTATTTCTTCACATTTTTTACTATTTATTTTTAACTGTTTGTTAAAATCTCTAAAAGTTTCAGTTGTTTTATCAATGCACACGTCTCATTGTCTTTTCCCATCAAGTGTGTGATTTTATCACTGTTTTGTAAAATTTGCTTCTTTAGGAATCAATAAAGATAAAAATAAGAAAAAAAATCCAAGTCGACACAAATTCTGCAAATTATGAGAGAATTTGCATCAATACTGGCGACTGAATAATTGGATCATTTTGTGAAAATAAAATAATTTTCGTATTCATTTCCACACAGTGGCGGAGCTAGACTTTTAAAGTTGGGGGCCCAGGCATCTCGAGGGGGGGGGGGCAAAAATGAGAATGTGTCTGTGTGTGTGTGTGTGTGTGTGTGTGTGTGTGTGTGTGTGTGTGTGTGTTCCGCCCCCTTTTCCACATAAACATCCAGAACGACTGGGTGTTTATGAAGCTCTCACCCTGGCCTGTCAGAACCTCGGGTCCGGCCGGTTCCGCTGTTGTTGACGGAGAACAGCGGTTCGCTGCTGGGCTCGGCGGGACTCTCACCGTCGCTTCTGTAGAACCTGAACACAAACAGGCGGAAAGGCGTCCCGGGTTAATGCGCGTCCAGTCAGGAAGTCTGGAGCGTGGAGGAAGGAACCACTCGGTTCACAGCCTCGTTAGCGGATCCAAATGGGCTTTTCCACTCAGAGTTCTTCCTGTGAGGGCGTTCATTAGGATAACGAGGTTACATGGCGGAGACGAGGAGGCGGGGTCACATGATGCTTAAGTTTCCATCGGGATGATGGAGGTCAGAGCGAATGATGAGCAGAGACAAGAAACTGTCTGATAAATGAAACTGAAGATCTGGAGGGATGGGAAGAGAGAAAAAACTGAAAGAAGAAAAAAAGAGGGGAAAAACAATAAAACTGGAAACAGCCAAAAGAAAAAGAGAAAAAGGAAAAACAGAAAGGAAGAAGGATAAAAGGAAAGAAAAAATGAAAAAGGGAAAAAGCAAAGACGGAAAAATGACAAAGAAAAAAGGACAAAGTATAGAAAAAGCAAAAACTGGAAAAAAGGAAAATTAAAAAAAGAACGAGAGAGGGAACAGGAAAAAATATGGAATAATGTAAGGAACGATAGAACAGGAATATATAAAAAATAAAAACAAGGACGAAGGAGAGAGATTATAGAAACGAAGGACAGATTAAAAGAAAGGAAGACAGGAAAGAAAGTAAAGGATGCTGATGAAAAGAGGGACGGCTGCAACATTTAGACAGCGGATAAAAGAATAAAACCTGGAAATGCTCATTTATATTTTGACTCTACGTTTTATTCCCCGACACTTTTCAAAATCTGGGTTAAATTTAAATTTAATCCCAAAGTGTTTCAGAAATATTCAGAACCTGGGACAAATAAAAAACCTTCAGTTCTGAATGATTTCACAGACAAACCTGAGGATACTAAACAAAAATCCAATCTCCTTCTCTCTCCATGGAACAGGAAATGACGCCCTTCCTTGGTTCTGATTGGTCAGAATTAGTTTGATATGTTCACCTGCTTTATGAGGTGAACATTCAACGATTTTTGTGTTTTCTGGTTCAGATTTGTGACATTCAGGCAGAGTTGGAGGTGTTGGACTCACACGGGCCGGCAGATCACGAGGTCTCCCTTGTTGGTGCCGTAGGCCAGACCCATGGCCGGGTCCGGCAGCCACCGGGCCGAGTTGATGCTGACGTGGCGTCTCTGGTCCGGAGCCATGGGGTAAACCACGTTGAAGACCATCTGGGAGGCAAAGAACCACAAACGTCCTGAACTTCAGGAAATCTGGGCATAAACTTTATATCCCAAAGATTTAAACAAAGAAGGAGGTCCAATATTTTTTTATGTTTTGCTCATTTTCTTTCTTTCTAAAAAAACAACAACAAAAAAACGTGACAGAAAATATTTTCAAAAACCTTTTTTTTTTTTATGAGCAAACCCTTTTCTGAGTGGGATGACAAAGTGTCAGGGAGAGGATGTGAAAATGTTTGTTAGTTAAGGGAATATAGTCAGCAGAAAAAAGGCACAATTTTACCAGAATATCTTAAAATTACAAGGAAAAAATTTACTTTAATGAGAAAAAAGCTGAGAGTTACCAGGATTTGATGTGAATTTGGTGTATTTGATGTACTGGTGCAGAGTTATCAAATAAATGTGTAATTACTACATTTATGACTGTTTATAAAAAGAAACATTAATTCGTTTTAAGTCTGTCGGTATTAGGAAATACAGAAAAACATTCCTCCGCCCTCGTTAGCGGAGCGCCCTTCTTCTTCTCACCCTCATGGATGTCTCTCCACCGTGCGGCTGCTGCAGGCGGAACACCTGCGCCACCATGTGGTCAGTGGAGGGATGTAGCAGGATTCTGCGAGACGCCAGGCCCACCATGACGTAGCATCCCATGGGGGACAGGCTGACGGAGATGGCGTTGGGACCTGAGGGGGGAACAACAGCGTTAACAGGGGGCGGAGTCAGGAAAGAGGAAGCGGCGGTCGGTGGCGGCGTTGTACCAAATCTCTTGGTGTAGAGCATTTCTCCCAGGTTGTGTGGCGCCAGAGAGTAGATGGCCAAGATGCCCTCGTCAGGAAAACCCCGCTGACTGCTGGGAATGAAGACCGCTAGCAGCTGACCGTCTGCGGAGATGTCGCAGCTGGCGTCGTTGTAGATTTTACAGTTTGGCACCAGAACGTTGACCGAGGCTGAAAACAAGAAACACAAACATTTATTAACTCAAACTCAAGAGCTGAGTAGTAACTAATTACATTTACTCAATTACATTCGTGTAACTTTTTTGGAAAAAAAGAAAAAAAAGAAAAGTACTTTTAAGAATATTTTTACTACGCTGCACTTTTTATTTTTACTTGAATAATTTTATTATGAAGTGTCTCTCATCTTGAGAAACATTTCTGGATTTTCTACCCACTGAATGAGAAAGAAAAATGTTTTAACCAGAAATTCACCAGACAGTTTTTGTTAGGATCATGAATTATTTTAATGCATTAATACATGACATGTTAAACTGCAAATGAATACAATAAATCAATAAAATTTTTATTAAATTAAAAAACAAGAACATATTTTTTGCCACTAACATTTGTCCTGCAGCCCTTTGACATAAACTTAAATACTTTTTATCAACTTCTAGCCAAGAGTCTGACGTTTCCATGGATACCAAATATGAGGTGCAGTAACGAGTGTGAGGAAAGAAGTTATCATCCCCGGTACTGGACTCCTAACCAGTTTTAAAAACATCAAGAGATCAGAAGAAAGAAGGGGAATGAGGAGGAATGGAGGAGTTCTCCTACCGTTGCTGATCTCTGGGAGGTCAAACTTGGTGAAGTCCCACCACTGCAGGCGGTACGTCGTGTTGGCGATGTTGCTGGCGACCGCAGACTGACCTTCGCCAATAGAGGCTCCTAAAAATGGAGTAGAAAACAGATCAAGCTCTGCTTGTTCCACTTTAATCAAAGTCTAATTTGTTTATGTAGAACGTTTGGTTCGTTTGGTGAGGTGTGAACCAAACTCTGGTCTGTCTAGAAACCAGATCTCGGTTTGGTTGAAGCTGGTGCGGTTCAAATGCATCACTCATCTGTGAATGTTTTACATTTTTAAACAGATTAAGCTCCCTTACCAGCGAGAACTCTGTTGACAGACGAGTGTGTCGCCAGACCCGGCTGTCCTCGTTCGTGGAAGATCCCGGCGTACGGCAGATACTCCGGCAGGAGGAAGCGGCTGCAGGACCAAACCAGATTATTTCAGCATTTGGTGGAAACCAAATGTAACCCGGGATTAATGGTGTAACGGACTCACCGCGGGACAAATCGCCCCAGCGACGGAGCAGACATCCTGGCATTCCGTGGTGTCCTGTGTCTCGCTCTGTCTCCGGTATCGCTGCAGGAACACAGGAAAGGTTCGTATTTGATCCTAAAACTGTTTGTGAAGAACTCAAACACTTTCATTTGCTGGAAATCAACATATTTAGAGCAATAATTGACCCAAACTGTACAGAAAACCTAGATATTTTGTATTTATCTGTCAATGTGTTCTACCCAGAAGTTTTAGTTTCACCTGGTACAAATTAAGCAGAAATAAATAAATCTGCAATTAAGCACCTTTTTTATCTAGTTATTAATTATAAAGTACTTCAACTGATCAATCCAACACTCTACTGGTTATAGATCGAGCAGAAAGGGAGAAACTTTATACATGTTGATCTTAGAAGTATTTTTAGCTGCAAATAATTAATGTGTTGTTGAATTCCAGAAAATAAAATGTTTATTTTCTAACTTAAAAAAGGACAAAAATAATTATTTTTGTTTTTTAATGCAGTGAGTAACATAAACTAAAATAGTTAAATGAAAACTCTGCATTTATTAGAACAATCTGTTACTACAATAATCGTTATCTATCACAGAGGCTCATTATGTTCTAGAAACATGACAAATAAATAAAATCTTGGTTTCATGTCAGTTGCAGTTCTACCAGGACAGGATTTTCCAGTTGTTTCATCTAAAAACCACAACTGTTACATTATGTTACTAACTAGTTACATTTACTCACTTAGATTTGAGCAAAGTTTAGTTTTTTTAAAAAAGAAGTTACTTTTAGGAGTATTTTTACTACACTGTGCTTTTTACTTTTACTTACTTAATTTTATTATGAAGTAATTCTTTTATTGTAAGGATGCTTATTCGACCCAGACAGACATCATCATCAATCAATAAAATCCTCCCAGGCCGAAAACTGGGCGGTTTGCTGCTAACAGTTAACAGCTAACAATAACCTCAATAACTCAGGCGGAAGTGAGAGCTGAGAAACATGAGCCGCTAAATAATAAAATATAATTTAACGATGCTTCGAGTCAGATAAATTTTTCTCGAGGAATTTTAATAATCAAGGTTCTCGAATCACTCGAGGAATCGTTTCAGCCCGAGTTTTAACCAGTAACTCATCAGACACACACCAGCAGTTTTTTACTGAAATGTTTGTTTTGCCTGATTTTGTTATTTATTGTTACTTATATGAATTATTGTCACTTGACTTTATATTTTGGTCTGTCTGATTATGTCCTTTTTAAATATTAAATATTTGATCATTTGATCAGTTACTCAGTAATTGAATATTTTTTTTTTACCAAATACTGTTTTACTTTTATCTGAGTAAAATTATGTTGATGTACAGCTACTCTTACCAAAGTTTAATTTACCTGTCTGCAGATTTCCGATTCAAATATGCAAATATGTCTAATTAAAACAATAGTTTTTTGTTATTTGGAGGCCTAATAAAACACAAAACTGCAGCATAATTTTACAGCTGCTGCTTAAATTCCAGATTCTTATCCTGCCTAAAGGAATCGTGACTTTGCGGCAAAGTTAAACACAAAGTAAGCACTAACTCCAGCTCCTCGAAATCAACGTCGCTGTTGTCCATGGCGCTGGACGGGTTGGGGGTGGGGCTGTCGGAGGACGTGGACATGGTCCGCATGCGGTGGTTCTGCTGGTACCGAAGGGAACGCTGGCGGATGCTGTCCCTCCTGGACAGATACTGGATCATCCTCTGAGCGTAGTAGGCTGCAGGAGAAAGCCTGCAGAGCAAACAAAGCGCTTCAGGTCACAGACCGGTTCCTCTGCAGCCAAACACAGTCAAGTTCAACTAGGCGGTTAATAAAAATCAGTGACACACATCATATAAGTTAACCAATGTTCCAGTTACTACTAATCGAAGGCAAAGCTAAACAGGTGGGTTTTTAGTTGGGGTGAACCGATTGCAGTTTTCTGGCCAATCGCCCATCTTCAAAAATTTTGACCTGCCGATTCCGATGTTTTTAGTCTGAAAAGTTGTTAAATATATCAAGAAAGTTGTTGAATTGGTAACAGTGGGGTCACTATTGTTAACTGTAAACATGGGGTCGTGACCTGTTGCCCCGGTCAGTCAGCCAGGCCTCTCACTGCAGGCCAGAAGGGGTCAGTGGCTGATTTTTAGACCTTTGATGAGGTAGAGAAGATCAGTTTCACATGCAAGTTTACATCCCTAATTTTTAGTCTTGCTCAAAGGAACTCAGTGTTTCGGCTGTTTTGCAGTTTTCTGGACGTTTGTTCCAGATTTGTGGTGCATAGAAGCTGAAAGCTGCTTCTCCATGTTTGGTTGTGGGGATGCAGAGCAGAACCAGAGGACCTGAGAGGTTCTGGAAGGTTGCTATGACAACAGAGGATCTTTAATGTGTTTTGTTGCGGAGCCGTTCAGTGGTTTACAAACTAACAGCAGTATTTTAAAGTCTATTCTCTGAGCTGCAGGGAGGCAGTGGAAGGACTTTAGACCTGGGTGAAGTTCTCTAACGTTCTGGGTTTAGTCAGAACTCCAGCTTTCTGGATCTGATTGATTTTTTAGGCAGACCTGTGAAGAGTTTCTCTATTAGTCCTTTAATCCTGGAAATGTTCTTCAGGTGATAAAAGCCTGAACTTTTAACCGTCTTTATGCGTCTCTGAAGGCTCAAACTCAGATTTCGGGTCTGATTTCTTGTTTCCAGCTGTAAGAACTAAAGCTGTGTCTGACTGCAGATCGTTCCTCTTTAGGTCCAAAGATAATAACTTCAGTTTTGTTTTTGTTTATCTGGACAGAGACCTGTTGATAAACAGCTCTATCCCGCTGAGAATAAAAGTCTGGCAGGTGAGAGCTGTGTGGTACCTGGCCGGGTCTGGGTAGATGGGATGGTCTCTGGACCCGGACATGTCGTATCGAGACAACGATAGCAGGGATGACTCCAGCAGCCGCCTGTCGGGAACAGACCGTTGTTAGAACGGGATTTCTGCAGCGTGGAGGAACTTCAGTGTTAAAATAGAAAAATTGGACGGATTTAGGACTTTTTCTGGCCTTCCTCAAATACTAAATCTAGTGGATCTTTGGACCTTTCAAAATGGCTCTGAATGACTTCAATAAAAACCAAATATAGATGTGGTAAGAAATTACGTTTTTAGCTGTTTTGAAGCATTTTATGGAATAATTGTGTTAAATTTCCACAACATAATGACACTGAAAGGGCCGATAATATTTTTATATCCATGTTTCCTAATATTAGGTTGGAGACCATCTACAGCTACTGCACCCGCATCTACTATAGACATTTTGTTTGCAACTAAAATACAATTTTATTTTGAAACTGACATTTATACATCTATGAATGATGATCTATTTTTTATAATATGACTTACATTTTAATTAATTCAAGTTAGATCAAATTTACTTATGATTTTACTATGAAATATAAGTTCACATATGTTTTTTTTCCTCTTGGGCTGAACAAGTAATTGCTATTAATGTTTGTTTACAATCAGCACCCCATAAATACCTGCTTTTGTTTTTTAATCGAGTTCATAATGAAAGCTCAGAAACTGCAGCTGAGAAGGAGCTGCGCCTTGAAGGTGGGGCTAGATCCACCCAGGTGTTTTGCACAGCTGAATGGTTGCCATGGAGATTAAAGGATCAAAGCAACATTCCAGGTATGATTTGAGGAAATAACATCATACCATGATGTAAAGCTCAAAAAGGTTAATTTTACAGGATGCTGCCCCTTTAATCGATAACTTTGATCCCGATTGGAGCCGACTGCGGCGCCGTACCTCCTCAGGGAATCCTCGTCCGGCGGGTCAACAGGCATTTCTTGGCTTAAGGCCTCTGGTGGCTCGACGGCCCGGCTGGCGGTGGCCTGCCGGTACACCCTCTCCCATTGCGCCGTGTCCTGGTTGTACACCAGGCCCACTGTCTGTTCGGCGGCCTGGCTGGGCGGCGGCGCCAGCGGGAACGTCACCGCTCCTCCTCCTCCTGGAGGAAGAGGCGGCTGCTCGCTGGTCTCTGGCGCCGCCCTCCTCTCCCTCTCCTGGGTGTCCAGCGTCCTCCTGCTCTCCTCCGGCTGCCAGGCGGCGGCAGGCGAGGGGAAGGAGGAGGAAGAGGAGGGAGGATCCAGCGAGGAAGAGGAGGAGGTGGTGGAGGACGTCTGGTGCGTGCGCTCCCAGCGCTGGGAGTCCTGGTTGAAGGTGAGCAGGTTGTGGCAGGCGCGGCAGCGGTTCAGGTGGTGCCCCCTAGAGGTCGGCGGTGGTGGCGGCACGTTGTTCTCCAGGCTGTGGGCGGCGGGCGGTGGTGCTGGCGGCTGGTAGTGGATGATGGTTGGTGAGGAAGAGGAGGACTGGCCCGGCCTGTCCGGGTCCATGTTGTTGTTCAGCAGCTCTTGGCTCGGCTCCTGGTTGCCATCGGCGATGCTGCCGCCAAGCGACGGGTCAATGTCAATGCGGTCGATCTCCAGGAAGTAGCGGCTCAGGTTGCACTGCAGAACGTTCCGGAAGGAGGCCGAGGAGCCGCGGCCGCCGTCCCAGAACGGGTGGTGGCCGCTGCTCGTACCGGCGGCGTCCCGGCTCCCCGACTCCCCCTGCTGGGCAAAGCCCCGCCCCTCGGAGGCGGAGGTGTAGAGCGGCGACTGGGACGAGCCGTCCTGCTGGCGGAGCACCGACAGCAGGCTGACGGAGGAAGAGGAGGAGGTCCTGGGAGGAAGCATGGCGGGGCCTGCCGCACTGTCCCGCATGTTCAGCAGGCTGCGGGTCCAATCCGGGCCGGGCCGAGCCGAGCCCAGCGGCTCCATGATGTTCGGTATGATGGGGTTCAGGGAGGCGCCGGCGCTGTAGTAGACGGAGGTGAAGGCGGATGGCCGCTCCGAGGGCTGCCGTGGCTCAGTGCGGGCCGAAGAGAAGGTGGAGGCGGTGGAGAGCGTTGGCGTCTCCGTGGAAACCGACGGTGTCGATGTGGAGGCGCCGGTGGGCAGGCAGCGCTTCCGGCTGACGGAGCAGCGGGTGCAGACGCACATCATGCCCAGGTGCTGGGTGCAGCCGGGGAGCGAGGGGCCGCTGGGACCACCGGGCGATTCGCTGACTCCGCTGCCGCCGTCGCTTACGGGCCGCGGCGGCGGTGGAGGCGGCGGCTGCTGCTGCTGCTCGGCTCCAACGTTGGGTCCCGGGGAACGAGAAGACGACAAGATGTGCAGGAAGTTGTGGAGGATTGGCGTCCGGCGAACCGGCTGGGAAGGCAGGAAGGAGCGCTGGCGGAAGTGAGGCATCTCCACGCTGTCCATCGGAACCTCGGAGTCTTCCTCATTCTGGGACAGAAGAGACTCATCAAACCAGGAAATGACCAACATGTAGATTTTCTTTAAAATGAAAACACTGATCAACACCAACACCAATTTAAAACTTCACTTCAAAACACTAAATCGTTCAAAGTATTTCTGGACTCAGTAATGCAAATATCTTAGTGCACAATAAACATCTAACTTACTAGTAACTTTTCCAGCAAGGAACGAACTTGTTTTAAGCCAATAATTCCTTATTACTGATGAAAAAGTGCTAATTTATCTCCAAGATTATGTCACTTAAAGCAAGATATTTTTCCCATCTTACATTGGAGAAAAATCACAAGAAAAACATCAAGAACTAATTTTTATTTTACCAGGATAAAAATATCCATTGAGATGAGAAAATGAAAAGCTATTAAAAAACAATCTGCCTCAAGACATTTTAGTTCATATTTAAATGAGTCAACAAGGCGAGTTCAGTCAATCTAAAGGTCTCTTTAAGGGGTTCGATTAAGAGAGAGAGAGCAGTGAATGAAAGCCTTCCTGCCAATTTGAGCAAAAGGGTCAGAAATAAATCGTGAAAAGTGTAAAAGTCAACGTCTTTCAGTGAAACTGCAACATGCCAGAAGATTTGGAAATTTTAGCACAACTCACCTGCTGATTGGACGGATTCACAATCGCGGTGAGCAGGTTGTGACCCAGAGGATCAAATCTCACCAACCTGGAGCAAACAACAAAAACAGGACTTTTATTTTTTACACTTTTCTTTAAAGGGATAGTTTGTCGTTTTATTGAAAGAAGGGTTTTATGAATTTGTCATCACAACAAAAAATTTAAAACTAATGTTCTGTTGAACCACAACAGTTTGTTTAATTGATGTATTTTTATTTAAGGATAGATTCCCGGCCTCGCATCGTGGCGACCCACCTCACTCGTTCCGTGTCGCTGCCCGTCTTGACCACGGCGAACGGCTCCGGGCGGCTCCAGTCCCAGAAGTGAAGCTCGTTGTTGGTGGCGATGAGGAGGAGCTGGGCGGTCGGGTGGAAGGCCAGAGAGGCGATGGCCACGTTGCTCTCCGTAAACCAGCTCTCACTGCCGCCCTGAAAGCAAATCACCCAGTTCAGCCCGATAAAGTAGTGGAAATAAACTATTTGTACTGGTATGTTTTTAATGCTTTTATTCCCCTTTTCATTCAGTCACATTTTTTTCTGATTGCAAAAAATTGCAGTTGAAATATTGTTGCTTTTCATGACAGATTTTATGTTAAAGGTACAACATGAGAAGTTCAGGTTTTTTGTTTTTCAATGTAAGAATTTTTAAATTTAATGTTATGAATTAAGAATTTGTTGGATAATGAGAATAAAACTAAAGATTGTTTTAAAAATTGATTCATTTCATAAAAGAAATGGTGCCTTTGATATATTTTTTCATCTAGCCTCAGAAGCCTTTATATGCAATGTTAGAAACGCATTAATAAAATGTAAATGAACAAATATTTCAACTTCTTTTTTAAATAAGAAACATTTTATTGCCTAAAATACAATAACACTGCATTTCTTTGTGTATGATTGAAGACTGAAGCAAAAATACTTCAAACATGAACATGTAAAAAGTTCAGTCATTTCTGCTTGGCTTAACATCAATACAGACCTAATCTGTATTGATTATTTTTGGGATTAAATTATTAATAATTCAATAATAATTAGATAAAAAGTGCTCAGCAGGAAACTATTTTAAACAGAATTTGCAGCGGTGAAGCTAAAACTATGTTCCAAGAAACGTTCTGGGTAAAACCTACTTACAGACAGCAGTTCTCAAACACAAAATGTATATATTTTTGCACAGATTTGGCTTTATTACTGCTCCAAATGTGCCGTTTTTCATCAAATAGCCATTTCTGACATACGTGTTCCAGTTAATATTCATGAATTTGTAAATTAGTTAAAATTACTTCAATAATCAATTAATCAGATTAATCGTTTCAGCCCAAAATGAAATAATTCTGTTTTTGTTATAATATTTGCAAGCAAAAAGCAAAACTTAAGATGATCCAAATCTCAAACTGCAACATTTATCTGTTTTTTTTAAAGTTTTACTTTGTTTGGTTCAGGATTCCTTCTAGTCGTATTGAATGTCTTCTTAGTTTAACTTCTCTCTGGACAAAGACGAAGAGATTTCCTGAAACAGTCCCAATTCATTCTGCACTCACATGCAGGTCCCAAATGCGGACTTCTCCATCAAGGCACCCGGAGGCCACCAAGCCAGGAATGGTGGGGTGAAAGGTCACACACCAGGGGGTTCTTCGGTGGCCCACTAAGGAATGGAGGCACTTTCCAGTCTTCACCTCCGTTATGTAGATGTTGTGGTTGACGTGTGTGGAGGCCATTAAAGACCTGCAGGGACAAATGAGGCAGTTTTAATCATTAATGATTCCAGTTGGTTTTAACATTTATGTCGGCATTCGGAAATAACCGAAAACATGGAGACTTTACTCATTATTCTGGAACTCAGAACGATTTCATATTTTCCTAAAGGTCTGAACTAAAACTAAACATGTTTTTATTTAAAGCCTTCGTGTGACGCAGCGTTTTGGAGGGTTAAATCTTCTGGTTGGGTTCCCGGCCTTGCGTCATGGCGACGGCTCTCAGATTCACCTCACTCGTTCTGTCGCTGCCCGTCTTGACCACGGAGGGAGAAGTTAAGAGGTTTAATTTCTTACAGAAGAAATCTAATTGATAAAGGATGCTAATGTAGAAATAAAAAGCCGATCAAAGCTTAAAAGCTTAATATTTTAATCTAAAATCCAAGAGTTTGGTTTGGTCTAATGTTTTTAAAAGCATTTTTGTAGTGCAGACAAAAGTCTTTTGAAGGCGTGCGTGTGTGTGTGTGTGTCTGCATGCATGATGTGTGTGTGTGTGTGTCTGCATGCATGATGTGTGTGTGTGTGTCTGCATGCATGATGTGTGTGTGTGTGTGTGTGTGTCTGCATGCATGGTGTGTGTATGTGTGTGTCTGCATGCATGGTGTGTGTGTGTGTGTGTGTGTGTGTCTGCATGCAGGTGTGTGTGACCTGTCCGGACTGAAGGCCAGCAGGAACGTTGATCGAGGGCTGTCTGGAAGCTCCACTTTCTAGAAAAGACACAAACCAAAACATTTAAACTCAATCCAGAATAAATGAATAAGCCTAAAACATCTGTTATTTCAATCTCTTTAAATTAATGGCCTGTTAATAATAAGAAAAAACAATATGGCTGAAAAATGAGTCCTTTACAGGAGGCTATGGAGGACTGATCTTGACAAAATTGGTCAATAAACATAAAAATAAATAAATGACATGATAAAATAATGAAAGTGCCAAATTTTGATTCCACTTTCCTGACTTATTTAAGTCAATGTTTATCATTTTCAACAGTATTAATTTAAAATGATTCCTATCATTTAATTTTCTATTTCATTTCCATTTTTTAATTTATAAATGTTATTTTTTTAATCCGTTTATTAAAGAATAAACAGATTAAAAAAACAAACCTGTATTTAATTATCTGTATGTATTTTGTACTTTATTTTTGGTCACTTTTTAATTATTATTTTCTCCTCCTCTCTTTTTCCATTTATTTGAAGATTAATTTTTTCATTATTATTTTCTCTTTTCCGTTCTGATTCTTTGTGAAAACGTGAAAGATAAAATGAGGGTAAAAAAAAAAATACAGAATATGTAAAAAAAAAAAAAATAAATAAAAAATTAATAAAACAGTAAGATTGGAAATAAAATGAAAACTTAAACAGTGACATGTTAGAAATAATATACATTTTGCTACACTGTGTGATCAAATAAAGTGTTTTTTTTTTTTTTTTTTTTTTTAGAAAAAGCCGTTTTCTGTGTTTATTGCCATTCATAATGGATGATCAGGAGAACACTAGGTGTTTGGTGGAAGGCTGCACTTGATTACAGCATTTATGTGCTGAGGATGTCCAGTTTAATTAAATCCAAGCTGTTGGGACTTGAGCTTTTTTAACCCACCTGACTCTGCCATTTCATCCAGCGGACCTTCTCCTCCACCAGCAGCTGCAGGAGCCGCTGCGAGCCGAACGTCTGGGATCCCCGCTCCCGGCTCGACAGGATCCGGACCGAGTTCCTCTGACGGGACGCCATGTTGCTAAGGGGCGGGCCTCAGCTGATTGGCTGCTCTCTCCTGTTGCCGTCAGTCTGTTGTCGCCATGCAGAAGCCAGGCTACAACAGAAACAAATCGGTTCAGAAAATATTTTCACCATAATTCTATTATCTATAAGCTACAGATATTTGATTAAAGGTGGAAAATTTAATTGAAAAAATATATTAAAGTTCAGCAGCTTCACTGATTCATCCAAAAAGGAGAAAAAAATCTGAATAGTTCAATTCTGCTCCTTTCTAAACCAAAACAAAAAATAGGATCCTGTAAATAAGCGGAGAAAAGTTCAAAATCAGCTGTAAAAATTTTGTTAGCTCAGGGGTGTCCAAACTGTGGCCCACGGGCCATTTGTGAGCCAAATAAACTCGTTCCATGGGTCCACGTAGATTGATTAAGGTTTTGTTATTTCTTTGTTAAAGGCCTGAGCTTTCAAAACTGATACAAATTAAAATCATAAAATGGAAACTTCTCCTGACCACATTTTTCCCTTGCAACTTTGTTTTAGAGTAAATAAAATCACAGATTCGTCAAAACCAGACCTGCGTGGAGCCAGCGATAAACTCTGCTAAATAAGACAAAACTTTCTAAAGACTGACTGACTCAATTCCTGTTCTTGTTGCTGAGATAATCTACATGAAGACAAAGAATCAAGGCATTTTCTTTTTGTTCTTCTCAAATATGGCAAACACACGAAAGCATTTTCATCAGAATGTTATATCAGAATGTTGTTATTAAAACAAACAAAATTCTGATATTTATCAGAATCAGCATAACATTTTTTTTTGTTTATTGATCATGTAAAAACAAGAACTATATTACAGCTAAATTGTCCCAGAAGTTACTGAAATAAACAATAACACTGTTGCTCTGAGACCATTTTCAAATAATATAATGATACAGGGCTTCCCTAGTGTATTATAAGCCTGGCGGGCCACCAGGCTTAGCAAGTCTTCTGGGGGAAACCCTGTGATATTGATGTGATAATGAAAGTATACGTTTTTAAAGTCAAACTTTCAATTCTGAGGAACATTTAACACTGGAAAAAATGTGAAATATCCAAAAATTGTCCTTAAAAATTAAAAGGTTTAGTTGAGATGAAAGCACAAGACTGAAACTTTCTTCCAGTTTTTGGAAGCAAAAGAGAAAAAATAAGAGGAGACAAAAATTCATGGAAATGGTAATTATTGAGCTTGTTTTAACTTAAAATGCCATTAAGTGATTTATTGATTATTGACATAATTCTACCTGACTTCTAAAACTGATCCCATCTGAAATTAACACAAAGCTTTATTTAGAGTTGCATATCTGACTCCTGACCACACACACACACACACACACCCACACCCACACACACACTCCGCTACAACTCAGTATCAGCTGAGGAACGAACGGTGTCGCCAGATGATGTGTCACCGCCAGATTAAGGAGTAAACACGTCGGTATAAAGCGCCTAAGATCAGAATAATCCACACAGCTGAACCTGGTTAATGCGTGACCTTTCGCTGACCCCGCCGAAGCATATGGGTTAGAGAGCGGGGTGGATTGGGGAAACACCTGGATTTAAAGCATCAATCTCAGGCAGAGGACAGGGAAGGAAGTAAAAGTAAAATATTTTACTGAAGGAAAAAATGATAGAAATGATCAAAGAAAAGCTTAAAAGTTGAATAAGAGACATTAGTTGTGGCCTAACATTTAAGTATTTTTACAAGACAGAGAAGCAGGGATGCAGAATATGAGAAAATATTGCTCTGAGCATAACAGTTGCGATATCACTATATTTAGGCCTGATAACTCATACATTTTGCTGGGCGATAAATTGTTCCAGACGTTTCTGCGATAATATTGGAAGACATTTCAAATATCCAAAATAAATAAGCAAAACAACAGAAATAATAAATAAAATTAATTATGAAGTCTCTGTAAACAAAATGTCCTCAAAAAAAAAGGAAAAAAAAGCAGGACTCGTTGAGACCAAAGAACTTTTGTCATCCAGTTTTTGGTTGAAAGAGAAAAACGATTTATTTGTGATATGAATGCAGAACACATTCATAATGCGATGCGACATATTTTGCAACCAGTTTGTGTAAATTATAATTACATTAAGCTTAACATGCAGCATATTCATAGAAACAGCTGCAAATTGATTTTGTTCATCATCAAACCAATAGATTAGACAGTATATATATTTTTAATCTTCTTTATTTGTGATCCACACCACTTAATGGAAAGGTTTGTAACTTTTAATGTTATTAGTTGTTCATGTTTATTTTAATTTGTTGTTGCAGTTTGTAATGAAAAGCGCTTTGCTAGAAACGACTGGTAATCTGAAATCATATTGTGATAACAGGCCTGTCACATGATAAATTATACTGGATGATAAAATATCGCAGTATAAGACTTTATTTCTATGTAATTTTCAATTTATACAATGACAATGGTATAATAATACAAGTCTTCCCTCTCAAAAACCAATACATTTTGATTTTGTAAAATGTATCCAAAATAAACCATAAAAACAATGAAACTATTAAAACACACACACACACAATAGAAACCATAAATAAAATGGATTATTTTGCCTTCCTAAACAACATTACCAATATCACCCTTCAAAACATATCAGAATGAAAATTATTAAGCTTATTTTAAATGATCAGGTGATTAATAGATAGCTCATTGTGACAGGCTTATGCAATTATTGAAATTGCACAAATATACCGTAAATGGAAATATAACATTTTTGTCCGTAACACACTGCTCTATTAGAATGAGTCGTCAGGGCAGAGTAAGGACTGTAAATCACATTAAGGGAGGAATTTTCCTCCACTTTAGGTGCTGTAATAATAATATTAACAGGTTTCACACAGAGGGAAACAGCAGGAAGATCTTGGATTAAATCCTAGCCAGATTGTAGCTTTGCTTTTCACTTTAAGGTTTTTCATTTCTGTTCAGTTTCTCCAACTTCTTCCTAATCCCGTCTGAAAAGCACAAACCGAGTTAATGGACAATATGCATTTTCCTTCAGTTATAACGACGTTTTTCTCACTTGTCGATGCATGAATAAAACGCACGACACTGGACACTTTTTATTTCAATTAAAATAAATACAAACTGCCTGGATTGAGAACTGCAGGTCAGAATGAGCCATGAAAACTGAAATCAGCAAACAACATTCCCAGCATTTTCTGGTAAAGAAAGTAAATCTGATCAGGAGGACAATAGTCACAAGAAATTATAACCAACCTGAACTCCCATAATAACTGAGAAAACGCAGTAATAACTCTGACATGGAGCTTTATGATTATTTAAAAAAAGCTAATGAGCCAAAACTTCACATTTCCCAACAACTACCATATAGTTATGACTGGTCTTACTTCACAAATCAAAGTGAACCAATCAGACCAAACAGCAGCCATTTTATAACAAAGACCTGATTTCAATATAGGCTTCAAACTAATACAGTCAGTCAGAAAAATTCCTGGTTAACCGGAAAGAAAACAGTTTCCAGTAACAATGAGTGACACGTCAGTATTAATAAAAGGAACTTTGAACACTGGAACTGGAAGACATTTTAAATATGCAAAATAAATCAACCAAACCACCGAAACAATAAGCAAAATAGATTATGACGTCTCAACAAAACATAGGAATCATTAGGCTCAGACTGGAAAAACAAGCAAAACTTCCAGTCAGAACTTTTGTAACAAAATAAAGAGTCAAACTAACCATATTGTACTGCGGGTAAAAAGTTTGCTGTATTTTTCAAAATGGTGGCTTTTCAATATTAAAAGTTAGCATCACATTAATGATTAGGCAAACTACAAAATATACACGCAAATGGAAAATATCATACCTATTTAATTTATTATGCAATTTATTGATGTATTCCTTATGGTGACATACTTAGATTTACCTGAGATGGATGTGTTGCCCTCTTCACTTAATTTATTTCTTATTTTGTAAATTACATGTCCTACTTCTTGTCTGGAAACAAAGGACCCTGATTCTGGTCACAGAATCAGCAGGGCTCCAAGAACTTCTGCATCATGGTGGGGCAGCTGTAATGATCTGATGAGCTCAGCATGATGCCAGTAGAGATCTGAAGCCATCCAGGATTTCTGAAGAGAGCTATGTTGGAGCAGAAGATCATTTCCAACTCCTGGCATGAGGCAGAAGTAACAGGAGGTTCCAGATTCCAAGAATCTGATTCAGGAACAGTTTCTGCAAGCTAGGATGTTGGCCTGAAGAAAAACTCTCCTTTATGTGAAATTATCTCATTTCACTGTATTTAATGACATTTTTTTTTATTGCTTAGAGGTATAGTTTTACGCAAAAATGTTACATTTTATTATTTACTGCCGCTGGTCTTGTATTTGTCTTTTGTTAGAATATTCTTGTGTGATACCGAGAAATAAGGTTTGAATAAATCCATTTTGCACACTGTTTGTGTTCAACTTCGACCCTCTCATACCTAAAAACACTATAAATGTCAACATCAGCTGGAGTTTAATGTACCGAGTCACCCAAGCATAGTTTATTTACAACAAAGCCACTAATTAACCTAAAAGAGACACTAACAAACCAGTAATCGTTAATCTGGTGATGTTAGCTCGATATGTCCAGCTAACCTTTAGATGTAGTTCAAACCTGCATTAATTGTTGTTTAAATATATCCAGTGTTTCTAAATATTCATTATAAAAATCTATAGTACACGATTAGAGTATAAACCCAGGATTTAAATCACAGAATGAAAAAAAATCACATTTAAAGCCAAATCATCGGAGCTCGGCCTACCTTCACATCAGCTGCTAACGGGTTAGCTGCTAACAGGCTAGCTTCGGTTAGCCGCTGAACAATAAACCGTCAGACAGAAACATCCGCGTGTTCGGGTCACACGGCTGGGCAGGCTCCGTGAAGATTAGCGGCCAACGTTCGTCTCCAACGAGGTAAAACAAATCCAGGTTGATTTATTAGACATTGGTCCGATGGTTTGATAGCTGCCAGACGGCACTCTGCTGCTGCGCATCCAGCTAACGGCTAACCAGGCTAACTCCGCAGGTTGGCTTGCAGATCGCC
Organism: Poeciliopsis gracilis; assembly: GCA_911649635.1. Taxonomy (NCBI): domain Eukaryota; kingdom Metazoa; phylum Chordata; class Actinopteri; order Cyprinodontiformes; family Poeciliidae; genus Poeciliopsis; species Poeciliopsis gracilis. Next base: position 2,270,765 of record CAJVRI010000506.1, read on the forward strand.
GAGTAATCGAACTCTACTAATGTAAGGATGGTATTTTTAATATAAATCACAAACGTAAGACTCAAATCTAAAATATTAGCTTTGACCTTGGTGTATACAGTCGGCACTAATTCTCAAACAATAAAGCTACCAGAAAATCAGGCTGTTTTGTTAATATTGACAGACAAGCTGCTCTTCAGTCGACTGGCGCTCCTTAAATGGACTGCATAAAATCAGAGTCAAACGGTTTACACATCATCGACTGATGTAATCTAAAAATAAGTCACAGAAAAAAAAAATTCGCAAAAAATAAAGTTCATCTTAACTAACAGACATATAACCAGGTTAATTCCAATAATTAGATTAGCGTTAAAAGTTACTTCATTTTAGTAATAAAATTCATAAGAAATACACTCAAACTATTTGTGGATTACGAAATTATGCTATGGACTTTCACAAGTTACCACAGATCATTGCTCAAGAAGCTGTTTTTTACTGTGCTGTATTCGAACATAGAGGTAGAAAGTTGAGTGGAAGGAAAAAGTATGTAAGGAAGAGTGCTGTAGATTACAGGAATGATGACAGGTTTGTGAGGAATGAGAGAGAAGGCATTATACCAGGAAAAGAAATGCTTAAAGTTGACTGAATCAATGTGTGTAATTCATCCATTTATTTAATTTAATAAAGACTGTAACAAATGAATAACTCTGAGCTTTATGGTTCATGGTTTTTATTAATTTTTAAAAATAGAAAAAAAAAAAATCACTTTTAATTCCAACAACAATGATTTATATTTTGGCATGTAAACAGAGACATTCCATTTACAGAGCAGACTTTAAGCATTATAACTGAATCCCTAAAACTTAACTCTAAGTAAATAAGTCTTAAATCTTTAGTGGGACTGCAGTTTGCTTCCTTTAGCTGGTGTTCTGTCAGGTTTTGTGCTAATAGAAATATAAAATCAAATGAACAAAAACATCCTCAGAAGTTTTCCTTGTAGAAGTTGAAGCCGAAGTGTTCACACTGAGCTTTGATGACTTTAGCCAGAGCCGGAGCGCCGCAGTAAAACACGTGAACTTTTCCTTTGTTTTCCTCGGACAGTTTCTGGAAAACCTGACAGATGGAAACACAAACAACTGAAGACTAGACAGATGGTTCATTCACTTTCCCCTCAGCAAAATTCAAGAACTTTTCAAGCATTTTAAAAGGTAAGTTTTCAATCTTTTCCAGCACCACACCTTGGAGATAAATGAACAAATGAACTAATGTCAGACATGAACTAATAGTTTGTTTAATAAGTGAATCATCATCATCCTCCGATGGATTCTCACCTTCTCCCATTCGGGTCGGCCAGGCTGGGTTCTGGTCCTCAGGCCTGTGATTGAGTCTTTCTCCTCTTTCTTGGCTAGAAGGTCGAGCGCCATCTGCAGGCCGATGGCCTTCATGTCGTTCTTGCTGAGTGCTGAGGTCATGTACATGTGCATGTCCAGGAACTGACCTGGCAAACAGCAGCTGTGTTAATAAACCCGACTTCACCCTTTTTCAGGAGATGACAAAATGATGCAACAATATGGACATTTATGAGTCAATGAAACCTGAGCTGCTGCTGTGATGTAACTGCAAAAACAGGATCCTGTTATATTACTCAATAGAAAAATAAAAATGAAAAGAATAAAATATATGAAACACTTAATTCCCCAATGAACAGCAGCTGTGTTAATAAACCCATACAGAAACTGTGGTTGGCCTTGAAGGAATGCTAAATCCTTGATTATTGCCATCGTGTTTTTTCCATCATGTTAAATTTTTTTCTCCGTCATCTGCTTTGCTTTTCTATCATCATATTCTAATTTTCGGAACATGTCAGTAGTTTTTGGTTGAGAAGTTGAAATCCGTTGCAGCTCGGCTGAATGGGCGCTATTAAGATGACAAATAGCGTTCATTCAGCCAAAATAAACATTCAAGGAACTTCTTGAATGTTTACATTTCTGAATAGGATTACATAAAGTGCATTTTTCATCCCAAGTCGGACTCTATTTGGACCATTTCTCTTTCACACTCTGGTATGGCTGCCATCTTTGTTCCTAACGGCTGCGCTTAAGAATGACCATTGACGCCCTCTGCTGGATGGCGTCCAAACTGCAAGACTAAAAGACATCAATGGATTGAAACTAATTTTAATTTATTAGATATTTAATCGACAATTAATTGTAAGTGTTTTAGTTGTTTTCATAACATGATAACATCTGGATCCATTCTTTCTCAGCCCTGCAGTGTAGTTTTCAATCAGCTCATCTTTTTGTGACCAACTGCAGGTATTTACTCTCACCTTCTGGCTCCGCATCGGCCTGCTCCATCTCCAGCTTAGTCAGCAAACTAACAAACCATTCGAAGGACTTCTGGTCTCTATTGATCCAGATGAAGTCGACCTGCAGAGTGGAAACAGATGGAAACACGTCAGATCGGACGTGTTAATGTCTCGGGACAGACTGAAGGACGGTGTGTTCTTACCTTACGCAGCCTCATGTCGCTGTCTTTAACGTTTTCACATCCTGAGGAGCTACAGTTGGGATAGGTGTGCTTCCTCATGCGGTACCTGAGGTAGAACAACATCCGGGTTATAGACAGGTGGCTCTCATTAACATCAGAGCAGACAGGAAGCCCTGCCAAGAGGAAATGTGATCACTCCACTCTGAACCTGGATTCATAGACCAGAGGACTGGGGATGGACTGAGCATTTGGGGGTTTTCTCACCGGTACATGATGCTTTGCAGGATGGAGGCGAAAGGCGTGATTCCTATTCCTGCTCCGATTAGCACGGCGTGTTCCGAAGCGAAGATCTGCCGGGTCGGAGTCCCATACGGTCCGTCTACGTAACACTGATGCATAAAACAAACACACTCAGAACTCAGGATGCACCAATACACTTTCTTCACATCTGATACCGATAACTGATGTTTGGTATCGCCGATACATCACTGAGTTGACTTGAAATGCTTATTTTTTTTAAGCAACTAAAACTGACAAAAACAATATTATTTACCTCGGTAAAATTAAACTGCAACAAATCTTCCTTCAAATGGTTCAGAAAGTGTAATAAAGAATTTTAAATGTAAAGTAAAATAAATAAATAAAGCAAGGCGCCACTCAGAACACAAAGCATAGAATTAGACTGAATAGATCTTCCCTTTTAGATCGGGAACATTGTCACTGATACTCGATCTAGAATTTTTCTCAATATCAAGATTGATACAGATATGAATATCATATCGCTGCATCTCTACTCAGAATCATCTGCCCTGACAGATACACTTTTTATGATGTTGCAACATCACCGTATCTTATTATCACTGCACAGTTATTCAGCCGTTTGTGTTGTTCCATCATATGAAATATAAAAGTCTCTGGTTGAAATGAAACAGAATTTAAATGAGCTGCAACAGTTTGGCATAACGATGTAAACCATCTAAACACCAAATAGAAACATCATAAAACAGAAATAGGGAGGAATATTTCTGTTCACACTTTGAATCGACATAAACAGTGCAGAGGTTGGTAACGAGCCAGAGATTTACCAGAGTTATCAAACTGGTACCTTTATGTTGCAGAATCGGTGATTCTCACCAGACTTGGCAGAAATCTGCAGGTAAAGCAAGGAGCAGAGGATCAGACCTGAGAGTTAAAATGTCTTTAAATAAAGTAGAGAGGATTCTGTTTTACAGTTTACATTACAGGAAAACAATTCACTGTACTGATTCCCTACAGATTATTAATGTAAACATGTTTGTAAGATGATGATGGATGGATGTCAGTTGATACAAATAAACCAAATGTATTTTTTCACTTGTTTACATTTAAACTTCAGATGAAATCAGATTTCTAATTGAAAACTGATAGTTCAGATCTTCTCTGAACAGCGATGCTGCACTCAGCTTATTTTCTGACAGAGGGGTGCTTTGAAACGAGGAACCGTTTTAAAAGGCTGAAGTGTTTCAGTGTAATTTTGGGTGTTGGAGGCACGACCCTCCAGCCTAATGTCACCTCTCCTTCGGATCTGTCTCAGAACCGGTACTGTTATACTGCCAGTCAGCAGCCCTGACCTCTCTGAGCGATGGGACCTCTTCTCTCTCTGTCAGCTCAGGCTCCTTCAGAGGAAACTCCACCAGAATGTCTGGGTCTGAAGCCGATCCGGACTGCGACCCGTTCTGCCGGAACATCGTCAGCTCGATGGTGTCATCCTGGTTCGAAGCCACGGCTTTCTGTGACTCTGAGGAGAGGAACATCTGGTCCTTCTGAGGAGCACAGATGTCAGTGATAAATACTGCGTTTCAGTTATTGTCCAATTTAATTCAAATAAAATTCAAAAATACTTTATTACCCCAAAGGGAAAGTAAATATTGTTATAACTAATTTAATTAAGGAGTTATTGTAGAATAACAACAATTTGGTCTCAATTGCTTCTGAAAACATCACAGCAATTAAAAAACCATCTAGCTGTTGTTTACTTGTTTCAAAGACCTCCATAATGTAACGTCACAAATCAGCAGGCCCTGTTCGTTACCCAGCAAACCCAGCAGAGTTCCACCCGTCACCTAGCAACCCAGTGAGCTCCTTTGGTCAGCCGGGTTTGCTGCTCTATGTGCCGTACAATGGCTGCTGGAAAAGACAGGTGTTTTGTTGTTGACTTATCATCCAGAAACCACTTGCTCCATTCTCGTTGGTTGTGCAGAAGGCTCTACTTCTGCTTTTCAAAGATGTACACTTGTATCATTTTTCCTCATTTTTTCCCAGCTGGGAAGTTGGAATTTTCTAGTTCTGGGTACAACTGGAACCAGTTGCAGAGCGTCCAGCTGTTCCCACCTGCTGGCTCTTCTCCTGGCGCCGCTTCCTCAGACTGGTGGCCAGCCGCTTGGGACAAACCGCCTGGTTCTCCGGCTGTCTGAAGTATTCGTACAGCCGGTTGGTCCACTGGCCCATGGAGCGCACATGTAACCACATAGTGTCTGCAGGTCAGAGGTCATGAACAGACAATTCATGTTATTATACTTTCATAAACGTATCGTCACAAAAACGATATGTTTATTGGTGACAAAATTCAAACAAATTTCAAAACTGTGAATGTGACCAGCTGAGAATTTAAACGTTAGAAAAGTTTTGACTTCCTAAAAGGATTCAGGTGTATTTTAATGAGAAAGGGGGTGAATGTCTGTTCACACCTGGCTGCTCGGGGGCGCTGCTGATGGTGAACGGGTGCCACTCGTACTTGGCAATCACTGGGATGTTGATGTAGATGTAATCTCCAGGTTTAAACTGGAAGAACTGGGGTCGCCTGATCACCAGGTGAGTCACCTGGTTAATTCAGGAACAGAGAGCAGATTTGATACAGGAAAATGCAAGAAGAGATGGGTTCAAACATTATCAGTCTGATCTCTGCTACATAAAAATATGCAAAATATATAATATTGTTAATAAAAAATTATTTATGTGGTTAACATTTACTATGTATTTAAAATTAACCAAACATATCAGAACGTGTCAAATCAATTTGTGCCTTCAAAAAAACAGGAAGAATAAAGATGAAAAAGGAAAAAAGAAAATAAAGGAAAAGGGGGGAAAGTTTCTTTCATCATCCCCCCAATGAAAGAAAAATGGCTAAAAAAAGAATAGAAAAGGAAAATCAGGAAAAAGGAATGGGGAAAAATGTGAATAAAAGGAAAAGCACACCTAAAAAAATTACTGCTGTCTTTAGTGTACTTTGATATTGCATGTGCAGATTCTTAAAAAAACATCACAAATTTCATGATTTTAAAATTGAAAATCTTATTTCTGTTGCCTGCAATCACTTCAGGACACCACTGGAGTGCACATTTGTTTTGTGCACCTTGGATGGCAGCAGGTTGACTTCTACGATGTAAAGGCCTCCGATACGAGACACGGCGATTCCCACAATCTTCTCCAGCAAGAAGACGATGCCTGGAACCACAAACCACTTCCAGAAGTTTGCACAATGAATAATGAGGAGAATCCAGACCCAGATGTAGGACAAATGAGTCCAATAGAACACCTGGAAGAAACACAACAAGTTTTTCACAGTAAATTCCAGTTAAATCTCCAAAATGTCCGTCTTCTCTGTATTTTTATTTTTCCTATTTTTTCCATTGTTTGTTCAAAAAAGATGAATCAAAATATGATTCCATGCAGTTCAGTGATACAAATCACATTAATCTGCGTGACTAGGGTTCAGATGAAGGGTACTACAATTAATAAGAATATTTTATTGTTTATAATAGGGGTGCACCGATTTATCTTGGCTGATTTCCTTTATTTTGGGAGATTGATGCTCGGCCAATACTGAGATGTGGAACTGATTTTATCTCCCAATCTTATCTAATTTGGCAAAAGTCTAAAAATCAATCTCTGTCCTCTTCTGCCCTCCTGTTAGGACCGGCCCACCAGGTCATGTTTGCAGTTGACAATAGTCAGCCCACTGTTACCAACTCAGCAACTGTTTTTTCTATATTTTCTATATTTAACATTTGAAACAAAAAAATTGGTATTGGCCAAAATCAGAATTGGGAGGTGAGGCTTTTTAAAGATTGTAATTGATCATCTGCTATCAGTGCAGTACCACAAAATATCCTGATAAAACTTTAAGTCCTCATCGCCGATCCTTATTACCCAATAAGGGTAATAAGGATTTTAACCATGATGAGTGTAAAGTGCCATTTGGATGCCATGAAGCTTACCAGAAATTGCATATTGCATATGCAAGCAACAATCCTCCATGATGGCTGTTAATGTTAATTCAATATTTGGAAGTATGACAATCACAAAGTGAACGGCTAAAACTTGCAAAAACTACAAACAGACAAAGAAAATCAACGTCATGAGTCACAATTTTCTTCTTCCATTGGCTGATTGGCTCGAATAAAAATTGTACTGGAGGGAATCCTTGTAAACAGGAGAAACCCCGAGCTGTCCGTGAAGCGAAATTTTAATCGAGTAAAATAGGACTTCAAAGGCCAGGGTAAATTTCTACAGACTCAGACCTCGAAGTGTCCGCTGCGACGGACGAAGGTGCTGGAGCAGAACACCATGAGGCAGATCAGCAGCTGCAGGATGACCCCGGTCAGCGACGAGGTCCCCTTCACCCAGCCGATCCCCGGCCTGGTGGTCAGCAGGTACTCCCACAGGCTGAACTCCCCGCTTTGCGACTTCAGGGCTGAGAAACAAGGCGTCAAGGTGTAATTAGCTTTTTGTAAAAACGGGGTTTCTGCAGGTTTCACAAACTCAAATGTAACAGTTTAAAACATTTAAATACAATTATGAGTAGAATTTGAGATCTATCAACGGAAATGAACGAAGGTTGTCCAGCAAACTGCCGATAAATTCGAACTTACTCGAGATAAACGGAAATAAGCTAACAAGCTAGCCATCGAGCTAGTTAGCAAGTGTATGCTAGCAGTCAGTTAACGGTCGCCTGAACTCACAAAATGATTCACAACTACATAAAAACGCAATAAATATGTCTGAATGCCACTCAAACTTTAAAATAATAAAAATAAAGTAAGAAAATAAAAAAATAATGTCAATATTATGAGAATAAAGATCTATTACAAGAATAACGTCGCAAAATTACGACTTTATTCTCTAATACTACAACCTTATTTTCAAAAATTTCCAGCTATGACTTTATTCTCGTGTTTTTACGACACCTATTATTACTGCTTTAGTCTTGTATTATTTTGACTTTGTTGTTTTATCACTTTTTTCTTGTACTTTTTTTATTTTTATATCCTTAATTTGGCCCGAATATTTCATCCTACCTGACAGAAAAAAATACATACAAAATACAAGATTAAATTGTCATGTCAAGACAAAATTTAAAATCCGTGATTAATATATTAAATGACAACTTACTTTAAAAAAAAAAAATCAACTTAAAACATTTATTTAGATAAATAGATTTTAGACTTTTTAAACAAGGATGCGAGGACACCCTGAAAAAACTCATTATTGATTATCAGGTCGTGTTTATGCTGAGTACCAAAGTTGACGATGTGTGCTGCTGTGTGCACGAGTGTGAAGAAGAGGATGGCGTAGCCGACGATCTGATGCAGCAGGATGTTCTGGTCCAGAGGAAGGATTCTGACCACCCAAGTGGCCCGGAGCCAGGTAAGACAGCGTCGCAACATCAACACCTGAACACATGCAAACATTAGATAGAAAAACTGATTCAGATGAGGTGGAGGCTCACTAAACCTAGACAGACCTACTTGGTGTGTGTTTTGTGAAAATTCAATGCAACTGTTCTGTTAGATACCCCTAAAGTGTACTTTTTGGTATTAAAAAAACATTGAGTAAGTTCTTCAGTATTTCAGACATGTTATTAGGAGCCATTGTGGAACGTCCAAAGAGCCACTGGAGGGTCTGAAGCTGCAGGTTCCAGACCCCCAATGATCAGGTGAAGAAAAACAAGTCTCTTTTTCTAAGAAAAGAGATTAAGGCCACTGAAAAAAATCTGACTTTAATCACATAATCCCGACTTTTCTCCGAATAAAAACAGTTTTTGCACCATCAAACAAATCTAGTCGTAAAATATACTAAGTAAATCTGAAATGGGCTTTAAGTGTGGATAACGTGAAGGTTTACAAATGCTGTAACAAGGAAGAAAAGATTATGTAATTATTTTTCATATACAAGCAACATATCTGACACACATAAGAATGTATGGTTATTTTTTTGGGATTTTGATTTATGGACACAGAAAAAGAATTTGGGGTCTAAAGTCATAATTCTGGGATTAAAAGTCATAATTATGAAAGGAAAAGTCACAATTTGTAGAAACAAAATTTTAATTCTATGAAAAAATTCTGAATTTTGAGAAAAAAAAATGTCAAAAGTCTCAGGGGAATAGTTAGAATTCTGAGGTAAAATACCAGAATTTTGAAAAAGCAAAACAAAAAAACAGAATTCTGAGGTTAAAATCACAATTTAAAAAAATACTCAGAATTCTGAGGAAAAATTCAAATTTATAAAACTAAAGGTCAGAATTCTGAAGAATTTTACTATAAAAGTCAAAATTCAGAGTTACAAACGAAATGTAATTTAGTTTTTTAGTGGCTCTAATGCTCTTCCATTTTATGCAGTCTGAAACAATCATTTCAGATGTTGACCTACCCTACCAGCCTTAGCAGAAATAATGCTGGTATTTGTTGTATTTAAGTAGAAAAAGCGCTAACTGGTGACGATATTTCCGCCATACCATGACGAAGGTGCAGTTGAAGTTCAGGCACTGGCCGCAGCCCTTGGCCAGCATAAACCAGCCGCCGCCTTTGCGGTGGTACAGCATGGCGGCGACGAACAGCATCAGGTTGAGCAGAATGTAGCCGCACAGGAACAGGAGCTTCCGGCTGTTGTTCTGCCAGTAGGCCCGGGTCAGGTACCGGGGCGTCTGAGGCTTCTTCTGCTCCTGATCAGGGGGTTTCAGCCAGTTAGCGGCGCTGTGGACGACAGCTGTTAACATCCATCCTTATGACATCACAGAGCGGAAAACAATGCGCTCACCTGATGGTCAGATTCTCCATCACCTCCGGAAAGTTTTCCAGCTCAGCTTTCAGTTCTTCGAAGGTGATGGAGCCGCTGTTGTCTTTGTCGGCAGACTCGAATAGAACCAGTGTCAGGTCGTCCAGTTTCTCTTCTGGCAGAGAGATGGCGCTCTCCTGTAGACACGACTTCAGAACCGTTCTCAGCTCGTCTGGGTCGATGGAACCACTGCCTGTTAGCACGAAAAAGATACAACATCTTACATTTCTGCCAAGAAACTCAGAAATATTCTGGAAAAAACAAGAAATTTTATGAACTCCAAAAGTTAACAATTTGCAAGAAAACAATTGAAAATTTTGAGATTAAACTCAGACATTTTCTAGAAAATATAAGGACAAACTTTGAAAGTCAAAACTTTGCAAGAAAAACTATTACATTTTGAGATTTATCTTAGAAATTGTCTTGAAAAATACGGACTTTTCTGAGCCTGAAAAGTAAAAGAATTGCAAACATAAAATCAGATCTGAGTTTCTGGCTTCTGGAAGTTGAGAATTTATGAATAAAAAAAAAAAATACTCAGAAATTGAGATTAACCTCAAAATCTGTCTAGAAAAAAAGAAAATCATTTAAATTTTGAGATTAATCTTAGAAATTTTCTAGAAGAAAAATGCAGTTCTACATCGAAGAACACCTAAGGTTATGAATGCTTGTTTCAAAACACCAGCTAGCTCTTCAAACCTCAGCATTGTTTTATCACAAGGATTGTCAGTATGGCAGAAATGTCAGTCGGCATGTGTTTTCCCCTTGGTTTTGGTGTTGGCTATTTAGTTACAACTGGAATGAGGAAAGTATGTGATAAGCTATTTCCGGGCAGAGAAGACGAAAGAGGTTCCTCTCAGGATCAAGACATGAGAGACAAGAGCACTTCCTCTAGGTACGATCTTTTTGACAACTTTCTTTCCCACTGGGGAGGTTTGCTTCTCTGGTAACAACAAGTTTGATTCTTTTCCTGTCGATCTTTCCCTGACTCCTTACTTCTCGGTTACGTGAGTTTGATTCTTTTCTTTTCAATCTGTCCCCGATATTCTTTTCAATCTGTCCCCCGATGGGGGAGGTTTGCTTCTCTGGTGACAACAAGTTTGATTCTTTTCCTGTCGATCTTTCCCTGACTGAGAAGCAAACCTTCCCAAAAAGAAAAAAAAAGGCTGGGAAGGTTTGCTTCTCAGGTAACGCCTTTTTTATTCTTTTCGATCAGTCCCCGACAGACTCTGGTAACGACAAGTTGGATTCTCTTCCTTTCAATCCTTCCCCGGCTGGGGAAGTTTGCCATACAAAAGAGACAGCTGAGACTGAAGGCAGTATCAATAAAGAAAGCTCTGTCCTTGGGAAAGATTTTTCTAATCTCCCCCAAGAGCAAACTTGTTTAGTTTGGTTGTTTGGTAATGACATTATTGATTGTGTTCCTTTCGATCCTTTCGATGGGGAAGTTTGCTTTCAAACAGAGACAGTTCTGAAGACCTATGTTTGGTTTTAAAGAAGACGACAATTGGAGACAGTATCCAGGAAGAGAGCGCAGTCCCAGTGAACGATTTATCCAAACTTCCAAAAGAGCAAAGTTGCCCACCTGAAGAAGTTTCATTACAAGATCTTGGTGCAAAGAAAACGGAAACCTTTTTTGAGGCTGAATGACCACCAAGGACACAGAAAATTTGTTTTCTAACCTAAAACACATATGGCAACCATTGTTGTTAATATTATTTTATTTATGCTTATTTGGCACTCCCTGGGTTATTATGTACTATGGTGGTTTTTCCTTTTTTCTTCTTTTTTTAATTTTATTTTGATTGATTATTGTCTCTTTCCAGTAATCTTTTATAATTGGGCAGTCCCAGAATACCTGATAATGGTAGTCAGCTCCAGCAGCCATCTCGGAAGGCGATGTCATTGGAACCTATTTTCAGCTTTTCAAACTCAGAAATTTCTGTTCTAGAAAATTCCTGAGATAAATCTAAAAAATGTTTGGCCAAAATTTACACCTCCGTTATGAATATCTACAAAGGCCTTAATACGCCGTCGTACATCTCTGCCCTGCCTTCACTGTTTACGGTCATAGTGCAAACACACCGTCGACGTCGTAGACCTGGAACAGGAAGCGCAGCTTGTCGGTCTCGTCGCCGTGGATGAGGAGGTTCAGAGCTTTGAGCAGCTCATCGAGACTGATGGAGCCGCTGCCATCCGAGTCGAACAGAGCAAAGAAACGCTCGGCAAAGAAAGACTGGAAACAAGTAAAGTTTAATCAGAACAAACTGAAAACACAAGTCTTCCTGGAAACAATCATAAAGCAGCGTGAACCTGAAGGACCTTCAACAGCACCATGAGTTTCCCTGCAGTCAACGGAAATAGCTACGCTTAGATGTGTAAACCGTATGTGTGGAGATCAAACTGTGGCATAAACGTAGTTTGAACTGAAATATTTCTGAATACTTTTCAGGATCAGAATCTTAAGCATCTGATCAAACATCAAACTTTCTGTGAGAAAACAGGTTTTGTTATAAAACTTTGGTTGTTTCTTACCTCTTTGACTTTGAGCGCAGTTTTAAACTCGTCGATGTCGATTTCTTTGTCGTCTCCAGCGATGGTCTCAAACTGTTTGGTTACCCACTCCAGCCAGCGGGAATCTTCATCCACACTCATGATTAAAACCTTTCAGTGTAGAGAAAGGTTTATCCACCATATCAGGCATCACTATCCGCTCATCTCACTCTTCACTGGTGACCCACTTTAGATTCTGTTTAACATGATTTCTTCTGTTTGCATTTTTTCAGAGTTTGAACAGAGCAGTTATAATATGATTCCTTTCAAAATAAACAGAAATTCAGGAGTTTAAGGTACATGGGAACATTAAGGAGGTGATCAGATCTGGATGTTTTCTCTTGAAGAACAAATTCTTCTCATGTGAACTGAGTTAAGAGCTGAATACAGTCCAAAGCACACAGCCGTCATCCTGAGAGTGCAGGATTTTTTCCTGCTGACCGCTGGGCCGACGCCCTGCACTCAGCGTTTTAGGGTCAGATCACACAAGAACAACGTTTCTGTTCTGGATAATCTGAGGATCTGTGTGTCTGAAGGGAGGCTGTAGCTGTGCAGAAACAAAATTTAAGTCAGCTCTACAATAAAAAATAACCTTTAGATGTTTCTGGATCTGTCGGTGGGAAAGCTGCTCATAAGGTGACTTGTTATACTAGACAATAGCTGGGTATTTTTTAAGTGCTTGTTATTCTTTTAGAAGCAGTTCAGACCCAATTATTATTATTCTACAATAACTTATTAAATTTGTTACAATGATATTTAATTTCATTTTGCATCATAGGTCCCCTTTAATTATTTTTACTTTCAGACTCTGTTTTTGACATTTTATTGTCAGTTTCAAATTTGGCATGTTTACAGCTTTTGTTTTGTCTCTCATGCAGCAAACGTTTATCTCAGCACTCGTTATTTCTCACCAAAGATGCTTTGAAAGATATAAGATAATTTTCTGAAATCCGCATAGGATCAAATATATACATGAAGGTTAGAAAGCTGCGCCTCAACCAAACGCCTTCTGCTCTAAAGTCAGTGATATAATGCAGGCGGTTTTCAGCACCACTCAGTCATGATCATCCGCCAGGAGTTACTTTGGGCTGGTGAAGTGATCGAGACACTCATCAGAAAAATTGCACTCATTTGTTTTTGTCAGAAAAGTGTGAATGACTCCTGATCAAAGTGTTTTGTGTGAAGATATTAAGCGATATGAAGATCAAAGTTCACTTAAGCAGCTTGCCGACTGTTTATATTTCTAAACAGAACCACAGAAAGTGCTTTTTGCGTCAAACACCGGACTCAGTTTGGGCCGTTTCTTTTTCCTGTTCTGGCCGCCATCTTTGTTTCTGTATCGATCAACTGGCTTCGTTTCAGGATGACCAAACTACAACTCTAAAAGGCGGTCTGAACGGTGGTTAATAGTTAATATATTGGAACTAATTTTAAATCAATAAACCAGCGATCGACAGTTAATCATGAATTGGTTGATTTTGTGCTTCACTACTCCAAACTGCTGCTGCGGTTCATTCAGCCTTCAGCACCAGCTGATCGTCCTTCGGGTTCGGCACCAAAGAAGAGCGGGCCGTTGCCATGGCAACATCAGCTGCAGACAACACCGCCATCATTGACACCAGAACCAGGAAAGCTCATGTTTTTATTTCCAAAAAACTCCGATCAACACAATTGATTATGTTTACTGATGACTGATGGATTTGCTTTGGAAAAGAGAAATGTTGTTGAAATTATTATTTAATCAGAGATTTGATTCACAATACTTCAGGTAGGAACACAAGTTTTCATTTTCTGTGTTAAAACATCACATTTTTGATTTTGTCCAGCTTTGCAACAGCGCTAATTAGAAAAAACCTTTGAAAATGTTTGGAGAAAAGTTGATAAGGAAGAAATTAAAGATTTTATTGTGCTTAAGGTGGGGCGACATTCCTGTTGAATATATAAATATATCCTTATTATCAGATATTTTGATTCCTGTGATCACTATCAACCACGTCATGCAGGAGCAGCTACTACAGATTAAATTAATTTCTTACATGCAAACTCTTCATTCATAACAGCAACGAACCCAGAGATATTAGTATTGTGCACAGCAGTTATTGTAGTTAGGATACATCCATCCATCCATCCATTTTCCGTCACCCTTCTCCCTATCGGGGTCGGGAGGTGCTGGTGCCTATCTCCAGCTGCGTTCCGGGCGAGAGGCGGGGTACACCCTGGACAGGTCGCCAGTCTGTCGCAGGGCAACACAGAGAGACAAACAGGACAAACAACCACGCACGCACACACTCACACCTAGGGAGAATTTGGAAAGCCCAATTAACCTGACAGTCATGTTTTTGGACTGTGGGAGGAAGCCGGAGAACCCGGAGAGAACCCACGCATGCACAGGGAGAACATGCAAACTCCGTGCAGAAAGACCCCGGGCTGGGAATCGAACCCAGGACCTTCTTGCTGCAAGGCAACAGCGCTACCCACTGCGCCACTGTGCAGCCCAGTTAGGATACATTTATAGCTTATTAAAATATTTCTCAATATTTTTGACTTTTTTATGATAACTTGGGAATCTGAAATGTTTAATAATAATAATGACATTATGGTAAAACTTCACTGAATGCAGATTTAACTGAAAATTACAAAAAATTACAGATGAGAAGTTCCAGATCACAAACGGTTCTTTCTTTCAGAGCTGCAGAGAAATCCACAGTGGATCTAGCAGAACATTTTCTTCAGAGTTAATCTTTCCAAACACCTTGTGGTGTAACTTTTATTCTGGACCAAACCCACCAGAAATGTACCACAACTACTCAACTCTTCCTCTGTATTTTATTTCTTGTTATTGTAGGAATTAAAAACATAAAATCAGTCTTTTATGAATTGAAGTCGTATCTTTTGCAGTAAAAGCAACTGAATCTTCTCTATTCTCAGAGGGAAACTGTTCTCAGGTCAGTTTTACCTGCTGCAGTGGAAGTGGCTCCGTCCGGTTCGGGTTCTGCTGCTGCTCCGGATCTCCTTCGTCTGGCTCTGCTTCTCCTGCTACTGTTCTGATGCTAGTCAGCTGCAGCCGACATCCTGCCGCCCACTGAGCCGTCACTGCCCGACGCACACACGCACGCACACACACACACACACATGCACGCACACACCCGCGCACGCAATCCGACCTGCAACTCTCCCTTTCTACAGAGGAAAACGCTGCTTCACTAAACTTTCCTTCAATCCCAGAAAAACGATTCACTGTTTAAATTCTTTAGCTAAAACTTAGTGCTGGACAGTAAATCAGTAAGAAATATTTATTGTGATGGACATGATAAATATGTCTATTACAATATGTAGAATATCCAATTCTATAGATTGAATATTCAATCTATGCAATAATCACTGAACTCTGATCCAGAACCGACAGCATTCTGGGAGATGTAGGCTGGTTAGTGATATCAACACTCACTTCCTGTTTGGTGCCCTAGCAACAACTCACTCGCTCCTTGGTTGCCTAGCAACAACCTGTGGAGTAACTTGCGCAGCAGCAGTTTCAGGTTTCACCACCGTTCCTCAAAAACACTAAAAATAAAAACGGCGTGGAGGGAAACTGTATAAAAGAGCAAAGTTCACATCGCCAGTTTGGGAATATTTCAAATATTTAAAACAGATAGAATAATCAATAATTATTGATATCAACTGATATGATACATTTTGCAGCCAGTGTCCTCCAGTCTTACTTTCAACAAGGTTTTTAAAACTTGTGTGTTTTGTCTTGAAGTAAAGAGAATAACATTTCCCAGAACAGACATGTTTGGACTCCGAAGAAACGTTTATTAGAAGGACTATGTTCAAAGTAGTTTAAGGCCCAGAGTGAGACTGTTTGCCAAGTCTGGTATAAAAACATGAAATGAAGTGAGTCATTGTTTTGCTTGTTTCTCGTCATCGGAAGTGAAACTGTACAACATTCAGGTGTTTCCTCACCTGTCGGTGACTTGCCAGAGCAGCTGCTCCAACCTGCAGAATAACAGCTTCTGCAGTCAACCTGAGTTCAAACTGCAGAAAATGCAGAACGCCGTGTTTGACATTATCCTGTCTGTCCTGACTTCGTCTGATTGGCAGTAAGAGATCTGAAGACGGGAAACGAACCAGAGATTCTAACAAATTAAGGAATGATTGTATTTACTAAGAGCTTCCTGTCAGCTGAGGCTCTGGAGCCGAAAGAATCACTGGTTGATTCCCTCTGTGCAGTTCAAAGTCTCTCCTGGATGTTTAAAAACCAGGACGCTTTACTCTCCGTTTGTCCTGATGGACCAACAGAACAGCGACCCGAGTCCTCCTGTTTGGGTCGCTTCACTCCAGGTCCTGGTCCTCCATGATGGCCCGAAGGGCCTGGAGCCCCTCCAAGGACACGGTCAGCTGTCCCACCACCTGGCTGTTGTCCTCCACGTCCAGCACTGCACAGACACAGAGACATGGAGATAATGGGCAGCAGAGGGGAAACTCAGCTGCAGACATAAGCAAAGAAACTGACAGATCTGCAGATTTTGGAGCAAAAAACAGTAAAAAACAAGAAGTACAGGAAGACGTACAGTTTGTTGGTGAAAAAAGATCTGCAACCTTCTTAAAATCTTTAAAATATTTATTAAAGCAGGCATCTGAATATAAAAATGTGCAGATCTTTGAGTCACGTTGCTTTCCAGTAAACCTGGGAAGTGGTTTGACATCAAACCTGACATAACAACATTCTAGTTAGCAAGTAGGAATTTCAACATGGCGGCACCCATAAGCGTTTTCAAAACCTCTTATAGACATCATTTATCCTCTACTTTCCACAAGCTAACACCATTTTTTATTTATTCAGTTTCGAACTGTAGGCGCTGATTTCAGATGAACTCTTACACGTGTGACTTCCTGTAAAAATAAACATGTTTTCACCACATCGTACTGCTGAGGCGAGCGAAGAGCGGCCATGTTGAAACAAGTCCACTTTACAAATCGTAACTGGTTGATCTGATGGAGCTGAATATGATGATCCCTTTACTCTTGAGTGCATGTGTGTGTGTGTGTGTGTGTGTGTGTGTGTGTGTGTGTGTGTGTGTGTGTGTGTGTGTGTGTGTGTGTGTGTGCGCGCGCTCACCACTCAGGCTGGCCTCCATCATATCCGCTTGTTTCTCCAGGATCTCTGGGATCCTCAGGTAGGCCACGCCCACATCCTCACACTCCTTCTCTTGCTCCTCTTCCTCCGGCGGCTCGCTCACCACCGTGAACCGGATTCTGTTGGCAGATGCATCATCATGATCATCAAACTTATTCATGTGCGATTTTAGTTGTGTTTCGTTTTCAATGAAAACACAGCAATTGCAAAGTTTCGTTTTTCCAACATTAGGAGAATGTAAACAAAGTTTTGCTCACATTTGTAACAGAAACGCAGCGAGTGACACAAACATTTGTGTCTCCCTTTCTGAAATGTGGGATTGGTTTATAATGTAGTAGAAAATCACAAACAGTTGTCTAGAGAAATTCAACACAGCGTCAGATGGAGCAGTGCATAATTTTGGCAAATTTCCATACATTCAACTATTGGATGAAGATATAACATCTAATTTCATACTAAAACTAGAAATTGATCAAACTGAGACTCCCATGATGATTTGTTTTGTTTGGAGGAACTTTTAAACTGAATATTTAAATATCAATCTCTTTGGCAAAGCAGCTTCGTTGGGAGCTGGCCCGCAGGTTTGTTGATTTTTCTTTGGTTTCGTTGGCAGACTAACAGCTGGTTCTGGTTTCCTTCCTTCATATCTGATCTCCGGATCCTGCTGGACGAAAATGCGGCCAAATCAAGGAATTGTGTTTTATTCACTCAACGAAGAAGGAAGAAAAAACATTAACTGAACAATGAAACATTTCCTGAGCAAATCAGGAATATTCCAGGAAAAACAATAATATGGAGATGAACCTGTTTAAACTCCCAACAGACTGAAAATCAATAAATGTTCACTTCCCTGAAGACATTTACTCTGTTATTATTATGTATACATTCTGTCATAATATACAACACAAAAAAGGTATTTCCATTTTAAATACAATCCAGCGGACCTGGGTATTCATCTCGATGTCACTTCCTGTCTCGCCGTTCTCATCTCCTGACCGCAACGGGTTTAATAGTTTTGGGTTTTTCATTACAGTTTTATTTTACTGTAACCTTTTGTTCATCTAATTCAGTTAGTTTTAATTAGTTTTTAGAGCTTTTAGAGTAGTTATTATTAGTTATTGTTTAGTTTTAGTTTAGCTTTTATTAGCTGCAGTAGTAGTTTTAGTTTTTTCATACTTTGGTTAAAAGGTCAAAGTATTGTGATTATGCTTACATCAAATGGGTAATGAATACTCAACAGAAGTTTTATAAATGCACAATATTGTTCCAGTTAGTTGTAGTTTTCTTCCCCCTTTATTTACTAGTTTTATTTATTTTGAAAATGTTTTCTCAATTCCAGTTTTTGTTATTTGTTGGTTTTAGTTAAATATAATAATATTTCTTACTTCTCCATCTGAGCGTTTCGGCCCTGCAGGACTTCCTTTAGCATCCGGCGCCTCGCTGCGTGGTTCTCTGCGTCTACAAGAATCACTACGGAGACACAAACAAGCCAACAAACAAATGTTACAAACAGACACACAATAAGCATAACGGGATTTCTTCTGGGGTTGCAATTACGCTCTCAAACTGTGAAACAAGTTGGCTTTATCTGTTTGTGTAAAATTATGTACATTTAAACCAGTTTAACTGCTGGTTATCAGTACAAACTAGCATTTTATGTAAGTAAAAAACATTTATCTGGATTTGTCCACATTCAATTTGCACAGCTGCAGATTTCAACCAAAATAAACTGATTTTAGCAAAGTACAGATCGGTTTTACAGTCTGTTTTAATCAAAGGTGGCAGAGTGGACAAAAGTTCAGTATAATTTTAAGTAAAAGTAAAAAGTAGTCATCCAAGAAATTACTCAAGCTAGAGTAAAACAGTATTTGGTAAAAGCTCCACTGTCATTTAATATTTAAAAATTACACCATCAGATGGTCCAAAATATAAAGTTAATTTTAAATTTTGGCCCAAAAAATCTGATTTGACAAGAAGTCAGATTGGGTCTCCTCATGCTGCGTGTGAACGTAGATTTAAATCCATCTTCTATCTTTAACTGAACAAACTTCCTGTTTAAATTCAGCATCAAAACTAAAACAAACTCAAGGGTCTCTGAACAGAACCAAGCATGACCCAGGAGTCACAGACCTTTGCTGTAGTTGAAGTTGATGCTGCGGCCCAGCGGCGGTTTGGGTAGCGACAGCGGCGTCTCCTCGGTGGGCAGATCCAGGAAGTTGTACTCCACAAACAGACGCACCACGGCGTCGTCCCGCGCCAGCCGGGACTCGGGCGTCAAGCTAAGAGAAACCACCTCCACCCGGACTCGCTCACACAGCTGAAAACCAAACATCATTTCACTGAGTCAGGTTAAAGAAGCTGCAGCTGGATTTAAAAGCTAACTATGGTTCAGTTTACAACACAAACTCACAGACTAAAGCTGTTAAAATATGTTTTTCTTTAAAATTCGTCATGGAAGTTGTCAACAAAACAAATTAGATATTGAATAAGAAAACTGGAGTTCATGTTAGTTCAGTGTTTTAAAATGTTATAAAACAGAATAAAATCTAACAATAAGACATCCTTAATCCTTTAAATCAATATTGATATCGGGTATCGTTTCATATTGGTGTGTCCATATTTTGGACAATTCCTTTAACAAATCAGGCTAAAGATTTGAGCTATTTGTGGGTTTTTTTGTGGCCGGAAACATTTTTAATATAAGCAACAAGACTTGGGTCAGTGTTTGTCCCGGCTGATGTTAATCATTAACAATAAAATTAAACCGCAAACAGCGTCATCTTTCCACATCTTTTATTTAAAAATTCTGACATTTGCTTCCTGAAAGAAAAGAACAGAACAAGATATTAAAAAAGCTACAAATGGATCCCAGGCCACATTTTGATATCATTTTAGTTAAATGACATCATGTGGCGTTCACTGACCTTCCTCCGTGTCGCATGTCTCTGAACGATGCAGTCGTCACTGTCGGACGCTCCCTGCGGCTCAGCAGCAGCTGGAGCTTCTGCCACATCTGGAACAAATCAAAACAACAAGAAACTTTTATGCTTTAAATTTATTCCGAGGAAATATCAGGAAAAAAAGCTTAAACAGAGTTTTGTAGGTTTCACCAACTAAAATTTAAACATTTTTAAGACCATTATAAATAAAATTTAAGACTTGTATCATGACAGAAATGTACTAAAGAAAATTGCATATTTTATATAAAAGTGCCAAGATTTTTTGCACATAATTCATATAGTATTAGACGGGAATATCTGTCTAACTTGGACTGAAATTCTTTTTAGATACAAATTTACAAGTAAATCAACCTTGGAAAAAAAAATAGTCACAATTATGTGCAAATTACAAGTATTAGAGGAATTAATAAATGATTCTCTGCTGCTATCGGTTCTTCAGTTGCCAAAAAGAGCTGATGAAACTGTTACAAGTAACTGCCTTACTTGGTTACTTGTAGGTAAGTTTTGTTTCAGTTCAGGTGTAATTAGATATTTGCACTAGAAACTAAACAAAAATGCTTGTATAAGATTATGTGTTTCTGTATTATAAGTCAGAATATGTTTTTTTGATTTACATGGCAAAGCATCAAACTTTCTGGATTTTATTCGCTCTGTAAGACGAAGCCTTTGAATTCATCTCAGACTGATGCTCCATTGCTGTATTTTCTGTTCCTCTTTATTTGGAAGTTATTATCAATAAAAAGCAAAATAAATCCATCCTGAAATATGGAAAATATTCATTCAGTCTTTTTTAATGAGCAACATTCCAACCTTCGATGATTTCCTCAGAGATGTCGGAGTCGTCAGAGCAGGACTGCGCGTCCTGAACCAGCTGCCCTTCGGAAACATGAGACTCTTCCTCCTCCTCATCGTTGCCTTCCTCTGCTGTCCTGTGAGGCGCTTTGGGCGCCGCCTGTGCAGACAAACGCGTCAGGGTGAGGACGAGTCATTCACAACAGTCACTGTTAGAATAACTCGTGTTGGAGTTTACCTGAACATCAGGTGAAAACGTCGTCTTCTGTTTCTCTGGAAGACTTTCTGCTGAGCTCTGCTTATTAAACTGAAAGAAACATGAAAACTATTTTATACATTGAACATGAAAGACGAAGGCCTGAAGCCTCTTTGAAGAGCAAAGAATATCCGACTCTTTGCTCAATAGCAAAACTGCAAAGGGTTGATTTGTTTTAAACTTTAGCTGTGATAAAATCCAATTAAACTGCAACCCTGCATCCCAACACTGAGCTTGGCCTGTTTTTGATTTACTGGCCGGGATGCTAAAGCTCACAAACAGCGATGGGAGCATTGTGATAAACAAAATGTGGCTTAATATCATCAAGTGAATATTAGGCAACAAAGAAGACCTTTTACTGTTCCTTAAACATGTCTAGGGTCTATATAAACATGTTTCTGTAGATAATGAGATTTTAGTTTGCTCAGAGTTGTTTCAGGTTGAATGTGACTGAACAATTGAGAGGTTGTCTAAATGGCTCATTTTTCAGACACCAAAAACATTAACTTACTGCCAAAAACCGGTTGGAGTGAAGCAGTGGAAACCCAAATGGAAATACAAACTTTGTGTAAAATGTGAATTTTGAATAATACCTACCACATTTTGGTACTTTTTCTGTTTTGATAGTTGTTTGTTTCTCTGGATATTCATGAACAAATCAAAGTCTTGGGGACCAAACAGTTAAAATGGATCCCACAGATCTCACCTTTTCTTCTTCAGGTGTCCCGTCAAGAAATGTGACCCGTTTGGCCCCTGATCCGACCCGCTCCAGCGTCTTCTGTCCTCTGATTGTGGGCAGTACCACCTAATGTCAAAACAGACCATAACACCTTCTCTGTCTGAAATTCTGCACATTGACTATGAATTCAAAGAAGCTAAAGGTGAATGTCTGACCTTAGCAGCGTCAGAGTCAGAGCTCCTAAACTTTTCCATCTCCTCCTCCAGCATCTCTTCAACATCTTCCCGCCATGTGTCTTTCTTCTCCACCTCAACTTTCACCTGTTCCTGATGAGGATCGACCGGTTTTCCAGCCTGATGCTGTGGGAACAATCTGGGCTCTTCGGCAGCTCCGGTGATCCCCGCTGAGGGACAGTAGGCGGACTTCCACCTCAGCGTTACGGCTAAGCTG
This sequence comes from Poeciliopsis gracilis, assembly GCA_911649635.1. Taxonomy (NCBI): domain Eukaryota; kingdom Metazoa; phylum Chordata; class Actinopteri; order Cyprinodontiformes; family Poeciliidae; genus Poeciliopsis; species Poeciliopsis gracilis. The sequence goes on from CAJVRI010000506.1 coordinate 2,293,156, forward strand.
CCGGCGGGTTTTCCAGAGGGATCAGCAAGTTCAAACATACCTGAAAAAAAAAAAAACACACCAAAATGAGCAGCAACAACAAGCAAGTCTGGTTCACTGAATTCCAGTAAATCTCTCATAAATCTCACCTGAGACCTCCTGACCTCGGGTCAGGGACAGCAGCGGCACTCGGGTTTTCCCCAGGTAGGCATCCAGCTGCTCCTCTTTGTAGTCGAACACGTAGAACTGGAGTCCCTCCGTCTTCAGGAACCGGTCCAGGACATCGTCCATCAGGACGGAGTAGGACTTGAGGTCATTGAACTCCGGCTCGCCGCTGTCGTCCACGGTGACCGTCGGATAATCGGGGAAGTTAAAGAACTTGTAGACGACATAGGGACTCGGTGAGCTGGAGCTCCTGGACCGAAGGCCTCGGCATCGCTGGACGCAGATCAGGAGTTCGTTCCTCCTGGCGCCGGTCGGTGACTGAGTTAGAAAAATAAAAGAAAGGAGAAAAAATACTGAAAATTACTGAATGAACTATAACAACTGGAGGGGATGGATGGATGGATGGATGGATGGATGGATGGATGGATGGATGGATGGATGGATGGATGGATGGATGGATGGATGGATGGATGGATGGATGGATGGATGGATGGATGGATGGATGGATGGATGGATGGATGGATGGATGGATGTTCGGATGGATGGATGGATGGATGGATGGATGGATGGATGGATGTTCTGATGGATGACCTGTGGTTGGTCCCCAGCCTTCATCTTGTCTCGGTTGGCGCTGGTCGTCTGTGTTATCGGGTTCTTCAGTCGCAGCCAGTATTCCAGGGACCCGAAGCTTCGGGCATCTTCATGAATTCCTGATTAAAATGTAAAAATACTTTTTACTTTTTACACAGAAAAGCCAAACTGACTAAAGTTCGACTTGTTCGACCTTTTCATCATGAAAAGATCATCAATATCTTCAAAGCAAAAGCAGCACAAATGAAAATTATTCCTGCCCAACATAGTCGAGTTGATTAGATACATTTTGTCTGATTTGAAGAAGTTGGATGAGGCTGGTTGACATTTCATGACCTCCAGAAACATTTATTAATATCTTTAATGCTTTTATTTATGAATTGCAGTCTGTTGCCGGGTTGCATGTGGGCGTTGTCACTCACCAACCAACGGGATGCTGCCGTGAACCTTCCCCTGCTGCTCCAGCAGCTGCTGCAGCCGCAGCTGCGCCGTCGCCACCGTCCTCCAGTCCACTCCCAGCGCCTGGTGCAGCTCCACCTTCACCGGGCTGCGGCGCAGGTACTCCACCAAATGCTCGTCCACGTTCATCACGTACTTGGAGGTGAAGCCGTACCTGGGGCTGAGGCCCGTCGCCACCGGAGTGGCGTGCGGCTCGAACAGGTAGAAGGAGTAGGTGCAGAAGGTGGAGGGCTCTGCGTCACCCAGAGCCTGCAGGGCCGCAGGAGTCAGCGAGGCGCCGACTATCTGCAGCTCCAGGAGGTTTTCTCCTCGGTCCAGATGGACGTCTTCATCGGAAAACTCCGCCTCATCTTCAGCCGCCATGTCCGGTTTGAAGGGAAAAGACTTGGCGCCGTAAGCAATGTCTCTGAGCTGACCTGCAGAACCAGAACAAAGACTCGGCTGGAGGATCATCGAAGCTGCAGGAGCAGAAACTGAAACCCAAAGTTTGAAAGGCTGCACAGGAGGAGACGATCAGAACCAGCTGTTTGCTTCTAGTAAACAAACAAACTAAAGCTAAAAACAAATATTTAATTTTGAGCTAAATATTTAGTTTGGAGCTATATTATTAGAAGCCCAATGATTAGTTTGAAGCTAAATATTTAGTTAGAATATTTAGTTAACTAGCTATATTTAGATTGGCACTAAATAAAATATTTAGATAGGTTCAGTCTACACAGAAACAACTGGTTTTAATGACGCTGATTAATTTAAATAAAATCCAACTCGATGGATGTTTCCATAAAAACCTTCCAGCTTGGAGATCTTTGCTGCTCTGGAGTCCAGCAGCTGAATCTGACGCTCCAGCTTCTGCTCAAACACGACTTTATCGCTGCTCATCTTCCGTAAAGCCGCCTCCAGCTCCACCTGAAGACCGAAAGAACAGAAAACAGATGGAACAGAAAACAGGCGGAACAGAAAACAGGCAGAACAGAGTTATTATGTTCTATTCGACTAAACTCTGAAGCAAAAGAGATGTTTGCTGGTCAGTGTGTGCTTCTCCACCTTGTAGTCTTTGCTGATCTGGCTCTCCATGTTCAGGAGGTTCCTGGTCTTCTCCAGCTCCTGGATGGTCTCAGCGTGAGCGGCCCGCAGCTCCCTGACGGAGCCCTGCTGCGCGCCGCTCCCGTCCTCATCCACCTCTGCCAGGAAGGCCAGATCTCCGCTCTTCTCACACTTCTGCTTCTGAGAAAAGATCTGGATGTTACTGTTGCTCAGGGGGATCAATAGGATCACTGTAAAAACACAAAATCTTACCAAGAAATTTCACTCTAGTCTCTAGTGCAAGTATCTTGGTGCACTTAAATTAAAACTAATTTACAGGCAACTTTTCAAAAAGATATATGAGCTTCTTTTAGCTCAATAAATCCTTAATTCTGTTGAAAAAGTGCTCGATCCATTGGCAGATTATTTTGTATATAACATGTAAAAATGTATTGTTATCAGTACAATAATCTGTCAGTGGATTCAGTCATTTATAATCATAATTAAGAAATTACTAACAAGATCCTGCACCTTGCTAAAATGTCATTTGTAAGTTAGTTTGGTCTTAATTCAAGGGCCCTAAGATATTCGCTCTAATTTGAAACAAACTTCCAGAAAACTGCAAAACAGCAGAAACACTGAGTTCCTTTAAATCAAGGCTAAAAACCGACCATCTTAGAGTTGCTTTTGAGCCATAATAAATGAAACGTTAAGCAACATTTTGATGTGTAATGTTGGAATGTCTACTTGTTTTCTCAATAGTTGACTGTTTATGTTTCTTTTGTCACATAAACAGTTTTTACTTTTTTTGTATTTTTGTGTTTTTATGAAAAAATAAAAATTTGATTGATGGACTTGGTCATATTTTGTGTTTTTGGAGTGATAATGTTTGATCTTCTTACTTTAATGAGCAGCAGGGCCTCTGTGAGTTCAGCCGCGGTGTAATCCTTCTCCTGTAAACAGAGCAGCGTCAGATTAAACGTATTTATAATCTGAAAGATCAAATCTCAGGGTTACGGTTTGGTGGAGAGACTCACTCTGCTCTGCAGCTTCAGACGCTCACTCAGTTTCTCCACTTGTTGCTTCTGTTCCAGAAACTGAAGCTGAAGCTTCTGGTTTTCTTCTGTCAGCTGCTCATTTTTGTCTGAATCAGTCAGAGAGATTTACTTATTTTACGTCACTTATTATCCTGATTCAACCTGGAGGCTGACCTTATAAGACGGGAACAGACCTCTCTCAGACTTGATCCTGTCCAGGATTTCGTTTTTGTCCACAAGGTCGGCCTTGAGCGCCGTCTCCAGCTGGACGATCTGTAGCTTCAGCTGTTGCTCCTGGAGATGCCACTTCTGCTGCTGGGAGACATCGAAGGCGCTGCGGACGAAACGAGAAACGGAGGCGATGACAATGAGACACAGCTGAGCTCAGGCCTCTGTTGGCTCAAATTCAGGCAATTCTCTTGCCTGAATTAGTTTTTGGTTTTTTTTACCTATATGACTTGTTGTCTTTCTGGACCTTAAAATACCAACATTTCCACTTAACTTTATATTTTTGACAATCCATCTGATGATGTAATTTTTAAATATCAAATGATAATGTGATCAGTTACTCAGTACCTGAGTGGACGTTTTACCAAATACTTCTTTACTCTTCCTTAAACCAACTGTTCCCCTGCTCACCTGTTCAGTAGCTTCTTGTTGCTCTCCTTCAGCAGCTCCCTCTCCTGCTCCAGGTCACCGATCCGCTCCTGTAACTGTCGGCAAACACGGAGGCTACTGAGCGCGCTCACCGGAATGCCTGTAACCACGGTAACGGCTCTGCATCTCACCTGGTCCACCAGGATCTTGGTGACATTGATGGTCTGCAGCTGCTTGTCCAGCTCCAGGTTCTTCAGGCGCTCGGCTTTCAGCTGGGCCGTCAGCTCGTCCACCTTCGCCATCGCCGCGTCGTTACTCGCCTTCATCGTCCGCTGGGCCTGGAGAACACAGGGGAGCTTCGGTTTCTCCTGCTGCGGCGCTGAATGCTGGCGCCAACTCTCACGGGAAGAAACATTTCAGCTGCTTGGTTTGACCCAAGGAAATTTTGGGGGTCAAACATCATTGCCACATTTAGCAGTGTGTACATGAGGTGATTGCCAGAGCTAAGACACTCCTGGCTCTCATTGGAAAACAACCAATCAAATAAAGATTACCTTAACAGCTAATTTCTGTCCAGTTTTTATCTGACTTAAATTAAAATTTTTACAAGTTTTGTGTTATGCTTCCTTTTTAATTTTACTTTAATGTGAATGTGTGTTTATCTGTCGTCATTGGTGGCCATGCTAACTGCCTGAGCATTCATGACAGGCTATGCTGTGGTGAACCAGCTGAAGCAGAGCAAAGAGAAAGGGGCAGGGCGTGAGCATAAGAGTGATTGGCAGCACTAAGACCCTCCTCCTGACTCTGATTGGTTGTTTCTCTCTATGTTTGCTCATCCTAGATGATCTAGGATGAAGTTTGATTATCCCAGATCAAACTTCTCACCTCCTGCAGCAGCCGATATCGGTTCTCCAGCTCTGTCACGGTGTTGGATCTGTCAGCCAGCTGCTTCTGCAGTTTGATCATCGACACGTTGCTGCTGACCTGCGACCTGCAAGGGAAACAGGGTGTATTTAGATCCCCGTGCTCCGGCTGCAGTCAGGCAGCTCTCCTCCATGAAGAAACCAACTTTAGAGTGGAAGTGTGCTGCTGTCGGGCCAGAAGGAGCCTCTCCTCAAACTCCTCCTCCCTCCTCCTCAGCTCCTCCTTCAGATCATCTGAAGCTCTTTCCAGCTCCTCCATGCGACTCCGCTGAGACTCCACCACGTTGTCTCTGGAGCACCATGAAACATCCACTCACTACAGGTCCTAAAACATTCCTGAATGAGCTTTTCCTCAACATTTTCAAACAAACACACAGAGGCTTCTTCATTACAGTAAGAAATCCTTTGCATGTTATTGTTTATGTTTTTAGGCTTGATGTTTATTTTGCGATCATTAATAAGTTGTCAAAGTCAAGCTAGCGTAACCAAACTACTTCCCTCTCTCTCTCTCTAGCTCTTTATTTCTGAATTAAAACTTTTTCCTGACCTTGTTATCTAGTTGTCATGATGTTGACAATCATTAGCAAAGCACTGCATCCCTCTTTCTTTTATATATCAGGGATACATTTAAGGTTTAGCGTGATACGATGATAAATTGACAGCTAGAAACATTGCTAGTCATTGTCAGCTTTTTGTTCTCCAGCAGGGAGATGGGGGGCGGGATCTTGCAAGGGTGACGTTACGCTACAACGGCTCTACAGGATTCAACCAAGAGACCTCTGAGACAAACATGGAACATGTGACTCAGATGATACAGAGAGAGGTAATGATGTGGTAATTATTGTGGTAATGATGCAAAACAAACAGGAGTTACAGGTTGCGGATCTCGGCCCTGGCCTCCTCCAGCAGGTGGTGTCCGTATCGAGGAACCTGGCCAGTCGGAGGTCTCCTGTCTGCTTCCAAACTCCTCCCACCTGGGGAAAAGACATACTGAGTGAGTTTCTGTCGTCCTGACTGAATAGAACCAAATGAACTGAACAGATGAAGGTGGTCTGAGCTGATTTAGACAATCATTACTGACCAGGTTCAACTGGTCGATACTAAACAGGTTCAAGTGGTTCTGAATGAACAGATTCAAACGGCCTGAAGCGAACCCATTCAGTTGGTTTGGAACAAATAGATTTGGATGATCCTTACTGAACAGATTCAGTTGTTGTTTTTGCAGGCAGTCTGGACTCACTTCTTGTTCGAGCAGGAGATGAAGCATCGTCTCTGAGTTTCTTCAGGCCAGAGTTCACCCGGGACGGAACGTGCTCATACTGCGTCTGCCTGCGGCTGTAGGAGTTGAGGATCTGCTGTTTGGCCACCAGGAGGCGCTGTTTCAGACCCTCCTTCTCACCCTGCAGCGCTCTGACTTTCTCCTGCAGCTCCTCGACCATTTCCTCCATCTCCACATCTCTGAATCGGGTCGCAGTGTGAGCTGTGCCGGCAGCCAGCTGCTCCATCCGCCCGCGGTCCTTCACCAGCTTCATCAGCTTCGTGCCCAACCTGGTCAAGAGTCGCAGTGTTACTGGATGTCAGATTTACCACATTTACTGGAGTAACTTTTTTAGGAAAAAGTTACTTTTAGAAGTGCTACCGATAACATGTGTCTGAAATTCCAAATAAAAATGTAGTGTTTATTTGGAGAATATGAGAAATGGTCAAAATAATGAAAAAGATGCAGTGCTTTCAGACCTCAAATCATGCAAAGAAAACAAGTTTATACTCATTTAGAAACAATAATACTAATATTTTAACTCAGGAAGAGTTCAGAAATCAGTATTTGGTAGAATAACTAGGATATTTTCAGTGCATTGGGCTTGTCATACATCCAGAGCTGTATATTGTGGCATAAATTGCCATTGTAGCTTGATGCAGGGCAAAAAGCAGGTTGAAAATAACAAATCCCAAGCAGCTGCCTTGCAGAACTCCACACTGCAATTATTTTATAAAACATACACATTGCCTACACTGAGAAAAATAACTAGCAAATATGAAAGATAAGAACTTTATGTGGAACAGATCCATTTGAAAACAGTAACACTGACTGGGCTGCGGGTCTCACTTCTTAATCTTGTCATTCTGTTTGTGAAGTTGCTGTTTTTGCTGCTGTGTCTCCTCCAGGAGACGCAGGTAGCGGTCCTCCAGCTCATCCCTGGACATCTTCCCGATGTTCTGCTTCTCCCGGGCGTGCTGATGGACACTCGGATCTGCAGGAGGAAACAGCATCAACACAAATGTCAGACCTCCGCCTGGGTATTTAACATTTCAATGAAGGGAAACAGCAGACATGTTAAGTGATAACTGAAAATACATTTCGATGCATAAGTCCAGTTGCTGGTTGAACTTTTAACAGTAGAAACAGGAACTGTACATGTGTAGGCCTTTAACTATAATAATGGAAACATTTTGCTGGACGATTAATTGTCCCAGAAGAAACGATAAAATTGTTGTTTTGAGACCATTTTAAAGTAATATAATGGTAATGCTATAATAATGAAAATGTTACATTTTATGTTTGACCCTGTACCTGGAAGACATTTTAAATATCCAAAATAAATCAGACGGATGACTTTTGTCTCCCAGTTTTTGTTTGAAAAAGAGAGAAAAGAGAAGAGCAATAAATGATGGAAATAGAAACTACTGGGCTCATTTAATTTATCATGTGATGAATTGATTATTGTGACAGGCCAACACATTATCCAGGAGTCGTGACGCACTTTGTGGAGCGGCGGTGAGTCGGGACAAGTTGATGGTCATGTCTCTGACCGGGAGGTCGGAAGCCGTCTCATCGAGGACATACGACATGTTCCAATCTGAAAACAAATACAACCTTCTTTAAATTCTCAGATTTCAGTCACAGACATCATCCAAACGCAAACATTTAGATTAATATAAGATTTCTCTGTAGACAGCTTCAGTTTTTCCTCTGAACTAGCTCCACCTCAGCATCTGATTTGCAAAGCAAACAGCAGAAATAGCAGAAATAGCACTGGGGTTGAGGAATTATTGCAAAGTTTATCATGATTTCATAAGAATTTGAATGTACAGTTTACAGTAATAACGGTAAACTTTACATCAGATGTCCTGCAACTTCTAGAAGTGTCTCTAATTCACCTGAGCTGAATAACCAAGTGATTAGTAGGACTCTGGAGAATCTGACTCCATACTGACTCCATACTGAGGAGGTAGTTCAGCCATTTATTGGAGCAGATACACACAGGGCCGGTTTGCTCATGCCTTGAGCCAGCAGCCATGGGTACACACCTAAGCGTTGCCGATCATTGAGAACTGGAGTTGCAGACCTCTGCTATCCATGATGATATCGACAAACCATAAAAACTAAAATTATTGCTAGTTTGCCGATTTCAAACTCTTGTTTTGAAGTAGTTTGGTAAGTTTTTCTTTTTTGATTTTGTTGGTTTGTTGAAGTCTGAACGGCTTTGACACAAGTGCAACACAGTCCCACCCATACAAACTACTGCCACAAAAAGGAAGAATTAAACATTGTAAATGCTTTTTATCATCACTTTCATTGTTACTGAAATAAATACGTTAAAATATTAAGACAAGATTTTAAGTCCACATCATCCATCCCTTAATAGCAGAAACACACCACAGGTCAAGTTTAGGAACTAAACATTTGAGTTTTTTTGACCGCTGTAACTTCATTCTATTTATTTTTCATTTCATACATGATGACGTCTGATAAGAAGACTGCACCATCTCTCCTTCAGGTACTCTTGTGCATTATTTTCCAGAGTTAATATGTTTTAGTTGATTAAAACGTTTAATGATGACAGGGTTTATGAGTTTAAGCTGGATTATATTCACTAGTTTTTGTTCATTATGAAAACTATAAACAATATCAAGAACTAATACTGATGTGATTTCATTTGTTGGATTCACAGATATGTGGATATGTAATTCATCCAAACTCGTCTTATCATGTCTTTCTAGTAACAACACTTCAGAATAATACGTTGGAAAGTTTGTTTATTTCCTTATGTAGGCACGTTTGTAAGAGCAATGCCTTTGTGGATTGAACAGCGAGTTTATTTTGAGAGCTATGCTAAATCCTCTCTGGCAGGTCAATGGATGGATAAATGGACGGATGATTAAATGAAACGATTGTAGGATAGAAATTAATGGAACCTTCTGGAAATTACACAGATATTTTATTTTCCCTTTTGCTATATTTTCTCATATCACATCTATCCTGATCTGTAAACAACTTAATAAAATTCCAGAAATTTTACAGAGTAAATGGTTTATTCAAGTTTATCTCCATCAGACTGAAGCTAACATCGAAGCTAACGGTGTCATTCAATCACCTATTGAAGGTCAAATATGACCTTTTTGACATACATAGGTGTATGTTTCACTATAATCTACCGCCTTTACTATCTTGAATACTTTTTAATCACTTCTTACCTTTAAAAATGACTTTATTCCGCTCAGAGTCACGGTTGCTACCGAAAACAACCGTTTATGTCGCTATGGTACTAGAACGCATGCGCAGAAGGATAAAGCCTTCTGGGAATTGTAGTCTTTTTTTTAATAACTGGCTCGCGGCCTTTTTTTGTATTTATGCAGTTTTAAAGGATTGAAATAGTGACGTTAAGTGATATAAAGCTCTTGAAGCGAACAGGAATCTACATGTTTCATGTTTTGTAGTTCTAAAGGTGTTCTGTACTTTTAAATACAGTTCAAAACTCTGTCCGACTGTGCAAAGAGGCTGTGTTTGTGTTTGTTTATGAATATTTGTGTATCTCCTTCATCTCCTGTGATTTCCATCATGTTTAAGCCATGACAGCCTGACAGTTTTTACATGCACATGTGAGCAGCGTGATGCAGAGGCGACTCGCTGCCGTATCACACATTCTGACAGGCCGGCTGTCAGACGCCTCTCATGAATCGCCGATGGATCTAATTTTGCATCCTGAGATGAGCAATCCGGCTGGAAAGGATGAGTTTTCTCCACATGTCAGACTCCATTGGGCCGTGACACAGTGTGCTGTAACCTTTGACCCCTCCCCTCTTCTGGTAACGCAGTGAAATCTGTCAGGGAGTTGGTCTGCCGTTCACATTCATGATGCCCGCCAAGCTGGTGTTCAGCAGGCCATGCACGGGTCCGTGGAGCAGCTGTCAAGTTCATGATCAGACGAGCGTGCAGGACCTTCGTACAGTCATCTCTACCCCCATATTCTAATAATATAGGCAGATTTCCCCAAAGCATATGGCGTCAGGCTGTTTATTCAGATTTACAAAGAGGAGGGAGACAAGCAGGTCTGGCCATGTTACTCTTCAATTGGAGAGGGAAAATGTTGGTGTCTGCAGATCCAGAGAAATCCAGACGTCGCTGAGCATAAACAGACTTAAAACAATACAAAAAACATGCAAGGTGACCAGAAAGAGATGGAAGCAAATTAAATATTAAGACGCTTAAAACATCAAATAAAAAAAAAGAATTACAACTAAGTCGTCTAATCTCTGGGTTTCATTCTTTTTGAGTGACATTAATGTTCAGCAGCAATTCATATTTAGGACTTTGTTACATTTTCTTGCATAAATAGCAGGAAAATATTTCTTCAACACAGCAATGTGCAAAGAACATATAATAGTCCTACAAATAAATATTCTAATTTGTTAGATTATTGTGTAGTATTAAGATAAGTTGATGACTCTTGAGATTTTCTAGATTTTTGCATGAATTGGAAAAGTATTACATCATAATCCATCATAACTGCAAAAATGTAAATTAGACTCAAAGTCTATTTGCTTTGTTGTATTTCAGTTACAAGGCAGTTCAAAGGGTTTTACATCATAGAAACATCATAAAATTGTAAATAGGGAATTATATAGATTATACTGCTTAAAAACAAAGCAGGATATTTGGACTTTTTTGTGTTGTTAAATCTTGAATATAATATTTAAGATTAAAAATCAATGAAGACCAACAGGAATTTTGCAACACTTCCTCTTACATTTTTTATTCATGTATTTTGGACAAATAATCTTATCATTTGTTTTATTCCAACAGAAAAGAATGGACTGACACTAAGTATCTATTTTTAAGTTGCTCTTAATTTACTATTTGTTAAAAGTAATTTGGATTTTTTGCAAAAACATTTTTGTCGTCAGAAAATAAATATCATGAAAGACTTGTTAGTTATTTGTACAATTAATAGTATGGGCTCTAAAAGAAGCAAAAAACTGACTTAAAAGTTGCTTTGATAGTTTTTCTTACCACACCTGATGGATTAAGTGTTTGTGAAAGATTTAAAATCAGTGAAAGAGCTGAAATATCCCGACGCACCGCCAGGTGGCAGCTGTTGAACGTCAGAGGGGATCGCACTGTCATTGTCCTTCATTCACAAGTCTGCTCCTCCAAAAGCTGCATTGTTCATGTTTTAGTTTCTGCTTCATAAAACAGTTAATTTATTCTGCATGTAAAAATAAAATGTAAAAAATCAAATAAGAGATAATGCAAAAGAATCTCGTGATTTACTGACACTTACCTGTTTTTACAGAACATGAACACCAGTAGTTTAGACAGTATAATAAGCCACTTCTGACCCAAAAGCTGCATTTCATTTCCTACATAAATAAATTAGCTTAATGGAAAACATGCCAATTTCTAAAAAAAAAAAGAAAAATCTCACATTTTTTGATAAAACCTTTTTTGTGCACTAAGATGAAGTGGATTTTCCCTCAAACTGAAATTAGATTATTTTGTAAAACTTTATAGAAAGACTTGTTTCAGATCACAACAGTCATGTGATCAACAATCTGACGTTGCTACTGGCGGAAACGACGAAGAAGACAACAGGAAGTAGCTGGAAGATGATGACTCTGCACGTTTTTAATGACTTCTCACATGAACAAACTTATTCATGTTGATTTTAATTGCATTTCTTATTTAACGGAAACACTGCATTTGCGAAATTGTTTTTTTTTTTTCGGATCTTGGAAACTAAACCCAACTGAAATTACCCAGTAATGTCTTCAGAATTTGTGTTTCTGCTGTTTTTAAAATTGTTCAAAGTGGAATTACTGAACAAATTAGCTTACTGGAAACATGAACATTTTGAAATAGCTCATGTTTTTCGCTAAGATGTTTTAACACTCAAAGGAAGGGGCAGTTCAGCTTCCATGTCAAGACCAGTATATTTTGAAGAACTGCAATGGAAACGCATTTTTTCTCATCACAACTGGATGTTACTACTGGCGGAAAAGACAAAGAAGACAACAGGAAGTAGTTGGAGGATGATGACGCGGTATGATTTTAATGACTTACTGTGAACAAACATATTCTCATATGATTTAAATTGCATTTCTTTTTTCAGTTTTTTTTTTACATAATTGGTTCCTTCCATTATTTCTGCGCACATTTGCCATAGAATCGCAGCTCCTGATAGCGTCATGTCTGCTCTGTGGCTCTTTCTGCCTAATCTTGGACACATAACTAAAGTGAAATCATGCCGTAACATCTTCACCGTCAGTCACACACACCAAAACGTCTTGTGAAATTTGTCTTTTTCAGAAGTCAAGCCATCCGGTCTGCAGACATGAATAGTATGAACTCCTGCCGAGACTTTTCACTTCCTCCCAAAAAAAAGAAGGCAGACGTTTCTTCATATCTATGCTGCTTTTTATGTACGTGAATGAGGTCAGCAGGTCATCTCTCTGCTTTGTGTTTTCAAACCATCTTTTGAGTGTGCAGTCAGACTCTTGAAAAGACGATCTTCTGCTAAAATGTTTAATCTGTTCCTCCTGGGGATCATGATGGAGGGTTGAAACAAGACAAAGGTGTCAGTTAAGAAGAAAACACTTCAAATTGGAGCCGATTAAACTTTGAAATGTTTAAATCGCTCCCTGCTGAATTGTCTTCGGAGCTAAAAAAGGTCAGCTTGTTCCTCCGGTGAGGACAGATGAATGGTGTTTGTTTACTCCGCTGTCAGCGCGGCTCAGTGTTTCTGTCGTCGCCTCTCATCCCGCCGTCAGCGCTGGAAACGTGACGACATGTCGGCCAGTCTGCGGCGCAGCGCTCAGGTGTAATTACCTCCGCTGCGTGTCAGGTTGGAAACCCATCTCCCATCGCTGTTGAACCAATTACTGCCACAGCTTTAACTCACTAATGTTTTATTTACCATCGGTACGAGAGGAGCCGGCGCTGATTTAAAGGAGCTGTCACTGATAAACACAGAATAAATCAGGGTTTCATATTCTGCATTCAAAGGCAAGAAACAATCATTAACAAACTCCTGGTAAATATTCACATCAATAGGATCTTCAACTTCTGTCCATTTCACTGATTTAGTGACACGTTTGTTTGTGTTGTGGGTTAAAAACCTGCTGAGGTGAGGATGAGTTTGTCTGAGAGTCTGAAAGTTTTCTAATAAAATCAACCAGGAAAAGATGAATAATTATAAAACTGATGCCTTATTTTAATCTAGCAGAAACTCAACAACTGATGGATGGATGGATGGATGGATGGATGGATGGATGGATGGATGGATGGATGGATGGATGGATGGAGCTTTGATTCCAGCCCTCCACCTTCCATCTGTCCATCTTTTTCTCCATCCTGTTGACTCTGGAGGAACTTCTATGTGAGGTAACTTCCTGTTGGGCTGTTGCCATGGTGATGAGCATCAGCCATGTTTCCAGCTGTACTAATAAGCAGCTGATGATTCAGGTGTTTCCTGAGCCATCAGGCAGCCATTTTGTTTCATCCTAATTACTGCAGATTGAGTCTCTAACAGCTCAGGGATTCTGCGTCTTTAATAAACTGTAATGATGATTAAATGCAGATTAAAACCAAACTGTGAAATTTATTAATTCCAATTCAAATGTGAAGCACAATGAAGTGAAGCTCTGGTTTGTTTTTCCTTGTGTTTGTCTGGTTTAATCCCATTATTCTGCTGGTTTCGGTGTTTAATCAGCGGGACTTCAGAGGGAGGGTCACTCACCTCATTAGGAGTAAATACGTCAGAACAGAAGAAGTCCTCTTTGTTTCTGCCTTATTGCGAGATAAATCTCCTCCAATCCGTTCGTCTTCCCTGCTGCTGCCTCTCCATGTCACTTTGCTGCTTTTGTTCTGCAGTCTCTCTCTCTTTCTCTCTCTCTCTCTCTCTCTCTCTCTCTCTCTCTCTCTCTCTCTTCGCCGCGTGCGAAAAGTAAAGCGTTACAATCAGATAAACATCGCCAACAAACCGCCTGCAGCCGGGGATCCTCTGCACTCAGCTGGAGTTAATTATCCAGATCCATATCAGGATTTCAGGAGTCAAACACGTTTCTGAGGGGAAGCAGGAAAAACGTGATTTATTGTTTCTGCTAAGATTCTCTGGGTTGATTTGCATCTGTAAAATAATCTGGATCTGAAATAGAAATATTTGTTTAATGGTTTTATTGAAAAAATAAACAATACACTGCTGCTCTTTCTTTTCTTTAATATTCAGAATTGTCTCATATATGGAAGATAAAACCGGGAAAAAGTCAAAATTCAGAGAGAAAAGTCTGAATTATTATAATTTTTTCAGTGGCCCTCATAATTTCAAACATGTAAGCATTTAATTCAACAAATCTTGATGTGCAGATGTTTAGTGCTCTGCATAGAGAAGGTATGTTTAAATAATTAGCTGATCTATTTAATTATAAAGTTAGATAATTAATTTATCAAACAGTTAAATGATCAATTTATTTGTTAAATAGTGAGCTAATGTATTTGTTTACTTAAAAAGTTAATGAGTTTATTTACTTAACATCTACCTGGCTAACTTAACTAGCTATTTATAATGTTGGATTAGCTAAATAATAAGTAGATAATTACTTATTAGTAATAAGTAATGATAATTAGTTAGCTAATGAGTGCATTAATACATTAGCTAATCTACTTATTAGCTTTATTATCTTAGCTAATCTATTTATTTACTTATTTAAATACTTAAATAACGAGTTTGTTTATATGTTTATTTCTCAAAACTGTTAAATTATTTAGGTTTTTATCTAAGCGTTGATGCAATGTACTGATCTGTTTGGTTGTGAGTAATTTATCCAACTAAATAGTTGACTAATCAATTTATTTTTGTGTTGTTGATTTACATTTACTATACTTTTATCCAGTTTTGCTTATATTTATTTTCTAATTTTTCACTTAGTCTTGGGGCACTTTTGTCTTCCCATACGACCATTCAGCCCTCAACTTTGACCTTTTTGAGTTCCTGTTCACTTCAGCTTAAACAAATATACACATCTATTAGCTAATTGAATAAATAAACATAAGTACATTCTAGAAAAATAAATACAAAAAATATAAAAACAATATATTTATCATTATTATTGACATATTTATATATATATAGACATGCACTACAGAAAATATGCCTGAGCTGTTTGCGTGTCGATGAGCCAGACTGACAGAGCAGGAAAAGGTGAATGACTCAGAATATAAACTCTAATCTCTAGTCTGGAGTGAATTATTCTGACCCATCTGTTGTGGCCGCTGCATTTTGAGCACTGACCCCTCTCTGCTATAAATACACCTGCAGACTCAATCCCAACACACGGTGTCCGGAAATTGGCCCCGGCGCACATCAGGCCTAAACTTTCACACCCACTCAGCCTGAGCTGCCCTCCAAATTGCTGTTGACACCGTGGAGAAGCGTCTAATATCAATGTGTAATGGCTTCTGATGACAGACTACATGGTTGGAGGAGCGTGTAATCTCCCCTCAATTAATTACAGCACAGAGGGCTTTCCGGATCCCCGAGCGGCTGCAGCTGCTTCTGAACGGCGGGAAAAGATGGAGGTGAAGCTGACAGATGCTGCGGCTGTGTGTGTGTGTGTGTGTGTGTGTGTGTGTGTGTGTGTGTGTGTGTGTGTGTGTGTGTGTGCGTGTGTGTGTGTGTGTGTGTGTGTGATACAAAAAGAAAGCAAATACAAAACAAAACATCTGCACAGGCAGCGAGGTGACTGCATGTCTCCTCCAGCCACGTTTGCATTGATTGTATAATCGCACAAATTGTAATTAAAACAATAAATTTGCTTACTTGCAATAGGCCCATTTGGGGGATAAATTTATAATAAAAAACACTTTTTTTCTAATAATGATGTGGCTTTTTACGGCATATAGAATTTTTAAAAATCCCACTTTTTTCGCAGCAGTCACATGATCAGATGTTACTACTGGCGGAAATGACGAAGAAGACGCCAGGAAGTGGTTGGAGGTCGATGGTGCAGCCTGTGATGATAACAAATTTTACTGGACAATAAATTGTCCCAGAAGTCATTGAGATAAACAATAACGTTGTTATTTTGAGAGTATTTTCAGGAAATATAATTGTAATGGCATAATAATGCAAGAACACATTCTGAAAGAAAAATAAGCATCATAATGAATATTTAACACTGGAACTGAAAGACATTTTTAATACCAAAAGTAAATAAACAAAACATGTAGAAGCAACACATAAAATGAAAAAATTAATTATGAAGAATCTGTTAACAAAACTGTCCTCAAAACAAGCTCCTATATATTCCTAAAAATTGCTTGAAAGTTAATTTTGTTTTAATTCAAGTGCATTAAGATGTTTGCACTGCAAAAAAATAAAATATTACCAACTATTTTTGGTTTTGCTTCCATTGCATTTACTCAGTAACATTTACCTCTGAAGATGATGATGCAAAGAATTATTCTTCATAAAATTAAGAAAATCCTGGACAACCTGACCGCCTTGGGAAAACAGACTGTCTTCAGTCAGAGGCTTCTTCAAGTTCACTGTAACACAGACTGCTACAGGAGATCTTTCCTGCCAACAGCCTTCACTTTCTAGAATAAATATGTGAATGAATAAGCTACAACATTTCATTTCCATAGGAGTTTAATAAAGTATTTCTGAATTTTAACTTTTTGGAGACGTTTTACCACATTGTAGTTTTCACTCTTAGTTCACTTAAAATAAGGCAAAACTAACTCACAAGCAACCATTTGTCAAGAAATAGGAACTTGTTTTAAGTCATTAATTCTTTAATGTCACGTTATTTCATAACATGAGATTTGTCCCTTGTTGTGAATTAAAAGATCTGCTAGCACTTTTTCAAAAATATAAAGAAATTACTGACTTAAAACAAGCTCCTGTATCTTGCTAAAAAGTTCCTTGTAAAGTAGTTTGCTGTTTTTTTCAGGTGTACAAAGATATTTGCATTAGAAATTAGACTAAAATACTTTTGTGTTTTTCAGTACAAATGATATTTTCTCCTTTTCAAGGCGTCTTCACGTCATTCTCGGTATTTGTTGTCCTCTTTGGCTCCTTCAAACATTTGGATTCTCGTCTGTTTTTCACTCTTAAGTCTCCCTCGTCATAATTAAAATGCGAGAAGGCGGCAGCTTTACTTCAGCTTTGATAACGCTTATCAGTTTGGAGTTACTTTGGCTATTGATTTGATTAAGAGGCTTATATCCAGTTTAATGAGTTTTCCACTCGGCTGCTCTCGTCCTAATCAGGCCGGCTGCCAGCCGTCTCCTCTCTCCTCTCTCCCATCCGTCACATCTGGATGCAGCTGCAGGAGTCGGGAAAGCCGTTTACTCTCAGTTAAACACACACTTGATGCTCTTATTTTGAGAGCTGAGATTACATCGTTGTTGTGCTGAGATCAGATCAGTGTTCAAGGATTTGGCTTCAGTGCGATTCCTGCGACTGAACCCTAAATTTCCTCCAAGTGAGGATCAGAAGACGTTTAAATCTTCCTATTCGTGTTGGAGCAGAGACATATTTTAAATTTTAATTGTAGCTGGATGTTTTAATGACTTCCCGACGCCGAGGCACCTTTTAAAAAATCTCAGGCAGGTTTGTCACACGATGATAAAAATAATATGAGTGGATAAATCTGCCAGTGAAACTACTTTAAACAAACCCGTATTTCAGGGTTAAAGAACTTCAAATGTAAGTTTTTGAGCTTTACTTCACTTCATAATGTTATTCCCTAATCTGAAACATATCTGGAGTGTTGCTTGATTCTTTAATGCATGTTTGACATGTCCTTTAATCTCCATGGCAACCATTCAGCTGTGCAAGGTGCCTGGATGGACCCAGCCCGGCCTGCAGGGTGCAGCTCCTCCTCAGAGCTGCAGTTTCTACGATTCCACCTCACAGAGCAGCTCCTTCAGACTAGTCAGCAGTAATTAGCAAATACCTGGTGGAACTGGTCATCTGCTGAGCTGCGTATCGTAGAAATGCTGTTAAAGCGTCAGTAGAGGATCTATGTTGTGATGATTTCCTGAAGCGGAGTTAAAGTTTCCAGAGAAGGAGTTTTTAAACCAATAGAGGCCCAAATTCAAGACATTAAATTACGACGTACAATTTATTTTCAGTCATATTTGATATATAAAGCTCAAGAAAAAATTGAGAGACAACTTAAAATGATCAACTTCTCTGATTTTACTTTTTATAGATATGTGTTTGAGTAAAATAAATATTGTTCTCTTATTTTATGAACCACTGACAACATGTCTCAGCTCTTCTTCTTCTGTAAACAAAAATTCAGTATTTATTTGCAGAAAATGAGAATTGGTCAAAATAAGGAAAAAGATGCAGAGCTTTCAGACCTAAAACAATACAAAGAAAACAAGTTCGTTTAGAAACAACGATCCGAATGTTTTAACTCAGAAGAGATCAGGAATCAATACCTGGTGGAACAGCAGCAGGTTTTCAATGGGGTTCAGTTCAGTGGCAGCTTCATTTCTTCCAGAGCTGCTTCTCTAATACTTTCCTAATAAGTGAAGGTGACGTCGTTACTTGATTGAGCTATAAAACGGCACAATGTGCCTGGAAAACACATAAAGCTCCCCTTTAATCTCTTGTTCAGTCGCGGCTGTTTGTCGTCTCTGAGCGAATCGAGGTGAGAAACAGAAAAAACAGAAAGAACAGAAACCATCAGCAGATGGATGACACTGTGATGTGACGGGTGGATCTCTCAGCATTCATATCGCTCTGATTTAATCCCACCCACCTCTCCGCGGCCCTGAGCACCTCTTTATGAAAACGGCTCCCGTGCGGCTCTCTATCTCCTCCATGATTGATAATTACGGGCCCCTGATTCAGCAGCTGGGCCTCCTGACTCCACAGAGCGACGGCGCTCAGATAAATGTGTCCTGATTCAGGGTGCTGGGCTCTCAGGGTCTCTGGGGACTTATCTTGCTCTGCCTCGCAGGGCCGGTCCTCATCATTAGAGCCTCTGGTGAATAAGGGCCACTTGCTGCTGCCAATAAGGCATCAGAGAGCAGATTGGCTGCTTCTCTCCCCTCCTTCAGAGAGATAAGTGGATTTGATGGGACAGGTCTCGTTCTCCTCCTCGCTGTCAGCCATTGTTATCCTCCTGAGTTATTAGCAGCCTTCAGCTCCTCGCTGTCACCTCGGTTAGCAGCCGATAGCTGACAGCAGCAGAGTTAATTAGCTCCATTAATATGGAGGCTGTGTTTGGCCGGATGTGACATGTGAGGCGTGTGCAGGGAAAACAAACAGATCCAGTGTTTCATTAGTGGGATGACAGCTCCTCTCTCTGAGATGAACAACTCAGCTCTTCTTCTTCTTCTCCTTCTGTATTTTGCTGCCAAAATCAATAATGCCTCGCTGCTGCTTGGTTAATAAAAAATGGCGGTGAAGACTCGGAGCAGGTGGAGCGAGTCGGGATGGTCTGCAGGGTGCAGAGGTGTGTACACCCCATCAGCTCACATTACTCTGAGCCGGTGGGGGGGGGCAGCCAATATTAACCGGCTATCAGGCTGAGAAGTAATTAAACAGCTGAGATGGTGACATGTGGAGAGCAAACAGCTCACCGGAAAACCTCCTGGATCCGGAACAAGGCCGCGAATTCAAAGTCAAACTTTATTTGAACAGCACATTTCAGTGCTTCACATCATGAAAACAAAAATACAACAACTGAAATGTTACATTTTGCCAACATTACACATCAGATTTTTGATTAACGTTTTATTTAATAATAACCAGGTGGGGTTTGTCAAACTCAAGGCCCGTGGGCCAAATCCGGCCCGCCGTAGCTCTTTATGTGGCCCTCTAGATTCTAGACTAAACACTAAGAGTGTTTAGATATTATGTTATCAATCAAATCAAGGCAGTTTTATCTGTTTACTGCCAAATTATATCAATCACTCCCTTAAATCAATCAGAATTATTATGGAAATTAATGCAAAATCAATGAATCACCACGCTTTTTTACACTAATAATTGGGAGTTTATTGCAGATTTTTATCAAAAATTGTCAAAAACTTTCTTTCTTGTCGTAAACAGCTGCTTCAGCCTTAAATGATGTCAGATTATAACCCATGATTTATACAGCGAGTAATAAAAAGTCACATTTATCATCAGAAATAAGCGGAAATATTACAAATATTTCCAAATTAATACCACAAACACTTTGATTTTTTGCAAAAAATGACAAAATATATTGAAATCCTGGAGGGACTGAAAAGATGTTCAGTAATATTCAATTTTATTGACATGTTAACAGTTTGTGAACAGGTTTCATCAATACATGCTGGCGCAACCGGCCCTTTAAGAGCTTTCATGAAGTTGATTGGGGCCAAAACAAACATGAGTTTGACACCCGTGAACTCAGTGTTTCAGCTGTTTTGCACTTTTCTGGAAGTTTGCTCCAGATTCGTGGAGCATAGAAGCTGAAAGCTGTTTCTCCGTGTTTGGTCCTGGTTCTGGGGATGCAGAGCAGAACCAGAACCAGCAGGAGCGAAGCCGTTCATGTTGTTCAACATGCTGTCATTTTCTGGTGATCGTCTCGTAATTCCTGGAATATTGAAGCGATGAAACGAAAGGCGGGGCTTTCGAGGTCCCAATGTCCCGCCACTGCAGTTCAACCAGGTCTGAACATTGATTGGACCGTTGGAAGACGTTGATCCTTTTCTTTCTAATCCTTTCTGTAGTGGTGCTGCATGTGGGGTAGCGGTTCTGTTGACTGGTGTTCTGTTTGGGCCAAGGTTCGGCTCTCATGGCCTTTTGACTCTACAGCGCTCCGGTATGCCGGGGAGTTTTTGGTCGGCTCAATAGCAGCTGCAGAATAACCTCAGACCATCAGTCCTAACAGTTGGCATGAGGTGTTTGTGGTGATATAGAGCTAATATATATATATATATATGTATATATATATGTATATGGGAAGCTTTGGTTGGCAGCAGTTTTCTAAATAAATAAGTTCTAGTTTGTCATGTCATGGTCTGTGAATATCTTGTGGTTTAGTCAGGTCAGCCTTGGTGTTCTGTGTTGCTGGGTGTAAAGTTCCTGTTTGGTTTCTGGTTAGTTTCTGTCTCAGCCTGTTTTATTTGAAACGGATTAATTTTATTGTTTCCTGTAGATTTGACCTCGCCTTATATGTCCACGTTAAATATTCACCTGCTGGTGTTAGACTTTATCTTCCTCCTTGTGTCAGGAGGACGATAAACTAAATTTAAATGAAATGAAATGAAATTTTCCTCCAAATCCAGTCTGTTTGCCTGTTTCTGAATGCTTTCCAGTTCAGCTTTCCAGTTTACCTCTCATCTTATTTATCTTTGTGTATCTTGAAGAGTTGCTGTAAACCTGAAATATTTATTTTTGGAGGATATTTCGAGTGTCTTACAGAAGGACAACACAATAAAAAGCTCTAAATTTAATCCTAATCAGAAACAACAGAACTGAAAGCAGGTTTTTCTGTGATCGTCAAACACAACGCTGTGGTTATGACACCAATGTGTCAAAACGCAAACTATAACACTGACACACTAAGGTCATTACGAAGTTTCCAAAGCTCATATAGCAAAGATGAAGTAAGTGCAAACAAGGTAAAGGTTCGAAGTTTGATTCCCACCGACTTCATTTGTTGTCGTCATTCTTTGATTCTGCTCTTCGTGACACATAAAACATTTGTAACTGAAAACAGTTCGGCTCTTTAAAAAGTCTCCCATCAGAGTGAAGGTTGAAGTGACACTATATTTCTTTTTTGTTAATCGCAAAGTACAATCACTCTTTCAATGGTTGGATGCTCTGCAAAGTTCATGTGTGAAATAAACTTTACTGAATGCACAGAAATATTTTGGATGTTGCTTCTAAAGGTTGTTAGAAGTGATAATGGGTGCAGGAAGGAAAAGTGTAAAGACTAACTGGAAGTCTGATGTGTGTGGAGGACGTAGGAAAGGTGACAAGCACTCTGCCCTGAGGTGCTCCAAGGTTCACAGGCCAAATCTGCATCTGTAAACCTCAGTGGTGAAAAGCACAGAATCATTCTGAAAGTCTCCTTGGGGAAATCCCTGTATCAGAACAAACTGAACTGCTGGTATCACTTCTCATTTGTTTCTCTGAATTTTAATGTTTCTCCATCTCCACCATCAGTTTTCTCTGCAAAGACCAAAACAACAAGATTTCCATCTTCAATGCAATGTCCTCCTCAATGCATCCAGTGCCACGGTTTTCCTTTCTAGTTCAGGACTGAAACTCCGTATCTCAAACATCAGCATCCTCAAACACTGAGATGTCCCTGTCCAACACAGCAGGCTCAGTTGAATCACCTCAGTTCTCCAGAGTCATGCGAATCACCTGATTACATGACTGAGGTGCATTGAAGCAGGGAAACATCTGAAAGTTGCAGGATACCAGCCATCGAGGCCTGGAATTGCAAATCACTTGTTTATCTCACAAAGGTTTGAGTCTCAACACTTTGGAGGAATGCACTCTTTAGATTTTATCCAGGCTCTGTGAGACTAGCTGCGATTTGGAGGTGTGTGCTCCAGTAATGTCATCTTTCAGGATGACATTGAAAATGTGTTTCATTGCCTCTTTGGCAGTTTTTTTGTCTGATCCTGCTTTAAGATGTAAATGTGTTTAGATAGATAAAAATGATCTGAGCTCTGCCTATATTCATGATATTTTTCCAAGATACAATGTTTGTGCTGATCAACAGCTCAATCCAGAGATTTGGTTGAAGATATTGAAGATCTAGCTGTTTCTAGAATCAGAAGAAATGACAAAGCAGCATGAATTCAGCTCTTTGAACTCATTAACATAATGAATAACGTCCCTCTTTCTCCTCCATCAGCAAATCGAAGCTGGAGATGCTGGGCTTTGTCAGACTGTGGCTCTCAGCTCTGCCTTTCAGTGATAACGACCTCATTCAGGCTCACACTGTCATTTAGCAGAGCTCCGATAAGCAGCACGGCGGCCATCATTCTGAGACAAACACCGGGACCATCATGCCTTTGGTTTCTCTTGGGAAGCCCCTGAGACCTTCACATGCTGCCAGCACAGGAATGAGATGCAGGCTGGGGCTTTATTTCTCTTAGATAAAGAAGTAAATGGCCCCTGACGAGCGTTTGGCTGTGATAGAGAGAGAAGAGGTGACAGGCGGCTGAAGACTCTTTTTGTGTTTGGTATTTGTGCTGGAGAGCCGTGTGACAGCCATGTTTCACACTGTCTTCATTGTTTTCTTTGATTAATTAGCTGCAGCAGTGGAGAGGAGGCTCAGCGGGTCTCTGTGAACGTACACTGACGCAAACATGCTGCAAGTATGAACACAGCACCTTTTAGAAACAGTAACACTGCAGACTAGTCAACTCCGATGTGCAGATTTTTCATCATTTTAAACGAAATGCTGAGTGAATTTCATGACATTTAAACCGGCGAAGGAGCAAGAAGCCTGAAGCTGCCAGTCCTCAGGTGACTGCAGTTTAACCATGTCAGTGGTTAAACTGTAAACATGCAGCGGCAGCCTGAGGCTCATCATCATATCACTGAATCAGTCTCTGGAAACCTGATCCTCAGAGATCGCCGTTAATCTTCTCTGTTTGCCTTTGTCTTCACAATCAGGCTGTTGTGCAATCATTGTCTGATCAAAGGGACAAACATTTCAGATCAAGACTTTCTTACAATGAATGCCAAGAAGCTGCGTTTCTCTTTTTTCCTGCACTTTTAACTTTGGATAGGATGATCTGTAGTCATGTTTCCTCTGATGTTTAGTTTAAATTTGATCTCAAACTGATATTTTTCTTTGCCTTATAGGTTAAAGGCAGGACCTTCTGTAAGGAGTTTGCACAGAATCCTTCTGCGTATTTTCTCTTGGTACCATGATTTCTCCAACTGCTTCTAGTTGGGACACAGCAGCAAGGAGGGTGACCCGGTGGACGCCAACTGCACTGGAGACCATCTGGAGGTCATGAAGCCAAATGAACTGATGGACAGCCTGACAGTGGAAGGTCAGCTCAGAGAAGCTGCGATGGACCAGAATGCACCGAACTCCTCTAACGGTGCTGAAACCTCCTCTGCATGAGGCTGGAAAACTTGTTGATTATTTATATGATGGGAGATAAATCAGTTTTCAGAGCTGCAATATACGGTATTAAATCATCCTGCCTGAACATCTTCAGCTTTGTTCTCTTACTGGAAATCAGTCGGGGTGAAACTTTTTCTACACCATCCAACATTTCATCAGCGCCTGTTGTTCTGCTGGACTCGTCCTGCAGTCAATAAACTTCTGTTTACCGACTGATTTTGCAGTGAACTCCAATATGGTTTCTCTTTGTTCTCCCTTGGAAAACAAAAGCTATCTTCTTTCATTCTCTCCTGTTGGTGTCTGTCCTGGGACTGTTTATTGTCCGGGTGAATATTTCATGGCCTTCTCCTCTCCTTCGCTGCTGCTCGACTTCCACATGAATAAGAAAGCTGAGGCAACAACAGCTGTTTCCCTCAGCAGGCAAATCCATAACTGGCCTTGGAAGGCCTGAGAAGCTGGACGGGCAGGAGGTGTGGGAATCCCGACAGCCTGTTTTAACTGCAGGTGTAACAGTTTATGAATTTACCATCATCTCCTCTTCTTCGGGATGAAGGCGGTCCTGCCTGGATCCAGAAAAAATGGTTTTGTTACAATGAAATTTGAGTTTTGTCAAACTATCAAATACATTTAGCAATGCCTAATAGTCGACTTCTATGAACAAAAAAGCCATTTCTAAAAATAACTCATATAGAAATGTCTCCTTGAACATTAAATATGTGGATGAGAGACAGAAACAGATTTTTAACCAACAGACAAACACCTGTAATTTGTGAATCTGTATTTATTTGCTTGCACTAGAAAGGCAGAGACTTTAATGTGAAAACTGGCACTAAATTACATCTTTACGTCTCATAAAGCCAAACAAATGTGCACATAAACTGATTCCTCAGCAGAAAAATGAGAAGACCATTCTTCTCATTTCACTAATTACACTCTGATTGAAGCATGAAGCTGCCTTGAAACAAAATTAGTTCTGCACTTCCTGTTCAAATTATGACCTCCAGTCCTATCAACCTGAAAGCATTGTGATATGAAAAACTTCAGAGATTGTATATTTATGATATGTTTTGCCTTAAAAACATCTGTAGGTGAAACAAAACAAAGAACATGGCGACTTCTTTTTCCTTTTCCATTAATTGTCTGTTCCTTTAGCAAACTTTTCAATTAAATGTTCATAATCTCCTGTGGATCTGAAGGTTTCTGAAGATCCTCTAAGTGCTAATTGTGCTAATTGTGCATGTTGATGAAATCTGGAGTCTTTTGTTAGACACTAACAAAAAGTTTCTGTTATTTCTGGTTCAACACCTGAATCAAATGATAATTAATGCTCATAATTCACATGACACCCAAATCTGTATGTTAGATGGAACAGGCTTTAATTCACTGAAATATTTTAGCGTCTTTTCTGACCACCAGCAGAAGAGACGACACAAATAAACAAAAATGCTTTATTTTTAACCAGTCGGGAAACAGATGTTGAAACTGCGAGCGGCAGATGGTCGGCAGTCTGACCTCGGTGACGTCGCTGAACCTGGAGAAATCCGCCGGTTCAGCCCCGGCCGCCAGGATGCAGCCGACCGGCTAAAGTCTCAGCTCGACTCTCATCCAAGCAGCTTAGAGCCGTAATTAAATCATTAAATTCTTGTCTACGCTTCACAGAGCCGAGCCAAATTGACTTTCACCAACCTCATTTTCGATTTGAACACCAAATAATGATTTTCTGCCAGTCTAATTACAAAGCTCAACATCTGATCAGGCTGGCATCCGGCCGGGAATTATCACAGGGGCCCGGCATTAGACCTCATTACCAGGCCGAGTGCAGAATTATTACATCTTGTAATTGGACGGAGACATTTATCAGCAGGGTTGGCATGCTCTGCAATAACATGCTCCGCTGAGCGGCGTTCAGAGTCCGCACAAAACAAAGAGGCTCTGGAAGTTTATTTGGTTTTAACCAACAGAAGACAAGAGGGAGCAAACATCGGCTGCAGGAACTCTGGGAAACTGTCGGATTTTCTCTGCTCCTGATTCAGAAAGAGTTTAACCCAAAACAGATTAGAGGACACTGAGCAAAATAAGGTGCAACATCTCTGGGTTATCATCAAATGGATCTTCTCAGATATTTGTCTTTATGACTGGATCTTTTTCTCCTCTTCATCCTCAGCTCATTCTTTCTTTTGCAACCATTTCCACAAATGGCACCAATCTGACTTATTAAAGCACAAAACAAATTTTATTCCACTGGACGATGAGCAAGTTAATGAAGACATTTCTGAGGGTGAAAGAAACATGTTTTTGAACAAGTTCTTATTCAAACTTGACCCAGTCACATGAAACATTGCATTATATTTGTCTTTAGCTCTTTATATTCAAGCTGATGGATACAACAGGTTACGTAACATTTTCTGTGCAGCTTAATGATGGAAATAACATTTAAGTATTTAAAATAAGAGAGTTGAAAGAGAATGAAAGTTGCAACTAAATGTAAAATTAAGATTTTAAAGTAAAACTATGTTGTATTGAAGTTTCATATCTTTCTAGTGGAGAATTCATCACTGCATGTACAGAATCTTCACACAGTTTTCAGGTGACTTTTAACCCAGCAGGAAGTCAAACATGGAGGTCCAAAGCTTCATAGGACGCTGACTGATGCGCCGCCCCGAACTCCAGGTGGAGCTGTCCTTGGCTGCGAGAACGAGAAAGACGCAGAGACGGAAGAGCAAAGCGCTGCGTCCGGCGACCGGGGCAAAACGTCCGGCCTGCAAACATGGCCGACAGACAGAATCAGAATCACAGAGGCAACAGCAACACAGCAACACTTCCACAGCACACCAAGCATCATTTCAGTAACAATTAGGCCAGCGACTTCCCAAGAAGTGAAAGGATTTGTCCTCAGGCAAACAAACTAAAAAGTGAATTTTCATTCATTCTTGGATCAAAAGGAAATTCAAATTAACACCGAAACATCAATTTTGCTTAGCGGTTAGCATCATTCGCTCACTTGTGTGAGGATCTGCTTTGCAGAAGATGTCCGTGGAGCCGCTCCAGTACTGAACCGCCGTCTTCCCATGGTAATCTCTGATGTTCGTTTTAGCGTCTGGTGAAGAGAAAAATACACCTCACAGTGTCTGATTATACAGATTTTAGACTTTTAGGTCTCTTATCCTCAATTTGTCCACTTTACTCAGATTTTTTGGCAGGTGAACAAGGACTGAAAAGCAAACAAATGAAGCAGGAAGAGATTACATGGACGTCTGGCTCACATAAGGAAAATAAGTTAGGACTGAATTAGGAGGAAATAGCCAGAACTTATTCCTGCTATCATAGAGGAGCTGGACCAGCGGGACGCTCTGTTTGGATAGAGGAGTGACGTAGCGATCGTAAAGTCCACCTTTATGTCACTGCATGCTGTGCAGACAGACCTGTGGGGTCATTAAAGTTGGAACCAATCAAATAACCAAGCCTGCAGCTGACCTTCATTAACAAACGTTTAGACCTGTGGCTGAGGAACCACTTTAAGCCTCTTCAACCTCCACAAACAGGCTCAGAGAAAAGCTCAGAGACCAACACAGACACGGCGAGTAATTAGAGATAAAACGTGAAGCTGAGGAGGTCAACACCTCCCTCTGACTGAGGAGACGGCAGGATGAATCACACAGCAACAACATCCAGGTTCACTCCAGCAGAGCCACACCTGCTGCTCCGCTTATCTGAACCACCAAACTTCCAGGAAACTTCAAACTGGAAATAAACACACACAGAGTATGTCTGTGAATAAACTGGAAAGCGTGAGCCAGGTCAGTTTGAAAGGTGACCAATTATTCTTCCTGGAACAGGTTAAGACACAACGATGGGCCATATGAAACATTTTCATTACACTTTACGCACAAAATCATTCTTCAATAACCAGATTTTAGTCTGATCCTTTCATGTTTTAAAGACTCTGTCAGATATGTAATTACACAACCGTGCATCTTTGAAAAGCAGAAGTGGAGCCTCCAGCACAACCATCAAGGGCAGCAACTGGTTTCTGGATGGTGAATCAACAACAAAACAATGTCTTTTCCAGAAACCATTGTACATAGGATACAGTGTTGAAACCAGCTGGAGGTTGCTAGGCAACAGGCTTGGCTTCGTTAGGGTTGCTACGGTGCCTGCTGATTTCTGACGTTACATTCAGAAGGTTTTTGAAACATAATTTTCCAGACACCAAAATAAAAAAACAAGAATTCTAGTAAAAATAATAGTTTTTATTTATAAAGGACTTTTAAAGACACTCAAAGACATTGTACAGGAATAAGGATAAAAAATACAAGTGAGAATAAGCAAACATGCTGGAACTTCCCTGGGGTTGCTAGGTAACGGGCTGGGCTCCACAGGTGTTGCTAGGTAACGGGGCAGCGCCTGCTGATTTGTGACGTTACATTGTGAAGGCTTTTGAAACGGCTCATTTTCCAGAGATTAAAAAACATGAACTTATTGACAAAAAATCGGCTTGGTGAGTTTTTTTCAGAAGAATCAGAGACACAAATGGAAGCATAAAAAAAATACAAAATGTGATTTTTGCATAAAAGGTCTCCTTTAAGGCTAAAGCCGAGCTATAATGAATGAAGACACACAAAGCTGGACGATGATTGAGAAACCGCTGAAACATCTCACAGCTGAAAGTGAGGAGTTCCTCCTAACTTTTTAGATGTGGGTGTAATTTTCCTGAAATAAAACACAAACTGCTGGAGTGGAGAGTTTAGTTTCCCTCAGCTGGAGTTTAAATATCCTGTTTCACGTGAAGTGTGTCTAAGCAACGCGCGTCCTTCTCTCTCTGCTGCGGAGAGCAGCTTGGATTTCTCTAAAGTCGCAGCAGAAACTGTGTTTAACGCTGGTAGGAGGACGAGGGTGGGAGTTAAAGAGTCGGTAATGACGAGGGTCGGTTACCGTTGGTAACCATTAGCCGCTCCGCTCAGCCTCCAGCCTCCTCAGGTGGGACATCAACACGAGCCGCAAGCCGCCTGGTTTTACTTCACAAAACTGTCAAAGTTAAACAGCAGATCCGCCCACAGCTGAGGTGGAAACGCGACGAAATAATGCAACAACCAGAGATTTACAGTCAAGATGTAGAAGCTGGTTTTCCATCCGAACGCAGGATCAGTAATCTGTGTCCAAAAACATCCCTATAATCAGGCATCCTACAGACTTTGTGAATTTTGCACATTTCCATGCTTCAGTTTGGGTTTCTACTGCTGCTAAAGCAAGCAATTAAAAAAAACATCTGCCACTTTCTGCCAAAAAGTGAATGTTTAGTTGTTGCTGTTGTTATTTTTAATCTTTATAACTGGACTTTGAGTGTCACTTTATAAATAAAATGCAGCATTTTTATAATTTTACTTGGTGTCTGGAAAACAAGCTGTTTCAAAAACCTTCAGAAAGTAACGTCACAAATCAGTAGGCACTCTAGCAAAGCCAAGCCCCGCCGCCTTGCAACTCCAACAGTTCCAGCATGTTTGGTCAGCTGGTTTTTCCAAATGGTCCAGGTCCGTCATGGAGGCAGCTGGAGACCAGAGCACGGAGGAATGGAGGTGGAGGAGGTTCAACTGTCAATCTGAGCTCTTTGTTGGCAGCAGCGATTTGCATCAATGCTTTCTTCTGGCCGGTGAGTCTGTGAGGCGTAAAGATGAAGAATCCCTCGCTGACTGACGCTCGCTGTCTGAATATCAATTCGAAATGTGCATATAAAGAAAACCTGCCTGGAAAACAGACTGACAGCAGAGAAAAAATATATTCTCCTGACGTTGCAATTGTTCCTTAAAATTTATCTGAATGTCTCGTCTGCACAGAAGCAGCAGACGTGGAGTTTACATGAGCAGAAAATACCAGTTTGCCCATCCAAAGGGCTTTTTTTCAGATTAAACCTGAGTTAAACTTGTGTAAATAACATGAAATGTGTTTGTTTTGGGTGCGACTCACTGTATGTGCTGATGAGGGTCTGAACCACGTCCTGATGTCTGTGAATGGAGGCGAGATGAAGAGCGGTGTAACCCTGAAAATAACGACACAAGACAAGCTGGGAACTCCCAACTTCTTCTGTTTTCATCAAGAATCACAAAAACAAACTAAAAAATGAATTTAAACTCTTCCTTTACTGCAGGATAAAAAAGTCTGTTTCTGATTGGTCTGTTGATTGATTTACTGGGTGCGGGGTTTGCACAAAGCTCTTTATTTGCAGCAGCAATAGAAATATAACTTTCAAATGTACATATTAATATGCAAACTACATGCTTCCTGAACAAAAACACCTGCAGACCAAGCAAGGACTTTCAAGCTCAGTTCATGAAACGGTGCAGAAAGGAGCAGCAAACTGCCTAAAGGAAGATGATTCTCATGCAAGTTTTACAGCCAGTCATTTCCATTCAGGGACAAACACGCTGGTTAACCTTTTCCTGCAGGATCGGAAGTTAAATGAATGAAAATACGTCTCAATATTCTTCTAATGAATTAGGGAGAGAAAAATGTCAACACTGGAAATGATATCATGACGGACTGAAGCAATAAATTGATTTAATCGACGATTGAAATAATCACTAATACTAATTTAGTATTTGAATAATCGTTAATTGGAGAGTACAGACTCTAAAAAGGCCATTTTCTGGAAAAACATAATTTTGAGAGCAGAAATTAATCCAAAACTATGCAAATATATATATACATTTTGCACTGGAGGTAAATACATAAATAAATCTGTTGAAGTGGCTTAATTTTAGTTTCACCTCGTTCAAATTCTTTGAATAATTATCCAACTAAGCAGATTTTCTTATCCCAAAAAATAAATCAACAGCTCAGCTCTACACTGTTGATGTGAAACAGCTGAGCTTTTCATCTTATAAGTATTTTCTTAGCAGAACTGCAGAAACACAAAATCTTACCAAGTATTTTTTTGTCCAGTTTCTCGTGCGAATATCTTAGAACTCCTGAAATAAAACAAAATTACAAGTAACTATTTAACAAGAAATATGAGCTTGTTTTAAGTCAATAAACCTGGAATATGAACAAATATACAAAGTGTTAGTTCTACCGGCAGATTGTTTCACTTGTGGGAAAACAATAATTTGCCAGTAGAATAGCACTTTTTTTTTTTTAACTAATATTAAGAAATTATTGACAAAACCAAGTCTTATATCTTGCAGAAAAGTTACTTGTAAGATAGTTTTGTCTTATTTTAAGTGAACTAAGATATTTATGCTAGAAACCAGGCAATAAAATACTTGTTAAAATATTGTTTTTGCACAACAATTGTTTGAATGTTTGACTTACTTCAAAAAGGATTTATTTGTTTGTTTACATCCTTAAATGTGTTTCTTAAACAAAAAATCTGCAGGATGTGCCTATTTTTTTTTTAATCTGAATAATCGTCAGTATATTTGATATATATTTATAAAAAACTAAAATAATCGCTTTTTCCAGCCCTAACTGCAAAGACATGCAAAATAAAGAAACTAAATAAATGGAAAGCAACAAAAAGATTGGCTGACTGGTTTATTAGTGCTCAAAGGCTGAGCAATCAGATTTAAATATAGTATAAATAAACTAATATATTTAAATAAAGTGTAAATTGGAAGTTATTTTACTCTGCAGGATTCAGATTTGATCACTTTCTGTTCTTTGTGTCCATTTGTTTCCTGCGCTGCTGTCAGAAACTCGTCGTCTCAGAGCCGGTTTCGTGTTAAACGTGAGTCGTTTGTAGTTTTTGACGACCTGCTGCTCGTCACCCGGAGCTGCTGTCAGCGTCAGAGACGAGCAGACGCTCTCCTCGCTGCCAGAAAGCCGTTTAAACCCGACTCCGTTGACAGAAGACTCAAAGCAGAGGTGGAAGTCTGCGTTCATTAGGAAGACGAGTCTGGAGATTACACAGTAAACTCTCATCACAGCCTTGGCCCTGGAGGACGTTTGATGTGGAAACACAAAGACTCCTCCTCACCGTCACACTCTTCCTGCTGTCCCAGCAGCAGCGAGACAACCAGCCGACTCCGGATCAGAGGAAACTGAGTCATTTTCGCCTTTTAAAACAAGGATTTTGCTTTTCCGGACGAACAGAAGGCCGACTGTTAGCTGCCACTTTCAAGGGTCTGGATGTCAAAGGAAGACAGGCAGCATGAAGACGTAAATATCTGACATTTTCCTCAAACGCTGAGCTGCTTTCATGTTTTCAGACACTCTTTGAGTCTAATATCAGCTCTAAAGGCCACAGCAGCAGGGGGTCCTGGGAGCCACATCAAGGCCAGGCGGCGAGCCGGAAAGGAAACATCCACCTGGAGCACAAACTGGTCTGATCTGTGCTCCAGTCAACAACATTAAATCTCAGATTTTTCACAAAAACAATCAGAAATTTGTTGGTAGGCAGATCATCAGTACAGCTGAGAGGCTAGCCAGGCCTTTGCCCTCTAGTTGATTCTCATCTCCCTTCACTGCTCTGTCTGGGATTTCTCCTATTGAGCTGGATTTCTCCTGTTGAATTTGAATTGGTGAAACGACGGCGTCGACTTTCTGCGCCGTTTTAAAATTGTAGTTTCAGTAGCAGCAGCAGAGGAAGTGAATAAAGCCATTCAGTCTGTTGGACAAAAATCCCACGAGAACAATATCATGTATTTCAAACAATGTGGCAGATATTTATTTTTATGAAGAACTTTATCGATGAAAACAAGACGGCCAACACTGATCTAAGGAAACTAAATTCAACTGCAGAAAAAACAGACAAGAATAAACTAAGAAACAAAACACAAAGGAATATGGCAACAACTTTTAAACAATAATGGATTCAGATGGAAAACTAAATATGGCTAACCTAAATAGTAATAATGAACCCAAGAAAGAATCAGAAAAGAAACAATAAAGAGAACTAAAGCACAAATACTAGCAGATCGCAAGACTTTATTTCACCCTTTTAAGTAAAAAAAAGTTGGTGAAATGTTGAGTAAAAATCAGTTTCAGACTTTGGCTGCACAAAATGTCGGAAGCTGCGTCTCCATTACCAATGAGCCCAAACAATTTAAAAAACCCTCCATAATTTTGCTTAAAAAACACACCTGAATAAGTTTGTTCAGGCAATAAGTCATTAAAAAATACGGTGCGCCATCAACATCCGACCATTTCCTGTTGTCCTCTTTATAGTTTCCACCAGTAGCAACATCCAATTGCTGATCACATGACTCATGCGATGCAAAAAGTGTTTCCTTCGCAGTTTTGTCAAATACAGTCATTCTGATAACGCCCGCAAAACCAAATTGAAATTGAAGTGTTTCCATTAAACAAATTTGTTTGTATAATTCCAGTTTTCGATGTTATACGATCAATGGAAACGCAGTTACTGATTTCCATTCCAAACACACACATGTCTATTGTGTGAAATCCAAATTCCAAATGAACAGCTTCTACCGACTGACAGCTAAAACACAAATGTATGTTTTATAAATGTAAGGAGATACTGGAAGATGACTCACCCCCTTCAACGAGGCGTGGAGAGAAACGGAAAAAACATCAGGAAATGTTTCGGCTCTGATCATTTAAAATATGTTTCGTTATCAACACGGATCTGAGATTTAGGAAGATTAGAAACTCACATGCTGTCAGATCAGCGAAGAGAAAGAAAAAAACCTTGAAATAAAAATATCAAAGTCTCATTTCCATCCATCCATCCATCCATCCATCCATCCATCCATCCATCCATCCATCCATCCATCCATCCATCCATCCATCCATCCATCCATCCATCCATCCATCCATCCATCCCAGTAATGAATCAAAGGAAATCTCTGAGATTTTCTTTATTATTTTAAACTAAATCCATTAGTTTTTCCGGACTTGTTTTCTTTTTTTCCCACATTCAGGCGACTCTTTGGACGGATTCACACCAGGAAAATCCATCCTGTTGAATCCCAAACGTTTTTCTCGTCTTCTTGCTGTTATATGGATTATTGATTTTTGATTTATATGTGACTCCAACAGAGGCTATTTCAATCAGAGCCATTACAGCCTTAACGATCAGAGACAGAAAGTTAATTATGTAGTTAAGGAGCCAATAAGTGACTTGTCTGCTACGGTTTAATCTGCCGGGAGAAAACATCATCTCCTACGGCACATCTTCATCAGCAGAGGAAGAGGAGGGAGATCCAGCAGATCCCGCAATAAATCCTTCAGGATTCAAATTACTCATCCATCCATCCATCCATCCATCCATCCATCCATCCATCCATCCATCCATCCATCCATCCATCCATCCATCCATCCATCCATCCATCCATCCATCCATCCATCCATCCATCCATCCATCCATCCTGTTCACACTACCTCACCGATCGGACGTTGACATCGGCTCCAGAGTGAATAATCATGTCCACGGCCTCCTGACGGCCTTGCTTTGCTGCCCAGTGGAGAGCCGTCTGAAACACAACCACACACACCTGAACGACAGCTAAAACACACACCTGTAACACAACCACACACACCTGAACGACAGCTAAAACACACACCTGTAACACAACCACACACACCTGAACGACAGCTAAAACACACACCTGTAACACAACCACACACACCTGAACGACAGCTAAAACACACACCTGTAACACAACCACACACACCTGAACGACAGCTAAAACACACACCTGTAACACAACCACACACACCTGAACGACAGCTAAAACACACACCTGAAACACAACCACACACACCTGAACGACAGCTAAAACAAACACCCGTAGTTTAGGTTTTGCCACTATAAACACCACAGTAAATTACACACAGACTGGTCTCACAGCAGAGCTTTTAAATCACTGAGCTAGATGCCGGGTGGTTAGGTCTCTGAGCTACAATTCTCCTGACATTCTTCACTGGTAAAATCTTTACTTTATTTCACCAAATTCAAGCTGTATTGCTATTAGCTTCACTTTTATGAGTTCAGCTGATTTCTCTCTTTTTCTTAACATCATAAAACAATTTTGTCAAGAAGGTAAATAAAACTAAAGTGAGTTATGAGGGTAAACAGAACTGAATGAAGAAAGAGTAAGAAATTATAATGTATACCCTTCAAAATAAAACAACTACAGATGCAGGTTTGAGAACGACAAACCGGAGATGTGTAGCTTCTTATGATAGTTAAAGCAATTAAGTCAGTCAAATAACATGGTTTTAATTCCGCTAAATGATTTTTAAATCAATAAACCAATAAATAAACTGCCTGAAAGATGTAGATTAGTTTTTGTATTCCTCAGATCTTCATGGGAATATTCGTCTCTGCGCTGCAGGAATGTTGCCTTTTTCTCCCCGCTGCATTCGGCTTTGAACCGATCTTCTCTGTTAAGACGTTTTCCAGCTTCAGCCTTTGTGTCAGACAGACAGAGAAACTCGGCTCGTTCAATAAAGTCCCGCTTTGAAGTGAATTCATGGTTAATTAGTTTAAACAGCTTTGGCTGCGAGCTGCAGACAGACAAACTGCTTTGCAGTAATGTGAGCTTTAATTCAGCCCAGTGGGATTTAATTCTCGACTAAAGAGCCACATTCAAGGACGGTTATCCCATCACCATTGTGCTGAATGGAAATGTGTTGCTAATCGTGTTTGTTAATGTCCCCTAATCAATCTGTGTGAGCACGACTGTGAAGGACACAAAGAAATCACCTACATCTGACACACATTTAGAAAGAAGGAAACGATTTTTAGAATCTGTGAGACGAGCGGAAAGGAGCAGAAAATGATAAAAATAGTCGACACGAACGCTTTCCTTGCGTCAGCAGAAGCACTGAAACATGTACTGTGCATTTCAAGCTAAGGGAAACTTCCAGAGGAATAACTGCAACTGTAAGACGGCTGCAATAAACGGAGAAATTAAATTAATTTAATGTCACGAAAGTAGAAGACAGACCAACAACAACGTTTGAAACAACATTTATAAAACAGAAAAGTTTCTGATCACTGATCAATCTCTCAACTAACTTTCCCTTCATCAGCACTGACTAGTTAATAAACCTGAAAACTGCTGCGTGTTTCTGTAAACATCAACAGAGCATGAAGTTTTCTTTTAATTTCCTAAAAATCCACATACATTTTATTAAAACCTGCGACAGACTGGCGACCTGTCCAGGGTGTACCCCGCCTCTCGCCCGGAACGCAGCTGGAGGTAGGCACCGGCGACTCCCGACCCCGTTAGGGAGAAGGGTGACGGAAAATGGATGGATGGATTTTATTAAAACAAACTTCAAAGCAGAAATTAGGAAAGATTTTTTTTAAGATATCAGAAAAGTTCAGGATTAAACTTTTCTGACAGTTTTTAATGATGTTCTATTAAATCTAAATTCCAACAATTTCTACAAACTAAATCCACAACAAAACGCAAAATAACAGGAGAAAAAGAAGCTCAGAATTTCAAACTTACAAACTGGATGAATCCAAAGGAAAGTAGAAAAGAAACAAGCAGTTTAACTTAACAGAAGTTTAATCAAACCAAACTTTTCTGTTGGAAAGTTTCTTTGGGAAACTAAATGTTTGGTTAGTAAGCTAAATATAAATATTTAACTCTAAACTTTAATAACCAAAAAATTTAAAAAAATTTAACCAAAAAATTTGTTTTGAGCTATATAAATATTTAGTTCTAACTAAATAAAGCTAAATAAATATTTAGTGGAGCTAAATATGTGTCTCCAAACTAAGCATTTACCTCAGAGCTAGTTAGATATATAGTTAGCTTTAAAGTTGCTAAATATGAGCTACGCTACAATAAACAATAAACAATAAGCTAAACATGTAGCTATGCTACATTTTCCTGCTATGCTACATATTTAGCTTACTAAATAGTAAGCTAAACATATCTTTATTTAAAGCTAATATTTAGTTAGCTTTAAAGTTGCTAAATATGTAGCGTAACTACATATTTAGCAGTAGTTTAAGCTACATATTTAGCTAGCTAGCTAATTTAATTACAATCTCTGATAGTTTTTTAATCTCCTTCCTTTCATGTTGCTGCATCGGATCAAACAATCCAAACTCTGTATTTTGCTGATATTTTTAGCCATTTGTTTCCTCCGCGCTGCTATTCGGCTACAATGGCTGCAACGGGGCCCGGCGAAGACCCGTGGTTAAACGGACGGCGGAGTCCGGCGGTAACAGGCGCTTAAATTTATGGGTCAAAAAGAAAAGGGAGGAAAAAAAAAACACTTGTTATTTTAATCTATGTTGTTTGACTTTGTGCTTTGTGTTTATGATGTAAAGCACTTTGAAATGCCTTGTAGCTGAAATGTGCTATACAAATAAAATTTGATTGATTGATTGAACCTGCGGTTGTCTGCAGGAAGGTTAATTGAGGTTTGTTTTGTCCTGTGATGGCGGCCGACGCAGAGCGACTGCTGAGGCTGGACAACCCAGGCGGGTGGAGATTTCATTAGCAGGTGCTAACCGAACCCGGCACCACACGCTGGGCTCGTCTGTGTCTCCACCTGAGACCCAAACACAAAACCCTCAACGCCCCTAAATTACAACCTCACAGGTCATCTTCCCTTAAAGTGGACATTTCTGTTTGCTGTAATTATTACCGATGGTGACACGTTAGGTCGATAAACGTCCTGATTCAGCACGTTTTCCTACCAAACAATTTCGGTTTTATGGTTTTAAAACACAGCAGTCACTGCAAAAACACAAAATCTTATCAAGTATTATTGGTTTAGATTCATTTAAAGTAATAATCAGCAAGAAATAGGAGCTTGTTTGAAATAAATAATTCCTTAATACTGATGAAAAAGTACAATTTCATTTGGAAGATTTTTTCGCTTATATGTCAATCCACCATTTTTCTTTACTTTATCTTTTATTGCCTTCCTAAAACAGTGGCCTATGTCATATTTTGCCAGACGTTGTCGTAAGTGAAACATCTCCTTATAATATTAAGGAATATCAATATTAAGGAACTATTGACTAAAATAGGTTTCTATATCTTGCTGGAAACTAATAAGTGTACTCAGGTATTACCACTAGAAACTAGACTAAAAAAATTAAGATTCTTGGTAAGATTCTGTGTTTTTGCAGTGCATTGCCTGGATATTTTAACAGTAAATCACATCAGATCCATCAGTCAGTTGCAGCTTGTGCATAACAGGTAAAGACGCTCTGTGTCAAACGTTCACATGTTTGTGAAAGACGACAGACTCCCGTCAGGCTCAGCAGGAGGTCCGGCCCGCCATCAGACTCTCCGAGGAGGGAGGACTGCCGGCGGTGACCCGGCACAAGCTGCCAACTGCCTGCCAGCAGCAGCATCTGCTGGATCCAGAGTGACGGGCAGGATGAGCCGCAGCGGGAAGGAGACCATCAAAACGGAGAAAATTTCACTCCCTCCATCTTGGTCCAGCCAGGCGTGAAAAGGAGCCTAATGGATTACGCCGCCGACGCTGCAATTTCTGCTCCAGAGCATCGAAATGCTCCTCCGTGTTTCGTCTTAATTAGGGCTCGGCAATGAGACTTAAGAATAAAGTCTCAGATTTTGAAGGAGCAGTATTATGTTAAATCGACTTTATTGAATTTTAAGTGTTGCTTTAATTCATTCATTCATGTTTGAGAAACCAAAATGCCTGGGGGGGGCCTAGCCCCGCCTTCGAGTGGTTACAAAGCGAACTGTAACATGGTTTTGATACATATGTGAATGCCAAGTGAACTGGAGACTGTTCCAAAAGCAAAAGCAGGGCATTCTGGGTAAATACAACCAAAACAAACACCAGAGGTTAGAAATGACTTGTGGTGTTTTATCCAAGACAAGAGAGAAATCGTACACTCACTCAAATCTGAAGCTACAAAGACTTGAGTTTTTGTTTCTATTTTGTGAAGAAGGAAATTGCGCTCAGTGTCTTGAACGGTTTTTGTGTTCTTTCCTTCAGTGGTTCTTGATGCAGCGCCTCCACAGGCGAGGAGGGGAAATGTCTTTCTATCAGTTTGGATTGTTTGACGCAGTGCGTTATGAAAATGTAACAAGTGCTGCAATCTTTCTCCACCAATTAAACCAAGTCTATCAGGTGTGAAAACTCTCTTAAGGTGAGGTTATGTGGAGATGCCTGAGCAGTCAATATTTTACCCGCAGCACAAAAGAAATTCAGTCATTTCCAGCAGACGGATTTTCTTAAAGCAGCCAATAAAAATCAACTCACCCCCTTCATGAAGATCCAGGTTCCCATCCCAGGAGGCCCACAAAGAAAGTCAGAAACAGGAAATTTAATCTCATCTGTTCAGATTTAGAAACTTGTTCCAAGTTAGAAACCTGGTAAGAGTTGGAAAACTGTCCAGAGTCAATCTGTGAAAGACAGAAAGCCTGGAGAACTACTGATCCAGATCACTTTGAATGGAGTCAGGAATCAGGAATGAGTTCAGAACCAGAATCTGTTCAACTTCAAAGCTGGAAATCTTTCCAAAATCAGAAATCTGCTCAGGATCTGAACAACGCAAAGGCAGCAAATTGGGTGGTGGGCAGAGTATCCAAAAATTATACTTCAACATGTTTTTACTCAAGTAAAAGTAAGTAAAAAAGTAAAAAGTAGCTGGGAAATTACTCAAGAGTGAAAGGGTATTTGGTAAAAAAAAATCTACTTCAATCATTTAATAATTAACCAAAATATAAAGTTAAAGGAAATTTTAAGGTCCAAAATAATAATAATTCATATAGGAAACAAAAAATAAAGTCAGGCAAAAGAAAGTTTTTCCAAATCAGTTTTTCTACATATAAAACTTATGAAAGCTTAACAAAAACTGTAAGTGTGAATTTTTTCATAAAACATCTTTGTTTTTCATTCAGTGGGTAGAAAATCCAGAAATTAAGATCAGAGATACTTTAAAATAAAATTAGTAAAAGCAAAAAGGGCAGAGCAGTAAAAATATTCCTAAAAGTACATTTTAAAAAAAAGTTACTCAAGTAAATGTAACTATTTACTACACAACCTGGGAACAAAGTAAAACTCTGAAAAGCTTCTAGAAATCCTGGAGAACTGTTCAGCAACAAGACTTTAGAGACCAGTCTGGATCCCACGAAGAAGAAAAGATGAGCTGGATACGAATCGGTTTTATTAACCACCTAAACGCTGAGCAGTGTGGTTTGAATAAAACGTAAAAAGTTCAAATTCTTCCATGGTTCTGGTTTTATTTAAGCTCTGGTGATAGAAAAGCATCCTGACCTCCTGATGAGATTCCTCTTTATCTCCTCCTCATCCTCACCTGCCGTCTGAGTCTCAGCAGCGTCTTATCCGCACTAATAGGATCGTCACTCTGCAGCGCCGCATTCTCCTCCATTCACTCCAATAAGCAGATTACCGACGTGTTTACGGCTCTTTGAACATTTCATTTCCTTTAAGCCAATTATTCTCTCAAAGCGCTCAGCTTTCTAGTTTCACCGCCTGGTTGCAGGAAGCTGATCCACTATCAGGGATGTTTCTCATGTTTACTGCAGTCTGTTGTTGAATTTCTACTTAAAGCTGCAGGATGTCACCCTTATTAAAAAATATGTTTTTTACATATTTGTTGAAGCTGTCACTGTATCGCAACAGTAGAAAGTGAGACTGAATATCTGGGATAAAAAAGCCCTAGCTCCTCTTTCACTAGAAACAACCAATCAGAACCAGGAGGCGGATCTTAGCGCTGTCAATCAATCTGTGTGCAGGCCTGTTGCAATAAGCAACTAATCGTTTGATAAATTAAAACACATTTAATAATTTCCATTTGAGTTGATTGTTTTTCTCTTTTTCTACCAAAAAGTCTGCCACTTTGGTTTCAACTAACCTTTTTTTTTAAGGACAATTTTGTTTATAAAGACTTTGTTATTAGTTTTATTTGTTTTTCTGTTGTTTTGTTTATTTATTTGGGACATTTAAAATATCTTCCAGTTCCAGTGTTAAATGTTCATTCATCATAGTTAGCAGCGCATTGACCAGGATGATTGACAGTGCGTATGCCCTCCTCCTGGCTGTTTGGGTTGTTTTTGGTCGGGAACGATGCATTTCTTCAGAGGGCAATAATACCTGAAGGAGGAAGGAGATGAGATCCATCTTTTCAGATGACCTGTCTCATGGCATAGTGATAGTTTTAGCAAATACATAAAATAATTATAAAAGTTATATACTTCAGCTTTAAAACATCAGCTGCCATTATTTACAAACAAACTGATTTTAGGGTTTATGTTTTACTCACAGTGACGAAGTCCTTATGGAAGCAGAGAGGAAACAAACACAACATGGGTTGAATTGGAAAAATACTTTTTCCACATTAAATACATTTTCGAAGCTGAGCAGGGCTGTAAAACTTTTTGTCATGTGGGCCAAACTTGTTGGGTGAAAAAATACTAAAATCAAGCAAATAATGTCAGATCTGGGATTTCGTTGTACAAAATGGATGTTATTCATTGTAGATCCAAAACTTCAGATGGATTTTGAAGAAAGTGACTCTATCTCGATTTTAAATTCTTTTAA
Organism: Poeciliopsis gracilis; assembly: GCA_911649635.1. Classification (NCBI taxonomy): domain Eukaryota; kingdom Metazoa; phylum Chordata; class Actinopteri; order Cyprinodontiformes; family Poeciliidae; genus Poeciliopsis; species Poeciliopsis gracilis. The sequence continues at coordinate 2,334,776 of CAJVRI010000506.1, forward strand.
GCTCAATTGAACAAATATACTTGAAGAAGCTGACCTTCTTCAACACGAGGCCGGGGTCCTGAGCGAGCAGCAGGCGCTGAGCGGCCATGTTTCCCACGGCTGAACTCCTCAGCCAGTCCTTCTCCAGTGGGTCCAGCTGAACCCTGTGGAACAGAGACTGGCACAGAAGAACTTCTTCAGCTCAACGGGAGGATGAAGCCCAGAGATGTTGAGGCTCCAGTTCAGAGAACAAATTTAAAAAGGCGACGTATGATGGAAAATTCACATTTTGCAAGTTTTTATACTTCCATTGGGGCTTCTACTGCTTCTAAAAACAGACAGCGGAGTTCTGCCCGTCACCTAGCAACCCCGGCTGAGTTCTGCCCGTCACCTAGCAACCCCAGCAGAGTTCTGCCCGTCACCTAGCAACCCCAGCAGAGTTCCAATGTTGGTTTTGTCTTACCATCCAGAACCCACTTTTCTACTTCTGCTTTTCAATGCGCATCTGTTTGCAGCCATTTTCACACGCCAGTGTAAACATTGCGTAGGGGGGCGTGGCCAGCAGCAGGGGGTTTTGATTTAAAGTTACAAGACACCCTAAAACAGTTCAAAATAGTCGGAACAGAACAGACTAAAATCTCATTATCTAACAATAATGTTTTGCAAAAATGTAGTGGACACATTTTGTGTCGCCCATAAACGTATCCTAACCTGCTCAAGGAAGCATAATAGGTCAACTTTAACTGAACAGCTTAGGCTGTTTTGGTAGACATTTTTATAGCAACATTGATTTTCTTCTTAAAAATGTGATATGTTTTCACATTGCTAGCTTTTTAGACATCCCGCTTAAGTTGCTCACAATTTCCCAGTGGGAAATCTGAATTCTGAGGGCGTTCCAGTTGCTTTTCTGAATGGGAAGATGGAATTTCCCAATTCTCAATAAAACTGGAAGCATGCTCCACTAGTGTGAGGTAATTTCCTCAATGATGAAGGAAACTTGTAAACATTGTCAGCACACACACACACACGCACGCACACACACACACGCACACACACACACACACACACGCACACACACACAAACACACAGATTACATCCTCATTCACAACATTCAAAGGAAGCAAGTTGTGAATTAAGACACGTTTGTGTTTTTGCAGCAGCAGATTTCTTTCTCTGCGAAGGACAGTGAAGAAAAGACAAACTCGTCCTGGTTGCCCTTTCGCCCCGGCAGGGGCCTCGGGCCGAGGAAGGGTCAGGATGTCATTAGCGGCCTGTGGGGCCGGCGGCACTGTTTACCTGATACCTCCGTGTTAATTAGAGCGGCTGAGCAGCTCAGAGGGAGGCCGTCCTTCAACCCGACAGCGCAGCGCGGCTCCGGGCCAAACGCTCGCTGCTGCCGCACGTTTACAAAAACACTGAGACTGATTTCACAAAGCTAAATGACACCAGAATATATTTGTGAAGGTAAGGATCTCGCTTTGGTTTCAAGTATTTCTGTACAAATATCTTAGTACAGTTTAAATAAAACAAAACTAACTTACAAGTTAGCCTCTATGCCTTTTCAGTAAGACATAGAGGCTTGTTTTAAGTAAAAACCTTGTACCACTGGCAGATTATTTATCAGTATTATTGACTTAAAACACTCTTATTCTTGCTGAAAATAAAGTAGTATACTTAAAATAAGGAACGTTGAAGTAAAAGCTTTGTGAAAATAGTTGGTGATTCTTTGTGTTTTCGCAGTCGGCTCTCTGTCTGAACCGCAGCAGGTTCCAGAGCCGACCTCCGCTCATCTCCAGTTACCCTGTGGTTCCAGTCTGACAGCAGTGGGAGGCCGTCCAGCCAATGAGCAGCCGGCTCTGCGTCCCAGACGCCGGTGATTACGGGGTATCGTCATGGGAACGGTTTGGGGGCAGTTTGTTTGGAAGCTGGCGGCTAAATGATGCTCAGCAAACATTTACACTGCAGGGTTCACACACGCACGCACGCACGCGCACACACACACACACACACACACACACACACATCACATCTTTCTATCGTTACAAAGACTCTGCATCGACTTCCATCCATTCATTCATTTCAATAACCTTTACTTTACTCTGTACCTAATAATTAACATTAACATCATAAACCTAAACTCACTTTACGTCTCAGGCCTAAACCTGACCAAGGGCTCTCCAAAGTGAGGTGCAGGGGCCATTTGTGGTCTTTGAATTAATTTTGTTTGGCCCCAAACCACAGTTAGAGTGGCACTGATTCGGCCCCCAACATTTTCTGTAATTTTTTTAGGATGAGCTTTTATGTGGCAAGTTTACATCTGTTTAAATGGAAAATGTTAAGAATTTTTCTGTAGTTAGCTTTCTCTTCTTTTGGCTTTTAATTTCATAATTACAAACATGTTTTCACTCAAAAACAGACTTTCAAGTATTCTTAGATATTTGCATCTTAGTACATGGAGATACAGTATTATCTTAGTAGCACAGATTGTTTTAATGTGCAGTTTTGCTGAACGTACCAGAAAACACTGTAAATAGATCATTTAAATGAGTGAAAAACACACAAACACACACTGTTTCCCTTAAACTCACCATGACAGACGAAGCAGTGACGCTCCTCGTATCGTCCTCTTCACTCTGCAAAACCCCAGCAAAACACTTAATCTGATTCATGGCTTTTTTAAAAACACATTGACGACAAAATAAAACCAGCATAAATAAGTTCCTCTGCTTTTCAAATTTAGAAGTTTTTCCCTAAAATGCTAAAAAATTTCTCATCATTCAATAAAATATTTTGGTTCAAAAGGAACAACGAATATAAGTATATATTCTTGGACAAAGGTTTTGTTTAGCTTATCACAAATTTAATGCGTTCTTTAACTGATTTTGGGCTGAATTTGGTATTTTGTTTTCATTTCACTGGTTTAATTTTCGGGACTGTTTTAGGTTTAAACTCGGATTGCTTTGGAAATGAAAGTTATTGATGTTTAGTTCTGCTGTACATATTTGTAGTTTAATATTTCGAGTGGGAACTGGTTTTGGAGCAGTTTATGGTTTCCTTTGACATGGTTTGTTGTGTTTTATGGCGTTTCCTACCAGTTTGTGACTTTGGGAGTTTGTGACAAAACTCAAACTGTTTTGAACCCAAATGTGTCTTTCTACTGTTTTGGGAAATGTGAGTAATTTTGGTCCCATTTTTTATGTCTGTTTGAGTCAAATTTTAAAAGTTGGTGATGAAGTTTTATGGATGTTTGGTACTGGTTGTAACATGAGTGCTGGTCTTGGTCTAGATTTAGATGATTTTGTTCCGTTTTATTGGTTTAATTGCTCTTTTGTTATTTTCAGTTGTTGATTTGATCCAGAATAACTTGATGATGCAGCAATCCAGACTCATATTTGCTGTTCTTCTCATTGCTTGGGTTGGTTTTAAGAAACGAACTGAGGCCTCTTATTTTTGGTGTTGATGATATGAAACGTGAATATCTGGAGCAGAATCCCTAAGAGGATTGTTTGGGGGGGAGGAAACAATCGCCTTTTTCCTGCAGCGTCCCGATGATGTGATGGACGTTAACTGTGTTGGTGTGTTGCTGAGGAGGGATTCCCAGGAGACGAAGAGGAGGAGGAGGAAGCTGCTCTTCTTCTACCTCATTAATAATCCAACACAGTCTCAGTGAGTTGTCTCACTAAATGATTGTGGCTCGTTTCAGAGGTGAACTAAAGGTAAGAAAACAAGAATTTGGACGTCCACAGTTGCTGATTTAATTCTTGCTGAGAAGATTTCAGTTTGTAAGCTTATATCTGAAGAAAGAGATGATTTCTGTGGTTTTATTTGGGGAAAAAGTTCACAGAAGTAGGAATTAAATCTTCAAAAACTAATAATTCAGTTAATAGATCAGATCGATTTATCACCCAGCCCTAGTCTGAACCGAACTCCAGCTTGTTTGGGTAGAATCCGGTTTGCTTGAGTCGGTGTGAATAATTCAACTCTATTGCCGACCAATGAACTCTGGGCTGCAATACTCGGCCTTGGTTCGATTAAAGTGAACTCTACATCAGTTTGAATGCATGTGAATGCCAAGCGTATCTTAAGTTCCTTCAAAAGCAGGAAGCAAATGATAGTGCATGGCATTCTGGGTAAATACAACAAAACAAATGTGCAAGTCAACGCTGGCTGGAGAAATGATTCGTGGTTTTCTACAACCACTAAAATATGACGACGTTTCATTTTTGTTACATTTTGAAAAGAAGGAAGTTGCACTCAGTTTCTTCTTCTGAAGAATTTGTGTCGTTTCCTTCAGTGGTTCTCTGTGCAGCGCCCCCTCAGGCAAGGAGGGGAACAGGTTTGTCAAAGGACTGGGATTGTTTGACACGCAGCAGTGTGAAAATGAACTACAGCAGCTGAAAATGTAACAAATGTTGCGAGGCTCGGTCCAGTTGAACCAGGCCTTCACACCTGATGGTCAAGAATGGACTTTTTTTGGTCCGCATGAGAGTTTGATTGCGGATTCAAACCTCCCCGAACAAACCAGACGTTCTAGAAAAACCAAGTAGAGTTTGATTAAAGCGGACTAAACCGTGCTGGTGTGAACGCCCCCTAAATCCGCTTCCTCACACTCAGTAGGGTAAACCGTGTGCAGTCGGCTGCTGCGGGTGGCAAGAGTCCCCTCACGAGACATCGGCTCCTGCAGAACAGCTCCGTCAGTTCGGAGGGGACAGGAATCATCTCTAGTTTTTCCTCTGCTTTGCATAACAAAAGCTTTTCCCAGCCACTTCCACTCCGCCGTCTATTCATCCAGTGAAAACACAGCCGGCTGGTTTCTCCTCCCCCCTCCTCAGATCTCCTGTCAGACCCCCCTGCTGCCTCCTCTTCATCGCCATCCAGGAGTGGCTCTCTCGTATGCCAATTGCCTGTCCTAATTGGTGGCGTTTACAAGGTGCTGCCGGGCACTGGAGCCCTGCAGAGCGGGTAAAGGAGGCAAAGAGCAAAGGGAGGTAAAACCTGAGGGGTCGAGGTGCAAAACGATGGAGGAGGAGACGCAACATTTAGAAGGGAGAGTTTGATCTGACAATGTTTCCATTTTAGGCTGACATGACCTTTAAAGTTGTTTTTTTACTTGTTCTCACTGAATAAAGACACCTGATTACACTGCAAAAACCTGACTACACTGCAAAAACCTGACTCCACTGCAAAAACCTGACTACACTGCAAAAACCTGACTGCACTGCAAAAACCTGACTACACTACAAAAACCTGACTACACTACAAAAACCTGACTACACTGCAAAAACCTGACTACACTGCAAAAACCTGACTACACTGCAAAAACCTGACTACACTGCAAAAACCTGACTCCACTGCAAAAACCTGACTCCACTGCAAAAACCTGACTACACTGCAAAAACAAAACATGTTACTAAGCATTTTGGTCTAGTTTCTAGAGCAAATATCTCAGTCTAGAAATTAGGGAAATTTACAAGTAACTTTTCAGTAAGAAGTAGTAGCTTGTTTTGAGTCAATAAATCTTAAATATTGGTAGAAACTACTATTTCCACCTGCAAACATTTTCACTTACACTATATTGACTTAAAACAAGCTCCTATACATTGGTGGAAGGTTTGATGTACAGAAAGTTAGATTTATCTTATTTCAAGTGTAGTAAAATATTTTTACTCAAAACTAGACAAAGGAAACCAGGTTTTTGCAGTGTATGGCTTAAAAATAAAATTTCAGATTTTTATTTTGTCAGTTTTTTTTTCTCGCTTTCTTTCCTGAAACAGAAATGACTGATGTCGGGAAATATTTTCAAAAAGATGATTTTATTTCTGTCACGCCTTCTGAGTTTGAAGTATTCGTTCTCAATTTTTTTTCTTTTAATTGTTGAATTACGGTAATGTATACAATATATATGTTTTTTTAGGCGTACTAAGACTGTTTTAAGGCAGGCCTTATGAAACAAAAACTTTTTAGAAAATATGTTTCACCTTCTTAGATGTTTATTTTAACCTCTAATTTTCAAAAAAATTTAATTCCTTGTTTTTAGTCCTCAAGATTAAAAGGACATTACAAATAAAATGTGTTATTATTGTTAAATATTTAGACTTATATTTAATAAACCTTTAATTTGTGTTAAATATTTTAGCTTGTTTGCTGCAGTTTGTTGGTTTTGATGATTTCTATGAAAACTTGCTCTCATAATGAAAATAAATAGCTAATAATTAGCTCTGAACTCATTGATCCTTCCTGGTGGAACGGTTTAAAATCAACCTGTGAGTTCGCTCATCAAATCCCCAGAAGGCATTCGATCCTGCACCGCCACCAGAGGCTGACCCATCTCGTCTGGATGATGAGGAGAAGCTCGTTGCCGGACCTTCGTCATTAATTTACGTTTTTTCACAACTCGGCAGCTCTGGAACTGAGACGTTGCTCCACAGTCCAGGATCAAAACGTGTTAAAGCCTCTGATGAAGTTCGCTCCACTGACACAGGACTAAGCTTTATGGCGTAATCCCACTTCCATAATCCCACTTCCCTGAAGGTCGTTAGGAGCGAGGATGTTGGAGCTTTACCCATCGTTTAGTGGAAATTAAGTTTGAGGAGGTTAAACCAAACTTCTGACACACAGAGACATTTGCACAAACATCTGAAGGTTCATTAGTTGTGATTGGATCATCTGAGGATCTCCAGGCTCCTCTTATGATGCCCAGAACAACTAAATGCAGATTTCTGGTCTCTGATTATTGTAATGAATAATGAATGGAAAACTGATCAAAAAAATTTATATGAGTGGAGAAACTACGATATGTAGCAAATTCTGATTTTTGAAGGGGATCGATGATGCAAAATTCTCTTTTTGAATAATATATTTCTATTTAGGTTTCTACTGCTTCTAAAAACAATCACAGTTCTTAAAAACAAAACACGTAGCTGCTTTTTGACAATAAGTTTATGTTTCTTGGTGTCTGGAAATGAGCCGTTTCAAAAACCTCCAGATTGTTGAGTCCCACTGCGCCGTTACCCAGCAACCCCAGTCGAGTCCAACCCGTTTGGTCAGCTGATTTTACTGCTCTATGCGCTGTACAATGGCTACTAGAAAAGACAAGTGTTTTATTGTTGACTTAACATCCAGAAATCACTTGTTGCATTTTTGTTGGTTGTGCAGGAGGCTCTACTTCTGCTTTTCAAAGGTATTTGGTCATATAATTGGCCCTCCGTTTGCAGCCATTTTCACATAGTGCAGTAAACATTGAGATGAGGGGATTTGGCCAGCAGCAGTTTGTTTGGATTTAAAGTGATAAGACGCCCTAAAACAGCTCATTCTGAATTGATCTCAAAATACAAAGAAATGAATAAATTAAAATCTCATGTTTTGTGTATTCCAGAGTCATATTCTAACCTGTTCAGGGAAGTATCAGAGGTGACCTTTGAACCTCAGTCAATACAGCAAAGATTTATCAGTAGAGTGACCCACATCATGTCTCTATTGCTGGGAGCAACCTACGTTTTTTTCTTTATTTTGCAAACTGGATGTCTCTTTGTTAATGGCATGAAAAAAAGTTTAAGTTTTGGGTCTACAATGATTTAAATTTCCCTTTCATAATAAAAAACCAGACTTCTTTAAGTCCTCTTGCTCAATCGGAATCGTCTGCTTGTGCTTGTCTAAAATATTCCTTTTGACTTGATCATTTTGACTCGTGACAAAAAGTTTGGACACTGCTGCTTCATGGTGGTAAGACATCATCTCATGTCTGTCAAACTGTTTCGTTTGGAGTATAAAGAAATGAGAAGTGACTCATTTTCAAGGTTTGTGCCTTTATTTCTCTTGCAGGCTTGTCTTCCTCTGTCTCTGCCTCTCTTTCATTGTACCCGAGTCCCTGCTGACAGTTTGCGCTGCTGATCTCCTCCATGACCTCTGCAGGATCTTTAACTTTGCTTCTTTACCTCACAGACAGCAGCAGGAACACAGCTGTCTCCGTTCACGTCTGTTTCCTCATGATCAGAGAAGACAGCTCCTCACATGTCAGCGTCTCCGAGCGAGAGAAAAAGCAGCGGCATGTGTGGAGTTTTAACCTGAGACTGAGGCATGCTGGGAAGTGAAGGCGCCAAAAGTGCTGGAGACCACAGAGCATGATCAAGCTGTTAGCGCAGCAAAGAAATGCTCATGTGCTTTAAACTTTGAGACGTCATATCCACAGGATTCGGCTGTCAGCTTTAAAAGAAGTAACTCACCTGACAGCCACGTCTCACTGAAAAATCTGCAGAATGTAGCAGTTATTTTATACGATTAATCGCCAGAATGATTGATTAATCAATAGCTAAAATAATCATTAGTCTCAAACACACATGAAAATTAATTTAAGGATATGAAATTGTGATTGACTGCAAAGACCCGCCTCTGGGCTCTGATTGGTTGTTTGTATTTATGAAAGTTACATCCTGAAGCTTCAATGCTTTTCTGCACAAGAACATTTATGAACAACACAACTGCATATCGTAAATAATAACTATTGTTTCCCAGAATAATCCCTGTCCATGTGGCTCTACAAACTCTTGAAGATCTTGAGCTGGGAAAGCTCAAACTTCGGTCCAACCGAACCAGTAAAACCAGCAGCTCCCTTCCAGTGATGTAATCTCTCCCCTCATTATCATATTAATTGAGATTTCTCAACAATCGTGTTTTGCTAATGGACGGATTGAGAGGCGGCGAGTGTGAGTGAGGCAGTTTTAATGAGACTGATACCCGCAGCGCTGCAGCGTCTTATCTGTCGATGGGGAGCCCGGCCTTATGTAATCTGCCCTCTCATTCGCCGCCGCCACCGCTCGATTGTTTCTGATGAAAAAGCCATTTTGGAGCCGCCGCCGCCTTCTGTTCTGCAGCGTGGCCCTCGATGTCGGAGACTTCAGGGGTCCAACGGGGTCAAAGGAATTATGATTACGGTACAGCGTCATTGGCGGGCTCGTCGTTGCCCCGGTGACCCCTCCGCGGAGACGATGATGAAAGTGTTACATGAGCGTTTTGTTGAGAGAGACGGCAGCCGTTGTTCAGTTCAGAGGTTCGTCTCGACACGGCGGGGCCCGTTTAGGTCTCTGGTACCCGGCAGGATGAGATTCACATGTAAATCGGCTGGAGATTCAAACTCAGCCTGAACTCAACACGTGTTTGCTGACACCAACAGAGAGGGTCGTTCACAAACCAATAAATGAAACTGAGGGGAAAATTACAGGACTATAATGGAGATGATTCAGCTTCTCTTTTTTATTTGGCCTCGATTCGTAAGTTTGACCCGTTAACATCTGAGGCGTCTGTTCAGACATGAATAAGGTCGCACCTCCCGGGAGATTCTGATGCAGAATAAACCTAATGGACAGTTCTATGGAAAGCTGGGTTGTACATTAATGGCATATTTTCCAGCATCACATATCGTCTAAACACTAACGAAGTGACTTTGCTTCCTTCTCATTGGTTCAGAAGGTGGAGTTAGGAATTGTAAATGGTGGTTTGATTCAATGTTGATTTAAATATTTTCATACTGATTTAGTAATAAGTGGTAGGTTCATAATTCATTGAGAAACCTATTAATAATTTTATGTATAACTCATTTTTTGCATTTTTTTCTACCCATATAAACAGCCATGTGTTCATATTTTGATCAGCAAAAGAAAAAAAGAAAGAACAAACGATAACACTAATGGAGTACAAATTTAAAACATGATAGTATTGTACTAAAACTGATGCAAAGTGTATGTCAATAATTCTGTTTTTCTTGTTAAAAAACACAATATGCATAATTTTCGCATAATTTTTAAACATATGTACACAATTCTGACCAGTAGATGGTGGTAATGTCCATAAAACAGCTGTTTGACAATCGCCAATAAACTCAAGAAGAAGAAGGTGACTCCAAATCTGAGTACAAGCAGAATCAAGTGTGCCATAAATCACCATTTTTACCATGCATCTACATAAAAGTCATACAAAAAAACACTGGTTTATGGCTTAGGACTCCACAAAATATGGTGAAAATTCTGTCAAAGTGGCGCTTTTTATGCCTTCATAAGAAAACATTCTCAACACTGAAAATCATGCTGTTTACCTGAATCATCAAATGCTGCTTTGATCACCGTCAAATGTAAAAAGTGACCTGGATAAACACCATAATTTTCAGCTCTCTTGAAAACGTTCACCATGGTGCAAACCCACTTACCCAGGGGATCTAATCGATTTACAGGGTTTTCCAACTCGATTTGGAAGTTACAGCTGGACATATCGGGGCAATGTGAGACACCACTCTCATCTGAATGTGTGTTTGATGCCGTTTTACTCCACTCACCCTCCTGGAGATGTTCAGCTCGCTGGTCACGGAGCAGGAGTCGCTCCTTGGAGACGGGAGGTCACAGAAGTTTGGGTCTCCTCCATCGCCACCGGCGGTCAGACTGCTAACGCTAATGGCTGCGGGGATCACCAGGTCCGGAGGCCGCACTGGTCTCTGAGAAACTACTGGTGACCGACGAGCCTGAAGAAATGAGACAGATTCAAGTCAGAGCTACACTGTAAAACGTTTAACTGGTTCTGATTAACATCAATGGGTAGAATGAGGGTTTGTTTCCACTAAAGCGGTCTTTTTAAGGAACCAGTGGAGTTTTCTGATGCATTCTTAAGTTTCAAACCCAAAGCTGGACCGACCTAACCCAACCTCACACTCAGTCAGACATGTTATCAATCAGAGATGGGTAGAGTACCCAAAAAATTTACTCAAGTAAGAGTAGCACTATGTCAACATACACTTCCTCAGGTACAAGTAAAGAGTAGCCATCCAAGAAAGTACTCAATAAAGAGTGAAGAAAAGTATTGGAATAAAGGGGACAGATCAAAACATCAATCATTTGATATTTAAAATTACATCAAATGGACCAAAATATAAAATGATGGGGAAATGTTTGCATTTTAAAGACCATAGTTCATATAAATAACATAATTGTCAAAAAAAAAATCAACATCTATTTATTTTTATATAAAACTCAAAAAACTGATTAAAACTGCAGGTCTGGTGAAATTTTGGTTCAATCAAGTTCAGTAAATCAGTGGGAAAAGAATCTGGAAATTTTACTCAAGAGTAACGATACTTCGTAATAATATTACTCAAGTAAAAGTAAAATGCATGGGGTAGTAGAAATACTATAAAAGTAATTTTCTTAAAGTTACTCAAGTAAATGTAACAAGTTACTATCCAACTCCGCAAAATATTGCGGCAAGCAGTTCTCTTGCTTCACGGCAGGGGGCGCCCATGATCCCAGACATTGTGACTCCACAGCTGCAGAGTAAGAGAGAGCAACAGCGAGCTATTTATGGTTTTCTCCTCTTATCCCAGCAATCACTTATTAACAATGACAAAATAAACATTAAGCCTAAAACCACACCACTGCAACAGACTAAATGATCTCTTTATGTGGGAAATATTTAAGTGTTTTGTTTTGGTTTTTTGTGGCGTTGTTGTCAGTTGCTATGGTAACGAGTCTGCGCGTAGCTACGCTGATACAGAGCGAGAAAGAGTGGTTTTGACTTGTACTTTACGGTTTTTCCCTTTGCCATAGAACACAGCACGAAATTAATAACATCTACCTCCCAGAAGTTTGACTGAATGAGCGGAATTATTCTACGGCGTAAAAGAATAGTCTTTTTGGCGCATGCGCGACATTTTCTTATGTAAACAATAGCATGCAGGGGGTCTATATTTGTAAATCTGATTAATCCAGCTATGAACCTCACCGCACGTCACTGCACTGAGCCTATACCCAGTCCGTCTCCCAAGTAGCTCGAGCATTAGCATGTTAGCATATTAGCGCGTTTGGTGCTCCACAAAATGTCCGCGTGCCTGAGGCATAACGCGGCGCTCACCGTCACACGAGGCCGGGGCCTGTTCGGTCCAATTAGGCCTCAGTTGGCAGAAAACGCCAGTAGCTGCAGTTTAAGATCTCACAAAGCTGTGATTGTCCTTTAACTGTTGAGGACGGCAGTCCCAGGGGGGCTAATTATCACACAAACTCCACTCAGGTCCGTAGAGCCTCACCGGGAAGGCCCGACGAAAGAAACATCGCACCTATCATTCTGATTCCAGCTAATTACTTCCAGGTTTACTGGCGGTGACTGTAAACAGTAATGACACTACTTTGCATTTCAAATAAGATATTTTAATCCAGACTCAGTGCAGCTTCTGCCGCTTCCGAAACGAAGTTTTGGTATGTGAGGAAACTCTTCTTACCGGCATAAATAGTTGGGCCACTATTAATGTCGAACATCCATGAGAAAGACAAGTTTATCTCTGTGCTTCATAAACCTGAACTTGATTCGATTTAAACCAGAAATGGGGAGAAACCAGTGTGCCATTCAGTTGCTTCAACTATCAATTATTTTAGTTATCCAATTTTATTTTTAAAAATGGTACATAATGCAAATTTGTCTGCATTATAATATCAGGTTTAAAATCTATATTAAAAACAAGGAAATTGGGACATTTTCAAAAGTCAAAAATTTGTTAAGACACATTTCTGGTTAATCTCAGGATTATTTCCCATACAGCTAGTACTTTTTCATCAATATTGTGGAATTATTCACGAATAGCAAGCTCCTATATTTTGCTGAAAAGTTACTTCTAAGTTAGTTCTGACTTATTTCACATGCACTAAGATATTTTCACTAGAAACTAGACCAAAAATACTATGTGAGATTTTGTTTTTGTAGTCATGGTTGTAATTTCCTGTTGCTGCTTGACTGATCCTTTTGCTTGTCTTCAGACATAAAACCTCAGAATTAGGAAGAAAGCATGGTGTCTTCTGCTTGAAGACTCTGCAGACAAACAGGAAGCGGAGGTGACGATAAAAAAGGGGTTTAATACGACCACAGCCCCTTCAGTTTGTCTGCAGCTGGTGAGCCATCCTTGATGTCATTCTGTTTGCTTCCTGTCGCTGTTTGATCAGAAAGAGACCTGCTGCAGATTCACATGTTGTTCAAACCCTACCTGCAGTGCTTTGTTATAACGTGTTTCCTCGCAGTGATGTTTTTATTTCATTTTTCAACTCGTCCTCTGTCAACGTTCCCCCCTTCAGGACAGATTAAAACCGATTTAAACGGGAAGAATCCAGCTTCATGCGGCCTGTGAAGACCTCTCCAATAATTGGCTGCATTTAGATTTGTCTTCATTATTTTCCTGCGCCTGCAGCTGCAGTAGCGGCAGCATGGTGAAGGCTAACAGCAGCAGATGATGGAGGGTTAACCCTGATAAGGTGATGAGGGCTCCCCCCTCCTTGCCTCTTTCCCCAAACAGTAGAGAAAGCGAACCCCCAGTGAACATTCAAGCCTGTAAATTGTTTATCAGACACTAATGCAGGAGCCTAATCCTATTTGCATTCATATTAGTTCTCATATCACCATCTCAGGGAGGACTTATTTGAATTCTACTGAGGGCGAAATAACTTTATGCATGATATCAGTATCTTCATAATTCACATCAGCAAAGTCAATTTGGTTGAAGTGCTGCTGCGCCGTGTGCCACCGAGCTGCAGAGGAAACTTATTTGGAGGTGCTTCACTTCAGCGAGGAAGCGTGGAAGTATATTAGAAACTCTCTCACACGTCTTCCTTCCCTCCTCTATCAGAGGCGGTGCCAACCACTTCCTTCCACTCAGCGCAGCGATTCGGCAGCGGAGGAAATGCTGCAGGTCTGACCCATCAGGTCCACAAAGGGATAAACCTTTGTGGACCTTTTGGGCCTCCGCCAAGACACCAAAACAAACTTACTCCCTCTGCAGGAAACCATCCAGGACTCCACACTGCAAATACCAAGTACTTAGGTTCAAATATCTTAGTTGACTTGAAATAAGGCCAGAGGTGTTCATAAACATTGAACTCAAGTCAGTGTCACTACTTTGTCTAAGAAATATTGGAGAGTAAAAATGTATTTGGTAAGAAGTCTACTGAAAGTACTGAGTAACTGATGAAATTATCAATCACTTAATATTTAGAAATTACATCATCAGATGGACCAAAAATATACAGTTAAGTGGAAATGTTGTTATTTTAAGGGTGTAAATGGCAGTAATTCATATAATTAACTGTGGATGCACTGATATAAAACAAATGGCTCATATCAATATTTACCAATATTATATGTATGGAGACAATTTTGGTGCCACAACTACTGAGGAAAAATTTTTTTTACTAATGCAAATTAGAGCATATTAACAGGTACAAACTGATAAATTTGTACCCAACAATAACTCCATGTTGTTTCCAAAGAAATCGACTATAACTTCATATTTTTTCAAACACTTGAATATTATTTATATTCATAAAAATCCCCAAATACTAATACAACTCAGCCAGTTTGAGCTTATAAGTTTTACATAAAGTACAATTAAAAAAAAAACACATTAATTAAAAATAACATAAAAACCTTTGGGCCACCCCAAAAATTGTAGCCCTATAATTTATATTTATAAAAATCCAAGAATATTAATAATTTACGTAATTTGGGCCCATGTGGTTTATATAAAGTACAAATTTGGCTAAACGTGCATTAAAGCAGTGGTTTAAGGTGGAACAGCACTGGGTTAAACTTGAAAACTAGTTTAAGCAGAAATAGCAGTGACATAAATGTTCAAAAAAAATAATCTGAAGACAGAAATTCCATCTGTCCTAAAACAATAACAAAAAAGTCAGCTAATTTATATATTAAAACCAAATGTTTCATCTCTTAAACCAAAATCGTTAAACTGTTAAACATCTGAGTTAAAACCGTCCAATTTCAGAACCAACAAAAGACAAGAATGTCTCAAACAGTGATTATTATTATTATTATTATTATTATTATTATTATTATTATTATTATTATTATTATTATTATTATTATTATTGTTTTATGTCTCCATATGTTCAGGAGGAAGTGTGTCTCAGTAAATGAAGTGCTGATCTGGACTTCATGGTTGCTGTCATCTACAATAAAGCTTTGAATGCGAGTGTTTGCAGATGATGAGCAGTTACCTCAGACGGTGATGAAAACAGGAATAAAAGTGTCAGGATGAACCGAGCTTCGGGTTGGTGATGAAAGGATGCACGACTCAGAACGAAATAAAAAAAATACGCTAAAGAGTTCTGAAAACATTCAACATCTCTTAAATCTACTGTGTGACAAGCACACAAGTATAATTACATCCTAAACCCACAGACTCTGCAGAGAGGTAATAAAAAGTGAGCAGAAAAGTGTTTTTGAAGAAGAAAGTGAAAGGCTGTCAGGAGGGCCGGGCTTTGATCAGAGACGCCGTTTAAAGGCAGAAGAAAAGCTCAACGTGGAGCTGAGAACAAACAGAGGCGCTCAGCTCATGAATAAAGACTGTTTCTGTCTCTGGACTCACCTGATCCGCCTCAGTGACCACCAGCACCGCCACGCCGCCACCTGGCTCCCCGGCTTCATCCTGATTGGTCGGATCAGACGTCAGGTCGGGTCCTGACCGGTTCTGATACACATCGGAGGCTGATTGGTGGTGAAAAAGACACTTATGGAGAAATATTGTGCGATTTAGTTTTCATAAGCTCAGGCAAAGTGTAAAGAACCTCTAGGGGGCGCTGTTTTAAGCAAAAACAACTTTAAGTTTTAGTTTGAAAAACTTCCTGAACAGTGCAGTAACCTAGCAACCAAAGCAGCTGGTTTTACTGCGGTACAATGGCTGCTAGCGGAAATCACCTACTGGTTTCTTCTTGGTTCCTCGGGATTCTCTACTTCTGCTTCTCAAAGATGTACGGTTATATAATTGCGCATCGGTTTTCAGGCGTTTTTATGTTTGAGCGTAAATATCGAGGTGAGGGTGTGGCCAGCAGCTGCTTGGTCTTTAAAGGAGCTCAAAATAGGCAGAACTTAGCAGACTGAAATCTGACTATCTAAAAACGTGCAAAAAAATGATCATGTTTCATGTTTAGCCCATAGTTTTAACTTATTCAAGGAAGCATGATGCTCCTTTTTAAGGAAACGTTCGCCAGCAGAGAGACCTGAACCAGTGAAAACTAAAACTACAGACATCGTAACGACCAGTGTGAAACATTTGTTCTTGCTGTCTCTGATAAAGGTGGGAAAATTGATCCAAAATATTGATAAAATCAATACCAGTATCAGTAATAGATTGATACTTAAGTTTCAGATTCCCACCCTTGAAATTTTATTTTATTTTTGTAATTTCAGTTCTCAACTCTACCGTGATAAAATATTTTGCTTTGATTTGCTCTCAAATTATAGATTTTTTTGCGATTTATTTAGAAAGCAATGCAGACAAATTTGTTGTCATATAAATAGTTTTCCCAATTGGAACCAAGCTGATGCCCAAAATGTTTTTATTCGGAAAAAATACTAGAAAGCAGAAACCGTTGAAGACCCTCACGGTACTTTATGTCACTTCTTCATGTTGTTGGATTAAAAGAATCCGATGAATGAAGACAAAGGTCGGGCCGCATCTTTTAGAAACGTGTACTGCGGAGTCAGAGCCTTTGTTTGTCTCTTTCAGGTTGATGGCAGACCCACAGATTCTCATTTCTCGTTCCTGAATCAGCAGCTTCGTAATGTTCGATCCTGAAGCAAGGTGTTGTCACATCAAACAGAGCAGCAGTGACTGCGGTGAAGCTGCGACTTTCTGAGCTGTTTCTGTTTGTTTCTGAGGCCTCTTCGCCGTTTGTCTCGGCTCTCAGGTCTTCATGTTAAAGCCGCAGCGCTCACAGTGCAGAAGAGCACATGCCTCCCAGAATAAAGGTGCTATCACGCTTCTACCAACTTCCTGCCGTGGTTCTCCTGGTGCACTTTGACCGACTGCAGACTCACACCTCCCAGGCTCTCAGTGCTCAACTCTCTGCAGAAACAGTCTAAACTGTGAATTAATGCTTTGTTTTCACAGAATCCATCTAAAAACTTCAACCTCATTTAATTTGAGAAGGCAGGTTCGTCTGCGGCACGGGGAAAGTTTTAATCTGTCGGTTTGGGGTTTATAAGACGTAAACTCAACTGGTCTTTGAAAGGTTAACCTGAGGTTAATGTAATTTAACCTCAGGTGTATAAAAACACACATCAGATTCTCCACCACCAAAGTAGAGAAAATCAAAACTGCTGCAACAACTGGTGGCGTTCTGTCTGAATTCATCCGTCTCTCACAGCAGGAGTTTTATTTAACTGAACAGAGCCAAACTAATTCAAATCTACGACTTTCAAAGACTTTTTAAAAACCATTAAGATTGAAATTTAAGACATGTATAACAATAGACATTTACAGAAGATTGCATATTTTTGCAGTGCTCTCTACAGACTGTTTTCACACTTTATAATCTGGTCGACTTGGTTTGATTGGGTGACAAAATTGTCTTATTTTTTTACACTTTCACAGTGGACTGTGTCAAACAAACCAAACCCTTTAAAAAAAGGTTCTGCTCACCTTGGGCCATGCAGGCCTGGATCTGCTCCTCTGCAGCTGGACTGGACTCTGACTGTCCTGATGAGTTTTCTTCATAAGTCTGTGCTGAAAATCTGTCTTCTGTCTGGACCTCTGGTTCAAGCTCTTCAAGCACTTTGTCAGAAATATCATCTTCATCTGGATTTACCGGCCAACATTTCTGGCCTGATCATCTCCAAGACTCTTTGGATTCTGGTCTGGCATCAGTTTCTGGTCACACTGAGCCTCTGCAGCTGAAGGAGACGGAGGCTTAGAGACCTCTTCCATTTTAGATGAACTCTGAGGAGAGATACACACAGACAGAAATGAGCAAAATGGATAATAAAACTTCACAAAGTTGCATTATTCACCCAACTCAGATTATATCATAGATAATTATCTTAGTTTTACACAGAGGTGGGTGGAGTACTGAAGAAACTGTAATGGAGTAACAGTTTTACTGCACTTATATCAGGGGTGTCAAACTCCTGATAGTCCTCCAGGGCCTGCAGGTTTAGATGTGCCACAGGTACAAAACACCGGAATGAAATGGATTAATTACATCCTCCTTGTGTAGATCAGTTCTCCAGAGCCTTAATGAACTAATTAATGTATTCAGGTGGTGCAGCAGAGGCTCATCTAAAAGTTACAGGACAACAGCAACTTCTGGCCCTTGAGACCTGGAGTTTGGCACCTGTGACTTAGATTGTTCATAAGTTAGATTGGAACGAGGCCAGAGCCAGTTCTAAGCTTTCGCTTGTTGACTGTTGTCATAGCAACTCCATAGCAACTGCCTGTTAAGGTGGCGGTCGGTTACAAAATTACATCAAGGAAAATAGTGTGTTTTTTTACATTAGAGGAATATACACAAAGATTTGTGTAATAAAAAGTTAAAGTGAAAATTGCGCAGAGAAACTAAATTTATTCTAACAAAGTGGTTAAAAACATCTGGACACATCGAGAGCACATCACCTGAGCAAGATGGAGCAAGAAGGCATCATGATGTCTATGGGCCTCTGGCCACCTTTTGTTAACTAAGCCGAACAATTGAAATAGAAAAACCTAAAATCGAGACATGATGGTTGATGTGATCAGAAGCACACATTAATAGATCTTGTGGTTCCTGTTTCTCAGAAGGTCCCCTGTTTGCTCAATGACAGTTAAAATTCAGAGACCTGCAGCGTGTAAACTAACAGGAGACCTTTACATCACTGAAATGATGATGTGCTCTGTGAAGAATCTCGCTGCTAACACTTAGCAGAGGAGTCCCAGGGGTGGTAATTATGTCTGAGCTCGGATAACAAGGAGCACATTTCAGACTTGAATAATAACTATTAAAGAAGAGTGTTTTCCAATTAATTAAACACACTGTCTTTATGTAACCTCTGGACATTTGCCCTGCGGGCTGAGCTCATTTATGAGCTGCTGCAGGAAAACAAACCAAGCTCCTTTCATGTGAAAACCCTCACAAAGTACCTCTGAGAATATCTGCATATTTCCCTGAATATTCAACTTTGTTCATGCAAATTGTGGACATAACTTTTTGATATGATAAAGCTGCACCACAGAGTCATTTCAGGCCTGCTGGGGTCTCCACTCTGCAATGATGAAAGAGTAATTAGACCTTTTTCTGAGCCACTGCTTCCTACTGCAGGAGAGGCAGAAGTAGAAGAAGAAGATAGTTCACCTGTCCTGCCGCTGAGGTTTCTAATGAAAGGAGCTTAAAGAAGCGTGAAAGAGGAGCAGCTCGCATCATTTCACCAATCAATGCAGCCAGGCTGGTGAGGAGCTTCGCACATTTCTCTGGCTTCATTGGGTCGAATCAACCTTCGCTCGGCGCTGAGGCGAGAACTGCGTAGATGTTTTCATGCTTTAAACAGGGAAACTTTCAGCTGATTCAGCAGGAAAACTGAGCCGGGCGTTCCCGCTGGTGACCAGATTATGACCTCAGTCATGATACCGACTTCTGGTCGACTTGAACTGCAACTTCTGATATTTGGTTTGGAGCTAATATTTTTTGTGGTAAAAAGCATTGATTTAATTTGCCTTCAAAATAGCAGATGGCCACTGCTATTTTAGGGTTTTTTCATATTCTAAATCAGTCCAAATAATATATAATGAACTGGCAATATGTGGTCAGCTGTTCTTTCTGCTGTTTGCACCATACAATGGACGCTGGAAAAGACAAGAGTTTTGTTGTTGGTTGAAAACAACTACAATTGGTTATTTAGAGTTTCTGGTTTTTGTTCCATTGGTGTTTTGTAATTTGTTCATTCGTGTTAATTTTTTAGCTGTTTTTGACGTGTTTTGTTCCCTCATGTTTGTTTTTTAGTGTTACCTGCTGACGTTCTTCCTCATTTGCTCTGCTTTCCACTAATTAATCACACCTAGTTTTCTTGTCACTCACTCACTCACTCACTCACCTTCCCAGTAGTTTAAAAGCCAGTCAGTCAAACATGGAGTGCCTCAGGGTTGTGTACTCAGTCCACTACCTTTCTATTATTTACATAATTCAACTTTTTTGAATTATTTTCCAAATTGCTCTGCAGTTTCATTGATTAAAATAACTAAACATAAATCTATATCAAACCAAAATCTTTGCACTCTTTGCTAAATTATGTTACAGTCTGCAAATCAATAGGAAAATTGATATTCCCTATAGGAAGTTCCTGGAAAGGTTGCTCTGCCAGTCCTCTGAGAGCTTTAGTTATGGCACCCTTCTTCAACCCTAAACACAATAAAAACAAAAAAAAACTCATTCAAACTACTTCCACAATCCCTTTTCTGAATAACTGCTGCAATGTCTTGTTTGAACTGAAACTTTTTAGGCTGTTCTTCAGGCAGAAACAAAGACAAAAGCTTCGTTCTTGGTCTCTACTGTAGCAAAGACAGGAAAAAGTGGCTTCCATCTTTTAAAAAACTCTCATAAATGACCCATCTCTCCATAGTTACTCCAAAGAGTATTAATCAACCTGCATAGACTGAACGTAGAGCAGACAGCTAGGGATCTGCTGAGGTATAATCAGACTCACCAGGTGAGAAATATAGAGCTTGGCCCTCCAACTGAACTTCTCGCCTGTCGATGTGAAGAGTCCAGCCTGATGCTGCTCATCCAGACAGAGGAAACCCACTTCTCTTCCTGACAGCGAACACACCACTGAGGAGCAGCGACGGACCTTTCACTCTCTTCCCGCTGAGAGAAAAAGCTTCTGCTCTGCTAATTATAGAGTCTACAAATCAGATTAACACTCAGATCTTTTACTCTGCGACTTCAATGAGCACAAAGAGTCACGTTCATGTGAACACACCCTGCAGGGAATCAGACTCTTGGTGTCACTGAACATTTCAGCTGGTGACATTAGTAATCAAATACTCTAGATTAAAATTAAAATAGATTATCTGATCACTATTCCTGGTTTTGCAAAGAATGAATTCAGAACATCTTTACAAAAATCTGATTACAACCTTGCAAAGTTCAGCATTTTACTGTATTTTACCATCTAATAGGCCACAGATTATTTATTTTGTTTATAAATTCTATTTTTAAAAAATATTTATGTAATTTGTCAGTGACAGTGAACATGTTGTTTGGTTGAATGCATTGTTTGTTAAAAACACATATTTTGTTCAAACTTATATTAACTACAGAATTTTCTTCATATTAACATCTGAAGATTTTCTAAAATTACATCAAATCCTGTTTTTTTTCTGGTAATGGCTGTAGTGTTTTTTCCCTGATGACAGTAAACGTTGCATTTTGTTTGGCAAAGACAGTGAAAACATAACTATACACTAAGATCAGCATTTTGTCCAATAAAGACAGTGAATGCAGCATCTTTCTAACCAGCAACTCCAGTGAGTTCAGCGAATTAAGTATGAAAAGTGAGTGGAGCATTTAGTTCCTGTAGGACAGTGAATGCAGCATTTTGCTGAGTAACAGCAATGAATGCAACAGTTTGTTTAATTAGGACAGTGAACTTTCTTTTTTCCATGTTCACTGAATGCACCATTTGCATCACAGAAACTTGACAGTAGCTCTTTTCCTTTATCTGCATCACTCTGATTGGTCACTCTGTCCATATTCTGTTTGATAACATTATAAATTCACTTTTTCAGCACTTATAAGTAAAATGTATTTTTTAATTGAATTGTTGTCCATCTGTTTAGCTCATAAGTTTTTAATTATGAAACATATTTTTTAGGAAAGTTTAAGAGGTGAAAGAAATTGACCTCCTTTAATGTTAGGAGCTCAGCCCAGAGACCCCGAACCTCAGGTTGGGAACCACAAATCTTTGTCCGGGACTCAGGTGTTCTCCTAAGTGTTCACCTGCATGGCTCTGCTGAGGCGGGAGCGTCAGAAAGTGAAGGAGGTGCGTGTCTGAGGAGGAGGAGGAGCCCAGCCTCTCCTCCCTGTGCGTGTCTTCAGTGTGTCCGTGGGTTCCGCGGCAGCAGGAGTGGAGAAGCGGTTGCTGAAACTCAGCCGGCACCTGAACGCACCTGCGATGCTCCTGGATGCTCCTGTCCGCGCTCTCCTCCTTCTGAGCGGGGAAACTCTCCGATGTGAGCTCGTCTGTGCGTAAAGGTGTCCGGCTCCGTCATGGCCTATCCTCAGGGGTTCCTCTTCCAGCCCTCCGTGTCCCTGGCTCTGCCCTTCAGCTCCGGGATCATCCTGGGTCAGAGGACCGAGGGCTCAGCCTTCGCTCCGTACTCCTCATCCGCGACCTCCTCCCCCGGGTTCAGCTCCCCCTCGCCGTTCGGAGGAGAGCCGCGGGCCGCCGCCACCATCAGCTCCTTCATGGTGAGTCTCTGGTCCGAGCTGCGGGCTTCTGCTCTCTGCGTTCAGCTGCGGGACAGAAAGTGAAAGAAAAGTCTCACAGGAGCCAAACATGAGAAATGTGGCGTAAAAACTGACTTTAGAGAATGTTTGAAGTCAGAAATGCAAAACATAAATATCTCTCAGTAATATTTACTCTAACTTCTATATGAACTATTAAATAAATCAAAGCGATAGATAGATAGATAGATAGATAGATAGATAGATAGATAGATAGATAGATAGATAGATAGATAGATAGATAGATAGATAGATAGATAGATAGATAGATAGATAGATAGATAGATAGATAGATAGATAGATAGATAGATAGATAGATAGATAATCATTGCTTTTATACAATAATGGTTCAAGTTATTTTTTGGCTAAAAAAAAAACAAATCACTGCCTTTCTCTTTCTAAAATATGTTTTAGGCAAAAAGAAAATAACATTTGGCAAAACCTGCCTTTAGGAAGGTGAAGTTATATAAATTTCTACGTTTAAAAGTGAATAAATTTGAATGTCCAGCCATAATTCCAGTCTGTAATCTTTAATCGCTGCTCACAGATTGTATTTTTACCTTTAACTGTTTTTGTTTGACTCAGCAACTGTATGTCTTCTTTTTCTTGTTTGTTGAAATTGACAATGATTTTGTGAATGATGAAGAACTGAAGTGCAGGTCACTTATAGGTTGTTTCTGCATCTTCGCTGCTTTGGGCACAGATCAGATTAAATTCCTTCTGTTTCCCTCACTGACATAATCCCATCCAGATTAGGAATCTGCTTCAGCATCTCCCCAGACTAAAGCCAGTTTTTAATGTCGCAGAACCCGGGCTACGATCCGTCCTCGGCCGTCTCCGGATCCTTGGACTACCACGCCTTCGGGCCCCTGGGGGCCTACCCGTACGGAGACCCGACCTACAGGAAGAACGCCACGCGGGACGCCACGGCCACGCTCAAGGCCTGGCTGAACGAGCATCGGAAGAACCCGTACCCCACCAAGGGGGAGAAGATCATGCTGGCCATCATCACCAAGATGACGCTGACGCAGGTCTCCACCTGGTTCGCCAACGCTCGGCGGCGGCTGAAGAAGGAGAACAAGATGACGTGGACGCCGCGGAACCGGAGCGAGGACGAGGAGGAGGAGGACGCCATCGACCTGGAGCGCACTGAGGAAGACGACGAGCCACTGAAGCTGACGGAGGAGGAGACGGAGCTGCGGAGCGACAGCGGTGAGTGGTCAGCTGCACCGATTAATCGATTACTCAATCATCAATTAACTGATCGCTTCTGTTTTAAAGTCAAATTCAGATATATTTCATTGATCCCAAAGGGAAACAAATGCTGCAACTCTTACGCATTCAAAATTCTTCAAAGAGTTATTTCAGGTAACTCACAGAGTTATATAAAAAAATTGATTAATCGTGATTAATTGATTAGTGAAATAATTGTCAACTAATTCTGAAATCGATTATCATTAACCGGAGTACAGAGTCTCCACTTAAAGGCCATTTTGTGAAAGAACAAACTCAGAGCAGAAATTAAGCCAAAACTGTACAAAAAATATATTTTGTTTTTGTTTTTTGTTTTAATGCGAAAGATCTGGCGTCCAGTGGAGCAACGTTATTAGACTGAGCAATAAAATGTTGTTTAAAAAGGGAATTATTTACTTGCATTTTAATGTATTTCTAAATTTGCATAAAAAGGCTTAGATTAAAAAATCTGTGGCAGTTATTTTTATGCAATTAATTGCCAGAATAATTGATTAACCGATAACTAAATGAATCGGTAGTTGCAGCCTTAGAACGAAGCAAACGTGAAGATGAATTAGACTGTGGAGGATTTTCACACCTGGGGGAGCGAAAGCAGGGAGGATGGAGCTGCAGAAACAGATTCCCAGAGAGAAGGAAGCAGGATGTTCATTTCATCTGAAGCTTTTATTTTCTGAAAATATCCAACAGTATAAAAATCTGATGTTCCGTAAATTGGATGCAGCATTTTTCAAGAAAATTTTGGAAAAATGTGTAGATAAATAAAAAAAAGAAAAAATCTGATTTGTCCGAGTTTAAATCATTTTTGTCTTTAAAATCTGACAGTTCCATAATTTTTAATATTTGAGGAGGATTTTTTTATTCAGTCTGCTGAAAGAAACATGGGAATGTTTTATTCCCATGTTTTTCCGATCTGCTGTGTTCACAGAAAATCCTGCAGGTTCAGATAAATAGATGAGGCGAATCAGTTCTGAGGCTTAATTTACGATCAGACTGAATCCTGGATGAGAATCTCATTTTCCTGACATTTAAACGAGACAGAAACCAAAAATCTGATCATCAGAACTTCTGACTTTAACAACTTTCTCAGTTCAATTTGGTATTTGTTGGTTTTTAATTTCCTGCTGCAGAAATTTCTGATTAATTTCTTTATTTCCAAAAGTAAAAATTAATATCCAGAATTTTAAAAAGTTTCCAGATTGATTGGTCCTGATAAATAGACAGCCAGGATTCAGTTTCCTGATTTATTCACGTTTTTGTCTGTATTAAAATGAGAAAAAATATCGCCATTTATTGATCCGGACCTTTTTATTAGATGTGAGAAGGTCAATCCAGAATATTGATACCATATCAGTATCGAATTGATAATCAGCGTGGCAAGATTAATACTTCAGCTTCAAAATATGTCATATTGAATTTCTGTTTAATTTATCCTCGTGTTTGTTCTGCAGTTTCTCAAAAAGGTTTAGTTTTTATTTGCTCTCAAATAAAAATAATAATTTTTTGCACTTTAGTTCAGAAAAATCCCAGACAAAATTGTTCTGTTCTATTATTATATTGATACGTCATTGAAGCATTTTGTAGATGCATGTAAACTGCATTCAAGTTCTGTCCGAAGTTTTAACCAAACAATTCAAAGGGAAAAATCATAAAATCACCTAAAAGTCATAAGTTTGATGATATGAGAATAAAAAGTATCAAATCCGTTTCGGTATCACTGACTGACCCAGTTTGCTTAGTGCTCTAACTAATTTGTTATTGTACAAACTTGTTGGTTTGGGTCCAGTTTGTTTTGTTTCAGCTTGGACTGATCAGGATGCAACTTATTGATTAGTGACTCTATCACAATTGACAAGTTGCCATTTTCTTAAAAAACTGAGTTTTCTCATATCAAGAGGGGAGACTGACTTAAGGATTACGTTTTCATAAAATGCTGAATTAAAAAAAAAAAAACATTCAATTTGAGCGTCTGAGAAACTGCCGCCATCTTTATTTCAGTATCAGTGGCTTCGCTTAACAACCAGCGGCGCCCTCTACAGGATGGCGGCCAAAATACGACACTAAAAGAAGCTGACGTTATTAATTAATCGATTGGAATTAACTTTAAATTAAATAAAATCTTTACTTAGAAAAGGTAAAATGTCACAAAATTAAATTATTAAATTAAACCCATAATTGCCTCATCAAAATATGTCACATATTTACACATCTGATGTCACAATTTCTGCTTTTTACAAATTATGTCTATTAAATTAATTTATTGTTAAGATGCTTACTATCTAAAGTCTCCTGTAAGATATCCATACAGCTATATTTGTTATATTTTTCTGTTTCTGATCGATTTTGTTTTATATTTTTCCTTGTTCTGATCCACTTCTCTTCTCTCCGCAGGCGTCCATCACCCGTCCGCCTCAGATTCCAGCCGGCTGGCGTTCCGGGAGGACCCCGGCGTCGACCGGGCCCCTTTGGACCAGAGGTTGCCCCGTGTTGCGGCCCCTCCTCACAGCGGGCCCCTGGAGGCCCTCAGAGCCTCTGGATCCGAGCGTACGTCATCACCGAGCTCCTTGGATTCTTGCGGCGCCACCCAGGGGCCAAACCCGGCCCCGAAGCCCAAACTGTGGTCCCTGGCAGAAATCGCCACGTCTGTGGACAAAAACACAGGAAGTAGCGACTCGCCGCAGAGCAGGGGGCGGAGCTCTCTGAGCCACGGCCCCGCCCTGCCGAGGCACCTGTACTACGCCTCCCCGTTCATCCCTGGATACTCCAGCTTCAGGCCGCTGGGGCCCCTGCAGGCCGGGCCCGGCTCACACATTAACGGATTACAGCAGAAGATGCTGCAGCGGGCCGAGGCCGCAGCCAGGGACTGCCGCCTGCGCAGCCAGAGCCAGACAGAGCTGCAGGAGCTAAAGAGAGGCATGACGAACGTGTAGCTGCTCAGAGAATCCTGCTGAACTTTGACCCCGAGACAGTTTCACAGCTTTTCTATGTTGATCAGATGTAACCTTTGTAGTGCGTTTCTGCACCCAACATGACATGTCATTGATTAAAAAATAGTTTTATTAAGATGAAAGTGAGCGCCTGCGTTTGTTGGCAGAAGGTTCCTGCAGCTGCACTGCAAAAACAGAAAAACACAAAACATACCAAATATTTTCAATCTGGTTTCTAGTGCAAATATAGCTTTTCAGCAAAATGTAGGAGCTTATTTTAAGTAAATAATTTCTCAATACTGATGAAAAAGTTCTATTTTCTGTTGCAGGTTATTCTACTTGTAAAAATAATCTGCCAGTGGAACTAGAACAGTTTTATCGATATTAAAGAATTAATTATTTTATTTTGCTGAACAGTTAATTGCACATTACTTTGGTCTTATTTCATGTTTAGTGAGGTATTTGCACAAGAAATTAAGACCAAATGTATTTGGTAAGATTTTGCGATTTTGCAGTGCAGAGAAGATCAGATATTATTTTTTTATCAGTCCAGTTCATTAAGCTGCTTCTTTAAAGCAAAGATCAGTTTCAAAAGTGCCAAAATGAAGCATCAGTGCTGTGGGTTACTAATGTGCCGTTTGTGTTTTCTGAAATATTAAAAAATACACAAGACGGATATATATGAATAAATATAAAGTAAGGCTGGACAATATAATTAAAAAAACAGAAAATATTACCAAGTGCTTTGTGTCTAAATTCTTGGCAAATATCTTAATACACTTGAAATAAGAAAACTAATTTACAAATAACTTTTCAGCAAGATATAGGAGCTTATTTTAAGTAAATAATTCCTTAATATTGATGAAAAAGTTTTATTTCCATTGGCAGATTATTCCACTTGTAACAAGATATTTTCCCAAGTTATAAGTAAAATAATCAGCCAGTGGAACTAGAACTTTTTCATCAACAATAAAGTAGTATTGGTAAAATTAAAACTATACAAATGAAAGAAAATATTCTCAAAACATTGGTTTTATTTCAGTCATCCTTTCTGTGACTTGTCTAAAAATTATTTAATGACCATAATATTGTCATATTAGCAGATTAAAGACGCAAAAATCAAACAGCTTGAAAATTAGAAGAAAAAAAGTTGCTTTAATGAGAAAATTGTTTCTATAAAGTTATTGAGAGCAGCTGTTTCAAAATCCTGTCACACTGATAATAATTTGCTGCTTTCAGTTGCATCTGTGTTTCGCTCCGACCAGTAAAGCACCAGGACAAAGATATTTATAAAAAAATATCTTTTTTTTAATTTTTCCCGAATTTCAACAGCAAATCTAAAAAAGTAAAGCAAAACTACGACATACCTAACTCAGCATGACAAACCAAAACTGACAAACGAGGAGGGGAGGGAGAAGAGACAAACACAAATAATGCATAAACATAAATAACTAATTCAAACTAAAACATTTTGACTTTGACACACCTATAAAAACAAAATAACCTAACAGCAAAATGTTTTAACAATCTTAAACATCAAGTTTTATGATAGTTTGTTCCACTTCCTGGTTTTTCTTACAACCAATCATCTTCCCCCAGCCAGTCCTTCAAACTCAACAAAACAGTTATTGATCTAAATAAACATGAGGTGTTTACTGAATATGTGCATCCAAATTAGTAAACAACCCAATGCAATAACCGCCACCAAAGAAAAAGTGAAATTATGAATATATTGTATGAAAACATTTAAATAAATACTAATATTGGATACAAAACTAAATATTTATTGTTTTTTTATTTTATAAAACCTTCATTTCTCACATTTTCCTTCCCTTGACACAGATCTCTCTATAATTTTTGTCCAGTTTTAATCCAGATTCAATCTGTTCTGGATTGATGCTGAGCTCTGATTCTTGATTCTGAAAAGATTGAATGAACAGATCAATCACTCTGATCAGATTCTGAACAGATTCCTCATTCTCAGACTGTCGACTCTGAATAGATTCCAGAAACACTCCAAAAACACAACATTTTGCTTTTGGTCTAGTTTCTCGTGAAAATATCTCATTACACTTGAAAGAAGACAAAACTAAACTTACAAGGACCATTTCAGCAAGAAACAGGAGCATATTTTAAGTCAGTTACTCCTTAATATCAGTGAAAAAGTTCTGGTTCTACTGGCAAATTATTCCATTTTTAACAAGATACTTTTCTCATGTTACGGCACCAAAACTTTTAAATCAATATCACAAAATTATTGCCTTAAAACAGGCTTGTTTCTTGCTCAAATGTTACTTCTAATTTAGTTTGTGTTATTTTAAGTGTACTGAGGTATTATAACTAAAAACTAAACAAAAATACTCGTTAATATTTTGTGTTTTTTGCCTTTTGTCTTAACACCAAACAGGTTCCTGGTTCTGGCAAGTTTCTAGATTCTGAACAGATTCCTGATTCTCAACACATCTGAGATTGAGTTGTTTTCAGTCAGTTAGTTGTTAAATAGATCAAATCAAATTTTAATATCATGTTTTTTGGTTGTTGTTTTTTTTTTTTTTTTTTTTTTCAGTTTTAATGGTTTCAAACAAATTATGAAATCAATTTGTTTTCCATAAACCACATTGGGTTCAGGCATTTTAAATCAAAGTGTTCATATCTCATCTTTTAGCATTAATTTAGTTTTACAGTAAATAATAATAATAATTCAGGAATCCTCAGCAGGACGGAGGTTTGCAGTCTGAATTATTGACTGGCTGCAGGTAAGACTAACATCAGTAAATAATCCATGAGCAACGCAGGCACTGATCAGAGGAAACCGAAGGTATCGATCCGTTAAAACCAAACCGAGGCGTGAAGGTCGAGAAGATCCTCCCGGGAGCTTTGAACGCAGCTTTAACAGTCGAGCTGCGTTCATGAAAATCTCCTCTGGTATACATGTTAAATGATTTGTTCTGTAACACAAACAAAACAAGCAGAAAACAAATCTGCTCCACATCAGCACAGCTTGGAGAAGGTGGAATAAATACTTGACTGATTGCCGTAATTAGTATGAAACAGTTTAGTTCTTCAAGGTGGATGAGAGCCACTCACATTTTAACCTGAATCACTGACAGAATCCAGAATTACCTGGTGAATAGAAAGTGCTGCCCAACAAAGTGTAAAGTTTAAGAGTGAACCTTCTGTCTTCAGAAAAAATACAAACACTGAATTTTTTATACTTTTTCTTACATCTTTGACAGCAAATAGGCATGGATCCCCACTTCCTCATCCAGCAAACAGCGAGAGCCAGACCGTTGCAGACTGCTTGGCTTTTAAAGAGCGTCTTTACAATCCACCCAGACATTTTCTCCCTCAGTCCAGATAAAACTTAATTAGAGCCACAGACGTTACAATACCTGTTGTAAAAGGAACATTGATAATTCTTGATAATAAATATCTGTTATAAGTTTGTGTACATGTATAGGGCTATAAGATATTAGCTGAAGAACTTATCCCAATATAAGTGCTTCCTATCAGTCAATATTAATAACTACTGATTAGCTTTTTGTTTTAAATAAATCAAATACTGTTAAACTGGTGGCAGAACCTTTCCGCTTTTATCCAGTTTTTACTCCAAACCTTTTTTATTTTTAAGAGGCATGGCAGCAAAACCTTTCAACTGCTGCTGCGCAGGTTACTCAAGGGGCTGTTGCTAGGTAACCAAAGAGCAAGAGAGTTAGTTGATTCCACCAACCTAGCTTTTCCTATGACTACATCTCCCAGAATGCTGTGCTATCGTACATGGGAAATTCTGTCATGGGAGACGAGTTACTGTTGATCAGAGTTGGGTAGTAAATAGTTGCATTTAATCAGCTATATTTACTTGAGTAGGAGTATTTTACTCTGCTGTACTTATTACTTTTGAGTCATTATATTATGAAGTATAGCTATTCTTACTTTAGTAAAATATCAACATTTCCACAAACATTGATATTTTAGTCTGTCTGATTATGTAATTTGTAAATATTAAATTATTGATAATTGATTTTACCATACTTTTTTACTCGAGTCATTTCTTGGATGGCTAATTTTTACTTTTTCTTGAGTGAAAACATGTTGACGTTGAGCTAATCTTACTTAGCAGCACATACTGTGTTGGGTGGAAGCTTGTACGGCGGAAGCCAGGGGTCAAAAGCGCATGCGCGTTCAATGACGTGCTAAAACCACAGCGCCATATAGTGGCCTGGCATGACAACTGCAGCTGATTCCAGGTGTCTTGTACTTCTGAGCATAAAACGTCTTTCCCAATTAGCAGACAGTATGCTAATTGAGAGACTCGTGAAAGCGTCTCAAACTTTCTCTAACTCTCCCCTCAGTGGCTCCATGCTGCCTCCCAGCCTCTTCTTGCTTCCAGCTGCGTGTTTACAGCGACCTAAATGCCGTCAAACGACAGCGAGCATCTTGGCGAGCCAGCAAGGGGCCCAGCCGTGGGCCGACTAACCCCCAGGACCGACAGACGTCTGGTGGTGATGCCACTCAACCCTCCCGCCATGCGGCTCCTCCGGCAGCTGGACAGGCGCGCCAACCAGCGGGCGGCTTCTCGCAACATGCTGGCCCTAAAAATACACCAGTGTCCCCAGTGATTGCTGCAGCAAACCAGTCTGCTCTGCTTCCCATCCCCACTGTTTGACCCTCTGTTCACTGCAGTCTGGTCGCAGATCAGAGCCTCTCATTGTAAATAAATATGGAAATTGAAGTCAGAAGCCATGCACTAATGTGAATTTTTGAAGTTTTGTGTGCAGATTTTCTTTCGCATTGCACCAAAGAAATGTGAAAATATGCCACTGCTATATTTTTATTTTTCATTTAATTGTGTGGGTGTGTATATATATATATATACATGAATGTGTCATGTATATATATATATAGAACTGATGGAAACCAGTTATTTATAAATCAATAATTATTAAAAGATTGATATTTTAATTTGCATCCTCTCACGGAAGCCTATTTAAGTTTTGAAGTTTATTAAAGACATTAGTGTTTATAATCAAGTATACAAAATCGTGAAATCATAATGCTAGGAGAAATCAACTAAACTCATTTTATTTGCAAACCATTTATTAATCAGTAGACTTTACCACAACAGAAAACATTACAGTCCTTTTTGTTGTTTATGTGCTTCTGGTTAATTATTTTGTAGTTCTGGTAAAGTTTAAGTTTGTTTATATTTTACATTTTCAATAATTCATGATGCACAAAATGCTTCACAAACTGAAATGTAACAAAAATAAAATTTATGATTATGAAAGGAATAAAAGGTAATTGACAATAGAAACAAAAAACAATAAAAACAAAAATGTTCAGGTCAACATGTGCTAACAGTCAGGCCATCATCATGTTTCTTCACCAGAGATATAAAATGTTACAGTGTTTGTGCAAATCTAATATTTAGAGGCAAACCACTTCCACAATCTGTGGACCTTCAGCAGAGAAGACGCTGTCGCCTGGAGATTTTAAGTTTAGACCTGGGAATCAGTTTGATCTGGACCTCATGTTTTATTTTTTCAGGAGAATTTGAGGTCAGGTGGGTAAGAAGGGCCTTGATTGTTTAGTAATTTAAAAGCAAAAAGTAGAATTATTTTCAAAATAAACTGATTTGGAGATCAACATTTCCTATTTTTCAGACCCGTATTAGTTGGAGATGAAATCCAGAGTGGATACAGCAGATCTGAAGTTTTTTCTTTGACATGAAAACAAAGAAGGAAAGAGAGAAAGTTGCATTTTGTCTCTATCCACTCAGTGCTAATAATGTCTCTGTTTTCTCTTTTCTTGTTAAAATTATTGAGTAGCAGAAAGAAAAGCAGATCATGTTTCTCGAATAAAACATTTTAAACTATATAAATACAGCAAAAACATTTTTATTCTTGAGTTAAAAAAGAACAACAGGAGATGATGACCAGAACTTTTTAAATCTCGTATTTATATTTAAATAATGAGGCCAGGTTTGGATTCTGCTTTGCTTTGATCGCCCCCTGCTGGCGGCTTAGTTACATACACTGTCCATCTTCAAACTGTTATCTGACTTTCATGTGAGACAGAATGAATAAATAATACAAAAATGGCTCAAAAATTACAATTAAGCTTTACAAGTCAACACATTTACTAGATTTTACTGCCAATGATAAACTGGTTCAACTTTGTTCCTAAATTGACATTTTTGTAGTTGTTATTTCATTATTTAATAAAAAACAATATTAAAAAATTCCGTCCTGATGCTGCATTTTAAACACTGAAATTATTTCATCCTCAATTTTTATTTGCTTTCCAGCATGAAGAATGTTTTTTTAATATCCACCACACCAACATTCACAGTGATTTACATCATTATATAATTATGTAAATAACGTTTTCCTCAAAAATTCTTGTCTAATTGTTCATTTCTGAACTATCACAACATCAAAACATGTAGTTTCATCTACATTTATATTCTCAATGTTTTTTTTCGTTCTTTCAGTACTTCCTAATATTTTTGTTTAGTTTAATCCATAAACTTGTTAATTTGGAAAGTTTTTTTGTTTTGTTTCTTTGTTATGATTTTTATTTTCAGGTTCTTTCACAAGTGGTCAAATATGTCTGAATGTTTTTGAAAGCACACCAATTTGTAAAAATGTGAG
The DNA here is from genome assembly GCA_911649635.1 of Poeciliopsis gracilis. NCBI lineage: Eukaryota > Metazoa > Chordata > Actinopteri > Cyprinodontiformes > Poeciliidae > Poeciliopsis > Poeciliopsis gracilis. The sequence continues at coordinate 2,367,873 of CAJVRI010000506.1, forward strand.
AAAATATCTAATCTTAGAAAACTGCAAAAAAAAAAAAAAAAAGGAGTTGTTTGTTGTTATATTTTTTAACCAATTTAGAACATATACTTTCAGAAATGCTTGTTTTAATTTGAATAATTATCAGGACACAGGCAGAAATATTCCATAAAAATGAGGCATCTAGAAAATGGAGGAAAGATTTTCTGCAAAAAATAAAACTTATCAGTTAATTATGATCAAATTTTCTTTGAAAACTAAGGAGCAATTTAGGACCAACAGTATGAGCAACGTCCAATCTCATGTCATCTTCAGAGAGTTTTCTTCTGGAACGATGCAGAAGAATCTCTGAGATCTTCACACATTTAATGATTTGTGGACTCATGCAGTGATTGATGGGAACTAACAAGGATTCAAAGTGTCGTTTGCTGGTTTCCCAGTTCGGAACGACTGTCTGGTGTCGGCCTGAAGGTGCGAATGAATGTCTGCAGGCAGCTGACAGATGGTGACACTTACTGCTGAACATGAGACAGCAGGAAGCAGCGCTGTGGGTTGTTATGCTTTGTGATTATATCTGCACATCATCCCACATCCATTCAGCTACATTTACACAGTCTATGCAGTGGAAAACTGGTTTAGACAAGTGGGGGGTTTTTTGGGGGTGGTTGGAGGGGGTTGTTGACTTATACCATCCAGAAACTACTTGCTGGATTCTTGTTGGTTGTGCAGGAGGTTCCACTTTTGCTTTTCAAAGGCATATGGTTATATAATTGCACATTGGTTTCACGTGCCAGTGTAAACGTTGCTTTTTGGGGGCATGGCCAGCAGCAGTTTATTTGCATTTAAAGTGACAAGAGGTCCTAAAAGAGCTCATTCTAAAAGGAGCACAAAATGGGAAAAATTTCATTTTCTAATAATGACTGAGCAAAAAATGTAAAGAACATGTTTTGTATAGATCTATCCTAACTTTTTCAAGGAAGCAAATAGGTCACCTTTAAGTGAATCTGCTGAGTTTCAGTTTTGAACGATACAGTTTGTTGGTGCTGATAGTGTATTTTAATATGTGGCTTCTTCGAGAAGTTCTGCATATGAGCTGTGTTCCCCTGAAAACTGCATCAGCCCCATATTAACTGGATCCAGTGCTTGTGCATCAATCATCACGCACCACATGATGATAAAGTAATCCAACTCATCAAACTTGAGGAAAAAGTTAGAGGCTAAATGTGCCACAGAAACTTCGAGTTCAGCAGGAGCTCCCAGACATCCAGGAAAGCTTTAGCTGTCAACTGTGCATGGAGCGACGCCCCCTGCAGGCCAGGGAGCCTCAGCGCTGTGGACGCCTTTGCTGGTTGAAGCTCCACCTTTAAAGAGCAGCATCCTTCCAGCTGCAGGCTGGATTCTGCCTCACCGAGAAGAAAATACCATCGAAACAACCAAATCCTGCTGAATTATGTCAGTTAGATTTATATTTAACATTCCGACATTTTCTGTTCAGAGATTCATCCTAAGCTTACAAAGCACTTGTCTCTTAGGTTTTGGCACCGAAAGTAGTTTAAATTCATAAATCTTTTTCAGAATAAGGTATTTGGACAGATTCAGAATTGTTTTCTGACTCGGGGAGACAGAAAGTTATCTCATAACAAGAAATCTTCTCTATCTTGGGACCATTACTTTTTATAATTTATTTATGGCTTCATAAACTCTTTGAAAAATATTTCATAAAATTATTTTTACTACTGATACAAATCAGTTTTTTTCACAAACAAAAACTTTGGAAAATGAGGAAATAGTTAATACAGAATTACATAAAATAAATACCTTGTTTGACTGTAACAAGCTATCTCTCAATATCAGCAAAACAATTTTTTTCTGTTTAGATAATCAATATTTGATTATAAAAATCTCAAAATTAAAAATGAGGAATTAACGAGAATAAGTTTTGCAAAGTTCCTGGAAGTTTTTCATCGATGAGTCCTTAAATTTTAAACTTCACATTATCTAAATATGCTGGCCTGTTTTTTAAATTGAGAATTGTTATCCACACTTTTAACAATGTATAAAACTCTCAGTGAGTCACACATTAATTCCTGCAATATGGTGCAACACTTATCTTAGTTTGCTTAAAAAACATAAAAGCCTTCAAAAGAAGATAATAAAAGCTGTGCCACGGTTCAAGTACAATGTCTATTCCGTCTCTTTGGTGAATCAATGCGTACCAAAACCAAAACGCCTGTATGATGTTCCAAATGGTAAACAGAGCTAATAATAGACTGACTGAGCTTGTTCCAATCAGTGGTCCATGGCATACTCATAAAACTATAAATAAACATAATCTATGAAAATCATTCGAAGTTTTGTTTGGATTGGGTTACATATTTGGAACGAGCTCAACAAGAGCTTAAAAGGTAAAAATTCATCTTCACCTTTAATAAAACAGTTAAAGACTAAATTGCTTTACATCTTAAATCATTTTAACTGATGATCAGAGGTAACATAATCTGTTCTGTATATGGAATGTACAAGGAATGTATCCAATTGTTGTGTTGACACTTAGAAATATGTATAAAGCTGTGAACCGCGACTGCCTCTAGAAGCTTAATCATTCATTTTAACCAGGACATTAATAGTTCAGTCATTATGGTATTAATTTTTTATTCACTTTCATCAGTTTTTTAGTTTAAAAGCCTAAGTTAGTGTGCTGGATCACTCCTACAACCCAACTCTGGTTGGGCTTAGTAAATAGCCAATATTATGCTGTTTTTCCTCCTTATTTTGTCTTTCAAGTAAAAGAGAGAAAGCACGACTCTGAAACCAGAATTGTGTCAATCTAAACATTGTCACTAAAAAAATTAATCCGAGAGTTTTTGTCAAACTTTGGATAACGGAAATAACCGATGTTTAGTTTGCTTCTGTTTCTGGTGTTTTAGTTTTATGAACTAAAGTGGGTATTTTAGTATTGAACCCCAGCCGTAATCAGAGCTGAAGCCAGCGCTTCCATTTGATCGTTAATAAACCAGTAGTAGTCAAATAATTGACGACTTTATGCTTTAAGAATGAAAAATGAACACTTTCTTAACGGATTTCCGGGAAAACAGACGAACGAGACAACAAAAACAACCGGAAGTAGTAGTAGTCGGCTTTTTTACGTAATTTTAGTGGGCTGGGGTGAGATACGCCGTTCACGCTATTCTCCAACTGACATGCGCACAAATGTGACGTTTTCCCTCTATGGGCGGCAGTCGAGTACGCCGGCAGCGTTTGGGCTTCTGTTTGTGTGAGAGGACATTTAAATAGCCACACCGTGAAGCCGCGGAGCTCCGTAATAACGCTTTTATTAAGGCAAACAGCTCCACAAACAGCGCCTCGATCCGCACTCGGCACCGTCTCTCTGCACGAAAGACGTTCGGTTTGTCCGTAGAGGTTCAAAAATGAGCGACGAAGAGGACTTAATGCAGAAAGCCCGAACCAGGTTCGATGATCTGTGCCGAGCCCTTAACATGGACGAAGACGCGAGTACCGAGGCTTGGAGGAGCTACGAGAGCATGAGCAGGAACTTTACTCTGGAGGTAAGCATTCTCAGACACAACAGGTGAACATTTTTTCGCCCCGCAGACCGCTAGCAACCGGGCTGCAGGGGCTGTCACAAAGTCCGCCATATTGTGAGTGGCAGGAAACCAGTGACAAGTTTACTAAAATCGGAGTTTTCCAAACCTGAAAAGCTCTGAATTACATGTTCAACCCTTTTAAACATTTTATATATACTAATATATCTTCTCTTACATTTACACTGAAAGTATTTACATGTACACTGGGTAGGGCAGGACGATATGGAGTGATAGAAGGATATTTTGTAGTGCCATTGTTATAACGGTAAAGTGACCATAAGAACTATTTATTGTTACTTTTTTAGGTTACCTTTGGCTGTGACTGCATGACTCAGCATAGCCCCACACAAGTAATGCTCTTAAAAACATACCTGTGTGTAACATGCTTCTTTAGGACACCAGTCATTAAAGGAGTGTAATTTGTGTCATTAAACTGCACTATCTGCATTTAATCTTATTTTTAAACGCAGTGATATTTGTTGTTGCTCTCTTTGAACAAGCAGTTCAGAAACTCGTAAAACTAACGATCCCAACAATACAGACAGTTTTGGGGATGTTTTAAATATCATTAATTGTAATTTATCACTACAGTGATAAATTACAACTTTTTTTAAGTGATAACAATTTATTATGATAAATTCTAAATGATAAAATGACCTTAAATTTTCTTTGAAAATGATATTTACAACAGTGACAAATCCTCTGAAAATAATTTTATTATAAATAATATTAAACGCCACATATATAAATTGTATATTTTGATTATTCATGTAATTATAGAGATCTCCTCTGTTGGTATGCCCTTTGTTTCAGAAATTTTATTTAGAATGTTTTAATCATTCACTCTGTATAGTATAAAAGCTGTGTTATGTTAATTGGATGTCAAAAACCTCAAGAAAACCCAAAGCCATCGTCTAAAATCAGTTTTGAGTTCCTGATGTGGACACTGTCACATCCCTGTTCAAATGTCCCAGCTGCAGAAGCTTCTTCTCATATTGGTAATAATCAATTAATCAATAAATGTTGTCTGGATGCAGGGCAGCGAGCTGCACTGGTTGGCCTGCGCTCTGTATGTGGCCTGCAGGTCTTCAGTGCCGACGGTGGGGAAAGGCACCGCTGAGGGGAACTACGTCTCTCTGACCAGGATCCTGCGCTGCTCAGAAATGAGGTTGGTTTTGTTTGTCTGAGTTTTGTTTCTGGGTAGTAAATCAAAACGCAGCTGCTTGGATCTGATGAATCATTCTCCTCCAGTCTGATCGAGTTCTTCAGTAAGATGAAGAAGTGGCAGGACATGGCCAACCTGCCGCAGGATTTCCGTCAGAGCACGGATAAGTTGGAGCGCAACTTCACCGTGTCGGCCGTCATCTTCAAGAAGTACGTCCCCATCTTCAGATCCATCTTCAAGGCTCCGTCGGAGGAGCCGCCGCGGGTTCACCGCAGCCGCAAGCAGAGGTGGGAGCCTGTGACCTCTGACCTCACTCTCTGTTGTGTTCCATTAAGACTTTCAGATTTTTATAGAATTACATTTAATTTTCTTACATTTCTTCTTAACAGACGTCATCCATGCACTGTGAGCGAAGTCTTCAACTTCTGCTGGGTGCTGTTTGTCCATGCTAAAGGTAAAGAAAGTCCTAAGCCTTTGCAGTAACTGTTGGAAAGTGGAAACTAAAATCTGGAGTGGAAAATGCCTCCACACTTCTCCTGTTTCCCTCCAGAGACAAGTCTGAGCGTGTCCATTCAGGCTTGGCCGTGTTTCTGTGATGGTCAGCCGTGCCAACTTAGCCTGCAGACATGATTTTTTTTCCCCTCATGTGCGGTCGTGTTGTTGCTTGTTTCCTTTCAGGGAACTTCCCCATGATCAGCGACGACCTGGTGAACTCGTACCACCTGCTGCTGTGTGCCTTCGACCTCGTCCTCACCAACGCACTGCTGTGCAACGCCAGGAAAGACCTGCTCAACCCTGACTTTAGAGGTAATGCACAGGGAGTAAAAAGTATCAAAGGAGAAACTTTGGCTGCTAGCTTAGCATTTTTTACATCTTCAAATAATGAATGAACTTATCCAAAAGCAAAGTCAAACATATGCAACTTTTCAAACCATAACCCATACAAGTACATGTCGTGATGGCTCTTTAGACTTGTGTTTTTAACAATACTGCAATTACATGAATCATTTGAGCTAAAACTCTTCCAAGTACTGAACCTAGAGATAAACGTGTGTTCATTAAAAATAATGAAAAAAAAGGTTTTTCATCACTTTTAAAGCAACATTCTTGGTCAGGTAGATACCACTTAACACCACAATCAGAACGAGAATCAGGATGCATTTTACTGATATTGTGCAGAAGAACATCAAAATAAATTTCAACCAATTCAATAAATATATCCTATTCTGTCAAGCTTTATTAAAAAAATTCTGCTAAAGTGGGTGGGGCCTAGATACTTAGGGGCGTGGCCAAACAAGCGCTGAACTGATGTTAGATTGGGATGGCAATAGTGGATAAGATAAGATGGCGGAAACACTGTTGCCATTTTATCCACTATGACTATGTTTAGTGACTTTTTGCCCTGCTTCTAAAAAATGAATAAAATAATCAACTGGTGATAAATCTAGCAACTTCTTTCTGTCATTGGAGACTTTGGCGATAACATGCTAAAACACCAGTAGCTCTGCAATAAGTGGGGGCAGCACAAAAACGCAGTGTTTTCCATTGAATAAGAAACGCAATTAAAATCATCCATGAGCACAGCATAAAAAAAGGTTGTTCTTTTTGCCAATAGCAACTTCTGGTTGTTGATCATGTGACTTGTGTGATGCAAAAAAAGCATTTCCATTATAGTTTTGCAATCAAATAAAAGATAAATTCATCAATATTAGGGGATAATTTACTTAAAACAAGCTTCTGCATCTTGCTGATAAGTTACTTTTAAGTTAGTTTTGTCTTAATTTAACTGTAGGAAGATATTTGTGCTAGAAACGAGACAAAAAATAAGATGGTGTGTTTATCAGTATAATTTCAATATGGTTGAAAAACCAACTCATTGTTGCGCAAAAAACTTTTAATCAAAGAACAAGGTTTTCAAAATTGGCGTAAATCTGTTAGGTGAATTTATTTTTGTGATTCCAGTTTGCTCATTTATAAGGTCAATGGAAATGCAGCCATCGACTCCTGGCCTCTGAAAATATCTGGAAAGTATCGCCAAACATTTCGCAGATTCATCTGATTAACTTACTGTGAATATTTGAGTATTTCATCATTTTACTGCTCAGAGGTCTGAATGTTTTTCTCTCCGAGTCGTGAAATATGACTTTAACGGCTCACGAACTTAAATTTGTGTTTCGGTGAAGGAAGTCTGCTTATCAGCTCAGGTTCAGTTTAACACCTAAATAAATCAAAAGTGAAAGGATTCCAGCTGAAATCCTGCAGCGTGGTCTATCAGCTTTGCCCTCACTTCCTGTTGACTCCTGTGTTTCCTGCAGACCCTCCGTCTCTGAACCCAGAGTTTATTGTACGACTGAGCCGAAGCGTGGAAACAGCTCCACCCTTTGCAGCAAAACCAGAAAAATAAGTCAGTCAGACTTGACACACTGACCGATGGGCGGATTTAAATGTTTGATGAGCTGTAACATTAGTCAGCTCTCAAACTGTGTTATTTTTAAGATTTTCTGAGATTCAGCTAAACAAATTAGAGCAAATGTCGTCTTTGTGACCCCAAGGTGTCGACTCAGCACTTGGGGTTTCAGAGTATTTTCTTCCTGGATGAATAAAAGTTCAGTTACACTGCAAAAACACAAAATCTAACCAACTAATTTTAAATGTAGTTTCACCAGACTTACAAAATCAACCAAACCAATTTTCAGTAATATTTTCAAAACCAAAAGCAGAACAAGTGGAGATTTTTGCTGCACAAACATCGTGCAGTTGATTGACACCAATTTTGTTTAATTTGGTAAATGTGTTGGGAGGTTGGTTGACCTTTAATGACCTCTGGAAACATTTTCATTAAAATGTTTAAAATGATAGCAGCACACCAATTGTGCTTGGATTTGGGTAAAGTGGGAGTGCAAGGTGACCTTTTGACCTTTAAACTTGAATTAATTTATTTTAAAAAATTGGTGCCAAGCGTTTGTGCTAAATTTGTGCAGCAAAACTTTTTGTTTGTGCCGCTAATAATTAAAAAAAAGCTTTCAGAGGTCATCAGAGGTCAAGCAGCTCAATCTCCACATTTATGAAATCAAACTAAACAACTCTGAAGAATTTGATTATTTCATTTATAACATGGGAAACATGTCTAAAAGCTGGTGCTTTTCAATCAATATTGATGAATTATGACTTAAAACAAGCTCCTATATCTTGCTGAAAAGTTTCTTGTAGGGTAGTTTTGCCTTATTTCAAATGTAATAAGATGTCTGCACAACTGGAGCATAGACCTAAAATACTTTTTGTATTTTTACAGTGTAGGTGTAAATGTATCCAGAACGCCTGAAATGTCATGGTGTGCTGGTTGTTTAGATCTCCTCTGAGCTGTCTGTGTCTCCTCATCCTTCAGGTCTCCCAGAAGACTTCAGCAACAAGGATTACAGGCCGTCTGCAGGCCCGTTCTGCTTCATCCAGCAGCTGTGTGAGCTGCATGACGGCCTGGTGCTGGAGGCCAAAGGAGTCAAAGAGCATTTCTGGAAACCGTTCATCCGGAAGCTCTTCCACAAGCGGGTCGGTCCCAGCTCTGCTTTACCTTTGGAAAGGTTTAATGTGACTTTGTTTGCTCTGTGAGCTTCGTTTGGGAATCAGCTTCATCCATGGAAAAAGTCCTGAGAGGAAAAACCACCAGATCTGAAAAAACTAAACTGACATCCATATATTTTAGCTATCAGGTGCTTGAAATCCTTAAAAAGTGCTTGATTTTTGTATAAAGTACTAAAGGGAAACCTAATGTTTAATTAAAAGCCTAAATTTGGAGATGTTAACAGTTCAAACTAGTTATTTAAGATAATAAAAAGACAGATAAATGCTGTTTTTCTCACTGTCTGAAGTTAAATCAAACCAAATGTTCTTGTTTCTTGTATATTTAACTGACTCTGAAACTCGGTTTTCTTCTTTTTCTCTGCAGATTCTCAGAGGAAAGGAAGATAGTCTGACTGGTTTTCTGGATCCTATGAACTTTGGAGACAGTCTGTGAGTTTCCTCATGCAGAAGTCAAAGTTTGCACTAAACAGTTTGATCTTATTTATTTCAAACAGACGATAAAAAGTAAAAACAGAAAAAAACACAAGAAGACAAATAGTCATGTCAGTTCACATGTAATTTTATTCTAATGCTGTTAATTGATTAAAACTAATCAGATAAATCACTCCTTTAATTGCTCTCCAACCAACTAAAATGGAAACAATCATTTCTTTTTCTTTCTTTTTTTTCCATCAGTATGCAGGGATGTTGATCAATTATTCTATGTAATATTAAAAGTCACCATTGAAAGCGGTGAATTTGACAGAATTTGTTAGAAAAGGAGTCGATAGAAGATAAAATCTGTTCCCCTGCTGCCGTCCTCAGCCTGTCGCTCAGCCGCCTCTATGAGGAACACGTTCTGGCTACCGGCAGTCTGGATGAGAGGATCTTCACTGGAGAGGGGGCGAACGAGAACATCGGGACACCCGGGCCTTGCCTCTGTGACGGGTTGGAGAGCCAGGACAGCGCCACCTACAGGCTGAGCATTAACCTGACGGTAAGACTCCCTCCTGCTCATCCTGTCTCCTCTGCTCTTGTCTTGTAAACCAACGTCTCCGCTCGCTCCAGGCCTCGGCTCTGAAGGTCTCCACTCCGCTGACGGGGAGGAAGTACATCCAGGAGGTCCGACTGTCGTCTCCGCTCTCGTACGCCATGAAGAGCGTGGGCCGTCTTCACACGCTGCTGTCAGGGACCAAACACGGGCCGAGCGCCAAGCTGACCGAGACGCTGAGGTAACGCACCGCGTGGCAGCAGGAGACGCTGACAGGCTGTTAGAAAATCAAACTTCAGTAGGGAGAATTTGAACTCAATGTTCTTTTCAGCTTTGCTTCAACTTATTGAGGTTTGTTGATGTTCATGTCTGCGCAGCTTTCTGTGGATCCCACTACTAAGAATTAGAGACTGGCTAAGAAAAAAATCATTTTAAATGACAGGAATAAAGTCATAACGTCACAAGAATAAATCTGCAGTTATCTGAGAATAAAGGCGTAATAATGGCCGCCATTATTACAACGGTAATAAATGGTAATATGAGAATAAAGTCATAATAACAGAATCAAGTCATAATATTGTGAGAATAAATGTAGGATTATCCTGGAATAAAGCCACAAAATAAGAGAATAAAGTTGTAATAATCTGATAAAAGACTCGTACCACAAAGTTGTGATAATATGACAATAAAATAATGATACAAGACGTCGTAACAATGCCAGAATAAAGTTGTAATAACACGGGAAATTAGTCACTATAATATATAGAATAAAGTTATAATATTACCACAATAAAGTTATTAGGAGAATGAAGTAGTAATTTTATAAAACCTGCTACATAAAAAAGATTATTTTTAAATTAAAATGAAGAAGTTATACTTTGGTGTCGATTTGACAAATAAGAAAATACTTAATCATTCAGCATCAAATGAACATTATTATCAGTAGCAGGACTTTGAAACGATTGTTTAAACCCAGCTGGTCTATCGAAGCTTTTATCTCAATAAAGCAACAGTTTTTCTCATAATTTTATGACTTTCTTTGTGGTGTTATTCTGATAATATTAGGACTTTATGTTCACAATTTAAAAAAACTAAAATCTTAGCCTGATCCTGATGCAGTCAAAGGTTTGAATCTCGATGTTTTTGACCCCCAGAGGCTGCGCCAGAGACCCCAGTGACGTCATCAGCCAGCGCCTGAAGGAGATGTTTGACGTTTACTCGCAGCATTATGAAGACAGCGGCGCAGAAACCAAAGTGATGGAGAAAGGTGGATTCCTCCCCGGTCAGCCCCTCGCTCACTCGTTCTGCCCGTTTGTGTTAATAATGTTTCTCCTGACAGAGTTGGCAGTGAAGTATTTCCACCTGGCGGAGGCGCTCTACTACAGGATCCTGGAGTCCATCATAGAGCGAGAGAAGATGATCCTGGGAGACGCTGACCTGTCTGTGAGTGCAGCGCGAACCGGATCGTTGCTCTAAGTTCAAGAATCCAGAGAAACGCATAAATAGACCCTTAAGATAAAACGTCATATTGTTTAATGAATTAAATTAAAGCAGTTTTTATCTGCATACTGCCAGATTACATCAGTTAGTCCCCCTAGTTTTTACAATTTTATGTTTGCAGAAATGCACCAAAAATTTACATATTACTGCACTTTTTTATGCCAATTTTATTACAAATTTCAGCAAAAATGGTGAAATCTACACCAACTCCCACCTGCAGGTGGCAGTATTTTTTATTTCTACTACATTGCCACCTCTGCCTTTCTTGATATTAAGTAAATGATGAATATTCAGTTGTTTCTTCTTGTGTAGTTCCAGTTTTTTCACAGGAAAGAGGATAAGAGCCTTACTGACTGGCGTTAACTGCCTGTCTTTGTGTGTCGCAGTGTATTCTGGAGCAGGACATCTTTCACCGCTCTCTGCTGGCCTGCTGCCTGGAGATCGTCATTTTCTCCTACAGGCCTCCAGGAGATTTCCCCAACGTCATCAACATCTTCCAACTTCCTGCTTACAATTTCTACAAGGCAAGCTTAATCAAAAACAAACCAACGTGCAGAGGTGCAGATATAAAGCTAATATCTCTAATTCAACCTCTCTGTGTTCGCATGCAGGTGATTGAGGTGCTGGTGCGCTCAGAGCAGGGTTTGTTTCGGGAGGTGGTGAAGCACCTGAACCAGGTGGAAGAGCAGGTTTTGGAGAGTCTGGCTTGGACCAGCGACTCCCCGCTGTGGCTGAGCCTCCGTTCAGCCAAAGTGCCTTCATGTCAGGAGGTCGGCAACGTATAAAACGTGTAACATATAAAAAACTGCACAGGCACAATTCTTCCAAATTAACCGTCAATCAACGTTTCAGGTGATGCCTCCTCAGTATCTGGAGCACAACGAGGAAACCAACAACGGGAGCATTCCCCTCACACCCGTCAAGTCTGGACCTGATCTGAGAACCAACAGCATCGTCAAAGGTGACACTTTCCGTCTGTTCAAATTACTCTGGGTTCTGAAAACTGAGGCTCATTGGACCTGGAGGGTCCAATGAGCCTTTATTACTTTTTACCTTTGGCAAAAAGTAATAAAAAAACCAACCAATGTGGGCAGAATTTAGCAGTAATACTCAAGTAAAGGTAAAAAGAATCCAACCAAGAATTTACTGAAGTACGAGTCAAATGTAAAAATATTCCTATAAAAAGGTACAAACTGCAGCTTTAAGCACAGATTGGGTTCATCGCCGTGTTCAAAGTCCAGCTGCATCCAAGCAAAGTATTTGGTAAAAAGTCTATTCAAGTTCAGAGTAACTGATCTAATTATTAGTCATTTAATATTTAAGAATTACAATGACAATAATTCATAAGAAACAAAAAGTAACAAAAACAGGCAAAAGAGAAAATTTCCAAATCAGTTTCTTTCAGTATAAAATGTATCAACCTAACAAAACTGCAGGTATGTGTCTGAATTTTTGGTTAAAACATGTTTGTTCTTCCAGACATTTTACTCAAGTTAGAGTTCAGATGCTTCCTGATAAAATTACTGCAGTAAAAGTAAAAAGTTTAACGCTGTAAAAATACTCCTAAACGTACATTTTTCCAAAAAGTAACTCATGTAAATGTAACAGAGTAAATGTAACTAGTTACCACTTATCTCTGCTGCAGGTGTGTCTCCGTCCCCCACCAGCCTGCAGGACAGGTACAGCTCTCCCCCCACCGGTGGGTTTCGTCGGCGTCTGTTTGTTGACCCGTTAGAAGGCGAGCCCAGCATCCCCTCCACCGGGTCCAGCGCCCTCACCAGCCCGCCACAGACCCCCATCCCAAAGACGGGTCCGTCCAGCATCGTCACCGCCATCCCAGCTGGACAGACTGTGTTCACCGTCACCACCAACAACGGCCAGACCATGACCATTCCTTTACAGGGTGAGACACTCGGAGCGGGATAAATCCATGACAGCACTTTGAACTGCTGAAATATGCTATACAAATAAGCTTTTTTGATTGGTTGACCTTTGAACTTTTTGCAGGTATAGCCAATGAGAGCGGAAGCATCACTTTGATCCCTGTGCAGATGGGTGGAGCCACACTGCAGCCACTCTCGGCTCAGACTCTGACCGGCACCCTCACCATCCAGTCACCCGTCACCAAACCGGCGGCTAAAGCAGCGAGCAGCTCGTTAAGGAAAGGCTCTCTGTCTCTGTTCTTCAGGAAGGTAACGCTCCCCTGTCTGCACACGCTCACTGATCACTGCTGGTGTCTAGTGCCAATAAATTAGTACATTTCAAATAAGACAAAACTACCGTCAGTAACTTTTCAGCAAGCTATCGGAGCTTTTATTTTTAAATCAATAATTCCTTGATACTGATGAGAAATTACTGGTTCTGGAGGCAGATTATTTCCCTTTTAACAAAACATTTTTCCTATGTTATAAATGAAATAATCTGCCAGTAGAACTAGGTATTTTTCATCAATATTAAGAAATTATTGACTTAAAACACATTCATATTTCTTAGGAAAGATATATGTTGGTTTTCTTATTTCATGTGTATAAAACGTGGGGGCCGCCAGGGGGCGCTGTGGGGACTCAGAAAGTTGGAGGGAAATAAAAATAAATGCTGAAAAATGTTATTATCTGGTAATAAAGTTATAATATATTCCCAGATAAAAATAAGAGAACTGATGACCATCTAAAATCAGAAGGTATGAGGCAGCATTTATGCTAAATGAATGAAAAAACATTCTAAAAGTTGATATATTCATATTTTGTAGTTTAGGGGCTATCAAAGGGGGTCACCGGTCAGAGGTTAATGCTCTTTGGGGGGCCATCGCATGGAAGAGTTTAGGAAGCCCTGAAATAAAACATCTGCAATAGAAACTCAGACTCCTTGGTAAGATTGAGTGTTTTTGCAGTGCTGACTGAGTGACCTTTCCTGTCTCAGGTGTATCACATGGCCAGCGTTCGTCTCAGGGACCTCTGTGCCAAACTGGACATCTCTTCGGAGCTGAGGAGGAGAATCTGGACGTGTTTCGAATATTCTGTGGTTCACTGCACCGACATGATGAAGGACCGTCACATGGACCAGCTGCTCATGTGTGCTGTTTACGTCATGGCGAAGGTGCGATTACAGTTCACACACAAATGAAAGTTTAAAGGTTCCTTCTTTGAACAGGTCATTATAGATCTATATGCCAAATATCTGAGTATACCTAGCAGCCAGGAGTTAATGAATGTTTTCTCTTTTGTAAACTGTAATATCTAATATTATTTCTAGTTTGAGATTTTTAACTAAAAGTGGCAATAAGTGCTGGATTAAGACAAAAGTTTTAATCCAGCACTTAGCAGTTATCATGTGATCTTGTGGACAAACATGAAGTAACAATTTGTTTCTATCAGGTGACCAAAGAAGACCGGTCCTTCCAGAACATCATGAAGTGTTACCGCACTCAGCCTCAGGCCAGCAGCAACGTGAGATCCCACGCTTTGAGTCCAGATTCCTTATTACGCTTCGGTTCACGTCAGACTCAGGACAACCATCTGCTTCTGCACAGACTGACTTCTCTGTGGTTTTCCAGGTGTACAGGAACGTGTTGATTTCAGGCAGGAAAAGGCAAGCCTCCGTTAGCGGTGACGCCAACAAACAGAGCGCAGCGGCTGATAGCAGCCAGGAACCAGGTGGGAAACAGACCAGCATGTGTTTAAAGATGCATTCATATCGGCTTTGATCAGTGCGCTTTACTTGAACTCGTAATAAAAATCCGATGTGGACTGAAAAAGTGAACTCTGGTCCGCCTAAAATCCTCGGTCTCTTGGTTGAAGTGAAGTCTGGTGCAGTTTGAATGCACATATGAACGCCAAGTGGACCAGAGGCCACTCCAAAAGCAGGAAGTAGACTGCAGCACAGGGGATTCTGGGTAAATAAAACGCTGTCAGGAGAAATGGCTTTTATCACGGACAAAACAGAAATCCAACAATCTCTAAATTCTGACGCTACTCCATTATTCTTTACACTTTGTGATGAAGAAAGTATCGCTCAGTGTCTTCTTCAGAGGTTTTTATGTCATTTCCTTCAGTGGTTCTTGGTGCAGCGCCCCCACAGGTGGGGAGGGGAACAGGTTTTTCCAAGGTTTTAATTGTTTGACACAGAGCAGTGTGAAAGAGAACCATTACAGCTGAAAATCTAACAAATGTTGCACCTTTAATCAAGGGGGAAAAACTATGAAACTGTCTTTAAATTTGAATTTCTCTTAACTTAGTGTCCCTCTGACGTTCCACCAGCAGGTGGCGACATCAGCCCAGTTCCTATCTGCTCCAGCAGCACCTTGTCGGCCCCACAGCCCGACAGCGCTGCCTCGACTCCGACCGGCGCCTCCGATACAAACTTCTCCTCCTCTGTGGGTGAAGACAAACGAGGAGATCTGATCCTCTTCTACAACAACGTCTACATCAAACACATGCGAAGCTTCGCTCTGAGATACTCGCCGAGCTCTCCGTCTGCTGGGGTACGTGTTTCCTCATTGATTCATCAGTGGTAATCAATGAAACCATAAAGAATTAACTAAAATATTTAGTTTTCAGAACTTTTGAAGGAAAAGTGAGACTTTATCTCTTGTTTCTCTGCTACTAGTGCATTTAGCAGCACCTTCACAGAGGTGATTGACAAAGTTAAGACCCTCCTCCTGGCTCTGATAGGTTGTTTTTGGCCAAATATAAAAACTTATTTTTAAACACCTTTTCGCTATTCAGTCATTCATTGGTTAATCAAAAGAATCTGCAGATCAGACCTAAACTGTATTGATGTAAAGCCACATCGCCCAGCCTGTCATTGTAAGTAACCATTGCAAGCACCAGCAAATAGTAAATTAAGCTAGCTGCAAAGGTCAAAAGTCAACCAAAGGTGGCATCCATTTGACGCCACCTGGCTTGTGTCTTACCTGTGCTGTTCTGTTCATCTTGTCTGCAGGTGGAGACCCCTCCTCTGTGTCCGTACCCCACCCTGAGGACAGGCTCCCCTCGTCGGATGCTGCTGTCCAGCAAACACTCCATTTACATCTCGCCTCACAGGACAGGCTCCTCCCCCTCGCCGACCCACCGGGACCGCATTTCCTACTACATCTGCACCAGCCCCCCCAACGTAAGACTCCACAGATTCCATCACGGAGTCCCCACTCACATTTTAACCTGTTAAGACCTGTTGTCCATTTTAACTGATGGACAACAGGTCTGATTAACAGTTTAATTAAAAAACTATCTCCTGTGAAACGACCTGAAAGCAGCGTGATCAGTGTTTTGCCCGCTGCCATAAAAAAGAAGGAGATGCTCAGTGTTTGGGGAAGTAAACACTGAGCATTTTACGATTTTGAAGTTATTGTCCGACCGGAGCCAGGACATTAAAACTCAATGCTCTTTATGATCCTCTTTATGGTTGTGTTTTTTTCTTCCCACTTGCTCGCATCAGGATGCAAGCAAGTGGGAAGAAAATGCAACCTGGCCGTTCTGATTCACGTCGGATTCAGAACCACATATCCAAAGTCGCATTCCAAAGAATTCTGATCGGTTTTGTTCTGTTATAAAAAAATGTCCCGCACATCGGCTTTTTCTATCAATTTAAAACTGTACCGGCTGGTTAAATACAGCAAATATTCCACTGTCTGCGTCTCATTTGTGTCTGTTCTTCGCAGCGCCTCCAGGAAATCAACAGCATGATCCGGACCGGGGAGACGCCCAGCAGGAAGCGCAGCATCCCCCTGGAGGAGGAGGCGTCCCCGAAACGGGTCTGCCCCGACAGCCACACCACCCTGCTGCGCCGCCTTCAGGACATCGCCAACGACCGCAGCTCCTCCCACTGACGGCGTCGCCATGGCAACGAGCAGCCGGTTTTAAGCGATCGAGAACCTTTGGGTGTTCGGCAGCAGATGTTCTGCTAAATGTGGGAGTTTGAAAAGATTTTACTACTTTCTTTTTTTCTCTGAACTGAACGTTCCAGTTCCTGAAAAAATATTCTCAGCAGTTTCAGTTTTTTTTTTTTTTTAGGTTTTATCGATTATTATAATAATTAACTGCCACAGATAAAGTTGTTCTGTAAAAGCAAACTTCATAATGAACATCGTCCATCTGAGCTACTTCATTTGTTTTGGTCTGGTTTTTTTGTAAATAAAAACATCTTTCTTTTTACTTTGTTTTCTTTTAAATTATGTGTTAAAACCATTTGAACGTGTATTAATTTGTCTGAACACAAGTTTATATCCATATTCCATCCATTTATCTTTTCGTCATTTCTTTTTCATTTCATTTTATTAGGCATCTGTTACAAGATCATTAGCAACAATAGCATAATATCATTTTGTTCGGTGTACGGTAACTTAAAGTTTACAGGTAGAACAAACAATTTTCTGCATTACGTATAACTTGAGATTTAGTTTCTGCTTACATGTTTTTGTCTGTGTAACCAGTTTGCCATCACCTCCGCTTAGTGTGAGAAAGATTATGTAAATATTCTGTACATAAGAGGGGAAAAGCTATTTAAAGGAGGTGATGTAAATTAAGTACCTTTTTTACATCCTGCAAGTTTTTTTGAAGTGTTCAACAAAAAAATTGTTTAATAAAAAGTTCCAACCCACCCGACTTCTCCAGATTTTTATGTAACTTTAACATCTCCAAACGTATCAAAGATTTCATGATATGATGTTGGCCCACAGCATCACAGATCCTCCACTGTACTTAACAACAGCCGTTATATTTTTTTTTCCCACATATTCAATTTTTGTTTCAGCTATTTAGCTAACAGCATAAAAATCCAACTCTGATTACTGTTGACCAAGCTGATGTTGCAATAATAATAATTGATTTAAAGTTTCTGCAGTATTACAGAAACATCAGCAGACCTGGGGAATTTAATTGTTGTTATGGTGATTTTCTGATAGTTAGATCAATCAGGATGCAAGTTAATACCAGGTCTAAGGAAGACGCGAGTCTTTCCCAATTAAAGCACATTTCTAGTTAAAGTACCAGCAGAGTTGAGCAAACGTCAACTTTGCGTTTTTTTCTGTCACGCCTCCCAAAAGTTAGCATGTCGATAGCATGTCATATGAACAGATATCATATTCAATCATATTCAAGCAAGTTAAAAAATAAACATATAAAGCCAAACTAACATTTATTAATGTATCTTAGGCAGTGAATCGAGCGCTTCAACCATTTGCGCTTCCGGTGGGGAAGAAAAGATCAAGCTGCAGAAAAATAGAGAAGCGGAACCCACGGAAAGTCGTGTTTCCACCCGGACTTGTTTTGTAGCGGAAATCCCAAAATGCGTCGCGCTTCGTAAATTAGGAGGTAAATAAAAATATAGTGATGAATCATTGAATCAAAGGGATGGCCACGCTGGTTCTGGATAACGGAGCTTATTGGGCGAAGATCGGCTACAGTTCGGACAAAGTGAGGTGAGCACAAACTAAAACATCCGGGCGAGTTTAACCTGAAAGAAATTAATAACTGCAGGAAATTATTATTGTACCCAGTTATTTAATAAATGTGCCTCCCCAGCGCTTTACCATGTTTTTAAACTGATCGAAATTCCTTATCATGTACAATAATCAATAATCAGATGTTAAGTTAAACCACTTCTGGGAATGTCCCAATCATAATTGTAGCCTTGGCTAAATGAATGAAAATGAAAACAAATTAAAGTCAGTTTATTCAGTTTTTTAGAAAACAGTCCTGAACATCCATTCAGAGCTACAATGGAACGGTTCATGCCTGAGAAGGGCCTAGTCAAAGCCCAGACCTAAACTCAATTATCAAGAGCATGCTGTCCTATTTTTAACTGATCAATTAAATTCAAATGATTTTTTTCTGTAAAGTAAGACATTTATTGTCAATTGGTGCTACCGAAATAAATGGAATTGAATTAAAACCGAGTTAAGAATTCAGACAATTCAGAAAGATGTCATTCATCAACACAGCTGTGGTGAGAGATGATATTTTACCTCATTACCTGAACTTTACATGTTGAATAAAAGTAACTCGAGAACGGAGCCCTGATGAACTCCACATGTGATCTTTCCTACATCAGATTTCTAAGTAATGAAAAGGAGGTTTGTTGTATGTAGCAATTATAATCCTGACTTCTTTCCTTTCCTCTCAGCGTAATCCCAAACTGTCAGTTTCGCTCGAAGACGTCCAGATTAAAAACTTTTACAGCCAACCAGCTGGATGAGATCAAAGATCCCTCAGGTCTCTTTTACATCCTGCCCTTTCAGAAGGTGAGCATAAATCTGAAAACATCTGGCGCTACTGATAAAAAAATAACAAAATGAAGTTAATATGTTCTCTGGTCTGCAGGGTTACTTGGTTAACTGGGATGTCCAGAGGAAAGTGTGGGATCACCTGTTTGGGAAGGAGATGTTTAAGGTTTGTTTATTCTGCTTTGTTGTCAGGAAACCTGTGAATGATTTCTGTTTTTTAGATGCTGTAGCTGAGAGTTTTCTCTCTGAGCAGGTGGAGTTTCCAGACACAAGCATCATCATCACAGAGCCGTACTTCAACTTCTCCTCCATTCAGGAGTCCATGAACGAGATCCTGTTTGAGGAATACCAGTTCCAGTCGGCTCTGCGGATCAATGGTGAGTCTCAGCTGGAGACCGGTCGCTTTAATCAATTATTGAAATGATCATCTAATTTAGTCATTGATTAATCATCAACAGTGGAGGGTAGAGGACACAAAAATTGCACTTAAGCATATTTTTACTCAAGTAAACGTAAAAGGTAGCCGTCCAAGAAATTTCTCAAGTCAGTGTGAAAACAAAAGCAATAGAAAACTGACGGATGGTTGTGATCAAAAGTACATATTCTTTCTAATGGTTTGTACCTGTAACATTTTGGCTGAAATCTCCTTGCCGTCCTCCAGCCGGGTCGCTCGGCGCTCATCACTACTTCACCACGAAGCCATCGGAGCTCTGCTGCCTGGTGGTCGACTCAGGATTCTCCTTCACCCACATCGTCCCCTACTGTCGCAGTAAGAAGCTGAAGGAGGGCATCCGCAGGTCAGAGAGCAGCGACCTTTAGAGGAAATGACAGAGAGCGGCACCAGGGGGCGCTAACAGGAGCTTTTTTCTTTGTTTCACCTTTCAGGATCAATGTGGGAGGGAAACTGCTCACAAATCACTTGAAGGAGATAATCTCATATCGGTACGGAGAGAGAGGGATTCTCACAGCAGCAACGCTTTGTGTTGACTAACTGTTATGTATGGAGCTAAATTGGGGTCAAAAATTAGTTTATGGGATCAGTCAAAATGAAAAATAAAAAAAACTATTCCAAACTATTTTTTCAGTTTCACATAATTTTGTTCCAGTTTAAAAAATAAACATTTTTAAACAAACTTTATTACTCAAATTTATCTCCTCAGTATTGAACTAAAATTAGCTCAATAGTACGGAGCTGAATTTAGGCCATGAATTAACTTTTCGGCCCCATTAGCTCCACAGTCATGTGTGTTTTTTTAATTTTGCAGTCAGTTACACGTGATGGACGAAACGTACGTGATCAACCAGGTGAAGGAAGATGTTTGCTACGTCTCTCAGCAGTTCTACAAAGACATGGAGATCGCACAGTGAGGCACAGCGATGTTGCTCCGTATTTTACCGGAACCAAACCCGTAATGTGTCGACTCATCTCACTTTCTGTTGTTTCTCAGGATGAAAGGGGAAGAAAACACCGTAATGAGGGATTACGTTCTTCCAGATTTCAGCGCCATCAAAAAAGGTTTCTGTAAGGTGAGACTGATCGCTACAAACATCCAGATATTTTAAAGTATTTTATAAGAATTCACTTTTTCACTTGATTTATTACTTTTTTTTTTTTTAGTAATTTTGTGGCAGACTTTTTGCTTTGTTGGTGAACCAAACTTCAGTTGTCAGACAAATTATTTCATATCTGAATTTAGAAATTTGAAACAGAAAATTTCAGTTTCAAATTTAAAAACCGAAAAAATAAGATTTGAAACATTTGGACGTGTCTTTCCTTTAAACCAGTTGGTTTTGGTTCTTTTCACTCGAGTTCTGATGATTCTGTGAGGCCAGTTCTGATTCTAAGTTTTCTCCGCCTGTCAGCCGCGGGAGGAAATGGTCTTCAGCGGAAAGTACAAGACAGGCGAGCAGACGCTGCGGTTGGCCAACGAGCGGTTCGCGGTCCCGGAGATGCTCTTCCATCCGTCGGACATCGGCATCCAGGAGATGGGAATCCCGGAGGCCATCGCTGACTCGGTCCAGTCGCTTCCAGAAGGTTTGTGGTTCAAATTGGACTCAGATCTGAAGATAAATTCAAGTCCAGTCAAACTTTAACATGAACGTGTCTGTGAACATTCAGAGACACATAAAGACTGTTGCAAAGTCAACGTTTTATCACCTGAAGAATATTTCCAGGATTGAAAGATTTGCTAGATCTAGAGCAGGGGTGTCCAAACTGTGGCCTGGGGGCCATTTGCGGCCCTTAGAGCAACTTTGTGTGGCCCCCAACTGCAGTTCAGGAATATTACCAATTTGGTCCTTTCTTTTGTTAGTTTTTAGAATGTCATTGACAAATTTAAATGTCAAATAGATTTTATTGATTATTAGCAATATATTAAAAAAATTGGTACAAAGTATATCAATAAAATTTTAGTAAATTTTAACCCAGAAACAAACAGCCTTAGAGAGCAGACAAAACTAAACTGAGGTAAAATACTTTCTTTAATGGAAAGATATTTCTTTTAATTTTAGTTTGAACTGCTATGTTGCTGAAATGTGCTGTACAAATAAACTTGATTGATTGATTAATTGATTTTGTTTGTTAGAGATGCACCCCCACTTCTACCAGAACATCATCCTGACCGGAGGAAACTCACTGTTTCCGGGTTTTAGAGAGCGTTTGGAGGCGGAGCTTCGGTCCCTTGTCCCCGCCCATCTACCAGTGAACGTGTTCCTGCCTGAAAAGTAAGAAGCCTCAGTTTTCCAGAAGGTCCGAACAGACAATGCTTATACTGCTGAGCTGCCATTAAAACGCTGACAAATAAGGTCCAGGTGAAAGTTCGAAGCAGAAATTAGGGTTGGATTGGGGCTGAAATTGGGGTTAAAGTGGAAAAAAGTGGAGAAACTCAAGAGTGTGAGTCGTGTAGCTGAGGAACCAGCTGCTGAGCGTCTTTCGTTCTGATCCTAACGTCTGTGACTGTGTTCCTGTTCTCCAGTCCCGTCTGTTATTCCTGGGAGGGAGGGAAGCTGCTGGCTCACAGTCCGGACTACGACGAGATGGTGGTGATGCGGGAGGATTATGAAGAGAACGGACACATCGTCTGTGAGGAGAAGTTTGATATTTGAGGAAAAACTGATTTTCAGATGGAGATCGTCTCTGACCAGCGACGGAAACCCTCCGCAGACAGAATTCAAATACATTTCACTGCATCAGAAGAGGTGCGGATGCACACATTCCCAAAAACTCTTTTATTTACAGACCAACTAAAAAACACAAACTGTGTCCTGTTTTCCTTTTGTAGCGCTTTCTGCTGAGTGTATTAATCAACGATTTGGGTAATAAAGTGGCTTCACAAATCAACAGGAAGTCTGTCTTATTTAGACTTTTGGATACTTTCTATCTGATAAAGACTTCAGTAAATGTTCCACGTGTTTTATGTTGTTCTTTTTTGGTAAACATTTCCCTTGTATTTCTTGTCCTGCATTTTCCTTACTGTCATCCAGACTCCTCTCTGATAGTCATTTTGTAAACTTTGGTTGCTTTGTTATGATTTATGTGGAAGATAAACAGTGACGTCTCTGAATAATGGAAACCTGGAACCTTGGAAAGCAAAATTTAAATTATCATCCTTTGGGGAATCTTTTAATTGTTCACTAAAGACAAAGATGTAATTTCTTCTCGAATGACGATGACGGAGGCCGGTCATGGTTTGAAGCTTTATCCCAGCAAAATTACGTTCAGGATTTGGTGTAGCTTACAAATATGAAACCGACATATTGTTTAATTTTTCTTTATTAGGAGCAGAAATCCTGAGAAAACAGAGAATAATATGAGAAAACAACCCAAACTTTATGCATTCCATTTAAAGGTACTAAAGTAAATGTATAAAAAGTGAAAACTGTGATTTATTCAATGATTTGGAGCAAACACACCTCTAAAATATGCAAAATAAAGTTATGTAATAAAATGCAGTTAGTTTCAACAGGTGAGAACAATCAATATGATTGTTTCAAGTCCAACCACCCATGACAGACGGCGAAGAGTCTGAATGAAATCAAAAGTAAGAGCGATTATTTAAAGTGACGCCAGATTGAGTGAAAAATCTTCATTTTTCTGCTGGTTGCGTAACGGACGGCGGCCGGATCGCGATTCCCTCCGTATCCAGCTCCACTGAGTGAACGCTGAAATCTCCCAAACCCTGAAACACAGAAATGAGGAGATGGACCCGAAGTTCAGCTCAGGGGAAAATCAAAGCTAAAGGCGGTCGGTCCGAAGTGTGTGACCGTTGCTTGTTGGACCTTTATTTTGGCGGTCGGTCCAAAGTGTGTGACCGTTGCTTGTAGGACCTTTATTTTGGCGGTCGGTCCAAAGTGTGTGACCTTTGCTTGTTGGACCTTTATTTTGGCGATCGGTCCAAAGTGTGTGACCTTTGCTTGTTGGACCTTTATTTTGGCGATCGGTCCAAAGTGTGTGACCTTTGCTTGTTGGACCTTTATTTTGGCGGTCGGTCCGAAGTGTGTGACCTTTGCTTGTAGGACCTTTAGTTTGTGTATGTCTGCAGAAGTCTCACCAGCGTGTTCCTGAGGGTCTTCAGAACCGCCTCCTGCTGTCGGGGCTCCCTGGTCAGCAGGTACAGGAAGCCGCCGCCTCCGGCTCCTGCCAGGCTCTGACCCAGAACCAGCGGCCTCAGAGCCTCCATCATGGTTCTGACGGAGGCCGGCTCACATCCTGGAGCCATTAGCTTCTTCTGCTGCCAGGAGCGGTCCAAACACCGACCCAGCCGGGGCAGAGAACCTGGGAGGGAAGCATCACCAACCAGGTTGATTCATTTAATGGCTTTGTTAAGTTTATAATCTTTGGACCTAAAGAGGAACAATCCGGCCTGAACCCTCAGAGCCACATTAAGACGGTCACAAAGTCGGCCTTCTATCACCTGGAGAACATTTCCAGGACTAGAGATTAAAGTCTCAGTAAGATCTAGAGAAACTCATCCATGTGTTTATCTCCAGTCGTATTGATTACTGCAACAGCGTCTTCACAGGTCTGCCTAAAAAAATCAATCAGGTCCAGAAGCTGCTGCTGGAGTTCTGACAAAACCCAGGAAGTTAGAGAACATCACCCAGATCTAAAGTCCTTCCTCTGGCTCCCTGCAGCTCAGAGAACAGACTTTAAAATACTGACATTCGTTTATAAACCACTGAATGGCTCAGCGCCACAATACATTAACAATCTGCTGTTGTCATAGCAACCTTCCAGACCTTTCAGGTCTTCTGGTTCTGTTTGCATGGAGAACCAGAACCAAACATGGAGAAGCAGCTTTCAGCTTCTATGCACCACAAATCTGGAACAAACTTCCTGAAAACTACAAAACAGCCGAAACACCGAGTTCCTGTAAACACAGATTAAAAACCCTCCTGTTTAGAGTTAATGTTGAATCATAATCAATGAAACATTAATCAATGAAACATTATCAATGAACTGATACCAACAAAAAAATTTAATGCTTCAAATGTTGACTGTGGTTTCTTCTATAACTTTGTATTTTTGTGTTTTTATAAAATAAATCACTTTGAAATGACTGGTTGCTAAAATATGCTACACAAATAAACTTGATTGATTGATTGATTGATTGATTGAGAAGAATGTGTATTTGGTTCACATATTTCCTGAAATTCACCTTCTGAGCAGGATTTAGCGCATTCCTCAGAGTTGGACACCAGCTGCTGGGCGTTCTCAACCATCGCCGGAAGACGGCTGTACCAGCTGCGGACCACATCCTGAACAAAACACACACACAGCGAGCGCCATCTTGAAGCAGACTGGACCCAAACGGGCCAGAATTGGGGTCCAATTTTGAATCAAAAAATTGCTTATTTTGTCACTATGTGATTTTCGGTTAAGAAATAATTAATTAATTACAGGCCCGGCCACTAAAGCTGCTGTATGTATGTTTTATAAGAAACATATTTTTTATATTTGTTGAAACTGTCTCCATTTTGTGACAGATAATCTCTGGCTTCTCCCAATGCAAACTACAAACAACCAATCAGAGCCAGGAGGTGTGTCTTAGTGCTGTCAATCATGCTCATTTGCAGTTCTTCCCACTTGCTCTCCCCATCAGCATAGCCTGTTGTCAATGCAAAGGCTAGTTAGCATGGCAGGGTCAGTTGCTTCTCCACCATTAGCACATTTGGCAGCGAGTACACGAGTTGACTGACAGCGCTAAGACCCTCCTCCTAGCTCTGACTCATTCCTTTTGGCCGGGAGCGGTGAATTTCTTCTGACAGAAATAGCATCTCGGGAAAGAGAGCAATATTTTCAGTTCTTTATCTGTCTTATATTACACTGTAATGAGAGCCACAGCTTTAACAAGTACGTAAAAAACATATTTTTATAAGTTACATATTGCAGCTCTAATTCAATAACAGTTTTCAGTTGAGTCATGAAACTGTTTAGGACGAGTTAAACGTTTTCCCAGCTCTCGTCCAGGCTAATGTTGTTTTCTCAAAGTTAAAAGTGAGAGGAGTGAAGCATCTTCTCTCAGTGGGATCTTCTTCTCTGACCTGCAGCAGGTTTCGAGCCAGACGCGTCTTTCCGGTGTAAACCAGCAGGAGGTGCTGCTCCAGAGACATCAGGAACTCCTGCGGAGGACTCAGACGCTCCACCTCCACCTGCAGGGGCAGAGACGCTCTGGAACGACCCACCTTGACTCCGCCCACCAGACCGCCCACCTGGTCCTGCCAGCCGCCACCTGGTGGAGCAGCAGGAAGTGATTAGGGAGATGAAGCGGAAGGAGATCAGAGCGGAGCGAGACGGGGACCTGTGGTGAGAATCTGCTCCAGGTACAGGACCGCGTGGATCAGTGAGTCTGTGTCGTACGTCCGGCCTGTACACCTGTAGACCGCTGCCAACAGCGCCCCCGCCAGGATGCTGCTGGTACCTGCAGGAAATTGACACTATTTCATCACCTGCAGGTTTACCAAAGCATTAAAGGGGACCTATTACGATAAATTCGTATTTTTGTGCTTCCATTCGGGTCTCAAATGCTTCTAAAAACAGACCAAGCACATAAAAACTAAAAACAACTAAATGAACAGCCAGTTTTTGTTGGCGTCTGGACAATGAGCAGTTTCATTCCTGTTTTTTCTAAAAACAGAGTGTCTTCAGTCAGAGGCTTCTTCAAATCCACTGTAATACAGACTGCTACAGTCTTTCCTTCCCACAGCCATCATCATCTACAATAAATAACTTTTGAATTAATATGAATTACAGAAACATTTAATTTCTCTTTGGGATCAATAAAGTATCAATTTCAATTTGAATCGAACACAAATTCAAAAACCTCCTGCTATTCAGTCACATTGGAGGGGATGTAGGCTGTTACCTAGCAACCCCAGCTCAGCTTGTTACCTAGCACCCAACCTGAGCTCAGCATATTTGGTCAGCTGGTTTTACCACTGTATGCGCTGAACAATAGCTGCTGGAAAAGGTGAGTGTTTTGAAATCACTTGCTGCATTCTTGTTGTACATTAGGCTCCACTTATGCTTTTCAAAGATGTACGCTTGTGTAACTGTGCATCTGTTTGCCACCATTTTCACATGTAAAATAGGCAGAACTGACCAGACTAAAATCTCAGTATCTAAGAACAATTTTGTGAGAAAATGTTTTGTATAGACCGCAGACCTTTCCTAACCTGTTCAAGGTTTTATGCGGCAGCTGCTCCGCTCGATGTGTTTTAGCATTGCTCACCCAGACCGGATCCGGTCGGCAGCTCCGACCAGCTGTGCAGCTCCAACCCGCCACCCCAGCTCTGCATCAGCTGTTGCCCCAGAGGATGCTGGGAGGACAGAGACACCAGACCACTGCACACACAGACTGCCTTCAGCAGAGCTCCTGCAGCACAAACACATCAACATTCAGTGGTATTCAGTGGCATTAAGATGTCTTAAATTTGTTAGAAAAAATGTAAGTTGGCCTTAAATATGTTAATCAAAGGTTTTAAATTTTACGGTAACACCAGTTTCTCTCCAATATTTTGTTCTTCTTGTGGGATTTTTCTGTCAGGCAAATGCTGACTGGCACTCAAATCTTTGTTGCTTTCTGTCACTCAAAGTGGTTGAGGCTAACGTGTTGTACCCGGAGCGTGAGGCTGGCTGTAGTCCCTCAGGTCGTCCAGGCTCTCACAGACTATCTCTGTGGACGCGCCGCTGCCCCGCCCACCGCTGCCCCGCCCACCGCTGCAGCTGACCAGTAGGATGTGGGGTTTCACAATGCGACGGGCTCTGGCTCCGATTGGACGTTTCCCGTCGATCTTCACAGCGACGTTCGTCACCGATCCACCGTGCTCGAAGGCGATTGGTGGCGTGTCGCTCCAGCCCCCTGAAACACAGACACTGTAGCTCAAAAGCTGAAAATGGTTCCTACAACGTGTGATTTAAAAAAACTGTCATGAATATGTTTTGTAAACCTATTTTAACCTGTTCAAGGAAACACAATAGGTCCCTTTCAACAGAAAAGTTACACCTGTCCCTCACCTGCCAGGTCCAGTCTGGCTGGACACTCTACTTCCTGCCACTCCCCGATAGGCGGGGCCTCCCCCTGTCCAATGGAGATGAACCTCTGCGATGACATCACAGCCTGCCGCAGCAGCACCTGGCCGGCGCCCTCGTAATGCCGAGCCGCCCGTACAAGCAGGTCTGGCCTGCAGGGGGCAGTAAAGCAGGTCAAAACGGATTCAACAAGCAGTGGAAACAGACAGCGAGACGCTAACCTGCTCAGCCAGAGCTGTCGCTGTGCAGCAAGAGCATAAACTCCTTCCCTCAAGTTTCCCTCCTCCAACAGCAAGTAGGCGGAGCGCCAGGCCTCGTTAGCAGCTGGACCGCTCCTCAGGCCCCCCTCACCTCCCGCCATGCACACCAGAACGTCAGCAATGCAGGAGAGACAGCGGGCAGCCACGCCCACTTGAGCTCCTGGCTCCGCCCCCGACTCGACACTTCCAGCAGCAACTAAAAAACAACATTTTATTCACTTCTTGATCCTCTTCTGGCGTAAAAATGGTTTGATGAGTGTTTTAGTGTAAGCGCAATAACATTTCAGCGAGTGGTGAATTAATGAAGGTGCTACCAGCTGATCTGTTAACTGTTTACTGTTTAGGGCGATCACTGATGATGTGAGCAGAGATATTAGTCATGTGGCAAATAAGTGGGCTGGATGTTAATTATCACTTCTGACAGCATTGCTTAATATATTTCTATAGTTTTTAATGTCTGTCTATACTGTTAATATTGTTGTGATTTAGGATCAAAACTAGCTTAGTATTTAACGCTTAAATAATAAGCCAGTATTTTTATGAATGCAGGTACTATTTTGCATTATTCTAATTTAAACAGCATTTTGATAGAGACAATTAATGCTGGTGCTTAGGTCTATTTACTCACTTGTATTAATTTTTATATTTACTTAAGTCAGAACTTTTTTTATTCTTTATTTTTGTATTTTCAGAAGCTGCAGTTCTTCAGTAAAGCCCATTTAAACATCTGATGACCGGTGGGGTTTCATGTAGTCGTCAATTATGATCGTGAAAACTAGTTTGTAACTCACTGCTGTCCAGAGTCTCCAGTAGCGCCCCATGCTGGCCTCCCTGCACTGCCGCCCTGAAGCAAGGCAGCAGACAAACGTCGGTGCGACTCCGCAGGGCGTCGACGGTTCTCCTCCTCCCTGCCAGGAACAGCAACTCCTCCCTCCACCGGAGCTCCGCCTCCTGGTGGGTGAGTGACAGCACCTCCCTCAGAGAGACTCTCCACGCCTCCCTCCATCTCTGCAGGCAGCCTGGACCCCCCAGCAGCCAGCCCACTCCTCCCTCAAGGCCCACAGTGCCCCCTCTGGGGTGGAGGACGGGAAAAGTCGAGCCTCAGGAGGGAGCACTGTTCTCCTTTCACCCACAGCTCCTCCGGCCTGAGGAGGAGAAAACAACACACAGGGATAATCTGTTGTTTATCAAGAAAACGACAAAAAAGATGATCAGAGTGGAAAGGTTTGGATCTTACTGTATTCCTGAGGAGCTGAAGAAAACAGTCCAGGTCTGGTTGAGGAAGGAGGCGCCGCTGCCATTAAAGGGAGCCTGAGGGGAAGGAGGAGAAGAAGATGGAGGAGGAGGAAGACTGTGGTCATGTGAAACACATGATCTGTTTATCTGTCTGTCTGGAACCTTCGTTATAACAGCTGGGTGTTTAAATATTATTTTATCAATCAAATCAAAGCAGTTTTTATCTGAATATTGCCAAATTACATCAACAGATTCCTGCAGTTTTTCCACACAGATACATAATTCTGACTTTATTGCAATTTAATATTTTTTTTGTGCAAAAATGGCAAAAAATGTTGGGCTAAAGTGATGCTAACTCTCACCTGCAGGTGGCAGTATTTCTTATTTTTACTAATCTGCTGCCTTTAGCCTCTATTGATGGCAAGTAATAGAGAATGGAAAGTAACAAAAACCTACATTTACTGTCATACATAAGTCCAAATATCATGTAAATATTTCCAAATATTTCCAAAATCAGTGAGTCTATTAGCTAAGAAAACAAAAAAAAAGTAATGAAATGTTATTTAATTTAATGAAATGCTTATCAAATTCAGAGACTGATATTTATTCAGCAGTTTGTTAATGTGTTTAATCAATATGTTCTGGCCCAACCGGCCCTTTAAGAACATTCGTTATGAATATAGACATGAATATAGACTTGAAACCTCCTGGGCTTCTGAAAGAAAGAGTTTACTTTGCTTCGTGTTAAGTTTATAAAAAACTGAGCCACGGTCTGCTTCCCTGAGCATCACAATGTCTCCATGACAACCACGAGGTTCACCTGAGGGTTTCTGATGAAACAGACCTGCTGCGTTTTTACCTGCAGGTCGTCGTGAGAGCCGGTCACCGTGTAGACCTTTAGCTTCAGCTCCCCCAGCTGAATCCAGTGTCCCTGGATGATGATGTCACTGCTGAGCGCGAGCCGCCTGAGGCAAGCTGACGCCGAGACGTCTACGCCTGAGAGCAAACAACCAGACGGGACGTCCAGAGGGCCCTGAGGGACGCCAGAGGACAGAATATGAACCACCATGCAAACCTGCTGTATTCACATTAATTAGTTTCACATTCAGATTCACTGACTTACTTTTTAATTCACTGCTTTTTAATATAAAAATAATTTCAGCACCACTTAGGAGGTAAATGCCAATTTGCTTGACATGGAGCAGAGACCTATCCAAACCTGTTCAAGGTGACCTTTAATATCTTGAATCTTATCTCTCATTGTTGTTTTTATCTTGAAAATGTTAACACTGCAATATCAGCATATCATTCAAAGATGTAAAATATTTACAGATATCTCCAGACGAGAGAAAAGTTTGATTAAAGTTAGAAATTGTGAGATCAAAGAACTGTGCTTGTTATTTATAGATCCATTAAAAAAATTCATATTTCTCACTTTTTTGGAATAATTATAAAATTTTTTGTCCAGTTTTTGCACCTCAAATTGTATTTCCACCCAGCGTTTCCTTGAAAAGACTGAGTTAAGACTCTTTCTGACCTGTAGATGGCAGTGTTGCACCACTGCCCGGGATGCCACGGCAACGTCTCCGTCCAGAACGCTGTTGATGATCCGAGCTCCTTCACTGAGCAGGCTCTCATTCTGGAGGGATTAAAGCAGGTTAAAACTACGAGCCGCCGTCATAATCAACATGAATTATTAGGGATTTTTCTAAAATTCAACAAATCATTTCTTCTTCTGAGGCGTTTAAAGTCTGGTGGTGTCCCACAGGGATCAGTTGTTGGCCCTTTTTGTATAATCTAGACCTGCTTTCAATTCGGTTTGGATTGTGGATGACGTTGATGAGGAAGAGTGAGACGTGCCACCTGAATGTGAGACAGAGTGTTTCCACCTGTCCAGTCAGAGGCCAGACGGTCGACGTGCTGCTTCCCGGACAGAGTCAGGTAGTCATAGCGACCGCCGGGGACGTACACTGTGAGAACGGCAAACAGAATATGTTTAAACTCAGACCAACTACCTGCAGATTTAAGCAACGTCTGATGCTGACCCAGTGAGAGTGGGGCTCCTCTCAGGATCCTCCACAGCTCCGCCCTGCCCGCCCTGCCCGCCCTCACTGTCGCCCCCTGGGGACCGTCTGTGGGACTGCAGCCTGCTCTCCCCTCATTCACAAACTGATCCTGGGTCAGATCTGAGCAGAGACACTTCAACACGTCCAAGAAGAGGGAGATCTGTGGACGGAGACGGAAAGCTGTGTTCAAACAACTAAATCTGTTAACATTCAAGCTTTAATTTAATCAGCTGAACATCATTAATTAATACATTATTAGTCACCAACTTGAAGTTGCAGCATATTTGTTGCAACTGTCACATTGTCGCCAAGCAAGACGGTGGTATTAACTACTCACTCACTCTTTGGTTACCTAGCAACAATTTGATGAGTCAACTGCGCAGCAGCAGTTTAATGTTTTGCCACTGTGCCTCATAACTGCTTAAAAATTAAAGGCATTGGAGTGAAAACTGTGCATAAAACAGTGAAGGTCACGGTGCCAGTGTTTCAGATATTTAAAAAAAAACAAAAATCAATAATTATTGATATTGTGCCTCATAACTACTTAAAATTTAAACAAAGGCGTGGAGTGAACTCACTTCATGCCTTTGTAAAGTTGAAAATGATCAATTTGGGGTTTTTTTTGTTTGTTTTGAAAAAAACAAACAACAGATTTTTAAAACAACAAAAAAGCATTATTTTGGATAATTATTTGTTTGGTTTTTTTATTCCTGAAATACTGCCAAACTGGTGCTGCGACCTTTCCTGTTTCATCCATAGTTTTCACTCCATGCCTTTGTTTAGTTTTTAAACATTTATGAGGCCCAGTGGCGAAAACTTTAACTGCTGCTGCGCAAGTTACTCAACTAGTTGTTGCTAGGAAACCAAAGGATGTTGCTAGGTAACCAAAGAATGATTAAACTGGGGTTTTGTTGAGTAACTCCAGTTCACTCAACAGGTCACAGCACAAGTTTGACAGCACTTCAGATATTTAAAACAAACAAAAAAACAATCAGTAAGTATCAATATCGACTGATATGAAACGCTTAAATCATGTTAGGTTTTTCAGTTAATGATGTGAAGCTACCTGCAGGGGCGGAGCTCCAGAGTCCAGGCCCAGGTAGGTGCAGCCGTCCAGGGGAGGACTGACGTGAGTCTGCAGCAGTTTCTCTGAGACGGACCTGCAGAAGAAGACCGGGCCTGACACCTGCAGGGATTTCACAGGATTTGTTTAAGCTGCTGCCGCCTAAGGTGATGCCTCTATCAAACATTCGAAGGACGCACCAGCGGGACTTTCCCATCAGGCATCAGGGCTCGTTGGATCTCCTCCCTGGTTCCTCTGTAGAGGATGTCGCGGACCCAACCCTGGAGACAACGACCCCTGACATCATCAGCCGACCCCAGAAGCCAGAGAAATCACACAAAAGGTTTCCACATGGTGGGTACCTGCGAGTCGCTCAGGTAGACTCCATGATCGGCTGCGTACGAGACGTCGCCTGGTACCGCCACCACGCGAACTCCAGAGAACCCGTCCCAGGATAAATCTGGTCACAAAACTGACAATTAAGACTGATGCAACTGATAAATTGATAAACTGTGACTTTTTCCTGATCTAGCCAAGGTCTGTTAAAATTACCAATAAATCAATTAATCGCATGATAAATTGAAACAAACGCAATAATTTTAATTTGCATGATTAATTATTTTTCTTTTTTTTTTTTTTTAACCATAGACTGGATGATAAAAATTTTCATTCTGGTGCTTCAGTCTCAATTAGCTCTTTATTTGAAAGACAATTTTGTTTACTGAGACTTGATAATTTATATTTTTGTTGTTTCTGTTGTTTTGTTTATCTATTTTGGATTTTTAAAATGTCTTCCATTCCAGTGATAAATGTTGGTTGGAATTTAAAGCTTACTAATCTTTAAGAATGTTTTATTATTATTATTATTATTATTATTATTACATTACTGTTATACTACTTGACAATTGTCTCAAAACAATATGTTGCAATTATTTCTTGGACAATTTATTGTTTAGCTAAATTCCTTATTGTGGCAGGCCTGATCTGGATCAGAACCAGATTCTGCAGCATCAATGAAGACAAACTCACCAAAGTCTTTCGGGACGGAGAGGATCATGTCGGTGCTGCAGACCCAGACTCCAGGAGGAGAACCCGGACAGATCTGAAAGCCAAACAGAATGAATGACGGTACCGAACTCGGCCTGATTCTGATTCTTCTGTTTCGCTGAGCAGACCTGGGTGCTGAGCTGGTCCAGCAGCAGATCCAGAACACAAACCGGAGCCTGGACTTTCTGCCCGGGTTTCTCATCAGGAAGCCAACAGAAGGCTCGGCTGCAGGAGCTCCAGGGAAAATCCCGGCCCTGGGAGAGAAAAACACTTAAATCTACAGCAAGGAAACACCAGAACAGAACCAAACTCAGTTCTGGACTCACAGTGTGCAGGATGAGGATGTGAGCGTCATCCAGGACATCGGCGGTCACCACCTGGAAACAAACAAAGAATAAAGGAGGCAGCTTAGCTCCAATAACATGAAACAGTTTAAACTTTTACCTCCTGTCTCACCTGCAAATGTGAAAAATATACACACTTAAGTTTTCTAAAATCTAATATACTAAATATACTTTTGATATTATAGTAAAAGCGCTATTTTGAAGCAACTTTTTTTTTTGTACTTTAGCTGAGTTTACATACTATTAAAATTAAATTCAACGAGTATTTTATTTGCTTTTATGTGCTAAAATGGAACAACTTTATGGACACTGATAATACTTGAAATATATTTGAATTTTTGTACTTATTTCATTTTAAGTGTAATGTTTTTACTTATGATTTTATACATGGCCAAATACAGAGTACACTCACAAATTTTCTCAAAAGAAACTTGGAAATTTCAGAGTTAGAAGAAAACTTCTGAGACTAATCTCAAAATTTCTGAGTTTTTTTGTTTTTGTTTTTTTGGGGGACGGAAATTTATCCATCCTTTTTTTGTTATCCCGTCTCGGCTTTCTTCCATCGAAATATATTTCTCCGGTATAATTTCTCCTCGGCCAATCAGTGAGCAGGAGAAGTCGTGGCGATGACGTCGATTTCCTGCGTCTCTGTAGTTTTAGCAATAGCAGCGGAGAAGTGAGAAAAACCGTTCAGTCCGCGGTGGCCAAACTTCCAAAGGTTGAATTAACATTTACTACCATCTTGTCCTAGCTTAGCGGTTCTCTTTTTACAGCGGGGAGTGGCTACTTATTCACAAAGTCGGCAATTTTCGGTAAGCTAGCGCCGAACTGGCGCGTTACGTCACTGGCAAACGTTAGCGCAGAAGAAAAGGCTGATTTTTGCTGAGCTCGCTGTGACTCACCGTGTGTCCAGCTCTGCTGCTCAGGTGTTCAGCAGCGACCAGCAGGGCGTTCAGCGTCGCCCCTCCGCTGCCCAGCGGCTCCTGGCGGTCCCTCACGGTCAAAAGCAACGCATCCCCAGCCAAGGTGCCGCGTTTCTGCCGCAACTCCAGCTCTTCACACACAAGAGCGCAAAATATTGGAAACCATCTGAATACTGCAACGGCTCTGGATACTGTGAATTAGTTACTGGATCTGCTTTATCGTTTTATTATCGTTTATTAGCGCTGAAAAGGTTAATCAATTTAACGTGATTATTTAAATAATCGTCAACTTATTTAATAACCGATTAATCGTTAACTGGAGTACAAACTCAAAAATGGCAATTTCCAGTAAGAAAACATATTCAGAGCAGTAATTAAAGTCAAAATGTACAAAAAATATACATTTTGCATTTAAGAACAAAAAAGTTTTCAATATGTTCTACCCAGAACTCCAGTGGCATAGTCTTAGCTTCACCTGGCTTAAATTCTGTAAATGTAAAAAAATCTCCCATTGAACAAATATCAATTAATCCAAAAATTGGGGTTATTTTTGTTAACTGTATAAATAAAAACTCGCTGTAGTAAATCACAGTTAAAGTTGTAAAAGTTAATTGTATTTGGCTTACTATTTTCAATCAATAAACTCATAACTAACTAAAAAAAACTAGAGTGACACTAATTTAGTTTCGCCCCTCTGACCCCTCTTTCCCTGACCCCTGGGATCACTAATTTAATATCGTCTTTGTCTATGTAAAATCATCATATCGTTACAATTAACAAAAAATATATATATTTATATATAGTCTGATTTAAAATCCAAGCTGATTCTTCTCATTGTAATTCATTCCGTACATCAGCGACACCCTCAGGCCGACTGACGCAACTGCACAGTTTGAAGATTCTTCTAAGATCGTAAATTGAACAGATGTTTCTCACCTCTCTGGAAAGCGTACACGCTGTCTTTGTGTTGGCAGGTGAGGACGACCACCGTCCACGGAAAGTCGCCGTTCTGCGACATTTTCCCCCGGTTGAAGTGGACGCAACAGAAGCTGTTTGACTGGTTTAACTACTAATACCTAAGCAAACTGCGCACGAAAAGGCATCAACGACTAGTTGACCAAACCAGCAGAAGCGCGGCGGGTTGGAGGATCTTCAGGTAGCATAAAGTAAAACCAACACCTGTCAACATTAAAATTGATCATTTTTTATATGTTGTTGAAATGAAGCGAGTCTTAAAATGGGCAAAAATCCAATCAATGGCGTCTGTTTAACCCTTGCCCATTTTTTCTTTTTATCGGAATAGCATGACTGCACGGGCTTCCGTAGGCGTTTGTTTTCTACTACCCGGCTGTCCGTTGGGGCGGTGTATCAAACAAACGCCTTCAGTTCTGCTTAATGGGGACAATTTAATCAAATTAATGAGATATTTACTTAAAAGTTTTTATTTGCAGGCTAATCTAGTTATTTAATTAAATTCCGCACACAAAACGTCTTTTTTCCACTTTGACTAGGTTATAGTGGATATTAAATATCTTTAATAGCATAAGAAACCTAAAATCTCACTTGATTTCAGGTTATTCTTCTGGAATGAAGTCCAAGAATTTAACAGACAAATATGCGTCAATTAGGATTAGGTCCACAGATTAACCAGCATGTCTGAGAAAATCCCACATTAGTAAAAACTTGAGACTCCTGATCATTCAGTTAATCTTTAATAGAAAACAGCTGAGCAGAAGTAAAGCCACAAATCATAATCCTGACTCTGCATAATGTACAAACAAACAGTAAAAAAAAAAAAATCATGTTTAATTGATTAATGAGCTGTACAACAGAATTCAGTATTTATTTACAGATATACATTAAAATTCTCTCCTGGGGAGAGTCGTCAGGCGTGCTCAGTCATCTTCCTCAGTCATCTTCCTCTTCCTCGGCAGGCAGAGGTCTGGACCTGAACAAAACAAAACGCATGAGATTAAACTGAGAACCAGACCAAAAAACCCCTTCAGGAGAGCTTCACTCTGAGAAAGAGAGTAATGAAATGTTCTGGAAAAACAGAGATCAAGGCTACATATAAAAAAAATACCCCCGCCCCCATCATGTTAGAAAAACGTGTGGAAAAAAAGATTTGCTCATTTGTTTTTGCTCAGAAAGGAAATGAGGGTCAAAAATAAAATAAAAACAACATCCAGAAGTTAAGGCTTTCCAGACTAATTCACAGATTGTGTCTTTGCTTTAAAAATCCAAAATCCTGCACTTCATCACTGTAAAATGAAAAAATAAATAAATAAATAAACATAGGTCCAATTTTACATATCTGAATGGCAGATGTGTCATAAAATCTCTTAATATCTGCCTATACCGATCACAGCAGAGGTTAAATCTAAATTAACAAATAAAAACAGTCGGAATCCAGACAAAAACACAATCAAATCAAACCTCATTAACACCAGGGTTTGTACTTTTTTTAAAATTAAATTTAAGCAGTTAAAGTTTTCCACCACACATTTGAGACAAATAAAATACAAAATGAACTAAAAATCAATTCACCATATCATTTATTACTGTTATTAGTTTACGCCAATTTAACTTCAGACAGAAACATTTTTATTAGATGCATAAATATGTCTACTCAACTGTATACAATGTCTAATTTTAGTCTTTAAGGCTGCACTCATTGTAGTTTTATGGGCTATTTTTAAAAAGCACCTTCCAAACACTAAATTGAAATGCAAGCATTTTAAAGGATTTCAATCACCTGTATGAACCCTGAAACGCACAAACCATTTTAAACATCTCACATGAACAAATGAATGCTCAAACTTCACAAAAAGCTCTGCAGTTTAATGCCAAAGTGTCTGTAGTCGACATCAAACACACCTCTAACTGCACTTCTATCACATTTAATGTTTTTAAACGATCCGGATAAAATCAGTCAGCTCAGCATCGTCTTTATCTGCCAACTCTCAGAAATCTGACCGGATGTCGATCTGCAGTTTCATCAAACATACTTCCTGCTGGCCTTCGACATGCCGCTGCCGCCGGCCTCCTCTTCATCAGAGTCTGTGGGTTTCTGGTTCTCCTTCTCGGGCTTTCTGGGCGGCCCGCCGAAGAAATCCCCGATGCCTTTCTGCCAGGTGGGGGTCGGCCGGGGACACACGGGGTTCCCGCCGGCGTATTTGTTCTTTGCTGTGGAACAAACTTCAGTGTCAGTTGCGACATGTACAGTCGGCGTTCAGCTGTGACTGAGGTTGAACTCGGACTGACCCAGAGTTGTCGAGTGGCCGCCGGACAACAATGACGCGTTGGCCGAACTGGAGCCCAGTGACTTACGAGGCGCAGACGCCGCAACAGCTGGAAAATAAGATGCAACAGACTGATGAGAGAGAGAAAGAGAAACACACTTAGAAGAACCATCTCATGTATTTCTCTTATGATGCAAAAAGTCCAAATGACAAGTTTTAACCAACAAAATAAAAATTGAAGCAATTTTTATGTTTTTAGGATTTCATCATCACATGTTTGTGCATTTTATAACTTTCAAGAATATTTACTAGATTCTTGGTACAGAACCTGCATTACTGAAATCCAAAAACTGGTGATTATTAACCAATTAAAGAAGAACTAAGAGTTACATTTCACTTAAATATAAGGGAACATAATTGATTTTCCATCATTTAATTTCTTGTTTCTATAGTGCCAAGCAAAGCAATTTCCATACTTTTGTGAATGAAACAAATGTAACCATAACTAACTTCAAAGCATTTATGCGCAACAGCTCTGTAGATATTGGCATTTATAAAAGGTATTGATCAAATTATACAGCTTAAACATACTAAAGAAGTGAAAATATGATTTATTTATACGCCGAATTTCCAAAACACTGAATAAAATAGAAATATGGAGTTTATAATATTTCGTCATTAATCTATCTCTCGTCATTAGCGTGGACAGATGTAATTATGAAACTTCTGCATGGGGTTTGGTGGAACATTCACACAGAGACGCTCTGAGGCGCTAAAAACTGGCGCCAGTTTGGCAGAAAGCTGAAAACGAAACAAGACGAACGTTTTTGTCAGCTGACAATGTGTCAGATAAGTCCGAATCTGTTGTAATAAACATTCTTTACAGCTACAGCGACCTTTACAGTGTTTTAATATGTTGTTTTATGCAGTATGAGCCGAAAAGTGCGGAACCACTCCCCTGTTGGCGGGAGGCTGTTAAAAGATGCACCAAAAGGCGTTTATTCAACTCATTGACAGTTACAGTAATCACATGTGAGAGGAAATAAGACACATCTACTGCAAACTTAATCTAAAAAACTTTAGGACGTTTTCTTTGTGTCGGTTTATGAAGCATGTCTGACTTGATTCCAGGTCACCAGATTGAATACAAAAATCAAGATTTTTAAACAATACGAAATAAAAAAAATGCCTTAGTAGAATTTAAAATAAATTTTGATACTTTTACCTTTTCTGTATGATGCAGGAACACAGTCGGCTTTAG
Source organism: Poeciliopsis gracilis (assembly GCA_911649635.1). Lineage (NCBI taxonomy): Eukaryota > Metazoa > Chordata > Actinopteri > Cyprinodontiformes > Poeciliidae > Poeciliopsis > Poeciliopsis gracilis. The sequence goes on from CAJVRI010000506.1 coordinate 2,406,861, forward strand.
TCCTCACCATGTTGGCGGCGACCTTGTACAGTAAATCGAAGTTTCAGATGAAATTACACCGAATAAAGAAAAACGTCCCGCCTCCGTTTAAAACCATCTGCGGATGGGGCGGGAGATTTCTTCGTCTCTCAGTTAATGGGACTGATTCAGATTCAACGTGACGAGAGTCTGCGCCCTAGCGGTGTATATGTGCTACAGCAGCTCTCACAGTCTAAGCTGTAGAAATAGCTCTTTAAGAGTCTTTTTCTCACTCCAGACATCCTTATGTCGTCATTCGATGCATCTATACACCATCTTGTGGTGCTTTATTTTGCAAACTATTTGCACTCAGAAATGCAAATAGTTTGTAAACTCCCACAACGACAAACATTTATTCCACATAAAACTTACAAATCTGATGTGACTAAAAGTTCTGTTTAGAAATAATGACCATCCTAAAAGCATGTAAATGATTACGGAAAAATGAAATGGAAGAAGGACATATATTTATTTTTTAAAATGTCATCTTCAGATGGACTGGAGGGTCTGAGCGTTCGCAGTCGTTTCCCCTTCCAAGATGGCGGCCTCGCTGACGTGTTACCGCAGTTGAGACAGGCGCCTGTTGGGTGTTTTATACCTCCTGGTGTTCCGTAGTGGCGGTTAGCGGCTGCAGGAGGATCGAAAACTAAACATATTCACCAGTTTTTGTTGATCCTCTTTACTTTCAGGGTTTGTATAACTTTCTCAACCAAAATCCTTTAAAATTCCGGAAAACTTTCATGTTGTTCACGACACTTTTCTGGCTTCTCGGGAACTTTAAACCTCTAGTAGCTCACAGACGTTAGCTAGTTAACGTTGACTAGTTGTAGCTGGGTTGGTCAGGTTAGTCAATGTTAACCAACAAACGTTTAGTATAATGGTTAAAAACTGATGTTTGCTGCGAGGAGATTTGTTATTTTTGCTTGCATTTAAATGGTTTTGTCAGCAAATTTAGTTTAATTGTGATATAAACAACAACAAATAAACACCGGAGTTTTTATATACTAGTAAAGATTATAGTTCCAACTTCTGAACGTCATGATTTCTAAAATCGTTGCCGCTATGGTTAAATTTCCCCATCCAAACTTTTCTGTAATATGTTAACATCTCAAATGCAGGATTAGTTTTTAATGTGGAAAGTTTATGGGTGTTTTGATTGGTAACCACATTGAGGAGTGTTTGTTTTAACCTGCAGCTGCTGTCATGGAGGAGGCGACGCGCCTGGTGTCAACCGGAGACTGTGTGAAGATCTGGGATGCGGTTTCCATGGCGACTCTGGAGCAGTTTAACCCCCACAGCGTCAGCCATCCTGTTGCTCAGGCCTACTGGAGCTCCAACAGTATCCTGATGAATGGTTGCAGCTGAGATCTGGTAGAAAATGGATAATCGAACGCTTTATGGAGGGAAAAAAGTGTTTCTATCTTCTCGTATATATTTACTACAATGTTATTCGTTTATTTTTAAATTTGTAGCAAAACATCAAAATGAATACTTTGTTGATCCCAAAGGGAAGTTAAATGTTGTCAAAATTTATATCATCCAAGTTTCCTCAAAGGTGCTGTGGGCAGGAATGATCTCCAGTAGCAGTCAGTCTCGCAACGAGGCTGAAGAGGCCTCTGACTGAAGGCTGTATGACAGCTCAATCTCCGTCCAGCATAGATTATATTCCACACTAACATGTTCGAGTTGATACCATCATCAGTTGTTGACAAACATTGCTGCTCCGCCTCATTTGCTTTTGCTACCTCTCTTTAAAAGGACACTATTAATGTAAAATCAACTTTTTTTTTAGCTTTACATTATGTAATAATGTTATTCCCTCATCCAAAGCAAATCTGGAGTGTTGCTTTAAGCCTTTCGGGAATATTTGGGAAGTCCTTTAATCTCCACGGCAACCATTCAGCTGTACAAAATGTCTGGGTGGACTGAGACCCGCATGCCAGGTGCAGCTCCTCCCCTGAGCTGCATTTTAAAAGCTTCAGCGCTTCCACCTCACAGAACAACCCTCCCCTCCAACCCGGCTCCTTCAGACTAGCCAGCAGCAATTAGCAAACACCTGATTGAACTACGCATTGCTGAGGTCTTTATATGAGCCTCTTTTCAGTGAAACGCTGGTAAAAATGATGCTGAAGGGTCAACAGGGGATTGATGTTGTGCTGACTTCCTGAAGGCAGTTTCAAAAAGACCAGGAGTCTTTAAAGAGACAGAGGCCCAATTTTAAGGCGTTAAGTGACAAAGTCAGATTTGATAGACAGCATTTTTATTAAGAACTGAAAGGAACATAGTTACTTGATTGCGCTGTAAAATGGGATTATATGACTGGAAAGCATATAAATCTTATACACTCTGGACAGGCTGCTAGTCCATCACAGGACAAAGAGAAAATCTAACAGTTGTGTTTTCGAAATGTGGGAGGAAGCCAGAACCAGTGTTGCTTCTCATATTAATGTTTTTTTTTACTTCAGTGTTTCATTCTTATTCTTAGCCGACCAAGTTAAAAACGTCTCCATCCTTGACCCAGTTCCCTCAGACCAGTACCTGGTGAGTGCCAGCAGCAGCGGAGACAAGCTGGTGGTTTCCAGTCTCAAGTCGGCTCCTGTTCCAGTGGTTGAACTGGCTGATGGGGTGAGTCCTCTCTGGTTGTTTCATCTTTGAGCTGAATGTAAAACCAGAGGTTTTAAAAATGTACTGAGCCTGCCGGTAGGGGGCGCCAGAGCTGACAGCTAGCGGCCCAACGCGTTTTTGGGTAAAAAATGTTTAAAGTTCAGAGAAATTGTTTCATCCTAATTAAAGTGTTTTTTATCCAGCCTGGTGGGGGCGCAAGTCAAGCCTGGTGGCCCGCCAGACTGTGGGAAACGCTCTGAGCGGTTTAAAATGTTTAGTGTGATTAATATAAGTTTTTTATTCACATTTTTTCCACATTCTTGTTTCTGATGCAGAAAAAACAGACCCGGGTGTGTCTGAGTTCCTCATCTCAGTTTCTGGTCAGTGGCGGTCTGGACCACTGCGTCCACATGTGGGACCTGAAGACCAAGAGGCTGCACCGCTCCCTCAAAGTAAGAAGACCTGGCCGCACAGAAACCCACCCGACCCCCCAGCTGGGAGTCTGAGCTGCTGATGCTTCCTGTTTCTGTCTCTCAGGACCACAAAGAAGAGGTCACCTGCGTGTCCTTCAACGCTAACGACAGCTGCATCGTCTCCGGCTCCACCAGCGGCGACCTGGTTCTGCACAGCCTGACCACCAACCTGTCCAGCAGAGCCTTCGGCCACGGCAGCAACCAGGTGAGAGAGATATCAGGAGTTTGAATTCAATCACAAGTAGATATTAATTGTGATTAAATAATCAACTAATTTAGTAATCGATTAATCGTTAACTGCTGGAGTTTACAGACTCAGAAAAAAACCATTTGCTGAAAGAATCAAACTGTCAGAGCAGCAAATAAGCCAAAACTTTATAAATAATATAAACATTTAGCATTTGAGGTAAAAACAAATATTTGTAAACCGAAAGTAGGTAACTTATAAATCTGCAGAATGTGCCAATTTTCTTATCTGACTAATCGATTAATCGTCGGAATAATTGATTGGTAAAATAATTGTTAGTTGCAGCCCTAATCACAAGTAAAATTACACACCATTCATAGCCAACATGAATAATGCTCTCGATAAACATTCACATTTATAATGGGTTTCTTTAGGACACCAGTCACATAAACAAATGTGATTTATGTCACTAAACTCCACATAGCATCTAATCACATTTTTAAATTTATTGATCTCTTTGAACAAACAGCAGAGAAAATAACAATTCCAACAACATCCGGACAGTTTTGGGGATTTTAAACGTCATTAATTGGAATATATTGTGAAAACGATAAATAAAAAATCTTATCATGATACGTATTTTATAACAATAAATGGTAAACGATACGATAAATACCCAGCCCTCCCAATTCTTCCTCTCCAGCCCATCCACGACCTGCGGCTGTCCGCGGTGAAGCGCTCGCTGCTGGGAAGCATCTCTGACGGCGGCAGCATGGTGCTGTGGGACGCCAACACTCAGAGGGAGCTGCAAGTGTTCGACGGCGCCCACAAGGCGCCCGGCTCGGGTTTGGCTTTCTCCCCGACCAGCGACCTGCTCGTCGTCAGCGTCGGCCTGGATAAGAAGATCATCTGCTACGACACGTTCAGCAAGCTGTGAGTTCTGCTCGCTTCCAGACATCGGTCCAGTTCTGATGTTTCACGCTGACGCAATGAAATCTGGAGCATGTCCGTGTTGGATTGATCGTCCTGCAGAATCCTGCGGGCGATCCGAGTGGAAGGCCCTCTGACCTCGGTGGACTTCACGCTGGACGGCACCGGCCTGGTGGTCGGGTCCACTCAGGGGAAAATCTACCAGTACGACCTGAGGAACTCCAGCAGCCCGTCCAGAATCACAGTGGCCCACAAAACCTCCGTCACCTGCCTGCGCTTCCAGAGTAACGCCAGCAGACACAAGGTGGAGTAAAACCTGGATTATCAGAGTCGGGATGCAAACAATTAAAGATTAAAGTTTAAGACTTTCCTGAGTTAAAGCACTTCATTTATTTATTACCAAATCTCCGTTTCTAGTGTTTCACATATTGTTATTCTTTTATTTTTCTATTCGCCAAACCAGGAGGTTCCAGTTTTGTTATGTTTTATAAATTTGTCTAATAATTTGAGGAAAAACACGGTTCTGTTCAGCAGTCAGTATTTATTACAACTGACTCAAAATAATGTCTAAATTTATTGATGTTTTCTCTTTTTTTTAATTTAGCCAATTATGAAAAAAGTATCCCTTCATGTTATGGAAAGACGGTTGTAAGAGAAAGTTTTTAAGAAAATGGCACCCGATCAAGTTAATCAATTAACTCATTGATCGCCACCTAGTTGACGAATATGAGATGATATTTAACGTAAAAACATTCACACTCATGACCCGATTCTTTCTCTCTGTCCTGCTTCAGTCCAGTAAACTCGGGTCTGCCAAGATTTCCAGTTCAAAGAGATCCAGCTCCAAACTGGGCAGCCAGCCTGACCCCGCCCCCTTCACAGGCCCCGCCCCCCAGAGACAGGTCACCTGCACAGGTAACCCACAGCGGTTTAGGTGCTTCCCTGACCTAAACGCTTCAGGGGTTCATGTGAGAAGTTAAAACTGCTTTTTCCCTCTGAATTTAAAAAAGTACAGAAATCATTTATTCAGCAAATTCAAGGCGGTTTGATTATGATTGTTTTCTTTTGAGCGTGTCTGAAGACTCTGCTGCAAAGATTTGTTTTGGCTTTGATAATACTGTATGTACTTTATACAGTGAAGATATAATAAGCTTGTGTCTCCAGCGACTTTAACGTGTGACTAAATGGGTGATTAACACGCGCTGCCGTTCCCAAATCACATCTCCTTGTGGATAAACAGAAAGTCTCTGTGTTTGGAAAACAAGCTTCCAGAAAAATAGACAGAGGGCAGTCTTCAGAAATTAAGCACTTCCCAAAACACTTGTTTGGAAAGTTCTGGTTCTGTGATTGTTTTCCTCTTTGCGTCAACCTGTTTCCTGTGGCAGTGATTGGAGTGCTCTGTCCAGCAGGGGGCGCCAGCGCGGAGGTGATGTGTCGTGAGGGTGAATGCCAGCAGGGGGCAGAGCAACGTCCTCAAGGGGAGAAGTTCGGGATCGTGGGTCGGAACAGTCTGGACATCTTCTCTCCGGCCCGTGAAGGTCCAGAACTCTAAGATTCATAAATTAATGCTTTTATATAGATTTATATTTACTTCAATAAAACAGAAAATATGAAATCAGAGGAAAACTTTATTAAGATTGCCTTCTATGCAACGGCCAGCAGAGGGCGACTCAAACCTTTACTGAACTTCTTCTGCTGCTGCTGCAGGTCCAGACCTGGGGATTCACGGGTTTGGAGGAGACGCTGCCTTCGGAAGATCACAGGGTACCGCAGAACAGACCACTTCCTTCCACCTCCTCATAAATCGTCTGGTTCTGGATTAACGCCTTGTCTGTGTTTCCATAGTTACCGTTTTGGAGGGCGAAGGTCAGGAGCTGGTGGGACGGGCCAGCCTGGACATCTTCTCTCCGGTCAGAGAAGGTCAGAGTTTTCCTGGAAATCCTGTTCTGATGCGACTAAAGCGGAAATAAAAACCAGAAACCTGATTCTAAAGCGTTTGCAAGCGAAGCTGCCCTTAATATAACAATAAATACTAATAATCAGAAAGGAAATCATTGATCTCATTTTAACATTGTGTTTGTTGCCGTGGCGATGACCTCTCTGGCTTCTGTCAGACTCTCACTCAGGTGGCGGCTCACAGCGCCGGACGCCTCTGGGGACCCAGCGGGGTGCCGCCGGGGTCCGGACCTACAGCCCGATGTCCGTCTTCCAGTCGCCGCAGACGATCAAAGAGGAGGAGCTGACCAACGCCGCCACCGCTGCCACCGCCGCCGCCGCCGCCGCTGAACCGTCTGACAGGAAGGTGACGGGGCTCATATCGCCATTACAAAACTTTTTCCTCAACAAAATGTAAACAAACGTCAGCTTTTACAGTTTTTATTCATTATTCAATAATTATTACATTACATTAGATGGTTGCGTGTTCTGTGATGGAACATTTTATTATGAACTAATATATTATGACTTTATTACCAAATAATAAAATTCTCTAATGTAATTTTTTTGATTAAAAGAAAACATGAAATATTTCACATTAATCACATAAGATTTTATTTTATTCTCCCAATTTTTAATTTGAGGAGCAAAACTAGCAATTAATTTAACTGGCAGCCAGTCAGAAAATGAGAAACAATTATTTTAAAAATATTATTGAAAAACAAAAAATAATGATGAATTTAACAATTTTTATTTTTTTGCACGTTTTTTCTCGTCTTCTCTCCAACTTTCTGAGGCGCCCCCTGGTGGCTCCACGCTTTGATAAACTCTGGTCTGAAGCACAGGTTTGACCTCTGACCTCTGTGGTTTCAGCCTGGGAGGAGCAGCGGCTCCAGCCAGGAGGGGGAGCCTCGGACTCCGCCTACCACAGCCCAGCAGGCCAATCAGAGTCAGGCGCCGCCGCCTTTTTTCACCACAGAACCGAGCCTTCATAGAGCCAACGGCATTCAGACTCAGCTCAGTTACGACTCGCCTGCCGCCGCAGCAGGTACGGCTCGGTTTCCACGGTTACGGCATCAGTCTGGGTCCGTTTCTAACATCCTGATTCCTGCGTTAAGCTTCAGGTTCAGCTGCGATGGCGGCGGCGTGCTCGTCTCTGTCCCAGAACATCGCAGACGTGGTCGGACAGGACGGCGCCGCTCCGCTCACGTCCCTGCAGATCCACTTCATCCAGAACATGATCCACGAAACGCTGGAGGAGTTCAGGTGTCCAAACGTTTTATCAATTGGACTCAAAACTGCTAGCGGGCCAAAAATAAAATAATTTTTAAATATTTTCTGTTCTCAGCAATGAAAACAGAAACTAGTTCAGTCCCCATCTGAAAACACCTGCTGTATTTAGCAAAGTCTTAGTTCAGCCATTAAAAGCAGACTGTGGTTCACCACGGTTGCCATGGCAACAGAAGGAAACCAGAAAGTTTGGGAAAGTTGATTGCTTTATGTTGCATCTATCATTTTTAGTAAGTAGATTTTCATTTAAGTCGTAGTTTTGTCCTAATTTATTCTTGAATTGTGGTTGGGAGGCTGCAAATAAATCAGTCCAGGGGCCGTAAATGGCCCCCGCTCCCCACTTTGACCAACATTAGCTGAAAAGTTTCCTCACCTGAACACAAAACTGGGAAATGCTGAATTTAAAGGTTGTTTTTTTGTTGTCGTTAGAACCGCCTGTCACCAAGACATCCTCAACCTGCAGGTGGAAATGATCCGACAGTTTTACATCCAGCTGGTAAAAACTTCTGTTTTTCATTCCGAGGACTTAATTCAAGGATTTATGTCCAATTTGGTCCTTTAATTTCGCTAAAACCGGTAATGTTTGTTTGTTGTTTTCCAGATGGAGATCCACGGTCTAATCGAGAAATATTCTGTCAACGAGTCTCTGGTGGAGGAGATCGAGAGGCTGCGGGAGGAAAACCGGCGGCTCAAAGCGAATTACTGAGCCGCTGCCATCCAGTGTTTGGCCCCGAGTCGCATCTGAAGGGCTGCAGTGCCTTCATCCCTAACTGGTTGTTCTGTTTGACTGCATCAAATTCAGCACATGACCGACAGAAACCAGCATTTTGACTCAACGTGTTATGTCGTTTAAATATATAATATTTTGTCTGTCGATGCAGGAAATTGTGAGCGGTTCGTCTGTGTGTGTTTGTGTTTTTATCAAGAAACATCTTGCGTGAAAAATAGAGAATTGTAAAAGAGGAGCCGTTTTTCACCACAAATTCAATTTGTTCGGAAGTTTCTTAATATGAACCTCAAATAAACTGACTCTATTTAAAAACAATCTGGAGAGTCACGCATCACTTGTAATTAACTAAAACTATGAGTTAATATTCACCCAATCAAGACATCTGACTGTTTTTCCTCTGAAGTTAAATTAAAGCAAACGTTTCTGTTTTTCAGGCCAGTTAGAATTACCAGTGTTATTTGTTAAATGCCACAATAATGAGAATCACATATGTATGTATTAATATTCAGAATCAGAACATTTCACGCTTTTATCCCAGTTTTGTTCAGTGTTTGGAGGATCACCATCCAAACCTTCGGGACTCTTTGATTCTCGCTGCCAGTTTGGTCGCTTTCGGCCTTCCAGTGTCCGGTTCAGCAGGTTCCCATCTTGAGCTTCGCTACTCTTCGGTTGTTTACTCGGAGTTCCAGATTCGGCTCGTTTTCAAGGTTCAGATTCACAGAAAATCGTTTGAACTTTGAATCAAGTCTGTCTGAGCCGGTCCACTCCACATTTATTTTCCACACAAACCGAGGCCGAACCGAACCATTTCCGGGTTTAACCGGGTTTAAGCTCGCCTTTGGGTCCCCGGAGAGTCCGCAGGTCACCTGGACAGGTGAGAATCTGCTGCTTTTACTGGACAGAGGGGAGATTTTTGTAACTATCCTGAGTCCAACTGAACCAACTACTTCCTTCTCGAGCAGCTGTTTAACCTTCACTGCTGTACAAAAATATCCTTTATATGTAATCCAACCGAACTCTGCCTCACTGCTGTGCAGAGAAAATGTTTGGTGCTGAAAAGCAAAACATTTTCTTAGTCTGGACGTTTCAGCTGTTCTACAGAAACTTCAGATTCATTCATGCTGTTTTGTTTTGCAGCTCTTTGGATGATGGCAAACCCTCTGCGGTCTGAGGTGGTTCGGCTCTACAAGAACGTGGGTTTCAGTTCCTCATTATTAACCAATCAGTTGACAGATTTATCAGTGAAGTCACTGAGGTGAAGAGCAGAACAGCCAATGAGCTTCCTGGCTGTAAACTCCCCATTCATCTGATGAATGGGGAGTTTAGAGTCACATCTGTGATTTGTTAGGACATCAAATCAGCTCGGAGTGAATCAAAGGTCCAAATTTAACGACTCTGTTGCACTTTGACTGTTTCCTCGTGATCACCAATCACATGACCTCTTGTTCTAGTTCTAATACAATTAAAAACCTGAGAACACAAAGATGAGAGCAGTTTACAGGCGACCTGTTCGGCTGCTCAGTTCTGCTTATTTTGAGCTGTTTTAGGGCTCTTGTAAATTTAAATCCGAATAAGCTGCTGGCTACACCGCATCACATCAAAGAGATGTGAAAATGGCTGAAAACCGATAAACTGTTATACAACCATACATCTTTGAAAAGCAGAAATAGATCCTCCTGCGCAACCAACAAGAATTTAGCAAGTTGCTTCTGGAAGGTAAATCTACTAAACACTTCTCTTTTCCAGCAGCCATTGTACAGTGCATACAGCGGTAAAATCAGCTGACCAAACATGCTGGAACTCAGCTAGGGTTGCTAGATTTATTAGGGTTTTTTATTGCCAAAAACAGCCCGGTGTTTTTAGAAGCAGTTGAGACCAGAATGAAAGTACAGAAACATGGAAAATCTGAATTTTGCATGATGTGTCCCCTTTAAATTTAATTATCTTCCTCCTCAGCTCCTCTACCTCGGCCGGGAATACCCGAAAGGCAGCGACTACTTCAGGGACCGTCTGAGAGCGGCGTTTACTAAGAACAAGTCGGTCCAGGACCCGGAGCAGATCAAGGCCATGATCGCCCGGGGGGAGTACGTGGCGCGGGAGCTGGAGGCGCTCTACTACCTGAGGAAGTACCGGGCGATGAAGAAGCGCTACTACGAGGAGTGAAGTCGCTCCGCAAAGACTCGCATCGAAAAAAATAGAAAATAGAAACATTTTTATTTAAGAACAGACCAAACAGCAGCAGCTTCAACAAACCCTGCAGAGTTTAATATATAAAAAAAATAAAAACACAAAGGGAATATAAATCTAAAAATAATCAAGTCAATCAGTTATTCTTTAGAAAACAGGGAGGAGTTTCCGGTCACAGCGTAGGGGGCGCTAGAGAGTCTCCATCGGCCAGGTTGGCCCTGCAGATCGGACAGGTGGTGTTGTCCTGTCAGGAGGACACAGGCAGGTTAATACAGAGATGTTCATTACAGACAGACATCTCACTCTGAGGAAATCAGCAGGGTCTAAAGCACATGTCAAACTCAAGGCCCAAACTTTCTGTTGCGTGGGGAAAAACAGTCGAGTCGAACCAAGAAGAGAAATAAAATCAGTTTTATTTTGATTTTGTTTGTTATTCTTTGCATTTTGAAAGTTAACGGTGTGAATAATTTGGTTTGTGATTAACGGCTTCACCGGAAATGGAAAACATCATTAAGGCTGAAACGATTAATCCTGATTAGTCGATTATTTAAATAATGTTTGTTAACATAGAGACTGGTGGTTAACTGGAATACACAGACTCAAAAGAAGAAAAGCTGCTGAAAGAACAACATCTTCAGACAAGTAATTAAACAGAAAACTGTATGAAAAGATACACATTTTACATTTAAGATGAAAAATCTCTGTAAATATGTTTTACAAAGAACCCTTCCAGCTGGCGCTGATTTAGCTTCACCTGGTTCAAATTCTGTAAAATAAATAAATAAATCTTCAATTAAGCAGCTTTTAAATCCAATTATTAGCAGAAATGTTGGTATGTTTCTGTTAGAAGTATTTTTTTAGCTGCAATTGATCAACAGAATAATATATTATTGCATTTTAGGCAATAAAATGTTTTTCTTTTCACTAACGGAAATAAATAGTTTATTCACATTTTCAAATGCATTTATAATATTGTATGAAAAAAGGCTAAAGTGCTAAAATGGAAACCCTGGAGAATGTGCGATTAATCATCAGAATAATTGATTACTAAAATAATTGTTATGCTTCATAGATTTTAAACGTTTGGAGATAATTTAGCAAGTTGACAATAAAACCTTGGTGTTGGTTTTTCTGTACCTTTAACCACCTGTCGATGCATTGGACGTGGTAGTCATGGAAACAGGGCAGCATCCTCAGCTTCTCTTTGTCAGCGTATTCGCAGAAACATATCTGGCACCTGCAGACGGGTCAAACAGAGAGGCGGGTCAACTCTTCCGGTTGAGATCGGGTCGGGTCGGGTCCGGTTCTGGACTCACTGGGTGTTCCCGCTGTTGGTCGCAGAGCAGAAGGTTTTGGTTGGAAACCTCTGGATTTCCCTGCGGCTCATTTTCTTCGACACAACGGCGCCCTGCCGCTCTTCGAACTCCAGGAGAGCCTGAGAGGAAAAGAAAGGAATCCAGACTGAGACCACGGACCGCGGTTACCACGGAAACCAGGCATTTCCGCTAGGGAAACTTTACAGAAAGGAAGAAAAACGCTGCCTGAGGTTCGGAGACGACGTTGGGTTCGGGTCGTTTCCTCACCTCGTAGTCGTTCCCCTGAAGATCTTCTACGAAGTCGGGTAACCTGCTCCTCCTTCGGCCCCGCCCACGCCACCTGTGCTGACCAATCAGATCTACGGAAACACATCAGGTGCTTTGGTTAGAAAATAAATCGGATGCTGGTTTATATCCTCTCTATGACGTGTAATATGAAAAACAGTTTTGGTGTCCTGAAACGATTTATCAAATTAATTGATTATTGAAATAATCGTAAACTAATGTAGTGCTTAATTATTAACTGAAGTGCACAGACTCTAAAACAGATCATTTACTGAATTAACACATTTAAGATGTGAACCTTGCATGTTTGTTATTGACTTATTGTGTAAACAAACTTAACATCTTATTTTATTGCGTCTCTAATCAAATTGAAAAAAAAAGCAAAATTGTTGTTTTTTTAACTTTAGCAGAATATCAACAAAGTTTTGCCTCATTTGTAATGGAAACGCAGCTGAAGATGTAAATAAAACAACTCTCTGCTCATACCGTCTTCGAATCCAGCTAGAGGAGAGACGGCAGCCAACACCTGAGACATCCAGCTGGGCTGCATGTAGGAGTAACACTGTCAACACCAGAACCAGAACCGGGTTAAACCAAACAGCAGGAGCTGACTGTCAGATCCAACTGGAGCAAAATGAACAGTTCAGTAAATATGAAACTGGTCACATTAATATTCACTGATATTTTGCCTGTAAAGATAAACCGCTCCACTTTGCTCATCACTGCTTTAACAAACAGAATTTATTTCAGGTTAAAAACAGTTTCTGTTGAAAAATGTTACAAGTTAACAAGAAATTATGGAAATATAAACAAACAGCAAAGAAAATGCAGCACTGACCAAAACAAAACTAGCTTTTCTATAAATTGTGTTTGTATAATAAAATGCCATCATCATTTTAAATAGATCATTATCTGCTAAAGATTACAAATGTTTGGTTTAATCAGCTTAATCTGTCTTTAATGTCGCTATTACTGGTGTATTAACAAATATTTAAAGTAAATAAACACCTAGCCTGGCAGGGGGCTGTTAGGGTTTTTCTGTGTTGTTTTCATTCTTACATTTGACATTTATTATTATTATTTTAGATCATTAATCCAACATTGTATTGTGATTTTCCATTTCCAGTATTCTCTCTGTTTCTGTGTATAAACTGACTTTGAGGCCCGTTCTTCCTGTGTTTTCATGTGAAACAGTTAACGGTGTTTCCCAGACCTTAACTCAAGCTTCCAGGTGTTTTCTTATCAACCGGAATACTCCCTGCTTTGGAGGCCGCCTGTGACCGTCTCTGCTGTTTTTCTCGTCTGTCCTCCCTTTTCTTTTAATGAAAGAGAAAGCGGTAACCCCAGGTCTTTAGAGCGCTCTGTGAACGGCGTGGAGGAGCAGTTTGATGAGTCTTCTCCTTTTGCAAAAGCTTCGATAAAATTCACTCCATTGTTCTTTCATGTAGATTCATAAATACCGATACAAAAAGCCTGGTTGCCCGCCAGGCTTATATTACACTGGGAGAAACTGACTATGAAATACATTTTTACTATTTTACCACATATGCGTTACATTGTTTTTCAAGAAAGTTTTTTTTTCTCCACTTTTGCTGTATTAAAAGAAACATATAGTTTCCAAATTCTTTTGAGGTCAATTGGACAAATTTTTATTTTCAGTTAAAAGATCAGGATTTGTGTCACTTCCTTTCTAAATACTCACTACATTTAGTAAAGTTTAATAAATCAAATAAAAGCTGATCTGGATGCAATAAAGTAGACCAAGTCTCCAGATAGACTCTATTCTACTTGTCAAGTTTTGGTGATAAAAAAAATAATTCTTAATGTCATATTTAACATTTTCCATTCTTAAATACGACCAATAAAAAAAGTTTCCATCTGCGTCAACTCTAAGTTTATCATTTCTGAACTGCAGCAGGAGGCCGCACAAAATCAGTCCAACGGCCACAAATGGCCCCCGGTCCACACTTTGCAAACCCTTCTCTGCAACCAGCACTGAATTAATAAATCAGGATTTTGATAAATCGTTTGCCTCACCCTTTGGTGACTTTGCTGATGATGATGATGATGATGATGATGATGGCTGTGATGATAATGTCTGCTGAGCGACTCCTCTTGGTCGAACTGAGCCTGAAACAAACAAAACCAAAACAGGAAGTTGGTTCCACCTGTTCAGGTGAGCTGCTGTGAGTCTGCAGCAGGGAGGAAGTCCCACCTGCAGGCTCCGCGCCAGCGCCTCATCTTCCTTCATCTGTAACGAGCGAACCGTCGCCTCCTCGTCGTCGCTGATGACGATCTGCTCCTCCAGGTCTGCAGCACAGACAGACAGACGAAGCCACAAAGCTTTAATGTCCAAACTGTGACCTTCGACTGGGAGATAAATTGATCTTATTGATTTATTGGATTTTTGTTTTTTGAAAAACATGGATTTTTTTCCACCAATGCACCGCTTTGGTTTCCATAGTTCAGAATGACATTAGCGCAGGGCGGCCATCTTGTTTGACGCTGAACTATGGAAAATAAATGAGTGAATTGGTGGAAAGAAACTCCAAATTTGTAAAAATTAAGTCTTCAAAAACCAAAAATACAATAAACTGATTTATTGTCCAGCCCTAGGAACTATTAAATGCAAATATTTTTTGTACAGTTTTGGCTTAATTTCTGCTCTGAATATTTTTGATCTTTCAGGAAATTGTCTTGTTTTTTAAGACTCTAAAGCTGCGTCCTGACCTGGAGAGGCGTCTCCTTGTCCTTCGTTCAGCCATTTTCTCTCCTCATCGGTGAGGAAGGACAGCGAGCTGGATGAGGATGCTGCTGCAGGGGGAGACGCTGAAGCTGACGCGTCAAGACGTTTTGACCTGAGGACTGACTCTGGAGTGAGGTAGGAGACGGAGGAGGAGGAAGATGACGAAGACGAGGAGGAAGAAGACGTCGAGGAGGACGGGGCTTCCAGCCAGCCGCCCAGAGAAAAACTCCTGAGAGATGATGCTGGAACGAAGCCGACGCTCGGGTCGACCAGTCGCCGGCGCTTAGATTTACGAGAAAAACCTTTTCCGCCCCCCATGGACTTCTCTGGTCCTGGAGAGCCGCCGGTCGCCACCTGAGGTCCCTGAACAGAGAGAGAGAGAGAGAACACTGTCTGAGCATTTCTCATTCTTCTTCACAGGTCTGCTTCAAAAAATAATCAGCTGATCCAGAACGCTGCTGATCCAGCTGCTGCTGTTCTGACTGAAACTAGGAAGTTGGAGAACATCACCGAGTTCTTAAGTCCTTCCACTGCATCCCTGTAGCCTATAATAGACTTTAAAATACTGTGGTTAGTTTATAAACCACTGAACGGCTCAGCACCCCAACACATTAAAGACCTGCTGTTGTCATAGCAACCTCCAAGGTATTGTTGTTCTATGCATCATTTTTAATTATGATGCATAACCCCCCACCCTCCCCTGTGCATATTGTCAAGAATGTTAGTTTTTCTATTTTCTCAACTATTTTTTTACATATAAATACCAATAAATTTGTAAACGTGTGAGCAGGTTAGTGATATAAATCACTTATTTACATGACCGGTGTCCTAAAGACGCGAATTACAAAAGGAATGTTGCTCAACAGAAGTATTTGTGTTTGTGGTGCTACGTTTGCTGCGTTAGCTTTACAGTTACCTAAAAAGGTGTAATGAATTGTTTTTGTCACTTTTATGGCCATCATAATATCACTTCAAATACTGTGATAAAACATCATGTTCATCCAGAACGGGACTCACTGGGCTGAAAGGATCATCCGCGGTTCGGCGGTGTCTCCTCCGTTTGCCGAGCTGTGGGCTGAAAGAAAGAGTCAGAACCAAATAGCTGTGAGCTTTACATTTCCGTAGCCTTCGGTTGCAGTCTGAAACTGATTAACATGGAAGAAAACTCATGTTTGAGCATTTATTGTTATTTATTGTGAAAAATATTTATGACGAATTTCAGTTATCGAGCTTAAGAAACGAAACACTTATATTATGATTGGAAATGCTACATTTGCCATTTTCTCCCCCCACCGTTTGTTCCACAAGAGCATGACAAATATCAGTAAATTTTAAAATATGACTAAAGGAAGTTAATATAAAAATCACACTATTTGTTTTTTAAAGAAGTCTCCTGAAGGACCCAGTTTCAAATGGGATTGTTTTGTAAAGAACAATATTTGTTTTTGGGGCACAAATATTTGTGTCAGACATACTGTCACCTAAAAAAAGTAAGTAATAAATAGCATTTTTAAATCAATTTTATCATAATCATATCACAAAATATCGCGGTGAAAATTCTGAGACCGTATCGCCCACGTCTCCTTTCCATATTCCATCTGTCAGACTGTCATCTTTAAATTTTAACAGATTGGACTCAAACAAGTAAACCTTGAATATTTTATGACAGCTGTGTGTTGACAAAATGGACAAAACTCTGAACTCAACAAAAATTTGTGACCAAGAATCAACAAACCGAACCGAACCTGGTCTAAATAGGTCCAAAACTAGAGCCAGAGATGAGCAGCATTTTGATAGTGAAGCTGAAATAACTGAGTCTGTACCTGGGGGTTTCTGGGACAATGACGGACAGATCACTGAGCAGGGCCTCTGTGGGGTCCAGCAGACATCCTCTGTTCAGACCTCCGGGGCTGTCCGGTTCTGAAGAACCAGGGCTGGCAGGGAAACCTCTCAGCCATCGCGTTTCACAAACCTGTCTCCAAACTGACCAATCACCTGCGGTTCGGGCTCATATCAACGGGATGGTGACGAGGATAAAGAGCAGGTCGCCTGGAGCAGAGAACCGCCGGTATGAAATCCGAAATACCTGCCGAACTGATACCGCGAATATCGCAGTGAAATTTGTTTTAAAAACAGAGAAAATAATTCATTTCAAACTGAGAGTAGTTTCAGTGATAGCTAGCTCAGTTAGCTGCAACAAGCTAATTAATAAGCGGTTTACAAGACAACAAGACAATTAAAGCATCAGAGATTAATTAAACTTCGCCTGAGCAAGAAACATGATGAGATTAAAAACGAGTTTACCTTCAATTTCTGCCTTCTTTTCGGTTTCTTAACGGACATTCAGCCAGAGAACCGCCGCGAAGCTCACAGCATAGTCCCTTTCAAAATAAAGTAAGCTACTTCCGGTAACACTCTGGGGAGAAAGTACCGAAAAATCCCCCTTCACAATAAAAGACTTTCGGTTTCAATATGACAAGAAAGAAAACAAAATTTGATTCAATTTATAGATTTATATATTTATTTAGACCCAATTATTTTTTTCTCACAAGATTAAGACAAAAAACTCCCTTTGGTATGAAAAGCAAGGGCATTTTTATCTTTTTTGGTATTTAATGTCCTTGATTCATTTTCAGCACTTACACAAAATGATCTAATTTATCTATTTTTTTACACCAGACAACATTAATGCAGTTTTGTTGGTTGAAAAATTTTGGAGCTTAAATTCAGATATGCTGAACTTTCAGCCTAAGACTCAAAACAACCAATTCTCATTGACAAAATTAGGCTTTTTTTTGCAAAAGAAATTACAGAAGAATCTTAAATGTGTTTTGGCCATGAAAGATGCTATATGTTTGAAGGACACCAAACACCATTCCCACTGTGAAGCATGGTAGTGGGAGCATCATTCTGTGGAGATGCTTCTCTGCAGCAGGCCCTTGAAGACTTGTAAAGATAGAAGGTAACATGACTGGAGTGAATATTTCACTTCCTAAAGGACAAAGACCTGAAAATTGTTTAAAGACTACAAGCTGTATGTTTTGGAGTGGTCTAGTCAAAGCCCATACCTGTTCATAGCTGATCCCCATGAAACCTGACAGAGATGGAGCAACTTAGCAGGAAGAATGGCAGGAAACCATCACATCCAGATGTATGATCTGAGACATTTATCCAAAATTTTAAATATTGCAACAATTGTCAAGTTTAGCATTTTTTCCACTGTAAAAAAAACAAAACAATAAATAAGTAATTTTTAATGTAAAATGTCAAAGGTAAAACTATAAAATATTGAATATGATTTCACACTGGATCTCAAATAACTAGAAATATAAATTATTTTTTTACTGTGGTGACAAGTTAAATGCTATTAAAAAGAAAAGCATTAAAAGCACTTCAACATTAAAATTTTTATTGTTAGATTTAACAGGCACTCAACAGAGCTCATCCTTTACAAAATGACTTCAGATATAAATACAGCACCACCTGCTGGTGGTAAAAACAAAGCACAGGGAGAGGGGCTGAAACAAACTGCATCATCTTTTAAAAATCTGAATTCATTAAAGAAACATTGAAGTGGTTCAGTAACTGAAATGTTGCTGCATGAAAGAACAACGAACTCAAATGCTGGAACAGTCGCCATGGTAACAGCATGTTAGAAGAGCATTGACTGTAGCGACTTGCGGACTGTGGCCATCTCCTGCTGTTGCTGTGGAAACATGGACAAAGCATTTTATTTGACTTACAAACCCCAACACACACAAAAAGAAACACAATAAAACAGGCCACTCTAACAGCAGATGTTTTTGGTGCAGACTGTCAACCAGACGGTCATTTTGCTTTGTGCTGGAAAAGAACATGACCTTAAAATTGAAGTTTGAACCTGATGAAAACCCAAACAAGCAGGTAAATAATCAGCACCTTGGCTCCAGACCTACAAGGTGAAAGTTAAGAAGTGGCCAGTCCAAACCCTGGATCTTAATCCAATAAAAACCTGTTGGAGTGACATCAAATATGCCATTTCTGAAGGCAATTAATCAAAAATCCTGAGAAACTTAGAAAAGTATCCAGGAAGTTCTGAGACCTGGTCACAGTTGCATATTTTGCCCAGTATATTTTTGCATATGAAACTGTAGTGTGTTAATTACTCCTGATTGGGGACAAAAGTTGCAACATTTGTTACATTTACTTTGAAAAATCTGTTCCCCTCCTCTCCTGTGGTGGCGCTGCTCCAAGAACCACTGAAGGAAATGACACAAAAACCTCTGAAAAACACACTGAGCGCAACTTTCTTGTCAGATTTTAGTGATTGTGGGATTTCTCCACGAGTCATTTCCCCCACTAGACTCGTTTTGGTTATATTTACCCAGAATGCTCTGTGCTATATTCTGATTCCTGCTTTTGGAGCGGTTTCTGGTCTGCTTGGCGTTCACATAGGCATTCAAACCACACCAGAGTTCACTTCAACTGAACCGAGATCAAGGTTTGTAGACAGACAGGGATTCCTTTTTTTAGACCGCATCAGTTTGGCTGCGTATTGACACCTCCACGAAACAAACTGGACTTTCTAGACAAAAAAACTGGAGTTGGATTAAAACACACTGGGAATGAATGCAGCCTGAATCTCACCGTGTCCATGAGAATCTTCTTCTGCAGGGTGGCCATCTCCTTCCTGAGTTCCTGCTGCGTTCCTTGCAGGAACATCTCGTGGTTTTTCTCCATGTCCTCCATGTTCTGGAGACAAACAGAAAAAACTTCAGGTTATTGTTTCACTTAAAAATGATGTCACGACTAAAATACGAATATTTTCTCAATAAGTCACAGAATATTTTCTTTCTGCAACTGCAGGTTCAGTTCTGTCACATAATGACAATGTTGATAAGTCAACAGCCTGCTACATATTGAATTACAGTAATTTGAGTTGTTATTTCTGACTGTTTTTGCCTTTTTTTGTCTTCTGGGGACCATTTGAAATAGTCCAACACCACATTCCCACATTTACGTGGTTCTTCCTGAAATACATTGAATTAATTTTGGGCATGACATTTTTTTAGGATGAAACAAGCAAATTATGATGATTATATAAGTACTCATCAAGTAATTTAGTACTTTACTACACAGTTCAAATTCATTCATTTAGTTAAAAAAATCTTCTATTAAGCACCTTTTTCTATTCATTTATTGATTGGTTATTATGAAAAATAATTTTAAAATCAGCTGTACACTGCATTGAAGTTAAGTCAAGCAGAAAGAATTGAGTTTTTCACATTTTAATGTTGTAAGTATATTTTAGCTGCAGACGCTACAAAAATAAAATGTTCACTGAACAAATGCTGAGTTATTGCACTTTAGGCAACAAAATTGCTCATTAAAAAAAAAATTATTGAATTATTTGTTTGAATCTTTTAATGTATTTCTAATAGTGTACAGAAAAGGGCAAAATAATCCAAATGTTTATATGATTAATTGTCACAATTGCTTCATAACTAAATTGTAGTCCCAGTCATTTTTGAGCTGACCTCTCTCAAAGACGGCAGAGTTAAAGGGTTTTTAATGTGATAATTGAAACGAATGTTAAAATCCAGTCACATGTAGCAAGAAAGATGACATCATTGAGTTAGGAATTACTCAGTAAATATAGATTGGCTCACCTTCATGAACTGCTCATATAACTCTCTGACGGCTTTCAGCTTCTGGTTCTGCACGACTCGGGCCTGCTGCAGGACTTTCAGCTGCTGCCGAAACAAATTCTGTGAACACAAAGGACAAAGAATAACCATCAACATTGTGTTTTTGTTGAATCAAACCATGTTTGGTATTTCCTGTGAATGTTATCTGGGACTTTTTAAAATCTCTGTGCAGCCAGTAAACACAAAATGCTCACAGATCAACAAAGCTACCAGGAAACAACCGTCATACCATCCTTCTTGCAATGAAAAAAGTGAATGCAAACTCTGGTCACATTATGTTTTTGCTGTCTGTAGTGCGGCATATTGTAGATGAAGCAGATAAACTGACATTGAGCTTCTCCTCCTGCTCTTCGGCTCGCTGAGCTTCAACCTCCCACTGCTGCAGCGCGGAAGAAACCTGCTGATGGTACTGCTGGGTCATCTTCTTCCTTTACAGAAAATAAAATACAAATACAATATAATAGAGCATATAAGTTCATCTTTTCTTTCTATTTCTGCAAGAAATGAACAGTTCTCCAGTCTTTCTACAAGTCCCTTTGGGTGTTCGCTGTTTTTTCATAAAACTTCTTGCAGCTGGTCAGTCTCCAATGAATATTTTGTTCAACAGTTGCTGATATATGAATTATTTGGGCCAATAATAATTTTAATCTCAGACACATCAGAGCCTGAAGCTGAATGTTATTAAATCATTGTAAGATCATCTAACAGAACAAATAGAAGAACATCTTTTAAAGGTCTGGAGAACTACTCAGTATGAAACAGTTGGTGCTTCAGCAGTTCTTCTCTGAGTTTTCTTAAAGTTGCAGAAAGAAGAACCTCTGTCCATGGTAGTTGGTCCACAGCTGCTCCAGCTTGTGCTGGCTTCCCTTCATGTAGTTTTTTGTCAGACACTCCAGCCGTTTCTTCTTGGCCTGCATCACTTTACTGATATCAGCTACAAGTAAACAAAAAGACAGAGAAGCATTTTTATTCAGACACAAAGTGTTTCTATCTAACCCCAAGCCATAATCCACTAACAAAGCTGCAGTTAAATTAAATCAAGACAAAAAGAAAGACACGTGACAAAGTAACACAAGGGCAAAAAGATCAATTTTACAACACAGTCTCAGTTGTTTGTTCTGTGTGACCCATTTAAGAAAATGAACCTGAGTATTTTTAAGCAAAATATTTGGATGGATATCTGGACAACCCTCCAGATTAGGGTATCTAATCAATGTACACAAGAAATAACCAAAAACCCAACTGCTTACCTCCAAATTTCTCCAACATAGACTGGACTTCATTTCTAAACAAGTAAAAAGGAGAGGGGGAAAGTCAAATAAACCAGTGAAAACACTCAGCATGTATAATTATTCGCATAATGCTGGAAACTCCATTGAACTGAACCTAATTAGCTTTTCCTTCTTTTTCAGACACTAATAATATGAAATATTTGCTATCTTGAGAATCTATGTAATCATTTATTAATGTCACCCAATGTGATCCCAATCATTTTTAAATAACTAAAGTTTAAAGAATATTGTAAGAGATATAAAGATATACAGTATATACCCCACGGCACAAGCTGTTCCCTCCTCATCAAAATCTGGTGCAGGCCTTTTCTTTGACAGCTTGTCCACAATTGGCGTTTCATCTTGGAACAAAACAGGGGTTTAAAAATCGTGTGAAAACGTTTAATTTTCCCCCATTTTGATCTTACGCACTGGCAAATTTTCAGAGCTGTGAAAAAAGACGCCATCTTCAGAAATCAGCTCCCCTACCTTCCCTGATGTCGTCCTCTGAGCCGCTGAGCTCCTTTTTATTGTCTCCTGTGGGGAAATCATAAACATTTTTCTCTGTTTTCTCTTCTAGTAGCTTTTTCTTCATTTGTTTTCTTGCTGCCATTTTTGAAAACCTCTTACTGTTAAGAAAACGAAATGTTAACAAGAAAAAATGCTAATGCTAAGCGTCAACAAAAAATAGCCTGAAGTCGAGTAAAGAGTTTACTAAGAAGCTGAATTATAAAATTAAATTAGACGGGTCTTTATAATCTCTTCAGATTGATGTTTATGATAAAACAAAACGAGTTAAACTAACAAATTTGGTCTACAACGTATTTAGCTTCAACTCTATCGATTTTCCCGCCACAACAGGGCCTTCAGCGTGAGCGCGCACCACGCACTGTACGGGAACCCGGATGGAAATACCAGGTGCGGTACGTATTTCGTCCAGCGGGGGGAGCTACTACCTTCTCCTGTTTGTTTTCATATTTATTAAAGATTAGGCATTTTCCACAAAAAAGAAAATTACTTGAATAATAGCAGTCTTTTAAAATACAAAACAAACAAGGGGTGGAAATAAACAGAAAATATTACCATGGCAAGAGTGAATTTCAAACCTTAATAGTGTTTTTAAAATATTTGTATAAAGATTGAGCTTTTATGTTGCAGCAACGTTTATCAAGTGCTTTGTTAAATAAAGTTGTTTTACTTTTAAATGTTGAACATTTTTAAAAAATGGCACATGTAAATGAAAACAGCCAGAAGGATGAAATTGTTAATCCAGTCGTTTCATTAAGACCAACCTTTATCAAATTAAAAAGTTGAAGTGGAAAAGATTTCTAATACAAGATCAAAGTTTGAAAATCCTTACTAAAACATCTAACTTGCAATAGAAATGTTGTCTCAAAGCACGGTAGAGTTGGTATCTATTTTTATTTTCTTTTGCAAAAAGTTCTTATTGTGCAAGATTTAAACTGCATCAAGATAAACTAAAACAGGAAAGAATAGAAAAGATGCACCACAAAATAGAATCTGACTGATGAGTTTATTTTCACATTAGTAGAAATGGAAACAATACATTTACACATGAATGAGGGTTGAGTAGAACAATTAATATTAAATGTATAAAAATTATCATACGGACAACACGTGTTAAAAAGTTCAACTTTCCAATCGCCGGATTAATGAGACCCGACCAGGTTTTTGATGAAAAACGTAGAACTTTATCCACGTTTTAAAGTGTAAACCATTTATAGACCAAATCTGGAGTCTGTGTTCTCACTTCCCTGCCACAACAGCCAGCTGGTCCCTGATCCGTCCCAGTCCGTCCAGTATGGTGTCCAGTGACTCCCTGCTCAGCTCCACTGTAACCGTGGAAACTGGCTCCCCGCCTGCTGACGGACACGGATCCTCCATCTGAAAAGGTTTTGCATATCGAGATTCATTTTCATGTCATCAGGAAGGTCACGACCCCTGCAGAGCGTCGTTCAGGTTCTCACCTTCAGCTGGACCAGGCAGGTCGGCACCGCCATCCGACTGACCGAGTCAGAACCGGTCACCAGGTCCACTCTCCAGTCCAGCTCCTTCAGCTGAGGGAGGGAGACTGAAAACACGAGCAGCGTTAGGTAGTAACTAGTTACATTTACTTCAGGAACTACTTGGAAAAAATTTACTTTTATGAGTATTTTTGCTACGCTGTTTGTTTTACTTTTATTTGAGTGATTTTGTTATAAAGGGTCTACTTTTACTTGAGTAAAGTTTCTGGATTTTCTATCTACTGAATGAAAAACAAACATGTTTTAACCAAAAATTCACCAGACACAGACGCACATCTACATTTTGACAGACAGATTAGTTTTATATCGACAGAAACTGATTGATTTATATGAATTGTTCTCATTTTGAGCTCAACATTTTCACATAACTTTATGTTTTGGTCCTACAGATTATATATTTTTTAAATATTAAATGATTGTTTTGATCAGTTATTCAATACATCAGTGGACATTTTACCAAATATTTTTTTACTCGAGTAATTCCTTGGACAGTTACTTTTTACTTTTACTTTAGTAAAAATACGTCTGAATTGTGCTACTGTATTTTACTCTAACCACTTCTGAACACAAGCAGTCACTTATCGAACTTTAAACTTAGAGGCACACTACAGCTTCTAATTAAGGTTAAAGGTTAAATAAATAAGTGCCAGAACATTTTTTTGAAGTGTTTGTCCTCATAGTAAAGGAGAATCATGGTGTTTACTCACCCTGATGGCTGAGAGCTTCTGTCCTCCACGCCGGACTGAAAAAACAAACTCGATGTCAAACAACAATTTAATTTCTGATCAGTCGAAGATAACCAAGATGTCTGAGACACTACCTGCATTTCTATTAACCTTGAAATTGCGCAATTTGATATTTAAAAAATAAATTTACTCAATGGAAACATGGCAAAAAGTTTAGTTTTTGCAGTTGGATGAGATTTTTTAGGGTCGAATGAAAATTAGTGCATTTCACAACCTTGTTTGATTTTATCCCACATATTCTCATTGTGCCAAACTTTTACATACATTTTTATAACATTCTGAAAATTTAGTTACATTTTCTGTGGCTTTAACAAAAAACAAGAAACAACACAACAACCAAAATGTTTTTGTACTGTAACAGAGAGTCAGTTTTACTGCTTTTGTTGTATCTGAACTAACTCAAGTCAGTTTTAATTAATAATACTGAATAAATTAAAAAATGGCATTTTGACCTAATTTAAAAATTGGATTTCTATAACTTCAAGTTAAACCTGAATTTAAAATAATTTACAAAGGCCTTGTAAATCACTGTACATTCATTAAGTAACACAAAATCCAAAATATGGATATTCAGTGATTTAAGAAATGCAATCTAATCAAATTAATAAAAATCAATGTGAAACCACTATATTTACTTAAAATTATTGTCAGAGTTTTGTGTTTTAGAAAAATAGGATATGGAAATGTAAAGAAAGTATAAAAATAATCAAGTTACTTTTTTCTTATCCTTATCAGACCTGGAAAATAATCAGATCAGTTTGTATACTTCTTAAAGTTTCAGTATGTCTGACCTGTTCTCCAGCAGGATCTTAGTGATCAGGTTCTTCAGATTGGAGTGGAAAGACTCTGGGAATACTGCGAGGATCTGATCCGGAGACGTCAGGTTGTAGAAGAGGACGTGGTGAGACAGAGTGTGGAGGGACTGGACCAGCTAAACGACAGATGGATGCCGCAGATTCAGATTTAATTAAGTTAAATTATAACGTGTTTAACATATTAATAATTAATTAAAACATTAAATGCGACTATCCTTATGAATGTATAGTGCAGTTTAATGCACTATTAATGCTATTAATGCTACTGCTATCTTCAATTGTCACAGTGCAGCTGAGTAAACTGTGTGTCTGTGCATGTGTGTGTGTGTGCATGCATGTTACCTGAGCTGCCTGTGCTGCAGGGATGCTGAAAGTGGCTGCAGTGTTTTCTGTCAGCCTCTGGTTTGGGGCTCTGTGGCTCTGAACACAAACATCTCTCACTGCATCTTTAGATGGAGCCTGAAACACACAAAAAAAAATTATCAGAAAATAAACATGGCCTTCAAAGGACTCTTTCACTAAAACCACAATTCATAAATCCAGGAGGTGAGATAAAACCAGCCCTGACATAAGGTGATCAGTTTGTTGTGGCTTTACCTGTTTCTGAAAGACCAAACCAGTATCAGGGGGTGCAGCTACAAAACTTAAAACATCATATTCATACCGTCAAATGAAAAAATTTGAAATTAAAAAGTGAACAGAATAAGTAAATATTAAAATGTGTCTCGAATTTATTCTTGCTACTCTGATTGTTGCACATCTTATCAATATTTATAAAGAACAAACATGACAATAGGTCAAGGTTCAACAAAAGAACAATTTTCAGTACGCAGTATACAACGTACAAATGAACATGTATTAATAACTAAGATCCTTAAATAAATTTACTTAAATTTTACTTCCTGTTTGAGTTGCCATGCTTTTATGTTGAAGGGACAACTTCCTTTTTAACTGTTAGCGCATATGGAGCTTAACGGAAATCTAACAGTAAGGTAACTTATGAAAGAGTTTAAAATGCATCTTGTTAAAACAGCCCTCTTGATAGAGGCACAAGGTATGTTTATAAAATAAGAATTTGTTTTAAATATGATGGATCTGACTGAACAAATGAAGCTCCAGGTTTCAGCTAGCCTCTTCAGACGGCTAGCTGAAGAGGATAAATCTCCATGGTAACTTATGGGCTGCTGTGTTTATGAAACCGAGTCGAGGCTTAATTCAACCGGAAGATCCACTATCCTAGCTTTGTGAAATAAGCCTCCTCTTAAAAACAAGTCTTGTTTTCAATACAGACAACCGCAGATCAAGTGCTTGGTGCAGATTAAAGTAAGCAGATAACCGATATTCCTATTTTAACCAGGTTTTCTAGAACACTCAGAAAACAGTTACAAATTTTCCATCAAGTCTCAATTAAAAACAATCAAAAACAACGTTCAGTACCTTTAGAAGGAGCTGCAAGTTGGTGAAATCTTCACTGCTTAGCGCAGCAGCCATGTTGACAAGAGAAGAGTCATGTGACGCAACGCTGGCGCTATGACTGATGGGAAAGGAAGTTTTAACCAAAATGTAGTCCAACTAACACCCAGGAAAACATCTGGTTCAGCAGAAAAATAAAATTAATTAAATAAAATATGAAAAAACAAATCAATAAAACTATTAACTACAACTGGCGTGGATGCAACTGTCCATGTGTTACTTCCCACATTTTACAGTTGGTTTTGTAATTATACCAATAACTTCAACAAAAATTATACATTAACTTACCAAAAAATATATCTAAGCTCCCAGTAGTAATTTTCGTCAAAACAACAGACAATACAAAAATACAAATAAAAACTAAATTAAAAACTTCTATTAAAAAAACTAATATTAAGCACATTAAGAAATATGTCAATAAACAGCAATTCAAACTTTATTGATAGACCTCTGATAAACAAATTAAAAACAACATAACATAAATACCATAATAAAAATAAGAATATAATTAGGGATATAAAAGTAATTCTATGTTATTATAAGAAGTATTTTATTACTGTGTAATATCTAACTCACTACAGTTTTTTTGCTTTATTTGGACTGAAAGACAAAAAAAATCAGAAGAAAAAGTTTGAAAAGATTACGTATTATTATTATTATTATTATTATTATTATTATTATTATTATTATTATTATATAATTTGGAATCCTACTATGTCATAGGTTATTTTATATAATTTTATTATATGTTATTATGCACAAGGACAGCAAATTGAATATCAAACTAATCACACCTACTGTGCTTAATAAAATACATAAATTATGCAGTTGTTTTACGCTAATTTATTAAATAATTAGTAGAAGCTCAACAAGATAAATTATTGGAAAGATTGGCTAACTTTAAATGAAAAGCAAATAACCGGATTTGACACAGAAAAAAATAATAAATACGAGACATCAGGCGAACCTCAGACCACAGCAGACAAAATGAAATTAAACAGACTGTTACAGCCTGCAGAACTTTTTCTGTCCTCTTCTTCGTGGTAGGAAGTGTTAAACGGAGTTGTTTCCGGTCCAAATTTCCGGTCCCGGCCTCGTTGTGGTTGCGGAGGTGTGGGCAGGTCCCTGGAGAAACTCCCTGCGGGGGGATACAGCATCGCAGACGGGCTGAAAGCTGTCCGGACCCCGGCGCTCGCAGCAGCAGGTCCGCCGCTTGGAGCCGTCAAGATGTCCGTCTCTGGAATGAAGAAGCAGTTCCACAAAGCCAGCCAGGTGAGAGCCGAACCGAGCCGAACAGAACCGGGTTAAAACGAGTGGAGATTCAGGATGTGGGCCGTCGTTTTTCGAGGCTCCACTGCGACACAGGGCCTGGTACCGATCCACCTGGAAAGCTTCTCCCCGGGAAAGATGCAGGACGAAGATCCGCCTTGTTTATGTTTATTAAGATTTAAATTTCCGGAACATCAGTGATGCAGGTGCACTTTGCACTTTGTTAGGGTTGTAATTATAGGTTAAACATTAATTATCAGAAAGAGATTATGCGTTAATTCGCTCTAAAAGGTGGAGGGAAAGATTATTTCAAAGCTGATTTTGATTTAACAAGGCCATACAAACTTTTCCTCTGAACTTTGTCTCTAAAATATCCCAATCTGACTATATAAGTAAACAAATTTGATCTTCAAAGTCACAGTGGCTCTTGTAAGTTGCAGATTTTCTCCTTAAACAGATAAGACATTAAAAACTGTGAATAAAACTCAGATAAACATTTCATGGGCGCTCTGTTTATACTTCTTCTCTTTTTTAAAATTTATTCTTCAATGCTGTAAATAAGTAAGTCATGCTTGTTCTTGTCCTGTCCATAACCTTTGTGGGCAAATTTTCTTGATGCAGCTGAGGAGTTGAGGGTTGAGGTGCAGCGATTTATTGGCATCAGCCAATGGTGATACTTGCATGTGACATCAATCTTTTCTACCTCAGCAAAGGTCTAGGTTTAGGGTTTTGTCCTCTTCTGTTCTGCAGTGAGAGAAGTTTGACTGACAGACCCTCCCACCAGGTCATGTCTGCACGTTTGCAGTTAACAACAGTCTGTTATTGGTATTGACCAAAATTGGAATTGACCAGGCAGCCTTTTTAAAGATCGTTAACTGGCACTCAACCGGAAAACTGTAGTTGGGGTAGCCCCAGTTGAAGGAATGTGGTTCTGTTGGCTTCATCCGACTGTCATTTCCAGTTTATCTGGATCAGTTCAAAGCTGAGTGATTAGGCGCTTTACAATGCAGTAGTTCATACAGTTCATGCAGTCGTTCAAGCTGTCAAACTCACAGTTATCAATCTAAATTTGAGAAGATCTTCCGTCTTTCAGAGCCTGAAATTTTCAGGAATGTAGTTTTTGATTGATTTCTGAAAACTGACTTGTTTTCTAGCTCTGACGTGTTTTAACCTGATTTCTGTTGGCAGCTTTTGAACGAGCGCCTGATGGGAGCCGAGGGAACCAAACTGGACGAAGATTTCCTGAAGATGGAGAAGGTGAATGTTTGAGTTTGTCTTTATTGAGCGAAGTGTCATAAAATAATAAACAAAAATATATACAAAGAAAAGAAGTTTAGCACAAAAGCAAACAAAAGAACAGCAGTAAAATATATTTACATGGTCGTGATACTGTGGTGGAAAGATTACAATGAGCTACGTCTGCTAGTCATGTCATATGAAATGCCTGTGAACTCTCACCAAAATAACTATTTGGGTTACATGTACAAGGTTGGACGTTTGTTTTCCACCCCTTATCCTTGCATAAAACTCATGTGATCCAGACTGGTTTGATTATTGATTGTCTCATGAGCTCCCTGAGTTGTGCACAATTTATGAATAAACCTGATTGAGTGATTTTTCCTGAACAGTGCTTGGAAATATTTTTTTTTTTTTTTTTTGCACGACAGTTACACGAAACATTAGCCCTGAAAGCCTTCAATGTAAAAACACACATCTTACCAATCTTATTCTTTGTGTAGCTTCTAGTGTAAATATCTTAGTATACATGAAATATTACAAAACTAGCTTTAAATTAACTTTTCAGTAAAATATAGGAGCTTTTTTAACGGCAGTAATTTCTTAATATTGATTAAAAAGTACTGGGTCCACTGGCAGACATATTTTCCATATTTAATTGAACAAATCTGCCAGTGGAACTAGTACCTTTATTAAAATCAATATTAAGGACTTATTGATCTAAAACAAGCTCATATCTTTCTAAAAAGTTAGATTTTTTCTTATTTCAAGTCTACCAAGATGTTTACAATGGAAACTAGACCAAAAATACTCGGTGTAATTTTGTGTTTTTGCAGAGATTGAAGATGAAAACCGATTGAACTTCTTCCCTCTGTGTGTTTTTCATCAGACTGTCACAGTGATGAACGTTCTTCTGGGTGAACTGATGTCCAGAACCTCAGAGCTACTCCAGCCAAATCCAGGTACCAGATGATTTAACACCCAAACTCACAGTCCAACTGACATCTGAACCAAAACAGAACCTGTAACACATACCTATAATGAATAATAGAGAAGCACCAAGATGAAAAATCTTACCCGATATCAGTTTTTTATGTTGAAATTACTGACTAATTAGTGATACTGATATTCAATTGATATTTTATATATTTTTCTATCCTTTCAAAGAAGATAAAAAACACCCACTGCTTCTCCTACACTGTCCAAACACATCATCAGTAAATACCAATGTTGATGCATAAATGTTTTGCATCCCTAATTATTTAATAATTAAAGAGAAAGTTCTGCTTCTTACAGATTCTGACAAAAATTAGCTTAAAAAAATAAATATTTGGAAGCTTGGGGACTTTAGACATGAAGAATAGATTTCATCATTTTATTGTGAAAGCCAAGCTGAATGATGAAGTCTGTATGCATGAAAAGCAGAAAATCTCCAAATTAGCACCAAAAATATGAGAGAAAAAAGTTTATTATTGAAGGCTAAATGATGATTCTCCATAGATCCAAATATTATTAATTATACTTCAGATTTGAAGGAATATGGAGGAATTTAATGGAAAAATGTAACTACATGGCATGACATTTACAAAGCCACAAACAAAAATATAATTCTTGGGAAAATATTCCCATTTGAAATAAGCTTCTTCAGGATGTCGCTTATTTAAAGAAGTGTGATAAAATGCAAAATAAAGCCCAGCCCTCAATGGCAAAACTTCTTTTTCTTTAAAGTTTTGTGTTCAGAAATGAAAATGAATAAAAATGTAAATTGAAATGTATTTTTGTGTCCGCAGCCTACAGAGCTAAACTGAGCATGCTCAGCACAGTGTCCAGGATCCGAGGACAGGCGCAGACGCTGGCATACCCGCAGATAGAGGGAATGCTGGGAAAGTGCATGTTGTTCTACGGCCAGGAGCTCGGACCTGCTTCTGACTTTGGTACACACAAATTAAAATAAATATATTCAAATGAGGTACCTAAAAATTGTAGCACTACTTCAATAGCACATAGTGCTACAAAACTTGTAGCACTATGTGAAGTAGTGGTCAAGTAAAAGTAAATGGTAGCCATCCAAGAAATTACTCAAGTAAGAGTAAAAAAGTATTTGGTAAAAAGTCTGCTCAAGTACTAAGTAATTGATCAAATTATCAATCACTTCATATTTGAAAATTACATAATTGGACAGACCAAAACATAAAATTCAGTGGAAATTTTGGTATTTTAAGGACCAAAACAGCATTTTCTCTGGCCTGATTTTTTATTTTTTTGTTATTTATATGAATAAATGTTTCCATATCAGCTTCTTTCAATACAAAAACTGAAAATGAAACTTTAACACAAACTGCAGGTGTGTGTCTGTGTCTGATGAATTTTTGGTTAAAACATGTTTTTTGTTTATTCAGTGGCTAAAAAATTTAGAAATTTTACTCAAGAGTAGAAATACTTCCTAATAAAACTACTGAGGCACCTGCAGATTTGTTGTGTTTGAACTCTGTTAGTCGTGACCCTCTTGGTGTTTTCCTGCGGTTTTTCTCTTCCTCACCTCCTGATTAGGCGGCGCCCTGATGGATGTGGGCGGAGCTCTGCAGAAGGTCGGCGAGGCCAAAGACGTTCTGGACGTCGGCATCAAGCGGACGTTCATCGACCCTTTGCAGGGGCTGCAGCAGTCAGACATGAAGCAGATCAAGGTGAACCTCGAATCTGTATTCGAACTGAATTATATGAGCTCATTTGTTATTGGTGCTAGAATCTCGACCAGCAGGAGGTCTGAAGCGTGTTTGTTTACGTTCGATTGGTTCCTCAGTACCAGCTAAAGAAGGTGAACGGCCAACGGCTCGATTTTGACTATCAGAAGAGACGAAGAGGAAAAGTGTCAACGGAAAGTGTTCGGCTGGCGTGGGATAAGTTTATGACGTACAAAGAGTTGGCAGAGAGGAGCATGTTCGTCCTGCTGGACAATGATGTGAGTTGGAAACCAGATGTTTGTTCTTTTACGATTTCTGTTTAATTTTGTTCAACCTGTACTGTAGGAAACCGTAAGACAAGTTTGGGACTGATTACCAGAACAAAAATCTTCATGACCTGGTTTCCAGAAAGACAAAAAATACAGTTCTCTACACTTTAACCCCCAAAATGTCCTGCCATTTTGATTCTTCTCTAATTTTTTTAAATAAAATCAAAAAAAGCTTTTATTGAGGATGAATTTGAAACACTTCAGTCCTTCATAAAAATTTAATTTCACCAATTTTAACCACAATATAAGCTCTGAAAATCTTAGCCAATTCAATTTAGACAAAAAAGATCATGCAGAAGGATTAGTTACAATAATCTAAATAAAATAATCATTAGTTGCATTTCTTCTCCTGTGCTCCAATGATTGAAAACATTGAGAATGTCCCAAATGTCCGCATCAAACTAGGAAAAAAAAGCCGTTCGTCTGTCTGATTAGCACAGATGAGTTAGAGGAGAAAATCCTTAGCAATGATGAGTTGGACTTGATTCATGCATGGAGTCAGGAAGCTGTGCTACCGAACCGTTCTGGTGTTTCTCCTGCAGGTGGATCTGATCGGTCCGCTGGCTGCTCTGATCACCGCTCTGCTCGACTTCCACCGCAACGCCCAACGCATCCTGCTGGACCTGCAGCGCGACCTGCAGGCCAGGTGGGTTAGGCTGCACAGATCCACATTTTTCACTTGCAATACTGATATCTGAGGTTTGGTATCAGCTGATACCGATGTGATTCAGAAAAACAGTGACTTCAAGCATTTCTTTTTTTTTAAAATACACTGACATAAATGTACTGAATTACAACACACTTAAAAACACACATTACTTCACAAGCCTAGTCAAACATGTAAAAACAAATCAACTTTAATTTGTTCAGTCAGTGGAGTTGGGAATAAACCAGCCAAAGTAAAATAAATGATAAAATAAACTGAAAGAAACAACAAGTTGGCTACTTTGGTCAAACAGGTAAAAATAAACTGCTACAAACTTTCTTTCAAATGACTCAGAAAGTGTAATTGCAAATTTTAAATATAGTGTAAGATAAGTCAGGAAGCAGGATCTGCCCTTATGGATTGATGCATCGTCACCAGTGCCAATCTAGAATATTTTTCATTTTCGTTTCTGATACAGATATTGATATTGGATCGAAGCGTTTCTATCTTATTGAGACAAAACCAAATATTTATTGATATCCTCTTCCATGCTTTACTTTCAGAACATTCAGAATTAAAGTGTTAAATCTGTCTCCACATAACCTTTGACCTCTGCCTTACGTCAGGTTGACTGCTGCCAGTAACAAACCAGCGCGACAGTTCAGATCCGAAAAGCTTCCCGTCGGAGCCGGCCCCAGCAGTACTGTCGGGTTTTACCCCCCGCTGCCAGCTGCGGCTCCTCGGTCCTCAGGTCTGTCCCAGATACTTCCTCCATGTTGAACCTTTTCAAAGGTGTTTAGAGGTCAACTTTCTTCACCTGAACAACAACAAAACATCAATTATTCAGGTTCTGGTTCAGGTTCTGGAACAACATCATCTCACTGAGGATAGTCAATAATTTCACTGAGTTGTTTGATCCAGAATGGCACAAAATTCTGGGGGAATTACAAAGCACTCTTTGGTTACCTAGCAACTCTCTCATTCTTTGGTTACCTAGCAACAACTTGTTGAGTAACTGGCGCAGCAGCAGTCAAATGTTTTGCCACAAATAATAAAAAAAAAAAAAACAGTGGTGTGGAGTGAATAACAACTGAAGGTAGCAGTTTTATAGCACTTAGTTGTTCTATAAGATCATTTTATGTGCCTGGAAAACGCATAATACTCCCTTTAAGGCTGATCTGCGAATGTCTTGTAAAACTTATTTTTGTTTTCAGCTAATCTGGACTCAGGAGAAGAGACGTCAGTGATAACATCCTCCCCAGACAGCTTCGTCTCCAACTTTGGTAGGAAACATCTTCTGGCTGTTTTAGGAATCTCACTGTTTCCCCAGTGAGATTCCAGCGTCTTCTACTCGTCTTTTTTTTTGTCTCAGAAGTTCAAGAATTTTCAACCTGAGTCCAGCCTCAGCGATCGAAACATCTGAAGTTTAACTGGAGATTTAACTGCATTTCCTCTCTTTTCTCCCTCTGATTTCCTCTCAGCTGACTGTAAGCTCCTCGTGAATCAGCCGTGTTGCCGGGCGATTTACTCCTTCACATCAAAACGCGACGACGAGTTGGACTTCAGTGAGGGAGAAGTCATCATCCTGACCGGCCAGGTCGACAGCGACTGGCTCGAGGGAACGCTCGGGGAGCGATCCGGGCTTCTACCTGTCAGCTACGTGGAGGTGCTGGTGCCTCTGCCGTTACCGTGACAACGTCTCATCGGACTCTGGAGCTGGATGTTGGATCCGACTTCTGATAATATGCAAGTTCTGACGCTTCTGTTTGCACTTTCCTATAAGTGAGTCAGTTATAAAGAGAAACAGGGTCGACGGGTGCCTTCAGGAGAATCCTTCTCACTGCGTTTTTATTCTTTTTTTCATAAATTGTAGTTTGTGAAAACACAAAGAAAAAAAAACCTTCACATAGAGTCTGTTGAGTTCCCACTGAACCTGACTTCATGCTCAGCTTTTGGTCTTCAGAGAGACAACTTCCACAAGTTCCAAGGTTTTATCTTTTACACTGCAAACACTTCTTCTTACCAAGTATTGTTTGATCTAGTTTCTACGTAAATCTCCTTGTACACTTGAAATAAGACAAAACTAATCCACATTTTTTTTACCAAGATATAGGAGCTTATTTTCAGTAAATGTTGATGAAAGAGTACTAGTTCCACTGGCAGATTATTCAATTTATAACAAGATTGAAAAAAATGCCAGTGGAACATGTTCTTTTTCATCTATTTTAAGGAATTACTGAGTTAAAAGAAGCTCTTATATCTTGCTGAAAAGTTACTTATTAAGTGTACTATGATTTTCGAACTAGAAACTAAACAAAAAATACTTGGTAAGTATAGTTTGGCCTTCAGTGGGTCGAAAAGTGGCTCAAAATAATAAAAGAAAAACAATAAAAAAGTGAAACACTTAGTTCCCCACAGGATCCATCGGCTGGTAGAGCCACATTCAGCAGGAAAAGCTTTTAGCAGGTTTTTTTTATTGTTTTTTACTTTCCTGCACTTCTTTGAAGGCCCATCACAGCATTTCAATCAAGTTGAGGTCTGGGCTTCGACTAGGCCAGACCAACACATTGATGCTGTCTTAGATTTGCTGCTGTGTTTAAAGTCATTTCCATGTTGATGACCAAACTTCAGCTGTTGGACAGGTGACTTCACACCTTTGTATATGGAGGAGTTAATGATTGCCTTGGTAACTGCAAGGTGGCCAGATCCTGGTCCTTATAGTGAATTTGGTGGGTTTTCCACTTCTTTAAAGACGGGCAGCTTTTTATTTTGATCAATCTTTCTCCACGTAGAATGATTGACTTTAGATAATCTGTGAATAACCTCGTAACCTTTTCATGGGCAGCAGCAGCTGTTTTTCTAAAATCATGCTGATGTCTTTCTGTCTTGGTACTGTGTTAAAATACACCCATGTGTCTCATAGCAGACAAACTGCCAACACTCCTTCTTTTAGTACTGATACTGATGGTTACTGGTAAATCAGTACATCTGATGGCTTAATTTTTCCTTCTGCAAACTCAAAGCAGCAAGACTGGGGCTATTTCCAGGAGAGCTCAGGAAATCCTGATAGAATTAGACCAACAGTGAAGCCTAAATGGAGGAAGCAGTTGAACAAAAGCATCTAAAGAATGGTTTGTTAGGTAAATAAATCAACTTGCGCTCTTAGGAAGTCGAACCACTGAAAAATTCCAATGAGTACTGCAAACGTAACTCTTATTGATCCATCTTGTCTTATTTGCTTGTGTATTTATCCAAAAGAATCAAACAAATAATGTTTAATGAGCTCTGTTTTTCTTGTATTTTTTGTTATCAATTTTATACTTAGACTCCATTGCTATCACAAGATGAATTACTGTGATTTTTTTTTTTTTGTTTAATTTGTGTGACTTCCAATAAGGTGTTATAAAGGTAAAAGCACACATTGCAAGAACAATGCATGAGGTTTAAAAACAGTTGAGTTCTGCAGAGGCTAAAATCAGGGAAATATGTGGTTTGGTTGATTGTAAAGGAAACTAAATCTCAGATCTGTTCAATCATTTTTTTTCCATTTAAACACTGAATAAGCTACAAATGATCACCTAGAGCCAGAAACTGTAAATCATGCAATAATCTTCAGTATAGTTGCTGAAATGTTGGACTTTCCCTTTAATAGAAAGCTACTGAATGTATGTTAGATAATATAATAAGCAGTATTGTTGTGGATCTGTTTTGTAGATTTATTTTAACTAAATAAATGAGATCACATGACTATCAGATTATTGTGGCACATTCTTATTCATATGTTTTTTTTGTGCTTTGAAAAAGTTCCTCTTAAATCTGCTACAAACTTTAATTGAGGGCTGATTGCAATGTGTTATTTTGAATTTTACAAATTTTTTACCGAATATATAAATGTATTCTTTTTGACAAGGTCCTGACAAAATGCTGCAAAAATAAAGACAAATCAATGTACAGAAAACAAGTGACAAAAGTGATGAAATACAATTTAGGACAGGAACAGGTGTCACCTAGTAAACTGTTAGAAATTGATAAGGAAAATAGGACAATGGTTGTAGCCAAACTACAATCATTATTACCATTTAAGCAGAAAAACAAGGTACTTTCTGGATAAAAAAAAATTACGTAGTTTGCCACTTGCACAGGAACATGAAGGTAGATGTGCACTGGAATCATTGTAAAACTATAGCATTCCCTGACACTAACAAACCTGCCTAATTATTTTATAAATACCAAACAAGTAAGTGAAAGCTGATCAGATTATCTAATTTACATTCTGGCTTTGCAGCTTTAAGGGTTTTGCATATTTAATGGTGAAAAGGGATAAAACTGAAGGACAGACAAATTGATAAAAAGGATTATTTTATGTCAAGTTCTGTAAGAATTCTAGATATTAAAATCCCTGATAGCTAAAACAAAACAGGATTTTCCCTTCATGATTTGTTTGAAAAAATATTTTATTTCCTGCAGTAGGGAATTTTCTTCTTCTAAAAATACCACTGATTGAAATTAAATCACTGAAGTGTGATTTAATATTTTACGCGCTTTTGTTTTTGTAGTTTCAGCCTTTAGCCATTGGGTGTCACTGCAGTTAAACCTCCGTCGGTTTTAAACTTCCACCGGAAGTCTTCTCGTTCTCTTCTACCAGGCCGATCCAACATGGTGGGTGACAATTTCACGTCTTTCTATTTTATCCACATCAATCCTCCTGTTTTATCTCTTTATTCATCCTCAAGTCATATTGATTAACCCCGGACTGCCGAAGCTTGCAATTCACCGCATTTTTGACATTAGATTATATAATTTAAGTAGATTATTGTCAGTTAAATCAAGCCGTCGTTAGTCTGAATGAGCTTCGGGTTCAGACGTAGATGAGGCCGCAGGTGTCAAGTTCTTACTTTTGCGTTTAACACCGGCTCGCAATGTGGTTAAATCAAAGTTGCGGGAGTGTTTCGGTCTGCCGCGGAGACGGCAGGCTCGGTACCCCGGACAGAGGAGCCGGAGGGCGGATCAGACCTGGAGCTGTTCTGCGGAGGAAGCCTCCCGTTTTGACGTGAAAACGTATAAAACGTGCCGTGTTTAAACTTCCTGGATCTTGTCAGGTTAGATAAAAGCTACGGAACTGGTATTAAAGGTGTCAGAAACGTGTTTGAAGATTTGATGAAGTTTTATTTCAAACTGAACTTCTTTTTTATGGTTTTTCTGATGCAACTTTGCAGATTACAGCAAGATGATACGGTTTACATGCAGCT
This sequence comes from Poeciliopsis gracilis, assembly GCA_911649635.1. NCBI lineage: Eukaryota > Metazoa > Chordata > Actinopteri > Cyprinodontiformes > Poeciliidae > Poeciliopsis > Poeciliopsis gracilis. The sequence continues at coordinate 2,445,009 of CAJVRI010000506.1, forward strand.
ATTTCGGCTGAGTTTTTGAAAATGAAGTTTAAAAGGCTGAATAACATGCTGCCATTCTAGAAACAAACTGGATAAGAAACTCGGAAGTATTATTTCGGATTGATAGAAGTATCAGGAAGAGATGCTCCCATCATGCTTTGTGCCAACAGTTTAACCTGTAGAGGGCAGTATTATTTGTAGTCTGCAGGTAGAAATGTTCTGAGGTAAACTGATTCTGAGAATACTACATGGGTTGCTGGTTCTGTTACTCTTTAGTGACCTGAATATGCATTTAATTAAAAATGTGAAGGAATAACGCAGGAGTCTTTTCCAATATGTCTTCCTAATCACCGAATCTGAAATCTTTGCACCTGCAGGGACGAGTCAGGACCAAGACGGTGAAAAAGGCCGCCAGGGTCATCATCGAAAAATACTACACCCGGCTGGGAAACGACTTCCACACCAACAAGAGGGTGTGTGAGGAAATCGCCATCATCCCTAGCAAGAAGCTCCGCAACAAGATCGCCGGGTGAGTCAGCGGATCGTAGTGCGATGGTCAGATTGCAGCGTGGCGGAGGGCAGGAGGAGCTAAATACCAGAGTGTTTGCTCCTGCAGGTATGTGACACATCTGATGAAGAGGATCCAGCGCGGTCCCGTCAGAGGAATCTCCATCAAGCTGCAGGAGGAGGAGAGAGAGAGGAGGGACAACTACGTTCCAGAGGTCAGTGAATGCATCGTTTTCAGGTGTTTTGGTTTTGTTGGAGCTGTTGTGGATTTTTTTTTTTTTTTTTTTTCACTGATTAAAGTACATTTGAAATGTCTGGACTTGCATTTGACCTACTGAATTTACAACTTTTTTTATTTTAATCTTTGAAATGATGGAAAATAGACTGTTTGCTTTCATTGTCTTCCATTAGTTAATGTGACAGAAAAAGTCTAAATGTAAGGAAAGACGAAGACAATTGTCCTTCATTTTTAAAATTGGTTTAGAAAATTGTGGAATTTGATTTCTATGTATTCCAGTTCTGAATAATTAGCGGGGAATTTGAGTCCTTTCTTTCCTTTCTTGTCTCCTTTCCTATTCCGTCCTGGCAATGGAGAAAACTTCAGTGTTTTATTTCATTATTAAATGAAAGGGACTGTGAATTGTAAAGGTCTGGACTATTTTGCGTCATTTGTAGTTTTTAGTTCGGAGTTTGGCCCAAACACGTTTTATCTAAAATACAAAAAAGACTTAATTACATCCTGTCATTAAAACTTTTCACTCCTTGTGAAATAAAACTTTGTATCAACACAAACAATGAAGCGGTTTCCTGAAGTTCAGTTTAATATCGGCCTGATTCCCTGTAAATCCATTTCTTAGATTATCCTGCTGGTTTCTGTCTGGTATTTCTGCTCCTGCTGACCAGGAGCTCCTGTATCGAAAGTGATCATGGCGTGTTTGTTGCCAGGTCATTGATACTACAGGTACATCAACCTGGGAGCATTTCCCGTGTTTGAAGGACTTCCTGTTCCTCTTGAACCCTGGCGCTTCCTGACAACATTTTAACTATAAATATTAAAACTGCTGAGAAATGCAGCATTTTTACTTTCTGAGGATTTTAAATAATGAAATCGGATTTAAAAAAAATTATATTCTGCATATTGTCTTAACCATGTAACATTTTTATGTATGTATCCTAGAAATGCATTAAATCCCTATTTTAAACAATAAAAATAAACATTTTCACAGCATTACTTCAGTAAACACTTTATTTGTAACAAAGGATGCATCTGCAGTTAAAAATACTTCTAACATCTCAGGCCTTTCTGCTTGAATTAATATCATCTCTGTAGAGATGATCTGTTATTTATTGATTCATTAAATTAACCAATAATTGGAAAGCAAAAGGTGCAGAGCTTAAACTTCAGCTTGAAAGCTCTGGATAGAACATATTTACAGAATTTTCCTTTTTAAAAGCAAATTGTTCATACTTTTGGGTAAATTTCTGCTCTGAATATTTAATTCTTTATCAATTGTTGAATTATAAAATCCAGTTAATGTTTTACTAATTAATAAATTAGTTTGCTATGATTTAAATAATTAATCATGATTAATCGTTTCAGCCCTGTGTGAAGCGTTTCACTGTTTATCGCCGGTTTTAAGGCATCAGATCCTGCAGATCTGCATTGTGACCATCTGCTTTCTGTTCACCTGTGCAGGTGTCTGCTCTGGACCAGGAGCTCATCGAGGTTGACCCCGACACCAAGGAGATGCTGAAGCTGCTGGTAAGTTTCCACGCTCATCTTTTCCTGGATCTCTTTTGGTTCTGGACCGCATGAGTTAAAAGGAAAGTTTTGAAAAAACTCCCTGAAGATTAAAGGCGCCGCTGTAAGAAGTTGGTGTTTGGCGGTGTTGCGGGATCGTCGGGTCGTTTCTGCGCTCATTAGCGACATCACAGAGGGAAAGTTGAGGGTTTGGATCAGACATCAGAACCTCTGAGAACATTCTGTGAAGTTCGCTTGGAGATAACGACCCGGATGTTTCGTTATTACTGGCTATTTAATGGCTATTGGCGTGTTTATACAGAGAAGTGTTTTTTTTGTTGTTGTTGTTTCTGACTGGGAAAAACCTACTGGATCCAGTTAGTTAATATATTTACATACGCCGCCTAGAAAGACACTTTTTTTCTTTTTCTGAAGTTAATTCTGACCAAATTTATCTTGTTTTATGTCAGAAATACTAAAATTATTTGTTTGCCAAGTAATGAGACAGAAAATGTCGGATTTATTTATACATTTTTTCAGAAACACAACTGAAAAAATTGTGTTTTGGTAACATTTGTTACCATTCCATGGTAACAAATGTTGCTGGGTGATAAATTGTCCCAGACATTATTACGATAAATGATAATATTGTCGTTTCGGAACCATATTTAAGGAATATAATTGTAATTATATAATAACACAAGAACAGATTCTGAAATATTTTTGTATGTTTATTTTATTTATTTGAAACAGGTTTTAAAAAAAACATAAGATCAGTAAACTTTACATTTTAATGAACATTTATCTCTCCAGCTAGAAGACATTTTATTACATTATATTTATAATAAAGTACAACAGCAACAAACTTTCTTTCAAATGGTTCAAATGGTATATTTTTAATTTCAAATTGCAATTAGAAATTAAAAATATAATATAAAATAAATAAAGCATTATGTCTCTCAGAGCACAAAGCATAGAATTAGAATTAGTAGATGCGCCTTATGGATCAAACTCATCAATATCCAATCTAGAATTTTTTTTCCAATATCGAACCGGTACAGATATTATTGGATTGTTGCATCTCTTGAGAAAATGTGTTTGTCTCGTCCAACAATGATCTAAACTGAGATTAGCAGCAGATTACGTCTAGTGAATTTGTGTGTTTGTTTTGTCCGCCTGTATCGAAAGGTGGTGGCAGCGTCTTGGTCGCTGCTGTCATTTATTACTACAGGCAGATCAAACCGAGAGCTTTCCCGTGTTTGAAGGATCGCTCGTTCCTGTCAGACCCTGATGCTCTCGGACAAATCATGTCCCAGGAAAACCGCTCACCTGTCCACGTCTCACACCTGTTCACGTCTTCTCTGTCTTCTTGCAGGACTTCGGTAGTCTGTCCAACCTGCAGGTCACCCAGCCACCTGTCGGCATGAACTTCAAACAGCCCCGAGGAGTCTAGACGTCTGTAAACTTTATTCCTAATAAAATCCGTTTGGGACAAAAAAAAGCCTTGGCTGTGCGGGACTGCTGATTTCTGATGTGTTAAGTTATGTTTCACTGGAATAAATTTAGATGGAGTTTGAATCCTGCCACTTCTAAGATCTTTTTGACATATATTCAGTATGTTTTATGAAAACTTTTAACCAAATTTGTTTTTTAATGTAGCCAGTAAGGCTGGGCGATAAATTGATTTTATTGATTGTACTTTTGGCTTTTAGAGATTAAATCTTGTTTTTTCACCAATGAATTCCTCGGGTTTCCGTAGTTCAGCGATGTCAATATGACCAGAGCCGCCATCTTGTTTCACAAGCGTTTATTACAACTTCTGTTTGCTTGGACTTTGAATTCAGGTTAACTTTACAACAGAATATGAAATTGTGATTTGTATCATGACAAACAGGAGGAGAGGATTGCTCGAGTTTGCTTGAGGACCCCCTATACGAAAATACAAACGTGCTTTTGTAAAGGGGGACGTGAAACGGACTGAAGCAATAACCAGGAATTGCTGATTCTAATCTTTTACAAGCTCTCTGCCGAAGGATCTGTGCGTTACTTTCTATGTAATTGTTTTGTTTGAAAAAGAAAAAAGTTGAAAGATTTCAAAAATATAGTTGAAATAACATGAGAATGAAGTTGTAATATTAGAATAAAGTAATTTCACAAAAACTAACAAAAATTTAAATTAGGAATATTGAGAATCGTGTTACACTTTGGTATAAGTTTCACAGATACTACTTGATAGAAATACTCGAAAATATTTTCTATGTCTCATTAAAACAAGTGAGGAAAAAAAACACCTCTGGAATGGAAAAATCTGAGTTTATTTTTGAAAACCATATCGCCCAGCCCTAATCAGTTAAATTTCTGCTTTTATCCAGTTTATGTGGTTTATAAAATGAAGCAGAGTCGCAGTTTAAAGCAAAAACATCTTTAATGAAGAACACACATTGATTCCACACTGAAGGCTCCTTATATGCAGCCTGGATGTTTGTCTTTCTAATGGAAAATTTACAGCTTTACAATACACTCTTGATGGCGTTTTGGCTCATAAGCACTTCAGCAGGAAGAAGTTGCAGAAAGCTCCTCTGGGACAGTCGCACATCTTCCCGATCCGAGATCCTTTCCTGACTGCACAGTGCTCCCCGAGGTCACACTGAACACAGAGGAAGAAATGAATAATAAAGGTGCTTAATGATGTATCTGATTTATCATACAGATTGAGCACTAATCATCAGAAGGAATGTAAGATTCATTTTTCACAATGAAATAAAGCATTAAACTGAAATTATTTTAGAAGACAAGAATTAGGTGCTCAAGTTTGAATTTTGGGGGATTTTTAATCTAATCCACATTAAGGATGCACAATACATCGATATTAACTTTGGTGGTCAGAGAAAACCCGTAGTGGTTCGATAAGGGAAACATTGTTACCGTTTACTTTTTGCAAAGTGTCTCGAATTCCTGTATCTAAAATTAAGACTTTAAAATATCTTACATTTATTAGAAAAATATAAATTGGCCTTAACTAATCACAAGTTAATTTTTTTTATTTGTCATAGCAGGACAATTTAATCTCGCATAATATGTAATTTTTTGTTTCTTGTGCGACTTTTCTGTCAGGCAAAATTTTCAGTCACCCGCAGACATTTAGCCTACCGCTAACTAGCAGCTAGCTAGCTGACTTTTGCTGTTATGGAGGAAAATACAGTTTCGAAGGCAATCACGTTGTAACGTGTTAATTATATTGTTTAATCGTGTTCTAAAATGTGTCTTCCTCTGTGACATCAATACGATTGTGTACTTTATTATATATAAATGTATTGCTAGTCGGCTAAACAACGTTCGTCTTCCCCGTTAGACCACAACCATTGCCAATTCACATGTTGGTAGGTGCATTCCGTGCTAAAAACTTGGCACTACCGCTATAAAACATTTTTGTTGAATATTTCAGTAGTTATACAGGTGCTAGATTTAATTTGTAATGGTCATAAAAAGGCTTAATGACGTGGTGGAATCTGAAGAAACCCTGTTCGAAAGGGGGTCGGCCATTTTGTTTCGCAATGTTAACGATCAGATGGTCCAAGGAACTTAATGAATACCCCAGAGGGAGAAATGTTGATTAGATGAATTGAGAATATTTTTGTAGCCAATTTTAAATCAATTTCAGGTTTTTTTTTTGTTTTTTTTTTTTTTTTACAATACTTTGGAATTTGGACAGGATGGTCAAGTCTGAAAACAATTGGAAGACCAGTGTCCATTTTGGCATGGAACACAAACACTTAAATTACAGATAAAAAATAATAATAAATAAATAATTAAGTTTTAGGGTCTGGAGACAAAGATTTGAGCTGATTATCCTCAAACATAAGAACCTCAAGCCAAGTGGCGGCTGCATCATCCTGTGGGTCTGTTTCACTACCAATGGTACTGGTGCATTTCAAAGCGCAAAGTCTTCACCTAACCTCCACTCTACAGTCAGTTCAACCTTGGACAGAGGTGGATGTTGCAACAAGGCAATGATCCCAAGCTGGCTTATGATTGGATGAAGTAGAGCTAACATTTAGCTTAAGTGTTAGCTTCCTGCTGAAAACTGATGAATTACGGTTAATTAACTTGTTTAGGTGAACTCTAACCATCACACCAAGAGCAGAGGTGAAATATCTACTCAGAATGAAGCTATTTCATTACTAGCTATAGTTTGGATAATTTTAACACTGACTGGTTTTGACCAAATCCATAAATTGTGCACTCAGTTTTGTCTTTAAAAATTATTGCTATGTTATGCAGTCATTCCACTTTGGAAAAAGAATGATTCACATTCAAAGTCATTAAAAGACAAAAATTAATAATATTTATGCTGATGATTTGCAGCTTTAACACATCAAATCTAAACTTTACGCATTAGAAGTAAACAGGGAAACCTGGACATAACCTGAGGTATTAAATAATTATTCAAATAATTTTGCCTTCATTAAAGTGATTAATTAAACCTAATATTATTGGTTTGAATTGTAAAGTGTATTTTTTTTTCACGCCATCTACTGGTTAAATTGCGCAACTTCAATGTTGAAACAATATTTATTTATTTTCCCAGATTGCTTTTCATAATAAATCTGATGCGATGTTCTGGATTCTTTTGTTAACAATGTTTCAGTTTTAGTTGTACCCTGAAAATTTCTGAATATATTTCAAGTTGAGAAAAAGGATCTGCAGAGACTCACAGAAGGAACCTGTCCGTATTTCTTCTCCCAGGGATTGATCCTCTTTGTCTGCAGCTTCTCCAGAACTTCATGCAGCGCTCCCAGCTGACAGGAAAAGACAAGAAAAGTGAAACTGCAGAAGCATGAAGGCAATAAATGCTTGGTTCAGAAGGGTTTGTTATTATTTTTCAATTTATAAAGTATTTGAAAGAATTTTTAAACACATTTCCAAATAAATACAATTTAAATGTTTATTATTATACTTTTTCTTTAAATACTTTAATTTATTTATTTAATGATTTTAAAATATATTTTGCTCTTTAAATGAAGAATTTAAGAAATTTAAACAAATAGAAACATCATTAAAAAAAATAAAATATTAATTAATACATATAAAATTCTTAAGATTGGAAGAAATAATGATAATTTATAAAGAAGTGGCCCAGGCAGATAATCTGTGCAGGGAGCAAAACATTAATAAAAGCAAATTATTAAAACTATTTTAATTCTATAGTTCTTTTACGTTATTGCATATAATCTTTTGAGAGATTTTTATTTTATTTCCTATCAATAAATAATTATTAGTCAAAGAAAAATATTTTTGGGACATAAAATATAATAATGTAATCTAAAAATGACTATTATAAAAGGCAATTTATATAGTTTATAACGTATAATATTAGTCTATTTAATTTTAAAGAGATTAAGCTTCTATATGCGTCTCACAGGTTTATTTTTAATGCATGCAGTGTTTTGAGAGGAGCTCACCAGTCTGTTGGAGTTGCGGTAGTCCTGCACTTCTCTCTCGTCCCTCTCGGCTTCCGTCGAGCCGGCCGGACACAGAACCGACAGTAGCGCCGCGCACAACACAGCACGCGCCCACATGCCGACAAAACAACAAATAAGCAAACAAGCAAAGTGCGGGAAAGTTACAGGTCAGATCGCGAGTTGACTTCACCTTCCTCTACCTGCGACTCGCGCACTGAATGCCGCGCGCTCCGCACCGCGGGGCATCTTTGGACCCCCGATGACGTCATTGACGTGACGTAGAGGCTGTTTTTGTGTGTCGTTTTTGTTCCATTAATTCAAACACTTTGACTAAATCTAAGCTCTATTTGCTTTTTTTTTTTTTTTTTTATTAGAAAACCTCTCAGTAGAAAATACAGGAGAAGAAACAGAATGAAGATGAGCTTCAGGGAAATAACCCGGGTGTAAATATTCTCCAGAAAGGCAGAAATCCAGATATAATCCTTTGGATTATTTCACTTATTAATGATGTGACAAGCTTGCAGAGTCAGGTGGTTGTGTGACACAACAATACCAAGATGGACAGAAATAAGTAATATAATAAATATAATTTACCATCCCACTGTGGGGAAATACAGTTTAAGGTAAAAAGAATCACAAACATAAATGAAAAATAACCCAGGTTGCAACGACCTAATCAAAGTTCACATGCTGTTTATGGGAGCTGTGCAGAAGTTAATATCTGTCCTGAAATGCTTCTAATAATTATGAATGCTTTGAATTTGTTTCAAATTAATTAACTTAATTTGCATCCCTCAATAAATTTGCAAAACTAATTGTTCAGAGCTGCCGCTCACAAATGGGGAAAAAAGCTGATATCTTTGATGCAGCAACATGTTTTCCTCCCTGATTAGCATCAGACTGATCCTCTTAAGAAGCAGCTTGTTTATGGATGAACCAGTCAGCTTTGAGAAATTCAGACACATTGCTTCTCAGACATTTCTGTGATATAACAAACATATTCAACTCCCTTCTTATATAACAAACTTTGAAACAGTGTAAGAGACGTGGCAGTCACTTTATGGCTGCAGCACTTCTTTTTATATTTCCCATCAGTTTGCTGGGATAAAGATATTACTGTCGGCGCCGTTCATCCGAACACAACTTAAACCCTTCTGACAGTCAGAGGAGCTGCATCTGAAAATCCTCGCCTCTCACATCGTAAACAAACCGGAAACTGGAGGATGTGACAGTCTGTTGATGGCTCCTCATTCATCACTGTCACAGCGTGACGACGATTTGCTTTACAGGACAAAAAAAGTCAAAATATAGTCAAAGACAAAGATACAGAATACTTCTAGATAAGTTGTGCATTTGCAACCTTTCTTTGTTTATCTCAAGTTCAGTTTGACTTCATGACAGACACATTCAGGTTTACTACATTTATTCAAATAAGAGAGAAAATCAACATCTGTCCAGCCGCTTCTGCCCCCATAGATTAAATAAAATACAATAAGTAGCCCTAAATAAACTACATAGCAACAGAGCGGTTCAGTGATCTACTCTACTGAACCGCCATGTTGGTAGGAAAATCCAGGACAAAGCATAGATGAACCATAGCTTTGAGACCAACAGAAAGAAAGTATAAGGAAAAAATAAAAAGTTAATATTGTTTATAAGTTAGAATGGACCCTATAATGAATACTCATTCAATAACACTCTGATGGGGTGTGCATAAGATTGACAACATTCCTGTTATGACTGTCTGACTGTTCTCATGACGTGACATTTCAGGAATGACACTTTAATACAAACATGCCTTGAAAGTAAAGTACCAACTTTGCATTAGTCATATTACAAAATGATGCAAATTTGGCAACGAAACAAAATTATTGTCTGCAGCACAACTGGATATAAATGAAGTGGAAATTATAAGCGACGCCTCACAGTACAACGTGTCACAATATTGAGCAAATTCTCAAATTCCTACTGTAACTGTCTTGGTGAATTTTTATCTGCTGGGGAACTAAAGTTCAGTTGAACTTCACTAGTTGGGTTTTGAGGTCTTCATGTAAATGAGTGATATTGACTTCCACACTCAAGATATTTCAATCGTTTCTCCTTAATCTGAGTCAAATTGATCTGGATGTTTCATTGCATTCTCCAAAACTTGATATTTCAGTTAAACCCTTTTCACTTACAGGTCCAGTTTGGAACACAGGATGATCTTCAGCTTAATGGGGAATTTAACTGGAATTTAAATCAGTTCTGGGACAAGTTCTTGGTCAGAGCTAAATCCAAAATGGAAACTTAAACTGGTGCATTTCAGCTCCATCCTGCAGAGCTGATCTGTTTGACTGAAATCTATTTTGGCTCAATCAGAATAGGGTTCAAGCTTATTTTATTTAACTTCACCATTCTGACAAACTGGCACCTTGACTGTTTTTGAGCCCATCATGTTCTTTTCACATGTAAAATGTTGGAAATCAAACTTGCAGTTTTCTTTGAGTGAAATTTAAAGTTTGAAACATTGAAACATTATCTAAATCCATCAGACCGTCAGAGCTTCATGATCAACCTCCTCATTTTCATCCTAATCGCCTCATTCAGTCCTATCTGCATGGGCAGCTAATGACCTCATGCTATCTTTTAATTGCATTTAATCAGAGTGACCCATCAGTTTGGAGAAACTTCTAGGATTAAAAAAAAAAACCTGGATTACATCCGACACCAGACATGAAACCATTTCAGTTAAATTAAGTCATATTTCAACTGACAAGATATTTGCACAAAGTAGACAAACACACTTGGTATGATCTTGTGTTTTTGCAAACATTTATGAGTTTGAATCTTTATGGAGTTTGATGCATAGATATAGATTTGATCTCTTACAGTAATTTGGTGCTGCACAAATAAACTACAAACTCCTACAACATGTGACAATTCCATGTTTAAAAAGAGCTTAAAAAGAACTCCATGTTTAACATGGAGAAATATTCATCAGACGCTGCAGAGGTTTAACTCTGGGACTCCTGGGGTTTCCAAGGACTTGAACGCCTCCTTTTTGCAGACATCTCTGATCAGCATCAAGTCATCAACCTCTGAATCAGAGAGCTGTGAATTAGTGAAGCAGTAATGAGGCTCAGATTGTTCCTGTTCAAACTAAAAGACTTCAGAGAGCCCGACATGAAAGGCCGAGCAGATAAGGACCAAATATCAAAGGTCCGCTGACTTTCTTTCTGCAGCCAGTTCGGCAAACAAACTTTCTGCTTGGTTTGGGAAGCTGCAGAATTACATAAGAATCACCTCAGTCAGTTTTTCTCAGTGTCTGTCTTCCTCTGTTGATCCAGGATCAGCAGCTTTACGTCTGCGACTGTCAGGGTGAGGAAGGGTTTCAGACGCTGCGCTAAGCCTCAAATGACTGAACAAACATTTTCCTCCCAAATGTAAAGGATTCAGAAGCTTATGTGCTCAGAAGCTCCTCATCGGCTGCTGCTGGACCGTGGATCATCTCTGCAGTCACTTAGTGAAGGTTTCATCTTGGCATGTCTGCTGTTCAGCTGAAACTCACTGAAGGAATGTATAAGTAATTAGAAAGCTATAATAACATGGTTGCATAAGCGTTTACAGCTTTAAACAAAAATGTTTCTGAAACGTCTTTAGTTGCAGCGTTTAGTCTTCTGGATTGAATCTGAAGAACCAGAAATAAACCACAGCTGTGCTAACAGGCAGCATTCCTTTCTTTTCTTTGTTTTTTAAATTTGCTTATTAACATCTTTTAAAAATAGTTTTGCAGAGAAATTAATTTGCTGAAGATTAAACTTAAAATAAATCAAGCAACTGGAGTTTGAAGTATTCTAAAGGAATTTTATTTCACATTTAGTTACATTTACATTATAAATTAAAATGGGTCTATTTTTTCACAAAACTTACCTTTTAAAATCTAAACAGAAATGAAAAGAAAAGCAGTAAAATGTGCTGGTTGAGGATTTTTTGGTTGTATTCCAGCAGTGCATCACTGCCACCTACTGCATTGGATTTGTAAAAGCTATGATGTGTCTCAGCCCTAATAAGCTTTAGAAGTAAGTTTCAAAGCACTTCAAATCTTACAACAAAAATAACTCAGGAACCTGGTGCTCAGCTAAATCTTTATTTGAAAGTGACTTATTTCATACTGGAGCCCAGCTTGGGTTGCTAGGTGATGGGCAGAACTCTGCTGGGGTTGCTAAGTAACGGGTTGGACTTCACTGGGGTCACTAGGTGAAGGTCAGCGTCTGCTGATTTGAGACGTTTCATTCGTAAAGTTTTTCAAAACGGCTCATTTTCTAGACACTAAAATATATGAACTTCTTACCAAATAAACGTCCGGGCATTTTTGGAAGTATTAGCGATGCAAACAGAAGTACGAAAATGTGAAAGATGTGAACTTTGTATAATAGGTTCTGTTTTTAAGGATGGAAATCTTCCTGTTTTCCACAATTGCACACAACCATTTCCACATGACTCTGTGGAAAAGCTCTAACCAGCGTCATGTTGCCGCTGCAGACACCTGACACTTGTTTTCAAGTCATTTTTTCGTCTCACTTCATGTTTTTCCAGCTCCATCCTCAGAAGAATCTGTTCAGAAAACCGAAGGATGGAAAGATGATGTTGATCTCAATATGGGAGAAGTTCCAGTCCCTCGGATCCATCACTGGTCCAGCTGACTGTTCAGAAGGTAACTGAACCCAGTCCTTGCCGATCAGCTGGCTGCCTGCCGGAGCCGCTTTAGCACCTCCTCCGGATCCAACGACGAGTCCACCTTGATGACTTTGTCTCTGGATCTAGAACCCTGGAGGGAGAATTGTTGTTGATCCATTAGAATAAAATTTACAAGTTAAGGAAAAAAAAAAGTTAATCCAAATGACGAGGCATTAACTGTGGCTTAAAGAGCTGCTGACTGTAAAGCTATTCAGTAAATATCAGTCATGCTGAATTTTATCAAGATAAACTCCTAACTTTATCTTCATGCGTTTACGTTTTAAATATGGCTGTGACTGTAACGAATTAAAAAATTGACTCCATTAATCACATTTGTTGTTTGTATTTCTTTTTTAATATGAAATAGTTTTTTTTTGTCATGTTTTTAATTAAAACTTGATTAAACAGATTGATAAAGGTAAAATGTTTGTTTCTGAACTCATGTCTGTTTAATAATTTAGCTGCAAAAATGTAAATTAATTAATGACTCAGTTGAGTTAGTTTTAATCCGTCCTGTAATCTTTTGAGGTGTTTTTGTTCTCTAGTATCCCTTGGATTGTTGGACTCCAATGATCGCTGATCAACACATTAAAAACAAAAACAGAAAGTTTCAGAAACCTTGTCCAGTGAAATTTGGCTCTTCTTCAGCTCCAGAACTTCTGCAAGGTAGCGCAGAAGCTCCGTGTTTGCTTCTCCATCTGTAGGTGGCGCTGCAATGGAGACGCCTACAGCCTGAATGGAAACATCTGGAAGAGAAGCAGAACACAATGTGAGCTCTGTTTTCGTAACAGATCAGATGCTGGTGCAACGTGAGGCCGACCTGTGATGCTGCTGAGTTTGGAGCCCGGCTTCACGTGCACGGTGATGGATACAGACCCGCTCTTGTCACGGGTTACCGGACCAGAATCCGGTGTCTCTGCAGTTCCACCTACAGCCTCCTTCACCTTTCCTTTCACCTGTTTAACAGCACAGAGGTTACTGGATAGTTTTATTATATCGATTGCCACTTTGGTAATACCTTCACTGTGTGACTGCTTTTCTTTGTGTCATTAAATTTATCTCAGCCTGAAGTACAGTTTAATTTTTAATGTAAATTCAAGACTATTTTAGTCTTGATTATCCTGCAGAACTTAAGCTTATTTCGAAATACCTCAATACCTTACAGAAGCTAATATTAGCCCAACTTATCTTATTTTAATTCAGCTTCCATTTAAGCCTCAGATAATGTAACTTAATTTGTTTTATGCACATTTGTTTTACTTTAACTTGCTTAAGGTTAGCTCTGGATAATAAATTTTTCATTATCTAAACATAGCTTAGCATATGCCATCTTATTCTAGCAACCCATATTTTGGGCAACTTGTAGTTTTCCTTATATTAGTGTTGTGTGGTTTTCTTTGCTTTTATCCTTCCATTAGTGTGCCATAATCTCTCTCTCTTTTTTAAAAAATCTCTCTTTTTAAAAAACCTCAGATTACTCAATATTAGGAAACATGTGAGGCTGTCATTAGTTTGATAATTTGCATAAAGATAAGGGAATTTTCATCAGCGCAGACAGTGCATGTGCATTGGTTAGTATGCAGTAAAGTAATGTAACTGGGTCTCGACTCCAACATCTAAGTAGAACTTGTGCTGATTCTGCTGGAGTGACACATTTATCACTGCACATATGCTGTTTTTTTTAAACAACTGTAAGTAGTCTGTGGGAGTCTGGTTGAACTAGAGTTTAAATTTGCAGGCTTTAGTTTCAGATGAATAGGAACGAGGGGGTGCTGGACAATTATTGATGTCTTTGCCTCTTCCTACGCCACTGAATGCGTAGTGTCTCATTTTAAAACATATTTAATAATGATAGTTTCCTACTGCAGGAGGTGCATTTAATGCAACATGGAGCTGCAGGCGTCTGTTCTGTGGGGTGTCTGAAGGCACAGTTTATAATTAATCAGATTCAGTGAAAACAGTTCAATAACCCTTTACCGACAATGGAATTAAACGAGGATCGATTAAAGATCCTGACAGAAACACCGGACCATCGCCGCTTGAGGTTCAGACTCGCATTCGGACTGACCTCTTTCTGCTTCCGGGGCATCGCTGTGGTTCTGGAGGACCGGCGGGTGGGCCAAGCGGAGCAGCTAAACACCGGGACCAAGTCAGCTGCGGGAACACGGGTTAGAGGTTCGAACCGAATCTGTTTGAAACATCTCATCAAACCACCGCCGAACCGGGGAAACATCTCCTCCAGGAGACCGAGAGCCTCTCCGGGTAGCGCCCTCTGCTGGCCTGGAGGAGAACTGAACAGATTTAAAGATAAACAGGACATTAGCCATTGGATTATATAAGAAATAAGGATCAGCCGTTTATTCTACAAAGATTTCTGAGTTTCTTGAAGCCTGAATCTTTTTCTGACTCCAGTAAATTTTGGATAAAATGAAGCTTTTGTTTCTCCATCTTTCTCACTTATTTTGCAGCACTACGTCAGAGTAGGTGAGGAAAAATCACCTGCTCCTGGACCAGCTGTACTTTTTTAGGACAACGTTCAGACCTGCTGAGAACCAAACATTTTGGTTTTGATCATCAAACCAACATTTTTTCTTGTTCAGAATAATCCACAACCTGAATCTTTGCTTGTCAGATTGTGAAATTCTTCCTGTTCATTCATTTCTAGTCTCTTTTGTTCATATTTAGTTTGTCTTTCAGATTCAAACGTAAGAACTGTTTTCTTATCTGTTTATCATGGAACTGTACTTATTCTGCTTGAAATGTTTCATCTTCTTTTTAACTGTGATGTGATTTAGTTTTTAAATTTGCTCCTGGGTTTTTCTGTTCTAACAGGACTTAAATATGTAAGAGAACACAAATGTACTAAATGTCCTCATTTACTGGACATTAAATAAACTAGTAAACTCCATTTCATGTAGCATGTTCTCTGAATCAGTCTGTAGGTCTTGAGCTTTAGCAACGCCTTGTGGACAAAAAGAAAACTGCTTCAAAAGTGAAACTTGAAAATCTTCCAGGAAAATTAAAGACTTTTAATTTTACTATGATATGAAAGCAGTTTATCCTATTAAAGCATAAGGAAGAGTAGTTATATAACTCATACTGTTCCCACATTAATTTGACATAAAGCAGAAAATCTTCCAAGTTTTGTTTAAAATCTGATCAAATGTAATTTCCTGTCTACCTCTCATTTTAATAAATATTGTATTTTTACTATTTGTATTGCATTTCAGATCATCTTGGACATCCTTCCCTCTGCAGTTAAACAGCAGCTTCTGCATGAGAGGGCATATTAAAGATGCTTACCTCTTTTGGAGGTAAGCATCACTAACTCAAGAAGACGAAGATTCCTTGACATTTTGCTTTTACAAAAGTCTGTGAGCTGATTGATTGACAGAGCAATTTCAGCTGGAGCTTTTACTCTACATGATTGAAAAATAATTCACCATGCTATGATAGACCTAAATGTGAGCCTAGAAGAGGTTTGACCTTTGCAAACCTCGTGATGAGCTCAGTTCTCCCACACTGTAAAAACACAAAATCTTACCAAGTATTTTTGTCTAGTTTCAAGTGAAATATCTTAGTTCACTTGTAATAAAACAAAACTAACTTCCAGCAAGACACAGAAGCTTTTGATTTAAAAAAGCATAGGTTCTCTTGTTAGATTCTTTCACTTATAACATGGGAAAAATGTTTAGTTGTAAGTGAAATAATTTGCCAGTGGAACTACTATTTTTGCCTGCAGGTTTTTGAAATGACTCGTTTTCCAGACACCAAAAAAATCTAAGCTTATTGCCAAAAAACTGGGTGGGAGTTTTTGTTTATTCTTAAGTGCTTGGGCTGTTTTTAGTAGCATCTGAGACCCAAATGGAAGCATAAAAACATGCAAAATGTGAGTTTTGCATAATAGATCCCTTTTAAAAATATTAATTTCTTCTAAGGTTATTTTAAAATCTGACTAAAAATTGGATTGGTTGAGGCACTGATTGAGCAACCCTCAAGGTCAGGTCCAGAATGTCATTTTAAATATTCCTCCAAATATCAAACTTTGTCTGCAGGTAGCTTAAATACATGAGATTATGATAAATTCTCAGAAGCAGTTGATTTAAAGCTGCGCTGCTGTGCAGAATGAGGTGGAGCGAGCAGGAAACCCATGGAGCTGATAAGTATTCAGACCTTGTCTAGACTGCATCAGGACAGAAACGCCTCCCTCTCCTCTTCCTCCTCGTCCTCCTCCTCTCTCCATCGATGCTTTGGGATCTCCTTCATCCAGGCAGGAGCAGAGGAAGGAAACAGAGGGAAATCCCACTCCTCTTCTCCCCGTCCTGCTCTAAAACAAGGCAAGTAATCGACCTCTCTGTCATTTTTCATCTCCGCTCTGCGGCTCTCACTCATTTAACTATTAATATTTAATTTTTCTTAGGGAGCTGCCGCATTTGGCTCCTTTAAATCTGCATTTAGTTTTGAAGTTCTTTCCCTGAAACTCGCTGCAGTGATGCATCAGGAGATGCGTCTTCCAGCTGTTACATAACGTGGCATTTTTGCTCGTTTGTGTGGAATAAAGAACAGCTGTTCTGCTGCTCCACATCTGTAATAAAACACAAATAAAGCCCAATGTCAGGGCCATTTTCAGGCTCCGCTCCCATCATTAATCTGCAGGTCCTGCAGGCAGTGACAGCAGCTTCAGATGTTTATAGATGGCTGATATTATAATTGAAGTAACTGCACTTTCTGTGGACTGTGGAATGGATTTCTATGAATAATTTTCTCAGTAAGAAAATTATATGACTAAAAAATATTTTTTCTAGAAGCTTTTGAATGGGTGATAAAACAATTTAGTGTAACAAATATCACTCTTTTATAGATAATTGAATTGTTTTGTTTTTTTGGCTCTTGTGTGTAAATTTACTTCCTTGGTGCGTTTTGAGAAACTTCCAAATCTAAATTTATGATAAATAAATGGGAAGAGAGTAACGTTGTTCGTATTAAAAACAGTCGCTATTCATAGAAAAGTGTTAAAATCATTTAAAACCAATTAAAGCTACGACAGTTACATAAAAATTGGAAATGCTAAATCATGATTTCTAAATATATCCATATATATTTGCTTTTGATTATATCTTTTTTCTTTTTCTTTTATCTTTTACACTTGCAGACAAAGTAGTTTGGTAAAAATTGTACGCTTTATTAAAGTGTTTGCAATTTTTGATCACGTCCATTAAGGAATAAACTATACAAGAATTATTTTCCTACAACTACTTTTTTTCATTCAACACTTTTGTTTATATCGTATGTGAACAAAATAAATACATTTAAGAAAAATACAGACCTTCGTTTGAAAAAAAAAATGCTTCAAATAAATAAAAATCAAATGTAATCATATCAAATCAAATAATACATATACTACTAATAATAAATAGCTTCAGCAGATATATGAATAGCGTATTTTGGTTTTAAGAACGTAAAGTTCTTAAAAACCTTGAGTTTTGTTGGCTTTTCACCAGAGACTGGGGGTTGTTCTTGGTTTTCAAACAGCTTTATTATCGTTGCATTAATTATTCAAGCTTGAATGGCTCTAATTTTTTGTCTTTATTGATTCCCAAGATAGCAAATTTTACAAAACATGTAGTCACAAAAATAACTGTTTACAGCAATCAGGATGAAAAATATAATAATGCAAAATAAATAAATAGTAAGAAATGCAAACACAAACTATTATTAGAGGGTGGCCATGTTTTATTAAGGTTGGTCACCAAAAATTAAAATTGGATTTTATTTTTAGTTTCGCAGTCTTCCCATTTGCTCCATTTTTTCATGCCACTTCTTTAATTTATGCTTTCAAAACTGCAATCAGGTGATCCTTCACCTTTAAGAAACCAGTTTGGGTTTGTGCAACAATCTCTTTTAATCTGCAGTTAGGCTAAAAGGGGGGAAGATTTTTAACACGTCATGAATTGTTTCAAAGGAATCCCGCTTCCCTGAATCTGCACTCCTCAATTAATTCATGAGTTTTCTGAGGAGAGAGCCGACAGGACGGGGGGCTGCAGAGAGCGCTGTTTGGGCTCGGCCTGATTTATAATGCATGGAAAGGAAACAGACGGGGGGCGTAATCAGAAAAAAAGATGAAGGAGGAGGAGGGGAGGAAAGTGGCTGTGAGAGGAAGGAAAGAGGACGATAAATGTGGGTTTTATGATCCATCTGGAAGAAAATGATGCTTAACACCAGAGGAGATTTCAAGCAAACAAATTCAAGTTCACGTTAAGCACTTTTATGTTTGTATTAGAATATGAGCTCAATTTCTGCCCATTTAGACCAAGACAGAGTGAAATAACAGAATTCAGATGAACAATAACAAAATCTGAGCAAACTTGTACTTGAATTCTGGTTTTCTGTGTCGTTCCCCTGGCTGAGGGGAGACCTGATGCATGATCCGAAGGCTGAAGGAAAGCAGCCAGCAGGGATTGTTCCAGCAAAAAAGGGAGGGGTTGTATTTTAATCAGCATCCTGCTCATTGATCAGCATTCACTGCCGTCTGCTCGGGCTGCAGAATCGCTTGGCGGACCGGTCCAATCCAATCTAATGTGCTGAGACGAGCCAAATCAAGGAGATCAACCTGAGAAATTCCAGCTTTCTGGATCCATGACAAGAACTAATGTCCACAGTCATTAAGGCTGTTGCTAAAGTCCAGAAACTCTGTTTTTCTTTTTTTTTAGCTCACTAATTAAGCTTCACTAATTAACTATAGAAGCCTTGAAGCTTTTGGTTCAGCTGCGGATACAACAGAAAGTCAAGCATCTGCATTTCCTGTGTTAGTGAGAGTGTTTATGTGTCCAGACATAACTTAAAGGGACCAGTTATGCAAACTTCACATTTTTTAAGTTTTTATACTTCAGTTTGGGTTTCAACTGCTTCTAAAAAAACCCATCCAGCTGTTTTTTGGGAATAAAATAATGTTTTTATGGTGTACGGAAAATTAGCCATTTCAAAAGCCTAAGGAATATAAAGTCACAAATTAGCAGACATTGCCTGTTACCTGGCAACCCCAGCAGAGCTCCAGCATGTTTGCTCAGCTGGTTTTACCACTGTGTGCGCTGTATAATAGCTGCTGGAAAAGACGTGTTTTGTTGTTCACTTACTATCCAGAAACTTTCTGCATTCTTGTTGAATGTGCAGGAGGCTCTACTAATGCTTTTCAAAGGTGTATGGTTGTATAATTTTGCAGCCATTTTCACCTGGGAGTGTAAACGTTGAGTTGGGGGCGTGGCTAGCAGCAGCTTATTTGGTTTTAAAGGGACAAGACTTCCTAACTGTAGAAGGTGTTCAAAATAAGCAGAAATGGCTAAACCTAAGAATGACTTTGTGCAAAAATCATGTTTTTTAAAAACCAAAGACCTATCCTAAGTTTTTCAAGGAAGCATAGAGGGTCACCTTTAATGATGTCAGCAGTATCTGTAACTTCAGTCCTTGAGTCCCACTGTCCTGCAGCTTTTGGATGAATAAAATGAATGGTTAATGAAAAAGCCTTTGCAAACTCGCTGACATGCCAAAGATGTAATTCAGCCTTTTGGATTTGGGTGCGTCGGAGCAGGTAGGCAATCAACAGTTGCACTCGAGGACTGGAGTTGCATCCCTCTGATCTGCAGTGATGCTGAGGCTTAAAAGTGAAACACCGTGAGGTCACATGTGACATGAGAGCAGTGATTCGCCGTGAACTCGTAGAGTTTACAGTCCGACTGCTTACATCCATATAATCCCTGCTGAAGTGTGCCGCTGGGATTATGGATATTCCCCATTGCCTGATTGTGTGTTTGAACGTCCACAGCTGGTGGTCTGACTGCAGAGAGAGTCACTCCGATGGGAGTGAAAGGATTAGGGTCAGCTGGTCCAAACCAACTGCTTTTACTAGGGGGGAGGTCAGTGAACCAAACTGTATGATGAACTTTAACCTTTTCCAGGATCAAATCTGGATCACAGAATTTTAATATCCAGGATGTGGATTCAGTTTATCTGAGCAGATCAACAAAGTAAATAATAATAATAAAACATATTTTAAATAGTTCAAATCACTACATTTGGCTCCTTAAAGTGATCCTCATTACTCCTAGATGTATCCTAAGTGCACTAATGAGTGTTAGAACAGATCCTTCCACCCAGCTGTAATATCACTGCTTCCAACAATATCAGAAATTATTAAATATTGAAACCTAGTTATCCATCCATCTAGGTAACTAGCTAGCTTTTATATATGCAGTTCTTGAACATTTTTTCACTAAACTCAATTATATTTTTCATATCTGAGTATGCTATCATTTAATAACTGCATTTTTATTTTGTTGTGAATTTGCCCTTCCTGTATGCTGTTCAGTCTCTTATTCTTTTTCATTCCTGTAGTGTCTCATTCTTATTTTTTATATATCTATTACCTTTGTGTGAATATGCATGGTTCTACTTATCATTATATTTTGCTTCTGGCACATGGAGATGATATTTTCTTATCAATTCTTGAGGTTTTGTGAAGCTTTGGCTCTGTTTTTCTTTGGACTTTGGCTGCTTTGTCACTTAATGGAGCTCCTCTCTGGTTGTGGGTCAGCTGGATTATTTCACCATAACTGCTTGTTTATCCATTAATTTGTCTAGTAACTTGTTCTCTGTTTTTGTTCTATTTTGTCTGTGGTTTTGTGTGTTTTATCTCTGGATTGGAGTTATTGTTTATGTGGTCATGAATGGGGTTTTTCTGTAAGGATGATTTACTCAGATTTGTTTTCATCAGCAAATGTTTGTCTTTTTAAAAGCCTTCCTTTATTCTGTATGTTGTAGCTTTACTGTTTTTCATCACTATTGTTCTCAATGACAAACAGATTATTTGTCTGGAGATCTCAGACACATGAGACTCTTACAGTAAAACTTCACAACCGACAAACTCATTTATCCTTTTCTGTAGATTTCATCATATTTCTCAAAGATAATAAGCCTATTCCGCCTCTTTGACACCTTTTCCTCCGCCTGAAGGTGAAAACAGCATCAGCATGAACACGCTAATGAGCCCAGCAGAGCTGCTCCATATGGCCTGCTGTTAGGAAGGAGGGTTCGCTCTGACTGTAATCACTCTTAAAGCAGGATACAGACTGCAAACGCAGACTTCAGAGATTTTCCACCTTCAGATTTGATGTGATTTGATGCATACAAGGTCAGGAAACTGCTATAACTCCAAAAAGAATGATCTGAGGAGACAAACTGGGCATTAAAATCTCTAAAAATTAACCACTTCCTCTTTCCATAAAGGACGTTTGCTGCTCTAGGGATGTTAATAAGAGCAAATATCACCTTAAAATCAGTTCATAAGGTGGAGCAGCAGCTTGTTTTGATAAGGAAAATAAAATCCCAAAGGAGATTCCTTCTCCTCCTTCCTCTTTCCCCCAGCTCCTCCTGCTGGAAACAGAAAATATGTCTCCATCTGATCTGGGTCATACATATAATTTAAGCTCAAATGAAAAAAATAAATCCATTTATATATCAATATATGTGTAGTTGTGTGTGTATGGACATGTGTGTTCATTGTCATTTATTTATTTCTCCTTAATATTAGTTGTTCTGTTTTTCTACTATATATTTATTGAGATATATTTATTATTTAATAAATTTTTTGACCTGCTTTTGAGAGATGCTATTTTTACATTTTTTATCGTGCTTTGTTTGTGCACAATGACAATGAACTGAGTTCTGATTCTTTGATCACTTGCTCGTGACGTCACTCTCTCCAGAACTCTCCGGGGTCCGCCATGACGGATGTTGCGCTATAACAACCTATGCGCTCAGGTAAAGCCTGTCGAAAAACGGACATCTGGTAGCCTAATATCGCTTTTATTTAGTTGATTTCACTTCCAAAGTGGTCACAGGCTGCTACGCGGCCGATAAGGACGCAAACCAAAGTTGTTATTTAATTGTATAACTTTTAATGAAGAAAGATGAGGTGGCGAATCGATGGCGGCCGTCAATCAGGACTGGCAGCCCTCGGTGTTACCGCGGGTTTACAACGAACATTTTTTACAAGGTAAGATGACTTTCAAATTCTGTGTAACTAGTGTGACTACAAAGATATTAAATATTTCATTACGGAGAAGGTACATGTCTAACCATTGGTAACCATGGAAACAGTGCAACACTGTCATGTAGCCCAGCATTTATAAAAAAAAATGGTTAGCATCTCCTTTCTGTACTTTTTTAAGGCTTCTCCGGGAAACATAAATCACGTGAATTCAGGTAAATGCGGTAATTTCTTTACCTGAAAAAAAAATTCAGGTAAAGAAACTTCCTTTTTCTCCGAGCACATGTACTTCCTCCCTCCTTTGTTACAGGTCCGTTCCTAAGCTAGCTATTTAAAACTTTTATAAATATTCCAAGTGTGTTATGTTCACAAACAAATTAGCTTTGGTAGAACAAGTAGAAGCCACGACTAAACTGAGAAAAACAACTTGGGAAACCGATTTAAGTTGCTCTGTTAATTAATTCCGATGTCCATCATGACACCTCGAGTCAAGTGATTAAATGGCTACGTTCACACTTTTATTTATTTTTTTCGTGGTCCTTCACACTTCCAAACATATACCACCTGTACGTGAACTCTGCAAACGACCTAAAAGTGTCCCGCATGCGCAGTAAAGGGCGCAATAACGTCACTGATAGAGAGCGCGCGCAGTGTTTTACCAACCTTCATAACAAAAAAAATAGTAGTAGTGCTCAGTGTTTGCGGAAATAATCATGGATGCTAATGGTGAAGCATAATTCACTATTTTGAAGTTGTCCGACCAGAGCCAGTACATCAACATCATCTTGCTGTATCAGAACGCAGAACAGTGACGTCTGTCGAATATTGATGACGTTCAGGTCGGACGACCGCGATCTCGCTGACTGGGGTCATATTTGAAAAGATCAGATAGGTATCGGATATCCAAGTGGCCTGGATCGCCCTGTAAAAATCCAATCTGTGCTGTTCTGACTGTCATGAAAAGATCCGATTCAGGATGCATTAAGAAAAAGAAATTGCTTCACATTGCTTCAGGCTGCAATGTGAACGTAGCCTGAGTGATGTAGTTGCAAAGGATCATACTGTTAATGTGGGTATGTGCGACACAATGGTTGTAACATGAATCAATAAAATCAGTCAATCAATCAAGAAAAGAAGAGAAAAAAACAAAGTGGCGATGCGTTTATTGAGTCTGGAGCATCTCTACGGTAAGTCAACACATCTGTCATCCCTCCATCCTTCCACCCCCTCCCACCAGCCAACCATCTGCCTCCTCAGGCCTCTCCTCCCCCCTCCTGGCAGGAACGGAGCACGCTTCAGCTCATCTCAGTTCTCTGAGGAGGACTGAACCACTGAGGGCGTGGCAGGGTGGAGGGGTGAGGGGTCGTCGCTAGCAGGGAGGAGCGCTGCAGTGAAACTGGGAAAGGCTGGCATCGTCCTCCCTCAGTAATACCTCAGTCCTGCATCAGCGTGGGATTCTCTGCAAAGTGCACGGCAGATTTTAAATTTTCTGAAAACAACACCACAAAAAAAAACCCAACAAACAAACGGATATACTTCAAGATAATTTGTCCTGGTAAGAGAAGTGTTTTGTTGTTCTTTATTGTGTCAGTTGGAGGTTTTAGATTCTGTCTGGCTTTGATTTTATTCTGATATTTGAAGCAAAATGAAGCATGTGAGCTCTGCATCAGAACTTTTTCCTCTTGGACTCAGTTTTATTCCTCAGATCTAATCAGAGCATGGATCTGTTTCTCATGAGCCACTGGAAGCTTTTGAAGCATCCGTTGAGCAGGGATTTAGTGCCGACAGCCTTATGTAATCACACACCAAAGCAAACACTATTCTCACGTTTCAGAAATCCTTTTCATGCTCCATGCCAACTGTTTGACTGCAAAGAAACAGATTGTTACTGTTGACTCGTCCGCTGTTTGTGGAGCACAGAACAAAAACAGTTCTGGGTAAACCAGGGCATCTTTTTCATTAGAAGCACGATTCCCCGGTTTTACTCTCCTCTGATGACCCAGAGTCGCTGTTAGAAATTCACAGATTTCTAACAGTGACATCTGCATTTTAAACTCCACAGAGAATTTAAATGAATTCAGACTTGTCATAAAAACATCACACAGTAGCCAGTTATGAAACAAAAATAAACATTACATTTGTCAAATGACATAATCAAATGTATCAATCAAATACCCATCAAGTATATTGATCAAAGTTCCAGTTATTATTAATCAAATGGAACTCTGAACATGCCTTGTTTTAAAGGAACTGTGCTTTGGCAGTTTTGCAGTTTTCTGGAAGTTTGCTCCATTAGAGGAGCATAGAAGCTGAATCCTGATTCTCCATCTTTGGTTCTGATTCTGGGGATGCAGAGCAGACCAGAATCAAAAACCTCTGAAGAGGTCAATGAGCGCAGCTTCCTTTTTCACGAAATGTAAACAAAAATGGAGTGGCATCTAATTTTAGCAGTTGCAGTATTTCTGTTCTGTGTTTGGTCAAAAATACAGAGTCATTTTTCCCGATAGCGCTAGACTTACATGTTTGTTTTGTTGTTTTGGCATAATTTAGCTTGGTGTACTTTAGCTAGTACTAGCTTGGTGTGCACCAAGGTGAGAGGAAGGGAGGGAGTGAGGGAGGAGCTGACATGACTTTATCCCATGTTAGCTTATTTTACTCCATTTTGGTTTTCTACATATTCGCTTAGCTTCTTTTAGCTACAGTACATTTATCTTATTTGCTCCTGTTTTGGTTAGCTTGGTGAAGCTCTTTGTCAAGCTGTAAGTTTCTTGGTCGGATTTAGCCTGCTTTGATCAACAACTATATGTTCTTCTATATGAGGTCATGTGAAAAACATTGAAGAAAATCCGTCCTCCGTCTGTTTAAAGCAGCTGCTTTCCTTCTGCTCCACTTTGAAGCAGAAAAGCGCCTTCAGTCCATGTAGAAAGAAACTCGATGCATTATTAATCTGCTCTAAATGATGGGTCTGACGCGGCTCTCTGCAGCTGCCTCAGCTTCACTGTGCTGTTTCTGGAGCGGGAAACGGGGCCAGGTGTTTTGGTGCAGGTGTTACTTTTATCTCCCAGAATGAGACGGCTCTTCTATCTTGATGGTGAAGTGCTTTGCATTCAGTCTGAACCCTGTTTCAGTCCAGATGATGGACTAAAACTCTTCCTTATTGGTATTAAACACTGTTTTGGTGTTGAAGCTTTTCCATGTCATGCCATACTCTTGTGCAGTTATAGAGAGTTTTCGCACCTGATAGTCCGGTGATCTCGGTTCAATGGAACCAAATTAGCAACATTTGTTACATTTTCATCTGCTGCGGTTCGCTTTCACACTGCACTGTGTCAAATGAACCAAACTCTTTGAAAAACCTGTTCCCCTCTTCACCTGTTGGGGCGCTGCACCAAGAACCACTGAAGAAAACAACATGAAAACCTCTCAAGAACACACTGAGCGCAACAACTTCCTTCTTCACAAAATGTCAACAAATGGAGTAGATTAGGTTTTAGCGACTGTAGGATTTCTCTTTTGTGTTTGGTAAAAGACCACAATGCATTTCTCCCACTATCACTAGCCTTGCATATTTGGTTTGGTTGTATGTATCCAGAATGCCCCGCGCTGCATTTCACTTCCTGCTTTTGGAGCAGTTTCCAGCCCACTTGGTGTTCATGTATGCATTTGAACCGCATCAGGGTTAACTTCAACCAAACCGAGACCAGGTTTGTAGATGGATCAGAGTTCACTCTTTAGTTTGATTCTGCATTCACACCTCCACAAATGAACCGGACTTTCTAGGCAAAGAAACCAGAGTTTGATTGAAGAGGACCGAACAGGTTTGGTGTGAATGAACCCTAAGACTCTGCTCCCTACACCCCATTCCTTCTCCCGTCCCTTAGACTGTATCAGTCTCTCACATTGTTGCAGAGGATTTTTTATCCTCTCTTCCTTCCAGTATTGATTTGGTTCTTTGAGGTTTGCAGGCATTTGTTTCTGCACATCTCTCCAAAGGTCCCACAGCAGCACTTCAATCAGGCTGAGATTTGGACTTTGACTTGATTCTGTTGTTTTTCAGCCAATCTGCTGTGTTTGTGATCCCTGTCCTGTTGATGACCCAGTTGGGCCACTTTCAGCTGTCAGGCAGATGGCCTCACATTTGACTCCAGAATTAAACAGCATTATGCCTTTGATCAGAGGGTTTCCCCCAGTGTACTATAAGCCTGGCGGGCCACCAGGCTTTACTTGTGCCCTCACCAGGTTAAGCATTGCTTATTTACTTAAGTCTTTTTAAAATGTTAGCATTTTTTAAGACTTTGGTGTTCACATATTAATCTTCCAATGTTTCAGTAACACATGATTATCAAGTGATATTTTCAAATTTCCTGTCAACTTTGAACATTTTTTAACTCAGAAACATGACGGGGCGCTGGATGAATGACTCACACTCAACCACCGGGCTTAGCAAGTTTTCTGGGGGGAACCTTGGATCACAAAGCCGTCATGAACTGTAAGGGGTAATGATTGTGGCGTATAAAGCACAGACGATAGGAATTGTTCAGTCGTCTGATCTGAGAAATATCTTTGTCAGCAAAATTTTACAGTGGCACTCGATTCTTGTTTATAAACCGCTGAATATATTGAAACTGGACCTGTATGAGGATCATGTGGGGTTTCCCCTGTGGAAATGCCTAATGTCTTACACAAATGAATGATATCAATTTACTTTGCACTTTTTAATCTATATTCAAGAATCATTTCCTAAAAACAAGCTCCTATGTCTTGCTGTAAAGTTACTTGTAAGTTAGGTTAATCTAAATCCAAGTGTACTGAGATGTTTGGGCTAGAAATTATACTTAACATTTAGTGTTTTTGCAGGGATCTTTTCAGTGGATATTCTTAAAGATATTTGGTGGGATTTGCAGACTGGAAGCTGCTTTCTTTTGTTTGCTTTCCTACTTTTTTCATGTTTAATCTTAGTTTCTGTTTTCACTTTTGATCAGTTCTTTTTAGTAGTTTAATTATTCAAGTGTTAGATCATATTTGTTTCCTGTGTTTAGTTATTCTTTGTCACAGTTAGAATCATGTTAAGATGCATTCACACCTCTTCAGTCCACTTTACTCAAATTCTAGTTTGTTTGACTACAAAATTTGATTTGAGGAGCTGTGACACATGCAATTAAGAGTGAATATAAAATCAACATTATGTGTACTGCCTGCAACTCTAAGCTGAACAAATTAAAAGTTGTGTTTGCCGGTGGAAAATAAAACTTAAATAATTTTTGTAAGCAATATTGCAATTTACAAAACCTTTAACTAGCCAACATTTGATCAGCAGAACTCGGTTGCTACTTTTCCTAGATCATGTAGAGCTGTCAATTCCTGCAGATATTAACAACAAAATGGCAAATTATGCATTTTTGTTGAGAAACAGTCTGACTGAAACTCTGTTCCATCATATGATACATTCAGGATGAATAAGTCTGTTTTAATTTCCTGAAACAACCTGTGGCTGTGTCACTGTTATCAGATGGTTTTACTACAGGCTTTCTTTATCTCCATCTGCCTCATTTGTTTATTTACTTCTGTTCTGTGATTCCTTTTATGAATTTAATATTATGACAATATTCATCCTCCTTGGTTATTGATTATTGAAGCTTTCAGCCATAGACACATATTTGTTTTTTGTAAGCCTCATGGTTTGCACTTTCTATGAAAATAACCAAATCCTCATTATTCTCACTTTTAAATGCAATAAGTTTCCAAAGACCAGAAATGTATTATTAAGTAATTAACACTTAAAATTATATAATATATTCTGTATTTGTGACTTTGACTCAAACAAAGCAGAACAGGTAAATAATTAAAATGCAACCCAATGCCCATTAAGACATATTTTTGTTTGCCTTCAAGCAAACAAATAGCACACCTCAAAATTTTTTTTACCAAGCATTGATCTAGTTTCTAGTTCAAATGTATTTGTTCACTTGAAATGAGACAAAACTAACTTACAAGTAACTTTTCAGCAAGAAATAGCTTGTGTTAAGTAAGAATTGTTTTAATATTGATGAAAAAGTATCAGTTCCACAGGCATATTGTTTAATTTATTACACTAGAAAAATGTCTTGTTATAAATGGAATAATCTGCTAGTGGAACCAGTACTTTATTTATTCAATATTAATAAATTACTGATTTAAAACAAGCTCCAATATTTTTGTTGAAAAGTTATTTATAAGTTTGTTTTGTCTTCCAAGTATACTAAAATAGTTGCACTAGAAAATAGACAAACATGCTTCGTAGTGGTATGTGAAAAAATAACATAGGCCGATGCTGCATTCCTGATCTGGGGGACAGAACCAGATTATGGAGGTAAACTCTGAGGGCAACACCCCGATGAATTAACCCAACAAACCTCGGTGGGCGGATAAACAATGCTGGTTTAGTGGCGCTAAAGTGGCGCAGTAACTGCAGCAGTCCTGACCACTAATGGTGCTCTGCTGTTAACCTAATGGCATAATGCTGTTTGATCACCAGCAGCTTTGGGAGGGAAGAAAAGAAACCGCAGAAGCTTATTGTTCATATGGTCATCAGTCATATGGGTGAAGAACGAAGTGGAAAACTGCTCAGTGTATCATCTTAATGCTCACCCTGGAAAACATTTGATTTATTCTGTGTGTTTATTGAAGAACAACAGCCTCAGCGTTTGATGTAATCTGATATTGCATCCAGATAAAGCGAAACAAAGTATCCCATATTCATCGCCCCATTTCATTAAATTGGAATGAGAAGGAAATGTATCTATAACATGGTTTGAGCCTTATGTCTTGTTTCCACTGAGATACACTATTTTGCATCATTTCTGGCCATTTAGTTGTAGGTCCATTAAACAATAATAATATGTACAGTTAGATTGGAGCAAAACACAACATAATCCACTGAATATCATTATGTTTGTATGATGATGTAATAGGGACACTGCAAAAAGAAAAGGAGGAGTAAATTAACACAAAAAACTAGAAAACTTGAGAATAGTCTGAGAAACTTTCCAGAAAAAAGTGAAAATGTTGGACTTTTGAAACTCAGAAATGTCTTTTTTTTTCATCTAAAAATTTCAGATATTTTCTTGGAATTTTTCAACTTTTCTAAATCTGAATTTTGTAGGTTTAATTGTACAGAAAATGTCTGAGCTTAATTAAAAAATTTCCAAGTTTCTTTCTGACAAATTTGTCACTTTTGAAACTCAAAAATCTTTTTTTTTTTGTAGAAAATATCATCTAAACGTTTTCGATTGTTTCCTAGCAAAGTTTTGACTTTTCAAACTCAGACATTTTCTAGAAAACAATGAACATTTCTGAGTACCTCTTCTCAAATTGATTTTTTCTGTAGGCATTGCTCTTAAGGGAGAATTAACTAATGGGAATTTTTCTGCTTCCAGGGTCAAACTGATGAAGACTCCAGATTGGATTTTTGACTTTCCTCCAACTATACATGACTGCAGCGACTTTGACTTTCTACTTTCAACCAATAAAAAAATCAAGCAAATAATGAGAGATCTCTGTAGGATTTAGTTTTTGGTCACCAAAAAGTGCAAACAAGTACATCCATTGTGTTATCTTTCTGCTAGAACACCATAAGCAAGCAAGCCTGTTAGTTCCCTCATTATTAAATGCTGAAATAGCTGAAATGGCGGACCATTACCAGAACAACGTATACCACCAAGGAGGCGGGGACAGCTATGGGACTTACGGAGAAGGCGGCGGTCCTGATGGCTACGGTTACCAGGCGGATTATCCTCCTCAGGAAGAGGACGCAGCGAGCGACGTGACGGAGGGACACGATGATGAAGATCAGATGTACGAAGGAGAATACCAGGGGATTCCACATCCTGATGAGGTGAAGGCCGCACAGAGAGCCGCACGGTGAGGCATTACTCTTCGCTCTAAAGCTACAGTATGAAACTTTACAAAAAAGCTATTTGTTAAAACTGTCACCATGTTGTGACAGTTTGTTATGAGTAGGCAGGACAACTGAGAACTACTAATTACTGATCTTTAAAAAGCCTGACCTGCCGATTCTGATTTTGGCCGATACGGATGTTTTTTGGTCTGAAATGTTGCTGAGTATCGGAAGAAAGTCGCTAAGTTGGAAACAGAGGAGCAACTATTGGTAACTTCAGCAGGCATGACCTGATGGGCCGGTCTGTCAGTCAAACCTCTCTTTCTGCAAAGCAGAAGAGGACAGTGGTTGATTTTTAGAGGTTGGCTAAGGTAGATAAGATCAGAAGATAAGATCAGCTTCATATGTAAGTATCGACTGATCACAGATCTCACAAAATTAAGAAAACCCCGAAAGGGAATCAGTGAGAATCAGAAAAATAAGGCTGAAATGTCAAACACCCAGACGATACAGAACATTTTAGTAGAGCTTTCTGTGATAATACATTGCATTATGAGATTATTCCCAGATTCCATCTTATTGACTATAGAGTCCAAATGTTTCTATGTCAGGGCGAAGTCCAGAGAAGGCGGCAGCGCCGCGTCCGAGCTGGAGGAGTTATCGGAGCAGTATGAGGACATCATGCAGGACTGCGGCCACGGGAAGTTCCAGTGGATGCTCTTCATAGTGCTGGGTCTGGCTCTCATGGCCGACGGAGTCGAATGCTACGTGGTGGCGTTCGCTCTGCCGTCAGCAGAAAAGGACCTTTGTCTGTCCAATGCAGAGAAAGGGATGCTGGGTAAGAGCTGAGATCATAAATCCCACCGAATTGATTTACTTGCAGCTACTCTTTTCTGTTTAAATCAAGTTTTGTGACTGAAAGAACGACATCCTGATGCCTCCTGAATGAATCTCTGTGGTGCTTTTCCAGTCACAGGCTGTGATTTAGTTCCTGAACAGGTTTTAATTAAACTGCAGGACATTATCCTGTCTTGTTCTTACATTCTGGAGCCACATTTTGCACTTCATTTATTTATATTTTATTACATTCTCAAAGGATCCAACCTCAATTTTTGAGTATTTTAGTGTTTTATGTACATGTTTTATTTGATTTTTCTTGGAAGCTTCTACATAAAGGGAGAGAGTGACCTTTGCAAAGTCAGACAGTCAAAGATTAACAGCAGTAATGTGAGTTATTTAGCTTGTCAGAAGAGAAAAAATAGGGAATAGTTTTCACTATGCTGTTATATTCTTATAAATGATAGTTTCAATCTAAATATTTAATCAGCAAGTTAAATATTTATTTCACAAACTAAATATTCTGATAAACAAATTGTCAGTAAGATAAATGTTCATGTCAGTATTTGATGTGAAATACTGACATGAATATCAGTATCATAGATATTTGATTAATAAGCAACATTTTCAGTCTGTCAACCAAATATTTTGCTTGCGAACAAAATATTTAGTTTACAAACTAAAATTTAGTTTGTAAACAAATTATTAGGTCGGAGGTTGGTATTTTGTTGGCAAATTTAATGTTTATATAAGAAATATTTGGCTTGTTCACTAAATATTTAGTCAACAAACTAAATATTTCAATCCAAAATAAATATGTAGCTTCAATCTAAATATTTATTTAGCAAGCACACTATTTTAAGAACTAAATGCTTAGCTCAGAGATAAATAATTTATTAGCAATCTAAAAATGTAATTTCACAAAGCAAATATAGTTCTCATTTAGTTTGGAGCTGACTATTTAGTTAAATCAAATATTTAGCCTGCTAACCACACATTGAGCTCCAAAATATGCATCTCCAGGTTAAATATTTAGTTAGCAAGCAAAAATATTGAATCTGCAAGCTGAATGTTTTGTTTGTAAGCTGAATATTTAGCTCACTAGTTAAATATTTATTTTAATTAGCAAATTGTTGTAAATTAATGAATAACATAGTGAAAATATGACTTAAAATGAACTTAAATTCTTATCTCTTATCACAGGCTAACTAATGCCAATTGTTGCTGTTCATTTTTGATTGTATGACTTTAAAAATGGCTCCTCTTATAAAGATACTGAGTCACAGAACCTTATTTTGGACCTCAGGTTGGGGTTTCTGGGCAGAGCCAGAACTCTCTGGACTCCTTCTGGTTTTTTATTTCTGTAAAGTCGTTAACTAGCAAACATTTCCTCAGACAAGAGAAAGTTGATTGAAGGGTGAATGATCTGAGTCAGAAGTCATCCTTCAGAGGATGACTTAATTTGCTTTATTGACTCAAACACAAACAAATTTACTTGAAAATTGTGAGTCGATCTAATAAAGTCTGAAAACAGAGTAATGGAGTGGCTCTGATGTGATTGACGCCCTGAAAGCTTTTCAGAGGGAGCAGTTAATTCTCTCCTGCAGCTTAATTAGCTAATGAGCAGCAGTGACTCAGCTGGATGGTGCAGAAAAAAGAAATGCAGCAGCCGTCTTCAACTGCTTACCGTGCTCACCGAGAGTTTTTATTTAATGCTGCTGCAGCGAATCTTTGAGCATCCATCCATCCATCCATCCATCCATCCATCCATCCATCCATCCATCCATCCATCCATCCATCCATCCATCCATCCATCCATCCATCCATCCATCCATCCATCCATCCATCCATCCATCCATCCATCCATCCATCCATCCATCCATCCATCCATCCATCCATCCATCCATGGTAATGGTTTCATTTACTAAGAAAACAGCATTTGTAATAATTGGCAGTGAACAGTGTTGACCCACTCTTCTTTGGAGAATTATTCAAGAGGGTTTTCGAATAAATTTAAGTTCAGAGTCCTTTATTTTGCAGAATAATGTTACTATACCTTACTATTTTACTGCATTTATATGCCAATGAATAAACTTCAGTCGCATTATGGGCATATTTGTGATTCCTCTAAGTACCAGTACTCAGAGTCCTTGCTGAGACTGGATGTTGTGTCATAAAGGATTTACATCCTTTTGAATTTTGGAGACTACAAGTGCAGCATTAATGATAATGCCTGGATATCAATATTTTATCAATATTATGCAAAAGTCACATTTTGCTTGTTTTTATACTTCCATTTAAGTCTCAACTA
Organism: Poeciliopsis gracilis; assembly: GCA_911649635.1. Taxonomy (NCBI): domain Eukaryota; kingdom Metazoa; phylum Chordata; class Actinopteri; order Cyprinodontiformes; family Poeciliidae; genus Poeciliopsis; species Poeciliopsis gracilis. The sequence goes on from CAJVRI010000506.1 coordinate 2,478,483, forward strand.
AAAACATCCAGCTGTTGGGCAATAAGTTCATATTTTTTTGGTTTCTGGAAAAATGGGCCATTTAAAAAAGTTGTTGATTCTTGAATTGTTAAAGTCACATTTGATAGGTACTGTGCCGTTACCTAGCAACACCAGCTGAGCTTCAGGACATTTGGTCAGCTGGTTGTAACGCTGTTTGCGCTGTACAATGGCTGCTGGAAAAGAGAAGTGTTTTGTTGTTGACTCTCCATCCAGAAACCACCTGTTGCATTCTTGTTAAATGTGCAGAAGGCTCCACTTTTGCTTTTTAAAGACTTATGGCTGCAAACAAATTTCACATATGTTTGCAGCCATTTTCACATGTGAGTGTAAATGTTGAGTTGGGGGACAGCCGCTTATTTGGATTTAAACCTGAAACATCCAGTCAAGACTGATAAGCCTGAAATCTGATTATCTAATAATAATTTGGTGCAAAAAATGAGATGAACAGGTTTTGTGTAGGACATAAATCTATCTGAACCTGTTCATAAAAGCACAACTGCTCACCTTTAAAACACTTTCTCTGTGTCAATTTGTCATTTGACTTTTATTGTATGTCTTTCTTTAGAAAGAAATTGTATTCCCAGCATCTTCTCCAAACAACAACTCGGTGTTAAGTCTTGGCCCTTCCTCCTCTTCTTCATCCTCATGTTTATCTATCAGATAAGAACACTGCAGGGATCAAACTCTGTTCTGAAACTCTGATCTTCCTCTTGCTCGTCTGTCCCATGCCTCCTCCATCCGCCCACCTTCCAGCGCTTCGATCCAGAGCCGATTCCACCTCCTTCTGTGTTTCTGCTCTGACTCAGCAGCGGGCCGATCAATACTGACCTTGAAAGGAGCCGTGCAGAGTCTCCTAAAAAGCAAATACATAAAGAACAGGGTTTCATAACCTGGGATCCGCGCGCTGAGTCACAGCGTCTGTTGCCCCCTGTTGCAGCACCATCTGGTGAAACGTTGTCCACCAGCTGGTTTCTGGCATCGATCGGGTTTATTCTTGGCAGACAGGTCTGGAGATTTCAGAAAGAGCTGAGCAAGCAAACGTGACTCAGACTTGATGGGTCGAATCAGCCTGACCGTCTGACGAGATGAATAATGGTATCGAGCGAGTTCATTTGTAAGTTCTGTCAGCACTTTGTATTTAACCAGAGAGGGGCAGACAGGGACTCTTTTATGCAAGTAAGAGTATTACTACTTCAACATATCTTTACTAAAGTAAAAATAAGAAGTAGTCATACAACAAATTACTCAAGAGTGAGACAGTAGTTGGTAATGTCATTGTGCAACACCCCCACTCCCTCTCTCTCTACTTCTCTCTCTCTCTACTTCCTTTTCTGAGAGCAGAGATGTGCTACCAGCTCTCTATCCAGCGAGTGAAATGAGCTTCCAAATCTGCTGGGGTTTACTCTGTCCAGAACTGAAGTAAACTCTGTTTAAGCTGGTTTTGAGAAAGAGTAGCCTGGTTTCTGACGTCCTCCATCCAGATGCCCTGCCCTTCTTCCCCCTGTGAATTAGCCAGACTGAGCAGCCTGCAGCCAACTAGTTTCACAGAGCATCCCTGTTACCGGTCTCTCTTTGTCTCATGACAACTTGCACTAGTTACTGAACCAGGTTGGTTTTAGTGACTCGAGCGAGTCCCAAGGATGTTGTTTTACATATAGTTTTGGGCTAAAAGCAACCTATAAAACATTTTTTACTTTTTCTTCCCCAGAATCAAACATCGTAGCTATTTTACGACATCAAAAAACTTTGAGGTGACTCATTAATTGATCCTATATATGCACCTTGCCTTACCTACTTTTTTTATCTTTCAAAAAAGTTACTGAGGTAAATATAATTGAGTAAATGTAACTATCGATTACCCTACTTTGTTTTTAAACGGACAGAGTTATTTCAGGCTGATTTTTCTGAGGCAGTTTCATGCAAAGGATCAGTTTCTGCACCAGAAACTAAAAGTAACTACATTTAACTGCCTTGAATGTGTATGTTTCTGTGCAGGTCTGGTGGTCTTCCTGAGCATGATGGTCGGAGCGTTCCTCTGGGGTGGTCTGGCTGATAAAACCGGCCGTCGGCGATGTCTGATTTTAGCTTTAGGCATAAACTGCATCTTTGCCTTCCTGTCATCGTTTGCTGGTGGATACGGCTTCTTCCTCTTCTTCAGGCTGCTGTCTGGCATTGGGTAACTAAACTATCATTCTGTTAAGTTGAATGTCTCTATCACCTTTAAGAGCTTTCTTAAGGCTCTCGTTTACATTTTAAGGCTATTTCAAATGAATCATTTTTGCTCCATTGACAGATGGAATAAAAAAATGTTTTGCTAATGAAATAATCTGCCAATGTAACTAGCACTTTTTCATAAATATTCAAGAATTACTGACCTAAAGCAACTTCTATATCTTGCTGAAAAAGTAACTTTTAAGTTAGTTTTGACTAATTTCAAGTTATTTACACTTGAAACTATATAAAAATACTTGGTTAGATTTTGTGTTTTTGCAGTTTGTAGTTGAAAAAGATACAAAATTGAAAGAATTTTCAGTTTATTTGTGAAAGCAATGAGAGCTGAGTATCGTGCATGCAGCTGCGTCGGTGTTGGATTGCAGTGACGCAGCAGAGTTGCTCTCAGAATAACTGCGATCCGCTGGGACTGAAAAACAAGGTCACAAACTGAGCTGAACAGTAAAAACCGTCTGCAGAGCCACTGAGGCATGCACAGCTTGCTTGCTGAATCTGACAGATGACATAAGGTGAAGAAGAATCAGAAACACATCTTTAAACTTTCTTGGTTAAATAAAATATCTTAAAGAAAACAATCACAGCATCCTCACCTTGAATTTGCTCTCTTTCTTTTTTTTTTTTTTTTTACATCTACTTGATTTATACCTAATTTCTTTTTGTTTTCCTTCCTGTTATCTGTTTTACCAGCACTGCATTTCTCCTTTTAAATCCCTTCGCTGACAGTATTTTATTTTCTGTGTTTTCTGTTGATGGTGTCAGCATCGGCGGCACGGTGCCCATCGTCTACTCCTACTTCTCTGAGTTCCTGCAGACGGATAAGAGAGGGGAGCATCTGTCCTGGCTGTGCATGTTCTGGATGTTCGGTGGGATTTACGCCTCATTCACCGCCTGGGGAATCATCCCGAGATACGGTACGAATCCATGCTCAGGTCTTTATGACAAGATGACTATGACTTACTCTGTTACTATTAATTTATGTGTATTGTCTGTATACACTGCAAAAAACAAACTCTTACCAAGTATTTTCCGGTTCATTTCTATCTCACTGTACTTGAAATAAGACAAAACTAACTTACAAGTAGCTTTTCAGCAAGATATAGGAGATTGTTTTAAGTCAATAATTTGTTAATATGGTAAAAAAGAAACAAAACAAAAAAAAACAACCATTAGTTTCAATGTCAGATTATTTTACTTGGAGCATTTTCACAATGCTCTAAGTGAGATATTTTGCCATTAACTACGTTTCCATTGACAATTTTAAAAAACTCACATTTTCCATTAAAAAGTTTTTGCTGTTGTTTTTCAGCTGTATTTTACATTTTATTTTATTTTATTTCACAATTGCTGTGTTTCCATTGAATCAGAAACTCAATTCAAATCACATGTTGGTCAGTTTTGTTCATGCGATGAGTCATGAAAAAACAGTTTTTTACTTCCTTACATATTTGCACTAGAAACTAGACCAGAAATACTTGGTAAGAGTTTGTGTTTTTCTGTGTAGAACAGAAGAGAGGTGTTCTCTGATTGGCTGTCATCATCATCACCATCGCTGTGTGTTTGAGCAGGGTGGGGGTTCAGTATGGGCACAGAGCTCCAGTTCCACAGCTGGCGGGTCTTCGTCATCATCGCAGCTCTTCCGGCCGTCACGTCTCTGGTTGGACTCACCTTCATGCCTGAGAGTCCCCGCTTCCTGCTGGAGGTGAGACCTCGCGGTTGCACCTGCTGGGAGCTTATTATGTATATGACTTTACTGCAGCTGCTGCCTTCAGGCAGCTTTGATGGATGTTGCTTTAATAGAAGCTGCATTAAAACTCTCAAAATAGTTTTTAATGACTGTTTCTGTGAAGAGTTTCTGCTGCGTTTTAGTGGCATTTCCTCCACAGTTCACAAAGAATTTGCTTTTTTCTGTTTGCTTTTAGACTTTTTACCTACAGATGTTTGCTGTTGACACCGATCACTATGTTTGGACAGCAAAGTGTGCTCTAGTTTTACATTTTTACAAAATTTTGTTAGACTCGATCAACTAAACAAAACTGAACTTAAATTGCACCAAGATACTGTGAAACTAGCTGTCAATGCTCATATGAAGCAACATGTTTTGCAAAAATATTACTCTGTTTTTAATAAACTGAGTTACTGTGTGTGTGTGTGTGTGTGTGTGTGTGTGTGTGTGTGTGTGTGTGTGTGTGTGTGTGTGTGTGTGTGTGTGCGTGCGTGCGTGCGTGCGTGCGTGCGTGCGTGCGCGTGCGTGCGTGTGTGTGGAGCAGCATGCCAAACATGACGAGGCGTGGATGATCCTGAAGCAAGTTCATGACACCAACTGGAGAGCCAAAGGGAAACCGGAGAAAGTCTTCACTGTGAGTTCATTGAAATCATGAACAGAAAATCACAAGCAGGTGCAGAAACAGATCATCAGGAGATTGTCTTACAAATATTAGGAACCAAAAAATGCAGCTGTTTTTTTGTTTTTTAAAGCAAAGCTCATGTTTCCGACTCAAAATAGATTCATGCAAATTCCTGCTGTCCCAGTTTTTACCTGACAAATAAAAGGTAAGGTGAGGCGAGGAGCGGCTTGTCGTTTCTGACACATTCGTACGTCAACATGCTGTATTTTTAGGAATTAGATGCTTTTTTCTTCTGGTTTAAGAAGAAAGAGGTGCATTTTCTGTGCATGCAGGAGAAGTTTATAAGAGCTATGAAAATGCTTTTAAATCCATAGATTTTCTTGTACTTAATGGTTTTCATTGTAATTTCAAAGCAAAAATAATTTCCGCTTATTCAATATTTATTGTACACTTTCATTTTCTTATTTTCAGTTAGAATTTTAGAAAATCTGACAAAATTAGTTTTTTTTATTTAACTGTGCAGTAAAATTAATTTTTAAACATGTTTAACTTGACAAATAATCATTATGGTAATAAAAAGTAAAACATTCTTATGGTGCTTTTTATTTTCACAATAAGCTATTTTATTGAATTAAACAGTTTTTGTGTAATTAAAATAAACTTTTGAATTAATTGGACTCAGAAAATTATATTTTTAGTCGTTAATTTTACCTAAAAGGTAAAATTAACGACGTTTCGGGTGGTGAAGGGGAAACCAGTAAACCAGTTAAACCAGTTTAATTCTGGTCTGAGGCTCCAGTGAACCCATTGCGCTTCTCCTGTTTCCCAGGTGACTCACATTAAGGCGCCCAAGATGGCCGAAGACGAACTCATCGAGATTCAGAGCGGGACTGGAACACCGGTGCAGCGCTGGGCCGTTCGCTCGCTTACACTGTGCAAACTGGTATGCCAGAAACACAAACTGGTTCAGACTGGCCTGGTTTCAGCTGATTTCACAGAGGAAACACTCTGGATAGAGAGCTGAGCATCTTCCACCTTTCTGATCCAGAATTTCATCTGATAACATTCTTTGTAAAATGTCTTTCAATATCTGCAAGGAAAATAGATTGATTAGATACTAATTACATCCTTACAGAAAAGGTTTCGGAAAAAAAGAAATTTTTAAAAATATCTGAATTCTGGCATTTTTCCCCAGAAACAGAGTTGTTTACATTTTTCTTGCACTTTGAGGGAAATCTAATTTTAAACTCAAACCGACCTGACAGGCTTTCAGTGTGGAGAAAGTCCAAGTTTACAAATCCTAAGAAGAAACATTTGTGTGATTATTTTTATATACAAACAACCTAATTGACATACTTCTAAGAATATTTATTAGGATTTTGATATTGATTGGCACAGGGTTAAAAGTATGAGATTAAATTCAGACTACAGAAAATTATGGTGCCTTCACAACAAAAGCGTTTTGAGCTTCAGGCGCGTCAGATTTAAAGTCTGTGGAGGCGCATTGAGGACGGTGGAGGTGCGTCTTAAGCGCGGCGAGATTTGAACCGTTTGGAGTGTTTGAAGCATCCAATGGAAAACAACAGCGAGACCTTAAGGGTCTGATGAGCCTTGGATGTGAACCAGATGCACAAAACGCTAGGTGTAGAGCAAAATGTCAAGCGTCTGCATTCAAAGTGCACACACGTTGAACTTTAAGCATCTTTTGACACACGTAACGCTTTTGGTATGAACGCACCATAAAATTCAGAATTTGGATAATTAGTCATAATTTTCTTAATTGCTTTTGTAGCCATATTCCTCTTCTGCACGTTCTCGTCCTTCAGGTGCATAAATATACATAAAAATTCGTTTTTTTCATGCCTGATTTTAAATGGGACAATCAGGATCAAAGCTGGGTCCCTTCAGACTTTTGCTGTGTTTTTTCTTCTTTCTGGTATTTGGCTATGTTCACACCTGACGACCGTCCAGGTGGAGTAAATGAGAAATAAACAGGCTCCTGTATGTTTGCTGCAGGTGCTGAGGAACATGGCGTCCCTGCTGTCTGCAGAGCTGAGGTTTGCCACTCTCTTCATGGCCATCATCTGGTTCTGCATGGCCTTCAGGTGAGTTCAACATTCACCATCCAGACTGACTGCAGCTTACTTTACAAATGAGCACAAAACTTTATGATGCTCGGCTGAAAAAACACAATTTTGCAGTTGCTGTGTTTTGTTTAAGGGATTAACACAATTAAAATCACATGTGAATAAATGTTTTCAATTCTGCTACGCCATCATCCTCCTCCCACTTCATGTTGTCTTCTTCGTCATTTCTGCCAGTAGTAAAATCCGGTTGTTGATCACATGACTCATGTGAAGGTGTGAAGCAAGTCAAGCATCAATGCTATGACCACAGAAAAATAATTCTGTTTTCCTTTAGTTTATCTCCAAATTTTCCAAAAATAAATCAAATTTGTGTCGTTTTAAATTGCATGCGGTCGTCTCTGTCGTGTTTTATCCAGTTATTACGGCCTGTCTGTGTGGTTCCCCGACATGATCAAACACCTGCAGTATGAGGAGTACGAGACCAAGGTGAAGGTGAGCAACTTATCCTAATAAAAAACATGTTTTTTTAATTTTCTGCACCGAAACCCCAACATGGTTTCATTATCTCCTGACAAAATGAACCAAAATCTGAGTAAATCACAGAATCCTGCTGCAGCTTTCAGGTTTACTTTGACTATGAATTACATAACTGCACTGGCCCCGAAGTGCAAACCGCATGAAGTTTCTGCTGCAGTGAAGACCTAAAATATCAATATATTTCTTAGAAAACTTTTTTTTTTTTAAAGAAACTTCTGCACAGATTGATGATGTTTTCTTTCTGTTCAGACGTTCCACAGAGAACGAGTGGTGGACGTCAGATTCGACTTTCCCTTGAAGAACCAGATCCACAAGGAGGGAGAATACAAACGGGACACGTAAGTCACAGGCAGACAGGAAGTCCTTCGTTTGGTTTCATTTCTCTCTTCAGGCCTGCACTGTCAACATTAACCTGTCAGCAGATAAACGCATCTTCAAATTGGTGCCAAATGTTTATCCAGCAAAAGTTTCTGTTTGTGTCGTTTTAAAGATCTTGATAAATGTTTCTAGAGGTCATGAAAGGTCAACCATCTCCCCGATGTTTTCAAATGAGAAGGAATTAAACTTATTATTTAAAAATACCTTGTCTACAGAAATCTGACTGCTTTACTCATTTCATTAACATATTGTGTGTTCAGTTCACTTTTTATTCAGCAGCTAAGACAAAAAAAAAATAGTGTTTGCGATTAAAGTTTTGTGGCCCCTGTAGTTGTTTCCACTTGACATTTTTTGGCCCCACCTGCCATATTATTGGATGAATTCATGTCAGGAATATTTTTCAGTTTCTCAGGTGAATTGCTGAACTTTTGTTTCGTAAAGTTTATTGAATAAATGCCGTGAGAAACTGACAGTTTTATTCCAGGTTGTATGTATTAAGATGTCGTTTTAATGTGAGGTCAGTTTCAAGTTAGGAGGTTTCTGGGTGTTCAATGGGTTTCCTTGAAAAGTCTGAGAAACACTGGTTTACAGAGATGATGTGATTAAATGCTGGTTAAGGTTAGTGGTTTGGATTAAGCAGTTACTAAATGAGTGGAAGTCAGATTATCCTGTGATAATTTACGTTATTTTTGACACGTCGTCACGTCGGTTGACTGGGAAAAGTTTTATATCTAAAATGTCTTGAAAGAAAATTTCAGTCTGTTGTTTCTGCTTTGTTTTTTGCTTCCTGTTTGATTTTAAACATTCATGACTCATTCATATTTTTATAGTGAACTTTGACCTTTGCTGTAATGTCAGCTTTTCTATGGTTTGTTTTTACCAAAGGATCAGAGACTTTGCAGATATACAGTTCGTACCACGGCTGTATATTATGAACCTTCTATGCTTCCAGCAGAATGCAACAGACCGAATGGGCCCTGTACTGGGATTACAGCAGAACTTCCTGTAATCCACCATTCCCAGCCCAACATGCTGCTGGAACATGAAACATGTTGGCGTTTCCACGCTGGGCCTGTTCGTTCATTCTGCAGCAATAGAAGTCAGTGGTGGCCTTTCTCAACCTGCGTTTCGCTCTCCACTCGTGTTCTTTGGGATTTATAAAACGATATTTACTGGAGTTAAGACCATTTATTTTATTACGATTATAAGTAAAAAAAAAAGGTCAAAATAAAAACATTAATTTTTCTTCTACTATACAGTTTTTGCTGAAAGGGGAAGTTATTTTACGACAGTATTATGACTATGCTAAGAAAATAAAAAGAATAAAATTCCAAGACCAAAGTCATAAAATTATAAGAATAAAATCATAATACTATGAAAATAAACTCATAAGAGAATAAAGACATAATATTTTGAGAATAACGTCACAATAATATGAAAATAAAGTCATAATATTATACCAGAATAACCAATTTTTTTCCTTTTCTCTTTATCTAAAATTTATTGCACTTAATTGTTCTGGCTAAATACTGAAGCGCTAATGTACTCCGATGTTTTGTAGTTAGGTGTTTATATTCTTGCTCTTATTTTGAAGAGGGTGAAGTTGTTTCCTTAAACAACCAAACTCTTCCACTCTCGCTCCCGAGCTTTGTTTCTCCTGAGATCCCAAAAGCAGGAGTCGGAGCTGTGCACTGAGAAAGGCCCTGTGTCTGTCTGCTGGTGTGTGTCCCATCCCATCCTCATAGGTTCATCGGCATCGAGATGAAATCAGTGAAGTTCGAAGACTCCCTGTTCGATAATTGCACCTTTGAGGACATCCGGTCCACAAACACGGTGTTCGAGAACTGCACCATCCTCTCCACCGTTTTCTACAACACAGGTGGGTTCAGCGGCTGGTCATTTAATGTTCCAACTAATTATTTAACTTCAAGCTAAAACTTTAATTTGCAAGCTAAATGTTTAACTTGAAGACAAATGTTAAGCTTAAATAATTAACTCAAGACTAATTATTTGACTTCAAGCTAAATATTTTAATCCAAACTAAATATTTAGTTAGCTAAAGTACTTTAGTTTTTATTTTAGCTGAATATTTAGCTACATATTTAGCTAAATATGCAGCTAAAAATTGCTACATATTTATCTAAGTATTTAGCTAAATATAACTAAATACTTAGATTTATGCTAAATATTTATCTCTAAGCTAATTATTTAGCTTCAAAATAAATGTTTATGCTTATTTTATTAGCCTGTATTATGTAGTATTTAGCATGAATTTAGCTACATATTCCTATAAATATGTATATATTTATAGGAATATGTAGCTAAATATTGCTACTTATTAATTTAAATACTCATTTATCTTCAAGCTAAATATTTTTCTCTGAACTACATATTTAGTTAGCAAGCCAAATATTTAGCCTAAATCTAAAACTAAATATTTAGTTAGAAGCTGACTATTTAAACTAAATATTTCAAAACTTGAATAGGAACTTGAATCATCTGCAAACAATAGTTGTAAACAATAACAACCTATTTGTTTCTTATTTAATGTTTTTTTTTTTTTTTTTTACATTAGTGGAATATAGGCAAAGATTCGTAAACATTTCTAAAGGAATCGTAGCGACTAAGGTGCTGAGTTTCTGTGCTTGCTGTTCCCCTGAACCTCCTTCGTCTCTGCAGACCTGTGGGAGGAGAAGTTCATCGACTGCCGGATGGAGAACACCACTTTCGAGCACAACAAACATGGCTGCCACCTGGATTCAGTGGAGGAGAACGACGTGTTAATCTACCTGGTCAGCTTCCTGGGCAGCCTGGCCGTGTTGCCGGGCAACATCATCTCTGCGCTGTTCGTGGAGAAGATCGGCAGGGTCAAGATCATAGGTGACGCCAAAAATCCACGAGATTATCGCTGAGGATTCACAGACTACAGCTCTGTTAACCTCTGACCTCCTCAGGCGGCTCCATGCTCATTTCTGCCGGATGCTCCTTCTTCCTGTTCCTGAGCTTCAGCCAATCAGCAATCATCGCCTTGCAGTGCATGTTCTGCGCCGTCAGCGCCGCTGCGTGGAACGGGATCGAGGTGGTGACCGTGGAGCTCTACCCGACTTCGAAAAGGTAACTTCTTCTCCACATCTAAAGTATCGTAAAGCTAAAGTACAAAACTTTTATAACAAATATATTTTTTACTTACTTGTTAAAACATCATATCGTTGTGAGACAATCTGTGGAAAGATTGTGTGTCCTCCACCTCCTCGCTAAGTTACTATAAATGTCTAAAGAAATGCACAAAAGCAACCAATGAGAGCCAGGAGTCTGGGCTTAGCGCTGTCAATCAGTCTCATGTACTGGCTGTGAAATGTGCTAATGACAGAGAAGCAACTTAAGCAACTAAATATTTAATTTGTAAGCTAAATATCATGTCTTTACGAGTCAGACAATCTGTAAAAAGAACAATCTTCTCCATCTTCTCCCTGAGTCACTGAAAAAATGCATCGCCCCTGTCCAAAAATAACCAATGAGAGCCAGGAGGAGGGTCCTAGCGCTGTAAAGTAAATGTAATGGAGTAAATGTAACGAGTTACTGCCCAACTCTGACTGCAGTTCAGTGTTTTCGGTGTCGTTCTCTGGCAGTGCTACAGCGCCACCAATTGGCCCGGCGGATTTACTGGACCATTTTCTGTCTTGTTTCTTCATTTCTTCTTAATCGTTTACAAAAACATGCTGGTTTCCATGTAAACGGGGCCTTTGAGTCCTGCTGACCATCAGATTCGGTCCTGCAGCACCTCAGACCGACCCGGTTGTGCTTCTGTCGCAGGGCGACGGCGTTTGGCGTGCTGAATGCGCTCTGTAAGCTGGCCGCCATCCTCGGCAGCTCCATCTTCGCCAGCTTCGTGGGGATCACCAAAGCCGTCCCCATCCTTCTGTCCTTCGCCGCCCTGGTGTGCGGCGGCCTGGTGGCCCTCAAGCTGCCCGACACGAGGCAGAAAATCCTGCAGTGATTTCCGCCGCGGCGTCCGGAGGCAGAAGAAGAGAGTCCGCTTCACGTCGGAAGCTGTCGGACTTCATGTTGCTCTGCAGAAGGCGAGAACAGAAACACCTCAGCTGTTCAGGTCCAACGCCAAACGCTCGTTTCTTCACGTGAACATCCATCTGTACAGAGTGGAGGAAGGAGGAGTTTTTTGTTTCAGCTCAGTCCATCATCCGGCGGTGGAGCTACTGATGACTGATCATGACTCGATCCACCCTCTACTTCCTGTCTGTCAGCAGCAGCTCCATGCATGAGGAGGAACTTCGCCTTCCAGCAGTTTCACAAACTTTCTGTTGGTATGTTGGTGCTGTGAAAGATGCTTAAGTTTTCAACCCCTGACGTTCAAAAGCAGCAGTTTCTAAAATCGAATTTACTCTAAAATCTGCCAACAGAGAGTTTATGCTCCGAAACCTGGATTAGACATTAAAGATCTTTGAAACGATTCAAAGCAGATCTGGAGTCACTGCTAATAAACAGATAATGTGTGATTATTAGTCACTGAAGTAACTCTTTAGTCATGATGTTACACTGCAAAAACACAAAATCTTACCAAGTAACTTTAGTTTCTAGTGCAAATATCTTCCTACGTTTGAAAAACAAAAAGCTTGACTTAAAACTATCTTTTCATCCAGATATAAAATCTTGCTTTGAGTCAATAATTCCTTAAAAGTGATGAAAAAGCTACCAAGCTACACTGGAAGATTATTTTATTTAAGACATTTTTCCCCCGTGTATGCTAAAGTTATTCTTTTAACAAATTTATTTGTTAGATTTTAGTTTTAAAACTAGGAAAATCTGATGGTACATAAACAATTTAAGCAATTTTGATTCTGAAAAAAAGTGTAAATTTCCCCAGAAATCACAGAAACTTTTTAAATTAATCTCAGAAATTTTCTAGAAAAATCTTGGAAATTCTGAGTTTTAAAAGTCACATTTTTTTCCCACTTTTGGAGCTCAGAAATTTCCATTGTTTCCTAGAAAATATCTGAGATAAATCTCAAAATGTCTGTGTTTTTTGGCAGAAATTTACTCCCTTTTTTCTGTCCACAGTGGCAATAATATGCCATCGTGCTGTACAGTGCATTCTGCCGTTAAACGCTACACAATAATTGCAGTACATTATATTTTTAAGCATATTTACATCTAATGATGCAAAAAAGTGCTTTAAGCAGGAAAAGAAAAAAACATACTGTCTGTTTGGCTTTATAAACATCATCACTTATTGTTACCAAGGTGAAAATCTTTATTGCCACAATAAAAGTATCCATGGTTATTTATGTGACTTTTTCTGTCTTCTATGACAGAGTCACATTAATTCCTAATGAATCTTAACTGATTATGTTTAGAAAACCAGAATAAATGGTGGGTAAATGAAACAGGAGTGATTCCAGATCTTTTATTCCAGAACAGTGGTTACCAAACAGCTGGATTTAATCGTGTTTAATTGAAGTTTTAGTGATTTTTCTCAAATTATAAGGTTAGTTTATAAGTACTAATATCAAATTGCAGCTGCTACATCCCACAGACGGATTTTAACTCTCATCCCATGAAACTAACTGGAGCTTCTGATCAAACAGCTGTTTATCGTCCCAGAGTCCAGCTGTGTGTCTTCCTGTCCTGTGTGTCCTGCATGACAACCTTCGTCCTGATTGTGCTGGATCTTCTCAGAAAGGCAAACCTATCTGTGTGTAACTTTAACAGTTTCTGTGCTACGGAGTTGATTTTGTTTTCACTGACTAGCTTGTTTTTTCTTTTGATTTCTACTGACGTGCGTTTCCGCCATCTTTGTTTTTCCCCCTCACATTTTCACTGGAAATAGAATGGATCTGAATGTGGTTACAGTGCCATCTAGTGGACAAAATAGACAATCACATCCGGAACTGGGACATTTTTCATTTTTTTTAAAATCAGTTTCCCATCGGCCTGTTACTTGTTTTTGTGTCTTTTGGGGTTTTTGACTCTGACAGACGTTTGTTTTATTTAGCTTGTTTGGTTCTGGTTGTGTAGGTGGCTGCATGTCTGTCTGGTGTTTTCTCTTGGCTCTGCGTTTTCAACATAATATGTAAGTGTAACGTGGTCTGAGTCTCAACTGTGTTTTTATTCAATAAAAAGGAGAGATGAGCACTGGAACACCAAACTGCAGCCCGGATCTCTAAGTTTTGTTGTTCCTGATGCAGAAAATGGTTTAAAACTACCTAAAATGTCGTCAATATTCCGCTATTGTCGAAGAAACAGTTTCATAATTTTGCATGACGCGAAAAAAGTTCCTGTCACAGTTTTGGAAACAAACTAATTTTGATGTAGTAAAAAACAAACACCTCAACCCAGAAATTTTTTTTATAATTTTTATTGGTGTTTCCATTCAGATCATTGGTTTCAGAATGTCAAATTGCACCTGGTCAGTGGAAATGCAGCCGCACTGCAAAACCCCAAAATCCTACCCAGTATTTTTGTCTAGTTTCTACTGCAAATATCTTAAAATAAGACAAAACTTTTATGTAATTTTTCGGCAAGATATGGGAGCCTGCTTTTTAAGTAATTTCTTAATATTGATGAAACTGTTCTAGTTCTACTGGTAGATTATTTCACTTATGGGAAAATGTTTTATTATTGAAATAATAAACCAATAATGTTTCTTCTTTTGTAACGTAGCCAGCTGAAAACATATCTTTACATGATTGAATTTATGTCTTCAGAAAGAAACCAAACAAAGTTATTGTTATTTTGTCATTTATATCAACTCCAATAATACAAATACAATTACTTAATGAAAAACTTTATAATAATTAATATTTAATTGATTTCTAACATTTGTTTCCATGTGTTGCTTTTCAGATGCCACTGTGAAACAGCAGAACAGACTCCAATTCAGTTAAATCCAGATCATTAACACAGTGCTGATACACTTTACAAAACAACCAGATTCAATTTACTGTATATACAAGAATCTATTCTATATAAAACTGGTTTTGCCTTTTGCATTGGTTTTGAGAGGAATTATTATTTGTTCATCCTCCCTTTTGTTCTCTGTGGACATTTATTCTTTCTTTATTACTGTGATAAACACATGTCCACCTTCAGGCTGCTTCTTCCAGACTCACAGCGCCCAGTTAGCTCTGCTAGTTTCCAGTCTGGCTGCTGAACCATTGCAGGACCTCCTGTTTGTTGCTCTGCACCCACTTGATGTTGGCCTTGGTCCGCTCCAAGGCCTGATCCACTGCGAGCGCTGCAGAACCGAATCCTGCATCTTTGTGCTCCTCCACAAAATCCAACAACTATCAAAGGAATCACAGGACTTCAGACATCAACACAGGTCAGACTCAAGTTCAGATTATGGTAGAATATGAAATTCTTTGGTAGAATATGAGATCGTTTGGTAGAATATGGGATTCTTTGGGAGTTTTCACACTTGATAGTTGGGTAGATTCGGTTTGAAACATGTTCAGCAGCTGAGGTTCACTTTCACACTCAAATAAATCAAACCTTTCGATAAATCTGTTCCCCTATCATCAAAAACCTGAAAGAATCAACACCAAACCTCAGTAGAAGACATTGAGTGCAACTTCGTTCTTTATGAAATGTAGATCAAAATGGTGTAGCGTCAGATTGGAGGATTTGTCTTTTGTAAAAGGACACAAACCATTTCTCCTAGCGTTAGAGTTGTTTGTTTTAGTTGTATTTACCCAGAATGCCAGGTAGTTTGCTTCCTGCTTTTAGAAAGGTGTAATCACAGATGCGTTCAAACTGAACTAGAATTCACATCAACTGAACGGAGACTTCGGTTTTCAGGTGGACTAGAGTTCATTGTTTTGGTCTGTGTCAGAGTTCAATTATGCATTCATAACTCCTCAAATGCGACAGACTCTCTAGACAAACAGACTAGAGTTCGATTAAAGCAGAGTAAACAGGGCTGGTGTGAATGCACCCTGAAGGGTTGTGGGTGCCCCACGTTGGGCGCCAAATTGTTAGGAATCAGTCAGTGACAAACAAAAATCCAATTACCACACAACACTCAAAATTTTGCAGACCAACTGGGGATTTTAATTAGCACAATTTTTAAAGTGTACCGTTTCTTTGTACTCTGACGCTGTGAAAAACGCTTCCAAATAAAATCTACTATTATTGTTATTATTATCTGAATATGTTGCACATCTTATCAAACAAACCCCAGAAATCCCAACTTCTGATATTTGTAGCACATCTTCTAGAGGCTCTTTTGCATTGTTGGAGAGGAAAACATTTTAGTTAATTCCAGCCAATTCATCTTGTCAAGTTTTCCAGGCAACAAAAGAACTATATCTTTCTTTTTCTAAAACACATACTGTAATTATTCACATACCAAGTCAGACTGCAGCTTTGATTGTGGATCTGCTCAAATTGTATTTGTTAGCAAAATCAAAATCACGTACCTGTTGCAGCTCCTGAAGTGTGGAGAACCTCGCTGTGACGCCTCTGATCAGAGAAGCAAAGGAGAACGAGCCCACACCATACCTAGCAAAAACCCACAAAAACTTTTAAAATCTTACAGCTGCAAACAATTAAACATCTCAGATTACTAAAGCGACGTCAGTGGGAGGTTTGTAAGAAGAAACGCTCTGACAAAAGACAGAAAGGTTAAAAACACAAAACTCGTCGGTCAAAATCTTTTATACGTCAACAGGAATAAAAAGGCGAACAATAAATAAACCAATAAATTGATAATACTTTAAAAATCAACACCGTGGTTAATAATAAACTCACTCTGTGAACATGTATTCCCAGTTCTTCGTGACAAATTGCCAGGTGAGAGTTTGTCCCGCTCTGTTATTGGCGACGGCGGTGATGACGGCGGTGGCGTCCTGTTTCCGGATCTTTGCCGGGTCTAACGTGAACTCCAGATACCTTCAAGTCAGTTTGAAATGGATGTGGATCAGTTTGTTTTCTGTGAAAAAGTAACCGAGGATTTGGATTATCTGTTTTCACCTGTGAAATTGTATCGCGGATCCTCACCAGTTTATCTAAGGTTCACATATATAAAACTCTAAATGGTTAAATTTGGAGTTTTTATTTAAGGGTCTACATTAGCCTCTCCCACTATAGAGACAATTCTTTCTGAGGTTCTCATCAGACATTACGATAAAAATCCTTTACAAATATTCATAAATAATCAGAAAGGAATTTCTGAAAACGCAAACAAAATTAAATTAAACTCAAAATTCAAATCAACAACTTGCAAACATTTCGAAAAGATATGAGAAATTTCTTACCACACAAACTATTTCAGCCATATCATATGTTTACCTACACTGTAAAAACTGCATTTACACAGTAAAATACAGCTGCCGGTAATTTACTGGAAATCAAAGTTATTTTTATTATTATTATTTTTTACAATGTTAATTCTATTCTAATAATAATAATAAAAATCACACTAGTTTTTGCATTTTTAATTCAATTAATTTTATGGTCCACCAGTAGTTTAAAGTTGCCAGTTTGGACACCAGACTGGTTTCCATTTGGCTTGAGCTGCTGGACCAGCAGCGGCCAGTGAAGGCGAGGCTCACCTCTCCAGCAGCTGCGTGTTGTTGCTGCAGGCCAGAGCCAACATGAGCTTCTTGGCCTCGCTGGCCACCGTAGCGTCCTGAAACTGCCACCATGTGAAGTTCCACTCAGCCTCGCCGCCGGCCGCCACGGCGCTGCAGTACACCGCCGAGCGAAGGTTCGGGTGGATGCTGAGGGAAGGAACGAGCTGCAGATTAGAGTCACTTGTTCATCAAAACGATGGAGTTCCACATGTTACTGTACTGAGATTACATGTTTTTTTTATTGTTTTTTTTATGCAACACAAATCTGGAACAAACTTCCAGAAAACTGCAAAACAGCTGAAACACTGAGTTTCTCTAAAAACCCATCTGGTTGAGCTGATTCTGAATGATAGGAAATGAAACACTGAACAACATTTTGATGTTTAACAATGGAGACTTGGAAAAATGAAACGCTCACTGACTGTATTTGTGTTTATGATGTAAAGCACTTTAAACTCCTTGTTGCTGAAATATGCCATACAAATTTACTTGATTGGTTGATTTTTTATTTATTTTCCACCAGAGAAAATCAAAAACAAAGCGTCTGCAGTCTGAATAAAAAGATTTCTCTTTGCGTTTCATGCGGTCTTGGACTGGCTCTGACAAAGCTTATTTGCAGTGGTGATGCATTTCTAATAATAATTACTTAATGGCATTTTTAAAAAGCTTTATTTTTCACTACATATACATTTCCTATATAAATATTTCATCCATATATCCCACCAGTAGCACTCTGTAGCTTTTGTTTTGCAGCAGATTAACTTATAGTCATGAACTTTAATCAAATATCTCTGCTAAGTAAACATTTAATGCGCTTTTTTCACTGTCCTGATTAACTATATTTAGTGTTACTGATGTTTATTTGATCAATTATAAGTTAAAAACATGATTTAATCTTAATCAGTGTTAAGTATTTACCATAATATAAGTTGAAAAGACATATTGATTATGTTTACCCTCCCTTGCTGTAGGTTTTTATTCTGCTCTTTTTTTTACACACACTGAAATAAACATGAAGAAATGTTGCATAAATCAGACCCACGGGTTGCGTTCAGGCTCGTCCATCCACTGCCAGAACCACATGCGGATCAGGTTCTGGCACTCTGGTAGTCCGGTTCTGCAGGCTGTGCTGAGTGCATTTACCTGATTGTACCTGCAGGGGGAGACAAAACCTGTTAGAGCAAGAAGTTCTGACACAAAGCTGCCATGTGTGACCTGAGGGGGCGCTATAACCCATAAAGATGTGGATATGTGTGAAGAGTAGTTCTGTGTTTAAGACAGTTTTAGTGCCACACAAAGAAAATAAAAAATTAAATAAAATTACAAGAATAAAGTCATCATATTTTGAATTTATTCTCTTACAACTTTATATTTGTAATTTTATGATTTTTTTCTCATAATACTATCATTTTTTTCTTGTATTATTTTGATTTTATTCTCATAATTTAACTTTTATTTTTCTTTATTTTATTTAGTATGGCCCTAATATTCGTATCTTTCAGCCTCATAATTACGTACGGCAATCAAAGTATCTAAAGTATGTGGATTTCTAAATATTTACAGTCTTTTTAATTTCTTATAAATATTGTTTCATATGCATAAATATACATATCTTCAATTTTTTTCTAATTGTCCTACTTTCTTTCAGTCTTATTCTTGTTTCTCTGTTTTAATATGTTTAATCTTAATTTGAATCTGCATACTTTCATTTTCCTTCAACTTCCTGAATTTCCCCACATTTGGACAATAAAGAGTATTTCTATCTTGTATCTTCAATACTTGTGGTCAAAACCTTCTCATCAGAAGATAAATACATCATTTCAGATGTGTAAACCTTTTCTGGAACTCTGTTTTCAGTAATAAAGATGATAATTTATAAATAATAACTGCAGATTACTTTGCATGGAACCACTTTTGCGTTTTGGTTATTAGAAAAAAACAATGCTGGCTAATGCAGTTTCTGCAACACCTTGCTGATTTTGTTTGAGTGCCATAACCACCATAATCTCATTTCTGTACTGAACATGTACAGATTAATGAAAATTTACTGGGAGAAAATGATCAAATACTGTTGTTTCTGCTTATGTGAATAAACTTACTGGTCAGTGTGCTTCTCAGGAACTTTGGTCCAGTTTGACGTTATATTCCTGAAGTACAAGAAGAGTGGAGTCACCTGTTTCCTGACGTATTTCTGATGAATCACAGAAACAGGAAAAGATTGAGGTTCCCCTGTTAAAATGCTCACAGCATCCAAACAGCTAACATCTGAGAAGCCTTCACCTGCATGGGCTCATAGACTTCGGTTTGGTCCAGCATGAGGTTGAAGTAGTTCAGGTTGTTGAGTGCAGACTGCCAGGGCATGTACTCGGTTTCCTTGGACAGGTAGGAAGTCGTCCTGAGAGCCAGAGTGGTGGAGACCAGCTGAGCTCTGCAGAGGACAGACATGTAACATCCAAAGATGTGTTGCTTTGTCAGCATGCTGAATTAGACCATAATGATCATGAAAATCATACAGCTTTTTTGCCTCTTTCTTCAGGCTCTTCAACATGGATGTTGAAACCTCCCACAATTATTAAACAGTCGCATTCAAAGCATTTAATCAGAGCCAAAGTGGAACAGATTTTTTTTATTGATTCTATGTGGTCATGTTAACAAAAACACAGTTTTCATTATAAAGTTGTGACTTTTTTTTTTTTTTACAATAATAAATATTGGATCATGTAGAAACCATTCTTGATCCATTTCATTCCTGGCCTTCATGAGGCTTTGCGTTATTATGCGAGCGACTTCCGCCGCAAACCGGAACCACCATTTGCTTACATGTTAGCAACTCGCTAACCTGCTTTCGTCAGAAGTTTTAGGCTTTAAAATATGTAGGATGTGACAGTATTGTTCTACCGCTGCCTACAGATATTGAGGGGTAACATTTTGACTTAAAGAAGTGGTTGTAAACAATTAGCGCTAGCATAATTAGCCACTTCTTTGACTCAGTTGCTTCCGATGCAGATGCGGGTCTTCTTCCGTTGGGTTTTTGTCCGCACAGGTTTCAGTTTGGTCTGATTTATTAGAGCACAGCCACGAACAGCTTCGTAGTTTTCCGAACTCCGCATGTGACACTTCCAAGTGCACTTACAAGTCGCTTTCTAATGGATTCAGGCAAAAATAAAACGTTCATTGCTCTCGGGAGCCCCCTGGTGGGCGCCTCGGGTTACACTGCCGGCAAAATGAGCTTCCGGTCCTCCGAAACGACCGAGGAAGATAAATTGGACAAACAATGTCGCATAAAAGGACTTAAGCTTCAGAAATAAGGAAAACAGGGGAAATGAGTTGATTGTATTTCTTGGGCTTCATGATGTTTGATAACTATAATTAAAATTAATGAATTATTGACTTAAAATAAGCTCCAATATCTTGCTAAAAATTACTTAGAAGTTAGTTTTTTCTTATTTCAGGTATTTGCAGATAATTACTAATGTTTTGTATTTTTACAGTGGATTTTATATGACGATTTGATCTTTATAAAGTTTTAAGCTGGTAGTTCTATAGCACATGTGTCAAACTCAAGGCCCGGGGGCCAAATCCGGCCCGCCATAGCTTTTTATGTGGCCCTCCACAGACTAGACTAAACACTAAGTGTGATTAAATATGATATTATCAATCATATCAATGCAGTTTTTATCTGTTTACTGCCAATTTATATCAATCAATGCCTCCAGTTTCTTGAGAATTTAGTTGATGTATGATTATAGTCCATGATTTATACAGCCAGTAAATAAACAGTCGCATTTATTGTTAGTTCCTGAAGGGACTGAAAAGATCTTCAATAATATTATGTAATTTTAAGAATTCATTGACACATTAACAGTTTGTGAACAGGTTTTATCAACACATTCTGGCACAACCGGCCCTTTAAGAGCCTTCATAATCTCGATTTGGCCCAAAACGAAAATGAGTTTGACACACCTGTTCTATAGGAATCACCTTGTTTCAGCATTAACATGATTTTCTGTCAGTCAAAACACAACATCTTTAAAGTGTCCACGAATACAAAGGAAACATTTACAGATCTTAAAGATCTAATTTGACATTGGGTTTTATTAAAATTATTTGGTAAACATAAAGGTAAAAAGAACCAAGACTTGTTCCCTGGTCTGTATTTGTAAACAGAGCAAGTATTTGCAATTTGCACTAAAATAAATACAACTGACTTGACTGGTCCTACCTGGCCAGGTTGAACGCGTCGTCCACTAGCTGGGCTCTGTTGATCAGTGGGATCACCTAAATCGGGTTACAAAGTCAGTCTGCAGCGGTTGAAATACTTCTGCAGAATACAAAGTAGATCTATCAGCTGGCAGATGTTCTGCTGGCTCCGTCAGGTAAAGTGTGTTTGGTAACCTGGTGGTCTGTATTGAGCTGAGAAAAGAGCCGCTCCCAGTTCCCCAGGTCGTAGTTCACCCGATAATACCCCGTCACATTGATGTTAGCCAAAACCCAGGAAGGCCCAGTCCTCATGTCCTCATTCAGAGCTGACAAACACATTTTGAAAACATTTTATCATGTTCAGCATAAGCTTTCTGCACATTTAGTGCACTTTAATTGCACACCTTCTTTTTCCGAGAGCCACCAAATTCCTTTGGTGGCTCCGTCTTTCATCCAGCGCACAGGGATCATCCATTCGTACCTGAAAAAACCCAAAACTGTTAGAGCTTAATCTGCAGAGCTGCAGTGGGAAAAGTGTTGCTGATGCACAACTGCTGGCAAAAAGACAAAATCAACTCTGTCTGAAGATGGTATGTTTCAAACACACAAAATCTTACCAAATGTTTTTGGTCTAGTTTCTACTGCAGATATATTAGTGCACTGGCAATAAGACAAAACTAACTTACAAGTAATATTTCTGCAAGATATAGGAGCTTGTTTTTTGTAAATAATCCCTTTATATTGATGAAAAAGTACAAGTTCAATCGGGAGATTATTTTGCTTACAGAAAGATATTTTTCCCATCATATATATGAAATAATCTGCCAGTGGAATTAGAACATTTTCATCAACATTAAGAAATTATTTACTTAAAACAAGCTCATATATCTTGCTGAAAAGTTACTGAGTTAGTTTTGTCTTATTTCAAGTGTACTGAATGATTTGCACCAGAAACTAGACAAAAATAAGGTATAAGAATGAAAGGATTTTGTGTTTTTTCAATACAGTCCATCGATATAGGTAAAAAAATACTGATCAATAAAAACTCCTTTCCATTAGTGGAATGATTTATTTATCCATTTTTATACTTTGATTTGACAAACAATTGCCTCTACAGAGAAATAACAAAAAGAATGAAAATCAATATGTGACCATTTCTTTTGGAAGAAAGATAATTTCTTCTTATGATTGATGGGAAATCAGCCAGATTTGCATTTTAAATTGTTTCATGTTTGCGTACTTGTATGGCGATTCCACAGTAACGTTGGATTCTGGATCCAGCAGGAAGTGATTCTGGGAAACAGCCCCTTTGCTTGTGTCTATGGTAACCACTGGGAAGCCCATCTGATGCACCCAGCGGTTCATGATGATGTCAACTCGATAAGGAAGAGACACACTGTTGTCTTGCACTGCCTGCAGAAATCAAGTTAGAGTGAATAGATTCACAAACGATGTCTGAATGAAGGATGTTAATGGCATCAGTCACAGGAAACCCTATACAGATATTGGAGACGTAGAAGTCAGAAGTCCTCATCTCACCATTTGCAGATGTTTCCACAAGTCACTCCCAATTGTGTTACCATAGGAAAAATGTCTTAGGTAACTCTGTGGACAAAGGGGAAAAAGTTGCTTTTGGTCAAATAGTTCAAACCACAATAAGATAAACTAATCAACTGTTTCTGCGTGGAAAAAACTAACTCATACACTGAGTCCTTGCTTGAAGACCGACTCCGACAGGAAGTCTGACAGCATCCTCAACACCGCGGCTCCCTGGACACAAACGGAGAAAAGGAATCAGGTCACCGAAACATCAGCTAAAGGCTAAAGTTTACCTCACTGCGTTTGGAAGTTGCACTTAAGAAAACGTCTGCCAAAAAATGAAAGATGGCATGTTTTTATAATCCAGCTTGTTGAACAATAAAGGAAGAATACTGGATTTGGATAATGTCCCACGAACGACCATCTGATGGCGCTTTGCTTGTCCAGAGAAAAGTTAGACAGACAGACAGATAGATGGACAGATAGATGGACGGATAGATGAATGGATAGATAGACAGATAGATGGATAGGACGGATAAGTGTAGGAAGAGGGAACCTAAATATAAAAACACATCAATAAAACATGTTTCTAGGAATATGTTGCATCCTGAAAAACAAAAAGGAGTGGCTTTACTAAAAACTTTAAGTTTACAATCCAAGAAACTAAATGTTTTAGTTTTAGACCCACTGAATCTCAAGAACCAGAACCAAACACAGAGAAGCAGCATTCAGCTTGTTTACCTCAAATCTGGAACAAACTTCCAGAAAACAGCAAAAAAAAGCCGAAACACTGAGTTCCTTTACATCAAGACTCAACCCCACCTGCTCAGAGTTGGTTTTGAAACAATAAACGAAACGTTCACCAACATTATTGAAATGTATTGACGATTTTAACGTCATCAATACATTGACAAAATGCTAAATGTCTGTTTTCAGATTTCAGTGTTTCTCTGTTTGAGCGGAGCCAACCGATCCACCGTTTGGCTTGTACCTTGCTGTAGGAGATGGTGTCAAATTGCTCCATGATCTGTCCTGGCAGGTTGATACTGTCTTCCTTAGACGTCAAAGGATGAGAAGATACCAAGGCGTCGACTGCAAAGACTTTCTGCACGTCGTCCAACACGATCAAATCTTTCTGAATCAAAGGTAGCAGTTGGATAAAGATAACCGGAGTAAATACAGAGCTAATGGATAGTTACGCTTTTCCATTAGAGAATGAAATAATTTGAAAACTTTCTCTACTTTATCAAGGTAGATAAGGCTACCTTGATAAAGTACCTTTATCAAGGTAGCTTTATCCATTTTAGCGTAAATCCATTTTCCAAAAATGGAAAAATATTTCCACATCCCTGTATGTCCTGAACCCCTTGTTGTCTCCTTACCACATTCCAGTCTGGTTCTGCATAGTCAGCTCCCAGGTAGGACACGTACGAAGCAAAGCCTTCATTTAGCCAAACCTCATTCCACCAGCGCAGCGTCACCAGGTTACCGAACCACTGCAGCACACCAGGGGAAAGTCTGTCGGCCCACGAATCCATGAAGTTTTCAGTTTAAAATGGAAAAAAGTTACCATGTGTGCCAGTTCATGAGCAATGATGGTGACTGTGGTTTCCTTGTTGCTGTTGGAAGAGGTCTCAGGGTCATAGAGGAGGTTGGTTTCTCTGTATGTGACCAGTCCCCAGTTCTCCATTGCCCCGAAATAAAAGTCTGGCAGAGCGATTTGGTCTGTGAATCAGAGGCGAAGGATTCAGGCTTTGGGATTTGTCTGTGTTGAGTTTCCTGAGCTTCATGATGATGAACTCTCACCTGACTTTCTCAGGGGATACGAGATGTTGTAGTAGGACTGGAAAAAGTCCAGTATGGGTCCAGTTACATTGAGAGCGTAGTTCCCCTGCCCCTCCTCGATGGCCTTTTTGCGAGCCCAGATTCGAATCTGCAGACAAAAGGAAATTTTCAGTGAACAATCAGGAAAAACTACAAACATGACAGAATTAGCAGTGGCTAAAGCTAAACTAGGCAGCATGAAACCAGTAATCAATTTGATTCCCTGACACTCCTGAAGACAGGACTAGATGAAACGACTGAATAAAATGTCAAACTTGAATGTCTCCTTGGGTTGAGCTCAGGTGAGCGTAGTCGGACACGATGATGGCCAGCAGGTAGGTGGACATTTTTTCGGTGGGTTCAAACTTTGTCTGCAGCAACTTTTCTCCGTCAACAGTGATGGTTGCTTGTTCTAAACGGTGGAAGCAGTTGAAGTTTAAATTAAAACAAAAGTGCATGCTAATTACATTGTTATGATGTTGCAATTAAATGTAAAAGAAAAGGTATTGTGTGGCAGTTTGCACAAACCAGAGCATAAATCCAGCAGCAATGAAGGGAAAGTGACGGACCAGGAGGTGGATATGCTTGTGTGGACAGTAGCTACAGTAATTGGGATGCTGCTGTGACGATCAAGAAGCTAAGCTACAACGTCTTGGACTCGTTGATCTACATGGCAACATTTCTTCCTGGAAACTCTCCACTGTTTGTCCTTTGACTGTCCCAGATCTTGTGGCAGACGCAGAACTAAACAGGGTTTTTCATTCACTCTGTGGTTTATTGAAGTACTTAATATATTGTTGTAAAAACTGACTGACTTTAGCAGCAATAAATTAATTCTCAGGGTCAATAAAAAGGAAGGTCAGATGCTTTCTAGTTTTTATGGACTGGTTCTGAATCAAATGCTAATTTTTCTCTCAAGTCTCTG
Organism: Poeciliopsis gracilis; assembly: GCA_911649635.1. Lineage (NCBI taxonomy): Eukaryota > Metazoa > Chordata > Actinopteri > Cyprinodontiformes > Poeciliidae > Poeciliopsis > Poeciliopsis gracilis. Next base: position 2,504,161 of record CAJVRI010000506.1, read on the forward strand.
ATTCTCACATTTTATCCTGTTCTGGGTTTTTCTGCTGTGGAGCTTAAAGTTACTTAAAGAAGGACATTTAAATTTTCTCATCAAGGTTAAATATAGCATCACACTTGGTTTGCTCCAGACTGGCTTCTGTGAACCAATCCACAGACGTACTCTTTCTAGTCAAGCCCATGACACAATGATACCTTTGTCCTCTGAGAGCCATTTTAGTTTGTGCAGTTATAGGCTTCCTTACCCATCTCCATGCCGTTGGACAGGGCGACGGTTCCTGTTGGGTGGATGAGGGTTATGTGGAAAACTGCTTTCATGGCCGGCTCATCAAAACAAGGAAATGTTTTTCTGGCATTGGTGGGATGCATCTGGGAGGTTGCGACGATCCTGTGAAGAGTTTCAGCTGTTTAAAAAGTCTAACAAAGACACCAAAACAGATGAGAAAATCTTACTTTGCGACTCCATCTTCTTTATATTCGCTTCGGTAAAATCCAGCCAGATCATCAGCAAGCTCTCCGGAGAACTCGGCGAACAGCTGATATTTATGTCCTGGATTTAATTTACTCCTCAACTGGACCACCAGATACTGCGTTTTAAGCTGCAACCAAGTTGACTTGATTTTGGGGACAGATACTCCTTCTGTAAAAGACGTTTAGAGTGAGAAGAAAGTAATGATGGAAGAGCCACCTTTAGGGCAATAAACATCAGAAGTTGTTTTCTGTCTCACTTTATTGGCCTCTGACATTAATTTAGAGGTACTTTGTCCCACTTTACTGTCTAAGACTGACGTTAGCAATAGCAGACTGTTGGGTAAGAGGGTTTTTCACGTCAATATGTGTGAAATTTGCTCCAGCAAGACCCAATGTGTCATCACCAGGCACCAGATATTTGTTTGAACTTTGACCTCTGAAGTTCCTACATTAGCATTTCAATCAGATTGAAACAAAACTGCAATGATTTCTTTTTAAATGTTCAGTATTTAGATAGAAAAGTTTCTCAAAAGGTTTTTGTGGCTTTTATTTTGCAGAATTCAGACAGGAAGTGTTTGGGAAATTGAACCCCAGTGAAATTCCAACACCCTAACCCTAACCCTAATCCTAACCCTAACCCTAATCCTAATCCTAACCCTAATCCCAATACAACAATCAAATCACTATTTGATTGTTTTTTTTTTAAAGTGCCTTGAGATGACATCTATTGTTGTGAATCGGCTGTTATGGACAAACTGAACTGAGTTCATGGAGAGAAACATGTTTTTCATGAATGTTTTCTGTACCTTCAGACGTCAGATTGACGAAATGTTCATCTTTCGTCTTTGTGTAGTTTAGCTTGTTGGAGTGAATCAGAATCACATCTGTTGCTTCCAGACATTCAAACTGAACGGTGGACGAACCTGAACAAATGGAGACATGCAAAGTCAACAACGTTTAAACTGATCCTACCAACACAGTCGACAAGTTTGAAAAGTCTAACTTCTTTCAGTAGCACAAACGAACACAAAGCTGGGATAGTAAGAGTCAGGTTTCCCCTTTTTGCCTTCCTCATTGGACAGGACTTACTTTATCTGCTATGACTCATCACCAGGTGGTGATCAGGTGACAATTCTCCCTCTTTCTTTACCCAAGCGTCTGACAGACATGGCCTTATGCTTGGCTGCATAATCGCAAAATAGATAATTGACTCCAGCTGGCCTGGAACCCGGCAGACGTCTGGGTCACCCGATGCATGAATGGTTGCAAAGTGGTGTCTGTGATGGCAGGTGTTCATCCGGTTCACCCACACGGCCGGCTGGTGGTCAGAAGGACTGATGGCTACAATCCCGTAGCTTGGCGCCTTCAGTGAATGTGAATTTGTGCTTATATAGGAGTAACTGATTTCACTGTGAAGCATCTTTGGGTGTAGAGAAAAGCTCCATATATACCTGATGTCACTTCATTTCATCGTTTGCATCCACATGATGATTGTTAATAACCAAACATCACAGCCCTGCACATTATTCTATCACTGCCTGCAAAGTCCTGAGGAGCTCAATCTAGTACACTAGATCAGTGAACTCAAACTCCAGGCCTTTAGGGCCTGGCTTCCTGTAACTTTTGGATATCTATCCAAAGAGCTTGACTGCTTTCTCGTGAGATAGTTTCATCATTTAATCAAGGGAGTGGACGAGGGAACAGAGCTAAGAGTTGTGAGATTCTGGCCCTTGATGATAGCAGTTTGACGCCACTGCTCTAGAAAAACAAACATAGTCTCATTGTTTATCACATTCAGTATATACCTCCTGCCTGGTGCCTTCCTCTCTCTGGGTCACTCAAATTTACGAGTGGATCCATTCCCTCTTGGGGACATGAGCAGATCCCAGACTGTGGAAGTGATTCCAACTATGTCTGGCTGGTATCGCCAGCCTCACATACCAGGCCAGGCTCCTCGCCTTGCAGCCAGGAGGCATTTCATGCTCCAAGAGCCAGATTATAGGAGGCAGCATGCACAGCCTCCCGCCTTCGCCTGGGATTCGACTCATATTGCAACTTTTACTCACCAGTGAAAATGTAGAGGTTAGAGTTTGGGTTGGGCTGGAGTCGAGGCCGCAGGGTGATGTTGTAAAACTCAGGGACTAAATCTCCAGGAAGACGATCCCTGAAGAGAGAAGCATAAAAAAATGGAGTAAAACGACATTGAGTGTGATGGTAGAGTTGCAACCTGAATGCAGATTGAAGTTTTCATTTTGTCTTTGTTGGATGAAACGTCTCCAGATTTCTAATGAATGTCTTCGGAGGGTTTGTTGCCTCTCTCAGACCTTCAGCTCTGCTTCCTGGATGTGTTGCTGTTATGATTTGTACAAAAAGGAATTCAGATTCTGAATCTGCACAGAATAAAATGTGAGTCGGCTGACAGGTTTCGTTGTAAAGTTTTCTTGAAAGAAGAGAAACTCTCATGGTGCTTTGTGATGTGTCTGGATTTCCTCTGCGTCTTTCGTCCAAACATCCTGTTGTGTCATAGAGTCAGTGATATCCTACCTGTCCCAAGGAGCTGTGACGTCACCTCCTTCCCCTCCTGTGATGGCGAGAGTCCACAGCGTGACAATGGTTGCTACAGAAAGCAGGGCCAAGACGACGCAGAGAACACGCAGCCCGCTGACTTTGCATCTTTTCGCCATGGTCCTCCGATCTGCTAGTTCAGATTAAAGCGCAGCTTCAGGCTCAATCCCTGCTTTGCTGCAGACGGCTGAACAAACCTGAGCCTGTCTGGTTAGCTGAGTCCATGCAGGAATGAAAAACAGAAGTGCCTGTCAGCAGTTAAGCTCCCCCTCTGGTCCTCCATACGGAGCTGTCACTCTTGAGGAATGAATAGATTATATATTAGGTCAGGGTAGCTTTGGTGGGAACTATCCGTGCTGATAATCACTGATAAACCACTCAGAAAGTTCGCACATGATCTCCCTCCTGTCGTAAAACTCGGCATTTCTGCAGAGTTCACACACGCGTGACGCAGGGATTTTATTGTCTGATTGTGGGAGCAAATTGGTCAAAGACTCCAGACAATAACCAGCAATAACAAACACAGAACTGCCTGGATGAAACGTTTCCACCACCTTTCGGCTCCTTGGACGTTTATTTCTGATTCTTCATTTGTTTTGTCACAGAACTTTGATGCAAATGGAATTAAGTTTGGACAGATCATTTATTTTGGGGTGAAATTGTTTTATTACGTTTATTATGAATTTCATTCAAAATCCACTTTTAAATGCATTTTTATTTCTTTCAATATCTTGTATTAAAACGTCATGTTTTTCTTTTCGTTACTTTTTTGACCAACTTTTCTGCAAGGATAGAAAAAAAAATCAATTTTTAAAGTAGAAAAGTTTTGAGCAGAGCTTAAATAAATATTCAATGCAAATACAGAAGAACTGCTGAGATGAGATTATCTTATTGTTTTCTTTGTTTTATAAAAGCCACAGTGGATAATAGTACATATGTTGCAGACAAAAACAAGACAAACAGCAACTTAATTAAATAGTTTATTGGGTTTTTTCAAATTGTTGCTTTATGATGTTTAAATTTGCTCACTTTTAAACACACAGTTTGATTTCTGTACAAACAGTTTAACTATCTGTGGATTCATGAAACGTCTAAAATAATTTACAGAAACTTCCTCATGATAAAGGACATGGAGAGCAATTCGAAACATCCTGAATAAAATCAGAACAAACACATGAACACAGAACATAAATTTATGAATTTAGACTCAAGATATCATAAAATACAGCAAGATTTATTCCCTGTCTCCATGTAGTCAACAAGAGGTGAAAGCAGCTGCTGGTTCAGGCTGATGTGATGTTGGACGACAGCTTTCATTACCAAAACAAACTTAATAAATAGAAAAAAATCAGATTTTTATAACACTTTCTGTTGATTAAAGGTTTATTCCCTTAATTGTTTTGAAACATTTAGAAAAATTTGAAGGAACAAAAACAAGTTTTCTCTAATCTCATGTTCACGTGTAGGCGTCACGTTTGTTTTAGTTTTATGTTTATCTAGGCACTTCTCAGTTTTCTTGAAATAAAATATAACTTTAGTGGTGAAGTTAAAGCTGAATGCCGCCTAAATGCTTTTCGAGATGTAAAACTAATCATTGGACCATAAGAAAGTCTGAACTTCTTGAAAAAAAACTGGTTATTTTTATGAAAAAGGCATTTCTAATTAAATAAATAGGAATGAGATTTTGTGTTTGTCATGATCTAAACTGGATTCTTGAACCAGTTTATAACATTTTCTTTGTTGTCTTTGAGCCATTCGATGTTGGCTTGCGTTCTCTCGATGGACTGGTCCACTGCCAGAGTCCCGGATCCGAAACCCACAGCGGCGTTATCCTCCTTGAACTGCTTCAGCTGAAACGACACAGAGCATCATTGATTAGGTCTGCTCTATTTATGGCGTATCGATGGTATTTTAAGCTATTTCACATTTATACATTCAATCTGCTTTTGGGAAAACAGGCCTGATTTCTGATAAAATATTTCTGCTGCCTTTTCCACAGATTCTCTGACTTTGCAGCCTTTAAATGTTCTCTTGTAGCCTAAATCTACATTTACATCATTTCTTCCACTTTTGTAAAATCCTTGTGTATGGATTTGTCTTCGTTGAGAAGAAAATCAAATTTCATGAGAGCAAAAACTCTCCAAGTGAAGTTCTGATTCTGATTTTCTGAACGCAGGTAATCTTAACCAGCTAATTAAGAAGTTGGTTAAGCTAATCCTAAAGCACCAATAATAAATAAAAGGTAATGAGTTCATGTTAAACTTCACTTTATATTATATCTGCACCTGAAAACCTTCAACTTTCGAGTACCAATTTAATTTGACATTATAATTTGCATGTGCTACAATAACCTTAGTTATTGCTTTGATGTTTTTGTTAAGTGCTGAACAATCAATCTTCAACAACTTCAAAATAAGAGCATGAACATAGACGTTTAACTATTTGAGGAATTCTGAACAGATTCCAAACTTTGACACCGATGTTGAACTTTATTCAGCTGAACGTTCACAAATCAGGCAAGTAAATCAAAATGTCTCATCAATCAGATGATGATCAAATAATCTGTATCCTTTCAAAATGTTCTCTAACCTGCTGAAGCTCAAACTCTGTGGAGAAGCGTTTCGTGACTCCATTGATGAGGTTGGCGAAGGAGAAGGATCCACCACCGTACCTACGAGAAGAAACATCACCAGGTGAGAAAGGAACAAAACAAACGTCTTTCACATGCCTGCAGCATCTGCTAATCTAAAACTCCTCTTGCATGCATTAGTGGGTAAATCTGACGGCGCTATCATGCAGTAAATCTCTCTGTGATTTCTCTCTGCCATTGAACTAAAGGAAATACCAAACTTAACTGCAGATGGTTTTATGAGGATCAAAGATAAACTGAGGACAGTCTTGATCAATAAAACCTTTAATTGATGGTGAACAGCCTCATAAAAACGGCCATCTCCCTTCATAAAGGTGGAGTTTACGGTTTTTAAGCTGACAGATGTTACCCAACAGGTCATGCCTGCATGTGACTTTCACATGGCTCCCGTGTCCCACTCACTGAGTGAAGATGTAGTTCCACCGAGCCCTGATGAAGTCCCACGCCAGAGACTGGCCGACCACATTCTGGGCGATGTAGACGATGGTGGAGGTGCCGTCCTGCTTCCGGATCTGGCCTGGATCCAGAGTGTACTCCAGATACCTGAGGGGCAAAACCAGCGTGAGACACAACGGACTTTAAAATACTTCTGTTAGTTTAAAAATCTGTTGAATCAAACTTCCAGACCAAGACTTTTGGGGCCCTAAGCAGGTTTTTATTGCTTAGGGCAATAAAAACCTGCTTAGGGCTGCTTAGAGTGTCTCATGTCTGCATGAGACGCTCCATCGTTCCTGATCTGTGTGAAATATCTGCTGTCATTTTGAACCAACCTGTTGAGCAGCCACGGTTTGGTGGTGCAGGCCATCGCTGCACGCAGTTGATCAGCTTCAATAGCGATGGTGACGTTCTTGAACTTCTTCCAGGCAAATTCCCACTCTGCGGCGCCCCCTGCTGCGATGGCATTGCAGTACACGGTGTAGCGCAGGTTGGGGTGGATTCTGGAGAGAGACGACACGATGAAGCAGCCTTAGAGCACTGAGAGGACTCAGAGGACCGACCCAACGTTCTGCCACTCACGGGTTGTTGTCTGTGTCCATCCACTCTTTGAACCAGGACTGGACCAGATCCTGGCATTCCTTCAGCCCGGTCTTACAGGCCAGGCTGATGGCGTTCACCTGGTTATACCTGCAGGAAGATTACAGAAGAAGTTTAAACTGAGGACAGACCAGTTGGTGGTGACAACCAGAAATGTATGTTTTATTTGCTGGTTCCTAAACTTAAACAGCTACAGACTGTCAGATTAGACAATGCTGGTTTGGATCTATTTTGCCGTCTTGCACAGATCAGGATTTGTCTACGGACAATAAAAACTTGTTCATTACATTATTTTGCATAAAATCATTCATGGATAATATGTTAAGCTGCTTTTAGAATGAGCTTTTGTTTTGCCTCTGTCTCTTTAAATTTGTTTAACCATTTTGTCATTTTGTGTGGTTAAACAAATTATATTTGCGAAGCAAAAAGAAACTATCAGCCGCACTTAGACAAACTATGTTGAGCCTGTGTGGATAAAGTCACTGGAAAAACTAAATATATCAGTACATTTGAAGTACGACTAAGTTAAAAGTAACTTTTCATTAACTAATAGAGGCTTGTTTTAAGTAAATATTTCCTTAATGTTGATGAAGAAGTGCTAGTTCCAGATAGATTAACTGAAAGTATCATTATGTTATATTATTATGCACTCACTGGTCCATGTGACCCGCTGGTACCCTGGTCCAGTTACTTGTTAACTCTTTGTAGTACTGGAACAAGGGGGTGACCTGATTCTTCAGATATTCCTGCAAACATGAGATCCGCAGTAAGAGGCAATGAAATATTAAACAAAGGTTGGGAAACGTAACGAAGCGTTCATAGATTAAGGCAGACGAGCACCTGTATGACGCCGTAAACCTCGCTGCGGTCGAACATCAGGAAGAAGAAGTCCAGGTTGTCCAGAGCAGATTCCCACGGCATGTATTCCCTCTCGTTCTTCAGGTACAGGGTGGTTTTCAGAGCCCGAACTGTCGGGATGATCTTCGCTCTTTAGGGAACAACAGGCAGCGGGATTTATGTTTACTCGCTCAGACGACAAAAAAGGTCAATTTAGGAAATATTTGTTTATAAATCTGAGTTTTCAAAAGCTCAAAGCTGAATGTCTCTGAATTCAAATTCAACGTTTGAACAAAGTTTGAATTACGGTCGTTATAGATAGAAAGAAAATCCTAATAAAAACACTTTGAGATCAATCTCAGAAATTAACTGTAAGACAGAAATTTCTGAGTTCTTTTCTTGTACATTTCTAAGTACAAGAAAAGACAAATACTTTTCTGAGTTTGAAAAGTAAAAAAAAATGCTATAAAAAGCTCTGAAATTTTTAGATTAATCTCAGAAATTTTCTTGATAAAACAAGGACATTTCTGAGTTACAACAGTTGAACATTTTATACTTTTTGAAATTTTCTGAGTTTGAAAAGTTGAAGATTTTAGACTTTTGACACTCAGAAATGTTCAAGTTTTTTCCAGAAAATTTCTCAAATAAAATTTCTGGGTTTTTTTTTTTATCTACAATGGTAGATTTCTAACACTATGGGCTTTTATCATGTTGACCCTGAATGGTTTTATCATGTTGATCCTGAATGGTTTTATCATGTTGATCCTCATCCCTGTTCCTCTGTCAGCGTCAGGCTTACCTGGCCAGGTTGAAGGCGTCGTCCACCAGCTGAGCTCTGTTGATCTTTGGAATGTCCTTAAATACAAACAGCGACATGTCAGGTTCTGTGAGCCACACGGACGGAAAGGCCTGCAGGAAGCTGTTCCTACCTCGTGCTTTGTGCTCAGAGTGTTTAGCAGTTTGTCCCAGTTGCCATCATCATAGTTGACTCTGTAGTATCCAACCACATCATTGTTGGCCAGCACCCAGTCGGAAGAACCCGCCGTCACTTTCATGTCGTTATTTGTAGCTTCAGGAGAAATTATTTTTTACTTTAGAGTGGGAAATTGATTTTGTTTCATTCTTGTGAATATTTGCCATTTTCTGCCACTTCAAGTGTTAAATATGCAGCTTTGATTTAAAGCGACAATGTCAAAGTTTTCTGTCACATGAGGTCTTTTTGGGTCATCTGGACTCTCTTTTTCTAGCCTGGAAACTGTAATCGCCTCAGAAATAAGAACAGCATCTGGGTCACTCTATTTAAAACTGGTTAGATTAAATAGAAAGCAAAAACTGCTTGTTTATTGGGGCTTAAAATAAAAGCTGGTGCAGTGCTGCTTTTTTTACAGCTACACGGAAGCAGTGAGAAGCATGTCATGCTGTCATCAGTGTCAAAAATATATGCATGTCTGTAGAAAAACACGTGTCTTTTCCAGCGGTCATTGTACAAAGGTAAAATCTGCTGACCAAACATTTTACTATATGAGATTTAACTTCCCTTTGGGATCCCTAAAGAAGCTTTGAACTTGAATGCTAGAGCTCCACTTGGGTTGCTAGGTGACAGGCTGGGCTTTACTGGGGTTGCTAGGTAACGGGCTTGGTTGGGGTTGCCAGGTTAGCCATTAAAGGGTCAGTGAGAGAACAGATTTGCTTTCTGGGGATCAGACCAGCTCAGGGCTTTCCTTTCTTTCTCTATTAAATATATTACTTTAGAGTTCATTTAATCCTATAATTAGGCTGAAATTACTTAATTAAATGTTTGCCTGAAAATTCATAGCAACATTTCTGAGATTTTCAGAAGATAAAAAAAAATCTCAAATAAGCTTTGTTTTAATCTTCATTAATAATTTTGTAAGTGTGGTTGCTGATGATATTTACACTATTTTTATCTATAATTGGTGTAATTACTATAGTCACTGTAAAAAGGAAAAAAGGAGAAATACATTTGTGAGAAACTTTTCCCACAAATTTTTAACTTTTTAAATTTTTATTGCAAGAAAATTTTGAGATTTTTTTTCCCTTGTGAATTTTCCACCTTTAAATCTCAGAAATGTCTAAATTTTTTCTTGGAAATTTGCTCTTTTACCATGCAGGTGTCTAAAGTCTAACTTTGATCTATTCCAAAAACATTAAAAGAAAAACAAACCAGCTACTAACTGGCTGCTCTGTGAGAACAGAAATGATTGAATCACATTTGATATTTTTGTACCTGATTTTTCCGTCAGCCACATGAGAGTCTGCTCGACTTTATTCTTCCTCCACCTGATTGGAACGCTCCACTGATAACTGGAGCAGAAACCACTGTTAGCACTTTAGGCCCACTTTATATATTCAGTAAAATGATTTTGGGGGAAAACAGTTTGTGATAGAGTAGGCATTCTTGTAAAAATACCAGAGAGCTGTTTACGTACTTGAAGGGAGATGGAGCGGTGACTTCGGAGTCAGGGTTCAGGAGGAAGTGCTTCTGGGAAACCGTGCCGGAGGCGGTATCTATGGTGACCACCGGGAAGCCCATCTGCAGCACCCAGGTGTTCATGATGTCCTGGACACTTTTAGGAAGCTTAACTGTACTGCTGTTCACAGCCTGTTGAACACCACAAAACAGAAAACTAACTCAGTTCAAAACATTTTAACACACAAATAAAATAAAAATGTGGATTTTTGACAAATTCTATAAAAAATGTTTTGGGTTTTATTTTATGCTGTTGGTGAAGAGGCATTGCTTTTGCTTTCTTAAACTGGTGTGTTTACATGTGTGTAAGTATTTTGCACACTCACTCAGGGGAAAAATGAAATGAACCACTTATAAAATCACCTTTACTAGAAATAACTCTCATTACAACATATTGATTTTTCTCTCCTTCAACCATTTCTGTTGTTTTTCTGTTGATGATCCAATTCGCACTCATTCTGGACTAATTGTCTCACATCTGAATCAAGAATAGTTTGGTAGACAATATGTTTGACTGGACAATATGGCCATTAAAACGTATCACAATATAAGTTCAGTGACTATTCTATGATCTTGATTATTCTATTAGATGTGTTATCTATTGATATAGATCAACAGGTGTTTTTCTAACTGAAAAAGCAAGAGCTTTAATGTCTGATAGCCCCAGTAGAGTTTTAAATTGAGCCCTTGGATTTTATTGTTATTTGTCTGTGAATCAGAACGAACAGACGAGTTTTTTCAGAAAAACATAACCTGAATGTTCCAAGTGCCTGAAGGCAACATACCGCCTGCAGATGCGACCAGAGGTCTGTGTAGACCGTGTTGCTAAAGGCAAACTCCTTCAGGTAGCTCTGCAGGACACAGAGAGACATAATCATGTTTTAATAAATATATTTTATCAGCAGAAAATCCAAAAACTAATGTTTGATTATATTTTTCAGGAAGTCACCTGGAGTCCTTTGGTGAAGACCGGTTCAGTCAGGAAGTCTGACAGCATCCTGAGGACTGAGGCTCCCTGAAGAAAAGAGCAATATACATTAAAATAAATCTTATTACACACTGAGAAATTAGAAAAGCAGGAGAGGAATAATGTCAAGATGCTACATGCACAGTGAGGCATTTTTACCCATCTTTATTTACAATTCATACAAGTTATGAGCTAAATATTTAACTAGCAAACTAAAACTTTAATTCAGAAGTCAAACTGAAAATGTAGTTGCAAATTAAATATTAAGTTCCATATATAGTTTAGGTCTCATGCTAAATATTTAGTTTGTGAAATTTTTTTCTCTCTATGGAAGGCTAAATATACCAAAAGTATAGCTGTTCATTTTATTCGGTGTAACTTTACAATGGCATCCCATATGCTTGCATGTGCTTCCTGACCTTGCTGTATGAAATGGCATCGAAGAGCTCGCTGATCTGAGCGGGTTTCTGGATGTCGTCTTCAAGGGAGGACAGCGGATGGGACGACGCCAGAGCGTCAACTGCAAACACTCTGTGCACATCACTGAGGACTATCAGGTCTTTCTGCCAAGGAACAAGAGAAAGGTGTCTCCATGAAGAGCGTCATCAAACATCTGGAACGATTATTAGCGTCAAACGTAGAGGAAATTCGTACCACGTTCCAGTCGGGTTCGGCTTTGTCGGCTCCCAGGTACTCCACGTATGAAGCAAAGCCTTCGTTCAGCCACAAGTCGTTCCACCAGCGCAGAGTGACCAGGTTACCGAACCACTGCAGGGACAACAGAGACAAGATGAGAAAATTACATCTATAAAAACTAAAATAAATCATGACGAGCAGTCTGGGTCCTACAGAGCCCCCTGCTGGACATGGGAGAAATTTGTTCTTTTGCTTTACCTCACCAAAGTACAATGGAGCCATACTGAGAAAAAAATAAAATAAAATGATGAGAATAAAGTTATATTATGAGAATAAAGTAATAATATAACGAGAATAAAGTAACAACATTGTGACTTTATTCTCGTAATACAAAGGTAAAGATTATGATGTAGAGATCAGGTGTTATAGCTGATGATGACTGTTGGTATTTTTGTGAAATACTATTTAAATATGTAAAGTAACTTCAGCTGATAAACACTGAGTTTGTAGTAAGCAATAAGTCTTCTATTTCCACAAATAGAGGAAACAGAGAGGAATAGATTCACCTAATATTTGTGTAACTATAAAAATAATAGAAGTTGTTTTTTCCAAATTTTTTTTTTTTTGCGCATTTAGTTTGTGCAAAGAAAATAACTCCTCCATGTGCACTAGGGGGCTCCATAGAGCCGTACTTACTTTCTGTTCTCATAAGTCTGGTTTGTAAGAAGAGAACCTTTGGTGTATTTTGCCTCCAGATTTTATTGTCATTTTATTTCCCCCATAACTCATAACAGTCTGTGAATGTCTCTGCATCTCAGCATTTATCTGAGCTCACCATGTGGGCCAGTTCGTGAGCGATGATGGTGGCTATCCTCTCCTTGTTGGAGTTGGAGGTGAAGGCCTCGTCGTACAGCAGCCTCGACTCTCTGTACGTGATCAGACCCCAGTTCTCCATGGCGCCTGCGTTAAAATCAGGGATGGCGATCTGATCTGCAGGACAGAGGACATTTTAAAGAGTCAGGCAAGTTTCCAGTGGACACAACCTGCAAATTCTCACATTTCTGTTATGCAATTTTTTGACAAAAGTGGTAAAATCCTGGACAGATCACCAAATGGGTTTACATTTTAAAGATTTAATCAACATGGCAACATAACAGCTGATGCATATCATCAATTAAATGAGTATTAATTACCTAAATTAATACTCATTAATTAAATGGGTATTTAAGTATCTCATGGGTGCTGTAACATCAATATAAAATAATTTGATACTAATGAGCAGGGCTAATTATTTAAATAAGCTTTTGAGTGTTTGCATTTTAACAACATTGATATATTTCATAAAATAGTTGTCTATTAAACAAATGATTTAAACATTTAAATTGACATTTATTTATCTACTGGCACATTTAATTGATGATTTAATGATGTGCTGATTTATTCATTTAATTTTGACTCTTTTGGCCTTCCGTAAATTCTTCGCTGAACCTGAAAGAGCAGAAAGAAGAAGCAGCTGTTTCTGTGTGAGTTGGATCGCTCAGGTCGAAGCGACGACTTTTTCTATTTTTAGATATTCGGGTGACAGAAGGTCAGTAAAACGTTGTTCTTTTCAGATGTGATGACTGCCATAAAATTTATTTACTGGACAAATAGCTGTAAATCAAAGGATCAGATTTTATCTGCCCCATGTTGTTATATCTTCACAGAGCGCATCACAAAAAGCTGCCAGCCAGCAGATAAAAGCGCTGCTCTGACTTCTGGCCGACACTGAAACAGCGATGATGATGATCATTTGTTTTTAAATTAATCTCAGAAAAGCAGATGAAGCATCTTCACTGCCTTCATTGACTTATCCATAAAGGTAAATCATTACCCTCTGGCTGTAAAAATGCTATAAACCCTCAGAACCGATGAAGACTGAAAAACAAGGTAGTTATGCTCTTTGTGACGCCTCATAAACCAGCAGGGATACAGGCATGTTTTTCAGCTGTTTAATTCTTCATGTATGTTTTCATGTCATTTGGAAAATAAATAATCCCTCACTGAGACAGAACAACAAGCTGGCTGTCAGCGAGGAGGCTAAAGCACAGCGTGCCAGTGTTTCCCTCCTGGTAAAGTCTCATTACAGCAGTGGAGGGCAAAGTGTGGGGCGGGGGCCACTTGTGGCAACTGAATATGTTAATCTGGCCGTCACCTTCCTAAGCAAAGATGGATGACAGATTGATGAGGATGGATGATACCTAAATGGATATATGGATATCTAAATACATGGATGGATGGATGGATGGATGGATGGATGGATGGATGGATGGATGGATGGATGGATGGATGGATGGATGGATGGATGGATGGATGGATGGATGGATGGATCGATCGATCGATCGATCAGTATCAGAGTGTTGAACTGACCCGATTTGGGCAGTGGGTACTTGGAGTCATAATACTCCTCAAAGAACTTCAGGATGGGTCCGGTGATGTTGAGGGCGTAGTCTCCTTGGCCAGCATCGATGGCGGGCTTCCGAGCAAAGATCCGGATCTGAAACGGACACAAAAATACAATTCTAACCCATAAATCCACAGATTAAAGTGTTAATCTGTGGATTTGTGTAAAAGCTCCAAACAAATTCAATAAGGTTAAAGAAACTGGAGGCAGTGAATTACCTGAACCCCGTCGATAGTGTTGTTGATGTAGCCGTAGTCGCAGACGATGAAGGCCAGCAGATAGGTGGACATCTTCTCAGTGCCCTCAAAGACCGTCTGCAACACCTGTTGACCCTCCAAGGTGATGGCTGTGGTTTCTGTATGATTTTATTCATGATAATGAACAATAATGAGTGAAGAGGATCCATTAACTTTGAGAAGCAATTCCTGGTTTCCAAATTTCAACTAGACCCAACAGATTCTCTTTGTTTTATCCTGTCGTGTCCTGGATAGTAGACCAGAGGTTCCTTGTTTAAAGTTGCCCAGTGGTCAGAGATATGAAACTGACCTTTCTCGGCGCCGTTGGACAGAGCCACAGTGTCCCTATCGTGGATCAAAGTGATGTTGAAGTAAGCTTTCAGCGCCGGCTCGTCGAAGCAGGGGAACGCCTTCCTGGCATCGGTCGCCTGCATCTGGCTGGTCGCAATGACCCTGGAGGTTACAGAGCAGCTGGGGTCAGACATCCAACCAACCAATCATCCATACATCCAACCAACCAACTAAACCATCCAACCAACCAACCAACCAACCAACCAACCAACCAACCAACCAACCAACCAACCAACCAACCAACCAACCAACCAACCAACCAACCAACCAAAAAGGCCATCCCTCCCTCCATTCAAATTCCCAACAAGAGGTTTTAGAGATGGCTGTTTATGGATCATGTTGCCGTGGTTACGTCCATCATTAGACCCTTTTACATATCAGAAGGGCAAAGTTCTCTGGTTTCCAGTGATAATGGATAAAAAGTCCATTAAGAAAACATAGATACACAGAACATTTAACAGCAGCATTTCGGCTCAGGCTGGAGGAGGACAATGTTTTATTGAAACGCAAACAGAGAATATTCTTACTTCGTGACTCCATCCTCTGTGTACTCGCTCCTGTAGAAACCTCCCAGATCGTCGGCCAGCTCTCCAGTGAACTCGGTGTGGAGGAGGTACTTTTGTCCTTTCACCAGTTTACCGTCCAGCTCCAGAACCAAGTACTGAGTCTCCGTCTTCAGCCAGGACTTCTTGATGGATGGTGCGCTGCCACCACCAACGCCTGAGAGCTGTGCATGCTTATTGTTTGAATCCAGTGTGTAGTTCAGCTTGTTAGAGTGGATAAGAATGAGATCCGTCTCCTCCACGCACTCAAACTCCACAGACGAGTTTCCTGAAACACAAGAAAGCCGTCAGAAATGTTTCAGTTCTACTTCTGACTGCATGAAGGCAAATTTAGCACCTCATCCAAATGTCTTTCAGTTGCAGATTTTTGCACATGTTTCCCGCTGTGTTGAATTGAAAGCAGAACTAAAATGTGCATCTGGACCCAATAATCAAACTAGTCCTGATCATTCAGTTTTGCAGAACTTAAGAGGGAAAGTCAGGGAACTTTTTCTGATACCAATTAAACAAGCTAAATTATATTCCTTCATTAGCCGAGGCAAATTAACTTTGTTTTCCCAAACGCTTTAGCCTTTCTAGGTTGTTTTACGTCAATAACAGTGAAAAAATTATTTCTAAGAATGTCATATTTAAATATAAATTATTCTTTTTAAAAATCCTGTACAATTCCAAACTGTGTTGAGGTAAATTATAAATGTCGCTCAATCTGTTTTGTTTTGTCATTTAACTGAAAAGCAGTAAATCGCTGCAGATGTTGCACATGTTTTTTCCACTTTTGACTCAAGATGTTTGTAGGCCTGAAACTTTCAGTCTGCATCCATTTTAGTTGTCCTGCACGATTTAGTTGGATTTTTAAAAATGATGCTGGGATCAGTCCTAGTGGCTGAAAAAAGGCACAAGATCTAGACTGAAGGTTTCCAGCTTTACCTGTGAAGATGTAAAGCCCAGTCGTTGGATGTGGTTTCAGTCGGGGCCACAGCGTCACGGTGTAGTAGTGAGGCACCAGGGTTTTTGGCAGCCGGTATTTGTCCCATGGTTCGTTGGAAGGGGTCGGTGTTGTTGTGGGTTTAGGAGTCGTTGATCCTCCCTGAGTTGGTGACACCTCTTTGTTTTTGGATTTTTCCTGAGAGTAAACGACAGACAGAGCGATGATGGTGGACAGGGCAGCCACTCCTATTATGATCCCTGCGACTGCAAGAGATTTGCTGATTAAGAAGCCTTTCGCCATGGTGTCAGTCTGCCTGCACTGACAAGTGATGCCTGATGAACCTTTATTTGTAACCATCTGCCCCTCCCTTTCACAGCAACAGGTGACATATTAACAGAGACTGGGATGCCTATCGAGTGGCGACTCCCTGAAATAAGAAACTTTAGGAACCCTAAATTGAATTTGAATTAATTCTCATTAAGCATTGTTGCCATTTAATTTTCAGATTTTGCTCCCTCTTCTAGGACAGTTGCAGAAATATGTATTTTAGGCCGTTCTTACTGATTTTTAGAATTAATAGTCTGTTTGTAAATGATTCAACTTTATTTATTAATGTTCAGAAATCTCTGTGTGCTGCTGCAAGTCTTGACCAGGATTCTCTTGCAAAATAGATTTTTTAATCTCAGTGTGGTTTTCCTTGGAGAAAAAAAGGGTTGAATACAAATAAATAAATCAATAATCCAGATCCACAGCAGCTGTTGATAAGTGGTTCATGATTGCATCAGGACCCACTGATGTTATCTCCATTACAGTACCAAATTTCAGAACCGCTGTAGAAAAACACTCAAAAACAGCTGACTTGCTAAAACAGTGACACAAAGACCAATAATCAAAACTAAGGTAAGCTAATATAAACAAAATGCGGCTAGGTTAAAGACATCTAAAGCAAGCTAAGTAAAGTATATAACTCTAAACTAAAGCTATAGGGTAATTAAAAAAAATGCTAATTTAAATTTAAGCTAAGTGCATCTAAAATAAATAAATAAGCTAAGCTAAAGTGAGGTAAGTTGTTCTAAACTAAGCTAAGCTAACTGGAATGCAAGTATGATATTCTAGACTAACATGAACTATGCCAAACTAAAAGGAAATTAACTACTAAACTAAGGTAAGCTAAGCTAAAGCAACACATAATGTAGCTAGAATGGGAAAACCTACACAGGCTAAGCTAAGCTAGCTTGTTTAGATAAATAGAACTAAACTAAACTCAGCAAAGATTAATTAAAGTAAAATGGAAAATTATATTGTAAACTAAGTTACGCCAGGCTTCCCTTACAAAATATATATATATATGGTTGAGATATGTAAAATGAAGCTAGGCTAAACTCGTTTAAACTAAGCTAATGTGAAAGAAGAAGTATTAAACTTAGCTGGTAAACTGAAACAAAGCTAAGATAAGCAAAGCTAAATTAAACCCAGCTGAGATGACCATGTAAGCAATGCAAAATGTGTTAATTTATGGTAAACTTAACTAAACTACCAACATGTTACTAAGCTAATGAAAAAAAAACACGGCTTGGAGGCTAACAGAATTTGTTTCTGGAAATTCTGTTAATTCAAAACTTCATTCTGGGTATTTTCATAAAACAATTAAAGCAACAAAAAGAGTTGGCAGTAGAAGAAATCTACGTTTCATTTTTTACAGCAGCAGTGTTTCAAAAGAAGTGAATGTGAAACGGAGCTCATGAAACACAGTTTTAAGCTTTTCTCTTTGTTAATGAGTATATTTCCACCAGTTTGTATAATCAGATTTTATCTCTTGGGTTGGACTTTAACTGGTGGGCAATTTTCCATCATCTTTTTATTTTATGAATATCATTTTATGGTTTCGAAGCAGTAAAGCAGAGTCACGATGAGCAGGTAGAAGAAAGGTTATGAAACATCAGACTAAGCTTCAGTCCTTAATCCATGAACTTCAGATCCATATCTCCTGTCATCCTACAGCCAATAATGACTGATGATGAATAAGGCAGTAAAGGGAATTATCTCCCTTCAAGGGTTTAATTATTTATGTTACAAACCAATTAAATTACTGTGCAATAATAAGACGATAAGGTTCAGAATTTTCTTCTTCACAAATTTGACATAATTAAACAATATTTACCATTGAATAAACATAATAAAAAGCAGTTTGAAATAATTTTATTTGACAAGGGGAAAGATATGCAAACCAAATAGTACACACCTTTCTGAATTTTTGGCTTCATGTTTTAATTTTAGTAACTAAATACACACCATATTAGTTCCAGATTTTTAGAATCAAGAAGTTTCATGAATAAAAATGTTTGAAATATTAATTCGGCAAAGGAATCCAAAATCCAACAAAGAAAGTCCACAAATATAAAGTCTACATTTTATTTTGTTGTCCTGTTTGGAAAGAAAAAAACCTTAATAATAACTGGATTTTTCATCCAGTTTGACCATTTGTTCCAGTTTCATTCTGTTCTGTTTATCTTTCTCAGTGATGACAGTGAAAGGTCATGACATTTAGCTTCTTAGTAAAAAAAATATTTCATTTGATCTAAACATTGATTTAAGTTTGTAATTTTTTACAACATTTTAGGATCTTTGTTATTTGTGCTTGAAGAGAACAAAGACAGAAAACACTAAGAAAATCAGGGGACCAAACAAACAACCTTGAGGTGCTCCAGTGCTTGCTTTACTAAACCTTTGATGAACTGGATCAAATCAGCATCTATAATTCATTAGTTTTGACATCTTACCATTAACTTTGAGTTCTGCTGCTTGATTTTTCCTTACATAACAACATACAATCATATCACTAGTAAACATCAGGTTACCTTAAATTGGACAAACTTTGGGAATAACAAGCTAAAGCTGAACACACAAACTTGAGGTACACCAAACCTAATATTAGCATTTAAGAAAATGATGATCTTGCAACCACTTTATAATGACATCAACTTCAAAAAGATGTTGCAAACTATATCTTTTGTAAAGATATTGCTCCAGATCATCTGTTTTTAGAAGTTTGTGAAATATTCTGTTAATGTTTCAGTCAGATTGTTGCTGATTTTTTTGTGACAGAAAAAATTAATAACCTGGGCTGAAAACCTGGATGTGACACTAAGGACATCTTGTTAAAACCAAAGATAATACCAAATACAGTGTCCCCTAAACTTAACTACAACAAATATTTTATCACATTTCCCTATAAATATTCCAGTTTTAACAAATTTTCCACCTCTTTTATAACTGGTCTCTCCTTTATTCCTGCAAAAACACCTTTAATGTCATCAACACGGCGCTGTCCTTAACATTCCCGACTGGATAATAACTAACTTTGGAGTTTGCTCAGAGCAAACCCTAAATGTTCTCACGTGAAGTTTTTCTCACATCACATGAGAAAAACTCTCCTTTCGGAAAGGGAAAATTATGAGGTCATATAAAGCACAACATTATCTATTTACTGGAAACCAAGGTTGAATATTTTTCAGTTATGACGACGATAAATGTCAGTGAGTGATTCTGAAAGCAAAGGTTCACAAGCGATCGTTTGTGTTGCTGCTCATATCTTGCCTTATCTCTCATGAATGTTTTTAATGGCTCATTACCAACATAAAAGAGCTGAGATTACATATAGACGTAAGTTCAGTTCATTAGATAAATAAGTGTTTTATCATTTGAAGAAAAATAAAGCACAAAATTCACATTTTCAACATGAAAAGTGTCAGTTTTTGCTGGAATAACAGGATTTATTTAGCTTTTTCACCTCAATATTTTGAAAGTAAATATGCCAAAATGCCATTTTGTTTGTATTGTGGCGCATATAATGTATACAGTATATTTCACAGCCGAGTGTATACTTTTATTGTGAAGGAGAGAAGACGCACACAGTTGGACTACATTCTTTTTTGTTTTGGATTGGAAGATGTTGAGAATAAAATGAGACTCAAATTTTATTTTCGTCTTTTTCTGCTGACATCCGAAACATTGGTGACCCCGACGTGACCTGAACATGCAGCCTTCCTATGCCTCAGTGTCGTTAATGCTTGCAGTATATCAGGCGTTTTTTTTTTTTTAATATATTTTAGTTTTTTATTTGGAAAGGCAGGATACAATTACTTATACAATCCAGCATCCCTCACCATGGGGATATGAAAATGAATAACATAAGCCAATCCAGGTTTTTTGTATAATAACAGAACATCAATAACAAAAGTGTGAGTGGGGGGGTTGAGTGGGTCTGGTCTCGATCTTTTCATGTTGGGTTGGGGGAGAGACACAATCAAGAATATAAGTTTGCCATAATCCTGAACCGGGCCATGATACACAGCACATTACTTGCATGTGACAGACATCTTTAGTCCACAGGAATTACAGATTTTACATAGTTAGTCCATTTAGACCAGATCCTGAAAAATGATTCCCTTCGGCCTTGAACCGACAAAGACAGTTTCTCCAGAATGTAAATGTCCTGTACAATGTTGACCCAGTCCTCAACTGTAGGTGCTTGAGGCTTTAACCAGGCGTATTTTTTAATGCTACCTGTATTCTCAGGCAAACGAGCCTGGGACGCCTGCAGGGAGTCCCAGAAACCTTTTGGTACCTGCAGGAAACCAACTCTGTTGTTTCAGCGTAGAATTCCTGTGGTGTATTTTTTCCACAACATATTTGGTGAGTAACAGGGTTTTATTTTAACAGAATTATAGATGTCAAATGTGTTTATTTATTCTTCAAATTAATTTTGTTTATTCAAGAAGTTGTTTCTCCAGACATTTATTTGTGTATTAAGTTTTATGTTTAATCATATGCAGTGATTCATGAGAAACTTTTGCCATGTTTGGTATAAGTTTTCAACTGTTATTATTAATGTTGTGTATTTTTTTACAACTGTTTACTGCTGTCAACTCCCAATTGGAAGTTTTTTTTTATTGTATTTTATTTAAAGTATAGGGACAGAAGCTGCTGGACTGATGTTAACCACTGACTTCCTCATTAGTTAGAATAAATACCTGAATGAAGTTAACTTACTGGAACTGAGAGAAACAGAAGGGTTATGCAATCAATCAATTAATTTTATTCGTAGAGCACATTTCAGCAACAAAGCAGTTCAAAGTGCTTTACGTCATAAAAACGCAGAAAATACCAAGTCATGAAGGATAAAGTCAACAATTGAAATGACTTGCAGGATACCAACAGGGCACATTCATCCATAAACCGTCACAATATCAGTCACAATATCATAAGTATAGTTTAATTACTGAGGCGTCGGCTGAAAGTTTAATTTATTATCTTTATTACTGTATTTGACTCTTAGTTTTCTTTCTCTAACCGTGTTTAGATGCTTATAGCAAGAAGTTTATGACTTGTGAGTTTCGTAGCGTTTTCAACGTCACACCATCCTGATAAGCATGCACAGTGCTCTTTACTCCATCACCAGTCAATAAAGATTAAAAAGTAAAGTGATGGTGAATTGGATAAAAAGGGCAGGAACACAGAACAAATGTGAGAAATGAAACACATCAGTTTGATTTCTCACTCGTTTGAACACACTGATCTAATTCTGCAGAAACCACCACAGCAGAAATTTATTATAGGGTTTACTTTCATCTCAACAACACAGATGGCAGAAAAAATGCTAAATGTTTTATCTTAAGCTCATCATACATCACACAAATCTGCCAGAGAATTTTGAGTTCAAATTTTAGATATCCATTAATGTATTTATTTATTTAAATTTCTTTGGCATTCCCTTCAAAAATACTATGTTTCAATTTGACTTCTGCTTATTTATTTATTTATTTATTTATTTATTTATTTATTTATTTATTTATTTATTTATTTATTTCTCTGTAGTCTCTTCTCTTTATCCACGTCTCTCTGTAATCCCTAGACTTTTACCTCTTTATGTTGTATTGTTTTTCACCAACTAAATATCATTTTCTTGCAGATCTCTGAGTTTTTTTATTTTTTATTTATTGGCTCTCTGATGAATATTAAAAAAAGATGAGGAGCATTTTGAAAGATATTAATGAAAATGATTAAAAACGGCTGGAACAATATATTTTAACAGCCAAATTCTTGCTAGAGGTGATTTTAGATATCCATTATAGATTATTTTAGGTTTTGTATAAAACACCAGAGGCCTAAAACAATCACTGTTTTTATCGTTTTCAACTTTACGGCGTCATAAATAAGCAAGGCGGTGAAATTTCCGACGCTCGCGAACGCAACACTCTGTTTTTCTTTTGTCGCCATAGCAACAGAACTCCGGGAAACGCAGGGAAACCCAGCGGCCCAGAATCTGATGGCGAAATTTGGTAACAACGTTTGTGTTTTTATCGAGCAGCAGCACGCGGTCAGGCTGACATGCCACTGCACGTGACCGACTACACGTGGACCCAGACGGACTCCACGGTCCACATCAGCGTCCCGTTAAAGGGAGCGACGGCTGCTGGAGTGGACATCGTGTCGACCGAGGAGTACCTAAAGGTGAAAGGTCACGGGCTCATACTACTACTGCTGTAGTAATAGTTCTAGTAGTAGTTGTTGTAAATAAATAAATCAGGGGCCTCATACTACTACAACTATAACTACTAGTATTAATAATAATAAATAAATAGATAATGACAATAGTAATAATATTGGTATATTTTTGAATTGGTAATAACAGAGATTTAATGGAAACAGATTGTAATCGTGGAGACCAAAATGTGTAGGGAGAAGAGTTAAGAAAACTATCGCAAAATAAGCTATGTATATATTAACAATAATATTGGTAACGATAAGTTTTTTGGTGTATAATAAACTTAATTCAATTGAGTTTATTGATATTACGGAGCCTCCTAGGGGACATGGAGGATTTTTTACTTTATTAATTGGATTAATTGTATTTGAGCTATTCTTGGATATGTGAAGTATGATCCTCTACTCGCTCAGTAACTTCACTGAATGAAGAACAAGCTTGTTTTGACCAACAATTCACCAGAAGCTGCAGTTTTTGTTAACATTTCAGAAAGTTTCATATTGAAAGAAATTGATGTGGAAAATTCTGCTTTCCCTGATTTTGTTATTTTCTAATCATGTTACATTAATTATTTTATTTAGGTTCTTTATAACGCTAAAATTTCCACATAAATTTAAAATTTTCATCTGTCCTATGATGTAATTTTTAATTATTAGATGATTGATGTTTAATTTTCACTCTTATCTGAGTTATTTCTTAGATGGGACATAAATGCATGAAAAATGTTTATGCATTATACAGAAAAACAGTTTTTAAAACTTTGTGGCTCGTTCTCTATAAAACACCTTAGACCAGGTACAGACGAAAAACCATAAATCCCAGTCTGCTCAATACCTAATCGTGGTTATTTCACAAGACACTTTAAGTTATATTTTGCTATTTATAAGTTATAAATCTGACTTAAATCAACTCTTAAATCTCTTAGACATATTTTACTCAAAGATTAAAGATTAGTGGTGAGGAGATTAAATGTTCTGCCGAAGAAAACATCTTTCAAATTTAATAAAATGAAAGTTTTTCTTCTGGCTTTGTGTTGAAATGTTTGATGAGTTTGATAAATGGAAACATGGCAACATGTTTCCTGATTCCTCAGGTGCATTTCCCTCCCTTCCTGTTTGAGGCCTTCCTGTTCGAACCCGTCGACGATGACCGGAGCTCGGCGAAAATCGGAAACGGCGTCGCTGTTTTCACTTTACCAAAAAAGACTCACAAAGTCTGGGAGCATCTGATGATAACCACAGGTCAGATTTTTCCAAATTATTCCTAAACTGAGTTAAAGGACCTGAATTGAATGCATTTTATTCACCAGCAGAGCTGTAAATAAATGAAGTTTATTATGTGTTTTAGATGATAAAGAAACAAAGAAGGAGATCAGAGAGAGAGCTTTACTGACACAGGAGCAGAAACTTTCTGCAGAGCTGAAGCAAAAAGCTGAGAAACGGCAAGCAGAGAAGAAATATGCTCTGGAGACGATGATGAAGGTAAAAAAACACATTTAGGGCATCATAAACATCAGGAATCGTGTTTATTTACAGGAAACCTGCATTTAAAAAGAGAACGCAGCTCAAACTAAAAAAAGACTCCACAACTAATGAAATTTAATTTATTAAATTTACATTTGTTTACCTTGATAACTTAATAAATCACCTTGGATAAGCTTGATTTACTGTGAGGAATTAATTTTTTTAAGTTGGAGCTGCGCTCTCTTTTTTACAGTGTGATGTTTAGTGACTTAAAATGACTTTAAATCAGCTGGAAAAGGAGGAAAGAGACAGAATCCAGCAGTTGAGGGACGCAGAGCGAGAGAAAACGACGGCGGAGCTGGCAGCATGGCAGCTGAGGCAGAAACAGGAAGCAGAGAAAGCCCAACAGAACCAGAACCGTCAGATCCAACAGAACCCAAAGACACCTGGAAACAGACACACAGATATCAGGAAGAACAAACAAGGTGAGACTCTTCCTGCCGATCAAACGCCTCCTCCTGATCCATCAAGTCAGATTCAATGAAAATCTTCCTGCTTGTAGTTCACAGCGATGCAGAGAAGAAGAAGAAGATCCGAGCCCAGCTGCCTCCTCCCAGAACCTGCGGAAACATTCCAGTTACGTTCACGCCTCGGGTTTTCCCCACAGCGCTCCGAGAGTCCCGGGTTCCCGAAGAGGAAGAGGTGAGTCTGTGATGCTCGACAGGCCAGCAGTGAAACGTCTTTCACTGGAAAAATACAACATATCACCAAGTATGTTTGGTTTAGTTTGTAATGCAAATACAAACTAAAGTAAGTTAGTTTGACTTACTTCAAGTCAAACTTTTCAGCAAGACATAGATGCTTGTTTTAAGTCATTAATTCCTTAATCTTTACAATAAAAGAAAAGTTTTTCTCGATTTCTGCCTCAGCTTTTAGGAGCTTTAACCTTTTGTGTTTCTCTGGAGTAACAAAGTGATGAAGTTTTGCTTCATCATAGTGGCTGCAGAAGCAGGCGGAGGCGAGGCGAGCGATGAGCGCGGAGCTGGAGGAGCTGGAGGACCTGACGGAGGAGGAGAGGAACGCCGACTGGCTGAAGCAGAAGGGCGAGTGAGTAGAAACCGTACAAAGTTTACAAATGAGCCCAAACTTTGTCAACTTTCCTCTAACATTGAAAAAACACAATTTTGCAATCGCACTTTTTCCATTAAATAAGAAGCGCAGTTAAGATCACGTGAATAAGTTTCTTCACATGATCAGTCATCAGAAACATCCTCCTCCTACCACTTCCTGTCGTTTTTTTCATCATTTCCAGCAGTAGTAACAGCCGGTTTTTGATTTGTGATGTGAAAAGGTTTCCATTGCAGTTTTGCAAAATATGCTGATTTTAATACAACCAAAGAAATGACCACATGCTGGCGCAAAAACATGAGGGGTTTTTTTTCACATTGAAATGTTCCCTCTAAACAAATTCATTTTCAGTTTGCACAAGCATACGGTCGATGGAAACGCAGCTAGTGAAATCAGATCAGATCCAGTAAACGAACTCTCTCCTCTTCAGCAAGTGTTTCTCGAACGGCGACTACGTGGGGGCGGCGAATGCGTACACTCTCGGGATCCGCCTCAACAGGAAGCTGCCGGCTCTCTACTCAAACCGGGCGGCGTGTCACCTGAAGCTCAGGAACCTGCACAAAGCCGTCGAGGACTCCTCCAAGGTTGGTCTGACGATCAGCATGACGGGGATTTTTAGACGTCCGCGTAGGGCTGGGCAATAAATCAATAACAGCGCTGATCCCTGTAGGCACGTGATCAATATTAATAGCTAATTCATGGGATGGAAAATTCAATACTGTAACCGAACTTTGATCCAGATCTGCGCAGCTTTCTGATTGATGTAGGCAAAGAAAAAACTTTCAACAGCTAAACTCGGCCAACTAACTCACTGACTCTTTGGTTACCTAGCAACTCACTGACTCTTTGGTTACCTAGCAACTCACTGACTCTTTGGTTACTTAGCAACTCACTGACTCTTTGGTTACCTAGCAACAACTTGTTGAGAACTGGTGCATCAGTTTAAGGTTTAAAAATAAAAAATAAAACAATGACATGGAGAGAAAACTGTGGATAAAACAGGAAATGTCACTTTGCCAGTTTGACAGTAATCCCAATATTTAAAACAAGAAACAAATCAATAATTTTTGATATGAACCGTTTATATAGTGATGCGTTTTTCAGCCTTCAGTCGCAGGTTGATCTTTTCACATTTTGATGTTAGAAGTATTTTTATTTTGTAAACTTTTACGGCTTCAAGTTGAACCCTGCGTTGTGTCTGCAGGCTCTGGACCTGTTGACCCCGCCCGTTTCTGCCAACGCTGCAGCCAGAGTCCGAGCCAGAGTTCGCCGAGGATCCGCATTCTGCCAGCTGGAGCTCTTCGCTGAAGGTCGGCTGTTTCCATCAGGGTTTAAACACCTTCACAGCGCCTTACAAAAGTATTCACGCCCCAGTTTCTGTGCATTTGATCCACATTACACTGCAAAAACACAGAATCTCACCAAGTATTTTTTTGTCCTGTTTCCAGTGCAAATATCTCAGTACTCTTGAAATAAGACAAAACTAACTTACAAGTAACTTCATCAAGATACAGGAGCTTGTTTTTAGTAAATAATTCCTTAATATTAATGAGAAACTTCTACTTCCACTGGCAGATTATATTGATCAATATTATCAGCAAATATTGATCAACTTTGGGTTGGTTTATCGAATGAAATCCAAATAAAAGACACATTTTAAGCTGTGTCAATACATTTGATGGCACTGTGAATTTGAATGCTGTTTCTCTTTTCTTACTGGCGTTGCAGAAAACAGGTGATCAGCTGATCGATTTGTTGTTTTCAGGACTACAAGACTATGAAGCAGCTCTGAAGATCGAGCCCCACAACGAGGCGCTGCAGAGGGACGCCCAGATAATCCGAGACATAATCCAAGGTTCTGCTGGACAAAATGAGACACAGTGAGACACAAAGACCCGAGTCAACCTCACCTGGAACAGAGACACAAAGTTTATATAGATTAATTAATACTTTAAAAGAACTGGAGCAGTTTTGTTCTCGACTAAAATTATTTCATTTGTTGTTTTTTTAAAGACTTCAGTGACAGAATACATTTTTTAATCATTATTTGTACCTTATTGAAGGATGTTTGATGTTTAGTCAGTTTATTTTGTTTATTTTAACATTAAAGCAAAAATATTAAATAATTTAAAAAAAAACTGATTAAGTTGGTAGAAATAAAAATATTCCTTATGTCCAAAACTTTGTGTTTGTGCTTTGGTTCTTTTTATGCAACCTTTAAAATCCAAACAGTCCTTTTTGCCCTCAGTTCAGCTAAATAAAAACTTTAGAGCCACAATGTGACCTTACATTTCAGAGAAATACTTGTAATTGTTGATGAATATCTTAACGTAGGAAACGTATCACCATACTAGTTCTGCCTGGTTGCAGGTTTGCAGATCCCTAGTTGAACGCAATGAGTGAGTTTGTTTCTGGTCCTAGTGCGCCCTCATGTGGCGAACATCATCAATTACATCCTCGGGCAAAACATCTGGATCAAACTGCTCAGTGAAACTACATATCATTTTGGACATTTTTGTTTCTGCACAACCTTCTTCTACTCTGGTACTTCAGTTTGGACTTTGACTATGCCATTGCATCGCTGTGGTAGTTTTCTGTGTGTCTGTTGCTGTGCTTTAGTATCATTGTCCATCAGCTAATTCTCATTTGACTCTCAGATCATCTTGTCTGCAAAACATAAACAAATCATCAGGCCTCTTCCTCCTAAATGCTGATGAGGTTTTGATAAGTTTGGTTTTCAGCTGCTGGTCATCCGTAAGCAGAACCGTCGATACAAAAACAAAGATGGCGGCTGTTTAAAGAACATGATGCAAAAAAGCAAATATGATTTTGAGGTCAGTGGTGAGTTAATTCACTGAACGGAGTGACGTTTTAGCAACAGTTCTTATGAATATCATAAGTAATGTGGAAGTGTTTAACATTTTATTGTTGCTTCTTTTATTTGTCTATTTATCCACATATTTCTGTTCCATTGTACCAGTATGTCTAAGTGTAAAACACTTTCTCTTTATCCTGTCTGTATTTAATACAACTGATGCAAAAATCATTATAAATTGAATGTTTTTTAAACATATTATGAAAAATGTAACCCTTTATGAAAATTCATGTTTATCACTTAATGACCGATAAGATCAATCAACTTTATATTAATTCATTAGTGGATAACTTGCATCTAATTAGCGAAGACTGTGACCTCACCTGAATACACCAATAGAAACACAAAGGAGAGTTTTTCAAATTTATTTTAACAAAAATATGAAAAAATGCAGAACATTCTGCAACCTTAAGTTTGAAACTTTCAGACCTACAAATATTAACTCTAGAGCAGCACAGTGAGTTTATTTAGCTGCCAATAAACGGCTCTGTACAGGAACACGGTGAGTAAATACAGATATATACACAGCAGATTCAGGCACTTTGGAGCTTCTGACGTCACTCCTCCTTATGAAACCGTGATTTCTTCACCGTCGGACTCTGACTGTTTGCTCAGGTCTGACGGAGAGGAGGGGCTCTGGTGGTGATGATGATGATGATGGTGGTGGTGGTGGGGATGCGACTCCTGGCTGTCGGCCGCGGTTCGGGTCAGCCGCTTGCAGAAGGTGCTGCCCACGTCGGTCAGGTCCGGGTGGGGGTTGGTTTTGGTGGGGAGGGTCTGCTGGCGGCAGCCGCCCGTCGAAAGCAACTCGCGCTCCTTGGAGTTCCTCCACTTCATCCTGCGGTTCTGAAACCAGATCTTCACCTGCGAAGAGCGCAAACAGAGCGCTGGTTAGAGAGGACGCCATCTTTAATTTCTACTCATTATTTCATAAAAGGTGCTGCTGATCAAAGGTATTGATTAACGAGGCTTTGGGTTGTTTGCTGACCATCAATCTGGGGAAATATTTAAGGTGGACACAACAAGGTTGGCTAATTAACCCCGAAGTCAAAGAGACAAAGATCCGAAAAATGACCAAAAACCTACAAGGATGGATGGATGAAAAGATGGATGGTTGGATGGATAAATGGATGGATGTATTTGTTGTCTTTCAGATATGTTCCTTTTGAGAATCTTCTGACTAGAATCACAAAGTTTTAACCAGAAAATGGTGACAAATTTTCCTTCATTGTTAAATAACGACTGAATTACAAACTTTAACTGATTAATTCTAATATTTTAAACAATTAACTTATATTAGAACTGAAAAAAACTTTAAAATGTTCAGAATCATTAGGTTTTCCATCCCATAAGTATGTCAAAATCTACAAAAAAGAAAAGAAAAGCCCTGCATTACATAGATGGTCCAGTAGAGGGCAGCAAACCTGCACTTCGCCCTCACCGGCAGATTATTCATCGCTTCCTGAACTGGTCCCAGTCCTACCTGTGAGTCCTTCAGTCCCAGTTTACCGGCCAGTTTCTTCCTGTCTGGTTTGCTGATGTACTTCTGTTTCTGGAAGGTTCTCTCCAGCGCCTTCCTCTGGAGGTCGGAGAACACGGCCCGCCGCAGCATGCCCCTCCTGGGCTTCCCCCGGGGGGCCAGAGGCCACGAAAACGTTCCTGGGACTGGAACCACAGAGGAAGAGGAGGAGGAGGAGGAGCAGGCTGCAGAGACAGAACAAGATCCCTTATCAAAGGAATATGCACTCACCTATGAAATATGTTATTTTCTAATATGTTGTAAATATATTAGTATATATTATATTATATTAAATTAATGTAATATATTAAACTTGACTATATAATGTATGTTTATATAGCCTAAAATATATGTAATTTAATATTTATGAATATCCACCATCGTGTTCAGATTTATATGAAAAAACAGATTTGTAATATAGAAAAAGATTTAGTGATGCATGTATGTGAAACATATATATATATATATATATATATATATATATATATATATATATATATATATATATATATATATTGTATAGAGAGAGAAACAGACAGAGATGAAAGCAATATATGGTATTTAAAATATGTGAAATTTTTCATTATTTTCATTTTGGTGCCCAGAAATTGTACTCGAGTAAGAATAGCACTACTTCAGTATTTTTATTCAAGTAAAAGTAAAAAGTAGCGACCCAAAGAAGAGTGATAAAATATTTGTTAAAACGTCTACTCAAGTATTGATAACTGATCAAATGATCAATCTTTTAATCTATAAAAATTACATCATCAGAGGAACTAAAATGTAAAGTTAAGTAGAAATTTTGGTATTTTTAGGACCAACATGACAATAATTCATATAATAAAAAATATCAAAATCAGGCAAATAAAAAGTCTCCAAATCAGTTTCTCTCAATAAAAACTGAGGAAACTTTAACAAAAACTTCAGGTGTGTCTGTGAGTCTGTTGACTTTTTGTTTAAAACATGTTTATTTCTCAAATTTTACTCAAGTAAGAATAGAAATACATTATAAATTGACTGAAGTAAAAGTAAAAATGACAGCGTATAAAAACCCTCCTAATAGTATTTTTTTCATTAAGTTACTCCAGTAAGTGAGTAAATATTACGACTCTGTGAGAAACAGAGATGCAGATTCAGCGTGAGGTCTTGTGAACTTTGTCGCGTGATTATCCTCCACGTTTGTCGGCGTTGTGAGCCTCTTCTTGTCCCCGTAATGAGCACACAGGCTCCCCGATGCTCCTCATAATATCCCCGTTCTGCCTCAAATCTGACGCTTGAAGAGCCCAATTTGTCCGGCGCTGGAAACACAGCCGATGCTAATGAGACGGGCCCTCCAAAGAGCGGCTCACAAGGCCTCTAATGAAGCATGAAGAGGGGGGAGTGCAGGTTGTATAGGCTGCAAATGCACAGAGAAGGCTGATTGTGTTGTAATGAATTGAGTGGAAAAGGCCGTCGACAGGCCGGTATATTACAGGCACATTAAAGGCAGAGCTGTCAGAGTTATGAGAGTTTCATCACATGCTAGCAGCAAATAAATCAGAGAAAATGTCACAAGAAACTTTTTGATTCCTTTAAAATATTCTTTTTCATCTTTTCCCAGACACTCTGCATTGATGGATTGGAAATCAATTGATTGATTCAAATTGATATAAATGGAAGATAATTAGGCCTGATCTGCTGTACATCATAACCCAAACCCAAACCCGTTAAAACAGAAGTGGTGTTAGAACAGGATAAGCTAGCACGTTTATATAAAAACATAATTGATGCTAAAACAGAATTTATTCGAAAGTAGAAATGCTGCTGAAACAGCAGACATGCTAAAGCAGAATTGATTTTCAAACAGAATTTATGCTAAAAAATTACTAATGCTAAAAGAGAAGCTATGCTGAAAGAGAAGCTATGCTAGCAATTTTACGGCACATCCCATTTTAAGTTATTAGCTTTGATTTGGCATGTCATAAAACAAACTGAGTTGAATAACAGTGAACTTTTAAATCGTTGCATATTTAAATAAAACTTGGGTAAAATGTAGCAGTTTGTGTTTGGTTCATTATTATTTTTAATTCTTCATGGCATTAAATCTTAAGCTGTTGGAAAACTTGTTTATCCCGCCTAAATGTTGCTGCAGTTGCAGGTAAAATCATTTGTGGGTTGACTAATTTGGATCTAAACTATTTGAAAGAAAACTCAGCCTGAGAAACTTGTGTTCAAAATGCAGCCAGGGGGCCATCTGTGGCCCTTGGAGTGATTTATTCTGGGCCCCAACTGCAATTAGAGAATAATATACATTTATTTATTAAACCTTTGTTTTTAATCAAGGTAAAATTATGGCTGACAACATTTTACAGGTGTATTTCTTCAGACGGCAATAGCTCAGCGAGGGAAGTACAAACGTTTAACACTAAAATAAGATTACGTCCATATTTAGGCAGGAATTATTCAGATGAGAAAATGAGAAATCGTGAGTAATCTAAAAATGTAAAGGCAGCTGAACTTGAATTTTAGACTTAATTTGCTGGAATCCCAGAGCTGTTCTTGTGCTTGTATGTAAAAGTGTGTGTGTGTGTGTGTGTGTGTGTGTGTGTGTGTGTGTGTGTGTGTGTGTGTGTGTGTGTGTGTGTGTGTGTGTGGCTCTGCCTCCGATTGGTCACGGACCCGGATGCTTTGTGGGCCGGCGGAGGGGGTTTGGTGGGAAAACGGTGGAGATCCTGAGCTGGGAAGATACCCGCCTCACATTAGAGGCATGACAAACGCCACTGATATGTTCAGAGCGGAACAAACTGGACTAATTTGTGGATTAGGAGAACTGGTGCTAATGTCAGCAGTCAGTGTTGTGGCTAAAGAGGCGTTCAGACCCAACAAGCCGATTCAGATCCATGGATTCCCAACAGGCAGATTAATGTTTCTCATTGGGATGATAATCATAATTACTGTGTTTGATGAAATAAGTGTTTATTTTCTCATATTGTTACTTTATGTTTTAATGCCTCAGACAGAAAATGGCCGCCATTGCTGAACAACCAATCAGAGCTTCGGCGACAGTTCAGGATGAAACCAAAACGGTTCAGAAAAGTTTAGTTATTGGGTGAAAGAGAGAAACACAAACAGACTGGGAAAACTGGGACAGAAGATCTGCCAGTAACTTTAAACTGGTGCTGAACTGGTTTGAAAAGGAGTGAATGATCCATCCATCCATCCATCCATCCATCCATCCATCCATCCATCCATCCATCCATCCATCCATCCATCCATCCATCCATCCATCCATCCATCCATCCATCCATCCATCCATCCATCCATCCATCCATCCATCCATCCATCCATCCATCCATCCATCCATCAGCTGGTGAAAATCTTGTATTTTGATCTGAGGAAAGAAACTGAAGAGATGAGGCTAAGAACCTTTACTAATGAATGAATGAATGAATGAATGAATGAATGAATGAATGAATGAATGCAGCTCTTAAAAAAGAAACTTATTTAAAATTAAAGTTTTTTTCCTAAAACAGCAGAAAAATCTGCGACTCAGAAACGTTTTTTCTGCCGTTGGCAAAACCAGCGTTTCATTCAGGAAGTTACATAAATGTATAAATATTTCATCAACTGCAGACATATTGGTGTTTCCATGGAGACCAGGTTTCACTGAGAAATTAATCTGTCTGAAGTTTCACTTTAAAATCTGTGCAAAGCTTAAAATCTTTCAAATTTTCTTAATATACTGGAACAAATTTACTTTGCAGCTGAAAATTAAACCATCATTTGAGCTTCCAGATTCTCCAAAAACTTTAAATAAACTTCAGGAAAACTGCAAATCTGATAAAACTCATCTTTTATTTTACTGTTTTACTGTAGCTTATTAATTTGATTTTAACATAAATTAAATTTTTGATGCAGTTTCACATCATCAATGTGTCTTTTTACAGGACGAGGCCTTCAGACAGCAAAATGTTCAGATTGATCACAAATAACTCAGGCATCGTAACAGGAACCAAACTGGTTCAAAATTAAAAATATTCTTTAAAGTTTTACTTTACAAATGTTCCAGAAGTTTTTATTTCAACCTCATGAATGTGGAGCTATTCTTGATTTATTTTGCTTTGTGTTTTCAGGAAAAATTATCTGAAATAAACAACATGCATGAAAATTTGTCCTCTAAATGTTTAAAGTTGAGGAAAGATAATTAACAGAATAGGGTTTAAAAGTAATTTATTCTGTGTTTTGCACTAATCTGTGCAGCAACAGGCAAATTAAATTAGTGAAACAAAATATTGTTGGTTTAATCTGTAATATTCAGTGAATATTCTTTCCAAGTTTAAGACAAAAATTTTAATTTTCTCGCAATTAAAACAAGAAACCTTCAAAATTTTGTGTCATCAAACAAAATGTCAGAGGTGAGCAGAATATCCTAAATTACACTAAAGTAAAAGTATAAATAGAAAGAAATTACTCAAGTAAGAGGAAACAAAGAAATATATTTTAGTATTTTAAGGACATCGATTCATACGAGGAACAAAAAATAAGAAACTCAGACAAAATAAAATATTTCTAAAACATGTTTTAGAAATATCTAAACATCTAAAATCAGTTTCTTTCCATATAAAACTTATGAAACCTCAACATATCCTGCAGGTGTGCGTCTGTGTCTGGTGGATTTTCGGTTAAAACATGTTTATTTTTCTTTTAGTGAATAAAGAATCCAGAAATACTCAAGAGTAAAAGTAAAGATACTTCATAACAAAATTACTCAGGTAAAGGTAAAGCATGGTGAAAAAGTACATTAGCAATTAAAAGTTACTCAGGTAAATATAATTGAGTAAAAGTTTTGCAGAGTTGCACCCAACCCTGCAAAAACTGTGATGATACATCAAATAATAATAGTTTTATTTGTCTGTTTACCAGAATCTTGAGGAAGAAACTCATAAGAAATAAACTCAGATTCAGCGTAGAAATGTGAGAACAGATTAGAGGAGAGTTTAATAAACCGGATGTCCTACCTGACAGGTACGAGGCTCTGATGAGAGGATGAAGGTTTTCGTCAAAGAACGGCAGCGACTTCGTCTGAAGACTCTGAACTGAGGAAGAGGAGGAAGAGGAGGAAGAGGAGACTCACTCCGTCACATGAAAATGACTGAAATCATCCAATCAGCATCTGGATCCACTTTCTACCCACCTTTTGATTCAATTTGGCATTTTGAAAAACAGATTTCGATATAAATGTATATAAACTCAGAAAATAAGCATCTTTAATATAAAATCTATGCCAAACATTGAAAAAACAAAAAATACATCTTATTATTGCATATTTTGAAGACATTTTAAAGATTTTCCTCTTAATTTGTTGCAAAACTGGTTTATTATTTACTTAATAATAAGCAGTAGTTATATAATTCCTCCTGAAATGATTTTAAAAAACATATTTTATTTGCAAGCCACTGAGTTTATGTGAAATGTTAATGTTGTTTTATATAAAAACATTTGAAATCTCTTTTTATTAAATTAATATTTGTGTTTGTTTCATCACAACAAGTCTTAAGTCTCAATGAGACGGTCTCTATTAATAAAGATAAATAGATAAATACATAAACTTTATTGATTCCAAAAGGAAATAAATTTGCTTTTGTAATTGATATTTAATTAATACTGAGTTATTTAAAATATTGTAATATACATGCACACATATAAATTTTGATTAATTTTAATTCATTTTATTTAAAAAGTTAAAAATATTTATTTCAAATTTAAAACCTACTTAAAACTTTTAAAAATAAAAACGAATTTAAGTCGATTTTTTTAAAATAGATTTTTTAAAATATAATAATTAAGTTTCTAATAACTAAAAGTTATCAGTAATTTCCCTAGAGATCAATATTATTGCAGTTTATGTTGATTATTAGTTGCTACAGCAACAGGAACTCACCGCTCCGTGTGGACGGGGCCAGGATGGTACTGACGCCGAACTTCAGGTATCCCGAGTCCGACCCGGTTCGGTTGGGTGGTTCCGGGCCAGCAGAAGCTCCCAGCCCCGGGCCGAGCTGGATGAGCTCCCCGGGGCTCCCGGAGGAGAAGGCGCGGTGGATGCAGCCGACAGGCTGGCCGAGCCGCAGCAGGTCCTCCACCAGGAAGCCGGAGGGCAGCGAGCGGCCGA